>JAQPPZ010000465.1:10000000-14800000 GCA_028583015.1 Wollemia nobilis
CTGATCGATGATCTTTGAAAGCCTATAGCTATTTGGTTTGAATAAGCAATAAGTTCCCATTTTGGTGTTAATAATTGAATTACAATCACTTAGTGAGAACTCATCTTCTATTTTCAAATCTTCTACAAGCTTCATAAGATATTATGAATCCTCTTCTACTAGATTGATGTTATCTTCCTCTAGATTTTAAATATGGTAAGGTTTATTTATCCACATAGATCCTAACATTTATTACTTTGTGGGGAATCACCATATGCATGTAATAAAGATATAGATAGCCTCCAAGTTTAGTGATAAAATCCCTTGACAAGAATAACTTTAAAAGAGAAGAAAGATCAACTACTATCGCCTCCTAGATCACATTGACTTTCAAAATATTATGCAACATCATAGGTACATCTTTGACCACACCTACCATTTGGACTAGAGTCTTGTCCAACTGTAGCACATAAAAACTAGTCTAAGTTTATTCCATATCCATTTCAACACATACAACTTTAAACATCATCATTGTAGTAGCTTCAAAGTCCACCATACAATTGTGCACCACCTATCTCTCCATATGCAGAGACATATAGAAGGGAAAAGGTCTATTTTTTTCCATCCCTTAGGTTTGTTTATCTTGAGCCAAGTTTAGATTCGATAAACTAGATCCACTTAATGATGTATTTTTTAGTGTTGCTTTGAGTAAATAAATATTTTTGGGAATCAACAAAGCATCATACATGCTAGTTATGATGGAATATTTTTCAATTCTTTTACAATATTGTATCCTAAGGCCTTTGGTAGCTTTTATTCTTTCTAGATTGGATCCTTAGATCTTATTTTGTACTATTGCATTGCCTCTTACCTTTTTTTCCTTGTTATTGAATGAAAATGCAACTTCCTTAGAGCTTGTTCTTTGGTCTTCTCATGATCATTTTTGGGTACTTTCAACTTTGGTTTCTCTTTAGGTTGCTCCTTAGGCTATTTTTTAGGCTATTCCTTCTACGATTGAGTTGAAGCCTTCAAATTATCAACCTTCTAGGGATTTTATAGGAGAGACCTCTTTTCCAATCTGATCAATGTGTGACATATTTTGAATCTTAAAGGTTCTTCATCCAGGAGGTTCTAATATAGATCCATTAGAATACCTACTAAACATTTTTAATCTCTTTTGGATTATTGAGCTACGACCAATGTACATTGGTGTTGATAGACCATACATGTGTTAGTATTATGGGGATTGTAGACACCAAAACCTAGCCACTTATCATCCATCCTGGTCTTCCCACCATTTTACCCATTTATTTATATATATATTTAGGCATATTTATTAAATATATGTTTAATATTAATATTTGAATATTATATTATATATATATTTAATAAATATAAATATTATATATGTGAATAAATATTATCCATATGATTTGACTTAATCCTAGCCATCCATCTATACCAATCCATGCCACACACCCAAAATTAATATCCACCCTCCGTTATGTTTTAATCTGAGCCACACAATTCATGTCACTCAAACCCTAACATACCCTAGTGTGGATTATTAATAGGAGCCATTTTGATGGCTCAAACCCTAAGTCCTAAGCCTTGAATCCTGAATTGAAGTTTACCTTCAAGTTCCCTAGAGTATCCAAGTACTCTCACCTTCCATCCTCGCTCGCCATAACCCTCGCATCCACTGCCACCCATTTTTCTCAACCATATCTACTTCTTCATACTTTTACTTTAGTCATTGAACAACCTCTAGTGCTCTCTATCATCGTCGAGCACCTCCGGGTGCTTCCCCTCCATTGCCAAGCACCTCTTGGTACCCTCTGTAATTCTTGAGCATCCATGAGTGTTTTTTGCAGCCACCAAGCGCCCATGGGTATCTTACACCAGAGTTTTGCAACCTTTCTATCCCTTGGGTGATGCTAGGGTATCGTCGCACCAATACACTGCAATAAATTATATCATATCAGAGAACGACATATAAGCAAGGTAAATCAAAGTCATTTTTATTATATTTTATTGTGTTGTTAGAATCTGTTCACATTTTATTATTGCATAGCTAGGGTTTAGTCTTGATTTTTGAGGGTCTCACACTATGGATCCCTTTAGTCTTGATTTTTGAGGGTCTCACACTGTGGAGCCCTCATTTTTATTTCTAGCTCATTTGCTATTTTATTGGGTGTAGATCTGATAGTATTACACTAGCATTGGACAAATAGTTAAGTTGGATTGGCCCAACATTGGATAACCAGAAGCCCACTCACTTTTGTTGGGAGTAAGGACATATGTTTAAGACATCACTAGTGTTTTTTGCTAGGGTTTTGAAGAACCCTAGCTATTGTAAAAATTTGTATCAAAGGATTCAAAGATTATTTATTGTAACAATGGAGTTTTGAGGCCCCCCCCATTAATAAAATTATTCATTGTGCAATATAGTATTTTTGAGTTCAAATCTATATCTTGTTATTTGGTGTTGCATTTTTGTCTTTATAGGGATCATTGCAATCTAGGCACCAATAATCCTCTTAAGCTATAATTATCTCTTCTTATTGACTTCTAACAATAATAGTTTATTTTTTGGCTACATTGTTAGTTGAGGCTTCTTATTTTCTTATGATGTACAAGTATCTTCTCTATGGGTACCATTAAAATCTCCTTTCATCATTTTGTCCCTCCATCATAGTGATATTTTTTGTTAAATTATTGATAACTGCTTTTAAATTCTACATCCTTTTTAAAGCGAAAAACCCCTTGTGGGGTTGCCTTGGTATGAGAGACCACAATCAGGGGGTTCTACACCATCAAATTCACCCAGGATTCGCACCCGATCCTGACCGCACCAACGTTATCAATTGGATTTTGGGTACCCAATTCAAATTTTTGGTAGGGTGGAGATTCAAACATGGGATATCTCTTTGAGGATTACCCTCTCCTCTCCAACTCACCTACAACACCTGGGTCTAACTTATATGTCTTAGTTAATTATTTTTATTCTAGAATAGGTAGAGATTGCATTATGATAGCCAAAGTAATAGGTTGAGGATATTTATTGGGTGTAAGCAAAGTAGCTGGTGAATAAATTGAGGGAGCTAGAAGCAATGCTTATTGGTTGTTCTAGGGAATTTTTAGATAGTATAGCATCACAACCTTTGAAGGTATCTTATCAACTGAGATGAGTGTGTTCTTTGTTATAACAAATTGAAATATCTAAGAAAATATCATCTCATTTTATTGTCAGATATATAAGCTTAGGTCTATAAAAGAAGCACATAGGTAGTAGATACAAGCCTGAGATTAGGAAGGTCTCACCTCCCAAGGTATTCTCCTTTAAGTCTTGTTGAATCATATTTTGAAACTTGTGTTCCCTTGAGGATGCCTCTATATGAAAGTAATGTGCATGAGTGAATTTGAATCCCCTATATCATTGAATCCTAGGATAAAATGCTTAGCTAATTTATCCCATGTGCTAATACTACCTTCTTCTAAAGAGCAGTACCATACCAGTACCTTCCATTTGAAAGATAAGGCTAGTAACTTGACCATTACATCTTACTAGATGATATTATACATAGTATCTAGGGTTGCTATATCTTGGTAGTTTTCATATGTAGTCTTCCCACTACCATCATAAAAAGGGTAAGGATTTTAGTGTAGCTTGCAAAATATTATGAAAATATTAGAGATTGAGGGCTTTGACATTGTTCCAACTAGGATAGATTCATCTAGCCATGGTTCTATATGGGGATATAGTAGGTGGTTTTAGTAATATGTCTTACAAAGAAGTTGGTATTTGGATGGATAAGGTTTAGATAGATGAAAGTGATTTACCTTTTCTAGATTTTTTAAATTTTGATAGCTCAACAAACTATAGGGGTTATTTTAGCTTGTATTTCAATATTGTAATCATAAGATTCAATATGTATGCCTTCCAGTAGAGTTGCTAAAACCTTTGGGTTCTTCAAATATGGAGTCACTAGGTGAATAGGTTGCTTATCCTCTTATGATGCCAAGATCTTCACCGTAATATTGATCATCCAAAAATGCGGGCATACCAAAAATCTTGTGCACATGATGGCTTTAATAGTACTTTGAATTTTTTACTTCTAATTATTATGATCTATCCCATTGAGTGTGTCAAAACTCTTGATTGCTTGATCCACCTAGGTATAGAATGTGTATCCTAGAACAAGGTCAAGATTGAATGAATCATAATTGCTTCTAAATAAACCTCTAAATAAGGTTGATTCCTTTTTTCAATCCTACTATGTAGAATACTAAAGACAAAAAAGGGATAGGTTCAAGAGGAGAGTAGGGATATAGAGAAGGTAAGGTTAAATAGATTGACTAAATATGGCTGAGGCTTAGCTAATAATATTGTTTTTAGTCGAATGAGTATAGTAGATCTTCTATAAGCAATGTCCAACAAACCATTTAATTAAAGCTATACAAAATACTTAAGTTTTACAACATTCAACATTCCAAGCACCCTAGAAAAAATATACCAAACAACTTCAAGCCTAATAGATAACACTTCAATTATTGAATCATACCAATAAAATTCAAACCTAACAAATAATACTTCTTACTAAAGTGTAAATGGAATGCTTAAAGTGTAAATATCAATGTAATGAACAATTCTTCACACTCCAATTGAGGTAGGCCAAACAACCCTTATTTATATTAGAATAGCATAAACAGACAACCTATGATAGACAAAAATTGAAACATTTGACCCTTTAAAATAAGGAGCATGACTCTATTTATAGCTTTTATCAAGCTAAAATGCAACTAAATAGTATGTATAATCATGAGTATAACTGATCGTGCATGATATTTAGGATGAGATGACACCACTCAACATCTTTAGTACATTTAGCATATCTTCTATCAGGTATTTATGACTTGTAGAATCATGAAACATATTGAGGTGGTGTGGTCATCACTTTTGGGCTTTAACAATTGCCATGTAACCCAACTGCTCATTTTTGGGATATCAAGACCCTTTCATATTAAGACCTTTTGGTATGGGATTTTATTGTTTCATTTTCTATATTTTGAACTCTTTTATTTTTTTATTGTAAGGATGCTAGATATTTTGAGTGTTGACATCACCTTTTTGTTGAGAAGCTCTAGTTTTGGATTTCTCTTTCTTTGACTCATGCTCTAGGTATTTCTTTATAGGATTTTTATTAGGCTATAAATTTTGGAGGTTGGACTAACATCATCACTTTGTAAGTTTTTCTTGCCTACTTTCAAAATGCTCTATAAGATTTTGCACTATATTAGATATTTTAAAGCATGTTGGTGATGTCACTATAAAAAAGCTTCGACTTACCTCATTTGCAAGTTGGGCCTTAAGGAAAATCAAGATGTTCTAGACAAAAGTTTTTAGCTTTAATGAATGAGAAATTTCTAAGCAACTTCAAGCCCAAAATTGTTCTCTTACACTTTGGTCAAAATAATTAGAAAGCATGATGGTTCCAAAAAGCTTCCCCCTTTTTCTCTCTTGCCATGAATTTTTGGGGTGACCTTCATATGGACCAACAAGCTTATATGATATGTGAAGGTTTCACATCTTCAGGATGCTTGTGTTTTCAAAAATTGCTAAGTATTAAACTCATTTTGATAAAAATATAGGAGCTTGTTTTACTGGTTCCTCAACCGAACACCTTGGACCTATTTTATTCTTACTTTATTCTTGGGTTTATTATTTGGGGTCCCTTGCTGGTGCTATTTCATAATTGGATTCAGTAATAGGATATAATTGGATGCACACTAAAAATATAATTGGATGAGAAATATAGTTTGATTTCCAAACCCACCCATCTAGATGAGGGGCGAGTTTGTAACCGTTATATGGGGTGAAATATTGCCAAAGGTGGAGTTATTTTAACTATCACTAGAAAGGATTCAATATTCCTACCAATAGTGAGGTTTGGTTTAGCTTCCACTGAAAAGGCTATTAGCCATTATCTATCCAATTAGGTTGGTCAGAATAGCCTCTTAGTGTAGGGAGCTTAGAATTTTCTAGTAACTTTCGATCAAGGCCTTCCCTTGTCAACATCTTTGACATTTTCATGGCACTGGCTACTTGATAGATCAACAAGGCTTTAGGTCCTCTCATCTTGATTTTATTCAAAATCAGCTTTGAATGGCAATTTTGCTCAAAATTCTCCTTTTTGATAGGATTTGCCCAATGTAGTGAAATTTCACTACACTAATATCTTAAAATAACATTTTGTTATCTATTTGGATTAATCATTTGATGTATAAATGCTTATCTTAGCTTCATATTTTACTATAAAATGTCTTAATGTTATAATTATTGTGAAATAAACTATATTGAAATCTCTACAAAATAGCTCAAGGAATTTTATATTTCTTATTTATTTTGAAATTTTTATTACTATTCTATCAATCAAATACCATTCAAAATTAATCAAAATTTAAAATATTATGAAATTATATAGAGAAATAATTTTAAAAGAAAATATTATTAGATAAATATATATTTTTCTCAATTGGTTATATGGGATTGAAACGGGCCCCACCCGTATTACATCATCATCACATAATGGTATTAAAACAAAGCTTGGATATCATCCATGTATCACTTGGCAAGATTTAAACCTTGGTATCCTCCTTAAATGTTGAGGAATCTAACCGATTGAGCTAATTCCACTTGATATTAGATAAATATACTTAATATGTATACTAGGCAATCAATTTCATGATATACATTTGTTATTTAGTAGATTTAACACATACTAACATGAAAAATCTATATTCCAAGAATCTCATGCCTCAATTCTATTGGATGAAAATGTGATGTTTACTAGTTTGAAGTCTATATGTGCTAAAAAAATATTTCATAAGGGGATTGGATGTGGATGATAACAATAAATCATTATAAAATGTATTTTTAATATAATAGTTTCAAGATACTAACATCAAATACTTCTATGTTTTACTCATATTACAAAAAGTAATTAACTTAAAATTATAAATGATGGTTATGAAATGAAAAGTATATTAGAGGGATCTTATACATTTTTTATATGAAAGAAAAAAAAGGTACAAGTTAAATTTGTATAACTTACTAACATTATAATTTTTATGTAATAGCCTAAGAGACTAGCATAAATTATACTAGTGGAAAAACCTCATCACAATGGTAACGCCTCTAAACACAATTTATTGCTACACTCAATGATACTCTATTTAGTTTTATAATAACATTTAATACATGAGACTTTTAATAACTTTTACTTGTAATAAATGTATAATAAAACATGCAAAATTTTTATATAATGCATGTAAATATTAAGCAAGAGAATGTTATTGTAAAAATAAAATATTATTGATTTTAATTGGTTGTATCTAATGACATTCAAATGTATATCCATATTCTGTATTTTTCTAGTCTTGAAGATTCTATATTTCTATGAATTAATAGGAAGAAGCTAAAGGAAAATTCATACTACACTAAATATATTAGTGGAAAGAATTTTATTTATTGCAACAACCAACATGGCATATGAACCAAAAAATATTTTAAAAACATGTATTAAGGATTAATTAGAAACATATTTTATAATTGAAAATCTATAAAGAACCAATGTGTTAAAAACACTTTTGTTGGATGTAGTCCCTAATTCGACATCCCTTCATTTGGAGGTCCTTACTGCTGATGATTCCCTAGCTTTGTATCACTCTAAGTCAAGCAACTTGTTGAGTGGTAATTTTGCCCAAGTGCAAAACCACACTCATAGTTAGGATTTACTAGAAAACCCTCTCTTGCAAAGAAGCAAAGTTTCTCCAAGGTTCCTTTTATTTTAATGTGTGCATGCTTGTTTGTATAAAGACAAGTGTTTGGAATACCTCAATGCTCTGCAAAAAACTGTTAACAAGGGGCATGTGTTGGAGTTGCTTCATTATAATATCCTATTATTGTTTCAGAATTTTAAATGAAGAATAACTATGATTTAGCCCTCATATATCCATAATGTAGAATGAAATTCCTCCTGTCTTAGAAGTGTTTTTTGATGAATTTATCTTTCTGAATTAGGCAAATTTAACCGATCTTGTCATTTTTTAACCATGGCCTTAAATATGAAATGAAAGATTAAGATATACCCTTAAAATGTGAATCTAGAAATGATAAAGGGACTCCTCTTATGTTGCTATAAAAGCCTTTAATTTTCATTTAAATGTTCATCTTTAATGAAAATGATTTCCATAAATAGAATTATTTTATTGCTTGAAATATCCTGTGAACTCCCCTCTTCAGTGAATTTATAATTTTCAAAAAGAGAAATCAATTTATTATATTTGTTGTGATGGCCTATGGAATGCTTCTAAATTACCCCCTTGTTTATGAAATTGCCTTTTCATATAGAGGGACTAATTAGTATTTAAATGAAAACAAAAATTAAAATATAAAACTATGCAAAAATGAGACTCCAAAATTCCTTTTAAACATGTAAACCTTTAGTGCTTTTGGAACTTTGAAAATAATTCAAAACAAAAATCAAAATACTCTAAACAAAATTTCAAAGCTTATTCTTTTAAATTCAAATCTTTGTTTTGTATTTTTATATTTTTTGATTTTGATTTTGTTTTGAAACCCTATTAAAACAAATGCAAAAAAGGTAAGGAAAGAGAAGAAAAATAAACAAAATCAAACTGAAATAAAAGTAAATCGATAAAATGCTGTAACACAGAAGATCCTAGAGACCCTACAAACGTGATTACCCTACATAAAAAATGACATTAAGGTGATCCAAATTCATGCAATATTAACCTAAAAAGTGGTGCAATATCCTAAGGACAAACAACAATATATTGAAAAGTAAACAGATTAACCAAAAGACATGCATTAAAATATGCAACAGATTCAATATATAGGCAAGTGATAGATCTTCAATAAGTTCAATGGGCATAGAGTACAAGCTGCCAACGATGGCATCAAATGGGAACAAATCTGGTCCAACAAAATGGAAGAAATTTTTTTAGAAAGACCAACCCAGATTTCATTGCAGCCTTGCTTCCCAAGGTTTCCCCCCCTCTTCTTTTACAATTTCACAACAGTATTTGAAGACTCCTCTCTCCCATTTGTTGTCTCTTCCTCTGCATGTGCGACTTTCCAAAATGTCCCTTTTTCTCTTTCTAGCTCATTGTCCTTTTAATATTATTGATAATGTTTTCCTCTTTTGTTTTACTCAGAGTAAGGTATTAAAAATAAATCACTGATGATACTCTTACTCCCTACTTTAATAAATTTCATCCCTATATTCTCCATTATGACTATAGTTAGACTCTTTTCATCACACATTTGGTGGCTGCAGTTTGTAATGCATTTATTTTTACCGATAACTTGTATTTATCACCAAACATTGGTCCCATGACCTTATAACAATGATGTCATTCTTATTTTGGTTGAATATTCTCAATGCCTGTTCTCCACTGCATGATGTAACTTTGACTACAATTGATCCTATGCATTCATTTCTATCGACGTGGCATGCATGTGATTATTAAGGATGCCCACCTACGATGTAACACTTGGCCATTTTGAATCATATACCATCTGCCAACATGCAGCTATCCATCGCCTCTTGAGACGTTGACACTCCACGTCGTTCGAGCCTCAGTTATATCGGGTGAATAAAAATATTTTACCTACATTAACATCATGATGCCCTCTCGGTACTCATGGCCAACACTAGAAGCTCATCTGCATGGTGTGCACTGCTATGAGAATCACCATCGATGTCCACTACTTACAACACCATACATTTTGTTCCATTTGATGATATCTATAGTAACCACTGACATTGGCTACTCCCTACTCCAAGTGATAATCTACTATGAAACCATGTCACTATTGCTACGATTCGATCACAACTGTGTTCATTGCCATCAAAACTAGTTGCTGCTTAGTCCATGGCAATATCTACATTAACCTGTCGTAATCACCATCGAACGCCTGACTTCATTATTCCATCAATAACCCACATCGAAAGCTGCTAGCGTTGGACTTTGGGTTTAAATGGTTTTTGATGTATTCAACATGCATGGTCTGCGCTGGCGATAAGCTTCCTATAGTTTCCAACTCGATATCCCTATTATTGCATCAATCCATATTAAATCTTATCTATGCTAAAGTATATATTCTTCATCTGTGTTCTTAAATTATGGGCACCCTTCAATGCGAGGTCTTTAAAATTAAAATTAAATGCCCACTCTTTTCATCGGTGAGTCCTCAACACCTATATTGGCAAATGCTGCATCATTGAATTTCCACTTAGTTTGCCAAATCTACCTGTAGAGTACATAGCACCCACCAATATTATAGTCAGTGCTCACGTTCATTTGCCTATGCATCATCGGTATTGGTGGTATTAATATTTAGTAACAAGGTCCCCTTCAACTTTGATTACAATGATAGAACCTACCATCCCTCGGCATAACCTGTTTTAGAAGTTTCTCCAAAACTTCCAAGTCTCAGAGTCCTAGGGAGTCTAAATTTGTGACAACTCCATTTTGCGACATGAGTTTTGAAGATTTTACTAATATTTCCATTTCAGCTGTAGCAGGGGTTTTGGGATTCGTCAGTCAATGATTATCCATACGTCCAGTTTTTTCCTCTATCACGATTTGAAACCTTATGCCCGCTATGGATCATCCATGAGCTTCGAGTTCACCACATCTCCCTATAACATCGCCATCTGCGTACTCGGATCATCATGTTCAAAGTCTACATCCACCTTATCTAGCCATTGTCACACTTGCTATTTATTTGCTTCCTAAGGTCAAACAAGCAATGCCAAGCTGTTTCGACCGCCTCACCTTGTATCCACATTGCACATCGTCAATGTTGTTTGCATAGATCCTGCACATATCTAAGAAATATTTCAAATATTGAAAGCCAAAAGTCCTGATACTAAACTCACAACTTTTAAATCACATACCATTCTAAGATTAACTACAATCCCAAAATTAAAATAAACTAACAACTTTTTAAATAATCAAAATTATAAAATAACTAACTACCAAATGAAACTAACACCAAAACATACTAAAGTAAAGCACACTATCACACACTTATGACAATATATTCATTATTCAATAGATCATGGAAAACGTTTTTGTTTTAATATATTTTTATTTTATTTTTTTGTTTTATTTCCTTCTATTGTTATATATGAAATATATAATAATAATATTTTTCTCTATTTTTATTTTTTTATATTATTTTATTTATTATATTTATATATATAAAGTGTATATACATAATTTTTTTTTTTTGATTTTTAATGAAATAGTGCTTTAATTAATTTAAAGCGTAAATGGACAAACGTTTAGCCAAGCATCATTTATCTAATCAACAATAAGAACCAAGACCACACCAACTAATCCCATCAAACCAATAGTAACATCAAATACCAGCAAGATGAAGATAATAAAACTGAATGCTAGCCGACGAAGGACCTTGGAACTTGCAAAATTATAAGTCAAAGACAACCGAAGACTCCCAAAAACCAAAATTGAAAGGTGGGTCCCCAAAATTTGGTGATAGTTGTGGAGATTCCATAATAAATGGTGACTCTGCTGGGGAATGCTCCTGAGCATTCTGGATAAACATCCAGAATCTCTGGTTATGAAATTAAACAACCTAAAAATTAGAAGCAAAATTATTCAACAACATCCAAAGATGATAGGGATGAAAAAATTGGAATCGAAAACATATGAACCATTGCTTTCGCTAATTCTGTGAAAGTGCTTTCATTTTAGCATTCCTAAAAACTATTCAAAATCCATCATTGGTTTGCATTAGGCTATAAAAATTACTCATTAAAGATGTGCCTTTGCATTGCTCCACAGCTAGTCAGGCATTTATAGCCCCGGTGGAGATGCTTCACTCACCCAAGTGTTAGATCAAATTTGCCTTTGCCTCTTTTGTAGACATTTCTCCACTACCATCCAGACGTCTATAGCCCCTATGGAGATACCCTAATCCTTTTGATTGATCTAGCTCTTTTTTTTTCATATTTTATTTCTTCATAAATCTCATCTGCCACTTGGGTTAGTGATCAAATAAGGTTAAATATTGAGTATATAATAGATTTTTGCCTTTATTTGCAAACCAATTAACTTCATATTTAAGGATTCCAAGAACGCCCCTTAATATGATGTGTTCATGTGTAGCTTTAGTTAAATGATTCATAGTTTCCAAAATTCACTATATTAGTCCCCAAAACCTAGTAGCAATTACTGAATAATTCTATCTCATTTTCTTTAATCCATATGATAAGAAATTCATCCCTCAAGAGGCCATAAGTCAAACATTAGCAACCACCATAGAACACAACCACCAATAGAGGAACCAACCCAAAAATCAAAAATTGCAAACCCAAAACTTGAACACAAAGTCACAACCTAATATAATACAAACTTGACAAGGAAAGTATCACGAAACTCACCCAACCAAAATTTGAAACAAAAAAAAAATAGCAAACCAAAACCAAAACAAGAAATCAAAACCAAAATATGACAACCCAAAAAATATACAAAATGATGCAAAAAATTAGGCTATCATTTCCCTGGACACCAAATACGATTAGCACACTTTAAACCACATAAATCATCGCATGCATGCCAAGCTTTACCAACATTAAATCCAAGCAATCTTAAGCTCCATAATGCAACAACACTCATATTACCACTCTCATACAACCATTTTGATTTAAGTTTATTAACAATTCCATGTTTAACATTTGATTCCTTAAAATTACAAGTGGATACATGATTTTCAATTATCTTTCGCTTATCCAATGAAATGGAAATTTCAAGATCAGATTCATTTTCACATGCATGTAGACTTTATTCCAAACAATAGGCTATTTCTGAAAATTTTAAAGCAACATCATCATCTAGGTATTTAGGCAAATCATACTCATGCAATAATTTGCAATCATAAAGGATGTTTACTAAATGAGAATCATTATAATCTTGCATCCTAGATTCAATTGTTAGTTGCTGATGAACATGATTCAACAATTCTAGCATGTCTATTTTGTTCTGATTCAATAAGACAATTTCATTAGTGGTGTTAACAAAAACCCCTTCCAATTCTTCATTCACCTCTAGTGGCATTTCATCATAAATGGCATCTGAATCTAATAAAATATTATGCAAACTTTCACCTGCCACCTGGATGTTTGGACACAAAAGGTTAGATTCTACCTCTTGTATATTTTCATTTACCAACACTTGGTGAGCCATTATGATATTTTCTTCTTCTTCATGGGCTTCCTCATCATCTTGTAACACTTCATGTGATATAGTGATTTCGACATCCTGCATATCAAGTGACAAAGAAATTTCGTTAATAGGAACATGAAAAGTAAATAAATATTCATATCTTCCCCAACCATTGTAATAATCATCTTCTAAACCTATGGGATAAAACTCTATCATGTCTTCAAACAAAATATGATTCTATAAAGGTTTATATATTGTAGGCTCTTCATGCAAGATAGCATCTTTCGAGTCATGCATATAATATGAAGAATTTTTTTTATCAATATGTGCAAAAGGAACACATTCCTCATGTTTTTCCCAAACATCATCATAATTATCAAATTATATCAAGGCTTTTGTATAATATTTAGATTCAACCATTGGTTCACCCTCTTCAAATTCAAATAATTCCTCTTCCTCAGACTCATCCTCCTCTACTTCAAAAAATTCACCTTCCTCGGATTCATCTATTGGTGGGTTAAGGGTTTCTTACATGGGATATACTATTGTATTCAAATTTCTAAAGTTATCCCAATCCTCCTTTGTAAAAAGTAACCCTAAGACAACCTCTAGAATTTAAACTTGATTATCACCATCCTCATTGATGACATCCAAGGTGGTTGTAATATATAGACATTCAATTTTATCCTCTTGATTGCTCATATTAGGAATTGTTTGATTCATGACTACCAGGTTTGATGGTTGGTATTGGTTGGAATCCATTACTCCTGAAGAATAGTCCATCCTAGGAGAAGGTGGCCCCTCAACTAGATTCTTTGGTAGCATTTGATTATGATCTTTAGGGTTGATCAATGATAATCATCCTAAATCCAAAACTTTTGAAATGCAACGTTGTTCTACCAATATTGCCCCACTGTAGGCTATAGACAAGGATGAATCTTTAAGGACTCTCCCTAGAAATGTAGAGGTAAAAGAGTCTAAGGCTTCTAGGTATACTTGGATAGCCTCTTCTTCTAAAATGATATAATGGCTCTCCATCTCAATGTACAACCTATAGAACCTATCATTAAATTTTCTTGTGGACTCATTGGGTTCTTTACAAAAAAAAATAAACTGATTTAATATCCTATCCGGATCAATAAATTTTCCAAACTGCTTGAGGAATGCTACCTCTAATTACTCCCAAGAGGTGATAGAACTTGCAGGTAAACTTATATACCAATCATAAGCAAATTTATCTAATATGGATGGAAACATCCTACAAACAACATCTTCATGTATGATTTGCAAATAAATTAAAAGGTCCTTATATCCTTGAATATGCTCTTCAGCTGATTCCATCTCATCATGCCTAAACTGAGGTAGATTATTCAAAATATCTATGGGCATAGGATGTGAAGGCCCAGGTACATTTAAAGGAAAATATACCCTTAAAGAAGCAATAAATGCCATTAGATAACCTCAAAGAATATGAATTTAAAATCAACTTTTTTAGTCAAATAAATGTCTTGTAATAAGCAGGAAATGACTAAAAAATCTCAAAATATATGCATCAATTAAAACATGACATTAAAGACTATTCTCAAATTTGTAAAAGGTTAGCAAAAAATGTATCATTAATTGGAGAAATTTCAAGTTAGTAGATGTGATCAATAAAACCTCATTAATCAAGATAAATGTATTCAAATCACTCTTTCAAATAGCATGAACAAGTTAGCATTTATAACAAAACAACCAAATTAGGCTCTCATTCTAACGCCAAAACGTTGAGTGGTAATTTTTCCCAAGTGCACAACCACACTCACAGTTAGGATTTACTAGGAAATCCTTTCTTGCAAAGAAGCAAAGTTCCTCCAAGTTTCCTTTTATTTTAATGTGTGCATGCTTGTTTGTATAAAAACAAGTGTTTGGAATACCTCATTATAATATGCTATTATTGCTCCAGAACTTTAAATGAAGAATAACTATGATTTAGCCCTCATATGTCCATAATGTAGAATGAAATTCCTTCTATCTTAGAAGTGTTTTTAGTGAATTTTATCTTTCTGAATTAAGCAAATTTAACCGATTTTGTCCTTTTTAACCATGGCCTTAAACATGAAATGAAATATTAAGATCTAACCTTAAAATGTGAATCTGGAAATGATAAAGGAACTCCTCTTATGTTGCTATAAAAGCCTTTGATTTGCATATTAAATAATCATCTTTAATAAAAATGATTTCCATAAAGAGAATTATTTTATTGCTTGAAATGTCCTGTGAACTCCCCTCTTCAGTGTAATTATAATTTTCAGGAAGATAAATCAATTTATTATATTTGTTGTGATGGCCTATGTAATTCTTATAAATTACCCCCCTGTTTATGAAATTGCCTTTTCATACAGAGGGACTAATCTAGTATTTAAATGAAATAGGAATCAAAATACAAAACTGTGCAAAAATGAGACTCCAAAATTCCTTTTAAATATGTAAACCTTCAGTGCTTTTGGAACTTCGAGAATAATTCAAAACAAAACCAAAATGCTCTAAACAGAATTTCAAAGCTTATTCTTTTAAATTTAAATATTTTTTTTGTATTTTTATATTTTTTGATTTTTATTTTGTTTTATTTTATTTTGAAACCCTATTAAAAAAAATGCAAAAAAGGTAAGGAAAGAGAATAAAAATTAAAAAAACAAACTAAAATAAAAGTAAACCGATAAAATACTGCAATATAGAAGATCCCAGAGACCCTGCAAATGTAAGTACCCTATAAAAAAACCAACATTAAGGTGATCCAAATTCATGTAATCTTAACCTAAAATGTGGTGCAATATTCGAAGGACAAAGAAAAATATATTGAAAAGTAAACAGATTAACCAAAAGACGTGCATTAAAATCTGCAACAGATTCAATATATAGGCAAGTGACAGATCTTCAATAAGTTCAATGGGCACAAAGTACAAGCTTCCAACGATGGCATGAAATGGGAACAAATCTGGTCCAACATAATGGAAGGAAAAGTTTTAGAAAGACCAACCTAGATTTCATTGCAGCCTTGCTTCCCAAGGTTTCCCTCCCTCTTGTTTTACAGTTTCACAGCAGTATTTAAAGACTCCTCTCTCCCATTTGTTGTCTCTTCCTCTGCATGTGTGAATTTCCAACATGTTTCTTTTTCTCTTTCTTGATCCTTGTCCTTTTCATATTCTTGGTAACATTTTTCTCTTTTGTTTTACTTAGAGTAAGGTATTAAAAATAAATCCCTGACGATAATATTACTCCCTACTTTAATAAATTTCATCCCTATATTCTCCATTATGACTATAGTTAGACTCTTTTATTCACATAATTGGTGGCCGCAATTTGTAATGCATTTATTTTTATAGACGACTTGTATTTATCACCAAAAATTAGTCCCATGACGTTATAACAATGATGGTATTCTTATTTTGGTCGAATCTTCTCAACGTTCGTTCTCCACTACATGATGTAACTTTGATTGTCACCGATCCTATGCATTCATTTCTATCGACATGGCATACATACGATTATTAACGATGCCCACCTACGATGTAAAACTCGACCATTTTGAATCATATACCATCTACCACCATGAATCTATCCACTGTGTCTTGATACGTCGACACTCCACGTCATTTGAACCTCGATCATACCAGGTGAATAAAAATATTTTCCCTACATTGACATCATGACGCCCTCTCGATACTCATGGCCAAAACTATAAGCTCATCTACACGGTGTGTCATGCTATGAGAATCACCATCGACGTCCACTACCTATAGTACCATCCATTTTGTCCCATTTGATGAAATCTATAGTAACCTATGACATCGGGTACTCCCTACTCCAAGTGAAAATCTACTATGAAACCATGTCACTGTTGCTATGATTCAATCATAACTGTGTTAATTGCCATCAAAACTAGTCGTTTCTTAGTCCATGGTGATATCTACATTAACCTATCACGATCACCATCGAATACCTGACTTTGTTATTCCGTCGGTAACCCATGTTCAAAGCTGCTAGAGCTGGCCTTCGGGTTTGAATGGTTTTTGATGTATTCAACATGCTTTTTCCACCCTGGCGATAAGCTTCCTATAGTTTCCAACTTGATATCCCTATTATTGCATCAATCTACATCAAAGTTTAGTTATGCTAAAGTAGATATTCTTTGTCTACGTTCTTAACTTAGGGGCACCCTTCAATGCGAGGTGGTTAAAATTAAAATTAAATGCCCACTATTTTCATCGGTGAGTCCTCAAAACCTATATTGGCCAATGCTGAGTCATAGGATTTCCACTGTGGTTGCCAAATCTACCCATCGAGTACGTAGTGCCCACCAAGATTACAGTTAGTGCTTGCATCCATTTGCTTGTGCATCGCCAATATTAGTGGTGTTAATCTTCAGTTACAAGGTCCCCTTCAACTCTGATTGTGACTATAGAACCTGCCATCCCTTGGTATAACCCATTTTAGATTTTTCTCTAAAAATTCCAAGTCTCTGAGTCCTCGAGAGTCTAAATTTGTGACAACTCCATTAGACGACATGATTTTTGAATATTTTGTTGAAATTTCCATTTTAGCTATAGCGGGGGTTTTGGGATTCGTCAGTCAATGATTATCCATATGCCCGATGTTTTCCTCTATCACAATTCAAAACCTTACACCCACCATGGATCATCCATGGGCTCTGAGTTCACCACGTCTTCTGATAACGTCACCAACCGCGTACTCGAATCACCATGTTCAAATTATACGTCCACCTTATCTAGCCACTATCAAACTTGCTATTTATTTTCTTCCTAAGGTCAGACAAGCAATGCCAAGTTGTTTGGGTTGCCTCTCCTTGTATCCACATTGCACATCGTCCATATTATTTGCATATATCCGGTGCATATCCAAGCAACATTTCAAATATTGAAAGCCAAACATCCTGATACTAAAATCACAACTTTTAAATCACATACCATTTTAAGATTAACTACAATCCCAAAATTAAAATAAACTAATAACTTTCTAAATAATCAAAATTATAAAATAACTAACTACCAAATTAAAATAACACCAAAACATACTAAAGTAAAGCACACTATCACACACGTATGACAATATATTCATTATTTAATAGAGCATTGAAAACGTTTTTTGTTTTTATATATTTTTATTATTATTTTTTTTATTTTTTGTTTTATTTCCTTCTAGTATTATATATGAAATATATAGTAATAATATTTTTCTCTATTTTTTATTTTTTTATATTCTTTTATTTATTATATTTATATATATAAAGTGTATATACATAAATATATTTTTTTGATTTTCAATGAAATAGTGCTTTAATTAATTTAAAGCCTAAATGGATAAACGTTTAGCCAAGAATCATTTATATAATCAACGATAAGAACCAAGACCACACCAAATAATCCTATCAAACCAATAGTAACATCAAAGACCAACAAGATGAAGACAATAAAACTAGATGCTAGCCGACGAAGGACCTTGGAACTTGAAAATTATTAGTCCAAGACAACTGAAGACTCTCAAAAACCAAAATTGAAAGGTGGGTCCCCAAAATTTGGGGATAGTTGTGGAGATATCACAACACAATCCTCAAGAAAATAATAGAATCTAGTTAGTCCTCTAATATCTAAGAAGAAAGTGAAGGAAACTCTAAAGAGGACTGGAGAAGCGTTGGATTCACTATCAGGAACTAGGGATGGATTTAAAAGTGCTAGGTAGTCCAAGTGCCTCTTCACTAATTCGGTCAAGTTTGAGAAGACCCCAATTTTATTTGAGAACATGGATTTAGAGAACCATGTTCCTCTGAAGAAGAAAACTAAATTCATTTTGAGGTCTGTAAGCCGATTGGGTAGGAAGCTCTCTAGTCTATTAGATTATCCCAAAATACCAAAATCATTTAATAAAATGATGATGGATTACCAAAATTCCCTTATTGGTACTTTGAAGGTGGCCATTACTTGTGTGGAAGAAATAAAATCAATGATGCATTGGAATCAAGGTGAGTATAGGACCATCGAGGTAGAAATTAATGAAGTGGGAGATGGTTCTACTAAGGCTTGAGTCCTCTATTTTCTATGGCTTAGTTTGGGAGTTTCTGTTGGCTATTTGTTGTTGCTAACCTATGTTAGGAGTTTTATCTAGTATTTGAGCTAGAATTTTAGTTTTACAAGGATCTTGGGATCTCTTTCATATCTAGAATCCTATGATCTTTTGTTGGTTGTGTTGATGGCTTGCTTTGCTTGTTGTTCTGCAATTGTCTGGTTTCTAGTGTTAATATATTCTCTCTAATATTTTGTTTTAGCTTGGATTTGCAGTGTTCCTTTCTATGTAAAAGGATCAAAGACCATTTCAAAACCCTTTCTTATAACTAATAAAAAAATGCTTTTGTTGGAAGTATTACATTATTTGGTAACTTGCAAGAATATTGCAAGTACCATGTAAATAGTTTAGTTTAGAGTGTGGTAAATATTTAAATATATGGTAGGTTTCATGCAAGTAAGTATGGAGTTATGCAAAAATTTGTAATTTAGTATGTGCAATTAGATTCTTTGCCCTTATGTGGATATGTGGAGTCAATAATAGATTTATTATTATAAGGTATTTCTCCCATAAGAAATATGAAGTATAAGAACTCTTGTGTGTATGAGGAGATGAAAAGTTTGTGTAAGTAAAAGGTCAAGGGTTCCATGTGTGTATATATTAAAGATAAATCATTATCATATGTGATCGAAGAAGATTTGCAATACAATGTATTTGTATTGCTTAAGTAGATATATTCATCAATAATTATTTCTATGAGTTTGTTATTATTATGGATTGAATATATGTAATTATTGATATATTGTTAGATCCTATGAAGAAACTATTGAGTTGCTAATTGTGGTATCAAAGCCCATTTTATAACATTTTACAAGAATATTTCCTACCATATTATGACAATATTCTTGACTTACCTAATTTATGACAACTACATTCATAATACCAACAATTACATTCATAATTCTATGACAACAAAGAGATTCTATGAAAAAGCAGTTATATACATGATGATATGACAAACACTCTCCTAACTTAACATACGACCTGCTTCTAACTAGATACATGGTCCAATTATTTATAATAACATATGTCTTGATGTGTTATAAGTGTTAGGTATGTAACATACCACCTCCATTAAATAAAATTTGTCCTCAAAGCTAAAAAATAGGAAACTACTACTGAAAGTCTTGCAATAGTTCCCATGTGGCATCTTCTAATGATAACTCATTCCATTGCCCCAACACTTAAGTAATATCTTGTGAGTGGAGATTTCAAGTTCGATAATCTAGAATGGTTACAAATAGTAAGATAATGAATCCATCTTTATATAGTTTAATAAGGGTGATATATACTTGATTATGTGTGCCTACCACTTTCTTTAAGCAAGATACATGAACAATTGGATAAATTTGGATGTTGTCAGCAATTCCAACTTATAAGCAACCTCCCCTATTCATTGTAGTATATTGTAGGGCCAATAGAAAATTGGTGCTAGCTTATGTTGACCCTTTTGTTTGAGGGATATTTGTTTATAAAGTTGAAGATAAAGGAAGGCCATATCACCCTAAAAAAATTCTCTCTCAATTTTGTGTTTGTTTGTTTGTTATTTCATATGAATCTGGGTAGTAACCAAATTTTGTTTAAGGACTGCTAAGACTTCCTGCCTACAACTAAGAACTATATTCACTACATCTACCTTTTATTTGCATGATAGGTAAGAAGTGAGTTTTGGGGGTGGTTGATCATACATTGCTTCATATGGTATCATCCTTATGACTATGTGAAAAGTGGTATTGTACCACCATTCAACTAAGGGAAGCCATTGAATCCATTTGGAATGATTATCTAAAACAAAACATCAAAGATAGGTCTAAGTAAAATTATTAACCACCTACATATGGCCATCTATCTGGGGATGGTAGGATGTGCTTCATTTCAGCTGGATACCTTGAATGCAATATAGCTCCTCATAGAATTTACTAGAAAATATCTTATCATAATATGACTATGAAGTATGGGCTCCCATGGAGTCAAATGATCTAATACATGAAAATTTGTGCCACTGTATTGGAAGTATAAGGGTGACTTAAAGATAAAAAATGACCATATTTGGTCAATTTATACATGATTACAATTACAACTAATTTACCTCCTAAGAGAGGAAGACCTTCAATGAAGTCCATGGAGATGTCTATCCATGGGGACTTTGGAATAGGTAAAGGTTGAAGTAATCCTAGTGTATTGATTGTTTCCCCCTTTTGGCATTGATAAGTATCACAACTATCCATAAATTGTTTGATATCCAACTTCAACCCTGGTAAATAGAAACTACACTTTACCCATTGAATGGCTTGTAAGAAACATGTGTATCCCTTTATTGGAGATGAGTAAATTTCTATGATAATATGGGATTTAAGTTGGGATGGTAAAATAACAACCTAATACTTATAGCACAACTCCCCTTGCTTCCATGAATAATTAGGATGGTACTTTGTTTTTGTTTGCAAGTCCTAAATAATCTTGGTAAGTGTGGGGTCTACTTTCCATTCAAACTTAAGTTTATCTAACCAATCAATCTTAATAATGAACATTACAATTTAAATATCCTATGTTTCAGGAAACCTAGAAAGAGCATCAACGACCATATTTTATTTCCTCTTACGTTAGACTATATCATAGTCATATCCTAAGAGTTTAGTGATCCATTTTTGTTGCTTAAGGAAATAAATTGTTTATTCTAAGATATACTTATGGCTATGATGATCGGTCTTGATAATAAAGTTTTTTCCAACAAGTATGGTTTCCAATGGAGAACAAAAAAATAATGGCCATAATCTCCTTCTCGTAAGTTGATTTGGCAAGATTTTTCCCTGATAGGGTCTTGCTTATGAAAGGAAGTGGCTGAAATTCTTGCATAAGTACTGCCTTCAATCCAACTCTTGAATCATCACTTTCAATAAAAAATATTATGGAAAAATGAGGTATGGCCAAAACTGGTGTATGATACATGGTATCCTCCAAAGTTAGAAAAACCTACTCAACCATATTGTTTCATGTGAGTGTATCCTTCCTAAGCATAGCTGTCAAATGAGATGCTATCTTCCTATAGTCCTTAACAAACTTTCAGTAATAACTTGTAAGGATGAGAAATCCCTGAAGACTTCAATGTTTTTGGTTTGGGCCACTCCATGATCTCGATCTTAGTGGGATCTACTCAAACACCATATCTGGCTATGATGTTTCCAAAATATTCTACTTTGGTTATCCCATAGGTGCATTTATATTTATTTACATACAATTAGTTTGTTGTAGGAGCTTAAAAACCTGATCAACATGCTATAAATGATCTCTCCATGTCTTGCATAGATTAGTATATCATCAAAAATAACCAATGCAAGATTTCTTAGGTAGGGTTTTAAAACCCTATTCATCAAGCCTTGGAAATTCAATGGTGCATTGGAGAGGCCAAAGGGCATAACCAAAAACTCATAATTTCCCTCATGTGTCCTAAAATATATTTTGGGTATGTCATACTTATTGTTAGATTTTGAGGATATATACAGTCGAGAGATCTAACACAGGTCCTAATAAAATGCAATAAATATGAAAGAAAGTGAGACTGCAATATGACTAAGACATAATATAAATAGAAATGACAAAAATACAATGCAATATGGAGGAAACGATCACTCCATTAATATGAGCTAAAGAGCTACATTGTACTCCATACATGAGTACTACTACCAAGATCTTGACATGAGCTTACTATGAACTTGATATGAGCTTGATATCTAATCTACCACTATGAGGCTATTTATATAGGAAATATTCCTTGGCCAACACTCTACCTAGCTGTACAAGGGGACACCTTGCACATTACAACTTGCACATTGCTACCTATGTATTTATTACATTGCTTGAAGTAACTAGCTAACTTCCCCCTAAAGTAATATCCTATCCTAACTATGTACCTAAGGTGGTACATTTACATGACCCAAATGATGTAATATACTCTAACTCTAACACTTATAAACTTGAATCTAGTTATAGCATGACTTGAGATCCAATTTGGTAAAGTACTGAGCACCATGGAAATCATCCAATAAATTATCAATCATCAAAATGAGAAACTTATCTTTGATGGTGATGTGATTGAGTTCATGAACGTCCACACAGATTCTCCATGATCCATCCTACTTCCTAACCAATAAGACATGAGAAAAAAAGGGCTTGTGCTTGGATAAATAAATCCTATATCTAGTAGTTTCTTTACCAACTGCTCAATATCATTCTTTTATTGATAGGGGTGCCTATATGGATGAATATTTAGAGGTTGAATCCTAGGAGTTAAATTGATTCTATGATCTTCCAACTGATTGGACGGTAACTATTTAGGTTTAAGGAAGACCTACTGATTCTTAGTTAAGATATCTAATAATTCTAAGGATAGCTACTCATCTTGGATAACACACAACCACATTTGGAAAAATCTTTCCATAACTACTCGATGACCCTTCTTAATTAGTCTTTGTATCTAATGGGATTTTATAATTTTGGGATTGCTATATTTTACACCCTCAATGGTGTAGGTTCTATAAATTATAGTGAACTGCATCTAAAGTTTTGAAAAATTCTAGGACATTGTTCCCAATGTTCATAACAAAGAACAACCTAATACAACATCTACTCCACTCAATGTACTACATAGAGATCAGTCTATTAATGAGAGTCACAAATAGATAAACATATATTTTGAAAACTTCCTATAAAAGTTATAATATCTCCATTAGCAATTTTCACTTGAGCTTGTTCATGACCATAAATGAAGCAATCTACGCTTTTTGCAAAACTAGGATCAATAAAATTATTAGTGCTACTAGAATCAAATAGGATTAAAAATTTATGCCTTTTGATAAATCCTTGGACTATCATGCACTATGATGTGGATATTCTTGTGATGACATTCACAGAGATGGTGGGAATATTGTCTTCTTGATTGGTGGTTGGCGGTTCTACATCCACTAAATCTATT
Source organism: Wollemia nobilis (assembly GCA_028583015.1). Taxonomy (NCBI): domain Eukaryota; kingdom Viridiplantae; phylum Streptophyta; class Pinopsida; order Araucariales; family Araucariaceae; genus Wollemia; species Wollemia nobilis. The sequence continues at coordinate 10,024,353 of JAQPPZ010000465.1, forward strand.
CTTCCAATAAATCCATAAAGTCTTTCCCTGTGTCTATAGAAGAAGTTGAAGTATTTCTTAAATCCAAGAGGTATAGGTGTTGGATTTTGCATGTGTCCCATGACCCATTTTAATCATAGTTACAGCAAAGTCCCTTGGATTTGTGATTAGCCATCTCCTTTGGCATTAGCCTATTAATTGTTGGGGTTTGTGGAGTATTATTATTGGTGGATACAAAATTTCTAATTGGAAATGTAGGAGGTCTAGAAGCTTTCCTTTGAGCATTCCATTTGTTTTTTAAAGTTTAGCTATTCTTATGGCCATCATGTAAGTGGTTGGTTTAAGCATTTAAAATTTACTTGTTATCTCTTCCTTAAAACTACTAATAAAATAACTCTTGAAAAATTCATTAGAAAGAGCTTCAATATTATTGGAAATCTTCTCAAAATTAGTAATATACTCAGGTATAGTGCTTATTTATCTCATCTTGGTGAGCTGTATAGTAAAATCTTCAAACTTGGATAACCCAAATTGACTACGGAGTTCTCCCTTAAATTGTGTCTATCCAAGAATGAGAACTTGCTTTCTCAATCACTGATATCAATTTAGTTCTTGAAAATAAATTGAAATAAATCTATAAAAATCCTCTAGTCAAAGGGAGTTTAATGAAGCTCATATCATTGTTCAGTCTATAAAAATCCTCTAGTCAAAGGGAGTTTAATGAAGCTCATATCATTGTTCAGTCTTAATCAACGAACTTTATGGATCTATTTCATCAAACCTTAGAAAGTATATTTTAGGGAGTTGCAAAGTCATGCCTATATTGGTCCCTTGTCGCTGAGTATTTTCCTTATCAAAGACCCTCGAAAAGTTTATTCATTCAAAAATTTTCCCTCTCTGAGCATCTAGGCTATTCTCAATAGACCCATCAATATTTGGATTCTTAATCTTTAGCACATCAATGTCCTAGCTCATCTAGTCTTGCTTATGCTGGTAGTCTACTACCATGGTGATGAAAGAACATATTTGACCTTGAGTTCCACGAGAGCATCTAATTAAAAAAAATTGTTCCTCCAATTTGTTAATTCGGGTCTCCATTGCTTGATAATGGGTCTCAGGGTAAATTTACTAAAATAGAAATGCTATTTTTAGCAGTTATTATTTTTAGTAAGAGTTCCAAAAAGTGTAAAAGTGTTATATACAAATGCGATTATATTGATGAGATAATCATAATGGGCTATATCCCAAAATGACTATTTTTAATAAGGGTCCCAAAAAGGTGTATGGGTGCTACTTACCAAAATGATCAACTTGATGAGACAAACACAATGGACTACATACCAAAATGATATTTATTGATAACCTATACATTTTTTAGTTCAAGGGTTTTCAAGTTGTGTATCTACTCCTAAAATTTTGAATTTCACTTTTTTAATCCTATGAGCTTTGCTTATGATAAAGTAAGTAGAGAGTGGATGGATTCTTGGTTAGGGTTTGTATACTCTCCATAGCCCTCTATTATACTGTAGTAGTTATCGATAATGCTTGGACCAATATTTTAGGCCACTCCTCAAGGGAGATTCAACTCATACCTTTGAGTGAACTACCCACCTCTTTGATAGTACGAAAGGGTAATCATCCAGAGTGTTGTGCTTGGTGGACTATGGATATTATAATATCAACTGGTTTCCCATATATGAAGGTTTGGCTATGGTTTCCTAAAGGGGTCTCCTAATATAAACGAGGTATGTGGGAGCTCAAATATATGGATGGGTGTTGTTTGAGGCTTGGGTATTGTAGCTTGGTCATCCCTCACTTCACTAGATGATTTATGGGTATTTTAGCTTAGCCAATAATGATAACTCCTTCATATTATTTTTAAAATAACTAGAACACAATTTATAACCTATTGACCTAGGATTAATAAAAAAATTGCTCATAACAGAAGCTCACCATACCCTAGAAAACACTCTAATACCACTTGAAATGAACCTCTTCTTCTCGTGTTGATATTTCATCTTGAAATTCTTAGTGCAGAGCTAAACTAAGATAAGAAATTTAGTGTCAACGATAATTGTAACTATGATCACATATATTAATTGGTAAAAGTAGCATAATATTGTATATCCAATAACATAAGTATTCATGAATTAAAAATTGAAACATAAATAATAGTAATTACAGGAATTCAAAATAAGAAATATTACTATTGTGGGCTACTTTAAGAGGGAAACCTCCTTACAAAATATGCAAATTCTTCTCTAGCCCATGAGGGTTACATCCTTCCCATTTTATAAAATTTTACAAGAATATTTCTTGCCATATTATGACAATATTATTTAATTAGGTAAACAAAGGGGTTTTGAAAGGGTCCCCAAATATTTTACAAAGCGGAACAAAGGTACTCCCGGGCCAAACCCAAGGAGTACCTCACACTAAAAGAGAGTAAAACTAGTTGGATACAATCTAGCAATAAAATAATTGGCTCAAATAAAATAAGAGAAAATATATTTTGAATTAAAATATCCATCAAACATCGAGGACCAACCAAAAGCAAATTCAAATCAAGCCCACCTAAAACGAGTGTCATCATTTGAAACTAAAATTCAAATTTTAGAAATCTCGCCTAGAGTTGGAGCTTTGAGACTTGGGATCCAAACCAATATAGATAAAAAATTGAACATCTAGTAGTAGGAACAAAGGAACCTATATCTAGAACCCAAAAGGAAAGGTGCTCTCAATTTAATCATAGGGCATGTAAAATATTTTTTGCCAAATAGAGGCCCTGCATTTGAAACTACAACCACCAATAGCATAAAAAAATCCTACAAATAGGTCACCAACATGAAAAATTTCCCTCCTAAAGAGGGAAACAAATATCTGAGCTCAAGGGCATTCAGATTTGAATTGTCATCCCACCCAATGGAGAGCTCAAAAATTAAAAACCCGCTCTTTAAGAACTCTTCAATAGACCTTTCCCATCCAAAAGAGAGTAGATATCTAGAGCCAAACTGGAAGCAAATCTAGAAAATTTGAAACACAAGGTGCAAATATGATTATCCCATCCAATATTCACCGCCTAGCCTAGGCTGGAAACAACACCAAGAAAAAGCCCTCTTCAAAGGGTAGATAAGACAATAAGAGAGTGAGACCTCCTATTCCATGTGAGTTAGAGCTCAGTCCAATAGATAAATCATCCCATCCAATGAGAGCCTTACAAAAAAAGCTCAAACCAACTAAAAAATATTCCCATCCAGAGGAAAAAAGAAACAATAGTTGAGCATCGGTAATAGAACAAGCCAACACCCAACAAGAATCTAGAGATATTACAATTGGTGCAAAGATCTATAGCTCCTGCACCAATCATAAATATTCCAAACACTTCATCACAAACTAGTCCAACCTTCCACCCAACAACATGACTGGTTGTTGTAGTTCCTTCAACTAACCTTACCTTCCACCTAGCCCCTCAACTATGGTTCCATTAGTCGACCCAACCTTCCACCCAAACACTAGATTGTTGTTGTAGTTCCTTTAGCCAAAATAGAATTCCCAACAACCCAAAACAAACTAAACTAGACTTCCACCAACCAATACAACTAGTTGCTATGATTTCCTTAGCTGATCCAGCCTTCCACCCAACCCTCCAACTATGGTTCCATCATTTTATCCAACCTTCCACCCAACAAACCAACTTAATGCTATAGTTTCCAACCAAATTAGTTCTTCACCTAGTAGCCCACTGTTGCTAGGTGAGAGGGCTTATTTTCCAAAAATTCTAGCCCTCCAATGACAACACTTGCAAACCAAGTCATAGGGAAACAATATTCTATGACATATTGCTATGACAATATTCTTGACTTACCTAATTTATGACAATTACATTCATAATGCTATGACAGCAAAGAGATTCTATGATAAAGCAATTATATACATGATGCTATAAGAAACACTTTCCTAACTTAACACGCGGTCCACTTCTAACTAAATACATGGTCTACTTATTTACAGTAATATATGTCTCGATTTGTTACAAGTGTTGGGTATATAAAAAGAACGCTTGAGGAGAACCAAAGCAAATTATTGAGAAGAAAAAAGGAAGAATGCTTGAGGAAAACTAGAGTGAAGAATAAACACTGAAGAGAACAAGACGCTAAGTTGGAGAGATCCAAACATAGAGGAAACTATGAAGTGTGTAGAAGAAAAGGAGAGATGAAGCATAGTCAAATGTTGGAAAGAGGTAACTAGAATATGAGATAGTGGTTATAGATCCTAAACATGCAAGAGAAATAAAAGGTAGACATTAAAGTAGCATTGTAACGTTAGTAACATACATAGAGTGCATACATTAGAAGGATGCAAATGTTGGAATATAAATAATTAGTTGTATCCAAAGATATTTAATAATAATATTTGGTTTATTTGGTGAAAAGTTAACCTTAAGGAATAATTAAATAATGAAAAGTAGAATTTATGGTTAATTAAAAGGAGCACAACATATTTGAATTATTAAGAAGGAAATATTAAAGAGGCTCATTTATAAGGTGGAGAAAGGGAATATTTTAAGAATAATTAAAGAGTGATAGTAAATTCATTAGAAAGAAAAATTTGAAAGTGAGATTATTTGAAAGAGAAATAGAAGGGAATTAAATTGAGAAGAGAAGTAGAATTATTAAAGAGAGAAGAACAAAGGAAGAAGAAAGAATTAAAAGAATTAAATTGAAGGGAATATATATCATTTATTGAATTGAAAGTACTGAAGGAGAGTACATTATTTGAAAATATTATTGAAGATAATCGTTAAAGATTAAAGAATTGTTTGAGAGAAAAAATTGTTCGAAGAAGAAATATTACTTTGGGATTAATAAGGTTTTCAACAACAATGGAAATTAATTAATTATTATTTGAAGGAAAATTATATTAAAAGAAAAAAATATTTTTGGAATTATAAGGATTTCAACAAAAAAGAAAATTAATTTATTGAAGTTGAAAGCAGATTTCAAAGAAAGAAGAAAATATTATTATTAGTCAAAGAGTTATTGTTGAAGCAGAAGCATAATTAAGAATATTGAAGATAGGTTATTTAAATATTATTTATCAAAAGCAAAATAGATAAATAAATAATATATTAAAATAGGAAAACATATCATTAAAATATTTCCAAAGACAAGATACATAACATGGCAGTTGAGAAAAGAAAGCAAATAAAAAGAAAAGCAAATATTCAGTATGCATCACCAAAGGATAGTATAGTTAAATAAAATCCAGCTAAAAATATCTTATAATTCTCGCAAGGAGCTTCTGAAGATGAAAATATGTGTTAGAAGAATTGATGGGACATTACAATCCATTCACAAAGAAGCTAAAAATGGAGATTTTTCAATACTTCTATATTGCATACATGGTATTCTCAATGATGCTAATGATTGTTATGAAAATTACATTACAATACCTATTAGTATATGGAAAATAGTATACAAGGTAATAGTCACTCTAATTGAAGAATTGAAGAACAAACCAATTATGAAGAATAAATGTTGTAATAAAAATGACCTTATAAAAAAAGGATGTAAGTTGTGACACAAGTGATTTGAGGCCTATGAAAACAAGTACATGTTGTGATACTAGTGACCTATTTCAAAAGACACATGCAAGTTGTGATAATTTTGATTTGAAAACCACGACAATGGATACAAGAGAACTTATTTTAGGAATAGGCATTACATGTGATACAAGAGATTTAAACATTGTGTGTGAAGATAAATAAAAGGTAAAAAGTGTTTTAAATGAAATAAAAAATAGTAACAAGGATAGCGATGAAATGGAATAAAAAGAAACATGTTTGATAAAATGTGAGCAAGGTATATTTGAATCAAACATCAAATATATAAATTTTTTTAAGGAAATAGAAAAATGAAACACCATTCATAGTTTGAACAATTGTAATCATTACAATAGACATGGACACAAGGCAAAAAATGTTGGGATCTTCATCGTTGTGGAATTTGTGGAGGTAAAAATCATTCTCAAAGATATTTTTGGCACAAAGGGAATAATAATAAAAATATAAATTATGTGTGGATAAGTGTAAAATAAATATTGATGTCAAAAAGGATACCGCTAAATGGGATTCTTCGAAAAATTATTATTTGAAGATTTCCAAGATAATTTGAGAAGTGGTTAGAGTCATAATAGTACCAGTACTAGAGTCAGAACAAAAATACCAAGACCAAAATAAAGGATTGAAAGCACATGAAGGCAAAGGACCTTCATACCAAATAATATAATATGGAGGGGTGTTGGAAGTATTACATTAATTGGTAAGTTGTAAGAATATTGCAAGTACCAAGTAAACAATTTAGTTAAGAGTGTAAAAAATATTTGAGTATATAGTAGGTGTCTTGCAAGTTAGTATGGAGCTATGTAAGAGTTTATCATTTAGTATGTGAAATCATTAGAGCCTTTGTCCTTGTGTGGATATATGGATTTAATAATAGATTTATTATTACATGGTATTTCTCCCAAGAGAAATATGAAGTGTTATATCTCTTGTGTGTGTGAGGAGATGAAAATTTTGTGTAGGTAGAAAGGTTAAGGGTTGTGGATGTGAAGAGTCTCATATCCATGTATGTATATATTAAATATAAATAATTGTAATATGTGATCAAAAAAACTTTGCAATAAATGTAGATATATATTCATCAATAATATATTCTGAGTTAAAGATAATTCCATTATAGAAGCTCCTCGAGGGAGAAACCCTAGATTCATAGGGGAGCAGGGAGTAGATATCTCTAAACCTTAATATTTGTTGGTTGATGGATGTAGATGTTGTTATTATTTCATGCAGTGGTGCATAGTTTATTGGATAGTGGGACATGGCTACACTTTATTGACTTGGTCGATAGGTGTTGATCCTAATTTTAAAACATTTATGTTAGGGGGCCTACCTCTTTCCTCATTCCTTATTTTTGGGGTCTATTCTCGTTTCTTGGATGAATATTAGATTTTAGCTCTATTTTCATTGGAAGCTTGCTCTACTAGAGTACAATTTATTTCTTGATCCATTTTGGATATGTGGATGATCTCAGGTATCATCTAGTTGTCTATTTTTCTTTGCATGGCCTTTGCAGGTTTTTACTCATAATTTTTGACCTTGTTGGTGGTTTGTCGGGTCATTGCCTTTTCAAGAGGGAAATTTTCTTCTAGTTTCAAATCAAAGTAGGAAATTGTTGTTTCCTATTTGTTATTTTTGCATTTTTTTCCCATTTGGACTAGGAGGTAGTTTCCAAATTTTAAATCTAATGTTCAACAGGAATGTGTTCTATTTACCCTAAGATGTGGATCTTATAGTTCTTTCAGATCTCTAAGATCCTGATATATTTTGGATTTGGAGAGCCTTCCAAAACCCTATGGTCCTTTTCTAGAGGCTTGATCCATTTATAGAAGGTTATGAGAGCCTTGATTTTTCATTTCACTTTTAGTATTTGAGTGGGAATTTGATTTTCAAATTATTTTATTGCTCTTGATTCTATTTGGATGGGAAATTGTTGTTATTTCCATCCTTGTGTTTTTTAGGCTCATGGAGCCTATCAAAACCTAGTGGTCCTCTACTTGAGGCCTGATCCACTTGTACAAGGTTATATAAGCCTTTCAAAACCCTATTTGTAATGGTTTGAAGAACCTTCCAAAACCCTCCTATGAGATTCAGGGAGCCTTCCAAAACCATTTGGTCCTCTGCTTGAGGCCTAAATTTTTTAAGGTTCTAGGAGCCTTTCAAAACCTTGCTTAAAGAGGTTTGGGGATCCTTCCAAAACCCCCTTGTTTAAGGTTTGGGGATCCTTTCAAAACCCCTTTGTTTAAGGTTTGGGGAGCCTTTCAAAACCCCATATTTGGGTAGGATTCTATTTTACTATTGCTAGAGTGATTACTGAAGGTGTTGGGTACTTACTAGTGGAGACCTGAGTTTCCAAAATTAGGATTCCCATCCTTGGCAAGAAGGCCTAATGTTTTTATTCTGATATTTTTAAGTGCTCTTGATGTCTCATCCAAAATTTTCCACATTGGGTGTTGTGTTTAAATTAAAAAAAAAAATTGTCATCCGATGGTATGGATGGCTATCTCATTTTCTAGATTTGCTTCTCCCATGATGGCTTGGTTGGAAAGTTATTTTCCAGGTCTAATTTTAAATGTTGAATTTTAAACAAGAATGCTATATTTTATGGATTTGTGGGATCTGACTATCTCAGATGCTTGATCGATTTTTGTTGGATGCTGAATTAGTTTCCCTTTAGGGATGCAGTCCCATTTGTGATATTATTTGGTGTGTTTTGAATATATTTGTGGTTTGTAAATGTTGGGGGACCCTCCCAAAACCCCTATGTAAAATGTTTGGAGACCCTTCCAAAACACCTTCTTATACCAAATAAAAAAAAATCCTGTGTGAGTTTGTTATTATCATGGATTAAATATATGTAATTGTGTGAATATTTATTCTTAATATATTATGAGATCTTATGAGAAAAGTATTGAGTTGCTAACAATTTTCCCATATGTGAGAGGAAACGTATTAAAAACATTATTGTAAATCCATTTACATGACAAAAATTTATTACCTTCCCCATTAGAAGGATAATTCTATTTAGTCAGCTTGCCCTATTTATAAAATAATTAGCTACCTTTTCTACTTAATCATAGGCAATAACTTCTATTAATTTTATTAATTCTAAAAAACAATATTTTAATATAAAAAAAAGGAAGTTTATATCTCATTATCAATATATGAGAAGGACCATCAAGCTATAACTAATAACAATGCATATGATTTATCTAGATGTATATTAGGAAATTTAGTGCAATTTGTCATCCTTGCATATAATTTATTGATTTATCATTTCAAATATTATTACTAATATTAACATTTGAAATATAAACCTTTTGACTAATTATGGTACTCATTTTTCAAATTTTGATTTATTGGTTCATGATAATTTATAAGAAGTAGGAAATATTTAAGGATTATGTATTTTAACACAACATGAAATGTGGAGTCATACATTTGACATTGTTGTATTAATAACATGTATAACAAAAATTTACAATATGCATTAAAATCAATGTCAAATCAATCGTTAAATTTTACATGCTAAAATGATGATTTATCTTTTAAAATATTAGAATATTAAGAGGGTGGATAAATATATTGAAAGTTCTTCAAACAAGGTACATATGATCATATAACCAAGTATAAGAAAGAGGGGACATAATCATATTGTTATGTGTGAACCCTACTTTATTACCACATAAGTTAAGGTGATAAGTTAAAATTTTTATTTTTCTTGCAATGAAAGTAATGAGTGTACTTAGTGACAACAACATGATAGGATGGAACTTGATGAACACAATTTTTTTGAGGATTTATAAGAGATGCTTTTTATATAAAATATTTTATCATGATAATTATTGACCATAACCATTTATTTCAACATATCTAAATAGAATAAAGTTCATCTACAATATAGAATTTAAATATGTAGATATATGTATTTGCATTGCTGAAGTAGATATGTATTCATCAATAATATTTTCTATGAGTTTGTTATTATAATGGATTGAATACATGTAATTGTGTGAATATTTATTCTTGATATATTGTGAGATCATGTGAGGAAAGCATTGAGTTGCTAAAAATTTTCCCATATGTAAGAGGAAAAGGATGAAAAACTATTGTAAATCCATTTACATGCCAATAATTCATTACCTTCCCCATTAGAAGGACAATTCTATTTAATCAAATAACCCTATTTGTAAATTAATTAGCTACCTATTCTACTTAATCATAGGCAATAACTTCTATTAATTTTATTAATTCTAAAAAATAAGATTTTAATGTACAGAAAAGAAAGTTTATATATCTCATTATCAATGGAAATGAGGACCATCAAGCTATAACTAATACTAGTACATATACTTATCTAGATGTATATTAGAAAATTTAGTGCAATCTATCTCATCCTTGCATATAATTTATTGATTCGTCATATCAAAAATTACAAATAATATTAACATTGTAAATATAAACCTTTTTGACTAATTATGGTACTCATTTTTCAACTTTTGATTTATTAGTTCATAAATTATAAGAAATAGGACAGAGTTAAGGATTATGTATTTAACACAACATGAAATGTGGATTCATATATTTGATATTTTTGTCCATAAATAAAGTGTATAAAAAATTTACAATATGTATTAAAATCAATTTCAAATTTGCAAACTTCTCATTTTGCTGAAGCCAAGGGTCTCCTTCAAAGGCTACTATTGGTAGAAACACTTAAATATTAGAAAATCATTGTATAAGGGGACTCTTTAAATCTAGTAAATATTGCCAATTCTATTAGCAAGCCTCACTAGAGCATTTCAAATATTCTAGCAGAGGTGTTTAGAATTTTGAAATCAAGAGAGGAGTTCAAAGTTCATCATATTTATCGGGAAGGCAATAAGGTGGTAGATTAAATGGCCAACTTGGGTCTTTCTCGACAAGGCCTGAGGGTCTGGTTGGATAATTTCCCCCAAGACCTTTAATATCTTGTTTTCGATGATCACGGTTAGCTGCTGGTTGTGCGTGAGGCTTGGTATGGGAGTTCACTTTGTGGACTCTTTGCTAGATGTTTTGTTTTATGCTTGATTGAGTGGGCCATATTAATTGGTTATCTTCACAAGTCACCTAACATTTTTAGTTGACTATCATCGGTTGGGCATCTTTGTGTGGATGTTGGTTAGAATTTTCTTGGCCTTGGTCCTAATGGTGTCCTTGTTGTATGCTCTTCTGGTGATATGGTGATGTTTTTTGCTCTTATGGTGATGTGGTGATGTGTTTATCTATTATGGAGGAAAGTCACTCTGCTCTTCTGGGTACATTGCATGTTGTGGTATCCTTTGTCAACAAGATTTAGGACGTTGTTAACAAGCAGATGGATATGACAACCCTGAACTAGATTTGCTATGACGTTATTTTAGAAGTTGATATCAGGTTATATTTTATGTTGGTTGTATGGTACCCTCTCTATTTTTTTTTATAAGAGAGGCCTGGTTCCTTTAGCTTTTGTTACCCGACTTTTATGGTATGTTGTTTGTATGGGGCCCTCTCTATTTTGCCTTGTTGAGGGTGGCTTGTTATTCCTACCCCTTGGCTGGTTTTGATTTAGTATTGTAGTTTAGTGCATTCTCATACCCTATCTCAGCCTATTGTAATAGGTTTGGAGACCTTAAAACCCCATCTTTTACCAAATAAAAAAAAATGTCAAATCAATTGTTAACTTTTACATGCTAAAATAATGCTTTATCTTTTAAATTTTTTGAATATTTAGAGGATGGATAAATATATTGAAATTTATTCAAATAAGGGACATATGATCATATCACCAAGTATAAGAAAGAGGGGGCATAATCATATTGTTATTTGTGACCCCTATTTTATTGTCACTTAAATTGAGATAATAAGTTAGAAATTTCATTTGCTTGCAATGATAGTAATGAGAGTATTTAGTGATGACAACATGATAGGATGGAATTTGATGGACACAAATAGTTTAAGAATTTATAAGAGATAATTTTTATATAAAATAATTTAGCATGATAATTATTGACCATAACCATTTATTTCGATGTATCTAGATAAAATAAAGTCCATCTACAATATATAATTTAACTATGTAGATATATGTATTTGCATTGCTTAAGTAGATATATATTCATCAATAATATTTTCTATGAGTTTGTTATTATCATGGATTGAATATATGTAATTTTATGAATATTTATTCTTGATATATTGTGAGATCCTATGAAGAAAGTATTGAGTTTCTAACAATGTTCCCATATGTGAAAGGAAAAGGATTAAAAAAATAATATTGTAAATCCATTTACATGCCAATAATTTATTACCTTCCCCATTAGAAGGACAATTCTATTTAATCAACTCATCCTATTTGTAAAATAATAAGCTACCTATTCTACTCAATCATAGGTAATAATTTCTATTAATTTTATTAATTCTAAAAAATAAGATTTTAACATAAAGAAAAGGAAGTTTATATGTCTCATTATCAATAGCAATTAGGAGGACCATCAATATATAACTAATACTAGTAAATACGACTTATCTACATGTATATTAGGAAATTTAGTGCAATCTATCTCATCCTTGCATGCAATTTATTGATTTATCATTTCAAATATTACTACTAATATTAAAACGGTAAATATAAATCTTTTGACTAAAAATGTTACACATTTTTCAACTTTTGATTTATTAGTTCATGAATAAATTATAAGAAATGAAAAAGAGTTAAGGATTATGTATTTTAACACAACATGAAATGTGGAGTCATACATTTGACATTTTTGTCCATAAATAAAATGTATAACAAAAATCTATAATATGTATTAATATCAATGTCAAGTTAACCATTAAATTTTACATGCTAAAATGATGCTTTATCTTTAAACATATTAGAATATTAAGAGGATGGATAAATATATTGAAAGTTTTTCAAATAAGGGACATATGATCATATCACCAAGTATAAGAAAGAGGGGGCATAATCATATTGGTATGTGTGAACCCTATTTTATTGCCACCTAAATTGAGGTAATAAGTTAGAAATTTCATTTGCTTGCAATGAAAGTAATGAGTGTACTTAGTGAAAAACACAAGCTTATACTGAGAGGGGGGGTGAACAGTATAATACCACTTTTTACTTTTCTTTCCCAAAAAATATTATCCAATATAATAAATGGTAATATAAATAGCAGTAACCAAATCAATGCATAAATCATCACACACAATAGAGACACCAATTTAACGTGGTTCACCCAATGTGGGCTACTCCACGAAGAAAATATTTCACTAAATTTTTTTTAATCAATATTTTGGGAATCATTTACCTATTATAATATTTATGGATATCAATACAAAGGAGACACCAATCCCCTAATCAAGTTCATGGACCTCTATCCACAGGAGAACTCCTTTCTCCTTAGATCGGATTGATGATCTTATAGAAAAATTGTTGCCCCCACTGCTCTGGCTAATGGATCTCTATCCACTAAAGACTCTTGTATTCACTGCCCTTAATGGATATCTATCCACTAGAGACTATCATCCTCTATACTCTATCACATTCAAAGCTCTATCTTAAATTTTTGCTAAACACAGTCCTTCAGTCTAGCACAAATCTGCTCAATATCTATCTTTGGTATGGCACAAACCTATCCAAAAATTATCCTCAATATCTGTCCTCTAATCTACACTAAACATAGTACTTCAGTATAGCACAAATATATCCTCAATATTTGTCCTCAATCCTTAACACAAATCTTGAATCAATCTCAAATCAACTCTGCTAGATCTACCCCAAACCTTAACTCAAGGTTTGAAAAAATAAATCAATCAACTCTTCTCACAAGTCTTTTTAAAGACTTGGCCCAATTCTACCTTGTAATCTTCCATAAAATCTCACATTAATCTTTCCACAAGTCCTCTCTAGAAATTTTACAAATCTGCTCAATAAGTCCTCACTAGAACTTGTCCAAATCTTCTCAACAAGTCCTCACTAGAACTTGTCCAAATCTGCTCAATAAGTCCTCACTAGAACTTATCCAATTCTGCTCTCAATCTATATTGTAATCTTCCACAAAAGCTCACATAACTCATCAACACTCAACCTCTTTCTCAAATCAATTCAAAATATAGAATAATTTGTTTCACAAAACTTGAACAATCACTTCACACATTCACTTGACTAGGCTCAACCAACTCTACTCAACCAATCACTCAATGAAATGATCCTTGCTCACAAACCCTAGTCCAAGCATATGAATACTCACTCAAATATTTCCAACAATGCTTTATCAACCAATCTCACATAACAATGATACTTATGTTCTTTCTAAATCCTAGTTCAAGTTCTTCACTCAACAACTCACTTCAACAACAATGCTTATAAGACATAACACTGATAGTCATGTTCTTTGCAAACCCTGGTTCAAATTCTTTACTCAACTCAAACACTTTAACAATAATTCTTAAGAAACAAGGTTTTATCAACTCTTAATTCCAGAAAACCTTGAAGCATTAATTCAAAACACTGTCAACAATGCTAACCAAACAATCCTTTTCACTCCAAATTTCCATTCACAATTTTCAAAAATCACTCACTAGGAAGAATATGCCCATACCTTTTGTTGGATGTAGAAGTGCCTCTAGAAAACCTGTCTCAATAACAATTTTCTTCTTTCCAATTTCAATGGTTAGACATAATAATATTACTTCAGCACTTTCCAAAAATATTCCTTGGACATAAAACAATCACAACTCAATTTATGCCTTATTGCTCCCTTTTAAAATAACACTCATCATACCATACATAAAGATAATTTCATTGATACACCTTATAAAATCCAACTTAAAATAATATCCAACACCATGAAAATATCAACCAAACACCTTACAATTGTTTCAAAATATTTGAGCAAACAACATTAAAAATTTAATTTTGCAAAAACCTTTATAACTCCTTTAGAAACTTTAGAACCAATTTAAAACATGCAAAAATTAATTTTTAAATGCCCAAACTATATTCCCAAAATTTTTGGTGCGTAAGACTAATGCATACATTTTTCTTCCCAAAAAGGGGTTTCGTTGAGATTCAATCTGCCATCTCCTCAAGCCTAAGAACCTTATTGCTTGGGAGCCCACCACGTGGTCTACTAGTGCCCATGTGAAGGAAGGAGGAGTTCCTTCCTCTTATGCCTCCACTCACTGTCTATTTATCACAAACCTTGCACACTATTTCTTTGTTTTGGATGCAATGCAATTCGTAAGGCTCACAATTCTTAAAGCTCACAAATAACATTCGAAAGCATGGTAAGGTTTGGTAGGGTGGGAGTTCCCCCCTTATATACACATTTTAATTTCTCCTCACATCGGTGCTTTGTTATTTGAAATCAAATTTCGAATTTTAATTTTGATAACCCACCTTAGGGTTATTTAACCTTAGCTTAAATTAATTTATAATTAATAATTAAATTAATTAATAATTAATTTAATAACTTTATACTTTAAGTAAATTAACTAATAAATTAATTTAAAATTAATTTAAAATTAATTTTAAACTTCCTTTGCATAATATTATAAAAGAATATTATAATATTATTTATTTGGGCTTTTTCTTGCACTTTGAACCTCATTTGACTTCCTAGAACCGAGTCTTGAAATTGAAACCGAAACGGATGCTGCCAACTGAAACTGCCACTAACTGATGCTAAAATTTCGACATCAATGACCACTCACTCTTGACAACAATGAAAAATTATCACTAAAAATGTCTAACAATCTCCCCCTTTGTCATTGATGGCAACCCAAATTATTTTTACCAAATCTTGACCTTTTTCTTGTTCTGCTCCCCCTGGGAAACTGCTCCCCCTGACTCAATGCTCTCTCCTTAAACCAAATCTCTCCCCCTTACTAAAATCTCTCCCACTTTGATATCAATGGTAAAGGGTCATCTTTGGGTCTCAAGGCTAATAATGAGTCTCTTAGCTTAGCCCCTCCCCCACCTCCTCTTAAGGTGGTTAATTCTAGGATGGGAGTATTTCTACTCCCAACAAGCATTGGTATTTACCTTTATCCTCTTTCCTTCTTATCTGATCCTTCTGATTCCTTTGACTATTCCTTTCCATATCCATGTTCCTATTCCTGTCCATATCCATATTCCTATTCATGTTCATGTCCATATACATATTCATGTTCCTGTTCCTGTTCCTATTCATGTTCATGTTCATATCAATGTTCCTATTCCTGTTCTTGTTCATGTTTATATCCATGTTCCTATTACCGTTTCTATTCCTGCTTGGTTTTGGAATGTCTACTCTACACCGCTTTGTTGTATATCCATAATTATTACACTTATAACACTTAGTGTTATTATTTCTTGGAGGTGCAAATATCTTAGGATTTCTCCTAGTGAAGCCATATCATTTTCTATCATGAACCCTACAATATATTGCCTTGTGATCAACTTGATTATATGAGTAGCAATACCCATGGAAAATATGCCTGTTTTTGAAATTCCAATTTTCTTGTATTTCATGTTTCCTGCACTGTGAATCCATGTGTCCAAACCTGTGACATGAGAAACACCTTCCATTTAAATTTCCTTGTCTTGACCTTATTAGTCTCTTACTCTCTCTTAACCTATTCTGATTGTTGTTCCATCTATTTCTTATTTGTGCATTGTTCCTTTCCTTGTTGAAATTTTTGTTGTCCAAATCATCCTTATAAGTCTCACTCTTTATTTTACTCTCTTGTATTGAAGCTTCTTCTTCTTTTGTGCTTAAGCTTGACTCTCCTATTTCTACTTTTTGTTTCCCTTGTTCTTCAAAACTAAGTCCTGTTTTTGTGAATGATGATATTTGCGCATTGATAATCTTGTCCAAAGTCTTTGAATTTTTCTCAGACTTGTGTAGCTTGTCCTTAGATCCTTTTACTTCCATCCTTAGTGAAACTATCTCATGTTCTAATCTTTCACACTCTAGATCTTTTGTCTTTACTTTTTCAGCCATACCTTCTTCAATATTCCTTGCTTATTCAACCTAAATTTTGAAGTTAGTGAGATCTTGTAGAATTTTTGCTTTTGCTTTCTCATATTTTTGAGTTTGAACCCTTAATACTAAGTTATCCCTTTTTAGTTCTTCAAGAATAACCATAAGCCTTTCACATTCTATCTCTTTTACCTTTGACAGTTCAACCATACCTTTTCCTTGCCTTTTCAACCTTATATTTCAAGTCAAAGAGATCTTGTAGAAGATTTATCTTACATTTATCATCCTCTTGTATTTGAGCCTTTAATTCTAAGTTCTCCATTTTTAACTCAAAGAGTTCCTTAAGAGTGACTTCCTCCTTTTCTCTTTCTAAATTTTTCTCTTTTCTTTGGTCTTCAATTTCTTCTATTGTCCAAAGTAAAGTTTTTTCTTCATACCTATTTTGACTGTCCCTGTTATCCTTTTATGAACCATTCTCTAGGAATTCAATTATGAAAGTATCATCTTCATCTTCATCGCTACTAAACCCATTGAAATACCCTGCATCATGACCGAGTTAACCACAAACAAAATATTCTTCACCTTCTTGTGAACAATAAGCTGCAAAATGACCTGTCCTCCTACATCTGGTACAAAAAATTATTAATCTGGTCTTTTCTCCACTGCTTGATTCACCTCTTGAATCTATTCCCATTCTTCCTCCCAAAACAACAACATTGAATTCATCTTCCTTTTCTTTCATGACCATGTGTTTTATTTTCTTATTTTGTCTCATGGTTCTACTTTTGCCTTTCTTTGCCATTTTTGTTCTTGTAAGATCTTCCTTCAAGCTATTAAACATTTTTTGAAGGAACCAAATATGATACCAATTGAAGAACACAAGCTTATACTGAGAGGGGGGTGAATAGTATAAGATCACTTTTTACTTTTCTTTTCCAAACAATATTATCCAATATAATCAATGAAAATATTAATAGCAATAACCAAAGCAATGCAAAAATCATCACACATAATAGAGACACCAATTTAATGTGGTTCACCCAATGTGGGCTACTCCACGAAGAAAATATTTCACTAAAATTTTCTCAATCAATCTCTTGGGAATCCTTTCCATATTACAATATTTATGGATCTCAATCCAAAGGATACACCAATACCCTAGTCAATTTTTTGGATCTCTATCCATAGGAGAACTCCTTTCTCCTTAGCTTTGATTGGTGATCTTCTAGAAGAACTATTGCCCCCATTGCTTTGGCTAATGGATCTCTATCCATTGAAGACTCTTGTCCTCACTACCCTGGCTAATGGATCTCTATCCACTGGAGAATGTCATCCTCTATACTCTGTCACCTTCAAAGCTCTATCTCAAATCTACACTAAACACAGTCCTTCGATCTAGCACAAATCTGCTCAATCTTTGTCTCTAATCTGGCACAAATCTATCCTCAATATCTGTACTCCGATATACACTAAACATAGTCCTTTGATCTAGCATAAATATCCTCAATCTCTGTCCTCAAGCCTTAACACAAAGATTGAATCAATCTCAAATCAAGTCTCCTAGACCTGCACCAAACCTTAACTTAAGGTTTGAACAAATCAATCAATCAACTCTGCTCACAAGTCTTCTTAAAGAATTATCTCAATTTTGCCTTATAAGCTTCCATAAAAGCTTACACTAATATTTCTACAAGTCCTCTCTAGAACTTGTTCGAATATTCTCAACAAGTCCTCACTAGAACTTGTACAAATTTGTTGAATAAGTCTTCACTAGAACTTATCCAAATCTGCTCAATAAGTCCTCACTAGAACTTATCTAATTCTGCTCTCAATCTATATTGTAAGCTTCCACAAAAGATCACATAAATTTGTCCACAAGTCTTCTCAAAGATTTACCTCAAATTCACTCAACAAGTCCACACTAGAACATGTCCAATATCATAGAAACATAAAGAGAATTGTTAGACTCAACATGCTTCACATTCATCACAATGCTCAATCACTTTCAATCACTCTATTAGAAACATATTGAGAATTGTTAGAGACTCAATTGTTGCATGTGTCTCATTCTTTGCTGGAAAAGAATTGTACGATAGGCACTACAGTGCAAAAGACGACGGGCCATTGATGAAGCAGGGGATGTATATCTGGCATCCTGCTCATCGTGCTCCACACGATCAGATAAAAATTATTGGTTGATTGATATTGGTGCCTCTTTTCATATGACTCCTCATAGAGGGTGGTTCAGTGAATATGAAAGATATGATGGAGGGGAGGTACTATTGGGAGATGATTCACCACTCAGAATCATGGGTCGTGGAAGAGTGAAAATTTTGCTGCAGGATGGTAGGGTTAAGACCCTACCAGGTGTGATGCATATTCCGGGACTTGCTAGAAATTTGATTTCGATAAGCAAAATGGCCGATGCAGCAGTGAATGTCAGTTTTGGCAAGGATTCATGCAAAATGGTTTGTGGATCAATGGTTTTGGCAAAGGGAGTTCAGATTGGAACATTGTATAAACTATTGGGAAACATTATGACAAATGAGTGCAATAGCTCAACTGTTCTCGAGGTTGATTCTGATAAAAGCTCAACACTCTGGCATCAAAGGATGGGACATATTGGAGAAAAGGGATTGCGTACCCTGTACACAAAAGGTATGGTTCATGGTATCCCTAATTACTCAATGTCTTTCGAGTTTTGTGAACATTGTATTTATGGTAAATAGAATCGGGTTAGTTTTCCATTTGGTGCCACATAAATTTTCACCTACTTTTATCGCTACTTTTCACCTACTTTTATCGCTACTTTTGGAGCGACCCCCGAGATTCCCATGGTTGGTGGGTGGTTAGTGGGTGTGGGTGGTTTAGCCCATGGTGTTGTATCCACGGTACCCTAATACCACTTGGTGGTTTAGGGTTGTATGAGTTTCCTTATATAATTATTGTAATGTCCCATTTTAGGGACAAGAGAGAGAATAATATATCAAGGAGGATAGACTCTTGTTTGTTCGGACTAGCCCAAATTGGGTGAACCAGGGTAAATCTTGTGTGTTATATGTGCATTGAATGGTGTCATTATTTCCTTAGTTATTATTTTTGCATTATTTCTAGAATATGTTTTTGTAAATTCTCTTCATTTGGTATCAGAGCCAAGTCATTAGCCATAGGGGGATGCCTTTATTGCTAGGGTTTAAATCCGTTTGAAGAAGATCTAGGGTTTCTAGGAGTGAGAGGAAACCTATTCTGGAGTGGGAGTTACGCAGAAGGAGTTTGAAGGAAAAATGTCAGGAAATCATTCAAGGATAGAGATCGAGAAATTTGATGACAAAAGTTTTGAGCTATGGAAGTTAAAGATGGAAGATATGCTCGTGGACAGAGATCAGTGGGCTGCTATTTCAGAAACAACAAAACCTACGGGTACTTTCGATGAAGATTGGGAGAAGATGAATCAAAAAGCAAGGAGTCTGATTCGACTGTGTCTTGCAGATTCGGTGCTCATCAATGTTTCGGGAGAAGCTACAGCAAAGGATCTCTGGGAGAGGTTAGGGGCTTTGTATCAATCGAAGTCCCTAGTGAACAAATTATTCCTCAGAAAGAAACTGTACAATCTTAGGATGCATGACGGGGATTCGGTTGCAGATCATCTGAATGCATTCAATACAGTGGTAAGTCAACTAACATCTCGTAGAAATTAAGTTGAGTGAGGAAGATAAATGCATTACTTTGTTATGCTCTTTACCGGATTCATGGGATAACTTAGTAGTAGCAATTGGTAGTACAACTTCATCCACATTGAAGTTTGAAGATATAGTGGCATCTCTATTATCTGAGGATATGAGGAGAAAAGCCATGGAGGGCACATCTAAGGAAGCCCTAATAGTGAGAGGGCATGCCAAGGAGAAGGACAAATCTAGATATGGTGATAGGTCTAAGTCTAAAGGTAGATCCAAGTCTCGGGGAAGTTTGAGAGAAAATGTTGGAATTGTGGCAAGCCTGGTCATATGAAGAAGGATTGCAGATCAAAGAAAGCTGAGTCTGGAAAAAAGTCTGATGAATCAACTTCCACAGAGATGAATAAATCCATTGATGAAGCAGGGGATGTATATCTGGCATCCTGCTCATCGTGCTCCACACGATCAGATAAAAATGATTGGTTGATTGATACTGGTGCCTCTTTTCATATGACTCCTCATAGAGGGTGGTTCAATGAATATGAAAGATATGATGGAGGGGAGGTACTATTGGGAGATGATTCACCACTTAGAATCATGGGTCGTGGAAGAGTGAAAATTTTGCTGCAGGATGGTAGGGTTAAGACCCTACCAGGTGTGATGCATATTCTAGGACTTGCTAGAAATTTGATTTCGGTAAGCAAAATGGCCGATGCAGCAGTGAATGTCAGTTTTGGCAAGGATTCATGCAAAATGGTTCATGGATCAATGGTGTTGGCAAGGGGAGTTCGGATTGGAACATTGTATAAGCTATTGGGAAGCACTATGACAAATGAGTGCAATAGCTCAACTGTTCCTGAGGTTGATTCTGATAAAAGCTCAACACTCTGGCATCAAAGGATGGGACATATTGGAGAAAAGGGATTGCGTACCCTGTACACAAAAGGTATGGTTCATGGTATCCCTAATTACTCAATGTCTTCCGAGTTCTGTGAACATTGTATTTATGGTAAACAAAATCGGGTTAGTTTTCCATCTGGTGCCACAAGATCTAGTGGGGTACTAGATTTGATCCACAATGATATTTTTGGTCCTGTTCCTATGCCGTCTCTTGGAAAATCATGGTATTATGCTTCCTTTGTTGATGATTTTTCAAGATATGCATGGATTTACTTTCTTAAGAGCAAAGATGAAGTGTTTGAAAAATTTAAGGAATTTAAAGCACTTGTTGAGAATCAAACTGATAAAAGGATTAAGGTGTTGAGGTCTGATAATGGAGGGGAATATTGTTCTAATATATTTGAGAAATTTTGTAAGCAATGTGGTATTGCAAGACAGAAGACTACTCCATATACACCTCAACAGAATGGAGTTGCAGAGAGGTTGAACAGATCACTGATGGAGAAGGCTAGAAGTATGCTCAGTGGTGCAGGTTTGGCATAGGAATTCTGGGCAGAAGCAGTGAGTGCAGCATGCTACTTGCGAAATCGGTCACCTACATCAGCATTGCCAGATCAAACTCCATTTGAAGCTCTATTTGGTAAGAAACCATCTATTTCACATCTCAGAGTTTTTGGCTGTGATGCATACATGCATATTCCAAAGGAGAAAAGAAGTAAGCTAGATAATAAGGCTGTTAAATGTATCTTTATTGGTTATAAAGATGGTGTTAAAGGATATAAGCTTTGGAATCCAAAAACTAAAAGTACAGTGTATAGTAGAGATGTGGTGTTTAGGGAGATGATCAGTGATTCCAGGAAGGTAGTTACAGAAGAGGAACCCGGAACGGTCCAATTTGATCTCATGGAAAACTATCAGACAATAGAGGATCTGGAAGAGGAGCATACAGATGAGGATATGGAAGAGGAGCATACAGGTGAGGATCTGGAAGAGGATGAAGAAGAGGTTCATACACCTATGGTAAGGAGATCAACACGGGAAAGGAGGCAACCTGAAAGGTACAGTCCATCTACTTTTCCTACTTCTTTTGTACTATCTGTTACTGATGAAGATCCTAGAACAGTTAGAGAAGCTATTAATTCTGGAGAGGCAAACCATTGGGAAGAGGCCATGGATGAGGAAATGATGTCCCTAAAAAAGAACAGAACATGGGATTTAGTGAAATTACCAAGTGGTAGGAAAGCAATAGGTTGCAAGTGGATCTTTAAGAAGAAGCAGAATGCTGAAGGTAAAGTGGAGAAATATAAAGCTCGCCTGGTTGCTAAAGGTTTTTCCCAGGTTGAAGGAATTGATTATGGTGAAGTTTTTTCTCCCGTTGCAAAGCTAACATCAATTAGATTTATGTTAGCTGTGGCTGCTGCATTTGATCTTGAAATAGAATAGATGGATGTGAAAACTGCATTCCTTCATGGAGATTTGGAGGAAGAAATCTATATGAGGCAGCCTGAAGGTTTCACTGTTGCAGGAAAGGAGGATCTGGTATGTAAGTTAAAGAAATCATTGTATGGACTGAAACAATCACCTAGAATGTGGTACCAAAAATTTGATACTTATGTTTTAGGAATTGGTTTTGTTCGTAGCAATGCTGATCACTGTGTGTATTCAAAGAAAATTGGTAATGTAATTGTCATTATAGTTCTTTATGTTGATGACATGTTACTAATTGGAAATAGCAAGAAACTGGTCGGGGAAGTAAAGTCTCAGTTGGCATCGCAGTTTGACATGAAGGATCTTGGACCTGCAAATTTTATATTGGGTATGCAAATAAAAAGAGATCGCTCTAACAGAAAGTTGTGGCTGGATCAGAAAAAGTATGTTGAGACAATGTTGAAAAGGTTCAATATGCAGGATTGCAAACCGGTGAAGGTACCTATTTCTTTAGGTGAAAAATTGTCTGCTGAACAATGTCCAAAAATAGAAGAAGAGGTAGAGGAAATGTCACATATTCCTTATGCAAATGCTGTAGGTAGTTTAATGTATGCCATGGTTTGTACTAGAGCAGACATTGCCCATGCAGTGGGAGTCTTGAGTAGATATATGTCTAAACCTGGTAAAGAGCATTGGACTGTTGTGAAAAGGGTTTTCAGATATTTGCGTGGCACCTCTGATTTTACAATCTGCTATGAGGGTATCTGTAAAGAAAACAGACAATTGGATATAGAAGGGTTTGTTGATGCAGATTGGGCTGGAGATTTGGACAGGAGAAGATCTACTAGTGCTTATGTATTCAATTTGTTCGGAGGGGCCATTAGTTGGATGAGCAAGAGGCAGACTATTGTTGCTCTTTCAACTACCGAAGCCGAGTATATGGCAGCCACTGATGCAAGTAAGGAAGCTGTATGGCTGCAAAGACTATGTGCTAAAATTGGGTTCTTTCAAGGAGCTGTGAAGATAAACTGTGACAGTCAGAGTGCCATATTTTTGGCAAAGAACCCTGCTTACCATTCAAGAACGAAGCACATTGATACAAAGTTCCATTTCTATAGGGACATGCTTGAACAGAAGAAAGTGTTGCTGGAAAAGGTAGACACCAAGGAAAATGTTGCAGATGCTTTAACCAAGGCTGTAAGCACTGAAAAGTTTAGATTCTGTACAATTGAAATGGGTCTGGCAAAGTATTCAACAAGTGGGAGAATGTTGGATGTGTCTCATTCTTTGCCAGAAAATAATTGTATGACAGGCACTACAGCGCAAAAGACGATGGGTAGGGGGGGTCCAGGGGGCCGGAGGCCCCCAAGGACCCCCGGCTATGGTAAAGGTGATTACGTAATAGGTGATGGCTCGGGGTGCGTAGGGGGACGCCCTCGGATACGGTGAAAGCGATTGAAGCCGGCGAAGCCGATGCCAGAATTTTCACCTACTTTTATCGCTACTTTTCACCTACTTTTATCGCTACTTTTGGAGCGACCCCTGGGATTCCCATGGTTGGTGGGTGGTTAGTGGGTGTGGGTGGTTTAGCCCATGGTGTTGTATCCACGGTACCCTAATACCACTTGGTGGTTTAGGGTTGTATGAGTTTCCTTATATAATTATTGTAATGTCCCATTTTAGGGACAAGAGAGAGAATAATATATCAAGGAGGATAGACTCTTGTTTGCTGGACTAGCCCAAATTGGGTGAACCAGGGTAAATCTTGTGTGTTATATGTGCATTGAATGGTGTCATTATTTCCTTAGTTATTATTTTTGCATTATTTCTAGAATATGTTTTTGTAAATTCTCTTCATTTGGTATCAGAGCCAAGTCATTAGCCATAGGGGGACGCCTTTATTGCTAGGGTTTAAATCTATTTGAAGAATATCTAGGGTTTCTAGGAGTGAGAGGAAACCTATTATGGAGTGGGAGTTATGCAGAAGGAGTTTGAAGGAAAAATGTCAGGAAATCATTCAAGGATAGAGATCGAGAAATTTGATGGCAAAAGTTTTGAGCTATGGAAGTTAAAGATGGAAGATATGCTCGTGGACAAAGATCAGTGGTATGCTATTTCAGAAACAACAAAACCTACGAGTACTTTCGATGAAGATTGGGAGAATATGAATCAAAAAGCAAGGAGTTTGATTCGATTGTGTCTTGCAGATTCGGTGCTCATCAATGTTTTGAAAGAAGCTACAGCAAAGGATATCTGGGAGAGGTTAGGGGCTTTGTATCAATCGAAGTCCCTAGTGAACAAATTATTCCTCAGAAAGAAACTATACAATCTTAGGATGCATGACGGGGATTCGATTGCAGATCATCTGAATGCATTCAATACAGTGGTAAGTCAACTAACATCTATATAAATTAAGTTGAGTGAGGAAGATAAATGCATTAATTTGTTATGCTCTTTACCAGATTCATGGGATAACATAGTAGTAGCAATTGGTAGTACAACTTCATCCACATTGAAGTTTGAAGATATAGTGGCATCTCTATTATCTGAGGATATGATGAGAAAAGCCATGGAGGGCACATCTAAGGAAGCCCTAATAGTGAGAGGGCATGCCAAGGAGAAGGACAAATCTAGATATGGTGATAGGTCTAAGTCTAAAGGTAGATCCAAGTCTCGAGGGAATTTTGAGAGAAAATGCTGGAATTGTGGCAAGCCTGGTCATATGAAGAAGGATTGCAGATCAAAGAAAGTTGATTCTAGAAAAAAGTCTAATGAATCAACTTCCACAGATATGCATAAATCCATTGATGAAGCAGGGGATGTATATCTGGCATCCTGCTCATCGTGCTCCACACGATCAGATAAAAATGATTGGTTGATTGATACTGGTGCCTCTTTTCATATGACTTTGTTGAGCAAGGTGCAGCAAAAGAATTGCAAAAGTATTGTCATTGTTGTCAACATAGACAGATTGATGCGATTGATGCGATTCGGGAGGTCGGTCGGATCAAGTGCGGTGAATTTCAAGGAAAACGAGAGGTGACCCGGATTCAGAAATTGGCGAGAAAAAGACAAGAAAGAAAACTGTCGCGATATCGCGACATGTTTTCTGTCGCGATATCGCGACAAAGCAGAGGAGAGAGAAAATGCAAGAAAAATTGTCGCGATTTCGCGACATTGCTGAGGAGAGAGAAAATGCAAGAAAAATTGTCGCGATTTCGCGACATTGCGAGAGAGAAAATGCAAGAAAAATTGTCGCGATTTCGCGACATTTGAGAGAGAAAGTGCAATGCAAAATTGTCGCGATTTCGCGACATGGAGAGAGAAAGTGAAAGGCAAAGCTATCGTGATTTCGTGACATGTTGGCAGAGAAGGAAGCAAGGTGAAAAGATGTCGCGATTTCATGACATAAATGGAGGAAAGGAGCTTGCAACGAAAAGTGTCGCGATATCGCGACACGTCGGGTTTTTGCGACCCGAAGAGGAGAGAGAATGTCGGCAACAAAGGTGTAGCGATTTCGTTGCATGTTGAAATGAATGGCAACAAAGGTGTAGCGATTTCGTTGCATGATAAAATGAATGGCAACAAAGGTGTAGCGATTTCGCTACAAGTCCAAAATGCACAACGTGAAGGTGTAGCGATTTTGCTACCAGTCAAAATTGCAAAACTGAAAGATGTAGCAAGTCGAAAGCACAAGGCACAAAGTTGTAGCGATTTCGCTACTGCATAAAGCAAAGATTGTACGGAAGCCAGAAGCGTCGCGATTTCACGACAAAGCTGAGGATGACGTCAGCAAAATTGAAACTGTCGCGATTTCGCAGTGCAAGAAAGTGGAAGCGAAAGTGTCACGATTTCGCGACAAGAATGATGATGACGTCGACAAAACTGAAAGTGTCACGATTTCGCGACAAGGTGCAAGGAAAGCTACTGGAAGCCAGAAGCGTCACGATTTCGCGACAACATTGATGATGACGTCAGCAAAAGCTGAAAGTGTCACGATTTCATGACAAGTTGCAAAAAGCTGTTGGAAGCTGAAGCGTCACGATTTCACGACAACATTAAGGATGACGTCAGCAAAAGTTTGAAGTGTCACGATTTTGCGACATGAACGGTGGGAAAGCTTTCAAAAGCCAAAATGGTCACGATTTCGTGACAGCAAGGGCATGAAGGGTACGACTACAAAAAGTGTCGCGATATCGCGACAGGTAACAGTTTGGCGGGTAAAAGCCGAAAAAGCATGCAAGGTGACACGTGTCAGAAAAAGCAGACAGGAAAATCATGCAGCCAGTTACGTAAAAAGTAACTGATGTCAGATCTGTAGTTACAGATTGACAAGTGTTAGTCATGCACTAGAACAGCTGTATATGCACGACTGGAAAAGCATTCGAAGAATCAAATATGAAGGATCGAAAAAGCTTTCTAAAAGACATTTTTGCAGCATTCAAAAAGCCAAATTTGTAGGGTTTCGAACAGCCGTATTGCAGGGTTTCGAACAGTCGTATTGCTTGGAATCGAACAACCATATTGAATGGATTCGAACCAAATATGTAGAATAGAAAAAGTATTCGAATGGTCGTATTTGATGTATTCGAACAACCGCTTATTGGGAAGAGAAAAGAATTCGAACAGTTCGAGAATGTCATCTTGTATACATGATTGAAAGATATAGAAGTCAAAGAGTCTCGATGAGAAAAGGAAGGTTATAAAAGAACGAGTCGTACGAGAGAATAAAGTTGTTGTAAGAGGGAAATTCTGTAAAAAGAGGGTTAGAAAAGAGTCAAGAGAAAAATTAGCGAGCCGTGAGAGTGTGCGAGTTGGGTTAATTGCGGACCGATCGGGGTCGTGCATGAAGTGAAGACATTCTTATGTCATTTTAAATTGATCGAATTGCGAGTCCAAGTTGGTGCTTGGTACTAGGGGTTGGTGCTCCATCTGTTGCGGCAAAAAATTAAGGGGTTGGTGCTCCTTCCGGTAGATCCTTGGTAAAGTATTTGTAAAATTAGTATTTTTCAAAGACTGGATTTGGATTGGAGTCCAAGCAGTCATTTTTTGAGGAGTAGCCAAATTGGTGAACCTCGGTATATTGAGTGTTGTGGTGTGCTCTCTTGTTCAATTTGTTTTTCTAGTTTTCAAGTTCTCTTTATTTCATATTAAATGTTGTAGATATTAAAATTAATAGCTACACTGATTCACCCCCCCCTCTCAGTGTCATTGTGTGAATATCAATTGGTATCAGAGCAAGGTGCCTTGTTCAAGCTTAATCAGCTAAGGAGATCTTGGAAGAAACAATGGCAGGCGGTGAAGGATTCTCATCCAACAAAGCTCCCTTATTTGATGGAACAAATTACACTTTCTGGAAACTCAGGATGCAAACATATCTGAGTGCATTGGGATATGATATTTGGGATTATGTAGATAGTGGATACACAGCACCCACTACTCCTCCAACAGATACTGCTGAGAAGAAAAAATTTGAGAACAACTCCAAAGCTAAGAATGCCATAATGTGTGGGCTTGTTGACAGTGAACTGATAAGAGTCATGAGCTGTAAATCAGCAAAAGACATGTGGGATAAACTGAAGAGCATCCATGAAGGAGACAACAAGATCAAGGAAGCCAAGCTGCAAACTCATCGAGCACAGTTCGAAGCACTGCAAATGAATGAAGATGAGAACATAGAGGCTTATATCCTTGAGAGTCAACGGAATCATTAATGCAATCGAGAGGACTCGGTGAAGAAATTGATGATGCGGTTGTTGTGAAAAAGGTTCTCGGAACACTTGCACAAAAGATTTAACTCCAAAGTTTCTGCAATAGAAGAGGCAAAAGATCTAAACAACTTCAGCTTGGATGAGATGCATGGTTCCATGACAGCATATGAAATGAGAATAGGACAAACCAAGTCTATAGACAGAGAAGCAACTTTTAAAGCACACAAGAATATAAAAGTTGAACATGAATACGAGGATGAAGAGACAACTGGATGAAACAGAAGCTAATTTTGTTCGAAAACTCACAAAGGGAAAAGGAAAATATAGAGGAAAGCTACCTTTTAAGTGCTTCAATTGTGGAGGAGTCGGTCATTTTGCAGCCAAATGTCCAATGCATGAGAAAACCAAAAATGGTGAAGGTTCACTCCAAGAAAAAGGTGATTGGAAGAAGAAACAAAATTTCAGAAAGAACAACTTCAAGAAGAAAAGCTTCATATCCAAGAATGTCAGCACTTCTGAAGAAAGCTCAGATGAGGATTCTGAAGAAGAAAAAGGTGAAGCTCTGTTCATGGCACTTGAAGAGGAAAGAACGGAAGAAAATCAGGAAGGTGATGAAAACTTTAAAGATGAGGCTGAAGTTTATCCGGAAGGAGAATTGGTTGTTGCACTTGAAGAGTTGAGTGCAGAAAGGAAAAAGAACAAAAAGTTTTCAAGAAAACTAGAGGATGCCACTGACATAATAAACAGTTTAAAAATACGAGACGAGAGGAATTCAAGAAAATGTCCGAAGTTCTTAATGAACAATTAAGCTGTAAAGACAGGTTGAATGCGGCAAGCTAGAGGAAGATATTGTTAAGTTAAGGATGCGGTTAGAGGAGATGAATAGAAAATTGAGCTATTTTCATAAGTTTGAAGAAAGTATTGTAAAGTTGGATAAAATGTTAAATAACCAAAGGCCTTCAGGCATCAAATTTGGTTTAGGCTTCGATGAAGGAGAATCATCAAAGGGTTCAAAGGCCTTGAATGTAGAACCCATAAAGAAAGAAGAAAAGATCAGGGTTGACCTAGAAAAAACAAATCATGCCAAAGAAAGCAACAATGCCAGATTCAAGAAAAGTATTGACAAAGATGGATTCACAAAAGTCACACATCCAAGAAGGAAAAGATTCATGGCTCCCACTTCAAAGCGGCAAAGACACTGCACCCGGGTTTAATCATTCCTTTTAAGGTTATTGTTTTAAATGCAATGCTTATGGTCATAAGATTTCAGATTGCGAGGCATAATGTATCTCAAAGGAATTTCACCGAGTAGAAATGTTTTTTCTCCTTTAATGAATTATGCGGTTGAATGTTATAATTGTCATAATTTTGGACATATTGCTAGAAAACTGTAGAAGCACTTTTGCATCAAATAATTATCAGGGTAGAAAATCTCAACCAAGTGGGTTGAAACAAAACAAGAAATTTCTTGAAAAACAGGCACATGCTAATGAAAGGACAAAGGCAAAACAAGTAGACAAATCTGCTATCAAACCAGAATGGAAAGAAAAGGAATCTTTGATTGTTCAGACTGCCTTTAAAGCTCAGAACAAATCTGCACCTTGGATACTTGACAGTGGTTGCTCCAGTCACATGACAGGTGACAAGCAAAAATTTGAGAATTTACAGAATTATGAAGGTGGTTATGTGAAATTTGGAAATAATGATGGAGCAAAGATTGTGGGAAAGGGATCAGTCAAGATCAGTGATGGCAATATAAAATCAAAAGAAGTCTTGTTTGTGATTGGTCTGAAGCATAACTTGCTGAGTGTAAGTCAAATCTGTGACAGAGGTCATGATGTAATCTTCAAGAAGGAGGGCTGTGAAGTAAGAAAGACAAAAAATGGAAAGTTAATAGCCACTGGACTGAGAACTTCTGGAAATCTGTATACTCTTTCAGAGAATTCAGAAGGAGCTTGTTTGGTTGGTCAGGAAGAAGAAAACTGGTTGTGGCACAAGAGACTCGGTCACATAAGCTTTGATAATCTGGTAAAAATTAGCTCAAAAGGGGAAGTAAGAGACATACCAACTATTGGTAAACCTTCAAACAGTATTTGTGAGTCATGCCAAAAGGGAAAACAAACCAGAGCCACTTTCAAAGCAAAAGAATATTTCACGAGCAAGCCATTAGAACTAATTCACACTGATTTATGTGGACCCATGAGAACTGAAAGCATAAATGGACACAAATATTTTATGTTGTGTATAGATGACTACTCAAGAATGACATGGGTACTATTTTTGAAACTTAAATCAGAAGCCTTTGAGATGTTTAAAACCTTCAAAAATCTTGTTGAGAATCAATCAGGAAAAAGAATTAAATGCCTAAGATCAGACAGAGGAGGAGAGTTTATTTCGGAAGAATTTGTAGAATACTATCAAAAATATGGGATAAGAAGACAGTTTTCAGCGGCTAGAACACCTCGACGAGAATGGTGTTGTAGAAAGGAAGAATAGGACAGTGCGAGGAAATGGCACGGACAATCTCTGGTGAGAACAAAATAGCTGACAGATTTTGGAAAGAGGCAGTTCATACTGCAGTTTACATTCAAAACAGGTGCATGCTAAGACCACATGAAAGCAAAACACCTTATGAGTTGTGGTTTGGCAGAAAGGCAACAGCAAGACATTTCAAAGTATTTGGCAGCAAGTGCTACATCAAACGGATTGAAGATAATCTCGATAAATTTGAAAATAGAGCTGATGAAGGTATCTTTCTTGGTTACTCAACAAAAAGCAAAGCCTACACATGTTACAACAAAAGGCTAAAGAAAATTGTTGAGAGTGCTGGATGTGAAAGTTGATGAAGGTAGAGAACAAGAAATTACTTATCAAGAAAACTACCCCATCTATGAAGAAGTCATTGAAGGTGATGATGAAAAGGAAACAGAGATAAGAATCAGAAAATTGATCCAGATATTGTAAAAACTGAATCAGAAGAAGAAGAAAACAGGAAATTTAAAACAGGCAACTGGCAGAAAAATCATCCAAGTGAGCAGTTATTGGGGATCCCAAAGATGGTATTCGGACAAGAAGAGCGGCGGTGCGGAACTATTCTCTGTTATCTAGCATTGAACCTAAAAATGTTCCTTGAAGCAAGCAGCGATGAAAGTTGGTTGAAGGCAATTAATGAAGAACTAGATCAGATTGAGAAAAACAATACACAGGAATTAGTACCTAGACCAACAAATAAAAACATAATTGGCACTAAATGGGTTTTTCGAAATAAATTAAATGAAGATGGACGAGGTTGTCGAGAAATAAGGCAAGATTGGTGCTGTAAAGGCTATGCTCGGGGTTGAAGGCATTGATTTTGAGGAAACTTTTGCACCGGTAGCAGGACTAGAGGCAATCGGAATGTTTACGGCATTAGCGAGTTCATAAAAACTTCAAAGTATATCAAATGGATGTAAAATCAGCATTTTTGAATGGAAAAGCTGGAAGAAGAGGTTTACATTGAACAGCCGGATGGCTTCCAACTTGGTGACAACCCAGATTTTGTTTGCAGGTTAAAGAAAGCATTATATGGTTTGAAACAGGCACCCAGAGCATGGTATGCAAGGTTGGATAACTATCTAATTAAACAAGGGTTCAAGAAAGGTTTGGTGGACAACAACTTATATGTCAAAACAAAGAAGGGCCATCTTATTGTTCTTGTTGTTTATGTAGATGATATAATATTTGGCGGTGACATGGATGAATACTGCAAAGACATATCAACTAAAATGAAGAAAGAATTTGAGATGTCTATGATTGGTGAACTTTCTTATTTCCTAGGACTGCAGGTCAATCAAAATGAAAAAGGCATTTTTATTTCTCAAGTTAAATATGTAAAAGAAATGCTGAAAAAGTTCACAATGGAAGACAGTAAACCGGTTAGCACTCCCATGACAACAGGTTGCAAGTTGAGCAAGGATGATAAATCTCCAGATGTAGATCAAACAATGTACGGGTCTATGATTGGAAGCTCTCTGTATTTAACGACCACTAGACCGAGATATATTACAAGCGGTATGCATGGTTGCAAGATTTCAGGCCGGTCCCAAAGAAACTCATGTAACGGTTGTAAAGAGGATCTTCGAGATATCTCAAGGGCACTATGGATTATGGGTTGTGGTACCCAAAAGGTAAAGATTTCACTTTGATTGCATATTCGATGCAGATTGGGCGGGATGTATTGATGACGAGAAAGAGCACAAGTGGAGGAGCATTTTATCTTGGAGACAGGGTGGTAGCATGGCACGGCAAGAAACAAGAATCGGTATCTCTATCCACTGCGGAGGCGAGAATACATTGCGGCAACAACATGTTGTACTCAGATATTATGGATGAGACAAACGTTGAAAGATCTTGGTATTCATTTCAAAGAGCCAATTTCAATTAAATGTGATAACACTAGTGCTATCAACATATCCAAGAATCCAGTAATGCATTCAAGAACCAAACATATTGCAATCCGATATCATTTCTTGAAGGATAAAGTTGCGAGAAGGAGAGGTCAAATTGGATTTTGTTCCAACTACAGAGCAAGTAGCTGATATATTCACAAAACCTTTGCCAAAGGAAGTATTTGAATACCTTCGGAAGAAGTTGGGAGTAGTCACACCACCCAAGCAGCGACTAGCTATGGGAAACACATTCTCGGGGGGAGCATTCAAACTTTTTAAGCATGAGAATGTTGTGCATAGACTCGGGGGAGTCTGCGGCGACCCTTTGGTATTATTGGCAAAAGGGGAGAAGAAATTGAGCAAGGTTGTAGTGTGTTGCCAACAATTCCAAAGGGGAGATTGTTGAGCAAGGTGCAGCAAAAGAATTGCAAAAGTATTGTCATTGTTGTCAACACGAGACAGATTGATGCGATTGATGCGGTTCGGAGGTCGGTCAGATCAAGTGCGGTGAATTTCAAGGAAAACGAGAGGTGACCCAGATTCAGAAATTGGCGAGAAAAAGACAAGGAAGAAAAGCGTCGCGATATCGCGACATGTTTTATGCGATATCGCGACAAAACAGAGGAGAGAGAAAATGCAAGAAAAATTGTCGCGATTTTCGCGACATTGCCAGAGAGAGAAAATGCAAGAAAAATTGTCGCGATTTCGCGACATTGCCGAGAGAGAAAATGCAAGAAAAATTGTCGCGATTTTCGCGACATTTACCAAGAGAGAAAATGCAAGAAAATTGCGACATAGAGAAAGGCATGAAATGCGATTTCGCGACATGGAGAGAGAAAGTGAAAGGCAAAGCTGTCACGATTTCGCGACATGTTGGTAGAGAAGGAAGCAAGGTGAAAAGATGTCACGATTTCATGACATAAATGGAGGAAAGGAGCTTGCAACGAAAAGTGTCGCGATATCGCGACACGTCGAGGTTTCACGACCCGAAGAGGAGAGAGAATGCTCAAGGCAACAAAGGTGTAGCGATTTCGTTGCATGTTGAAATGAATGGCAACAAAGGTGTAGCGATTTCGTTGCATGATAAAATGAATGGCAACAAAGGTGTAGCGATTTTGCTACAAGTCAAAATGAATCAACAGTGAAGGTGTAGCGATTTCGCTACCAGTCAAAATTGCAAAACTGAAAGATGTAGCAAGTCGAAAGCACAAGGCACAAAGTTGTAGCGATTTCGCTACTG
The DNA here is from genome assembly GCA_028583015.1 of Wollemia nobilis. NCBI lineage: Eukaryota > Viridiplantae > Streptophyta > Pinopsida > Araucariales > Araucariaceae > Wollemia > Wollemia nobilis. Next base: position 10,058,317 of record JAQPPZ010000465.1, read on the forward strand.
CATAAAGCAAAGATTGTACGGAAGCCAGAAGCGTCGCGATTTCGCGACAGATGTTCCAATTAGTCGCGATTTCGGGCAAGGAAAGTGTGGAAGCGAAAGCGTCACGATTTCGCGACAAGAATGATGATGACGTCAGCAAAATTGAAAGTGTCACGATTTCGCGACAAGGTGCAAGGAAAGCTGCTGGAAGCGAAAGCGTCGTGATTTCGTGACAAGAATGATGATGACGTCAGCAAAAGCTGAAAGTGTCGCGATTTCGCGACAAGTTGCGAGAGAAGCCTCAGGAAGCCGGAAGCGTCGCGATTTCGTGACATCATTAAGGATGACGTCAGCAAAAGTTCGAAGTGTCGCGATTTCGTGACATGAACAGAGGGAAAGCTTTCAAAAGCCAAAATGGTCACGATTTCGCGACAGAAGGGCATGAAGGGTACGGCTACAAAAAGTGTCGCGATATCGCGACAGGTAACAGTTTGGCGGGTAAAAGCCGAAAAAGCATGCAAGGTGACACGTGTCAGAAAAAGCAGACAAGGAAAATCATGCGACGATTACGTAAAAGTAAGCGATGTCGGATCTACGATTACAAGATTGACAAGTGTTAGTCATGCACTAGAACAATTGTATATGCATGATGGAAAAGCATTCGAAGAATCAAATATGAAGGATCGAAAAAGCTTTCTAAAAGACATTTTTGCAGCATTCGAAAAGCCAAATTTGTAGGGTTTCGAAAAGCCGTATTGTAGGGTTTCGAACAGTCGTATTGCTTGGAATCGAACAGTCGTATTGAATGGATTCGAACAGCCAAATATGCAGAATAGAAAAAGTATTCGAATGGTCGTATTTGATGTATTCGAACAACCGCTTATTGGGAAGAGAAAAAGAATTCGAACAGCTCGAGAATGTCATCCTTGTATGCAGGATTGAAACGCTATAGAAGTCAAAGAGTCTCGATGAGAAAAGGAAGGTTATAAAAGAACAATCATACAGAGAATAAAGTTGCTACTGTAAGAGGGAAATTGTTGTAAAAAGAGGGTTAGAAAAGAGTCAAGAGAAAAATTAGCAGAGCCGTGAGAGTGTGCGAGTTGGGTTAATTGCAGACCGATCAGGGTCGTGCATGAAGTGAAGACATTCTTATGTCATTTTAAATTGATCAGAATTGCGGTCCAAGTTGGTGCTTGGTACTAGGGGTTAGTGCTCCTATAAGTTGCGGCAGAAAATTAAGGGGTTGGTGCTCCTTCCGGTAGATCTTTGGTAAAGTATTTGTAAAATTGGTATTTTGCAAAGACTGGATTTGGATTGGAGTCCAAGCAGTCATTTTTGAGGAGTAGCCAAATTGGTGAACCTCGGTATATTGAGTGTTGTGGTGTGCTCTCTTGTTCAATTTGTTTTTCTAGTTTTCAAGTTCTCTTTATTTCATATTAAATGTTGTAGATATTAAAATTAATAGCTACACTGATTCACCCCCCCCTCTCAGTGCCATTGTGTGAATATCAGACTCCTCATAGAGGGTGGTTCAGTGAATATGAAAGATATGATGGAGGGGAGGTATTATTGGGAGATGATTCACCACTCAAAATCATGGGTCGTGGAAGAGTGAAAATTTTGTTGCAGGATGGTAGGGTTAAGACCCTACCAGGTGTGATGTATATTCCAGGACTTGCTAAAAATTTGATTTCGGTAAGCAAAATGGTCGATACAACAGTGAATGTCAGTTTTGGTAAGGATTCATGCAAAATGGTTTGTGGATCAATGGTTTTGGCAAAGGGAGTTCAGATTGGAACATTGTATAAACTATTGGGAAGCATTATGACAAATGAGTGCAATAGCTCAACTGTTCCTGAGGTTGATTCTGATAAAAGCTCAACACTTTGGCATCAAAGGATGGGACATATTGGAGAAAAGGGATTGCGTACCTTGTACACAAAAGGTATGGTTCATGGTATCCCTAATTAATCAATGTCTTTCGAGTTCTGTGAACATTGTATTTATGGTAAAAAAAATCCGGTTAGTTTTCCATCTGGTGCCACAAGATCTAGTGGGGTACTAGATTTGATCCACAGTGATATTTTTGGTCATGTTCCTATGTCGTCTCTTGGAAAATCATGATATTATGCTTCCTTTGTTGATGATTTTTCAAGATATGCATGGATTTACTTTCTTAAGAGCAAAGATGAAGTGTTTGAAAAATTTAAGGAATTTAAAGCACTTGTTGAGAATCAAACTGATAAAAGGATTAAGGTGTTGAGGTCTGATAATGGAGGGGAATATTGTTCTAATATATTTGAGAAATTTTGTAAGCAATGTGGTATTGCAATACAGAAGACTACTCCATATACACCTCAACAGAATGGATTTAAAGAGAGGTTGAACAGATCACTGATGGAGAAGGCTAGAAGTATGCTCAGTGGTGCAGGTTTGGCATAGGAATTTCAGGCGGAAGCGGTGAGTGCGGCATGCTACTTGCGAAATCGGTCACCTACATCAGCATTGCCGGATCAAACTCCATTTGAAGCTCTATTTGGTAAGAAACCATCTATTTCACATCTCAGAGTTTTTGGCTGTGATGCATACATGCATATTCCAAAGGAGAAAAGAAGTAAGCTAGATAATAAGGCTATTAAATGTATCTTTATTGGTTATAAAGATGGTGTTAAAGGATATAAGCTTTGGAATCCAAAAACTAAAAGTACAGTGTATAGTAGATATGTGGTGTTTAGGGAGATGATCAGTTATTACAGGAAGGTAGTTATAGAAGAGGAACCTGGAACGGTCCAATTTAATCTCATGGAAAACTATGAGACAGTAGAGGATCTGGAAGAGGAGCATACAGATGAGGATATGGAAGAGGAGCATACAGGTGAGGATCTGGAAGAGGATGAAGAAGAGGTTCATACACCTGTGGTAAGGAGATCAACACGGGAAAGGAGGCAACCTGAAAGGTACAATACATCTGCTTTTCCTACTTCTTTTATACTATCTGTTACTGATGAAGATCCTAGAAAAGTTAGAGAAGCTGTCAATTCTGGAGAGGCAAACCATTGGGAAGAGGCCATGGATGAGGAAATGATGTCCCTGAAAAAGAACAGAACATGGGATTTAGTGAAATTACCAAGTGGTAGGAAAGAAATAGGTTGCAAGTGGATCTTTAAGAAGAAGCAGAATGCTGAAGGTAAAGTGGAGAAATATAAAGCTCGCCTAGTTGCTAAAGGTTTTTCCCAGGTTGAAGGAATTGATTATGGTGAAGTTTTTTCTCCCGTTGCAAAGCTAACATCAATTAGATTTATGTTAGCTGTGGCTGCTGCATTTGATCTTGAAATAGAATAGATGGATGTGAAAATTGCATTCCTTCATGGATATTTGGAGGAAGAAATCTATATGAGGCAGCCTGAAGGTTTCACTGTTGCAGGAAAGGAGGATCTGGTATGTAAGTTAAAGAAATCATTGTATGGATTGAAACAATCACCTAGAATGTGGTACCAAAAATTTGATACTTATGTTTTAGGAATTGGTTTTGTTCGTAGCAATGCTGATCACTGTGTGTATTCAAAGAAAATTGGTAATGTAATTGTCATTATAGTTCTTTATGTCGATGACATGTTACTAATTGGAAATAGCAAGAAACTGGTCAGGGAAGTAAAGTCTCAGTTGGCATCGCAGTTTGACATGAAGGATCTTGGCCCTGCAAATTTTATATTGGGTATGCAAATAAAAAGAGATCGCTCTAACAGAAAGTTGTGGTTGGATCAAAAAAAGTATGTTAAGACAGTGTTGAAAAGGTTCAATATGCAGGATTGCAAACCGGTGAAGGTACCTATTTATTTAGGTGAAAAATTTTTTGTTGAACAATGTCCAAAAATAGAAGAAGAGGTAGAGGAAATGTCACATATTCCTTATGCAAATGCTATAGGTAGTTTAATGTATGCCATGGTTTGTACTAGAGTAGACATTGCCCATGCAGTGGGAGTCTTGAGTAGATATATGTCTAAACCTGGTAAAGAGCATTGGACTGCTGTGAAAAGGGTTTTCAGATATTTGCGTGGCACCTTTGATTTTATAATCTGCTATGAGGGTACAGGTAAAGAAAATAGACAATTGGATATAGAAGGGTTTGTTGATGCAGATTGGGCTAGAGATATGGACAGGAGAAGATATACTAGTGCTTATGTATTCAATTTGTTCGGAGGGGCCATTAGTTGGATGAGCAAGAGGCAGACTGTTGTTGCTTTTTCAACTACTGAAGCTGAGTATATGGCAGCCACTGATGCAAGTAAGGAAGTTGTATGGCTGCAAAGACTATGTTCTGAAATTGGGTTCTTTCAAGGAGCTGTGAAGATAAACTGTGACAGTCAGAGTGCCATATTTTTGGCAAATAACCCTGCTTACCATTCAAGGAAAAAGAACATTGATACAAAGTTCCATTTCTGCAGGGACATGCTTGAACAGAAGAAAGTGTTGCTGGAAAAGGTAGACACCAAGGAAAATGTTGCAGATGCTTTAACCAAGGCTATAAGCACTGAAAAGTTTAGATTTTGTACAATTGAAATGGGTCTAGCAAAGTATTCAACAAGTGGGAGAATGTTGGATGTGTCTCATTCTTTGCCGGAAAAGAATTATACATTTCACCTACTTTTATCTCTAATTTTGGAGCGATCATCGGGATTCCCACGGTTGGTGGGTGGTTAGTGGGTGTGGGTGGTTTAGCCCACGGTGTTGTATCCACGGTACCCTAATACCACTTGGTGGTTTAGGGTTGTATGAGTTTCCTTATATAATTATTGTAATGTCCCGTTTTAGGGACAAGAGAGAGAATAATATATCAAGGAGGATAGACTCTTGTTTTTTGGACTAGCCCAAATTGGGTGAACCAAGGTAAATATTGTGTGTTATATGTGCATTGAATGGTGTCATTATTTCCTTAGTTATTATTTCTGCATTATTTCTAGAATATGTTTTTGTAAATTCTCTTCATTTGGTATTAGAGCCAAGTCATTAGCCATATGGGGACGACTTTATTGCTAGGGTTTAAATCCGTTTGAAGAAGATCTAGGGTTTCTAGGAGTGAGAGGAAACCTATTATGGAGTGGGAGTTATGCAGAAGGAGTTTGAAGGAAAAATGTCAGGAAATCATTCAAGGATAGAGATCGAGAAATTTGACGGCAAAATTTTTGAGCTATGGAAGTTAAAGATGGAAGATATGCTCGTGGAAAAAGATCAGTGGGCTGCTATTTCAGAAACAACAAAACCTATGGGTACTTCTGATGAAGATTGGGAGAAGATGAATCAAAAAGCAAGGAGTTTGATTCGACTGTGTCTTGCAAATTCGGTGCTCATCAATGTTTCGGGAGAAGCTACAGCAAAGGATCTCTGGGAGAGGTTAGGGGCTTTGTATCAATCAAAGTCCCTAGTGAACAAATTATTCCTCAGAAAGAAACTGTACAATCTTAGGATGCATGACGGGGATTCGGTTGCAGATCATCTGAATGCATTCAATACAGTGGTAAGTCAACTAACATCTATAGAAATTAAGTTGAGTGAGGAAGATAAATGCATTACTTTGTTATGCTCTTTACCAGATTCATGGGATAACTTATTAGTAGCAATTGGTAGTACAACTTCATCCACATTGAAGTTTGAAGATATAGTGGCATCTCTATTATCTGAGGATATGAGGAGAAAAGCCATGGAGGGCACATCTAAGGAAGCCCTAATAGTGAGAGGGCATGCCAAGGAGAAGGACAAATCTAGATATGGTGATAGTTCTAAGTCTAAAGGTAGATCCAAGTCTCGGGGGAATTTTGAGAGAAAATGCTGGAATTGTGGCAAGCCTGGTCATATGAAGAAGGATTGCAGATCAAAGAAAGTTGAGTCTAGAAAAAAGTCTGATGAATCAACTTCCATAGATATGAATAAATCCATTGATGAAGCAAGGGATGTATATCTGGCATCCTGCTCATCGTGCTCCACACGATCAGATAAAAATGATTGGTTGATTGATATCGGTGCCTCTTTTCATATGACTCCTCATAGAGGGTGGTTCAGTGAATATGAAAGATATTATGGAGGTGAGGTACTATTGGGAGATGATTCACCACTCAGAATCATGGGTCATGGAAGAGTGAAAATTTTGCTACAGGATGGTAGGGTTAAGACCCTACCAGGTGTGATGCATATTCCGAGACTTGCTAGAAATTTGATTTCGATAAGCAAAATGGTCGATGTAGCAGTGAATGTCAGTTTTGGCAAGGATTCATGCAAAATGGTTCGTGGATTAATGGTTTTTGCAAAGGGAGTTCGGATTGGAAAATTGTATAAGCTATTGGGAAGCACTATGAAAAATGAGTGCAATAGCTCAACTGTTCCTGAGGTTGATTCTGATAAAAGCTCAACACTCTGGCATCAAAGGATGGGACATATTTGAGAAAAGGGATTGCGTACCCTATACACAAAAGGTATGGTTCATGGTATCCCTAATTACTCAATGTCTTTCGAGTTCTGTGAACATTGTATTTATGGTAAACAAAATCGGGTTAGTTTTCCATCTGGTGCCACAAGATCTAGTGGGGTACTAGATTTGATCCACAGTGATATTTTTGGTCCTGTTCCTATGCCGTCTCTTGGAAAATCACGGTATTATGCTTCCTTTGTTGATGATTTTTCAAGATATGCATGGATTTACTTTCTTAAGAGCAAAGATGAAGTGTTTGAAAAATTTAAGGAATTTAAAGCACTTGTTGAGAATCAAACCGATAAAAGGATTAAGGTGTTGAGGTCTGATAATGGAGGGGAATATTATTCTAATATATTTGAGAAATTTTGTAAGCAATGTGGTATTGCAAGACAGAAGACTACTCCATATACACCTCAACAGAATGGAGTTAAAGAGAGGTTGAACAGATCACTAATGGAGAAGGCTAGAAGTATGCTCAGTGGTGTAGGTTTGGCACAGGAATTCTGGGCAGAAGTAGTGAGTGCAGCATGCTGCTTGCAAAATTGGTCACCTACATTAGCATTGCTAGATCAAACTCCATTTTAAGATCTATTTGGTAAGAAACCATCTATTTCACATCTCAGAGTTTTTGGCTGTGATGCATACATGCATATTCCAAAGGAGAAAAGAAGTAAGCTAGATAATAAGGCTGTTAAATGTATATTTATTGGTTATAAATATGGTGTTAAAGGATATAAGCTTTGGAATCCAAAAACTAAAAGTACAGTGTATAGTAGAGATGTGGTGTTTAGGGAGATGATCAGTTATTCCAGGAAGGTAGTTACAGAAGAGGAACCTGGAATGGTCCAATTTGATCTCATGGAAAACTATGAGACAGTAGAGGATCTGGAAGAGGAGCATACAGATGAGGATATGGAAGAGGAGCATACAGGTGAGGATCTGGAATATCACTACTTTTCACCTACTTTTATCACTACTTTTGGAGCGACCCCTGGGATTCCCACGGTTGGTGGGTGGTTAGTGGGTGTGGGTGGTTTAGCCCACGGTGTTGTATCCATGGTACCCTAATACCACTTGGTGGTTTAGGGTTGTATGAGTTTCCTTATATAATTATTGTAATGTCCCGTTTTAGGGACAAGAGAGAGAATAATATATCAAGGAGGATAAACTCTTGTTTGCTGGACTAGCCTAAATTGGGTGAACTAGGGTAAATCTTGTGTGTTATATGTGCATTGAATGGTGTCATTATTTCCTTAGTTATTATTTTTGCATTATTTCTAGAATATGTTTCTGTAAATTCTCTTCATCAATATGCTTCACATTTACCTCAATGATCAATCACTTTCAATCACTCTTTTAGAAACATATAGAGAATTGTTAGAGACTCAATATGTTTCACACTCATCAACACTCAACCTATTTCTCAAATCAATTCAAAATATAGAATAATTTTCTTTACAGAACTTGAACAATCACTTCACACATTCACTTGACTAGGCTCAACCAACTCTACTCAACCAATCACTAAATTAAATTATCCTTGCTCACAAACCCTAGTCCAAGAATATGACTACTCAATCAAATATTTCCAATAATGTTTTATCAGCCAATCACACATAACAATGATACTTATGTTCTTTCCAAACCCTAGTTCAAGTTCTTCACTCAACAACTCACTTAAAAAAAAATACTTATAAGACATAACAATGATACTCATATTATTTGCAAACCCTGGTTCAAATTCTTTACTCAAATCAAACACTTCAACAACAATGCTTAAGAAACAAGGTTTTATAAACAAATCTTAATTCCAGGAAAACCTTGAAGCATTAATTCAAAACACTCTCAAAATTGCTAACCAAACAATTATTTTCACTCCAACTTTCTATTCATAATTTTCAAAAATCACTCACTAGGAAGAATATGCCCATACCTTTTGTTGGATGTAGAAGTGCCTCTAGAAAACCTGTCTCATTCACAATTTTCTTCTTTCCAATTTCAATTGTTAGACACAACAATATTACTTCAACACTTTCCAAAAATATTCCTTGGACATAAAACAATCACAACTCAATTTATGCCTTATTGCTCCCTTTTAAAATAACATTCATCATACCATACATAAATATAATTTCCTTGATACACCTTATAAACTCCAACTTAAAATAATATCCAACACCATGAAAATATCAACCAGACACCTTACAATATTTTCAAAACATTTGAGCAAACAACATTAAAAATTTAATTTTGCAAAAAACCTTGTAACTCCTTTAGCATCTTTAGAACCAATTTAAAACATGCAAAAATTAATTTTTAAATGCCCAAACTATATTCCTAAAAGTTTCGGTGCCCAAGAATAATGCATACCTTTTTCTTCCCCAAAAATGGGTTTAGCGAGATTTGATTCGTCGTCTCCTCAAGCCTAAGCACCTTAGCGCTTGGGAGCCCACCACATGGGCTACTAGTGCCCACGTGAAGGAAGGAGGAGATCCTTCCTCTTATGCCTCCACTTGCCGTCTATTTCTCACGAACCTTGCACATTCTTTATTTGCTTTGGACGCAACATAATTTGTAAGGCTCACAATTCTTAAAGCTCGCAAATAACATTCGAAGGCATGGTAAGGTTTGGTAGGGTGGGAGTTCCCCCCTTATATACACATTTTAATTTCTCCTCAACATCGGTGCTTTGTTATTCAAAATCAAATTTCGAACTTTAATTTCGATAACCACCTTAGGGTTATTTAACCTTAGCTTAAATTAATTTATAATTAATAATTAAATTAATTAATAATTAATTTAAATAACTTTATAAGTTAAGTAAATTAATTTAAAATTAATTTTAAACTTCCTTTGCATAATATTATAAAATAATATTATAATATTATTTATTTGGGTTTTTTCTTGCACTTTGAACCTCATTTGACTTCTTGGAACCGGGTCTTGAAACTGAAACCGAAACGGATGTTGCCATATAAAATTGCCACTGACTGGTGATAAAAGTTCGACATCAATGACCACTCACTCTTGACATCAATGAAAACTTATCACTCAAAATGTCCAACACTTAGTGATGACAACATGATAGGATGAAATTTGATGGACATAATTTTTGAGGATTTATAAGAGATATATTTTATATAAAATACTTTAGCATGATAATTATTGATAATAACCATGTATTTCAACATATCTAAGTAAAATAAATTCGATCTATAATATATAATTTAACTATGTATATATATGTATTTGCATTGCCTAAGTAGATAAATATTCATCAATTATATTTTCTATAAGTTTGTTATTATCATGGATTGAATATATGTATTTGAGTGAATATTTATTCTTGATATATTGTGAGATCCTATGAAGAAATTATTGAGTTGCTAACAACGTTACCATATGTGAAAGGAAAAAGATGAAAAAATACTATTGTAAATCTATTTACATGCCAAGAATTTGTTACCTTCCCAATTATAAGGACAATTATATTTAATCAACTCACCCTATTTGTAAAATAATAAGCTACTTATTCTACTCAATCATTTAAATTCTATTAATTTTATTAATTCCAAAGTATAAGATTTTAACATAAATAAAATGAAGTTTATTTTTCTCATTATCAATAGCAATGAGGAGGACCATCAAGCTATAACTATTAACTAGTAAATATGACTTATCTAGATGTATATTAGGAAATTTAGTGCAATCTATCTCATCCTTGCATACAATTTATTGATTTAGCACCTCCAAAATTATACTAATATTAACCTGGTAAATATAAACCTTTTGACTAATAATGGTACTCATTTTTCAACTCTTGATTTATTAGTTCATGAATAAATTATAAGAAATAGAAAAGAGTTTAAGATTATGTATTTTAACACAACATGAAATATGGAGTCATACATTTGACATTGGTGTCCATAAATAAAGTGCATAACAAAAATCTACAATATGTAGTAAAATCAATGTCAAATCAATTGTTAAATTTTACTTGCTAAAATGATGCTTTATCTTTTAAAATATTAGAAAATTAAGAGGATGGATAAATATATTGAAATTTCTTCAAATAAGGGACTTATGATCATATCACCAAGTATAATAAAGAGGGGACTAATCATATTGTAATTTATGAACCCTATTCTATTGACACATAAATTGACCTAATAAGTTGAAAATCTCATTTGCTTGCAATGAAAGTAATGCGAGTACTTAGTGATGATAATATGATAGGATGGAAAATTATGAACACAAATTTTTGAGGATTTATAAGAGAAGTTTTATATAATATAATTTAGCATGCTTATTATTGACCATAACCATTTATTTCAACATATCTAAGTAAAATAAAGTTCTACAATATAGAATTTAAATATGTAGATATATGTATTTGCACTCCTTAAGCATATATATATTCATCAATAATATTTTATAAGTTTGTTATTATCATGGATTGAGTATATGCAATTGTAAGAACATTTATTCTTGATATATTGTGATATTTTGTGAGGAAAGTATCAATTTGCTAACAATTTTCCAATATGTGAGAGGAAAAGGATGAAAAAGTACTATTGTAAATCCATTTACATACCAAGAATTTATTACTTCCCCATTAAAAGGATAATTCTATTTAATCAAATCACCTATTTTTAAAATAATAAGCTACCTATTCTATGCAATCATTGAAAATAACTTTGATAACTTTTATTAATTCTATAAAAATTATGACTCAACATTTCAATATATTTTGGAGCTTTGGAAGGGAGAAATAGGGCATCGATCGGGTAGATGAAGAAATTTTTGGTTGTTGCAAAATAAAATATAACATTGTTGTCCTAGGAGGGCCCAATGGGGATGCCTTCAAATCCTCTCTTAGATAGATAAATTTTTTTTGTAGATTTATTGAAGGAAAAATCTCCAATAGAGACTAAAGAAGCACAAAAAACTACACTAAAAATACTCTTTGTGGTTGTTGAAAAATATCAACATCTCAAAGAGTCAATGGATGCTTGCCATAGTTATAATCAAGGTCAAATATCATCATTGAGTAGAGTATAGTAGAAGAAACAATCTTATATAGAGCCAATCATGACCTGATCTATAAATTCATGGGTATTTGCCTTACCTTGAACTTTTTGCATTTGTGGGTTTGATAGAACTGGGAGCCTCTTGGTGAGTATTCTTTATGGTTTATTACTAATAGATATATTATTTTTATTTTTTCCTCACTTGCCAACATAAATAGGGATTTTGAATAAAAAAAAGAGAAATTATGGTCCAACAATATTATTTATTCATCCCTGGAGAGTGGGATTTGATACCCAAATTGAACCCACTGCTATCTTGATTTGGGTCCATTTATATGCACTCCAGATAGTGTTTTGGAGTGATTAGGTATTAGAAATCATCAATAAACTTTGAATATGTTTGGGTGTTTCTAGATACACAATGGAAGGAAACACAATCGTTTATGCTAGATTATGTGTGGAAATGAATCCCATCCAACCTTTGTCGATAGAGGTTGAACTTAAACTTGCACGACTATCTTGGATTCAACATATAGATTATGAGGTATTTTCATTCAGGTGTAGAATTTACCACAAATATGGGCATGTGGAATGGTCCTACCCAAACAATATGATCACAAAAATGGGAGCCTCGTTGGGAATGTTGAATCTTCCTAAGAAGGTAAATCTAGAGTCAATAAATAAGCAACCAACATTTCTTAGGGAGGATAAGCACAAGGAGATGGTTTTGAACAATCCAAAAGAAGAATAAGATAAAAGAAAAAATATGGTAAAGAGAAAACTCAACCTAAATTCTCAAATAGGTATGAGATATTCAAGACACTTGTGGAGTAGGAATAAGAACAACTCATGGAAGGAGTGGATGGAAATAATGAAAACAATAATAGCCATATTAAAGCCCCTCTTTTGGATCCTCCTATACTAGAGTAGGTAATAGAGTGTACAGAGTTACCATAATTAGATATTGTAAGGATATTGACAGTGCTTAACTAGAAGTATCTGATAATAAAGGATGTCATCATGGGTGTGGCAAAAATGAATAAAAATATCCAACTCTAGGGATAAACTAGGTGGAGAAGAGATAAAAGAATATCAATTCTTAAGGGTGGATAGAAAATCAAATAAGGAATTGGTAGCATCTTAAGGAGATAAACTAATCATGAGGGGATCAGTGAGGCAAATAGACTCTTACTAGTCTCAAGGTAACCAATGATTATATAATAATGGAATATAAGGGGTTTAAATAATAGAACCCATCAATATGTGATTCAAAGACTCTTAGATAAAAGTAAAAAAAAATATTTGCTTATCCAGAAGACAAATATGTTACTGAATCTCAATATTAAAAAGTAAATAGACTTTGGAGGGGTGCTAGTCATATGGAAGTGGCTACCCAAGGGGTCTCAAGGGGGATAGTTATCTTTTGGAACTCTCTTGAATGGATGAAAATATAAAATATAGCTTGGAGGGGTGTCCTCACATTGTATTTTAGGAACAATATGATAACTGAACATGTTTTAATCATAAATTTATATGGGACTCAAAACCTATATGTTCATATTCATCAATGAAAAGTAGTACATAATATGAGAATCTTGAGGGAGGAGTTAGAATGGATTATTGCTTGGGATTTTAATGATAAATTATCTAGAGATAAGGAAGGGGGAACTCTAATTTTGGACCTAGGGGATTACTTATGATTACCTAGGTCCATGCATTACACTTGGTGGATATATCCTAGAACCAATTATACTTGGACTAATAAGAGGAGGGAACCACATAGCAGGAATGTGAAGTTAGACCATTTTTTAATTTTAGAGGAGGAATTTTCAAATGGAATTTAAAATTTTAGATTGTGGAGGGTCTAATTTCAAATCATTTTTTCATTCTATTGGAAGGGGGGATCAAGATAGGAAAACACTACAAACTATTCAGATTTGAAAATTTTTGGTTACAGAAGGAGGAACTTCAAAATAAAATCCCATAATGGTGGGAAGAGGGATGATTGACATATGGGACAATAATGTTTAGATTCCACAAGAAACTTCATTATGTCAAGGATCAACTAAAACAATGGAGGTGAGCCAATAAGTCATACTTCTAGATCCAAAGAGCTCCATTGGTGGCTAGATGGGATGACGTGCAAAAATTCCTTAGGGAAGGCAAAATTATAAATAAAATCAATGAAGAGGATGATAAATTGTGTAAAGTGGTTGAGGACATTGAAAATGAATAGATCTATTGAAAATAGAGAGCAAGAACTAATTGAATATTAGAAGGTGATAGAAACAATAAATTTTTCCATCGAACTACTTATGCTAGGAGATAGAAAAACAAGATGGAAGCTCTTCAAGACAAGAATGAACACTTCTTTGATACCACGATGCTAGGTATGTATTTCCATTCAATGGATTATTTTGTTAATTTTTTGAAGGAAGGTATGGTGAAAAATGATGGGGATCAAAAATAAGTTCTTCCATTCATACCCTTTATTATCTTTGAAGAATAAAATTAGGCCTCGTTTAAACCCAATGATAGAGAGGATTCAAATAAGGTAGTCTTTGGAATGAGTATGGGAAAAATGCTAGGTCCAAATGGCTTCCTAATCAATTTTTTTAGACCTTTTGGGATAGCTTGGAGGAGGATGTAATGGCTATTATAGAGGAGTCCAAAGGTAGTAAAATAATTCTTAAAGCATTAAATCATACATGCATTTCATTAATTACAAAAGGGAATAGGGGTGAATATTTTAGATTATAAACATATTACCTTATGTAATGTCTTACAAAATAATCACAAAGGTACTGAGTGACTAAAAATTCTTCTAGATAGAATTATCTCTTTGAATAAAGGGTATTTTATAGAGGGTAGGAAGATCTTGGATGGTGTGGTTCTAACTCGGGAGGCAATGCACTAAATGAAAAAATTGGCAATAGAGGAATGTTCATAAAATTGGATATGTCAAAGGATTATGATAGGGTGGACTAGAGCTTCCTATTAAGGATGATGAAAGCCTTTGGTTTCTCTTAGGATTAGATAGAATGGGTCATGAGCTACATCTCTACTCAACATACTTAGTGTTAATAAAAGGTCTTCCATCACATATATTTGGAGGTTGTGGATCCTTGTTCCCCTTATATTTTTCTCATATTGGTTTAAGGCTTAGGTGAACTCATATTGAATATTATACAACACGGTTTAGTAACATGTATCAAGGTGGGTGAGGAGGTTTTGACTCACTTACAATTTATGGATGACATAGGATTGGTGGAAGTGACCAACCTTAGGGAAGCAAGAATGATCAGAGATACTTTAATGTTTACCTTAGGGCCACAAACCAAGTCATCAATGATAAGATATCCAAAGTGGTCTTCTTCAATCTTGATCAAAGGCTTTAGGACAAAATTTTATAGATCTTGGAATTTACTAGGACTTCTCTCCCAATGGTCTATTTGGGGTCCCTTTACCTTTTAAAAAATAAATATAGCTATATGGAGGAATATTTTGGATCATATTTTTAGAATATAATACATTATATTATTAATGAAAGGGTATGTTAATTAATAATATATAAGGATACATCCTTTGGATAGACCCAAAATCCATGTATAAAACTTCACAAATGATATAATAAAATATGTGCTTTGTTCTACATTGCTAAATATGATATGGTATTAGAGCACCAAGGTAGGAAAAAATAACTTCCGTTTTTGTCATCTGACCTATGAAGGAGAATTGGTGCATCCAATGCCTTGTGAAGGAGAATTGGTGCATCCAATGCCCAAAATTTTTTGAACTCAACCAATGGCACAATCCTCTACACTACGATTGGAGCCAAGATATATTTCAAAAGTTGACAGTGTGGGCACGTAGACGTGCTGGGAAAGAAGCATTTCCTAAAATAGTAGGCCAAATCTACACTAGAAGCATCTCTTGCAGAAATTTATCGATGCCATTATTGGATTTTGAAGCAGAATTTAGTTGAAATTGGCTATCATGATAAAGGTTATTAATTCAATGATGAGATAGGTCTTAATAGCAGCGACCTGAGAACCTTCAATGATGGAAAATTTTCCCTTCTGAACTTACCTTTAAGTGCATTGATAAGGATGTAGCCGTTGTGGAACGAGAATTTTAGGACGTGGCGTGTTCCAAATGTAAAATACCAATAAAACAACCATTACTACCAGCAAGCCTATTGCCATCCAAAATTTGTATAACTTCTAGCGGTTGCATTCAACCTATTCACTAGGGTGAATGAAAAATATATATATATATATATATATTAAAAAAAATAGCAAATATCATGTAACATTTGGAGATTGGTGGTCGGTTAATCGTGGATACAAATGATCAGTCTTGGAGGACATTCGCCATTGAATTTGAACGCGTTAAATATCTTGAAAAGCTACCTTAAAGTTTAAAAATATCAATTTTTTTTAAAAGCATTAGACCTTGTGGAGCAATCGACATGTTGACGAACTAGGAGAAACTTTGAAATAGTTTCGGCCAATAGTATAAAGCTGTGATAAGTGAATAAGAGGGCTTGAATTATGGTCGACTCCTAAAAGCCCAAGGAGGAGCAGTCAAAAACCCCGCTTCGAGCTATACCTTGGATATTCCATCGAGTGACTCTTAGAGATGGTGTAGGTGCCCAAATTTCTCACCAATAAGCCTGTAGATCTGCTCCAATTAGGGCCAGTTGAAATTTTAATATTAAATCCAAAAACGAGTCACTACACACCAGAGATTTTAAGGTCTCCTTCAAAGTCTATCAATTACAGATGTAAATTCAAGTAAATACATTCCATCGAGGGATCTATTATAAAGTAACTTTCATTCGAGTGTATTATAAAGTAAATTTATTATTAAAGTTATAATATTAAAGTTACTTTATAACTTTTATATTGGTACTTTATAAAATTTTAATATTAAAGTTTCTTTATAAATTTTATAATGAGACTTTAATATTTATAAATTTGATTAATAAGCAATAAAAAAAAATGTGATAGTAAATATTTTACCCTTGTGAAATGGCGATATCAATTGCTCCTAAAATTCTGCTCTTCGATTCTCAAGTCCTCAAAGGTGACAATTATGCAGCCTGGAAAACAAATATTCAAGCCATTCTTGAATTTGAAGGCCTATGGGAGATTGTTACTGGGACTGAGCAACATCCACAGACAGCTAGCAAAGATCAGGAGACATTTGATCACTGGAATCGCAAGGCTCATATGATCCTTCTACTTGGTATCTCAGATGATGTCTAACCTCATGTTTGGAATGCTAAGAATTCTACTAAAATATGGATGAAGTTGCAGAAAGTGTATGAGTCCAAGAATCAAAATCAAATTCTTCATCTTCAAGGACAATTCCACACTCTAAATTTGAAAGGTGGTGAAATATTAGAATCATTTATTGACCCAGTAGCTACACTCTGTGCCTCCCTAAAAGCACTAGGAGAGACTATGGAAGATAAGCTCCTTGTACCCATTGTCCTGAGAGCACTCTCGGAGTCGTATCACACCTTTGTGACATCCTTGAACATCCTGAAGTAGAAGCCAAATTTTGAAGAATTGGTCAACCTATTGCAACAAGAGGAAATATTCCATGAGAAATCAAATGAAGAAGAGCAAGCCATGATAAAAAATTATATGGGCACAATGTCATTCCATCAGAAAGGAAAAGGCAACCAAAATCCCAACAAGTCGAAGAAAAGTTGTTTGATTTGTGGTAAAAAGGGCCATGACTTGCACGAATGTTGGTATAATACTTTTACTCAAGGAGATTCGAGTAACAAGAATCCAACACAAAGAGGACCACCTCCTAAGAACCAGGGAGAATGGAACCAACACTGACCACAACACCAACAACAAGGGAATGTTGCCAATACTGACGACGAGGAGGAAACTAAGGATTTTTCTCTTGTTCATTGGGAGCAACTATCCATCGTATTTTCCCTCTAGGGGAGAACATACCCTAATTTTATTAGACCTAAAGTATGACCTAGTGGTAAATTACTGAGAGGCATATCTAGAGGTAAATGATCGAGAGGTAGACCTAGAGGCAAAATGACCCAAAGGCAGACCCAAAGGCAAAATGCCTAGAGACAGACCCAGAGGCGATAGACCTAGAGGTGGACCTAGAGGTATTTACCTAAGAAAGAGTAGCCAAAAACAAGAGCCAGAGCAACTCAACCAAGAATATCGAAGCAAGAACATAATACATTATCCCACCTAATGTATTATGGGGGGGAATGTTAGAATATAATACATTAGGTTATTAATGAAAGGGCATGTTAATTAATAATATGTAAGGGTACGTCCTTTGGACAGACCCAGACTCCATGTATAAAACTTCACAAATGATATAATGAAATATGTGCTTCGTTCTACATTTAAAATCTAATAAGAAATCCAAAATGGTCTTCTTCAATCTTGATCAAAGGCTTTAGGATAAAATTCTATAGATCTTGGGATTTACTAGGACTTCTCTCCCAATGGTCTATTTGGGGGTCCCTTTACCTTTTAAAAAAATGAAGATACCTATATGGTGGAATATTTAGGATCATATCAAAGAAAGGTCATTGGTATCATAAATGGTTAACATTTTGGGGTAGATTAAATTTATTGTAGTCATTAATTTAGGCCATGCCAATTTATAAAATTTCTATTCTTGCTGCCCCACATACCATATGGAAAAAGTTGGACAAGATGGATTGAAAATTTTTATGGGAAGGAGTAAAAGGAGAGGGGAAATGGTAATTATTAGGTCAGGATAAAGTAAGCCAATCTAAGGAAAATGGAGGTTTGGGACTAAGGAGATCAAAGCTAAATAATAAAGCTTTGGTTGGAAAGCTTTACTAGAGGTGGATCTCCTAGTCAACTTCTTTATTCAATAGGGTTATAACTAGTAAATATTTGGGATAAGAAAACCTGAATGAGGTGAGTTATTTTCCTTTTCATTGTAATGGGTCCCTAGTGTGGTAGGATCTAAATTTAGGATATCAGGTAGTGAAAATAGATTATTTTGGAAAGTAGGAAGAACGGAGAAGGCATGATTTTGGAAAAATTCATGGGATCAATACCCACCTATCATTGTTGAGTTTATAGAACTAAAACTAGTAAAAAAAACCATGGAAAGAAGGAATTGGGTCAAGATTAAAATTTATTTCAACATCATGCAATTGGGGGATTATAGGTTTAAGTAGTTTAAGAAGTTAGACAAGTGGCCAATTCCAATCCCTCCAAAATTGGCACCCATCATGAGTAAAATATTGGTCAAAATATTTCTCACAAGTAGAGAAAAAGAGGATGAATTATCTTGGTACTATGGTAGCCTTGGAGTCTATATAAAAAAATATGGATATGATAATATCCTTCTAGAATCTCCTCCTCATGCATATCAACTAGGATTGGAGAAATATTTTGTAGTTTAAGAGTTGGCCAACAATAAAATTATTTTCCTGGTAGTTCATGCACAATGGAATTCTTACTTTTAATAATTTGATATGTAGAGGAAGTTTTGGTCCATCCCAATGTGTTTTATTCTAGAAAAGTGAGGAAACATCTGACCACTTGATGTGTAAGTGTATGTTCACACACCATATCTAGGAGCAATGGTTTTTAGCTTATAAAATCTAAGCCAATGGTGATTTAAACTAGATTAATATTTTGTAAAGATAGAAGAGGGGTAGATATAAATATGAAGCTCTTTGTACTGGGTGAAATCTTGGATTAAACTTTATTTGGTGGAAAAGTGTGGTATTAGAGAAATGGCAATTTTTTTAGAGAAACCTTTTCATCCTTGGATGGTGTCTAACAGGTCATTTGGAGAAAAGTCACAAAAAATATGGTAGTGAATGCTAAAGAGGAAACTTAGACTGATATAGGGATGATGGAGAATAAAGCCAAAGTGTAGGAGAGGTAGGATAGAGCTAGTTGGAAAACACCCCTGAAATGCTAGAGCTAGAATTGAAGTGGTCTATAGGAATCATGTTGGGATAGTGCTCTATTGGGAACTGCAAGGCCTGGGCAAGACCATGAAAAATGAAGCAGAAGACTTAGCTATCAAATATGCTTCTAAATGGGCAATAAGACAAGGTATAAGAGGATAATCATAGAATTAGATATCTCAAATATTGGTAGGAGCTGAAGATTACACGAGGAACTTTGCTTTGGAGGTTGTGGATTCTTGTCATCCAACTGAAAGAGTTGAGGGAACCGGATGATGTAATTCATATTTATGTGGGTGGATCTTTGAATAAAGTGATAGAATTCCTGGCTAAGATGGGTACCAAGAAGGAAATAGGGGTTTAGTGGTATAGTTGCATGGCTACTGAATATGAGAGGATTAGGTAGGTTGGTGAGAAAATATAGTATTTGGTTAATTTGGATATCCATTGCAGACATATAGTTTAGGAGATTTGGCTCCAATGCATATCTTCTTCTAGTTTTGTAATCAAAAGTGGTTAGTTCTTAGGATCTTGGATTTTAGAGTTATGGAAGTTTATAGGAAAGTTAAAAGGAGGAAATAGGTTCTCTTGTTGGCTAAAGTTGGGAGGAGTATTACCCCAACCTGTAAATAAACTTGTTTTAAGTATATTTTTTTCAAATTCTTAAATAAAAATAAACCTAAAAAATAAGATTTTAATATAAAGAAAAGGAAGTTTATATGTCTCATTATTAATAGAAATGAGAAGGAGGACCATCAGGCTATAACTAATACTAGTACATATGTATTATATAGATGTATATTAGGAAGTTTAGTGCAATCTATGTCATCCTTGCATATAATTTATTGATTTGTTATTTCAAATATTACTATTAATAGTAACATTGTAAATATAAACCTTTTGGCTAATTATGGTACTCATTTTTCAACTTTTGATGTATTAGTTCATGAATAAATTATAATAATAATAAAAGAGTTAAGGATTATGTATTCTAACACAACATAAAATGTTGAGTCATACATTTGATATTGTTGTCCATAAATAAAGTGTATAACAAAAATCTACAATAATGTATTAAAATCAATATCAAATCAATTGTTAAATTTTACATACTAAAATGATGCTTTATCTTTTAAAATATTATAATATTAAGAGATTGGAAAAATATATTGAAAGTTATTCAAATAAGGGACATATGATCATATCACCAAGTATAAGAAAGAGGAGGCATAATCATATTGTTATGTGTGAACCCTAGTTTATTGCCACATAAATTAAGGTGATAAGTTGGAAATTTCATTTACTTGCAATAAAAGTAATTGGAGTACTTGGTGATGACAACATGATAGGATGGAACTTGATGGACACAAAGGTTTTGAGGATTTATAAGAGACTTTTTATACAAAACACTTTAGCATGATAATGATTGACCATAACCATTTAATTCAACATATCTAAGTAAAATAGGTCCGAGGTGTAGACCGATTGGTTCATACAAAACCCATAAGGGGGTGGAGGTCCAAGGTTCAAATCTCGGGCCTCGTCGAACTGAACGCTTGTCCCTTTATTGGTGCTTTTAGTGGCGTAAAATGTTTAAAATGATTTGGCATGGTGGTTATAGGGGTGGACTATGCGAAGATCTATGTGGCGGCTTCAGGGCGGACAGTGCCGAATACTGTGGCGACCATAAAAAGATGGATAGCCTACCCGAATTCGTGGCGGCTATTGATTCCACCATGTAAATTCAAAAAAAAAAAAAAAAACATATCTAAGTAAAATAAAGTTCATCTACAATATAGAGTTTAAATCATGAATACAATCACATGTATTTTTTTAAAATAAATTAATAATGAATCCTGAAAATTAAACTAGTAAGTTCTAAGTTTAGGATTCAAACACAAGAAAATGCATGAAATAAAAATAGTAAATTTATGAGAATTACTTTACATACAAACATATATACATACAAAAAAATGCTATAAAGGAAAGTAGATTTTGATGATCTATATTTAAGGAAATGCAACCACAAGATGTAAAATGATCAAGCAATGTTAACTATATGATAATGGTAATGTAATATGTAGGAAAAGTATATGAGAAACTTTTACAATAACTCAAAAAATAGCCATTAATGAAAGCTCACAAAAATAGTACAATGTAATATAATGGACTTAAACACTCCATAAATGATGCATGATCTACATTGTACCTACTAAAATCACTATACTTCCTAACTATCTAGCTCTCCTTAGCATCTATCAAAGACATATATATGGAGATATGTCCCTTGGCCTTTCATCTACCCGTGACTCTTCATATACCTATCCTATGAATCATGCACATGTGGATTACATGCACATTTACATCATTGCACATTCTAACACTTGTTCATTTATTACATTGCATGAAGTAACTACTCAAACCTTAATCTAAGACAAAATCCTAATATAGAGATGTACCCAAGGTGGTATTGGCATGTACCAAATAATATAATATATTCCAACACCCTCTTGTATTACATTATTTAGGTATTGAACGACTTTAGTCTTCAATATACTTTACATTGTATGCCTCCTTGTTCAGGTTCTTCTTCTTCTTCTTCTTCTTTATATTTATATTTGGAGTAAATTTTTGTGCTTTCATGAGTTGTTGAGCTATCACCAGATTCTTGCAAAAGTAATTCTTTTTTTCTTTGTCCTTCTTATCACTATTCTTCTTTAGTACAAAATCTTCTGAAAAATCACTTAAGGCATCATGATAAGATCTTGAGTTAGTAGAATTTGAAGTATCAATATTGCATGAGGATTGAAATATCTTCTCTAAGAAGGATTCATCTATTGTTGTTTTCTCTTTAAGTGATTCAATCAATCCTTTTTGTTCTACATTCTCATATTTGTAATATTTGAATGTAAGTAATTCCATATATAATATGCTACCGATGTCTAAAGGAATTTGAATATCATCCTTTCCATTATCAATTGCTTTAATGATTCTAGCTTGTAGATAATATTCCAGAGTTTTAAATTTTTCTTCTAAGGCTTCACTATAGATCACTTTTGAAGTAAGATCTAAGTTTCCTTCAAGCTTTATAAGTAAATTCTTGATTTTGATTTTTATCACATTTTTCCTTTCCTTTATAATGATGTTTTCCATATCTTTATTCATTGTATTCTTTGAAGTAGACATCCTTTTTGCTCCTTAGTATTTTGAGAATACCTTGAGAATATTAATGTTCAATCAATGGTTTTGATAAGAATTTAGTTTTTCCAAATCTCTAGGTAGAATACCTTTTAATTCCAAGTATTTAGAACAATTTTGATGGAAGTTTTGTATTCCAAAACCTTTGAAGTTGTCTACCTTATGACTCCCTAGTTAAAAATATGTGAATAAAATTTAACAAAACCTTATCAAATCTCAAGTTTTATAGAACCCCTTATATCTCCCAAGTATTTGAGTGTACTATAGTCTTGATAAAGTGCTTAGATTTCTTTAGATACCCTTTTGAGTTGAATCCCTAATGTTTTGAAGATAATTTTAATATAATGTTCAACTCCTATTTCTCACCTTATTTCTCCCTATTGATATATGCACTTTCAATTTGATAATGTTCTCTATTTTTCAAGACTCTATAGTTGGATTTATTTTGTCCCTTCAATTTGTATAAGAGACAAGTATAAATAATAATTTCCAACTTTTAAGCAATGCTATGAAAACTTATTTTATCTTTTAATTCTCAATGGTTTAGTTTTCTAAATTTCAATGATCTAAATTTTTATGTAGTACTCCTTATATCTCCCTAATTTAGAAATTTAGAAAATGATAATATTTGCAAAATAATGCTTCAATTTTCAAGGTAGAAATCCTTATATCTCCTAGTTTAATAATTTGTAAATATTTAATGCAATATAAGTAATAGTTTTAATGATTTTATATTCTACTTCCTTCTAAGGCATTCAATATGCTTTTCAAGGTTATTCTTTATCACCTTATTACTCCTATTATTTAAATAACCCTAGAGCATAAAACTTAATTGATTGTAACTTTAATATATGCCTTATTTCTCCTTTGTGCTTTGCAAAGGTTATGAGAATAAATATTACCTTCAAGGTACCAAAATTTATGTGCAATACCACTGTACTCTATGCTCAAATAAGTCTATTCACCATGGTTTATTGCTCATTTAAAGGTGTTTTATTGCATTAACTTATTCATGATGTTATATCATCTATCCTCTTTGTTCTATGTAGTGATATTCATGTGCTCCCTTTGTTCTTTGATCTACAGATACTCAATATTCATGCTTTTCTCAGTAGGGCTATTAATACCTCTTTGTCTCCCTTTGGAATGCATGCAATGTGACATTTATGTTGATATCCTTGTTAGGTGATGTAGGGATGTTATAATATTTATGATACATTGATCTAGGTGGATTTGGTGTTATATTTCCCATGGAATTTGGACTAATTAAGATTTATTATCTCAAGCTTGTATGGAGAATTATCAAAGCCTATAGATAGTGGGTGGTGCAAGTGCAAGCACTGTTTGAAAGATATTCCTCCTGAGATATTACTAAGAGTTGTTGGTGCCTTCCTCCTTTGTTCCAAATGGAATAAGATTCTTTTATTTTCTTATGACAAGTGTAGGCTTCTTCATTTTCATGTAACCAATCCCTTCAACATCCTTTATCTCCTTAACACTCTTCCAACTCCTTGTAAGCTATTTGGAATTCTTTTCAATGTGCTTTCTTGATGTTCATTGTATGGTGGCTCCTCTCCAATAAAGGTGGATTCTCCTATGGTATTTCAATGTTTTATTCTAGGTGTTTGTTCATCCAAGATTCACTCCTCTTTTTTTTTGGGTAACTCTTTGATTCTATTCTCCTTGCATTATCCTTATTGCAACTAGCACTTTTATTGCTTTATGTTGTTATTGATATTGGTGCTATGTTGTCCTTACTGAGAATCCTTGTTGCATGTTGCTTGTGCGCTGTGAGCACTACTTTCATGAGACCATGGAACTAATTTTATGTCTTTAGGTACCTTGAATAATATGATTTTGAGAGCTTAGTTGGATATTTTACCTTCACTCCAAATATTCTTTTTTTAGACTTGATAATACTATCACTTGATGACCACACCTTTTGTGCTACTTTGGTGTCTTAAGACACTTAAATTTTATCTTACTACTTTGGAAAAGACAAATATGGTGCTAATATGGATGGTAAATAAATAAATTATAAACTAAGGTAGAATACCCTAGTTGCACCTAGATTTTTGAGACCTTTAGTCTCCTTTATGTAGCTTTCTTCCTTGACTTTAGTATGGCGACACCCTCTCTATTATTTGGTGGTTATAATGCTTATTTGGTGGCTTCTCTTCACCAAAAAATTGCTATAATTTTTCCTATGTTCAATGGTGGATTCAAAGTTGCCTTTTTCTCCTTCGCAACTCTCTCCTAAGACTCCTTGCTTGGTTAAATTTCCAATGATGATTCAAAGTTTTTCAATCATGCAAATACCATGCCTTATGTTTGGATATGCTTTGCAATATTGTATATGAAATAATACTTTAGAATGATGTCTTATTTGATTTCAATAGATAGTAGGAGGTTGATATTTTTATTTCTCTTGAAATCTAACTCCACTTTCTTTTGTGCAGGTTTCACTTCTTGTAAAAACTATCTTCTGCACTTCCTTGAAGACTTAAAATAGAAACATTCCTTTTGCAACTTTAAACCTTGAATTTTGTGCTTAATAATATTTTATAATAAGATAAATATAAATGTTCAATTAATGAATATTTTACACCAATGTTGAATACCTTTTGGTCTTCGTATGGTGATGTGTTTCTTGGTGATTTGGATCACCTAATTGCTACTTTGGTTTAGTAATTTTTGCAGCATCAACTCCTTGATATTTTCTACCCTAAATTTGACAATATTCAGATTTATAATTCCTCTAATTTTCTGCCCTAAACTTGTATAATTTACAACTTTATTACTCCTTTACTTTATTTCTCTAAACTAGTCTATTTTCCAGCTTCTTCTTGCTATTCAAATCAGCTCCTTAACTCTCCCAATTTTTAGTTTTGTAACTTATTTAACTTACTACCCTAGAAACCTTCAATTTTATGCTATAAAATCAGAAAACTCCTTTCTCCAAGTCAGCCTTCAAGCCTTCAATGGTAATCTTAAAATATCTCACATTTGGTGGCTTCTTCTAGCTCCTTTCTACTTCAACTTCCTTGTCAAATTCTGACTTTAATATTAGCCTATTTTCTGGACTTCTTCTCAAGAATATAAACATTTTGAGGTATTTGGAAATCATTTCCAAAATTTGGAAAACTTCTTTCCAAATAACTTCTTCCTTTTGGGCTTGTTGTCGAATGATGACAATTGTCCCAAATTCTTCTCTATCAAGAACTTCTCCTTGATAGCAATCTTCTCCCTTGAGTTCTCCTCAAGTATTGTACAATTAAATTCTTCAAGTCTCCTTCAATGAGGCTTTCCTAGACTTATCATTATTTCTCCTTTCAAAATTTCTTGATATCTCTTGGGTCTTTAATTTTTGTAGCTTTTGAAATATTTAATAGGACTTTTCTAGTCCTCTATCTTCAATCTTCCAGATCTAGAAGTTCTTCAAAGAGATATTTCTCTTGGGTCTCCTTCTTCTAGAACTACTTTATTCTTTCTTCACTCTAAAGTCTTTTATCTTAAGATTTCTATGAGGACCTCCTTATTGGTTCTCCTCAATCTTCAATCTACAATGGGGCCTTCTTTCTTGGACCTCCTCCTTGATCTACAGTCTTAAATGTGGATTATTTGGCCTCTTTATCCCTTATCAATATTTTAATTAGAATATTTAATCTACAAATATTGCAATGGGACCTTTTATTTAAGCCTCCAAATATTTAATTTTCAACCTGTTTCTTCAAGTTCTGGATTGATTCTAAAGAAGATATTCTTTCTGGCTCTTTGTAGGAAGCTTCTCAAATTTCTTTGAATCTCCTATTTTTTGCAAAAATGTATTAGAAAATGATAATAATAATTTCTTTAAATATAAGGATAATGAATCTTCACTAGTTGATTTGTCAATCTAGTAGAATCAATGTTGAGTCCTAGTCTTCATAATTTTTTCTACAAATTTGTGGAAAGACTCTAGGCAAATGCAATTTCAAATATTTTGAAAATAATATTTCCTATCTCCTTTCAATCTCTCTTGTGGCTTTCTATTTTCTATCAATCTACCTTGTTAAATGATACCACTATTAGCTTTTGATGATCTATATTTAAGGAAATGCAACCACAAGATGTAAAATGAGCAAGCAATGTTAACTATATGATAATGACAATATAATATGTAGGAAAAGTATATGAGAAACTTCTACAATAACTCAAAAAATAGCCATTAATGAAAGCTCATAAAAATAGTACAATGTAATATAATGGAGGACTTAAACACTCCATAAATAATGCATGATCTACATTGTACCTACTAAACTCACTATACTTCCTAACTAATTAGCTCTCCTTAGAATCTATCAAAGGCACATATATAGGGAGATATGTCCCTTGGCATTTCATCTAAACATGAATATTCATCTATCTATCCTATGACGCATGTATATGTGGACTACATGCATATTTATATCATTGCATATTCTAAAACTTGTGCATTATTTTCATTGTATGAAGTAACTACTCAAACCTTAATCTAAGATAAAATCCTAATCTAGAGATGTACCCAAGGTGGTACATTGGCATGTACTAAATAATGTAATATATTCCAACAATTACTCTCATGTTTACTTTTAATTTTATAGGTACTAGAAATGATTACTAATTAAGAAATCTCAAAGAAATGAAATAAAAAAATCTTCAATTAGTTCAACCAAAAGTTTGAATAGTTTAAATAAATACACTTTCTTTCCTAAGATAATACATAGATACATAATTAAATTCATCTTCGTATTAGGGATTTCAAAATAGATAATATGTTTACATAGAAATAATTTTCAATCCACGGAAAAAATTTAAGGCATATAATATTTTTTAATACAATTTTCAATATTTAATAGCATACTAAATTTCTAGATCAAGCTTCAAAAGTTGTAATAGATTAAAACAATTATTCCTACAAGACCCAATGGAATCCTACTATATGTAGAGATTACAATAATTGAGAAATGCTTGCATGTTTTTGGAAGTATGTAAATAGTCCTTGATCAGGTCTCAATCATGAAGCTCCTCATAGGGAGACCACCTCCTTGGGAAGAGGATTTTGTTGCCTAACATCCCACTAATATCTCCTTAACACCATTACAAATAATTATTTTCTATCACAAGACCTTAGATAAACAAACAAATGTTTCACAAAGTCACAACATACAAATTCTCAAAATTTTCACCAAGACACTCAATAGTTTCATACTAAACCATACAAATATAAATATAAATATTTCAAAAACCCAAGACTTGCATTAAGGACAAGACTCATTAGGATAGCTACAACTAAACCTAGCATCAAAGTAACACTAACTAAATACTAAACTTTAAGTATATATTTTTTTGGTAGATAAGATACTATAGCATTAATACCGGGTTTTATAGGTTGACCCAAAACCTTTTACAAAAATCAGCCCAGGGCTGTTGATGAACATATCCTTACTAAGGATCCTATATGTAAAATCTACATGCTGCCAAAGCCATTATATCCGGTAAGGCACATAGCCTGTTATCAAAAAGAAACTTCCCATAAAAAATTTTGGGTATACCCCGAGAAAACACACATGCATCATAATTACAAAAAATAAACAGACACGGATCCCTTCCTTAAGACAATGGAGAAACAAAAAGCTGTAGACACACATAGCAGAGTACTAAAAAAAACTCCCACAAAATTTGTATTGAAAGTTACTCTTAATAATTTTTTGGTAATTGCTTTCTTTCATATATGACATGCTTTGGTACCACATACTCTCTTGGCCAATCAGCCTTGGAGAAGTGAACCTGCTGGCTAGATTTATGGCGATGGCTATCTAGTGGTCCACGTGGCTTTCGTTTGAAGTCTTATATTGTTGTTTCTTTCCTTCCCTGTGATTATCAACCAACCTAAATTTACTAAGATGACTAGGAGCCATGTTATCTAACATGTGACTATCCCCATTAGTCTTTGTGGTATTTCCAAGCAACATTCATGAAGACTGACAACTCAGATAATTTTTATTGTGAGTCCAATTCAAAAAAGAGATGGGAATACTCCTAGCCTTCGAACTTACAGTACCTTACCTATTGGTAATTTCGACTATCATTCTTGGAATTCTTGTTAAATAAGCTCCTCTACTTCACTCGGGACATCGTGTTCCCATTTGAAAAGTCCATCACCATCGACACCCAAATTGGCCAGCTTATCAACAATTTTTCTAGCTTCCCGAAAGACATGTTGGGATTTTCTGTCATGTCTTCCCTAGAAAATGATCCTAGCCTCTTCAAAAATTGTTTTAATCCTCCAAGGAGGTGTTTTCCAATTATTGAGGAGATTTATAACATGCATAGAGTCTCCTTCTATGATAAAATTACCTTTTAAGTCTTTAGTCATTTGAAGGCCTCTCCACATAGCTCTAGCTTCAACTTCATTGTTCTTCCTTGTTCCCAAATATTTAGAAAATGCAAGCATCATATTCCCATTATGATCTTGCATAATGCCACCAACGCTTGCTCTTCCAAGATTTTCCTTAGCTGCTCCATAAAAATTAAGCTTAAACCAACCTGTAGGAGGTGGAGACCACTTAACATTGGCTCTAGGGTTGACTACCCTAGGCAGAGACTCATATAACAAGGTTAAGCTTAAAGATTAATCAATCGTGGTCTCCTGTAGATGAGGTTTACAGTTATCAAAAGGGATAAGGTTCACATTCTCATTGGCAAAGGATAGGATCCTGACAATGATAGTTTGATGATCATGGATAGACTCATTAAAGACTCTATGGTTCCTCTCTAACCACACCTACCAAAGATAGTGATTGAGACAATTTTTCTACATGTATCTAAGTCTTTGGATTTAAAAGGGGCAAGGCCACTGAACAAACAAATCAAGTACGATGGCTGGTTTAACCCATGAAATATTGAAGGCCTAAAAAACCCCACTTAGGACAGTCAAGGAAAAAGGGCACTCAAGGAAAATGTGATAAATGGTCTCCCAATTAGCCCTACACAGATAACAATGATTAGTGATACAAATACCTTTACGCATCATATTATTAATGGTTAAAATTATTCCTTGGATAACCAACCATGAAAATACTACAATTTTTGGAATTAATTTTTTTATCCAAACTAAGTCCTTTTGGAGGACAAAATCCTCGTCATCAAGCAGAATATTGTAAGCTGATTTAACAGTGAACTACCCATTTTCTGTAGGAGCCCAGGTCACTTGATCTTCCTTGGGTCTCATGGGGATAAACTGTTGCCCAAGAATTTTACAAAGATCATTTGATTCTTCTTGGAATCCCTAAATTCTTATTTGTTTCCACTTCATTCTACCTCTATCATCAACCATATAATCATAGACTTTTCTGCCAATGAGTTCTTCTCTGATATCTTTGATTCGGGCTAAGTTAGGATATTGCATCAGTGGTTCATCTTTAGCCCACCTATCATTCCAACAATTTATCCTCTCACCATTGCCTAAGACCCATCTTAAACCTTTTTTGATTATTTTGTTACAATTAAGAATTGCTTTCCAAAAAGCAGAACCTCTGATTGGAACTGAGTCACTTAGAAATTTTATATTTTGAAGATACTTTCATTTGATAATAGCTGTCTATTCATTTTCTTCACCAGAAATGAGATGCCACTCCTACTTAGCTAGTAAAGCTAAATTTATATAAACAATTCTCCTCAGACCTAAGACCCCATTTTCCTTGGGTTTGCACACTTTGGTCCATCCTACAAGGTGTATCATTTTTTTCTCCTCTGATCCAGTCCATAAAAATTCTTTTTGGATTTTCTCAATTTTTTGGAAAACCTTCACAGGAGCTTTGAAAATGAAGAGGAAATAGACTAGAATGCTCTAAAGAGAGGCCTTAGTGAGGGTCAGATTTCCTGCTTGAGATAGAAGATGACCTTTCCATTCAATAAGTTTTTTTTAAATTCTTTCAATAACCTTGTCCCACATTGACTCTCTCGAAGAACCAATGAAAAGATGAATACCAAGATACGAAGTGGGGAGGTTTGCTATATCACACCCTAAAATTTTTGCAATCCTTCCTTGCCTCTGAATGGGGGTGTTCAAGAAATATAACTTGCTTTTACTGAAATTAACTTTCTGACCAGTAGCATCCTCGTAGAGTTGCAGGATGTATTTAATTATTTTGGCCTCAACCATCGATGCCTTAGTCAATATAAGGGTATCATCAAAGAATTTTCGGTGATAAACAAACCTAGTGAGAGATGTTGCCTTGATTACAGATATTAGCCTTGAACTACAAGTATTTTTTATGTTTCTGCCTAAACCTTCTGCCACAATGATGAATAACATGAGGCTGATAGGGTCCCCTTGCTGAATTCCTCTATGACTTTAAAAGTAACCAGCAGTTGTTCCATTAAATAGAATTGAGAACCATGCTTTAGAAATAAATTATTTAATAAAATTAACCCATTGGTGGTGAAAACCAAACTTAAGGAGGACAACAATCAGAAAGTCCCAATTTAGCCTATCAAATGCTTTGTTCATATCAAGCTTGAGGGCAAAAACAAACCTATTAGTATTATGAGCAGAGTGCAGAGCTTCATGAACTATGATAACTCCATCCAAGATTGACCTGCCCTAGACAGAGCTTCCTTGGCATGGATCTATGATGCGGGGTAGAATATATCTCATTCTATTTGCAATGGCTTTAGTTAGGATCTTGTAAGAAACATTGCACAGACTGATTGGCCTGAAGTCAGCCATAGATTCAGGGGTTTGATTCTTAAGAATTAGAGAAATAAAAGTAGAGTTGATACCTTTTGGGATATGATTAATTGCTTGGAATTCTCTAACAACAAAAATTACATCCTCACTTATGATGTCCCAAAAATATTGATAGAAATGAGGGGGAAAGCCGTCGGGTCCCGGGGCTTTGTCTGGATCCATGCTAAACAAGGCTTCCTTAATTTCCTCATCAGAAAAGGGAGCTAGAAGCTTAAGGTTTATATCCTCATTTATTATGCTAGGAATGGATTGCAAGAGAATATCTTTGGCCTCCTCATTGCACTACGATTCCTGACCAAGGATAGAATTGAAATAAGTTACTACCTCCTTTCTGATTTCTGTTAAGTCTTGAGTAATAGAACCATCTACTTTTTTTAAAAAAATTATCTTGTTATTGCTTCTATTTCTAAGCATGGTGACGTGAAAAAACTTGGAATTTGAATCTCCATATTTCAACCAAATATCCCTTGATTTTTGCCTCCAATAGATTTCCTCACAGGCCAAAATGTTATGAAACTCTGCTAGTTTTGTTCATTCCTCCTGCCTAGTAGTTTCATCAACATCACCATGTTGGATCCTCTAATCAATTATATTCAAACTTTCAACAACCTATTTTTTATTTTCAAAGAGGTTCCCAAAGACCTCTTTGTTCCAAGTTTGAAGCTTTTCCTTAACAAACTTTAATTTGCCAGCAAGTTTAAAAGTTACACTACCCCTGACAGGCTGCTACCACCACTGACTTAAGTTATCTTTGAAACTGGAATGTTTGATCCACATAGATTGAAATCTAAAAGGTTTCTTGAAGGACAGAGAGTTAGGGATCTCCAAAAAAATGGGATTATGATCAAAGGCAATTTTAGGAAGGGCTTGTAGGGTAGAATCACCGAACAAAGTTGTAGCCTCCTTTGATAGAAAAAACCTATCAAGCCTTTCTTGAACGAGATAACATCTTATCCGTTGATTGCTCCAGGTATAATTCGCTCCTCTAAGTTTTACATCCATCAACATTTTGGAGTTCACAAAGTCTTTGAACTCATACATGCTCCTGATAGGTGGTCCATTTCCACCCATTTTGTCTGAAGGGTAAAGAGGAGTGTTAAAATCCCCAACCAGAATCCAGGAGAAATTATGGAAGATTTCACTCAGATTGCCTAAGTACTCCCATAGTAGAGCTCTCCCTTGAATTGAATTCGGGGCATAAATATTTGAAAGGATCCACGAACTGTTGCTATTTATTTCCTTAAATAAAATACTAAGAACCCTATAATATTTCTGAATAATTGTGCCTTCTACTATCCTGGGATCCCACAAAGTCATAAGGCCTCTAGATGCTCCTCTGGATGATTTGCAAACCATATCCCCTTGATTCCAGATTTTTTTTGCTATTTTTTTTTACTGAATCTCATCAGTTTTTGTTTCTTGCAACATGATAATAGTTGGATTCACTTGATTTCTTATTGCAATGACTTCCCTGTGTTTGGGCAGGCTATTGAGGCCTCTCATGTTCCATGAGAGGAACTTAATTTAGATTATTTAGGATTTCTTTCTCTCCCCATCCCTTGAGGGGGTTTTCCTAATTTGTTGTCTTTAGAACCCGAAATAACTTATTGAAACAAGGTTCTCTATTTTCCATTGGCAATGCCATTATCAGTTTTAATTTTTTGATGCTCAACATTTGATATTCTCCCTCTTCTTTTTTCACTGCCAAAATCTATAGGAGACTTCACAGTGCTCCTGGTTTGTTTAGGACTAAACTAAGGGGAGGTAATTTGTTGCAGAACCGGACTGCCATATTCCTTAGTCTGAAGAGTTTCACATATCTCCACCCCTACATCCAAATATTCTTATTTTTTCTTGTATTCCATTGGTCTACGGGATGGCCCCTCAGTAGGATTCACTTGGCTCCTAGTGATGATGTTAGGGATATGAGATTTTTTATTTTCCAATGCCTCAAATTTCTTCCTAAGTTCTTCAGCATTAGGGTTTGGCTTTGGGATGCCCACTAGGCTTGAA
Organism: Wollemia nobilis; assembly: GCA_028583015.1. Classification (NCBI taxonomy): domain Eukaryota; kingdom Viridiplantae; phylum Streptophyta; class Pinopsida; order Araucariales; family Araucariaceae; genus Wollemia; species Wollemia nobilis. The sequence goes on from JAQPPZ010000465.1 coordinate 10,091,730, forward strand.
GTATTTCCAGCATTGGGGTTTAAGGATCCTGACTTGGATGTGGATTCTAGAGATCATGCATTAGGGTTTGGATTTGTGATGCCCACGGGGCTTACAATAATTTTAGCATTAGGGTTTGAGGATCCTGACTTGGATGGGGATTTGAGAGAGTCAGAAAGGTTAGCCTAAAGGTGTTGGGCTTCCATGTCTTCTGATAATACTCCTACTCCCATATTGGATAGAATTGAAAATTTATTTGAAACTAGAGGATTGGAACTTACCTGAGTATTTTGATTGCCAAAAACTTGTTGTTTTACTTTGTCTTACTAGGACCCTGCACCCTCTCTTTTATTTTTTTGGTAGACATAGTTTGCCTGATTGAAATCGCCTCTGCCAAGGAAACTCCTCAAATTTCCTTTGTCTAGCATTCCTTGCTTCTGCTTTTCTCTATTCATTGCTAGGTTAGGGCACTGATTGCATAGATGTCCTTGATTTTTACATTCTACATAGAATATCAGTCTGTTCTCATATTCTATCGACTATTTTCTATAGTATTCTCCATACTCTAGCTCCACAAACCTTGGTAATTCATTATTCAAATTAGCATTTATGCAGATTCATGCATGAGTCATCCTTATCCTAGCCAAGGTTGCATGGTCAATGGATATCAGGTCCCCTATAGTTCTGGATATGCCTTGCAGCCAATATTCATTGAAGAGTTGGGCAGGTAGACTCGGGAGATGAACCCAAATAGGGGTAATGTTAATATTTTGCTTTTTAGGGTCAAAATCTTCACCCCATCGTTTGAGAAAAAGGCTCATTTTGCCTAGAAACCAAGGACCTCCTATTAAAATGTGGTTAGCATCCTCCATATTGTTAAAATTGATAATGAAGAACCCTCGAGTTAGAGCTACCAACTCCAAGCTACCTACCAGTCACCCAAGCCCTGATAGTCTCCATGTCCAACCTACCTCCCAAAAACTTGCCTACCAGGGAGAATTCTTCCATTAAAATAAAAGGGCTCATGGAACTTGTTGGGGATGATATTATATTATTTATTGGGACTAGGGGCAGAAGAGAGAGGATCTCCTTTCTTTTTACTCTAAGAGTCTCAGCAAAAGAGAGCCACTTCTTGGGCCCTGCATTGTCCTTCGTATATTTTTTGTCGGGGTCTTTTGGAGGAGGGTCGGGCCCCCATGTGATGCCCACCTCCAAATATACCGTAGCATGACTGAATTACTCTGGATCCTTGCTTGATCCATGCTCAAAGTTCCCACCCACCCCTTCCATACCTGCTCTACCTCTATCACCTTGGCTAAGATTCCTGCCCAAAAAATTTGAACCCTCACTCCCACCGCACCCGCTAAACCTCAACTCACTCATTCCTCTTGCTAAACATTTAAGTATCTTCAAATGAATTTTAAAAGCCTAAAAACCCTTTAAGCACATCGATCCATTTTGATATCATACACCTAACTACAATTTTTACATAATGCACACCCATATTTTATCCTCCTAAGGTTAGTTTTGCAACTTATGGAGAGTTTAGTTGTGCTTTGAATCTACTCCAAGGACACTACTCAATCCATAATAAGTAGAGCATGGATCTAATATCCTTGGATTAGATCAAACATAGTGGGGTTATCATAGACCCAATCATCACTTTAGCATAATACACATATTTATATTTTATCCTTTCAAGGATAGTTGTTCAATTTATAGAGTGTAACTATACCTCAAATCTAATTTAAGAATGTTAATCCATCCACAAAATGTATAACATGGATCCACTATCCTTGGATTAGATTAGATATGGTAGGGTTCTTATGCACCTTATTGCCCTAGACTCACATTCCATTTTAAAACATAATATAGAATAAATGAGGATTCATATAGCAAGATATAACCATTTGAAAAAACAAATAAACAAATATAATTCCACAAAGGAAAAGTAATAAATAAACATGATTCCATAAAATATACACATTCATGTACAAGAATGTAGACCAAAAAATTCACATCCCTTTCCCTCATGCCAATGGATCCATGCCTGGAAGGGGTATGGGAAATTAGAGGGCTACACCTAGATATGAGGGGCACCTGGTGTCATGCCTCCTTTGGTGGTTGTCAATGAATTATGGTGGGTTCACCAGGAAATGTTTATAGACCGCTTCCATGTCTAGATAGGGTATGATGTTTGATGAGTCTTTTTGATAACATACACCTAGGTTTTGGACAAGATGCAGCTAAAATATATACTACATGCATTTCAATTTTCATGAAGATAAAAAACAATTGGACTAAGCTAAATGTATTATATATTCATGCGGATATATATATATATATATATATATATATATATATATATATATATATATATATATATATATATATATATATATTTGTATTTTTCTTGTTCTTTTCAGATGATTTAAGAAATAAGAAATGTGAAATAGATAGAAAAATAGGAATATAATTAAAAATAAATCAAATCAAATACCTGATCTGGATTTTTGAATGAAGCAGATCCACTACCTACTGAGCGAATTCGCTCTCTGTGATCGAATTCATTGTTTGCATGAATCAGAAAGCAAATTTTATCATAGGGAGAAAATTTGTGATAGACCTACAACTTGTCAAGTAAAACACTAAAATTTGAAGTTAGGATTTGGGGATTTGCTTGGGCCACTGCAGGTTTGATATCAATGTCATAATAGTCATATCCCTTTGGTATATTTAACCAATCATACATAAAAAGAAATAAAATTGTGAAGTTTATTTACGAATAATAAAGTTATGATCAAATGATAGAACAATTCAATAAATGATGTGGTATGCAATGCAAGACAATATAGATCTAATGTGCAAAGTAAAATAATGGATCTAAAGAAAAAATTTACCCCTAGACTGATATCTTCATGAATTTGCTTCTGTGTGAGTGAATTCACTTTTGTGAGTGAATTCATTTTGTTGTGAGTGAATTTGCTACTAGCGGTGGTTACCCATGAATCTACTTGACTTTTATTAATGCCTAAGGGTATACACAAAAAATATGAATAACATATTTACGTAAAGAAAAATGAAATGGATTTTTTTACAATGATCATGCGATTGGCATTGCAAGGTGATAGTAGCGAAGGGAAGTGGATAAATAGCGAAATGAGCTCTAGAGGTATCTTTCAACCATCAAAAATTTTGCTTTGTAACTCCACCTATAATGAACTGTCTTTGAAAATCCTTCATTAGAACAAAAATAGAAGGCTAGAACTTGGTTCAATTTTCACCATCAACCTTCTAGAGATCCAAAGGGCTCATTTTATCCTTTCTTACCAGTATAGGAAGAGTATGCAGTTGGGATAATTTGGGATCGTAGTTTGGTTGTTAAACCAAGTTGGAAAAATTTCCAATCTGGGTATATTTTTTGACCAGGTTTAGAATCAATGCAACTAAAGATAGTTTCTGTTAGAACATAATCTGGTGGTTTGCCAAATTTGGGCAAACTGCTAGATTTAGCAAATTCGCTCCCAAAATGCATAGGTATAAAATTTGTTGAGAAAATTTGCTCCCTAAAAATATGATAAGTGAAATCACTACAAGAGGAGTGAAATTGCTAAAAGGGGGGTGAAAACACGAAAATAAAGGCAATGTACGATTAAAATCAACATGTGCGAAGGAAAAAAAGGTGGGGGATAAAAGGTTGACTTGAAAAGTTAGGGAATTTTGATGTGGGTCAAAATTTTGTGTCTACATTTTACCCCCTCTTTGGTGCATTTATGAGCAATAAATACGTCAAAGAATGTAGACATTTTAAGTGGCAGTGTTGATGACAAATTTTGATGGAAAAGGAGTAGATGATTTAAGATGAAATGTTAATCTAAGAGGGTCATTTTTAAAAGTTATGTAATGATTGTTTTTTGTACGTAAATTAATGCATAAAAATATGTGTTAGAGTGCCCCCTTGAGTTTTTAGAGGTATATATTATTCCTTGTGGAACTTAAAATGACATAGTAAAAATAAAATTACGAAAGACACAAAAGAAAAATAGGGATAAAAAGGGAGATAGGGTAAAAATCCTAATTTATTTTCATTGTGTGATTTACTGAATTTGAGCTCTAGAGAAAATGGCATGATCGGTTCACAAAGAAAATATTGTTCGAACAAGAGGCGACGGAGCTGATCCGAGCATGCAGGTAAGCTAGATTTTATGCTTTTCCTTGAATTTCATCTTTTGTTTTTAAATTTTTGCTGAGAAATCCATATTTTTATCCAGATTTAGGGTCAAGCAACCATCATGATGAATTTGTGCCCTTTCGATGAATTCACAACATGGTAGCTTGATCCTTCTAGGGATTCAAAAATTCACAAAAACCCTACAAATTCACAAAAAAACCCTACAAATTCGTGAAAAACCCTACGAATTCCAAAAAAAGTGGGCTAAGATATTGGATGAGCAAATATGCATACTTCCTAGTGAATTTTTAAGGGAGGCATAAATTTGTGTATTTTTTTATTATGTATGTTTTTTTTATTGATTTGAGTTTTTGATGAATGTGTTAACTAATGATTTGTAATTTTGATGTGTTTTTTTGTTGCAGTATGATACTCTCAAGAATCGGGAGTGGATAATTAAGGACTATGAGGCTTATTTGGGAGCTCTAGATAAGGTAGGGAGGGATTAGTTGTAGTAGGTGGGGCTTCTAGAAATAGTCGATATACCTTGGGTTGATGTAGATACGACTCTGTTGATATTTTTTGCAGTGTTGGTATCCAGTTTTATCTACATTTTGGTTACCAATAAGAGAGGTGACTACGACCTTAGAGGATGTGTGGCATATTCTCCAGATTTTAATTAGAGGGTTGGGGGTATATCAGTCCATAGCACAGGTAAGCGACCTAGAGCAGCTGATCAAAAATCTATAATTTTTGGCCAACCATAGCAGTATTAGCATGAACCACTTGGTAGAGATATAGGGTGTGTCTACATTGATAGTGGTGTTGAGCAGAGTAGTTGCTAGACTAATATTCGGCCAAATGAGTAGATGATATCTACCATGGGCCTTTGTTGGGCTTGTTTTAGATATGAGGGATACATAAAGGTTTTTCATGTAAGGCCCATTCACCTTATATCACCTATACAAGATATTATGGAATATAGAATAGGCATCATAGTTGCATTGTAGTCACCACTCTACTCTAGGTATGGTGTCAGGAGCACATAGCGATGAGGAGGCCTTACAGATTGCCTTTGGAGGAGTTCAATGATGGGAATCCAAATGTATATTGATAGGTGCCCTTGAGAGGAGACTATAGAGGGAAAGGTGAAGGATTCGATGCAGTGATGTGAACGATCGAGGATTTTTTGCCTCATTAGATCATATGAAGACCTTGGAGGATGCATCCAAGGTGGGATAATTATGGATTTGAGCTACCTTAGGTGTGATGGATATGATGGCTACAGTATGAGAAGGGAGATATAGAGTTGTATCACTTTTATCAGGTACAATGATAATTTGGGGTAGTGCAGGGTATACCAGCATTGAGATATCTAGTTTCAACAGGTGATGAGAGATTCTCCAATTGTGAGAGGAGAGCCTAATGTCACCCAATTTTAAGAGCCTGATGGGGATGATCCACCTTTTGTGAGTCTATAGGTGGATGATGTAGGATTCAAGGATGATATGAGGAGTGGTATGATGGTATTAGGCATTAGAGGATTACTATAGTGCTACTAGGTGATCCTCAGATAGTATAAGAGGTACACCATGTTTCTCACTAGAGGGTTGAGTAGGGGATCACACTGAGATTTAGGTTACCATTAAGGTTTAGGGTGGTAGAGATGCTTAGATAGAGGTAGATAGGGATGTGCATGTAGATAGAGAGAGATGTGTATTGAGAGTGATATGGGAGGATGTCTCATAGTGATCACAAGAGGTAATGATATAGGGGTACACCACAGTAGGACTTACCATAGTGGTCCCAGGAGGAGCGAGATATAGGGGAGATAGTTATAGCTGATGTTGAGATGGGAAAGTTGAGTGGAGGGGACCAACAACAAATTACTAATCTAGAGAGAGAGGTAGAGACATAGAAGGGGGAGATAGCAACTTTGAGGGCTTAGGTGGTGACCTAGGCACAATAGATAGCCACCTAGGTAGGATATATCTAGATAGTTGAGGAAAAAATATCACAGGCACATTCCCAACTATAGCAAAAAGCTAGGAATACACTCTCTTCAATTAGACCAACCCATTCTATGAGTAGCAGTGTGCAATGATATCTCCATGATGAGCTTCAGGTGACTCGGGTAGAGGCATCATTAAATGGTTGATGAGAGGTATTTTATCAGGATCTTTACTTCCAGGTGGTCCTAGAGGGATAGAGGGTGGCTTTGCCACTAGATCTAGTAGCTTAGAGTCATGCACGATCATCCTCATAAATAGTGAGTCAATCCATTCATACACGCCCACCTGGAGCACCACATGATAGTGGAGAGGACCAAGTATCTAGAGGATGAGATGTCTGATTCTATATTTTTGTATTATACTCTTCTAAAAATTTATTATGTCAATTTTTGAATTATGGCATACCAGTCTATTATATATGTACCTTTTCTTTGAGAGTAATACCATACTGCATTTTATATTTTTATTTGTGCTATGCAAAATGCAGAATGTTTTTATTGTTTTTATTTGTTTATGGGTGATTTATATGATGATGTGTTATATCAATGCTCATAATTTTTTTTTGATGATTTTGAGATACATCTATCATGCTTTATCAAATGTGATTTATGGGAATGGATTGTGTTTGATAAATTGTGATTGATATTGTAAAAGTGATGTGCTAGGTGACATATCCTTGTGATTGTGATCTATCAACAATAGTCCTTAAGGATGTATGCTTGCATAAGACCAAAATGGAGGTTGCTCCTCACTTGTGGTCTATGAAGCAAATCATGTATAAGGGGTGTTTTTTATGTTGACATCGAAGGTATATGACCTAAAATAATGTTTGATTTTGGTAATCAAGATGATATTGTGAACAATGAACAATGTGAACCTCTTAATATTTGTTGCAAAATTAAGGGAAAAGTGATGTGAGTGATTTGAGCATGAAAGATATGATAAAGAATTTTTGCTAGACCTAATATTCAAGTATATTCTCTGCCTTCATCACAAAATGTTTTATGTAATTATGTGATTGAAATAATTATGTATGAGCATGTGAAATATGCAATGTGCGAATGCATTATACTAAGGTGGTGATGTATGAAATGCAATATTGATTATGAATTTAGTGCCCTCAATTTTCTATGATAATGGAATGCAAGGCTAATTATTGATTTGGCCTCAATTGCTTATGATAATGATCATACAAATCCATGAGAATATGGTGACTTTAGCTAATCAAAGTTCATAGAAAATATTGGGTATTCAAAAATGAAAATCAAGTCTATCAAGAACCAGTGTGTGATTTGTAAGTTCATTTCTTATCTTGAACTTGATTATGATGTGAAATCTATCAAGAACCAATGTGTGTGCTCATGAAATTAATTTACCAATTTTGAGTAAGGTAATGATGCAAGCCAATCAAGAACCATTGTGTGTGCAAAATGAATTCATTTACCCATATTATGTGAGGTAAGATTAAACCAATGATGGAAGGAACCAAGAAGCTAGCTTGTCCTTATGTGTGGTTAGAGGTCTCTTCAAGAGAGATGTGTCACCACACATGAGCGTACTCCATTGCTAGTTAAGCATATATAGCCCTGATGGATATTAGCTCCATGGTTCAATTATGTGATCCCTATTATTTGTTGTATATTTATTTGAGTCTCCAAGCTTTGGTGAATCAGATTCTCAACAAGTCCTATGAGAATTTTTACCCTATCCTTACTACTTGGAGTTTTATTATTATTTATGTGGACACTAAATCCTAGCCACTTGTCATCTACGCATCTTCAAATCATAGCCATTCATTATTTATTTATATATAAATATAAATATTTTATCTTTATCTTTATATAAATATTATATATGAATAAATATCTATTGGTCATCATGTCTTAATCCCAACCATTCATTTAACAAGATTCATATCACTTATTAAATCTCAATATTATCCCTTCATCATGCTTTTATCTCGACCGTCCGTTGGTGTCATCAAAAACCCTAATATCTTTAAGGGAAAATTATAAAAGATCATTCATTTTTATGAATGAGAGGTTGGAAAAATATTATACATTAGAACATTTCATAAACCCTATCACTCTGTTAACACATTCCCTCTTCACCACCACTGCATCTCCTATATACACTACCAAAACCTCTACAAACTAGATCAAATTCAGCAGAGCGTCTCTCCACAACCCTTGAATGCTCTAGGGAATTCCTAAAATGCTGAAAAGCATTTCCAAAATGCTATAGGGTGTCCACAAATATCCCTGAACACTACAGGGCATCCATATTTCACCGATTTGTAGTCACCAAACTCTCAAATGCTCACGAGAATTCACGCATCACCAGATCGAGTCAATAGGAGTGTAGATCCAGTAACTCAGATACATTTCAACAAGGTATTATGTATTATTGATTTACTTACATTTTTTCTATTCTACATTTCATTTGGTAAGCATTTAAGCTAACATTAGTTGTTTGCATTTTTACATTTTGGTGGGCCTCACATTGTGGAGGCCCAATAGGTGTTACTTTATGTTCTAATCTATTTGTGTGCAGGTATAGGAATAATTTTCTATTGGTATCTTATGTAGCACTAAGTGGTCCCACAGGGATATAAAAGCCCACTCACCCTTGTTTGGAGTGAGGAAGACCCAAAGACACCACTATCATTTTATCGAGGATATCAACCCTCGCATTGTAAAATTATTGTATCAACACAAGTTGTATTGTGTGACCCCTAATCTTGGGGCACAATGATGTTGTAGTAGAGGAGATCTAGGATCCCTAAAATCAATATAATAGAAATCCTTCATTACGTAATATTTCTTGTGTTTGATATGTTGTTATTATCTTGGTGTTGGTCACTTTTTCTTTACAAAATGACGATCACGGTGGGACCCCCAAAGGGTCTACATTTTAATTTAACTTGTCAATATTGTTTTTTTGATATATTTTTTTATATTTTTTTACTACAGGTTTTCAAAAATTTGATTGTGCAAAAATTGTGAAGACCAAAGCTAGTGTTTTTTAGAGCTATGGGATTCGATCTATGGTTACACGGATGCCATACAATGTTTAGGGGATAACACACCACATTCGTGGGATTCCATAGAGTATTTATAATATGCCGCAGAGTATCTAGGGAAATATATGTTGTGTCTATGAAGTAGGAAGAAAAATATGTAGGCTTCTTGGTAAGTTTACTTTCAAACCCCACTTACATTTTTTGCTTTTTAAAAGAGAGAATGAAAAGAAATGTTTATTTTTCTATTTAAAAAGCAACACATCATGCACTATTAGGTATTTTTAGGCATTTGTAGGTATTTTTGTTTAATAAAAAAAAAGGAAGTGCATTTTTAGAATCATATAGATTTGCATATAGGGGTAGATTTGCACCTATACATTCATTTCTAGTTGCATTAGACATTCACTACAGTTGATTCAAGTTTTTGTTGTTCTTCATGGTGTTTTTGCTTTCTGCCTTATGTGCTATGTGCAATAAACTAAAAAGCATATTAGTCATATTTTAGGCTAAGTTTCCCACTTCTCACTCTTCTAGGCTGGAATAAGTCACTTGTGCTCAAGCTTCCTTCCACTATTGGAAACACTTGCTGATTCAAAGTGGATATTAAGTGGTGTACCCTAGACTCTTTTGAGGGCCTTGGAACTAGTGTTCTTGGTCAACTGAAATATGATTTCTTCGCATTTTATGTTTAAGAAAAACATCATAGACAATAAAAATTTAAAAAGGAATCACACACATTGCACATTTCATCTTCAAAATCAGTGAGTTGGATTTCATCACCAACCACTGATCGATACCAGTGATGGTAGGCTTCATCTCCATTCATTGGCTTACCCCATAGATACCTTAGTAGACCATGAGTGTTTTTTGGTACTTCATCACAAAAAAAATCCCCACTTTTGAGAAATCCATTTTAAGAAGTTGTAGGTCCAAAATGGCCACATCCTTAGAAAAAATTTAAAAATATTTTCTAAGGTAGAGAGATATTCTAGACCATGCATACTTTAGTGTATTTTGTGGCAGCATAGTGCAAGATGTCCTACCCCATGGTCAGTGATGACAAAATCATATTTTTGTTACTTTCAAAGAGCAAGATACAACATATTTTCTTAGGTAGCGAGATATCCCAACCCGCATGAAACTTAGTGCATTTATCAGTGGTGTAGCAGAGGATGTTCTACCCACTATCAAACTTGGTCCAAGATGATGCCATTACTTTTCGAACAACAACATAGTATATTTTGTTCTAACCTGTGCAAGAAAAATAATAACTTTAAGAGTTGTTCTATCTCACTGAGGTTCAAGTGTATTTTAGAGTGGATCAGAGCACATGTTCCACACCACGATCAAAGTAGTCAAATAGAGTTATAATACAGTGGGATAGCATCAAGTTTCATAAAGCACATTCTTTACACTACATTTTGAGCGACGCAGTGCAAGATGTCCTATCCTGCGGTTAGTGATGGTTAAAGCTTGAAAGAATGAATTTCAAGGAGTGGGCTAAAAACACTTTTGTTCTACACCATGGATGCAAAAATGACTTAAATAAATTTAAGAGTGAGGGTAGTGGTCTAGTGATATGTTCCATCCCACGTAGATTAAAATGTATTCTCCAATATGCTCCAACCCATGATCAAAAGTGGTCAACTTAAATAGTAAACTATTTTGAAGAGCGGGCTACAACATGTTCTATGCCATGTGCTCCCAAGTGTTATAAATTTTTTGATCTTGGTCGTCCATGGGCAGATCAATGGTTGGTTTATGCCGATGATATCCCAGGCATACAAAAGCAGAGTCTTTGTGAACAAGAACCAATTGATTGAAGCAAGCTAGAAGGTAAAGCATCCATAAGATCAAGAATCAAGAACACAATCAATTATAGATCTACAACTAGACAAAGTCTACAAGAATGATAGATAGCCTATATCTCAATTTTAATAGCCTAGAGTTGAATCGACATGAAATATCAGCAAGTTACAAAGCTGAGCTACGAAAGAGTGCAAGATCACACAGTTTCTTCGGGTCTCAAATATGAATGAAATGGTGCCATATCAACATTCTATTGACTTGGCATTTCTTTATCCTTGTAATTTCCCATTTTATCTCCAAATGTAAAAACTATTAATAGAGGTTGAACCCTCGATTTTCAAGGTCATCTCTAAAGTGTTTGCTTTCCCTGCTATGTAATATTTTTCTACAAATTAATAGAAGGAACATTACTTGGATTTTTACCTTTGAAACTAGTGTCTTCAATAATTTTGTTGAGAGATTCAAGCTGTGGATTGATTTTCTGCTAATGATGTCATGGTTAGTCTATTCTATTGATATTGGATTAATAGCTTAGAGTAATTGAAATCTTTTCATGATTGAATCTATGCTTACAAGAAGTTCCTTTATGTTAAATATTGATACTGATATTATTCTACTAAATTGGATTCTTAGTAGTATATATGTTGAAATAGCTTCTTGGAGTATATCTCTATTATGTGTTTCTTAACAAATATTATTTTTTTCTTGAATACTGCTAATCTCAAGTGTGGGACGCTAGAAATTATTTGTTAGAAAGGTTTTTCCTATGGATACCTATGTTGTTAGCTCTATTCAACCACTATTTTGATTATAATTTATTAACCCTAAACCTCTTTCTATCCCTATCTCTTAAAATTTTAACTGAGCTTATATGAGTCAACACCTTATTAGTTGAAAAGGAACCAACCTACTTTGGAGGTTAAATTAGAGTAATATTTAACCCATCCAATGTTGAGGTATGAACTGTGATTAGTGAATGCACACCTAATCAAAAAATGGGAATATAGTCACAATTTTGAGTTTTTTTCGATGTCAATTTGGATCCCAATAGTTTTGGTATGCTCGATAGGACCTGTTTACAATAAACACTAGTTAAACTACCCTTTCTTTATTTTGTATATTTTATTTAAGGAATCAAGATTAGGTGAATTGTTTTAATCTTGTTAAGCGATGAGAAAAAACTTCACCCGATGAATCCATGAATGCAAGAAACCAAAAATCCATCCCTATGGTTTGTAGTTTTTTCATGAATACTAGGTCATCTACGAAGAATAACCCAGGTTATTTCATCTACTATGAGCTCCATTTTAGAGGATCTACCATCATAAGATATTTGAACCAAGATTTTCATTCAAATGAAACTCCTCATGAGCCACCTCCTAGAGAGCCTCCAAGGCTACCTCAAGCAAGAACTACACTAGTAAATATAGCTGAAAATATGCCCTCTAACCAGCCCCTATAGAAATATTCAAGACGGAATACAGTTGGTCCCCTAAGGCTAGCTCATATGCATGATATTGCTCAGGCTATATCCAAATCCATTATTACATACAACATATCATGCAAAAAAATATATGAACATTGTCAAGACATTCTGAATTTAAAAGCTATCCATAACATAAAGAATGAATATGTCATCATTAGAATCCTTACACTGTCCTTTAGAGGGAAAATATTTTGTACTTTTTTAGGAATTTGAGAATAATACCATTACATCATGGGCAAAATTAGCAAAACATTTTGTAGAAAAGTTCAATGAGTCTGTTGATATCTTTTCCCTCCTCAACCAGTTTAAATCCATACAAAAACATTAGCAGGAGTCCATTTCAGACTTTAATTTGAGATTTAGTAAGACTTGGAAAAGAATTCCACCTGAATCCAAGCCAACTACAACCCTTGATTTTATGTACTACATCAAAGCCCTTGGATCCAAGTTGGGTCTGCAAACCCAATAGTCAAGAATATATACCTTCCCACAAGTCTATAATATAGTTGTCCAAGCTAAGAGTATTCTTATCAATGTGGGAAGATTATCCCCTAAATTTGTCATACCCTATTGTTCAAAAATTTCCAATATACAAAATGAGGCAACTACATATTTTTATATGGATCCTCCTTATTTATCATCCCTGCTTCCTCATATGATCCCATTTCCTCACTCCAAGGTTTCATCTACTACAGTTAATTTCCCTCCACTTCCTACTCAAGCACCCTAGGAATCCATTGTGCTTCTTGATATACATAATACCATTAAAACGCTTAGTAACAAGATGAGCTCAATGGATAAAATATATAGAGATATCTCAGCAAAGAAGATTTCCCTATGTCAATAGGGACCAAAAACCCGGTACCAACAATAGCACAAGAATCATAGTAAATACAATGTAGGAAGATCTAGGATGTTCTTATGAAATAAGCTTGGTAAATGTGTGGTGCCTAGTATGCAATGATCCCCATGATTTAGAATCATGTGTCATGTACCAACACCATGTATAGCAAGCCATGAAAATGGTAGAGAGTAATCATAAGGATAGGGTCAACATGCTTTGGAAACCAGATCAGATCATGGTTGGAGAGGATCTAGATGAAGAAGGGTCAATTTCAGTCATGACAAGATTAGGGAAGAAGACCTTACAGGCTGATCCACAAAATATGGGTCAATTCCAAGTCCCTTCACAAAACAAGAAAGATTATCTCCCTCAAGGAAATGATATTTTCTCTATTCCCTAAGAAAAATAAAAGAGGGATATGATACCAAAAGGCCAAGAAAAGGAGGTCAACTTCCCTAGAAGATATAACAAAGAAAATGATAAAGAAGGGATGAGATCCAAGAGTGAAGCACAAGAAAAACTTATATTTCCCTCCATAACCAAGAGGCAAAGGATTGAGGCCACATAACAATACAAAAGGAAGTATGGTAAACCAGAGAAAAAAACTAAGAATTTATCTTCAGTGAAATTAGAGTATAACATTGTAGAGGAGATGAAAAGAGTACCCTCAAAGGCTAGCATGTATGATACTCTCTTTATCCCTGGCCAAATAGACCTGTTGAAGGTTTTTCTAAGCAAATATCCCCAGGAAAAATAAGCTACTATAAACATCAACATGCCCTATAGGAAATACAAGATATCCCCTAATATCCTAAAGAAGAAACCCCCTCCCTTTTATATTTCTCTAAGGATGGAGGTTTGGATTGTCTGCAACTACATGATTAATTTAGGGGCTTCCACCACAGTTATGCCCAAGGTAATCTACAAAGAGATGTGGATGGGATATACCAGGTTATGTCCTAGATTTTTGTCACTGGATGGGACCCTAGTAAATATTATAGGGGTAATAAAGGATTTTCTAATGAGGTTTCATAGATCTTCAAAGGTCACCATTATGCAAGAAATAGTGATGGTAGACCTAGAGCCGTATTTCAACCTATGTATTTCAAGGGAATTCACTACCAAATTGGTAGGATGTATGTACATGGATTACTCTAGCATGGTGATTCCCTTTAAGTGAAAGAGAATAAGAATTATGCCCAAGAATCTTGTGTCTTATCATATATAAAAAAATGAAGAAGACATGTGTAACCTCACTCCTCTGGATGAGTTCGAATTGGTGGAAAGTTTTGAAGAACTAGAGGTTGAGGATGAATTATCGTTCAAAGAATATTACAATCAGTTTGGAACATGTATGGGTACATATAGAATTTCCTTAGAAATAGAGAAAAATTTCCCTACCATATTCGATCAGTCATTAAGGGAGATAGAGACTTAGACCATGCACTTTGATGGTGCAAGATGCATAAATGGGGTTGGTGTTGGTGTATTGTTGTAGTATCAGGTAGAAGGTGCAAAGAGTTTTGCATATATACTGACATGGTCCTATACCAATAATGTTGTAGAGTACGAGGTTTTGTACCTAGATCTAATGTATTCTGAGATCATGGGTATTAATATATTGAATATACACAATGATTCTAAACTAATTGTTAATCGGGTAAGAGAGAGGTACAGTAGTAAGCACCATTACCTTAAGGTATAAAGAAATATGGTATGGGATTTGATAGAATCATTTTATTCCATAAATAATAATTTTGTTCCTAGAATATAGAATACCTTGGCTAATTCCTTGGTAGTGAGGGGAGCTAATTTTAACCCTTATTTAGATATAGGAGTTATAAAAAACAAGGATGAAAATGATTTTTTAGGCCTACAGTACCAGAAAAGCAGATATTCTGGCAGGTTTTTGAAAGCGATGAGCAGATATTTATTTCCTAGTAAGGGAAGCCTATCTATCAACCATTCAAGAGGAAAATCTAGATGAGATAGACCAACAAGATGTCATCCAGCTAAAAACAATCATATCCCTGGGGGGTTGATCACTTTAAAAAGCATTTTTGACATCAAATATAAGAAAAAGATCAAATCCATGGAGATCAATGAAAATATTTATAAGGAAATTGAGATTGAAAAAGAAAATAAGCTCAAATTTGGAGTCTGATTTTCTTTAGAAGAATAATAAGATATCAAGATCCTATGCCTAAAATACCAAGACATTGTGGCTTGGTCATATGAAGATCTTAAGGTATATGATAAAAAGGTGATTCAACATACAATTGAGCTAGAACCAAATTCAAAACCTTTTAAGAAAAAATAGAGGCCTATGAACCCTAGAATTGAATCCATAATAAGAGAAGAGTTGTTAAATCTACTGAAAGCTAAGATTATATATCCAATCAAACACTCCACCTGGGTAGCCAACTTGTTTCTAGTAAGAAAGAAGAATGGATACATCTGCTTGTGTGTGGATTTTAGGAATCACAACCAAACATCATTAAAAGACCACTATCCACTCCCTCAGATCGATCAGATATTACAAATTATTTCAGGAGAAGAGAGGTTCTCACTATTGGACGGTTTCTCTGGGTACAACCATATTTGGGTGAAATATGAGGATCAGTTCAAAATAAAATTTACCACAAAATGGGATACTTTTACCTATCAAAGAATGCCTTTTGGTCTATGAAACATAGGAACAATATTCCAAAGAGCAATGGATTATGCCTTTGGAGATATGATAAAAAAATTCATTCTAATCTACTTGGATAACATGATGGTATTCTTGGATGAGAAGAAAGATCACCTAGCACATTTATAGCAAGTATTTAAAAACTACAGGGAATTTGGTATCTCACTCAACCCGAAGAAGTCATTTTTTACAGTTCATGAAGGAAATTTGTTA
Source organism: Wollemia nobilis (assembly GCA_028583015.1). Lineage (NCBI taxonomy): Eukaryota > Viridiplantae > Streptophyta > Pinopsida > Araucariales > Araucariaceae > Wollemia > Wollemia nobilis. The sequence goes on from JAQPPZ010000465.1 coordinate 10,107,958, forward strand.
GGGTATGTGGTCTCTAAATAAGGTATGGCTATCTATCTAGATAGAGTCAAGTCAATTCTTGCTCTCCCATTGCCTATGAACAAGAAATATTTGTAGTCCTTCGACGAAATCAATTATGTCAAAAAAATAATCTCTGATTTTTCTCAAAAGGTGAAACCTATCTCAGAATTGCTTAATGAGAATGTGGATTTCAAATGGACTGAAGTGAGAAATAAAGATTTTGAGACCATAAAATAATCCATTACCACTGCTCTAGTTCTGGTGAACTTCGAATTCAACAAATATTTCATTTTGTATGCTTATGGAGCTGAAGAGAGCTATGCATCTGTGCTCACTCAAAAAAATGAGGAGGGAGAAGAATACCCCATATTATTTTGGATTTAAACTATCAAGGAGTATCATGTCAAGTACAATTTTATTGAGAAACAAGTATTTACAATGATGAAGTTATTGAAGAAATTTAGGGAATACTTGGTTCAAAGTAAAACCTTGGTCTATGTAGTTCACCCAAATGTTAGAAGTTTTATTTTACAAGGTGAAATATGAGATAAAAGATCTAGTTAGATTACTAAGATCTAGGAATATGATATGGAAATAAATCCTACTAATCTGGTTAGAGGTAGAGTATTATATCAAGGTTTAACAAAAAGAGTTGTTACAAAATAAATAATAGATTATTAGTCATAAGGAGAAGATTAGGCTGAAGAGTTGCAGTCAAGAGAATCATACTGGGTCGATCAGATGACCAAATACTTCTAGATAGGAGTTTTTCCTTATAATATTAACCCATAAGCTTCAAGCATTGAAATATGTCCTACTACTAGAAGGACTATACAAGAGAAATTTGGATGGGGTCATCTTAAGATGTTTGAAATACAATCAAAATCAAAAGGTCATTGAAGAGTTCGATGGAGGATTATATAGAGGACATTTTTCAAGAGGGATAACAACTTTAAATATTAGTAGGGTAGGTTATTAATAGCCTATAATTTTTACTAACACCTTCAATATTACAAGAGCCTATGATGAATGCCAATAATATGTGGGGAGAACTAGGAATGCATCATTCCTTCTCAAACCAATTCAGGTAGAAGAGTCTTTTCAAAAATGGGGGTTAGACTTAATTGGAGTAATTAATTCCAATTTCTTGGTAGAAAATAAATATATTTTTACTGCCATATACTACCTCACCATATGGGTAGAGGCCATCCCCACAAATAAATTAGATAATAAAGTGATGATCGACTTCATGAAGAGTTTGATCACAAGGTTCGGTATCCCAAAACCTATAGTGAGTGACAGTGGCCTAGCATTTATAGGAGCTAAGTACATTGAGTTTTCTAGCAAGTATGGCATCACTATAAAAAATTCCTCCAAATACTATCCCCAGGGGAATGGATTAGCAGAGTCCAATAACAAAAATATACTTAAAATTCTAAGGATATCATTAGAGGATAACAAAAGAAGCTAGAACATGTTGTTAGAAAAATCTCTATGGGTAGATAGGAACACCATAAAAAAATCCATCAAGATCTCTCCTTATGCCTTGGTGTATGGAAAATAAGTAGTATTACCTATTCACTTGGAAATTCCATCTCTCAAGTTGATAGACACGAAGGATGAGTATGAGAAAAATCCAATTGAAAACCAGGTTAACACATTTAATTCATCTAGAAGAAAAAGGACTCTAGCATATGAAAACTTCCATAAGCACTCATTTGATATTAAGGGATGGTTTGAAAAGAAATCCATATTTAGAAAGTTCAAAGTAGGAGACTTTGTTCCAAGGTAGAATGTGTAAAGAGCCAAGCCAGGGCATCATCAAAAGTTTGATTCTTTTTGGGATGGTTCTTTCAAAGTGGTTGAGGTTAAAGAAAGTAATATTTTCCATATTGAAGATCTATAATGAAACATGCAGCCAATCCCAGTCAATGGTTTTCATCTAAAACTCTACTTTGATTAAGATATACATTCATTGTAACATATGTGCATATATTGTATTATATATTTTTTCCTTTGCTAAAGTTTTTTGTTTTGTAAAGTAAAAAAAGAGAAAATATTGCTGCAAATCCATTCAGTGGTTGAAAATAAGTTGCTGGCTAAAATGCAAGGTTGCAAAATAAATTAAGGGTGGTAGTAGAATACAACATGTATTACATGTCGCTCTCCAATAAGCGAATATGGAAGCAGGATATAACATGTGTTCCACGCCACTCTCCAATGAATAAAAGTAGTTGTAGGATAGAACATCTACTTTACACCACTCTAAGGAAAGGAAAGCAACAAAAAGTACCTTGAGTTTAGCAAGTTCTTCATGCCACAACTAATCAACAATATATATGATGATTCCTACCACCAAGATTCATACCTTTGAATTAAAAAGCATGCAACAGATATTTTTTGCACTAGCTGCATTAATGGCAGAAGGTATACATGTAGGAGAATTAAAAAAATTGAAATATAAAGTCCATTCATCTTATGAAGTGGAACTCATATAGAAGAAAGAGCCTAAAGAGTCATGAGACGAAGCTCACAAATAGGAAAGAAAACGTTCTGAGGATTTTTGTAAGAAATGGCTTCCAAAGTAGCCTAAAAGGATTTGTGGTAGAAAATTGTAGATTTCAAAAGCTATGTGAAGTAGACAAGAGCATTAGCAGATACGATAATGAAAAAAATAAGAAGAACCAAGCTTAGAAAGAGTTTCAAGTTAAAATACTTCGAAGGGCAGCCAATTTCTCCCCAAGGTATCATCGCTATAAATTCTTTCTTTTCCTTTTATATTTGTGATTCAGTCCATCATTGCCTAGAGTTATCATCAAGTTTTATGATCCTAAGACAAAAGTAGTAAGAATAGTTTATGGTAAAATCCTATTTAGTATCACAACCAAAGCTTGTCATGATTTATTTGCTATAGGAGTAGACCCACCTGTAGAACCTAAACCATTCGATATAGCAGAACAAGCCAGATCTTATTCTTTATAGTTGGATGCTGATGAGGGAGGATATTTTAAAAAATGGATTCACTTCCAATTTAAGCATATAAAAAATGAGGATGAACTACCCAAAACCCCAATTCCTATTGAGCAATTCGTTAACCCAAAACTCTTATCCATGTTGGCCTGCTTAGAAGGTTTAGACTCTGACCAATATGTAAGAGATTGGTAAATAGCTATTTTATACTATATTTAAAATGAGAGAATTTATAAACCTAAAGTAGAAGAAGAAGGTATCAAGGTAATTTATTTTAACTAGCCAACCTTCCTCGCTAAGTGAATGCATGAGCAGTTGGTTAGAATAAAAAAGGGTTCAGAGGCCCCTTCTTTCTAAGTTCAAAGCCCCTTTCTTTCTAGCACTGTTCAAATTTGGTATGGATGTTTTATGCAGATATAATGCACATGATGCTCTAGATTTTGGTGAAGTACAAGAATGACAAAGGAGACCCTATTCCTATCTATTATTATACCACCCACATAAGGAGCACAAAATCATTCTATATGTTCAATTTGGAATTTCTAGGGACTGATTTGAAAATTATGTATGGGAAATATCCTAGATTGCCATCTCTAAATAAATAATTATTAAGAGTAACAGATGCAGAAGAAGGATACTGGTATATCCTCATAGAGGGCAGTATCATCAGACTCTAAGGTTTCACTGGTAAACCTTTTTATCACCTCATTTTGTGACTAATAAGTTGTTGGCCCTGGAGTACTTGAGACAAGCAGATTTCATCAACATGAATTATGACTCTGGTAAAGGGAGGAAATATTTTTTGACATACTCTTATAATGTCGATGATATATAAATAGTCAGAAGGGTTCAAGGAGAACAAATCACCCAATATTTGGAGAGATTAGGCCTATTGTACATCCCACAGATATGGAGGTATGAACCTGTCGACAAGTTCACAAAGAGGAATATCACCCTTAATAGAGAAAGAGCTCTCAAGTTTGAGACAATTTTGAGGTCTCATTTTGAGGAGGGAAGTAATAACAAAGAAATTATTTCGTTGGAATGGAATGTCGCTAAAATGGAGCAATTTCCCCCATGGAGAGACTTATATGAACATATAATTTATTTCAATCTGGCTAACAATGAAGATCATTGTTTGAAGGAGTCTAAAATTAAGGATATTAAAAAAAAATGGAATGGGAAAAAGGTAAAATTATAGATTTGTGGAATATGAGAGTAAAAATAGGTACAAAACGACCATATTCAGTCGATTAGTATATGATGAATTTTTTTAGCGATATGACAAACATATTAAGACATAGAAAGCTAAGGATGCTAAGAATTTGGTATTGAGTTATAAGAAAGTTGAAACATAGGAAAAGAGGAAAGCCCAAGTAGCATCAGATTCTCCTTCCCCACCTTCATAGGAACAATCACAAGAAATAGATACTAATCCTATGCTAACTATTGAAGAGGTCCCTAAAATATTTGAGCCCTCATAAGAGCAACTAAATAAATATTCTGAAGGTGCCCAGATTATGATAAAATACATTACTATGATGATAGGGTAGTAAATAAAAAAATCATTTAGACATAAAATAGGCCCAAACATCTAGCATTGGGTGGAGAGTCTCTTAGAGCCAAGATATATTGGAATAAAAAGGATAACAACTTTGCATTCATGCCTGTGAGTTTCACTAATGTGGCTACAACTAAACCAAATCCTACCTTTGAAGATGTGTTGCAAGAAGATCAATCCAAAGAGGATATAAAAAGTGATAAGCCTACAATATTTATAATTGTTAAGATAAATGCTAAAGAAACACTGGTAGAAACCCAGAAGGAGGTCTGAAAGAAACTAAAAAGGGATAAGGGGAAGAGTGTTGAATAGGTACTTATTTTAGTTGCATATTTGTCAGTACAAGTACAAAACCAAAGTGCAGAGGAGATTCCCGAACACCCTACTGCTATAGGAAAAGGTATTATTTATATCCCATCTTCTAATCCTTCTCCTTCCTCAAATAAATCCCCTTCCCATTCTCAATAAAAGTTTGAACAAAAGGTGTCCTCTCCCATTCATAACAAACCACCTATTTCATCAGTTGATACAGAGGGTTAAACCAATCCATATCCTCCATATTCATCTAAAATCCTAGTCTTATCTCTCATATTATTCCATCTCTACCCTCAGAACCTCTAGTGTCATTAGAAGGACAAGTTATTTCATTCCCTTTATCTCATTCCATGAGTTTTACTTCCATTCCTATGTCCTTCAATTGCTACTCCAACAATAAGCACAGATTCAACTGTTATCACCACCACTTCACTACCACCAACCTCTAAGTCTATCCTCATTTATTTTATAACTTCCGCTGACCCTATAAGTCATCCCACCTTGGATTCTATATAGAAAGGAAAAGAAGTTTTAAAGAAGATCCAAGATTTTTGGATGGAGAAAATTTCTAAGCCTTCAAAGAATATGACTACGAAGAGAAAGACAATGATTTTTGATACAGTGACAAGGCAAATAATAGGAAGATCTATTATCCCTCTGGTAAACAAACCTGAAGAAGATATGATTACAAAATATTATCATATAGATGAGTATACAGAAGATATTGAGTAGCTACCAAAAGAAGATGAATTGGTCATAGCAAAAGCTCATCTTGAAACTTTCTATGTCAAGATTGACATCTATAGGGAGAAGGTCGAAAAGCTAGAATAAAATATAGAGCGGTTAGAGAATATAGTTAGTAATCAGAAGCAGGTAGAAAAGGCTATCAAAGATGAAGTCAAGAGCTGGTAGAACTGATATCAAGAGGTTAATCTTAAATATCAAGTTGAAGAGCAAAAGAGAAAGAATGAAGATCAAACTAAGGAAATACAAGATTTGAAGTACCAGCTTTAGATTAAGAAAATTAAGTCCCCATGCTTCTCAAAAGGAGTAAGGAAGGTTAGAAAAGAGCTATGGTCTGAAGTCTTTGATAAATTCTCTAAAATAAATCCCATCATTTATTATATGGAATATGCCAGCCATTTGCTCTAAAATACCAAAGAATATTTGGATAAATTCACTCAGGAGCTACAGTCTATGGTGATAATGGTTGAACAAATTTATAAGTTATCTGATTGTAGGTTCAATAAAACTACTAAACCTTGAAGAATACCAGCTTATACTGAGAGGGGGGATGAACAATAAAATATCATTTTTTCTTTCCAAAATAATATTATCCAATATTATCAATTGCAATATCAATAACAGTAATCAAAGCAATGCACAAATCATCACACACATGAGAGACACAAATTTAATGTGGTTCACCCAATGTGGGTTACGTCCATAGAGAAAATATTTCTTCTAAATTTTCTCAAAAAATATCTTGGGAATCAATTCCCTATTACAATATTTATGGACCTCTGTCCAAAAGAACTCTCAATCCCCAATGCTCTTATTTGTGGTTCTCTCTCCACAAGAGAACTCTCAACTCCAAAGCATGCTCTCAAATCTATCTCAAATCTTCACCAAACCTCATCATAGGGCTAGCACAAATATACTCTATCTCTGCTCACAAATCTATCTCAATGTTTTTATAATTCTTCACAAGACTTGCTCAAATCTACCTCAAAGTTGCTCCAAGTATTCTCACAAGACTTGCTCAAATCTACCTCAAAGATGCTCCAAGTCTTCTCACTGTACTTACCCAAATTTGTCTCAAATATTCTGTAGACACCTAAAACGCATCATGTCGAGGCGACTACTCATATGGGACATGCTAGAAGACCATATGGAAGAACTTGGACAAATACCAAGGTATAGCAGTCGTTTTAACCACTCATTTGGGCACTTTTGCCTAGTCAATTCTAAGCATTGGTGACACCCACAATTAGTAGAGGTGACCGTGCTTGTCAGTTGCGATCAGGCCTCAAAGTCAATTGGCCTTTGACCAAGTCAAAATTGGTTCCAAACGGCCAATTGGTTGTGGATTGGAGCGATTTGAGTTAGTAAGGTTCTATATATTTCTATCCAACAAACTCAACTGCCCATTCTTGATCTTGGCTTCCCCATGAAGCTAGGACATAGCCCTTCAAGGTGCTATAAAACCCTCATCCAAATTGGGGAAAAGTCTAGATAAGCTTTCATTTGAACGCGGTGAAGCTGTACCAAATCTGAGAGAAAAGAGAGAGATGCATAGGATAATTTGAGGAGTGAAGCCTTGTCGAATTTAGCATCTACCTAATTGCATTGTGACATTACTTTATTGCCCCCACTTAAGATATTGAAATGGGAATTCTAGCCATAGAAGTCCTAGGAGGTTAAGAGAATCAAGAAACACAATTATTTCCATTTCACGTGCAATCAGAGCAGTTCAACCACCAAATATGTTATAGGACACAAAGATGACCCTTGACCATCAATTTGGAAATATAATTTAGATATCTAGCCCTTGGACTTGAGTACAAGCATATTTCAAGCCTCACCATGGCTGTCAGCCGCAGTTAACAGTGCTCACCATGCCTCAGAGCCACGATCAGTGCAATATCACTGATTTCCTTGTTTTATCACTAGAGGAATTTTTAATAGCAGTAGGTTAAGAATAATTTAGGTTTTATTGCATATTTAGAGACTTCTTACTGATAGAATTATCTTGTTTAAGTTTCTTGCTTTCAATATTTTGATTAGTACCTAGGTGTTGTAGGTGATTTGGAGAGGAGAGGGAAATCTTCCAAGAAAGGTCCTAGGTTCAAATCTCCACCCTACCAAAAAGCTGAATTGGGTATCCAAAATCCAATTGATAATGTTGATGTGGGCAGGGTCGGGTGCGACTCCCGGGTGACTTTGATGGTGTAGAACCCCTATTTGTGGTCTCTCAGACCAAGGCGGCCCCATAAGGGGTTTTTCGCTTTAAAAAAAAATATTTTGATAAGGATATTAATGAATATTTTTCATGCTTACATGCTTTCAAGTTGATAATTAGGCCATTAGATAGTTTTATATGCTTTATCTTCACATGGTTCATAACATATTTTCATGTTTCTTATAGGTTTATTAGCTTTCTTGCAATTTATTGATTATATGCTAATAATATCATTTATGTATACACTTTCCTCAAAAAGCCTCATCAAGAGAGGCATCCTTTATCATTGATGTTTCTTGTTGTTTATTGCACACAGGACTAACAGGGTTTTGACATGCAAGGCAACAAATGCCTCTAATCATGGAGAAGAAGGTCATAAACATCTTGGAGTAGTTCATGTCATCCTGAAAGGCATTTTGATCGCATCTACCCTTGAGAGGGATTAGACGCTATTGTAATTGATGTATCAAATGGGTATCCCTAAGAGGGATGAATTTGTAACTTGAATCCATTGAATTAATAAAGGATTCCTTGTATTCATTTTATTTCTTGTTGTTAATTTATGCATACCTATTTGTGTATCTTTCATCAATTGCAATAGTTAGACTAGGTGCAAAATTTTTTGGTGGTTACAGAAGGTGATCATGGTGGGAACTTCTGTATTTTATGCCACATAATACTGAATTGTGTGGTTTTCTAATGATAGGTGCTAACCGTGGTTGAAATTCATGGTCAAAATTTGTCACCACGACAAAGACCCACGGGCAATAGCCTCAGTCGCACCACAAAGCCACGATAAGCATCTGACAGGATGTACAATAGGGAGAAAAAGCTTAAATTAGATGAGGATATGAGGTAGGATCCATTATTCTCTATTTTACCTATTCTCTATCTGTGTATTTTTTAGAAAATTCAAAATCACTAGCATAATTAAGGAATGCAACCAAAAGATAAAATGCAAAGTCCCTAGGTATTTTCATAGGTTCTGCTAGTTGCTTCTAGGAACAATAGACCTCTGAGTGCAATTAACCCGTCTCCAACAGTCTAAGCCCTTATTATATGTTGGTTTACTTGCATGAGGTCCATCTAGTGGACACTTTATTATAGTCATTAGTGTGCATTTGTTTTGAAAGACATATAGTTAATCATGCATACTTTTGAAAGCTAAAACGTTCCTTTTAATTTGCATTGCATGTAGAAGAGTCATGAGTGCTAATTTATGCATTTACTTTCATGCAAAATAAAAGGAACCACACACATCATGACACACTTAAACGCTAGTGAGTTGGAAGTCACATCCAACCGCTATTAGGGTTCAATGATAGTGGTAGTGATTTCCATCCATTGGCCCAACTCCCTCGAACATCTTGTTACTAGACCAATACTGGATCCAAGATGCCATCATAGCCCATGCAAAATAGCATGCATTACTCCTTGTATGGGTGTATCGCTATGTACAGGTGAACTAGGTGAGGACTGGGAGGACCTATGCTCCCTACCCGAGTGTGGTTTTCATATCCACATTTCAAGGGGTTTACTTGATCATGACTTTCATTGCTGGTTGTCGAGCTATGAGTATACAGGTGAAAGCCCTTTAACAATTGAGAAAATCATCAACATATTACAAAACACAATGAAATTTCTTTACTGATACAACAAATTGAAAAACACATCAAACAGTTTAGGGCTCATTTTAAAACTTTAAAAAGAGATAATCACCATTGTATTATTTGTGTGCTAATAAAAGTTAAATCTATATAGAGGATACATATCATGGTGGTTACACAGAGAGGCATATTTAAGCATAGACCCGAGATTGAGGCTAAAGCTCCACCCAACACATGATAAGTTGCGTAGAACCCTCAATCATAGAATCCTCCTGAATTTCATTCAATGAGTATTAGAGGGGACAATTCTACGTGCAGGGATCCTATTGAGAATACCCTAGTTAGAGGAGCTACTATACACTCCTCTAGGAATATATTAGAGCATAGAGCTTCCCATCATGGGGGTTCTGAACATGTCAGCATTTACCATGATTGCACTCCACATGCATCCACGGGATCTGCTAAAGAGTATGTTATCGAGGGTTCTATATTGGTACCCCTTCATCCTGTGTCTATATGAGGTTTGAGGCCCCCACATTTTGAGTATAGGCAAGTTCAGGATCCACCCATTCAAGTGCAAGTAGACAGGGCCGCTTTTGAGCATAGGCCCATGCATACTCCCAATAGCAGTAAGCCTTGTAGGATCACCATAGACATATCTAAAGTGGGAGCCAATGGTACGCAACCTCATGAGCCATGGTGTAGTAGATAGTTATATGGTCTAGATAGAGTTTTAGGATAGTTAGGCTACAAGCCTACCCCTACGCCTTCTCGTCCTTTGAGCATGTGTAGTGGTAGTACCATTAGGACTATTAGAGAACTTGGAGAATGCTCCAAGTATTCTCAAGTTATGCATGCTCCTGCATCTCATGCAGATGCAGAGTATGAGCGACAACTAGACATGAATTTTGTCTTCACAGATAAGGGAAAGAGTGTGGCAAATTAGTCCATTGGGGGACACACCCATAAATTTGCTTGAACAGAGTGCACACACCAGAGGCTGAAAATGGTTGATCATGTAGATAGATCTCATAAGCTGATGTTAGAGCAAAGACGTCAGATCCTTCAAGATCAATTGGAGGATGTTTGCATAGAATGGGAATGCCTCAAAAATGAGAATAATCAGAGGTAAAGGTTCATAAGATAACATTTATATGAACAATGCATGCTCAAAAAACACATCCTTGATCAAAAGGAGCATGTTGAGGAGGACCGACTGGCTAGTAATTGTTTACATCCCCTAGTGAGAATAAGGAGCACATTGATAGATGAGCTGCTTTGCAACCTAATTTGCACCCTGAGCACATAGACACTCGTATTCGCCTTATGATCCAACATAGATATCAGCGCCCTACATTTGAACACCGTGGGCACAGGCAGTATGAAGAAGAAGTAGGAGAGGAACAAGACCAAGAATATCCTAAAATATCCCTAGTTGAAGAGGAGGATGAGCGTAGTCCTTCACTTTGACCAAAGAGGAATCTACCTCCAAAGGTGCCTCCAATGCAATCCAGAGAATAGGAGTTCCTATATTTGTAGTCCTATAAGGCCTTGGCAAAAAAGGTCAAAGCTATTGATAAAAAAGGTACAGCTTATCAAAATACTACCTTGTATAAAATTCATAATGACCCTTTATGCTCGTTAGTGCCTATTCTGGCCTATCTTGAGCACTTCAATATGCCTAGGCTAGAAAATTTTAAAGGAGAGGAAGATGCACAGGAGCATATTATAGATTTTCTAGATATGTGCTTTTAGATCAGAAGCAATGATGCCTTACTCCTGTGCACCTTCATTACAACCCTCTTAGGCCCAACCCAAGAGTGTTTCAATCAACTCAAGCAACACAACATCATCAATTTTGAGAAATTAGCTGATGCATTTCTTTAACACTTCTCCTTTGGCATTAAGAAAAAGGTAAACCTATCCGATATGGCTACTTTAATGCAACATGATGATGAGCCAGTTATTGATTATGGAAAATGATGGAGAAAGATGATGGCCAAGTTGCCATTTTCCATCCCTTCTTCTGAATTGACTCAAATTTTTACAAAAAATTATGCCAAGAAAATTTTATTATTATTACAGTTGTAGTAGTATCAAACTTTTGAAGATGCTTTGGCATAGGCCAAAGTGATTAAGGATATCAAGTTACAAGAAAGTAACTTGAAGCTCATAAAAAAGAAGAAATGGAATAAGAAAAGCACTGAGAAACAACAGGCCAAGCTGACCCACATTAATCAGGTGGTGTTAAACCTTTAGAAAGGGGATAAAGGGCAACAACAATGAAATTATCAAGCCCAACCTCATCCTATGTAGTATGAGTAGCGCAACAATAATAAAAAGGGTAAAAATAAGGAACAACACCCACCTTGCCAGTTCACACCTTTTTCGGAATCTATGACCTTGATATTCCATCAACTATGCGAGGCCAAGGCCATACATTTACCTGAGATCAAATTATTGGATCCTAATCAGCCCAAGCCAAATGGATATAGGGATGAGCTCTACTGTATCTTTCATAGAGCAAAGGGAAAAAAAATTGAAGTATGTTGGAGTTTTAAGCATTTAGTACAAAGCATGATAGAAAAATGTGAGCTAACTATAGATAACCCTTAGGCACCAGATAATCAAAATATGGGGATTTACAAAAATTATTTTCCTAACCATGAGGTACCAAGGAACAATATTGGCCAGGTCAATCAAGTACGCATTGAACCACCAACCCATGAGTTTGTTAGAATGGTTAATGTTGTCATTAGAAATGCAAGGTACGAGAGGCTAACTCAACCTCCAAATCCTATTAGATTCCAAGTTGTGCCTCCTTCAAGGCCAACCCAAAATATGCTAGGCCCACCAACTAGGTCGGTGGTGACAATCAAGAGTAGGTTGGTTCAAAATCTACATACGAATCTAGTGAAGTTGTCTATTTATGATCTAATTCAGCAGTCTCCTAAGAATAGGGGGATGCTTATGGATATTTTGAGGTCCATAGAAGTACAATCCCAAGATTCAAAAGTGTTCACACACTTCGTGGGACATGTACAACAGTGTCATGAACCGGTCATAAAATTTCATAATCATGAAGTCAAGATGGTTTCCACTATCATAGCGGACCCGCCGCTCCATATCATCGCGTGTGTGAATCACATACCTTTAAAGCGGGTTCTTTTTTATACAAGGTCATCAATCAATATTATTATGACCAAGGATTTGACATATCTGAAGTTACCTAAGTCACACATTGTACCTTCCACTTTCACCTTGAGAGCGTTCAATGATGCATTATGCTCAATGGTAGGTACCATAGTTCTTCCGATTTAGGTTGGACTAAATACCATCTATGTGATGTGTCATGTGATTAAATATACTATGCAATACAACATCCTTTTGGGGAGGTCTTAAATTATGAGAAATGTGTTGTGTCCCTTCCATTTTACATCAATTCATTAAATACGTGCATGAGGGATAGTTTCACGTGGTGCCTTCAGATGAAGAACCATTCAAGTACATGAATCCTAAGAAGTGCGTATTTGATGTAACTTTAGGAAAGCTCTTACGATTCATCATTTTAAAGTGAGGGATAAAATTTTACCCAGCAAAGGTCAAGGCTATTTTAGAAATACATCCCCCCATGAATATCAAGAAATTAAGAAGCCTATAGGGAAAATTAGCATCCATCAAGTGATTCATCGTGTAGTTATCAAATAAATATCGACCCATGAATCGACTGCTACACAAGGGGGTCCTGTTCAATTGGGATGAGGACTGCCAAGCAGCCTTTGTTGAGATTAAGCAATACCTAGTGAAACTACTAGTGCTAGCTCCACCAAGACCAGATAATCCTTTTGCGCTATATATCAACAACCAAATTTGTATTAGGGACCATTTTAGCCCAAAAGGAAGTGCAAAACAAAGAGTAGGCCATATATTGCATTAACCAAACCTTGGTGAGTTATGAGCTAGGATATGCATATGTGGAAAATCTATGTTTAGTAGCAGTGTTTGCTAACAATAAATTGTGATATTATATGTTAAATAATATGACATATGTCATATCACTTTGCAGTATATTATGAGCAAGATGTATCATAATACACGTACTACAAAGTGGATCATCAGAATTCAATTTGGAATTCATTAGCCAAAAGTCCATCAAGGGACATGTCATAGCAGATCAACTGGCTGAGGCGCCTCTTGAAAATAGGAGGCCCCTCACCATTGAGCTTCCTGATGATACAATTTTTTCCTTATCAAAAGCATCTGAACCTGAAGAGCCGCAAGGTGCTCCCATGCCATTGTCGTTCAAGATGGACTTTCCTTGCACTAACAATAATGTTGAATACAAAGCCCTAATATTGGGCCTCCAAATAACTATCGCCATGAAGATTAAAAGGTTAAATATCTTTGGCGATTCCCTTATCATTGTTAATCAGTTGAAAGGACTTTTTCAGTGTCGATGTCATATCCTGAAGTCTTACAAAGATCTTGTTAATACATATTTAGATCGGTTGGAATGGTATGACATCGAGGCAATCCCTCATTCATCAAATAGATTCATAGACACTATGGCATCTCTGGGATACTTAATCCCTCAAAATCCATCTGCTGATTTTACTACCATCCACGTAAAATTGTTGTCACACTCTGCTGTGCAACGTGAAGATTTGGATAACAAAGAGTCGATCAACATGATCCAGGTAGAACTGAATCATGAGTGGTTCTACAAAGCTAGATATTTTCTCAAGAGAGCATCCTGGGGGTATTTGATATCATAGGATCCTAGAAGGAGTGGTACTACCATTCACCATAAGGTTATTTCCTGGTATGCATTTGCAAATGTTGAACCATATGGGGAACATGTTGTATTGACAGTTGAGGTTGAGAACTATCAGAATTGGATGTCGTAGATATATAATTTCCTTAAGCTTGGTGTAATCCCTTAGGGATTGTCACATGTTGCAAAGCACACATTTAAGTAGAAAGTAACAAAATATGTCTTTTTAGGAGATATTATGTATCGTCGAAGCTATGATGGAGTTATACTTAGTTGTATTGATCCCCAAGATCCATCTTGGGAAATTTTGCAAGCTCACGATGGTATGTGTGGTGGTCATTTTAGTGGCATGGCTATCGTCAAGCGCATCCTTTGTATGGGTTATTATTTTCCTACTATGGAGAAGGATTGCAATGTGTATGTCAGGAAATACGTTAAATAACAACATCATACTAATCTTACGTACCTACCATCACAGTCCTTACAACCCATTCAAGTGGCTTGGCCATTTGCTGAGTGGGGTTTGGATATCATCGGTAAGATATCTCCATCATCGGGCTGACATACATTTATTATTATGGCTATTGAGTATTTTACTAAGTGGGTGGAAGCAATCCCGTTAAAAACAACAATTGGAGCACTCATTACTAAGTTCATACTCACTAATATTATAAGTCATTTTGGGATACCATCGAAGATAATTTTGGATAATGGAACGTCATTAAAAAACAAAACTATGAGAGCTTTGACATTTAAGTACAAGATCAAACATAGTTTTGCGACGCCATATTATCTACAGGTAAAGGGGTAGGATGAAGCTTCAAACAAGACAATGGTTTACATATTAAAAAATATGGTACAAGAACACCACAAATATTGGCACATCCAGCTACCCCTTGCATTATGGGCTTATAGGACTAGTATTCGAACACCCACTAGGGCAACTCCATTTTCACTAGTATATGGCACTGAGGCCATTATGCCCTTAGAGTTGGAAATTCCAACATTGCACATCACATTGAAAGAGTTCATCGATGATGACAGTGCATGGCAAGATCACCTAGATCAATTGATGTTACTTGATGAATGTTGTGTGAATGCCCTAGAGCATCTCCACGTTTATCAGGAGCACTTAAAATGAGCTTACAATGATAAATTCCATCTGAGAGACTTTGAGGTTGGTGATATTGTGTTGAAAGAGAACCAACATAACTCAAATCTACCACCAAAAATGTGAGATAAATTTATAGCTAATTGGTTGGGTCTATATATCATCTTCGAGAATATTGTACCTGGGACATACCGCTTGACATCATTGGAAGGAGTTGAAGATCCTTAACCTCTTAACATCCTTCACATTAAAGCATTTTATGCCTAAAATCATCATAAGGCTCCAAAGGCATCTGTAAACCCTTTGGTCATTCAGTAAAAGGCTCCAAAGGTGTCTGTAAGCCCTTTGGTCATTTAGTAAAAGGCTCCAAAGGTGTCTGTAAGCCCTTTGGTCATTTAGTAAAAGGCTCCAAAGGTGTCTGTAAGCCCTTTGGTCAAATTAAAAAGTAATAAAATCCAAAAAAAATGGGAAACTATCAAAATTTAAAAAAATAGTGCATTACATTTCATTTGCATCATTGCAAAATATTTGCATCATGCATTTTATTTTACACATGCATTTCATTTTTGCATTGCATTAGGCATATCCATACGTCACATTTGCATTAGAATAAATTATGTTTACAATCTGACAAACAACACCATATTTGTGTTTCAATCATGCATATTTGCACTATCATTATTAGCCATTCACCCTTGTGAGTAATTGTGTTTTTCAACAAAACCCTTCCTATTGCTATGAATAATATACTAAGGTTTTCCAGTCATTCAACCATACTTAGTGGTCTTCTCAGGAGTTTGGTAGAAACCTTGCTTTACTTTTGTAGATAAGGTCTAGTTTTTATAGCCCTTAGCATATCAGAATCCTATCACTAATCAAAAAACTAAAACAATCCTAATAAGTACTAGGGGAAGATGAACACTATGAAGCAGGACCAGGTATCCTGATGTGAAAATTTTATTCTTTCTTATCCCCCTGTGTGGACAATTTGGAAAATGTTGACAGTTGGTAAAAGGACAAGCTTACCCCCTACCCGAATAAATCCCTTGCTTACAAATGAAGTAGCAATATCCCAAAATGATATCCTTGAAAGATATCCCAAAGTGAAACTCCCAAAGTGAAATATCAAAGTCAAATCAAATCAAGTTCAAGTTTTATCAAAGACATCAAATCAGTATCAAATCCCTTGCTCAAAAAGAAAAAAATGAGTACAAAATAAATAGTGGTTTTTATCACTAAAATAGAATTACAAAATAAACAGTGATTATTATCACTTTACATGAGCAAGTATCCCAAAAAATTAAAGAAAATAAGGGGGTGAGCTTGAATCCCTAGAACTGTTAGTACTATTGTACTTTATGCATGACGATATGTCTGATATATTAGCATTTCGTTTTTATGCAGACCAATATTTGAATGTGGAAGAGCTAGCTTCAGGTGTCCTGTATCACCAAGTAGTCTAGTCCAACTGAAATCTAAACCTAGGATTGGATAGACATTTGAGGATCCCTAATATTAGCAATGGGCTGAAAGAATCCCGCCTGACATTGGGGTATGCCTATGCCTTATCTAAATATACTCATTTCCATACACAGGTATAATGAACAGTTAGGGCCTATCCTAGCAAAATCCTTATATTTCAGAAGTCTAGTATGGTTAGTATACAACTTTTGATAAGTCAACTAAGGTGTTTGAGTTTCATGAAAAACCTCAAAAAATCCCAAATAACAACACATTTTCAATGCAATCATCAAATATTAAATTTATTTTTTATAATATTTTATTTATTAAATATTATTAATTATATAGGTTAGATACTAGATGGATTTCAGAAATTATATTTAAATGGCCACTGACTATGTTACGCATATTATTTTAATTTGCAATATCTTATGAATAGAAACAATACATCATTGCATATTACATATGGGTGCCCAATAGATCGAATCATATAAAAGGATAAAGCAACTACAATCCATGATTGTTATACATTTGGTGGTGTCATCCATTAGATTTTTAAAACTCATATTGCATTCATACATGATGTTTTAAGAAATTAAAGCATACATGTCCATTTTAGAAAAAACATTATCAAAGAAACAAAGAAAAATCATGCAGTACATACATGGCATAGGTTATGTCATAGTAGTATAAATTAAATGCATACAAGTATAGCAAATTACACATGCATTTAACATATACATTCATCATAAGTAGTCTACCTACACATGTATATCATTGCATCTCAAGTCATACATTTATCATCTATCTAATACATGTCATCCATACATCACATCATATAGCATAAAATAAGCATCACATTAAAACATTGCATCCATATGCATATCATAAAATAATAAAAGCAAATAAAACTGCACATATAACGAGTCTCAATGTCATATCATATATATATATATATATATATATATATATATATATATATATATATATATATATATATATGTGTGTATAAAAAAAAAATAATAGACAGTACAATGGCATGTGTCAAAAATGCTCGTAGGCTACATATGTGTAGGTCCTCGACCTTACACTCAAAAATGGTACAATAACATCTGTAAGATATGTAATAGCTAGCATCTGCACCCACAGACTAAGAGGCTCTACCATCGCCTCTGCCATCCCTATGAGTCCTCCTTGAACTGGCACCTGAGGTCCTCTTTGATCTGTGCAATCGGTGAATAGAGTTGATTAAGGACTGCCTTGTATCTTGAGTATGAGTCCTTTGAGACCTTAAAGTTGTGGGTATCTCTGCAATATCACCCCTGAGTAGTCTAATCACTCCTCTTAGAGTAGCAATGTAGGAGGAACTTCATGCTCCGTCATCAATATGCTACTGCACCAGGGCCCAGAGTCTCCTGATCTCTACTCCCTAGTCCAATCCTACTAACCCCTGTGCTATTGTACTACTGGTACTACTGGAGAAACTAGAGGTACTAGAGCCACTTGTGATGATGAGGAAGCTCCACTCCTAGAATTTAGTGCAATAATCTATCTCGTCATCGCATCAACCTAAGACTATAGAAGAGTGTACTACCCTAAAAGCCATTGTATCTTTATATCTATAGATGCAACCTTCACCTCTAGGGTGGTCTTCTCCTCCACTCCACATAGCTGTACCACTGAGTCTTCCCTACTATTAGTCTAGATTGGAGATCCCCCACATTTTCATCAAGAGTGGCAATGATGGTATCCCAATGTAGCAGCTGCATTTGTAGATAACCTACCTAAGTCTATAGGTTGGCAATCTGGGCCATGAGCTGCCCAATCTCTTTTTTTGGGACTACTTCACCCTCCTCCGGAGCATTGCCCTCCTCCTCAACTAGCGGTGCCTCCTCTATATCTCCCTCATCCCATATGCCCTTAGTGCTCTATCAGACTCGATGACCATGAGGATCTACCGCTGCACCCTCGTCGTCCTCTACTACATCATCTAGGACCATACCAAAGGGGCCATAAAAACCCTACCATACTCAAAGTGTCCACCATGTGTCATAGTCAGGAGTGGTCCTTGAATCTGTCTAGCTTGACTCCTGGAAGTCATTGTCCTCCTCACCTAGTGGAGTAGTCCTAGGCTAGGTCAAGTCCCTCTCTAGGTGGAGGTAACGGTACATAGTCGACAGCTATGGTATATCTTATCTGATGCCAAATTGTCTTAGGATGCGAGAGTAGTAGAACTCCTGTACATCGAACTTACATCCAAGGATCCATCTATACCTGCATGCTCAACACAACCGGTTATCAGCCTCCATCCATGGAGGGTAGTATAGGTAGGGGTTCCACTCAATTTGATTGGCCTGTAATGCTGCAAACCATCCAAAATAGTGAGCTAGGTCCCCTTCACATGATATGCTCCTAAAGCCCTCTTGCTTGCAAGGCTAGCATGCAACATAACACTGATGCCTCTCCTCGATAGTGCCAATATCTAGCGATAGGTCAGTGGGATGCTCGATCCTGATATACTACCACTCCCAAATTTGTAGTAATAGGATGCATCCAATATCGACTTTGCTCCTTTAGGTAATCTAATACAATTCATTAAAGAGCTATGCTAACAATGCACTACCCTAGGATAGGATTAGAGGATGATCTATAGGACTCAGGAGGATGTCCAGACTCCTAGATAGGATGTTTCAGGGGAACCTTGTGCCAAAAGAGTTAGGCAGGATGACCTGCATGATCAAGTGCATGAAGATAGTTGCTCACTCACTGAACACCCATTGTGTATACCAGTACTCAATGTGGACCCCTCCGTGGTCTGAATCTCGCTCTGCCTCCTCGCTATGATGGCAAAATATCTAAGCAAATATAGTCCTCTTAGCCTCAATCAACGACAATGTGATGGCCTCACCATATAAAGGGATATGGAAGATATAGTAGACATCCTCCAAGGTCATTGTCATCTCACATGTCGATAGGTGAAAGATATTGGTCTGCGCATCCCAGTGTCGGGCCAATGTAGTCATATAGTTCTGGTTGGCCATAATAGTGGGGAGTCATAAAACATAGTCGAATCCCACAACATCAAAGCACTCTTGGTCCACCTGAGAGAGGGTGTCATGCAGGTTGCGAAGGATCTTAGACTCCCTCGCCCTCGTAGTCAAGGTCTAACATAAATAATAATAAGGCAAAAAAAATTAAAAATCAAACCAAAATAATAAAAAATAATTTAAAAATGAAAAACAAAAGTACAAATCTCAAAAACATAAAAAAAATGGAATAATGCACTTCAAAAAATCAAAAAGATCAATTAATTCTGCTAAAAATTAAAAAAAATTAAAAAAAAATTCTAGGGTTTTCAAACCACAGTTCAGACCCGTGGTCAGGATGGTGGTCAAATTTTTGACCATTTTAATTTGAATCTCACTGCAATTGACAGCTGCGGCCCCAAAATTGACATTTGGGAACCATGCTTGCTAGCCACAACTAGGAAAAATGACCTTTTTAGGATCACTTTCCATCTTGAGACATCCCAAAATTTAAAATCCTTCCCCTCTAAGCTAACCTAAGATAATCCTAACTAGGGTGAGGTTTATTACCAATAGTTTAGTGAGGTTAATTTAACCCATTACTTAATGCAATTTATTTTAAAATTTAGTAAAAGCAACTAATGAGCAAAAATGCATGCTTCTACCTTAATAGCACCGACTCCTCCATGTTGGTTCACCATCGGTGTGAGTAAGGGTGAGGTCAAAATGCGGTAGTATTTTGTATAAGTTTTGTCTTCTTCCCTCTCAGAGCTCTCAAATTTGCAAATGCTACTAGAAATAATGAAATTTTTAAATCGTGAAAAATCCTTAAATATTTCTAATTTCGACCCTGACCATGCTTGACAACTATGGTCCCTAAATTAGGGTTTTCCCCCATGGGTTTGACCTGTGATTAAGAAATTTCAAATTTTTAGCTGTTGTTGTCCAACGTGGTTAGCAAAATGCAATAAAATATCAAAAATCCCACCATGGAGAGCTATTACATGATGAATAAAAAAAACCACATGACCAAAATTGTAAAACAAATCACAAAATAACAAAAAAAAAAACAAATAAATCAAAATCCAAATGCGCCTCGTATCTAGTTATTTATCCTACACACTTGGTGATTGCAATGACTTGCGCTCCAAGTAAACTGACAAGATAATTAAATTACCATAAGGACATTTGGGGTAAATTCATCATCATGGAATTACTGTGCTTCATTTCTACCCCTAAGAAGGCCTAATGATCAGACTGCTCCATGGGAACGAGGTATTGTTTTTAATTCTTCTATGATATTTTTAGTAGATCATCGATAAATATGATTCAACATAAGCATAATTAGATTTTCTATCATTTTGATTCCCTAAAAAGGCCATTGAGGTTGGACCGCTCTAGGGGATAGAGATGTACAATTAATATTAACTGTTGTAATCATAACTGATTAGGCCTAACCACATAATTAAATGCTAAATATTAATTTGTTCAAGTCATTCATAGTGGTCAAGTGACTCATCATTTCATTCAATTGTCCTTACCCTCATTGACTCGTCGCTTGAGGGGGTAGTCATAATATCATAATCATAATCAAAGTCAACAGAAGATCCCTTGATCTTGTCAAAATTGTGTTCATCTTATGAATCATTGCCAAATACTATCATAAGCTTACCCTTCTACTAGGGAAAATAGCATATATGATAGTTTGTAGCTCTCTTCCTTCTAGTTATATAGGCTCGAACTCCTATTGTAGCACCAAAGCTACCCGAATGTATGATGATGAGTTCAAACTCTTTCAAATTTAAACCTTCCACCTAGCTGGAAGCAATGATTCTAGGATGCGTGTCCTTTTGCTGGACCTGGGGCATATAATGTTGATCAGACTAATGATCATCATCCACCCTACGTCATAATTTTAGGAGGTCTATTTTTGCTTAGCATTGTTCAATCTCACAATGCATCTCAAAAGGGGCATCTGTAGACACCTAAAACGCATCATGTCGAGGCGACTACTCATATGGGACATGCTAGAAGACCATATGGAAGACTTTGGATAAATACCAAGGTATAGCAGTGGTTTTAACCACTCATTTGGGCATCTTTGTATAGTCAGTGCTAACCATTGTTAACACCCGCGGTTAGCAGAGGTGACCGTGCTTGTCAGTCACGGTCAGGCCTCAAAGTCAGTTGGCCTTTGACCAGGTCAAAATTGGTTTCAAATGGCCAATTGGTTGTGTATTGGAGTAGTTTGAGTGAGGAAGGTTCTAGATTTTTCTATCCAACAAACTCAATGCCCATTATTTATCTTGGCTTCCCCATGAAGCTAGGGCATAGCCCTTCAAGGTGCTATGAGACCCCGTACAAATTGAGGAAAATCCTAAGAAGCTTTCATATGAAAGCAATGAAGCCCTACCAAATCTAAGAGCAAAGAGAGAGATACATAGGAGAATTTGAGGAGCGAAGCCCTGTTGAATTCAACATCCACCTAATTGCATTGTGATATTACTTTTTTGCCCCCACTTGAGATATTGAAATGGCAATTCTAGCCATAGAAGTCCTAGGAGGTTAAGAGAATCAAGAAATACAATTACGTCTATTTCATGTGCAATCAGAGTAGTTCAACCACCAAATTTTTTAGAGGATACAGAGGTGACCCTTGACCATCAATTTGGTAAGATAATTTAGAGATCTAGCCCTTGGAATTGAGGATAATAATATTTCAAGCCTCACCACGGCTGTCATCTACGGTTAATAGTGCTCACCGTGCCTCAGAGCTATGACCAAGGCAATATCACTGATTTCCTTGTTTTATCATCGTAGGAATTTTTAATAGTAGTAGGTTAAGCATAATTTAGGTTTTATTGCATTTTTAGAGACTTATGACTAATAGAATTATCTTGTTTAGTTGCTTACTTTCAATATTTTGATTAGGATACTAATGAATATTTTTCATGCTTCCATGATTTCAAGTTGATAATTAGGCCATTAGATAGTTGCATATGCTTTCTCTTCACATGGTTCATAACATATTTTCATGTTTCTCATAGGTTTATTAGCTTTATTACACTTTCTTGATTATATGCTAATAATATCATTTCTGTATACACTTTCCTCAAAAAGCCTCATCAAGAGAGGCATACTTTATCATTGATGTTTTTTGTTGTTTATTGCATGCAGGACTAATAGGGTTTTGACATGCAAGGTAGAAAATACCTCTAATCATGGAGAAGAAGGTCATCGACACCTTGGAGTAGTTTGTGTCATCCTGAAAGGCATTTTGATCACATCTACCCTTGAGAGGGATTATACGCTATTGTAATTGATGTATCAAATGGGTATCCCTAAGAGAGATGAATCTGTAAATTGAATCCATTGAAATTGATAAAGTATTTCTTGTATTCATTTTATTTCTTGTTGTCAATTTATACATGCCTATTTGTGTATCTTTCGTCAATTGCAATAGTTAGACTAGGTGTGAGCTTTTTTTATGGTTACAACTACTTCAAGTCTTCTCACAAGACTTGCTCAAATCTGCATTCAAGCCTTGTCAAAGACTTGCTCAAATATGCATTCAAGCCTTCTCAAAGACTTGCTCAAATCTACATTCAAGCCTTCTCAAAAAACTTGCTCAAATTTACCTTCAAGCCTTCTCAAAAGACTTGCTCAAATCTGCCTTCAATATTGCTCACAGAACCTGCTCAAATATTTCCAAATTTTGCATACAAAAAAAATCTTAAATCTCTTTCAGAAAAGCTTTCTTCAAATAGACATACTACTTAGAATTTGTTTAACACCTGGAACATATAGAGAATGATATGATCTATCAAAAACCCAATATGTTCTTCACATTCACCAATATTGCATTCAACTAATCCAACCTCTATCTCTTGCAAAATCCCTTTCAAATTAGATCAAAACAGTGTATAACTTGTTTCACTAAATTGGTCTATCTTTCTTAAAAATTTGGTCTCAAATATCAACCACACTAATGCACAAATTTCCCTCACAAGATTGATCTCAAACACTTTCACAATTACTTTCAAATTATCTCAAACCAATGCTTAAAGGTTTCACATTGATTCACAAACTTGTCTTCAAACCTAGCATAAGTAGTTCACAATATCTAGCACAAAGTCTTAATCTCTTTCAATAATGGAAGCACAACTTGTTCTCAAAATCTATCCCAAATGTTTCCAAAATATTCAACAATGAAACACAAGAATATCTCAAACTCTAATGCAATTGTTTCAACTTTCTCTCAACAATTGATGCACATGTAGGTCTCAAAACCTAACTCAAATATTTTCAACAATGCCTACCAAAACAATCCCTTTATTTCCACATCATTCTCCAGAAACATTTACTCAAAAAATCACCTTAAACAAGAAATGATATGCCCATACCTCTTATTTTGTTGTGATGAAGATATGTCCTCAAAAACCTATCTCACAAACAACTGATATTTCTAGTTCCACTTCAAGGGTTAGATAGCAAAATACTTTCTCAAATCATCCACATCAACTTCCTTCTCAAAAATATATGCTTACTGAAATCTGAAATTGATGTTCATTAACTCTTCTCTTGTTGTCAAAATATAGGGCATTAATAATTATCAAAGACCTTCGAACTCACTTTCACCATACAAAAACTACAATAAAATATGAAACCACTATAACACCTTATTACTCCTATTCTTGCATGCAAAACATATCCCCTTTGTTTTTCTTTATGCTTTTTGGAAAAATAAAAAATTATATATATAAGACACTCTTTGTAATTTATGTTTACATAATAAAGGCTCTTAAAACAAATCCTTGCACACAAAATTTTATTACTTCACAACCTTATGATTCCCTAATAATAAAAACAAATTTTAATAAACTCAACCCTTATAACTCTATAATAACAAAAGAACAACTTTTATTTCACTCAAACCTTATAACAAATTTATTTAAACCCATGCCATTATGAATCTCTAAGCACCAAGAAAAAAATTTATAAAAAATATTTTGCCCTTACCACTTTTTTTTTCGCGGGGATTTGGATGCATGCCCTCATGGATCCCATGATCTAGCACATGCTAGAGCATCACATGGGCTAACTACCTACACAAGACCTCAAGGCACTAATTTCCTTTAAACCATCACCACTGAACAACCTGTCACTATCAATTCTTGAACTTGAGACCTCCTCTGTGCCACTCCTTACACGGGGTCCGCCTACAAACTGAGTTATTCGCTTGGTTGGAGCCAAAGCTTGCTCTATCCCTTGTTGAATTCTGTGTGCTATTCGACTATAAAAAATGTGTGTCCCTTTTTTCCCTCGTGTTGCCTTGCTCAAATATCGTGCACTGCAATTTGTGAAAGATTTTGATGCCAATTCACACTTATTCCAACCTTGTCAAAATATCACACCAAATGATTTTTGGCTCAACTTTATATATGCAAAATGATTTTAGGTAAATATGTTGACGCTTTGCAACTTAGAAGAATATTTGAATTTTGGCGCCCATGTAAATTCAAATAATATTATTATAATATTTAAAATTTTAATTTAAATATTATAATTAATCCTTTTAAACCCTTTGTCTTTTGCCTTGGAAACTTCTTCAACTTTGCAATTAATGAACCTTTTTCAAAGGAGCTTTGTCTACCTTGTATTCCTTTTTCAATGGAGGTATTTGCCTTGAAATTTTAATATTTCAACCTAGAAGATGATTTTCAATAATTTTACCTGACATCAATGCCAACCAAAATACTCAAAATTTCCAACAAATCCATTTCCAATAAGGCATGGAGTATTTCTAGACTAGTTGCCAGAGATGTGGTTAAGAAGAACATATTATTTTAGAAAGCTACGTTGTTATCAGATAATATTGAAGGCACAATTCAAGATGTAGTAGATATCAACCAATAAATGACTCAGTATAGTTTTGGAGAATTCTAGCTTGATAATAATACTTTATTATCAAAAAAAGAGATCAAGAAGAACATAGCCTCGATCATCCAGGATGAATCTAAGATAGATTCCTGGTAATATCCAATTTATCAAGAGTAGGTATTCCAAATGACTAAATACTTAACTAGGCTTAGGGATATAATGGAAGACTTGGTGAATAAAGGTAGCTTTGCAACTTATAAGGAGAGCTATAAGTTGGAATATATCCATAAACAACTCAAGGAAACTTCCAATCCTTCTGAGGCCATTTGGATTCAATCTTTGCAGACTCTAAAATTGATGATCCAACTATTTTGGAATGATAAAGAGCTCAAATATAAGCAAGAATCTTTCCAATAAGAAGAAGTTGATCAAGAACATGAAGGTAATTATGAAGAAGAAACTTAGTAGGAGGAAGAACAATCAGATAAGGTTTCCAAAGACTCTAAAAATACATGGAAAGAATTTCTCAATGGTCAAGATTTAATGAAAGAATGAGTAGGAGAAGAAAGCCCTATAGCTTAGTCACTTTTTGTATTCATGTGGAAAGTATTGTATATTGTTTTGTTTCTGACAATGTTAGAAAATAATCATAAAATCATGGAGCATAAGAGAAGAAAATAATAAATTTATGAAGACATTTTGATCATGTTGGTTAGGTTTATAAAGGAGAGCATAGTTCCATATTGCCTTACATGAAGTAGTTCTCAACAGGAGGATTTAGAAGTATCATTATTTCCAGCATGATTTCCATGTGAACCGTTATCCTCTGAATACCTTCACAAACGTTCTAGAGAGTGATGGTCATATAGGTTATTCTATTAAGCATAGCTTGTGGATTTTATATTTTTGACTCTTTATGCCCAATGGATAAGACTTTGAGTTCATAGGCTTTGCAAGCAAATCCACCCAAGAGGCACCAAAATGTAGGCCCAAAATGGCCACATCCTTAGAAAAGTTTTGAAAATATTTTCTAAGGTAGAGAGATGTTCTAGATTGTGTGTGCTTTAGTGTATTTTGTAGAGGTGCAACACAAGATATCCTACACCATGGTCAGCGATGGAAAAATTATGTTTTGATTACTTTTGAAGAGTGGGATATAACATATTTTATAAGGCAGTGAGATGTCCTAGCCCATGTGAAACTTAGTGCATTTATTAGCGATGTAGCATAGGATTTTCTACCCCGCTATCAACCTTAGTCAAAGATGATGTCATTTCTTTTAGAACAATGGCATAGCACATTTTGTTCTAACCCATGCAAGAAAAAGACTAACTTCAGGAGTTGTTCTATCCCGCTGAGGTTCAAGTGTATTTTAGAGCGAATCAGAGCACATGTTCCATGTTGTGGTCAAAGTAGTCAATATACATCAAATGCATTTTTAATGGAATGATCTCACACTGAGTTTCATCACATTCTTTACACTACATTTTGAGCGGTGCAATGCAATATGACCTATATCGTGGTCAACAATGAACAAAGCTCAACAAAATGAATTTAAAGGAGTATGCTACAAACACTTTATTCTACACCATGGATGCAAAAAGGACTTAAAAAAATTTAAGAACAAGGGCAACAGTCTAGCAATATGTTCCATCCCACGTAGATTAAAATGTATTCTCCAATATGCTGCAGCCCACGGTAAAAAGTGGTTAACTTAAATAGTAAGTTTTTTTGAAGAGTGGGCTACAACATTTTCTACACCACATGCTCCCAAGTGTTCTAGAATTTTTGATCTTGGTCATCCATGAGTAGATCAACGGTTGGTTTATGCTGATGATATCCAGGCATACAAAAGCAGAGTCTTTGTGAACAAGAACCATTTAATTGAAGCAATCTAGAAGGTGAAGCATCCATAAGGCCAATAATCAAGAACACAGTCATTTACAGATAGATAAGTTCCACAAGAATGATAGATGACCTAGATATCAATTTTGATAGCCTGGAGCTGAACCAACATGAAATATCAGCAAGTTGCAGAGCTGAATTACGAAAGAGTGCAATATCACACAGTTTCTTCGGGTCTCAAATATGAATGAAATGGTGCCATATCAACATTCTATCAATCTAGCATTTCTTTATCCTTGTAATGTTATATTTTCTCTTCAAATGTAAAAACTATTAATAGAGGTTGAACCCTCAATTTTCAAGGTCAGCTCTAGAGTGTTTGCTTACCCTGCTATGTAATATTTTTTTACAAACCAATAGAAGGAACATTACTTGGATGTTTACCTTTGAAACTGGTGTATTTAATCATTTTGTCGAGAGATTCAAGATGTGGATTGATTTTATACTAATGCTATCATGGTTAGTATATTCAGCTGATATTGGATAAAAATAGTTTAGAGAAATTGAAGTCTTTTCATGATTGAATCTATGCTTACAAGAAGTTACTTTATATTAAATCTTGATACTAATATTATTCTACTAAACTATATTATTAGTTTTATAGATGTTGAAATATCTTCTTGGAGTATGTCTATGTTCTGTGTTTCTTGATGAAGATTATATGTTTCTTGAATGTTGTTAATATCAAGTGTGGGACACTGAAATTTTTTTGTTAGAAAGGTTTTCCTTGTGGATGCCTATGTTGTTAGCTCTATCCAACCATTGTTTTGATTATAATTCCTTAACCCTAAACCTCTTTCTATCCCTATATCTTAAAATTTTAACTGAGCTTATATGATTCAACACCTTATTAGTTGACAAGGAACCAACCTACTCTGGAGGTTGCATTAGAGTAATATTTAATCCATCCAATGTCGAGGTCTAAATTGTGATTAGCGGATGCATGCCTAATTAGAAAACTAGAAGATAGATAGTCACATTTTTGAGTTTTTCTTGATGTCAATTAAGTCGTTCATATTTCATTTTTGGTCAGAGAGGTGATTGTGAATATACCTATCCACCTTGCATAGTTGTCTTAGGCTTAGGGAATCATAACATCAAACAAAAAAAATAGAATCAAAATAAAAAATATTGTTGCAAAATATAGGACACAACTATTTTGTTTTTCATTGCCATCTCACTTACCACACACATCCTACACATTCGCTACCCCTATCTACTTATAGCTTATGGTATTAACCAAGAATTAAGCCAAATCCATGAGTTAGGTACCTACCTCATTCATGGAGTGTTCCACTCATTTCCCAATAACTTCTATGGCTAACTCAACCAACGTGGCATGGACATGTTATTTTAGCTTGTCTACTGGTCCTTCTCATATAGTATTCACTTTGAATGTAGATGTGATACAAAGGGCTATCCACACTACCATTCTAGAAATCAAGCCATCTACACCAACTGACCATCACACTACCTACCTAGATATGAAAAAAGTTGGAGCTTACTTAAGATCAACCAAACTAGTACTATAATAGCTTAACATCCCCCATAGACAAGTTCCTTATTATTAGTTGGAACTTGCTCACTCACATCCCAATAGCTTTAACCAAGTCTACACCAACCCTATTTTTGAGGCAACATATACACTCTCACACCAAATTTATCTACAACAATATAGCCAAAGCACCTCCATTTCATTTACCTACACCACTACCTATTCCAACCCACTCTACGAAGCACAAGTTAATGTTGCTTCATAGCTTCCATCTTCCACCCCTTATTTAGTTGTGATTAATTTCACAACTTACCCTCCATTGAACTCAACCAATATTGCTAACACTCATACCTTACCTACATCCACTCCCACCACAACCACACAATCTGCCTCTAAAATTTCTATACAAAAAGCATGGCAACACCTCAATTAATTGCTCAAGACACTTGTTTTTACCCTCAACAAAAATCACAGGTAGCAAATTTTAAACCCCATTCCATTCCCAACCAACACAATTTCTTCACCCTTGATCCATCTTGGGTATTGCAATCTTCTTAGGTTACTATACCCACACCCCCATTCAGCCACATCAATACCACTTCCACAATCCAACATATTCATATCTTCCAAACTTCATCCCCACTTCATCAACATTAATCACTCCACAACCAATACCAATAATACACCCAAAATCATTAGATACCCATCAATCCATCAGATAATCAATACCATATTTCATCTCATCAATTCATCACCCAACACGTATCACCCCCATACACCCATAAAAAAAAACTAGGGCTTCCACACACACATGGAAGAACCTAAGATCCAAGATATACAACAATAGATTGACAACTTAATCATGCATACTCTTGGTATGATGTACCAGAAACCAACATTAAGACAACTGATCAATCAACCCATTTATTCTTTGGTACCATCATTGCCTTATCCAACAAATTTTACATTATCAAAGTTTGACAAATTCAAAGGGATTGATGATCCTAGGGAGAACATTAATGCTTTCATACATTCATGTTTCAAAATCCAAGAGAATGATGCATTGATCCTCAAAACTTTTCCTCAGACATTAGGGGGAGATACCTTAGATTGATATAATAATCTACCACACCATAGTGTTTATAAATTTGAACAATTGATAGATAAATTTTGGAAAGGTTCTCCCTCAATGTTCATAAAAAAACTACCTTGATCAACTTATACAATCTTAGACAATTTGAAGAAGAGTTGGTCTATGATTTTGGAAGCCGTTGGAGGGCAGTCATCACCAAGTTGCAATTCTCCCTACCAATGGAAGATTTGATATGAATATTTGCAAGGAGTTGTCTAGAACCTATCTCCTTGTTATTACACTTACAACAATATAGAACATTCGATGCAGCTCTTGCCCAAGCTTGAATCAATAAAAAAAAATCCAAGAGGGTGAGATCAAACCAAAGAAAAAAGAATGGCAAAAAGAGTCAATCTAAAGGAAACTATTCTGGCCAATCAAAACCAGGAAAATTCAATCAAGTGGTTTTAAGTCAACTCCAAATGACTCAACAACCCCATGGTCACCACTAATCACAACCATCATTGCAACAACTGCAATAAGTATCTTATCAAGAAGTTCCCCCACCACAACAATTTCATAACATAGCACCAACTATGGACAACTATCAACATCAACAATATATTTGAAATAATCATACTTACACACCATTATCCAAATTATATGCATCCATATTTCATAGGCTGTACAACACAAATGTACTTACCTTACCCAAAGTCAAACCAGATGATCCAACCAAGTGCGATAAGGGTTATAGGAAATGTTTTTTTTGCCTTTATCATCAAAAAAATGGGCATGGCATTAACAACTACTTTATGTTCAAAGACATGGTGCAAGACTTGATAGACCTAGGGGCCATTAATTTGGATAGTCCCTTGGCACAACAAAATCAAAATCTTGGTATCTACCAAACACCACTTCCTCATCATGAGGAACCACAATAAACAATAGGGGGATAAATACCATGACTCCCCTTGACCAATTCAATCATGTGCAATAGTACCAAGGTTTTATGGGGGTTATCCATGTAGTCAACCAAGGTCAACGAAGCACCAACTACCAAAATGAACAACCCCAAGCAGTTCAACCTCCCATGGTACCTCAAGCAAAGGTGTCTCCACAATCTGCTAATTAATATCCACCCAAAAAATTTTCTGCCAATTCATCTCAATCAATTTATCTTCCAAGTCATCCATCCCATCCTATTCATCTCATAATCCATACACAAAGACCTATCATCACATTGAGGAACTGACTAACCAATATTCTCAAAATGGCTTCAACAAAACTATCGATCTATGAGCTTATACAATAATCTCCTCCACATCGTGATGCATTAATGGAAATCTTAAAATCCAATGAAATTCAATCTCTAGATGATAATGCCTTTAATAATTTTATGGGGAGCATTCAAACATGTATGGAGCCCTCTATCGCATTCTATGATTTTGAGATTAAATCAATATCATCAAAATAATTGGATCCTCCATTACATATCATGGCTCAATTTGATAGTAAGCCCTTCAAATGAGTGCTAATTGACATCAGCTCATCCATCAACATCATTACCACAAATTTCCAATATCTCAATCTTCCACTTTCACACATCACTTTCATCTTGCGAGCATTCAATGATGCTCTATGTTCTATAGTTGGCATTGTGGTCTTACCCATAGAAGTTGGGGTCAAGACGTTGCATACTATGTTCCATATCCTAGAGGGTTCCATGGCCTACAATGTACTCCTTATGTGCCCTTGGATAAGGGATATGAAATGTGTCCCCTCAATATTACATTAATGTTTGAAATATGTACATGAGGGAAATATTCATTACATATTGATAGACATAAAACTATTTAAATAGTGCAACTTCATCTCCAATCCATGTGAGTCCACACTATCCACCCACCTATTTTTAACTCCATAAACAACACCATACACCTTACAACACAACACTTCTTCATCCAAATATCCTATTCTTGAGGAGCTTCCTGATCGGATGTAGAAGATTACATTTAATTTTATCAATCCGAGGGAAATCAAGGTTAGATTTAAAAAATAGCAATCCAGTATAGATATGATCGTAGGAATTAATGCTTAAGTATAATTCAATTTCCAGTTTAGAAATCATGTGTATACATGTACAAAAAGAAATATAAAAATATGCAGTATGAATTATGCAGAAAATGGTAAATAAATGCAATTTATTATGAATTTTAGCTATTAGGATCCTTATGCAATTTCTAAATTTTATATATTTTATAACACAGATCTAACTAATTCTAATCTAATGCAGGGGGTGAAAGATCTCAGGAACTATCGATTAGGAGTGGTTCATGCCTCCTTAGTGGAAGTGTAAGTTATTTTCCCCTAAACCACTCTATCAGTAACTAAATATTATGATTTATACTAATGTATATTCATTATTCATGAATGTAGGTTACAGTATTTATAGATCCAAAATAGAGAAGAAACAAATGCTAGAAATGATACAAGTTACCATAATTGAAGAAATGATATTTTATTGATGAAGGCTCAAATGTACAAGCTCTGTAACATGATTGAAATGTAACAATAATGCAACAGAAGGAATGGAAGAGATCGATGTTCCTCTATTTTTTGATGTATATTTATACTAAGACTAATACAATGTACAATATTTTCCACGTATGTATCTTGCTGAAAATATGGAGTGATGACTATACATGCATCATATGATACCATAAAGCTAAATATATTTTATTTGACTTGGACCTAAAAATATTCCTATTGGTCCAAGTGGCATTGCATGGAATATTTTCTATCTAAATGACTCATAATAGGGCTGTTTAAGACTTTTCAATTCCTTTAATGTAGTAAGTCTTAATAGCTTTGACATTTGATAAATAATAACATTACAAATCCTTTTCATAAAGTTTTATCTGTTGGAGAGAATATCGTAACCAAAATGGAAAGGCAAGATATATTTGAATATATTTTAATTGTCGTCATTTGGTTCTGTCATCCATATTATGTTGTCGTCCATATTATGATGTTGTCCATGGTCAATAATATGGAGGTAAGTCTTTAGAAGTGACCTTTTGTCCTTATGTAATTACTGTCAGTAATTACTTCCAGTAACTGTCTTCCATAAACTGAGATCATCCGCTAAATTCTTCCAACTACTAATGGTTGTTCTTCATATATGAGGTACAGGCTTGTAATTTCTTCACTTATTACCTGCATTTAACTCAAAAATCGGGAAAATTGGACATAAGTTAACTATAAATATCAAATTACCATTTTTAATCATTTTCATCAATAATTCATATTAAATTGATGATAACATGTAAAAATATATTAAATATTCCAGTAAAATGAATAAATATGATACAAAAATTAGTAGTAAATAACCTCTCATCATTCCCGAAGACTAAATCTTTTTTTTTTTTTTTTGAAAAAATGAAAACTTGTATTAAAACAAGAACCAGATACAACGGGAGAGAACACATCCCGAGCCAGAGCCACAAGCAAAACAGCAAGGAAGGCGCACCAAGGCAAAGCTAGGTACCGCAAGGCACAGAGAACGGAAGGCACGAAACAGCAACAGGTCGCAAAAACGCGACATGTCACGAAATCGCGACAGGAAAACCCGTCACGGCCACTTTGGCACCAACAGGCGCGATAACGCGACATGTCGCGAAATCGCGACATGTCGCGAAATCGTGACATGTCGCGAAATCACGACATGTCGCGGAATCGCGACAGGAATGGCCCTCGACAGCCACCCGCAGAAAGCGTCGCGACATCGCGACAGAAACAGAAAGCAACAATCAAGCCTCATGAAGGTCGCGATATCGCGACGGAAAACCACCCAGTCACAAAGGAGCCCAACATGCCGCGAAATCGCGCAAGAAAAACGCCAGAGACCAGGAGGGCACAACCTGTCGTGAAATCGCGACAAAAACCAGCTCGAAGTTGCATCATCACTACAGGTCGCGATATCGCGACAGTTATCCAACCAGCCGCCTAATTGCCAAAAGTGTCGCGAAATCGCGACAGAAGAACCATGCAGCTTCCAAAACTCAAACTTGTCATGAAAACACGACGAAATATTAACATTTCTATTCAACCTCAAGAAGGGAATGAGAGCACGGTAAAAACACCATTCGAACCTGGAAAGCGGGACCTGTCGCGATATCGCAACGTGTCGAGGAATCGCGAGGCGCGAAAAAGTGACATGTCGCGATATCGCGACATGTCGCGATATCGCAACAAGACACGGGATCGCGTCACGCGATAACGCGACATGTCGCGATATCGCAACATGTCACGGAATCGCGACCCGTGATAACGCGACATGTCGCGATATCGCGACAGAAACCAGCCGGAGACTACAGAGGCTCAACCTGTCGCGATATCGCGACAGTAACCGACCAACGGCCGCGACAGGGCAACATGTCGCGAAATCGCGACAGAAAGGACCCTTAGCAAAAAAAACTTTGCACATTATTTCAGGAATTGTTCAAGGCCTTGTCTGATCTCGACATTCTCCACAGACAAATTGCTATGCAGATGAATCCCAACCTCTCTCTCAGCACCCAACTTAGCAAGGAAATCGGCCGCTTTATTGAGAGATCTACTAGCATAAACAGGAATCACATCCTCAATTTCTTTCCAAAGCTCTAAAATTTGGGCGACCAAAATCCGGAGCCTCCAAGCTTTTAAGGCAAAGTTCCGCATGCAATCAAGAGCACCAACCAAGATTTGGGAATCGGACTCAATGATTATCTTTCTGTGACCATGCTTGACGGCCCAGATGGAAGCAGATTTAATAGCAAAGGCCTCGACTTCATTGTTTGTGGCATATCCCAGACCTTGCAATTCCCAATATAGCACAGTCCCAGCATGATCACGGCAAATAACACCACTGCCAGCATTGCCCGGATTACCTTTAGCAGCTCCATCAGTATTGATTTTGACCCAGCCTTATGGGGGAGGTTTCCAACAACTTCTTACTGTCTCTCCAGATCAGCACCTCTCCCACTCAAAGGCTTAGAAGCAGGCTGGTTTTCCTTCTCAGCATAGATGGCTACGGTTTCCACAACTTTGCTCCAAATGATCTGCCAAATCCCCTCCATCGAAGAGAAGGTTTCACGAAAAATACGAGCATTTCTTTCCAACCAAACCTGCCACCAAATAAAAAGGAAACCGATCTCCCATCCAGTACGAAGAGCTTTAGAAATAAATCTACCTCTCTTCCAGTTTTCCCATAAATTGGTCAGGACGAGATCTCCAAGCACACGAAGTTTAAAGTGGGAGAACCAACGGTGCCAAATCTGTTGTGTGAAAGAGCAATCAAACGAGAAGATGGTTCACAGTTTCCTCATTCCTATAACATAAAACACACTGGGAAGGACCAATGATGCCTCTAATTCTAAGGTTGTCAAAGGTCAAGATACCATTATGCATCAGTTGCCAAGCAAAAAAGTTCACTTTCGGCCAGCCCTTGGGATGCCAAATCTTCCTCCATTCATGAACAGGAAAAGAGTGTGGGGGGGGCTCAGGTAGGATCGAAGCATAGCCCTCCTTCACAGAATAAACCCCAAGGTTCCCAAAGCCCCAAGCAAGCTCATCCTCCTCATCTCTCCCAGAAAGAAACCTTTCAGCCAAAAGTTTTTCCAGAATTGGGGCCTGCTCCGGAGGGATTGGAATAGGCCATTCACCCAGCCGCTTAAATTTTTTAACCTTATACTCCCCCAGAAGGCTGGTAGTGAAGTAGGTCTGAATATGAATCCAACCTTTGTCTTCAAGAGCTGTTTTTAGCGAAAGCAGATCGGGAAACACAGCAAGAATAGGAGGATGCTGATCCCAAGAGTCAGTCCAGAACCGGGCCTTCTCCCCTCTCCCAACTTTCCAGAACAATTGATCTTTGATAATGCAAGAACCAAGCTTGAGCGCCCTGCCACACAAGAGAACCATTACCTTCCGGAGGATAGCGGCCCAAGTCATTGGGAGGAACAGGACCCAAGTATTTACTAGAAAGGATTACTGCGCGAGAGGGACGAAGGTGAGAAATCCACCTCCAGTACAATTTCCCAACCAGGGCCCGATTGTTAAACTTGGAGCTTCTCAAGCCCGACCCACCTTTTTCCTTGGGCTGGGTGACCTTATCCCAACCAACCAAGGCCCATTTCCTCTCTCCATTGGCACCTTCCCAAAGAAAACTTCTAGCCGCTTTGTCCAACTCTTTCCAGATTGAGGGAGGGGCGGCCAGAATTGAGAATTTGTAAATAGGCATAGCCTGAATAACAGACTTCAGAAAAGTTAGTCGGCCCCCATAGCTTAACCATCTATGAGACCAATGATTCATTCTCTCTTTGATGCCATCTAGCAGGTCCTTCCAAAAATTAGCTGTCAGTTTTTTGAAATGCAGAGGAACCCCCAAATAAACAACAGGAAGGGAGGTCCGAGTGAAACCCAGAATCTCCATAACTCTCTCTTGCGACCTTTGATCAAGGTTGAAGAAGACCACTTTTGATTTTGAATCATTGATGGCTTGATTAGAAGCCCGAAGGTAGACGTTAAGAGTATCTTTGATTCCTCTTGCTTCTCTGAGGCTGGCAACCCCCACCAAGCCCGTATCATCCACAAACTGTAAATGAGTCAAAACTTCGACTTCGATTTTAATTCTTGTAATCTGTCCTTGACATCTTCTTCTCAGGAGGAGTCTGCCAAGACCTTCAGCAAAGATAAGAAAGAGATAAGGAGAGCAGGGATCTCCTTGACGGAGACCCCGAGAGGCTCCAAAAGGTGGCGAGGGAAGCCCCTTAATTAAAATAGAGTATGAAGGCGTAGAGATACGACTCATGACCCAGGAAATCCAGTCCTGAGAAAAACCAAAGGCTGCCAACATCTTGACCAAGAAACCCCACTCTACTCTGTCATAAGCCTTAGACATATCCAATTTGATGAACATTCCTTTGTTACCTGAATTATGCATAGAATGGATAGCCTCCTGAGCCAAGATCACTCCATCCAAGATCTGTCTTCCTTCAACAAAACCCCCTTGCTCAGGGGAAATTAAATTTTGAAGAAGGGGTTTTAGTCTTTCAACCATAAGTTTAGAAATAATTTTGTAGATCACATTACATAAAGAAATAGGTCTGAAATCAGAAATGAGAGCCCCCCCCTCTCCTTTCGGAATTAAGGTGATAAAGGTATGATTTAGAGCCTTGAGCATTCTTTTGTTAATTCGGGATTCCTCAATGACAGCCAACACGTCCTCCTCCAAGATGTCCCAGAAGGCCTGAAAGAACTCAATAGGGAAACCGTCCGGACCTGGCGACTTTCCTGTGCACATCCCAAAGACCACCTTCTTGAGTTCATCACGATCAATGGGCTTAAGGAGGGACTGATTCTCTTCATGAGAAATAATAGAGGGAATTCCGTCAATGACTTCATTTTGAGCTTCCACATCATGCAACAAACTTTCCTTGAAGAGGTTTGAGAAGTACTCCATAGAAAGGGAATGCATGTCAGGAAGAGTGTCAAAAGAATTTCCAAACTCATCTTGGAGGAACTCCATGTTATTCAATTGCCTTCTAGCACAGGCAGAGCGATGGAAAAATTTAGTATTTCTGTCTCCTTCTAATAGCCAAGTATTTTTGGCTCTCTGTCTCCAGTAGATCTCTTCTTGATTATCAATGTCCTCAACTGCTTTGCGTAAGGCGTCATCCTCAAATTTAAGATGCTCAGAAATAATTCCTTCTCTGAATTGTTTTTGCACCTCATTCCATCTGTCCAGCAAGGGGGCTCGTTGGAGCTGGAAATCAGATTTGTTAGTTTGCTTCCACTGTTTCAGTTTACTCTTAACATAGAGGAGCTGTTTGTGAATTTTGAACATAGCTGTTCCAAAAGGGGGACGACCTTCTTCCCACCACTTGTGGAATTTTCCTTCGTAGGTCCTCTTTTTGCAACCAAAAATTTTCAAATTTAAAAGGTTTGTAATACTTTCCTGACATAGTCCCTCCCTCCAGCAAAATGGGAGAGTGATCAGAAACTGGGCCCTCCAAGATCTGGAATTTGATATTCCATCTAACATAAGCTTCCTCCGAGACCAAAAACCTGTCAAGCTTAACCCTCCTACTGTATGGCTCTCTTCTCTTATTAGTCCAGGTAAAGTTTGTACCAGGGCCTTTGATGTCAACAAGGTTAAAGGCCTGAACGTGGGCAATAAACAGCCTATCCCCTGTATCCAGAACAGGGATGCCACCTTCCTGATCTCTAGCGGATAATTTAGCATTGAAGTCCCCAGCTAAAATCCAATCAAGATCTTCCCGGGAGGACCTCATGTTTTGAACAGCTTTCCATTGAGACCGCTGACCTTCGGTATTCTGAACCCCATAGAAATTTGTAATTAAGACTTGTTCAGCTGTAACTATATTCTTGAAAAGAGATGTTAGGACCCCTCTCCAGGCTATATGATCTACTGCTATCCATGCCAAAGGATTCCAAAGAGTAGCAATCCCTCCAGAGGCACCAAGAGCGACCACTGCCATATGGCCGGCACCCCTCCAGATTCGGCCGACAGTTTTACTCATGAGGTCTAATGACATTTTTGTTTCCTGAATGAGCAGAAAGTCTGTTTTACTTCCTTCAAATATTCTTTGAACAACATATTGATGGGTTCTACTGTTTAAACCCCTCACATTCCAAGATTGTATAATCATTGGAAACCTTGGGAGCAATACGAATCAATTGTTCTTGCCAATCCTCCATTTATTAGCTTATCCCCTTGCACTGCGATTAGATCCTTATTGGATTTCCTGCCCACCCCTTGGGAATTACTATTTTTCGATCTCTTCTCTACCTGGGAAATTCCAAGAGCTGGTCTTTCTCTGAGCTTTTCTGCAATTCCCATAGAAACATCTTTAATAACGGGTGGGGGTGGGCGTGGATAACCAGAGTCCCAAGGTTTTCATGGTGCAAAGTCTCAGAGGAATCAAAAGCCTGTTCAAGGACAGGGGTTGAGGAAGGAGGGGCATGAGTAAGGATAATATTATCCTCAAGGATCCCATCTGCTCCTTCCATAGGTTGGTCTTCTTGATCCACAAGAGATTTGAAGATTTCATACCGATTTGTTGGCTTGGGGAGAGCTTGCTCCTTACCATTTCTCTTTTTGTTTCTTCTCCTCTTCTGCTGTTCAAAGCCATCATTCTGGCCCTCAGACCCAGTGGGAATGACAGATGGTTCCTTGGCCGAAGTGGACTTACCTCCTCGGGAGCGATTTGACATTCCCTATGTAGCATCCGCATTGGTGCTCAAGATATTTGGGCAGAACCTTGCCAAATGGCCATGCAAATGACAGACTCTACAACGGAAAGGTAGGGCTTCATAGTCTAGCTGCTGTACCCAAGAATGTCCTGCTAGCTCCAATTCCATCTCAGCTGGTAGCGATTGACTAATATCCAATTCTACATAGATTCTTGCATAAACGGCAGTATTTCCTTCAATGGTATCCTTAGAAACTCCCAAAAATCTACCTAAAGAGTTGCCTATCAATTCAAGAATCCGCTCACCCCAAAACTCCATCGGGAGAGCATACAACCGGATCCAAACCGGGACGGCCGTGGGTTCAATGCGAGGGTCGAAACCCGCTCTCCACGGCTGGACAAATAACCCTGTCGGGCCATGGCTCCTCTTCTCTGATTCAAATGCTCTGTTTCTATCCAGTAGGGAAGAAAAACTAATAATGAAATACCCATTGCTAATGGGCCATAAGGAGTACTCACCGATTGGCTCCCAGTTTTGTCTCACCCAGGGAATGCAAAAAGTGCGGGGGTGGGTCGAATGCCCATGAACTTGCAAATCAGATCATGCGTGGTCCGGTAGTTTATCGTGTCTTCAACCGGCTACGGTTCGATGACTATTTTTGGTCTTGATGCGGATTGCGGGAGACAACCATTAATTCTGTGCCCGGGAGAGCCCTTGCCCGCATTCTTGGCTAGCGGATGGAAGGCGCTACGTTGAGCTTCGAGCGAGAGGAAGACGCGAGGATTATCTCGAAGAATCTCCGCATAAGAGGTCTTTTTTCCTTCGCGAGAACCAGGAAGAGACCCCATTGGGCCCTCCCGGGAGACCGAAAGATCCTAGTCCAGAGGCCTGCAACAGACTCCAAACACGCTGAAGGAGGTTTCCGAACTGAAACCCTAGAGCCACGGTCGTCGACAGTGCAGAAGGATTCCCGCCAAAACGCCAGAGCTCAAAAAACCCCAGTTTATAACACATCAGTATTACTATCCTTGTTCAAGACTAAAGCTTATGCATGTCCTCATGCATACATAAAAAAATAAATATAAAGGAAATAACAGATTTATGCATGCACAGTTCTAGAAGAAATGTTACAGTATTAAGAGATATAAAAAATTTATAAAATGTACTTATTTTTGTATCCAAAAAAATACAGGAATTCATCATGCAAGAATTCTGATGCAGAAATAATATAAGAATAATACAAAATTTAAAGATCAGCTACATCAGAAATTTTGTCATCTTTTGCATGAAAATCAAAATACAGTAATCTGATAATAATCTCCAGAACATAATTTAAATATCAGAAATTATGTTATCTTTTACACAGTAACCTGATGATAATCTCCAGAAAATAATAAGGATTTGCAGCAGATAAACTTTTAAAATACATGCAATAAAACAGACTTTAAAAACATATGCAGTAGACAGATAAGCACATGCAGTAGATAGATCTTAAAAACACATGCAGTAGATAGATTTAAAAACACATGCAGTAGACGAATTTATATATAAAGAAACTATTTTTAAACAACATATACAAATACTAACTATCCATCCATACATATACAAATATACGAATAAAACTATTTTTCAAACCACATATAAATATATAAGTCTTTGATAAATATTAAAAAGTTTTTAATGATCACTGATCACTGGCTGAGATTCTGGAAGCTCTTCCTCTTGTCCTAGGTGTTTTCTGTTCCTTCTTAACTTGTTGCACCTGTTTCTTAGTTTTCCTGTCTACAACTGTTGTTGTAACTGGTGTTTCTACAGTTACAGTCTTAATATGTTCAACTTCCTGGTCGCTTTCTTTCTCTTTCGGTTTTGCAACCTTAGCCTGAGAAGAAGGGAGATCTTCATCGGAGTCTTTAGACCCTTTAAAAGCTGGCACAATTGGTTGAGAGATATTCTCAGTTTGTTGAGAACTATCTTCATCGAGAACTTTTGAAAAGTCAATGATTTTATGAGTGGATAAAAACTTACCAACGTTGACCGACTTTTTAGGCTTTCTCCCGACTGTAGACGGTTTTGGCGAGGAAGTTTCAACAGGTGGCGACCGACTGGTAGGATTTGCAGGACCTGCAACCTTATCATCTCTGAGCTGTTTGATTAATTTAAACTGCACAGAAAGAGCTTGCTGAACAATTTTATGTTGTTCTGCTAAATCCATACTTAATTTATCAATTTTTTTTTAAGGGATTCATTCTGTGCTCTGAGATAAGATAGGGTTTCTTCAACAGATTCATCTACAGGCAATTCTGGGTCTTGGTCTTCTTCAGAACTTTCTATTATTTTTGTTTCTTTCCTGGATTGTATTCTGAATTTAGTGTTTTTCCATTTTTTCTTTGAACTTCCAGGTTTTTCAACATGGTCATCGGAGTCACTTTCCTCTTCTGTAGATTGTGCATCTTCAAATTCGAAGCTCTCCAAGATTTCAGGTGCATTAGACTCTTCCACAATTCGACTCCATGATGCTTTTACTTCATGGGCCTTTTTCAGAATTATGAGTTTAATCAGACCATGATGAGAAATTAGATGTAATTTAGGTTGTCCTTCAGAATTTTTTGGCTTGACTCTCAGAACTGTAGATTTTAATGACTGACACAAGAAGTATGGAAGATTGATAACACAGTCTTCTTTGTCAGGGTATTTTAGGTTAAGAAGCATTTGAATATGATAGGCAGCTAGGATAGACATGCGACCTTCGACAGTGAAGAATTTAATGATGAGGACAACTGCCTCTTGCCAAAGAAGAGGAAGTGTAGAGGTTGTTATTCCTCTGATTGCACCTTCTTTGTTTTTTATAAGTGAACATTTTTCATCGAATCATTTTACTAGTTGGGTGACACTTTTAGTGTTTTTGTAAAAGAGTGTACCAACCTCAGGCAGGTTTAGGATCTCAGAAATCAAACTTGGGGTTATCTTGATTTTTAGATTCCCTACATGAGTGACCATAGTGTTAGGATTGCAATTCAGGATAAACTATTGTGCTACCCCTACATCGTGTCCCTTAAATTTGGTAAGCGCTTCCCACCAGCGAGCATTTTCAAATAGCTCAATCACAGAGTCACTTGGACTTTGTGTTTCAATGGAAGATGGTTCGCTGCGCTTTTGGAAAATGGACTTGGGCATTTTGATTACAGATATCCTGCAATATTGGAAGACACGGGAGTAGTTTTAGAGGCTAGAATTGCTTAGTAAAACATCCTTTTTTTATGTTTATATAGTTTTATGTTGTTTTTGTTGCCTTTTTTTTATATATTGAAAGTATACAGGTACAGGAAATGTAAACCATACATCAGAGGCGTAATTTGCACAGAAATAAGATTTCAAAAGCAAATACGTATATTATAAATAAACTTAAAAAAATACGTATTTTGTACAAAAACAAATACACTTAGGGGATACGTAAATTGTACAGAAACAAAAACTTTAGAAAATACGTATTCAGACTCAAAAAATACGTATTCTGTATAGACTCAGAAGCTTAGAAAAATACGTATTCTGTACAAAAACAAGAACTCAGAAAATACAGAAGCAAATACGTACAAACAGATCAGATAAGAACTCAGAATTCAGAAAATAAGTTTATAGGAAAACTAAAATATATTTTAACTGTACAAACTCTTATTAAAACAAAAATTCTGATGTAGATTCGAAACCTCTTATATTAATACAAAAACCTCTTGTATTAATATATTTGTACAAACTGTATAACCTTTTATCAGAATTTTAACTGTACAAACTAAAATAATAAAAAATATATATTTTAACTGTACCAACAAAAAGGTTTAATCAAAATTTAAATCAAATTTTGCCAAAAATTCAAATTCCTTCGAAAAAATTGAGAATACTTTCGAAAAATTAAAAATTCCCTTAAAAAAAATTACAGGGTTTGCATCAATTTCAAGATTCGAAACCCAAAATTTTAGGGTTTTTCTTATAACTCTGCAAAATATTAGGAATTTATAAATTAGGGCTTTTAAAATTTAGGGGTTTTGTAAAATTTTACAATTTCAGACATTTAGGATTAGGGTTTCAAATTTATACATGCAGAACAAACAATTACAGAATAAAAATTTTCTTTTTAAAAGCAGTACAAATTGATAAATTTTTGAAACCCGAAAAGGAATTACGTAAAAAATGATTAGGGTTTTAATTCCATAAATTCTAGAGTTTAGAAAATTAGGGCTTTTTCCAGATATAGAGTAAAACAAATTAGGGCTTTTACGAATTCATTGAAATTTGGAAAAACTACAGCCATAATTTAAAATTTTATCCTAAATGTCGATCTTTACACCCTAATATCGATTATTTTAAACTAATCTCTGAGGAATTTGAATTAAAAATAGAGAAAAGTACCTTTCTGATGATAAGGATGACAAAAAGGCAATAAAAATTTTGAAAGGGAATATTTTACCTGACTGTCGCCTGTCACTGTCGCAGAAGACACTGGTGGCCACCTTACGTATTCCACCCTCAATCAGTTTATGTTACCTACTTCGCAATCGCAGAGAAAGACGTATAAAAGACTAGGGTATTCTAAATTTTCTATGCAGGCGAATAGAATTTCACATGCCTCGGTCTGCATGGTAGAAAAATGTAGGGTAAAGTCTAAGCGACGAGAAACGCAGGGTAAAGTCTGAGCGGTGAGACTGATTACCATTTTACCCTAATCCTTTTTACTTTAACTACAATCTACGGTGGAGGTTGTAAATTTGTGTAATCAATGATGGAGAACGGTGTTTATAGTCCCTCTAAACCCTAATTCGTAATTCATAATCGATGACGGAGAAATGAATTATAAGCTACGATCGACGACAGCGTAAATCGTAATTTGTGTTTGTTTAAAACATTGATTATCCATCGATTAATACGTAATCAACGGTGGAGGAGTTGATCCGTGGTCGTTCGCGTTGATTGGTTAAGATGAATGGCAGCTTTTATGCGTGGCAGGTTTAGAATGTCAATACGTGGCGAAGCCACCTTCCTTGTCTTCGACGGTCAAGGTTTAGGTGTTTTTAGACTTGTGTGGTTTAGGGTCTAGGTTTATGAGGTAATTT
Source organism: Wollemia nobilis (assembly GCA_028583015.1). Lineage (NCBI taxonomy): Eukaryota > Viridiplantae > Streptophyta > Pinopsida > Araucariales > Araucariaceae > Wollemia > Wollemia nobilis. Next base: position 10,152,457 of record JAQPPZ010000465.1, read on the forward strand.
AGGGTGTGTGGTACGTCTAGGTACGAGGTTTTGGGGTCTAGATTTATGAGGTAGGTTTAGGTTTTTTAAGTTTTGTTTCGTGTCTATTAATAGGTTAGAGTATATGTCTCGTGTTTCGTGTCTCGTGTCTATTAATAGGTTAGTTTATATCTTAGGTTTATGAAATTTGGTCGGGTCTAATAGATATTTTATAGTTTATAATTTGGTCGGATTTAATAAGTTAGGTTAGGACTTTAGATAATATAATGGCCATCCTAATATTAAAAATAAAAATAAAAAAAATATCCGAAAATATTTATATTATTAATAATTATTTATTAGTATATTATTTACATAGTTATATTATTTATATTTTCATTATTATATTGTTAGATAGTTATATTAACATTATAATATATATATTACTTATAATATATGAATGGATATATATATATATATTATAATTAAATATTATAATATATATAAAAAAAATTCAAAATTTTATTAAAAGTTTTATTTATTTACAATATTTTAATTTTATTTATTTACAAAAGTTTTATTTATCATAACTATTTACGGAAGGTATTTATACATACTATTAAGAAAAAATTTCCTCTATTTTATTATTATTTCTTCCCTCAAGCTATATACACTTCCAAATTATATTATACACCTATATATTTGTATTTATCCCCTCCCCCAGACTTTAATTTTGGCTATATAGCCAAAACAAAGGAAAGATAGTAGTAATTGTAATAGGAGTGGATATAAATTTTTTGGAGATTATGCTTCCTGTATGTCATTAAGAAGTTGCTATTGTCAGTCATTAGAAAACATGGATAAATGAGAAGGAAAAGTAAGTATAGGCCATGTTTTTAGAGAGAATTTTGAAATGATAGTACTTGTGAAAGATAATGGATTACTAGGAATTGCATAGGATGTTTCTAGGTGAATTCTTCAAGGTCATCAAACAACAGTCTAAGCATACTGAAAGAAACTTCACTTACTTCTATTACAAATCAATTTAGTGTTAAGGTTATTCTAATATGTTCAAGCTTTCTTTCAAAACCAACCGTGTGTGCAGTGAAGATTCATTCCCCATTATGAGTAAAGGTTAAAGAACAACAAGGATTATATATGCCAAAAGCTAGCTGATCTTATAAGCATCTAGAGGTCTTGTCCAGACTTATTGCTAATACGTAAGGATACCTTTGAGAAAGAATATCCCATGGTATGTGAAATACTAAGAATTCCAGGGATTCAAGCTCTTTTTGCCTTTTTTTTTTTTTTAGACTTTTGTCTGGGATACTTGCTTAGCAAGGGATTTTATAATGCTTTTTGGGCTTCTTGCTTATTTAGAGGAGAAGCAAGAGTTTTATATTTTGCTTTTTGAGCTTTTGAATTCTTGTTTATTTATAGAGAACAAGAATTTGGGGGAATACTTGCTCGATTAGATGAGGAGCAAGGGAATATTTCTCTCTTTTTTTTCTTTTTTTTTCACTCTTTTTTTCTTCTCTCTCTTCTTCTTTTTCAAGGGATAGGGCGAGCTTGTCCTTTTGCCAATTCATTAGTAATCTAGACCATGCATATAAATGGATGAGCAAGGAAAATTTTTCACTTATGGCACACATAATACAAGAGTTAATTTTCCAAAACATCACAATGTTATTTAAATGTATATGTGTATGTGGTTAAAAGAGAAAACTTAATCATCTTAGAAGTTACTCATAACATTTCAAAATATTTGCTCTATTTTCAATGAGAATTTCCCTAATATACTAGATAGAATTTGAGTATTTGAAGAAAATACCTAGATTTCATCTAGCAACAAGGTACTATACATCGTGTGGTCATCTTTCTCTACAGGGTTAAAGATAAAGAATTTGCTTTGAAAAACCTCTTGAGGACTGAAAAATAGAAGGGAATATAGAAACTTCATGATGAAATAAAGGAAGCAAGATCATTTTTTTGTTTTTAATATAATATTTACATTATTATGTATATATATGTATATGTATAAGTATGTATATGTATAAATATGTACATAATATATATTTTTTCTTTTCAAAAAGAAAGTCTATTGAATAGTGGTTGATTGTCGTTCAGAAATACATTGTAAATCATTTTGTTTTCTAAACTGATGTATGAATTCTTCTTTAGATAATGGCTTCTTATAAAGTTTAAGCCTATGGCCATTTACTAATAGTTTTCTTGTTGAATCATCTATAGGCTTAAGTTTAACTGTACCGTTTCCAAATATTTCCTCGATTTCATAGGGTCCTAGCCATCTGGTTCTTAATTTACCTTGAAAATCTTGGTAACGAGAGTCAAATAACAAGGCCCAATCTCCTGATTGAAATGTACGTGGTACAATATGTTTATCATGCCATTTATTTCATTGTTGTTGAGTTATTTATGTTCTATGCAAGGCTTCTAATCTCTTTTCATCTAAAATATTTAGTTTTTCCAACCTTTCTTTTTGTGCATTATCCAAATCCATGTCAAGTTGAACTGATGTGCGTAATGTTTCAATTTCAAATTCAATGGGCAAAATGGCTTGTTTCCCATAAACCATTTCATAAGGTGATAAACCTGTGGTAGTTTTCCAAGTTGTATTATATGCCCATACAACTTCTTTTAATCTTTCATTCCAATCACCCCTATTGATAGTTACAGTTTTTGTGATAATTTTTTCAAGTTCTCTATTTGTAACTTCTACTTGTCCATTAGCTTGTGGGTGGTATGGTGAAGTTTTTTTATGTTTGATTTGATAGATATGGACAAAATGTTCAATCACTTTGGAGGTAAATTGAGGTCCATGATCAGAAACCAATTCTCTAGGTGCACCAAAGCGTTGCATTATGTTTTCATAAAGAAAATCAGCTACTAATTCAGCCTTAGCTCGTGGAAGTGCTTTAACTTCTGCCCATTTGGTAACGTAATATGTACATACTAATATGTGTTGATTACCATCACTTAGAGGTTCTATAGGTCCTACAAAATCAATTCCCCATTTTTCAAATGGTTCAAATGCTATGTGTGGAACCAAAGGCATTTCCATAGAAGGAGTAGGCTTACTAGCTCTTTGACAAGCATCACATCTATCAATAAATCTATGAGCATATTTATTCATTGTAGGCCAATAATATCCAGTTTTATATATATTTTTTTGATTGTTCTTTGGGTTGCATAATGACCTCCACAAGGTTCTTCATGTGCTGCCCTAATAATATCATATACATCATTTTCTTGTACACATCTTCTAATTATTTGATCTGGACATCGTTTGAATAAAATTCCATGAATCCAAGTAAAAGAAATACTTTGATGTATTAGTTTCTTCTTTTCATAAGGTGTAAAATGTTGAGGTATTTTTCCTGTTACTAAATAATTTGCAATATCGGCATACCAAGGAGTAAAAATAGAAAGGGCAAATAAATGTTCATCTGGAAAATTATCCTGTATCAATTCATTGTCATCAAAAATTTGTATTCGAGACAAATGATCAGCAATAACATTATCTTTACCTGCTTTATCTATAATTGTAACATTGAATTCTTGTAATAAAAGAAGCCATCTAATCACTCTACCACCAACTGTTGCTTTATTTGTTAAGTATCTAATGGCGGAATGATCAGTGTGAACAAAAACTTCATACCCTGTAATGTAATGTTTAAATTTGTTAAGAGCATGAACTACAGCTAAAAATTCATTTTCTGTAATAGTGTAATTGAGTTCAGCTCCATGCAAATTTTTGCTTATATAATAAATAGCATAGGGTATTATGTTTTCTATTTGTTGTAATACTGCTCCTATTGCATAACTTGAAGCATCACAATGTATATGGAATGGTAATTCCCAATTTGGTCCTCTTAATATTGGAGCAGTGGTTAATCTTTCTTTTATTTCATCAAAGGCTTTTTGACATGCATTTGTCCAATTGAATTCACTATCTTTCATTAAGAGCTTAAGCATAGGAGTAGCAAATTTACTGAAATATTTAATGAATCTACGATAATATCCTGCGTGTCCCAAAAAACTTCTTACTTCAGTTTGTGTTTTTGGGGGTTGAAGAGTTTGAATAACTTGAATTTTTGCAGGGTCTACTTTAACACCATATTGTGATATATAATGACCTAGAACAATACCACCCCTCATCATCATGAAACATTTTTCATGACTAAGAGAGAGATTTTGCTCTTGACATCTTATTAAAACTTTTTGCAATCCAGATAAAGTTTCTTCAAAAGTAGTACCATATATTGTAAAGTCATCCATATAAACTTCTACGCATTCATTTATTAAATCAGCAAAGATAGCCAATACAACTCTTTGAAAAGTTGCAGGTGCATTACATAATCCAAAAGGTAGAACATTATAGGCATAGGTTCCTACAGGACATGTGAAAGTTATTTTTTCCTGATCTTCTTCAGCTATGGAAATTTGATTATACCCACTAAAACCATCTAGAAAACAAAAATATTTCTTTCCAGCCAATGTATCCAAGACTTGATCAATAAATGGTAAGGGAAAATAGTCTTTCTTAGTTACTTTATTTAATTCCCTATAATCAACACAAATTCTCCATTTACCATTCTTTTTAGGGACTATCACCAAAGGTGATACCCATTGGCTATCTGAAATTGGGTATATAAAACCTACATTTAAAAGTTTAATGATTTCTTCTTTAACTATTTCTTTCATAGCTGGATTTAATCTTCTTTGTGGTTGTCTTACAGGACTACAACCTTCTTGGATAAATATACGATGGGTGCAAACACTTGGATGGATACCCTTCATGTCTTCATAGTTCCATGCAAATGCAGATTGATGCTTTTTAAGCATATCTACCAATTGTGACTCTTGTATGCTTGTGAGTTCATTACTGATGTTAAGAGTTCTTCCAGGTATAATATCTATTTGTTTACATTTTTCCATATTTGCATCTATTCCATTTATTTCATGTTCAAAAATATTCAAGTCATAAGCATATGTTTCCATTTGAGATTGACTTGTGCTTGCTTCATTATTGGAAAATTGAGGTAAATTGCTAATGTCTTGGTCTTGATTTTCTTGTTGATTTTCTAACAACAATGGTAAAGGTCCCTCAGCTTCTTGTTCAAGTTCTTCAATTAGAACATTAACTGATAAAGTTTGGATATCATCATATTCCTGAGGAAAATCATACCACAATTGTTTTTCTTCTATTGGTGATTCAAGAAATAAATTAAGATCTTTTGTATCTTTACCATTAGAAATAGTCATGTTTCCTGATCTACAACTAATGTAGGCATCAACTGTTGCAAGCCATGGTCTTCCTAGAATTAAGGGATGTCCCCCTAATTTCTTTTTGGGTTGTAAGACTATAAAGTCTACTGGATATTCCCATGAACTTACTGAGACCATAATATCTTCTAATTTTCCTTTTGGCTTAATAGTAGATCTATCAGCGAGTTGAAGCACAATAGAAGTTAATTGTAATTTTTGTATTCCTAGGGAATCTGTTGTTTCTTTGGTCATAACATTAATAGCAGCTCCTAAGTCAACCAAAACATTTTGTAAGGTTATATTTCCAATATGCACAGTGAGTATAGGTATTCCAGGATCTGTATATTTAGGTACCATCTTATCTTCTATCATCATCTCAGATAATTGTCCAATAACTTGAATAGTTTGAAATTCATTCTTCTTTTTACTTTTTGAGCATATATTTTTGATAAGTTTAGAATAGATGGGTATATCCTTGATAGCTTGTAATAAAGGAATTTTGATAGTAACACCTTCTATTTCTTGAAGAAAATTAAAAGTTGGCTTGGATGGTTCTTTTGGTATTGCCAGTCTTTGAGGAAATGGTACTTCTATTTCCTTACTTGTTTGAATTTCTTGTTGTTTGGTTGGAATGTTCTCCTCTTGAATTTATGTTTCCTTCTTGTTGTCATTTTCATTTTCAACCAAGTTTTCAATTGGATCATCAGAAATATTGACATTATTTTCTAACACCTTTCCTGATCTTAATTGTATTTGTTGACAAGGTGCTATAGATATAGAACATGTTTCATTTGTTTCATAGACTTGTTGGACATTTTTATTGTTGTTAGGGTTAGGAACTGGTTGAGATGGAAGAGGTAACTGCTTAGGAGGATTATTATTATTATTTATTGGTGGAAGAAGTCTATTTTGAGGTAGATTTTGAGTATTTTGTCCCCTAAATTGGTTTTGAGAATTCTGTTGTTGCATTGTATTTGGAGACCAATTAGTGCCACCTTGATTATTATTCCAACCAGGCATATTCTGATTTTGTGTCCCTTGATTCCATGGGAATTGTCCTCCATAAGTATTAGCCATAAATTGAGCCCATGGGGGTATATTCCAATCTTGATTGTAAGAATTCCAATTTGTCCAGTTTGGTATATTGGACCATTGGTTAGGTCTTTGTTGGTTGGGATAACTAGGGTTTGACCAATTTGATGGGCCATTAAATGGACCATTTCATCTTTGAGCAACAAAATAAACATCCTCTGCTTCTTCTACTTCAGGTTCTTTTATGGCAGCCTTAACAACGGAGATATATTTACATTTTTCAGTTTTATGATCTTTATCACAAATTTGGCAACAAGCAGAGATATTGGAGATATTTGTTATGTTGAGAGGGCATTCTCTTGAATTGTGTTTCTTCCTACATCTATGGCAGTAAATTTCTTCACTGTCCTTTGTTTTTTTATCCATTAAATCCAAATATGAGGTGAAATTACTCAATAAATCAGTTTTTAAACCTTCCAACATATTTCCAATTTCAGCTCTTGTTACTCCTGCTCCTGTAGATGTATATTTATTACTTCTCAAGGGTTTGTTTCTTGAATAGTTTCTACAAAGATTTACAATCCCTTCAAAAGATATAGAATGAATATCTCCTTTTGCCATAAGATTTAGGATTTCAAGAACATCTTCCTTTAATCCTTTCAGAAAAAGTTCTTTTAAGATTTCTTCTTCAAGCTCTATGTTTACTCTAGATCCTACAAATATAAATCTTTCAAGATAATCTTCCAAAGATTCATCTTCCTTTTGATTCATTCGGAAAAGTTCAGCTTTCTTGTCCCTAACTCTACAATAGTCTTGATATCTCTCAAGGAATAATTGTTTTAATCCATTTTCACCATCCCAACGATTACAAACTCCTTCTCCTAAACCCATAAACCATCTCATAGCGGCATCTTTAAGAGTAGAAGGAAATAATCTTAACTTTTGCTGATTTGTAGTGTAGAAATAAGCTTGACATACAACTTCAAATTCAAAGAGAAAGGCATCGGGATATTCATGTGGTTTTCCATGGAAGGTAGGTAATACAGAAAGAGAGATTGATTTAGGATCTCTTGCGGTTCCATCTGTATGTAAAATTGGAAAAGCAAATATTTTTCTTTGTCTATTTTCTACGTGATCTCTTTCTTGCCTTGGTCTTTCTTGTCTTTGTTCCCTATTTCCATGATTTTCTTCTCCTACTTCACTTTCAGCATCTGCCATACTTGAATATAGGAATTCAAGAATTGGATCAGGTATAGGATCAGTGAATATTGAAGAATCTATATGATCGTCAAACTCAGGACTTGGTAATAAGTATGTGTTGGGATCTTGTTCTAGGATTTCAGCTTGATTTGATGATGTGGCTCTAGTGTTTTCTATTTTAAAAATCCCAGGCTGTCTAAAGTTTCTTGGGGATTTTTCTATTTTATCTATTTTTATAAATCTTCCTTTAGAGTCTCTCAGTATTTTCATGTATATTCTAAATCTATATTTTTATATATATTTTATATATTATTTTTATTTTGAATATAACACCTAGTCTTCTATAAATAACTTATGTATATCGTTGATTGGATCAAGTTGATCTGGTGTCATAAAATGTTCTTCCTCAAAATTAAAATGATCTACCAATAGTTGAATCAGCTGACAAAGATAAGCTTTAATTGCTATAGAATTAGGAATTCCAAACTGTAGCTCGAAACATAAACCTTCGCATAATTCTCTAAAACGTACAACTCTAGGAATTCTAAAATACCTTTTGTTGTATTGCAGGATTAACTCTCTTTTCTCTATTTCTGCAAGAAAATTGTGAACAATGAGGGAATCCTCAAGGTACTGGTTCCAAGGATAAATTGATGGATTTACTATAGTTCGTCTATCCCAAAGCCAATTTTCACAACTTACTCCCAGATTATCATAAGGTGTAGGATGATTTACCCTTAAAGTTTTTGCAATATTAATCCTTTTTATCTTTTTAAGTTCTTCTGATCTCTCGTTGATAGAATCAATTCTTACACACAGTGCTTCCCATTATGACTTGGTTGTTATAAATTTTTGATCAACAAGAAGATTAACCTCTTGCTGAATCAGAAATTTCCTGAGATCTATGAATTCAATCTGACTACTTTCAACCATTTGTTTTTTTCTTTTTGAAAATGTTTTGTTTTTTTTTTAGGTTTTGATTTTGTTTTCTGTTTTGATCTACTATCTATTAAAACATAAAATTCATAAAATTCAAAAAACTTTAACAGAAAAGAAATATGTATAATTTTAACAATCCTAATGTTATTAAAACCAGGATGCGATCCATGGTAAACATAATCCGTACAACCTAATTTTAACAATATTAGGGAAATTCCTAATGCTACTAAGTTCAAGTGCGATCCATGGTAAACGTAATCCGTACAACCAAACTTAATATCATTAGAAACAAGTATACAACCTAGTATTACTATAATTGGGTACGATCCATGGTAAACGTAATCCATGTAACCAATTTAGTAATAGTTCGATGGAAATGAAATAATAGTACTGAAATAACAGGTAACTTCTTATTGTTTATTTGACTAGGGGGCTTTCATCACAGTCGTGTCACTCATTGTAGACTAATTCCTACTCCCAAGACAAGGGGTTATTTTCAGCTACTACCTTCGCCTACTTCCTGAACTTGCCCATAGGACCCTACATCACCTAGACAATAATAATTACCCAAAGCAAGAAATTGCAGGAAAGTAAATTGCAGGAAAGCAAATTTTAATCTAGGAAAGCAATTAAAACATGAAATATTTATGAAAAAAAAAACCTGACAACGTCGTAAGGCGGGGCTTGTTGTTAGCTACCCACGATAGGGAGGGCTATTGCGTCCCATCTATGTCGATAACCACTCTGACTCGTATGCACACCAGGGGCTCATGTGTCCACAAGATCTCATGCGTACAAGTAAGTCCTCTCGCTTTGCACTGCCAATGACTTCTCTGATCAACTACTACGATGCTACTTTCCCCGACAACGATGCCAAAATGATCGGTTGTAGAAGCTTACATTTAATTTTATCAATCCGAGGGAAATCAAGGTTAGATTTAAAAAGTAGCAATCCAGTATAGATATGATCGTAGGAATTAATGCTTAAGTCTAGTTCAATTTCTAGTTCAGAAATCATGCGTACACGTGTACAAAAAGAAATATAAAAATATGCAGTATGAATTATGCAAAAAATGGTAAATAAATGCAATTTATTATGAATTTTAACTATTAGGATCCTTATGCAATTTCTAAATTTTATATATTTTATAATGCAGATCTAACTAATTCTAATCTAATGCAGGGGGCGAAAGAGCTCAGGGACTGTCGATTAGGAGTGGGCCCTGCCTCCTAAGTGGCAGTGTAAGTTATTTCCCCTAAACTACTCTATCAGTAACTAAATATTATGATTTATACTAATGTTTATTCATTATTCATGAATGCAGGTTACAGTATTTACAGATTCAAAACAGAGAAGAAACAAATGCTAGAAATGATACAAGTTACCATAATTGAAGAAATGCTATTTTATTGATGAAGGCTCAAATGTACAAGCTCTGTAACATGATTGAAATGTAACAATAATGCAGCAGAAGGAACGGAAGAGACAGACGTTCCTCTATTTTTTGATGTATATTTATACTAAGACTAATACAATGTACAATCTTTTCCACGTATGTATCTTGCTGAAAATGTGGAGTGATGACTGTACGTGCATCATAAGATATCCTAAAGCTAAATATATTTTATTTGACTTGGACCTAAAAATATTCCTATTGGTCCAAGTGGCATTACATGGAATATTTTCTATCTAACTGACTCATAATAGGGTTGTATAAGACTTTTCAATTCCTTTAATGTAGGAAGTCTTAACAGCTTTGACATTTGACAAATAATAACATTACAAATCCTTTTCATAAAGTTTTATCAGCTGGAGAGAATCTCGTAACCAAAATGGAAAGGCAAGATATATTTGAAGATATTTTAATTGTCGTCATTTGGTTCTATCGTCCATATTATGTTGTCGTCCATGGTCAATAATCTGGAGGTAAGTCTTCAGAAGTGACCTTTTGTCCTTACGTAATTACTGTCAGTAATTACTTCCAGTAACTGTCTTCCGTAAACTGAGATCATCCACTGAATTCTTCCAACTGCTAATGGTTGTTCTTCATATCTGAGGTACAGGCTTGTAATTTCTTCACTTATTACCTGCATTTAACTCAGAACTCGGGCAAATTGGACGTAAGTTAACTATAAATATCAAATTACCATTTTTAATCATTTTCATCAATAATTCATATTAAACTGATGATAACATGTAAAAATATATTAAATATTCTAGTAAAATGAATAAATCTGATACAAAAATTAGTAGTAAATAACCTCTCATCACTTCCCATCACTAACTCACATTAAGCTTCCACTTCCACACTTCAACCTTCATCATAGTAGACAACATGTACATGTGGTCAGACCCAATCATCACCATCAACATCCATACAAGGGGGACATCCCTCCACATCTTCCACATCATCCACACAATCCACATTACCAAATACATCATCATCCACACAATCATTTTTACAAGTACCCATTGTCATTTCACCCACACTTGATCCTCCAATCATCCTTCAAATCCCTTAGCCAAATCCATCTTCACCTTCACCAGCCAACATCTCACAAGTCAATTTGATAGATTGTATTATGCCATTCCAACATTCATCTCTCCCATCACTCAAGACACAAGCCACACATGAGACTCACACTTCCACATCCACTCCATCCACCTCATAACCCACACAAGTTGTAGTCCACCTCGCTAGTCCTAGTATTGGCAAGTATGTGGTTCAATATGTCATAGTTACATCACTCAATATCCATATTATTAGGGATTACAGTTGCCCACATGATCCACCCCTATCTATAAGAGTGGTGTATAATATATTTTCATCACCTAATCGAATCAATTGTGTGTATGGGAGGTCGATTCATTGTTTGATCCACTTTTCTAGACAAATCCAAGAAACCATTCTCTACCAACCTCGAACACATGACTAATCCTGATTTCCCATAAAAATATTTTTGTCAGGTTAATTGGCAAGGGTATGGCTTAGGATGACATAAAAGTGCATACATAATATCATCAAACTTCCATATCATGAAGCGCATGACCGTTCTGGTTTAGGATACAATACACAAAATTCCTCTCTTGAGCAAGCTTCTCAACACTTCAATCTAGAACATGAAGAGGAAAACTATCACAATGATGACTTTGAGGATGAACTCTATACAGAATACGATATCATATCAATAAATTTAGATGAATCCAAAGAGGAATTGGTCCAAATCACTCCATTTACCGAACAAGATGAGTACTATCTCAAAATATTCCCCATCCATCAACCCATATTCCGTTTGCTCCTCCCAAGGGAGCGAGTTGAACCAATTGGTGAACCACCACTACCATCTTGACCACCTCACAAAAACATCATGTAACATATGTACATAAAAATACAAAAAAAATTACATTGCATTTTTGCATTTGCATATCCTGGTTATTTACATTTATTTGTGTTGCTTGTTGCTATCTAGGTTCCCAAGGTTCATTTATTCCAGGAGATAAGACAACCAACCCCTCAAATTTCCAACCACCATTTTCCACTAAGTCAACATGAATTTTATTGACTTATTCACCCCACTTTGTAATCCATACAATTTGGCAAAACCAATTCCTATTGACATAAGCCTCATTGATATGGAAAAAATTTCATTGCCACCATCCTTTTCCAAATTCATCCTTTCTAAGGAATTTTTAAGAGCTTCCACTACTTACATTCCTCTGTCACCTTCACCTTCACCTTTGTCTTCACCCTTGGCTCCTACTATTTTCTAGGAAAAAATGGAAGAGACTATGCCAAAAGAGTTTGACAACGTCATTGATGACATTCATTTTATCCCAATGCCCCATCAACTTGAGGAAGATTCACACATGGCCATTGAAGATACTATAGATGTGAACCTTAGTACAGATGTGAAAAATCCATAAATAATTAAACTTGGAAAATGTTTATCTACTAATGAACAAGAACAATTCATAGATATCCTCAAGATAAAGAAGGGTATATTTGGATTGTCCTATAAAGACATACCTAGTCTTGATCCTAACTTGGTTGTCCACAACTTAACCGTGCATCTTGATGCTAAGTCGATTAAAAAAAAACTAAGAAAGTTACATCCTACCATTGCCTTCATGGTCAAAGAAGATATCCAAAATCTATTAGACATGGGTTTCATTCAACAAATTGACTATCCTGAGTGGCTTTCAAATATGGTACTTGTTCATAATCCTAATGGGGTGATTCACATTTGCATCTATTTTTGAGATCTTAACAGAGTGTGTCATGAGGATGAATTTTCTTTGCTAAACATTGATACTCTTGTTGACACTTGTACTGGCCATGAAATATTTTCTTTAATTGATGGTGTTTTAGGATATAACCATATTTGGATCAATCTTGATGACCAACACTAAATAACATTCATAACATCTTGGGAAATATTTTGTTACAAGGTAATTCCATTCGGCCTTAAAAATGTAGGTGCCACTTATCAACATGCCATGACCTACATACTCCATGATTACATCCATACGATCATTGAATACTATGTGGATGATCTATTGGAAAAATCCAAAACCCAACAAGAGCACATTGGTATCTTGGAAAAAGTTTTTGATCGACTTATAGAGCATAATGTAAGGTTGAACCCCAAGAAGTGTGTCTTCAGTGTCACCTTAGGAAAACTACTAGGATTCATTGTCTCCAAGAGAGGCATTGAAGTGGATCCAAACAAGGTCAAGTCCATTATAGAGATGCCTCCCCCCAAAAAATTGAAAGAGTTATGTAGTTTACAAGGAAAGATCTAATAAATTTGTCGTTTCATCGTGTAGCTCTCTAACAAATGTAGGCCTTTAAATCACCTACCACAAAAAGGGGTGATATTTTCATGGATAGAAGAATATCAAAAATATTTTGATGACATTAAGAAATACCTGACTTCTCCACCAATCTTAGCTCCACCTTGTCCAGGGATCCCCTTTTAAATTTATGTTTTAGCAATGGAATTTGCATTAAAGACAATGCTTACACAAAAAAAAACAAAAATAATCAAGAGAAAGCAGTCTATTACATTAGTTAAACACTGGTAAGCTATGAAACTAGATATGCTTATGTGGAAAAATTATGCCTAGCAATGGTTTTTACCACTAAGAAACTCATAAATTATATGCTAAGTCACATCGCTTATATCATAGCTCATGAAAATCCTCTGCGTTACATGATTACTTGCACTTACAACAACACCCACACCACAAAATGGATAATGCTCCTTATTTAATTCGATCTTGAGTTCATTAGTCAAAAATCCATTAAAGGTTAGGTAATAGTCAATCAGCTTGTGAAAGCTCCACTTCATAGTGATTGGTTACCCTTGATTATTGAGCTCCCAAATGACTCGGTATTTATCATCACTAAACAAGAGTAATATGTCATTCCTAAAGAGTAGATGGATATCACACTCTTATTTGATGGTTCTAAGTGCAAAAATCATGTTTTATAAACCCCAAGGAGTACCTATTCCATTATCATTTAAACTTGATTTCCCTTTGTGGCCCATTTTTTGCAGATAAGGCTCTGTTCACTTCTATCTCTCTATGCTCTCATGAATAAACCCCTTAGTAGAGTAGGGTGATGTTGGTTATCCTATTACATCGAGTCAAAGTTGTATATTTTCACATTCTCTGCTTCATGCTACTAGTTTAGTATGATATCTCTATTTAATGCAGGTTGGTCAATCAACACCTTCGGGTCCTTGGCCATTCCTATTTTCTTAGCCATAGACCAACCCCATGTTATCTCTTTAATTCAAGATTTTACATCAGTTATCCTGATTGAAACATTGCTTGTTGAAGCCATTAGGTCGGACGGTTATGGATTGGGGATGTTCTTGCATATCAGTATTTTCTCAATCTCTCACCAACTCAATTTACCTTTGCAACTCGTACTTATGATGCACTCTGCTTGCACATATTCAATCCACTCTCATTGATGATATGAGAGAAGTTCACCATATTCCTTTTAAAGAGCTGGTATTAATAGCATTAGGTGGAATTCCACTTCCCTATTAGTTGAGGGGATCTCATTTATTGTGCCATGAGGGTTGGGCACATGAATTAATCCTTCACAAGGTGTTGATTGGATGCCTTCCAAATCTGCTTGGTTGGATCTCTGTAGGGAGGAATCAAAGTTATCCACGTATCTTCTTCTCATTGATTTGGGTGGGGTGTGCTTTAAATATGGGGTGTGTGGCTTTGATAGGAGGTACACAAAATTTGTGTGCCTTTAATTCACCTGTGCACTCTTAATAAAAGTAGGTGCATGAATCAATAGTGGGGTGCATGAAATTTATGCCCCATCGGGCCTTCGTGTGCTCCACATGAGATGGAAAACTTGGTACAAAAGCGGGGTACATGAAATGCATACCCATTTGGTCCTTTATGTGCTCCATGCAAGGTAGAGTGCATGACTCAAAATTGGGGCACATGGCTTCATTTACCCCTTAATACCATGCGCTCCACCCAAAATGAAGTGCACGACTCAAAAGTGGGGCGTGCAACTTTACACACCCCTTAAGACCTTCATGCGATCCATACAAAATGGAGTGCATGACTCAAAAGTGGGACACGTAGCTTCACACGCCCCTTAAGACCTTCGTGCACTCAGCCCCAAATGGAGCACATGACTAAAAAATTTGGAGCGCTTTACTAAAATTTTGAGTGCTCCACTAGGATCAAGGAAAAAGACTCAAATTCAAAAACTAAACTAAAGGTAACAAAGGTAGAATTGTTTACAAGGCCAACATCGGCTCTGACTGGGATAGGGGAACGAATGATAGGACTTCATGAATTGACCTGAGAACTCCAAAATATTTGGATTGATGGGGTATACCAAAATATAAAATACACAACAATAACCTTGTACAGACAAACAACCCCACACACATTTTTTTTACGGAGTCAAATTAACCTTTGTTTCCCTCGTATAGAGGGAAAAATAATTTTAGGTGCTGGCCATTCATAGGTATAGCCATATCATCTTCATCCAAGTCCTACAGCCTGTAAGTTTTCTAGCCAATTGCTTTGGCAATATGGTATGGGCCCAACCATTTTAGCTCAAACTTACCTTTTTCCCCTGTCTTATCATTTTTTTATCCCAATAGAGCACTACTTCACCTATTGAAAAGGATTAACCACTTGATTTCTTATTGAATGCCTAAGCTATTTTATCTGCTTGGGTTATTATCTTAGTAACTACCTCAATCCTATCTTCTTCCAACTGCATAATATGATCCATCTTCCTCTGTAGGGCATCAAGCTTTTCATGGTCCTAAAGAAATAAATAGAGAGATGTTCATTCCAAATGAGGTGGTAGAAATGTAATTTCACCATAAACCAGCTCGTATGATGATTTACCCATGGCCATTTTGATTGACAGTTTGTCTGCCCATAAAACATATTTTAACTCATTGTCCCAGCTCCTTTTGTTCTTTCCTAGTGACCTCTTGACTCGGGTAATGATGTTTTTTTTTTTAGAATTCTACTAACCTGTTTCCATAGGGATAGTAATTTGTAGAGTGGGCTAGATATATACTATACTTGGCACAAAATTCAATCACCTCAAAGGAGGTAAAGTATTTGGCATTATCTATGACAAGTTTTCTAAGCACTCCAAACCTGGTCAAAATGTTTTCTTCTAGAAAACTGATAATATCTCCTATTTTTGACCTTATAAGAGGGGCTGCCTCAACCCACTTGGTAAGGTAATATATAGCTATGATTATCCATTTATGAACTCCTGAATATTTTGGGTTAATTTCTCCTATCAAGTTTATTCCCCACTATGTAAATGGAGCTTCTATAATGACAGGTTTCAGTGGCATTGTAGGTAAACTTTTCTTGCATGTGAAAACTTAACAGTTATAACAACCTCTGAAAAATTGGTAGATATCCTTGAACATCGAAGGCCAATAATAAATTGCCCTCATAATAATGTTATCTATTTCCTTCAAAGCAAAATGGTAACCATAAAATCCTATGTGAAATTATTTGATGATCTTGGAGATTTCCTTCTCTGATAAGCATAGGAGCAATACTCCACTTGGATGTCTCTAATAAAGCTGACCTTCCTAGAATACTTTTGGGATTGCTGCTTGATGCTTCTAATTATGCTCTAGGATTTTCTTGGTAGAAAGGATAGGGTTTTCAAATAGAAAAAAATATCCTTGTATCAATTGCACTCCTGATCGTCTGCGAGTCTATTAAGTTGTAATTTTTCTATCATGACAATGTTATCCATATCTTCTCCTCCTATTTTGACTATATATTTTACTAGCCGTTGTCATTTGATCATATTTATTGTTTTGAACTCCAAATTGTATTACAACAGTTTGACCATCCATATTTCTAAACTTCCTGTGGGTTCTGGTTGAGTGAGAACATCTTTTACAACCATATAGGGGATGCAAGCAAACACCTTGCTAGAACCAAAAATGCTTTTAAAATGCTCTAAATATTGTATCAAGGCAAAGGCATGTTTTTCAATGGGATTATATCTCAACTTGCCCCCTTCATCCTAGAGCTCATAAATAATATGGGTTTTTCATTTCCTTCCTTATCCTTTTGTGACAATATTGCAGCTATAGTGTGTTATGAGAGAAAGAATAGATGTTAAAATTATTTGAATGATCTAGATAAGTCAACATAGGTGCAGTGGTAATAGCCTCTTTGATCTACTGGAAAGCCTCCATGTTTTCCTTGTTCCATATTATACTTACATCCTTTTTATCATATCATTGATAGGTTTGGCAATCTCAGCAAAGTTCGAAATAAATCTCCTGACGAAGTTTATCTTTCCAAAGGACTTAAATCTTTTAATATTTTTAAGGGTTTTCATTTTTGAAATAGCCTCTGTTCTCTAAGTATCGATACTTATCCCTTATTTGGAGACTACATGCCCTAGAAAATTTCCATGGGTGGCCCCAAATAAGCACTTTTTTTGGATTCAGCAATATCCCATACTCCTTACATCTTTCAAAAACTTGGGATAGGTGAGAGAAGTGATCAACTAGATTTTTTGAAAAGACTATGATGTCATCCAAGTACACCACCATGATCTTAAACATTAGTCCTTTAAAAGCAAAATCCATGGCCCTTTGAAAAGTGGCACCAACATTCATTAACCCAAAAGGCATCCTTTGATATTCGAACATTCCCTATGGCATGGCAAATGTAATTTTATATTGGTCTTATGGGATGACTAGAATCTGATTATACCCTGAAAAGTCATCTAGTAAGGATATTCTAGTTGATTCCACAACCACCTATAAAAGTTATCCATATTAAGGAGGGAGTATTTATCCTTGAAAGAATTTTTTTTTAGGCTTCTAAAGTTGATGCACAGTCAGATTTCTCTGTTCTTCTTTCTGATAGAAACTAGATTAGCTATCCAATATGAGAACCTCACTTTCTTTATTATTTTTGCATTCATTAATTTCTACACTTCTTTCTACATCACCAAATGTAGGGTGGGGTTAAATTTTATTTGTTTTTGCCTAAAAGGTTTAGTGCCTTCCTATAAGGGGATAATATGGGTCATGAATTCAATGTTGAAGACCCTCAAGTTCTTATAACTCTAGGAAAAATTATCCATATTCTTCCACAGATACTAAATATACTATTTATTATCTTTACCAAATAATGACCTGTCTATCCTCACCATTCTAGGCTCTTGTACTATCCCAATGTTGACATCTTTAGCTTTCGATTCTTAACATGTAGGCCTGTGTGCTTTATCAAAATCATCAAAAAGGTTTTCTAAAGATACCAACCCCCTAGGAATATTATTGGTCTTCAATTGTATAGCTTCTGTAGGCTCCCCAATAATATGCAACAACTTTTTCTCATCTTCTTTGTCACAGATCATGTTAGCAAAGTGATTTTGTATAGTCATGAAACCCCTGATATCAACGTCATCATGGAAAACCTGCAAGTATACCATGTCAATATCAGGACTATTTTCTCTGAACGCATTTATAGCCAACAAATTAGCAATATGGTTTCTCTCCTTGGGGATGTAAGACATATTAAAATACAAGAATATGTTTATTTCATCTTGCACCACTTGCCTATATTGCTTCAACCTAGGGTGATTAGTATGGTACTTTCCTTTCACTTGTTGTATGATGAGCTTAGTATCTTCACTAATGGTGAGGTAGTTTATAGCAAACTCTTTAGCTTTTATCAACCCAATTAATAGTACCTCATACTTAGCCACATTGTTAGTGCAAGGAAACTACAGGCGGTAAGGTATGCCCAAATAATTATCTTTTATATCATTCAGGTTTATCCCAACACTAATTTTTTGTGATTTAGCCCCATCAAAATTCATTGTCCACATTTCTGTAGTCAAAATCCTACCTAATTCTACATCTACATTCACCTTTACTTTGGGGTCCATGTTTTCTGCATTGGGGATGTTTTTGAGAAAAGGTGTGTGCCATATGGAATAAATGCCCAATTTCTTCTCTTTCATTGAGTTGACCAAATTAATTATCGTATTATCAAACCTTTTCAACTCAATAAAGCACTTATTAAAATTTCCCCTTCTTAGGGTGGCTTGCTTTTTAACCGAGATGGGTATAGTGGCATAGGACCAATCCAACTAGATCGATCTATCCATCTTATCTTCCCAATGTGTGGACAATAACTAGGAAAAGAAAGGGTTAACATCCACTACAACCACATCCATTACGATGTCTTTCTTAGGATACTGATCTAGGAAGACCAAAAGGCCTATGATTATTCCTACACAAGGTACTTGGCTATCCATAACGGATATGGGGGAGAATCTTTTGTGCACATCAATCCTAGTTTTTATGATACTTATTTGGGCATGATTTTATGGGATGCCCCACTATTGAGCATGCAATTGTGAATCATGAACTGAATTCCATAGTCTAATGTATAGCAGAGGGATATATAAAAAGGCACGATTGAGGAAGGGTTCATTCCTAAAGGATTGGAATGTGACGTGCTGAGAATATGGTTGTCACATGGTTTAATTAATACAAAGGCCTTATACACCTATTCTCTATATTTTGGTACTATCATCAACTACCCAAAGGTTATGTTTATCTTCAGTTTGGAAAGCTCAAGGTCAGCATTAAAATCTACCTTCTTACTTTCTATGACCTTGCTAGCTTCTTGTTGCTTTTGAGTCTCGCTCATTGGTTCCATTGTTTTGGGGGTTACAAATTGATGAATAGTGTTTTATTTATTTGGGTTATGCTGGCCTCTACCCTCAACTGTGTTCTTTCTATCAAATCTATCTGGCATGGTCCTGTTCCTGAGGTTGGTGGCGTGAACCCTTTCTGAAGCTTGCATTTCTTCTAGTATTAGATTTCCTTGTTTTACTTGCTCGAGACGGCTATACTATGGCCTTTTTAAAAACATTACACTATCAAGGGTGAGGGTTGTGGGATTATTCTTAGAAGTAGGAGATTCAGTTACTTCTAGCTTAATTTTTGACCCTTTGACTACTTCATCCCAAGTCTAGTAGGTGTTCACCCTTATCTCTTCATCTGATTATTCTTTGAGGTTAACATTTGAGTGTAGACTGAGATATACCCCACAATCGGGTAGATTGTGAGGAGCATCACACATAGGATAGAAGAAATGGAAATCAGAGGCCACATTAGCTAAATCCATGGGATTGGGGATAGCATCTTGATCCTTTTGGACTTCTTTCCTTTTCTAGTTGTTGTTTACATTTCTTCCCCCTTCATTATTCTAGTTTCGATTGAAGTTCCTCCTAAAAGGAGGTCTATTATCATTCTCGTTCTAGGAAGGTTTCTCATTATCCACCATACCCCTCTCTATTTTTGATAGCCTATTATTTACTGAATTAAACATATATATTAGCTGGGTTGATAGTTTCCTTATGGGAACAAGTTCTAGTTTTTTCAGTATGTTGAAACCCACTTTCTTAGGCTTCTTCTCAGCTTGGCTTGGGGTGGGATCCATTGAAGATAGCTGCATTTTACCACTATATATCATATTTATTTTGATTACGATAGCTATTTCCATACAGGAATCAATGGTGAGTGTGGGTTCTTGTCTAAGTTCAAAGTTGAAATCTCCAAGGAATGCATTTTTGTAGAAACAAACGGATTGGTGGTTATTCGGTCTTAAGGCTGCAGGTTTTCTATTTCTTAACTTGGTGAACCTCCTATTAAATTCATCCATGTTTTTATTATCCTTCTTCTTCATCATTGCCATTTCGGTTAGAAGTGACTATTCATTTTCTTTTCCCCATATGTTTTAAGAAAGGTAGTTTCTAACTCTTAGATTGTGCCTATAGTGTCTGCGGTGAGACCGTTGAACCACTATTGCATATTTCTCCAATATTTGCAATAATAACTTGAGGATAAAATCCTCCTCTTCTACTTCCAAACTATCAATGGCATACACAAAATCCATGATGTGGTCTTCCCCGGTCACGGTGTTATCCCCCAAGAATTTGAGTAAATATTTATGGGCTTTGAGAGGTAGTGGGTTCAAGACAGGTGGTAACATAAAAGGTCTATATCTATTTGTGCACTATTTGTTCAAAGGAGGGTTGGCCATTTTTGCATATGGGCTCCCTAGTACCAGAGGGATGGCATATAGAACATTACTTGCCAGGTGGGAATTTTTAAAAAGAAAACTAGTACTATTGTCATTATAACTGTCTAAAGGAACAAAAAGTGTAAGTTCCTTTTCACTTTTACGTGGTTAGTAAAGTAAATGTGGATCTAAAAGTTTGGGGAAGAGATCTTTTCCACTTCTTCTTGTAGCCTCCATATAAACTTATTTTTCTTGATTTTGGGTTCTTTAGAGTCGCCAATACTGTGTGCAGAAAAACAAGAGATGCTCTCTGGATAATATTTCTCAGCCCACTAATCCTAAAACTCATAGGGAATAATTGGGAAGATTTTAAAGATATTAAATGGAAGGTTAGTCCCCAGTAATGGTGCCAAAAACTATTGTGGGGATTTCCTGCTTACCTCCTTAAAATATGTCACATCACAAGAATCCTAAGGATCACAACTAGTTTGTAGACTCTGGTGGATCTACCTCTTTAACCCAAGAATAGATTATCTACAGGACTCTAGATAGACCAATTCGGGTAAGAAAACCCTAGACAATGGGTTCGAATATTTTCCATTATGATGCTATAACCCATATCTTACTAGATTTGATGATATTACGTTAGTTATTGTTGTTTTTTTATCAAACCATGTAGCATATAGATTATTTATACTAGACCAGTGCCTTGTTTGTTGGGCAGTCATAGAAAATTTATAACACTTCACGAATCAATAAGGAAAAGATAAGGAAAGAACTAGTTTGTTCAAATTTATTCGAATAACGTAATAAATAAGAATAATTGAACTAGCGAAGAAAACGCTATTCACACATTCAGATTGCTATAATATGCAAATAAGAGTACCACCCTAAAAGCATACACCTAGGCTATTGAATAAAATGTACCAAACATTAAAGCATGAAAAGATGAATAACAATGAATATGACAAGAAAGAAAAAATGATTTATATTATCATTGCAAATATCTTTTACAAATATGTCCCTCTTAGAATACCGAATTCCTTGATACAATTGATACAATATTTTGAGCCCCTCAAAGGGGATGGTACAATACACAGGCTCTTATTGTAGAAACAAACTACTCAAGGCTCAAGTAAGCCTTCTTCTCACTTGATCGAAGGAATATGTTACCAATAATACTTTGAATATAACTATATCCTATAAATCTACATTCAATAAACAACATAGGAGAGTTAGAAATAAAGGAGGCCTATCATGATGAGGCTCTTAATAGGAATTTGCATGAATTAGTACAAATATAGCAAGAAAGTATGAATACTTATAAATATAATTACAAAACCTCTAAATTATTGTAAGAATGATAAGAAAGTAGTAAATATAGCTATTATGATGCATAATCTACCATTTAAAATTGAAATGAATCAAATCTAATGAAACTAGTGTAAATTGATAAAATAGAAGGAAATAGAGCAAAACTACCTCTAATTTCTACAATTAACCATATAAAAGCATGAAGGAAAGTTAATATATGTCATATATACCTAATTGTATGTTTGGAATGAAAATCCTATGGCTAAAACCAAGGAAATTGAGTGTCAAACCCTCACCATGGGTCTAAGGCGCAGTTCGCTCTATTAGCCACGGCTGACAGCCACAGATGAGGTGAAAATGTTCTTTCCCTTGTAACTAGGGCCTGAATATCAAATTCAGTTGGCTCTGTGTTATAGAACTAATTTATGATGTAGATGCTTTGAATTTATAGTGGAAGTGGTTCAATTGTGGATGAATGATATTTTCAAGCTCTTGAAACCTCCATAGCTTTGAATGCAGTCATGATTTCCAAATTAGCAGCATGTAGGTACTCCTCAAGGGTTGCAAATATCTCTCTAATCTGGTAGGGCTTTGCTGCATTCAATTGAAACCTTCTCTAGTAGTATTATCTATAATTTGGAGGGGGTCTTATAGCACTCTCAATTTCTAATCCTGGCTTCATGGAGAAGCCAAGATCAAGAACCAAGAGGTTGTAACAGTTGGGAGGAATATTATGGATGCTTCCTCGCTTGAAACCACTTGAAATACATTACCATGGTCATTGTAACTGAATTTGGCTTGGCTCAAGAATTTAAAATAGTTTTAAGGCTAGCCGTGACTCTTAGGCACAGCTAGAACCCTAGCCATGGGTGTTAGCTATGGTTGAGGTTGAATAGGCCAAAATTGCCTAATTTGAGTGGTTAAAACCACTGTTATATCTTGTAATGGTCCAAGATCATTCATATGGTCTATTAGGATGTCCATATGAGTACTCCCCTACAAATGAATCATTTTAGGTATCTACAAATGCCCCTTTTGGAATGCATTGTACGAAAGCATAATGTTGAGAAAAAATAGACCGCCTAAAGCCATGTCATAGGTTGAATGATGATCAATTATTTTATCAGCATTAGATTCCTGAGTCCTGTAAAAGGATGCACATCTTAGAATAATTACTTCCAACTAAGGGAAGGTTTAAATTTGCAAAGCTTTCACATATCCATGGTGATCTGGTAGTCAGGATACAATCGTTTGGATAGGTGGAAAGCTACTAAATTAACTGTTATATTTGCTTTTTTGCCCCAAAAAAGGGTAACATTATGATAGTTGTTGGCAATGATTCGTAAGATGAACGCAATTTGACAATATCGAGTGATCTCTTGTTGAATGTCATTATGATTATTGATATTATGACTACCCCCTCAAGTGACTAGTCGATGAGGGTAGAAAATGAATGAAGTGACAAGTCGCTTGACCTAGATGAATAATTTGGATACTCTAAAAATTTTGCACTGCTATTATTATTTGGAAAGGCCTAATTCAATCATGATTTCAACTGTTAATAGTAATTGTATATCTTTATCCTATGGAGCAGTTCGATCGTAATGGCCTTCTTAGGGAATCAAAATGATAGCAATTCCAATTAGGCTTGTGTTGAATCACTATGTTTGATGATCTACTAAAAATATCATAGAAGAAATGGAATGAACGCCTCGTTCCCATGGGGCAGTCTAGCCATGGCCTTCTTCAATAGTAAAGTAAAGCATTACAATTCAATGATGACAAATTTACCTCAAATGGCATTATGGTGATTTACTCATCTTGTCGTATTGCATGGAGCGCAAGTCATTGCAATCACCAAGTGTATAGGGTAAATGACTGAATACGAGGCACATTTGAATTTTGAATTATGTGAATGTTTTTGTTATTTTTTTTATTTTTAATATTTTTGGACAGTTGAATATCCTTAATTGTCCATTTTGAAACTCCTTATGGTGAGCAAATATGTGCATTTATTACTTGAATGAAATGACCAAAGGTTTTGGCTTCTTTGGAGCTTTTTGGCATTGACCAAAGAAAATTAGGCATATTTGGGGCTTGTGGGAATTGATACTGATAATGCCCTAGTTGATGCTTGCAAATATTTTTGTTTTGCTTTTATATTATGGATGCAATGATAAATATAGTGCCTAAATGACTTTATTATGCTATATGTATACAATATACTAATGACATGCACTATCTAGATGATGTATGTATGGCTAGATACTATGATCTAGATGTGTAGATGGACTACTATGATGTATGCATATGAATGCAATATGTAATGTTAAATAAATGTTTAATTTGATTTAATTGTATGCATTTAATTTATGATGTTATGTTATGATGGATGTAATATTTGTAATGCATTCTTTACATGATGATGATCTAATGTAAATGAACTTGTATGCTTTAATCACTTAAAACATAAGGAATGAATGCAATATGAGTTATCAATCTAATGGATGACACCGCAGAATGTATAATAATCATAAATGTAACTGGTAAATGTTATCATAAGAATTAACAAATTAGGCATACATATGTGAGATGCAAGATGATATAGTGTTTCTCTTCATAAGCTTTTGTAAGTTAAAAGATGTGCAAAAAATAAATAGTGGCCATCTAAATATTATTGTTGATATCCATCCGATATTTGACCTATGTTGTGAAAACCCCTTAATAAACAAAATCTCATAAAAATAAATTGATGATTGATTGATCGACGATATTTGTTGCTATTTGGGAATTTTTGAGGTTTTCCATGAGACTCAAACACCCTAGTTGACTTATCAAAAGTTGTATAATGACTATACTAGACTCCTGAAAGATAAAGTTGTGGTAATAAATACCAAACTATTCATTATCCTTGTGTATGCAAATTAATATATTATATGAGACATAAAACTGCCTCATTGCCAGGAGGGATTCATTCAGCCCACTACTGTGATGAGGATCACCAAATTTTCACCATGATCCTAAGTTTGGACTTAGTTGGACTAGACCACTAGGCAATACATGCCACCTAAAGCTAGCTCATTTGCAAATTGCTTAGACCTACCCCAATGTCAGGTGGGGTTCATTCAACCATTGTTGTATTGGGATCACTCAATAGCTTTGAGTATTAAACATTCCAGGGATTCAAGCTCTTCACCCCCTTTTTTATTTTTATTTATTGGGATACTTGCTCATATATATAGTGATACAAATCACTATTTATTTTTGTTTTTATTTTGTTTTGAGCAAGGGATTTGATTTTGGAATTTTGATCCTTTTTGTAAGCAAGGGATTTCTTGGGTAGGGAGGAGCTTGTCCTTTTTCCAATGATCAACACTTTAGACCATGCACATCACAAGATGAGCAAGTAACAAAACCTTTCGCTTAAGGTGACTAGGACCACTTTGTAGTGCTCATATTTCCTTGTCCTAATTAGGATTGTTAATGTGTTTATTAGTGATGGGATTCTGATATGCTAAGTGCTATCAAAACTAGACCTCATACTCAAAAGAAAAGTAATATTTCTACCAAATATTAGAATACCACTAGGTATGGCTAAATGATTGGAAAACCCTAGTATATTATTCATAGTAATTGGAGGGGTTGTGTTGAGAAACATAATTAATCACAAGGGTGGTGGATGATGATGCTGCATAGATGCATAATTGAAATACAAATGTGGTATCATTTTTAAGATTGCAAACACAACCTATCCTAATGCAAGGTGTGATGGACGAAAATGCCTAATGCAATGCAATTAAATGAATGCAAGTGTAAAATGAAATGCATGATGCAAATATTTTTGAATTTTGATGTTTTGCAATGTTTTTAGATTTTATTGCTTTTTGATTTTTATGGATTTTGACTTTTTCCATGTTTTTGATTTTTTTGAATTTATGTGGGTTTTTATGTTTGTTTTTAGGTGAAGGTACACCACATTAGGTACCCCCAGTGTGTGTGCCACTCAATGAAAGTGAGGGAGGTACGATATCTCTAGCATCCTTACTTTACCTCATTGAACTTGATGTGGATGGTGGGGAAGGTACATTATCTTGAGGACCCTGATTGTGCATGTTCCCCACTGTAATGTAATCAACTTGCTTAGGAAGATTGATAGAAATAAGCTCTCCCAATTAGGGCACAAAACTCTGAGGGGTGCCCATGTCTTGGTGGGGAAAAGTGAGTGAACCATCTGCACAGAGCTTATTTTGTTCTAACAGGTTTTGGACCACCTTCCTAAATGATTGGCAGTCGCAAATGTCATGCCCATATATAAGATGGTAGACACAATAGAGGCTTTCATCAAGTGACCCAAGCTTGGGTTCTCTTTGCTTAAATTCTGGTAATACAAATGCATTTGCTTCATACAAATTTTGAAATAAAGTTGTGATAGTAATCTGAAATGAAACTACTTGATGGACTAGATTATTGGACCTACGAGGCGACGGATGACCTTGGGGTTACAATTGGGAATATGGGGTCTCTATTTTGGTAATTTGAGGTACTACGTATGATCCATCTATGGGAAAAGACCCACTATCTATAATATCCTAAACCACCTTCTTGAATCCATAATAATTGCAAATGCCATGGCCCTCTATTAGATGATATAGACAGTAATGGTCCTCCCTATAACCTTTAGGTTTAGCTCTATTTGCATCTAAAGGGTTTATTTCAGTTAAGGTGATGACCTTAGCTTCTTGTAGCTTCTAAAAAATATTAGACATAGACTCATTTAAAGGAGTCCAAATGTGATGTTGTTGTTTTGAACGTTTAGCCTACAGTGGCTTAGGTTGGCCGAGTTAGCACTTGCTTTTGCTGAGGATTTTTTTGTGGTTGCATAGGAGGTGGTTTGACATCAGATGTGGGTTGCTTTTGTAATTCTAGGTTCTCAAGCTGGTTCATGATAAATTGAAATACCTCATTTTGCTCATCCATTGAGTACTCCATTCTATCTAGATGACTTAGAATGGATTGCAAGACTAACAAGGATTTTGTGTGTACCTCTAGTGATGATATTGGAATATCATTATAGACTAACAAGGGTGAATGAGTGGATATTAAAGACTCACCAGGTAAATGTAAATCATAAATGTCTTTCAGTTGAAATGATGTGGATGCTTCTTGATGATCCACTTTGATAGTGGCATCCACCTGCTCACATGTGTAACTCGGTTTATATTTTTGTTTCACTTTGTAGTGTTGAACTGTGTTAGCTTTAGTACCCCTAGTTTTATGTGGGAGAGATGCCCATTTTTGCTCTTTGGATGGCACTATAAGAAATGAGTTAGGAGTAACCAATTTCATAGGTTGTCACACTTCTATCGTGACAACATTGTTTGATGGTATTACCCATTGCACTGGTTGCCTTAGAGGAACTTGGTTCTCTACTTTAATGTTGACCATTCCCATGAACTCTTGAGAAGGTCCTTTAGCATTTGTATGAGTTGAAGGTGACTCCTCAACCTTCTGAGGTTGTTCTATTTCAATTGTGACCACTAATTTTTCCTCATGTTTAGGTGAAGAATTAAGGATGGGATCAATAGGTAGCAACTCGATAGGAGGTCAACCTAAATTCTCAATGGACTCAAATATAGGTATAAACATAGTGTTTGCATCTACATGCTCTTTGAATTCAATCTCGTCCAAATGAGTTTTGCCTTGCAATGTGGTGGATGAATATGGTATAATATGTTCTGATCTATCCACAACAACAATAGGTTCTTCCCATTTGATAAGAGTAACAGAGTATTCTAATGACATGTTTGAGATAGCTGTGAGCATCTCTGTGGTTGTCTTCATCAATTTCCCCTTACTTGGAGAAATAAAAGATGGATGTGTAATGGGTGAAACCAAAGGTGATTGCGGTGGTGAAAGTAACTTCACAACAAACCACGGGGTTACATCCAAACTCTAGATAACATCATTAGGTTTAGTGTTCATATGTTTGGGTGACACAATAGGCTCCTGTAGATGGTCCACTGGTTTATAATACTTAAAGGGATCTATGTCAGCCTCAACTACATGGACCTTATTTGCATGAATGTACTTAATGCACTGATGCATTATGGGTGGTACGCATTCCATGGCTCTTATCCATGGCCTTCCAAGAAGTATGTTATATTGTTTTAAACTCTCTAAGACGTAGAACAATGTAGGAATAGTCTTTTATCCCACCTCAATGGGGAGGACTGTTGTGCCTACTATGTGATTTTCCACATCAATAAAGGCTTGTAACATGAAGGTAGATGCTCTAATGTGGGAAGGTGGAATATTGAGATATTTCAATGTAGTGGTAGTGATGATATTGATGGATAAACCAGTATCAACCAAAACTTGCTTGTATGAAATATGATTAATGCTAGCTATAATGTGCAATGGTGGATCATATTCATTAACAGGGGCTGGTTTAATTTTCTATTTTTCAAAAGTAATCATAGGTTCCTTGTATGGTGGAATAGGCTTTAATTTTTGTAAGGACTGATAAATACTGAGCATTGACCTTGCTCACACGCTCCTTTTGATATTCCTTAGCCTCATGATTCGGTAAGGAATATTTGAATATATCATTTTTTTTATTATTGATAGCAAGGGGTTTTTTTTTCTATTTATGGAAATGGCTATCTACCTACCTAGGAGGTAACTCTTGATGATGCACAAGGTGCCTCATGTTGATTTGTTGCCTATGAACTCTAGGCATGGGTTTCTTTTTAGGAGTCACCCTATATGATTGTTCTTCACATAACTTATGTTGGCAAATCCTTTCTTCACACTGTTTGAGCTCATCCCATCTATGTTGTCAATATTTTCTCTTCCATGTATTATAGATCTAAATACTCACACTCAGTGTGCATGTCCTCCAATTGATCTTGGAGTAGCCACTCTCTCTAAACTACGTAAAGCCTAGTTTCCTGATTTCATCGGTCCATTATGAAATACTCATGGATTTCTATCTCACTATGGGGGTATTTAACTATTTTAGTTCTTTCCATGTATGTGGTAACCTTATCACCTTAGTGAAAAACTCTCCTATGTGAGGAAGTGGCCTCGCGATGACTATCAGGGTGTCGTGCAGGAAGATGAGATCCTCAGGAGAATGGTGGGTGTGACAACTACCAAGGTATCATGCAAGCATATTGAGATCCTTAGGATAAGAGTGGAGGTATTCAGATCCTCTCCATAAGTTTTTTGCTTCATCGTCTCATGATTTATCTCAGCTATGTGGAGTTATCATTATGCATTAACTAGGTAAACCCTAAAGGAAAACCCACCCAAAAGAGAAATTTGACTTCCAAAAAAGGTTATGGGTATTATATATCAACACAATTAGCATGATGAGCTAATCACAATGGGCTATGACTCCAAAAAGTGACTTTTGGGTCAAATTTTGTATTTTTGGAATATTTGGCCAACCGTGGCTTGTGGGAAAATGTCCAATTTGAGGAATTTTGGGAAAATGCGAAGCCAGGCCTCAAAAATGCTATGAGGGGTGCCCAAGGAGCTAACTAAGACAACAAAATTTTTTTAGAAAATTATGGGGTTGTCTACGATTTTTTATGACTGTTTTAGTGCATTTTTTCCTTATTTTGGCTTAAAAGTCGCTCAAAAATAGAGTAATCATAAAACCAAAATAACTTTTCCATTATAGATTCAAATTGCATGATTTTTTATTTTCTGGATGCAAAATCAAAAAGTAGAAATTTACTTTTTTTTTTTTGTTTGAAAAATTAGGGTTAGGGTTCCAGATCAAGGATCTTATGTGGATTACCCAAACAATAAAGAAACACACAAAGTAGACAATATGATTATCTCTTTTAAGGATTTTCTTGTGAACCCTAAATTGGTTTGATGTGTTTGAAATTTGTTGAAAATATAAACTACTCTCATAATGTTTAAATTTTTTTATGTAATTCTGAAATAGTTTAAGATTTTCACCTATATGCTCATAGCTTGACAACCGAAAATAAAAGTCACGGTCACGTAAACCCCCCAAAGTGTGGAGATGAAATCCACACCCGATAAAGGATCATAGGTCTCTTTCGATCCTCACCCAGCACACCGTGCATAGTGACACATCCCACCAAAGAGGAATACGGGCTATTTTGCACGGATAGGATGGATCTTGGAGTCAATACTAGCCAAAAGAACAAGTTTCATGGGATTTGAACCAACGAATGGAAATAACTGCCACTGTCATTGAAATCTACTAGTGGATGGATGTGAATTCTATCTCACTAGAATTTAAGTGTTGTGTGGTGTGTGTGTGTTCATTTTAACTTTGCAAAGAAAATGAAATGCATCAAGGAGCACTTAGATGATTTTTCCTACATGCTTTAAAAATAACATTTATATTTCAAAAAATGCACGTCTATACTAGATGATTTTCAAAGAATGCAAATTAACTATGAAATAATGGCCATTGATTGGACCTCAAAAATGCAAACTCCAAACATAATCTAGACCGTTGGAGACTAGGGTAGATTGCAATCAGAAGTCCGTTGTTCCTAGCAATGCCTAGAAGAAAATCTAAGAGAATCCAATATTTTTGCTTTTAACCTTTCTCTATGTTTTCTAATTAGACAAACTTCATCTACTACATTCTATAAAGAAAAATAGACAGACACAGGAAAACACAATGAATTGTCCCCTACCTGAGATCCAAGTCTATTGTAGATCAGGTTGTCTGCTATTTTTTTGTTCTCTGTTAGTCATGGCTATCAGACACGACTGAGACTGTGGGTCAGGGTTATCAGGTGCAGTTGAGACTGTGCATCGTAGCTATTAAGTGCGTCTAATACATGCACAGAGAAAATAAAAAAACATTAGAAATAATGACAAAAATGGGTCAATTCGATCGTGATCGCCATTTGTACCACCCTAAAATCATACACCTAGGCTATTGAATCAAATGTACCAAAATTAAAGCATGAAAAGATGAATAACAATGAATATGACAAGAAAGAACAACTTATTTATATTATAATTGCAAATATCTTTTACAAATATGTCCCACTTAGGGATACCGAATTTCTTGATACAATTGATACAATATTTTGAGCCTCTCAAAGGGGAGTAAAATACACAGGCTCTTATTGTAGATGCAAACTGCTCAAGGCTCAAAGAATCATTCTTCTCACTTGATAAAAGGAATATGTTTCCAAGAATGCTTTGAATATGACCAGATCCTATAAATCTATATTCCAAAAACAACATAGGATAGTTAGAAACAAAGGAGGCCTCTCATGATGAGTCTCTTAATAGGAATTTTTATGAATTAGTAAAAATATAGGAAGAAAGCATGAATACTTGTAAATATGATTACAAAACCTTTGAATTATTGTAAAGAATGATAAAAAAGCAATAAATCTAGCTATTATGATGCATAATCTACCATTAAAACTTGAAATGAATCAAATCTAATGAAACTAGTGAAAATTGACAAAATAGAAGGAAATAGAGCAAAACTACCTCTAATTTCTACAATTAACCATATAAAAGCATGAAGGAAAGTTAATCTACGTAAGATATACCTATTTTCATGTTTGGAATGAAAATACTATGGCTAAAACTAAGGAAATTGAGTGTCAAACCCTCATCGTGGGTCTAAGGCGCAATTGGCTTTGTTAGCCATGGTTGAAAGTCGTGGTTGAGGTGAAAATGTTATTTACCTTGTAACCAGGGATTGAATCTCAAATTCCTTTGGGTAATTTATGATCAAGGGTCACCTCTATATTCTAGAACTAATTGGTGATGTATTCTTTGAATTTGTAGTGGAAGTGGTTCAATTGTGGATGAATGATCTCTTCAAGCTCTTGAAACCTCCATAGCTTCAAATGTAGTCATGATTTCCAAATTGGTAGCATGTAGGCACTCCTCAAGGGTTGAAAATGGCTCTCCAAACTGGTAGGTCTTCATTGCATTCAATTGAAATCTTCTCCAGTAGTCTTATCCCCAATTTGGAGGGGGGTCTTATAGCACTCTCAATTCCTAATCCTGCCTTCATGGAGAAGTCAAGATCAAGAACCAGGAGGTTGGAACAATTGGGAGGAATATTTTGGATGCTTCCTCACTTGAAACCACTTGAAATTCATTGCCATGGCCATTATAACTAAATTTGGCTTGGCTCAAGAATTCAAAATAGTTTCAGGGCTAGCTGCGACTAAGGTTGAATAGGCCAAAAATGCCTAATTTGAGTGGTTAAAACCATTGCTCTCTCTTGGTATGATCCAATATCATTCATATGGTATTTTAGGATAGCCATATTAGTAGTCCCCTACACATGACACATTTTAGGTGTCTATAGTAAGACAAATAAGCCATATACACTAGAATGCCATAAATAGAGTTGGAATTATATTTATGAAAATATTACAATAAGTAGGGTCCGGTAAAGTGCTCGGGTCTTATATGACAGTGATTACAATGGTGCCTCCATTCGAATATCATAATAGATGACTCTTTCTCCACATATTTATTGCAATTATGTGAGATTTTCCAACTCTTGCGCATCCACTAGAAATAATCTCAGCTGGTCAAGTTTCCTGAACAGTTCCTGGGCAATAATAGAGGAAAGGCAAAAATGAGAAATGAATGAAAGAGACACAAGGAAAAAATATGACTGACCTTGGTACTTGGCTATACCTAGACTCAGGTTGCTACTCTCTAAGTCTTGATGACCTCTTTTGTTATAGTTCTCATCTATGTATAGTTCCAGGAGGATATCGAGTTGTGTTGTAACTACTTTTCCATCAACTCTACATCTGGCCTGATCTCCTATTATGTACAAAATCATGGTAGGTATAAAAAGATATAGATGGCCCACACTATTCTTCTTATAGTTGATCTTCCTATGTGATTATATCCCAACCACCTAGATAAGGTGGATCTAGCATGCCTTGATCAATTACATTCTTTGATATGCTAGGCCCCACTCCACCTTGTTCACTGTCGGGCACTTTTTCTTATGGGTCCTTTATCACTCCTCCTACTCCATCTCTAGGATTTTGTAAATTATGATCAATGTAGACCCATGCCTCATTGTGAAAGGTTAGGGTGAATGTTAGCAAGTTGACATCTTGGGTGATACTATTCACTCACTCCTTGGACCATTCCATGGTATTCTTAGAAAACACACATAAGCGATCCACCATTTCTACTAAAGAGGTGAACTGCTTTGTTAGCTTGACATTTTGAGTGAAGTCAAACTCTTGTATTTTATTAAAGACAAAGTCTTTAATATTGGGTGCTTGGAAAAACTCCTCCAACGTAAACCCACAGTCATTGAGTTTATTTTCTACTTCTTTGGTGCTTACTATTTCTTGGTCCCACCGGAGCCAGTTTGATCTGCTCTAAAGGTAAATGAAGACCTTTACATATTATTTTTCAAATAAATAGATAGATCCATCTCCTAAAGTCACCATCCCTGCACTGATCTCTACATAATTTTCTTTAAATTTTTGGAATACAGGGTATATCATGTTTACCTTCTGATTAGCTTACTGCAATAGGTTCTTCAAAATACCAGCACTATGTCTGGTGGGATAGATATTATAAAATATTGTTGTTAGATCAGCCATACTCTCCTACACCTTATATTTCATCTCCTACTTAAATTCCTCAATGATGTTGAAGTGATCACTGGCCTGCATGGCAACACTCTAAGAGGGAGTCAATATTTATTTAAGTTGATCTAACTTAGCTTGCAATTGCTGCACTTTCTATTGTAATTGCTTTGCCTCTATCGCCTTGGCATTTAAAATTGCAACCTCCTTTTCTACAACTACTGCCACTTATACTTGGGAGGCTACGTGTGATTTCATCATATCAGTTGAACCAACTTTAGCCATCATCACTTCTTTGTCAAAATTGATTGTGGCTTCCATTAGGCTCGATGGTAGGGTGATGGCAAACATAGAAGCCAACACATCACATGTTTCTTGTCCTATCATCTCCCTGGTCCTACTTAATCCTTTACTAGGAGATCTTTGTTCCTCCATGTCTTGTATCCAATCTTCTTCATAGGTGGTAAATTGGATTTCTTCCCTCACCCTAGACAATGTGAAATTGTCTATGTTTGGGATTGTGGATTTAGTCATGGCCCTCTTTTGGGTGGGATACTGTGAGGGAATTTTTGCCCAAATTTCATACTCCCTGAGTATGCTTGATAGTCCTCCTAATTCCTGTATTTTATTTAGAGCCTTAGGAGGAATCAGATGCTCATTTTGATTAATCACCAGAGTTATGGAGAACAAAGAGGATTGGCCAACTGCCAAATAAATCTGGCTGAATGGAGACATAAATGCTTAGGCCGAAGATGCTAAAATTTGTACTTGATGTGAGGAGCGAGTTACCAACTTATTTACTTTTGATGTAGTAGTGGGGGATCTAGAAGACATAGGGATTTTTGCTTGGTCTTGCTGAGATGCATCTACTATTTTCATCATGACTTCAAAAAATTTGAATCCTGGTGAATGATCTGGAAGGTGGGATCATGAAACTCTTATGGAGGAGCAACAGAGACCAGAGAGAATACCTTGTCAACCAACAATTCTCTATGCAGTCTCAATTCAGAGTTGTAATCCCCCACTACCTCTAACTTACTATGAGGTTTTCTATCCATCTTCCACACTAATTCTAATAACTAATTCTACCTAAAATATATTTGCTTTTCATACTCAAAATCATCCTCCCTATGTGTAACATGCAAGAGGGATTTATGATAACCATGAGGATCATAAGGCCTCCAAGTAATTTTTTGAAAATAATGAGTCCATATTCCATATGGCTAGAAGCAAAGATAAGTGGCCCAAGTATGTATAGCAACCCATTATGTAGGGTATCGACATTCATGGAAACCCTCCCTTTTTTGGAGATCAAGTACTACTCCAATTGTCCTAAAATAAAGTGAATTAAAAATGAGTAGTAGGAGAAATGGGGAAATTGTTCTTTATTTGCCAAGATGGCTTCCTGTAACTTTGTTAATTATTTTTTGATGTTTTCACTAATGACCTCCTCCCATTGGTACATAGGTGTTTTATCTCTTTTATTACATTGATTTATTAGTAACATAACCTCCTTAGTTATATGCTCTAAATCCTTTGTGCCCAACACAAAATTGATCATGTTCACATAATCCTAAGCCCAGGGGTAGATAATAAACTTACATATAGGGAAACTAGGAGACATATGTTTGTCCCTTTTTAGTAGCATACCTAAAAAGGAGGTTTTAAGCATGAAATTGGATTGGAGGGCCAATACTTAGAATTTCAATATTAACAAGGTTGTGGAGAGCTTGAACACCCTTCTGATTCTATCAGCTGTAAGTTGGAATACCACCTGGTTGGTGTGGTCCTTGATAGTCCTATTCCTTGGGGTGTATGCCACTGCCAACCAAGCAAGAATATATGACGATTGGTAGACCTTTGGGTAAACCAATTTACCAAGGTTTGTGGCCCATTTTTTGTAGATAGGGCTCTATTCACTACTATCTCTCTATGCCCTCATGAACAAGCCCCTTAGTAGAGTAGGGTGACGTTGGTTTTCCTCTTCCATTGAGTCAAAGTTGTATATTGTCACATTATCCACTTTGTGATGTTGGTTCGATGTAATATCTATGTTCAATATAGGCTAGTCAATTAGTACCTTTGGGTCCCTGACCCTTCTTGTTTTCTTAGCCACCGAAAAAGCCCCTGTTATCTCTTTAGTTCAGGCTTTTACATCTGTTACCCTAATTGCGGTTGTGCTTGTTGATACCATTAGGTCAGACATTTATGGATCAGGGATGTTCTTGCACACTAGTGTTTTCTCAATCTCTCACTAGTTCAATTCACATATACGACTAGTACTTGTGATGCACTCTTCATGTGTGTATTCAATCCACTCTCATTGATGATACAAGAGAAGTTCATCACCTTCATTTTAAAGAGTTGGAATTAATAGCATTAGGTGGAATGTCACTTACCTATTGGTTGAGAGGACCTTATTTGTCATGCCATGAGGGTTTGGCACATGAATTAATCCTTCATAGGGTACTTATTGGATGTCTTCTAGATTTTCTTGGTTGGATCTCTGTAGGGAGGAATTAAAGCCATCCATGTATCATATTCTTATTGATTCAGGCAGGGTGCACTTTAAATATGGGATGCATGACTTTGAGAGGAGGCACATGAAATTTATGTGCTTTTAATTCACCCATACGCTATTAATAAAAGAATTTGCATGACTAAATAGTAGAGCACATGAAATTCATGCCCCATCAGACCTTCATGCACTCCAAATGATATGGGGTGCTTGGCACAAAAGTAGGGTGCATGAAATGCATGCCCCATTGAGCCTTCATGCGCTCCATGCAAGGTAGAGTGCACAAATCAAAATTGAGGCACACAAATTTACATGCCCCTAGAAATGGGGTGCACAAAACAAAAGCAGGGTGTATGACTTCACGCACCCCTTAAGACATTTGTGCACTTTGCCCAAAATGGAGCGCATGAATCAAAAGTGAGGCATACAACTTTATGTGCCCTTTAAGATCTTTGTGTGCTCTACCCAAAATGGAGCACACAAATCAAAAGTGGGGCATGTGACTTCACACACTCCTTAAGACCTTCATGCACTCCACCCAAAATGGAGTGCATGACTTAAAAATTTGGAGTGCTTGACTAAAATTTTGAGCTCTCCACTAGGGTCAAGGAAAAAGACTCAAATTCAAAAACTAAACTAAAGGTAACAAAGGTGGAATTGTTTATAATGCCAATAGAAACCATGCTAAAAATACAACTAACATATATTAGGTCAACAAAAATAGTTCTATAATTGGCTGATCGGTCTACAATACTCTCAAATGGAATGTTAGAAGACGTCATTATAATTGTGGAAGCATAGGAATATCCAACAAAATTTCTAGTTTTATATTTAAAATTAGGAATGGGTGGTTACCCACTCATATTAATATCCCTAGCTAGCAATGGTTGTGTAGTGACCCTGGGGAAGCGACGCACTATCCACTGCTCTATTTGCAAATGTTATTTGATTTATTATACTTAATAATGCATTAAATGAAAGATGTGAAAACAGATGCAACTGAAATACAAAGAAATGAATGAATAATTCTCTTTATTTATTTTTCTCAAGTTCGGTTACATATAGATCCCTCTAAGGGATTCCCTTCATTTGATACAGATTTATGGTATCCCATTTTAAGGGATGATACGCTCTTGTAGGCTTCCTGGTGATGCACACGGAACTGTATGAGGGCTTACATATACCTCCTTCTATAGGTATTGTTCCTAGAGGGATCCTTTTGCTTTCGTATGTTGATAACCTATCCAGTGAACTTGTAGTCCTGCAAGCATGAAAACAATAGTAAACACTCAGCTATTCGAGATTGCCTCCTCGGATGAGGCTGTTAGCAATAACCCTAATGATAATTGGAAATATGCTTAATGACAATAGAAACTAATGCTATGAATGCAAGTAAATGCGAGAAATCAGATCTATGCTAATGGCATGAAAATATGTAACAAGCTAAATAAAGGAAACTGATGCTAAAAACCCTAGGCTAGGCTTGCGGGCCACTGTCCAAGATAGTGGTCGCTAAGATGAAAACCCATCTCTATTGCTCCAAGGCTATGGATCTAGACTTGTTACTGATGTTGAAATGATTTTCATTTATGTTTGATGTGTTGAATATCTTGTAGATGATGAACTCTCAGTCGGTTAGCACTTCGTTTCTCCTAAGAGGTGCTTCGATTTGCTTTCCAATTTGATAGGGATTTACTACAAGAAAAGCTCTGCAAGTCTCAAAAAGCTTCCAAGATTGTATTTCTGCAAAAGGTCTCACAAAAGCTCTCCCAAGTCCCCCTTGGTGCTCTTAGGTTTGCATCTTATAATATATTTGAAGCCCTAGGTCAATGTCCAACCCTAGGACTGAATTTTGTATGCACACTAGATGTTAGCATGAGAAGTTTTATCTTTTTATGTGTTTGAAGGCCAGTTAAACTGATGTCTTAACTTGGACTTGAGTCTTTCATGTAGACTGGCTATGATGAGGAATGCAAAGTTATCCCTGCTTAGTTTTATTACATGTAAATTGCCACTTCCACCTGATATTAGGCTAGTATGATGATAAGTTGCTATTTAGGGCTTAATCATTGTCATCTACAGTGGCTAGGGCTAGCTACTCTGAGCTTCAGTGGCCAGAATCCAGTTGCTATGGTTCATAGAAGCCAGGCTTGGATGGGCTAAAACTACCCCAAAATGAGTGGTGAAAACCAATTTTAGCACTTGGAAGGTCCCAAGGTTTAGTCACATGGTCTATGAATGCCCACATGAGTAGTTCTCCTAAACATGACATGTTTCAGGTATCTATAGATACCCCTTTTTGGGATGCACTATGTGGAAAAGACACAACATGGAGTAAAAACGTAGACTGTTATGTTTGTGGGGTGTATGATGATCATTGGTCTGATCAATGCTGGATGTCCTAGCCACACAATATGGCATGCATCCCTGAATCATTACTTCAACTTGATTGAAGATTTAATTATGTAAGAATATTGCACATGTTTACTTGCACTCATTCCTCAAATGCAATTGAGTAGCTTATGGCACTACAATAGAACCGACCAAAGGAGAGCTAAAAATTGATATGTTATATTTTGCTTATGATCCTAGCAAACGGGGAAGTTTTGTGATAGTTGCTTACAATGATTCATAGGACGAATGTGATTTTGATGTGATTGAGTGATCTTTGAGTGAATTTAATTATGATCATTTGAATATTTGACTACCCCCTCACACAACACATTGGTGAGGGAAGGGCAATGAAATAAGTGACAAGTCACTTGACCAATGTTCCTGGTTTGGTTCCTTTCTAGTGTTTGTATTTTTGATGGGGAATCCCCCATCCATGTATGACTTCATTATTTTCAATAATCATTCATCCCTATCCCGAGGGGCAGTCCGACCATAAATAGCCTTCTTAGGGAGTTAGGATGACTGATTATATTTAGGCTTGTGTTGAATCACTTGGCTCAGTGATGTAGTGCCATAAAGGAATTAAGATGATTCCATCACACTCGTGGAGCAGTTCGACCATCTTGGTCTTCTTCAATATTGAGGGGGTACATCACAATTCCAATATGATTAATTTACCCCAAGTAGCCCTATGGTAACTCACTCATCTCACCAAATTGCATGGAGTGCAAATCGCTACAAGCGCTAAGTTGATAAAGTAACTGGATATGAGGCTTACTTGAGATTTTGTTTTTATGTGATTTTTTTGTTATTTTGATCATTATGATGTTTATGAATCATCAAAATATGCCTATTTTATTTTTTTGCTATTCCTATTGGAAGAAATTTTCCTGTATTTGCCTGTGCTACTGGCCACTGTCAGATCCAGTGAACCCCAAATGCATGTTCATGGATACTCTCAACCTCAATGGCCAAAAACTGTGGGCCACCGATGACAACTGTAGTCAAGGCATAACTTGGGAAATATAAAAGCAGCCTAGGGTTTTGACTTTTTTCTTTTCCTAGATGGCAATTTGCTTTTCTGATATCTAGAGTGAAAGTGACTTGTTAAAACTTGGAGAGCTTATCGATGAGGACCATGTCTATGTGGTGCGAGGTGTCTACAAGTGGAGGAGTCAGAGCTTCTTGGTTACTCTTCGAAACCCTAACCCTGCTCATTTTTAGTAAAAATGAACCACACTAAGTAATCGGTGAGCGAACCTCATTAAACTTGTTGGCAACGAACCAAACCCATAGATAGTCTTACTTTAGAATTTTTTTTTGTGGGCTTACCTCCCTTTTTTGTTGTTTGTAATTTTTTTTATGTTTTTGGCCTAGGGCATACGCGTCTATCATGTCGCTCGTTGGCCACTACCACACAGAGTGGCCATTTTGGCCCGTGACTTGGTCGTTGTCGATGGCAGCGACGGGTTCAAAACTCAATGGTCTAAATTCTAACCATTGGGATTTAGCCGCTACCAGCCTCAACGGTCGATTTCTGGTCGTTGTAGACAAAAGCGACCAAGAAACCTTAAGTAATTTTTGATTTTTTTGTATTTTGAGATGATTAATTGATTTTTAATGAATTTTTGAGTTGTTTTTCTAAAATTTTCTGCATGATTAGGTGCATTTATTCTTTTTTCACTTAGATTTAGGATAGTCTATAATTATTTGCATAGTTTTACATGTTTTATGATGTTTTATACCTTAAATGCATTGTATTTATGCCTTGAATTCTGTACTTAGATTCTTTCAGTTCAGGCTCGGGACCCAAAGCTCTTAAATGATCTCCTACCATGTATGGATGATGCAGACTGGGCATGGTTTAATGCCTACATATTACAGTATGTGACCAGGCTACCCCAGATTATGTCGGATCAGGCCTACCTCACGACCTTGGCTCACCGATGGGATCCTATGACTAATACCTTCCACCTTCCTACCGGTGAGATGACTATCATACTAGAGGATGTATATAGGATTTTTTAGATTCCTTTTGATGGAGTGGCCATCGTTTCTTTGGCCACTAAGGACCACAAGGTAGTC
Source organism: Wollemia nobilis (assembly GCA_028583015.1). Taxonomy (NCBI): domain Eukaryota; kingdom Viridiplantae; phylum Streptophyta; class Pinopsida; order Araucariales; family Araucariaceae; genus Wollemia; species Wollemia nobilis. The sequence continues at coordinate 10,193,384 of JAQPPZ010000465.1, forward strand.
TTTTATTGGGTGTTGGGTGGCATGTTGTGGCTACCTTAAAGGAAACCAAATCTAGTGGTGTGTCCATTCTATGATGGTACAGGGAGAGGGTATTTTATGAGAGGCATGCGATGTTTCTGATGGTAGTCTGCAACATGCTTCTCCTAGACTGCTCAGGTTTGAGGTTCCCTTGGAACCTCCTTGTGATGGTTCAGGATTTGGTGGATAGTGAGGACCTTATAATCTATGCCTGGGGGAGCGCTTTGCTAGCGTAATACTATGATGAGTTGGATTGCATCCGAAAGTTGGGTTGTACTAGCATCGCTTACAACTTGATCTTGCATATATGGGTATGGAAGCATATCCACATAGAGTATCCCAGAGGGCTTTCCATAGATATCATATATATTGATGATTCGATGTAGTGCTATGCCACCATATGGGCTCAAGGGCATAAGGGGTGCAAGAACCACCCTCATGCGAGGGAGCTCCCACACTACATTGCTTATTTTACTGGGATACAGGGCCAAGATATCATATGGCACCCATATCATGACTGCCCATTCTAGGATGATCTAGCTAGATTTACAGCTAAGATGAGGTGTGAGCGATGGATCATTAGCCGCAATGGCGACATCATAGAGTACTTATTCTACTTTCATGTCCTTTGTCAGTATGAATTGTAGCAATATGTGCCATTTTCCCTGGTCCTATATAGGTGTATCAAAGTAGAGAGAGACATTTGTCCATCCACATCACAGAGCTTACCGATGAGGAGGATGACCTAGTAGTTGATGCAGGTGTTTATGGGGTAGTCACATATTCTTTCACATAGTGGTGGGGGATCTCTTGTGGCATGGTGATGGTATCCTAGACCACGAGGATGATGGTGATGATGGAGGTGCAGATCTAGCAAGGAAAAGAGTCCAACCCAAGACTAAGGGATGGGGCTAGCCGATAGAGCAGGTGGCAGTAGACGAGTAGAAGTATCCTGAGGAGGAGGAGATAGATCTTGAGTAGATAGATTCTCCTCTTAGGGCACAACTGCATGAGGTAGATACTGAGATCTAGTCAACCAAGATCTAGGTACATCGGTGAGATGCCACTATAGCATAGCTTATGATACAGATACAAGTATTGTAATCTGCTATTGGGAGTAGTGCTACCAAGATGTAAATTGTAGTTATTCCTTCTATAGATATCAAGCTCTAATAGACCAAGATATAGGTATCAGAGTAGGATGCCACTATAGCACAACTCACAACACAAATATAGGCTTTGCAGGCTACTATTGAGAGTGATGCTACTCGGATGTAGATTTTTGTTGCTCCTATATCATAGGGCCCTCCAGGGGCAGATCCAGGGGCAGAGAATAGGCATCTATAGATCTTTTTGGATGATTGTGATGCATAGATATCTTATGATGCAGCCTACATTACCGCTCTCTTATGATAGATCAAGAGGCTAGGAGCCATTCCTATGGAGAGGACAGGTGCAAGTGGATCATAGGTTAGAAGGTGCTCTACCTCAGGGTAGTCTTCAGTCATGTCGATCCAGAGGACTCAATCCCATGCAAAGAGACCAGTGGCTTCACACCACTCTACTCGAGATCCAGCCATAGGGGGAGCAGGCCCGGTTTGATTCATGATGTACTTTAAATTTTATTTTTGAGGTCAGTTGACCTATATGACTATAGCCCATGGGCGTTTTGTACATCTATGTATTTGATACACACATTTATATATGATATATTTTGGATTATGATTCATTATGTGTATCATTTATTGCTTATGTTTATGTTTTATTTGTGTGATGTGATTATGGTGTTATGATGGGTTGATGTATGTTTTAGATGATAGGTGATATTTATGATGATGTGGATATTTGGATGGATGCTTACGTAGATTCTTATATGATCTAATTATTGTCTCATGATTTGATGTATCATGAGTCGACTTAGTGATGAATTTATAATTTTGATTTAGATTTACATGGACGAGTTATGAACTATGTAATTGTGGATGTAATGTTATTGTTAAATGCATGTTTAATTTTTGCTTTAGTTGTATGCATTTGACATGTGTTATGTCATGGTAAATGCAATGTGTGTAATGCATTATCTACATGGTTTTTGGTCTAATGTACATGAAATTATATGCTTCAATCATAAGGAATGCATATGATATGAGCTTCACAATCTAATGGGCGACACCACAGAACGTATATTAGTTATGAATGTAAATAATCACTCTTATCACAAGAGTTAATTATTTGAGAATCCATATGTTAAATGTAATGGCATGGAATGCATGTATTTTCTTGATAAGATTCAACAATTTAAAAGATTCAAAATAGTCAGTGGCCATGTAAATATCATTTTTGACATCTATACAGTATCCAACCTACTTTGTTAACACCCTTTAACTCACCAAACCTCATAAAGAATAATTTATGATGTGATCGATAATAATATTTGTTGCTATGTAGGAAGTTTTGAGGTTTTTCTCGAGAATCAAACACTCTAGTTATCCTATCAGCAGTTTCGTACTGACCATACAAGACTTTTGAAAAGCAAGACTTTCATCATGGACCTAAAAATTCATTTTCCATGTGTGTGCAAATGAATGTATTTAGATAGTACTCAAGCATTTCCTCTGATGTCAGGCGGGATTCTTTTAGCCTATTTCTAAGATCGAGGATCCTCAAGTGTTCATATAATCTTGTGTTGGACTTGGACTATACCACTAGGCAGTATTGGGTTACACAAAGCTAGCTCATCCACATAAACATTGGCTTACACAAATGCAAGGTGCTATTGTGATAAACATATCATCATGCGTAAGGACACCATCATTGCAAAGATGGTTGTACACCAAACCTATAATGGGGATCTCATTTTGGTTTTGTACAATGCTGAGAATTCCAAGGATTCAAGCTCCATTCCCTTATTTTCTTCATTTTATTTGGGATATTTGCTCATGCTTAGTGATGAAAATCACTGTTTATTTTTTATTTTTATTTTTGTTTTTCTCTTGAGCAAGGGATTTATGTAGAGATGATAATCACTTGTTTGTTTTACCTTTGACTTTTTGTTGATTTTGGGATTTTGCTTGTTGTAATAAAAGCAAGGGATTTAATTGGGTAGGGTAGAACTTGTCCTTTTTCCAATTCTCAGCACCTTTGAACCAATAGCACAGTGGGATAAGCAAGGAATACCCTTTTCACTTATGGCAACCTAGACCACTTTTGTAGTTTTTATCTTTCCCTTGTACAAACTAGGATTTTAGTGTTTTTAATTAGTGATGGGATTTTGAAGTATGCTAGGCACTATCACCACTAGACCTCACCCTCTACTAATCAAGATGGCTTTCCACAAAATATTGCTAAGACCCATAGATATGGTTGAATGAATGAAAAACCTTAGCCTATTCCTTATAGAAACAAGAAGAGGTTGTGTTGAAAAATACAATTACACACATGGATGAATGGGTGAATATGGATTTGAGCATGTGTGGTGGCGATACAAACTATGGCATAATTTGCAAGATTGTGATCATAACCTATCATAATGCAAATGTAATGGATGGGGATGTTAAATGCAATGCAACTATATGAATGCAGGTGTAAGATGCATATGTTTTGGTATTTTTGATTTTTGCATTGTTTTTGTGCTTTTGATTATTTTTTATTGTTTTGTATTTTTTATTTTATTTTGACCAAAGAGCTTATTGTGCATTTTGAGATTTTAGGGTTTGACCAAGCAACAAGCAGATACCCTTGAGTATTTTTTATTGAATTTGACGAAGTGGCTTGGATACCCTTGGATCATTTTTGATTGAGGTGACCAAGCGACATGCATATATCCCTAGAGCATTTATGATTGATTTTGACCAAGCGGCTTAGATTCCCTTGGAGCATTTTGATTTAGAATCTTGACCAAGTGGCATAAAGATACCCTTGGAGCATTTTTGGAATTAGAATATTTACCACGCGACATAAAGATACCCTTGGAGAATTTTTGATTAAGTCTTGACCAAGTGGTATAAAGATACCCTTGGAGCATTTTTTGTTTTTGAATCTTGACCAAGCGGCATAAAGATACCCTTGGAGCATTTTTTTGTTTTTGAATCTTTTATGTTTTTATGATTTGTTTGTAATTTTAATGCTTTGTATTGTTTTTGTACTTTATGACATATTTGAATGTTTTTGTATTTTATGTATAAAATACCTTCAAGTGAATGATATTGAGAGGCTCAGGCTCTTCAACACCACCCAATGATGTGAGGCGATATGCTCCAAGCCCAACCCTTTATGAGATTATGTATGGGCCTATCAAATTTACCGTAAATTTGTCTCGTATGTGTGGTGGTAGATTTGAGTTTTGTTGGTTTTCTTTGAGCACAAGATCCCCTACTTTGAATTATCTTAAGTAGACTTTACTATTGTAAGATCACACAAGGTGATCCTGATAAACGTGAAGATGCTCCAAGGAATTGACTCGGCATTCATCAAGAAGCATTAATTTATTGAGGCAGCCTTTTTGTGTGGTGTCATCATATATGAAGTCCTTCAATGCTATGCGCGGGGTTGGAATTTCCAACTCTAGGGGCATGATGGCCTCATCGCCATATACAAGTGAAAACGATGTTGCCCCAATGGGTGTTTGCACACTAGTCTTGTATGCCCATAATTCAAGAGGCAATTGTAGATGCCAATCCTTATGATTATCTTTCACCATATTCCTCAAGATGGAGACTATTGTTTTGTTTAAGGCTTCTGCTTGCCCATTTTCTTGCATATAATAGGGTGTTGAAGAGCTATGCTGAATATGGTATTTGTTCATCAAAGCAAGCACATTTTTGTTCTTGAAATATGGTCCATTATCCGATATTATGTTTTATGGGACCCTAAAATGACTTAAATTATTATGGAGTATAAGCTCCACAATCCTTGGTCTAGTTGTCAACGTCAAGGGGATCACTTTGACCCATTTGGTGAAATATTCAGTGGTCGTAATGATGAATGTGTGTCGAAATAAGGATGGGGGTGATATCTTCCCAAATAAGTCTAGTTCCCACTACGAGAAGGGCCATGCTACCTAGATGGGTTGTAAGGCTTGGGATGGCAATTGTGTGAGGTTTGCATGATGTTGGAATTTAACGTATTTCTTAGCATACTCGTAGCAGTATTTTTCCATAGTGGGCCAATAGTAGCCCATTCTAAAGATGCACTTAAAAATAACCATGCCACTAAAATGACCACCACACATACCTTTGTGAGCCTATGAAATTTCCTAGGATGCTTCTTGCGGCTTAAGGCAATAGAGGAGCATTCCATCATAACCTCATCTGTAAAGGATCTCTCCCAATAAAATGTACCTTGTTACCTTCTGTTTAAATGTTCATATTTTATCATGTGATAGGTCTTGCAGTACCATTACAATATTTAGGAAGTCCCGTAACTAGGAAAGTCAATCCTGATAAGCCACAACTTCTATAGAAAATATGGCATGTTCCTCCTATATTCTAGAGTTTGTGAATACATATTGAGAAACAACCCTATGATGAATGGTTATGCCACACTCCTCAGGTCCTTGAGAGATAAATGACCCCCAAGTTTTCGTTTGTAATAAATCTCTAGCTCTGAAGGACCAATCCAAATTTTTTTTGATATTGGCCATGTTGACTGATTCTCTATTATCAAAAGCCTCACGCTGTATCGTAGAGTGCAAGAGCACTTTAACATAAATGGTTGTGAAATCCATAGATGGATTCTAAGGGATTAAATATCCCAAGGATGCCATGGTGTTCGTGAATCTATTTTGCGTATGAGGGATTGCCTCGATGTCATACCATTCTAGCCGGGCTAGGTAGGTGTCAACAAGTTCCTTGTATGATTTCAGGATTGGGCATCAACATTGGAACAAACCCTTGACTTGATTAACTATGAGCAAGGAGTCACCAAAGATATTAAATATTTTAATGCCCATTGCGGTGTTTTTTTGAAGTCCTAAGATCAGGGCCTCATACTCGGTGTTATTGTTTGTGCAAGAGATTCTAGTTTGAATCATAAGGGCAATGGAGCGCCCTATGGTGTGTTAAATACAATCCCTGCTCTACCCCCTTGCTTGCACTTTGAACCATCGAAGAAAAATGCCATGTCTCTTTTTTTCTCAGGTTATTGGAGTTTCAAAAGATCTGATAATGCAAAGACTGCATCATCAAGTAGTTCTATGGTGAGAGGCTTGTTCTCCTAAATATATGCCTCTACTAATTGATAAGCTATGACTTATTCCTTGATGGAATTTTGGCTTATGAATTCTAGGTCAAATTATGTCAATAGCATGATCCATTCTAACGTACGTTTATTGTGATAGGTATTGTTCATCATGTACTACAAAGGATTTTATTTGGAAATAACGTAGGTCGTATGGCTCAACGTGTAGTGTCACAACTTTTTGGTCACAAAGACCACTGCCAAACACAACTTTTATACATATGCATATCATAGATCATAACTCACCAAGGTGCGATTGATGTAATATATGGCTTGCTCTTTGTCTTATGCATTCTTTTGGGCCAACATGGTGCCCAAAGCGAAATCAGTAGCCGATATGTATAGTAAAAATTGTACATTTGGCCTTAGTAGAGCTAATACTGGCGGTGTTGCCAGGTAAATTTTGATCTCTACAAAGGCTTGTTGGTATTCTTCATCGCAATTAAAATGGACTCCTTTGTATAGTAGTCGATTCATGGGTCAAAATTTATCTAAAAATTGTGCAATGAATCATTTTATGGATGCTACCTTTCCTTGCAAGCTTCTTAACTCCCTAATGTTGGTAGGGGTGGCCATTTCCAATATAGCCTTTACCTTTGTAGGATCAACTTCAATGCCTAACTTAGAAATGATGAACCCCAAGAGCTTACCAGAAGTTACGCCAAACACGCACTTCTTAGGATTCAATCTGAAGTTGTGCTCAATGAGGTGATCGAAGACTTTCTTAAGGATTTTAGTATGCTCTTGCCGCAATACAGACTTGGCCAACAGGTCATCCATGTAGTCCTCTAAGATTTTATACATATAGTCATGAAATATGTATGTCATGGCCCACTAATATGTAGCACTAGCATTTTTAAGGCCGAATGGCATAACCTTATAACATAATGTTCTCCATGGAGTGATACAAGAATTTTTATGTTGGTCTTCAGGTTTAATTTTGATTTAATTGTAACTAAAAAAACCATCCATTAGGGAGAGCATCTCATGACCTACGGTGGCATCTACAAGAATCTATGTTAGGCAATGAGAATGAATCATTTGGAGTTGCCCTATTTAAGTCTTTGAAGTCTGTACAAATACAGATTCTTCCATCTGGTTTTCCAACGAGCACCATGTTTGATACCCATTTAGGATAATCGATAGGAATGATAAAAATCACATCAAATAGTTTTCGCAAATCATTCTTTGCCATCAACATGATGGTTGGATGCATTTTCCTCAGCTTTTGCTTGATCGAATTCTTTGTGGGATCCAATGAAATATTGTGTACAAATAACTTTGGATCAAGCCCTGGCATGTCTTTGTAGGTCCAAGCAAAAATATTAGGTTTCTCCTTGATTAGAGGGATTATAATGGCTTGTTTCTCTAGAGATAGACATTTTATGAACTTGAATTTCTTTGGTTGAGTAGGATCATCATTGATGTCCACCTCAAAGTCACTTCTATAGCCATATGTGACCCATCCTCTATATGGTGAGGCATGGGTATTAAATGAATGTCATTGGTGAGATTTATAGGCCCTACTGACTCGGGATCCAAGCCAACATGGAATACATCATATGCACATCCTGATGTAAATTGACACGATGGTAACATATCTTCATTAGGAAAAATATCCTCAGGCTCTACAAGGGAATCAATAGTATCTCAATAAATAGCATAAATATCAAGATACAATGGTTTAGTAGGATATGTTGGGTTACGAAGTGGAGTGGTCAAATCAATGAAGATTGTGTTGATGGACGGAATGAAATATCTAGGACCCTATGGGTGAAATCTTGTCTTAGAGGTTTTCCCTCCTTACTCACGATGAGGTTCTAGAGAAAATGGAATCTCTAGATCTAGCCCATGAGCAGACTGTATAATAGGATCATTAGGTTCAAATAGCTATATGAACATAGGTGGAGGGGGATTGATCGCATGATAAATGGCATCTAAGTCAATAGGTCTTTCCAAAAACTGCAAGCCAAGGTCTATGGTACAAAGTGTCGCTTCTCTTTCTACCAGCATGTTGACTCACCACAAGTGGCAAGGCCTAAGATAAGCCATCTTAGTCTCATATTCATAGTCATCATCACTTATCCAAAAACCATTGGCATTGGTATGTGGCCCTAAGAAAAGGGGCACATGTCTTGTCCCTAAGTAGGCCATATATGTCTCATCCTCATATTCTTCGTCACTTATGAAGATTCTATTTGCATTAGTTTCTTACCCAAGCTATGGGACCATTGCCTTGGCCCTAAGTAGGCTCTTTCTATTGAGTCCTCTAACTCATAGCCACTTTCTTTTGATATGTATCCACTCTCATTGTGGTTGGACCAGGCAAGGCTTTGTAAATAGCGAGGCCTATGATAGGCTAAGCTTACCTGTACTTCATCATCGCTTGCCACATATCCATTTTGTCTCACTCTTCATCCCACAAGATGCAACCTATAGGGGTGACATCAATTGAGAAGTTTGGATGATGAATCTTTGGTGGTGGTATGTTTACTATGGCCACTTGTCTATTGATCAAATGTATTGTACTTGGTGGGTGATAAGGAATAAAATTGATGTATTCTCCTAATCCCAAGCTTAATATGTCTAAGGATGTTGCTAGAGAGTCAACTTGACCTCTAATATGGTAGCCTAATCCAAACTTATCAGTGAGAAGTTGGTTTTGCGGCTTGCATGTTTGCCTATGCCCCTACTCATATATACCAAGACTGTAGCCATGTCAATGGCAACATTCAAAGTAGCTTAGAGAAAACTCAGTATTAGAGAGACAATGAACATTAACAGTGAATAGTTCATCATTGTCCTCTTCTACATTCAAAGACTTATGGGCATAGTCTAGTCCAGCATAGATAAAGTTGGTCTGGTTGGGAGGAATTCTAAGTGGAACCACTATTCCCACTGATGGTCTTAGGTCTTTTGGCTGTCCCATGTCCTATACAGACTCAATGATGGGCATGAATATTATGTTCTGTACAAGGTACTCTCCTATCCCTGTGCTTGCCAAGTGTATTGTCAAATGTGATGTGGATGACCCTATAGACGAAATTGGTGAAGCAGGTTCTAGTATTTCCTTGGCTTGATCCTAGAGATCTTCCTCTTACATGGGCCTTGGGATTTGTGCAATGGATATAGTTAGCAATTCCTTGGGATTTTATTCCTTGATTAAGGGTACCTTTAGCTTTTTATTATCTTTAGTTTTAGTAATTGATGGTTTCTTAGAAGCGTCAGTTGTTTTGGGTGCAAGAGGAGGTGTCAATGTGGATGGGTCTTTTCGTACCCCTTTATCTCTGTCATCTAGTTGGGTAGTTGGAGATGAAGGTCCTACATATAGGTGGGTGGAAGGAATCACAAAATATCCTGGAATATCCATCTAATGGACATATTTGAATGGCTCTTCATCATCCAAAACTACATAGACTTTGTCATCGTGCACATACTTGACACATTGGTGTAAAATCGAAGGCACTAACGTCATATCACTTATCCAGGGATGTCCTAGGAGGATGTTGTATTGCATGGCCCCTTAAAATATATGACACATCACAGAGATGGTCTTATGCCCCACATTAATGGGTAGGACTATCATTTCCATAGTAGATCATAAAGCATCATTGAAAGCTCTTAATGTGTAGGCTCCTTGAATGATATTGGATTTGGGGATCTTAAGGTGCCCTATTGTTGTTGTTGTGATGATGTTGATTTATAAACCTGTATCGATCAAGACCCACTTAAAAGGTAAATCATTGACTAATGTAACAATGTGCAATGGAGGGTCTAGTAAGGCAGTAGGTATTGTCTTAATCTCATGATCATAAAATCAAATTACGGGTTCTTGGCATTGTTGTACTTGTCCCACAAAATTAGTGAATACATATGAATCTTGTGGTTGGAGCTCAATTGATCTCAAAATCTCTATCAAAGTCTTCTTGTGCTTTGGGGACTATTGTATGAGCTCATAAATAGATAGCTTGGCCAGAGTCATTTGTAATTTTTGTTCTATTATACTTCGAACAGTTACCACAGGTCAAGTTGGTAGACCTGGAAGGTTGTTTTGCCCCTGCCTCTACCTAGGTGCAGCTGGGACATTAATGGGAGTTGTAGGAGGCTGTGGTTGACCATATTGTCTACTCTTGGTTTATTTGTTGACAATTTCAACCATCCCAATATATTCATGGGTAGGTGTATCGATTCAGACCTGATTGAATTGGCACCTTGCCCTCTAGGGACCTCATGGTTTGGCAACAGGTTTTTGTATATGCCCATATCTCTGTTATTGGGAGCCAATCGGTTGTCAAATTTAAGTTCTCCTGCTTCAATAATATTTTGCACCTGGTTCTTGAAACCAATGCATACTTCAATGTCATACCCTAGTATTCTATGATAAGGACAAAACTCATCTTCCATATATCCTTTTGGTGTAGGACAAGAGATACATCAAGAAATTTGATCTTCCCAACCTCTCTCAACTGGTTGAAAATTGATTGCATTGAATCTGATAGAGGTGTGAAATAGCGAGGTGGCTTGCATTCTCTGTTTTACCCTTGATTGTTCTTTTGATTGTAATTGGCTAGTGGGGGTTGTGCTTGATAGTTTTGGGGTTACTGCGCATTTCCATATTTGGGTGTAGCCAATACTACTTGATTAACTAGAGTAGGTTTTGCCTACTTCTGCTTATATTTGTCATTCTTTCCATTTTTGTTCCACTCCTTATTGGTTCAGATCTTGATGGTTCTCTCATCTACTTTTATGTCCTCAATGAGTTTATTATGTTCCAAGGCTTCCTCAAACGAAGGATATTTTTGAATTTATAACAAGAGGGAGATGTGTTTAGAACAACTCTTGGTGAACATGTGGACGATTTATTCTATGGGGACGGAGAATGATAAATTTACCATGACTTTTCTCCATCTATCCCCATAGTCCATTACTAGCTCATCATCATATTTTTTTAAGTTGGCCAGGTCTGAAAGGTTCACATTATTCTTAGCACCAAAGGAGAAACATTTTAGGAAAGCATTTACTAGTTGTTCAAAAGTGGATATGTTGTGCTTGGGAAGTTGGTTGAACCATTGTGTGGCAGCACTTGAAAATGTCATAATGAAAGTTCTCATGATAAGATCATAATTATCTTCAATATTAAAACATGCATTGATGAAATTGGTAACATGCTCTTGTGCATCCTCTTTGCCCTTGAATTTTTCTAACCTAGGCATCTCAAAGTGCTTAGGATACGTAGGGCTAGGAACTGATGGGCACAATGGCTGGTTGTGTATTTTACTCAATGTTGGTTGGTTCCCAATCGTATCTTGCTTCTCAAAGGACTTAATACTTTCAGTGAGTGCCTCGAATGCCTTTTAATAAAGGATTTCTTCTTCTTGCAAACCCACTCGCAATTGTAATGGAGGTAACCCTTTATCCACTTGACTTGTTCTATTCTCCTCCCTCCTATGAGGGGATTTAGGATGTGTTTGATCTCAATTTATCATGTTGACCCTTTCTCCACAAATTTGATTTTATTCATGATTTGAGTGGTGGTTTTGTTGTGGTTTGTCTTCTTGCCTAGTGTGCCTTCCTTTTGGGGAGTCAGTGTGTTTATCTCTTTGGTGGTCATCACCATTTGCTTGTAAATTGATACGAGCTAGCTACTCAGATTGTTCTCTTAAACATTGCTCATGTTGGTGCAAGAGCCTTTCTCTTTGTTTGTCAAGCTTGAGAGCTTCAACTAGCTCTCGCTCTTTGTGCAATACATTTTCTAAAAGTTGCACATGGTCATATTTCATTGTTAAAGAAGACTCATGTTTGTTTAATTATGTTTTTGTGGTTCTAATTCATAGATTCCTCGAAGAGGTTTCTACTATTTCTTTTCTCTTGCTAGCTAATGTAACTTGTTAAGTGTGTTGATAAGTGCCTCTATTATCAGAATCTATATGTGTACTATGAGGTTGCTTTGAAGCTTCCCCATGTTGGGTGGTGCATTTAGAAGTAACACTTTGTGAACTTTAAGATGCAAAATTTTTAGTGGCTATGGTTATGGGAGATGGTCTTGAATAAAACCGATCCAACTCATCTAACTATATTATTTTCCATGGCTGATCCCATGGGATGTCATTTACTCCAATGATTTCATAATATATTGGAAACCTTCATCTTGTGTGAAGGGTATATTCTATTTTGTGCCTATGACTGGATGTAACTCTAGTTTCCTATCTCTTAGTGGGAAAATCTATTCCAAGTTTCTCATGTGAAGTTTGAGATGTCGTGACTCTTGTGTGTATTTTTTGTGATGAAGGCTTTGTGGCCCCACTATTTCTTCGTGAATATGGAGGTGGGGAGACCCCTTCATCCCTATGTGAATAATGGGGTCTAGAGCCTCTCTTAATTCCACGTGGGGAGGAAGCCCTTGAAGTCTCCTCATATCTTTGAGAAGTTTCTATGTGTTTAGAGGAGGCCTCCTCCTCGTGTCTCCTTGATGATGATGGTCATGAAGACTCTTTGTGTTTTTATGACTTAGTTCCATGATGTGATTCACTGATTAGGGTTTTTCAAGGAGAAACCCCAAGAGTTGATTTATCACCTCTTAGGCTCACAAAATTGCATCCCACGGTATTATGAGTAGGTGTTTCAATGTTACTATGACTTTGCCTATGGGTGTGTGTTACTTTAGATTCTACCTTGGCATTGGACCGAGGATGCTTACTTCTGGTTTTAACCATTGTTTTTGTGAATTAATCTTGAGTGTTGCAAATAAGGATAAAATAAACAACATCAAGCAAGTGTTTATCTTGATTACCAATTTATGTGTGCCCTAAACTATTTGCTATATTTTTATGTGTTGTTATTTTTTTCTTGGTCTTGTTTTAGATTTAGAATGAGGAGACTCATCCATAGTGGGAATCAAGAACACTCATGCCAAACATGATTTTCCCAAAAAGAGACTAGGGTACACCACTTAAATCCCAGTGGGGGGTTCACCTAGCTCTTCCACTCTAAACCAATGATTATTCCAATAATGGAAGACAACTTGAACACGAGTAACTTAGTACCACTATAAAGAAGTTCCTTATTTTGTTTTGGGAAAATATAGGGGGAAAGCCGGTGGAAGGAGATGAATGCCGACGTCACTAGACTGAATTGAGGGTTGGTGATGAAATCCAACTCCCCAATGTTTAAAATATGTGTGCGTGTGTGTGGTTCATTTTAAGTTTGCATAAAATAAAATGCATCATACAGTAAAAAAGCAGCTTTCCTATATGCCTAATACAAATGACGTTTCAGTTTTTAGAAATATGCATAAACTAATATGAGTTTCATGGACGCACTCTATTTTGTGCAGATATGGCATTTAGAAGGTCCTAAAAGCAAGGAAACTAACACATGATTTCTAGCACATTGAATTCCAGGGTGGACTTTACAATCATAAGTCGTTATTCCTAGCAACGCCTAGTGGAAATCTAAGAAAAACCCTAAAATGTGCAAGATGCAAGTTCTTTTCTTTTCATTCCTAAGTTTCCAAATCAAAATGTGTCTTAATTTTCAATGTTTTAGGAAAAGAGAAGCAGACAAAGAATCATAAAAACATCATAAAACTATACCAACCTCTAATCCAACTCAGAGAACAGAGATTATATCCTTTATTGCACTCCATATCCCATCGCTATTGACCAAAGCGATTGATTTTTGGCCACTGTTAGCAGGAGCGGATAAGACTGTGGGCCACTGTAGACCAGAGTGGCTAAAATTGCACATAAAAACCTACCTCAATAAATTGGTAGAAAATAAAAACTTGGCGGGGTCCCACCGTGATCGCCATCTGTAGCGACCCAAGGGAAGCGATGCACCGTCCACTACTCTATTTGTAAATATTATTTGATTTATTTATACTTAATCATGCATTAAATGAAATATACGAAAACAAATGCAACCAAAATACAATGAAATGAAAGAATAATTCTCTTTATTATTTTTTCTCAAGTTTGGTTACATATAGATCCCTCTAAGAGATTCTCTTTATTTGATACATATTTTACAAAATAGGGCAACATATGTATGGTATCCCCTTACAAGGGTTTATGTGCTCTCGCAAGCTTCTCGGTGATGCACACAGAACTGTATGAGGGCTTACAGATGCCTCCTTCTCTAGGTCTGGTCCTTAGAGAGATCATTTTACTTTCGTATGTTGATAACCTGTCTAGTGAATCTATAGTCCTGGAAGCATGAAAATAACAAAAAACACTTAGTTGTCTAATATTGCCTCCTCAGATGAGGTTGTTAGCAATAACCCTAATGATAAAAGGAAATATGCTTAGTGAAAATAGAAACTAATACTATGAATGCAAGTAAATATGATAAATTAGATCTATTCTAATGGCATGAAAATGTGTAATAAGCTAGATAAAGGAAACTGATGCTAAAAACCCTAGGCTAGGCCTACAGGCGACTATCCAAGATAGTGGATGCTAAGATAAAAACATGTCTCTATTGCTCCAAGGCTATGGATTTAGACTTTCTAATGATGTTGCAATTATTATTGTTTATGTCTGATGTGTTGAATATCCTGTAGATGATGAACTCTCAGTCGGTTAGCACTTCGTTGCTCCTAAGAGCACTCCAATTTGCTCTCTGATCTGATAGGGCTTCACTACAAGAAAAGCTCCCCAAGTCTCAAAAATATTTCCTCGATTGTATCTCTACAAAAGGTCTCACAAAATCTCTCCCAAGTCCCCGTTTGTGCTCTTAGGTTTGCATCATATAATGTCTTTGAATCCCTAGGTCAATGTCCAACCCTAGGACTAAATTCTGCATGCACACTAGATGTTAGCATGAGAATTTTTGTCTTTTTCTATGTTTGAAGGCTAGTTAAACTGATGTCTAAACCTGGACTTGAGTCTTTCATGTAGACTAGTTGTGAAGAGGAATGCAAAGTTATCCCTTCTTGGTTTTATTGCATGCAAATTACCACTTTTGCCCGATATTAGGCTAGTTTGATGGCAAGTTGCTATTTAGGGCTTAACCACTATCATCTATAGCAGCTAGAGTTGGCTACTCTGAGCTTCAATGGCCAGAATCCAGCCACTCTAGTTCATAGCATCCAGGCTTGGATGGGCTAAAAATGCCCCAAAATGAGTGGTGAAAACCACTTTTGGCACTTTGAAGATCCCAAGGTTTAGTCACATGGTCTATGAATGCCTACATGAGTAGTTCTCATAAACATGATATGTTTTAGGTGTCTACAGGTTGATGCCTACATAGGTTGTAGGATGGATTAAATGTTAATATCCAATGGATAGAATATCAAAAAATTAATCATTTACCCTCCTGCACAATCTACCGTGGAATTGGGAGAGCCTAATTCTAACCTTGAACATGTTGATGCCTTGCCAATACTACAACAAATAATGGCCCTAGATGAGGTAGAATATGAAATCTATGAAGATGAAGGTATAACACATTTATTTTAGGGAGAATATTCACATCCTCCTATATAATCCTCACTTGTATGCAACAAGGAAAATCATGTTAAGTAGATAGAGGTAGAACCTGCCAGTACACTAAACATTGACAATGAATTGTCAACTTTTCAAGAGGACAAGTTTAAGGAAATACTAGTCAACCATAAAATTGCTTTCATGTGGGACCATAAGGACATGAGGGGTATTGCACCCAAAGTATGCACGCACATAATTTATTTGGAAGATAATGCAATATCGATAAGACAACCTCAAAAGAGGATGAATCCAACAATGAAGGAAAAAGTAAAAGTTGAACTACAAAATTTTTTATCAACTGGATTCATCTATCCTATTTCGGGTAGTCAATGGGTTTCACCTTTGGTGGTAGTACCCAAGAAAAATAGAAAGTGGTATATTTGTGTGGATTAAAGAATGTTATACAAAGCCACTAGAAAAGACCATTTTCCCTACCTTTTATAGACCAAGTCCTTGATACCCTAGTAGGATAAAAATACTTTTCATTCCTCGATGGATTCAGTAGCTATAATAAAATCCAAATAGGGGATGAGGATCAGGATAAGACTACCTTTACCTATCCTTGGGGTACTTTTGCTTATCGAGTCTTACCATTTGTATTGTGTAATGCACCTACAACTTTTTAGAGAGTCATCCTCAGAATATTTTCAAATATGGTAGGAGAGACTATAGAGGTCTATATGGATGAATTCACAATTTACAATGAAAATTTTGAAGAAGGTACAACTGATCTAGAAAAAATACGCTGGTGGTATCAAGAAACAAACCTATCCCTAAGTAATAAAAAAAATTTCATGTTAATGTAAGAAGGGATAGTGTTGGGACACCATATCTCCATTGAAGGGATCAAGGTAGATAAATAGAAAATAGAAGTTATCAAAGAATTACCTACCCCCCAAACAATGAGAGATATCCATAGTTTCTTAGGCTCTACTGGATACTACAGGTGATTTATACAAGACTTTAGTAAATTTCTATACCTCTGAACACATTATTGACTGAAGATGTTGAGATTGTTTGGACAAATTAATATGAACAAGTGTTCCAAAACTTAAAATAAAAATTGATAATTGCTCCAATCCTAAGAGGTCCAAATTGGAACCTTCCCTTCCACATTCATGCAGATGCATCTAATAATGCTATAAGGGTAGGACTTGGGTAGGAAATTAAAAATGAATTTTATGCCATTTACTATGTTAGTAAAAATCTAAAGGGTGTTGAATTAAACTACACTATCACTGAAAAGGAATTTCTTGCAGTTATACATGCTATAAATAAATTCTACCATTATATCACAAGCTATAAAATATTTTTGCATACTTATCATACAACCATCAGGTATCTGATGAACAAGCCAATGGTAAGTGGTAAAATAATTATATGGTTGTTGCTTTTGCAATAATTTGAAGTGATTGTAGTAGATAAACCTGCCAAAGTTTTACGTTGTTGCAAAATTTCTATCTAGACTAATCTCTCAAGATAACACTATAACTAAGGACTGATTTCGAGATGAGCATATCTTTGCTCTTGATAGCCAAGTACCATGGTATGCTAATATGACTAATTACATGGCCATTGATAAAATATCCCTTGAACTCTCACCCTGAGAAGCTTAAAATTTAATTGAAAATAGTGTAGCTGTATCGCCCAAATTTTTCGCACCCTTACCTTCAGGCTAAAGGATCCGTTCCCAGAAGGGGGATGCAATAAGGATGGTACAGTACGTCGGATGGAGAAGCCCTTTGAAGGTCATGCCTCTCAGGGGAGGGGTATAAGGGTGAATTTTCATCGGATGGTGGGGTTCACCAGGAAACTTTAAGTGGCAGTTTCCATGCCTAGGTTGAGAATGGGTTTGATGTGTTCATTTTATGTTCCATAATTCAGATTCCTAGGTTGGTCAAAATGAATCTAAGCTATTCTATATGAAATTTTGGGTTTATATGAAGATAGGAAACATGAATGAATCCTAAATATGGAGACTATGTGAAATGGAGAGGAATACACCTGATTCCTGATGTTTGATGAAGATTCTAAAGCTTGTAGGAGTCCAGATCATCCCAAATATGATAGGATCATATGCAATCGCACATAATCATCCCAAATCATAGGCGATCATCCGATATCAGACAAGATCATCAAAAACCTGATGAATTCATCAAAAACCTGCAATCATGGAAACAGACACCAAAAATTGAAAAATGCAATTGCAAGAATGATGCAAAATGATAGAAATAATAGTATATATGCTTAAATATTAAATCCAGATAGCAAATCAAATGGGATGCACTGTTTTAATAACTTATTTTAAATTTTATCATGCAAATATGCTAAATGAGGTGAACTCCAGGATGTAGAACAGAAATAAATCGATCTAATGCACAATTAAATAAGAAAGAAAGGTAGGAAATGCAAACTCAGGGCTCTGGTTGCCCCTAATCTAAACTACAGTTAAAATCATCTACAATCATACGAGATTATCGTCGATCTTGACAGGATCGTCTGAAATCGTGTTGGATCACCTGCGATGATCCGAGCTTCCTCTGGCTGAAACATAGTAAAATCCTGCAATAAAACCTGAAAATACAAATGCAAATGATGGGGCAAGGATGTTCTAATACAGCAAAAAACTAGAGTTGCAGGGAAATGATCAGCCAGGGGGATAAACTAGGAAAATCCCAAGTTTATATAGGATTAGGGGGAGGTTAGGAGGTTGGGGATCATCCCAATCTGGGAGATCTCCAACGTAGAAATCTCCAACCACGCAGACATGCTTCTGCCCGAGTTGGAGAGGTTGTTGAAACAAAAGCTAATTATGAAAATTTAGTTTTGGGACGAAATCGTCTAGACATTCTATTCCAGACGAATTCGTTTGATTTGGGATGATATCGTCATATCGGTGACGATATCGTCCAACGGTAAAAAAAAAATCTAAAAATGGCATGAAAAATGAGGTGAGCGGTTAATGGGCGGTTTCGGGGTTAAAATTCAAATTTTTAATATTTTTACTGATGGTTTAACTACGCCAATTTTAGGGTGCTACAGTAGCCTTCTCATGGATTGATGGTTGCCTATTTAAGATGGGCCCTGATTAAATCATGAGAAGATGTGTTGCAAAAAATGAAATCACAAAAATATTAAAAGTTTGTCATGACAAACTATATGGTGGACATTTTGCAAGATGAAGAACTGCATTTAAACTTTTTTAAATAGGGTATTATTGACCCTCATTACTTAAATATGTAATAAAATATGTTAGGCATTGTGATCAATGTCATAGAATGGATAGATCAACTCTACGAGATGAAATACCTCTTCAGATCCATTTGATAAATGGGGGATGGATTTTTCTGGACCAATAAATCCACAATCTAATGGTAAATGATATATTTTAGTAAAACAACTAGGTAGGTGGAAGTTACAAATAGGGAGTTGGAAAAAATTCTCACCAAGATAGTGCAGCAACACAAAAATGACTCAAAAAAATGGCTACTAGAAGCGGTATGGGCATATCGTACTACATAGAAAACAACTATGGGATTCAAACCATTTTAGTTGATGTATGGAAAAACTACAATGATGGAAATTAAGTTTGAAACAAAAACTTTGCGAACTACTACAAAACTGAATTTAATCTTAGATGTTGCATAGCAAGAGAAAATTCACCAATTAAATCAATTGGATGACTACCGATAAGATGCATTACTGTAGCACCCTAAAATTGGCGCAGTAAAATTGGAATAATTACATTCACCTTAGTAAATAAATTTAAATTCAAATTTAACCTCCCAAACCGCCCGTTAACCGTCGAGAAACTCGTTTCCTCATTTTTTGTGCCATTTTTAGTAGTTGTTTTGACCGTTTGACGATATCGTCTCCGATCAGACGATATCGCCCCAGATTTGATGATTTCGTCTGGACTAGAACGTCCAGACGATTTCGTCACAAAACTAAATTTGCATAGTTGGAATCCGTTCCAACGGGTCTCCAATCCGGGAAGAAGCATGTCTACGCCGTTGGGACCCTTCCCCCATTGGAGATCTCCCAAATTGGGATGATCTCCAACCTCCCAACAACTATCCTATGCCTATTTAACTCTAAGACTTTTCCCTCCCCAACCCCTGGCTGAATTTTTATGCAAATTGAACCCTTATGCTCTAAAACATCGTAATTCATATTTTGCATTAGTCCTATAGTAATTTCATTGCAGGTACACCACTGGTTTTTAGTCGGAGCCAACACCTATAGCAGTCGATGAACCTGTCAAGATCGGAGGCGATCTCGTCAAATTCGGGATGATCTCGTACTGATGCGAGACGATTTCGACTGTAGCACACATCGAGGCAATCAGTTCCTGGAGTTTGCTCTTCTGTCTCTTTTTTCTGTCATTTTATGCTATAAATTAGATTGTTTATTCAATTTTTATACTATATTGCATTTGGAGTTCACCCATTTTGTCTAGTTTGCATATTAAGATCATATTATGCTATCTAAACATAATGATTTGCATTTACTTTTGTTCTTGTATATTGTTCAACACTCATATTACTGTTTCACATAGTTTGCCCCTGTTTGCAAAATAGAATTTCTTGTATTTCGCATCTGTTTGCTGTTTTGCAGGTCTCTGATGAATTCGTCTGACGAATTCATCAGATTGCAGACGATCCTATCAGTTTAGACGATTTTATCAAATTGAAGGCGATTCTGTTGAATTGCAGATGATCCAGACTGCTTCAAGCTTCAGAAACTCCATCAGACTTCCGAATCAGGTAATCTTCATTGGCCTCCTACAAATTCTCTGTTTTTGTTTTCCTTTTTGTTTGTTGTATGCATTTAAATTGCATTTTCATGTAGTTTAAGTTAGAATCATTCGGCCAAAACCTAGGATGAATGTTTAAAAATAAAACTAACTCATCAAAACTCATTCCCAAAACCTAGGCGTGGAAACTACCGTCAAATGTTTCCTGGTGAACCCACCATCCGTCGAAAAATCACCAAAATGCACCTCCCTTGAGAGGCGGGACCTTCGCAAAGTCCTCTCGTCCGAGGTACCGCACCATCCTTTTCCCATCCTCCTTCCGAGCGCGGATCCAATAGCCTGAAGGTAGGGGTGCAAAAAATTTGGAGCGATACATTTTGGTGAACCCGACGTGAATGCATCATAACCTTTTGAACAAAAACAAACAAAGACAAAAAAAAAAACTTAGAACAACTAAAACTTAGATGCATTTTAAAACATTTAAGGTTCAAAATCATGTTTAGATGGTAGCTCCTAAAAAGAGGTTAGCAGTTACTATAAACGTAGTAAACCAATTAGCGGCCATAGAAGTTAATTCTGTCCTTAGTGTCCCTGAAGCAAGTAGAAATCAATCCTTGTGGGACGAGCTTATCAGGAGACTTAGTATCATTTCATCTAGGTCCACACAACTTAAACAGATTAAGAGGCTAGTCTTGGATAGAATCCTGGATCCTCATCAATTAGTTTTCTATCATGAAATTCAGAGAGCTTGCCATAGGTGGTTAGCCTATAGGAGAGCTTTAGTATCTTCAGAGTTGTTCAGCTTCAAGGAATACCTCGAGAATGCAGACATTATACACCGATTCCTAGGCCTTGTAGAGGACCAAGAAGTTGTTATCATAGATAGGGAAAGATGGAATAGAGTTCCACGAGCTATGCTATATCGAGAGTATTGCCATGAGCTTTACTTTTATCAACCAGCATCTGAGACAGACAATATTACCATAGCTCTTTTCATCAAATTCTTAAAAGAAAACTTTCAATTTGAAGAAGAACATTTCATGACCCCTGAACAACTTGAACCTATTAATGATATTCATAAGTTATTCATAGAAGATTAGTTCATCTACTTTCAGCATTATTATTATTGTGTGCATTTATTGTTTCATTTGCTGTATTTATTATATTGTTTCAAAGAAAAACTAAAAAACTAAAAATCAAAATCAAAAAAACATAGTAAAAAAAAAAAAAAAACTTAAACATTTCATTTACAATATTGCATTAGGTATATATAAATATATACCTTTTAATTTGTTGCATATATATATATATATATATATATATATATTTGCTAAAATCAAAACTTAGCACCATGACTAAACTTAGGAATGGTAAAGAAATTTTAGGAGAAGGAGAAGATTGGCTACAAAATACAACTAAAAACCCAAATGTCCTTCTTGGAGATACAAATCCGGAAGGTGAAACTCTAGGTCAATCAGATGAAGACTTAGGTGAAGATAAGGAACAAGAAGGAAGTGTTAAAGAATCTTCGTCCCCTAGAATAGCTCCAAGTGGAGGCATCACTTTTGACAACGTAGAACATTTTCAAAAATTTCTTAATCAACATATCAACGTCCTTAATGTGGCAGTCCGTATTGATAAAGGGGAAATTAGTGATGCTCAAACAGCCTTAGAACGGGCGCTTGATATGAAAACTAATCCCTTGTCTTTCATCGATCAAGAAAGTGATAAGGGTGGACCATCTAATGCGAATATGGTCACTATAGCCCAAGCCATGACCAAACAACAGGTCACCCAACCTCCTAAGCAACCTGTTACTCAACCTAAAATCACTCCCGCACAAAATAAAATTCCCTTCACTACTTCCTTCCTCCAAACTATTGAGAAAAATGCTTTAAATAGACAAAAATCTAAAACAAAGCCAAATACAAACTTTCAACAATCTACAATACAACACAATCCAACTTCAAAACTCCTCCATAATATTTTTCCTACCAATGTTTTACACAATAGTAACATGGCATCTAATTTGCATGTTCCTCCATCCTACGCCCATAACACTTATGTCAATGCCCCACCGAATCAATATGGGGGGCAAACTAGTAGTTTGGAAGCTATGGTGAAACAATTGGCTTCACGTATGGACCAGATAGATCCCTACCGTCCCTCGTATAATTATCAAGAGATTTGTAGCCAACCATTGGATCCCATAGTGGTAGCTCAACCATACCCTAAACATTTTCCCATGCCTGTCCTGCCTATCTATAAAGGAACCGAAGATCCCATAGAACATCTTCGCATGTTTAGGATAGCATGTCATGACATATTGCATAATGACTTGCTATTACTAAAAATGTTCCCCAAAAGTTTAGGTGGAATGGCGTTAGAGTGGTATTATCAATTGCCCACTCATTCCTTAAGAAACTTTGAAGAAACAGCTGAGTCATTTGTTCATCAATTTAGTGCCTACATCGAGAGGCATGTAACTATTAAAGACCTATACAATTTAAAACAAGATAAAGATGAATGTTTTGTTGATTTCTTAGCAAGATGGAGACAATTGACAGGAAAACTGCACTTTGTGCTACCCTATAGGGAAATGTTAGACATTTTCATTAACAATTTACAAGAACAACTTTCTTATGAGCTATCAACGACTACTTTGACTACCTTCGATCAAGCTATAGACTTAGCTCGAAGAGTAGAAGATGCCCTCATTAGGAGAGGCCAACTTAGAAAGAAGGATGATGAGAAAACATCTAGAAATCAATATAAAAACAAACAGGTTGTCGATGATGGAGTCACTGACAGCAAAAATGTTGCTAATGTCAATGCAACAAAAACAACAGAAAAATTCATCTTGAAACCTCCTGATAAGCCTCCTCGAGAGTTCACTAGATTAAACCAACCTTTATCAACTATTTTACCTCAACTTCTTGAAAGAGGTTTAATCCAACTGCCGACTATCCAGGAACCTGACCCAAGCATACCCGGATATAGAGCTGATTTGCACTGTGATTTTCATAGAGGTCCTGGACATTCTACCAACGCTTGTAAGAGATTGAAACATAAAATACAATATTTGATTGACAATAATGAAATGGAAGTGCAAGCCTTCCAACCTAAACAAAACCCTCCTAATAATACCCAAAATACTGTTCCCCAAAATCAAAATCAGAATGCCAATCAAACTTTAGACATATTTCAACACCCTTTACCAAGACATGGTAAAGAGGTAGCCAATCAAATTGAACATCACAATGTTCCCCATCCTACCCGATATGTAGGAACCATTAGCGGGCAATTACCTGTTTAGGACTCTCACACATTCGACACAACCTTATCCCTGGTTACAACCAGGCCCTTACATAATTTTCAAACTTTTGATTCTAGCGATATAGAGTCAGATAGTGAGAGTGAAGTAGACACCATTCAATCGAATAGTTCTGAAAACGAATCAGATCCTATTCAACCTATCAAAGATGCTAATGTTCCAGAAGAACCATTTCCCCAAAGAGTCACTACTCGACCTTCTTCTAATGAAGTCCTTCCTTATGAACAAGCCATAAACTCTCAACCGAGACCGTTTCAACGTCGTCACTATAACATTGTAGGTACCATCAGAGTCATCACTCGACAACAAGCTCAAAATCCCCAACAAGAACCAAACCAGAATGATGGATCAGCTCCATTTGTTTTGAAAAATCCTAATAAAGGAAATCATGCTCCTATTGTTCAAACTAAACCCCCTTACAGCATTAATGAGCAAATGTCTAATACCACCGCCAGAATCTCCCTTTTAGATTTATTAAGATCCTCCCCCACCCATAGGGATGAATTGATGCTTACTTTGAGCCAGATTATGGTACCTCAAAACATCCAACCCGAAGCTATGGCCAATACTATCTTCACGCGAGAGATTGATTGTATTGACTTTCAAGATAAAGATATCCCACAACACAGTTTACATAAGGATAATCCCTTGTATATTATAGCTTTAATTGGGGATGTAGCTGTCAAACGAGTCCTGATTGATAATGGCTCATCTCTAAACATCTGCACCTTTTAATTCTACCAACGATTTGGTTTTAGAAGTGATGAAATGAAGAAGACTGATATGATTATCAAAGCCTTTAATGACGAAACACAAGAAACGTGTGGAGTCATTACCCTCCCATTGCAATTTGGTCCTAGAACCCTTGAGACAACTGTGTTTATTGTACATTGCCCAGCATCATACAATATACTTTTGGGTCACCCTTGGATTAACGCCATGCGAGCAGTCCCATAAACTTTACACCAATGTGTTAAGTTTGAGTTTAAAAATCAGTTGGTCACTATTCATGGTGACCCTAGACCTTTTGATATGTGCACATTGGCAGAACCAATTGGAGTGCAATTTTGCCCTGCTTTGTCATCCACATATCCTAGTTCTTCTTCATCTAAAAATGTGAAATATAAACCCATCATTTCATCTATTCCCCCTCCATTAACTTCATCTTCCCATATAGATCAACCACCTTCTAAACAAATTACTGTAGAACTTCAAAAAGCTCTTAAAACTACAACCAATTCTTCAAGTTCTAATCCCATAAATTCAAAACCTTCAGACACATCTATCATACCTTCCACATCTCAAGACATAGGTAATAAGCCTTCTACATCTTATGCCCTTTCTGATGATCTTTTACCGATTTATCTACAACCTTAATATCAGAAAAAATGAATGCTTTCATGCAAGATTCGAGACCTTTTAAATCAATTGCCGCCATCTCCTCGTACTTTGGGCCTCCCACAACCTATGGGAAGTCCTTACCAAGTCAGGAGTTGCGCCTTCATGTACAAAGGATATGACTGGGAAGAATCCCTCAGAATATCAAAACCCATCATGATGGATATGCTCGGTGCTATTTTACCAATGACTATATTAAAGCTAAACCCATGATGCTTAAAATGGGATATAAAGGGACAAGGCTTAGGACCTTTCCAAAATGGCATGAAAGAACCTTTCGAGGTAGAACCATGGCCTCGCCCGATGTGGTGTGGGCCTATTACCTAGTAAGGGTCAACCCTTTCCTTTTGAGGATGATGATCATCTCATATGCTATCAAGACTATTTGGATAGACATGTTGATTTACCTCTTAAAAATCCGTCATTTTCATGCAACATGCTATCCATAGCATACCCTAAAATGATTGCTGACCCCGATGAAGAGTTGGAAGGAGATATCTTCCATGATGTCTCTGTTGAAGAGATGTTGTACAACGGGTTTTATTTTGATGGTTCTATACCAACCATAGCTCAACTTGAGGTCGCTGACCCTCAGAACGAATTATCTAAATTAACTTTACAAGAGTTACAAGAGTTGGGCGTTTCACCCGCCCCACCTAATTTTGAAAGAGATCTACACATGGAGGTAGAAAATGTCATTAAAATTAATATTGGAACTGAGGACAACCCTCACATAATCAACATTGGAGCAGAACTAAGTCAAGAAAAACAAGAACAATACATTGCATTTCTTAAAGAGTATGAAGATGTCTTCGCTTGGACATATGAAGATATGCCAAGTCTAGACCCTTCCGTAGTCATGCACCATCTAGTGGTCCATCCGGATGCTAAACCTGTTAAACAAAAACTTAGAAAAATGCATCCCAAAGTGGCTCTGCTAGTCAAACGGGAGTTAGAAAAACTCCTGAATGTTATCTTCATACAAGCTATTGATTATGCTTGAATGGATCTCCAATGTAGTTCCGATCACCAAGAAAGAAGCCACCAAAGTTAGGGTTTGCACAGATTTCAGAGATATTAACGCTGCATGCCCTAAATATGACTTTCCTCTTCCAAATATGGATCAAATTATTGATTTTACTGCTGGAAGTGGGATTATGTCCTTAATGGACAGATTCTCCGGCTATAATCAGATCAGGATAGCTCCTAAAGACCAGGCTAAAACAGCCTTCATTACCCCTTGGGGTACCTTTTGCTGGAAAGTGATGCCCTTTGGCCTAAAGAACGTCGGGGCAACTTATCAACGGGCTATGACCTACATCTTTCATGATATGATGCATGATATCCTACATGATTATGTAGATGATATTATAGCGCGCTCTCTTATTGAAGATCATCATTTAGACGATTTAAGAAAAAATTTTAATCGATTACGAGAATATCTCATTCGATTAAATCCAGCAAAATGTATATTTAGAGTTAAATCCGGCAAGTTATTAGGGGTTTTAGTTTCTTTACGTGGTATCGAAATTGACCCTCTCAAAATTGCGGCTATCACTGATATGCCCGCACCCACTAATATATTCGAATTACGAAGTTTACAAGGTAAACTTCAAGCTATCCGTCGCTTCATTGATAAGCTGGCGGAAAAAACTGGTCCCTTTCTTAAACTCCTTAAGAAGCACGTCCCCTTTAATTGGGACACAGAATGTAGAGAAGCTTTTGAACTTCTCAAGCAATATCTCCTTAACCCTCTGGTGCTTTCACCGCCTAAATCTGATCGCCCATTTCTTCTATATATTTCTGCCTCAGATTCTGCCTTAGGAGCTATGTTAGCTCAGCTTGATGAGGAAAAATGAGAACGTGCTAATTATTACATTAGCCGCACCTTCATCAGTTATGAAACCCGCTATATAGCGTTAGAGAAGTTATGTCTAGCAGTCGTTTTTGCTACACAAAAATTATGACATTACATGCTTAGCCAAAAAACGTATGTCATTGCCAAATATGATCCTTTAAGATATCTCATGAGTCGACCTTATTTATCGGGTCGCACAACCAAGTGGGTTCTTGCTCTAAGCGAGTTTGATCTCACCTTCATAGGACAGAAGTCTGTTAAGGGTCAAATCATAGCAGATCAATTAGCTGCTGCACCCTTAGAGTCTACTCATCCCCTCATTATCGAGTTTCTTGATGAATGCCTTCAATTAGAGGCAGACCTTGTTGAACAATGGTCCTTATACTTTGATGGAGCCCGATGCATGAGTGGGGCTGGTGCAAGTATTATTTTAATATCTCTGCAAAAACATCTTATTCCTATGTCCTTCAAACTAACCTTTGCTTGCACCAACAATATCGTTGAGTATGAAGCTCTAATCCTTGGATTACGAGCTGCTTTAGCACTTAAAATTAAAAACCTCTTAGTTTTTGGGGATTCCCAATTGGTTATAAACCAAATTAATGAAGTTTATCAGACCAGAGATGATAAAATTTGCCCATATAAGGCCTATGTTTTACAACTAATGGCCTTGTTTGATCAAGTTACCTTGGAAGCCATTCCTCGAACTAGCAACCGTGCAGCCGACGCCATGGCCGCCACTGCATCTCTCTTGCCCTTGGAGTTAGACGACGAATATGCTACTATCATCATTCGTCGACTCGAGGAACCCGCTTCACATAAGTCATGCTTAGAGCCTTTGGATGTGTTTCTAATCAAGGAAACTACTCCTGAACTCTGGTATACAGACATATTTGATTTCCTCCAAAATGGGACTTTCCCTGCTAATTCTAATCGCAACCAGCGTCGGTTATTACGTCGACGAGCAAGTCGATTTGTAATCATTGGCAATACTTTATATAGGAGATATTTTGAAGGTATCCTATTAAGATGTTTAAATTTAGAAGAGTCTAAATCAGCCTTAAGTGAAGCCCACGATGGATCTTGTGGAGGACACTTTAGTGGTAGCGGCATTGCTAAAAAGCTCCTTCGGATAGGATACTTTTGGCCTACCATGGAAACAAACGCACATGATTATGTGTGCCATTGTGACAAGTGTCAAAAACATGCTGACCTTGTCCATGCACCTGCACAAGATCTACAGGCTATTTCTTCTCCTTGGCCCTTTTCTAAATGGGGCTTGGATATTATTGGTAAAATTAATCCTGTGTCTTCTGATGGACATAAGTTCATCATAACCGCCATCGAGTATTTCACGAAGTGGGTTGAAGCTATGCCTTTAGCTTCTCGAACCGGTTCACGAGTCTCTAAATTCATTTTTAATCAAATCATCTACGAGTTCGGAATTCCCGCAAATCTCATCTCTGACAATGGAACTCCATTCAAAAATAAAGATGTTAAAAAATTATGTCAAAAATATAAGATTCAACATCGCTGGTCTACTCCCTATTATCCTCAGGGTAATGGTCAAGCAGAAGCTTCTAACAAAACTCTAATAAAAATTCTCAAAAGACTAGTCAATAAAACTGGCCGTGACTGGCATATTCAATTATATCCAGCCTTGTGGGCTTATCGAACTAGTGTTCGAACCCCCACAGGCACTTCACCATTTGTTTTGGTATATGGTTCCGAAGAAGTTTTTCCATTTGAATTAGAAGTTCCTTCTTTGGCTCTGCTACTTCAAGACACCGAAGTAGGAGATGAATATCATGCTGGAAGACTCAGTCAGCTGGAACTCCTAGACGAAAAACGCATCAATGCTTTAGAGCATCTCCGTGCATACCAAAACAAGCTTAAAAGAGCATATAATAAGAAAGTTCGTCATCGATCCCTTGAGATTGGCGATCTTGTTCTAAAAGAAAATCAAAAGAATACGAATGCAACCAAAGACCTGAAAGGTAAATTTGAGCCCAACTGGCTTGGACCATACATTATTACTGCTAAATTTGAATCAGGAGCATATAAATTATCTACCTTAGAGGGTAAAGAACTTAAAGAACCCATGAATATTTTACATCTCAAACGTTATTATGCATAAATTTGATTATTTCATCCATGTATATATTTGTTCAAAATCATTATCTTGTATTTCTTTCAATTTATTCAAAAACCTCAAAAACATTCATAAAATCTTCAAAAATCTTCAAAAATATTTATTGCATTTATTTTTCCTTTTGCTTTAAAACAAAAAATCAACATAAAAATCCAAAAACAGCTATACGCTTGACTCTTTTGAAACCAAAACAATATACAGAATAAAGAGAGAGTCAACATTCTCAAAACTTTCTCAAAATCATTATTTTCTTACAATTATTGCAATTATATGTTTCAACTTATTTTGGATGAAACTAGCATTTATTTGGCATCCCTCACTTGCACACTCACACAATAAATATCTTGATTTTATCTGGCATGATTACTAATCTCTCTTATATCAAAGTTCACAAAAATCAATTAAATAAAGTTTGAGCATAGAGAATTGATCTTGGTATTTACTTAAACCAAGCACATCTTTTCACAATAAAATGATTATATTTGTAAATTCCATGTTTTGCTACATAGTAGAACCGATTTCTTGGGTGAAAAGTTTCCCCTGCTATCCTATCATGCACATGGTCTAGAATCTTTGAGAATTGGCAAAAGGACAAGCTCACCCCTACCCAGAATAAAAATCCCTTGCTCTACAGCTAATCCGAGCAAGTATCCCTAGCAAAGAAAAAGAAAAAGAAAAAGCAAAGAAAAATTCAAGAAAAAGAGAAAAGAAAAATGTTATGTCAACAATGTTCCAAGCATTATCAAGCAAAAGAAATACAAAAAGAAAAATAAGCAAAGTTCAAAAGAAAGCAAGAAAAGCAATAAAATCCCTTTCCCTACCCTTTGAAAAGAAAAGAAGGGTGAATGAGCTTGAATCCTTGGAATTCTCAATTATTTGAAAACTGTGAGGTAAGCCCCATAACAGGTGGTTTGTGCCCAACCTGCTTGGCCTTGGGTAACTCCTAGCGTGGCGATATGTCTGTCACATTAGCGACCTTCTTTTGTACAGACCTATGTCTGCTCATGGATTAGCTAGCTCTTGATAATCCGACCTACATAGTAGCCTAGTATGGTTATATGCATCTACATCATGGTTAATGAACACTTAGTTGGTTTATTCAAATCACTTGTATCATAGTATCTTGCTCAAAACTGGTAACTGAACCATACAATTGCACACACATTTGTATTTGAGAGATTTTGTCTATCATTATGATAAATCAAGATTGGCAATGAATTCACTTATGCACATGGGATTCCTTATAAATCTAATTTTTGTCTTCAAAATACTTTGAAATATTATTTTGCAACTTGTTTGGAATAATCAAGTACAATTATTTAACAACATATCATATATATCTTATCGACTTTCGCAACGATGGTATAATTCCAAAACCAAAATTGGAATTTTATGCTTAGTGCAAGTCCTCATTTTCATATTTTTTGTTCATAAAAAATCAATAATGTAATAAAACTATCCTTTCTTTGATCTTCGCGATGATGGTATAAGTCTATACCTACATATTCTATGCCTAGCGCAAACCATTGTAACAATATTTTTTCCCAATTTATCAAAATTCATAAAAACCATATGACTTCATTTTATTACACCAATTATGCTTTTCAAAAGCAAACACATTTTATTATTTCATATCATTATGTCAACCTTTGCATTTTGTAATGATGTTATAATTCTTAAAGGAATTATTCAACAAACTTTATCACACTTAGGAATTTATGCCTAGCAAAAATTATTTTACAATATTTCATGCATAATATTTTCATGGAAATCTGAAAACAAACCATCATCATCATCATCATTTGCATCATCACAACAAAGTCTTAAGACAGTATCTTAAGCACTCTTTTCTTTTAACAATATTTCTATCCTGGGACTAGCTTGACGATCGAGTGAGCAGCGACTCCATGAAATGGTCTATAATAGCGACAATGTCCTTTGAAATTATTGTTAGAAATCTCTTTTTATTTTTATCACATTTCATTACAACCAATCAATTTGTTACATCAGATTATTTCATTTAAAATATTTAAAGCATGACATCCAAGTTATAATTTTTTCCAAAACGACATAATTACATGACTCATCAATAAAATCATTACATCAATCAACTCAATCAATCAATCAAACATAAAAAGCATCATAAGCATCACATAAGACAAGTCATATGATCAAAAATATCTCATCTATATATATCAACAGAATATATACATCATCAAAACTAGATTGGTATGCCACAATCTGTACCTCGACATACTCAATCCTCTATCAATACAAGTATAATACAATATCAATGGCAGTATCCCGCCCTCTAGCCTCGAGAGCCTCTAGAGCTCTCGGCCTCATCTCCTCCCCCGCCCTGCGGAGGACGAGGTGGTCCCATCGCAGTATGTGTGGTACTGCGAGTCCTCGTCATCGACCGAGATGAGCTCCTCGTCGACCCTGTCCTGATAGGATCTGCTATGGCAGGTGGTAGTTGTACCCTCTGGCCCTCTGGCACCGCCTGGTAGTATAGCGCCTGATA
This sequence comes from Wollemia nobilis, assembly GCA_028583015.1. NCBI lineage: Eukaryota > Viridiplantae > Streptophyta > Pinopsida > Araucariales > Araucariaceae > Wollemia > Wollemia nobilis. Next base: position 10,225,146 of record JAQPPZ010000465.1, read on the forward strand.
GAATGCGGTCTGAGAAACCGACCGCAGCAGCTCCTGAGTGCTTACCCCTCCGCCTCGTGCCCTGAGATGAGCATTCTCGTCTCGTAGCTGTGACACCTCAGCCTGGTGCTGTGCAGCTGCATCCTATAACGTCTGCACCTGAGCTCGTAGATGATCTCTCTCTACCCGAAGAGTAGCCATCTCGCTACTCTCTCCAATGTCCACACCCTTGCCCTTATCAGGTGATGGTGGCCTCTATGGAGATGGGGGTCTCGCCTCCCTCCTATCCCTCTCCCTCTGCCACGGCCTCTCCTGTGCCTGTGGCCTCCTCTGCTCTCCTCTATCGTGACCCCGGGCTGCCTCTACCATCGCCTGGCGTCGCCTCCCTATCCGATGCACAACTGCATGGATCGGTCCCTGAGCCCTCGTCATCCGAGGAGGGCGGATGCCTGCGTACCAGGCATCGTAGCCATCGGCTACCCCTGCGTCATCCCCATCCACTGGCTGAATGGGGGCATCGTCCGCGTCCTGACTCCAAAATCGTTGTATATCTAGAGCCCCGCTAACTGTGGTGTTATCCCGAACAGTCTGGAAAAACTCATAATCCCTGAGATATGGGATCCCCTACTGTAGACCGAATTATCACAAAACCTGGTCATAGCAGTGGAGCTCCACCTCTCCCCTCTCCATCCGTAGCCAGCAGACTCGCTTGATGCGAGCCAGCAACTGTGCGTCCTCTGGCCACCCTGGATGCCCTCTCCACGGCCTCCAGGTGATCTGGTCTGGGACCAAGTCATCCATAGTCTCCGGGACACCGACAGGTCGATCCGTCGCTATGCCCCTCTCCGGAGCCACCAGTAGAAGACTCGGGGCCTCTCCCCGTCAACCCCTGTCAGTGGAAGCCCTACCGGCCTTCGCACCGCAATGTGCTCCCAGCACCAAACCTGTAGGAGCGATGTCATAACCAGACATCGGCCGCCCTTGTATACGACCCCATGCAGGATCCTATACAATCGGCATAGAACAAAGCTGCCCCAAGCAAATTTGTAGCCATGGTCGTGCATGTCGCAGATCACATCTACCAGCATCCATGGTACCCTGCATCCGCTCTGGTGGCACAGCAGAAGTCCACCAACCACCCCAGCCAAAACTCGTGTCAGTGTAGATGCCCCAGGCATCTGGCGCAGTGCCTCGATGTTCACTCCACCCTTCTCCAAGGCGAAGCTTGGGTCATCGCAGAGTCGTCCCATCGCGTGGCCCTGATTGGCCGCAGGTGTGATCATCCTCCCTTGTATGGGGATTCTAAGAATCCTCCATACATCCTCTAGTGTGGGAGTCATCTCCCCTGTCAATAATCGGAAGCATGAAGAGCCCGGGTACCACCTCTCTGCTAGGGTCGTCAGTAGCCCCATGTCAGTAGAAACTTGTGGCATCTCTGCCGCATGTAGTAAACCGGCCTGTGCCAACTGATCTCGCTCTGCCTGTGTCAGAGTGGCCAAGTCATCTCTTAATCCTCCATATTTCCATTCTCGACTCTTTAGTAATCCTCTCTGCAAGCATAAACAACCAAAACAACAAATAATCATTAATAACAATTTTAGCAATCAATAATGCAACTTAAAGATCAAATTTTTGCAATTGATGATATCGCCCACTAATGGCCGATATCGTCCGAAATTTGAGCAAAATCGTCTCCGATTTCGCGTGTCGAAATCGTCTCTAATTTGACGAAATCGTCCCTTTTTCGTCGATTTCGCCCTTGGGCGAAATTGACGAACTTGAGACGATTTCGTCGAACTAGGGACGATTTCGTCCGGACGACGTCGATGGCCAAAAATGGCCGCGATGCTCAAAATTCATCCTTAAAATCTATTTACCAAGCATGTAAATTCAAATTAAATCAATCTAAACTAAGTTTAAACCCTTACCCGTAGACCGCGGCGGACCTCTGCAGATCTCGTGCACTGTCTCTACCATTTTTGCTCCAGAGCTCTAAAAACAATAAAATGAACAGTAACAATGAATTAGGGCTTTACCCTATTTTTCTTAATTTTATTCAAAATAATTTAACAATAATTTTTGCTTTTTCGTGTTTTTACCGCAAACATTCGATTTGGGTAAAAACACGGAGGGGGCACCATAGTAAGTTGTTGTACGATTCGACCAAGAATCGTCGCCTAAAAATGGGAATAATTTTTTGCTTTCTCGTAGATCGAGAAGAACTCATCTTTAACGCATTTTCTTCGAAAAATTCGCTAAAGAGGGGGCAAAATGTAGCACCCTAAAATTGGCGCAGTAAAATTGAAATAATTACATTCACCTTAGTAAATAAATTTAAATTCAAATTTAACCTCCCAAACCGCCCATTAACCGCCGAGAAACCCGTTTCCTCCTTTTTCGTGCCATTTTTAGCAGTTGTTTTGACCGTTTGACGATATCGTCTCCGATCAGACGATATCGCCCTAGATTTGACAATTTCGTCTGGACTAGAACGTCCAGACGATTTCGTCGCAAAACTAAATTTGCATAGTTGGAATCCATTCCAACGGGTCTCCAATCCGGGCAGAAGCGTGTCTGCGTCGTTGGGACCCTTCCCCCGTTGGAGATCTCCCAAATTGGGATGATCTCCAACCTCCCAACAACTATCCTATGCCTATTTAACTCTAAGAATTTTCCCTCCCCAACCCCTGGCTGAATTTTTATGCAAATTGAACCCTTATGCTCTAAAACATCGTAATTCATATTTTGCATTAGTCCTATAGTCATTTCATTGCAGGTACACCATTGGTTTTCAGCCGGAGCCAGCACCTATCGCAGCCGACGAACCTGTCAAGATCGGAGGCGATCTCGTCAAATTCGGGACGATATCGTACTGATGCGAGACGATTTCGACTGCAGCACACATCGGGGCAATCAGTGCCTAGAGTTTGCTCTTCTGTCTTTTTTTTCTGTCATTTTATGCTATAAATTAGATTGTTTATTCAATTTTTATACTATATTGCATCTGGAGTTCACCCATTTTGTCTAGTTTGCATATTAAGATCATATTCTGCTATCTAAACATAATGATTTGCATTTACTTATGTTCTTGTATATTGTTCAACACTCATATTACTGTTTCACATAGTTTGCCCCTGTTTGCAAAATAGAATTTCTTGTATTTCGCATCTGTTTGCTGTTTTGCAGGTCTTTGATGAATTCGTTTGACGAATTCGTCAGATTGCAGACGATCTTGTCAGTTTAGACGATTTTATCAAATTGAAGGTGATTCTGTTGAATTGCAGACGATCCAGACTGCTTCAAGCTTCAGAAACTCCATCAGACTTCCGGATCAGGTAATCTTCATTGGCCTCCTACAAATTCTCTGTTTCTGTTTTCCTTTCTGTTTGCTGTATGCATTTAAATTGCATTTTCATGTAGTTTAAGTTAGAATCATTCGGCCAAAACCTAGGATGAATGTTTAAAAATAAAACGAACTCATCAAAACTCATTCCCAAAACCTAGGCGTGGAAACTGCCGTCAAATGTTTCCTGGTGAACCCACCATCCATCGAAAAATCACCAAAATGCACCTCCCTTGAGAGGCGGGACCTTCGCAAAGTCCTCTCGTCCGAGGTACCGCACCATCCTTTTCCCATCCTCCTTCCGGGCGTGGATCCAATAGCCTGAAGGTAGGGGTGCAAAAAATTTGGAGCGATACAATTACAATGCATAGAAATAATGTAGAAGTAGAGGGTTATGTGGTATGATCACCACATTTGACAAAAAATAATTAAAGAAGGATATTGGGAACTATTATATGATTCAAAATTATAGGAGCACAAAGGAAAATTGATGCAGAGGTGGATGGGCCCATATGAAGTAGTGGAAGTGATTAAAAATGGAGTTTTCCATGTTAAAACCATTAATGACAGTGACATAAATTTCATAGTCAATGGCCACCGCTTACGACCATACCATGCACCTCCAATCTGCATGATCAACTTAGAAGCAAGAATGGGGAAAACCCAATTTTTTGAAAAAATAATTCAACCATTTTGATGAATGCTTTTGTGTTTGATGTAATAAATATATTATTATCATTATATTTCTTAAGGTTACATGGACTCAAATGTGATCTGTAGGCATATGGGCCAACTAGGCCTATTAGGCATGAAGCCATGATCCTTATTTTCTTTTTACTTTTGTGTGTTTATTTTTGTAAAACACATGGATTCAAATGCAATATACAGGCATCCAGGTCAAACTAGGCCTATTAAGAACGAAGTTATGTTGCCCTAAATTTTCTCAATTTCTATAAGTATAACAGAGTGGAGAAGATGTCAAATTTCCACCAGGAGGACGACACCGATATTCAGGCTTGTGTATAGGTGTTTACATCGTATTAGGAAGAAAGCACCTATATTCGGATCAATGCAGTAGATGTAGAATTTCTACCGAGGGGAGGCACCTATATCCGAACTGTAGCAAAGGCACCTATATTCCAAAGTAGGAGGTGCCTATATTTGGATCATAGAAAAGGTGCCTATATTTGGGTCAATGCAATGGGTACTGATTTTCCACCAGAGAAGGCACCTGTATTCCAAAATTAGAAGGTTCCTATATTTGTAAAACACTAAAGGTTCCTATATTCCAAATACATAAGGCAACCATATGAAAACCACAAATGACATTTGTATCTATAGGACAGAAATGGGTGCTTGTATTCCAAAATAGAGATGACACCTATAGTTGACATAAGAGAAGAAGATGGTGCCTGTATTCTAGAAAAAAAGGCACCTATATTTTTAGCATGAATGGTACCAATATCCATGTGCATACGACGAAGACAACTTTCCATGGAGTAGAGTATATCGATTTTTCCATTTTTTAATGATGAAATCCATTTGCTTCCTGATTTTTGACCATCGAAGTCCATGTATTCCCATTTCTAAAACACACATACTCCCGAGACATGAATAATAGAACACATCAACTTCCAAGGGGGACATGTGTCATCCCATGGTAAATAAAAAAATCATCATGTTTTCCTTTATTTTTAGCATGAGATCTTGAAACTAATAAATATGCAGTACCTAATAACATTACTTTGACAAGATTGCCCCACATAGAAAAAAGCAAGCCATTTATTCACACCAACACACTATCATCAACTTTGATCAACCAAGTTGCACCATCAGGCATCTACAGATTATGTTTCATGAAAAACCACCTAGGTATGTACTGATTTTTATGTTATGTATGTGCATAGTTATCATAAAAACACATTTTGTATAACATGCCAGCACATGCCCCATGCTTTTAGTGATCAATTATGCAACCCCAAGCCTGCAATTTACCATGAGGTACCAATCAAGAATGGGGTGGTTGTAACTATATCCAATTGTATCTTGGCACATGATTTAAGGATTAATTATGCAGATTCTATAATTATTGCTGATTATGGGAAGACAAGTACCTTATATGACATATACATATACAGTAGCATGCTTTAGCATGCTTAAAATGGATAAAGGTGTCTATTTTACAATCAAAGAGGCTAGATAAATAAAGAAAATTCCATGGGAGGACCTTCACACAATTATGCATTGAAGAAATATAAGCCTACAGACCTCTCAGATATTACAGTTTTTACCCAGGAACAATTTGAAGTGGTAAGGTGGATGGATTATTACTGCCTGGTCAACCAAGGCCAAGACCTTGCATAGTGTAAGAATGTGTAGATTCAATGGTCGATGGAGTTTTGAGTATGAGAGGACTGGTGGTACCAATAACAGAGTATATCATAAAATTCACTGGCCTCGCATGCACAGGGGATCGTGCATACAAGGGAGATATCATTGATCAATGTACTTGATTATTTTATGGGTAAATTACAACACGTTTGATGCAATTGGGTTTCCAAATTAGTATGTCCCTAATCTATGGTGATAGGTTTTTGAGAAATTGACCAGGTTTTTACCTGCATCAACAAATACTCCTGGATTAATGCCAACAAACCTTTAATTTTTGAACCATCTGCTGCATGGGGACCACATTAATATCCCATACTATTTAATGAGTTCCCTACAGGATGAATCTAGAATATACCATGCAATCACAAAGGTAGCATTGGGACATCATAGGCTAATTTCAACCATAATTTGATATGTTGAGGTATAAAGGGCTGCACTGCCACCACCAACCATTATAGCGAAGGAAGTTGCATCTGAGTCATCTAGTCACCATGATGAAATAGAAGCACCTATCTTCCAACACAATTATTTAGCAAGGGAGGTAGAGTAGGTTGAATCAAGCCCATTTAGATCAACATCATCACCTATGACCAAAAGTGGGATGTTGGTAGAAACCCTAGTCAACTACATTTAATTAGAGAGTGATGAAAATCATACAGTGGAGGAAAAACTGGCTACCCAAGTGTTGTAGGGATTTAGGACTAATTAAGGGAAATCGAAATGTAAGCCTCCATTTAGGAGGATAGATTTAATGAAGTTTAGGTTGACTTTCAAGAATTTTGTCGAGTTATCATCGTTGAGCAACAAGAAATAAAACACATTGAGCAAAAGTTAACAAAAAAGTACAGTATCTAGAGAACAAATTGTAGTAATTACAATAATTTATCATCATGAAGGAGGTCAGGGTTGATTTTGTTGTGTAGATATATTGGGCTATGAACCTAAAAATTTCCTCTATTGAATCGAAGGAGAAAGTCAAATCCATAAGGGTGTATCATTCAGATTCCAGGAGGACATCAGACGCCTAGGTGTATGACACAGGGGACCAATATGAAGTCCCTATAGGAGATGATTCCCAAAAATGGGAGAGCCCTATTTTGCAAAGTGGGCCCCATTTTTTTGAGATATCATATAGTGAGGGGAATTCCCAGTCAGTTTGGGATTCAATGACACACATGGATGTTATCTAGTTAGGTCGAAAGGCACCTATGCATGACAATACTACCCAATTAGTTAAGGGGTTGGTTGAGCAGGATGACGTGGCACACTCAAAAGAGGAGTCGACTGAACCTTCACTAGATACCTAGTCTATTGGTCAACCAAATATTGACCAAACCATGGCTGGCCAGTCTGGTGATCAACCAAAGGTTGAACCTCTTATGGATGCACCAATGTACCAATACACATTAGAGACAAAGCCATAAGAAGTTAAGGAAATACCACTTCCAAGTAGGGAATTTGTGCTTGGTATCATGGTGCCACCATTGAATGCAAAGGCCCCACAACAAAAAATGAAACTAAATCATAAGGATAAGGTTAAGCAAACACCATAGAAAAGGAAGAAAATATAGTATGATCCCAACTCCAATGAAGAGTGGGTTGCATCACTTAACATTTTTGGTAACCATCGATAGGAGTTCACTAGATATCAAAGAGATCTTGAAGAAGGATAGGAAATAATGGTGAGCCCATAAAAGAATGACTAGCAAGCCAAGTATCAATGTTAGGCCTGTACACCCTGCACAATTTTGCATCTTGTATAGTTCTATTGGTAGACGTCCATCATGAATGATGAAATATTTCTAGTAGACGAGATTATTTGGTAATGAACCCATGGTGTCACATCTATACTAAACACCTCAAAATCTATAGTTTGAAGATGAAGAGGATGATATAGATAGAGAAACACTTTACCTAGAGGTGGCACATCTATCGAAGACCCAAGTAGTTGATATGTCATGATTTCAACCGTGGGAGAAGCCACTAATCAAAACAACAATGTGACTACCTATGCATCATTTCCTATGGCAGCAAGATAAACCAACCCTTGAATGTGATGTTGTTACATTCATAGGGTTGAAAATGGAAATAAGTAAAAGTGATCAACATAAGAGGAAACTAGAAATAGACGCAGGACCCATCCAACCCAAGAAATATGGCCAACACAAATGAAACAAAGAGAAATATAAGGCCATAGCTCAATAAAGGAGACATTGGAACAAGATGTATTGAAATGTTATCATTGAAACAAGGGATTACCGATAGCAGGTGCTACAAGGGTATGGTAATCCTTAGGCATGGGGGGATGATGAGCACCATAAATTCTTAATTTTTATGTATGTTTTAATGGGGTATTATGCAACCTTATTAACACTAGACACATATTTTTATGTAATTATTGTGTATATTTAATTGAAATTGATGTATTATACTTGACCGTTTAAGTGGAAAATATGTGTAGATTACAATTTTTTGTTACTTTTGCACATAATTTAGTCAAGTTCCTGCATGGACCTAGCACTATACAACAATTGAATGTGTTTAAGAAATTATGTATGTCTTGAAGGAGATGGCAATGCTAGAGTGAGCATCTATTTTCACTAAGGTATGGTACTTGTATCCTAGCAACAGGATAGAAGATGCCTATCTTCTAGCGAAAGGAAAGGTATCTATCTTTTGATGATAGAACAAGTGCCTGTATCCTATCAGCAGGATGTAAGGTGCCTATCTTCCAACAATAGAATAAGCGTATATCTCATGGCAATAGGAAAATATCTTTAGAAAGGTGGAAAACATGGATGTTTGACACCTATATGCCAACAATAGGCTTGAAGGTACATATATCTTGGTGACAGGTTGATAGGCACCTATATCCAATGTAAATAAAGAGATTTTATCATGTACGTTGACTATTTGATTGGAAGACCACGTGAATAATATAAATAAATTTTTATAAACTTAGGAAGAACTATTTTTATCTTTTGAGATTAAAATTAGACATGGATGCTCTTTTATTAGATGTATATTGCAATTGTGTAAGCACCAACTATAGTGAATTGCCTCGTATGGTTAAAATAGAATAGACTATTTTTATAACAAGGGATTACCAAATTCTATATAAAATGCAAGTCATTCCCAAAGCAATCCCAAATCTCAAATTTTTAATCCATAAAGCATTGTTATTTTGTACTGCATAATTATTAATAAAGTTAGAGCATTCTCTATTTGCACGTATTAGATAAAATTTACATAGCAAGATGGGTGGACATCTGCGGGATCTTGGGCCCACTCCAAGAAATAATCCTCCCCTATTACTTCATGCTTTCTTTATTTTCTATTGTGTGAGTTTATTTCCTGCATTATTTATTTTAATAGTGTGTTTCTTTTTTGCAATTTTCTTTCAAGTTGTATGTTTGATTTCAGTAATTTCCCTTTTAGTCATGTGTTTGATAATAGTAATTTAATTTTAGCAATTTATTTCTTGCAGTTTCTTTTTAAGTATTTTATTTTCTACATTTTAATTTGAATGGTTTGGTAAAATCTAAAACTACATGAACAACACACCCCCACCAAACCAAGTGATCTATAAAAATCATCTCCCAAAATACTATAGGTGTATATTGTTCCTAGGTACTTAGCAAATTTACAAAACTCTTCTATTGATAAAATTAAGTGGAAGGAAAATAACTATTTTCAAGAATACTATTTATCCTCACCACTATGCATACATCAATCATCCATCATTGCATCCATAAGTGCATCCATACATGAAATAACATAAGCATAAAACAACATGATAAACATAACTAAAAATATATATATATATATAAAATAAAATATATATATATATATATATATATATATATATATATATATATATATATATATATATATATATATATATATATATATATATATATATATATCATAGGAAGTACATCAGATATAAAATGCTCATAGACTAAAATGGAGTGGATCCTCAAGCCTCAAACTAAAAAAAAATAAGCATATACATATACAATCAGGATGGTCTTGCACCACTGGTATCACCACCACCCTTGACCTCATCTCGATGAGGCTCCCTTGATCCATTGGCTCCCAACATCTATGGAGGGTCTAAAAACCTAGGAACTTGTGGTCTCATTGAAGGCTATCTAGACTCGGTATGTTGGCTCTGTTGTGATGGTCCTATTGAATCCTATGATGGTAGCTTATCACCTAGCCACTCCACCTCATCCTCCAATAGATAAATATAGTCTCGATATGAATTCTGATGAGACGTATAGTAGGACAACACCCCATATAGATATGCTACATGTTCTTATAGCCTAGATACATTACCTATGACCTGCCTACTTGTACCCTACCCTATAACCACCCCTACCACCACCTACCCCTATCTAGTTGGTATCCCTATCAATTGAAGTTGTAGAGCATCATGCTCTACTATCACACCCAAAATTCACATATGTATAACATCTCGCTCTACTGTTAGACCAACCAATAAAATCCACAAAGCATCTTTCTTTGTTGTCAATATCCTAACCTCATCCTTTAGGATCTTAATTTAATCCTAAATTATTTCCCTCTCCTCACCAAATCCCCTCTACCTTTGCCTCTCACCATCCAACTGAATCTATGCTAATGAATGTATTATATCTCTATCAACCATCCTTGAAGGATGTAGATCTACTCCCTAAGTGTAGCAATCTACTCTTGAGGGTCCTCTTCCTTAGACTCCTCTGTAATCCTTGCACCTATTTCTAAGGTATTGGACCACTCCTCCTCAGTATGATGATGCACTCATTGTTATGAGGGATCCATTGTTACACCTACTCCCTCCTCACCGTCTACCCTAGTATCACCACCACCTACTCCACCTCCCTACCATAATTGAGTCACCCTCCAAGCATCATACTCTGGAGTCATCCCTATGTCCTCTATGTCAAGGTCAATAAATGGCTCATCTATATCATCATCTAATGGCTTGAATCTAGTTAAAGCTAGCTCTACCTTGTCCATCCATTACCTATAAATGATTGGCTTATATAGTATGTCCCAGAAAACCCCTAGCTAATGGGTTACTTGTGAGTACTAGAAATACTCACACTCACTACCATGTCAATCGTTCAACCATAAATTGCATCTCACCAATATTAGCTATTGATCTGCCTCATCCCAAGGTGAATAATCCATGGTCACCTTATCACATGTTTCGACCTCAACCTCTCAAAGGATTCAATGTAGTGATCAATCATACCCAAGCAGGGGTAACTTCAACCCCGCTCCTAATCTCATCTCTAGAGAATCACATAGGAAATATCCCTATATAGAATCTACCACCATTTTGCCCATGGTAGTCCATTCAGTCTATCCACCAAAATGTGCTCCCAATTCCAAATTTTTAGAAGGAATATGCACCCTAATCCATATCAACATTGATGTTAGATCTCAAAAAAATCCTCATAGAGTTGTGTCAGTAGTTTATTCCCCCTAGCCATAATTTATGGTTTCTATATAGTGCACTCTACTAAATATTGAACTAGATCAAGGAGGTTATATGGGAACCTCTAACCTAAATATTCAAGCATAAGTATATTAGACATAAGTGACATCAGCACTACATGCCTACACGTCAAAATCTATGTATCATAACCAAAATCCATCCTAACCTCACCACTCTTCACATCACGCTCAATAGTCTACCAGTGTTGTCGATACACTCTCTATAGTACTCTCATCCATTGACAAGTAGGCGATGAGACAATAGGCTCTCCCTCTATCAAAATACGAAGAATCCTATAGACATCCTATAGAGTGATGGTCATCTCACTAGTAGGAAGGTGGAAGGTATTAGTGTAGCTATCATATTGGTCTTCCAAGGCCATCAAATAAGCTTGGTCTACATACACTAACTCTAGTCTAGTGACATGCATAAGGCCAAGGGCCTTAATCCACTCCCAATCATCATTAAAGAGATAATCATGTGCTCTCTTAAAGATGTGGGTGAACCTGTGTTGTGCTCTAAGAAGCTAAAAATAAATTAAAAAATTCACAATCAATCACCACAGGCAAAAAAATAAATAATGTAAAATAACAAAAACAACAAAAATTAAAATACAAAAAAAAGGACAAAATCAACAATCTTTAATATGAGCTACATTAAGATGAGATTCATTTTTTTAAATTTTAATGAAATTTTCCTTAACTATTTTATTTAATAAGGTTCATTTAATCCTTAAAATTGACAAAAAGTGTGAATGAGGCACTTACCCTCCTTTCTCTGTCTCCTCAACTCAAAGAAGCCTCAGATTGGTCCATGTTTGGGTTTGGTATACTTTTTGGTAGTGCTCCGCATCGAAAAGTCAACTCTCTTATCTCATCACAAACAATGAAAATGATGTTAGAATATGCTAAATTACTATTTATATTTTTGTAAAAATATGGGTGTCTGAGATGGCTACGTGGCGTAAATGTGATAATCTCAAGGTGAGATAGTCATGATTTTTACAAAAATTGCTAAAAATTCTAAAAAAAAATCATAAAAATTACAAAAATTACAAAAAGTTAAATAGGTCCAAATCAAGATCATTATGGGGTCAAACGCACTTTAAATTTCACATTAACCCAGAAAAAACATAAATCAAGTTATCTTGGTCAAGCGACTCGTCACTTTCATCATTTTCATCTCCTCTATCAACTCGTCGCTTGAGGGGATAGTCATATAATTACAAAATTTAAAATCAAATCAATAATCAAACACTCAAAAATGCAAATTACGTTCTTTCAAGAATCATTGCCAAATTTAATCATAAGCCTTCCTTGCTTGGGGTAAAAGACAAGCAAATATTAAAATCAAACAAGTTCTTGGTATTTATAAAACCATTGCTGCTAGACCACTATCGTCTACCTGTGGTTGAGAAGAAACTAAGATCAAAATAGATACTTGGTATTCTTGAAGCCTAGAGCCTGTAGACCCCTATGCCTACCCATGGCTGAAGAGAAACCAAGACTAAACCAACTTCATCAAAGTGTTGAGATCATTGATTCAATAGTGCATGCTCTTTCTATTATTTGGGCATCTTACATTGATTTGATCAATGAAAACATCAAATCGACCATTTTAGGTGATATTTTTTGCTCTGCATTGTGTTGTCACACAAAGAATACCAAAAATGAGCATCTATAGACACCTAAAACATGTCATATTGAGGATATTACCTTAATTAACTCCTTTTAGACGACATAATTCACCTAGGGTAACTTTAGGGCTAAAACAATGGTTTTCACCACTTTTGGGCACTTTCCCCATAAAAAGTGTAGTCATATCTACCTGAGATGGTCATTGGATTAGATTCATATCAACATGAGATGAACATAAGAAAAGCAAGTTTAAAAATAAAAAAGGTACATAACTGGAAGCCAAAAGTACCAGTTAATCTTGTGCATGGTCTTGTGAAAATAATTAAGCACCTCGCATGGGCCAGAATAGAAAAACACATGCAATTATCAATTGCATGAGATTTTAGAGATAAGCATTCACTTTTATTAATATGAACCACCTCTCTACTTTTTTATGCAAGGTGCTTGTGACATTAATAGCTTCCACATGATAAGTCTATAAAAGGGAACTCACCCCTCAATTCTAAAGGTCCTTCAACTTTTTATTTTATGCAATGAAGTGCTACCAAAATACATATAGAGAGTTCAATATTTTGTGTAATTTAGTATTGTCTCTTTTGATCCTCCAAGCCCACTACTAAGATCATGTTGTTGGATTTTTGCATGGGATTAAAATCCATAATCTAAGCTTGTGTATAATCAAACAAATCCACTTTAGATCTGATTTTATCCATCAAGTTTCTTTCATAAGCGCAACAATCCATTGATAACACACCTAGGGTATCTCGAACATCGTCCATAACTAGTTTTAAAAAATGCAGTCCTATGACAGTGATCATCTATCCTTGAGATGGCCCGTAGATAAGGTTGTATCACCCTGAGATGATCTCAGCTAGAAACCTGGTTCACCACTTTTTATTTTAGTATAGTTTAGATCAGTGTCTACTATTTTTGAATTTAAATAGACTTTAGATTTTACATGCTTTAGTTTATTTTTATCTAATTTTATCACATTAATTCCATTTATTACGAGCGTTACTTAGGTAGGCTCTTCATGTGCTTTTGATACATTTCTTATTTCTTTGTGTGTAGATTATAGGATTCAACAAACAATGAAATAACAACATATTCACATCATTCATCTCGTGGCAGTCATGGAAAACCCGCTTCTAAATGGTTTGTGTTAGCAAGGAGATCATTCAGTGCATCAAGATGATACAAAGGGGATTAAAACCCTCTTATTGTATTGATTGTATTGCATTTATGAACTCCCTTGAGGGGATGTTATTGTAATATGCTTTGAGAAATACAAGCTATCATTAATAAAATGGGACCCATATTTTACTATTTTTATCATTGTATTTTAGTTACATGCTTGTGTTCATTTATTGCATTTACATTTACTTTATTGGTGCATGGTTTTTGAGCTCTCATGAAGATCTACTAAGGCTCTATTATATTTGAGTTTAACTCAAATCATTTGCAAAGAACTTGATTATTAATAAAATAAGGTAAAATATTGAAAGAAGTGAAAAAATATGCTAAAAGGAATATATTTTTTAAAAGGACTAGATATTGAAAGTAGTGGTTGACTAGATAGGAGTTCTATGTTGAGACATCATAGCTGAATTAAATCAATTGAATCAAAGGAGAAAGTGATTGATTCATATGCAGTACACCCTGACTATGAAAAGAGTAGCACCTATTTATATTTTGAAAGATAATTCCTAAAGTTTACAAAGATGATACTTGAAGAGTGAAAATCTAGAAAGTGAAGTCTCAAGAAACATTGAAATTATTGAGAAGAAGAAGCCATTTTCCAGTGAATCGAATGAATAGGAATGCTAAAAAATTTGGAATATAGAAGCATTTATGAAAATTGCTCACATTTTACAGAATACAAACCCTGAGGTATATTTGGAATGATTAATCCAAAGGAGAATAAGCATAGAAAATACTATGAGAAAAGAGCAATTCAAAGTGCTAAAGAAGTTATTTGACATTGAATTTATTTAAGAATTCAATTTAATAAACCTAAGAAGCATCTTAGGAGAACAAGTTATAAAGTAAAACATTGTCTACGATGCACCTTAAGTATTTTGGATGTTCTTGAAGAAGAAGAAGAAATTATAAGTGCAAAGGTATGAATGCTCATTGTGTAGCACCCTAAAATTGGCGTAGTAAACCTTAGCAAATAATTAAAATTACTTTAGTAATAATTCAAATTCAAATTTTAACCCCAAAACTGCTCCCAAATCGCCTGCTACCCGTTTCCTCGTTTTCCATGCCATTTTTAGAGTTTGTTTCGTCCATTGGACGATATCATCTCCGATCAGACGATATCGCCTCACATTGAACGATTTCATCTGGAGCAGAACGTCCAGCTGATTTTGTTCCAAAAATAATTTTTCATAATTAGCTTCTATTTCAACGGCGTCTCTAATCTGGGCAGAAGTGTGTCTGCGCCGTTAGAGACCTCCCCCATTGGATATCTTCCAGATTAGGATGATATCCAACCTCCTAACCTCCCTCCTATGCCTATTTAATCTTAGGCCCTCCCCTTGACATTCCCCTGGCTGAATTTTTCTGCACTTCGAGTTTTACATGCATTAGAATATCCTAGACCATTGTTTGCCTTGGTCTCTTTTTGAATTTTCTTGCAGGAACTTTGTTATTCTTCAGCTGGAGCAAGCTCATATTGTCGCAGATGATCCTGTACAATTCGAGATGATTTCATACCAATCCGAGACGATTTCGACTGCAGTCAACATTAGGGGCAATCAGTGCCCTGAGTTTGCATTCTTTCTCCATTTTTTATTGTTTTGATTTGCATTAGTTAAACTTATTATTATTTTGCATCCTGGAGTTCACCCATATAGTTTTAATGCATAATAAAATCATAAATTGTCATTAAATCATTGTAATGCACTCATGTTTTTGTTTATTATTATCATTTTAACATTATTACTATCATTCTACATCATTGCCCTCTGTTGGCATAGTTGCATTTTTTGTATTTTGTATCTATTTCTCTGATTGCAGGTCTCTGACGAATTCGTCAGATCTCAGATTATCCTATCAGATCGGAGACGATCCTGTCAAATTTCAGACGATCTTGACTGCCTCAAAAATTAGAACCTCCATCAGACATCCGAAACCAGGTATGGATTTCTTCACTTAATTATTCTCTGTGTTTTCTATTTAAATCTGTTTTTTGTCTTCATTTAACTTGCATTTTCATAATAGAACAACTTAGATTCATCTGGCCAAACCTAGGACTTGGATGTTTAAAGCTAAAATTGAACACATTAAACTCATTCCCAACCTAGGTGTGGAAACTGCCACTAAATGTTTCTTGGTGAACCCTACCATCCGTCAAAAAATCACCTTAATACCCATCCCTTGAGAGGCGGGACCTTCAAAGGGCC
Organism: Wollemia nobilis; assembly: GCA_028583015.1. NCBI lineage: Eukaryota > Viridiplantae > Streptophyta > Pinopsida > Araucariales > Araucariaceae > Wollemia > Wollemia nobilis. The sequence goes on from JAQPPZ010000465.1 coordinate 10,241,409, forward strand.
TCTCAGTCCGAGGTATTGTCCCATCCTTTTCCCATCCTCCTTTCGGGCATGGATCCTTTAGCCTGAAGGTAATGATGCAAAAAATTTGGAACGATACATTTTGGTGAACTCGACGTGAAACTAAAACCTTTTGAAAACAAAAACAAAAAAACAAAAAAACATAGATGCATTTAAAATCACTAGAAAACTACTATGTTGCATATCATCTCTAGATGGTAGCTCCTAAGAAAAGACTAGCTGTCACTATAATGTTGAAAAACAATTAGCAGCCATAGAAGTTAATTTTGTGCTTAGTGTGCACAGAAGCAAGATAGAAACCAACTTTTGTGGAAAGAACTTGATAGGAGGCTAGGTATCATTTCATCTAGATCAACTGAACTTAGACAAATCAAGAGGTTTGCCCTAGATAGGATCCTAGATCCTCATCAACTCATTTTTTATCATGAACTTCAGAGAGCCTACCATAGGTGGTTAGCTTATAGGAGAGCTCTTGTGTCTTTAGAATTGTTCACCTTCGAGGAATACCTCGAGAACGCAGCTGTTATACACCAATTCCTACGTCATGTAGAAGATCAAGAGGTCGTTCTTACGGATAGGGAAATATGGAATAGAGTTCCTAGAGCTGTGTTATATTGAGAGTATTGCCACAAACTTTATTTCTACCAACCAGATTCTGAGACAAATAATATCACTATAGCACTTTTTGTCAAATTCCTGAAAGAAAATTTTCAATTTGAAGAACACTTCATGACTCCTGAAGAACTCGAGCCCATTAATGATTGTTGGCAATTTTAGGTACCTTGGGTACATTGCTTTTGCTCAAGTGAATAAGTTGTCATTGATGTCAAGAAGCTTTTGAAGGAATTTGATTTGATGTAAAATAATTTGTTTTGATGAAGGTTCGGCATGACAGGTTCGAAAGAAAGTAAGTTCGAAAAATGTCGCGATATCACGACATGTCGCATTTTCACGACTTGAGCAGGAGAGAGAAATATTTTTAGAAAAGTGTCGCGATATCACGACATGTCGCATTTTCGCGACTTACGCAGGCGAGAGAAATTTTTTTAGAAAATTATCGCGATATCGTGACATGTCACGGTTTCGTGACTCAAAGAGGAGAGAGAATGTTTGAGTCAGAAATGTCGCAATTTCGTGACATATTGCAAGGAAGGTTGATCGGACAGAAAAGTGTCATGATTTCGCGACATGTTGCAGGAGAGAGAGTCCAAAAGAAAAATTGTCACGATTTCGTGACATAATGCAGGAGAGAGAGTCCGAAAGAAAAAGTGTCACGATTTCGCAACATAATGCAGGAGAGAGAGTCTAGGAGAAAAAGTGTCACGATATCGTGACATGTTGGGTTTTTGTGACCCAAAGAAAATAAAAGCGCTAAGGAGAAAAAGTGTCATGATTTCGCGACAAGTCAGAAGACAAAGTGGAAGCAAGATAAAGTGTCGCGATTTTGCGACATGCTATAGATGAAAATGTTCGAAGTAAGAACTGTTGCGATTTCATGACATATAGCAAAGGGAAGAGTCCGAAATGAGAAGCATCATGATTTCATGATAGGTTGTAGAGAAGTCGTACGGAAGCTGAAAGCGTCACGATTTCACGACAGGCTGCAAAGAAAATGTACGGAAACTAGAAGTGTCACGATTTTGTGACAAATTCAAGGAGGAAGAGATCAAAGGCTAAAGAGTCATGATTTCGTGACATGTTCCATTTTTGCTAGTGCAAGCAGACAAGAGTGTGACAAATTCAAGGAAGAGAAAGTGTCACAATTTCGTGATAGTTTGAGATGGCAACGTTCGGTTGGAGAAAGTGTTGTGATTTCGTGACAGAAATAGAATGCAGGTCTTCTATAGCAGAAGTGTCACGATTTCATGACAAAAGCAGAAAGGAGGTCGAAGAAGGGAGAAGTGTCACGATTTCATGACAAAAGCAAATTTGATGCTGACTAAGTTAGAAGTGTCGCGATATCGTGAAAAGAACATGATTAAAGTCGACAAAGGCTAAAGTGTCACGATATCGCGACAAAAGGCAAAAGAAAGTGTATGGTTGCAAAGGTATCATGACATGTTGTAGTTTCACGGTAGAAGCTACAGAAGAGTTGCAGAGGCAGTGAGGCTGACAAAGTTAAATTTGGGTCGATGAAGATTAGGGTTTGCAGTCGATGTAGTTTAGGGTTATGCAGTCGACTAAGATCAAGGTTTTGATCTTGAAAGTGTTAGTATAAAAGGAGGGCTATTTGGAGAGTTGAGTGTGAATTGAGAGATATTCAAATGCACGTCAAAGTGTGCGAGATGTAGTCGAAAGGGGGCAAGAGCACAGAAGTGGTGAGATGATGTCGAAGCGTGCAGAGTGAGTGCAACATGCAAAGACGAACGAGGACATTTGTGCTAGACCGAAGGGATATGTTTAGTGCAAATTCGAGGACCAGCTTTGGAGGTGATAGAGTTGAGGACAGAGGTCTCCAGCCAGAGCAGGGAGGACAGGTGTCTTCTATGGATAGAGTTCCATTTTCTAAGGGCAACGAAGGTAGAGGTTCTCTAGAGGATCATCAGCCAGAGTAGAGCTAGGGTATCGGTGCCTCCTGTGGGTTGGTTCCCATGAACTCAAGATTAGGGGATTGGTGTCTCCTTTGGGTTGGTGCCCATAAACATTGTAATCAGGAAAGGTATTCCCAAAATTTGGATTAATAAAATTTAGTGAAATATTTTATCCATGGATGTAGCCCAACCATTCTGGGTGAACCACGTTAAAATGGGTCTTCAATGTGTGATGCTTTCTGTCTTGATTAATGTTGTGTTGAGGCCTCTGCTATTTAAAATTAAAATTGTTAATTGGTTAAGTCTTATACTGTTCACCCCCCCTCTCAGTATAAGCTTGTGTTCTTCAATTGGTATCAGAGCAGGTTTCTCCAAAAAAAGCCTAACAGCTTGGAGAAGGATCTATCGAGGAGGAACATACAGATTCAGAAAGAGATGAAGAGGTTGGGTTCGATCTCAAAGGTGAATTCTTCTTGGATTTAAAAAGGCTTGAGAAATTCAGGGAAGAAAATTTTGTTCTCAATCATCAATGTCAGGAAGAAGAGATTGCAAGATCAAAATTGTCTCAAAGAGTTATAAACTTAAAAATTCTAGCTGAAGAAGGAAATAAGGTTGAATAGGTTCTGATAGAGGCTTTAAAAGGAAAGGAAGCTGATTGTGAGAAACTAGAAGAAGAGGTTATGTCTCTTAGAGTGAAGTTGGAATAATTGGCTCTCAGACAGAATACTCCGTATGAAAAGCAAAAGCAGGATGGTATCACTATTCATGAAATAGGGTCTTCGAGCAAGACCAATCTTCATCCTGAAGAGCGGTGGATTCTAGTTGGTCACAAGAAGAACAATCATCCAAGGCATCAAAATAGGTTACATAATACTTTCCATGGCTATTGTTTTTCTTGCAAGAATTTTGGTCACAAAGCTATGCATTGCAATAAATCCTTGAATAGCCATAGTAAGGAAAATGTTAACTCTTTTGCACCTCTTATGAATAAAAATTTCATGTGTTTCAAGTGCAAGAATTTTGGGCATATAGCAAGGATGTGTGGTTTGGATAGATCTAGCCTTAAGTTCACTAAAAAGAAAAATGAGATCAAATCTAAGTCAATGATAGTTCAAACTGCTTTTCATGCTCAAGAAAAAGTAGAAAAATGGTATCTTGATAGTGGTTGTTCAAAACATATGACTGGTGAAAAGGAAAATTTTTTGGTCTTAAAACAAACAAATCGAGGAACAGTCAGTTTTGGAGATAATAGGTCATCTAAAATCTGTGGTAAAGGGACTCTTAGTTTGGATGGGAAATCCAAAATAGAAAATGTGCTTTATGTAGAAGGCTTAAGACATAATCTTCTAAGTGTGAGTCAACTTTGTGATCAAGGGCACATAGTATCTTTCTTTTCAGATATATGTGAGATAAGTAAAGAAAAAAATGGAAAACACATTGCGAGTGCTACAAGGACTCCAAACAATCTTTACATACTGAGTGAGATAAAAATGGAAAAGTGTTTTCTAACTCAAGAATATGAGAGTTGGCTATGGCATAAAATATTGGGGCATTTGAGCTTTGATAATCTTGTCAATATTAGTAACAAGGAAGCAGTTAGAGACTTGCCCAAAATAAAAAGGCCCCATAATATCATTTGCGGTCCCTGTCAACATGGAAAATAGACTAGAACCAGTTTCAAATAAAAAGGGTATACTTCTTCAAAACCATTGGATCTTATTCATACTGATTTATGTGTCCCCACCAGAACTCAAAGCATTCAGGGAGAAAGCTACTTCATGTTGTTTATAGATGATTATTCTAGAATGACTTGGGTTACTTTTCTCAAAGAAAAATCTGAAGCTTTTGAAAAATTTAAAGCTTTCAAAGAAATGATTGAAAATGAGACTGACAAGAGAATCAAATGCTTAATATCAGACAGAGGAGGAGAGTTCACTTCAAATGAATTTTTGAAATATTGTGAGCAACAAGGAATCAAAAGAGAATATTCAGCAACAAGAACTCCTTAACAAAATGGAGTAGTTGAAAGGAAAAATAGAACTATTGAAAATATGGCTAGAGCTATGTTAAATGAGTCAAAACTTTCAGATGGCTTTTGGAAAGAGGCGATCAAGTACAACGAGTCTACATTATCACCGGGGCCCAACTTAGAGTCAATCATCATAAAACTCCTTATGAGTTATGGAAAGGAAGACCAGCTACGGTAAAATACTTCAAAGTGTTTGGGAGTAAGTGCTTCATCAGAAGGGAAGATCAAAACTTGGGTAAGTTTGATCCTAGGTGTGATGAGGGAATCTTTCTTGGATATTCCAGCAGAAGCAATGCCTACAGATGCTTCAACAAAAGAACGCATACAATCGTAGAGAGCATAAATGTAACAGTTGATGAAAAGACGGGGATAAGAGAACCATTCAAGGAACTCGGTGATGAAATTTGTCAAGAAGAATTCGAGAGAGGTTTCGAGATGAAGAAGAGGAAAGACAACAAGCTGCTTCCCAAAACTCCTTCACGATATGTTCAGAAACATCATCCCAAATATTTGATCATTGGTGATCCAAACAGCAGGCAAACAAGAAGAAGAGTCATTCCTTCACACGATTCTACAAATGTTTCATTATTATCTCATATTGAGCCAAAATATTTTAGTGAAGCATGTGCAGATAAATTATGGGTAAAAGCGATGGATGAAGAGCTAAATCAAATAGAGAAAAGTGAAACGTGGGATTTGGTTCCAAGACCTAAGGACAAGAATGTCATTGGCACAAAATGGATATTTAGAAATAAACTCAATGAGGATGGAAAGATTTTTAGAAACAAAGCTAGGTTAGTCTGCAAAGGTTATGCTCAAGTAGAAGGTGTTGATTTCAAAGAGATGTTCGCTCCTGTTGCTCCTCTTGAAGCTATCAGAATTTTTTTGGCCCTTTCAAGCTTCAAATCATTCAAGGTATATCAAATGGATGTAAAGTCAGCTTTTCTAAATGGGGTGTTGGTAGAAGAAGTCTACATAGAACATCCAGAAGGAGTGTCTCTCATAGAATAGTCAGACTATGTGTGTAAACTAAAAAATGCCTTATATGGGTTAAAGAAAGCACCAAGGGCGTGGTACTCAAGACTTGACAGTTATCTTCATGAGTAAGGCTTCAGGAAAGGCATGGCAGATAGCAATTTGTATATTAAGAATGAAGGTGATGATATGTTGATTATGGTTGTCTATGTTGATGATATTATTTTCAGGGGAAATAATACTCAGATGTACAAAGTTTTTTCTAACACCATGCAGAAGAAATTTGAGATGTCTATGATTGGAGAGTTGTCATTCTTCTTAGGTCTTCATATTGCTCAATCAAAAGACGATGTATTTCTCTCTCAAGGAAAGTATATCAAAGAAATGTTGAAAAAGTTTGAGATGATGGACAGCAAACCAGTATGCACTCCAATGATTACAGGGTGCAAGATGAATAAATATGATGAATCTCCAGCGGTAGATCAGAGAATGTACAGATCAATGATTGGCAGCTTATTATATGTTACGGATACCAGACCAGATATCATGCAGGCAGTTGGGTTAGTAGCAAGATTTCAGACAGCTCCAAAATATTCTCATGTTACAACAGTTAAGAGGATATTCAGATATCTAAAGGGAACTATGGACTTTGGGCTTTGGTATCCCAAAGGTGATGATTTCACCCTCACAGCCTATTCAGATGTAGATTGGGCGAGCGATGCGATGACGGGGAAGAGCACTAGTGGTGGAGCATTCTTTACGGGAAAGAGTTTGGTTTCTTGGCTAAGTAAGAAACAACCTTCAGTTTCCTTATCTATAGCAGAGGCTGAATACATAGCAGCAGTGGCTGGGTGTACACATGTTTTATGGATGAAAACCACCTTGGAGGATTTCAAAGTCAGACATGAACAACCCATCTCCATATTTTGCGATAATACGAGTGCCATAAGTATTTCCAAAAATACGGTAATGCACTCAAGGACAAAGCATATTTCCATCAAGTATCACTTTCTAAGGGAGAAAGTGCAAGACAAACGAGTCAAGCTAGAGGATATGCCTACTAAAGAGCAGTTACGAGATATCTTCACCAAACCTCTTCAAAGAGATATGTTTGAGTATCTAAGGGAGAAATTGGGAGTTGTACTCCCACCCCAGAATTAATCACCTCATCAGGATGTGGGGGAGGGACTAAGCTAAGAGGATCATTCTTAGTCCCGAGCCCCAAAGGTGACCCTTTTCCATTGATGACAAAGGGAGAGAGATATGAGTAAGGGGGAGAGCTTAAAGTGAAGAGGAAAGATTCAAGTCAGGGGGAGAAAAACTTCAAAGGAAGATTCTCATTTGTTAGCACAGTTGGTTTCAGTTTTTGCTCATGAGACGTGTTTTCATTAAAATTTTGCCATCAATGACAAAGGGGGAGATTGTTGGTAATTTTGGGTACCTTGGGTACATTGCTTTTGCTCAAGTGAATAAGTTGTCATTGATGTCAAGAAGCTTTTGAAGGAATTTGATTTGATGTAAAATAATTTGTTTTGATGAATGTTCGGCAAGACAGGTTCGAAAGAAAGTAAGTTGGAAAAATGTCGCGATATCACGACATGTTGCATTTTCGTGACTTGAGCAGGAGAGAGAAAGATTTTTAGAAAAGTGTCGCGATATCGTGACATGTCGCATTTTCGCGACTTACGCAGGCGAGAGAAAGTTTTTTAGAAAAGTTTCGTGATATCGTGACATGTCGTAGTTTCGTGACTCAAAGAGGAGAGAGAATTTTTGAGTCACAAATGTCACAATTTCGCGACATATTGCAATGAAGGTTGATCGGACGGAAAAGTGTTGCGATTTCGTGACATGTTGCAGGAGAGAGAGTCCAAAAGAAAAATTGTCGCAATTTCATGACATAATGCAAGAGAAAGAGTCCAAAAGAAAAAGTGTCACAATTTCGTGACATAATGCAGGAGAGAGAGTCCGGGAGAAAAAGTGTCGCGATATCGTGACATGTCGGGTTTTTGCGACCCGAAGAAAAGAAAAGTGCTAAGGAGAAAAAGTGTCACGATTTCGTGACAAGTCAGAAGACAAAGTGGAAGCAAGATAAAGTGTCATGATTTCATGACATGCTACAGATAAAAATTTTCCAAGTACGAACTGTCATGATTTCGTGACATACAGCAAAGGGAAGAGTCTGAAATGAGAAGCATCACGATTTCACGACAGGTTGCAGAGAAGTCATACGAAAGCTGAAAGCGTCACGATTTCATGATAGGCTGCAAAGAAAACATACGAAAGCTAGAAGTGTCATGATTTCATGACAAATTCAAGGAGGAAGAGCTCAAAGGTGAAAGCATCGCGATTTCGTGACATGTTCTATTTTCGCTAGTGCAAGCAGACAAGAGTGCAAGGAAGAGAAAGTGTCACGATTTCACGATAGTTTGAGATGGCAGCATTCGGTTGGAGAAAGTGTCGTGATTTTGTGACAAAAATAGAATGCAGGTCTTCTATAGTAGAAGTGTCATGATTTCATGACAAAATCAGAAATGAGGTCAACGAAGGGAGAAGTGTCATGATTTCACGACAAAAGCAAAGTTGATGCTGACTAAGTCAGAAGTGTCACGTTATCACGACAAGAACGTTATTAAAGTTGACAAAGGCTGAAGTGTCACGATATCACGACAAAAGGCAAAAGAAAGTGTACAGTTACAAAGGTGTCATGATATCGCGACATGTTCTAGTTTTGTGGTAGAAGCTACAAAAGAGTTGTAGAGGCAGTGAAGCCGAAAAAGTTAAATTTGGGCCGACAAATATCAGGGTTTGTAGCCAACGTAGTTTAGGGTTGTGCAGTTGACTAAGATCAAGGTTTTGATCTTGAAAGTATTAGTATAAAAGGAGGGATGTTTGGAGAGTTGAGTGTGAATTAAGAGATAGTCGAATGTGCATCGAAGTGTGCGAGATGCAGTCGAAATAGTGCAAGAGCACAGAAGTGGCGAGATGATGTCGAAGCATGCAAAGTGAGCACAACAGGCAAAGACAAACAAGGAAATTTGTGCTAGACCAAAGGATTGTGTTTAGTGCAAATTTGAGGACCAACTTTGGAGGTGATAGAGTTGAGGATAGAGGTCTCCAGCCAGAGCAGGGAGGACAAGTGTCTTCTATAGATAGAGTTCCATTTGCTAAGGGCAGCGGAGGCAGAGGTTCTCTAGAGGATCATTAGCCAGAGCAAATCTAGGGGATCGATGCCTCCTGTGGGTTGGTGCCCACAAACTCAAGATTAGGGGATTGGTGTCTCCTTTGGGTTGGTGCCCATAAACATTGTAATCAAGAAAGGTATTCCCAAAATTTGGATTGATAAAATTTAGTGAAATATTTTATCCGTGGATGTAGCCCAACCATTTTGGGTGAACCATGTTAAAATGGGTCTTCAATGTGTGATGCTTTCTGTCTTGATTAATGTTGTGTTGATGCCTCTGCTATTTAAAGTTAAAATTGTTAATTGGTTAAGTCTTATACTGTTCACCCCCCTCTCGGTATAAGCTTGTGTTTTTCAATGATATTTATAAATTGTTTACAAAAAACTAGATCATTGCTTTCATTATTATTATTTCTTGCATTTAGTGTGTTGTTTGTTATCTTTATAATATTGTTACAAAAACAAAACAAAAAAATAGAAAAAAAAACAAGAAAAACTAAAAACATAACAAAACCAAAACATTTTTTTTTTTTTTTACTATAGTAGGTATATAATTAAAATATATACCTCTTAAGCTTGTTGTATATATATATATATATATACAAGTATATATATATATATATATATACAAGTATATATATATATATATATATATATATATATTTGCTGAAATATAAATTTAATCACAATGCCTAGAATTAGGAATGGTAAACAAACTGAAGAAGAAGAAGAAGATTGGTTAGGAGACAAAACAAAAAACCCAAATGTCCTTCCTGAGGATTCAATTCCGGAAGGAGAAACTCTAGAACAGCCAAAAGATGAGTTGGCTGAAGAAAATGAACAACAAGAAAATCTTAAAGAGGAAGGATCCTCATCCCCTAGAATGGCTCCAAATGGAACTATTGCTTTTGATAACTTAGATCATTTTTGGAAATTTTTCAATAATAACATTGGTGCTCTTAATATGGCAGTTCGTATTGATAGAGAAAAAATTAGTAACACTCAAGCAGCCATGGAAGATATGTTTAACATACACACTAATCCCTTGTCCTTTGTTGATCAAGAAAGTGATAAGGCTGGCCCATCCAATAGAGATATGGTCACTATGATTCAGAACATGCAAAAACAACAGGTTACCCAACCCCCTAAGGAACCTGTTATTGAGCCTAAAATCATTCCCACACAAAATAAACCTTCATTCACTGCTTTATTTCGCCAAACTATTGATCAATATGCTTCAAATCGACAAAAACCTAAAATGAAGCCAAACACCAATTTTCAAAAATCGGGGATACAACATAATACAACTTCAAAACTTCTTCATAACACCCTTCCTACCAACAATTTACACAATAGCAATATAGCCTCTAATATTCATGTCCCTCCATCATATGCTCACAAATCCCATATTAATACCCTACCGAACCAATATGGTGGGCAAACTAGTAATCTGGAAGCCATGGTGAAATAGTTAGCTTCGCGTATGGACCAGATAGATCCCTATCGTCCCTCATACAATTATCGAGAGATGTGTAGTCAACCTTTGGATCCCATAGTTGTAGCACAACCATACCCTAAAAACTTTTCCATACTCGTCCTACGTATATATAAAGGAACAGAAGATCCCATAGAGCATCTTCACATGTTTAGGATAGCATGTCATGATATATCACATGATGACTTTCTATTACTAAAAATGTTCTCAAAAAGTTTAGGAGGAATGGCATTAGAGTGGTACTATCAATTGCCCACTCATTCTTTGAGAAATTTTGAAGAAACAGCTGAATATTTTGTCCATCAATTTAGTGCCTACATCGAGAGGCACGTCACCATTAAAGATTTGTACAACTTAAAACAAGACAAAGATGAATGTTTTGCTGATTTCTTAGCTAGATGGAGGCAGTTGACAGGAAAACTACACTTTGTGCTACCTTATAGGGAAATGTTGGATATTTTTATCAATAATTTGCAAGAACAAATATCCTATGAGTTATCAACTGCTACTTTAACCACCTTCGATCAAGCTATAGACTTAGATCGAATAGTGGAAGATGCTCTCATTAGGAGAGGTCACCTCAAAAAGAAATATGATGAGAAACATCCAAAAATCAGTATAAAAACAAACAAGTTGTAGGTGACGGAGTCACTGATAGTAGAAATGTTGCTAATATCAATACAACGAAAACAAACAAAAAAATTATATTAAAACCTCCTAATAAACCTCCTCGAGAATTTACTAGACTCAATCAACCATTATCAACTATTTTACCCCAATTACTTGAAAGAGGTTTGATTCAATTACCAGCTATCCGGGAACCTGATCCAACTATACCCGGATACAGAGCTGATTTACATTGTGATTTTCATAGAGGACATGGACATGCTACAAAATTTGCAAAATATTGAAACATAAAATACAAGATCTGATTGATAATAATGAAATGGAGGTGCAAGCCTTCCAACCTAAACAAAATGCTCCTAATAACGCTCAAAAGACCATTCCCCAAAATAAGAATCAAAATGCTAATCAATCATTAGATATATTTCAACATCCTTTACCAAAACATGGTAAAGAAGTGGCCAATCAAATCGAACATCATAATTTTCCCCCTCCTACCCGATATGTAGGGACTATTAGCAGACAATTATCTATTCAGGATCCTCAAATATTTGGCACAACTTTATCCATGGTCACGACCCTACCCCTACATAATATTCAAACTCCCGATCCTAGTGATGTAGAATCGGATACTGAAAGTGAAGTAGACATCACCTCAAATCAATCAAATAGTTCTGAAAACAAATTAGATCCTATTCAACCTATTACAAATGCTATGGTTCCAGAAGAACCATTTCCTAGAAGAGTTACTACTCGACCCTCTTCTAATCAGTTCCTTCCTAATGAACAAGCCATAAAAGCTCAACCAAGACTAGTTCAGCTTCTTCAATATAACATTGTAGGTACCATCGGAGTTGTTACCAGACAACAGGCTCAAAACTCTCAATAGGATCAAACTCAGAATGATGGATCAGTTCCATTGTTTTGAAAAATCCCAATAAAGGGAATCATATGTCTAATGTTCAACCTAAGCCTCCTTACAATATTAATGAACAATTATCCAATACTACAGCCAAAATTTCCCTTTTGCACTTGTTAAGATCTTCTCCTATCCATAGAGATGAATTAATGCTCACATTAAGCCAAATGATGGTACCTCAAAATATTCAACCTGAAGCCATGTCCAATACTATCATCACTCGAGAAGTCGATTGTATTGACTTTCGAGATAAAGACATCCCACAACATAGTTTACATAAGGATAACCCCTTATATATTACTGCCCTAATTGGAGATGTAGTTGTTAAACGAGTCTTGATTGATAATGGTTCATCTCTAAACATATGCACTTTTGACTTCTACCAAATATTTGGCTTTAGAAGTGATGAAATGAAAAAAATGGATATGATTATCAAAGCTTTCAATGATGAGACACAAGAAACTTGTGGTGTCATTACTATACCCTTGCAAGTTGGTCCTCGAACCCTAGATACAACCGTGTTTATTGTACATTTCCCAGCATCGTACAATATACTTTTGGGTCACCCTTGCATCAATGCAATGCGGGTGGTTCCCTCCACTTTACATCAGTGTGTTAAATTTGAATTTAAAAATCAGTTGGTCACTATCCATGGTGACCTTAGACCCTTTGATATGTGTGCTTTGGCAGAACCAATTGGAGTGCAATTTTGCCCTGCTCTGTCATCCACACATCCTAATTCTTATTTTTCATCTAAACGTGTGAAACACACACCCATAACATAATCTACCCCATCAAATACACCTATACATTTACCTCAACCATCTTCTGAACAAACCACACTAGAACCTCAACATGATCTTAAATCCACAACCAATCCTTCATGTTCCATCCCTATAATTTCAAAACCTATAGACCCATTTATTAACACCTCCACATTATCTACATCTATCATACCTTCCACATTTAAAGATATAGGGAATGATCCCTCTACATCTTATGCTCTTTCTGATGAACTTTTACCAGATTTATCTAAAATCTTAATATCAGAAAAAAAAAATGCTTTTATGCAAGCTTCACTTCTTTTAAATAACTTGCCACCATCTCCTCGTACTTTGGGCCTTCCACAACCTATGGGAAGTACTTACCAAGTCGGGAGTTGTGCTTTTATTTATAAAGGATATGATTGGGGAAGAATACCCTGAAACATTAAGACGCATTGTGATGGATATGCTCGATGCTATTTTTCTAATGAATATATTAAAGCTAAACCTATAATGCTTAAAATGGTATATAAAGGGAAAGGCTTGGGACCTTTCCAAAATGGTATGAAAGAACCTATCGAGGTAGAACCATGGCCTGCCCGATGTGGTGTGGGCTCTGTTTCGTAGTAAGGGTCAACCCTTCCCTTTTGAAGGTAATGATCAACTCATATGTTATCAAGATTATCTAGATAAACAAGATTCTTTGTGTCCAAAGAATAATCCCTTTACATGCAATATGCTATCCATAGCTTACCCTGAATTGATTGCTGAATCCGATGATGAGTTGGAAGGAGATATTTTCCATGATGTCTCCGTTGCAGAGTTGTTACACAATGATTTTTATTTTGATGGTTCTATACCAACTATAGCCTAGCTTGAGGCCACGACTCCTCACGATGAATTATCCAACTTAACCTTAAAATAATTACAAGAATTGGGCGTCTCACCCACCCCACCTAATTTTGAAAGAGATCTACACATGGAAGTAGAAAACGTCATTAAAGTTAACATTGGAACTGAGGATAATCCTCACATAATCAATATTGGATCAGAATTAAGTCAAGAAAAACAAAATGAATACATTGCATTTTTTAAATATTATGAAGATGTCTTTGCTTGGACATATGAAGACATGCCAGGTCTGGACCCTTCTATAGTCATGCATCATCTAGTAGTCCATATGGATGCTAAACCGGTTAAACAGAAACTTAGAAAAATGCATCCCAAAGTGGCCTTGCTAGTCAAATGGGAGTTAGAAAAACTCCTGAATGTTGTTTTTATACAAGCTATTGATTATGCTGAATGGATCTCGAATGTAGTTCTAGTCACCAAGAAATAAGCTACCAAAGTTAGGGTTTGCACAGACTTTAGAGATATTAATGCCGCATGCCCTAAAGATGATTTTCCTCTTCCAAACATGGATCAAATCATTGAATTTACTATCGGGAGTGGAATGATGTCCCTAATGGATGGATTTTTCGGCTATAATCAGGTCAGGATAGCTCCTGAAGATCAGGCTAAAACAACCTTTATTACCCCTTGGGGTACCTTTTCTTGGAAAGTGATGCCATTTGGTTTAAATAATGCAGGCGCAACCTATCAACGAGCTATGACTTATATTTTTCATGACATGATGCATGATATCCTACATGATTATGTAGATGATATTATAGCTTGCTCTATTAAATAAGATGATCATTTAGATGATTTGAGAAAAGTATTTAATCGGTTAAGAGAATACCTTATTCGATTAAATCCAGCCAAATGCATATTCGAAGTTAAGTTCGGTAAACTATTAGGGGTTTTAGTTTCTTTATGTGGTATCGAAATCGACCCTCTCAAGATTGCGGCTATCACTGATATGCCCGCACCTACCAATATATCTAAGTTATGAAGTTTACAAGGTAAACTTCAAGCCATCCGTCGCTTCATCGATAAGCTGGCGGACAAAATCGGTCCCTTTCTTAAGCTCCTTAAGAAATATGTCCCTTTTAATTGGGATGATGAATGTAAGGAAGCTTTTGAACTTCTCAAACAATACCTCCTTAACCCAACTGTGCTTTCACCACCTAAATCTGATTGTCCTTTTCTCCTATATATTTTAGCTTCAAATTCTTCCTTAGGAGCTATGTTAGCTCAGCTTGATGATGAGAAGAAAGAACGTGCTAATTATTACATTAGCAGAACCCTCATCAGTTATGAAACCCGCTACACAGCATTAGAAAAATTATGTCTAGCAGTCGTATTCTCTACACAGAAACTATGACATTATATGCTTAGTTAGAAAATGTATGTCATTGCTAAATATGATCCCTTGCGATATCTCATGAGTCGACCTTATTTATCGGGTCGCACATCCAAGTGGGTTCTTGCTCGCGAGTTTGAACTCACGTTCATAGGACAGAAGTCTATTAAGGTTCAAATCATAGCAGATCAATTAGCTACTACACCCTTAGAGTCTACCCATCCCCTCATCATTGAGTTTCCTAATGAATGCCTTCAATTAGAGGTAGACCATATTGAACAATGGTCCTTATACTTTGATGGAGCCCGATGCATGAGTGGGGCTGGTGCAGGTATTATTTTAATATCTCCACAAAAACACATTATACCTTTTTCCTTCAAATTAAAATTTGCTTGCACCAATAATACTGCTGAATACGAAGCTCTAATCCTTGGATTACGAGCTACCTTGGTGCTAAAAATTAAACACCTGCTAGTTTTTGGTGATTCTCAACTTGTCATAAATCAAATTAATGAAGTTTATCAGACCAGAGATGATAAATTGCACCCATATAAAGCATATTTTTTACAATTAATATCTCTATTTGATAAAGTTACCTTGGAATCTATTTCACGAACTAGCAACCGTGCAGCTGATGCTATGGCCGCAGCTGCATTGCTTCTGCCCTTGGAGTTAGATGACAAATTTGCCACCATCATTATTCGTCGACTCCAGGAACCCGCTTCAAATAAGTCATGTTTAGAACCTTTGGATGTGTTTCTAATCAATGAAACTACTCCTGAACCTTGGTATACGGATATATTTGATTTTCTTCAAAATGGGACTTTCCTTGCCAATTCTAATAGAAACCAGCATCGGTTATTACGTAGACGAGCAAGTCGATTTGTAATAATTGGCAATACTTTATATAGGAGATATTTTAAAGGTATCCTATTGATATGTTTGAATCTAGAAGAATCCAAATCAGCTTTAAGTGAAGCCCACGATGGATCTTGTGGAGGACACTTCAGTGGTAGTGTCATTGCTAAAAAGCTCCTTAGGATAGGATACTTTTGGCCTACCATGGAAAATGATGCACATGATTATGTGCGCCATTGCAACAAGTGCTAGAAACATGTTGACCTTGGCCCTTTTCAAAATGGGGCTTAGACATTATTGGTAAAATTAATCCTGTGTCATCTGATGGACACAAATTCATCATAACCGCCACTGAGTATTTCACGAAGTGGGTTGAAGCTATGCCTTTAGCTTCCCGCACTGGAACACAAGTCTCTAAATTTATTTTTAATCAAATCATTTGTAGGTTCGAAATTCTTGCAAATCTCATCTTCAAAAATGGAACTTGTTTCAAAAATAAAGATGTTAAGAAATTATGCCAAAAATATAAGATTCAACATCGCTAGTCCACTCCCTATTATCCTCAGGGTAATGGTCAAGCAGAAGCATCTAACATAACCTTAATCAAAATTCTTAAAATATTGGTCAATAAATCTGGCTGTGACTGGCACATTCAATTATATCCAGCTTTGTGGGCATATTGAACTAGTGTTCGAACTCCCACTGGAACTTCACCTTTTGTCTTGGTTTATGGCGTTGAAGCTATTTTTCCCTTTGAATTAGAAGTTCCTTATTTGGCTCTACTACTTCAAGATACCAAAGTAGGAGATGAATATTGAGCTGGCAGACTCAGTCAGCTAGAACTCCTAGATGAAAAGTGCATCAATGCTTTGGAGCATCTTCGTGCCTACCAAAACAAGCTTAAAAGATCTTATGCCAAGAAAGTTCGTCATCGATCCTTTGAGATCGACGACCTTGTTTTAAAAGAAAATCAAAAAATACTAATACAACTAAAGACCTTAAAGGTAAATTTTAGCCCAACTGGCTTGGACCATATATTATCACTACTAAATTTGAATCAGGAGCATACAAATTAGCTACCTTAGATGGTAATGATTTAAAATAACTTATGAATATTATGCATCTTAAGCGATATTACGCATAAAAGTTGGTCATTTCATCATTTGTACATATTTTGCATGTTGTCTCATTTTAAAAATATATATATAACTGTTTAAACAAAAACAAACAAAAATAATAAAAAGTAAAAACAACAATATTATTGACTCTTTTGAAACCAAAAAAAATAAAGAAGAAAGAGAGAGTCAAGATCATCAAACTCCTCAAAAATATTTGTTGTATATATTTCTTCTTCAAGTATTGCAGTTATATTTTCAAAATATTTTGGATAAATTAGCATTTATTTGGAATCCCTCACTATCACAAACACAAAAATAAATATCTTGATTTTATCTGGCATGATTACTAATCTCTATTATATCAAAGTCCACAAACTTTAATTAAATAAAGTTTGAGCATAGATAATTGATCTTGTTATTTACTTAAGTCAAGCATATCCTTTCATAATAAAATGATTATATTTGTAATTTCCATGCTATGCTACATAGTAGAAGTGGTTTCCTGAGAGAAAAGTTTCCCCTTCTATCCTATCATGCACATGGTCTAGAATCTTTGAGAATTGGCAAAAGTACAAGCTCACCCCTACCCAGAATAAAAATACCTTGCTCTACAGCTAATCCGAGCAAGTATACCTAGCATAGGAAGAAAATAAAAGTTCAAGAAAAAGATAAAAAGAAAAAATTTATTTCAGCGTTATCTCAAATATCATGCCAAAATACAAAAGTACAAAAAAAGAAAGAAAAAGCAAAAAAAAAATCCCTTTCCCTACCCATTGAAAATAAAATAAGGGTTGATGAGCTTGAATCCCTAGAATTCTCAATTATTCAAAAACTGTGAGGTAAGCCCCATAACAAGTGGTTTGTGCCCAACCCGCTTGGCCTTGGGTAACTCCTAGCGTGGTGATATGTCTGTCACATTAGCGACGTTCTTTTGTACAGACCTATGTCTGCTTATGGATTAGCTAGCTCTTGATAACCCGACCTACATAGTAGTCCGGTATGGTTATATGCATCTAAATCATGGTTAATGAACACTTATTTGGTTCATTCAAATCACTTGTATCAAATTATCTTGCTCAAAACTGGTAAATGAACAATGCAATTGCACACACATTTGTATTTGAGAGATTTTGTGTATCATTATGATAAATCAAGATTGGTAATGAACTCACATACGCACATGGGATTCCTTATAAATCTAACTTTTGTCTTTAATATTCTTTGAAATATTTTTGCAAATTGTTTGGAATAAATTCATTTTCTTCTTTGAAGAACAGTTGTTTAGTATAAAGACAACTACATGCATTATCAAAAATCAAAATCATTTTCAAAAACATGCAATCAAGTTACATTTATATATAACTTTTGACTTTCGTGACGATGGTATAGTTCCAAAACCAAAATTGGAATTTTATGTCTAGCGCAAGTCCTCATCTTCATATTTTTCGACTATTTTCAAAAATTAAAAATCAACCATGCAATAAAACTATTATATTATTTTCTTCTTTGGATTTCGCGATGATGGTATAAGTTTATACCTAAATATTCTATGCCTAGCACAAACCATTGTACCAATTTTATTTTCCATTTATTTAAAATCATAAAAACATATGACTTAAATCATTATGTTACACAATTATGCTTTAAAACAAACAAACACTTATTCTATTTCATGTCATTATGTCAAACTTCAATTTTGCAATGATGGCATAATTCCTAGGGAATTATCCAAAAAAATTATCACACTTAGAAATTTATGCCTAGCAAAATCATTTTAAAATATTTCATGCATAATATTTTCATGGAAATCTGAAAACAAATCATCATCATCATCATCATTTGCATCATCACAACAAAGTCTTAAGATAGTCTCTTAAGCACTCTTTTACTTTTAGCAATATTTCTATACTGGGATTAGCTTGATGACCGAGTGAGTGGCGACTCCATGAAATGGTCTATAATAGCGACAATGTCCTTTGAAATTATTGTTAAAAGTCCCATTTTATTTTTATCAAATTATCACATCACAACCACCAATTGTTTACATCAGATTATTTCATTTAAATTTTAAAAGCATGACATTCAAACCATAATATTTCCAAACGACATAATCACATGAATCATCAAATCAATCACACCAAAATATTAAAGCATCATACAAACACATAATACAAGTCATATGATCAAAAATATCTCATCTATATATATATCAACAATATCTACATCATCTCAAAACTGGATCGGTATGCCACAATCTATACCTCGGCATACTCAATCCTCTATCAATAATAATAAGCACTATGTATCAATCTGTGCAGTGCAATCTATAGCAGCTAGCCTTGAGAACCCCTCAAGCTCTTAGCCTCATCTCTTCCCCCACCCTGAGGTGGATGAGGTGGCCCCATCATGGTTCGTGTGGTGCTATGAGTCCTGGACTCTGATCGTGATGATGTCCTTGATGACCTCATCATGATAGACTCTGCAATATGGGTCGGCAACGGTAATATTTGCCCCTCTGGTATCATATGGTGGTATAGTGTCTGATAGAATGTGATCTGGGCAATAGCCCATGCTAAGTCCTGAGTGCTCACCCCTCTGCTCTGTGCCCTGAGGCGTGCTACCTCATCTCTAAGCTGTGTGGCCTCATCTCGATGTCGTGTAGCCTCATCCTACAAGGATTGCACCTGAGCCTGGAGACGAACAGTCTTCGCCCAGAGAGTAGCCATATTGCTACTCTCTCCTACCTTGACACCCTTGCCCTTATCGGGAAATGGTGGCCTCTCTCTTCGTGGAGAAGGGGGTGTCTCTTCCCTCCTCTCCCACTACCATAGCCTCTGTTGAGCCTGTGGCCTCCTTTGCTCTCTCCCGCCGTGACCCTGTGCTACCTCCATGGTCACCTAGAACTGCCTCCCCATTTGATGCACAACTACATGAATCAGACCCTGAGCCCTCATCATCCGAGGAGGGCGAATGCCTGTGTACCAGGCATCATAGTCGTCGGCTACCCCAATGTCGTCCCCATCCACTTGCTAAATGGGGGCATCATCTACATCCTGACTCCAGAAGCACTGCATATCTAGAGCCCTGCTAACTGTAGTGTTATCCCGAACGGTTTGAGAAAACTCGTAGTCTCTAAGATATGGGATCCCCTACTTTAGACCGAACTACCTCAAAACTCGGTCGTAGCAGTGGAGCTCCACCTCCCCCCTCTCTATCCTCAGCCAACAGGTTTGCCTAACATGAGCCAGCTCCTGTCCATCCTCGGCCCACCCTGGATGATCTCTCCAAGGCATCTAGGTGATCTGGTCGGAGACAAGATTGTCAAGTAGTCTCTGAGACATTGGCAGATCTATCCATCACTGTGACCCTCTTTCGAGCCACCAGTAGAAATCTCGAAGCCTCTCCCCATCAATCCCTGTCAGTCGGAGCCCTACCATCCTTCGCACCACGATGTGCTCCTAGCACCAAACCTACAGTAGTGATGTCATAACCAGACATTGGCCGCCCTTGTATACGACCCCATGCAAGATCCTATACAGTCGACATAGTACAAAGCTCCCCCAAGAAAACCTATATTCATGGTTTCTCATGTCATAGACCACATCCGTCAGTAGCCATGGTACTCTGTATCCACTCTAATGGCATAACAGCAGACCACCTACAACCCCAGCCAAAACCTGTGTCAATCTAGATGCCCCAGGCATCTGGCGTAGCGACTCGATGTTCACTCTACCCTTCTCTAGGGCGAATCTCGGTTCTCTACATAGTCGCATCATTGCATGGACCTGATTGGCCATAGGAGTTATTAGCCATCCTTGTATGGGGATCCTCAAAATCCTCCATACATCCTCCAGTGTGGGAGTCATCTCCCCTGTCGAAAACCGAAAATAGGAAGAACCCGGATACCACCTCTCTGCTAGGGCTGTCAATAGCCCCATATCTGTAGAAACCTATGGCATATCTACCACATGCTGCAAGCCGAATTGAGCTAAATTATCTCGCTCTGCCTGAGATAGAGTGGCCAAGTCATCCCTCAACCCATCGTATTTCCATTCTCTGCTCTTTAATAATCCTCTCTGCAACATAAATAGCAAAACAATAAAAATCATTAATAAAACAATGATTATAAATGCAAGTAACACAAGTTCAATTTGAGTAAATTCGTCTCTGATTTTGCAAGCCGAAATCGTCCCTTATTTGACAAAATCGTCCCCATTTCGTCGATTTCGCCCCTAGACAAAATCGGCGATATCGAGACGATTTTGATGAAATTGAGACGATTTCATCCCGACGACGTCGATGGCCCAAAAATGGTGGCAATGCTCAAAAATCATTTAAAATTAATCTAAAAAGCATAGAAAATCAAAATTAAAGCATTCTAAACTAAGTTAGACCCTTACTCGTAGCCCACGCCGGACCTCTGTCGATCTGTGCACTGTCTCGACCATTTTGTTTGTAGAGCTCCAGAAACCAGAAAATGAAAATGAACAGTAACAATGAATTAGGGTTTTTCCCTATTTTTCTTAATTTTATTAAAAAACACTTAACAACATTTTAAAAATTTTGCTTTTTCACGTTTTTACCTCAAAAGTTCGATTTGGGTAAAAACATGGAGGGGGCACCATAGTAAGTTGTCATACGATTCGACCAAGAATCGTTGCCTAAAAATGGGAATAATTTTTGTTTTCTCGTAAATTGAGAAGAACTCATCTTTAACGCATTTTCTTCAGAAAATTCGCTAAAGAGGGGGCAAAATGTAGCACCCTAAAATTGGCACAGTAAACCTTAGCAAATAACTAAAATTACCTTAGTAATAATTCAAATTCAAATTTTAACACCAAAATCGCTCCCAAATCGCCTGCTACCCGTTTCCTCATTTTTCGCACCATTTTTAGAGTTTGTTTCATCCGTTGGATGATATCGTCTCCGATTAGACAATATCACCTCAAATCGGATGATTTCGTCCAGGGCAAAACGTCCAGCCGATTTTGTCCCAAAATTGATTTTTCATAATTAGCTTCTGTTTCAACGACATCTCTAATTTGGGTAGAAGCATGTCTGTGTCGTTAGAGACCTCCCCCATTGGAGATATTCTAGATTAGGATGATCTCCAACCTCCTAACCTCCCTCCTATGCCTATTTAATCTTAGGCCCTCCCCTTGACATTCCCCTGGCTGAATTTTTTTGCACTTCGAGTTTTACATGCATTAGAATATCCTAGACCATTGTTTGCCTTGGTCTCTTTTCAAATTTTCTTGCAGGAACTTTGTTATTCTTCAGCCGGAGCAAGCTCAGATTGTCGCAGACGATCTTGTCCAATTTGAGAAGATTTCATACCAATCCGAGATGATTTTGACTACAGTCAACATTGGGGGAAATCAGTGCGCTGAGTTTGCATTCTTTCTCCATTTTTTTACTATTTTGATTTGCATTAGTTAAACTTATTATTATTTTGCATCCTGGAGTTCACCCATATAGTTTTAATGCATAATAAAATCATAAATTGTCATTAAATCATTGTAATGCACTCATGTTTTTTTTTATTATTATCATTTTAACATTATTACTATCATTCTACATCATTGCCCTCTATTGGCATAGCTGCATTTTTTGTATTTTGTATCTATTTCTCTGATTGCAGGTCTCTGACGAATTCGTCAGATCTCAGATGATACTATCAGATCGGAGACGATCCTGTCAAATTTCAGACGATCTTGACTGCCTCAAAAATTAGATCATTCAGTGCATCAAGATGATACAAAGGGGATTAAAACCCTCTTATTGTATTGATTGTATTGCATTTATGAAATCCCTTGATGGGATGTTATTGTAATATGCTTTGAGAAATACAAGTTATCATTAATAAAATGGGACCCATATTTTACTATTTTTATCATTGTATTTTAGTTACATGCTTGTGTTCATTTATTGCATTTACATTTACTTTATTGGTGCATGGTTTTTGAGCTCTCATGAAGATCTACTAAGGCTCTATTATATTTGAGTTTAAATCAAATCATTTGCAAAGAACTTGATTATTAATAAAATAAGGTAAAATATTGAAAGAAGTGAAAAAATATGCTAAAAGGAATATATTTTTTAAAAGGACTAGATATTGAAAGTAGTGGTTGACTAGATAGGAGTTCTATGTTGAGACATCATAGCTGAATTAAATCAATTGAATCAAAGGAGAAAGTGATTGATTCATATGCAGTACACCCTGACTATGAAAAGAGTAGCACCTATTTATATTTTGAAAGATAATTCCTAAAGTTTACAAAGATGTTACTTGAAGAGTGAAAATCTAGAAAGTGAAGTCTCAAGAAACATTGAAATTATTGAGAAGAAGAAGCCATTTTCCAGTGAATCGAATGAATAGGAATGCTAACAAATTTGGAATATAGAAGCATTTATGAAAATTGCTCACATTTTACAGAATACAAACCCTGAGGTATATTTGGAATGATTAATCCAAAGGAGAATAAGCATAGAAAATACTATGAGCAAAGAGCAATTCAAAGTGCTAAAGAAGTTATTTGACATTGAATTTATTTAAGAATTCAATTTAATAAACCTAAGAAGCATCTTAGGAGAACAAGTTATAAAGTAAAACATTGTCTACGATGCACCTTAAGTATTTTGGATGTTCTTGAAGAAGAAGAAGAGATTATAAGTGCAAAGGTATGAATGCTCATTGTGTAGCACCCTAAAATTGGCGTAGTAAACCTTAGAAAATAATTAAAATTACTTTAGTAATAATTCAAATTCAAATTTTAACCCCAAAACCGCTCCCAAATCGCCTGCTACCCGTTTCCTCGTTTTCCATGCCATTTTTAGAGTTTGTTTCGTCCATTGGACGATATCATCTTCGATCAGACGATATCGCCTCAGATCAAACGATTTCATCTGGAGCAGAACGTCCAGCTGATTTTGTTCCAAAACTAATTTTTCATAATTAGCTTCTATTTCAACGGCGTCTCTAATCTGGGCAGAAGTGTGTCTGCGTCGTTAGAGACCTCCCCCGTTGGATATATTCCAGATTAGGATGATATCCAACCTCCTAACCTCCCTCCTATGCCTATTTAATCTTAGGCCCTCCCCTTGACATTCCCCTGGCTGAATTTTTCTGCACTTCGAGTTTTACATGCATTAGAATATCCTAGACCATTGTTTGCCTTGGTCTCTTTTTGAATTTTCTTGTAGGAACTTTGTTATTCTTCAGCTGGAGCAAGCTCAGATTGTCGCAGACGATCCTGTACAATTCAAGATGGTTTCATACCAATCCGAGACGATTTCGACTACAGTCAACATTAGGGGCAATCAGTGCCCTAAGTTTGCATTCTTTCTCCATTTTTTTATTGTTTTGATTTGCATTAGTTAAAATTATTATTATTTTGCATCCTGGAGTTCACCCATATAGTTTTAATGCATAATAAAATCATAAATTGTCATTAAATCATTGTAATGCACTCGTGTTTTTGTTTATTATTATCATTTTAACATTATTACTGTCATTCTACATCATTGCCCTCTGTTGGCATAGCTGCATTTTCTGTATTTTGTATCTATTTCTCTGATTGCAGGTCTCTTACGAATTCGTCTGACGAATTCGTCAGATCTCAGACGATCCTGTCAGATCGGAGATGATCTTGTCAAATTCCAGACGATCTTGACTGCTTCAAAAATCAGAACCTCCATCAGACATCCGAAACCAGGTATGGATTTCTTCACTTAATTATTCTTTGTGTTTTCTATTTAAATATGTTTTTTGTCTTCATTTAACTTGCATTTTCATAATAGAACAACTTAGATTCATTTGGCCAAACCTAGGACTTGGATGTTTAAAGCTAAAATTGAACACATTAAACTCATTCCCAACCTAGGCATGGAAACTACCACTAAACGTTTCCTGGTGAACCCCACCATCCGTCGAAAAATCACCTTAATACCCCTCCCCCAAGATGCGGGACCTTCAAAGGGCCTCTCAGTCCGAGGTATTGTCCCATCCTTTTCCCATCCTCCTTCGGGCACGGATCCTTTAGCCTGAAGGTAAGGATGCAAAAAATTTGGAACGATACACATTGAATACATTATTATTTTGTAACACACGTATTATTATTTCTATTTTTTGAGTCAGAGTATGCATGAGAATTAGAGTAGAATATTGAAGAGACATGGATGCCATAAAATATTCAAAATTTACAACAATTTTGGTAGGTAGGAATCAGAGAGGTAAGACTTTATATAGTCAAATTTTGAGAGGTGCATATTTATCAAAGCTTTTAAAGTTTTATTTGGAGTTATAAGTAATTATTACATAGTTTTTTATCATTAAAATTAGGGATTCATAAGTATATGATAATCAAGTAAAAGAAATTTGATTATTAGATTTGAGAAAATTGATTATTTATTGATTGAGAAATTAAAAATTGAAATTGATTTCAAAAACTTGATATTTGGAAAATTGAAAGTTGATTAAAATAATTGAAAATTGATTGGAGAGTCAAAAATATTTCTATTCAAGATTGTTTCTTTATTGAAAGAAGCTAAAAACATGATTGTTCGCTTTGGTATAAAGTCCTCTTAAATTCAAAATTTTAAAGGTGGGAAAGACCAAATTCATATTTCTAGAAGGAAAGAAGCTACTGTTGCTGGTGCCTCTCCTGATTTTATCCTCGATCCTTCTTCCTCTGAGCCTTTGGTTGACTTTTCCCAAGCTTTGGAGAAACCTGCTCAAGTTCCTTTCTCGAGCCCTTTGCCGAGAATCTCTGTTCTCAGAGGCAGTTCTAGCGTCTCCTCGGGGAGAAAGGATTCTGTAAATACATTACCTTCCTCCATTGGCGGGCCTCTTTTTGCTTTTGAGTACATTCCCTCCCATTGGGCTGACGATGTTCCTCCTAGCTGGGTTGAAGGGGTCTCTAAAACTTCTTTTTCCAAATTCTTAGATTGTCCTTCTCCCTCCTTGGATGCTTCCAATCCTCCTTTTGAGGTTTCAGGTAACAATGTCATAATCCCTTCAAGTATTGATGAACAATTCATTGCTAAGGAATTTTTTTCCCTCGCTGGAAAATTTGTGGGTGGCAACCCTACCTCAACGTCATTAGGCGTTGGGCTGCCCCAATATGGAAGGCTAAAGGTTCCATCCATATTGTTGGCCTTTCCAAGGGGTTTTTTGGTATTAGGCTTAATGCCAAATAAGACACTGAATTTATCCTTTCTAGACGGCCTTGGTTCCTTGGAAATAAAAGTATTTTCTTGAGAAAATGGTCACCTGATTTTGACCCAAAAATCCAAAGTATAAAATTTGCTCCTATTTGGGTCAGGCTTCCCAATCTCCCTTGGCACCTTTGGTGGGAATTTATTTTTAAAACTATTATTTCCATGATTGGTGACCTCCTTCTCATTGAAAAGGTCACTCTTTCAAGGTCAAGAATGCATGCTACCCACTTGTGTATCAATGCTAACCTTGCTTCTGCCTTACCTACCTTTGTGGAGCTAGAGTGTGGGTCTAGCCTCTTTAAGCAGACCATTGACTATGAAAATAAGCCTCCTTTTTGTATTCTCTATCAAACTCAAGGCCATTTGCATGCTCAATGCTCTTTGTTCCTTAAACAGACATCTTCTACTAATGATATGCCTAGTTCCAATCGAGACAAAGGAAAGGAAGTCTTGACTCCACTCAAAAAAGTTAATAGACGATTCATTTCTTCCAAAGGAGCTTTCTATAGACCAGTCAAAGATCAACAAAAAAAAGATATTGTGGGCAACATCTCCTCTGCCAATATTCCAAGCGATAAAGAGGGCCAAACTTCTCTTCCAGCTACAAATACCACTAAGGTTAGTCTTTTTGCTTTGCCTAATCAATTCCAAATTCTTGGTCATTTAAATCCTGAGGATGACCGCATGACAGATACTGTTGAGAATCTTAATCCTCAATCCAAATCTACTCCTAATAGTCCATCCCTTTCTTTGGAAGGCCAGTTTGACTATGAACCTTCTCATGCTAAGAGCTCCTTCCCAGATGCTTTCAATCCAGACCAGCCCCTGGTTGATGATATTTCTATTCCTAGCTCCTTCTTGGAATATTCTAGCCCTGTTGTGCAAAATTTCAGTCCTAAAATCACCAGGATTCATAAGAAATATCCTATTTACTATGGCATGGAAAAAAAAAGAGGAAGACCCTCTAATTTTGACCATTGGAAACAAGGAACCAATGAAGATATTGCTAATGGTGTCCAAAAGACACTTTTTTCTACAAGAATCATTTCTAAGGAAGACCTAAAGTGTACCAAACCTCCCCAACCATATGGAAAGGGAGGCAAGAAAGTTACAAAATCTTCTAAATGAAGATCCTCTAATGAAATGTGAGAGGCCTTAATGGATTAGCCAAACAAAGAATAGCTAAATAATTAAGGAAAGAAATAAGAGCCACCATTTTTGTTATCCAAGAAACCAAAATCAATGATTCTCATGATAAATAGATAAGTAATCACATTTGGAAACAATGTGAATATCTTGCTTGCAAAACTAATGGGGCTTCTGGTGGCCTCCTATGTCTTTGGAATCCTAATCTAGTAGAAGGAAACATTATCCATTCCTGTGATGAGATGATGAGCATTCTTTTATTTGACAAATATAGAAATTTTCCTTAGGTCCTTACCAATATTTATGCTCCAAACTCCATCACTGGTAGGACCCATTTATGGAACAACCTTACTAATGTCCAGAGAGCCTTTGCAAAAATTCCTTGGATTCTCATTGGTGACTTCAATACTCCCTTATTTCCTTCTGATAAGAAAGGGGAGTTGGTTCTTATTCCAAAAGTATGGAGGACTTCCAGGAATTCATAAGCGAACAAAATCGCATGGATGTCAATCTCAAGGGAAATCATTTTACCTGGTCAAATAGAAGATGTGGTGCCCAATTAATTCAGGTTAAACTTGATAGAGTTATTTTTTCTCAAGAATCTACCAACATTTTGGGGGATGCAAATCTTCAATCCTTACTCAAAATTGGTTCTGATCATAGTCCTATTCTCCTTGATACTTATATGAAGCTATTCAAAACTCCCTTCAGGTTTGAATCTATGTGGATGCTTCATCCTGATTTTAGAGAAAGGATCAAACAGTGGTGGCAATATCACTTTCAATGATCTCCTTCCTTTGTGTTGGCACAAAAACTTAAAAACATCAAGGAGAATTTAAAAATATGGAATAGATATGTCTTCGGCAACATCTTCCAGAACAAACAAGACATCATTAATAGGCTTGACATAATAGAAAGAGAAAGGCAAGAAAACGGTGACTGTTCTAGGGAAATCAGAGAGAATGAAAGGAACTTATTATCTCAATATCATAATATCCTTCAGTGCAAAGAGATATTTTGGAGATAGAAATCTCATGATATTTGGCTAAAAAAGGAGACTCCAATACAAAGTTATTTCAGGTCTCAACGTTGAGACATTGTAGCCACAACAGGATTAAATAAATTTGCAAGCAATATGGCAGAATGGAGAATGATATTAAAGAAATCAGGTCATAAGGCCATATCCACTTTTCAAAACTTCTACAAGAGGAACATCGACCCAAATCCAGAGCATCTAAAGATTTATTTCTTCAATTCATTTCCAAACTGATTACTGATGACATCAACAATAAATTAAATGTAGTACTCTCTGATGAGGAAATAAAGGATGCCCTTTTTTCAATGAAACCTGAAAAAGCTCCTGGACCTGATGGGTTTCCTCCCAGATTATTTTAGGACTTTTGGGATATTGTCAGTAATGGTGTGTGTAAAACCATTAGAGAAATCCAAAGCTCTAATATTGTTCCCAGAGGCTTCAATTCCACATTCATCACTCTTATACCAAAAATTCCCAATGCTACTAGCTTTAATGACTTTCGACCTATAAGCCTTTGTAATGTCATTTACAAAATTTTAACCAAGGTGATTGCCATTCGTATGAGATAAGTCATGCCTATTATTATAAATCAATACCAAGGTAACTTTGTTAGAGGTAAATCCATCCTAGATGACATTATTTATGTTCATGAATCCATTCACTCTAGTTCCCTCAATAAAAAGGCAACCTTTCTCCTTAAGCTCGATATGAACAAAGCCTATGATAGATTGATTTGGGATTTTCTTATTGCCATCCTTCACAATTTTGGGTTTCACTCTGATTGGATCTCCCTAGTCAAAGGATGCATCTCCTCCACTTGGTTCTCTATTATTATAAATGGTTCTCCCACTGGCTACTTTCAAAGCAGTAGAGATCTAAGACAAGGAGATCCTTTCTCCCCCCTCTTCATCATTGCGGCTGATGCTCTTGGCAGGTCTATTTTGGCAGCTAAAGAGGCAAGACTAATTTCTTGTATTCAAGTTACTTCACAATGTAGTCCTATCACCCATCAATTTTTTTTTGATGATACCCTCTTGTCCACCTTTGCCTCTGTCAATGAAGCTACTATCATCAAATGTATTATTATCCTTTATGAAGAAGGTGCTGGCCAAAGAATCAATTTCTAGAAGAGCAAATTGTTTTTCCTTAATACTCCCTTGAGAAGGCAATAGTTGATTGCCAACATTATTCATTTCTCTATCAGTAGTATGCCTTCCTCATACCTTGGAATACCTCTTTTCATTGTAAATATTAAGGGAAAACCTGTGGGACAATGTCATAAAAAAACTTAAAAAAAACTGACCATCTAGATAGGAAATCTCCTTTCCCAAGCTGGAAAAATTACTTTGATCATGGCTTGTCTTCAAAGCGTTCATGTTTATTTCTTATCCTTATTCAAAACTCTAGCTTCTGTCTATAGCAAAATAGAGAGAATTCAAAAAAATTTCCTCTGGTCAGGTACTGAGAACAAACACAGATTTCATTTGGTGGCCTAGGATAAAATATGCAAACCTAAAGACCAACGGATATCCCACCTAAATCTTGCCCTCCTTGCTAAGCAATTTTGGAGACTCATTTCAAATGAGAAGGTTGATTGGGTCAAAATTATAAAAATGAAGTATCTTCAAAATGTTGAGTTCTTGCATGGTCAGGTACCTTCCTGCGGTTTTGCCTTCTGGAAGTCCATTTGTGAAGCTAGTCCATTGGTGCAAAAAGGGAAATTTTGGCAACTTGGAGATGACAAGTCCATATTTTTTGGGAAGATAAGTGGATTGGTGATCATCCTCTCAGCCAGAATCCTATGCTTCAAAGGATCATCAACACTACTAAGCAGCTTTTTGGTCCTCTAGTGGCTAACTTTATAGTTTCAATTAATGGAGCTATGAGATGGAAAGAGGTTAATGTTCCAAATTGTGAGGAGGAATATTTGTTCCTAAATAACCATCTCTCCTCTTTTATAATCCCTGATGTTCTTTCTAAATATAAACCCATTTGGGAGCCCATAGTCTTTGGGGATTTTTCTGTTAAGACTACTTACCTGCTTTCCCTTGATTATATTGAACATCCTCTACCTTTCAAGCTTGTCTGGACAAAGTATTTGATTCCTAAAATTGATTCCTTATCTTGGATCTGTATTCAAGATTGCATTCTTACTGTCGAGAACCTTATGAAAATGGGACTAACTCTTCCTAAAATATGTTATCTTTGTCTTTCCAATTGGGAGTCCACGTCCCACCTCTTCTTATTTTGTCCCTTTTTAAGGATGGTTATCAATAAACTTCTTCAAAAATTCCTGTTGGTTTGGGCCAATCCTCCTTTCATTGTTGATATTTTTATCAGTGGCCTAATACTTTTAAAAATCTTGTGCTCAAAGGATTGTGTAAATTTAGTCTTCAACATTATTTGTGGCAAATTTGGCTTGAACGCAATCGTAGAGTTTTCAACAAGAAAGTTGTCCAACCTGAGTACATTGCTAATAAAATTATTCTTTGTGCCACATAAAATGTTCTTTTTGCTCCTCTTAATCCGCATCCTTTTCCTTATTTTGAGAAAGATATCCTAAAGTCCTGCAATATAAGTCTTGATGATCTCAATTGTATTGATCCTTCTAATCCTATAAATAGTGTCAAATGGATTCCCCCTCCTATTGGTTAGGTCAAACTTAATTTTTATGGAGCGGCCAAAGGCAATCCTAGAACAGGGAGAGTTGGTGGAATCCTCTGCGATAATCTAGGAAATTCTATTTTTGCCTACTCGGAGCCTCTAGGTGTGACTACCAATCACTCTATTGAGGCCAAGGTTGTCTGGAGAGGCCTCCAATTTGTCAAAGATATTCTAGGAAACATCATTGTGGAAGGTGATTCTCTAAATATTATTAACTACTTAAAGTCTTCCAAGCCTTCCAGCTGAAGGATTATACCAACCATTGAGGATTGCAAGCAAATCCTTCAGAGGCAACATAATTGCATTATCCAACATGCTTACAGGGAGGCTAATATAGTTGCTGATAAGATGGCTAATATTGGAGTCAATGCCCAAGGACCTCTAATGTGGACATACAGTCTACCCCATGAGGTGGATGATCTTCTCAAACAAGACCAAATTCAAGGGAGGGACCAAACTCACGTTATCCATGATGAACGCTAATTTGCCTATCAATCCTAGGCATCAATATTTTTTGTCCTTTGTAATCCCCAAGAGTTATTTTTTAGACCTTTGGTTTTGTCTTAATTCAACCACCTTGCATTTCTTGGTATATTGGATTCACATTCCCCTAGGCTCTATTTTCCATTTCCACATTGCCTCTTTTAAGAATTTTAATCATTGTCGAGTGACCACTTATTCTTATTATCCCAAGGTAAATTTTCACGAGTCTGAATAATTTGAATCTCATGTGCTTTGATATGTGTAATCTTGTTTTTTCGAAAACCATCTTCAGCCTTCTCGATCGAAGGCTCATGCCGACAATAAATTTTGTGATCATCCCAAGCCTTTCGGGGTCTCGTGTTTGGACATCTTGTTGGCTAAGCCTTTCATGTACCTCGAATTTCCAAGCTACCATTTTAGAGTGTCACCAAATGATTGGTTGGGATTATAACCTAATCTTGATGTGCATATCAAACCTTTGCCCTAGCCAATCCTTGCTTGTTGAAGACTTCAATTATTTTGCACTAATGTCTTTATGGTCCCAAAGCATATGTTCACAATGCAATGCCATTATTTTATTTGATCATGTGTATGCCTTGTTCATTATCCTGGCATTTGATCTCATTCTTTCTATTCCTTTTCTTGACCGACCTCTATATTTTTCCCTATTCACCACCATGAAAGAGCACAAACCTATTTACATTGAGCCTGTTGTGCTCCAGCTCCATCCTTTGGTTTGTGATTTATGGACAGATAAAACCAACAGTGCTTTGATAGAATTTTTTAAGCTATTCACTAGGGTTGATGATAACATAACAAAGGCCTCTTTTGATTCTTGGGATAAGGGTTATGTCACAATTCATGGTGTCCAATTTCACATCTCCATTGAGTTTTTGGTGGGCCTGATAGGCCAACCCTTGGAGGGTAAAGTTATTCGGTGCAACAAACACAACTGGGAGGTAGAGCTGACCTTCTTCGAGAAGAACTCTAAGATTTATAAAAATTATAGCAAAGGTTTATTTTGTGAACACCTTTCCCCTCCTCTGTTGCAAATTCTTGTTCCTGTAATGCAATATCTTTCCTGTGATAATATAGACTCTCAATTATGTTGTATTCACCTTGCCTATGTGAACCATTTCCATGAAGCCAAAGCCATGAACATCTGAGCTACTATTTTATGGTCCATCGAATACACCATTACGTCTACCCACAAAAATTAGGATGTCATTTCCAGTCACCAGGGGCTTTTCAAAGTCCTTTACCATTATCTCTTTCATTTCCCTAGTGGCAACATTCCTAAGTCTGAGTCTGGAGAAGATAACTCTTCCTCTACTCCTAGCCCCAAGCCTTCTAATCCAAAAAGGAAAATAAAAAATGACAAGCCTCACCCTATTGCTAAGAAGAAAATAAAAGTTGAAACAACCCTTATTATAAGCTCTCAATGATTGAAGCTTAAGCAAGTAGCTGAAACCCCACCGTCCATCACTAGCAAACATCCTAAAGCTCAGTCTACTTCATGATATTATTGATAATTTCCTTCATAAATTAGTTATCCATGCTACTACTACATCAATCATCCATATGGAGATGACTTACATCGCCATTAGTAAGGTCATTTCTAGCCTTAAGGAACAAAGGCATAATATCAACCTTTTCTTCTTCTACAAAAATTTCAATGGTTCCTCTATGGTCTCTACTACTGAACACCCTTTCGATGTCAAAGGGGGTGCTAATGAAGATGATGTAGTCAAATTTGCTAAATATGCCTGCCTGGAAAATCTAAAGGAAACTTCAAAGGACAAAGAAATCTTGAAGGAGGAAGCGAAGGACAATGTTATGGAAATTGATGTTCACAACCTTCTGCAACCCGATGCCCTTCCTTGACGTCGTCCACGACTTGTTGATGATTTTTCTCTCGGTTGCATTGCTCTTCCTCTGGTCTATTGGTGTGAAAGATGTTTTGTTCTAGCTTGCTTTTGTGTTTCTCTTTTTTGGTGGTGTTCATTTTTATTCTTTTATGTCGAAGGATTGTAATGGATTTTAGCCTTTTTGTTCTTAGTCTTTCAGTTTTGACGGGTTTTGTTTTGTTTAAGGGGACTCGTTTATCTCTATTGTGTTCCTCTTGGTTCCTTGATGTAAAAGGCAATAGGGCACCTTTCAAATACCCTTTTTGAAGAAATAATATAAATTAATTTACCAAAAAAAAAAGGATTTCTATTCCAAAAGGATTTGATTATTTAAAGAAAATTGTTGATTATTTAAATTAGCAACTTTGGAGAAATAAGGTTTTCTAATCCAAAGGAATTAATTTGAATGGTTAAATTTTTTGAAAGAAATTGATGGCATAATTACTTGATTGAAATTGAAGATATTTTTATTACTCTTTTTTTTTTTAGAGAGACATAAGGTCTTCAACATCAAAGGAATTATCATGGAAATAAATGATTTTATTGATATAATAAGAAAGGAAAGATTGAAAGTTTTGAAAATTGGCATTCAACATTTGATTGAAAATTTTGATGAACAACAAGACATATCAATGGGATTAAATAAGCTTCTATATTCTATCTATAGAGAAGCTAAAGATAAATTTTTTGAAATATTTAGTTATTATCTACACTTAGAACTCACTGAGGCAAATGAAATTCTAAGAATGCTATTATGATACCTGTTGATATAAGTAGGATAATGTATATGGCATTACTTACACTTGAAATTTATAGAGATAAAAATTAACAACAAGAAGAGTTGATTAAAATTCTAAAAGGAAAATTAATGATAAAAGACAATAGTTGTGACATAAGTGTGTTATATCATACTATTCTAGATAAATATAAGAAATGTAATGAAATGTAATTGCATTCAACATATGGCAGTAAATTTAACAATAAAATCCCATCAAATTCATAAATTTATTATGATACACTAAGTGAATATTCATAATCTACAAGACAATATCAACATTAATATCAAGACAAATAAAAAACCAAATAAGAATATGAGAAGATTTAAATAAAGAATAATTTTTAAGACAAATAAGAATAGAGCAAAGAAGAAGAGCAATCACAATTTAAAATTACCTAGGAGGCAAAGATAAATATTGAAGACTAAAGCCTTCATTAACCAAATAATTTAATATAGGGGGGTGTTGGAGAATATTACATTATTTGGTACATGCTAATGTACCCCATGGTACTATTGTAAATATTAGATTAGTGTGTGAGTCTATAGTTTAGGGTGTGTGATTTATATTTCCCTAAAGTATGTGTCTATGTGTAGGATGTGCACAAGTGTCATGTAATAATGTGTGCAAGTGTGTAGAGTGTGAAAGTACACAAGTGTCATGTAACAATGTGTGCAAGTGTGTAGAGTGTGAAAGTGTGAAAGTATCATATAATAGAGTGTGCAAGTGTGTAGAAATTCAAGATTCAAGTGTAGGTATCAAGTATACAAGTGGCAAGATGTAAAGCCAAGGGATATGAGAGGTTTATCTTATGTGTGGAATAGGAAAGGATGCATCCCTAGGATATGTGAGGAGAGCAATATTCAAATGATTGAAGAGTCACATTTCTAAGGCTATATTATGAAGATAAATCTCCATGTATCATATCAAAGTATATCATATTGTAATCAAGCTTGAAAATTGAATACAGAGTTTGTGTATTTGATTCATCAATGATATTGTGAGTATATTGTTGATTGATATTGAAGTTATATTTGATGAATATTATATTTATTAATGTTAATATTATGTTTTGATTGATTCTTCACATTTATATATTTCTTTTGATTTATATTTGTTCCTAAATATTGAGACCTATGATAATGTAGCTAAAAACCCAATAGTGGTACCAGAGCTATATTATATAGACTAGACCAGAGCTACCTCGAGTAGACTCTAAATATATCATCAAAGAGAAGAAATTTGGTGTGGATTTTTGAATTTGTGAAGAAAAATGTTGTAGATTAAAATTTAGCATCAAAAAAAATTTCTAGTGTGAATATTTAATGAATATTGGAGTGATAAATTTTAGATTTAAAAGCTAGCATCAAAGAAGAAATTTGGTGTGAATATTTGGAGTGATAAGTTTTAGATTTAAAAGCTAGCATTAGAGTAATATTTTGGTGTGAATTTGAATTAAAATATTTAAAGAAAAAGCTTGATAATTGAAGAGCTAATAAGGCTCATATTATATTTGAGTTTGACTCAAATCATTCACAAAGAAAATGATTATTGAGAAAAGAAGGTAAAATAATGTAATGAAATTGATTATTGAGAAAAGAAAGTAGAATATTGAAAGAAGTGAAGAAATCCACCAAAATAAAAAATATTATTGAAAAGGAATAGACATTGAAAGTGGTAGTTGACTATGAAAAGAGTGCTATGTTGAGATTTCAGATCTAAATTCAAGCAACTATGTCAAAGGAGAAAGTGATTGGTTTGGGTGAAATACACCTTGACTATCAAAAGAGCAGTGCTATTAATATTTTGAAAGATAATTCCTAAAGGCTATGAATATTAGAATTGAAGAGTGAACAATCCAAAAAGTGACATCTTGAGAAACATTGAAATTATCAAGAAGAAGAAGCCTTTCACTAGTTAATCGACTAAATAGGAATGCCGATCAATTTGGAGTATAGAAGAATCTATGAAAGTCACTCATATTTTGAGAAATACAAGTGCCTAAGAGATATCTAGAAAGATTAATATATATGAGAAGTATAGAAGAGACTATGAGCAAAGAGCAATTCAAAGTGCTTGAGAAGTGCTAAAGAAGTCATTTGACATTGAAGTTGTTGGAGAACTCAATCTAAGAATCGTGAGAAGCATCTTAGGAGAATAAGTCAAAAATAAAAGTATTGTCCACCATGCACCTGAGTATTCTAGATATTCTTAAAGAAAAAGAAATGATAAGTGTAAAGGTTTGAATTCTCATTGCTCATTGAATACACCAATATTTGGTAATACATGTATTATTACTTCTAACATCTGAGGTTAGAGTGTCCATGATAATTAAATAAGAATATTGAAGAGACATGGATGTTGTGAAATATTTGGAACTTGCAGCAATTTTGGAGGCAAGATTCAAAGAGGTATTTCAAGTTAAATTTTGAAAGGCATATATTTATCAAAGCTTTTAAAAGATATATTTGGAGTTATAAGTAATTGTAATATAAGCTTTAATCATTAATATTAGGAAGTCATAAGTAGATGATTTTCAATTAAAATAATTTTGATAATTAGATTTAAGAAATTTTATTATTGATTGATTGAGATATTAAAAATTAAAATTGATTTCAAAAATTTGATTTTCAAAATTTGAAAGTTGATTAAAAGAATTGAAACTTTATTAAGGAGTCAAAAGGTTTTCTACTCCAAAAGGATTTTATTATTTAAATAAAAGTTTTAATTATTGTAATTAGAAACTTTGGAGAAATAAGGTTTTCTACACCAAAGGAATTAATTTGAATGATTAAATGTTTTGAATAAATTGATAGCATAATTGCTTGATTGAAATTGAAGATATTTTGATTACTCAAATTTTTTTAATTTGGGAGACATAAGGTCTTCAACATCAAAGTAATTATCATGGAAAAAAATGATCTAAATGCTATAATAAAAAAGGAAATATTGGAAGTTTTAAAAATTGGCATTCAGCATTTGATTAAAAAATTTGATGAACAACAAGACATATGAATAAGATTAACTAAGGTTTTGTATTGTATTTATAGAGAAGCTAAAGATGAAAATTTTGAAACATTTAGTTATTATCTACACTCAAAACTCATTGAGGCAAATAAAAATTCTAAGAGTGTTATTATGATACTTGTTGATATAGGTAGGGTAATGTATATGGCATTACTTACACTTGAAATTTGCAGAGACAAATTTCAAAAGCAAGAAGAGTTGATTATGAATCTAAAAGGAAAATAAATGAAAATAGATAGTAGTTGTGATATAAGTGTGTTATATTGTACTATTCTAGATATAGATAAAGAATGTAATTAAATGTTATTACATTCAACATATGGTAGTAAGTTTGACAATAAAATCCCATAAAATTCAGAAATTTATTATGATACACTAAGTGAATATTTATAATCTATAGGACAACATCAAGATCAAGATCAAGACTAAAAATAATCCAAATAAGTAGATGAAAAGAATCAAAGAAATAATAAATTTGAAGATAAATAAGAACACAAAAAAGAAAAATATCAAGAACAATATAAAATTACCTAGGAGGCAAAGACAAATATTGAAGACTAAAGTATTCAATAACCAAATAATGTAATACAGGGGGGTGTTGGATAATATTACATTATTTGGTACATGCTAATGTACCCCCATGGTATTATTATAAATATTATATTAGTATGTGAGTATATATTTTAGAGTGTGTGTTTTATATTTCCCCTAAAGTATGTGTCTATGTGTAGGATATGCACAAGTGTCATGTAACGATGTGTGCAAGTGTGTAGAGTGTAAAAGTGCCCATGTCATGTAATAGTGCGTGTAAGTGTGTAGACTGTGAAAGTGTACAATTTTCATATAATAAAGTGTGCAAGTGTGTATAAAATCAAGAGTCATGTGTAGGTGTCAAGTATACAAGTAGCAAGATGTAAAGCTAAGAGACATGAGAAGTTTATCTTATGTGTGGTATAGGAAAGGATGCATCTTCTAGATATGTGAGAAGAGAAATAATAAAAGTATTTAAGATTCAACTTTATAAGGTTATATTATGAATACAAAGATACATGTATTATATCGAAGAATATCATATTGTAATCAAACTTGAAGATTGAATGCAGAGCTTGTAAATTTAATTCATCAATTATATTGTGAGTATATTATTGATTGGCATTTATATATTGTAATATTTCATGGATGTTATATTCATTGACATTGATATTATGCTATAATTGTGTCTTCACATATATATTCTTGTGATTTATATTTATTCCTAAATATTGGGACCTATGATAATCTAGCTAAAAATCCAACAACACTAACAATATTTGAATGTAAATGTTGAAAACCAAGAAGGCAATAATTTGGTATTTTCAATTCAACATTCTAAATGGACATAGTTTTCTTACTTTATATTTGGGGTAATTAGCTTATGGCCTATATATTGTTACCAATAAATTGCTCTATGTATAGACTAGGGACTTTCTACACTCAGACTAGCAATTTATATGCTTGCTCTGTTGATTATAAACTAGATTGTTTGTATTGTCTCACCTATTATTGTAGGCATCATAAATCTAAAATATGAATATTTTCCTCTACAATATGATCAAATATGGTTTCTAGTTTTGGATGGTAAGGACCAAAAATAAATTCAATAGGGATAATCTAAGCCAAGGTGTGTCTCATTTAGTGGGGTATCTTATATACTATCTCAACCATGATTAGTGGTTGGCCAAATATCTTAGAGCTCTAACTATGAAGGGTTCCACCATACCCATAGTCACACTATCCTTTTTTTAGAGTACTATGAGAGTAACTTCAAGGGGCTAATTTCTTACTAGTGCACCATAAAACTCAAATGATCAATATCTTCCTATGGATAAAGGCTTATCCTATCCCTAGGGGGTATCCCTATATACCCAAAGGTATGTGAGATTTTTTGGTCATGTGTGAGTATTTTTTAAGGCCTAGGTACTGGAAATCGATCACCCTTAACTTCACTAGATGCTTTATGTAAAATCTAGCTTAGCCAACAATGACAACTTCTCCATGATATTTTAAAAACCCCAACACAGGATTTCTAACCTAATATTCTAAAAATAGAGAAAATATTGTACCCATTTTTTACGCAAAATATTTCAAGAAAAATGAGTAGAATTTAAAAAATTATAAAATTATAAATAGATAGAAGGTCAAGAACTATTACCAATGTTGTAGACTTAGCCCTAGAAAGAGTTATGATACCAATTGATAAGAACCTTTGCATAAAAGTAAGCACATCCACAAGAATAATTTATAAGTAATGAAATTACATGAAATAAATAAACACAAGTGCTCAAGAAAAATATTACAGCCATAGGCCTCTTCAAGGGGATAATCTCCTTTATGAGCAATGCTCCTTAACAATATAATTATTTAGGATCCTTCTCTTTCTTAAAATTCAATATATATAAAGATAAATTTACCCAAAATACCTTACAATTTAAAAATAAATTAAACCCAAAATAGCTATTTGAGCTATCTAACCCTAACCCTAATGATGGAGGGTGGTCAACCTTACATTTAGAAGGGGGTTCCAAATCCTTACTAACTAAACTATTTTAAAATATAAGAAACAGTAAGACATGAGGTCCTAATAATACCTTTCTTCAAAATATAATAAAATCATTCTAAATTTCTATATCAATATTCAAATATTGTACTAACTTAATGCTTCTTAAGGTATAGTGGAATCCTACTATGTGTATATTATAATTATTCATGAATGCTTACATATTTATAGAAGTATCTAAGTAGTCTCAATCATGTCTTGATCATGTAGTTCTTCATAGGGGTATCACCACCTTAGGAAAGTGGCTTATGCCACCCAACCTCCTACTAAGCCTTCCTTAACACCATTATAAAAAGAAATCTATCACAAGACCTTAAATACACAAACAAAAACTTTCATAAATTCATAGCATACAACTCAAATTTTACACCAAAGCACCTAATAGTTTCAAACATAATAAACCATAGAAATATAGACCTAGATATTTCTAAAATCCAAGACCCACCTTAACTACAAGACTCATGATAATAACTCTAACTAACCCTAGCATCAAATATGCTCAATATAAACTCTAGAATCATAACA
This sequence comes from Wollemia nobilis, assembly GCA_028583015.1. NCBI lineage: Eukaryota > Viridiplantae > Streptophyta > Pinopsida > Araucariales > Araucariaceae > Wollemia > Wollemia nobilis. The sequence continues at coordinate 10,281,545 of JAQPPZ010000465.1, forward strand.
CATTTCCAAATCAACAATCATTAGAGAAACTCCAAGTAAACCCTAACATTAGAGTAACATTAACTAAAATTTGAAATTCTAAAACTATATCAACAACATCCATCCACTACATCCCAACATGATACACTCAATCATCACTCCAACATGATGCACAAATTTATATATGATTCTATTTAGGATAGCTACTCAACTTATGTGTAATTATAACTCGATTCTACTCCAAGGATATTACTCAATCTACAATTTGTGTAGCCTAGATTCACTATTCTTAGATTATATATGATCTAGAAGAGTACCCACACACCCAATCATCATTCCAACATAATACACATATCCATATTTAATCCTTTTAAGGATAACCACTCAACTTATGGAGAGCATAAATATATCTTGAATTTACTTAAAGTACACTACTCAATTCATAGGGATCAAATCATGGCTCCATGATCCTTGAATTAAATAAAATGTAGAGGATGCCCATACACCCCACCATCTTGAACTCACCTCCTTATATTTCAAAAAATATTTTTTTTTATTTGTGGAAAACATCCCGAAAGGGATGCCACTTTCGTGTAATACCCAAGGAGGCAAGGGTATCCTTATATTTCAAAATATAACTAAACCATAATATAAAATAAATAAGGATTCTTATGGAAAACTACAACCATTAAATAAATAAATCAACAAACACCTCATATTAATTTTAGTTCCACTTGGGTACCCATACACCCCACTGCTCTAATTTCATATCTCTAATTTAGTATATTATAGCTTCTACATGCATGTGTATATTATTATATTTATTTTATGGAATCATGCTTATTTATTACTTTTACTTTGTGGAATTATGTATATTTATTTATTTTTTTTAAATGGTTGTATCTTGTCATATGAATCCTTGTTTAGTCTATACTATGTTATATTTATGCTCTAAAATAGAACATAAGTATAGGCAATAAGGTGCATGAGAACCCCACTAGATCTAATCTAATCCAAGGATAGTGGATCCATGTTATACATTTTGTATATTGAGTGACATAATTAAAGTAGATTTTAGACATAGTTACACTCTATAGATTGAGCGGCTATCCTTGAAAGGATAAAATTTGGATATGTAGTATGCTAAAGTGATGATCGGATGTATGATAACCCCACTAGGTTTTATCTAATACAAGGATATTTGAGCCATGCTCTGCTTCTTATGGATCAATTAGTGTCCTTGGAGTAGATCCAAAGCATAATTAAGCTTTCCATAAGTTACAAAACAAACCTAAGGATGATCAAATATAGATGTGTGTATTATGTCAAAATAGCAATTAGGTGTATGATATCTAAATGGATTGATATGTTTAATGGAGTTTTAGGATTTTAAACTTCATTTGAAGCTACTTCAATGTTAGTATTTAGTTAGAGTTACATTTATGCTAGGGTTAGTTGTAGCTATCCTAATTAGTCTTGGCCTTAAGGCAAGTCTTGGGTTTTAGAAATGTTTAGATTTATATTTTTATGGTTTGAGTATGAAACTTTTAGTGTCTTGGTGAAAACTTTTGACAAGTTGTATGTTGTGACTGTGAAATATTTGTTTGTTTATCTAAGGTCTTGTGATAGAAAATAATTATTTTTAATGGTGTTAATAAGGTATTAGTGGGAGGTTAGGCAACAAATTCCACTTCCCCAAGGAGGTGGTCCCCCTATGAGGAGCTTCATGATTGAGACATGATCAAGGACTATTTACATACTTTCAAAAATATGCAAGCATTTTTCAATTATTGTAGTCTCTATATACAAGAGGATTCCATTGGGTCTTGTAGGAAGAATTGGTTTAATGGGTCTTGTAGGAAGTTTTATCTAGAAATTTAGTATGATATTCTTATATATTGAAGGAAGGTATTATGAAATCTTATATACATTGTATTATTCCCATGGTTTGGAAATTATTTCTATGTGAAATTATTAGCTATTTTGAAAGCCTTAAAACAAATATGATAGTTAATGGTGCATCTATGTATTATATTAGGAAATAAAGTATATTTATTTGAACTATTCAAACTTTTGGCTGAATTAATGGAATATGTGTTGGTTTCATTTCCTTGAGCTTTCTTAAACAGTAATCATTTATAGTACCTAAAGAATAAAAAATAAAAGTGATAGTAATAAATCTTTCCTTTATAGCATTTTTTTCATGTGTATAGATGTTTGTATGTAAAGTAATTCTCATAAATTTAGTACTTTTATTTCATGCATTTTCTTGTGTTTAAATCCTAGACTTAGAACTTACTGTGTTAATTTATTTAAAAAAATACATGTGATGGTATTCATGATTTAAACTCTATATAGTAGATGAACTTTATTTTACTTATATATGTTGAAATAAATGTTTATAGTCAATAATTATCCTGCTAAATTATTTTATATAAAAAGAGTCTCTTATAAATCCTCAAAAACTTTGTGTCCATCAAGTTCCATCCTATCATGTTGTCATCACTAAGTACTTTTATTACTTTCATCGTAAGCAAATGAAATTTCTAACTTATCACCTCAATTTAGGTGGAAATAATATAGGGTTCACACATAACAATATTATTATACCCCCTCTTTATTATACTTTGTGATATGATCATATGTCCCTTATTTGAAGAACTTTCAATATTTTTATCCATCCTCTTAATATTCTAATATTTTAAAATATAAAGCATAATTTTAGCATGTAAAAATTAACAATTGATTTGAATACATATTGTAGATTTTTGTTATACACTTTATTTATGGGCAACAATGTCAAAGTATGACTCCACATTTCATGTTGTATTAAAATAAATAATCCTTAACTCTTTCCTATTTCTTATAATTTACTCATGAACTAATACATAAAAATTTGAAAAATGAGTACCATAATTAGTCAAAAGGTTTATATTTGCATTGTTACTATTAGTACTAATATTTGAAATGATAAATAAAAAAATTATATGCAAGTATGACATAGATTGTATTGAATTTCCTAATATACATCTATATAAGCCATATGCACTAGTATTAGTTATAGCTTGATGGTCCTCCTTTACATTTCTATTGATAATGATACATAAACTTCCTTTATTTCAATTAAAATATTATTTTTTTATATTTGTTAACAAATCTAAAAATATATATATTAAAGAAATATTATTTACAAGCTGGGACAAGACTCCTCCCAACCTTAACCAGCAAGAGCACCAATTTCCTCTTTTTAAAATTCCAATAATCTTCCATTACTCTAAAATCCATGGTCCTAAAAACTAACCACTTTTTATTACAACACTAAAAGGAGATATGCATTCAAGACAAATATCCTTAACTATATGTTTGTAATGGATATCCAAATTAACCAAATACAATATTTTCTCATCAACCTACCTAATTCTCTCATCCTCAATAGCCATGCCAATATGCCACTGAACCCCTACCTCCTTCTTAGTACCCATATTAGCTAGGAAGTCTTCCACTTTATTCAAATATGTACCCACATAAATAGGAATCACATCATCCAATTCACTCCACAACTCTTTAATTTGGGTGATAATAATACTCAACCTCCACATCTCCAAAGCAAATTTCCTCATGCAATCTTGAGATCCTACTAAGATTTGAGAATCTAATTCTATGATTATCCTCCTATAACATTGTCTTATAGCCTATATAGAAAAATATTTGATAGCTAAGGCTTCTGATTCATTATTCATAGCCTTGACCAGGCCCTATAGTTTCCAAAGAGCATTGTTCCAACATGAAACCTGTAGACCACTCAAATTCCATCTCTACCTAAATTACCTTTTGTAGCTCCATCAGTATTAATTTTAATCCAGTATTTTGGGGATGTTACCCAAATAGCTCTATCATACCCCTCCTACACTTTGGATTCATTCTCTATCATCCTTATATCATCATGAGTTTCCTTTTTAGCATACACTGCCATAGTTTTTATGACTTTTCTCCAAATGACCTGGCAGACACCATCCAAGGATGAAAATATTTCTCTAAAATTTTTGTCATTTCTCTCCAACCACACTTGCCACCAAATAAATTTTATTCCAAGATTCCACCCAATATAAAGAGCTTCAAATTTAACTTTTCCCCTGTTCTATATTTACCAAATATTAATCCGGTTCAAATCACCATTGTCTTGGATTTTATAAGCTTAAAACCATCACTCCTAGATCCGACATGTGAGCATGCACTTAAAAATTAAGTGATCATATGTTGCCTCATTTTTGTAGCATAAAACACATTTGTATGGACCAATGATTTCCCTACATCTCAAATTATCAAAAGTACAAATCCCATTGTGCATGAACTTCTAGGCAAAGAAGTTTACTATAGGCCAACCATTGGACTACCAAATATTTCTCCAATCCTCAAGTTGATATGCATGAGGAGGAAGTTCTAGAAGGATCTTATCATATCCATCCTTCATTTTGTAGACTCCAAGGCTATCATAACCCCAAGATAATTCATCCTCCTCATCTCCACCAATGAGAGATATTCTTACCAAAATTTTACTCTTGATGGGTGTCAATTTTGGAGGGATTAGAATTGACCACTTGTCCAACTTCTTAAATTGCTTAAATCTATAATCCCCCAGCTGATTGGTGTTGAAATAACTTTCAATATTGATCCAACCCCTAATTTCTATGGTTGTTTTTACTTATTACAGTTTTAAAAATCCAATTATGATAGGTGGGTATTGATCCCATGAATCTATCTAAAATCATTCCTTCTCCTCTCTCCCCGCTTTCTAAAATAATCCATATTTCATTACCTGAGATCCTAAATTTATAGATTGCCATACTAGACACCCATTACCATCCAAAGATAAATGACTCACCTCATTTGGGTTCACCTGTCCAAAATATTTACTATTTAATAACTCTACTGAATAGATAAGTTGATTAGATCCACCTCTAGTAAATCTTTATAGCCAAAGATTTATTATTTAGATCTAATATCCTTAGTCCCAAACCTCCCTCTGCCTTGGGTTGGCTTACTTTCTCCCAACCTACTAACACCCATTTCCTCTATCCTTTTACTTCTCCCCATAAAAATTTTAAGCCATCTTGTCAAACTCTTTCCATATGGTATATGGGGCAGCAAGGATAGAAATTTTAAAATTGGCATGGCCTAAATTAATGACTACAAAAACATTAATCTACCCCAAAAGGTTAACCATTTATTAGACCAATGGTTAATTCTTTCTTTGATATGACCCAAAAAATTCCTCCATATAGCTATCTTTAGTTTTTTTAAATGCAAAGTGACCCCCAAATAGACCACTAGGAGAAAAGTCCTAGTGAATCCTAAGATCTCTAAAATTTTGTCTTGAAGCCTTGATCAAGATTGAAGAAGACCACTTTGGATTTCTTATCATTGATGACTTGGTTTGTGACCCTAAGGTAAACATTAATGGTATCTCTGATCATTCTTACTTCTCTGAGGTTGACCACTCCCACCTATTTCATCCATAAATTTTAGGTGAGTCAAAACCTCCTCACCCACCTTGATACATGTTAGAAAAACCTATTGTATTTTCCTCAAGATGAGTCTACCCAAGCCTTCAGCCAATATGAGAAAAATATAAGGGGAACAAGGATTTCCTTCATGAAGGCCTCAAGTGGATCTAAACAGATGTGGGGGAATATTGACTAACACTGAGCATGTCAAGTAGATATGTAGCTCATTACCTATTCTATCTAATCCTAAGAAAAACCAAAGGTTTCCATAATCCTTGATAGGAACCTCCAGTCCACCCTATAATAAGCCTTTGACATATCCAATTTTATAAACATTCCCCTACTACCATATTTTTGCATTGAGTGGATTGCCTCCTGAGTTAGAACCACACCATCCAATATTTGTCTACCCTCTATAAAACACCCTTGCTTTGAGGATATAATGTTATCTAGGAAATTCTTTAACTACTCAATCATTACCTTCATGATTATTTTGTATATGACATTGCATAAGGCAATAGGTTTATAATCTAAAATATTCACCCCCTCCTCCCCTTTTGTAATTAAGGAAATAAATGTATGATTTAATACTTTAAGTATTATTTTACTACCTTTGGACTCCTCTATAATAGCCATTACATCCTCCACCAAGCTATCCAAAGGTCTAAAAAATACGATTAGGAAGCCATATGGGCTTGGCATTTTTCTCATACTCATTCCAAAGACTATCTTCTTCAACTCCTCTCTATCAATGGGTTTAATTAGAACCTAATTTTGTTCTTAAAATATAATAGAGGGTATGACAACAAGAACTATTTGAGCCTCCTTGTATTGCACCATACCTTCCTTAAACAATTTATAAAAATAATCCATTGAATGGAAATGCATATTTAGGATTGTATCAAAGGAGTTCCCATTATCATATTGAAGAGCTTCCATCTTGTTCATCTATATCCTAGCACAAGTAGCCTAATGGAAAAATATAGTGTTGTTATCACCTTCCAATATCCACTTGGTTCTTGCTCTCTACTTCCATTAGATCTCCTATTGGTTGTCAATGTCCTAAACCTCTTTACACAATTGATCACCCTTTTGATTGATTTTGTTTGTAATATTTCCTTCCCTAAATATTTATTGCACCTCATCCCATTTGGCCATCAATGGAGCTCTTTGGGCTTAGAATTCTAACTTGTTAGCTCACCTCCATTATTTTAGTTGATCCTTGATATAATAAAGTTGCTTGTGGAATCTAAACATTGTTGTCCCATATGTCGATTTTCCCTCTTCCCACCACTATGGGATTTTATTTTGAAGTTACCTCTTTTGTAAACAATTTTTTTCAAATTTGAATGGTTTGTAGTGGTACAAAATATTGATCCCTCTTTCAACAAAATGGGAAAGTGATCCAAAATTGGACCCTCCAAAATATAAAATTTTAGATTCCATCTCATAAATGCCTTCTCTAACTTTACGTTCCAACTATGTGGTTCCCTCCTCTTATTGGTCCAAGTATATCTGGTTCTAGGAGATTTAATATCCACTAAGTGTAACACATGAACCTGGGTAATCATAAGTTAATTCCCTAGGTCCAAAATTGGGGTTCCCACTTCTTGATCTTTGGATGACAATTTAGCATTAAAAACTCGATCAAAAATCCATTATAACTCCTCCCTCAAGAATATAATATTATTTACCACTTTCCATTGATGAATATGACCATATAGGTTTTGATCCCCATAGATAATTGTGATTAAAACCTACTTAGCTATCACATTATTCCTAGAATGCAATGTGAGGACACCCCTCCAAGCTATATGTTCTATTTCCATCCAATCAAGAGAATTCCAAAAGATAATAATCCCCCTTGAGACCCCTTAGGTAGTCACTTCCATATGACTAGCACCCCTCCAAAGTCTATTTACTATTTTATACATGAGATTTAATGATATTTTTATATCCTGGATAAGCAAAAAAAATGTTTTAGTTTTTCTAAGAGTCTGAATAGTAGATTGATGGGTTCTATTGTTTAAACCCCTAATATTCCATGATTGTATAATCATTGGTTACCTTGAGACTAGTAAGAGTATATCGGCCTCACTGGATCACTTATGATTAGTTTATCTCCTTAAGATGTTGTCAATTCCTTATTTGATATCTTCTCCACTTGGCTTATCCCTAGAGTTGGATTTTTCCTATTCTTTTTTGCCACACCCATGATAACATCTTTCATTACCAGTTTCTCTTGGTTATTTACTATCAATACCCTTGTAACATCTGATTGTGGTAACTCACTGCACTTTATTACCTACTCTAGGATAGGATGGGCCAAAATATAGTTATTATTTCTTTCATTATTCCCATCCACTCCTTCGGTGAGTTGTTCTTCTTCCTACTCCACTAGTATCTTGAAGATCTCATACCTATTTGAGGGATTGGATTGGGTTTCCTCTTTACCATTTTTTCTTTTTCCTTCTCCTTTTGGGTTATTCAAAATCATATCCCTATGCTTCTCCTCCCTAAGAAATATTAGATGCTTCTTTATTGATTGTAAACTTACCGTCCTTGGAGAGACTCAACATTCCTAAAGGAGACCCAATTTTGTGATTATATTATTTGGGTAGAACCATTACACATGCCCATATTTACAATAAACTCTACACCTAAATGATAATGCCTCATAATCTATTTGTTGAATCCAAGGTAGTCCTACAAGTTTGAGTTCAACCTCTACCAACATAGATTGGTTGAGATCCATTTACATGCATAATATAGCATAAATAATTGGGTTTGCTTCCATTGTGTCTCTAGATACACCCAAATATATTCCAAGGAAATTATTGATGATTTCCAATACTTACTCCAAAACTCCATTGGGAGTTCATATAAATGGACCCAAATCAAGATAGCAATGTGTTCAATTTAGGGATCAAATCTGACTCTCCAGGGTTAAACAAATAATCTTGTCAAACCATGATTCCTCTTTTTTATTAAAAATCCCTATTTATGTTAGCAAGTGATGAAAAGCTAACAATAAAATATATATTAGTAATAAATACAAATAATACTCACCAAGAGGCTCCCAATTCTATCAAACTCACGAATGCAAAAAGTTCAAGGTAAGGCAAATACCCATGAATTTAAACATTAGGTCATGATTGGCTCTATATAATACTATTTCTTCTACTATACACTCTAAATGGTGATATTTGTCCTTGATTCCAACTGTGGAAAGCACCCATTGACTCTTTGAGATGTTGATCTTTTTTTAGTAACCACAAAGAGTATTTTTAGTGTAGCTTTTTGTACTTATTTAGTCTCTATTAGAGATTTATCCTTCAACAAATCTACAAATAAAATTTATCTATATAAGAGAGGATTTGAAGGAATATCCACTGGGCCCTCCTAGGGTAGCACTCTTTTCTTCAATTTTATAGAAAATAAAAATAACTTTGACTACCTGATCGATGCCCTAGTTTTCCCTTCTAGACCTCCAAATTATATTAAAATGTTGAATCATAAATTTTTTAAATTAATAAAATTTATAGAAGTCATTTCCAATGATTGAGTATAATATGTATCTTATTATTTTATAAATAGGATGAGTTGATTAAATATAATTGTCCTTCTAATGGGGAAGGTAATAAATTCTTGGTATGTAAATGGAATTACAATAGTAGTTTTTCATCATTTTCCTCTCACATATGGGAAAATTGCTAGCAACTTAATAATTTCCTTAGAAAAAATAGGAGGGATAGGTTTACCCACTAGGAGCATGGGTGAGTTCAAAAAATTCATAAATTCTAATGACCTCATGGATGTTATGCTGAAAGATGCAAAGTACACCTGGAGCAACAGACGCTTGGGGAGTCAACTCATACAAGAAATACTGGACATGTTTTTACTGTCCCAGGAAGCCATTCCAAATTTTGGATATTCAACTCTCCAATCACTCCCCAAGATTGCATCAGACCATAGTCCCATCCTTTTAGATGTGCAACAAGTCCATTCCTTTAGAATACCTTTTCGCTTTGAAGCAATGTGGATAAAACATCACGATCTGAGAGACTGTATTAACCAATGGTGGCAACAATCCTTCTAGGGAAGTCCATATTTCAAACTCTCCCAAAAGCTAAGGATTGTGAAGGACAACCTCAAAGTGTGGAATAAGGAGGTTTTCAGGAATCTATTTGAAAACAATAAAGTTGTGAGAGAAAGATTAACAGTCATTGAAAATAAAATTCTAAATGGAGCATGTGATGAAGCTAACAGGACAGAGGAAAGAAACATGCTAGCTGAATATCACAACATCTTGGCTTGTGAGGAGACTTTTTGGAGGTAGAAATCTAGAGCCTTGTGGCTCAAAGAAGGTGATTCAAATTCCAAATTCTTCCATGTTACTACCCTTAGGAACATAAGCAACAATAGGATTAGGGAGCTGACTAAAGGGGACAATGCTATCACCCAAGACATCCATGAGGTTAGAGATGAAGCAGTATCCTAATTTAGCTCCCTCCTTGGATACAAGGCCCTGGCCTCGACCATAGAAAAAGATGTCATGATGCAATTCATTCCTCAATTATTAAATAATAACATCAATGCAAAACTTAATGTGCCTTTCTCTGATGAGGAAATTTACTTGGCCCTATTTTCCATGGACCCTGATATGGCCCCAGGCTTGAATGGATTCCCACCTTGGTTTTTTCAAACCTTCTGAGATATAGTAGGGCCAGATGTTTTTTTGGCTATCCAATAATTCCAATATTCTAACCACATTCCTCGGAGTTACAATTCCACATTCATTGCTCTCATTATGAAAGGACCAACTCCCAAAACTATGGCAGATTTTAGACCAGTTAGTCTTTGTAATGTTACCTATAAAATCCTTACCAAATCAATAGCCAATCACATGAAATAAGTCCTACCCTTAATCATTGACCCATGCCAAGGAAGTTTTGTTCAAGGGAGGTCAATCCTAGATGGAGTCATTATGATCCATGAGGCCCTCCATTCAGTGTCTCAGACCAAAAAGGCTACTTTCACCTTAAAATTGGACATGAATAAGGCCTATGACCACATCAATTGGGATTTTGTGAGGGCCATCCTATTAAAATTTGGGTTCCACCCAGAGTGGATCAAGCTTATCAAAAGTTGCACTTGCAAACCTTAGCTCTCGGTCCTCATGAATGGTTCAACGATAGGGTACTTTTAGAGCAAAAGAGAACTCAGACAAGGGGATCCTATAAGCCCTATGCTTTTCATAATCATTGCAGAATCCCTGGGTAGGACTATTAAAGCTACCTGTATGGTAGGGTGCATATCTAGAATTAAAGAAACATCCCTAACCAACCCGGTCACCCATCAAAAGTTCATGGATGATACCTTATTGTTGACCCTAGCTTCTGTGGAAGAGGCCAAGACTATCAAGCATATCTTGAATCTGTATGAGGATGCTACTGGTTAGAAGGTAAACTTCAATAAGAGCAAGATCTACTTCCTCAACACCCCTAGTCCTAGGATTTTTGAGTGTGCCATATCAACTCTCCCCACATTTTATCTATACCTTTTGCTATTCGTAGGGGCTCCAACCAATTCAATGTGGAACAATGTGTTGGAGAGAATCCAAAAATAATTAACAGGGTGGAAAGGGCACCTCTTGTCCTAGGTTGGCAAAGCAACCTTGATCATGGCCTCACTCCAAATCATTCTAGTATACTTTTTATCAGTGTTCAAGGCCCTGGTCAGGGTATACCAAAATATTGACTAGTACAAAAAAAATTCCTTTGGTCAGGATCAGAATTCTAGCAACGGATACACTTAGTTGGTTTGAACAATGTTTATCGACTAAAATAGAATGGAGGTTTATGCCTAAGAAGAGTAACCCATATCAACAAAACCTTACTGGCCAAACAAGCATGGAGAGTGATCACCAATGTTGAGAATGAGTGGACAATGATTGTAAAAAGGAAATACCTCCAAGGAATAGATTTTTTGAATAGTACAATTCAAAGCAGAGGATCAGCCTTCTGGAAAGCCATCCTGGCAAGCAGATATATAGTTAGCAAAGGAATGAGATGGATACTGGGGAATGGCCAGAGCATAAGGTTCTAGGAGGACAAGTGGGCAAGAGAAGAAGCACTCATTCAAGATCCCTACCTAGCCTGACTAAAAGTCCATACTGATGAAATCCTAGGGCAAAAGGTGGAAGACTTCATGAGTCAAAATTGAAATAGGTCTAGATGGAGACCAATAAATATCCAAGGCCTAGAGGCAGAATTTGAGGCTGTAGAAAATATGCTAAGGCATCAATTCATTCCTTCAAGAGGAGAAGAATATCATGTTCGGTGGGTAGTAATAGAGAGTGGAGACTTCTCTATTAAATCAACTTACAAGCTACTGTTAAATCCTGAGGATCCTTTGTTTCAAACTCAGCTAGTGTGGACTAAGAAGTTGATCCCCAAAATATCCCTTTTTTCTTGGCTTGTCATTCAAGGAAAAATTCTCACTATAGATAACATGATTAAGAGAGGAATTATGGTCCCTAAAATATGTTGACTTTGTAGGGTAAATTGGGAATCGATTCAACATTTATTCCTTGACTATTCTATTTCCTTGACCATCCTAAGTGGTTTGTTCCAAGCTTTCAACATTTCTTAGGTTAAACCGACCTCCATCTATGAGGTTTTCCAGCAATGGCCCAATCCCTTTGTCAACACTAGGCTTAAATTCATGTGGAAAATTTATCTCCACCATTTCCTATGGTAAATTTGGTTAGAAAGGAACCACCAAGCTTTTAATGAGTCCAGAAGGGATCCTGCATCCATTACTAACAAAATTCTTGCTTTCACCAAAGAAAATGCCATAATTTATCCTCTATCATCTTAGCCGATCTCCTCTAGTGAGAAGCTCTTAGGTCAATCCTTAAGTATCCCTCTTGAGGACACTCCCCTCCTAGGTCAACCCAACCTCAGATTAGAATCAAAGTGGTTTCCTCCCCCACTGGACTGGCTCAAGTTAAACTTTGATGGCACTGCTAAGGGCAACCCGGGTAATGCTGGGGTGGGAGGAGTGGTGAGGGACCACCAAGATTGCATGGTGCATGCCTTTGTATAACAACTCAAAAATTAAACCAATAATGAAGCAGAATTCAAAGCTCTTTTATGAGGATTGGAATTGGTGCAAGAGATTCATGGTAGACTTATAGTGGAAGGCGATTCACTCAATATCATAAATCTTATTAGGAACACTAAAAATCCCCCTTGGAGTATTGAGGCCTGCATCAAGGAAGTGAGGATCCTATTGGGAACTAGAGGTGACATAGTGATCTAACACACCTTTCGAGAATCCAATAAGGTAGTGGACAAGTTGGTAAACCTAGGGGTGAATTTTGATGGTTTGGTTACATGGATCTAGGGAGGTCCACGTGACGTGGAGGGTCTCATCCAAAATGATTGCATATGATGAGGATGACGTTGATCACGAGGGACATAAATATGACCACTTTTTCACATGATGTCCAAGTTGGATATTGTCATCAGTGCCATAGAAGGAGATTCTTAAATCGGCCGCTTCAGCCTATCAGGTGCACGGGAGTGGACAACAATGAAAATCATAGAATTTAGCATTATTTTTTTTGGTACGTTGATAAAGCAACCCGCATTCACCCTAGAAGGGCCATTCAATGTTGGATTTGGTCTCAAGGAGAGTGGTTGGAAGCTCCCCACCATGATCTTTGTGAAGTTGTCGTTGTAGGAAGTCATAGTTTTCCCACCAAGTATATCGTTTCAAAAAATCCATGATTACCAAGATAAGGGATCCAGATAGGTATGAGATGTGGCTCACTAGCATGATATTCTTGTTGAAAAGGGAATCCAAGTGGATCCAAATCAGAGCAAATCCCAAGGTGGGACACCTTCCTCCATTATGATCCGAATCTAAGTTGCGAGGGCATCCAAAAACTTCACCACCCTCCTATTAAGAGCAGGCATTGGAGTACGTCGACCACTCAGCCTGCTATAGTCTTTACAAGTCAGAGTATAGTGATGAGCGAGGAAACCATGAACTTCTTGGAGCCAAGTTGTGTGGAAATGGAGACCCTAGGGGAAGCCATCCTCACTGAGAGGGGCTTCACCCCATTTTTTAACCTATTTTTGGGAGTAAAGCATGATATCACAATAGTTGTAATGGAGTCATGGGATGGTGGTAGAGTGGAAGTCCGAGGGTGGGAATTTATTATTGAAATGAATCTTCTATCCACAATTATGAGACAAACGACCAAAGAAATGTCAAATGATAGACAAAAACATAATTAGGAGGTGGAGTTGAAAGAATTTAAGGATACCTCCAGAATATACAAGGAAGTGAAGAATGGCATGGTAAGGACCGACCTCCCTACCCCATGGAACATTTTCATGAAGAATGTGATGGATTTCATCATAGCTGAGGACCCTGGAAAAGTCCTCCTTAGTTTTCATTATGCCTTCATGAACTTTTTTTGAGACGTAAACCCTATAAGCATTCCTCAATTCTTGATCAATTCAATGAACTACACCATCAATTTGTGTAGAGGCAAGAAAGGGTCTGACCTTCCTTTGCACCAAGTCCTATATAAGGTCATTTATAGTCACGTCATGGCTAATTCCCCCTAGATTGAACTCCCTGATCCCCAAGACGAAAGCTCCAAAGGCAGGGATAGTCCTAGGTTTCCTAGGCCCTACTCAGGGTCCTTGGTGAAAAAGAGAGTGGGGTAAATGCCATCCATAGGAGGGTCCATGAAGAAAAATATGAATATCAAGGACGTCAAAAGCTCCAAAATATCCTTGCAATAGTTGAAAAACAAGAAGGTGTATGGGAGCTCAAGAATACTCGAGGTGGATTGTGAGGATGAGGGTCCTGACCCAACTAATTAGGTCCTCAAGCACTATGTCATTATAACTTCAACCAACATCATGCAGTAGATGAAGGGACTCCTTGATGTGCTAAATGGTTGTGTTCTTTAATGAATGATACCAAGGTCGAAATCCCGTGGAGGCCAATCTAGATGTGAATGCACAAGAGGAGGACAAGGATGATGAGCAGGATGAAGTTGACGACGATGAGGCCTAGTGCCCTACTATTAGCTACCCTACGTAGAAAGGTTTTTGTTGGATTCCCTAAGTAGTGGTTTTTTTGTAGTTTGGGTCTTAGGGAACTATGGTGTAGATTTTCCTATGATTATTAGGGGTGCCTTTTGGTTACTATTGCCATGGTGGTTGTTTTTTTGTCTATCCAGCTCATGTATGTGCTATTTGAGGGTCTCGATGGATTTCTAGTCAGTCAGTTGTTTTGATGTATGGGTGTTTGCCTAAGGAAGTTAGTAGGTTTAAAGGACTAAGGTTCCTCAGGACTATAAGAATTTTGTGCCTTGGCATGAAGCTATTTTTGTATAAAGGTTTTGGGTTAACCTATAAAACCATGTACATAATGGAATCCTTTAATTAACAAAAAAATATATAATTTCCTCATAGTATATCACAATATATCAAGAATAAATATTCATAAAATTACATATATTCAATCCTTGATAATAAAAAACTCACAAAAAATATTATTTATGAATTTATATCTACTTAAGCAATGCAAATACATATATCTACATATTTAAATTCTATATTGTAGATGAACTTCATTCTACTTAGATATGTTGAAATAAATGGTTATGTTCAATAATTAGCATGCTAAATTATTTTATATAAAAGTATCTCTTATAAATCGTCAAAACTTTGTGTCCATCAAGTTCCATCCTATCATGTTATCATCACTAAGTACTCTCTGTAGACACCTAAAACATGTCATGTCGATGGTGACTACTCATATGGACATGCTACAAGACCATATGGAAGATCTTGGACAAACTCCAAGATAGAGCAGTGGTTCTAACCACTCAATTTGGGCTCCTTGGCCTAATTATCCTAAACCGTAGCTAACACCTACGATCCATAGTCTAAACCATGGCTAACACCTATGGTTTACAGTTTGAACTGCAACTGTCACCTACGGTCTTAACTGAAGTTTAGTTGGCCTTCATCCGAGCCAAATCAGTTCGAATTACCATTTTATATAGAAGAAGGTTGTTAAAGGACATAAGCTTCTAATCCAACTATCCTAACCACCCCTTCTTGTTCTTTTCTTCTCCATGAAGCCACCCCTAGCCCTTGGGTAATCCTATAAATACTCCTTAGAATTAGGACAAAGATATCAAGCAAGCATTGGAGATTAGAGCAGCGAAGCTGTGTCGAATTGTGAAATCACTTGAGTGCACTAAGAGAGATATTTTTTGCTATCACTTTTCCAACCTAAGCATCATGATGAATTATGCCATGGATGCCCTAAGGAGCTAGAACGTTAAGAAACGATAATTTGGGCAAATGGAGGCCCTATCGAGTAATTCAACCACCAAATATGTTAGAGGACACTGAGGCGACCCTTGATCATCAATTTGAAAAGGAGGATCAATACCACTGCCCTAGAATTGGAGGGCAAACCTACTTGGTTGCAGGTCATGACTATCAGTCATGGTTTATAGTGTAGACCGCTCATCAGAGCTACGGTTTGCAACAGGTATAAGATCCCCTTACTGTTCTTTTTGTAGAGTGCTTATCTATATTAGATTAGTTAGTTTAATGCTTTATTTGGTAGTTTAGAGACTCTGACGGATCGAATTAAATATTTGAGTAGATTTATTTCATTATAGTATTTATGACATTAATGGCTTCTTTCCATGCTTTCATGCTTTATTTTTACATAAGTAGGCCATTAGATAGTTAACTGTATTATTACTTTATGCATATCTAGTAATATTTATCTATTCAACATAGATTTAACACATTTTCTATGCTTTCTTGGTTTCATATATTTATAGCATCTTTGTGTTCAATTTTCTCAAAGCACCTCATCATGAGAGGTTCCCAATGTTTTTAATGCTTCTATGTTGTTTCTTAATCGTAAGGAATCAGGTCTAAAGGAGGTTCAGCTATTGAATACCTTTCTCAAAGTGAAGAAGAGGGTCAACTCCACCCTAGAGTAGTTTGTGACTATTTAAAAGAGCATTAGTATTGCACCTACCCCATTGGGGGCTTCGAAATTGTATCAATTGTATCAACATTTGGGTGACCCTAAGAGGGGCATGATTGTAATCGAGATTCGCTTTTGATATTAATAAAAGAAACATAAATTTTATTTTCATATACAATATTGATTCTTATTTCATGCTTTTGTGTTGGTTTTAATTGATCTACTAGATAGGTGCACGCTTTTTGGATAGGTCAAAAGAAGATCACGGTGGAACTCTGCATTTCAAGAAATCTAACTGATTTTTCTTATGTTTTTGAAATTGCAGGTGTAAACCGTAGCTTCTAGGTATGGTCTCATTGTTGGTCCGTGACTTCAAGACGTGTTTTATAGTATGAACCGTGCATCAGACCTACGGTTCATAGCAGACACATCAGATAGTAGGAGTTCAAAGCTGAATCAAATGAGGACCTAAGGTAGGCCCTTTTTGTCACTTTTGGTCTCTGTTTTTTGCTTTTGTATTTTCCATAATAGAAAATTGAAACCTAGATAATTAAGGATAAGAAGAACATGAAAATGAATTAAGTCCTTAGGGTTTCTTTTTCTAAATTTTAGCTAGGCATTGTTAGGAATAGTGGACCTCTGAGTGCAGTTCGCCCTAGAATCCAGGGTGCTAGGTTAAAATTGTGTGTTGGTTTACATGTTTGAAGCCCAATCAGAGGCTATATCATTGTAATTGCATTGTCAAAAATCATTTAGGATATAACATGCATCTTTTCTTAAAATGAAACATTTATTTTTGTATATCATGTAGGAAACAATCATTTATGCTATATTATGCATTTTCCTTTTATGCAAAAGAATAAAACGAACCACACACACCACGTTTCACTTAAATGCTAGTGATTTGGGAGTCACATCCAACCACTAGTAGGTTTCAATTACAATGGGCGTAATTTCCATCCATTGGCCCAAATCCTACATACCCTTGGATACTAGACCAATACCAAATCCAAGAACCTTTTGTACCCTAGAAAATTTACATGTATTCTCTTCAGAGGGTATAACACTGACTAGGGAAAATGGGTGAGGATTTGGGAAGACCTATGCTCCTTGTCTAAGTGTGGACTTTAATTGCCACACATGAGATATTTACGCTGCTTGGAAGTCACATCCAAGTTGTCGAGTTGTGAGCATACAAGTGAAAGCCAATTTAACTAAGAATATAATCCAACAAGCTTTCAAAACATGATAAGGAGTTATTTACCGATACAACAAACTTGAAACAACATCAAATAGTCTAGGGCTCACTTTTAAAAATTAATACGAGATAAACACCATTGTATACCTTGTTTCTGTAATAACGAATAAATCTGGATGCTAGGTACACCATGGTGGAGACATGGGGTGGTCAACAAAGGCATACACTTGATGTCTATGACCAAGCCCCAATAGATTCACATCAACACATATTGAATCCTCACCTACATGCACTTCCTGAACATCGTTCGACAAGCATTAGAGGAGACAACGCGACAAGAGGGGAACATGTTGAGCATACCCCCAATAGAAGAGTTTTTGTTCATTCTTATAGGCATAGAATAGGGCAGGGAGCCTCTCAGCATGAGGGTGTTCCACTCGAAATCCATTACTGATATCACATTGCATGTGCATCCATGGGATCAATCGAAGAGTACGTTATCCAGGGGTCCAAGTTAGTATCGTTACGTCATAGGTCTACAGGAATATCCATGGATCCACATTTGGAGTATAGAAGGGATCGAGATCCGCCCATTTAGGGGCATGCATACAAGACCACCACTAAACATAGGCCTATGTATACTCCCACACATAGTTAAAATTGAAAGATCACTATTGATATGGCTAAGGTGGGAGCCAATGGCACACCACCGTACAAACGGTGGATATCCAGATAGCTGGATGGCTTAGGTAGTGTCCTTGAGAAACTAGGTTATAAGCCTTTGGCTCCACCCACTCGTGCCCCGAGTGAGCATAGTGTGAGTTCTATTAGGACTGCTAGAGAACATGGTGAGGCTTCTAAGTTCCCTCATGTGATACATCCACCATCCATGAATGGTGGCACAGAGCACAAAGCTTAGTAGGATGACAATGTCATTTTTACAGACAAGGGCAAAAGCATCACTAATCAGTTAGATGGGTACAGAACCCATAAGGTCGCTCGCACATAGCATGCATACCATAGGCTTGTCATGGCCAATAACCTTGATAGATCATATAGACTGGTATCTGAGCAGCGACGATAGCTTCTCCAAGATCAATTGGAGGATGCTTGCCTAGAAAGGTAGCGTATTGAAGAAGAGAATCTTCAATTGTAGAGGCTCATTAGACAAAGACTATACGAGTAGCGCATGCGTGAGGAACACATCCTTTCCCAAAATGAGTGCATATAACAAGAGGATAGGCTAGCCAGGGCTGGTCTATATACTCACATAGAGAATAGAGAGTGTATTCAAAGAAAGGCTTTTTCACAAGTCGATGTGCAACAGGAGCGTAGGGATGCTCATACTCATATTAGTGCCCTACCAAGAGAACAATCACCACCATTCGAACATGATAGGAAAAAAAAATATGACGAAGAAGAGGGAGAGGGAAACAATCAAGATTATCCTAAAGACTCCCAATTTGAGGAGGAGGAAGAGCAACATCCTCCACATTGACAGAGGAAGAATGGACCTCCAAGACCACCCTTGCATTAGCTTAGGGAGGAGGACTTTTTATCTTCAGAGGCTTATAAAGCCCTAGAAATGAAAGTAAAAGTGATTAAGAGGCTAGGCACGACTCTTAAAAATCTGACATTAAGAAATATTCATAATTAATCCTTAGACCCCTTGAAACCTGCTCCTACCTACCCTGAGCATTTTGTTATGCCCAGGCTAGACAAATTTAAAGATGACAAAGATGCACAGGAGCATGTCATGAGCTTTTTGGATGTCTATTTCCAAATTGTGAGCAATAATGCCTTACTTTTGTATACATTTGTCATGACCCTCTCAGGCCCAGCTCGGGAGTGGTTCAAACAGCAAAAGAGGCACAACATTACCATTTTTGAGCAACTGGCTGATGCTTTCCTTGAATGTTTTTCTTTTAGCATCAAGAAACGAGCTAACCTTTCCAATTTGGCTATGCTAACTCGGCACGATGATGAGCCAATTGAATAGTACAAAAATATATGGAGGAGGTTAATGGTGAAGTTGCCATTCCCTATTCCTACTACGAAATTGACCTGAATGTTTACCAAGAGTTGTGCCAAGCACATCTCATTGTTGTTGCAACTATAGCAGTATTCAACATTCGAGGAAGCTTTGGTGCAAGCCAATGTAATTTAAGATATCAAGTTGCAAGAAGGCAACTTGAAGCTTAATAATAGGAAAGAGGGGCCCAATAAGAGCTCCACAAAATATAAGGGCAAGCAGGGTAGCAAAAGCAAAATTATTAGGCCCAACCTCCTACTGCACAGTATGAAAAGTGCAATAATAATTATAAGGGAAAAAACAAAGAATGACGCCCACCTCACCAATTCATGCCTCTAACAGAATCATTGATGTCAATATTCCACCAATTGTGTGAGGCCAAGGCAATCATATTACCCAAAATTTAGATGGTCGATCCAAATCAACCCAAGCCAAAGGGGTGCTAGGATGACCTGTTTTGCATCTTTCACCGAGCGAAGGGTCATGATATCGAAGTATGTTGGTCCTTCAAGAAGATTGTGTAAAACATGATTGAAAAAGGAGAGCTTGTAGTACCAAGGAACCCGCTGGCACCTGACAACCAAATGATGGGGATTTACAAGAATCTATTACCAAACCATGAGGTTTCGCACAACAACATTGTCTAGGTCAACCAAGTGCACGTCGAATCACCCACCCAGGGGTTCGTAGGCATGGTGAATGTTGTTACCTAACATGGAATATATGAGCATCCAAATCAACCATGTACTCCCATAATAATACAATCCATGCCAAATAAACAGCTGATGTAAAATATTCTAGGCCCACCAATGAGACTGATGGTTACCATACATAGTAGGCTAGTCCAAAACCTGTAGACAGCTCCCGCAAAGCTATCTATATATGAACTAATACAGCAGTCCCCTAGGCACAGGGAGACTCTTATGGACATTCTAAGGTCTATTTAAGTACAATACTAGGATTCTCAAGCATTCACAAATTTTGTGGGACATGTACAGCAGTGCTAGGAGCCCATGATCCAATATTATGATCATGAAATCAAGATGGTTCCCATAGATACGGCTGACCCATCATTGCATATCATCGCATGTGTCAATCACATGCCTTTCAAGAGAGTATTTTTTTTTAAATAAAGGGGTAAAAATTTATTGATAAAAATTTTGGATTACAGAGTACAACTGAGCTTCCAACCAGGACTCAAATAAATAACCAAATAGGCTAAAACCACTAGACTAGAATGACACCCAAAAAATACAACAAGAACAAACCACATTAATTTTGTACATCCTTATGGATTAACTCCCATAGGCATTGAGATTCCCCAGATGAGAGACTCTCCCAATTATCGATACTCCAAGGATCTAGTAGCTCAGAAGCCCTTTTGGCTAGGTAATCAGCAACCACATTCCATTCCCTTGGAATGTGCACAAAGGATATAAATTCAAACTCTTCACTCATTCTAAGAATTTGAATGGCTATAGAGGCCAACTACAAATTAACTTCCTCCACCCTTTTACTATTTAAAATATTAACCACAATTTGAGAGTCAGACTCGTAGATAATCCTATGCCATCCAAGAGAAAACCCCCTCTACAAGGCCTCAAGAATTGCAAGAGCTTCCATAAAATTATTGGAGTGAACACCTTTATAAATGGAAAAGAAAAAAATGACACCACTAGTAGAATCTCTCCCAACACCACCAATTCCAAAATGTCCAAGATTACCCCTAGATGATCCATCAGTATTAATTTTTAAAACTCCTCTAAGGGGTGGCCTCCACCTACCATCTCTCCTAACATTCTTGCTGAACTGAGGAATCCTACTAGGGCTAGAAGATTTCACACCATCCCCAAAGATACCAAGGGCTTGTTGTACCTTCTTCTCCCTAGAATCCAAAAGAGGGTCCACATCACATTTGCTATGGATGGTTTCCTGAACCATATACAGGATCCTTTGCCAGATTTGTTGAATAGCCAAATAATTGCCCTAAAATATACATCAGTTTCGTTTGAGCCAAATTTTCTAGATGATGCAAGAAGGGCCCAAATTCTGAGCCACTCGAAGTAAGGGGGCCTTGGTCATAGGTCTGCACAGACTACTCCAAAACTCCACCAGGGACAACGCATGAAAACATGGATGGTTCCAGGTGCTCCACAAACGGTGCCAAATGTCTCTGGAAAAGGAGCATTGAAAAAATAAATGAGAAGAGTCATCCTCATTCTTACTGCAAAGGACACAAAAAGAGGGACCCTAAAATCCCCTCTTCCTCACATTATCCCAAGTGAGGCATTTATTATGAGCTACCAACCAGATAAAGAAGTTACATTTTGGCCAGGCAAATTTGTTCCACACCTTTTTCCACCAAGTGACAGGAAGACTCCCATACTTTTGCTTATCAAGAACCTATTAACCATAGGCTACCGAGTATGTTCCCTTAGGATCAGGGTTCCAAGCCAAAATATCTTTACCCCTCAATGAAGAACAAGGACTCCTCATAATAATAAGAGCAAGCACCTCTATGTCCTTGGCCAGTCCCCCCTAGGGCCATTCTTGTGGATCTTTCCACTTGTACATATCCATATTTCCAAAATACTATATTTTTTTAAAGTCCTCCACATGAGACCAACCTGCTTCCAAGAAAAAAATGCTTAGGGAATGTAACCTAGGATATTGATTCAATATAGGAGGGTGGCCATCCCAAGAATCCTCCCAAAAAAGAGCATTTGATCCCTGATTGCAAATCCGGAACAAACCCTGCTTGATTAAATTAGCTCCTATTTTTAGAGTGTCCCAGATAACTGAACCTTTCCCAACCAAGCTGACTCTAGGGATCTCAGCCTCATAAATACCTCTCAAGTATTTACAAGATAATATTTTAGCCCAAATATGATCTTGAGAGGTACACCATCTCCAATAAATTTTTGCAACCAAAGCCTACCCAAAAAGAGTTATATGTCACAACCCAAGGCCTCCCTCTTACATCGGCCTACATATAGAATCCCACCTAACCAAACTCCATTTAGATTGATCAAGTTTTCTAGACCATAAAAATTGTCTTGACAAAGCATAAATGTCATTGATGAAGTGAGAGGGATCTATTTGTACAAAACATCTATAAATGGGTAAAGCTTGAACAAAAAATTTTAAAAGCAACACTCTACCTGTAGTGGATAGCCATCTAAAAGTCCAGTGATTCACCTTCCTTATAAACTTATCAAGCATATACTACCAAGAAGATATAGGTAGAGGATGAGATGAAATTGGAATACCAAGATAAATGAGGGGGGAGTCCCAACCTGGAATCTTAGAATGCGAGCAATCCTAGCTTGAATAAGAGGAGGGGTATTGAAGAAGAAAATAGAAGACTTGTCCTCATTAATCAAATGTCTAGAAGCCAAGATATATGTCAAGAGACTATCTAATATTTCTAGCTTCCCTGATAGTGGCAACTCCTAGTGAAGCAGTATCATCAATAAATTGAAGGTGGGAAAGAGGTGGCAAACTATTATCCCACTTCCACCCCTGAATGAGACCCTACATGACTTGAGACTTGAGCAATATTCCCAACCCTTCCGCCATAATTATAAACAAGATAAAGGATATCTTTGCGTCAATCCCCTTGAGGCCTCAAATAGCTATGATGGCTCATTATTAACAAGAACAAAGAATGAGGAAGAAGAAACACGACTCATCACCCATCTAATCCATTCCTCCTCAAATCCAAAAGTAGCAAGAACTTTCTGAAGAAAAGACCATCTGACCCGATCATAGGCTTTAGCCATGTCCAACTTAATGAACATAGTTTTCTCCTTAGAAGTTTCCATCGAGTGAATATATTCTATAGCAATAACAACCCCATCCAAGATTTTTTGGCCAGCAACAAACCCTCCTTGCTCCTCAGAGATAATTTTGCTCAACCATATCTTCAGCCTCTCAGCAATAATTTTTGTGATGATCTTATACCCAACATTGTAGAGAGCAATAGGACTGAACATATCCAAGGAATTTGCTCCCTCTTTTTTGGGTATAAGCACCACAAAGGTAGCATTTAGGGCCCTTAGAATTTGTTTATTATTTTGGGACTCATGGACCACCTCCAAAAGATCAAATTTGATTAAATCCTAAAACTCCTGATAAAACTCAATCAGGAATCCATCTGAGCCTGGGGATTTTCCTTTTTTTATATTTAATACAACATTTTCCAACTCCTCAAGGGAAATTGGACCCATCAAGTGGTCATTCATCTCTCTAGAAACAATCGTTGGAATACATTTTAGAATAAGCTTTTCATTCTCATCATCTAATAGGGAGTCCTCCTTGAAGAGAGAGGAAAAATACCTCTTAGTATCTTCTGAAATATCCCTGAAAGAAGAGAGCAGGGCACCCTGAGAATTCACAAGAGAGGTAATTAGGTTACCATTATGGTGAGCCTTAATTGAGTTATAAAAGAAGGTTGTGTTCTTATCCCCTTCCTAAAGCCAATCTACTCGAGCTTTTTGTTTCCAAAAATTTCTTCCCTCAGTTCCCATTCAGCAAGGTCTTTCGTAGCCTCAGATTCCTCAAAAAGAAGCTCCTTCGTGAAGCCCTAATCTCTAATCTTCCTTGAAGCTTCTTCCATCCTCCTAAGAGCTGACAACTTAGACAAGGAAATATTCCCAAAATTCAGTCTATTCCATCTCTTCAATTTATGTTTTAAAAATTATAGTCACTTCATAAAGGAATACATAGTGATGCCATGAGGAGGTTTGCCAGTGGTCCACCAGCCTTGCATGAAATCATGAAGCTTAGTATCATAAAGCCACATAAGTTGAAACTTAAAGGAGGGATTATTTTTTAGCCCTAACTCCAAAGCAGAGAGTTTTATAGGCCAATGATCATATCCCCTACCCTCCAGAATCATAGAACTAGCACTTCGATTAGTACCCATCCAATAACTGGATATCAAAAACCTATCCAGTCTCTCTAAGATGGAAGCTTCCCCACACCTTCTATTGTGCCAAGTAAAGATCCCATTATCTGGCTTGATGTCAACAAAGTTTAGGGCCAGGATATGAGCACTGAATACAGAAGAAAAAGTCTCGAGAAGGTCCACCCCACCACGTTTCTCCTCTAGACAAGTGATAGAGTTGAAGTCTCCAACAAAAATCCATGGGTACAGGGGAACCAAACTTCTCACAAAGAAAATGTGCTTCCACAAATTCACTTTACCATTGTAATAAATAGGATCATACACATTTGTAAGTAGGATGGTTTCACCAGATTCATTATCATGCCCGAACATCGAAATAGACCATTTACTGGAAATCCAAGTAAGAGGGGATATCTTAACCGGATCCCATAAACAAGCGACGCCACAAGCATATCCACATGCACCAATACACTAGAATTACCCCCTTCTCCACAACTTGGGAGCAATATTGAACATACTATAAATAGCCAATTTAGTCTCCTAAATAAACACCACATATGGAGAATGCACACTAACCAAATTATGAATAACTTTTTATCTGGGGATGCTGTTCAACCCCCTTACATTACATGAGAGGATAATCATTTTTTGGGGTTATAAAAATGGGATTCCAATGTTCTCACCAATCATGACTCCACCAAAGTCTCCCCCATTAATTTAATTTTATCCTGGTCCTTCTTCTGACCCATCTTCATATTCTTATCTGAAAAACTTTTTTTAATTATTTTCTGCTGCAATCCCAACACCGTAGGAGTTTTGCAGTCCAAGTATTACTGCATCAGTGCCTGATTAGGAGAGGGTATAACTAAATTTGTACCACTTTATAAAATATTTTCCCTTATAGGGCTAGACCCATCCATGTCCCCTATACTTAGATCCAAAGCCCTTTGTTCTTCATTTAAACCCCCTAGATCTGATTCCTTAAGTTTCCCCTCAAGAAGAGACATATGATTCGGCCTTGTTATATTTACATCAGGTAGCGACATTTTAGGTATCTCCATGCATTGATCAATATCATCTAATATTTCAAAATAGTTGAGTAGATCATCTGGTTGGCTATCCTTAAGGTCTTTGTTTGCCCTCCATCCTCTATTTTGGGCTTTTACCAGAACAAAACCTTATACCATTCCCCTTCCTTTATCGGGGATTTTCCTTTATCCAAACTTTTTCTAGACCGAGAGGGCCCAGTATTTGAAGCCATAGGCAAGATAAACTTAGGGAATTTTCTTTGCAGGTGGCCATATTCATGGCAAATCCGGCAACAAAATGGAAGAGCTTCATAGTCAAGTTTTTGAACCCATGTAGTTGATCCAAATTGTATTTCAATAGAATCTAGAATAGGATTATTTAAGTCAATTTCAACACAAATACGAGCAACAAAGATTACCTTTTTATCCATTTTATGTTGTGATGGTCCAACCGACTTCCCAAGAAGAAGGGCAATCTTATACAAGATATTAGTTCTCCGAAATTCCAATGGGAGCCATGGAAGCCCCACCCATACTGGAACCCACAACGGCTGCTCCTATGATGGGTTGAAACCAAATGCCAAGGTTTAAGAAAAATTCCCACTTGGTTATAGAAATAAGGACCCCCTTCAAATGCTTTATTACAATCTGCAATACAAGAGAAAACCACCATAAAATAGTTGTTCGCACTCAGCATCACCTCCACATCGCCTTCAGGATTCCAAGTTTTCCTGACCCAAGCCTCCACAAAGGGGAGAGAAATTTGGATGCCCAAAAATTTTCCAATAATGGTATGTTTGGTTAGATACTCCACATATTGCGCCACCGAGTATGGTTGAATCACTAGAACTGGCCTGGCTTCACATTGTTCCAAACATCCATTGTTATTTAACAAGTGGTTCTCGAGATGCACTGGAAAATCCTGTTCCTTCCAGTAATTTTTAGATGAAAAAACATCATGAGCATGCACTCTCTATGCCGGACCCGATGCCATCACGATATTCCTCCAATTTTTTAGACCTCCTTCGGAAGCTACTACCATCCCCAAAGAGCAATTTTTCTTCATCAAACCCTAGCAGAGTAGTTTTTCCTTATCAAACCCTAGTAGAGATCCCACTAAATTTCACCTTTCAAGAGGGTCTTGATCGACACTGGTTATTCGATTAATATAATAACGACCAAGGCATTGAATCATATAAAGCTACCAAAATCACACATCGTGCCCACCACCTTCATGTTGAGAGCATTTAATGATGCCCTAAGCTCAATGGTTGGCACAATCATCCTACCTATTTAGGTAGGCCTAAAGACCATCTTTGTGATGTGTCATGTGATCGAGGGTGCTATGCAATATAACATCCTACTTGGGAGGCCTTGGATTCATGAAATGCTTTGCGTTCCTTCTATATTACACCAATGTGTAAAATATTTGCATGAGGGACGGGTTCATGTAGTGTCATCATACAAATAACCTTTTAAGTTCATGAACCTAGCTGATTTTCCTGGGGGTTTTATACTCCCATCAATGCACCTGGACATCTGTCCTACATCATCGATTAAAAATCCAAGAGGTAAACCAATAGTATGTGCTCAACCATCAATATCTGTATCACACAGATCTAAGCACACTACTACTCTCCATTGAAACCGACTGCATCAGTAATGCTTCAGGATGATAGGAAGTTAAATGTGAAAATGGGCAAAAAAGAGAAGAAACATATGCCCAAACCAGTCGTCAAGGAGGCTCCCATCCCCATGGAAGTGGAGGAATCCCACGATATAGTCAAGGAGGTACCTCAGCCTGCCTCATCTACATCATCGATAGGATCACCCGCATTGTGGGTGACTATACATATCGCCAACACAGGGTTAGGTGAGTATATTGTGCAGAATGTAACCTTCGAACCTGTTTTGGAGAATACACAAGAGATGGGCTGACTGCATACCCATTTTTTTCTAGTTGTATCAATGGTACCATTGGGAGAGCCACCCAATCAAACTAACTTCATTTATACTGGCCTGGATCAGCTTCCAACGTGAATGCCTATGGATGAATATGGTGATGAACCTTTCATAGTAAATGTTTGTTATTTATCCAACCCAGAGTACTCCATGCATATTTTCGATTTATATCACTGGCATGGGTATAGACTTGGCCTGTTTGAACAAGGGCGTAGGACTCTGTTCGAGCCACATTATCAGCTAGCAACTGATAGGTTCAGGCTAGGATTACAAATACAAGGACAAGAGGACTTGATTGTAGCATCCTTAGATCACTTGTACCTTAATCTGGGGGATGATTTGGACTTTAACCCATATAATTATAATCCATCCATCTTCTGGAGGACTCACCCGATGGTATCTATCGTCACCTCTGAGCCACTTGAAGAAGATCATGAAGGGCTATTAGAGCATACTGATACAGATTGGAACCCCAAAGGTAACTGGGGTCATCAAATTAGTAATGCAACCAATAACAGAGGTGTGCATGGGTATAACCCCATAGTTTTAGGTGATCTTGATTTATGAGATCTATACAATGATGATGGAGAAGAGTCCACCTCCAAGATAAGTGGACCTAGTTATGATGTCGATGGTGAATCCTCAAATAGTGATCGATCTAAGGGTGAAGCTGAGGGGGGCTATCTAAGGGCTTTCTATACGCATCACCTACTATTTGCAGAGTCAATACATGTTACCAAAGATATTCTTCCCAAAATTGATCATTCGAGGGAAGAAGCAGAGCCAGTTTTCTTGTCAACATCATACATATGGACTTATCATCCAATTTTTTTGAACATAGATGATAGTGACCAGGAAGTGCGATTCATGGGACTACATTTACTAGAGAATCCCCCACCTATAGGGGTAAATGAAGGACTGTACTATGAT
Source organism: Wollemia nobilis (assembly GCA_028583015.1). Classification (NCBI taxonomy): domain Eukaryota; kingdom Viridiplantae; phylum Streptophyta; class Pinopsida; order Araucariales; family Araucariaceae; genus Wollemia; species Wollemia nobilis. Next base: position 10,310,136 of record JAQPPZ010000465.1, read on the forward strand.
AGTGATGAAGAGAATGAAATAGAGAGAGCCTATCTAGGGCCTCCTTACCTACGTCACCGCCATGCACCTTATACGACCGAGGACCTACGAAGAGAAATCAATCTTGACCCTCACCTTAGGGGAATACCACAAAATTTTAATGTGATTTATCACATGTTGTTTCCTCGTCCACCTACCTACATGGAGCTCTATGAGCCAAATGATCCCATATTGCAATTAGTGCATAGGGAGGACCTGATCATCTGTAGTCCGTACAGAGAGGACCCATTTGTGCATGTGTTGTTAGAGCCAGATCTTGGGTATGAGGACTACATTTATTATGTATAAGTTTAACTGTATGATCCTGGAGACCAATACCATTCCATAAATATGGTCTCCATTGATTTGACCACTCCACTCCACAATCCAGCAGATTCGTCCAAATCATTGCATCTCAATGTAGATGCTATCGACTGGGATGGCACTGACTCACCTATAGAGCCTAAAGAATTCTTCCCTAATGAAGAAATACTAAAACCATTCCATTTTGTGCCAGGTTGTGCTTACAATGTTTATCATGTTGAGGATGCTTCCAACATGGAACCTATAAACCCAACGGATGACATCCATTTGATTCCTACGCCTCATCAGCTTGAGGAGAGATTGCATATGTCAGTAGAGAAAACCTTCAAGGTGGATATCCGTAATGATCCCACCAATCCAAAGAAGGTTAAATTTGGATAGAGTCTTACTCCAGATGAGCAGGCCACCCTCATCCCTCTACTGAAAGAGAGACCTAATATTTTTGCTTAGACATACAAAGATATGCTAGGTCTAGACCCAAAATTGGTTACCCATAACCTTTCACTAGATCTGAAAAAGAAGTTGATCAAGCAGAAGCTTATAAAGATGCATCCAATAGTAGACTTAATGGTGAAATATGAGCTACAAAAGTTGTTGGACGTAGAATTTTTAATCTACATCTACTATCCGAAATGGGTGTCCAATATGGTGCCAGTAGAAAAACTTGATGGAAGAATCGGTATTTGTATGGATTTTAGAGACCTAAATAATGCAACACCTAAAAATTCATTTATGTTGCCTAATATCGATGCTATTGTAGATGCAACTGCAGGTCACAAAATGTTCTCCTTAATGAATGGTTTTTCTAGTTACAATTAAATTTAGATTAAACTTCAAGACCAACATAAAACCATGTTTATAATGCCATGGGGAACATTTTGCTATAAACTTATGTCATTTGGCCTCAAAAATACTGGTGCAACATATCATCGGGCCATGACATACATTTTTCATGACTACATGCATTAGATTATAGACTATTATATGGATGACTTGTTGGCCAAGTTATTACTATGTGTTGAGCATGTGGAGGTCTTAAGGAAGGTCTTTGATCACCTAATAGAATATAATGTCAGATTGAATCCTGAGAAGTGTGTATTTGGTGTAACTTCTGGTAAGCTCTTAGGATTCATAGTTTCAAAGCGAGGCATCGAAGTTGACCCAGCAAAGGTCAAGGCTATCTTAGAGATGTGTCCTCCCTCCAATATTAAAGAGTTAAGGAGCCTTCAAGGTAAAGTAGCATCGATAAAGTGATTCATCACTCAGTTATCGGATAAATATCAACCCATGAATCAACTGCTACACAAGGGGGTCCTATTCAATTGGGATGAGAACTATCAAGCAACTTTCGTTGAAATAAAGCAATACCTGGTGATGTCGCCAGTGCTAGCTTCACCAAGGCCAGATGTGCCTTTTTTGCTATATATCGGCAATAGACTTTACATTAGGGATATTGTTAGCCCAAAATAATGTGCAAGGTAAGGAACAAGCCATATATTATATTAGTCGAACCTTGGTGAGTTACGAGCTAGGATATGCATATGTGGAGAAACTATGTTTAGTAGTAGTGTTCGCTACAAAGAAATTGTAACACTATATGCTAAGTCATACGACATATGTTATATCAAAACAAAATCCTTTGCAGTACATGATGAGTAAGACGTATCATAATACGTGTACTACAAAGTGGATCATGCTACTAATAGAATTCGATCTGGAATTCATAAGCCATAATTCCATTAAGGGACAAGTCATAGTTGATCAATTAGCTGAGGCACTATTGTCAAATAGTAGACCTCTGACCATTGAGTTTTTGGACGATGTAGTCTTCATTGTATTTGAAGCTCCTGAACCCAAAGAACTAGAGAACAATGCTGATATGACTTTGTTCTTTAAAGTTTCGAAGTGCGATCAAGGAGGAGGTGCAAGAATAGTTTTTTTCATGTCGTAAGGAGCTCCAATGCCCTTGTCATTTAAATTAGATTTTTCGTGCACCAACAACAACACTAAGTATAAAGCCCTACTGCTAGGCCTCCACACAACCGTCGCCATGAACATTAAAATATTAAACATCTTTGGTGACTCCTTGCTCATAGTAAATCAAGTTAAGGGTCTCTTTTAGTGTCGATGTCCAGTACTAAAAGCCTACAAAGATCTTTTGAATACATATTTGGCTAAATTGGAATGGTATGACATCGAGGCAATCCCTTGTTCGTCAAATAGGTTCACAGATACCATGGCATATTTGGGATATTTAATCCCTCAGAATCCATCTGCTAATTTTACTACCATTCATGTTAAAATACGCTTGTATCCTACAATAGAGCGAGAAGCCTTTGATAATAAGATTTCAATAAACATGATCAGCATAGAACCAAAAGTTGAATGGTTCTGCAAAGCCAAAGAATTTCTGAAGAAGGAACCCTGGGGGTCACTAACCTCCTAGAGTCTAATGGGGAGTGGTACTACCATTCACCATAGGTTTATTTCCCAGTCTGCATTTGTAAAAGTAAATACGTAGGGGGAGCAAGTCATCTTAGTAGTCGAAGTTGAGGCTTATCAAAACTAGATGTCGTAAATCCAAGACTTCCTGAAACTTGGTGTAATCCTAGAAAGATTGTTGTGTGCTGCAAAATGCACATTTAAATAGAAAGTGACTAAATATGTCTTAATAGGAGACATCTTGTACCGAAAATGTTACGATGGAGTTATCCTTCATTTTCTAGATCCCCAAGAGGCATCTTGGGCAATTTCATAAGCTCATGATGGTATGTGCAGTGGCCATTTTAGCAGCATGGCCATCATCAAGCGCATACTTTGAATGGGTTACTATTGGCCCACTATGGAGAAGGATTGCAATGTATATGTCAAGAAATGCATTAAATTTTAGAATCATGCTAATATTATGCACTTGCCATCATAGACCTTACAGACCATCCAAGTGGCTTTGGCCATTTTATTAGTGGGGATTAGATCTTATAGGCAAGATATCTCCTCCATCATCGAGTCGACATATATTTATTATCATGGCTACTGAGTATCTCACAAAGTGGGTGGAAGAAATACCCTTAACAATGACCATGGGAGCTCGTATAGCAAAATTTATACTGGAGCATATCATAAGTTGTTTTGGGATTCCATCCAAAATAATATCGGATAATGGAACGTCATTCAAGAATAAAACTATGAGATTTATTATCACGGCTACTAAGTATTTCACAAAGTGGGTGGAAGAAATACCCTTAACAACGACCACAAGATCTAGTATAGAAAAATTTATACTGGAGCATATCATAAGTTGTTTTGGGATTCCATCCAAAATAATATCCAATAATGGAATGTCATTCAAGAATAAAAATGTGAGAGCTTTGACATCTAAATATAGAATCAAACATAATTTTGTGACTCCATACTATCCATAGGAAAATGTGCGGGCTGAAGCTTCAAATAAGATAATGGTGGCCATCTTGAAAAATGCGGTCCAATAAAACCACAAATATTGACATATCCAATTACCCCTTGCATTATGGGCTTATAGGACTAGCATTCGGATGCCCACTAGGACAATGTCATTTTAATTAGTATATGGTGCTGAGGTCATTATACCCTTGAAATTGGAAATTCCAACACTGTGCGTCGCATTCATCGATGACGACACCGTGCAGCAAGCTCGACTAGATCAATTGACGTTGCTTGATGAATGTCGCATGAATGCCCTAGAGCATCTTCGCATTTTTTAGGAGTGACTAAAATGATCTTACAATATCAAATTCCACCATAGAGACTTTGAAGTTGGGGATCTTGTCTTGAAAGAGAACCAATAGAACTCTAATTTGCTACCAGATATGTGAGACAAATTCATGGCTAATTGGCTATGACCTTATATCATATCTGAAAAGATTGGTCCAGGTACCTATCATCTAACATCGCTAGGGGGTGTTGAAGAGCCTGAGCCTCTCAACATCATCCATATTAAGGTGTTCTATGCTTGAGAGTGTAGCAAAAGGTTCCAAGGGTTCCTAAAATCGCTTTCTCATGTCAGTAAAAGTCCTCGAGGGTTGCTAAACACCACTCGGTCATCATAAAAGGCTCCAAGCTCATCTATGAGTAGTTTGGTCAATCAAAAGGTACCAAGAGTTTCTAAAAAACTACTTGGTCAACCCAAAAGCTCCAAGGATTCTTAAAGATCGCTTGGTCATCCCAAAAAACCCCATCCCTTTTGTCAATTCCAAAATCTCCAAGGGTTCCTAAGAATCGCTTGGTCAATTTAAATGCTCCAAAGGCATGTACTCATCGTTTGGTCAAATATAAAGGCTCAAAATCAATAAAGATTATAAAATTGATAAAATCCAAAAAAAATGGTAAAGCATAAAATCAAAAACATTTACATTTCAATTGCATCATTGCAATTCATATTCTGCATGCATTTCATCGTTGCATTGCATATAGGCATTCGTCATCTATTACAGTTCGTAGTAGAAGGAATTATGTTTATCAGTCCTACAAATGACACCATGTTTGTGTTTCAATCATGCACCTTTGCATTTATCATAATCCATCATTCATGTGAGTAAATGTGTTTTTCAACACAACCCATAATGTTGCTATGAAGAATATACTAGAGTTTTACGGTCACTCAACCATACCTAGAGGTCTTATCAAGAGTTGATATAAAGCTTGCTTTGCTTTTATACCTAAGGTTTAGTTAGTATAGCCCTTCGCATATCAGAATCCTATCACTAATAAGAAAATTAAACAATCCTAATAAGGACTAGGGAAATATGAAAGCCACAAAGTAGGACCGAGTATCCTGAAGCGAAAAGAGTTATTCTTACTTATCCCCCTGTGCGAACGATTTGGGAAATGTTGGCAATTGGTAAAAGGACAGGTTTATTCCCTATCCAAAATCCCTTGCTTATGATAAAATGAGCAATATCCCACATCAATCCTCAATATTGATACCATAGGTCAATATCATAGATCGACATCCCAGATTGATATCACAAATCGATACACTAAATTGATATCCTAGAAATAGTTCCCCCCAAAGTAAAATTCCCAAAGAGAATTTTTTGAAGAAGTATCAAATACAAATTCCAAAAAATGAAGATTAAATGAAGATCAAAAATCAAAGTTCAAAACAAGATCAAATGAATATCATAATTCAAAGTTCAAATCCATATCAAATGAATATCAGAAAGCAATTTCAAATGAATATCGAATGAAAATCCAAATAAAGTTCAAATTCAAAGTGTAATCAACTCCCTTGCTTCACTACATATGAGCAAGTATCCCAAAAAATGAAGGAAAAGAGAGGGACGAGCCTAAATCCCTGGAATGGTCAAAACTACCATACCTTATGCATGATGATATATCTGATGCATTAGCACCTTGCTTATGTACAGACCAATGTTTGAATGTGGATGAGCTAGCTTTAGGTGTCCTGCATCGCCTAGTGGCTTAGTCCAACTAAAATTTAAAACTAGTATTGGATAAACATTCGTGGATCCCCTATATTAGCAATGGGCTGAAATAATCCTACTTCACATCGGGGTATGCTTATGTCTTATCTTAATATATGCATGTGCACACACAAGAACAATGAACAGGTAGAGCATATCCTAGAAAAAGCCTTATATCTCAAAATTCTAGTGCTATTAGTATGCAAATTTTGATAAGTCAACTAGGGTGTTTGAGTCTCATGGATTAATTATGTTTATCAGGATTACTAATTATGTTTCATGATTAGCATACATTTTGTGGTGTCATCAATTCTACTATAAACATTATTGCATTCATTCCATGTATTTTACATGATTAAAACATACAAGTTCATTTCCATTATATTATGATCAAATACATAATGCATCCATCATATACCGCACATCTAAGCATCTAGATCACTGCATATCATCATCAACATAAAATAAAATAGCTATCTAGTGCATGTCATCCATACATCACATTACATAAGCATAGAATCAATGTTGCAAGTGTGAACAGGGGTTCACCTAAAGAGGCTTAGAAAAATCCCTTTCCTCAGCCTAAGTGTGAACACTCCACTCCCTATGATTGTCGGCAATTTCTTGTCGGCAATATTCCCTAACTCCCTATCCTATTTTCTCTCCTATTCTCCTCCTATATTCCCTCCTTATCCCTCCTTTTCCTCCCTTCTCCTTATCCCTCCAACCTCCTTATCCCTCCGCGCCTTTCTATCCCCTATCTTCTCCCTTCTTATCCCCTATACACTATATAATATTATTTTGCAAATGAATGTAAGGTTGACGATGGGTGCATGAATAAATCAAATTTGATTTTTGTCCGCTGCTTTATTATTTTTTATTAATTGATTTGAGTTTGGTCTCTTACTGCGTCCATTACTGGTATCAGAGCCAGTCAGCCCGGACACGATTTTTGAGGCAGAATCCGACAGTCGATCGAGCATGGTTCCCGAGGTGCAACCAGGCTGGCATGCATCTCGAGGCAAGAGTCAGCCAGCTCGGATCTCGAGGTGGATCGCGAGCAGACTCGAGCACAGTTCCCTAGGTAGTTCGAGCACGGATCCCGAGGCAGTTCGGGCATGGATCTCGAGGTAGATCGTGCACAGGCGAGGTGACACGTGGCAGTGGCATGAATCCCAAGGCGACAGGTGGCAGCGACGTAGATTTCAAGGTGTTTACGATATGGCACACGGATCGAGGCGACAGCTGACGTGGTGACGTATGATTGGCTGACGAGGCGTGTGATGTGGCAGTGCGTAATTGGTCCTAAATTTTGGCATGTGTCGTGCTGACGTGTCGGTTGGCAATTGGAGGAATTGGCGGCAAAATTCGGCACCCGTGACTGCCCGAAGGCAGTCATTGTTTTAGTGGCGCTGTCGGGTTGATAAACCCTTGCGCAGGCGATTCCCACCGCGTGTGGGATAAAAACATCAAAGTTTTTTTTTTTTTAAATCATCCGCCCCTGACTTTAAATTGTTGCATCGCTACCTGTTAGTCGTCCGAGGGACATAGCCCAATGGCTGAGTTGGTCCGCTAGCCCGCAGGCGGACGCGGGGTCGAATCCCGCTCTACGCACGCCGAGGAAATATATATATTTTTTAAAAGGTTTGCCGTCGAGGAAATTAAAAGGGCATAAGCCCTGTTTCTTTTCAGCCTGCGGCCGTGGTGTAGCGGCAAAGCACGCCGCTGTTTTCAGGGTGGTCACGGGGTCGAATCCCCTGCGTGACGAAAAGGTAAAACAAATTTTTATTTAAAATTTTATAAGGTTTTATTTTTTATTTAAAGTTTTAAAATTATTTAATAAATTTAAATTATATATTTATTTAATATTATCTTTTTAATAATAAATTTAAAAGATAATTTAAATAAAATATAAAAATTTATTAATTTTTTTTTTAAAACTTTAGAAAAATTTTAAAGCCTTATTTGAAGAGTTTTTTGTGGTCAATTAAAACTCGCCCAAGGGGGCTTGAAAATTTGCATATTGTGAACCTAGAAAAGTGACGGGAAGTCTTCCGGAACACCCGTTTAGCACCTCCAAAAAATTTTGGACTCCCCGTCTCGTGACGGGGGTGGCACGCCAGGGGCACTGCCCCTTGGAACCCCGTTTAAGGGTTCAATATTGAAGTGGAGCCAAAGCCAGTAAATCCAGAGCTAGTAGAGCCAGAGCCAGCAGAGTCAGAGCCAGTGGAGCCAGAGCAGAGCCAGAGCTAGAGCTAGAGCCAGTATTGGGAGTCTCACAATAAGCAATCAGTAAGAGAATTACTTTGCTTTGTAATTGCTTATTTCAGTGAAATCAAAGTTTGTTTTTTGAAATGGCTGCAAGTAATAGTCTACCAATCCTTGAATTTAATGGTAGTGACTATGATTACTGGTCTATAAAAATGAAGACTTTGTTGATAGGAAAAGGCCTTTGGGATGTTGTAGAAGAAGGCTATGAAGAACCAACTGCTGCAGAATGGGCAACTTTTTCAACTGCTGATAGAAGGGCTAAAAAGGAAGCCCAAAAAAATAACTCATTTGCCCTTTATCATATTCATGCTGCCTTAGATAGAACTATCTTCCCTAGAATAGCCTCATATGTAAATGCACAAGATGCATGGAATGCCCTAAAAGAAAGCTATAGAGGAAGTGACCAAGTGAAGCAGGTAAAACTGCAAACTTTGAAACGAGATTTTGAGAATCTCAAGATGCAAGAGAATGAAAGAGTCGGTGATTACTGCGTGCGAGTGAAAGCAGTAGTCGAAAAAATGGTCACACTAGGGGAGGATATTAAACCAGAGATGATGGTGAAGAAAGTTTTGAGAACACTTCTTCCAAAATGGAATTCTGTTGCAATAATTATTGAAGAATCAAAAGACTTAACCACATTGTCTTTTGATGCATTAACTGGTTCACTTCTCTCACATGAAGAGAGATTATAGGAAACTCCTACCACCAACTATGGAGGAGATGACAAAGCTTTTGCCACACATGAAGGAAGAGGTAGAGGTCGTGGCAGAGGTCAACAAAGAGGCAGAGGTAGGAATAATCAAAGAGGGGGAACTCCTAACAGAGGAGGATCATCCAACAGAGGTGGAAATCAAAATAGAGGAGGACAGTAGCAATATAGAGGGAAACAATCTGGCAAAGGAAAAGGAGGAGACAAATCAAAACAAGTTTGCTACAATTGTGGCAAACCTGGTCATTATGCTCGAGATTGTTGGTCAAAGACTTCGCAAGGAAGCAGCAGCAACCAGAGCAGTCAGTTTGGGAATTTTGGAGAAGAGGAAGAGTCCACAAATCTCTTTCTTTCTTATGGCCAGACAGAGCAAAATATGAATGATACATGGATTTTGGACACTGGGTGTTCAAATCACATGAGTGGCAAAGAAGAACTCTTTGCTAAGTTAGACTCCTCATACAAATCTAGCATCCGATTGGGAGATGACAAGTCATTGGCAGTAGAAGGCATTGGAGCCATGGAGGTTCCAACGAAAGAAGGCATCAAGCAAGTAAGTGATATCTATTACACACCTCATCTTCAACACAATCTTCTAAGTGTTGGTCAAATGCTTGAAAATAATTATAAGTTGATTTTTGATGAGGGTAAATGCACCATTTTTGACAAGAATAATAGTAATAGAATCATTACACAAGTGCCAATGTCGAAGAATAGATTATTCCCTTTGAATTTTGGCCAGCCAGGAGGAAATAAGTTAGCAAATGTGGCAATTACCAATCCAAGTGTCCTATGGCACTTGAGATATGGTCATTTGAATTCAGCAAGTTTGAAAATGCTAACTTCACAAGCAATGGTGACTGGACTTCCCAAAGTTCAAGACAGTAAGGAAGTCTGTGAAGGGTGTGCCTTGGGCAAGCATGCCAGATCGAAATTTCCTCATGGACAAGCATGGCGGGCCAGCTATCCACTTCAGTTGGTACATTCAGACATCTGTGGTCCGATGCAGACCAAGAGTCTAGGTAATCACTCTTACTTCCTACTTTTCATTGATGATTGCACAAGAATGTGTTGGATATATTTTTTGAAGCATAAGGATGAAGCATTTGCATGTTTTATTGATTTTAAAGCAAAATTTGAAAGTGAGAGTGGATATTTTGTAAAATGTCTTAGATCAGATAGAGGAGGAGAATACTCCTCTAATCAATTTTTGAATTTTTGTAAACATCATGGCATCAAGAGGCAGTTCACAACTGCCTACACTCCACAACAAAATGGTGTAGCAGAAAGAAAGAATCGCACCATTGTGGAGATGGCAAGATCAATGCTTCAGACAAAGCATTTGAGTAATTCATATTGGGGAGATGTGACAAGGACTAGTGTTCACATCTTGAACAGAAGTCCTACTTCAAGTTTGAAATGGAAGACACCTTACCAAGCCTGGTATGGTAAGAAACCAAATGTGAAGTATTTCAAAGTATTTGGTTCATTGGCATATGCTCATATTCCTGATGAGTTGAGAAAGAAGTTGGATCCAAAGAGTCAGGCATGCATTTTTGTAGGATACTGTGAAAACACAAAGGGTTATAGACTCTACAATCCTACAACTCGAAAGATAGTGTTTTCAAGGGATGTGATTTTTGATGAAGGGGGAGAGTGGGGTAAGCCCCAAATATTCAGTGATGTTGAAGCCACTGATGTAGTTGCTCAGCAGGTGCAACCACAGCTACCACAGAAAGGAAAGCAGTCTCCTCCCACACATCCTCCAATTCCATCTTCTAATTCAACATCTTCACCAAGTCCTTCTCCACAGCGATCAGTAAGTTCCTCACCAATGGACATTGATGTTCCATCCAAAGGTAAGAGAACTTTACAGTATCATCCATCATCTCAGATGTTGGATAAAAAAATTTCAAGAAGATATACTAGGAGTCAAGCTAGTGAAATGGAATCTATTTTACACAGATTAGAAAGTATGCACTTGTATGGTGATGATGAATCCCAGCGAGAACCTAGAGGAGATCAAGTTAATTATGCTTTGTTAACTAGTGCACAACTTGAACCTTCTAGTTATGAGAAGGCATGTACTCAGAAGATTTGGCAAGATGCCATGAAAGAGGAGATAACCTCTATAAAAAACAATGACACTTGGGAGCTCGTGAAGCTTCCGAAAGGAAAGAAATGTGTTGGTTGTAAATGGATCTTCAAGACCAAGTTTAATGCTGATGGAAGCATTGAGAAGCATAAGGCAAGGTTAGTGGCAAAGGGTTTTACTCAAAAATTTGGCATAGATTATGAAGAGACTTTTGCTCCTGTAGCCAGATAGGAGACAATCAGAACAGTTCTTGCTTTAGCTGCACACAAAGGATGGAAAGTCCAACACATGGATGTGAAGAGTGCATTTCTCAATGGTTACTTGACAGAAGAAGTGTATGTTGAGAAACCACAGGGATTTGAAGTGCAAGGTAAGGAACACCTTGTATACAGATTGAAGAAGGCATTCTATGGTCTTAAACAGGCACCAAGAGCTTGGTACTCACGCATTGATGGGTACTTCAAAGATTATGGGTTCACCAGGAGAAAAAATGAACCCACACTCTACTACCTAAAGCAAGGTAAAGACATCCTCATAGTTTGCTTGTATGTGGATGATCTCATTTTTATGGGTAGTAATGAAAAAATGAATATGGATTTCAAACACTCCATGATGACGCAGTTTGAGATGAAGGATCTTGGCTTAATGCACTACTATCTTGGAATGGAATTTCATCAGTCAGATATAGGGATCTTCATCTGTCAACATAAGTATGCTCGAGATATGATCAAGAAGTTTGCTATGGAGCATTGCAAACCAGTTGCAACTCTAGTTGGACATGGGATCCAACTAAGCAAAGATGATGGAGCACCAAAAGTTGACGTGACCACTTTTAGAAGCATGGTTGGGAGTTTGATGTTTCTCGCCAACACTAGACCAGATATTCAGTATGCTGTATCTCTTGTTTCTAGATTTATGTCTAACCCCTCTGAGCTGCATTTGCAAGCAGCTAAAAGAATTTTGAGATATGTGAAAGGTACATTGGATTTTGGAATCCAGTACCATAAATGTAACACTATCAAGCTTGTAGGCTTCAGTGATAGTGATTGGGGTAGCAATATTGATGATAGGAAGTCAACATCAGGAAACTGTTTTAGTCTTGGATTAGGACTAATAACTTGGAGTTCAAAAAAGCAGACAGTAGTAGCACTATCTTCAACAGAAGCGAGTATATAGCGAGTTACTTATGCAAGTACTCAAGCCTTGTGGCTAAGGAAAGTACTAGAAGAGATTGGAGAACAAGTAAAGTGGTCCGACTAGAATCTCTCGCGACAACATCAGTGCCATTCAGTTGGCATATAATCCTATCCACCATAGCAGAACGAAACATTTTGATATGAAGTACCACTTCATCAGAGATATGGTGGAACATGACATTGTTGAGCTTCAATACTGTCACACTTTGGAGAACGTCACTGACATCTTCACCAAGGCGATGACAAAAGCTCAATTTGTAAAGCTGAGAGACTGTGTAGTCAGTCCTCTCAACTTTAAGGGGGAGAATGTTGCAAGTGTGAATAGGGGTTCACCTAAAGAGGCTTAGAAAAATCCCTTTCCTCAGCCTAAGTGTGAACACTCCACTCCCTATGATTGTCGGCAATATTCCCTAACTCCCTATCCTATTTTCTCTCCTATTCTCCTCCTATATTCCCTCCTTATCCCTCCTTTTCCTCCCTTCTCCTTATCCCTCCAACCTCCTTATCCCTCCGTGCCTTTCTATCCCCTATCTTCTCCCTTCTTATCCCCTATACACTATATAATATTATTTTGCAAATGAATGTAAGGTTGACGATGGGTGCATGAATAAATCAAATTTGATTTTTGTCCGCTGCTTTATTATTTTTTATTAATTGATTTGATTTTGGTCTCTTACTGCGTCCATTAATCAATATAAACATCTGCATCCATATGCATCTCATAAACATAAAACATAAAATACACAAATAAATGAGTACACATAATGAGCCACAATGATCAAATCTCATATATATATATATATATATATATATATCAAATATTACATCAGGGTACATCAAAATGCCCACAGGCTACAATCGTGCAGGTCCTCAGACCTCACACCAAAAATGATACATACAAAAATGATATAGCCTGTATCAAATGGAGACCCTAGCTCTGGCCTGATCCTCCTCTGTTGGAGCCCTCTCCACCTTCCTCAGACCTATCTCTGGGAGCCTGCTCTGTAGTATGCTTTGGCACCTACTATGTAGCCTACTAAGGATCCTATGTCTGACCCAATCCAAAGAGGCTCCGTACACAAGAACCAATCCCCTGAGTCCTCTATGAGCTAGCACCCTGAGTGCTCAAATATCTATGGGTCTACTCAGATTTATGAGTCCTCTCAGTCCTATGCATCCTATGGCTCGAGCTAGCAGAAGACTATATTATCTCCTTGGTCCTAGTCCTGGAGTTGGTCGTGTGGGTACCTATGGAATACCTGTCCTTGGGAACCTCCCCACCTAGTATTTTGATGTGACCCTCCAACTGAGAGATGTGAGCTACCCTTGCATCCTATATAGTGTTACCCTCCTCTACGAGGAAATTCAACCATCTGATCTTGACCATGGGATCATGACCTCCTGACAGTAGATGTGTTGGTGCTGCAGGAGATGCCATAGCAACCTGTATAGATGGTGGGTTGTCCACCGCTGCCCTAGCCAAATCCCTCTTAGCTATAGTTATACCTATTCATGCCTCTTCCAGGTCATGTGCACTAGTGAGCTCTTGAACATGTGCCTCTACCACTGTAGATGTGCTATCACAGTTGTGATCTGATCCCTAGCCTACTGCAGTTGTATCTTACTATGAGCTAGCTTCACCTCTAATGTGGCAATGCTAGTATCCCTTTGTAGCATCTGGTACTAAAACCTCCCAATATGGCTCTATAGATCTACCACTTGGTCTAGTAGCTACCCTACCTCACTGTTTGGAGGTACCTTGACCTCATCTAAGGCCTTCTCCTTGGCCTCTATCATTGGTGCATCCTCTTCTGTAACATCTACCCCCCATCCACCCTTAGTCCATGGGTGCACATTACGCCCGTATGGATCAGCCTTCGCCTCATCATCTACCCAGCCGAGATGCCTAGATCCCTACCACTGAAGTAGGTACCATCAAGTATCATATACCGAGGTGGTCCCAACCACAACAACCCTCGACTACTAGAAATAATCTATAGTGTCACCTAGTGGTGTAGGCTGCACCCACTGTAGATCTATTTCTAGAACTAGCCGCTTGTAGATAATAGGAAACTCTGGGATGTCCAGGACTATACCAAACTATCGTAGGGCTCTAGAGAAGAACTGATATCTTGTCCTTATGGTCTAGAAGTCATCTATCTTGTTGATGTTGGTGCAACCGCTTGCCAAATTCCAGCCATATAGGGCAATCCATGTATGGATGCCACTCAATGTCATCAGGTCCTAGTACTACAAATTGACCAATATAATGCTCAATGTCCCCTGCATGGGACCTGCTCTAGAAACCCTCCTCTCAGGGCTAGCATGTGGCATAATACTGATGTGTATCATCAATAGAAGTAATCTCTAGGGATAGCTTTACAGGTCTCTCAATTTGAATGTGTTGCTAACCCCAAATCTATAGGAGTAGACTGCATCTAATGCTTACTCAAATCCTATTGGTAATTTGCTATAGCTCTCGGTAGAGCTGGCATAGTAGAGTGATCCCTTAGGCTAGGAGCAATGGTCATCATGTAGAGCTCTGAATAAACCACTTGACACTAGCCAGAAGGTTCTAGGGGATCCTCGCATCTAAGGAGTCTAGAAGGAAAATCTGCATGATTAGGTGCATAAAAACTACTTCTCAGATGGAGAAGACCTACTCCCTGTATCAGTATCCAATGTGAACACCTCCATGGTTGATATTTCACTGGGCCTCTAGGCTCCAATCACCGAATATCTCATCGAATACAACTCCTCTGCTTTGAAAGGTATAAGAGGTGATGGCCTCGCCATCAATAGGGATCCTAAAGATCCTATATACATCCTCAAGTGTGATGGTCATTTTACCTGTCGATAGGTGAAATGTGTTGGTCTGGGCATTCTAGCTCTGGTCCAACGCAGTCATGTAAGCTTGATCTACCCTAATAGTGGGTAGATCTAAGACATAGCTGAAGCTTATGGCCCCCAACCACTATCGCTCCCCGTTAGTCAGCAGTGGGCAGAGAGTGTTAAGGAGATTTTTCTCCCTAGCTCTAGAGGTCAATCTCTACAAAGAGATATGGTATAAGGAAAAATCTAACTAAAAGCTAGCTAAAAGCAATTATAAAATGACCTAAAAAGAGATATATCAAGCTAAAAATAGCTAACAATACAAAATTATGCTAAGCATGATCAAAAAAATTTATAATACATCTCATAGGTGCAATAAATGGCATTAATTGCCAAGAAAATCATAAAAAAAATAAATAAATAAAATCAAAAAATTTTAAATAAAAAGGGAACCGCAGGTCAAACCCGTGGTTCACACAACGGTCAAATTTTTTACTATGGTAATTTAAATCTAACTGCAGCTGATACCTGTGATCCCCAATCTGTCAAAGGGGAACCACAACTGGCAGCTACGATCTAGGAATACGACTCTTTCCGAGTTATTTCCTAGTTGAAAACAAAAAAATATAAAATATCAATCCTAATATAGCCTAATCTAAGGTGTGGTTCATTGCCAAGAGTTTAATGTGATTGATTTAGCCAATTAATTAATTTGGTTCATTTTATTGGTAATGAATGCAAGGACTCAATTTCAAATTACCTTGCCCGCACTAAGGCCTTGGCTGGAAGAGGGTTGTCCATGGTCTACCATCCTAATGTGTGTAGGGTAATAGGTTTTAGTTCTATCAGTGTTTCATGTCAATTTTACTCTTACACCTCTCAGAGCTCTTCAAATTGTAGTCGTTGTCAAGGAATAATGAGGAAATTTGAAAATAGCAATTTTTTAAACCTTTTCCTATTTTCATTGGACCGCAACTGACACTCGCAGTCCCAAAATTAGGGTTTTGCAACCACAATTCTGACCTGTGGTTCCCAAAATTTGAAAGTTTCAACTGTAGACTAAACCCGTAGTTCACAACTAGCATTAAATGTAGTAAAATCCCACCATGGGAAGATCTTAAATGCTAAATCAATGATTCCTAACAGATTAGAATCTCAATAAAAGCAATCAGTTTTGCAAATTTGGTGATTTTCAAGCACCAGGATAAAAAAAAAAATCAAAATTAACAAAAACATTTAAAATAATCAAAAGCCAAATGCACCTCGTATTCAGTTATTTATTCTATACACTTGGCGGTTGCAACAACTGATGCTCCATGCAATCCGGCAAGATGAGTAAATAACCATCAGGAAATTTGGGGTAAAATTTTCATCATTGATTTGATATTCTTATTCTCAATTTTGAAGAAGGCCTTTCAGACTGGATTGCTCCATAGGAATGAGGCATTTCATGTCATTTCCCCTATGACATATTTTCAGTAAATCATCGATAAAATTGATTTAACATAAAACTAATTGGCATTGTATCATTTTGATTCCCTAAGAAGGTTATTTTAGCCTGACTGCTCCATGGGATAGGAATGTTCAATTACTATTAACAGTTGCAATCATACGTTGAACTAGGCTTAGACAAGTAATTATATGTTCAAATATAAATTTGTTCAGATCATTCATAGTCATCAAGAGACATCGTCGCTTCATTCATTGTCATTTTCTCATCGACTCGTTGCTTGAGGGGGTAGTCATAATATCATAATCATAATCAAAATCAATAGAAGATCCCTAAAATCGTAGATCCCTTGATATTGTCAAAATTGTGTTTGTCCTTGTGAATCATTGTCAACAGCTATCATAAGTTTACCCCTTTGCTTGGGGTTAGTAGCAAATATGATAATTAGTTTGTAACTCTTATTATTTTGGTTATATAGGTCTAACTCCTATTGTAGCACCAAAGCTACTCGAATGTCTGATGATGAGCGTAAAATTTTTCAAATTTAAGCCTCTAAAGAGTTGGAAGCAATGATTCTAGGATGCACATCCTTTTGTTGGACCTAGGGCATATAATGTTGATCTGACTAATGATCATCATAGAACCTTCAGCATCATTTTAGGTGGTGTATTTTTCTCACGTATTGTTCGATCTCACAACACATCTCAAAAGGGGCATCTATAGACACCTAAAACACATCATGTCAATGGCGACTACTCATATGGATATGCTACAAGACCAAATGGAAGATCTTGGATAGACTCCAAGATAGAGTAGTGGTTCTAACCACTCAATTTGGGCTCCTTTGCCTAATCAATCTAAACCACGATTGAGACCTACAGTCCATAGTCTAAATTGTAGCTGACACTTGTGGTTTACAGTTTGAACTGCAACTATCACCTATGGTCTTAACTGAAGTTCAATTGGTCTTCATCCAAGCCAAATAATTTTGAACAACCATTTGATCTAGAATAATGTGGTTAAATGATGGAAGCTTCTAATACAACTATCCTAACCACCCCTTTTTGTTCTTGGCTTCTCCATGAAGCCACCCCTAGACCTTGGGTAATCCTATAAATACCGCTTCAAATTAAGGCAAAGATATCAAGCAAGCATTGGAGATTAGAGTAGCGAAGCCCTATCGAATTGTGAACTCACTTGAGTGCACTAAGAGAGAGATTTTTTGCTATCACTTTTCCAACCTAAGCATCATGACAAATTATGCCATGGATGCCCTAAGGATCTAGAACACCAAGAAATGCTAATTTGGGCAAACGAAGGCCCTATCGAGCAATTCAACCACCAAATATGTCAGAGGACACTGAGGTGGCCCTTGATCATCAATTTTACAAGTAGGATCAATCCCACTACCCTAGAATTGGAGGGAAAACCTACTTGGTTGCAGGTCGCGGCTATCAGCCATGGTTTACAATGCAGACCTCTCATCAGAGCTGCGGTTTGCAACATGTATAAGATCCCCTTACTATTCTTTTTACAGAGTGCTTATCTAGATTAGATTCGTCAGTTTAATGCTTTATTTGGTAGTTTAGAGACTCTAAGGAATCGAATTAAATATTTGAGTAGATTTATTTTATTATAGCATTTATGACATTAATGGCTTCTTTCCATGCTTTCATGCTTTATTTTTACATAAGTAGGCCATTAGATAGTTAACTGTATCATTCATTTATGCATATCTAGGAATATTTATAAATTCAACATAGATTTAACACATTTTGTATGCTTTATTTATTTCATATGTTTATAGCATCTTTGTGTTCAATTTACTCAAAGGACCTCATCATGAGAGGTTCCCAATGCTTTTAATGCTTCTTTGTTGTTTCTTGACCACAAGGAATCAGGTCTAAAGGAGGTTCAGCTATCAAATACCTTCCTCAACGTGAAGAAGAGGGTAAACTCCATCCTAAATCGGTTTGTGACTATTTAAAAGGGCATTAGTATTGCACCTACCCTGTTGGGGGCTTCGAAATTGTATCAATTGTATCAACATTTGGGTGACCCTAAGAGGGGCATGATTGTAACCAAGATTCACTTTCGATATTAATAAAAAAAATATCCATTTAATTTTCATATGCAATCTTGATTCTTATTTCATGCTTTTATGTTGGTTTCCATTGATCTACTAGATAGGTGCACTCTTTTTGGATAGGTCACTCTCATTACTTCCATTGCAAGTAAATGATATTTTCAAATTATCACCTCAATTTATGTGTCAATAGAATAGGTTTCATACATAACAATAGAGTTATGCCCCCTCTTTTGTATACTTCATGATATGATCATATGTCTCTTATTTGAAGAACTTTCAATATATTTATCCATCCTCTTAATATTCTAATATTTTAAAAGATAAAGCATCATTTTAGCATGTAAAATTTTACAATTGATTTGACATTGATTTTTATACATATTGTAGATTTTTGTTATACAATTTATTTATGGACAACAATGTCAAATGTATAACTCCACATTTCATGTTGTGTTAAAATATATAATCGTGAACTCTTTTCTATTTCTTATTATTTATTCATAAACTAATAAATCAGAAGTTGAAAAATGAGTACCATTATTAGTCAAAAAGTTTATATTTACCATGTTAATATTAGTAGTAATATTTAAAATGACAAATCAATCAATTATATGCAAGGATGAGATAGATTGCACTAAATTTCCTAATATACATCTAGATAAGTCATATTTACTTGCTATTGATAATGAGACATATAAACTTCCTCTTCTTTATATTAAAATCTTAGTTTTTAGAATTAATTAATTTAATAGAAATTATTGCCTATAACTGAGTAGAATAGGTAGCTTATTATTTTACAAATAGGGTAAGTTGATTAAATATAATTGTCCTTATAATAGGGAAGGTAGTAAATTCGTGGCATGTAAATTGATTTACAACATTATTTTTTTCATCCTTTTCCTCTCACATATGGGAAAATTGTTAACAAATCAATAATTTCCTCATGGATCTAACAATATATCAAGAATAAATATTCACAAAATTACATATATTCAATCCATGATAACAACAAACTCACAAAAAATATTATTGATTAATATATATCTACTTAGGCAATGCAAATACATATATCTACATAGTTAATTTTTTTTTTTTGAAAAAGAGGGTAAAAATTTATTAACTCAGCAAAACATCCAAGATACAAAGAAAAATAAGAAGCTATTCATACATATCAACTCTCAATAAAGAAGAGAGAGGTTGAGATCAATTAGAAGAAAGTTGAGACCAATTATGAACATCCCAACCATCCTAAAACTCATAAGTCCATTTAGCTAACAAATCCACTACCCCATTCCACTCTTAGGGAATATGCACAAAATAAATGAACTGCAAGTGAGTAGATATATTGAGAATTTTCCGAGCAATCCAACTCAACCACCAACTCCCATGAAGACTATCCCCAGAATTCAACAAATTTATAACAATCTGAGAATCAAATTTACAAACAATATGACGCCAACCCAAAGCATACCCTTGCTCCAAATAATATAAAATTGTAAGGGCTTCCATGAAGTTATTAGAATGATATCCCTTAAAGCAAGAGACAAAAAATTGGACAATACCACTACTATCCCGCCCCACACCACCAATACCAACATTACCCAGATTACCCCAGGAAGATCCATCCATATTAATCTTCAACACTCCTGGAGGAGGCGGATTCCATTTACCAACCCTCTGCACCCAATTACTCTGACCCATCCTTCTACAAGAGACATTAGGACCAGGAACATTAAACAAAAAACCTAATATGACGTTCTGCTTGGTCCACGGGAGAAATAATCTGACATTTTGCAGACACATTTTCTTGGATCATTCGCAAAATCCTCTGCCAGACCTGATAAGTAGTTAACTCCTTCCCTTGGAAAATCTGGTGGTTCCGTTCAAGCCAAATCTGCCAAAAAATGTATGAAGGACCAATTCTCCACCCAAATTTTAAAAAGAAAGCCCCTACAGGAGACTACCCCATACTCCTCCAAAAATCAACTACAGATTGAGCATGCAAACAAGGTTGATTCCACACTCCTCACCAATAATGCCAAAGTTGACGAGCAAAGTCGTATTGGATAAGTAAATGCCCAACAAAATCCTCATCCTTCCCATAATTATAGCATAAAGAGGGGCCAACAAAACCATGCTTTGGAATATTATCCCAAGTAGGACATCGATTATGATTAGCCAACCACACATAAAAAATACACTTAGGCCAAACATACTTATTCCAAACTTACTTCCACCACGGGACCACATTCTCCCCAAACTATTGTTGATCCAAAAAACAATAACTAGCAGCAACCAAAAATATCCCTCTATTATTCCTCCCCCATGCTAGCACATCATCCCTAGGCAGAGAAGAGCAGGGATAGCTAGCCAAAATATGGGCCAGTTCCACCCTTGCATCCATAGTGCCACCATCAAGCCATTCCCGAGGATCCTTCCACTAGAAACTAACCATCTAACCAAAGGACTTAATAGTTTTGAAATCTTCCACCTTCACCCATCCAGCATCCAAAAAGCATTGAACAAGATCTTGAATATGAGGAAACTCGCTAAGAAAAGGAGAAAATCCATCCTAATAATCATGCTAAAAAAGAGCCCGAGACCCAGTATAACAAATCCAAAACAACCCCTGCTTAACCAACTCTACACCCTTCTTCAAAGTATTCCAAACAAATGATCCTCGACCAGTCAAGCTGTATCTAGGAATATCAAAACCTTCCACCCCCTAAGACACTTGTGGGATATAATCCTAGCCCAATTTTACTCTTGATTACTATACCAACACCAATAGAACTTAGTAGCCAAAGCAGTACAAGAAATAAAGCTTAAGTGGAGACCCAATCCCCCTTCCTGCTTTGTTTTGACAAATAGTCTTCCAATTAACAAGACTCCATTTTGAGGAATCAATATTACAAGCCCACAAGAACCACCTAGAAAGAGAATCTAGATCATGAAGAAAACTTGTCGGAGTAATCTGAATAAGGCATCTATACATCGATAAAGCCTGAACAACCGACTTCAAAAGTAAAACCTAACCAGCAAAAGTCAACCATCTGTGAGTCCAATGACTAACTCGACTATGGAATTTATCAAGTATGTTAGTCCAAACTAACCTAGGTAGAATACCAACAAAAATAGGAATCCCCAAGTACGTAAGGGGAAGAGTCCCAACCTAAAACCTAAGAATCTGAGTAATTCTAGCTTGAATCCTGGGATCTGTATTGAAAAAGAAAATTATAGACTTATGCTCATTAATATTCTGACCAGATACAGCCAAATACATATCCAGCGTGCATCTAAAGTTGGTGGCTTCACAAATAGATTCCACATCCAAGAGAGCAGTAACAAACTAAAGATGAGAAATAGCTAGCCTACCAGTCTCTCATTTCCACCCATGAATAAGACCCTGGTGAACCTGATCTTTAAGCAAACGATCCAAACCTTCAACCATAATTATAAACAAGTAGGGACATAAAGTATCCCCCTACCCAAGACCCCGAGAAGCATGAAACATAGGAGAGGGCTCCCCATTAATTAGGACTGAATATTAAGGAGTCGTAATACAACTCATAATCCACTCAATCCAAGAAGGATCAAATCCAAATGCCAAGAGGATTTTGTGAAGAAAAGACCATTTCACCCTGTCATAAGCCTTCTCCATATCCAACTTCATAAACATAAATTTATCCTTAGAAGTGCTCATGGAATGAATAGCCTCAGAAGCAATAGCCACCTCGTCTAAAATCTGCCGACCAACCACAAAGCCACCCTGCTCATCAGAAAAAACTCTATCTAGCCAAGGCTTGAGATGCTATGCAATCATCTTTGTAATAATTTGATACACCACATTGCAAAGAGCAATAGGCCAAAATTGATCAAAAGAGCTATCCCCCTCCCTTTTAGGAATTAGAACCAAAAAAGTGGAATTCAAAGCTTTTAACAACTTATGATTATAAAAGGACTCGAGAACAACCTTCAAAAGATCATATTTAATAATTTCCCAAAAGTGTTGAAAGAACTCAATAGGGAATCCATCAGGCCCCGGAGCTTTCCCAGTCTTCATAAGGAAAACTACCCTTTTGATTTCATCAATGGAAATAGGTTGAAGAAGACGAGCATTGATATCTTCTAAAATAATAGAAGGAATACAATGCAAAATATTATGATCATTAGTGTTATCCACACAAGAATCAATAGAATATAAGGAATAAAATAACCGAACAGCCTCCCGAGAGATATCTTGAGAAGCAGATAATTGAATACCTTGAGAAGAAATAATCGAATAAATACCATTGCCATGTCTTTGAGCCTTAATAGTGTTAAATAAAAAAGGTATATTTCGATCTCCTTCCTGTAACCATTTCACTTTGGCCTTTTGCTTCCAAAAAATTTCTTCTCGAAGATCCCACTCTTGAAGCTCATGCAAAGCTTCAGACTCCTCCTTCAGCTTCTACTTCGTAAGCCCATGATCTCTGATATGTCTGGTGATAACATCAAGCCTTCTTTGGGCCAAATTTTTAGCCTAAAATAGATTCCTGAAACACTACCTATTCCACTTTTTGAGTTGAAATTTCACAAATTGGAGCCTTTTAACAAAAGAGTACATAGCAGTACCATAGGAAGAACAACCTTGAATCCACCAGACTTTCGTCAAGTTGTACAAAGAGGGATCCCTAAGCCAAATTAATTGAAATTTAAAACTTGTATGATGACCCATTCCTTTTCGAGAGATATCAAGTTTAATAGGCCAATAGTCTGATCCCCTCCAGTCAAGAACCTCTGAATTAATAACCCAATAATTGCTAACCTAATATGAAGAAGTAAGAAATATTTCCAACCTCTCATAGATCAAGTTAGAATCACACCACCTATTCGTCCAAGTGAACACACCATTCATCGTATTAATATCTACAATATTAAGAAGCTAAATATTATCATTAAGGAGCCTAGAGGCAGGCCCCAAAGTACCCACACCTCCCCACTTCTCATAAATACTAGATATAGCATTAAAATCCCTTGTCATAATCCAAGGATAGAATAGAACCAAGGCTCGAACACTTTGAATATGGTTCCAAAGCAACACCTTCCCAACAAGATCCGAGGGGGCATAAATGTTGTTTAATAAAACCACTTCTCAAGACTCATGGCAAGAATATATCATAGAAAGAGCTGACTTATTCGAGACCCACCAAAGAGGAGTAATATTTTGCAGATTCCAAAGGCTAACAATCCTCCCAATAGTACCCATACCTCCAACACACTGACAAAGACCTCGAGCCTAGAGTTTAGAAGCAATACTAAGTAAACCTTCCACCGATAATTTAGATTTTTGAACAAAAACAACATCCGACTTATGCACCTGCACCAAATCCCGAATAGCTTTTTGACAAGATAAGCTATTCAAACCTCTCACATTACATTAAATAACAATCATTTAGAGAGAGAAGAAAAGTGAGACTCCAGGGGTTTAACCACCCCACTCTAAACCAATGTTTCTCCCTCCATAAGAAGTTAATCTACATCTTTCTTCCTACCCACCTTAGTCGGATTTGTAGGGGCCCCTTTTTTTAAGGTCTTTTGGAGAAACCCTAGAGAAGTACAAGGCTTGGAATCCTTTCCTCTACCAGTATTCAACAAATCAACCAAAAGAGGGTCATCCCCTTTCACTCCATCATGTTGCACCTCCGAAACAGGAACAATTTCCAGGACTATGTCCAAAGAAGGATCTGTTACTTCCTGTTGCCCATTATGGTCCAGCACCTCAGTCACATTTTGAGCATCCATATTCAAATTACCATTCATTCCTTAATCAAGAAATGCCAATTCATCCAAGGCATCAAACTTATTATGTAATCCATTCATTTGTCTATCAGTAAAGGTCCGCTTAAACCCTTTTCCATTATTACAAGTCTTAACCAAAACAAAGCCTTCTTTATCTGCCCCACTAACATCCATGGGACCACTCCCCTAACTAGGCCCAACATCTTGTGTAACTGACTTCCCACCAGAAGATTGCAGATTTAGATTTTTAGAACTAGATGATTTTTTTGGTAGGTAAAGTAAAATTTATTTACTTACGGGTTGAAGGGACCCACCCCTATTTACAAGAAGATCATCTGCATTCGAAATGCAGGCCAAAAACACCAATTTACAATAGTTCATCTGCATTCGTAATGCAGGGCAAAAACACCAGCACCACAGTTGAAAACCAACAAAAACTAACAACCGAGCTAAACCAAAACAAACTGACCCTAGCACACTAAACATCAACAGAAACAACAGACAACACTAGTCCCACCCCGAGGTTCAGTTCCCAGGCCCGTGGGCTCTGCACTCCTGAAGGAGAGTCTCCAACATGCCTGGGATTTTACGGAGATCTTCGATAGCTCTATGCATGAGGCCGATTCCTTCTTTGAGGATGTTGGCCGCTGATAGGTACTGATCGACAGCCTCCGAGACTCGGCTGATAGCCACATTGCAGAGAATGTTGTGGACATCCCGTTCCTGGCCATGAACCCCCATCTCGCTCTTCTCGCCCTGCACCGGTTGCTCCTCGGTTTTCTCGCTCAGCTTGGATAGATCCTCGGGCTGGTCTTTCTCCTCACCATTGGACAGGTTCTGGAACTCAGGGGTAACCTCAATGTTGGCCACCGCCAACCACCTGGAAATCTACCTTTTTTGCTTAGGCCTGACGACTTTCTGCTTGGGGCGAGCTCTTTTGCGAACAAAGAGTTTCTGCTCCTGATCAGAGCTCGGCTCGCTCTTCAGGGGAGGGGAGATAAGATCAGGCTGGGAAGAGACTGATGCATGGGCTGGGGAAGAGGATTGAGGGGGCGGATTGGACTCCCGGAAGGACGAACTCAGAGACTGAGTTGACGATGAACCTCCTTCTTGGACCGGCTCAGAGGGGGCGGAGGTTTCGACGTACTTAAACTACCAGAGGGCCTGTGGCCGAGGGCGTGCTTGTAGAGAATGAGGAAGAGGCCCTGGTGCCGAGGGGGCTTGGGGTTTTGGCATTCCCTAAAGCTGGAGACCGAGATGGATATGGAGCGAAACAAAAAATTGGGAACATTAATCGGGCGGATATCATGGAGATGATTCACAAAAGCTAGACTATAAGCCCTGAGGGGCTTAACGGGGTTGTCCATAGTAATGTACTAGAGGACAGGGACTATGGCAGCATCCTAGGGCCCAGGGAGCGAGGTTCGATCAATCCCTTTGCCCTTCCAGAGGAGGGCTACCCCTTTTTAGGGAATTGATCCAGTTCTTCTTTAAAATTATGTCTGTCTCTGCGGACTGTTCTACCTGAGAAGAATAAACTAGTTACCTGGGTGATGGACTGAGGGGTGACTACAAAATGAACTCCCTACATGCAGACTTTGCCATATTTCCATGACTCGACGAAATCCCTGGTGACATCCTCGTTCGCTCCCTCGAACATCCTAAAAAAATCCATAAACCTTTTGGGGGTAAGATTGCCCACTATGTCCGGGTTGATGTTAAGAGTGGCTGGTTCGAGCAAGGCCATGGGGATGGGGAGACGTCGAGCAGGGGAGGAAACACAATCACAGGCATTATGGTTCGAGGACAAGCAGTGGGAATTAATGAGGGTGATGGATAGAGACTTCCACACAAGGTGAGACACGTGAGCAACGATGGAGGCGGTATGGCAATGACACGACGCAAGCGTGGAGACAACGAGCGGAGAGGGGGAAATTTCGGCTGAGATAGCGGTGGAGGCGAGAAGGCGGACATGGCCGATCGTGGTAGTCTAGAGCATGCGATAAGACAACGTCGGACTACCCAGCTGGCCGGGGCACGAGCGAGTGGGAAAACAATGGAGGCGAAACATCTGGAAAAAATGCCTGAAAGTCTCCACACACAAATCAGGACTCGAGGAGAGACCCAACATGAAGAACACCATAGACTAAAGCAAAAATGAGGTGTTGACAAACACCAAACTAGGATTTGACACCCAGACATGGTGGCGAAAGCCACCTTTGATTCGGTACGGGACCGATGGTGTCGAAGAGACACCTTTTAGGTGGTTAGAACCATCGATAAAATTTGGCCACTGATGATTGGCCTTTGCGAATATTCTAACAGCGTTAGAGAAGAGGCACCCTCCTACTTCGGTAGAGCTAAGTGTTTGATATTTTGTCATTATCCAGGTTGACTTTCTCGATGACTTCCATGGGAAAGTTGTCTTCCCAAATGGTGAGGGAGCTCTCTTTGATTGCTCTATTTTCCAAGGTGTCGACCACTTGATTGGCCTCCCTGAACACATGCTTGATCTGGGATTGCTCGCTATTGCAAAGGCCTAGCTGGCATTCCTGGATAATGTTCTCTATATTTTTCCCACCCTTGCTATTTCTTTGGATGAGTTTGACAATGATCTTCGAGTCCCCTTCGTAGATGACAGGGGCTGCCAAGTTTTTGGAAATGTCAATACATCTCCAGAGGGCCCTGGCTTCCACGAAGTTGTTGGTCTGGGACCCCATATTTTCAACAAAGGCCTTAAGGATTTTGCCACTATGATCTCTGAAGACCCCTCCTGCTCCCGCTTTGCCTGGGTTCCCTTTGGAGGCACCATCGAAGTTAGCCTTAAGCCAACCTTGGGGGGAGGGACCCAAGTGACCTGAGATCTATCTTTTCTGGGTTTTTGAGACTTACTATGATCCTGGGGAATCTTGAGGGTGGAACAGAGCAATTCTTCAATCCTCGGAGCAGGGTTGGCCTGACAAGGGATGAGTCCAAAATTTTTGGTGGCATAAGCAAGGGCTCTGGTAGCTACGGCTTCACGGGTTCTGGGGCCTTTGTTGAAAACTCACCTATTGCGCTCCAACCAGAGCTGCCAGAAGATGTGATGGATGAGGACTTCCCACAAAAAGCTTAGCCTGGGATGCTTGAAGGGCTTAGGCCATTGGCAAATGAACTCTTTGATAGAGTTTGGCCAGGTCCAGCTAACCTGAAAGCTTTGGGTGGCTAGGGAGAAAACACTTTTGGAGTAGGGGCAATCCATCAAGATGTGGTGAACAGATTCCTAGGCCTGGAGGCATAGGAAACATCTATTCGGCACCATGATCCCTCATCGCATGAGATTGTCCCCAGTAAGGATTTTTTTGTGGATGGTCATCCAACAGAAGTGCACAATTTTGGGAATGAGGGATTTGATCCACACCTTGTTAGCGACCACCTTCTCATAGTTGGGGGTGCCCTGGGAACCCATCTTCTCAATAAGCTGGGCCACGGTCTTGATAGAGAAATTCCTATCATTGGTGCCTTTCCAACATCGCTCATCTCTCCTGTTGACACGGGGGAGGAAAGTTGATCACTGGATCTCCTGAATCCCTTTCACGGCTTCCCTGATGGGTTCATTTCTTATTATGAAATTGATCTTCTTCCACTCCTGGGCTTTAGGCTGGAGGAAATGAAGTCTGCAACCCTGAGCCCGAATCTGTTGTCAGTCAAATGCCTGGTAGGGATCAAAATCGGATTGCTGATGAGGGGGGAATTCCCGACCCAGGTATCTTCCTAGAAGTTGATGTTGGCCCCATTCCCCAACTTCCAGGAAGACCCTTCGAGGATGATGTTCTGGGTATGAGTGATGGATTTCTAGAAATGGGAACCGTTGCGTGGGGGAGGTGCTTGGAGGAAGGCCTGGTGCTGAAGGTACTTTCTTTTCATGATGTTTACCCATTCAATATTGGCCTTAGTCACTACTCTCCAAGCCTGCTTGGCTAGGAGAGCTAGGTTGGCAACTGAGATTCAGCATAGACCAAGACCTCCCTGATATTTGGGGGAGCAAACTTTATCCCAAGCTACTAGGTGGAGCTTTCTTGAGGCCTCCGATCCAGACCAAAGGAACTGCTTTTGAATTTTTTCAATGGCTTCTCCCACCGAGGCTGGGATTTTGAACACAGACATGAAATATGTGGGGATGCTCTACAAGATGGATTTGACCAAAGTTGCCTTCCCTGCACTGGTGAGCAGGGCCCCTTTCCACCCAGCTAACTTGTTATGGATCTTGTCCACCATGTTTGCCCACATGGTTGGCCGGGCCCTACCATGGAACATGGGGAGCCCGAGGTAAGTGGTCGAGAACTCAAAAATGGAACATCCCAGGATTCTGGTGATCTTGCGCTATCTTTTGGCTGGGGTATGGATGAAGAACAACTTGCTTTTAGTGTAATTGATTTTTTGGCCAGTAGCTTCCTCGAAGCGGTTGAGAATATCCTTGATCACCTTGGCATCTACTACCGAAGCCTTAGTAGCCATCAACGTGTCATCTACAAACTGTTGGTGAGTGGTGGGGGGAAGCCCGGATGCTACCCTGATCCCAAAAAGCTGACTACAAGAGCAGGCCTCCTTGATAGTTCTCCCCAAACTCTGCCAAGATGATGAACAGAATGGGGGACAGAGGGTCACCCTGCCTCAGGCCCCGAGAACTCGAGAAGTAACCCACAGTAGAACCATTTACCATGATAGAGAACCAAGAAGAGGAAATGTAGTTGTAGATCAGGTTTACCCAGGACTCATGGAACCCAAACTTGAGAAGGATTTGGCTGAGGAATTCCCTGTTGACTCTATCAAAGGCCTTGTTCATGTCCAGCTTGAGGAAGAAGGCAACCATGTCTGAAACCTGGGATGAATGGATCAATTCATGGATGGTGATGACCCCATCGAGAATATTGCATCCTTTGACTGTGCTCCCCTAACATGGGTCAATGATGGATGGAAGAATGTTGGATAGCCTGGACGCCAGGGCTTTGGTGAGGATTTTGTAAATGACATTGCATAGGCTGATGGGTCGGTAATCAGAGAGGGATCAAGAATTGGCCCCTTTGGGGATGAGAGCCAAGAAGGTGGAATTCACATCTCTGGGAATGGACCTGGAGATTTGCATTTCCCTAATGGTGTTAGAAATATCCTACCCCATGATGTCCCAGAAGGTCTGGAAAAACTTGGGTGAGAACCCATCCGGCCCAGGGGCTTTGTCGGGCTTCATGGAAAAGATGGCCTGGTGAACTTCATCCTGGGAGATGGGGCTGAGGAGAAAATCATTTGATTCCTGGGAGATGATGGTGGGGATGATGGCCAGGAGGGATTCCATGGCCTCGGGGGCTTGGGGCAGGCTGGAACCTAGGAGGCTTCTAAAATGATTGATGGCTTCTTCTCTGATTGCATGGATATCCAAAATGGCTGCCCCATCCTACAAGACAAGGCTTTTGATCTTATTGGCACTCCTATGCCTCAAGGTTGAGATGTGGAAGAACTTGGTATTGGCATCACCTTCCTTGAGCCAAAGTTGTCTTGACTTATGGCGCTAGAAAGTTTCCTCCTTGGTGAGGATGTTGTGGTACTCAGACAACAAGGTGCTCTCCTCATCCCTAAGACTATCACTGCCTTCGCCTTTCTGAAAGGACTCCTCAATCTGGCTGATTTAGGATTTGACCTATTGTTTGTCTTCGAAGATGTTCCCGAAGGTTTCCTTATTCCACTTTTTCAAGTTCCCTTTGATGAACCTGAGTTTTTGGGTTACCTAGTTAATAGCAGACCCTAGGAATTTTTGACTCCACCATGACTGTATCAAGCCCTTGAGATCCTTGTGGTGAATCCACATTGCTTCAAACCTGAAAGGGGTCTTGAACTATGGTCTAGAATATGATTCCAGGATGAGGGGACTGTGATCAGAGCCTATATTTGGGAGGGCTCACAAACTGGCATCCCCAAAGTAGGGGAGGGCTTCCTGGGAAAGCAAAAATCTATCTAGGCACTCTTGGATCAGATTGGTGCCCTTCCTTCTGTTGCTCCAAGTGAAGAGGGACCCCTGAAGCTGGACATCCATGAGAGCGTTGGAATTAATGAAGTTTCTTAGGTCTGCAGTATCTCTATGAGTGATGTTGTTCCCTCATTTTTTGTCCTTGAGGTGCAAAGGAGAATTGAAGTCCCCTGCCAGGATCCAGGGAGTTCCTTCGAAGACCTACCTCATTGAAGTGAGCATTTTCCATAGGGCTTCTCTACCCACAGAGGTGTTCGGGGCATAGACATTTGACATCACCCAAGAATTTTGGGATTCAGTATCCTAGAACAGGATGTTGCTTACCCTATCATGGCCCAAAATAAGGTTTCCCTGGAGCTTGGTAGGATTCCAGAGACACAGGAGCCCTCCCGACGTCCCAGAAGCCGAGGAATGAATGAAATCATAGTTTCACCAAATATTTCTAGCAATGTTAGGGGACCATTGATCACCCAATTTTATTTCCTGAATGAGAAAAATGGTTGGATTATGTTCTCTCCTCATGGCTGCAGCCAGTCTCTATTTGGCTGCCCCATTTAGGCCTCTCGCATTCCAGGAGAGGACTTTCATTTCAAACTCTTGGAAATTCTCTTGCCCCCTTTTCCTTGCTGAGCAGGGGGTTTGGATCTTCGACTTTCATCTTTGGAATTGTTTGTTGTTTCCTGAAATAGCATTCTCTGGGTTCCATTGGCTATATCTTCAGCCGCATTTTTGTTCCTTATGTCCGAATCAGAGGGTCTTCCTCTCTTTTTTTCCCCTCCTACATCCATCATGGATTTTTGGGAGCTCCGAGTTATCATGGGACTACTTTGCTCAGGGGATGACTGGTCCTCGGCTTCATCATCAGCAGAGACAGAGTCTGAGTACATAGGAGAGGCTGGGTCTTCAGGACCTAGGCGGGGGGACGAAGGAGGAGAGAGGGGAGGTGGGCCTTGAGGGATTCTCGGGGAAGTGGGGGCACCGAGGATGGGGGGAGGATTATGGATGGGGGTGGTAGGGGGCAGACTAGGGGAGGTCGAGGGGGTGAGAGGATGGCCGTTGGGGTGGTTGGGATCTCGCCTTCCTCACAATCCTCACTGATAACAGAACTATGCAAAGGATTGAATTTATTGATTAGAGGAACAGAGGTACTTGCCTTACGATTGAGCGGGCCCGAGGGGGTCTAGAAATAGCTTTGCTGGCCATCGACAAGATAGGCGGGGGTTGATGCTGCATCTTCTTTGACTGGTCCCTGGCGGGTTTTGACTATGGCGGGATCCGAAGTTTGGGGCACTGCGACTGAAGATGGCCCTGGGATTGGCACTCAGGGCAAAAAATTGGCTTGTTTTCATAGAAGAGTGGTTGCTTCCAGTTGAAGTCACCATAGATGAGGTTCAGGTGGTCTGGAAGCTGACTTTCTAGGTTCACATTCACGCAAATGCGAGCCTGAGTTAGCCGGGTTCTTTCTCGGGTGGCTGGGTCGATAGCCACGAGCTCGCTGATCACCTTAGAAAGACCAAGCAAGGCATCTTCATAGAAGAAGTGGGCTGGGAGATCTGGAAGTCTAACCCATATGGGGGCGAAATTGATGTTCTGGGAGTTGGGGTTGAAGTCTGGTTACCATTTTTTGAGGAACAAACTTCACCTTCCATAGAACCAGGGCCCTCCGGATAAGATGCACTCTGCGTCTTCATGGGAATTGAGTTGAATCATGAAAAAACCCCTTGTCATTGCCGAGATCTCCAAGTTGCCTAGGGTTTTCCATTTTGAAGCCGCCCATCTACGAATAGCATCTAAGTCAGGTCGCCCGTCGATGAATTTGCCTACCAAGGAGTTGGTATCCCGAGATTCATAGTTTTCCATGAGGGATTTAGGGCATAGAACATTATTCCCTTGCGTGATGAATTTGTTGGCCATAGACGACATAGGAATTCATTTTTTTTGGAGCAAGTCAGCAAAGGATGGCTTGCCGCCTGCTGTTGGAACCTCGCCTGGGATATGGGGCCCTTGCTTGGCCATGGTGCCAGGCCTGACGGAGCCCTCGACGTCTCTATTGCAATGATCAGGATCTAAGTGCGTCGCCATGGGGAGTGCCTGCGAGAATAATTTCGTTGGCATGACCCAATTTTGGGAGTCAGGGAAGGCACCCGACTAGCCCTAGGAAGCGATGGGAGGATGGGCGGAGGGCAGGAAATAATCCGCCAAGGAAAAACGTGGAATCAAAAACTAAAAAAGGAGGGAAATAGACGGTCGAACACCAAACCCCCACAGAAAATGCTGAAAGCCACCAGGAGGTAGAATTTGCTTACTGCTACGCGGACCTTCGATCATCGTCACTGTGAGTTTCTATATATTATCTCAACATACAGTATACAAAATTATTTGGATCCCGTAGTATGATGTATTTTGGTCTCTTCATTCAATAAATATTTTTGAGTATTTTTCTTAGAACTAGATGATTTATTCTCAGGTATTTTAGGGCATTTACACTGAAGATACCCGTACTCATGACACAACTGACAATAGAAAGGAAGATTTTCATAGTCTAATTTTTGAACCCAAGAAAAATACCCAACACATATTTACATAGAATCAGGAAGAGGCTTACCTAAATCCAACTCAACACAAATACGGGCACATGAGACTACCCTTTTTTTTTAAGTTTGCTGAGATGGTCCCACCGGTTTTCCTAACAACAATGCAATCATGTGCAAAATATCCATCCACCAAAACTCCAAAGGTAGCCATAGAAGCCTAACCCACATGGGAACCCGAGAAGGAATCACCTCAGTCGGATTAAAAACCCATGTTCCAAGGTTTAATAAATAGGCCAGTCTGGTTGTAAAAGTATGGGCCCTCCTCAAAAGCCTTATTTCGATCTTCCAAGCAAGAAAACACCACCAAAAATAAATTATTAGCTCCCCTCATTATTTTCATGTCGCCAACAGGGTTCCAAGTACTCATTGCCCACATTTCAAATGCTAAGAAAGGGATGCGAATACCCAAAAATTTGCATATTTAAGCATGATTTTGTATGTAATCCACATCCTCTACAATTGACTCAGGTTGAATCACAAGAGTAGGTCACTCCCCAGCCCTTTCCAAGCATCCATTAACTCGCTTTGCACGAAACCCTCCTTCCAAATAAGGATCACCTAGGCTTGAAGAGTTATCATCCGCATTATTCCAAACAAAAGAAGAGCTCAAGCCATGAAGGGCTTCCTTAAACAAGATATTATTCTAGCATTGGATACCTCCAAGAAAATCCATGACTATCCCACACTTGGATCAGTAAAATACTCTCTTGCGCAGCAACAACCCACCCCAAAAACTGATAAAATGCCCACCCCCGCAATTAGAAAAAACCACCAAATTAAAAGAAGAATAAAACTCCCTCATGCAGGTACTCGCAAAGGCATGCAAGCCTATGTGAGGCTTACATGGTGCCCAGTATCTCCATTGCTACTAGCTTCTTACCCATACTCCATCCAGACATATTCTTATATTATCTACATAGTTAAATTATATAGTAGATGGACTTTATTTTACTTAAATATGTTGAAATAAATGGTTATGGTCAATAATTATCATGCTAAAGTATTTTCTATAAAAACTCTCTTGTAAATCCTCAAAAACTTTGTGTCCATAAAATTCCATCCTATCATGTTGTCATCACTAAGTATTCTCATTACTCTCATTGTAAGCAAATGAAATTTCTCACTTATCACCTCAATTTAGGTGGCAATAAAATATGGTTCACACGTAACAATATGATTATGCTCCCTCTTTCTTATACTTGGTGATATGATCATATGTCCCTTATTTGAATAAATTTCAATATATATCCATCATCTTAATATTCCAATATTTTAAAATATAAAGCATCATTTTAGCATATACAATTTAACAATTGATTTGGCATTGATTTTAATATATATTGTAGATTTTTATCATACACTTTTTCTATGGACTACAATGTCAAATGTATGACTCCACATTTCATGTTGTGCTAAAATGCATAATCCTTATCTCTTTCCTGTTCTTATCATTTATTCATGAACTCAAAAGTTGAACAAATGAGTACCATAATAAGTCAAAATGTTTATATTTACAATTTTAATACTAGTAGTAATATTTGAAATGACAAATCAATAAATTATATGCAAGGATGAGATAGATTGCATTAAATCTTCTAATATACATCTAGATAAGTCATATGTACTAGTATGAGTTAAAGCTTGAAGGTCCTCCTTCTCATTGCTATTGATAATGAGACATATAAACTTCCTTTTCTTTATATTAAAATCTTATTTTTTAGAATTAGTAAAATTAATAGAAGTTATGGCCTATGATTGAATAGAGGTTAAGAGGGCAGTTATATAATATTGAATCTCTCATAGAAGCCCAAGGATGTTCAGAGAATTTTCTTGTAGAGGAAAGAAATCTTCTCTGCCAAATCCATAATAAACAGGCTGAGGAGGAAATATTTTGGAAATAAAAGTCGAGAGAACTCTGGTTGAAGGAGGGGGACACAATACTAAGTTTTTTCACTCTTCAACCTTAAGAAGAAGGTGTCGTAATCGCATCAGGGAAATTGTTAAATGTGATGGATCCAGTTCTTCTAATATGATGGATATTAGGGAAGAGGCTATTAATTTTTTTAGTTCTCTGTTGGGTGTTTGTCCGGATCGTGACCTAGAGGCGGAGAGGCAAATGCTAGATTCTATCCCTTCTATAGTTACCGATGCCATGAACTTTGACCTGTTTGCTCCTATTTCGAATGAGGAAATTCAAAAGGCGCTTTTCTCTAAGAACTCACTCAAAGCTCTGGGTCCTGATAGTTTTCCCCCGGCATTATTCCAGAATTTTTGGCATATATGTGGAACAGATATTTGCAATGCTATTAGACATTCTCAGAGGTCCATGTTATTCCCTAAGGATTTGAATGCTACCTTTTTGGCGCTTATCTCGAAGAAGGACTCGGCTAATTCTTTTGGTGATTACAGATTAATTAGCCTTTGTAACACAGTGTATAAGATTT
Source organism: Wollemia nobilis (assembly GCA_028583015.1). Lineage (NCBI taxonomy): Eukaryota > Viridiplantae > Streptophyta > Pinopsida > Araucariales > Araucariaceae > Wollemia > Wollemia nobilis. The sequence goes on from JAQPPZ010000465.1 coordinate 10,345,402, forward strand.
TTTCCAAGGCCATGGCTAACATACTGAAGCCTCTTCTTCCTTTGTTAATCAATGAAGCCCAAAGTGGTTTTGTGCCGGGGAGACAAATTTTGGATGGAACAATTGTTATTCATGAACTCCTTCATTCTGTATAGAAAAGTGGTAGAGCAACATTCTTCTTAAAGTTGGATATCAACAAGACCTATGATAGAGTTTCTTAGCCCTTTTTGCTTGTTGTCTTAAGAAAGTTGGGTTTTAGTAACTCCTGGATTGAGTTGATGGAGGTTGTGTTGTAATCACAATGACACTGAGAGGGGGGTTGAATCAGTGTGTTCCTTTTAAAATACTTCTAAAACAATTAGATTATAAAACCAGCGACGGGTTTAAAGCGAGATAAAAGAGATACTAAATGCATCAAGAAAGCATCACACATAACACAACATTTTAACGAGGTTCACCAATGTGGCTACTCCTCAAAAATGCTGCTTGGACTACCATCCAAATCCGAGTCAATGCAAAGCTACAACTTTACATAATCCTTTACCGGCACCAAGCTGGAAGGAGCACCAACCCCTTAACTTTATCTGCTTCAACGGAATGGAGCACCAACTCCTATTTTACCGGCACCCTCTTGGAAAGAGGCACCAACCCCTTAATTTTCCGGCACCAGGTTGGACAAATTGTTTACCGGCACCAAGCTGGAAAGAGGCACCAACCCCTTAATTTGCCGGCACCAGGTTGGACTTCAATATTGAATAAAAAAATGTTTGACATATACCTTTGTTATTGCAAGACTCTAAATGGTCTACATCACCTTTGCAATCTCTGTGCACTCTGCTCTCTCTTGCACAATCACTTCACACAGTCTGCTGCCTTTGCTACAGCCAGACTTTGCAATCAACTTTGCCCTTCGCGCTTCTCTGCACACTCTGCTTTCTCTGCGCACACGCTTCGCACACTCTGTGTCGTTTCACATTCTGCTCTCTGCTCAACACGAACTTCACTTTCACAAACACTATGCTCGCATTCACACTTTATCTTTACACCCCACTTTTCAAACTCGAAGTACCCTTGCTTTTATAGAAGAAGTTTTAGGAACAAACCCTAAAAGAACGTCGGTTGAGAAACCCTAGAATTTGTCAACTGCCAAACCCTAAAATCCGTCGGCCCAGTTTAACTTTGTCGGCCTCAAACACTTCTTCCACCTTCGTCACTTTCCTGTAGCTTATTGCCGCGAAATAGTAACATGTCGGCCCTTTTAATTTAATTTAATATTTTAATTTAAATTTTAAATAAAATAAAATTTAAACTAAATATTTAAAATTAAATATCTTCATCACCGGGGCATCTTTTTCAACGAAACGAAGAGCCAACTTGGGTTTTAAGAAAAACCCATTTCAAATCTATTATCCATGGTTTTAAATAAAACTTTTTATTTTATTGCCTTGGTTTTCACAAAAAACCTTTAAAATTTAAACTAAATATTTAAAATTAAATATCTTTATCACGGGGCATCTTTTTCAACGAAGCGAAGAGCCAACTTGGGTTTTAAGAAAAACCCATTTCAAATCTATTATCCATGGTTTTAAATAAAACTTTTTATTCTACTGCCTTGGTTTTCAAAAAAAACCTTTACGCTTCTTGACATCTCGGGTTAGAAGACTCTTCTTCTCATTACGAATTATGTTTTTTTTTGTGCATCTATCATTTAAGGACTCATGATCTGACTAACTTCTGAACTTTATCCTCTGCATCTGAGTGACTTCTAAACTGCCTGTCCATTGCATCATTAGATCTAACTGACTGTATTGACAACAATGACAATCCTCCTGCAACACCTTGCTCAACACTGAACTCCTATCCATTGTACTTTGGCTGCACCTTGCTGTTCAATAAACTCTTGTCCATTGCATCAATAAATTTGTCTGACTGTGTTGACAACAATGACAATACTATTTTTTGCACTTTGCTCAACAATCTCCCCCTTTGGAATTGTTGGCAACACATGTGCAATTTTCCTGTAAATCTTCTCCCCCTTTGACAATAATACCAAAGGGCTACTGCAGACTCCCCATGAGTCTATGCACAATATTCTTAGACACAAATTATTACAATTAGAAAATATTCCAAGCATGAACAAGAAGAAAAACAAGTACACAAATGCTCCCCACAGGTCCAAGACCACTTCATTTCAATGATTGACAACATCATGATAAGCATAATAGGCATCAATAAAATCAACAATGTGAATAGCGGCAATAACCAGTGAATGACACCATCACCGTCAACTTCACCAATATAACATGTGTAAGAACATGGTGAACCACTTGTCTTCAATGCAACTACCCTCTGTTGCTTTGCAAACTCAAACTTGTCCACTATTAGTGAAGGCATACAATAATCTTATATAGCCAACTTTTTGTTCTGCAATGCCAGCAACATCTGCATACAACTTCACCATGCATCTTGGATATATTCTCAACAAGCTTGAACCCAATGACAGTTGTTTGTCTCTCTCTGCAGTGAGAATCAGTAGGCTACCTCAATCCACTTTCAACTACATGCGAGTACCAAACACTGTACCACAGCACAACCAACATCTTTTCTCAACCAATTAGGGCTTTAGCAACAATGCTTATAGACAAGGTTTAACCAACATCATTCAACTCAAGATTAACTTTGAAGCATTCAACCAATCACTACATGAAAAGGAAACTAGTAGACATCCTTTTCCTTCCAAAGGTATTTGAACAAGATAACCACCAACATAAATCACCAAGGCAAAGAATAACTTGCTCAAATCAAACTCAATGGAGTAAGCCCAAATCATGTATCAAGAAAAGCATTAACTTGATCAAAACAACCACTATGAAAGCAACTCAACTATTCATCACCAGGTTGGAAATCATCTGGCTGCTCATTAAAAAACTTTTTTTTTTTTTCAATCTTCCCATTCAACATGCTGATTTCACTTTTGTCAACAGAATTGACAAGTGACTCACATCTGTACCAATTTTTGTCCAGCACTGCAATTTTGTTGCCAACTCTTACTTTCAACTATGCATGTCGGAAGAAGACATTTTGTCAAACACTTTATGGCCAACCGTAGTGCACCTTACTCAGCCTCAAGCTTCTTATCCTTGGAGTGGCATTAAATCAATAGTTAAAACAAAAGTGTCTGTGAATTAAATATATTCACCAAGGTGTCATGAAAGATCTGGCAATCTTCACATCAAAGAGTAAAAACAAATACATGCTTGCTCGAAACACAAATACACAGCTAGGGCAAGCATTCTTTCATTGAGAAAATTATATGGACTATTATGATTCGTAATTTTGAACAGTGGTATTAAGAATCATCAACGAGTACAACGATGACATATCTCAAAACTACCAATGGTGACAACTCTCAAATTAAACACCACACTTCACGGCATTTCCACAAACCACTATATAAACTGAAAAACACACTTTAACAACTATACAACATTAACTCATTGCTTACCTTTCATCCTCGAGATACCTAGACAAATACATAGGAGCATTAAAATAAAACTTTAATATTGCTCCTCCCGAGGATGTGCCACTGGAGTTGCTTAGAGCAATGGCGGAGTAGCCTCCTTCAGTCCAAGGAGACACAATTTCCTTTCTTCTATCTTTCTCCAGACTTTCCTGAACTTGGGCTTGGGTTTTTCAACAACATCCCTATTTTGCTCCTGTTCGTGAACTTGAACATTTCTCTTGTGGGGTTGTCTCTTGTGCATTCTTGATGGATGATTATTTTCTTTTCTTTTATGCACATGATATGTTCCTTGTCGGTGTTGTCCTCTTTGTGTATGATGAAATCTAGGGTTTTGCCTTAGATTAGATATAGAAGTGCTTGGAGAGAACCTTGCTATGTGCCCTTGACCGTTGCATTTAAAACATTGCACATGTTTTATTCCCTATCTGTATTGCATTCTATGTGTATGATGAAATCTATGGTATTGCCTTAGATTGGATACAGAAGTGCTTGAACAAAACCTTGCTATGTGCCCATGGCCATTACATTTAAAACATTGCACAGGGTGTTCACTCAAAAAAATAGAAGTATTTTTATCAGCATAACTCTTTGATCTATTGTTCGGTCCACAATAAATTGCCTTGTGACCAAAGTGGTTGCATTTAGAACAATAGCCATAAAAAGCATTATTATTAAAAGAGTGAGAGTGAGAGAACCTCTTTTCTTGTGGTTGCTTTCGTTGTAGATCTTCTTTGATATTTTCTTCCTTTTGAGGATTCGACTTCAGACTTTTCTTGTTTCAATCCTTCAACCGAGGACTTCTTCTTCTCTGCATATTTGGAGGATGAAGGTTGTTCGACTTCATATCCAAGACCAAACTTAGGTTGTGGAGCTTCTTTGTTGATTTATCATTGTATCTAGCAACTCTGTGCTCTTCTCAAATTTGAGATTTATATTGGCCTCTTTTAGTTGTTTCTTCAATGAAACAATCTCTTCTTCTTGTTGGCGGCATACAGTCTCTTTCTCATTGATCTGAGACCTAAGAATATCTTCAATCCTTTTGTTCTGTTCTACTTGCGGCTTTAGATCAACAATAACTCTGTTTATATTCCTCTTCACTTGTCTTTGTATACATCATTCTTATTACCCAGTTGTGTCTTCAAGGCTTCTTCTGATTTCTTGGCCTTTTGAATTTGTAGGAAGAGATCTTCAATCTCATCCTCATATTCTTCTAATTTCTTGGACAGTATTTTGTTCTTTTTCTTTTCTATTCTCCACTCTTCAAGAGCGGATATCAACTCTCCTTCAAAATCTACTTCAGCCTCAAGATTTTCATCACAAACTTCAGGATTCACTTCTTCTACCTTTTTCGGTTCAAATTTCTCTTCTACAGGAACCGAAACTGAGTGGGATGCCTTTTTGGATGAGGATCTATTCTTCTTAGCCATTGTGTACTAATCCAAGATCAACCCTGACTGATTTAGCCAAAATTGGGAACTTGGCTCTGATACCAATTGTTGTAATCACAATGACACTGAGAGGGGGTGAATCGGTGTGTTCTTTAAAAACTTCTAAAACAATTAGATTATAAAACAGCAGCGAGTTTAAAGCGGATAAAAGAGATACTAAATGCATCAAGAAAGCATCACACATAACACAACATTTTAACGAGGTTCACCAATGTGGCTACTCCTCAAAAAGCTGCTTGGACTACCATCCAAATCCGAGTCAATGCAAAGCTACAACTTTACATAATCCTTTACCGGCACCAAGCTGGAAGGAGCACCAACCCCTTAACTTTATACGCTTCAACAGAATGGAGCACCAACTCTTATTTTACCAGCACCTATTGGAAAGAGGCACCAACCCCTTAATTTTCCAGCACCAATGGACAAATTGTTTACCCACCAAGTGGAAAGAGGCACCAACCCCTTAATTTGCCGGCCCATTGGACTTCAATATTGAATAAAAAAATGTTTGACATATACCTTTGTTATTGCAAGACTCTAAGTGGTCTACATCACCTTTGCAATCTCTGTGCACTCTGCTCTCTCTTGCACAATCACTTCACACGGTTTTTTGCACTGCTACGACCCAGACTTTGCAATCAACTTTGCCCTTCGCGCTTCTCTGCACACTCTGCTTTCTCTGCGCACACGCTTCGCACACTCTGTGTCGTTTCACATTCTGCTCTCTGCTCAACACGAACTTCACTTTCACAAACACTATGCTCGCATTCGCACTTTATCTTTACACCCCACTTTTCAAACTCGAAGTACCCTTGCTTTTATAGAAGAAGTTTTAGGAACAAACCCTAAAAGAACGTCGGTTGAGAAACCCTAGAATTTGTCAGTTGCCAAACCCTAAAATCCGTCGGCCCAGATTTAACTTTGTCGGCCTCAAACACTTCTTCCACCTTCGTCACTTTCCTGTAGCTTATTGCCGCGAAATAGTAACATGTCGGCCCTTTTAATTTAATTTAATATTTTAATTTAAATTTTAAATAAAATAAAATTTAAACTAAATATTTAAAATTAAATATCTTCATCACCGGGGCATCTTTTTCAACGAAGCGAAGAGCCAACTTGGGTTTTAAGAAAAACCCATTTCAAATCTGTTATCCATGGTTTTAAATAAAACTTTTTATTTTGATTGCCTTGGTTTTCACAAAAAACCTTTAAAATTTAAACTAAATATTTAAAATTAAATATCTTTATCACGGGGCATCTTTTTCAACGAAACGAAGAGCCAACTTGGGTTTTAAGAAAAACCCATTTCAAATATGTTATCCATGGTTTTAAATAAAACTTTTTATTCTGACTGCCTTGGTTTTCACAAAAAACCTTTTCGCTTCTTGACATCTCAGGTTCTGAAGACTTCTTCTTCTCATTATGAATTATGTTTTCTATTTACGTGCATCTATCATTTAAGGACTCATGATCTGACTAACTTCTGAACTTTATCCTCTGCATCTGAGTGACTTCTAAACTGCCTGTCCATTGCATCATTAGATCTAGCTATTTGTATTGACAACAATGACAATCCTCCTGCAACACCTTGCTCAACACTGAACTCCTATCCATTGTACTTTGGCTGCACCTTCTTTGTTCAATAAAATCTTGTCCATTGCATCAATAAATCTGTCTGACTGTGTTGACAACAATGACAATACTATTTGCTGCACTTTGCTCAACAGGTTGCAGTTTCTTCTACCTAGTTTTCAGTGTTGATAAATGGTTCTCCGATCGACTTCTTTAAGTCTTGCCGAGGCCTTAGGCAGGGTGATCTAATTTCCCCCTTCTTGTTAATTTTGATCGCTAAAGCTTTGGGTCGCTCAATTGAGAGGAGAAAGGAAGAATATGGTCTCAGGTCGACCTTATGTATTAGCCCAATTGCTCATCAACAATTTGCGGATGATACTCTCTTCTCCTGTTTGGCCTCGGTCTTCATTGCAAGGGATATCAAAGCCATTCTTGACTGTTATGCAAGAGCGACTGGTCAACTGATCAATTTTCTAAAAAGTAGCATTTTTTTTCTTAACACTCCAGAAGAGCGCCAACAAAATATCTCAATTATGGGCTGTAGGATCGTCCCCCTCCCGGTTACTTACCTTGGTCTTCCTCTCTTTACGGGAAGGGTTAAGGATATTTATTGGACTCTGATTGTGGAAAGAATGTAGAGAAAGCTTACCTCTTGGAAAGGTGCTCTTCTAAGCCAAGTCGGTAAGGCTACTCTTGTTCAGAGTACTTTACAGAGTATTCCTATTTATTTTTTATCTTTATTTAACCTTCCTCTAAATATGGCTGATAGGTTCGATAGAATTTGCAAATCCTTTTTGTGGGCGGGTTCGGAGTTGAAAGGTAAGTTTCACCTAGTTTCCTGGGAGTAGATTTGTAGGAGGAGGAAATACGGGGGTCTTAATCTTAAGCAGGCGGGACTAATGAATAAATCCCTCGTAGCTAAATTGGCTTGGAGGCTCTCTGTGAATTCGGACCGGTTGTGGTGTCAAATTTTGCAAGCAAAATATGGTTTCAATTCCTTTCTTTCTGATCCCCTCTTTTTTGGGGGTTCTTCTTTTTGGAACAACTTAATAAAATATCGGCCATTTATCAAAGCCAATTCTAACTAGGTTGTGGGTGATGGGAACTCGATGCTATTTTGGGAGGACTCTTGGCTCCTTAACCATCCTCTTTCTCTCGATCTAAGATTTAGAGATTTAAGTATTTTAGCCAGGGAGGTAGGCTTTCTTAGGGTGTCAAATTTTCTCTCTCGTAGGGATGGATGCCTCGATTGGATTGTTTTTCCTCCCTTCTTGAGGGGTGACCAGAATATTGTGGCTTGGCATTCTCTTCATGATATGCTTTGTCTGTATGTGGTTAGACAATATGGTGCTTCAGATTGGCTTGTTTGGGATGGTGACAATGAAGGAAGTTACTCTGTGAAGTCGGCCTACGGTATTTTGAGTGCGATAGGAGGTGGTGATACCTTTTTTCAAAGCTTTGGGTTAAAAATATTACACCCAAAGTTAATATGTTTTTTTGGCTGGTGGCTCAGAATAAGATCTTAATGCTTGACAATTTGCAGAAAAGAGGTTTTAATTTGGTGAACAGGTGTTTCTTGTGTAAGCGGGAGTGGGAGTCTTCCTCACATTTGCTTCTGAATTGTGAGGTTTTTAGGGAGATTTTCTACTCAGTCTTAAGATTCTTGGGTGTTGATTGGGTGTTGCCGAACTCTCTGAGAGACTGCTTGCTCCAATGGACTTCACCTTTCTCTTCACCAAGATTGAAATGTTTATGGAAGTTTTTGTTACCACATTTGCTTTGGGCCACTTGGAAGGAGAGGAATGCCCACGTGTTCAAGAATAGGGAATCTGATATTGCGCTTATTGGCCGACGTGTTTTGTGGAAGGCTGCAGAGAATGTTCTCTCTGCTGTTAAGGACTCATGTTTCACTGCCCTGCGTCTTCATCCAAATTTCGATATTGAATCCCATACTGGTTTCCTCCCAGATCCGAGGCCTCCTCCTGCCCCAAATTTAAGAGTTGATGTCATATGGAGGCCGCCCCCTATAGGTTGGGTAAAATTAAATTTTGATGGTGCCTTAAAAGGCAATCTGGGCAGTGCTGCAGTGGGTGGGGTTATTTGAGATCTGAATGGATTAATTATGGTGGCCTTTGCTGATCACCTGGGAAACCAAACTTCACACTAGGCCGAGGCGAGGGCTGCTTTCCTAGGAATTTCTCTACTGATTGAAAATTTGTATGAGCGGGTTATTATCGAAGGCGTTTCGTGCAATATCATTTCTTTTCTTCTTGGGAAGAGCCAACCCAGCTGGCGTATCTCCAGTCTGATCAGTGAATGTCTTAATCTTACCCGCTCTTTGGGAGCAATAGGGTTTCGTCACATTTTTAGAGAAGGAAATTTGGTGGCAGACTTTATGGCCAATGTTGGAGTAGCTACTCAAGGCCTCTCTGTGTGGCATTTGAATTTTCCGTCCGAGCTATTGAAACTGGCAAATGCAAAAATTATTAAATGAAATGTTGTCCTTCCTCAAATTTTCTTCGATTTCTGATCGATTGAGATTATTGCCTTTTCTGTTGACGGCGACTTCAATTATCTTATCCCGTTTGGCCTTGTTAGCATTTATGGTGTTCATAGCCCAGTTGGAGTATTGGCAAACGATAGTGTGGGTTGTCAGTTTTTTAAATGTCTTCTTTCCCAAACGACTATTTCCCATCTTGCGAGGTGCTCTTTTCTAGTTATCTGGAGGCTTCGAGAAGCTTTCTTTCATGTGAATGGATTTGAATTGCCTCATTTTGGGCATACTGTTGTGATTATTCTCTTTGTCTTGTTCTCTTGGCCAATGAGTAATGTGTTCTCTCTGGATTCGGGTCTCCATAGTGATTATGTGTCCTCCTTTCACGTTCAGCATAAGCAGTGTGCCTTTGGTTCAATTATGAGATTTTGCCTCGAGACTGTTCTCGAGATGAGAAGGTTGAGGATGTGTATGTTTCGGAGGCCCTCCCTTCTGATAAAAATTATGTTTTCCACAGTCTGAAATCAATTGAAATTAAGCAGAGGAAAATATGGAGTCTGTTGAAAGATGCTTTAGATGAGTCAGTGGAAGTGTCTAGCTTGGCAGCTTCGGCTTCTCATAAGGTTAGCTCGTCAGGGCAGAATCACCTTGATTCTCCTTGGGGGTCCTTTTGGGTTAGTCCTGTAGTCGTTGTGTCTTTCCACTTCTATCTCCGGTTTTGGTCTAATTGTTGTATATGATTCTTTCTGTTTCCCATCCTTTGGACTTGTTTTATGTAAAAATTGTGGAATTCCTTTAAAACCCTTTGCTTTATTAATATTAAAAAAAAATACTTAAATGTTAAATATTATAACACTTAATATTAAATATTATACTTAATATTTTAAGTAATTTTAATTAAATAATTTATTAAACTAACTTTAATTAAATAATTTATTAGGCATTGCTAGTAGAAGATGCTATATGCTCATTCAATATAAAAACCCTTTTATATGTATCACAAACACAATTAAACTTCACATGAATAACCTCCTTCCAAATAAAAAATAGTATACTATGACCACGTTTTAGAAGATAACATTAACATTTAAGGGCATCTAATAAAATTTCGAGTACAAATTTATACTTAGGTGATTTTTCAATCTTCGAGTTAATTGCAAGCATTTTAATCATGCTGTAAGATTTTTATTATTTAATTAAAGTTTTAGTGGGATACTTTTTTTTCATGGTAGAATCGGTAGCCCCGTCATGAATCTATGAATTCGGGCAGACTGTCCAGTTTTTATGGCTGTCATAGTATTCTGCGCTGTCCGTTCCAGAAGCTGCCACACAGATCTACGTGCTATGCTATCCGTTTTAGAAGCCGTCACACAGATCTTCGCGCAATCTATCCCTATAACCGTCATTCCACAATCATTTTAAATCTTTTACACCTCTAAAACACCAGGAAAGGTAAAGCGTTCAGTCTTACGAGGCCCGAGATTTGAACCTTGGACCTCTGCCCCTTATGTGGTTTGGATGAACCAATTGGTCTACACCTCGGACCTAAATAGATGAAGGGATACTTATATAATTAAAGTATTGGATTTTTTTAAGAGATTTAAATTCAAAAACACCTATATAAATAAACTTATATCCCAAAAAAATAAAAAAATATTATCAAATTCTTAAATTTAATAATAAAATAATAATAATAATAGAAGTGAGAGTGCACGGCTCGCTATGGAAGTCTACAGCCTGCGACTCATTGTCCTGCCTAAACAGTGATGGGATTGTGGAGCCCATCGTGCATACGTACCTTGCTGGTAGCATCCATAAATCTCGGTTTGTCAACACGTCGCTATAAATTTTTGAGCGAGTACCATTCTCTACATCATCAATATTCATTACCACCTCCAGAACGTCAGAACCGGTCACCGTCTTCCTTAGAGACTTCTGGGTGCTGTCAATTCATGTTGTTCGGGTACAATTGTTATTTTTTTTTGCTAAAGGGGACACGTTTTTACGGGTTAATCTTGCAATTTTTTTTATATCAGGGGATAATATAGATCAAATCAATGAAGTTGTTTTTATAATTTTTGTTTTTCCTTGGTAAATATGATTAGGAGTGCGGAACCTAGGTGGCTCAGGGTTGATATAACAATCGTCAAGCTAGCGCACCTCAACGGACTTAAATAAGACTACTACCTTTATCCTTTATTGAACATGTTCCAAGGTTTTAATCAAGTCTCCTCAAGTTCTTAAAATCTTAAGAAACCACTAGCCCTTCAAAATGTCTTCGACCATAATTGGCGCGTAGAAAAGGGGAAAAAAACGGTGTCTGATCTTCCTGTCCTCTCGGTACCTTCAATCAAGGCAATAATGGAGGATTCCATTTTTTAAGAGCGCTGGATAGTTTCCCACGAGTCCCATCACACATTGCGTGTCAATTTTCCCATGGAAATAACATCACGGAAATGCAACCAATTTAGACCAACAAAAGTTGCATTGCGGAAAAGAGTTTCTAGACATCCGGACTATTTTGTTTTTCACTTTTCTCGTAATTGAGACGAATTCGAGCTTTTAGTCCACTCATGAGTGGAGGTGTTTTGATCGAACGTGAACGAAAATATTTGTTATAAAAACTTAAAGATTCAAATTGTCGTGATCGAGGTTGTAGTCAATCAATGAGTAGAGGTGAGTGAAGATTTAATTATTCAAATTCGTTTACAATATTTTTACTCTAAATTTTAAGTATTTTTTTTTTTTTAACACATTTTTATTTCTTCACACACTTGCCTACATTAAGGTTTGAATCTTGGAGTTTTCCAAGAAGAGCCAAAGCTCAAATTATTGCGTTGTTCTTTCCTAGGACTACATTTTAAAAATTTGAGAATTAATGGTTATTTAATTTTAGTCATATATTATGTTATTTTGTATAAGTAATTGTAAACATTCAATTTTAGCACACTTAATCAACTACATCTTCAAGGAGTAGATCATCAACGAGATACGCTAAGTCAAACAAACCAAGGTTGAAACTGTGTTTATGCAAAAGTGTTTTAATTCAACAAAAGCACTACCTTAACACTTTTATTCATTTCCAATGCTTTTCCAAGATTAACCTGTCTAAAAAAGTTAACCAACCGATAATATAGCCAAAGAAAAGTGCTATTTGACTACAATAACACTACCCCATCGCTTTTGCGAAATCTCAACTCTTTTGTTGGCACAAACAAAATCTCTACAAGCACGAGTCTAACACATGCTAATTCCTTCCTCCACTTATAAGCATGATTATCCTCGTATTAGGCTTGCAAATTTTGAATTTCCCTTTGCTCTAATAGTATCTTTGACTCTTCTTCCCCACAAAGGAGCCCTTTCTAAAATCTTTAAATAGAGTCCATGGGAGAGGCATTCAAAAAGCATTCTCAAGATGTCCAAAATTGTTAACTCTCTCTCTCTCTCTCTCTCTCTCTCTCTCTCTCTCTCTCTCTCTTACATTGCGAGCACTTTCAATAGCATTTGGGGCAAGTCAAGTAAGGCAAAGGGGCATTGAAGCAAGGACTTCAAGACTAAGAGGAGGAGGTCTTGCTAGGTTGTAATCTTCCTAGGTCACTCTTATTTTCTCCTTTGCTTCTTATTTTATGCATTTCCCTTTTATTGGCCTTGCTAACACTTTATTTGGTGCAATCTATAACTATTAACACTTGTTTATAGTTTTCTCTCACTTAGAATAACTTGTTTTATACATTTCTAATCTCCTATACAGTTATCAATCTTTGTTCAAGCTTACTTCATATTGTTTTGCTAGTATTTATAATCTTTTCATGTTTATTCATGATATTCCACTCATGCCAACATTTGTAATCACTCTAATCTCCTTGGTTAATGTCCTTGCAACTCTTATTATTGATTTATAGCTTTACATCTTGTTTTGTAATTCTTATTGCTTGGCTTCAACTGATTTATAACATCTAATCCTTTTTTGGTGATCCTTCTCAAGGCTTCTTTGCATAATTTCATAGAAATCTCATCATATTTTATTAGAATCACATTAATATTAGTTACACCATATCATAGCATGGTTTGGATCGAGCTTTGTAATAGTCACCTAGTTATTTGTAGATATTTTTACCATTTAACCTCATTTTGGGACCCCTTAGGTGTTATCTACAAGATTTTATATGCATTTGTCTCTTATTCTCAATATTTTGTAGCTATATTCATTCTCCAAGTACATTTTGTAAACATTAGGCATTGTTTTGTAAGATTTTGTAACTCACATTACTTTTGATACCTATAACTAGAGTGTAGACTTCATTTTGTGACTCAATCTCATATTTGAACCAAATTTGCATCAATTTAAGTCCCTAGAACCTCCATTTTCAAGTTGTAAGTGCAGAAGCACAAACATTTCAAAAAATCCAATGCTTTTACCTCTCTATTTTACACAATGTAAAAGTGCCAAGGTCTATAAAAGTGTTGAGGTAGCACTTCTGAGTATTTCCAATCCTTTTACATGCATTTACTTTCCTTCCAAATTTTAATCATTTTCCAAATTTTTGTTATCAAAAGGGGGTTTTATCACTCTAGCCAAATATTTTATCACTTCCCTATAGACAAACCCCCTAAAACATAACTATAATTGTTATTTTCTATGTTTTACAAGTTTCAACAAAAGCGTTAAGGTAGCACTTTTGTAGAGTTTCAATGCTTATGCACAACAATCCAAAATCAAGTTTGACAATTTTGAAATATTATTTATTGCTTTGCACAATTAAATTTCTATCATTTTGTTATCTATGACTATGTTTTCCTTGTAATTCACTTAAATTTCTTCTTTTAAATCCTTTATGCAAGGAATAGAATTAGCATTTAGCTGCATCTAGGCTAGTGTGTATGTCTACATCATTTCTTGTTTTCTCTTGAAGGAAAAAATTCTTTATTTCCTTGTAATCATCAAAACAAAAAGCATATACCATAGGTTTATTGTTTGTTGCATACTTGTATTCTTGCATTCCTTTATCTTTTATTTTAGCTCATATTGGTTTTGCTTAGGTTAGTGTAGATCAAATTTTGACCACATTTGTATAGCAAAAATAAGTGTCTTTTGGACCCCTAAAATTGATTGTGTTAAAGAATGAAGACTTGCAAAAAACTAGAATGATCAAAACCAAGATTACATCAGCAGTGATATTAGCACAAAGATTCTTTCACATGAGAATGCACAAAGGCAAGTACTCGAGGTTGTGATGCTCAAAGTCAGAACTCACTTTGGTTGTGGTATCAACAATCCTAATTCAAATTTTGAGATCATGCAAAAGAGGCAAAAAATGAGCAAAGCACAATGCACAAAATAGGGCCGCTCAAAATGATGATATCAATTGAAGAGAAAAGAAGCCCGAAATTGTGTAAGTCAAACTTCGAAGACCAAGTGCACAAAGTCACAATGCACAAAATTGGGCTACCTTCGACAATGATGTAAGCATGCTTGAAATAAAGCTCAAGATCATGCAAAGAATACTAAGATGCACAAAACTAAAATATGAGAAGGCAAAGAAAAAGTGCTTAAAGCTAGGTCGCTCAAGCCAATGATATCACCACCTCTAAGCCAAAGCTTGAGATTGTATAAATAAATAAAACAACATATAAGATGTAGCAAACAAAACCAAAACATGTCCAAGGATGATGTCATCAAGACAAAATCGTAGTTCCATTCTAAAGGATCTCTAAAGAAAATATAAAGAGCCTGGTTTTGTTTAAGAACTCAAGAAATATTGCTCTTAGACATGTAACTACAATGGTGCTCGCCAACTAGTATGAATTAATAATAGTTGCAGTCATGCAACTACTCGCAAAAGGCAATTGCAAATTGATGAACCAAGAGCAATGTAAATTCAAATTTATGCAAGGGATGAAGCCTAGAGCGATCTCCTTAGTAGTTTGTCTTCTTTCCATACTGCTTTTCTTAACAACCTTACAATTATAAATTTTCTACTATAAAATAAATTGTAGACTATAAATAGGTCAAGAGACCTCAATACATGGGTTGACTCTATAGTCCTTACCTAGTATTGCTTTGTAATATTGTTGTTAATCAATGAAGTGATAGTCTTTTGACCTCCATTACTATGCAATTGTAGGTTTCTTACGTACACCCTTACTTTAAGTAATTTTTGTTACACTTAATTGTTAGTCTATTACATTAAATTAAATTTTGTTATTTGGATTACCTATTGGATTACTAATGATTCAAGTCCTTAGAATGATTAAAGCATTTGTTTAAGTTGAATGAATCTATAATTGAATTTGATAATGGTTGGTCTATTAAGTATCATGTAATTGGTTTGGTAACATATTATCTAGTGAGATCCAATGTTGTTACACTATATCCCATCCACTTTTTAATATCTTTCTCTAACCCTTACTCCTTTCAAAATACAATTATTTCAAGGAGCCAACATTCTTTGGAGGTTGAAACCAAGATAAATCTCATTTCTTCCAATTCTATACTTTGATTAGAATCTAGAGTGCAACGTCTATCCATAGGTATAGTAGATTTTGGTCCAATAGTATAGTAGTTTCTAGCACACCCAATAGGACAAATTTGATTGTTGTCTCACATTTTTAGAGAGCTCAAGATTTTCTGAACAATCTTGACCACATTTGCAGAGAACGCATGTTCATCTAGAGACTCCCCTTAAAATATAGAACCCATAATTGTATTGTAATAAGACCATCAATTCTATTTGATGAAACTTCATAATCTATGCATTTTTTGTCTCATCTTTATATGATTACAAGGTTTGTAGCAAATAAATTAGAGAATCCATCATCATTTTTAAAGTTACCCATTCATAAGCCAAGATGCATTAATATTCCACTCCTGAGTCTTGTCTTGAGAGCATAGATTCTTCATCTACTAATTTCCATGAACCATTAAGGATACCAAGTCCTAAAACCATGGATCATAATCAATAGCGAAATCCTCTATATTTTCTTGATTAAAATACTATTGGACCCTAGGTCTAGTGAACATGAATGATATTCTAAAAGAAACACTTAAAGCTCTTCCCACTTATGATGGTACAGGTAAAACTACTTATGAACATTACCAAGATTTTGTGTCATTAGCAATAATGCACAACATAAGAAATGAAGATATCATGGTTAGACTCCTTGCTATGTCCTTCAGGGGAAATATACTTAACTGGTATCAAACCCTAGAAGATGCAAGTATTCATACATGGGATGATCTAGCTAGACACTTTGTGGAACAATTCAATAAGCTAGTAGACCCCTTCTCATTGCTCACTCAATTCACAGTCATACAATGATATCCTCAAGAACTTATCACTAATTTTAATCTTAGATTCAATAGAACCTATAAGATAATTCCATAGATTATCAAACCCCTAGGTCCCTTGGCATATATATATATTATATTAGAGTGTTAGGTCATGAATTAGGTGTTGGCAATTTTGGGTTTGAGATCCTAGTTCCTTGTCTATGAGTTGTCATTGATGTCAAAAGGAAATGTCATTAATGTTAAGAGGATGTGTTGGCTTCAAAGGTGAAAGATTCCAAGAGAATATTTTTAAGAGAATCTGGAGAGATTCCATTGGATAAGGTTTTTGGATAGGGTTTTTATTAAAACCAAGTTAAATGGTTTTTATTAAAACTAATGGAGGTTCTCTTTATTATTTAATTATTATTTAAAACCCTTCAAGGTTTTAATTAATTAATTATTTAATTAATTAAGGGAGAAATTATTTTTAATTTATTAAAAATATTTAAAGGTTTTTAAACCTTTTTTATTCTTAATTTATTAAAATTAATTAAGGGTTTTTAAACCCTTTAGAAAGCAATTTCGATTAAATTCAAAATTACGTTTCTCTATCGTCAACGTGTTCTAAAGTCCACGATTGGACTATAAAGATTGGGAAGGATCCTAAGGTTTAACGTCTCTTGAGAATTTCGAATGCATTAATTTTTGGCTGTGATCAATGCTCTGTTGACGCCGCGGAAGAAGAGAGCTCGTGTTTGAAAAACTTACGAAGTGCTTGTTCGTTGAAGTGGTAGGAAGTCTGTCTTAGACTTCGTTAGCCCCTTGTGGGCTAGTGGCAGCATAGGCTACGTTTGGGCTTTGCGTAGGCGGAGTTCTGCATTTCGATTCTTGCAGAGGGAGCTGTTCATGGATTAAGTCACGTTTTTGTTAAAATGTATTTTGTGCCACGTTTTTCGGATTCGTCAAAGGCAGCCATTTTGTGATTTTTGGATTTTTCAAGGGCAGCCATTCTACGATTTTCGGATTCTTCAAGGGAATCCATTCTAAGGTGTGATTAATTTCTTGATATAATTTTGGCATTGTTTAGCATTGTTTAAAAGACATAGGAGAAATAAGGGGATATTTCTTTGGTTGTATTTTTGAGATTAGTCTTTTGCTATGCTAAAGTTTAAAATGGAGATATAAGGTGTAAGTTTTGGTTGTTGTGTTTTTGACTTCTTTGGTGGTTGTTTTCAAAAGAAGAGAAGCTAAAAGGTGTACTAAGGAAAGTTTTTATATGCTCATTTATCTTGGTTCTAACCCTAACTTGGTTGGAAGTTTGAGGGTTGTGTGTGGTGACGACTTTAAGGGTCAATTTTCTTCTACTCCAATAAGGTATGGGCACATTCTTCTTATGAGTATGATTGGTGTATGTTTTTTGAAATAAGTGGAGTGAAAAGGTTTTCAACTAGGTTTTCTTTGATTGGGTGTAAATCCTATTTTTTGGTTTGTTGAAGACTACTTATGCATTGTTATCCTTAAGGAGAGTTTTTGATGAATGCATAATTTTTGGTTTGAGATAGTGGAAGCTTTGTGCACTAGGGTTTGTATTTGTGAGTCAAGCTACTTGCATTGAGTTGGTGGAACCCTTGGTTGGTTGTTTTGAGTTTGATGGTTGAGTTGCTTCCATAGAGGTTGTTTGATCAAGTTATTGCTTTACTTGATTCATGATATTGGGCTTACTCCATTGAGTTGATTTGACAAGTTATTCTTTGCATTTGGTGATATTGTGTTGGTGGTCGTTTTGTTCAAATATCTTTGGAGGGAAAAGGATTTCTACTTGTTTCCTTTTCTTGTGATGATTGGTTGAATGCTTCAAGGTTAATGTTGAGTTGAATGATGTTGGTTAAACCTTGTCTATAAGCATTGTTGTTAAAGCCCTAATTGGTTGAGAAAATATATTGGTTGTGGAAAGAACATGAGTAGCATTGTTATATGAGATATTGCATGTTTGGCAATTGTTGCGTTGTGTTTCATGTTCTTGAGAAAAGCATACTACATCTATCTTATTCTTTTGAGATTGAGATTGAGTTGAGATTGATATTGGGAGTCAAGTATAGATCATATTGAGTCTCTAACAATTCTCTTTATGTTTCTATGAGATTTGAGATTGAGTTGAAGATTGATATTGAGAGTTAAATATAGAACATATTGAGTCTCTAACAATTCTCTTTTGTTTCTAAGAGATTTGAGATTGAGATTGGGAGTTAAGTATAGAACATATTGAGTCTTTAAAAATTCTCTTTATGCTTCTATGAGATTGATGAATCACATTGGGTCTCTAACAATTCTCTTTGTGGGTTCATGCTAAGCAAGTTTTTTTCTTGGTGAACTTGTGAGCTGTTGTGGACAGGTTTCGTTGGGGACTTGTGAGCAGGTTTTGAATAGGTTCTGTTGGGGACTTGTGAGCAGGTTTTGGACAGGTTTCGGTGGGGACTTGTGAGCAGATTTGGACAGGTCCTAGCAAAGGACTTGTGAGCTGAGATTGATAGTTCTATCATAGAACTTGTGGATAGAGGTACATTGGTTCTATCAGAGAACCTGAGGATAGATTTGGCAAGTCTTTGAGAAGGCTTGTGGATAGAGGATTGATTTGTTTAGGAGTTGGACAGATCTGACAGACAAAGGAAGACTTGTACTATATCGACTGACTATGTTTGGTACAAGTTGTTGAGCTACTGTGGACGTGATCATAGAAGGTAGAGGTCTCTTAGGCTAAGCATTGAGGACAGGAGGTCTTCGGTGGAAAGGATTTCCACATGCTGGCAAGAGGTAGAGACAGTTGATCTTCTAAGGGATCATATCCAGATTAGAGGGGAAGGTATCTCCTTTGAGTAGAGGCTCATAAATTCAGATTGGGGGAAGGTTTCTCCTTTGGGCAGAGGCTCATAAATTCAGATTGGGGGAAGGTATCTCCTTTGAGCCGAGGCTCATAAACATTGTAATTGGGAAGGTTTCCAAAAGAACTTTGAGATAACTTTTAGAGAAAAGTTTTGTGGACGTAGCCTAGCCATTCTGGGTGAACCACGTTAAAATTGGTGTCACTTTGTGGAAGATTTTGTGCATTGATTTGATATTGCTTTGGGTATATTGCTTTACTATTTTGAAGTATAAAGGAATAAGTAAAAAGAGGTCTTATACTGTTCACCCCCCTCTCGAGTATAAGCTTGTGTTCTTCAATTGGTATCAGAGCCGGTGCCTTTGAAAAGTTTAACAACTTGAAGGAAGATCTTACAAGAACACAAATGGCAAGGAAAGGCAAAAGCAAAACCATAAGACACAAGAAGAAGAAAACACACATGGTCATGAAAGAAAATGAAGATGAACTCAATGTTGTTGTTTTGGGAAGAAGAATGGAAATAGATTCAAGAGATGAATCAAACAGTGGAGAACAGGCCAGATTAATAAAGTTTTGCACCAAATGTGGGAAGACCGGTCACTTTACAGCTGATTTCTCACAAGGTAGAGAATGTTTTGTTTGTGGTCAACTCAGTCATAATGAACGTCATTGCCATGGGTTTAGTAGCAATGAAGATGAAGATGATCTGTTCAAAATTGGTGAAGAAACAGATTCAGAACAAGAATGTGATGAAGAAGGAAGTGATGCAGAAGCAAATTGGAAACATAAATTAATTTTAGCTCTGAGTAAAAAGGTTGAGGATGCAGAAGATATAATCACTAGTTTGAAAGTACAAATAGAAGAATACAAGAATTTTTTTGAAGATCTCGAAATGCAATTAACCAAGAAAACAGAGTATTGTAGTAAGCTAGAAAAAGAAATTGACGGTTTAAGAATGCAGACAGAAGAAATGAGTAATAAAGTCGATATATGCAGCAAACATGAAGAGGAATCTAACAAAATTGTTAGCAATCTGGAGCTGCAAATAGAAGAGTCCAAAAGGAGTGAAGAAAATCTCAGGTCTCAGATTAATGAGAAAGAGACGGTTTGCTGCAAACAAGAAGAAGAGATTGTTTCATTGAAGAAACAACTAGAAGAGGCCAATACAAATCTTAAAATCAAAGATGAGCACAACAATCAAGGAAAGATGTATTCTCACAAGCACAAGAAGAGTTTCTACCTAGACAAAGCAAGTAAGTGTTCTAGTAGTGATAGTGAAAGTTTTTCAAGTGATAATGAAAATGAGATGTTGTTCATATCAGAAAAAGAGGAAGAACCGAAACATAGATTCATTATCATGAAATGTCTTAGATGTGGAAATTTTGGTCACCTTGAGGATGATTGCACAAATAATTATTTGGTTTCTAGTATGTATGAGGATGCTTGAGAAAACTATAAGGAAGATGCATGTATGGTTTTTGAAAAGGGTAGCACCTCTAGTGATAAGAAATCTGAAAAAGGCCTTGATGATTCAAAAGGAAATCAAATAAAGGATCTTGAAAGTGAACTTATTAGTGCTCTTAGTGCTTTGAAAAAGGAAAGAAAGAAGAATTCTAGACTCAAGGATAAGTTAGATGAATGTTGTATGGAGAGAGATGATCTTATTGAAAATCTTGATTTATCTATAGCTAAGACACAAGAACTCAAGGATGAGTTAGAGTCTAAGGTTCTTGAGTATAGTGAGTTAGAACAAAAAATAGCTTCTTTGAAAGAGGAAACTAAAGAGTACAAGGATAAGCTTTACAGGTTTCAAGATAGATCCAAAAGGTTAAGTCACTCATCAAAGGTCAAAGAAAGACAACAGATAAAACATGCCTTGGTTTTGTTAAGCCTCACAAGGAACAAGTTGGAGAGTCTAGTAAGAGACTCTAAAAGAAAGAGAGTTCTGATGAGGAAAGTATTTCAGATCATGAGTCCTTGAATGATAAATGCACAGAAACAGAAAACAGAATTCAGAATGAGAAGAAGAAGTTTTTAGAGCCTAAGAGGTCAAATAAAAAGAAAAGTTTCAAGGTAGATGTTTTGCTTGTCACAGGTTTGGTCACATAGCTTCACATTGCATGACTCAAGTAAGGAAGGTAAATGACAGTTTCAGAGGTGGTAATTTCTTTCAAGGGTATTGCTACTCTTTTCAATAGTTTGGGCATAAGGCAATTTATTGCAAGACAAATATCAAGAACAGGTTTGGTAAGAACAAGTTTGGTCAGAACAAGTTTGGTCAGAACAGGTTTGGTCAGAATAGGTTTGGCCAGAACAGGTTTGGTCAAAATTGGTGGATTCAAAGAACAAGTATGCCTAAAAGAAATAACATTGTTACTTGTTATAAGTGCAACAATGAAGGTCACATAGCTAGACAGTGTAGAGCTGAAATTCAAGAATACAGGAACAGGAACAATGGCATGATCAGGTCCAAGGATCAAGGCATGGACAAGAACAGGGATGAGAACAAGAACAAGAACAGTGGATGAGAACAGGAATATGGACAAAGAGTTCAAGAGAAGGCCCGACAAGGAATTTATAGACGCTGATGATGATCAGTGCCTAATGGGAGTTTTACTCCCACCCCAAAATTAATAACCTCATCATGAGGTGGGTGAGGGACTAAGCTAAGAGGTTCATTCTTAGTCTCGAGCCCCAAAGGTGACCCTTTGCCATTGATGACAAAGGGGGAGAGATTTGAGTGAGGGGGAGAGCCTCAAGACAGGGGGAGCTATTATGTTGAGTTTTTGTTGTTGAGAAGCATGGTTTGCCATCAATGACAAAGGGGGAGATTGTTGGCAATTTTGGGTTTGAGATCCTAGCTCCTTGTCTATGAGTTGTCATTGATGTCAAAAGGAAATGGCATTAATGTTAAGAAGATGTGTTGGCTTCAAAGGTGAAATATTCCAAGAGAATATTTTTAAGAGAATCCGGAGAGATTCCATTGGATAAGGTTTTTGGAAAGGGTTTTTATTAAAACCAAGTTAAATGGTTTTTATTAAAACCAATGGAGGTTCTCTTTATTATTTAATTATTATTTAAAACCCTTCAAGGTTTTAATTAATTAATTATTTAATTAATTAAGGGAGAAATTATTTTTAATTTATTAAAAATATTTAAAGGTTTTAAACCTTTTTTATTCTTAATTTATTAAAATTAATTAAGGGTTTTTAAACCCTTTAGAAAGCAATTTCGATTAAATTCGAAATTACGTTTCTCTGTTGCCGACGTGTTCTAAAGTCCACCATTGGACTATAAATATGGCAAGGATCCTAAGGTTTAACGTCTCTTGAGAATTTCGAATGCATTAATTTTTGGTTGTGATCGATGCTCTGTTGACGTCGCGGAAGAAGAGAGCTCGCGTTTGAAAAACTTACAAAGTGCTTGTTCGTTGAAGTGGTAGGAAGTCTGTCTTAGACTTCGTTAGCCCCTTGTGGGCTAGTGGTAGCATAGGCTGCATTTTGGATTTGCGTAGGTGGAGGTCTACGTTTTGATTCCCGCGGAGGGAGCTGTGCATGGATTAAGTCACGTTTTTGTTAAAACGTATTTTGTGCCGTGTTTTTCGGATTCGTCAAAGGCAGCCATTCCGCGATTTTCGGATTTGTCAAGGGTAGCCATTCCACGATTTTTGGATTCTTCAAGGGCAGCCATTCTAAGGTGTGATTAATTTCTTGATATAATTTTTGGCATTGTTTAGCATTGTTTAAAAGACATAGGAGAAATAAGGGGATATTTCTTTGGTTGTATTTTTGAGATTAGTCTTTTGCTATGCTAAAGTTTAAAATGGGGATATAAGGTGTAAGTTTTGGTTGTTGTGTTTTTGACTTCTTTGGTGGTTGTTTTCAAAAGAAGAGAAGCTAAAAGGTGTACTAAGGAAAGTTTTTATATGCTCATTTATCTTGGTTCTAACCCTAACTTGGTTGGAAGTTTGAGGGTTGTGTGTGGTGACAGCTTTAAGGGTCAATTTTCTTCTACTCCAATAAGGTATGGGCACATTCTTCTTATGAGTATGATTGGTGTATGTTTTTCGAAATAAGGTTGGAGTGAAAAGGTTTTCAACTAGGTTTTCTTTGATTGGGTGTAAATCCTATTTTATGGTTTTTTGAAGACTACTTATGCATTGTTATCCTTAAGGAGAGTTTTTGATGAATGCATAATTTTTGGTTTGAGATAGTGGAAGCTTTGTGCACTAGGGTTTGTATTTGTGAGTCAAGCTACTTGCATTGAGTTGGTGGAACCCTTGGTTGGCTGTTTTGAGTTTGATGGTTGAGTTGCTTCCATAGAGGTTGTTTGATCAAGTTATTGCTTTACTTGATTCATGATATTGGGCTTACTCCATTGAGTTGATTTGAGAAAGTTATTCTTTGCATTTGGTGATATTGTGTTGGTGGTCGTTTTGTTCAAATATCTTTGGAGGGA
The DNA here is from genome assembly GCA_028583015.1 of Wollemia nobilis. Taxonomy (NCBI): domain Eukaryota; kingdom Viridiplantae; phylum Streptophyta; class Pinopsida; order Araucariales; family Araucariaceae; genus Wollemia; species Wollemia nobilis. The sequence continues at coordinate 10,369,024 of JAQPPZ010000465.1, forward strand.
AAAGGATTTCTACTTGTTTCCTTTTCTTGTGATGATTGGTTGAATGCTTCAAGGTTAATGTTGAGTTGAATGATGTTGGTTAAACCTTGTCTATAAGCATTGTTGTTAAAGCCCTAATTGGTTGAGAAAAGATATTGGTTGTGGAAAGAACATGAGTAGCATTGTTATATGAGATATTGCATGTTTGGCAATTGTTGGGTTGTGTTTCATGTTCTTGATAAAAGCATACTACATCTATCTTATTCTTTTGAGATTGAGATTGAGTTGAGATTGATATTGGGAGTCAAGTATAGATCATATTGAGTCTCTAACAATTCTATTTATGTTTCTATGAGATTTGAGATTGAGTTGAAGATTGATATTGAGAGTTAAATATAGAACATATTGAGTCTCTAACAATTCTCTTTATGTTTCTATGAGATTTGAGATTGAGATTGGGAGTTAAGTATAGAACATATTGAGTCTCTAACAATTCTCTTTATGCTTCTATGAGATTGATGAATCACATTGGGTCTCTAACAATTCTCTTTGTGGGTTCATGCTAAGCAAGTTTTTTTCTTGGTGAACTTGTGAGCTGTTGTGGAAAGGTTCCATTGGGGACTTGTGAGCAGGTTTTGAACAGGTTTCGTTGGGGACTTGTGAGCAGGTTTTGTACAGGTTTCTATGGGGACTTGTGAGTAGATTTGGACGAGTCCTAGCAGAGGACTTGTGAGTCGAGATTGATAGTTCAATCGGAGAACTTGTGGACAGAGGTACATTGGTTCTATCGAGAGAACCTGAGGATAGATTTGGCAAGTCTTTGAGAAGGCTTGTGGATAGAGGATTGATTTGTTCAAGAGTTGGACAGATCTGACAGACAGAGGAAGACTTGTACTAGATCGACTGACTATGTTTGGTACAGGTTGCTGAGATGCTATGGACATGAGCATAGAAGGCATAGGTCTCTTAGGCTAAGCATTGAGGACAGGAGGTCTTCGGTGGAAAGGAGTTCCACATGCTGGCAAGAGGTAGAGACAGTTGATCTTCTAAGGGATCATATCTAGAGCAGAGGGGAAGGTATCTCCTTTGAGCAGAGGCTCATAAATTTAGATTGGGGGAAGGTTTCTCCTTTGGGCAGAGGCTCATAAATTCAGATTGGGGGAAGGTTTCTCCTTTGGGTAGAGGCTCATAAATTCAGATTGGGGGAAGGTATCTCCTTTGAGCCGAGGCTCATAAACATTGTAATTGGGAAGGTTTCCCAAAGAACTTTGAGATAACTTTTAGAGAAAAGTTTTGTGGACGTAGCCCAGCCATTCAGGGTGAATCACGTTAAAATTGGTGTCACTTTTTGGATGATTTTGTGCATTGCTTTGATATTGCTTTGGGTATATTGCTTTACTATTTTGAAGTATAAAGGAAAAAGTAAAAAGAGGTCTTATACTGTTCACCCCCCTCTCAGTATAAGCTTGTGTTCTTCATTAGGACTGCAAATGCAATTGTCCAATGTAATCACTTTTCCTCAGGTCTATTAAGATGCTATTACCATTGAAAATACTTTGATTTCTGTAGGAAGGTTGCCTTTGAGAGTCATAATGCCATATTTTCTAGAAATAGCTTAACATTCTTAAAAGAATGAATCACAAATAAATCCTATCACAATTACATATCTTACTTTAATTTCTCCCACTCCCATGCCCAAAACATTGCCTTTGGTGCCCACTTTGCCAACATTGCCAATTCCTGAGCCAAAAGAATCATTGATAATGTTAGAAGTGTTGTCTACACTACATATGTTGATTAAAAAAGTGATAAAAATTGAGAAGAGAGAAGCGAAGATATTCTAGCTCAAAATATTTCATATATCACTAGAGATTAGAAAGGTTCTAGTAGTAATACTGTAGAAAATATCAACATTAGTTATCAATATCAAGATTCAATGATGTCAAAAACCTGAAATCCACCCTTGGTTTATAGTATGCAATGATCCTCACAATGCAGATACCTATGTTATAAATGTTGGATATTTTGAGTCCCTAAGCTAAAATGTTGTCATTGACGTCAATAGAGCAATAAATGTCAAAAGGATCTATGAAGGGTTTTTGTGAAAACCAAGGCATAGAAAATAAAATGTTTTATTTAAAACCAAGGACAACAGATTTGATCTGTTTTTTTGTTAAAACCCATGTTGGGATTTTGTTTTGTCAAAAAATGTGCCCATGTGATGGAGTTATTTGAGTTTTAATGTTTGATTTAAATTTTAATTATTTAAAATTTAAATTCAAATTTAAATGGAAATTTTCCCATCGATGTCATCATGCAAATACAATTTTAATATTTCCATCGACGTCTTCAAAGTGTTATTAAACACTATATAAAGGGGTGGCAATTAAACCAAATATTATCCTTGCTCTTGTGTGTTAATTGCATTGGAATTCGAAAGAGCTCGTGTGAATTTTTGAAAAGGAAGCAGAGAAGAAAGCGCAATGATTTGGAAATCTCAAATGTGGTATGAGGTGTGGTGCATTGGCGTATCGATTTTGCTAAGACTATGGGCAATGCAAATATCAGGGATCGAATCCCCTTGACGACAGCGTGTGGGAAGCACTTTGTCCTTTATGGTAGGTGGAGGAATATTAAGGCCCTTTTGGCCTTTGCTTTTCCAATGAGCGCTTTGGTTCGGTTGGAATCTTAGCCGCGGCTAAGACGCTCATGGTGTGTGATGGCTAGGGGTTCGAATCCCCTTGAGAGGTATTTATATTTTTACCTTTAATAATTTTTATTAGCCCTAAAGTTTTGAGTTATAAGGTATTTAATGGGAATTAAATTTTATCATTAGGGTTGTGATTATTATTGCAAAAGCATATTTGATTTATGTTTTATTTTGATGGAAATGGAGAATTGATTTTAGGAGAAATAAGGAGTTGTTAAAGTGATTTTGAGATATTTATTGTGGGTTATTTTTAATAAGGGTTTTTATTAAAATAGACTTTGGTGGATGTGTTTATGAAGTTGGAGTGAAAAGGGTGTAAATTAAGTTATGCTTTTATTGTGATTATTTAAAATACCACTAACCCTTATTAATATTGAAAAGGAAAGTTATGATTAAGTGTGGCAGATTTTGTGGACAACTCTTTGGCATCAAAAAGGTATGGGCACATTCTCCTATTTATTGTTTGTGGTGGTTGATTTCTGAAATATCATTGGAGAGAAAATGATTGATTATGATTTCCTTTGTGAAGATGGTTGGTTGAATGCTTCAAGGTTTTCTTATTTGTGAGTTGTAATTAAACCTTGTTTCATTAACATTGTTGTTGAATCCCATTGATGATGAAATGAACTTGAACATGATCTAGAAAAGAACATGAGTATCATTGTTATGTGAGACTTGAGATAAAGCATTTTTGGAAATATTTTGAGTTGGTTGATACATGCTTGAACTAGGGTTTGTGATAAAGGGTTGTTTCTTGATGTGATTGGTTGAGTTGAGTTGGTTAATCCTAGTCAAGTGGATGTGTGAAATGGTTGTTCAAGTTCCATAAAACAAACTATTCTATATTCTGATTTGAGTTGAGATTGAAGAATAGGACATACTGAGTCTCTAACAATTCTCTTTATGCTTCTATTGAGTTGAGATTGGGATTTGAGTATAGAACATATAGAGTCTCTAACAATTCTCTTTATGCTTCTATGAGATTGAGTTGAGATATTGATTGAACATTAAGCTTAGAACATATTGAGTCTCTAACAATTCTCTTTATGATTCTATGTGATTGGAAAAGTTCTGAGTGAGCTTGTTAAGCAGATTTGAGACAAGTCTTTGAGATGGCTTGTGGACTGATTTGAGTAAGATTTTGTGAAATCTTGATATGTAAATTTGAGCAAGTTCAAGAGAGGACTTGTTGAGCAGATTTGGATAGGTTTTGTGTGGACTTGTTGAGCAGATTTGGACAGGTTCTTTCTAGATCTGTTGAGCAGATTTGGATAGGTTCTGTGTGGACCTATTGAAAAGATTTGGATAGGTTCTATGTGAACCTGTTGAGCATATTTGAACAATTTCTAAGTGAACCTATTGAGCAGAATTGTACTAGACTGACTATATTGTGTTTAGTGCAAGATATTGAGCAAAAATATGCTAGACCTACTAAACTATGTTTGGTACAGTATCGAGACAGAGCTTTGGATATGACAGAGTATAGAGGACAGAGTCTCAATGGATAGAGATCCAGTAGCCAGGATAATTGAAGATAGATCTGAGTGAGAAGTCTTCAAGTGGAGAGAGATCCACTAGTCAAAGCAACATAGAGACAAAGTATTCTAGAAGATCACTAGCCATAGAAAAAGGGAAAAGAGTTATCTTGTGGAAGAGATCCACGAACTTGAGATTAGGGGATCAACATCTCCTTTGGACCGATGTCCATAAACATTGTAATTTGGGAAGGATTCCCAAGAGATCATTTGAGAAATATTTAGAAGAAATATTTTCTCTGTGGAGGTAGCCCACATTGGGTGAACCACATTAAAATGGTGTCTCTTATGTGTGTGATGCTTTGTGTGATGTTTATGGTTTCATTAATGCTGATGCTTCTATTTGGAAAAAAGTTTTATGTTATACTGTTAACCCCCCCCATATCTGTATAAGCACATGTTTTTTAATTGGTATCAAAGTCGGTCTCTCCACAAAGAGTTTAACAACTTAGATATGGATCCATCAGTATCACACATGTGCTCAAGGAGTGAAGAAAATATAGACTTTGAAGAAGTGCTCTCCAAGTGTCTCCAAGATCTTGAAAGGATTCAAGAAGAGAATGCACAACTAAGGGAACAATTTCGAGATTTTGAATAAGCAAGAATTGAGCTTTTGCAAAGGCTAATGGAACTCAAAATGGAAGTGAAAGAAAGAAGAGAAATTGAACATCAATTAAGAGATATGTTGGAAGTGAAAGAAGCAGGACTTGAGAGAGTGGCAATAGAAATTGTTATGTTAAAATGCAAAACTGAAATAAACAAGATATTAAGTCAACAAGAGGTAAAAAAATCAAGAAAAAAGAAGGTACCCCACCATATATCCAAAAAATAAGATCACAAAGGAAAGAATACCAGATTGAGTCCTCATCAAAACAGGTTACAAAATTTCTTCCATGGATATTGTTTCTCTTGCAATAAATATGGTCATAAAGTTATGCATTGCATTAATAGAGACTATGATAGTAGTAGTATGGATTCTCTTGTATCATATATGGATGATGATGTTGAGTGCTACAAATGCAATAAATTTGGGCATATAGCTAGAATATGCAATCTAGAAAATTTTAAGTCTAGTAGAAATACCACAACTCAAACTACTAGGAAAGAAGAAAAAGGAAAATGAAAACTAAAATATTTTCTAGTTCAAATAGCATTGCATGCTTAGGATAAAGAAGAGAAATGGTTTCTGGATAGTGGGTGCTCTAGACACATGACAGGAGAAAAATAAAAATTTATAACTTTGAAATAAGGAAATAGAGGGTCAGTAAACTTTGGGGACAATGGTTTAGCAAAAATTAATGGAAAATGAACTCTAAGTATAGGCAATGAGAAAGCAAAATATGAAAATGTTCTATATGTGGAAGGCTTGAAACAGAATCTCTTGAGCATTAGTCAACCTTGTGATCAAGTTCATATGGTAACCTTTCATCAAGATCGATGTGAAGTAAGAAAGTCTAAAACTGGAAAAATGGTAGCAAGTGCTATAAGAGAAAGAAATCTTTATGTACTCAATGAGATCAAGAGGGAAAAATGTCATTAATCCAAAGAGAATGAGCATCGATATCAACACATAATATTGGGTCCAAATGAGAATCTTCTAATGGTTTTGGAAGATAAATAATTGAGTGATACTATAGAAAGCAAGTCAAAAGAAAGAAATGATATGGAAAAAGGCAAAAAAATAGAGGACTACTCAATAGAGAATGGTTATGATCAAAAAGGTGAACTTATCTATGCTCTTGACATAGTGAAGAAGGTAAGAAAGCAACACTCTAAGCTTGAAATTCAGTTTCAAGAATGTGATGAAGAAATATTATTGCTCATAGAGGACTTAGAGAAGTCAAAGGCCAAGGCAAGTAAGTTCAGAGAAAATTTAGAAGCATAAATCTTGGAATGTGAGAAGTTAGCACAAGAAGTGGCTACTTTAAAGAAAGATTTACAAGACTCCAAAATCAAGATGAAGAGTTTCACAAATAGCTCTAAGAACTTGGATAAGTTCATTCATGGATAACAAAGAACATCATGTTCAACAAGTCTAGGTTTTGGAAAGAAACAAGAAAAGGCAAAGTCTACTTCAAGTCTTCAAGAAGAAGAAAAAACATTAGAAGAAGATACTTCAGAAGAGGGATTCTCAGATGTGAGTGAAAGTGAAATTTATAAGGATGATTCAGATTGTAGTGGGTCCAACAGGGACAAGGGGCAAAGAAGATACATATGGAACTACAATCATAACAAAAGATCAATGATGTCTAGGCAAGGAAGCTTCAATGGGAGATGCTTCTCATGTCACAGGTTTGGGCACATGGCTTCATAGTGCAGGACACATGAAAGAAAGGCATATGTAAGAGAACAACTTTTTCAAGGATATTGTTATTCATGTAATGTGTTTGGTCATAAGGCAATAAATTGTAGGATTCATGATAGAAGAGGATATGGCTTCACCAGGAGAAATCCTAAGACTATTGCACATCAAAGGAATAATAACATTAAGTGTTATAAGTGCAATGATTATGATCACATAGCAAGATGGTGTAGAACAAATATTCCAAAAAAAAGTATGAACAGGAACAGGAATATGAACATGAATAGAAATAGGAACAGGAACAGGAACAGGAACATGAATAGGAACAGGAATATGAACAAGAACAAGAATATAAACATGAACAAAAACAAGAAGATGAACAAGAACAAAGACTCAGAAAAGAAAAGAGACTCAAAAAAGAATGAGAACAAGAACAGGAACATGGATGAAAAGAAGAACAGTAATAGGAACAGGGATGATGACTCGGAAAGAAACAGTGAGAGAATTCATAAAAAAAGAAAAAGGAAAAGACAAAGACAGAGAACAGTGCTTTCAGGGAGTAGAAATACTCCCACCCCATAATTAACCACCTTATGTGGAGGTGGGGGAGGGGCTAAGCTAAGATGCTTAATTATTAGCCTCGAGCCCCAAAGGTGACCCTTTGCCATTGATGTCAAAAGGAGAGAGATTTGTGTATTATGGGGAGAGGTTTTGGATATGAGGAGAAATTTGATATCTAAGAGAGCATTGAACCAAGGGGAGCAAAGCTCCAGGGAGAGCAGAAAAGAAGGTCAAAATTTAATAAAAGGATTTGGGTTGCCATCAATGAAAAAGGGGGAGATTGTTGGACATTTTGAGTCCCTAAGCTGAAATGTTGTCATTGATGTCAATAGAGCAATAAATGTCAAAAGGATCTATGAAGGGTTTTTGTGAAAACCAATGTAGGGAAAATAAAAGGTTTTATTTAAAGCCATGGAGAGCATATTTGATCTGGGTTTTTCTTAAAACCCATGTTGGGCTTTCGTTTCATCGAAAAAGGTGCCCCGATGATGGAGTTATTTGAGTTTTAATGTTTGGTTTAAATTTTAATTATTTAAAATTTAAATTCAAATTTAAATGGAAAGTTTCCCGTCGACATCATCATGCAAATACAATTTTAATATTTTTGCCGACGTCTTCAAAGTGTTATTAAACACTATATAAAGGGGTGGCAATTAAACCAAATATTATCCTTGCTCTCGTGTGTTAATTGCCTTGGAATTCGAAAGAGCTCATGCGAATTGTTGAAAAGGAAGCAAAGAAGAAAGCACAACGATTTGGAAATATCAAATGTGGTATGAGGCATGGTGCATTGGCATATCGATTTTTCTAAGACTATGGGCATCGCAAATATCAGGGATCGAATCCCCTTGATGATAGCATGTGGGAAGCGCTTTGGTGCTTTGTCCTTTGCGGCAGGCCGAGGAAGATTAAAGGCCCTTTTGGCATTTGCTTTTCCAACGAGCACTTTGTCTTGGTTAGAATCTTAGCCGTGGCTAAGACGCTCTCGGTGTGTGACGAACGGGGGTTCGAATTGCCTTGAGAGGTATTTATGTTTTTACCTTTAATAAATTTATTAAACCTAAAGTTTGGAGTTATAAGGTATTTAATGGGAATTAACTTTTATCATTAGGGATGTGATTATTATTGCAAAAGAATATTTGATTTATGTTTTATTTTGATGGAAATGGAGAATTGATTTTAGGAGAAATAAGGAGTTGTTAAAGTGATTTTGAGAGATTTATTGTGGGTTATTTTTAATAAGGGTTTTTATTAAAATAGACTTTGGTGGATGTGTTTATGAAGTTGGAGTGAAAAGGATGTAATTAAGTTATGATTTTATTGTGATTATCTAAAAGACCACTAACCCTTATTAATATTGAAAAGGAAAGTTGTGATTAAGTGTGGCAGATTTTGTGGACAAATCTTTGGCATAAAAAAGGTATGGGCACATTCTCCTATTGATTGTTTGTGGTGGTTGATTTCTGAAATATCATTGGAGAGAAAAGGATTGATTATGATTTACTTTGTGAAGATGGTTGGTTTTCTAAGAACGTTTATAACCATGTTCGTAGGCCCTACCTCAGATTGGTTTACCCAGTTTTCGAAGCATAGCATCAACAATATAGACCAGCTAGTGGACGCGTTCCTTGAACGTTTTGCCTTCAACACCAAGAAGAAGGCATACTTAAGCGACCTAGCTGGCCTTAAGCAGTATGATTATGAGACCATGGATGCTTATGGGAATCGATGGAGGACATTGCTTTTAAAACTACCTTACCTCCCTCCCATGGCCGGCTTGACTCAAATGTTTTCAAATAGTTTCTTAAGGTCGATCTCCGTGCTATTGTAGCTGCAGCAATATGCCACCCTCGAAGAAGCCCTGGTGCAATCTAGGATAATTGAGGAGATCAAAATAGAAGATGACAAGATTGCTAAGATGCAAAAGAAAGAGTGGCCCAAAAATGCTAAAATTGGGCCCATGCAACCAAAACCCGCTATGGTCAATCAGGTTGCCCTAGCTATACCAAAGCCTGCACAAATGACATAGCCCCCAAAGGCTAATTATCAGGCATTTCCTCTTGATAACTATGAAAAGGAAAATCATAAACAAGAGAAAAATCGACAACGTCGCCCTAGGTGACAATTCACACAATTCACGGAGTCTAGAGACTCCTTGTTTGACCGCTTGTTCACGGTAAACCTAATAAACTTACCAAAAAGTCAACCCATAGACCCCAACATGCTAAAACCCAAGGGCTATAGGGAAGACTTATATTGTATATTTCACTGACAGAAAGGACATGAAATCTCCACATGTTGGAAATTCGAAAAATTAGTGCAGGACCTGATAGACAACAAAACGCTCATGGTAGATAATACCGTAGCGCTGAGCAACCAACATATGGAGGTATTCAAAGACCCCCTGCCTGCCCATGATGCGCAGGCAAAGACTTTATATGTGAATTAGGTAACATAAAACTACCCCATGCAAGGATACGTAGGGATGATAAGCATTGTAACACAGAACAAAAGGTACCCAAACATAGCTGCACCCGCTGTAGCTATCAAAAATGTTTCGTCAACATCACAACCTTCACAACACCCTACACAACCTCCCTCGCCTAGACCAGTGGCCACGATTCGGACTAAACTTACTCAAAGTTTAAGGACCATGTCGGCTAGGCTCTCCATTTATGAGCTCATTCAACAATCATCGCCCCATCGAGATGCCCCGATGGAGATACTCAAAGCCATTGAGCTACAACCCCATGAAGCCAATTATTTCAACAATTTTGTGGGACATGTGAAACAGTGCACAGAACCAGTCATAACCTTCAGGGAAGATGAACTGAAACTGGTGACTGATGATATTGTGGATCCACCCCTGCACGTCATTACACGGGTCAACGAGATTCCATTCAAGAGGGTGTTGTTGGACACTGGCTCGTACAACAACATAATCATGATAGTGGCATTAAAACACCTTAAGATGCTAGCATCCCACATTGTGGCATCCACTTACACTCTTCGAGCATTCAATGACGTGTTATGCTCGATGGTTGGCACAATTGTCCTACCCATCCAAGTAGGACAAAAGACCATTCCTATATTGTGTCACATCCTTGAGGGTGAGATGGCCTACAATATCTTACTAGGCCGGTCTTGGATCAGGGACATGAAGTGTGCCCCTTCGATAGCCCATCAATGCCTCAAGTACACATATGAAGGGCAAGTACATGTAGTCATAGTGGACCTAGAGCTCTTTAAGTTTTGCAATGCAGTTTAGTTGATGCCACAATCGACCCTCCCATCAACACATTTGGACTTTCAATTGAATCCGTCCACACAAGGTCTGATTTCGCCTACATCCTTGTTGTTGAGTTCCTCAACTCACCAACCTGGCCCATCTTCGTTGTCTGTTCCTTCACCAAAAATGCTGCCTATGGTGGCCACACCGAAGGAAAATGGGAAGAAGCCCCTATAGGAGGTACCATTATTAGTCTCAACCATCTCTATCAGATAGATGCCCAGCCAAATGGAAGTCAAGACACCTGGTTCACCCAACATGGAGTGGACTCAGGGAGAACTCCCATTCCCTCCCCCTCAACCGTCGATGATTACCGTTGAGATGGCCAATACGGGCTTGGGGGAGTACCTTGTGTGGAATGTTGTGGCAACACCCACGCTTGAATCCATGCAAGACATGGGGAGACCTCGCCTCCCCATTGGCACTATTGTCCCTTTAGGTTACCTGCCAAATTAGACCAATTTTGTATATGGGGGCCATAAGAACGACATTGAACCCTACCTACATGAGGAAGAGGACGAAGAGCCATTTGCTGAGAATATTGACTATCTATCCAACCTGGAATTCACCTTGAAATACCTAGACCAATATAATTGGCATGGATATGGATTAGATAGATACAAACAAGGAATGCACATTCTTTGTCAATCGAGATACTAGATGCCATATGATAAATCAAGAGTAGGGTTCAACCACCATTTTCCCATCGACATCTTGGTAGAAACCATGCAAGGCTTAGGTCTAGGCAATAGGGATGGGTTGGCACAAGATCCATATGCCAATCTCAACACTACATACACATTGGGGAATTATTTCCCATTGTTAACAACAAACCTTGTTGACCTCAACAACCCCTCCCCTTTGATCGAGAAAGGGGAAAGTTCAAGAAGTAACCTCCAAGAAGGATATGAACAAAATCAAGGGGGGTCTTTTGAAGATGAGTTAGATTATGAGGTAGAACCTTGGGACCCTTTTGAGTCTGATAACAATCACTCGCAGGTGACACCCATTGATGACTATCAAGAGAACTTCGTGGTATTGTTCCCCTTTAATGTTCCAATCAAAAAATTGCTACCTCTAGAGGATCCAGCCCTCCCGCAAAGAGTGGAACAACCCAGAAGGGACCAAATCAAATTGCTCGAACAAAAGTAGCCTCCCATACCGACCATAAGGCCAAGTGATCAAGAAACACCTAGTGGGAGGCTATACCAGCTAGAGGGGCACATAGTTGTCGAAGCCAATGAAGGCCTATGGATCTCTGATAGTGACTATGAGGATGAGACTGAGACGACATATCTCAACCATATGAGGCAACATGAATACCCCATAGACATCGATGATATGTTTGAACATTTAAATATGGGACCAAGGCATAGGTGGCATTTAAACCAAGCACAGTTAAACCAAGTGCTTCATCCACCACTTCAGGCATATAGGGAGAACCTCCCACCTAGAGACCCTATAGGGCCATCAGTGCCTAGGGCAGACCCTATCCTTCTGTCTACACATAGGGCTGATACTTTTGTGCCAATACCCACAGAGCCAGATACGAGGTACAAGGATCACCAAGGATGTCTGAATCAACACCAACACATAAATGGAGACCAAATTCATTCCATCAACATGATCTCCATTGATTTAACCACCCCCATCCATAATCCAGCCGATCCAACATGACCATTGTATATAGGCCTAGATGCCATAGACTGGGATCATGTTGACACACCACCATCCCCATCAGAGTACTAGCCTTGCGATGAGATGTTCCATTTCACCCCAGGACAGACTCAGGATATCTTCCATGTTGATGAGGAACCCGATGTTCCCAACGTAGATCTAAATTCAGCAAATTATATCCACCTGATCCCAACTACACACTAGTTAGAGGATGGATCCCACATGTCAGTCGAAGAAACGATTGACGCAGACATCAGTTCTGATCCAATGAATTCGCAAATCATAAAGCTGGGGGTAAGTCTATCCCTCGAAGAGCAAGCCAATTACATTGCCCTTATCAAAGAGAAGAAGGAGGTTTTTGCATGGTCCTACAAAGACATGCCGGGGCTAGACCCGCAGCTAGTCATGCATAATATAACACTTGATCCGACAGTCAAGCCAATCAAGCAAAAGCTATGTAAGAATCACCCAACAGTGGCCTTAATGGTCAAAGACGAGATATGAAAGCTGTTGGATGCACAGTTTGTCATCTACGTAGATTATCCACCATGGTTGTCCAACATGGTACTCGTAAAAAAACCTAACGGGAGGATTCACATATGCATTGATTTTCAAGATTTAAACAAAGTGAGTCCCAAAGATGATTTCCCCTTGCCTAGCATCGATGCATTGGTAGACACTACAACAGGCCACAAAATGCTTTCCCTCATGGATGGTTTCTCGGGATACAACCAGATTCGTATTAATCCCGATGATAAACTAAAAATGGTGTTCACGACGCCTTGGGGGACATTTTGTTATAAGGTCATGCCTTTGGCCTTAAAAACACTGGTGCCACCTACCAACGCGCTATGACATACATCTTCCACGATCACATGCATAAAGCTTTGGAAGATTATATGGATGATCTATTGGTCAAATCTCTTTTACGCAAAAATCATCTCGATGATCGCCTCATCGAATACAAGGTTAGGCTAAACCCCAAGAAGTGCGTATTTTGCATCACATATGGAAAAATCTTGGGTTTCATAGTATCAAAATGAGGCATCGAGGTAGATCCAAATAAATTCAAGAAAATCCTTGAAATGCTTCCCCCAACCACCATCAGGCATCTCAGAAGCTTGCAGGGTAAGGTCGCGTCGATCAAGCGCTTCATAGCATAGTTATCTGAAAAGTGCCAACCCATGAATAAATTATTGCACAAGGGGGTAGCATTTCATTGGGATGACGAGTGCCAGTCAGCCTTCGACGACATCAAAAAATACTTGGCTTTGTCGCTAGTATTGACACCACCTAGACCAGGAGTGTCGTTCTATTTATACATCCCAGCTACTAAGGTGGCACTGGGCGCCATGCTAGCCCAAAAAAATGAATTACATAAAGAGCAGGCTAATTATTATCTTAGCCACACCCTTATCAGTTATGAACTTAACTATGCATACATTGAGAAGCTATGCTTGGTGGTGGTATTTGCCACCAAAAAGCTACGCCATTACATGCTGAGCAATATGACATATGTTGTGTCTAAGGAGAATCCATTGCGGTACATGATGAGTCATACTTATCACAATAGTCGCACGACAAAATGGATCATGTTGTTGAAAAAGTTTGACATCGAATTCATTGGACAAAAGTCCATCAAAGGTCAAGTCATTGCCTATCAACTAGCAGAGGCTCCTATCGAAGATGATCAGCCTCTGACCGTAGAGCTGCCCGATGATGGGGTCTTCCATGTCTCAGAATCACCAGATTCTGATGAGCCTGAGTCACAGGCCAACATAACCTTATTTTTTGATGGTTCTAAATGTGAGAAAGGGGGCGGCACAGGAATAATTTTTTTCACACCACAAGAGGTTCCAATGCCTTTATCATTTAAACTTGATTTCCCATGCACCAATAACAATGCTGAATATGAAGCCTTGCTCATAGGTCTTCAGATAGCCATCACCATGAACATCAAATGCTTGAATATATTTGGTGATTCGTTGTTAATTTTCAACCAAGTGAAAGGGGTATTCCAATGCAAATACCTAGTTCTACAGGTCTACAAAGCCCTTGTGGATAAATTCCTAGTAAATCTTGAATGGTATGACATCGAGGCACTCCCTTGATCATCGAATCATTTTGCAAACACTATGGCCTCTTTGGGGTCACTGATCCCGCAAGACATTTTTGGTGAGATGACAACCATTCAAGTCAAAATGTTATCGCAATCCGCGATGGAGCATGCAAGCTTTGACATAACGCCAGGAATCCACCTGATCCAGATTGAACCATCTCAAAATAGGTTCTCTCGAATCCATGATAGTCTAAATCATGCCAACTAGGGGTCTTTGTTCTCTCCAACCCATATTAATAGCAACACAACGCTATTTTTACAAGTTATTTCTTGCTCAGATTTTGCTAGGGACGAACTTCAAGAGGGATCGGTCGTTCATACCATCGAGGTTTTTGATTAGCAGGATTGGTGCACCCATAAGAGACTATCTCAAGTTGGGTAGCCTCCCATTTGGATTGTCGCACACCGCAAAAAGATCATTCTAATAGAAAACGACAAAACATGTCTTGCTAGGAGATATTTTGTATCATCGGAGCTACAAAGGGATCCTCGTCCATTGCTTGGACCAACAGGAGTCCACTTGGGTGATCACCCAAGTGCATTATGGTACATGCAGTGGCCACTTTAGCGGTATGGCCATCACAAAGTGCATTCTTCGCATGGGCTATTATTGGCCATATTTAGAGCGAGATTATTGTGCATATGTGTGGAAGTGCGTGAAGTGTCAACACCATGCTAAATTGACACATGTACCTTCTCAAGCCTTGCAGCTGATCCAATCGGCTTGGACATTTTTGTAGTGGGGCTTAGATCTCATCGGAAAGATCTCCCCTACGTCATCAGGTCATCACACGTTTATCATAGCAGCCACAGAGTACTTCACTAAGTGGGTGGAAGCAATTCCGCTTACCTCTACGACTGGGCCCCGCATTGCAAATTTTATTTTACATAACATCATATGTCATTTTGGTATTCCATCCAAGATCATCTCGAATAATGGGACGTCATTTAAGAACAAAGACGTGTGTGCTTTGACAACAAAGTACAAAATTTAGCACAATTTTTTGACACCTTATTATCCACAGGCAAATGGGCAAGCAGAGGCATCAAACAAAATGGTAGTTGCCATCCTTAAAAATATGGTCATAGATAGTCATAAGGATTGGCACATCCAAATACCACTTGCCCTATGGGCTTATCGCACTAGCATTCGGACGCCCATTGGGGCAACTCCATTTTCACTAGTGTATGGCTCCGAGGAAGTCATGCCTCTCAAGTTGGAAATGCCCTCCCTATGCATATCAATGCAAGAGTTCATCGATGATGACATTGCATGACAGGCTCGGTTAGACAAGCTTACGTTACTCGACGAACGATGCGTTAATGCTCTCGAGCATTTACGTATCTATCAAGAGCGACTTAATAAAGCGTACAACACGAAATTTTACCTAAGGTACTTTCAAGTGGGTGACCTGGTCTTAAAAGAGAACCAACAAAATTCTAACCTATTGCCTCATTTAAGGGACAAGTTCACGGTAAAATGGTTAGGTCCCTATGTAATCGATAGTAAAATAGGACCTGGAACATACTGGATCGCATCTCTTGAAGGAATCAAGGAACTAGAACCCTTGAACATCAATCATTTAAGGCCATTCAACATTTAGAGAGCCATCGCCCACTCCAAAAGCTCCAAGGGTTCCCACAATCGCTTGGTCAACCCCAAAATTCCCCAAAGGTATCCATAATTCCTTTGGTCAAACCAAAAGCTCCAAGGGTTCCCACAATAACTTGGTCAACCAAAAACACCCCAAAGGTGTCTATAATCCCTTTGGTCAAACCAAAAGCTCCAAGGGTTCCCGTAATCGCTTGGTCAACCAAAAAAGCCCCAAAGGTATCCATAATCCCTTTGGTCAAACAAAAATCTCCAAGGGTTCCCACAATCGCTTGGTCAACCCCAAAATGCCCCAAAGGTATCCATAATCTCTTTGTTCAAACCAAAAGCTCCAAGGGTTCCCACAATCGCTTGGTGAACCCCAAAACACCCCAAAGGTATCCATAATCCCTTTGGTCAAACCAAAAGCTCTAGGGGTTCCCATAATCGCTTGGTCGACCCTAAAATACCCCAAAGGTATCCATAATCCCTTTGGTCGAACCAAAATCCCCAAGGGTTCCCACAATTGCTTGGTCAACCCCAAAATGCCCCAAAGGTATCCATAATCCCTTTGGTCAAACCAAAAGCTCCAAGGGTTCCCACAATCGCTTGGTCAACCCCAAAATGCCCCAAAGGTATCTATAATCCCTTTGGTCAAACCAAAAGCTCCAAGGGTTCCCACAATCACTTGGTCAACCCCAAAATGCCCCAAAGGTATCCATAATCCCTTTGGTCAAACCAAAAGCTCCAAGGGTTCCCACAATCGCTTGGTCAACCCCAAAACGCCCCAAAGGTATCCATAATCCCTTTGGTCAAACCAAAAGCTCCAAGGGTTCCCATAATCGCTTGGTCAACCCCAAAATGCCCCAAAGGTATCCATAATCCCTTTGGTCAAACCAAAAGCTCCAAGGGTTCCCATAATCACTTGGTCAACCCCAAAACACCCCAAAGGTATCCATAATCCCTTTGGTCAAACCAAAAGCTCCAAGGGTTCCCACAATTGCTTGGTCAACCCTAAAATGCCCCAAAGGTATCCATAATCACTTTGGTCAAACCAAAAGCTCCAAGGGTTCCCACAATCACTTGGTCAACCCCAAAATGCCCCAAAGGTATCCATAATCCCTTTGGTCAAACCAAAAGCTCCAAGGGTTCCCACAATCGCTTGGTCAACCCCAAAACGCCCCAAAGGTATCCATAATCCCTTTGGTCAAACCAAAAGCTCCAAGGGTTCCTGCAATCACTTGGTCAACCAAAAATGCCCCAAAGGTATCCATAATCTCTTTGGTCAAACCAAAAGCTCCAAGGGTTCCCACAATCACTTGGTCAACCCCAAAATGCCCCAAAGGTATCCATAATCTCTTTGGTCAACCCAAAAGCTCCAAGGGTTCCCAAAATCGCTTGGTCAACCAAAAATGCCCCAAAGGTATCTATAATCCCTTTGGTCAAACAAAAATCTCCAAGGGTTCCCACAATCGCTTGGTCACCCAAAACGCCCCAAAGGCATCTATAATCCCTTTGGTCAAAACCTCCAAGGATCCATAAGAATCACTTGGTCCGCATCCATTCGGGTTAAACCGTTCATAACAAATATTTAAAAACAACAAATAATCAAAAATAACAAAAAAAAATTGCATCTCACTTTCATGCATAATCTTTAAAAAAAAAAAAGATCCATCAAGAATAATGCCCTTCGCATTTTTGCCATATCATAGTCAGTTGTCTTCTAATGTCTTTAGGGTTTTCGTCATTCAGCTGTCTTTAGATTTCTAGTCAACTACTATACAAAGTCAGACCGATTTTTACAAGGTAGAGTTTTACTTGGATCACGCCTTGTTACATAGCATCCCAACACAAGCTTAAAACACATAAAAATTCCCAAGTTGTGTGAACGAAAGACGAAACCTACAAAGCGGTCTAGGGTACCTTAAGAAAAAATATTATCCTGCTCATCCCCATCTGTGAATGGTTCAAGAATGCAGAGAATTGATAGAAGGACAAGCTCTTCCCCATCCAATTCCCCACAATAAATAGTGGTCTTCACCACTATAAAAAATTCCAAACACCCTTGATCTCCAAAGTCGTAAGGATTCATACTACACGCCCCTGAGAAGGATGGGTAGTCATCCCCAAGGCCTAAAAGGATCAATGCCATTCACGAAGCAAAATCCCAAAAGTTCACTATAAAAAATCCCAAACACCTTTGATCCCCAAAGTCGTAAGGATTAGTACTACAAGCCCTTGAGAAGGATGGGTAGTCATCCCTAAGGCCTAAAAGGATCAATGCCATTTACGAAGAAAAATCCTAAAAGTTCACTATCAAAAATCCCAAACATCTTTGATCCCCAAAGTCATAAGGATTCATACTACATGCCCCTGAGAAGGATGGGTAGTCATCCCCAAGGCCTAAAAGATCAATGCCATTCCAAAGCAAAATCCCAAAAGTTCACCATAAAAATTCCCAAACACCTTTGATCCCTAAAAGTCATAAGGATTTGTACTACACGCCCTTGAGAAGGATGGGTAGTCATCCGCAAGGCCTAAAGGATCAACGCCATTCACAAGCCAAAATCCCACAAGCTCAACTTTGAAATTAAAATTCAAAATCTAAATCCTCAAAAGGCAATAAAAAATAACAGTGGTTATCACCACTACTCAAACCCCTTGCTCAAGAGAAGAAAATAAGAGAGAAAAATAAACAGTGATTTTCATCACTATATATGAGAGCAAGTATCTCAAAAAATTGAACAACCGAAAGACGCCTGAGCTTGAATCCCTGGAATTATCAGCATTTGAAAAACCATGTAGGTGATCCTCATTACGGGTTTGGTGGATAGCCTACCTGGCAATGGCGGTATCCTAAACACATGATGATACGTCTATCACATTAGCTTTGCATGTGTGTAGACCAATGTTTTCATGTGGATGAGCTAGCTTATGGTATCCTAGATTGCACCGTAGATTAATCTTACTAAATACAACAAAGGAGTTAGTGGAGCTAATTAGGTGATCCTCAGTACAGGTTTTGTGGACAGCCTACCTGGCATTGGCGGTATCCTTATGAATACCACATAAACGAACTCAATCGCACACACAAGGATGTGAAATAACTTGGTCAAACTCAAGTCTGATTCGTACCTTGTTCGAAAGTCTTGTAAGATAATGTATAGTATTGACTAGTTAGTTGAAGCATCTGAGTCTCAGAAAAACCTTAACTACATTCTAAAACAATTGTTATACATTTCATTACCTACATCACCATCAGAAAATACAAAACAAAACTTACAAATGCAAATGTATTCCATAAAGCAATCACATAGTACAAAAAGACAGTAAATTCTATACAGTCTACGGTGCCACCACCTGTATACCAACAAATCATTCCATCCATTCCATATGCATACATCTATATTATATAGTTAAAATCATCCATAGTCATAATAGCATATGCATACATCAACATAAATAAACGTGCATAAAAGAACAATAAACCATGACAAGGATATAATCAAACAAAAAAGATTCATGTATATATATCAAGTCAAAATGCCCTCAGTCTATAATAAGAAGGTCCTCTAACCTCACAAAAAAAACTAAAAATTCAAAATCCCCATAGCCTAGGGAGTCGGCCACCATGATCACGTAGGATCGGTGCAACTGGAACTACCCCCAATAGTATGGGTCCCATGGGACCTCTCAGGGTGGCTGCTGCCAGCCCTCGCACCCTGCCCACCAACACTACCCTCACCTAGCCACCTATGACGAGATGATGCAGACTACTCAGTCTCACTACCCCTCGTACGACATAATGAGCCACCTCCATCGAGCACATGCAACTGTCCATCGAGGTGGACAACCCTCCATCGGTGCCTCTGCACCCCCACCTCCTGCTTCTACCATATCCATGCCTCCTAAAGGCCCCTCACCCCGCCATCACTACATAATCCACCATCGATCATACTTTGTAGTTACCCCAAAATCATCCATGTCGGGTACATCAATAACTGCATCAAACCCCTCGCCTAGTGGCTCAATGATAGGCCAAACTAGGGTCCTCTCATCATCGTGATGTCGATAGATCAAGGGATCACTAGGCAATCCCTGGCGTACCCCAAACTACCGCATCACCCACACATATGGAAAGTACTGCTCTGTCCTGTGTCGCCCAATCAACCATCTACCCCTGCATGCATGCCGGATCCACTTTCCAGTCTCAAGCCAGGCTGGACAGTCCCGATACGGCCGTAAAAACACATGCCCTAGCACTAGACGAGAGAAGGCATTAGTATAGTGACCTACATCACCTGCCCGTCATTGACTCTATCCATGCTTCTCTGACCTTCGCCATAAATTGGCATATCCAATCTCCCAATCCACCATCTTACCTCAGATGGTCCAAGGAAAACCCTGTGGTCACTCCATAGCTATGTGCTACCATCCCCAGCACTGTAAGAGATAGCTGCACCCGATCCCCTTCCACT
Organism: Wollemia nobilis; assembly: GCA_028583015.1. Classification (NCBI taxonomy): domain Eukaryota; kingdom Viridiplantae; phylum Streptophyta; class Pinopsida; order Araucariales; family Araucariaceae; genus Wollemia; species Wollemia nobilis. The sequence continues at coordinate 10,389,265 of JAQPPZ010000465.1, forward strand.
TTCAACAATGAACCTTGTACAGCTCGTCGTACAACTCTGCCAATAATGTCTAACACCATCTCATAATAAGTGGAGCTGATGTAGGACACTCCACCAATGTGAAAACCAACTCAAACAGGTTCCAAGGGAACATCACACCTGAGGAGTCAGGAAGTAGCATATTGGAAATGAGAGCCATGAGCAAAGCATACCTCACCCCTAATATGCCCTTCTCCAACCACCACCGCACTAGAATATCGCTTATCTGGCAGTCAGCCTCTACCCTCTCCATAACCCTCTCCACCCCCCTCTCCACCGTTGAACCAAAACATCGTGTCAATATTGCTGTTCGTTGGTCACAGTGGGTCGTCCGGATAGACAACCCATCTATCAAAATCCGCATAATCTGATACACATCCTCCAGAGTAACAGTCATCTCCCCCATTGGGAGATGAAAAGTGTTGGTATGAGGATCCCATAGATTGATCAGGGCAATCAAATATGCCCGATCCCCCACCATAGGCTCCAGATGCATCATGTGCTTGATCCCAAGGACATCAAGCCACTCCTAATCCACAACTGTTAGGGTATCTCGGGCATCAGAGAAAATAGTCGGCTAGCGGTACCGACTCTTCACCACCTGAAAAAACAAAATAAAACAAAACAAAAAGGGATATTAAGTACATACTTAATATAAACAGAATCATTAAAATAAAACTGTACAGAAGAACAAGCTACAATTTACAATTGTATAGCAAAAGTACAACATAAAAAGTACAAAAAAACAAAGTACAACAAAAGTACAGAAACATTAAAATAAAACTGTACAACAACGATAGTAGACATGAAAATAACTGTACAATCAACATAAAACAACAACAATCATATTAGGGTTTCAACCTTAATATGAACCAAACAATACAAAATAAAAAAATATTAGGGTTTCAACCTTAATATGGAAAAAACAAAAACAAAATAAAAAAATATTAGGGTTTCAACCTAAATATGGCAAAAAAAAAAACAAAAAAAAAAAATATTAGGGTTTCAATCTTAAATATGGCAAAAACAACATAAAACGAAAACGTCTTGGCTTTAACACCTAAATACAAACACAAACAAAGTACAGACAACAGTTGTGTACTAGGGTTTTGACCTTAACATATGAAAATTAACAAAGAAAATAAAGTTCCTATATTAGGTTTTCAACTTGATATACGAATGAAATCAAACCAACACACACAAAAAAAATAGGTTTTTAAAACCTTAAAAACAAAATAAATTAAACGAACATTTTATATGTGAGTTTTAAATCCAACACACACAAATAACAGGTAGAGAGAAGGAACATCATACCAGTCTCACCTCGGGTCCTCCACTCAAAGATCCGATTCTCACACTCATGATGTTTGTGAAATATCAGCAGTGCTCCGCTACGCACACTCACACTCATCCTCCTCACTGCTCCAAATCACCAAGAAAAAAATATTGTAAATGAGCCCAAAACCTAGTTTTGGTCCTTATATAGGTTGTTAGGCCTATAATCGTTCCACCCTGGGACGAGCGCTCTAGTTAGCGCTCGTACCACCCTGGTATGATTACAAAATTGGTATTTGTCCCACCCTGGGATGATTATAGAGCAAGAAATAAAGCAACAAAAACTGCATCCAAAAAATGCACCAAAAATAGCAATAAATCTGTCGAACAAAGGTGCCTTTGCACCTGACATTCATGGCATGAAAAACCATCGTTGGGGTCACAAATACTCACTATCCTACTCCCTAAGAAGGCTAGAATAGCCGGACCACTCCACGGGAAGGAGGATTTTTGATAATTTCTACCCCAATCGACATCGTAAAAAGGGTCAAAACCCACCAAAAATAGGTCCGATGGTTGGAAAACTGCAATAAGCGTTCAACAAAAACAACTGTAAGCACCCTAAAAAATGTCATCTTGGGTCAAGTGACTCGTCACTTTTCTCATTTTTGGTCATTCCCTCATCGATTCGTCGCTTGAGGGGGTAGTCACACTTAGTCACCAATCAACAAATACACACCCAATCAAGGAAATGACATGCATTCAAAGAATCATTGACAAAGACAATCACGCTCCTGCTTGGGGTAGTAAACAAGCAATAATCACAAGATAAAAAAACACTTGGCATTCTGGAAGCATGAAAAAAATGTTCCTCGGACAAAATGTTGCACCCTTTGCCTATTCATGTCTGAACAATGTCCAAGATCAAGTACACCTCACTAAAAAAGGTTACACTTGAGTTAAGCTCCTTAGATTGTCAGAAGCAAGGATTCAAGAATGCGTGCCCTTTCCATACTTGGGACATCAAAAGTTGGTTAGGTTATTGAGAAACCATAATCATTAAGTGCTTTGGTAATCTATTTTTGCTCAGCACTGCGCCACATACATCGCATCCCAAAAAGGGGCATCTGTAGATACCAAAACAGCACCAATCCGATTATGTGACTACAAGCACTGACCGAATTGGCATACATAACCCCTAGGGCAGCCTCCAAAGGTTAAAAAGTGGTCCTAACCACTCCCAAATCATTTTTGGAAGGTCAGAGGTCAGTTTTGCACATTTTTAGCACTTTTCTCCCTATTCGTCCCACCTTAGGACGATTAGAATCCTATTTGTCCCACCCCGGGATGATTAGCAACAATTGCTCCAGGGTGGGACGATTAGCAGGTTTGACTGGAAAAAAGTCAAACCTTGACAAATGGTAGCCCAGATCTACCACCTAACTTTACCTTTAGGCCATGCAATTACGAGGAATGATTTCAAATCAGAGAGACTTCAGTCAAGCCTGCCCTGATCATTGAGGCCTCATTCAAGGAGGCTCTAAATCAAGGAAGAATCTTCTCTCCCCCAAAAATGCATGGTGAGCAAAGTGGCACCCTCGCATGCACATTCAAAGGAGACCCTTAGGTCTATAAAAATGTGAGCCTCCTCACCCTAGAGAAAAAATAGAGCTGGAGCATTTGGAGCAATGAAGTGTTGCCAAACTATAACCCCATTCCTATTTGTGCTTCCTACATCCCTAATTTATCTTTTGGAAGAGAGGTTATTGGGTGAACACTAGGAACGTAATCCAGATCCAAAACCCAATAAATCAACCACAATCCCACCCTAAACTCGTCGACACAACCCCCTAGGAGATTTTGGACTTGTCCCACTCGGATTGGTGTCAAAACTAGGCCCTAAACGGTGGGCATCCCACCCCCGGGTGCCCCCCGAACTACTGCGTCCTAATTGCCCCACCCCGGAGTGATTAGAAATCTGTGCATGATTTCTTTATTGTTATTTTTACATTCTCTTTTATTTAATTTACTTATGCTGTTGTCCAAGTTTCATTGCTTTCTGACATGATTTGACCTGGTTTCTGTCATTTTTATGCGTTTACTAACCTGCAGGGAGCATCGTCGGATACAGGATTATCAGGGCAAAATATGCTAAATATGACCTTTTGGGTCATCTCAAAATGCTATTTTTAGTCTAACCACAAGTTTTCAGGAGTTTTGGAGGCCTTTGGACAGGACATTTGCAAGGTCACTTTTTACAAGTTTTGCTACAGTCCCTAGCGTCCCACCCCGGAGTGATTAGAAATTTATGCATGATTTCCTTAATTTTATTTTTGAAATAGGTCCTTGATGATATCCTAATGCCTCTGTTAAATTTTCATTGCATTTTGACATGATTTGACTGTAGTTTTATCATTTTTATGTGTTAACTAGCTCGTAGGACGCCCCTGTCACATACAAGAAAATTTGGGTAGGATAGGTAGATTCTGAGCATCGAGGTAGTCTTAAAATCACATATAATGCCTAATCCATGAGTTTCATGTAATTTGGATGAACGTAGGTGGGGCATCGGAGTGCTCGCCTTAGAGAGGCCCCTGACGCGCAAACGCGCATAACGGGGCCATCCGATGCTGCTTCGATGCAAAATCAGGTGATACCAAATCTAGATGTTGTCATTTACATTCATATGTCATTCTGTAATTTATCTATCAACCTTATCACTGATATTCCATAAGCGCCCGCTAGAGGCCTTGGGGATTGCATGTTTTTCTAGATACACATATGCTATTAACGATTTGTTGTCTTTCTGTGCACATGATATCGCCGCTAGGAATACCAACGGGGCAGCAAGGAATGACGAACACATGAACACAAGCGACGACAACCTTTAGCCCACCCACTTCGAATGTGGGCATGCGGAAGACATTGGAAGTGTACTGTCTGATCTTGGAAAGGTAGAGTTTTACTTGGATCATGCCTTGTTACATAGCATCCCAACACAAGCTTAAAACACATAAAAATTCCCAACTTGTGTGAATGAAAGACAAAACCTATAAAGTGGTCTAGGGTACCTTAAGCAAAAATGTTATCCTGCTCATCCCCCTTGTGTAAATGGTTCAAGAATGCTAAGAATTGATAGAAGGACAAGATCTTCCCCATCCAATTCCCCACAATAAATAGTGGTCTTCACCACTATCAAAAATTCCAAACACCCTTGATCCCCAAAGTCATAAGGATTCGTACTACACGCCCTTGAGAAGGATGGGTAGTCATCCCCAAGGCCTAAAAGGATCAATGCCATTCACGAAGCAAAATACCAAAAGTTCACTATCAAAAATACCAAACACCTTTGATCCCTAAAGTCATAATAATTCGTACTACACGCCCCTGAGAAGGATGGGTAGTCATCCCCAAGGCCTAAAAGTATTAATGCCATTCATGAAGCAAAATCCCAAAAGTTCACTATCAAAAATCCCACACCTTTGGTCCCCAAAGTAGTAAGGATTCGTACTACACGCCCCTGAGAAGGATGGGTAGTCATCCCCAAGGCCTAAAAGATCAATGCCATTCCAAAGCAAAATCCCAAAAGTTCACCATCAAAATTCCCAAACACCTTTGATCCCCAAAAGTCGTAAGGATTCGTACTACACGCCCCTGAGAAGGATGGGTAGTCATCCCCAAGGCCTAAAGGATCAACGCCATTCACAAGCCAAAATCCCACAAGCTCAACTTTGAAATCAAAATTCAAAATCTAAATCCTCAAAAGGCAACAATAAAAAATAATAGTGGTTATCACCACTACTCAAACCCCTTGCTCAAGAGAAAAAAAAGAGAGAAAAATAAACAGTGATTTTCATCACTATATATGAGAGCAAGTATCTCAAAAAATTGAACAACCGAAAGAAGCTTGAGCTTGAATCCCTGGAATTCTCGGCATTTGAAAAACCATTTAGGTGATCCTCATTATGGGTTTGGTGGATAGCCTACCTGGCAATGGCGGTATCCTAAATGCATGACGATACGTTTATCACATTAGCTTTGCATGTGTAGACCAATGTTTGCATGTGGAAAAGCTAGCTTATGCTATCCTAGATTGCACCGTAGATTAATCTTACTAAATACAACAAAGGAGTTAGTGGAGCTAATTAGGTGATCCTCAGTACAAGTTTGGTGTACAGCCTACCTGGCATTGGTGGTGTCCTTACAAATACCACATAAACGAAATCAATTGCACACACAGGGATGTGAAATAACTTGGTCAAACTCAAGTCTGATTCATACCTCATTTGAAAGTCTTGTAAGATAATGTATAGTCTTGACTAGTTAGTTGAAGCATCTGAGTCTCAAAAAAATCTTAACTACATTCTAAAACAATTGTTGTACATTTCATTACTTACATCATCATCAGAAAATACAAAACAAAACTTACAAATGCAAAGGTATTCCATAAAGCAATCACATAGTATAGAAAGACAGTAAATTCTGTACAGTCTATGGTGCCACCGTCTGTATACCAAAAAATCATTCCATCCATTCCATATGCATACATATATATCATATAGTTAAAATCATCCGCAGTCATAATAGCATATGCATACATCAACATAAATAAATGTGCATAAAAGAACAATAAACCATGAAAAGGATATAATCAAACCAAAAAGAGTCATGTATATATCAAGTCAAAATGCCCTCAGGCTACAATAAGAAGGTCCTCTGACCTCAGAAAAAAACCAAAAATTCAAAATCCCCAAAGCTTAGGAAGTCGGCCACCATGATCATGCAGGATTAGTGCGACTGGAACTACCTCCAGTAGTATGGGTCCTATGGGACCTCTCAGGGCAGTTGCTGCCAACCCTCGCACCCTACCCACCAACACTACCCTCACCTAGATACCTACGACGAGATGATGTAGACTGCTCAGTCTCACTGCCCCTCGTACGATGTGACAAGACACCTCCATCAAGCACATGAAACTGTCTACCGAGGTAGACAACCTCTATCTCTAACTCTATTCGGTACCGAACCCACTCCATATTTCATTGGTGATACACAACCAGTGTGCCATCTCACTATGCCAAATGAGTCCATAGGAGATACCTCTCCTGCGTTATCTCCACCAAAGCATATCTATGCTCCTCCTCCATTCTCTGTAGGAGACCCTCCAATCACGCTATCTCAGCACGAAGCCTAGCCTCTGCATCCCTTGAGACAACCTGAGGCATGGGCACCTTCGGGACGGCCTGCTGCTCTGGCACCCACTGCTCTGGGACATCTTGTACATCCGGTTGCTCTGGAACCCCTAAATCGTCTCCATCATTGGTGAAGTCATCAACCTCCACCATGTCAACATCATCAAGTGGAGCCCCCCAACCCTCCATCGGTGCCTCTGCACCCCCACCTCCTGCTGCTATCATATCCATGACTCCTAGAGGCCCCTCACCCCACCATCTTCGCATAATCCACCACCGGTCATACTATGCAGTTACCTCGACATTATCCACGTCGGGTACATCAATAACTGCATCATACCCCTCACCCAGTGACTCAATGATAGTCCAGACTAGGGTCCTATCGTTATCACGATGTTGATAGATCAAGGGATCACCAGGCAATCCCTGGCACACCCCAAACTGTCGTGTCACCCAAACATATAAAAAGTACTGCCCTATCCTATGCTGCCCAATCAACCATCTACCCTTGCACGTACACTGAAGCCACTCTCCAGCCTCAGGCTAGGCTAGACAGTCCCAACACAGTCGCAAAAACACCTACCCTAGCACTAGACGAGAGAAGGCATCAGTATAGTGACCTACGTCACCTGCCTGTCATCAACTCTGTCCATGCTCCTCTGACCTTCGCCATAAGTTGGCATATCCAATCTCTCGATCCACCATCTCACCTTGGGTGGTCGAAGGCAAACCCTGTGGCCACTCCACAGCTATGTGCTACCACCCCCAACACTGCAAGAGATAGCTACACTCGATCCCCTTCTGATAGCATACCTCGTACAACTCATCATACAACTGTGCCAATAACGTCTGACCCCATCTCATAATAAGTGGAGCTGATGTAGGACACTCCACCAATGTGAAAACCAACTCAAGAAGGTTCCAAGGGAACCTCGCACCTGAGGAGTTAGGAAGCAACATATTGGAAATGAGGGCCATGAGCAAAGAATGCCTCACCCCTAATATGCCCTTCTCCAGCCACCACCGCACCAGAATACCGCCTATCTGGCAGTCAGCCTCTGCCATCTCCACAACCCTCTCCACCCCCCTCTCCACCGTCGGACCAAAACATCGTGTCAATACCGCTGTCCGTTGGTCACGGTGGGTAGTCCGAATAGGCAACCCATCTATCAAAATTCACAGAATCTAATACATATCCTCCAGAGTAATAGTCATCTCCTCCGTTGGGAGATGAAAAGTGTTGGTACGGGGATCCCACAGATTTATCAGGGTAGTCAAATATGCCCGATCCCCCACCACAGGCTCTAGACGCATCACGTGCTTGAGCCCAAGGGCATCAAGCCACTCCCAATCCACAATTGTCAAGGCATCTCGGACATCAGAGAAAACAGTCGTCTGGCGGTACCAACTCTTCACCACCTGAAACAACAAAATAAAACAAAACAAAATGGGATATTAAGTACATACTTAATATAAACAGAATCATTAAAGCTACAATTTACAATTGTACAGCAAAAGTATAGCATAAAAAGTATAGAAACATTAAAATAAAACTATACAGCAACGACAGTAGACATGAAAATAACTGTACAATCAACATAAAACAACAACAATCATATTAGGGTTTCAACCTTAATATGAACCAAACAATACAAAATAAAAAAATATTAGGGTTTCAACCTTAATATGGCAAAAACAAAAACAAAATAAAAAAATATTAGGGTTTCAACCTTAATATAGCAAAAACAAAAATAAAATAAAAAAATATTAGGGTTTCAACCTTAAATATGGCAAAAACAACATAAAACGAAAACGTCTGGGCTTTAACACCTAAATACAAACACAAAGTACAAACGACAGTTGTGTACTAGGGTTTTGACCTTAACATACGAAAATTAACAAAGCAAATAAAGTTCCTATATTAGGTTTTCAACTTGATATACGAATGAAATCAAACCAACACACACAAAAATTAGGTTTTTAAAACCTTAAAAACAAAATAAATTAAACGAACATTTTATATGTGAGTTTTAAATCTAACACACACGAATAACATGCAGAGAAAAGGAACATCATACCGGTCTCGCCTCGGCTTCTCCACTCGAAGATCCAGTTCTCGCACTCATGATGTCCATAAAATATCAGCAGCGCTCCGCTACGCACACTCACACTCCTCCTCCTCACTGCTCCAAATCACCAAGAGAAAAATATTGCAAATGAGCCCAAAACCTAGTTTTGGTCCTTATATAGGCTGTTAGGCCTGTAATCGTTCCACCCTGGGATGAGTGCTCTAGTTAGCACTCGTCCCACCCTGGGACGATTACAAAATTGGTATTTATCCCACCGTGGAACGATTATAGAGCAAGAAATAAAGCAACAAAAATTACATCTAAAAAATGCACCAAAAATAGCAATAAATCTACTGAACAAAGGTGCCTTTTCACCTGACATTCATGGCATGAAAAACTACCGTCGGGGTCACAAATATTCACTATCCTACTCCCTAAGAAGGCTAGCATAGCTGGACCACTCCACGGTGATGAGGATTTTTGATAATTTCTACCCCAATCGACATCGCAAAAAGGGTCAAAATCCACCAAAAATAGGTCTGATGGTTGGAAAACTGTAATAAGTGTTCAACGAAAACAACTAAAAGCACCCTAACAAACGTTATCTTGGGTCAAGTGACTCGTCACTTTTCTAATTTTTGGTCATTCCCTCATCGATTCGTCGCTTGAGGAAGTAGTCACACTTAGTCACCAATCAACAAATACACACCCAATCAAGGAAATGGTATGCATTCAAAGAATCATTGACAAAGACAATCACGCTTCTGCTTGGGGTAGCAAACAAGCAATAATCACAAGCTAAACAAACACTTGGCATTCTGGAAGCATGAAAAAAAGGTTCCTCGGACAAAAGGTTGCACCCTTTGTCTATTCATGTCTGAACAATGCCCAAGATCAAGTACACCTCACTGTAAAAGGTTACACTTGAGTTAAGGTCCTTAGCTCATCAAAAGCAAGGATTCAAGAATGCATGCCCTTTCCATACTTGGGGCATCAAAAGTTGGTTAGGCTACCGAGAAACCCTAATCATTAAGTGCTTTGGTCATCTATTTTTGCTCAACACTATGCCACACACAGCGCATCCCAAAAAGGGGCATCTGTAGACACTAAAACAACACCAATTCGATTACGTGATTACAAGCACTGACCGAATTGGCATACATACCCCCTAAGGTAGCCTCTAGAAGTTAAACAGTGGTTCTAACCACTCCCAAATCAGTTTTGGAAGGTCAAAGGTCAATTTTGCACCTTTTTAGCACTTTTATCCCTATTCGTCCCACCCTAGGACAATTAGAATCCTATTCATCCCACCCCAGGATGATTAGAATCCTATTCGTCCCACCCCGGGACGATTAGCAGCAATCGCTCCAAGGTGGGACGATTAGCAGGTTTGACTGGAAAAAAGTCAAACCTTGACAAATGGCAGCCCAAATCCACCACCTAACTTTGCCTTTAGGGCATGCAATTGTGAGGAACGATTTCAAATCAAAGGACTTCATTCAAGCCTATCCTGATCATGGAGGCCTCATTCAAGGAGGCTCTAAATCAGGGAGGAATCTTCTCTCCCCCAAAAAGGCATGGTGAGCCAAGTGGCGCCCTCGCATGCGCATTCAAAGGAGACCCTTAGGTCTATAAAAATGTGAGCCTCCTCACCCCAGAGAAAAAATAGAGCTAGAGTATTTGGAGCAACGAAGTGCTGCCGAACTATACCCCCATTCCTCTTTGTGCTTCCTACATCCCTAATTTCTCTTTTGGAAGAGAGGTTATCGGGTGAACACTAGGAATGCAATCCAGATCCAAAACCTAAGAAATCGGCCACAATCCCACCCCAAACTCGTCGACACAACCCCCTAGGATATTTTGGACCCATCCCACTCGAATTGGTGTCAAAACTAGGCCCTAAACGGTGGGCGTCCCACCCCTAGGCGCCCCTCGAACTATTGCAGTCCTAATCGTCCCACCCCGGAGTGATTAGAAATTTGTGCACGATTTCTTTACTGTTATTTTTGCATTCTCTTTTATTTAATGTACTTATGCTATTGTCCAAGTTTCATTGCTTTTTGACATGATTTGACATGGTTTTTATCATTTTTATGCGTTTACTAACCTGCAGGGAGCACCGTCGGATACAGGATGACCAGGGTAGAATCTGCCAAATCTGACCTTGTAGGTCATCTCAAAATATTGTTTTTAGTCTAACCACAAGTTTGCAGGAGTTTTGGAGGCCTCTAGATGGGACATTTGCAAGGTCACTTTTTGCAAGTTTTGCTACAGTCCCCAGCGTCCCACCCAGAAGCGATTAGAAATTTATGCATGATTTCCTTATTTTTATTTTTACAATAGGTCCTTGATGATATCCTAATGCCTCTGTTAAATTTTCATTGCATTCTGACATGATTTGACTGTAGTTTTATCATTTTCATGTGTTAACTAGCTCGTAGGGCGCCACTATCACATACAAGAAAATATGGGTAGGATAGGTAGATTCTGAGCATCGGCGTACTCTTAAAATCACATATAATGCCTAACCCATGAGTTTTAGGTGATTTGGATGAGTGTATGCGGGAAATCGAAGCGCTCGCCTTGGAGAGGCCCTTGATGGGCAAACGTGTATAACGGGGCCGTTCGACGTCGCTTCGATGCAAAATTAGGTGATACCAACTCTAGATGTTGTCCTTTACATTCATATGTCATTATGTAATCGATATATCAACATTATCATTGATATTCCACAAGCGCCCACTGGAGGCCTTGGGGATTGCATGTTTTTCTAGATACGCATATGCTATTAACAATTTGTTGTCTTTTTGTACACAAGATCTCACCACCAGGAATACTAGAGGGGCAACAAGGAACGAAGAACACATGGACACAAGCGACGACAACCTTTAGCCCGCCCACTTTGAATGTGGGCACACGGAAGACGCTGGAAGCGTACCGTCCGATATTGGAAGTACGGCTTCATCCATGCATCCATTGATGTAACAAATTGTATCACATGTTCTGAGCCCTAGAGGGGGGATGTATTGTAATCGGATCAAAAGCAATATCAATAAAAGAGGCCTCGCTTTGTTTGCTTACATCTTGTTTCTGCGTCATTTCCTTCATACATTCGTAGGACTTAGCATATGTATCCATTTTTGTTTGCATCCTATCGGTACACTATATTTCTGCATTGCTTTTGATAGGGATCCCCTTGAATAAGCCCTCTATTGCTTGGGAAATAACCTACTACAGACCCATTAACTAACATTGAGAACCAGGGGCTAGAAATACAACCTTGAATAAGTTTGACCCACTCTCTATGGAAACCAAACTTGAGAAGGAAAACAAGCAAGAACTCTTGATTGATCCTATAAAAATTTTTATTCATATCAATTTAAAGGACCAGGGTAGTTTTTTTGTTGCTGAAGAAATAATGGAGGACTTCATGCAAACTTATGATACCATCAGTTATAAATCTTCCTTTTACCAAACTGCCTTGGCAAGGATCTATGATTTGGGGAAGAAAATATTTCACTATGGATGCCATAACTTTGGTTAGAATTTTATAAATCACATTACACAAACTGATGGGTCTAAAATCTTCCATAGATTTGCACATAGACCCTTTAGGAACAAGAGATATGAAGGTAGAATTAGTACCTCTTGGGATGGATTTTGCATGTTGGAGTTCAGTGATTGCCTTGCACACATTTTGCCCAATAATGTTCCAAAAGGTTTGAAAAAATCGAGGGGAGAAACCATCAAACCTAGGGACTTTATCAGGGTTTATAGTGAATAAATATTGCTTGATCTCATCTGAAGAAAGAGGCTTGATGAGCGAGGAATTCATTTCTGGAGTGACCAGGGTAGGAATGTGACTGAGTAATTGATTCTTGGCTCGATCAGAATTTTGGGGCTCGATACCCAAGAGATCTTCAAAAAAATAAGAGGCTTCCTCTCAAATTTCAAAAATATCCCTGGTAATGGAGTCGTAACCTCTGGTCAATTCCATGATTTTATTTGAACTTATGTGCTTGAAGGTGGAAGCGTGAAATGTTTTTGTATTGGAATCGCCCTCCTAAAGCAAAAGGAATCTATATTTTTACCTCCAGAACATCTCTTCTTTGCCCAAAATGTTATGATACTCCGCTAAAAGTTGTTTCTCCTCAACTTTGATTTGGTCACCGAGTTCGCCATTATATATTTTTTGTTCAATACTTTTTAGTTTATCCATACTCTGCTTTTTGCTTTAAAAAATATTACCAAAAAATTCCCTATTCCAGATTTTGAGGTTTTCCTTGACAACCTTGAGTTTATGGAAAACTTGAGTAATGAAAGACCTAGAAAAATCTTGTTGCTACCAATCAGGGATTCGGTTACGAAGATTAGGGTGTTGTGTCCACATGGTTTCAAATTTGAAAGGAATCTTGAAATTGGGACCTTTGTCATATTAAAAAAAAGGGGACAATGATCCAGATCCAAATCTTGGGAGACAAATGATATTAGCATCACCCATAACAGGAATAGCCTCTTGAGAAAGAAAAAATATGTCAAGCTTAACTTGGATATGCTGATCCCCAACTCTCCTGTTGCTCCATGTGTATTTTGCTCCTTTAATTTGAATGTCCATTAATTCACTATCAGTTACAAAATTATCAAAATCTTCAATGCTTTTGGATGGAGTGATATTTCCCCCTTGTTTATCTGATGGTAAAAGAGGGGAGTTAAAATCTCTAGCAAGGATCCATGAAAGAATTTTGAAAGCATTCCTCATGTATCTCAAGGTATACCATAAGGTATTTCTACTGGTTGGATTTTTGGGGGTGTAAACATTGGATAAAACCCATGAATAATTGTTGTCTTTGTTGTGGAATAGAATGTTCACAACTATATTTGATGAAAATATTATTCTACCTTCAACTTTACTGGAATCCCATAGGTAAATTAATCCCCTTGAAGGGCCTTGAGTAGGGCTAAAATTGAAATCGCTATTCTTCCAAATAGATTAAGTAATTTTTTGGATTTTGTTTTGGTCAATCTTTGTTTCTTGCATAATCATGATAGTGGGCATGTATTCCTTCCTCAAAGTGCATGCAAGTCTATGCTTGAAAGCACTATTGAGGCCTCTCACATTCCATGAGAGGATCCTCATTTGAAATTTTGGAAATTTTTTTTGCCTCCCTTTGACTATTGTAAGGGAGGTTTGAATATTTTTTATTCATCTTTCTCCTGACTGAAAAGGCCCTAAAAAAGAGTCTTTTGAATGCCATTGACAATTTCGTTATCCATTTATTTCTTTTTTTGGTCATTTATGGAAGGCCTTATTTTTTTTTCTCAATTTCGATATCCACAAATTATTTCTTGTAACTTCTAGTGTTGATAGGGTTGAACTCAGGTCTTGCTGAGTTAGGGTTACAAATTTCAGAGTCAATATTGATAGGAGTAGGACTACAAATTTCAATATAACCTTCGGAGGTAAGCAGAGGTTTAGAAGGAATATGGGAAGGTCTAGATCTGGATAGAGAGTGGGTTTCCCCTTGGACAACAGTGACAAGTCCAAGGGGTACAAACTCATGCAATAGGGTTTCATCAAAGGGAGCAGAATCAGAAAAAAAATATTTAGCTAAGACACCAAATTTGTTAGGGTAAGTAAAGGGAGAGGTAACCTTAGCTTAGTCATCCACCAGATATAAAACTGCAACTTGCTTCCCCTTAAGTGTAGCCGAACTCGAATTATTTTTTTGGTAAGGCCTAGTATGGTTTTGCTTTTCTTGGAGACTATCGCCTGGACGCCCAACATAGGACCTATAGCTAGCCTTTTATTTAGAGGGTTTGAGAGATAGGTACTGAGCTTTGAGGTGACCTTGAGTCTGGCACTCAATACAAAAGCGGGATTATTCTCATATTCAATAGATTGGCATATGCGATATGAGATGTAGACCAGATTAATACGGGTCGGTAGTTGAGAATCCAAATTTGCATTAACACATATTATTGCATGAATCATGCAAGTTTGAGATTTAGTGACAGGATCGATAGCTACTAATTCTCCAATGGATTTAGCAATGCCATGCAAGATGTCTTCGTGCCATAACTAGATAGGCAAATTTGGAAGACGAACCCATATAAGAGCGTAGATAATACTTTGAGTTTTTGAGTTGAAATCTTCACCTCATTTCCACAAAAAAAGACTTTTTTGACCATAAAACTAGGGCCCGCTTGTGAGTATTCATGAGACAACATCCTAGTTATTAAGGCGGATCAGGAAAAAACCTCGAGATAGGACAACCAACTCCATGTTACCTAGGGTTCTCCACTTAGAAAATGCCCACCACAATATAGACTTCCATGTCCGATCTGCCTCCAATAAATTTCCCAACCAGAGTATGGGACTCAAGAAAAATATATTCAGTCATGGTCTCATCAAGGATAACCAGATCTTCACTATTGGGAAGTAAGGTGTTGATATTGCATTTTTTTGGAAATAAATTTCTCCGCCCTTTCACTTTTTTTTAGCAAAGATGAGCAAAGGGGAAACAATATCTTTGGGAGCCACTCTGTTTATCCAAAAGATCCGTGTCATATTATTATTATTATCTTAATTTTTATTATTATATATATTTTTATATTAAAACTTGTATAATATTTTAAAGTAGACTATAATATTTTATGGTAGTATAAAACTTTAAAAACCAACATTAAATGTCTCTCAACTCACTTGTGTAAGTATTAGTAAAATTTATGTTGTTTATCATTCCTCTAAACTTAATCTCCGTGACCAAAAGTTGCCGATCATTTAAATTTTAATAACATTCTTAGAAGTCACTTGACTTTCTTATAAAGCAATTTGCTATTTCTCTTAAACAAGAGAAATTGCTATTATAATTGTTTGTTATAGTTTATTGAGGGCATTCGTGAACCCGTAACTTAGTTTATTTTTTAAAGAATGATAAGGAAAATCAAAAGTTTCCTTAATAATATTACGACTTCACAAAAAAAAGACATTACTGTAGTTTTTTTTGTATTAATATGCTCAGCATATAGATCATCTAATTCAGATATGGAGATTGGAGAATAACGTCGTGCATAACTGTGTGAAAGAAAATTGAGGGCTTATCAGTTGCTGAATATACCTGTAAATGACCGTCTTTTTATTAAAGAAACACAATTAGTTGAACATAAACTCTCTACTAGTTTGATGAATTACAGAATTTACGAATAAAAAAATGTCAACTTACATTTTTTTAAGAGGCAATATGATACATATATAAAAGAAATATTATATGATTATTTAACAACGGTGGATTAAGGGTTTTGAAAGTTGTTCCTAACTTTTTACAAGAGTAGATTAATTAAAATAAAAGAATAAAGATATTAACATGGCAAAAACCATTTTTTTTATAAGATGGATTAAGGGGTTTTGAAAGGTATCCAAACCTTTTACAAGAGTGGATCAACCAATTAACTAAAAATAAAGAATAAATATATCAACATAGCACCAAAAAAAATTGTAAGACAAACAAACAACAAAACTACACAACGGAATAGGACAAACAACAAATTTTCCCAAAAATCCCTACACCAAAATGCTTTGATTTAATATTTAAATAAACCTTTTAATATAGATTCAAGATTTAAATTATGTGAAACTAAATTATACATTATTTTTAATAACCAACCAGAGTATAGTCGGATATATTAGCTAGCTAAATAATAGCTGGATATATTAGGTGAATAATTTGTTTTTAAGATCTATTTATATACCTGTTATCTTAGGATATTACAAAATAAAAATGGCTGTACTTTAATGTTTTTAAAATAATTATTATAAAAGATTTAGCCCTTAATTGTGACTTCCCTGGGAACAACTTCGTTTTTCGCCATAGTGTTGTTGGCTGCAACGCCCCCTGTGAGCGGGTAGGAGGAGGGGACGTTGTCACAGGGGACGTTGTGTGGTGTGTAGGCGGACACGTGAACGCCCAGAGCAGCCCTGCCGGAAGGATCGAGATTGTTGGACCATGCTGCGTCCCACTCCACTGCCTTGGCTGTGCTACACGCCACGCTTGGCCCTCCTGGAACTGTTAACCTTGCCGAATTCTGCACATTTGTAATTTCCACTTTTATATCACTACCTATCCTATACTTACAAATAACATCTGAAGAACGCTTAACAAGTCCACCCACCTGAGGAAAATATCTTTCAAATATCATCCTGTAGTAGTAAGCCTCCTTACTTGTGGGTGTATTGTGAGGAAATACGTACTTGGCATTGCCCAGCATTATGTCTGTCACCTGAAAATCAACCAAAAAAAACAAAAAATTCACTTGGGGCCTTCCAAATCTACGAATTAAACATTTTTTCGGCAACCTGCTGTTTAAGAGAACACGTATACAGAACAATTGCTGGCTAAAATAAAGAAAAAGCTGTCTGGAAACGAAGCGTAGCCGCAAGTGTGAAGAGTGAGAGAGCAATTTTGAAATTCGGGGATGTAAAGAAAGAGACACGCACATGCGCTGCAGCGTGTGATTTCAAACCATCAATCCAACTGTAGCCAACCCCGTCACTGAACTGCTCCTTTTGTCTATACAGAATGTGCTGCACTAACCACGGCCTCAAATGTTAATTAAAGTTTCTAAAGAAGTATAACCGTAGGTAAATCTCGGCGTGGTCATGGTCAAACCTTTGGAAGATAAGGATTTTCTTCGTCATCGAATGCCTTGCGCAAAACCCACTTCTCAATCCGGCCTACGTCAGGCCTCACCTGTCACAATTTTTCTTATTCCAGTCAGATCGAAATCGAATTCTCAGATTTCAGTCTTTCTCAGATATCTATGTAATTAGGGCGGGTTTTCAGTTTTCTTTCCAAAAATATAAATTTAAACCATTGTAGAGCGTAGTGGGTACACTTATGTAAGTAACCTTGTATAAAAATATATATTATATTATATTATATTATATTATATTATAGAAAAGATACATAAAAGAGTGAGGAGACATTTTGACGTTGAAGCTAACCATTTTCCACTCAGGATCAATGTCCATGGCAACGTTAATAAATTCCTTGTCTAGAAATGGCACACGCGCCTCTAAGCCCCATGCGGATGTGGACTTGTTCGCCCTCAAGCAGTCATACATGTGAAGCGCCTTTATCTGCATTGCATCCACGATTCACACATTCCGACATAAAGTTGAGCCCCCCTAAAGTCAATCGAAGGGCAGTAGGCAAAGAGAAAAAATTCAGGGTGTGCTGACCTTGCGACAGGTTTCGCGATGAAATTCCTCTTTGTTAGGCGCCTTGTGGAAATACAAATAACCCCCAAATATTTCGTCAGAGCCTTCCCCAGAAAGAACCATCTTTACTCCAAGAGACTTGATCTTACGAGACATTAAAAACATTGGGGTGCTAGCTCTTATTGTCGTTACGTCGTATGTTTCCACGTGATAGATAACGTCCTCGAGCGCATCTATGCCGTCCTGTCATGCAATGAAACATTACTTATATTCCCCTCTCCAATACATTAACATAAGAAGAATCACAGCTCTTTAGAAGTTACGACTAGAGATGGACGCAAATGCCTTAAATTAACGAATAATACCTGCACAGTGAAGTGAAATTCCTGATGAACAGTACCGAGGTAGTCTGCAACCTCTTTCCCAGCCTTCAGATCTGGTGACCCCTGCTTGGATGGAAAGCAACATGTTACAAAACGGAGTTTAGACTTTTATAAGAGAAAGGGTACCTGCAAATAATAATGAGACCTAAGAAAAATGAGACCTTTAATCCGACACAGAAAGAGTGGAGCTGTGTCCCCCACAGTTTGGCGGCTTTGGTGCTGGCCAAATGGCGGGCAGCAACAGCAGCAACTAATGAGGAGTCCAGCCCTCCTGAAAGAAGTACTCCGAAAGGAACATCCGTCATCAGCCTTTTTACTACGGCCTGTAATTCATCGTCGTTCAAAAACCCAGTTTAGTTAAACGATAGACATCCCAAGGAAAGTTATGTATCATTTCAAAAAACTGACAGATTTTGTGAAGGACTTATGATTTTTATTAGTCGACATTATAGAGAGCATGGCACAAGGATGGTTCGCACATTCTCAAAAGCTCGTCTTAGAACCAAGGTATCATATGGGATCGATGGAATTTTTTCTGAGAACCATGGTGGGTTGTACCATCTGCGTAAGCCTCCTGTAACAACCATCATAAACAAATTCAAATCATAACTTATACAAATTCTTATCCTATTGCTATGTACATACCTTCTTTGCTGGAGAATATATGGCCGGGAGGAAACGCCTCAAAACGTTCACAATTATCATTCAAAGCTTTCATTTCTGAGGCAAACCAAACAGATCCTGCAAGGACAAGAGTAATAGTAAAGGAATCAGCCCATAAAAGATTAATTATGAACCATATGTATTTAGTGTACTACTTACCATCGATTCCCCATCCGATATAAAGGGATGTAATTCCAATGGCGTCTCGAGCGACAAGGAAGCTGCCATCGCGTGTGTCGAGCAGAACGATCGAAAACATCCCATCCAACATGTTGACAAAATCCTCTCCATGCTCCTCGTACTTGCATCACAATTCACAATGGATTTTATTATCAACAATAAACAAGCCTTTGCAATTAAGACCCTAAGAATATTTACATCCCTTGGAGAGCGGTACCTTGAAAAACAAAGTTAGGCAAACCTAGGTACATATCCTCTTTAGCAGATTACTTACTAGATGAGCTATGACTTCACAATCACTACCAGTCCTAAAGGTGTGAGATTTCAGTCCTTCCTTCAGTTTCTCGTGATTATAAATTTCTCCGTTGACCTGCGATTGCAAGGGAATACATCAATACATCTAAGGATACAATGATAAAAATTCAAATCGACATAGATAAAGTTTTGATGAAACTGCTAGAGAGGCCTGGTATTCATTCAAATCTCCAATAAAGCCCTTATAATAACACGATCCTTCGATGTAAACCTTGGCTATTTTTAGCACTTGTAATGGAATCTATTTAATATGACTTTCAGCATTTGTAGTTCATATCAAATAGACAACTGAGACGTCTCAGGAAAGTGAGACAACTAAAACACATATTGCACTACTTTTGATATAGTGCAGATTTATTAAACACTTTAGCACAGTGGAACCAAGTTAGTAAGGAATAGGAAATAGAAATAAGAGGACTCACAGTAACGACTATCTTCTCATCTTCATTGTATAGTGGTTGATCTCCAGAGGTAGGATCTATTATGGCCAATCTCTGGTCAGCAAGGAAGGCGTTCTCGCTCTGAAACAGTCCGCTCCAATCAGGCCCTCTATGCCTCAGCCTGCACACACAGAAAAGTATTAACGTGCAACGAAACTTTAATCATGAAATATACTATTAAACTTGCCCTTTGAAACATATTTCGCCATGAAATATACTATTAAACTTGCCCTTTGAAACATATTTCGCCATGAAATATAGTATTAAACTTGCCTCTTTGAAACATATTTCGACTACTATACGTTGAATTTTTATTCCCTGATCCGTTCAACGGCTAACGTGGGAGGTGGTGGGAGTCAGTCGAAGAAAAATAAATAAAATATTATACTAAATTAAACTTTTCTTTCATCGAATTTTCTCAATCCCCCAAGCTAAACGTGGAATATCATAATACATCAAGTTTCCTTTCGGAAATACTTATTATCACGTTACATGCAGTTCCATGTACCATGAAGACCAGATCTAACACTTTATATATATATATATATATATCTTCTACACACATCATCAGCTTTCACCAATCGGTCAGATCTAACACAAAGTTTATATATAGTACACATATCATCAGGTTTCACCAATCAGTTACATGCAGTTCCATGTGCCATGAAGACATTTTTTTTTTTTTTTACACAAGCTTATATATAAGCATCATTATGTTTGTGAAAAATATCCTAAAACTCTAATCAAGATATCCTATAAAAATATGTAACTTTAACAACGTATGATATATTTAATTTTACATATTTTCGACTAAATTATAAATTTATGATGTGGGATATATAAGGTTAATCTAGAGATGAAAAAAAATAACAGCACAACACTTTCTTATAAAAATATAAAGGCGAAGAGAATAGATGGATACTCTTCTTTGCACATCATCAGCATTAAGAGGCAATTACCAATTTCCATTACAGATGTTTCGGAATATAATGGAAAGAGACAAAACCGAAACAATCTACTAATTCATACCATGCAATAAACTTGTGATATTTTACAAGATTATACCTGCGGGAGAGTTCTAATACTCTAACACGCTTGGCATAGGACGTGTCTGAACAACCCAACACAGCTAAGATTCCGCACATATTCACTGGCTTGCTTTACTACAACACTAAAATTAAAAAGGAGCTCGATATCTAGAGCGCTATGGGATACGAAGAAGAGCAAGAGCAAGAGCGCTTTGCATTGAGGTGGGATACGAAGAAGAGGAGGAAGATCAATTTATAGAACAATTTGGATAAGGAAGACATCTACATGAAAGGAAATTTACGACGCGGCAGGTTGAAGCCAGCACCGTGGGACCGCATTGCCCTACCCATAATATCCCTCTTCAAACCGTCTTTAGCTTTTCTTTTTATTTTAATATTGCCAAAGATTTTTGCCACAAACGGGGAGAGAAAGACATATATTTTCCACTATGAAACAAATAATTAACTACAAAAGAAATAGTTAGGTCTTTTATTAAACCTGCTGTCGGTGTCGGTGTCGCTGTTAAACCAGCTGTCCCTTTGAATAATTATCCAGACGACACTGTTGTTATGACAGAAAGTTAAAAAAGAATAAACGATTACAGAAAGGAATTACCATTGTACACGCAAAAGGCAAAAGTGTTCTTATAGGCTTATCGGTTTGGCCAGTCCATTGCTGACGTCACTCCCAATTTCGATAGGCTTATGGGTTTGGTCAGTCCATTGCTGGCGTCACTCCAAATATCAAGCCTTGTTAGCATTTTCCATTCCTCGCATCACATGGCGCTTTCTGCCAGCATTTTCCATCACTGTCACTCCCAATTCCGAGTCTTATTAGCATTTTCCATCTCTGGCATCACATGGCGTTTTCTGCCTGTCGTGAACGTGCATTGAGTGCTCCAAGGACACATCTTCTTTTGCCAAGTTCAGGTTAGGTGGATTGGTAAGTGGTAGTTTGGTTGGGTACTCATCAAGAGGAGAATTAGGTTCAAATCTTAGTGGTGTCAGTTAGCAAAGGCAGTAGTCTGTTCTGAATCTTCTGAGTGCGCCTAGACGGACCATAAGGGCAAACCTCTACCGCGGTCCTTATCTCACGTTGGGTGTCAACGTTATCAAAACAAATAGGTCTGTTGGAAGCAGTCCCTGTGGTTTGAACCCTGACCAGAGGTTTGTTGGAAGCAGTCCCTGACGAATAGGTCTGTTGGAAGCAATCCCTGATGACATTTCTTTGCAGTGGCATATTCTGTTGGAATTTCGTTTCAATGACAATTCCTATGTTCTTCAATAACATATTTCTATATTAAAATTTAGTTCCACTTTAATACTTATATTTATTTATTTTTAATAATATTTACTCAAGAAAATTAATATCCTCTGTCCGTCAACTAGCAGGTCGCTAGACAAGATTCGACAAATTCGGGTGTTAACTGTAACAGATGCGCATCTAATCTGCTCACCAGATGCGCATATCCTCTAGTTTCATTTGATCTACCATAAGGATTATCCAATTGTGATTTGCCGCTAATGATGTATGAAGAATATTTATATGCAAGCAGATCCACGATGTGGCCATCCTATAGGCGGTTCTATCTAATAAAGTTCAGAAGTGACGCCCCCATACGGAGACAATCAAGCATCAACCTCTGCCGTCCACAGGCCAGAAAAAGAAGCTTATTGATAAAAGGAATCAAATAATTACATAACTACTTTTGGTTTAAGACGAAAACACGTGAAACCATCTTATTATTTTTAAATCCCACTTTAGCTGGCAAGGATCCCTGAACATTTTTCATAATTTAAAATAAAAATATAATTAATAAACATAAAAAAAATCAATCAACTCAGCATGTCATCATCTCAAGGTGCAGTATCATATTCGCAATACACCGACTCCGACTTTGCGTGTTTTTAGTTGAAAACTTTTGCTTGAATGATGTATGTATGATGTGACGTAAACTAGTGAAATATTAAAATGGTAGAAATAGATATATGTTGTGTTTTTTTAAATATAATATATATATATATATTTTACTATAACATGATCACACTCTACTAATTTACATTTTTATATATTACATATTTTAAGTTGTTTTAAATATTTTAATTAAGTAAAAAAAATCTCAAAGGACTTTTAAGGATATTCAAAGTTTTTTTTTGAGAGGATTAAGAAATGTTATGAGCTAATGAATAGTTTGATGGATTAATTAGAGAATATCTATATTTTCAAAGAAACTATATTCCTTTAAATATTCTTCTTTGGTTTAGTTTAATCTTAATCTACTCTAGATGCACATACAATAATTATAACTAAAATGCTCTTCAATCTAATATTAAAATAAAATAATATTTTTTATTTCAAGAGCAAGGATGCAAAAGGGCATGCAATAAACAAAGTCTAAGATGTAAGCTACATGCAATTTTGTTTACAATGTTAATGCTAAAAATATTAGATTAAGATGCATCCCCTATGTGATTAAGATTGACTAGTTCATTATTTTCTCTTTATTGATACTAATGATAAATAAAAAATAGAAACTAATCTAAGCAAACAACAAACAAAATCTAATTCCTAAATGTTGAAATGATAGAGATTGGGGGACAAAAAAATATGTTTCTACCACAATGGAAGAAGCGTCACCTACTCATAAAAGTGATATTGGTGTTATAGTTAGTTGTTGATGTTATCACCAAAACATATAAAATAGGAAAAAAATGGAGTGAGTGTAGAGGGGCTTGTCTGATCTAGTGAAAGATAGTTAACTTTCTTACTGTAGTGATCATATCCTATTCATATGATAGAAAACGTTAAATATGATAAAATCCTAAAATAAATGTTATAATGGCAATAGCATCATTAGCACTATCATTGTCTATGCTTTTGCTTTGTGTAAAACATAGAGCAATAGTGTGACTAACCTACAATCTAGTGATGTTATCGCTTTTGAGAGTAGAATATTAAGATTGTATGTAAGATAACTTAAGATAATTATGACAATGATCAAGGGATCTAACCTAGAAGGACAAAGGCCTTATAAAGGAATAAAGAGATGAAGATTTTCTTGCTTAAAAAAAATATTAAATACTAAAAAATGAACGACTATGCTAGATGCAAGCGCAACATAATAAATGCAAAGAGTAGCCTAAAGATTAAAGCTAAAGATAAAATCAAAGAAGAGCTAATAAGCAAAGGTAAAGTGGAAACAACAAAAGCCAAGATAGCACGTTGTTTCCCACTTTTTTGGAAACTTGCTAAAAGCTCACTTGTTGCATGGTCGTCCTCCTAAATGCTAGAGCTTGATGCTTTGATGCTTGATGATGATTTATTTATTGAGATATCGCTTGTAGGTTTGCTTAGGTGCCTAAATTCTTGCTTAGAATGAGATATTGAATGCTTGAAGGATGAGAACTAAGTACTTACAAGATTGAGCCAATGTTTTGGTATAATATTACCATGTAAATGCTTAAATGCCTATGATTTTAAGGATATTTTGATAGAGTTTTGATGCTTGAAAAACTTGATGAAATGACCACCCCAAGGGTTGAATTTATAGGTATCCATGGCTTCTTGAGGGAGGAGATGCAATGAATGGAGACATGATGGAAGAAGGTAAGGATTTGAAAGGGATCAAAAGAGGATCAAGATGAATATCATGAGAATAAAAAGTCTTGGTCTTGGGGTTTTGTTGCAAGTATGGTGGATCAAAAGGCATGATTGGATTTATTAGCGATGGGTATCTTAAAAGAAACAAGGAATCATGTCTCCAATATTTGGCATATGATATGTCAAAAGTGTTGGGAGGTAGTAACACTAGCAGGGCTATCACAAGATGGTAGTTGGAGATAAAAAAAGATAGGGAGAGGTCAAAGTTTAAAGTTTGGTAGAAGTGCCACTAGGGTCATGGTAGCAGCACTGGCCTTACCACTCATGCCCTAACACTATCACTCTTGGAACAATAAATGCTCCAAATTTGGGCACAAGGAAGGTTGATTTAGTTTGGATGGTTAGAAGGCTATTTGATGAGGGGAATGACAAACTTGAAAACTCTCCCTATGGTCAAAATTGGGTGTCTACATTTTTCCCTTTTGATGCATTTATTACATAATAAATGCATCAAAAATTGACATAGATACCCCAATTTTGAGATAGAAATATTTGTTGTTGCTTATAGTTGATGATGGTGGATGAGGTATGTGGAGATTGTTTGCTTAAAAGTGATGTTAAAAATTGTGTTTCAGATAATATTAAAATGCTACCTTGCTCCAATGTATCCCCTCAAGTTTTAGAGGAAAAATCAAGTTGGACTACGAAAAATTTACTTGATAATGGTCCACACTAGTATAGTGATAAAATATTAGGAGAGAGGTTGGATTTGGAAATATGAGGTTACTGATGAAGGACTAAAGATGTGTGATTAGATTGAGAGGAATACATAATGTGAGGATGGATAGATTAAATTTTAAAATAGATTTGTTTGCATATTAGATTATGAGGGTTGATTTAGATTAGATGGGCATGGATATGATGGTTGATGTTGAATTAAAGATGATTAATTAAAAGTTTCTTAAAATATTAAATAATGAAACATGAAAGATAAAATATGAGAGGGAAGAAAGAGATGATGAGGGACACAAAAATCTACCAAAAATTATTATTTTTTAAACATATACAAGTATGTACAACTCTATACAATATTTGTCTTTAGATAAAGCTTCATGTCTAAAAGACTTTTGTTGCTATACTAAAATTTACCTTTAAGTAAAGATTCATTATTAAAGGAATTATTCTATAAGATTTTTTACTAGCATTTGCACATGGAGCTTTAATTTGTTATTGAGATTTACCTTCAAGCATATGCCTGTTTGCATGACCTTTAGATAAATACTTAAAGAAAATTTGTTAGATTTGCCCAAATAATGTATGGTTAACTTACTAGGATACAAGATATATTTAGTGATATATAACATTTTCCTTTAGACAAAGCTTCATGCCTAAAGGAATTTTTTTTCTGATATTTTCTACTAAGATTTACCTTTAAGCAAAGCTTCATGCTTAAAGGACTTTTGTTGTTGCTTTTCTTGTTAGATTTAGGGTGTTATGATTTGCATTGACCATTAGATTTAGGGAATTTTGATTTGCTTTTCCTATTATATTTAGGGAACTTTGATTTACTTTGCTCATTAGCTTCAGGACATTTTGATTTGCTTTACCCATTAGCTTTAGGGCATTTTGATTTGCAATTCTAGTTAGCTATAGAGTGTTTTGATTTTTCTTTGTGTGTTATCTTTAGGTCATTTTGTTTTGTTTTACTTGTTATATTTAGGAAATTTTGATTTTATTTTCCCATTGGCTATAGGGCATTTTTGTTGGATTATATTACATTATTTGGTACATGCTAATGTACCCTCATGGTACCTTCATGCTACATATTGTAAATATTATATTAGAGTTGAGTCTTGGTTTAGAGTGTAAGTAATTTTTTTATGTAATGTTATAATATGTACGAATTGCACAAGCGTTATGTAATTATGTATGTGTAAGAAATGCACAAGTATCATGTGAGTAAGTGTGCAAGTGTAATGTGAGTTTATATGCACAAGTGTCTTATATTTTAGTGTGCACAAGTGTCCTTAGAATAGAGTGTGCTAAGTGAATAGTCATGTCTAGGTGTGCATACAAGATAGTCATGTGTATGCAAGTATCAAGTAGAGAAGCCAAGAGCCATGAGACTTGAAATATGGAAAGGAATAGTCATTTATCCAAAGAGTCATTATACTATGGCTATCTAGCACTCCATAGAGAAGCATTGAATTCATTCAATAAATCATACAATTATCAAGTGTAGAGATTCAAGTGCTATATTTGTAAGAGAAAGAGGAGTAATAAAGATTACATACATTTTGAGCAATTAATATTGTAAGTTGTGCTACATGATTTATACATGTATGATTCAGGCTATTACATTTATATTGTTGTTTATTAATGAATGTTAATTGATATATTATAAGCCTTTATTTACATATTAATTTGCTTCTATTATCCTACTTACATAATTACCTTGATCTTACAATTTTGTAGTTATCTAATATTTAATCCTGTGGAATCTATCATGTGAGTTTTATCTTAATATTAAGGCTTAAAAAACCATCAATTTTGATTTTGCTTTACCCATTAGCTTTAGGGTGTTTTGATTTAGATTTTCCCTTAAGTAGATGCCTATTTTCTTGATATTTAGATAAATTCATAAAGGATATTTGATTAGATTTATTTACCTAATAGAGATGTGTCATAGAGAACTTAAGATTGATTGGTGTGACAATGAATGATGCCCCTAGTTTCCCCCACATAATTTATTATGCAGGAGAACAATAGATGACAATATTGATAGCACTATCAACACCTACAAAACCTCACAATATCCATCATGTAGCCATTTATGAGATAGAAGAAGTTGATTTTATTGAATTTACCATCAAAACCTATGAAATTCACAATATTCATCATGTAGAAAAGGAATTGTAGTTCTGAAGACTTGATAAATATGATATGAAACAAACCAAATTAAACTAGATATTTGATTCAGAAAAATTGAAAGAGATAGATCAAGAGAGGTAAATGGTTGCACAAGCCTAGATTTGATTTACAATGACGTAAATAAGAGAATCCACTCACATCAATCATCTAGGGCAATGCAAGAATAAACTATTCTAACTAGGATCATCATTTGCACCATCGTAGATCCTTGACTTAAGAAACAATAGGTATTCTAGGTATAGACAAGCATGCACACACAATTAGGTATAAAATCAAGAAAAATTCAAGTAGGTAGTATCAAGCAAATAAATAAAACCTTTTAAGATGTATTATTTTGATTAGTTCATCATAACCATTAAGTTTGGTTACCACCTTGCCACACTTAACAAAAAAGAACTTAAAGAACTAGATACCTTTTAAGATACATTATGTTTAGTAGTTATTTAAGTTCTTTTTTGTTAAGTGTGGCTAGGTGGTAATATCCTAAACCAAAATTAATGGTTATGATGAATGGACCTAGTCAATTAGACTTAAACTTATCTTTGAGCTTGGATTTGACATTAGTGTTATTTTGATTCTCTTTGAGAATGAGATCACCAACCTTGAAGGAGTGGGATTGTACCTTCTTGCTATAGGTATGCTTAAGCATTTTTTGATAGACCTATAGGTTCTCTAGGGCATGGATTATTTTTTGTCAAGAAATTCCAACTAGCTAAGATAGGCTAGCTGATATTTATCTTTAATAGAGGAGTCTTGTATTAAAATGCATAATAAAGGTACCTCAAACTTGAAAGGGAAGATAAATTTAATTCCATAAACCAAATCATATGGAATCACACTAATTGAAGTTTAAATATTGATGCGATATCCTCACAAGGTGAGATAAATCTAAACATGTCAATGTCAACTAGTTTTTTGATAAGATTTATAAGGATCTCGATAAGAGTCTATTTAGAAGTTTTATCTTGGCCATTACCGTGAGGATAATAAGGTATTAACCATTTTTGTTGAATCATGTACATAGCACAGAATTTATGGATATACTTATTCTTGAAGGTTATTCTATTGTTACAAATTAACATAAAATGGACATCATAGCAATAAAGGATCTGGTTAAGGATAAACTTGGAGACTTGGAATCCAGTGGTTAAGACTAAAGGTATGGATTTAACCCATTTGGTGAAGTACTTAGTAGCTATAATGATGAAAATTTTCCCATTAAATGATACCAGGTTGATCATCCAAGTGATGTCTAAGCCCCAAATGGAAAAAAGCCTAAGGGATATCAAGGGTTGAAGAGCTTAGGATGGAGCATGAATAATATTTCCATGATTTAAATACTTAACACATCTCTTAACATAATTTCAAAGTTCCTTTTACATGGAGGGGTAATAATAAACCATCCACAGAAGTCTCTTGGTGGTGGAAACTCCACTAAAATGACCACCACATGATCCATCATGGGCCTCTTTGATGACTACTTGGGATTTGTATGAGGTTAACCATCTAAGGATAATACCATAAAAATAATGATAGTATAATATATCACCAATTATAACATGTCAACAGACACATTACTTAATATTATTATGCTTGTTATGATTTAAACTAGCAAGCAACACATCAAACCTAAGGAAGACAAAGATATTATTTTACCAAGGATTAGAAGAAGGAAATGTTTCTATAGAGAAGAATTATGGAGAAAGATAGAAATATTATATGGTTGAGGACTCCCTAAATTATTGAATTATTATTTTGGTTTATTCATCATCCAACTCTAAAGGTATAAGAGATGCAACAACAACCATAACACCAACACGACAATTGCTATATCGAGGGATAGCTTTGATGATGATTTTGTCAAAAGTAGATATTAGATTAGAAATGATGTATTTATATGTCCTAATACTTTTTTATTTCATTTGATAAACACCATTGACTTGTTTTGGATAGGATATTAAGAGTTGTAGGATCTATGAATGGCTAATTGTGATCAACTGACTGCAAGATAGCGACATTCGTAATTTAGAGAAAATATCACCCAAAATAGAAGTCATTTTGGCTTAGATAGGTTCAAGGATCATCTTGAGGAGGATTGTGTGGGTTGTCCTTTGTATCATAATGATATTTATTGGTAATCATATCTATATATTCTAGGGTAAGAATATTTATACTAGAAAAGTATGTAAATCAAGAAGAGATAGGATCTATGGGGAGTGATAACCCATTTTCATCTTCCACATCCCAATCCAATATTTTTAAGGAAAGGATGTTGTCATGGGACTACCTAAAGGAAGGGTTGATTTTATCTATACTATCAGATAAAGAAGAAGAAAAAGAGGTTGACTATAGCTAGGGATGTAACCAATCCCATATGGTCCCATCCAAGCATCGACATCCAAGGGCTCTTTTATGCCCTATTCATGCAAGCCTAGACCTTTTCCTTAATATACCATGTTGTAAAGCATCTAATTTAAAATAAGATATGATTTTGATAGCATGAAACATACTATCATTCAGCCAAGAGATATTTACTACCATGGATTTGGTCATCGTTTGTAGTATCGATGCAAATAAAGAAGAAAAATCTAACTTGTATTGTTTTACCTTATTGGCTTTTTAAGCCTTTCTACCACAAAATATCATGGAATATTTCATAGGATCCAATATAAAATAACCACAATATTAAAGGTCAAAGTAATAATAATATGAGTAGAATAATATGAGCAAATTAATATGTATATCAAGGCTTAAATAATAAATAAAATAACATTAATTTATATACTAAAATATAAATGTAAATAGCATGAATCATTCATGAACTATGAATGAATAAAACTTACAATATTAATTTCTCAAAATGTATACAAGCTTTATTACTCCTCTTCCTCTTACAATGAGATATATGAATCATATTCTTGTTTCTTGATCCTTGATTCTTTCCTATGGAGCATTGTCTCCATAATATAGCCATAGTAATGTGACTCTTTAGGTACTTTACTATTTCTCTCCATATTCCAAGTCTCATGACTCTTGGTTTATCAACTTGCCACTTGCATACTTGATGGACACTTGACTCTAAGATACTTGCACACATCCACATTATTCTTGTAACCTACATGAACTCCTAATCTAGGATACTTGTATACATCCTCATATTACATATTTGCACTCTTATATACAAGACACTTATGCATATTCTCTTGCATTTCCTACACATTAACACTTACATAAAAGAGTAAATATAAATCACACTCTAAACTATAGACTCAACCTTGATCTATTATATATATAAATGTACCATGGGTACATTATCATGTACCAAATAATATAATATTCCTCAACATACCCTTTCTACTAGAAGGTAAGCCTAAGGTTTAAGGAGATGGAGAGAGCATGGCTAGGTCTAAAAAGGACTTATTATTATCTTGATTATTGATGTAAGGTTGGTTAAATTAGAGGTTTGAGCTTTAAATTTGCTATTAGGTTGATTATTTAAGGTTAGAGACCTTAATGCATCATTTATAGGAATCTAAGAAGAAGAATATGAATAAGGTGTTTGAAGATATGGATTGCGAGAAGGGTAAAGATGAGCCTTGGAATTTTCAATCTCGGTCACCTGAAAAAATGTGAATGGCTCAAGGTCGGATAGAATGTGATATGTCTTTTCGTGGTATTGATATTTTAGGAACCAATGGAAATTTGATGGAATAACCCACATCACATGTATATGCGGCCTTCTAAGAAGAATAATATAGGTTAGGTCACAAGGCATGACATAGAAGAGAGTGTTGAGAATGTAGAGATAAACTTTGAGGGATAAGACTATAGTTTATTTAGACTCACATTCCCCATTATCAAATGCCCTGATAACAAGATTAAATTTCACTAAATCTTGTTGGGTTAGCCCAAAATTATTGATTAACTTTAGGCTACAAGAATTTAAACTGGAGCAATTGTTGACTAGAATTTGCTTGATGAAGGTGTCGTTGATATGGCTTGTGATGTACAATAGGAAATATTCAACCATAGAGTGTGGTAGGATATCATACTCATATAATAATATGGTTACATGATTGACCCCAATGGGTCCCACCATAGAAGTGATATTTAGGGCTAAGATATTGAGAAATAATTTGTTAACTTAAAAGTTTTATCAAGATGTCCTTATGCACTAGAGATATCCTAAGAAGATCAAGAAGAGAGATTTTTATTGGGGTACATTCAAGTTGTTAATACAAATTGAAATTACCCTTATGTTTATTTAGTGTTTGGATGATGAATGGTGTTCCTTCAAGGGGAGAAGTTTCTTTTGCATCAAGGACCAAAGAAGATCTGGAAGGTTGATTAGATGAAGGATTTTTGTGTTGTTACCTTGTTACAACATAAATAGAAGAAGATTGACTAGAAGAAAGGACCATTCCCACCATCCTTTGGTTTAGAGGTATAATGTTCCTATAGTGAACATTGTTTGTTGCCTTTTAATTTTGATTATGATTTGGCAATGGATCTTGAAAAATTCCAAGATCTTGATTAGAATAAAGTTGAGAGTTAGAGCTACTAAAAACAACTTGATCATTTTCATTTAGGTCTTGGATAATATCCTTAAGGCTCAAGCATTTATTGGTCACATGACCATTGGTGCAATGGAAGGCACAATGCACATCGAGGAAGAACCAAAACACTTTTTCTCTTTCAAGTTATAAGGTTTTAATACATGGAGTATCCACTATTTTGACTATAAGGAGTTGGTCTAGGATGGATAAAGGAGGTTGATCTAGTTGGGAGTATTGCATCCTAAGTTTTGATAGTTAAATTTTCCTTGAAAAAGCTTTTGGAGGGCCACCATTGATGTGGGAAACACTCTTAAAAAGGCAACACAAAATGGCACAAATGAAAACTGAGAATTGCATTAATCAAAAATATATTTATAGGTATGTATGCCTTTACAAGTCGGCATTTAATACACACGATCCATGTGAGTATTAAATGCAATATCATGATCCATGTGAAAAGGGATAATATTATAGAATATAATATTAATCCCTATCATTCCTCCCCACCGTAGAAGCATTGGACTCCAATGCGCTCAAAAGGGAAGGAAAATCTTGAACCATATGACTGTGAGAAAGCCAACGAGCCTGATGTGGAAGTTGTCCACGATGTCCAACAAGATAGGAAGTGGAAGAACCTTGGCGTGTGGTATGTGTCTTGGTGTCAAAAAGATGATATTCCTCCAATGGAATATGGAAATCAGGTACAACCTCTATTGGATGACTAATGACTGGTTCACTCTCCAAAGTAGATTCATGGTACAATTGGAGTAAGTCAACATTGACAACATCATGGATGCCCAAGTGTGCTGGAAAATAAATACAGAAATAATTCTTGAAAACCTGTTGGATTATAGTGTAAGGCCCATAACGAAGAGGTTTGATCTTGCTATGTGCCTTCTTCGAAAACCTGCGGCGATCAAGGTACAACCAAACTCTGTCTCCAACCTAGAATGAATGTGGAACACGATGATGATCCATGGCCTGCTTCTACTACTGTTGGATCTTCTACAAAATGTGAACAACCTTGGACTGGAGCTGTTGCAAGTGCTGAATGAAAGAGTGAGCTCTGTCTTGTTCTTTGTGCATGTGGACTGTGACAGGGGATGAAAGCGATAAGGGTAACTCATATGGAGCAAGAGGTTGAAAACCTAGACATACCTCAAATGGGGAATGACCTGTGGATGAATGGACAACCCTATTGTATGCATGCTCAATATGAGTTAGACTCAAATCCCACTTAGACGGACTCGAATGATGGAAGACACACAGACTTTGGACAAGTGTACGATTGACGACTTCTGTTTGACCATCTGACTATGGATGAAAGGCTATGGAAAAATTAAGGGACACTCCTAATAATTTCCACAAAGAACACCAAAAGTGATTGATAAAATGAGAATCACGACCAGACACAATACTGGTGGGAAGACCAAACGAACATCATACGACATCAAAGAACATTTGGGCTAAGTCAACAATAGAACTGATTTTACGACAAGGAATGAACTTAGCCATTTTACTAAAATGGTCAACTATGACAAAGACACAATCATGTTGACGGACAGTCATAGGAAAACCACTGACAAGATCCATAGAAATACTTTCCCAAGGACGGGAGGCAATGGGTAAGGGTATACTAAGACCAAACTTATGGTTAGTTGGCTTAGACCGACTACAAAGGACACACTATTTCAGGTACCTGAGAACATCACGTTGCATGTGGGGCCAAAAAAAGAATCTCTACAAATGATGAAGAGTCTTATGTTTGCCAAAATGACCACCATAAAGGGTAGAATGGGCCTCCTTCAAAAGGGATTGTCGGTTCTCACGGGGGACACAAAGTTTATCGAGATAGTAAAGCAAACCCTCCTTAAGATGGTAGTCCTAGAAAGGGAACAAGTTTGAGGAAGAAGGATGTTGTAAATATTGATAAACTTGTGCAAAGTTAGGGTCATGAGGATACTCAGAAGGCCAATATTGAAAACCCAAGTGAGAAGTAGTGACAATGGTTAAAACATGAGCAAAAGGAGAATGACGAAGACAATCAACAACAAAATTTTGACTACCCTTTTTGTACTTGATGACAAGGTGAAACTGCTAAAGGTAGGAGGCCCATTTCATGTGGCGTGCTTCTTGAATCTTTGTTTGTGATTGGAGAAACTGTAAAGGCAAATGATCAGTGTGCACAATTGTTTCTTTGCCGAGGAGATAGTGATGCCAATATTTGATTGCTTGGACTAAGGCATATAGTTCTTTATCATATGTGGAGTAGTTCTATTTTGCTGTGGAAAATGACTCAAAATGATAAGCTATAGGATGGCCATTTTGTTTGAGGACAACACCAAGGGCAAACTGAGAGGCATCAATTTCTATTTCAAAAGGCTATCTAAGATCAGGAATGGCTAAAATAGGAGCAAAACAAAGCTTATCCTTTAGAGTGGCAAAGGCATGATTGTGAGCAGTAGTCCAATGAAAAATAGATTTTGCCTTAGTCAAGGAATGTAAGGAAGCAACAATGGTGGAATATATTACAATGAATTTGCGGTAGAAGTTGGCAAATCCAAGAAAATTTTGTAGCTCAATGATGTTTGTGGGAGGAGGCCAATTGAGGAGAACTTCTACTTTGACAGGATCAACTTGGATACCTTTGGCATTGATGATGAAGCCAAGGTATGAAATGGATGTTTTCCCAAAGGAACATTTTGGCAAACTTGCATACAACTGATTCTTCTGAAGAATTGAAAGAACATGCTCAATATGTTGCAAATGTGCCTACCATGTGGTGGAAAAGATCAAAATATCATCCAGATAGATAATGACATATCTATCTAAGCACTCATGGAACACTTCATTCATTAGCCTCATAAATGTAGCAGGAGCATTAGTTAGACCAAAGGGCATAACCAACCATTCAAACAATCCCATTTTGGTCTTGAAAGTTGTTTTCCATGTATCCTCAGCCTGTATGCAAACCTGATGGTAGCCACTTTTAAGATCAAGTTTGCTGAAAAATTTTGCACCTTGAAGTTGATCTAACAAGTCATCAATGCGAGGAAGTGGATACCTATTTTTAATAGTGATTTTATTGAGTGCTCTAAAATCAATACAAAATCACCAAGTGCCATATTTTTTGAGAACAAGAAGAATAGGGGAGGCACAAGGAGAAATGCTAGGTTTGATGAAGCCCTTATCTAGCAATTCCTGTAATTGTTTCTTTATCTCATCATATTGTAGAATGGATTGCCTGTACATTGGAACATTTGGAAGAGGATCTACTGGAATTATTTTAATACTATGATTAATTTCTCTTTTAGGAGGCAAAGAAGTGGTTTCTTGAAAAACACTCATAATTTTGCAATATTTTATCTACCTGTGTGTTATTACTGCTTTTTGATACTTTTGCTTGTGTTGGCTGTGCTTGTGGGTGAATGAAAATTAGTGCAAGTTCTTATGCTTGATTAGTGGCTT
The DNA here is from genome assembly GCA_028583015.1 of Wollemia nobilis. Classification (NCBI taxonomy): domain Eukaryota; kingdom Viridiplantae; phylum Streptophyta; class Pinopsida; order Araucariales; family Araucariaceae; genus Wollemia; species Wollemia nobilis. The sequence continues at coordinate 10,424,601 of JAQPPZ010000465.1, forward strand.
TCTTGGATTGACGATAAGTAAGTAGAAGATTAGTGTTGTGCTTTGAAGATAGTGGAGTGCTTTTAATGAGATAGTTCTTTTGATATTTCTGTAATGTGTATGAGTTTTTATATGCATCATATGTTGCCCTTCTATCATATTGGTAAGGTTTCCCCAGAAGTAACCCACAATAATCCATTGGTGTGACATCACACGTGATCGAATCCCAAAACTTGGGGTCAAACACAAATGTGATGGTGCATGTGTATGTGATTTGTGATGTGTTTGTGCTATCCTTCCACCCAAGAGAGTAGGGGTGAGGATGTTTTGATGTAGGGAGCTTGAGCCTATCGACAATGGACTATGCAATCAGATTCTTTTGTGATCCATTATCGATTATACAATCTACTACAAAGTTATGGAGCAAGTGAGCACAAGTGACAAATAGATGGTCATGGTCACCTACTTTGGAATGGTGATTCATAAGTGTTACATTATTGAGTTGCCCTCGCAACTCCTCATAAATTTCTTCTTCTCTAGTAGTCTCGATGGGGTTATCACAAGTGCCCTCATAAGATTGTACAAAAATATTCTTCTTCTTTTGTAACTATGGACATTGATTTTTATCATGGCCTTGCCTCTTACAATAGTTACAAAATTTAGCAGTTTGAGCATGAGAGAATGAAGAAGAAGAGGAAGAAGAAAATGAATTTTTAGAAGTAGGGGGTGAGTAAGAGGTGGGAGTAATAGAAGAAGAAATATGGGAAGGTCTCTTTCGTCCTTGTTGATGCTTGTGCACATCTTCTATCGAACCACCGGAAGAGTAGCGAGGCTCCCACCATTGTGCCATGAACTTCTCCTTAGCTAGTTGCACATGTTTGAATGCATCATCCAATGTTGTGCAAGTAGTATATTTGATCTCCCTATACAAGTGTGCGAGAAGACCACTTTTAAACTTTGCAATCAAGACAACATCAGAATATGAAATACCAAGTAAGACTCAAAGGCGGTTGAAATGATGAATGAAATATTGTATAGATTCCCTCTTACCTTGACGGAGGTGTAACCATTGATTCAGTAAGTCCTCATAATTTTATGGATAAAATGAGGCCTTCAAAACTTGTACCATCTCCTCCCATGTACAAATTGGATTGTGGTGATTGGAAATGAGAACTTTGGTGATGTTGGAAATTTTGAGCTTTGCGAATGGAACCTTTTCATCATTAGGAGTGTGAGTATATTCAAACCAGGTCTCCATGTCAAGGATCCAACTATTGAGTACCTTAGGGTCTTGGGAGCCTTCATATATTTTTACTTCACACCTTGGACGAGGAGGATGGGAGGAACATTGAAGGTTTTGCAACATGGCCACCATTTTTTCATTTTGGGCTATAGTGATTTCAGCCAATTTTTCAACAATGGCCATATTGGTAGCCAAGGGTTTATTAGGAGTGGCCAAGGATTTACTAGGCGCCAGCTCAGGTAGAAAATGAGAATATGCAGTAAAAATTTATGGTCAACTTTTAATGGGCCCTCCCTCTCTAATTGGACCAAGGAATTTGATTTTGAAATTTGTGAGACTCAATGGTACAATGTGGAACTAATACAAGGTACAGGAGGAAACCAATGGTCATAACTTACAACAGCCAATAAGACACAAAAGGTACCCAAAAATCACAACTTACAACAACCAACAAGGCATAAGAGGCATCCAACGGTCACAACTTACAACAACCAACAGTCACATTACCCAATAGTCATGGCCCACCAAATGTCATAGTGCACAACAAGCAATAGTCCACCAACAGTCATAGTGAGGCAATGGTTGGTCATAGTGCATAACAAACAATAATCCACCAAAAGTCACAACGAGCCAACGGTCATTCAACCACTAGTCATGGCATACAATAATCAATGAATTCCATGAAAATTAGCATGTAATAATCAATAGACTCCATAGAAAGCAACGTACTATAGGTAATGGTAATATCACACAAAAATAAATGGATACTACAGACCAAAGAGTAGGGTGACCAACAGACAACAATCAAACTCCAAAGAAAGCAACACACCACAAGCAATGGATAACTTTCATAGAAGTCAAAGGAGACTACGGATCGAAAAGCAAGACGACCAACAAAAAATGAATCATTAGACTATGGATGATAGAATAGTGGTAGGACGTAGGCAAATTTTGGCCAATTAAAGGAGGGGGTAGCCAATGTAAGCTGGCTACCACAATATAGTGGCTTTGGGTTAATAAATCCTCTCTCATGTTCAATACAATGGATGTGGTACAAAACATGAAATGCTTTTGTCCCAAAATGATCTCCCTATCGGTAAATTATTCAAACAAAAATATCAGCTAAAATTATTTATCAAAACACTATGTCCAACATTAGCAATCACAAAAATTAACCATAAAAAAAATAATTTCTCATCGAATACTACAATATGTAACCAAAAATGATTTTTTTGGTTCAATCTGCAGACATCAAATGCAAGAAAGATTCATATTTATTGTAGGGTTTTTTATGGATGCTAGATTTTGTTATAGCAAGCATCAACAATGAGGAGGAGCTGCATCAATGATAAGGAGGAGTTGCATCAAGAATGAGGAGAAGATGCATCAGTGGCAAATAGGAGTTGCATCAATGATGGGATCCGATTGTTCTTCTCATGAAAGATTAAAAATGGTGGAGGCTACACAGGTTGTTGTTTAGGACATCGAGAATCATGTATCGACCACCAAAATGGATGAGGAATACCATAAAGAAGAGATCACATCGTAGGGAGGTATTTTCAATATTGAGAAACACATTTTGGTCACTGGAGTGGATGATCCGAGTGGTATGCACCAAAAATATCTAGGAGAACCATGAAGGATGCTGGAGGCAGTAAAAATAGCATCGTGAAGAATGTGCACCATGGAATGGCTGATGATACATATAAAATAAAGACACCAAATACCAAATATAAAATATGCACAACATCCAAAATAGCAGTAGAGATTTCATCCATAATGACAGTCATGAAAGACACCAGAAAGAATCCAAATGTAAAGATAGATGCTTGGATCAATAGTTTAAGATTAGATTCAAAGGGAACCAGCTAGCTAAGGGTCAGAATTTAGAGGAACCTCAATTAAGAGTCTTCAAGATCAAGGATGCATGATAGTGTTCACAGAAGGAAGAATGTTCACAACTCAAGATCCATGGGTTGGTTTTCTAATTCCTTTCTAAAACAATGTGGTCTCAGGAAGAGGATACTCTCCAAAACCTTGTACATTGGCTCTGATACCACTGATGTGGAAAACACTCTTAAAATATGACACAAAATGGCACAAATAAAAATTGAAAATTGCATTAATAAAAAATATATTTATAGGTATATCTGGATTTACAAGTCGTCATTTAATGCGCATGATCCGTGTGAGTATTAAATGCAATATCATGATCCATGTGAAAGAGGGATAATATTATAGAATATAATATTAATCCCTATCAACCACAACACTCACATTGTTGGTTTGGCATACGTTTGTAACTCAATCACCTACAATATGCTTCTTTTATACTGCCTCTTCGAGTGGGAGGAAGATTTATCTTCCTCCTTATAGGATTTAGCTTTCAATTGTCCTATTTTGAGGAGGGAAGTCTCTACTCTCTTAGCCATGTCAATTACATCTTCAAAAGAAGATACATTGGTCATCTCCAAATAGAAGTCCAATTTCTCATTTAGGTTGCCTATGAAGATATCTAGGAGGTCTCTTGGTGGAGGGATGTATTGGAGTCTCCCCACTAGGGCTTGCCATATTTCCAAGAAGTTAGTAAAATTCTCATCTTTAGATTGCTTAAGCTTATATAGGTCACTAATCATGACCTTTTCCTTGATGTAGATGGAGAATTGCTTGAAAAACATCTCAACAAGATCCCTAAAAATTTTAAGGGAATGCCTTGGTATTTAGTAGTACCATTCCAAGGTAGGGCCACTAAGGCTCTTAGGAAATATTTTAAGTAGCAATGTTTCATCATAAGAAATATCACTACAAGTTGTTCTAAACAACCTAAGATGGTTGATGGGATCTTCCTTCCCTTTGTACATTTGAAACTTAGGAGTTTCAAAGTTGGGAGGAAAGGGGTGACTAGCTACAAAAGGATCTAAGGGTTGGTTGCACAAGTCATCATAAGAGTACTTGTGACTAGAAGAAGACCCTTGGATTGAGGTCATTTGTTGTTTTAGTAGCTCCAATTGAGAGGTTAGAGTTTGAAGCTTAGAAGAAATAGGATTTGATTGCACATAAGGCATGTGTTGAGAGACAAGAGGACCTTGATAATTGACATGAGGATAAGATTGATGCATTGGGGCATACAATGTTGAAGTTGTCATCGTATGGCTCATCCCCAAGCTAGTCAAAATAAAAGGATTAGAAAATGAAGGATAAGAGATTGTGGGAGTAGGGTTTTGAATAAAACCTATACTCATACTTGTGGGATTAGAAGGAAGATTGTTGACAAGAGGATTAGAGATTGGGACACTAGAGGGTACATCTAGGTTAGGAGTGTAGCTTATACCCACTTGTTGAGATACAAGGCAACTTACATTGACCCGTAGCAACTCCTCAAGAGGAGGTAAATATGAATGATATCCTAAGGATGATGGGATGTTTTGCATCCTAACATCCATAAAAGTGGTGATGATAGGAGGATTAGAATCAACAATATTAGAAGTTGATGCATTAAGGTTTGTATTTAAGGATCCAAAGGATGGATCCACTTGATTAAAAGACAAAGGGTTAGAGCTAGGTTGTTGGGGATGATCCAAGAGTGAACCCTCCCCTACAAAAACACCTAGGTTGTTATTACCTTCCTTAAGGATGGATGCCACAACTTCCCTATGTCTCTACAAGAAGGAAGCCATGTGATCAAAGGATTTGAAGACCACTCTTCCTTGATCATCATGGACGGGGGTTAGAGAACCCAAGGGGGAAGCACCCTTATCTTCTTCTTCAAAATTAGGGTTCTCAAATGTGGATGGGTCCTCAAGACCTTCCATCGAAGGGTTAGGGTTAATGGCCAATTGATGCATTGCACTATGAGTTAGGTAGCATCTCTTGACCATGGGTTGGAAGGAAAGGAGAGAGTTCAATTAATTAAGTTTTAAAGTTTATAGAGTTGATTAGAGAAGAAAGAGAAGATGTTTTTGCAACCTTATATCTCCTTCCCTCGATATACCAAATCCGACCTATATACCTCAAGGGCCTCCCTATATATCAAAGGTCCCTATATACCTGACTCCTCTCTATATACCCATCGGTATATGAGAGAAAATTGATATGTGGGTCACCAATGATATGTGGAAGTGACTGCTTGGATACATGACCAAGATGGTACATGAGGGGTAATAGTATACCTTCTTATGACTCCCACTAGCCCACTATAATATACTCCTTACTAGGCATAAGTATGCATGAGACCCTATATGGGCGGTTGGCGGCCTGGGCTCACTATATACCCAATATAGCCTAGTAGATCATACAACAGTTACTCAAAGGGTTGTAAAAATCCTTAGTAGGACTAGCACTTGGTTATGTTCTTGTTATCTTGATTAATGTGATTTAATCTACACAAACAAGATTAGGTGGTTTTGATTAAGTTTAGATAAATTTTAGTCTTGATTAAGGTTTTTGGCTTGGACAAAAAGGAATCTTGGGAACTATGGTGGTGTTCACGTCGGGTTCACCAAAATGTGATATAGGGGGAAAAGGGATTGACAAAGGGCCTCTAAGGGGATCCAATGCATCTCTTCCTCTCTTATCACTTCAAGAGGACTAGGGGATGTTGTGAGCTAATGACTAGTTTGATGGATTAATTAGAGAACACCTACATTTCCAAAGAAACTATATTTCTTTTAAGATTCCTCTTTTGTTAAGCCTAACCTTAATCTAGTCTAGATGCACATACAAAGATGCAACATACAAGACCTACAACTAAAATGCTTTTTTATTTCGATGATAAAATGAAATAATAATTTTCCTTTCAAGAGCAAGGGCACAAGAGGGAATGCAACAAACAAAGCCTAAGATGCAAGCTACATGCAATTTTGATTTCAATGCTAAAGCTAAAAGATTAAGATGTATCCCCTATATGATTAAGATTAACTAGTTCATTATTTTCTCTTTATCTATTTTAATAATAAACAGAAAATAAAAACTAATCTAAGCAAACAATAAATAGAATCTAAGTCCTAAATGTTGAAATGATAGAGATTGGGGGTAGAATGACCCTATTTTTTGCTATAGTGGCATAAACATTGACTACTCATAAAAGCATCACCTACTCATAAAAGCATTGCATGCTCATAAAAGCACCATTGTTGATATTGTTAGTTGTTAGTGTTATCGCCAAAACCTGCAAAATAGACAAAAAATGATGGTAGTTAGTGTAGAGGGGCCTGTCTGATCTGGTGGAAGATAATTAGCTTCCTTGCTACAGTGATCAAACCTTGTTCAGATGACAAAAAATATTGAAAATGACAAAAAACCTAAAATAAATGCTAGGATGGTAGAAGGGCCATTAGGCAATAGCAACATCAATGTTATCATTGTTTGCACTTTTGCTCTATGTAAAATAGAGAACAATAGCACCATCAACCTATAATTTGGTGAATATTATCACTTTTGAGAGTATAATGGTAATACTAGATGCAAGACAACTTAAGATAATGATGACAATGATGAAGGGTTCTAACCTAGGAGGACAAAGACCCTATAAAATAATAGAGAGATGCATATTTGCTTGCTTAATAAAATATTAAATGATAAAAAATTAAATACCATGTTAAATGTAAGTGCAAAATACAAAATGCAAGCATTAGCAAAAATATTAAATCTAAACATAAAAATAAACAAGAATCACTAAACAAATATGAAGGGGAAAGAGCATAACCCAAGATAGCAAGTTGTTTTTCCCTTGTTGGGAGATTTTCAAAAGCTTACTTTTTTCTTGTTGGTGGCTCTCCCAAATGCTTGAGCTTGATGCTTTTATGCTTGATGATGATTGCTTGATTGAGAGATTTCTTGGATGCTTGGTTAGATGCTTGGATGCTTGCTTAGAATGAGAGCTTGAATGCTTGAAGGATGAGAGTTAAGTGTTTTCATATTTAACCAAAATGTTGGCATAATATTTCCATGTAAAATGCTAAAGTGCCTATGATTATAAGGAGATTTTGGTAGAGTTTTGGTACTTGAAAAACTTGATGAAATGGCCATCCTGCTGAATTTATTGGCATCCATGCTTCCTTAGAAGAAGAGATGCAATGAATGAAGACATGATGGAAGAAGGTAATAAATTGAAATAGACCAAAAGGGGATCAAGAGGAAGATCATAAGAATATAAAATCATGGTCTTAGGGTCCTACTAGGGGGGGTAGATTAGAAGATATGATTGGGTTCATTAATGGTGGGTGGCTTGAAATAGATAGGGAGTCATACCTCTAAGATTTGGCATGTGATAGGTTAGAATCATTATGAGGCAACAGAACTAGTGGCACTACCATACTGCCACTAGTACAAGGTGACACTAGTGGAACTACCATACTGCCACTAGTACAAGGTGACCATTGGAGGTCAAAAATGGGTAGAAAGAGGTCAAAGGTCAAAGTTTGGCAAAAACATCACTAGAGTCACGATAACACCACTGGTGCTATTACTCATGCCTTGATGCTATTGCTTTTGGAGCAATAAATGCTCCAAATTTGGGCATAAGAAATGTGAGTTAATTTTGATGGTTAGAAGGGTAATTTATGAGGAAAATGATAAATTTGAAAAAAATAAATTTATACAAAATTGGGTGTCTACGATATGATAAATATAAAATTTGAACAAAATAAGAGGTAAATTCATATTTTACATATATTTAACTTTTAATAGTATAATATATGATTAATATATACATTTGCAAGTACCAGTTTATATAATAATGAACTACCAATTCAAAACAATTAATCTAAATTTAAAATTTCTTTCTATCAAATAATTATAAAAATATTTAACTATATTTTCTAAGTTAATTTAAATTATTTAAAAAATTATATTGAATTATAATTATAAATAAAATTAACTTTAAAAGTCTAATGACCTTATAACTTTATTTATATAGAAAAAATATTTATAATATAACAAAATATTTAAAAAATATATTTTATCTTTTAAAAATTATTACACTTAACTAAAAGTAAGCTAATATTAAATTTCATTTATTGATTAAATAAGCTATGAAAAACTTCTTACTATATAAATTATTTAAAAATTTTAAAAATATTATAATAATAGTTTAAATTTTATTTCATCTTTTCTATTAATATTACAAATTGAACTAAATTAAGTTAAAAATGAGTCAATGTTAAAATATATCATTTTAAATTTTTCATTTTAATATGTGAATGCTTAACTAATAAAATACTTCTTTATTTTCTTCACTTGCATTATATAATTTATTAATTATTTTTAGATCTTCACATTTTATTATTCTTTATTAATGTTAGATTTTCACATTCCATTAGTTTTTTTTGGTATATAAGCTTTTCTATTTAAGATCATAATTATGTATATTATAAGCACTAAATCTCTTTCAATATATAATATTTTAAAATTATTTTATAGTTACTTCTTAACTTATATATTTGTTTATTTTAACTTATCATCTTTCATATATGGAAGTTTCTTTATAAATAAAATTGTATATCTATCTAGGGATAGGTATTTTAGGTAGAAAAAGTAAATGGGGATCAATTTCTTAATGTCACTTAGGGATCAAACCTAGTATTAATTATAACAATGAAATTTGAACTTTGATGGGATATTTACGAGGGCCAATGATCTTCACCAATGGAATTCCAATGCCATGGGTAATAAAAATTATGTTAACATTAATACATGTGCAAAAAATTAGTAAATTATAAATATTTATGATTTTAGAATTGATTTGAATGGAACACCTCTTATGCCATGAAATTGAGACAAACAAAAAAGTTTTTATGATCCAGGACTTGATAGTGAAGAAAATTGTATCATTTCCTTCGACTTGTTCATGCTTGATTTATCTGACAATACACAAATTCCATATTTTATGTATGACTTTTTAAAAGAACATATATTTAATTATTTTTTACTTATTATTTAAATTATATGTTTGAATTAATGGTATGATTTACTTATGGCATCTCATTTATAGGGTGTTAATTTATAAGCAAGTTTTTTATTTTTGATTAGGTAAACGAAGGGGTTTTAAGGATCCCCAAACCTGAGGGTTTTGAGAGGGACCCACAACCCATACAACAAGCTCCAAAGGGTTACCCAACAGCTAGCTCTCGAAGGAGGAAACAAAAAAGGGTAACTAACCAGCGAGGAGCAAAACCAGAAAAGACCAACACCAACCCTCCTGCAAATAGTACAACAATGAATACACCAGAGGATTTGAACAGCACGCCCCATACGGGGAACCACACCACCCCATCAAATAGGAGTAAAAATAAAAAACCACCAACCCGACCAACTAAAGTACAAAATTTAAACCAAAGACAATGGGCTGATAGCACCAAAGTAGGCCCAACGGCTAATCTGGTCCACGAAAACATGCAAACTGGAATAACTTGAAATTTAAAACTGTAAAGTCTACTCCAAACTGCATCTTCCCTCCTCAAGGCACATCATCCCATCACACGGCAGCAAGGACGAAGCACCACTTCAAAATGCAGACAGGAAAAAACAAGAAATTTAAAACTAAAAATTGTTGCTCCAATAGTTTTTTCCTTACACTAGAGAACTCCATCAAAGCGTAGATGGGAAAAACCAACAACAAGGAGTAGCAAGCCCCTACGAATAAAAACCCCAGTGAAACTGCAGACCCCTGCACCTCCACTGGGATGAAAATGAGCACTCCATGAAACTTCCCAACCAAACATTCAAAATTGACCGTTGAAACCAAAAGTTGGGAAACTCACTTAGAAAAACAATTGCTCCAAACTTTAGCAAACCATAGAGGCTAGGGCACCTCCCTAGGACCACCCAAATAGAGCCAGAGTGACTAGAGCCGGAGCCAACCAAGAAAAAAGGATAGATTATTCTGCGTCAAGACAACACATAATCACCCCAGTGGGTAAGGGTAGGCAAATGGCCCTGCCTCATGGCCTAATAAAACCAGTGATATTACCATACCCAAAAGAAAAAGTGAAACAAATCCACCCAGGTCCCCCAACAAGCATCCAACTCAAGAAACAAGGCAATGCTCTAGCTCCCAACTACAATTTCCACCATTGGAGAACAAACCCTAATGAAAATTGTAGGCCCCTGCACCTCCACTAGGATGAAAAAGAGAACTCCACTGAACTTCCCAACCAAATGAACAAAACTGACCGTTGAAACCAGAAGTTGGGAAACTCGCTCCAAAAAAAATAGCTGCTCAAAAACTGAGCGAACCATAGAAGCTAGGGCACCTCCCCAAGACCACACAACAAGAGCCAGAGTGACCCGAGCCAAAGCCAACCAGGAAAAAAGATAGATTATTCCACAACAAGATAATACAACATCACCCCAGTAGGTAAGGGCATGGCAAATGGCCCTACCTCTTGGCTAGATAAATCCAGTGATATTACCACACCCAAAAGAAAAGCGAAATAAACCCACCCAGGTCCCCAACAAGCATCTAGCTCAAGAAACAAGGCTACTATCCAACCCTAGTCACTGAGAATGAAACCCTAGCTTTGGAATGTTAGAAAGCAACAACATAATCGTCGAAAGAAGAGAACAACAACAGAGCACCCCAGTGACTAAAACTTTCAAACACGGACCTCAACAAAAATTCTTGCCAGATAATGACCTCAGACTGGTTTATCCATCTACCCATAAACAAAGTAGGATATTGGGGTTCCTTTAGTTGAACAAACCTCCTTCCCTCGACCCCTAGGGTTCCAGTTGGCTAGCCTTCCACCCCGTAACCCCACCTACATTAATGGAAATATCCCATTGGAGAACATTCTCAGACTGGTTTATCCATCTACCCATCAACAAATTAGGATATTGGGGTTCCTTCAGCTAAAAAAACCTCCTTCTCCTAGCCCCTAGGGTTCCATTTGGCTAGCCTTCCACCCTATAACCCCACCTGCATCAGCGGTAAAAAAAAAAAACCAGAAAACAAGCAACCCAAAATGACCCAAGATAGGAGACTACCCCACAATATAGTGAGATGTTGAAGATCCTTCAGCCAACCCAACCTCCTTCCCCCAGTCCCCTTCTGAGGTTCCAACTATCTAGCATTCCTCCCAACAATCTCCCTATAGATGTAGATTTGTCAGCTAGCAAGGTTCATGCCCTAAAATGTGGCTTATTAGTTGCAGGGTTTCCAAAAATCCCTCTCAGATCCGCGACATAAGTTTTGATATTTATAGGAATAGCGGTTTTAGGCCAAAAAATGCTATCTATTTTTAATATATACTTTCTAGATATTAAAACTTTTGGAATAATATCTCATTCTTACAAAGATAATAACATCTCTATTCTTAGGGAGGTTGATTAGTGAATGATTAAGTGAATATCTACACTCATCATATAGCTAAATGTATCTCAAGGTAGATAATAAAAATTTTATTAGGTTAAGTTACAATGATAAGGGGATCCATTTTATCAAAGTTGCCTAGGGATAAAACCTTGCCATAATTAGAACCATAAAAATTAAATCTTGGTGGGCTTTTTATGAAGGCCAATAATTCTCACCAATGAGATTCCAACCCTATGTTAAGTTGAAACTTTGTTAACATTAATATATATGCAAAAAAATAGTAACTGTATAAATGTTCATGCTTTTAATATTAGTTTGAATAAAACACCTCCTTATGCTAGAAAATAAAAACAAAAAAAAACATTATGTTCTAGGACCCAATAGTGAAGAAAATTGTATCCCTTCCTCTACACATTCAAGCTTTATGTATTTGATAATGCATACTCATTTTTTTTATGTATACATACAATTAATCTATACTATTATTTATTATGTGTCATCCAAACATAAGAATCAATCCCATATTTTTATTTTTAATAGTAATATCTATCATATATTTCTTTAGAATTAACTCTATATTCCTTGAGTGTCTTTTCTAGTGATCTTGAATAGTGTTGTTGAGAATGTATGTTAATAGTCAAATAGTTCCCAAATGCACTATAAATTGTATGAACTTTCCAATATGCATGAACACTTTCTCTATTATTAATATTCAATATATGATTGCTTCTCATGCAAAATAAAGCAATTGTTGTATTGATAAACACCATGTTTTATATCAACTTTAAATCCTTGTGCCAAAATGCATGATGACAAATTTCGATCGTGCATGTGGTTCATATACCTTGTACTCATCCAAATTTAATACTCATTTACAACATGCTATTTTGCATGAACTACTTCATATTATATTCATTTTCAAAAAAAAATTAAAGGATATGACATCCATACCAAACCAAAATATATTTATTGGATTTTTCTCAATGTACTTGTTGTATGGTGAATATCATGGTTTTAAGTAATTCTAAGTTTTTATTGTATACATGGTTCAAATTTCTTATCCTTACTCAACTTTAATTGTTCATCCATATGTACTTTCTTGCATTGACATATCCTTTGATTTTTCATCATTAAAATAAATTTAAAGGATACAACATTCACATTAAAATATAATGTATCTTTTTTATATCAAAATTTAGAAACAAATGGCCCATGGGATCTAGAGAAATTGGTGGGAGTGAAAACTTTCATACCTTAAAACTTGTTAGTCACTACCTTATTTAGTTTGGGGAGTTATTTTTTAAAATATGTCTTGTTATTTAAATGAACTACAAGAATACAAGTTTCAAGAAGAAGCTTCAAGATGTAATTTATATGGACTTGTGTATTCTTGAGCATTGTAATCAAGTTGAATATGAATAATATAATCTCTTTGGTTTCGTATTGAAGTTAACATGTGGCATCAAAGTAGATATTTAGCCATGAGTGAAGAGGATCGTTTATTTTTAAATATTTTTAAGTTCATAGTTTATAGAAATTTATAAAAAGTGTTGTATGGAAAGCTCTTGTAGAGGCTCAAAGGCATGAAATAATTTCCATTTGGAAGTCCTCACAAAGGCCCAAATAGAGAAGATAGTATCATCCTAGAATAGATATACAACACATGCTTTTTTTAATTAAAATTTTTATTATTTTTTAACACTAAAAAAATGTTTTCGTCAAGTAATGCTAATACTGGAAGACGTTTGAAGACACTTGAGTGAAAGCAATATTATTACTTAGAAAATTTTGAGTGAAAGCAATATTATTGCCTATAAAATTATGAGTGAAAGTAATGTTATTGCCTATAAAATTATGAGTGAAAGTAATGTTATTGCATGTAGCATTCTGAGTGAAAGCAAGGTTATTGCCTATAAAATAAATTCAAATGAATTCAAATTACAAATTTAAAGTATTTTGAGAAGACAATCCAAGTTTCTTTTAGAACATCACCTATGCATTGAATTCAATTGTAACATCATACATGCATTAAATTTTTTGTCCATATCTAATTTTGTATATCTTTGACTATGCAAGAGGATGATGTGTGAGTTCACTTGAGTTTTTGATTCACTTGAATGTAGTTTAAAAAATAGAGTTTTAAGGAAAAGGAAGCAGAAGGCCTAAATTTCAAATAAAAGGTAAAGGAAGTAGAATGTCCAAGTTTCAAGTAAAAGGCAAAGGAAACAAAATGCTCAAGTTTCAAGTAAAGGGTAAAGAAACACCTCAATTTCAAATTTAAAAACTGAGACACCACCTAATATAAACAATGTTCCTAATTATATCTTGCTTAAGTATTTTTAAAATATTTTTTTAAATGCTTTTGAAAAATCAAAATTTATTTCTATAGTTAAAACTTTAATTTATACAATTATTTTTTAAAAATATTTCTCTATAGTTATACCTTAAAAATTGTAGAAATATATTTAAATATCTTAAAACTATAGAGATATATTAAAATAAATTTTTAAATAGTTAAAACTTTAAACTATAGTAATATATATTGAAGGATATTTTTTTATATATATCATATGTACATTTCAAGAAAACATAGGGATTCATAAGGAAAAGTTGTTATTGAAAAGTCCTAAAGAAATATTTTGAAAAGAAACTTTTGCAATTTCAAGATTACATTGGGAACTATAAGGAAGTAAGTTATTATTTTTGGTGAAGATTCTACTTAGGGAGTTATAAGCAATATCCATCATGACACATACTAAAACTAAGGATACAAGATGGTACATTGACTCTGGAGCCAATAAACATATGACAAGAGATAGTCAATGGTTCAATTATCTTCATAAAATTGATGGAAAACTTGTAACAATTGTAGATGATAAAACTTATTAGACAAAAGGTTTTGGTAATGTTCATCTCAAACTTTTAGATGGAAAATATACTCTAGAGAATGTTCTTTATGTTCTAAGTTTAGCCAACAATCTTCTCTCAGTTTCACAAATGTTAGACAAAGGATTAATAGTAGAATTCAAAATTCTTGATGGAAAGAAACAATGTTTTATTACAAAAGATCAAACACTTATTGCAATTGGTTCATTTAAGAATGGTTTATTTTCCCTTGATGTTAGGTCTTCATCTCAAATGGATTTATCAATAGTTACAATAAATACAATATTTATATGGCATAAAATATTTGGTCATATTAGATCTACATCACTTTTAGAACTTCATAAACATCAAATGGTTACAGGATTACCTAATATCTCTTTAACTCTACCAACATGTCCTAGTTGTTTAGCTGGTAAACAACATTGGATTCCATTTGAGTTTAGTTCACATAGAGCAACTAGACCTTTGGATGTTATTCATATAAATTTATGTGGTCCCATGCCAGTTAGTTTTGGAGGACATAAATACTTCCAACTATTTGTTGATGACTATTCACAAAAAATATGGGTCTATTTTCTATCATTAAAATCATAAGCCTTCACATGTTTTAAGCAATTCAAACAACTTGTTGAGACAGAATCTAGGAATTCAATTAGAGTACTTTGATTAGATCAAGGTGGAGAATATACCTCTACTATATTTTTTGAATATCTTACACAACATGGGATTAAGCATCAATTAACTACTACTTACACTCCACAACAAAATGGAGTTGTTGAAAGAAGAAATTGCACTGTTATGGAAATGGTTCATTGTATGCTAAAAGAAGCTAATATTGAACAATCATTTTGGGCAGAAGTAGTCAATACTATAGTATATATTCAAAATAGAACACCTACAAAAGCTCTTCAAGGAATAACACTAGAAGAAGCTTGGTCAGGAAGAAAACCATCAGTAGCACATTTTAGAGTATTTGGTTGTAAAGATTACATGCATATTCCAAAACAAAAAGAACAAAATTAGATGAAAAAATCTTACCTTGCATATTTCTAGGATATGATTTGTCATCTAAAGCATATCGTCTAATAGATCCTGTTACAAAGCAAATTCATATAAGCAAAGATGTTATCTTTGATGAAGAATGTTCACAAAATATTGAATCAAAGGATACTTCAACATCCATTGTAGATATCAAAGAAGATTATGAAGAAAATTTTGACAATGAATCTAAAGTTATAAATGAATCAGTGGATGAACCAATCACAACTATATCACCTCAAACTCCATAGAAGAAAACTCCAAAATGGGCTTCAACTACTCTCAAAGATGCAAAACTAGATACACCTCCAAATATAACTTCTACTAGACCTCGTACTCGTAGTCAAACACAAAGAGAAGTAAATTCTGGTCTAATGACTTCAATAATGGAAAACAATGAACCTCAATCAGTAAGAGATGCACTTAATTCTCCTGAATGGAAGAAAGCAATGGAAGTTGAATATTCAGCACTAATGAAAAATGAAACATGGGATCTAGTCAATTTACCTAAAGATAAGAAACCAATTGGATGCAAATGGGTCTATAAAATCAAATATAAAGTAGATGGTTCAATTGATAAATATAAAGCACATCTTGTTGCAAAAGGTTTTGCTCAAAGAGAAGGAATCAACTATGATGAAACATTTGCACCAATGGCAAAAATGACTACAATTCATACAATTTATGCACTAGCAACTCAATATAATTGGAAAATTCATCAAATGGATGTTAAGAGTGATTTTCTCAATGGATATCTTGAAGAAGAAGTATATATGATTCAACCAAAAGGTTTTGAGTTATCTGGTCAAACACAAAAATTTTGCAAATTAAAAAATCATTATATGGATTAAAACAAGCTCCACATGCATGGTATATTAAAATCAATAATCATCTTCAACAACATGGTTTTCGTAGGAGCTTCTTAGACTCAAATCTCTACACCTATAAAGTGGGTTCTGACAGAGTAATTCTTGTGGTGTATGTTGATGATCTAGTTATCATAGGTAGCTTTGATGATTTAATAACCAAGGTGAAAAATGATCTAAATGAAGCTTTTGATATGACAGATCTAGGACTCTTACATTATTGTCTTGGTTTATAGGTATGGAAAAAAGAAAATCACATTGTAATGACACAAACTAAATATGCCAAGACTTTGTTACAAAAATACAGAATGATAGATTGTAAAGCTAAAGCAACACCTATGGAACAAGGATTACAACTATCAAAATATGATAAATCACCATCTGTATCAACTACTTTATATCATCAATTGATTGGCAGTCTACTTTATCTCACAAATACAAGACCAGATATAGTTTTTGTTGTAAATTATCTTTCCAGATTCATGCAAGAACCTAAAGAAACTCATTGGAAAGCTAGCTAAATGAGTTCTATAGTATATTCAAGGAACAATGAAATATGGATTAGAATATAAGAAAAATGATAACTTCTTTCTACAAGGTTATACAAATTCAGACTATGTTGGATCCATTGATGATAGAAGATCTACTTTAGGATATGTATTTCATCTGGGTTCTAGTCCTATCTCTTGGCATAGTAAAAAGCAACATACAATAGCACTTTCATCTACTGAGGCAGAATATAGAGCTGCACGAAATGCTACATGTGAAGCACTATGGCTACAATATATTCTATCAGATATGGGTCTATCTTTCAAACAACCAACAATATTAAATTGTGATAATCAAGGAGTTCTCAAGTTAATTAAAAATCCAATTTTTCATGAATGAACCAAACATATTGAAGCATAATGTCACTTTATTCGAGATCATGTTCAAGATCATCATATCAGTCTTCAATATATTTCTACTATAGAATAGGTGGCAGATATTTTTGTAGAGCTAAAAATTTGACACTATGAAAACAATAAAGAAATCAACTCAAAGAGACAAATAATTGCACAAAATAGAATATATTTCAATCAATGGGGGGAGCTGAAAAACTCCTTGTTACAATTATTCTGCCTTAACAGAGTTGATTTGATACAATAGATACAATTTCTAGGGTTCTCCAAAACCCTAGCTATACAAAAATGAGTGTCTTCAACTACGCTTCGCTCCTAATAGAATGAGTGGGCTTGTGAGATATCCGATTCCAAGCCTCTAGCCTCAGAAGATATCCAAGACTTCTTGATTGATGCTATCTAACCCTACACACACAACAAACAATAAGGTTGTTAGTAAACAAAATGAGGGTTCCACAGTGTGAACCCTTAGAAATGTAGATTACAAACCCTAGATCTATGTAAGCTAAATATGTAAAATGAAATAACACCAGATAATAACAAAATACAGATTTACCTTGCTATTGATGGTGATGATTTGTTGCTTCGTTGTAGATTTGGTGGTAGGGTGCCCTAATGGCACCTAATGAATTTATGCGGTAAGCTCTGATTTACGTTGATGATGACAACAGGATCTAGTGAGCGCTTTGTAGGCTTTGGCACGAGCTTGGAAGGCTTTGGAATGATTCTATGAGATATGGCAAGCTTGGATGAGCGCTTGGTAGGCTCTGCAATGAGCCTGGTAAGCTCTGGAAGGTGCCTACGGGTGAGGGTTTAATCTACCAAAGCAGATCATGGGGGTAAAAAAATGTGGTGGATGGGCGACAATGGCGATGATAGAAAATGGATGTGGAAGTGGCTGGAATGGTGGAAGTCCTATGGCAAGCTAGGGTTTGAGTTAGCTCTCACAAGTAGATTCGACCATTGGGATCTTCAGGGCTCTACAACCTTCTGCTTCGCAAGGGCTTCTTCAACAATCTCTCTAAGGGTGAGAACATTCCAAGGGTTGAGCATTTTCAAATGCTCCTATTTATAATCAAACCTAGGGTTTTAGATTAACACTATTGATCGTGTGGCTAAGATTAAATCAAATATTAAGGCTGAGATTATACTTTAAGTGTAACATAGATTAATGAAGATGGATGGCTGAGATTAGATTAAATATAATGGCTGAGGTTAATTGGGTTTAAATATATATTTTATAATAAATATATTAAAATATAATAATAAAAATATTATATTAAATATAAATTTTATAAAATAAATATAAATTAAGTCCAAAGGGGTCAAAAAGTGGCAATAAAGGGCTAAAGTGGGCCTTTTGAAGGCGGGAAAGGCATGAAATGGTTAAATGAGTGGCGGGAAAGGTGTGTGGTGGACAAGTGGATGGTAGTATGGTTAGGATGAAGGATTAATGGCTAGTATTTGGTGTCTATAGATGCCCATTTTTGTACCATGTTGCATGAAGCACAATATGGTGCAAAAATATGAGACACCTACTTGGGCTATGGGTGCAGAAGCAACTTCTCTCTCTTGTTGGATTTTGAGCAATCAATGTTGAAGACAAAAGAATAAAGATTTTTTTTTTTGGAATTTGCATAGCTTACCCCCTCAATTGGCGAATGAGTTACGAATGCATCTCACGAGCCAATTGAAAAATTGTGCAAATGATGAATGATGTGGTATCATTTTTGCCCCAACAGTGATAAGGGGGATGGTGCAAAATGTGATGTGATATGGACGATATGAATGATGTAAAATATGATATCATTTTTACCCCAACGGTGGAAAGGGGTTGGTGTAAAATACCATGCAATTGTGGATGATATGAATGATGTAAAATGTGATATCATTTTTGCCCCAACGGTGGAAAGGGGGTTGGTGTAAAATACCATGTGATTGTGGATGATATGAATGATGTAGAATGTGATACCATTTTTCCCCCAATGGTTGAAAGGGATTTTTTTCAAGTGTAGATGTCATAATCATGTAAGACGTATCCCATTTTGGGAGGATCAAGATCAAATTATGGTTGCCCTAAATTTTAGGATTATTTGATGTTGTTGAATAAGATGTCGTAGTAGCATCATTGAGTATGCAAGGTATGAATATGTAGGATGAAAAATTCAACGTAAGGGTTGGGTAGTGACTGTGGAAAATTCTTTGCATAATTCCACCATGGAACCAATCAACCTATCGAGATTTATTGTCTTGCAACTTTGGTCAAATGAAATGAATGATTGTGATAGTAATTATCCATGTTTTTGTGCCCCATGGAAAAGGACATCAATGACTGTGTTTGAGCAAATTGTTCTTGGAAAGGTTTCACTTAGAATGTGAGGTACCAAATGTGATTGTGAATTTTAACAATGAGATAAGTGATGATGATCATGGCGAAGTTTCCTTATGGTGGTTTTTTCATCTTACCGAATTACATGGATACAAATCATTGCAATCACCAACGATATAGAATAGACCACTAGATACGAGGTTCACTTGAATTTGTTGGTGAATTGGACAAATTTTGGATGAAATGATTGATGTATTGAGAGATGGTGATGGAATAATGTTGGATGAATGAATGTTGTGATTTCGCTAAATGTAGAGTTGATTGATGTTTGATTTGTATTTTGTGCTTCTTTTAGTGGTTCATTTTGCATGAAAATAAGAGATTTATGGGTCAAATCAACTCCAATTTTCATGAAATTGTGTAGGATGTTGAAGAATATGATGCAGAATGGTTGAATGTTAGTTTTGTGAAAATTTGGATTTATTTGATGCATTTTGTGACTCGATTTGTGCATTTTGAAGAATTGGTTTGTTCTCAAAAAGTATACATGCAAAATTATTTATATTTTCACAAAACCTGATTTTATGATGTGCATGATGTGTGGATAAAATTTGGTGCAATTTGGAGGAGGTAAGCTACTATTTTTATTGATTTTATCTTCATGACCTTTTGGCATTAGGCACCCAGCTGAGCCTGTGACATCCCGCAGGCACCCAGGTGAGCCTGCATATTGCAAGCGCCGACCTACACCTGAATGCGCTAAGTAAAGCTATAAATATCTTTTTGAGTGAATTGTGAGGCTCATTTGTGCATTTCAAACTTTGAGAAGATGCATCTGAGGAGTGGAGTGGATTTGTGAGGGAGGTGAGGGTAGTGGAAATTAGCGCAAAAGCTATGGCGGTAAAGGTATCGAATGCTACTAGTGGGGTTGATGCACAATTTGCTCTAGTAATGTTTAAAATCACTTTGTCTTTTGTACAAAACTTCTTTTATTCTTTTTTTAAAATAGTATTAATAATAAATAAATAAAAAATTATTTTTTGCAGTTGATGGATATAGAGCCTCGTCATCGCTTCTCTCCTCTTGTTCTTGGGATGAGGAAGAAGCTCATGGATGGGGATTGGGAGCTTTTGGAGAAGGTGGGCTTGGAGGGGGTGGCTAGGTTGGATGTCATGAGGGTGGATGAGGGTTATCTCTCATCATTGATAGAGAGATGGGATTCTGATAGGGGGACGTTTCAACTACCGACTAGGGAGGCTACTGTCACACTTGAGGATGTATATCATATTCTCAAGGTGCTAGTGGAGGGTGTGAGGGTGATGGTTGGGCATGACAAGAAGGTGGATATGGAGAAAATATTTGAGGAGTAGTGGAAGGAGTTGCAGATGGGGATGGAGGTATACGCTACCTGAGCATGTACAAGGCTAAGGAGTTGGATGCACTCCCAACCTTGATTATGTTCATGTTGGTAAACATAGTTCTCCCCAAAAACATGAGGTGTAGGTTCCCTTGGAACCTATTATAATTGGTGAGTGACCTACTCATTGACCTGAGGGTGTATGCATGGGCTCATGCATTATTGGTGTAGCTATACCAGGATCTTTATGAGGTGACACGAAGAAGGAGGAATGGGATTGGGTGTAGCTTCCTCCTGTAGTATTGGTCTTGCGACAACTTTAGTGTGGCTCATATAGAGGGTTTTCCATGCCAGGCATGGCAAATGAGGGAGCCCTATGCTAGACGATGGGTGATGGCGAAGGAGGTGCAACCGAGTAGAGAGGTTCATACCAGTCAGTGGTATTGGAATATGTGGTCGGGGTTGACTCAAGCTGATGTGATATGGAGGCCATGGCGAGGAGTTTGGTGGGATGGTGATGAGGAGTAGCTACATTGGGTGAGGTAGGCTCAATGGTTGGTTGGGATAAGGGATGAGGAGGTGGAGTACTTCCAGTACTCGCAAGTATTAAGGTAGTTCAGATTTCCTCAAGGTGTGCTAGATGAGCCACCATTGTACCAGCATTGGTGGGATGAGGTGCAACTTCCATGTATGGAGCCTTGGTAGGTTTATATAGATGACGATGAATGGCTAGAGGTCCCCAATGTAGATGATTTTGGGGTGAATTCAGAGTATGTAGCTTGGTTTGGTGCCCAACCAGTATGGGTACCCAAGGTGGTGAGTCATGATGCAGAAACTATGAGGTCAAGGGTTACTTCAAAGAGGACAAGGCCTCAGTGATCGGTGATTCAAAGGCGGTCAAGAGGAGTAGCCTAGCAGACTCCTAATATGGAGGTGGTAGATGAGAAGGGAGAGGATGATGAGGAGATGGGGGAGATCTCCGAGGTGGCTAGGCTACGGGCTGAGGTGGAGCAACTTCACAAGGAGTGAGAGACTATGCTTGAGTATCATAGGGAGGCCTTGGCTACTATAGCTCGGATGGAGGCAGAGCAAGAAATATCTAGGGCTGGGGATTAGGAGACAATCACAAGGCTTCGAGTAGATATTTTGGCTAGAGAGCGGCGACATCAGATTGACATACGATGACTATGTGCTAGCGAGGCCTATACACACTTCTTGGAGGATTTATTAATGGCTAAGCATAGTCCTTTGCTAGATCCTCCATATTATTCTAGGACTAAGCCATTGAGGCACATGACATCTATGCAGAGTTCTAGGGCTCAGGTTCCTACTAGGTCCCAGGGGTCCACTCATAGATAGTAGCTTAGTGCTTAGATGCACTTTTGTATATGATTCTTGATGCTCCATTGTAGAATTTATGGCTTTTATTGTACATATGATATTTTCAATATATATATACATGGATTTTTATATATTTGTGTTATCCTTTGTGTAAATGCTTTTATGTGTATGCGATGCATGTTTTATGAATTTTTTTTTATACTTTTCTAATGGATGACTAATGCAAACTAATCATGATGTGTATGCATTATGTTATGGATGAGTAATACAAGTGAAATGGCATGTATATGAATTCAAACTATATGAGAGGAATGCATGATGTTCGAATGATCAATTTTAGTTCAGAACTTTGCTGGCTATTTTTGTTCATTGTTTTACAATCGGGGGTACTGAGCTTGGTTGTGTTATACGGGTTGGTCCATGATGAAGACATGGATGCTAACATGGAAGAAGATATGGATTTTGATATGGAAGAAGATATGGATGTTGATATGGAATACTAAAATATTTTCAAAGACTCAAACAAACTAGTACTATCAACCAAACTCACTTGACGGTTGTCTAACTTTCTTTAGTACCAATGTGTGCGCAAGTGAAGTTCATGTACCAAATCTTGAGAATGGCAATGAACCTAGGCAATAAATAACCAGTGTGTGATGTACCAAATATTGAGCATGACAATGACCCTAGGCAATCAAGAACCAATGTGTGTGCACATGAAGTTCATTAACCAATTATGAGTAAATTGGGCATGACTTGTTATGGAATGGACCAAGAAGATAGCTTGCCCATATGTGCGGTCAGAGGTCTCTCTTTTTGGAAGATACATATCACCCCACATGAGCTTACTCCACTACAATTCAAGCATCTATAGCCCCAGTGGAGACTCACTCCATAGTCTAATGATCTGATATTTAGGCCTTGGGAATGCCTACATATCTTTCTAAGGGAAATATAGTACGTGTTGAGCAAGGTGCAGCGACAGTATTGTCATTGTTGTCAACACAGTCAGATAGATCGGTTGATGCAATGGACAGGAGTTCAGAGGTTATTCAGAGTATGTACAATGATGTTAAATGCTTATGAGGATGTTTTTGATGTTTGGGTGAAGTTGTTACAGGTTGTCCAAGAAGACCGAAGTGGCCCATATGCAAAAGAGAAGCGAAAAAGCAAAGAGAAAAAAGTGTCGCGATATCGCGACATGTTGCATTTTCGCGGCCAAAGAGAAGAGAAAATGCAAGGAGGAAAAAGTGTCGCGATATCGCGACATGTTGCATTTTCATGGCCAAAAGAGAAGAGAAAATGCAAGGAGGAAAAAGTGTCGCGATATCGCGACATGTTGCATTTTCACGGCCAAAGAGAAGAGAAAATGCAAGGAGAAAAAGTGTCGCGATATCGCGACATGTTGCATTTTCGTGGCCAAAGAGAAAGAGAAAATGCAAGGAGAAAAAGTGTCGCGATATCGCGACATGTTGCATTTTCGCGGCCAAAGCAAAGAGAAAGAGCAAGGAGAAAAAGTGTCGCGATATCGCGACATGTTGTATTTTCACGGGCCAAAGCAAAGAGAAAGAGCAAGGAGAAAAAGTGTCGCGATATCGTGACATGTTGTATTTTCGTGGGCCAAAGCAAAGAGAAAGAGCAAGGAGAAAAAGTGTCGCGATATCGCGACATGTTGTATTTTCGCGGGCCAAAGCAAAGAGAAAGAGCAAGGAGAAAAAGTGTCGCGATATCGCGACATGTTGCATTTTCACGGGCCAAAGCAAAGAGAGAGCAAAGAAAAAAAGTGTCACGATATCGCGACATGTTGTATTTTCACAATCCGATGTAAAGAGAAAGAGAAAGAAGGAAAAAGTGTCACGATATCGCGACATGTAGCATTTTCGTGACTCAAAAGAGAAAGGCAGAGAAAGAAAAAGTGTCGCGATATCGCGACATGTCGCATTTTCACATGACTCAAAAAGGGCAAGCGAGAAGAGAAAGAAAAAGTGTCACGATATCGCGACATGTCGCATTTTCATGACTCAAAAAGGTAGGCGGAGAGAAACAAAAGTGTCATGATATCGTGACATGTCGCATTTTCATGACTCAAAAAGAGCAAGCTGGTAGAGAAACAAAAGTGTCGCGATATCGTGACATGTCACATTTTTACGACTCAAAAAGGGCAGGAAGAGAAACAAAAGTGTCGCGATATCGCGACATGTCACATTTTCCAAGGATGAGAAACGAAGACTGCATAGTGACGTGGACCTATAAGGAATAAATTGAAGGAGAAAATGAACAGTCATGGAAAGAAGCGGATGCATGCCCATGTGGAGAAAACGAACAGTCGAAGAAGGAGAAAATGAACAGTCATCAAAATAGAAACGAAAAGCTTTTTCGAAAACCAAAATGCATGCATGCACAAAGGAGAAAATGAACAGTCATGACCGAGAAGACGAACAGTCATGGTAGGAGAATATGGTGTCAATTATTTGCATGTAACGTGTTTGACGAAATGCCTTCTCAATATATACAAAAGGAGTTACATAAAGAAGGAGTTACAATTGACAAGTGGCGTATGAGAATATGAAAGGAGTTACAACTGGAGTTACAAAGAGATAGGATGGTTATAAAAGGAGTGTTGCTTGGAGAATTTCTGTGTGCATGAAGAGAGCGAGAGGAGAGCGAGAGGCGAGCGAGAGGTGAGCGAGAAGGGTGTGTGTTGGGTGAATTGTGAGAGAGGTTGAGTAAGCAATAGACCAGTCAGGGTCTTGTAAAAGTGAAGGCATTTCTATGTCAATCTTCTAGTTTCAAAATTGAAGTCCAAGTTGGTGCTTGGCATCAGGGGTTGGTGCTCCTTCTAGTTGGTTTTGGTAAATCAGGGGTTGGTGCTCCTTTCTATTGGTGTAGATAAATCAGGGGTTGGTGCTCCTTTCTATTGGTGCAGATAAATCAGGGGTTGGTGCTCCTTCCAGTGGGTGTTGGTAAATTGATTGTAAAGTTGTGCTTTGCAAAGGCTGGATTTGGATGGTAGTCCAAACAGTCATTTTTGAGGAGTAGCCAAATCGGTGAACCTCGGTACATCTTGTGTTGTGTGATGCTCTCTTGTTATATTTGCTTTATTTGGTTTTAAGTTTTCATTGTTTTGGCTTTAAGAGTTGAAGATTTAAGTTTTAAAGAGCTACATTGATTCACCCCCACTCTCAGTGTCATTGTGAGACTAACAATTGGTATCAGAGCCAGGTTCCTGAACAAGCTTAACCGGCTAGGGTGATCTTGGAAGTGACACAATGGCAGGTGGTGAAGGCTTCTCATCAAACAAAGCACCATTGTTTGATGGAACTAATTACGCATTTTGGAGACTCAGGATGCAGACATATCTTTGTGCTTTGGGATACGACATTTGGGATTCAGTAGATAGTGGATACACAATACCCACCACTTCTCCAACCGATGTTGTCGGTAAGAAACTATTTGAGAATAACTCAAAAGCAAAGAATGCTATCATGTGCGGATTAGTGGACCGTGAACTAGTAAAAATTATGAGTTGTAAAATGGCAAAAGAAATATGGGACAAACTGAGGAGCATTCATGAAGGAGACGATAAGATCAAGGAGGCCAAGTTACAAACACATCGAGCTCAGTTCGAAGTATTAAAGATGAATGACGATGAGAACATAGAGGCATATATGCTGAGAGTTAATGAAGTCATTAATGCGATTAGAGGACTCGACGAGGAAATCAAAGATTCTGTCATCGTGAAAAAGGTATTAAGATCTCTTCCCCAAAGATTTGATTCTAAAGTTTCAGCTATAGAAGAAGCTAAAGATCTAAATACTTTTAGTATGGATGAGATGCATGGTTCTTTGACTGCATATGAGATGAGAATAGGAAAATCTAAACCCACAGACAGAGAAGCTGCTTTTAAAGCCCATAAAAATATGAAAGCAAAACAAGAATCCGAGGAAGAAGAGACATCGAGATGAAATGGAAGCAAACTTTGTTCGAAAACTAAAAAGGGGAAAAGGAAAATACGAGAGGAAAGTTACCGTTTAAATGTTTCAATTGTGGAGGCGTTGGGCATTTTGTAGATAAATGTCCACTTAATGAGAAGAACAAAAGTGATGAAGGATCGCACCAAGAAAGAAGTGACTGGAAGAAAAAAACAAATTTCAGAAAAGGCAACTTCAAGAAGAAAAGTTTCATCTCCAAGAATGTCAGTTCATCAGAAGACAGCTGTGGTGAGGATTATGAAAAGGAAATAGGTGAAGCTCTTTTCATGGCACTCAAAGAAGAAAAAATAGAAAAAGAACAGGAATGTGATGAAGAAGAAAGTGATGAAGAAGTAAATTTGGAAGAGGAACTAATTGCAGCTCTGGATGAATTGAAGATAGAAAGAAAAAAGAATAAGAAAATTTCAAGAAAGCTTGAGGATGCAAATGAAATCATAACCAGTTTGAAAGTACAGATAGAAGAATCCAAGAAAATATCTGAAGATCTCGAAGTGCAAATAACCATGAAAATAGATTATTGCTACAAGCTAGAAGAAGAGACTGTTGGTTTAAGGATGCGAGATAGAAGAGATGAATCGTAAAATTAGTTGTTATCACAAACGTGAAGAAAGTTCCATGAAGCTGGATAAGATCATAAATAACCAAAGGACTACAGGCATGAAATTTGGTTTGGGCTTTGACGAAGGAGAATCATCAAATGGATCAAATAATGAAGATAAGAAATAGGTTGATCAAGAAAAATTGACTCATGCAAAAGAAAGCAATAATGCAAGGCACGAAAGGAGAATTGACAATGATGGATTCACCAATGTCACACATCAAAGAAGAAGAAGATTTATGACTCCTACGACAACATGGCAAAGACCATCACCCAGGTTCAATCATCTCTTTTCTGGTTACTGTTTTAAATGCAATGGTTATGGACATAAGATTTCAGATTGCAAGTATAACGTAGGACCAAGGAATTTTACCAGTAGAAATGTTTTTTCACCTTTGATGGATTATGCAGTAGAATGTTATAACTATCATAATTTTGGGCACATTGCAAGAAATTGTCGAAGTACATTTGCATCAAATCAATTTCAGGGAAGAAAATTTCAACCAAATGGAATGAGACAAAATAGAAAATTTCCCGAAAAACATGCACAAGCTACTGAAAAAGAAAAGTCAAAACAAGAGCCCAAAACTGTAATCAAACCAGAGTGGAAAGAAAAAGATCGATCTAAGGAAGAAAAGGAATCTCTGATCGTACAAACAACATTTAAAGCACAGAATAAATCTGCACCATGGATACTTGATAGTGGATGCTCTAGTCATATGACAGGTGACAAACAAAAATTTGAGAAGTTACAACAATATGAAGGTGGTTCGATAAAATTTGGAAATAATGATGGAGCTAAGATAGTTGGCAAAGGTTCAGTTAAGATTAGTGATGGAAAAATCAAGTCAAAAGAAGTCTTGTTTGTGGTTGGTCTGAAGCATAACTTGTTGAGTGTAAGTCAGATTTGTGATAGAGGTCATGAAGTGATTTTTAAGAAGCGAGGGTTGTGAAGTCAGAAAAGTAAACTATGGAAAGTTGATAGCAACTGGATCGAGGACATCCGGCAACCTGTACACTCTCTCAGAGACTTCAGAAGGAGCTTGCTTGATTGGACAGGAAGAAGAAAATTGGTTGTGGCACAAGAGGCTCGGTCATATCAGTTTTGACAATCTAGTAAAAATCAGCTCAAAAAGGGCAGTGAGAGATATTCCCACCATTGGAAAACCATCAAATAGCATTTGTGCTTCATGCCAAAAGGGGAAGCAAACTAGAGTCTCATTTAAAGCAAAAGAGTACTACACAAGCAAACCTTTGGAACTAATACATATTGATTTATGTGGACCCATGAGAACGCAAAGCATAAATGGTGACAAATATTTTATGTTGTGTATAGATGACTATTCCAGGATGACATGGGTACTATTTTTGAAGCATAAATCAGAAGCTTTTGAGATGTTCAAGGTTTTCAAAAACCAAGTTGAGAATCAAACAGGAAAAAGGATTAAATGTTTAAGATCAGATAGAGGAGGAGAGTTCATTTCGAGAGGATTTTACAGAGTACTATGAAAAATATGGTATTAGAAGACAGTTTTCAGTAGCCAGGACACCTCAGTAGAATGGTGTGGTAGAAAGAAAGAATAGGACAGTGCAAGAAATGGCACGGACTATGTTGACAGAGAGCAAAGTAGCAGACAGATTTTGGAAAGAGGCAGTCCATACTGCGGTATACATCCAAAATAGGTGCATGTTGAGGACGCATGAAAGCAAAACTCCTTATGAGTTGTGGTTCGGTAAAAAGGCAACAGTAAGATACTTTAAAGTTTTTGGCAGCAAGTGTTACATCAAAAGAACTGAAGAAAACCTTGGTAAGTTTGAAGATAGAGCTGATGAAGGTATTTTTCTTGGCTATTCATCAAAAAGCAAAGCTTACAAATGCTACAACAAGAAGCTAAGGAAAATTGTGGATAGTGTCGATGTTAAAGTTGATGAAGGTAGGGAACGAGTAATTAGCTATGAAGAGAACTACCCAATTTATGAAGAGGTTATTGAAGGAGATAAGGAAAAGGAAACAGAAAAGAAACAAAAAATTGACTTAGATGATTCAAACAGTGATTCAGAAGTGGAAGAAAATAAGAAATTCAAAACAGGCAGCTGGCAGAAAGATCATCCTAGAGAGCAAATAATTGGAGACCCCACAGTTGGTGTTCAGACAAGAAGAAGAGTAGTAAGTAACTACTCTCTATTATCCAACATTGAGCCCAAAAATGTTGCTGACGCAAGCAAAGATGAAAGTTGGATGAAGGCAATAAATGAAGAATTAGATCAGATCGAGAAAAACAAAACTTGGGAGTTAGTACCAAGACATGCAAATAAAAATATAATCGGTACTAAATGGATCTTTCGAAACAAATTGAATGAAGAAGGACAGGTAGTCAGGAATAAAGCAAGATTGGTATGTAAAGGCTATGCACAAGTTGAAGGTATTGACTTTGAGGAAACCTTTGCACCTGTGGCTAGACTAGAGGCAATTAGAATGTTTCCGGATTTAGCAGTTTACAAGAATTTCAAAGTTTATCAAATGGATGTGAAATCAGCATTTTTGAATGGGAAACTCGAAGAAGAGGTTTATATTGAGCAGCCAGATGGTTTCCAACTTGGTGATGATCCCAACTTGGTTTGCAAGTTGAAGAAAGCATTATATGGCTTAAAACAGGCACCCCGAGCATGGTATGCAAGGCTAGACAACTATCTTACTCAACAAGGGTTCAAGAAAGGTATGGTGGATAGTAATTTGTATGTCAAAATAGAAAATGGCCATCTTATTGTTCTTGTTGTATATGTTGATGATATCATATTTGGTAGCAACAAAGATGAGTCGTGTAAAGATTTAGCAAATAAGATGAAGAAAGAATTTGAAATGTCAATGATTGGTGAACTTTCATATTTCCTCGGGTTGCAAGTTAATCAAAATGAGAAGGGCATATTTATTTCTCAAATTAAATATGTGAAAGAGATACTAAAAAAGTTCACAATGGAGGATTGTAAGCCAGTTAGCACTCCCATGACGACAGGTTGCAAGTTGAGCAAGGATGACAAATCTCCACATGTTGATCAAACCATGTACAGATCTATGATTGGGAGCTTACTGTACTTGACAGCTACCAGACCAGATATTTTGTAGGCAATATGCATGGTAGCACGATTTCAGGCTAGTCCCAAGGAGACTCATGTGACAGCAGTGAAGAGGATTCTTCGGTATCTCAAGGGTACTATGGAGTATGGGTTATGGTATCCGAAAGGTAAGGACTTCACCCTTATTGCGTATTCAGATGCAGATTGGGCAGGATGTGTAGATGATAGAAAGAGTACCAGTGGAGGTGCATTCTATCTTGGAGACAGGTTGGTCGCGTGGCACAGTAAGAAACAAGAGTCAGTCTCCTTATCCACAACAGAGGCAGAATATATTACAGCGACAACGTGTTGTACACAGGTATTATGGATGAAACAAACCTTGAAAGATCTTGGTATTAACTTCAGTGAGCCAATTTTAGTTAAGTGTGATAACACCAGTGCCATTAACATCTCAAAGAATCCGGTTATGCATTCTCGCACAAAACATATTGCTATCCAGTATCACTTTTTGAAGGAGAAAGTTGCGGAAGGTGAGGTTAAATTGGATTTTGTTCCAACAACAGAGCAAGTAGCGGATATCTTCACAAAACCATTGCCCAAGGAAGTCTTTGAGTACCTTCGCAATAAATTGGGAGTGGTCACGCTTCCCAAGAATTGACTAGCTATCGGGACCACATTCTTAGGGGGAGCATTTGTGTATTTGTTTATCTTTTTGCTCATGTTTGTGATTTTTGCTAAGTGTAATAATTTTTGCCTGAGAATGTTGTGCATGGACTCAGGGGGAGTCTGCAGCAGCCCTTTGATATTGTTGTCAAAGGGGGAGAAGAGTTATAGGAAATTGCACGTGTGTTGCCAACAATTCCAAAGGGGGAGATTGTTGAGCAAGGTGCAGCGACAATATTGTCATTGTTGTCAACACAGTCAGATAGATCGGTTGATGCAGTGGATAGGAGTTCAAAGGTTACTCAGAGTATGTACAGTGAAGTTAAATGCTTATGAGGATGTTTTTGATGTTTGGGTGAAGTTGTTACAGGTTGTCCAAGAAGACCGAAGTGGCCCATATGCAAAAGAGAAGCGAAAAAGCAAAGAAAAAAAGTGTCACGATATCACGACATGTTGCATTTTCATGGCCAAAAGAGAAGAGAAAATGCAAGGAGAAAAAGTGTCACGATATCGCGACATGTTGCATTTTCATGGCCAAAAGAGAAGAGAAAATGCAAAGAGGAAAAAGTGTCGTGATATCGTGACATGTTGCATTTTCATGGCCAAAAGAGAAGAGAAAATGCAAGGAGAAAAAGTGTCGCGATATCGTGACATGTTGCATTTTCATGGCCAAAAGAAAGAGAAAATGCAAGGAGAAAAAGTGTCGTGATATCGTGACATGTTGCATTTTTGCGGGCCAAAGCAAAGAGAAAGAGCAAGGAGAAAAAGTGTCACGATATCGTGACATGTTGTATTTTCATGGGCCAAAGCAAAGAGAAAGAGCAAGGAGAAAAAGTGTCACGATATCGTGACATGTTGTATTTTCGTGGGCCAAAGCAAAGAGAAAGAGCAAGGAGAAAAAGTGTCACGATATCGCGACATGTTGTATTTTCACGGGCCAAAGCAAAGAGAAAGAGCAAGGAGAAAAAGTGTCACGATATCGCGACATGTATTTTTGTAGGCCAAAGCAAAGAGAAAGAGCAAGGAGAAAAAGTGTCGCGATATCGCGACATGTATTTTCACGGTCCAAAGCAAAGAGAAAGAGCAAGAAGAAAAAGTGTCGCGATATCGTGACATGTCGCATTTTCGTGACTCAAAGAGAAAGAGAGAGAAAGAAAAAGTGTCGCGATATCACGACATGTCACATTTTTACGACTCAAAAAGGGCAGGCAGGCAGAGAAAGAAAAAGTGTCGCGATATCGTGACATGTCGCATTTTCGTGACTCAAAAAGGGCAGGCAGGCAGAGAAAGAAAAAGTGTCGCGATATCGCGACATGTCGCATTTTCGCGACTCAAAAAGGGCAGGCAGAGAAACAAAAGTGTCACGATATCGCGACATGTCGCATTTTCATGACTCAAAAAGGGTAGGTAGGCAGAGAAACAAAAGTGTCGCGATATCGCGACATGTTGCATTTTGCCAAAGGATGGTGAAACTGAAGACTGCATAGTGATGTGGACCTATAAGGAGAAAACAAACAGTCGTAGAAGGAGAAAATGAACAGTCATGGAAAGAAGTGGATGCATGCCCATGTGGAGAAAATGAATAGTCGAGGAAGGAGAAAATGAACAGTCGTCAAAATAGAAACGAAAAGCTTTTTGAAAACCAAAACGCATGCATGCACAAAGGAGAAAACGAACAGTCATGACCGAGAAGATGAACAGTCATGGTAGGAGAATATGGTGTCAATTCTTTGCATGTGAAGTGTTTGACGAAATGCCTTCTCTATATATACAAAAGGAGTTACATAAAGAAGGTGTTACAATTGACAAGTGGCGTATGAGAATATGAAAGGAGTTACAACTGGAGTTACAAAGAGAAAGGATGGTTATAAAAGGAGTGAAGAACACAAGCTTATACTGAGAGGGGGGGTGAACAGTATAAGACCGCTTTTATCTTTTTCTTTCAAAATAGCTTTCAATTCAATATTATGCAGTATAAAGATAGCAAGTAATAATAGCAAGTAATCAAAGCAATGCACAACACACCATCCACAAAGTGACACAACAATTTACGTGGTTCACCCAATGTGGGCTACTCCACGGATAAAACTTTTCTCTAAAAGTTATATCACAGCTCTTTGGGAAACCTTCCCAATTACAAAGTTTATGGGCACCAACCCAAAGGAGACACCTTCCCCTAGCTCTGCTCTTAGTGGTGATCCTCTAGAAGACCTCTACCTCCTCTCGCCCTTAGCAAGTGGAAATCTATCCACATAAGACACCTGTCTTCCCCGCTCTGGCTGGAGATCTCTGTCCTCAACTCTATCACCGCAAAGCCGTTCCTCAAATTCGCACCAAACACAGTCCTTCGGTCTGGCACAAATCTATCCTCTTCCTCTATTCTTTTTTGTTACAGTCGCACTTGGTCAAAACCAACTTTTCACCGTCTACGCAAACACAACAACACTCGATCAACTTATGCTCTTCTACGAAACCACAGCAGCACAGTCTTTGCACATCCAACGCAAACACAGCAGCATAGTCTTTGCACTCTTTGCTCAAACACTATAGCATAGTCTTCGCACACTCTACGCAAACTCAGTAGCACAGTCGTCGCACACTCTACGCAAACACCGTAGTCGATCAGACTTCCACTTATGCACCTCTACGATCGAACTTCTCCCCGCACTCTATCTATGCAAATCACACTTCGAACGCACACTTGATCGATGGCCAAACTCTTCAAGCAACCCTCCTTTTATACTCATAATCTCAAGATTAGAACCTTGATCTTAGTCGGCTGCACATCCCTAAAACAACGTCGGCGCAAAACCCTACGCTGCGTCGGCCCAGATTTAACTCTGTCGGCTCCACTGCCTCCCTGTAGCTTCTGGCACGAAACTTCAACATGTCACGATATCGCGACACCTTTGCTCGCCGTACACCTTCTATAGCCTGTTGTCATGAAATCGTGACACTTTTTGCCTTTGTCAACATTAACGTCCTTATCATGAAATCATGACACATCTAACTCTTGCTGATGTCATCTCACTTCTATCATAAAATCGTGACCCTTTTTACTTCATGGCCTTCTCTCTCCTTTGTCATGAAATCATGACAGTTATGAATTTTGCTAACGTCATCTTCACTCTATCATGAAATCGTGACACTTCTAGCTTCTACAAGCCTTCTTCTCTGCTTTTGTCACGAAATCATGACACATCTGATGTCTCTACACCATCATGAAATCATGACACTTTCCTGCCTTAAGCTCTTTTCTGCCATATGCCCTGAACTGAACATGTCACGAAATCATGACGCTTTCACCTACAAGCTCTTCCTCTCTTCAATTCATCATGAAATCATGACACTTCTTCTATATAAGACTTTCTAACTTTTCTATCATGAAATCGTGACACTTTCTCCAACTAAATGCTACCAACTCAACCTATCATGAAATCGTGACACTTTCTGCATCCGTACAACTTCTTTGTAGCCTATCACGAAATCGTGATGCTTCTTATTTCAAACTCTTCCCTTAGCTGCATGTCACGAAATCGTGATAGTTCTCTCTTCAAGCTTTTCAGCATGTCACGAAAATGTGACTGTTCTCACTTGGAACTTTGCAGCATGTCGCGAAATCGTGACACTTTCTAAATGACTTTCTCTCTCTTCGATCTAGTCGTGAAATCGTGACAGCTCACCCTGTGGACTCTCTCTTCAACATCATGTCGCGAAATCGTGACACTTTTTCGTCCGTACAACTTTCCTGGCAATGTGTCGCGAAATCGTGACACTTTTCTTTCTCTGCCTTCCTGCACTTTTCGAGTCACGAAAATGCGACATGTCACGAAATCGTGACACTTTCCATCTTGCTCTGCTTCTCTGCCAACATGTCACGAAATCGCGACAGTTTTTCCAGCTGCCTCTCTTTCTTCCAACATGTCGCGAAATCATGACAGTTTTGCCAGAACTTTCTCTCTCCTCAAACATGTCGCGAAATCGTGACAGTTTTGCCAGCACTCTCTCTTTCCTCAAACATGTCGCGAAATCGTGATAGTTTTTCCAGCCGCCTGCATACTTTTTCTTACTTGTCTTTTTCTTGATCTTTTGCAACTGGGCTACTCTGATCTTCTTGGAAACTTACTGACCATGCTCGGATAACCTTCATCAAAACAAATTCCTTGACATCAAATCAAATTGCTTCAAGAACTTCTTTGACATCAATGACAACAACTATACTTGAGCAAAGGCAATGTACCCAAGGTACCCAAAATTGCCAACAATCTCCCCCTTTGTCATTGATGGCAAACCTTTACTAAAAGCACATCTTCAAGAGCCAAAACTGAAAGCAATCTGAGCTGACAACTGAGAATATTTCTTTGAAGTTTTTGCTCCCCCTGACTTGAAGCTCTCCCCTTTACTTGAAGCTCTCCCCCTTACTCATATCTCTCCCCCTTACTCAAATCTCTCCCCCTTTGTCATCAATGGCAAAGGGTCACCTTTGGGGCTCGGGACTAAGAATGAGCTTCTTAGCTTAGTCCCTCCCCCACCTCCTGATGAGGTGATTAAAATAGGGGTGGGAGTAAAACTCCCATTAGGCACTCATCATCATCAGTGTCTACAATTTCTTTGCCGGGCCTTCTCTTGAACTCTTTGTCCATATTTCTGTTTTTGTCACTTTTCTTGTTCTTGTTCTCATCCCTATTTTTGTCCACGCCTTGATCCATGGACCTGTTCATATTACTTTTCCTATTCCTGTACTTTGGCAGTTCAGTTCTGCACTGTCTAGCTGTGTGACCTGCATTGTTGCATTTATAACAAGTAACACTGTAATTTCTTTTAGACATATCTGTTCTTTGAATCCGCCTGTTATAACTAACCGTGAACCTGTTATTAGCCTTGCAGACAAATGCCTTATGCCCAAACTGATTACAAGAGTAGCAGTACCCTTGGAAGAAATTAGCACTTCTGAAATTGTTGTTAACCTTCTTCATTTGAGACATGCAATGTACAGCCGTGTGACCAAACCTGTGACACGCAAAACATCTACCATGAAATATTCTTTTAATCGACCTTTTGGGTCCTGAAAACTTCTTCTTCGCATTCAGAATTCTGTTTTCTATTTCTGCGCATTTATCACTCACGGACTCTTTCTCTGAAATACTCTCTTCATCAGAACTCTCCTCATTTTGAAATTTCTTACTGGATTCCCCAATCTGTTCCTTGTGTGGCTTGACAAAACCAAGACCCGTTTTATCTATTGTTTTTCTTTGACCTTTGATAAGAGATTTAACCTTTTTGGAGCTTTCTTGAAACCTGTACAACTTATCCTTGTATTCTTTATTTTCCTCTTTCAAGGCAACCATTTTCTGTTCTAATTCACTATACTCAAGCATCTTAGATTCTAACTCATTCTTGAGTTCTTGTGTCTTAGCCATAGAGATGTCAAGACTTTCTATGAGTTCATCTCTCTCCATACAACATTCATCTAACTTATCCTTGAGTCTAGCATTCTTCTTTCTTTCCTTTTTCAAAACACTAAGAGCATTAGTAAGTTCACATTCAAGATCCTCTATTTGATTGCATTTTGAATTATCAAGGCCTTTTTCAGATTTCTTATCACTAGAGGTGCTACCCTTTTCAAAAACCATACATGCATCTTCCTTATCATTTTCTGAAGCATCCTCATACATACTAGCAACCAATTCATTATTTGTGCAATTATCCTCAAGGTGCCCAAAATTTCCACATCTAAAACATTTCATGACAATGAATTTATGTTTCGGTTCTTCCTCCTTTTCTGAAATGAACAACATCTCATTTTCATTATCACTAGAAGAACTTTCACTATCACTGCTAGAACACTTACTTGCTTTGTCTAGGTAGAAGCTCTTCTTGTTCTTGTGTGAATGCCTCTTTCCTTGATTGTTGTGCTCATCTTTGTTCTTTCTGTAATACCTGTGCTTTTCAGAATCCTTGCTCTTAACATCCTGTATATCTTCATCACTTTCATTCTTTGAAACAGTACAGTCAGTAGCATAATGACCAAACTTTCCACAGTTGAAACATCTTATGTTTTTCTTGCTTTTGTGTTTTCTAGAGAACTTGCCTTTCTTGCTGTAATATGCCTCTTCATCACTAGAAGACTCATCACTCTCTTGAATCTGTTTGCCCTTTGATTTCTTGGTAGCTTTGAAAGCTGCCTCTTTCTTGACATCAACTTTCACTTGAGTTCTCAGCTCAAATGCTGCAAGAATACTATGGAGCTCATCCTTTTTCAATTTATCTAAATCTTTAGCTTCCTCAATAGCAAAAATATTTTCACTAAATCTATTAGGAAGGGATCTTAAAATCTTATCACACACATCATTTTCAGCAAGCTCAAGACCTAGGTCTTTCATGGAGTTAACAACCTCATCCATACGAAGCATGTAGTCACTAATATTTTCATCATCATTCATTTTGAGTTGTTCAAACATACCTTTAAAATGTCTCAATTTGGCCTTTCGGACATTTGCATCACCTGTATGAACCACCTGCAATTGTTTCCACATTTCACTAGCTGTCTTGCAATGAATAACTTTGGTGAGATCTGCTTTCTGTAAGCCTCTCAGGATTGCATTCATGGCTTTTGAATTGCTGTGAAGCATGAGCCTGTCTTCTTTGGTATAAGGACCATGTTCAGGAATAGTGTATTCATCTTCAATCACTTCCCATACCTCATTACCAAGTGCCATTAGATAAACTCTCATTCTTGCACTCCACAGACCGAAATCTGATCCATCAAGAATAGGTGTTGCATTGCCACCTAAAAAATCCATTGTGTTCTTAACCAGTTCTTCCTTTCGACTGTTAAACCTTTTCGAAGGAACCCACTCTGATACCAATTGAAGAACACAAGCTTATACTGAGAGAGGGGGTGAACAGTATAAGACCACTTTTCTATTTTTCTTTCAAAATAACTTTCAATACAATATTATGCAGTATAAAGATAGCAATAATAATAGCAGTAATCAAAGCAATGCACAACACACCATCCACAAAGTGACACAACAATTTACGTGGTTCACCCAATGTGGGCTACTCCACGGATAAAACTTTTCTCTAAAAGTTATATCACAGTTCTTTGGGAAACCTTCCCAATTACAAAGTTTATGGGCACCAACCCAAAGGAGACACCTTCCCCTAGCTCTGCTCTTAGTGGTGATCCTCTAGAAGACCTCTACCTCCTCTGCCCTTAGCAAGTGGAACTCTATCCATAGAAGACACCTGTCTTCCCTGCTCTGGATGGAGATCTCTGTCCTCAACTCTATCACCGCAAAGCCGTTCCTCAAATTCGCACCAAACACAGTCCTTCGGTCTGGCACAAATCTGTCCTCTTCCTCTGTTCTTTTCTGTTACAGTCGCACTTGGTCGAAACCAACTTTTCACCGTCTACGCAAACACAACAGCACTCGATCAACTTATGCTCTTCTACGAAACCACAACAGCACAGTCTTTGCACATCCAGTGCAAACACAGCAGCATAGTTTTCGCACTCTTTGCTCAAACACTATAGCATAGTCTTCGCACAGTCTGCGCAAACACAGTAGCACAGTCGTCGCACACTCTACGCAAACACAATAGTCGATCAGACTTCCACTTATGCACCTCTACGATCGAACTTCTCCCCGCACTCTATCTATGCAAATCGCACTTCGAACGCACACTTGATCGATGGCCAAACTCTTCAAGCAGCCCTCCTTTTATACTCACAATCTCAAGATTAGAACCTTGATCTTAGTCGGCTGCACATCCCTAAAACAACGTCGGTGCAAAACCCTACGCTACGTCGGCCCAGATTTAACTCTGTCGGCTCCACTGCCTCCCTGTAGCTTCTGGCATGAAACTTCAACATGTCACGATATCGCGACACCTTTGCCTGTCGTACACCTTCTATTGCTTGCTGTCATGAAATCATGACACCTTGGCCTTTGTCGACTTCCTTGTCCTTGTCATGAAATCATGACACATTTCCTCTTGCCGACGTCATCTGCACTTCGTCATGAAATCGTGACACTTTAGTCTTCATGGCCTTCTTCTACTTTTGTCATGAAATCGTGACACATATGACTTTTGCCGATGTCATCTGCAACTCTATCGCAAAATCGTGACCTTCTAGCTTCTACAAGCCTTCTTCTCTCTTTGTCATGAAATCATGACAAACATGTCATGAAATCGTGATGCTTTCGCTGCCTTAAGCTCTTTTCTACCATATGCCCGCGAAACTAGAACATGTCACGAAATCGTGACGCTTTCGCCTTTAAGCTCTTCCTTCTTCAATTCATCACAAAATCATGACACTTCTTCTTAGAAGACTTGCTAACTATTTTTGTCACGAAATCGTGACACTTTCTCCAACTACAAGCTGCCAACTCAACCTGTCATGAAATCGTGACACTTTCTACATTCGTACAACTTCTTTGTAGCCTATCGCGAAATCATGACACTTCTTATTTCAAACTCTTCCCTTAGCTGCATGTCACGAAATCGTGACAGTTCTCTCTTCAAGCTTTTCAGCATGTCACAAAACATGACTGTTCTCACTTGGAACTCTGCAGCATGTC
Source organism: Wollemia nobilis (assembly GCA_028583015.1). NCBI lineage: Eukaryota > Viridiplantae > Streptophyta > Pinopsida > Araucariales > Araucariaceae > Wollemia > Wollemia nobilis. Next base: position 10,463,770 of record JAQPPZ010000465.1, read on the forward strand.
ACAAAATCATGACACTTTCTGAATGACTTTCTCTCTCTTCGATCTAGTCGCGAAATCGTGACAGCTCACCCTGCGGACTCTCTCTTCAGCATCATGTCGCGAAATCGTGACACTTTTTCGTCCGTACAACTTTCTTTGCAGAGCGTCATGAAATCGTGACACTTTTTCTTTTCTGCCTTCCTGCACTTTTCGAGTCACGAAAATGCGACATGTCACGAAATCGTGACACTTTCCATTTTGCTCTGCTTCTCTGCCAACATGTCGCGAAATCGCGACAGTTTTTCCAGCTGCCTCTCTTTCTTCCAGCATGTCGCGAAATCGTGATAGTTTTGCCAAAACTTTCTCTCTCCTCAAACATGTCACGAAATCGTGACAGTTTTTCCAGCAGCCTCTCTTTCCTGAAACATGTCGCGAAATCGCGACAGTTTTTCCAGCCGCCTGCAAACTTTTTCTTACTTGTCTTTTTCTTGATCTTTTGCAACCTGGGCTACTAAGATCTTCTTGGAAACTTACTCGACCAGCTCGAAAACCTTCATCAAAACAAATTCTTTGACATAAAAACAAATTGCTTCAAGAACTTCTTTGACATCAATGACAACAACTACACTTGAGCAAAGGCAATGTACCCAAGGTACCCAAAATTGCCAACAAGGAGTGTTGCTTGGAGAATTTTGATGTGTGTGAAGAGAGCGAGAGGCACGCGAGAGGTGATCAAGAAGGGTGTGTGTTGGGTGAATTGTGAGAGAGGTTGAGTAAGGAATAGACCAGTTAGGGTCTTGTAAAATTGAAGGCATTTCTATGTCAATCTTCTAGTTTCAAGATTGAAGTCCAAGTTGGTGCTTGGCATCAGGGGTTGGTGCTCCTTCCAGTTGGTGCTAGTAAATCAGGGGTTGGTGCTCCTTTCTGTTGGTGCAGATAAATTAGGTGTTGGTGCTCATTTCTGTTGGTGCAAATAAATCAGGGGTTGGTGCTCCTTTCTATTGGTGCAGATAAATCAGGGGTTGGTACTCCTTCCAGTGGGTCTTTGGTAAATTGATTGTAAAGTTGTGCTTTGCAAAGGTTGGATTTGGATGGTAGTCCAAATAGTCATTTTTGAGGAGTAGCCAAATCGGTGAACCTCAGTAAATCTGGTGTTGTGTGATGCTCTCTTGTTATATTTGCTTTATTTGATTTTAAGTTCTCATTGTTTCGGCTTTAAGAGTTGAAGATTTAAGTTTTAAAGAGCTACACTGATTCACCCCCCCTCTCAGTGTCATTGTAAGACTAACAGTACGATCCTTACAACTTTAGGGATATGTGGTGTGTGCATGGAAATTGTTATCTTTGGATAGAACTTTTGGAAATCGAATTCTCAACCAAACTATGATGAGAATGTGACCCTATCCTTACTACTCTATATTTTGTGTTTGTATTTGGTGAGCAACTGTGATAGTGGTGAAAACCACTATTTTTTATTTTGGACTATGTTGCATGATAGGACAAGCGAGGAATATTCTTTTCACTTCAAGGTGTTACCCAAGTATGGTGTTATCCCTCTTTTACTAATTTTTTTTTAAGATGTGAAGAAGTGTGTTTGGTGCAAGATTGTTTTTGGAATCAGTTGACAATACTCAAGACTCTCTTAATGTGAGAAAAGTGCTTTTGGTCTTAAAGAGAATTGGACATCTATCTGGAGGCTGCTAGACACACTAGTAGTGGTTGAGTGAGTGAAAATTTTAGCTTATTGTGAATTTGGATAAATGGTATTGTTGGAGGGGATTGCATAAATGCTCCCAAATAGGTACCCCTAGTTGTGGAAACTTGTCTCTTTTATTTGGTCATATCATCACTACTATAAATTATCATTGAACATGGGATGGGATGAATGCAATATGCAAGATTAAAGAATGCAATGGAATGCATGTGGGATGTAAAATGCAATGGAATGTGTTTGGAATGGATGCAAATGCAATTGTGAAAATGCAGTATGTATGAATGCAATGTGAAAAATGCATGCTAAAATACCTATATGAAATACAATATGTATGCAATGGGAACATGCCTATGTGAATGATTTTTTTTAGCCATGTATATATACACATATAGAACATCATATTAACAATAAATGTCTTTGGGTGCCGGGGTGTGCCCTTTTTTCCCCACCCCCACGGGGGGCGGGGGCTCTTCTCTCCCGCCTCTCGCCGCTGCCTTTTCCTTTTCTCGCGTATTTATTGTGGTGGGGGGGGGGGCACCACGCCGGCGCGCCCGCCCCCCCCCTCCGCCACCCCCCCCCCCGCCTCCACCCACAACAATAAAATGCCTTTAAATGGATAACATTAAGTGGTTCGGGTTCCTCTACTCCCTCTAAATCGGTAATTCTATATGTACCATTACCCACTTTTTGAGTGATTATGTATGGACCTAACCAATTAGCCGTGAACTTGTCATGAAGGTGCGACAAAGCATTGGTGTTTTGTTGGTTCTCTTTAAGTACAAGATCCCCTACCCAAAATTCATGAAGATGGACTTTGGTATTGTAAGCATGCTTGAGGCGGTCTTGATAAACTCGTAGGTGTTCTAGTGCATTGACTCACCTCTCATCAAGAAGAGTGAGTTGGTCAAGACGTGCTTGTCTAGCGGTGTCATCATCTATGAATTCTTGCAAAGAAATTTGCAATGAGGGAATCTCGAGCTCAAGAGGCATGATAGCTTCAGCTCCATAGACCAAGGAAAATGGTGTTGCTCCTGTTGGTATTCGAATGCTTGTTCGATAAGCCCAAAGTGCCAAAGGGATTTGTGTATGCCAATATCTATGATTTTCATTGACTAGTTTCTTGAGAATAGCAATCAAGGTCTTGTTGGTAGCTTCAACTTGTCAATAAACTATGTTGGATATTATATTTCTCACAAAGTGCTTGATCATCCTTGTTTTTGAAAGACTTACCATTATCAGAAATGATTTTATAAGGAATACCAAAATGATAGATGATATGGTGGAGTATGAAATCCACGATTCAAGCTCCTATCATACTAGTTAAAGGAATGGCCTCAACCCACTTTGTGAAGTATTCAGTGGTTGTGATGATGAATGTATGTTGTCCCGAGGAAGGAGGTGAAATTTTTCCAATTATATCTAGGCCCCATTGTGAAAAGAGCCAAAGGCTTTGTATAGGTTGTAAATATTGCAATGGTATATGAGTTAAATTGGCATGTTCTTGATATTGCTTACAATTTTTGACATAGTTGCAATAGTCGCGTTCCATTGTGGGCCAATAATAACCCATGCATAACAGACATTTTGCAATGGCCATTCCACTAAAATGACCACCGCAAGTACCATCATGGGCCTCCTCTATGGCTCTTTGAGCCTCACTTTGTTTGAGATAATGAAGAAGGATTCCATCATAACCCTATTTATACAACATGTCCCCCAAAAGAATAAAATGAGCTACTTTTTTAAGAAAGAGGATTTTGCGGATCGAGACATATCATATGGTAGAAAGTCTACTATTTTTCTTGACCAAGACTCATATGGTTTTGAATGGATAAAGCAAATATCATTTTCATCATTAGGATCAATACGGACAATGGTTGCTTTAGAGATTGTGGAGATTATTAGGGGTTGTACCTCTCCTAAGTTATCTTTTGGAATCAATGATCCAAGAGAGGCCATCACATCTACAAATCTATTAGTCAAATGAGGTAAGTTATTGATTTCATACCATTCAAATGTTGACAGAAATTTCATTGTTACTTCATGATACAATTTGATGGTAGGTTCTTTGCATTGGTATTCTCTGGTTACTTGTTTAACAACAAGTTGAGAATCCCCAAATATCCTGATACACTTAATTCCCATAGCTATAGCTGATTGAAGACCTAATATTAGGGCTTCGTACTCTACGGTGTTGTTTGTGCATGAAAAGTCTAGCTTGAATGATAAAGGGATGGGAATCCCCTAGGGTGTATGAAAGACAACTCCAACACCTTGACCTTTCTCGCACTTAGATCCATCAAATAATAAGGTGATATTGACATCTTCCTCTGGAAAGACATATTTTTTCTAATTCAGTGATAGAAAATACCAAATCATCTAGGATCTCTATAATCAAAGGATGATCACTAGGTAGTGGATCTTCCATAAGTTGATCGGCTATAACTTGACCTTTAATGGATTTTTTACTGATAAATTCAAGATCAAATTTTGTAAGGAGCATTATCCATTTAGCGGTATGAGTGTTATTGTAAGTGCGAGACATCATATAACGCAGAGGATTTTCTCTAGCTATGACATAAGTTGTATGGCTAAGCATATAATGTCAAAGTTTCTTAGTGGAAAAAACCACTTCTAAGCACAACTTCTCTACGTAAGTGTATCGGGTTTCATAACTCACCAATGTTTGACTAATGTAATAAACAACTTGCTCTCAATTTTGTTCATTTTTTTGTGCAAGCATTGTTCCTAAAGTAGAGTCCATTGTTGAGACATAAAGATAGAAAGGGACCCCTGGATGAGGAGGAGCTAAGACCGGTGGAGAAGTTAGGTATCGCTTGATGTCATCAAAGGCTTTTTGACATTCATCTATCCATACAAATGACACCCCCTTTTGTAATAGGTGATTGAATGGCCTACATTTATCATAAAGTTGTGCAACGAAGCATTTGATTGATTGAATCTTTCCTTGTAAACTATGCAATTCCTTAATGTTCATTGGGGGAGGCATTTCCATTATGGCCTTGAATTTGTTTGGGTCCACTTCAATACCTCTTTTGGAGATAATGAATCCTAAAAGTTTACCTGAGGTAACACCAAAGGCACACTTTTTGGGATTTAACCTTACCTTATGCTCTAGAAGTCGGTCAAAAATATTTTCCAACACACCAATGTGCTCTTGTCAAGTTTTAGATTTGGCCAAGAGATCATCCACGTAATCTTCAATAATCTTATGCATGTAATCATGAAAGATATAATTCATGGCTCGTTGATAAGTAGCTCCTACGTTTTTAAGGCCAAAGGGCATAACCCTGAAGCAAAAGGTCCCCCAAGGTGTTGTGAATGTCATTTTGTGTTGGTCATATGGATTTATTCAAATTTGGTTGTATCCTAAAAAACCATCCATGAGGGAAAGCATTTTGTGGCCTGCACAGGTATCGACAAGAGTATCTATGTTTGGAAGAGGAAAGTCATCCTTAGGATATGCTTTATTGAGGTCTCAAAAATCATTGCAAATGTGTATCATCCCATTGGGCTTGCGAATGGGTACCATGTTTGAAAGCCACTTAGGATAGTCAATAGGGACGATGAACTTGATGTCTAGAAGTTTTTGAAGTTCTTCTTTGACTATGAGGGCCACGGTAGGATGCATCCTCCTAAGCTTTTGTTTGACCGATTTGGCATCAGGATGTAGGGTGAGGTTGTGGACCACCATATTAGGGTCAAGGCCAAGAATATCCTTGTAGGACCATGCAAACATGTATTTCTTCCTCTTGAGGAGAGTGATGAATTGATCTTATTCATTAGATGATAAAAATTTTCCAAGATTGACAATTTATGGATTGTCAGGATCTGAACTAAGGTTCACTTTGATAGTATCTTCAATAGATATATGTGAACCTTACTCAAGTTGATGTGGTGTTGTGATCATATTAATTTCATCTAAGATGTCATCCAACTCTTCCTATTTATCGTCATCTAACTCTGCCTGGAAAACCTCGAGTCTCTTGGTTGAAGATGGGGGTGAAGGTGGAGGGGAAGGAGGTATGTAATTGGAAAAATCCTTTAAAAATTCCTCGGAAAGGATGAATTCCAAAAAGGAGGGTGGGGAGGAAATCTGATCCATATCAATAAGGCTTATGTCAATTGGAATTGGCTTAGTCGAATTGTATGGATTGCGGAGTGGGGTGAATAAGTCAATAGGATTCATATTGATTTATAGGTAGAAAGGTGTGATGGCTTGGACCAATGGACGGGTGGTATGATTGGATTTGAACCGATGTTGAGTCTTTCTAACCCTGGATAGCAACAACAAACATGAAATCAAATTCTATGTACATGTAAAGAAAAGTTTTTTTTTGATTATTTTTTTGAATATTTTTTATTTTTTTTTTAATATGGAATTTATGTGGGAGGTGGTTCACCAGGTGGGTCAACTTGTTCTTGTGGAAGAAGCAAGTGAAATATGGGCTGATGGATGGGGAAAATTCTAAGGTAAAACTCATCCTATTGGGTAAGGGGAACAATGGGCTGAAATTCCTCTTCAGAGTCATCAGAAGCGTTTGACATTACTTCAAACTCTTCATAACTTTCCTCATTAGAATCTAGGATTGGGTAGGAAAAATTGAGGGGGTCATCCTTGTTCACTTCATAGATGCTAAGCTCTTGAATGACTTGCTCAAGAGAGGAGGTTGAGGGAAATGGATGGGTGTTGTTATCTTCACCATTGATGCTAAGCCTTTTGAAAGCTTGCTCAAGAGAATTCATGGATGAAAGTGGGGTGTAGCCTAAGCCTGAATGATCATGTGCTCCTCGATATGGAATGTCTAGGATATCATGCATCCCTTTTTCATGGGAACCTAGACCTTGACCTTACCAATTAACCATGTTGAAGTAATGGGATGGAAATCCTACCATGTTTGGTATGTTAGCACGCCTTGGTTCTTTTGGTTCTTCGGGTGGGTTTATTTTTGTTGAGTAGTCCAACCCTCCATAAATAAATTTGATGTTGTTTGGAGCTGAACTCATGTCGTACACAACACCTATGGTTAAAGTATGGTCATGCGGGTGGCCAAAATCCTTGGATGTGGGAATGGATAGGGGTGTGATGGTGACATCTTGGACCATGTATTCACCAATACCAGGATTAGTGATGTGGATTTCAACTTGGAATTATGTGGTGTATGATGTGGGTACGAATGGGTCAGGATTGGATATGGATGTGGGTGTTGGTGGTGAATTAAATATTTCACAATATAAAAGTTCAACTTGTGAAACATCTATTGATGGAGCAGGGTTGGATGACGATGTGAAATTAGAAGAAGGTGGATGGGGTATTGATGATGAAGAAGAAATGGTTGTGGAAGAAGGTATGGTTGAGATGTACAATGTGACGATGGTGGATTAATTTTGACCACATGTACAAGAAGAAATGGATGATTTAGGTGGTGTTGTGATGGGTAAATCCTCTAATATGGGAGCTTTAGAAGAATATGTGAATGTATTAGAAGAAGATGAATGAGAATATGAAGAAGGTGGATTGGACGAAGATGAATAACACAAGCTTATACTGAGAGGGGGGGTGAACAATATAACACCAAATTTTTACTTTCTTTCCAAACCAATATCAATTAGTGTCCTTAATTGCAATGACCAAATATATCAGTGTGCATTAATGACATAGATAACAATAGTAAACAAGTGCACACATCACCACACACAATTCAGACACAAAATTTAACGTGGTTCCTCCAATGTGGGGTAGTCCATAAGATAATATCCTTATAATATTTCACATAGAAATAAGGATCCTTATCCCAATACAAATTATTACTTTGATCTTCTCAAATATAGGAAAAACACTGATATGCTCAGGTAGGCAATCCATTAATCTTCTCAACTAGGCAATCCCGATTTGCTTAGGTAGGCAATCCACTGATCTACTCAACAATGCAAATCTTGATATACTCAGGTAGGTAATCCACTGATCTGCTTTAGCAAGCTCATCAAGAAATTGCCCAAATATGCTCTAGAAAGCTCACCAAGAACTTGCCCAAAATATGCTCTAGCAAGCTCACCAAGAACTTGCTCAAAACTGCTTTAGCAAGCTCACCAAGAACTTGCCCAAAACTACTCTAGCAAGATCACTAAGAACTTGCCCAAAATCTACTCAACAAGCTCACCAAGAACTTGCTAAAAATCTGCTCAAAAAGCTCACTAAGAACTTGCTCAAATCTACTCAACAAGCTCACTAAGAACTTGCTCAAATCTTCTCAACAAGCTCACTAAAAACTTGCTCAAAAATCTGCTCAACAAGCTCACCAAGAACTTGCTCAAAAAATGCTCAACAAGCTCACCAAGAACTTGCTCAAAAATATTCTCAACAAGCTCACCAAGAACTTGCTCAAATGTTGTCCCAAATCTATCCATAAATCTGTCCCAAAAGCCTTCTTAAAGGCTCAACCAATCATGCTCAAGTAGCACTCAAATCTCATCCACAAATCTATGAAGGCAAGGCTCAATGATGAACTCAATAATGAAAGGTAATGCACTCTACAATGGATGACAACAATGATCCACAATGATCTCAAATCAAATCAATATCAACTCAACTCAAGTCTTATAGAAGCATAAAGAGAATTGTTAGAGACTCAATATGTTCTAATATCAAAGCTCAATATCAACTCAAATCAGAATTATAGAATAGTTTGTTTCATGAAACTTGAAAAATCACATCACTCAATCACTTGACTAGGCTCAATAAAATCAACTCAACCAATCACCACAAGGGACAAATATTTCTCATAAAACCCTAGTCCAAGCATGTATCAACCAACTCAAATCTTTCCAACAATGCTCAACCACAAATCTCACATAACAATGATACTCATGTTCTTTTCTAACTCAAGTTCTTTGCATAACCAATAGGCTTCAACAACTATGCTTATAAAACATGGTTTAAAAACAACTCTAAAACCATTAGACCTTGAAGCATTCAACCAACCACTTTTGAAAATGAAACCACAATCAATATTTTTATCTCCAATGATATTTCAGAAATCAACCACCATAACAAAATCAATGGAGAATATTGCTCATACCTTTTGATGCCTTATTAGATGTCCACTAAATCTGCTACACTCAACAATTTTTTTTTTTAAACTTTCAACAAGGGTTAGATATCATGATTAATATCACAACAATAATATACAAATAACACCTTATCACTCCTACTCAATAAGATACAACATGTCCCCTCATGAAATAATTAATCACCTTTGAAAAAGAACAAAACAACCTTCACTTTTGAAACCATTTACAAAAATAGAAATATCTCTTTACATACACATTATTTATCCTACTAAGTAAGTTAATAAAATAGCTCTTGAAATAATCTTTCCAACGATATATAATATGATATACTTTTAAAAGGAGAAACACCAAAAATCTCTCTTTTTCTAAACATGCATCACAACCCTTATTCCTCCTAGGGCAACTTTAGAAAAAAAAAATATATATACTAAAAAATTATTAACTTGCCTCTGTCCTTGATGGAATTTAATATCATGACATATCCTTGCTCAGTGCCTTAATCACAACCAACCTGCCATTGGGCCACATGCCCTCATGTGTCCAAAGGAACAAGAACAAAAACTTATACTATAAACTTCTGCACCCTTCAAAAAACTTAACAACGCTTTAAGCGCTTCAAAAAAGCAAATAACCATGATGGGACTCGATCACAGGACCTCATGGGTAACACAAAACACATGAACCACTAGTCCAAAGATGCCTATGCATCTTATTAAACTCTACAAACGATTTTTCAATAGACCAAAGTCACACTTCTCTCTTTTTCGCAATTCGTTCCCCAATCGAAGGCATTCAAAAAATAAGCGCTAGTCTCATGAAGTCTAAGATTTTGTTGGCATATATATATATGCATTTCCTCTTTCTTTAGACGTCGGTGCTAAAATTAATATATTTAATTTTAAAATTAAAATTTAAATTTTAAATAATTTAAAATTTAAACTAAATATTTAAAAATAAATATCTCCATCACCGGGGCACATTTTTCGATGAAACGAAAAGCCAACATGAGTTTTAAAAAAAACCCATTTCAAATATGCCATCCATGGTTTTAAATAAAATATTTTATTTTTCCTACCTTGGTTTTCATAAAAAACCATGTATATATCCATGCTCTCCAAAATATCATAAATGCTTATTTATGAAATGCTTTGGCCACCAAAACTCAATGTGATCCATGTGACATAAATGATCCATGTGACATCAATGACAACATAAAATAACTCAAATTACCAATAGAATATGGGGATAAAAATAAATGAGTGGAAGGCAACATGGATTCATAAGGATTTGAAATAAAATTGCAATACTTAAAAGGTTCTACATTTGTGGGGATGCAATGGACTTGTCCATCATGAACGTATTTCAAGCATTGATGGAGTATTGAAGGAACACATTTCATTTCCCTCATCCAAGGTCTACCAAGGAGAACATTGTATGTCATGGTTCCTTCCAAGAAGTGAAACATTATGTGCAACATTCTAGCCCCTACTTTAATGGGCAAAACAACAGTACCAATTGTGGTACACAAAGCATCGCTAAATGCTTTGAGGATGAATGATGACTTAGAAATGTGGGAAGGTGGTAGCTTGAGATAGTGAAGGTCAGTAGTAGTGATGAGGTTAATGTATGAACCGATATCTATTAGGACTCTTTTGAATGGCTTCTTAACTATCAAGGCCATGATATGAAAGTGCGGATCCACGGATTTTGAGGTTATTGACTTAATTTCAAAGTCATAAAAGGTGATGGATGGCTCCATGCATGTCCTAACACTCCCTAAAATTTTTTTGAAGGCATTAGAGTTGGGATTATAACTCAATAGACTTAAGGATATTCATCAAAGCTTCTCTATGCCTAGGGGATTGTTGGATAGGCTCATATATAAATAATTTAGTTGATGTCATTTTCAAGCTAGTAGTCAACCGACTACTTAAGGTTATCACTGGACTTATAGGGTGATGGATGGACTGATTTGGTGGATTGGATATATGGATTGGCGGGTATGGATTTGGAAATGTTTGTATGGATGGTGGATTTGAAGGTTGTACATTCTGTTGATTTTGCCTTTGCCCTCTTGTGACTACATGGACTAATCCTACAAAATTTTGGTATTGTTGGACATGGTTGACTTGGTTAGGAGGTGTTTGATTGTTGTTACCTCCTACAGTAGTTTGGGCCTCTCCATGGTTGGGCAGAGGTGTCTGAAAAATTCCCAAATTTTGGTTTTGCAGAGCTAAAGGATTACCCACATTGATGGCCTCCAAATCTATAAGGTCTTGGACGATGTTCTTAAAAACATGGCAAGAGTTGATGTCGTGACCATTTTGCCTATGATATGGGTAAAATAGTTGTTCTATTTAATTCCTGGGACAGTTTGTAGGGTCATCAGGCATAAATTTAGGTAAGGCTAGCTTTTTTATTTCATACAAACTTTGGAAAAGGGAAGAATACGACTTCGCTAAAGGAGTGTATTGATGTTGAGGTCGGGTGTATTGGTGGCGGGGAAGTTTTTCCACAGTTGGCACTGTGTTTTGCATCGTTGGTGCTTGTGTGACTGATGGGACCACATGATAAAAAATTGGTTATTACATAAGTTTTTGAGCCATTGCGGGCTGGCTCATCACCACTTGATTAAATTGATTGGGTTTATTAGCTGTAGAGGCTTGTGATGATTTGTTTTAGCCAGATTGATTATTTTGGTATTGGCCCTTATTTTGCCATTCTTTCTTCTTAGGCTTGATGACACTCTCTTGGATTTTTATTTCCTCAATGACGCTAGCCTGTGCTAAATATTCTTCAAATGTGCAATAAGTATTAAGCTAAAGCATCCAAGATATGGATTTTAAGCAACTCTTGGTGAATAATTTGATAATTTCATCCATTGGTAGGGAGAATGGCAATTTGGTTATGATTGCCCTCCAACGGTTTCCAAAATCGTAGATAGGTTCATCATCCCATTGTTTTAGATAATAAATGTTTGATAATGAGACCTTCTTTCTAATGTTTAGGGTAAAACGGTCCAAGAATAGATCCATCAGTCGAGTAAAAGTGTAAATATTATGTGTTAGCAACTGATTGAACCACTCTATGGCATCTCCACCTAATTTTTGAGGAAAATTTTAGAGCATGAGGGCATCGTCGGTTTGAATTCGAAAACATGCATGAAAAAATGAGCTCACATGCTCCGTAGAGTCCTCGGTTTCGTTATATTTATCAAACTTTGGTAGTGTGAAGTCTAATGGATATTGTAGTTATGGCATGTTGGTCAAATATCTACCTAATCAACAAACACTACATTTGTGCACCCTAGATACGACCAACATTGAAAGGCCGGAGGAAAGAAATGTCCCCCATACCAATCTCCAGAGAGGGCTGGTTCCCAAGCTAAATCCTACACTAGTAGAAGAATAGGGATGCAGGAAAGAAATTGAAAAGATGCAAAAAGAAATGGGAAATATGGCCATAGGCCAAAGTGTAGGACTTGGGATAGACTAACAACAGGAAAATCACCAAAGCATGAAATAGCATTTAATAGAGGAAAAGCAACATAATTTACTTGTAATATTGCAGTAATAACCTCCAAAATAACACTCCAGCATTCACTCCCTCACTAGAAATATTTAAATCCAAAATGCAAAATTTAAATTTAACAGCAAACAAGAAAGACAAATGTAAAATAGAAGTGCACAGTATAGAAAGCAATCACACACAAGATCACTTGCAAATTCAAAAGCCTGATGCCTTGTATTAATGCAGAGAACTTTAGAGAGTATTCTCACAAAATGTCTAACTCCTTTTACAATGGAAATTTGCTTAGTATTTATAGAGGTTTTTGCCTCTTTCATTTAATGCACCAGAGAACAAAATGTTTCGGGATCAAGAACAAAAACAAAGAAATTCCACCTTGAAATTATTGAGAATATGCTCCTTTGAAGAAACGATCCATTAACCAGGGAACAACCTCTAGGGAATCAACAACTTAAATTTTGGTGCATAGATAACTAGAACATCATTGAATATTTTGGAAGTGCCTCAGTGCTTTGGAAATTAGGAAGATTCGTTCATTCTTCTTATTTAGCTTCTCCCATGCTTCGAGATTCACAACATGAGTTACTCAACGCCACCATTATTTAACATTCACGATCCTGGAACCTTCAAACCTTTGACCATAATTCTTCTCACCTCAAAATCATGTTCACCTCAAAAACCTACTTCACCCCATCTCCCTTGTGTGTGTGCATGCAATTTCTCCTTTTAAAACACGTTCACCCCTAGGAAGGGTGAACGGGATGTTTGCCCCTCAACCAGGGTGAATGCGATATCACTTTGATTTTTATGGTCTGTTTGCCCATGGGAGGGGCGAATGGGAGGTTCACCCCTCAATGAGGGTGAACGTAAATTAACCCATCTTCGGGTACACCCGACCATGTTCCTCTTTAGGGTGCGTTCGTCCATTGAAAGGGTGAATGACACGTTCACCCTATAGCAAAGGTGAACGTGCATATATTTCAAACTTTGCTTGCGTTCAGATTTTGGAACTTCGTTTGCCCCTTCAAAGGGCAAACGGGTGTTTGAACCTCCTTTAGGGAGAACATGAGTACAATTAAAAACTTGTTAAATTTTATTTAGGCCTTTCATATTTTTTAGATTTTCTTTACAAACAACTTCCTTTCGAATGAATAAAAAACTCGAATGGTGTTAAAAGAAGTTCATAAAATACTATAAAATTTATCAAATGTGAAAACATATATATGGAAACAACAAACTAGGAGCATACAAAATTATCTTCAAAATATTACCACCATATACTATTCAAAACTTCATCAAAATTCTCCAAAAAAATTCCCAATGTGGCAAAATGCAAAATGGCCAACATTTCTAGTGACTCACGGGGTATCCAACTCGCATGGATGCAAGCGATCCTAGCCCTTCATCCATTAGATTGTAGAGTTTTATTTTTTAGTAGCTCTTGATCAGGGTTATGCATAAGGGGAAAAACAAAAAAAAAAAAAAAAACCATGAAACCTAACCCAATTAAACACATAACCCTAATTTTGATGGTGTCGCTACCTTCACTGCTTGATGCTTTGATACAAATTTCCTCCTCTACGCACTCCTACTCTTTTGCTTCTACTGCGACTTTGAGAACTTCTGCATGCTCAGCTTCCTCTGTTGCTTTTGTTGCTATCATACGTTCTACTGCTACCTTCTCTTCCTGCTCTTGGATCATTTCAGTCAAGATCTCATAAGCATGAATGGCCTCATTCCAAGCGTGAGTAGTGAACAAGTAGGGAATAGTGAGTGACTCATAGATGAAACAAAGATTCTAAACATCTGTCAAACTGAGGTGCTTTGTTCATTGAGATAACTCGTACAAGGACAGTTCCAAGTGCATATACTTCTGCATCAAGGGAAACACCTGTGCTTCTATCAGAGGCTCCTCCCAGGCATCAATCTCTGATGTATCCTCAACAAATTTTTGCTAGAGCACTTCTAGTTGTTCGATGGGAAGAGGTTCGCCCCAATTATCCACAAAAGTCAAAAATCCCAACTCATCAATGGTCTCAAAATGAGATATAGAAATAGTGTGCTCATGCTCGATGAGGTTGAGGACTTCATGTCCTTCCCATACCAGGTCCATTCGCTGGAAGTAACTACGCAGGGTGATCTTTGCCTTGGACCAGGTGTAATCCATCTCGCTGAGGGGGCGAATGTGCAAACTAGTATTAATCAAAGCCTATATTTTTATAACCATCTCCATGTAGGGCGACAAAATCTCCTCGATGGTATTAATCAATTGTTTCCCAAGATAAATTTGTATCTACACCTCCCACAAATACTAAAGAACCTTGACAATGTGCATGGACCAACTTTGTAGAGTTTTGAGCAGAGTGAAGGTGGGTCCCTTTAACACTGTCGTGCATGAAAATCCTATGGCTTGGGCTGCCTTCTCCTCCAACTGTTTCTTCATTTCCTCAACTTGCTGCTAAAGCTTATGCATTTTGATCCTAGCAGCATCGCGCTCCTTCAAATGCACTTTGACCTGATTGTGCAAGTACTCATTCTCTATGGTCATCTTCTCTTTCGTGGCTCTACTTTTTGCCAAGGCATTTTTGAGCTCAATGATCTTATTCTGATTTTCAAAATATTTTTCTTTTTAGTGCTCACCATGCAGGTACATCAAACTCATGTCTGCCTAAATTTTGCCTATTTTTTCGACTGAGTCAATCCGTGTAAGATCTTCTGTAATGGTTTTAGAGATGAGGTCACCCGACAAAAATTCCCCTTGGGGATTTTGGACCAATGATATGATTATCATGATATGGGCCTATTTTGTAATAGGGTCAAAGGCAACCTTATTTATTGATCGAGCTAGAACCAAGGCCTCTTTGCACCAGATGCTCTTTAACCACTACGAAGATCTTAGATGCGCATTATTAATATTTTTAATGTCAGGCTATTTTCAGGCCACCTGTACATCAGGAATTGTTTGCAACTCTAAAAGGGTAAATAATACCAAAACTTTTGAGTGACTAAGCCTAGTGGATGCAGATGATAGAAAAAAAAGTTTGGGGATGGAAAAGGTGGAAGGAAGAGAGATGGCAGATTCGATGGTGGACATGGGATCTGCTGCAGTCACACTAACCCTAGGAGGAGCTTGTGTGCTTACAACTTCAATGATGGAGGTAGTGACAACTAAAGGGGTAGGGCACAAAAAAGGATTCGAACCCTGATGCAAATGAACTAAAATAAATGGATGACGAAGGAGCGGGAATAGAGGAAGGAGTAGCAGTGATTTCGGAGATAGATGAATATGGAATGGAAATAGAAGTGGAAGGCATACCAAAGGACAGATAAATGGAAACTAGGTGAGATGAAGATGAAACGTATGAAATCAAAATAGAAACCACTGCTTGCTCTGGGAGAGAAGAAGAAGAAGGAATAAAAGATGCACCTTCGAGCGCGTGCACCATGTGTTGAGGGGATAGAGGAGGCTGTGAAACTACCTCCTCTTCATGTTCTTCTACCTTTTCTCCAACATCAGGAATCTCTTGTTCATCCATGATTTCCACATGGGAACTCTTCGATAGCTGTTCCTCTTCCTGTTGTTGGACCATTGGAAATATTTGCGTGAATGAGGTCAGGAGTTCTTTGGCCAACGAAGGGTTCATATATGGAATACAATCAAATGCAAAAACTATTATGCTCAATGCTATAGAAATCATAGTGACTGAAGCCTTGGGTACCTTTATGGTAGAAGTCACGACTGCACTGGTTCGGGATATTTTTACCACTTTTGAGAACGAAGGTGCCATTGACTATTTGGGATTTTTGGGCACAAACGCCTCCTCTTGTGGATGTTTCGTCCTTTGAGACCTCCTTTTAAAAATGTTGTTCCTCTTCCATCGGGTCCTCATCTTCGACTGTGGGACACTCTTGTTCTGTTTCACCTTCGCCACTGTTATACTGTTGAAAAATCTATGACAAAATATTTGCGAAGGCGACAGGTTGATATAAGTTCACAAAATCATCATAAGCCTCGAAAAATTGCTCATCCAACTTCAAACCGTAAGGAGCGTGTGACTTTCTATGATGAATGCGCATAATCCACCAATTCATTATTTTCTCCTCGGTCCATTTAGGTTTGGCTTCCTTAATAGTTCCAAATAAATCCGAGGGAGGAATCTAAGCCCTATGTTTGGATGGATTATATTCTTCCTCTTGCTCATAATAGTCATGCCACGATGGGAAGGAGGTCATTTTTTCAATATGCCAGTTCATATCTGGACCATCAAAATTGTTCCTTCGCTTCTAGATGTCAGGGCAAGGACAATAATGAAATGACTTAGTTTTTATAATAGCTAAGAAATTTTCCAAAGGATCATACTGCTAGTACTGTAGCAATTCAATTAAACCCAAGTCATAGAGCACCACTATCAAAAGTCTATTTTACTCGACTTGATTCACCTCTATGCTCCCAAAATTGAATGGCATGGTGCAGGTAGTATTCTTTCCATGTCCAACACCATATATATCATTCACATAATATTTTTGGTGCACAACCTACATTGCAAACACGTGGGTTGTGGTAAAATATGATAACAAAAATAGCTTACCCATATACCCAAAAATTTGAACAACACCCTGGATAAGTAGAAAAATGTCACCCTTTTCCTCTACGAGGACTGCATCTTTCAACTCTCGTGACACTCTATCACAGGTACCACAAAGCAATTCAATTTTTGGCCCCAAAAACTAGTTGTTAAAACTGTACACTAACTCTATTTTTGATAAAATCGAAGTCCACGTATATACTAGCAAGGGTTCATTCTTTTTTCCCATTGATGTGATTGCGATAACTAAAAAGTGCTGCTGTAACTGAAAGAAGAAGAACCATACCAAAAATGACGTGTGCCAAAATGATTGGGACTCCCCGATTTGCATTTTTTCTAGTTGAGAATTAATCCTTCAGGAAATGAAGTCAGCCCAATCAAAATAAATGGGGTTTTCTCCTTGTCTCATGGCGAAGGGAGAATAAAATTTGACCTTGCAAATACATTGAGCCATAGCCGCTTGCCACACTATTTCATCTAAGGGCAACCCAAAAACCCATGGCAACATAGAATAAATATCTTGGCTTTTAAACACTGAAAGCAACTTTGGCAAGTTCGGCAGCTGCTGCATCTGTGGCTCCTTAATGAGTTGAGTCTCCATGAATTGATGCATGGCTACAGTGGAGACATATCTGTCCTCCTGCTCATTAGTATGAATCTTCTTATTTATTGCATAGGAAGGAGGCTTCAACCCACATGCAAAAGCTTCCTGTATTTCATCCGGAGTAATGGTGAACATAATTTCTCTCCTAGCGTTTCACACAACCTTGGTGAACGGGTCATAAAATTGAGCAATGAGCTGCACCATCTCAGGGCACGGATGGACAAGTGAACACAAATACCAAGACAACTATGAATTTTAAGGAACTGTGAGCTAGATATTATAAGACACACCTTGAATCACCGTGCCTCCACATCTTGTCTGAATATTTTGATCCCTTTGTGCGTAATCAGGTAGTCCCCAATTTTTGCTGTAGCATCTTCATAAGGGTCTAAGTCGACATAGTCATTCTTTTGAGCTTTTTTTCTCTAGAGATTCTTTCTCTTTTCTTTGTTTGCTTAGACTCTATAGCTTCTATGGTGTCCTTAGGTTCTTTGGTTCGCTTCCCCATTTTCTCCTCTTTCTTTCTCCGATAAACAATTTGAACAATTTTTGTAATTCACTGTCCTGAGGAAGCTTCTTAAAATTCTCTGCAACTAAAATGCAGGACATAGTGGAGACAAAAAACTAAAGAAAAACAATAATAACTTTGGCCTATTTACCTCTCAATTTTAATAGGGCCTTCTGACACCTACCATAGTAAATTCAAAATTAAATGCGAGCACTTTCAGAAGAGAATTATCCTCAAGCAACTAGCCTAGCACCTTTCCAAAATTGCAAATGGTTTCTTCTTTGATTCACTATCAGATCCTCCTAAAAAAATGTGCCCTAGCCACTATGCAATTTCATCGTAAGGCATGCCTTGGCGCTTGAAGCTTGCTAGGGAATCTAACTGGTCGCTCAAAAACCAATCATTCAATATTTGCGGCCCCCTTGGAAAACTAAAATTCTAGCGCATCCCACGTTCTAAATTCAATACTTTTATTAATGTTCTTGCCTTCCAATTTTTGACACGTAATCCAGGGCACATCCAATTTGACAACATACTCCTGAAATTGCTGTAAATGTTCTCTCCTGAAATATTTTAATTCCTTTCAGGCGAACAACTTCAAAATCACGAAAAAAACTTCTTGTTATATCAAAACTTGGATGCTTTTCAATCTATTAAAAATTCCCTGGCGAATGGCCTTTTAAAAGGATATCTTACTTGCTTTCACATTTTGCATAGACCCTAAAAAAATAAAATTTGTCAAAAAAAGCACGGGGCCTCCTTGCTTTTTGTCTTCTTGTTAACTGCGCTTTACGATTCTTTTGCTTTTTTTTTTTTTTAAATATAGATATATCTATATCGCGTTTGCCAAAAATAGGAGTGAACAGACCGTTTGCCCTTATTATAAGGTGAATGCAATGTTAAGTTCAACATTCCATTTTGCCAAACTCTGCTTTTCTTGATTTCCTTGGTGCCCTACTTTTAAGGCGAAAAGCCTTTTTGGGATGAACGACTAATTTATATTATTATATATTTTTTTTTTCTTTTTTTTTTTTACTATATATTTGCATGTAATACATTTTTTTTTAGTATATATCTGCATGGAATACATAAATCATTAACTAGAAAAAAAGAATAATTACATATGTACATAGTGGTACTTCATCAAAAATAAAATCATAAAATATAGGCCTTCAAATGAAAATTGTTCACTGGAATGGGAAGGTCATAACCTTGCATATCACATAGGTGGTAAGCATTTGAGAAATTTACTACGAAGATCTGAAAAGGTCCCTCCCATATGGCATTGAACTTGTGGTGATTACTAGGCTTGGACTTCTTCTCATTCTATTTTAGAACTAGATCCTCCACCTAAAAACTTCGGTCAGTTGCTTTCTTTCAAAACCACTTTCTCATATTTGTAGCATGCTCAACAAAAACTTGGTAGGCCTACTTCCTGTATTCCTCTAATTGTAGCAATTGTGCCAACCTTGCACCCATAGTATTGTATTCTTCATATTCATCTTGGAACATCTACAATGTTTGAAGCACTGGGAGTTCAATATGTGTGGGGAGAATAGCTTCTTTCCCATAAACCAAAGCATACGGGGAAGTCTTTATAGATTTCTTAACTGAGATGCGATCTGCCTAAAGAACATACCTAAAGAACATACCTAAAGAACATACCTAAATGCCATTTTCGCTATTCTGAAAAGGATATTGAAAATATCCTTTTCAATATTTGTAACAAATTCTTGTTGGTAGACTCAGCCAACCCATTCCACTACGGGTAATAGTTGGAGGATATTTTCAAATAAATACCGTATTTGCTGGTGAATTCTATGATTTTGGCTCCGATGAAGGGAGTGCCATTATCAGTGACTAGAGAATAAGGTATACCAAATCGGGTGATAATCCATTCAAGAAATTAAATAATAGTAGCTTGATCAAACTTATTAGTGGGAATAGCTTCTACCCATCTAATAAAATAATATTTTGCCGTTAGAATATACTTAGAATATACTTATGTTCCATGAAAGAATGTGGATCAATAACACCAATAAAATCAAGACCCCACTACTGAAAAGGTGCTTCCACCTGAATTGGATGTAAGGGCAATGCTCCTTTTCTAATTCTTCCCACATATCATTGGAAACTATCACACTGCTGACTTATTCTATGAGCATCAATGAATAGAGTAGGCCAATAATAACCCGCTCAAATAATTTTCAGAGTCATGGGTCTACCTGCATAATGGCCTCCAGATAGCCCAGAATGGAATTCCTCCAAAAATTTCTCATTTTCAGAAGCTTTTACATACCTGAGGAGAACCCCATCGATGTTTCTATGATACAATCCATTAGGCAACAATAGATATCTTAGTGCTTGTAATCTAAACCTTCAACACTGTGAGGGGTCAAGGTGGGTTGGAAATCTCCCAAAATTGAAATAGTCTGAAAAGGATTGAAAATCCAACTAACTTCATATTATTTACAAACTCATTATATAGGCACTAATGGCCCAAAATACATAACCAAACCCATAAAATCATGGATTTGATCCAATATGCTTAACCATAAGCTACAAAAGTGCAAGGGAGAATGCACGTAACTTCTAAGTTAAGAGAAAAGGAATAATGCTAACTAGAAGATCCATTTTAGCTATCTTGAAGTACACACTTCCTACTTTGAGTTCACACTTACTAACTAACACTCTAAATGACAACTAGAAGATAACTAGTGCCCACAAGTGCATGTGAGAAGGAGACTCACTTACAATTATTAATTTGCAAGAAATAAAATATGCAAACATAGCTAGGAACTACTAGAGGGGTCATATGAAGGATCAAACATCAATCCTCATCATGCCTCCCCACAATAGAAGCATTGGCCTAAAATGCTTTCAGAAGAGTAGGAAAGTCACGAGACATCTGATGAAAAGAAATCCAATGAGCCTGATGCAGCAGATGTCCTTGTTGAGCCACAAGATATGAGGTGGTAGACCCCTGGTGAGTTTGTCGAGTCTTTGTGTCATAGATTTGATTAAAATCCAATGGTAACTGAGAATCAGGAACCACGTCCACAGGATGACTGATAGCTGGTGCTATCTCCAACGTAGAGTCAAAGTACAAATTCAAAAGATCTACATTGATGACGTCATGAATTCCCAAGTGTGTGGGAAGATCAAGGTGGAAAGCATTCTCGGACACCTATTTAAGAATAGTATAAGGCCCATAGCGAATTGGTTTGATTTTACTATGAGTCTTATCAGTAAAACGTCGCTTTTCAAGATGCAACCAAACTTTGTCACCAACCTGAAATGGATGAGGAATTCGATGTCGATCCATGGCCTTTTTCTGCTATTGCTGTGTCTTTTGCAAAATCTCAACCACATTTGATTGTAGATTGTGCAAATGCTAAATAAATGAGTGTGCCTTGTCTTGCTCCTTCTGAAGATGTGAAGTGACAGGAGAAGGCAAAGACAAAGGTAACTCATAAGGTGCCAAGGGCTGAAATCCCATACAAGCCTCAAAGGGTGAATGACCTGTAGAAGAATGTGGGTCCCTATTGTAGGCATGTTCAATATGAGTGAGACTCAAGTCCCACTTTCTTTGGTGACATGTGATGATAGATTTGTAAACTTTGCACAAGGGTACGGTTTACTATTTCAGTCTGCCCTTCTGACTGCGGATGATAGGCGATGGAAAATTTAAAGGAAACTCCCAAAATTTTCCACAATGAATGCCAAAAGTGACCCACAAAGTGTGAATCACGATTCGATATAATTCTGGTAGGTAGACCAAAGGAACACCAAATGCTGTCAAAGAAAAATTGGGCTAAGTCTGCTACGAAACTTGTCTTGCGGCATGGAATAAACTTAGCCATCTTACTGAATCTATCAACCACCACGAACACACAATCATGTTGTCGCACTATCATAGGAAAACCACTAACCAAATCCATGGAAATGCTTTCCCAAGGACGGGAAGGAATGGGTAAAGGCATGCCTAAGCCAAACTTCCTATTAGCTGTTTTGAGCGACAACAAACTGCACACTGTTTGAGAAATCTCAACACATCCCTCTGCATTTTAGGCCAATAGAAAAATCTTTGCAAGTGATGAAGTGTTTTGTGCTTCCCAAAGTGACCACCATAAAGTGTAGAATGAGCTTCCTTAAGAAGTGACACTCTAGGCTCACAAGGAACACAAACCTTATCCAATTTGTAAAGAAGTCCTTCTTTGATGTAGAAATCTTGGAAAGGACGCAAATTGGAAGAAGAAGGCTTACTCACTTGCTCAAATATTTTCCCAAAATCGGGATCCTGTGAATACTGATTAGGCCAAGTCTGAAATCCCAAGTGTGAAGTGGACATAACTATTAAGGCAAGAGCGGCGGGAGGCCTACTCAAACAATCAACAACAGTATTACTCTTCCCCTTTTTGTACTTGATCACCAAGTGAAATTGTTGGAGGTAAGAGGCCCACTTCATATGTCTTGATTCTTCAATTTTACTTTGATATTGTAAAAACTTGAGAGGCATATGATCAGTGTGTACTACTGTATCTTTTACCAAAAGATAATGTCTCTAGTACTTGATAGCTTGAACTAATGCATACAACTCCTTGTCATATATAGAATAGTTCAACTTAGCAGCGTGAAAAAAGTTTTTGAATGATAAGCAACTGGATGACCATTTTTTTTGAGCACAGCTCCTAAGGCAACTTTAGAGGCATCCATTTCAATCTCAAAAGGTTGAGAGAGGTCGGGTAAAGTTAACACAGGTGTTGTACAAAGTTTCTTTTTGAGTTTCTCAAAGGCAATCTTTTGGCTTTTCTCCCAATGAAATGGAACTTTAGAATTAGTGAGATAATGCAATGGGGCTGCAAGGGTGGAATATTGAGGAATGAACTTGTGATAAAAATTCGCAAGTCCTAGAAAACTCCTTAACTCAGTGAGAGTTGTAGGAGGGAACCACTTAAGTAAAACATCAACTTTGGTGGGATCTACCTGAATTCCACTTTCACTAATCACATAACCAAGGTAAGAAACTAAAGTATTGCCAAAAGAACACTTGGAAGAATTGGCATATAATTGATTCTTCGCAAGAAGATCAAGGGTATGATGGATATGCCTAAGGTTTTCCTCCAAATTTTTTGAGAAGATCAATATATCATCAAGATATATTATTACAAATTTGTCAAGTACATCACGAAATACATCATTCATCAACCTCATGAAGGTTGCAGGAGCATTAGTAAGACCAAAGGGCATGACCAACCATTCAAAAAGGCCCATCTTCGTCTTAAAAGCTGTCTTCCATGTATCCTCAGCTTGGATATGCACTTGATGATATCCACTTTTGAGATCTATTTTTGAAAAAAACTTAGCTCCTTGGAGCTGATCTAATAAATCATCAATGCGTGGTAGTGGATATCTATTCTTTATAGAAATTCTGTTCAAAGCACGAAAATCAATGCACAATCTCCAAGTGCCATATTTTTTAAGAACCAACAAAATAGGTGAAGCACAAGCAGAAGTACTTTCCTTAATGAAACCCTTAGACAACAAATCTTCTATTTGCCTTTTTATTTCTTCATTTTGTAAAATAGATTGTCTATACATGGGAGCATTAGGAAGTGAAGAACTAGGAATGATTTCAATGCTGTGATTAATTATGCGAATTAGAGGAAGAGACTTTGGCTCCCAAAATATGTGTGAGTAACTTTGTAATATTTTATCCATTGAAGAGTGTTTCTTTGGAATGGATGTGGATGTAGAAGTGTTTTGAGAGCGAATGAAAATTAGAGCAACATCACCACCTTTTTTAATTACTCTTTTTGTTTGCTTGGAACTTAGAATGATGTTAGGAGTGTTGGTGCTTTTAATGAGAAAAACCTTACCATATTTTTGAAGTGTGTAGGTTCTTTTGAAAGCATCATAAACAACTCTCCTATCATACTGAAAAGGTTGTCCAAGAAAAATCCCACAACAATCCATAGGAGTCACATCACAAGTGACTTGGTCTATGAAATGTGGGCCAAGTGCAAATTTTAATGTGCAAGTGTGAGTGATTTATGAGCCTCTTCCACTATCCTTCCAACCCAAAGAATAAGGTTGAGGATGAGGCTCCATAGGTAACTTCAAACACTCGACAATGGACCTCACAATTAGATTTTTTGGGAGCCATTATCCACTATACAATCTGTTGCAAAATTATGGAGCAAATGAGCTCGAGTGATGAACAAAGCATCACGAGCGCCCTCTGATGAACTTACATTTACCAAGGTAACTTCATTGAGCTTACCTCGTAATTACGTGTATACTCTACTTTCTCCTACTGACTCAAGGGGAACTTTGGAAGCATCCTCCTCTTGAGTAGTAATGACTAAACTCTTCTTTTTAATCTTAAAACAATCAGCTTTTTCATGACCTTTCTTCTTACAATAGTTACAAAACTTTTTAGAAGAAGAAGAAGAAGAAGAAGAAGGTTTGGAAGAAGAAGAAGAAGTAGTAGAAGCGGAAGGGGAAGGAGAAGAAGGAGATGGAGAAGAAAAATTATTCTTTTGAGCAAAATTCTTCTTTTGTGAGAAATAATTATTCCCTTTTGATGAGTTTGCAACCACTTGAGTAGCAAGTGCGCGGAATGCCTACGAATGCACCTTAAACTTGTCCTCCGTAAGTTGCGCTTGGTTGAAAAATGAATCCAATGTGTCCATAAAAACAAACATTATTTCCCTGTACAAATGTTCCAACAAACCACTTTGAAATTTGAGAATCAAAGCTTTAATATCTTCCTCCACATTCAAAAGTATCCTGCACTGTTGAATTGAAAGATATATTCCTACACGAGTCATATTAGTACTTTGTCGAAATCGAAACCATTTAATGACCAATTCCTTAGAATAATTGGAAGGATAAAAATTGGTCTTAAGACAGATCTACAAGCTCATCCCATGAGGTGAGTTCATCATGACCTCTTTTTCTTTCAACAAGTACTTTAGCTAAACCAAAAAGTTTGAGTTTAGCATATGGAACCGTATCCTCATCTGCAAGTTGAGTGTAAGAAAACCAAGAACTCATGTCAAGAATCCAACTATTCAAGACTTCAAGGTTTTGGGATCCATCATAAAGTGGCACTTCACAATGAACTCTCAGGCAAGAATCACTAGCAGAAGTTGAAGCATTGTGGACAGAAATGTCATTTACCTTCATGGCAAGGTTACCAAGAACTTCTGCCATGGTAGTATCATTAGCTTTATCTGCTAAAGCATTTACAACATGGGCAAGTTCTGCCACTTGGGCAGCCAAGTCAGAAGCCATGTGAGACCGGGTATAAGCCAAAAGTAAAAGTGAAAAGCACTTAAAAATCAAGGAAAATTTGAAGATTCCTTGTTACAATGTTGTGCCCTGAAAAATTACCCCTAAGGCTAAAAATTTAAAAATTTAAACTAACCTAAGGTTGACAATTTATATTTTATTAATTTAAAAATAACTTAAGTAAAAATTAAATATAATTAATCAAAGATTAATTAATTTACTAAAATTATTAAAAATTAAATTAATAAAAATAAAAATAATGACATGCAACCTTAGAATAGGAAAATTAATTTTTTTTTTTTACAAATTTACCCTCGGTCACTGAATTCCAGTAGATGTGCACTGTCTGAACTACATTGGCATGGTTCCTAAGGCGGCCAATCATGCAAAATTTTTTGCACCTGGTACTAAAAATTTTGTGCCTGCTGCAAAATTTTCTGGTGCAGCCTCGGGCTACGTGTAGGTAAAGACTCACTTGTAGCCTCGGGCTACGTGCAGGCTATCAGTTGCCGACAGCAGACGTAGCACAGCTGATGTTTTGTCCACTGTGAAGTGCATGGATGTCCATGCCTATAGTTTGTGCAGGCATACGGACCGTCCGGCCCCCTAGTCAGCCTGGGTGGGTCTGACAAAGCCTGGCAGCCTGTCAGTTGTAGTAGGCCTGACAGCCGTGTCGAACCTATCAGCCGCAGCGGGACTGACAATCTGTAAGCCATGATAGGCCGCTGCAGGACTTTCAGTTGTGGCAGGCTGAACAGACCATAGGGTCTCTCAGCAGCGATAGGCCACTGCAGGCCTATCAACCGTGACAGGCTAGACAGATCGTAGGGTCTGTCAGTCGATGTAAGCCTTACAAATCATAGGGTCTATCGACTGATGGCAGCTGCGGTGTCATACAGCCGAGTTACCGTCGACTGTGTTGGACATCGGTCGACGTCCGTCGACAGTCGACAGACAAGGTCTGTCGGTCGACGGAAGTCCGATGGCCGATGTCGATAGGCGGCAGCGCTGACTCAGTCGAGCCGCCTGCACAACTTAGACCTCGACTCCTTCAAAATAAAAAAAATAGCTAATTTTCTCTTGATTATCCTAAGACTCCTTTAGTAGGTCTCCTTTCAAGATCTAGTCGACACACGACCAGCGTTTGAAAGGCAACCAGATCTAAGTCGACACACGACCTAGTTTTGATGATGCTCGATCTTCAAGACTCTGAAATGATAGGAACTTCAGGAACAATAGGATCCTTAATTCGCATTTCACCGTAGGAGAAATCCAACCCTGCCAAGGGATTTTTGTAGGAAAGAAATCGGGGTAAACTTCTCCTATACTTCTTGTGCATACGGAGAAAGTTGGAACGAGGATTTTGACGCCTAAGGAACTTCCTTCTGCGTATGGTTTTCAAGCTCCCCTTGAGCTTGAACCGAGTCCTCAATGAAAATAAGTTTCTCATAGAAAAACAATTCTATCTCCTATCCTCTCACCTCACAAGCCCTAGTGTAAACTTGAACTAGGCTCTGATACCAATGAAAAGGATTGAAAATCCAACTAACTTCATATTATTTACAAACTCATTATATAGGCACTAATGGCCCAAAATACATAACCAAACCCATAAAATCATGGATTTGATCCAATATGCTTAACCATAAGCTACAAAAGTGCAAGGGAGAATGCACGTAACTTCTAAGTTAAGAGAAAAGGAATAATTCTAACTAGAAGATCCATTTTAGCTATCTTGAAGTACACACTTCCTACTTTGAGTTCACACTTACTAACTAACACTCTAAATGACAACTAGAAGATAACTAGTGCCCACAAGTGCATGTGAGAAGGAGACTCACTTACAATTATTAATTTGCAAGAAATAAACTATGCAAACCTAGCTAGGAACTACTAGAGGGGTCATATGAAGGATCAAACATCAATCCTCATCATAGTCGATCAGTTCTTATGTCCAATATTTGTCACTTGCAGCATGATTTACACAAATTGTTTCACCAATGTCTTCTTCATGAATCATATTCAATGCCTCAATGATAGCACTCTTAGCTAATTCTTGACATAAGGCACACCCATAAACCAACTTTGTCGATCAGATTTCCACATTGTAATCTTGAATTTTGGAAACCCATCCTGCCCTTTTATCACCTAGTTCACCTTGAAGTATGAAGTTTCGAATGTCATGATGGATGACATAAACAATAGTCTTACTTTGAGAGACAAAATGTTGGAACTTTTTAAGTGCTTTCATCACCGCATAGACCTGTTTCTCTATAAAATTATACTTCTCTTGATGTGGTGCAATAACTTGGCTTAAAAAAGTGATAGGCTTCTCTTTGCCATCATCTTGTTTTTGTGTCAACACAGCAACATAGCTCCCTTGCTCACCTACTGCATAGAGAATGAAGTCTCTCGTATAGTCAGGATTAATTAATACTGTAGCCTATGTAATTCTTTCCTTGATTTCTTGAAAATATCGTCTCCTAACTTTCATCCATTTAAATTCAATATTCTTTTTCAAAATCTTGGTCAAGGGCTTAACAACCTGGACGAAGTCAACAATAAACTTGTCGATGAAGTTTATTTGACCAAAGAAAGACTACAGGTCTTTCTTATTAGTGGGTAGCTATAACTTTATGAGTGCTTCAGCTCTTGCAGGATCTATCACCAACCCTTCTTGTGAGATTACATGGCCCAAAAATTTCCCTTCCTTGACGGTAAATATCGACTTATTTGGGTTGATGTAGATACCAAACTCACAGAATTTTCTCAAACACTTACCTCAAATGAGCAACATGATCTTCTCTATGATGCAAAAACACAATTATATCATCAAGATATATCACAATTATAATATTTAATAACTCATAGAAGGCGATGTCCATGGATCTCTGAAAGGTGGTGTCAGAATTCAGTACCCCACATGGTAGTAAATATTGTTTTGTATTGATCCTCATCCTTCACCCAGATTTGATTATATCCAAAGAAGCCATCCAATAGTGAGAATCTCTTAGCACCAGCCACCACATGAAGAATTTGATCAATTTGAGGTAGTGGGTAATGATCTTTGAGTGACGTATGGTTTAGGTTGCAAAAATCCACGCACATTCGTATGTCTCCATTATTTTTCCTTACAGGAACTAGGTTTGCCACCCAGGTTGAATGCTTAATTGGATAAATAATCTTTACCTCCAGCATCTTCAACAATTTTTCCTTCATGAGCACTTCAATCTTAGGATTAACAGGATGTTGCTTTTGCCAAAAGGGTTTTATTCCCTCCTGTAGTTCAATGCTATGCTGAATCACATCCTTGTCATATCATTTTAAATCCTGGTAACTCAAAGCCATAATATCAAGGTACTCATAGCACAAATTTTTAATGCCTTCAAGCTCTTCTAGCACACAATCAGTCCCAATATTGATAATATTTTTTGGTTCCAACTACAATTCCTTGTATTCCTTCACATCTACCTTAATCATGTGCTTATCTGCTTTGTCATTTTGATAAAACAAACTCTCCAATGAAATTAACACTCTGGGAATGTGGTTTTTCTTTAACTAAATCATCCCTTCCTTTTCCTCCTTGGAAAGTATCCTATCATCCACACTAGCGGCTTATCTAAGAAGAAAGTTGGCTATTTGTTCATCATTGTCAAATACTTGCCAATAAATATTTTTATTGGGGATGGAAGGTCTATAGATTACCCTTATAGTCTTGGGCTTTCGGACCACCTGCTCTATGAGGGAGTAATTTGCACCAAGGGATGCTAAGATATCAGCATGCATGTTCTGCTCCTGAGGAATCGCTTGAACATTCAAAGTTGTGAAAGCCTCAAATAAATCCTAGATTCTGTTGTGATAAGCTTTCAAGTAATGCTGCTTTGATACACACTTATTAGTTACCTGATTGACAATGAGCTCAAAGTCACCAAAAATTTACAACTGCTTAATACCTAATTTTTAGCCTTTTTCAAACCAAGACATAATGCTTCATGCTCAGTTGTGTTGTTTGTACAACTCCAATTCAATCTATAAGAGTAAGTCTTTTGTATGCCTTCGATAGAGATTAATACAACACTAGCTCCTGTGCCATTCTTACATATAACACCATCAAAATACAACTTCCATAATTGATGCACAATAGAATCTGGAGAATCAAGAACTTTATCTTCAATCTGCATGGGCTTAGTTATTGTGTAGCAACCAATATTGGTTCCAATCATCGCATTAAAATCGATCAGCAAAAATTCATCCTCCAAATGAAGCTCACCTAAGGCTTCCTCCACCAAGTCAACACCTTCTAATTCTTCTGTCATCATGTTTACCACAACTGGAGACTGTCCTTCCTCTTCAAACCTTTCAATATGAAAAGGTGAAGGTTTTTTATTATGAATATGAATTCGATTTCCCTTGAATGGAATATCCAAATGCGAATAGTCCAAGGAAAGGTATCCTCCCAACTTAGCTATGAATTCCCTTGAGAGACACATGTTGAAGTATGGCTCTAAATTGACTACCACCACTTCCTGGATAATGGTGATTTGTGGTATACTATGAAGGACAATAGGGATGTCTTTGATAACTCCCACTATCTTGACTGGAGTCCCATATAACTGCAACACTCCTGGGATGCTCCTAGTATATTCCATACCCATCAATTTACATACTATATTTGGCATGACAGTAGTTGCACATCCAGAGTTGATCATACAATTGTGTACAATCCATCCTTCCATTCTCAAAGATAAATAAAATTGGGGAGGTCTATTTTTGCCCTGTCATAGAAGTCGACAGTGCTTGCGCTAGGACTATTTGGGAATGGTATTTCTTATAATCCTTAGCATTTTTCAAAGATTCTTGTAACAAATCAATTTGTCCTGGAAACTGTAACACGTCATACAAGCTGACTTTTGTTGGGATCTTCTTCATTTCTTCTATAATATTGTAACTTGAAGTAGCCAAAACCTATTCTTCAGGAGCTCATTCATATTTATCCTGATACTATTGTGTAGCTTCCACTCTTTGCCTCTTCATAAATGAAGGGTACTTAAGTCACTCCCTGGCTTGCTCTTTTGTTTCACTAGGTATTTGGGTAGCTACAGTAGGTTGCAAATTTGATGCCTTGGTTTGTACCTTATCCTGAGTCGGATTGGGCAGTAAATATTTCAATTGAACAAAATATTGCTCCTTGGTCCTTGTAGTGGGTGCTTTTTCTGGAGGTAATCGCTTCTCATTTTGTATCTTTGGTTCTGTGGTCACCTTCAAAGGTTCGAGCTTAGCCAAATCTACAATTACAAGCTTTTTATCGAACCTTGTGAGAACTGAAACTTGCTCCAAGGATGACATCATAAAATTATGTTTGGCTTCTCTAAAAACACTTATGTTTTGGGATGGGCTAGAAGAAGAAGGTATACCATATTCATAGGTAGAATTATGATATCCTTGGGTGGTGGTGGATGGACAGGCTATAGCCAAGTCTAGTTTTTCAACATAGTCTTGACTAAGGGGCTCAAGAACATAGTTAGAGGCCTTCTAGATAGCCTCTACCTTGTCCATGTCTATATGGATGGTAGGCTGCTCAATGTTATGCGTAAGAGATACTACTTGTGGCAAGGATGAATAAGGGTTTACCACCGAAGTAGCAGGGGGATTGGATGTGGTTTCCATTAAGTTATTTTGATTTATTACTTTATTCTGATTTCGTGTTAATACCATAAAGTAAATAAATAAAAACTTAGAACTATAAAAATGAACACAAAAACTGAAACTTATACATAATTAAAAATGAAAGAAACAATCAATGCTAAGTTGTTACCTTGTGTGGCTTACCTTCATACATTAATTATTTTCTTCATTAATGTGTATTCTTTTTAGAGTGACAGGTTTGTGTGTTTTGATGTTCTAATATTGCTTAATAAAAACAAAGGTTGGTTAGAGCAATGAGATTATTGTTGGTAATGACCTCCAACAAGTTTGCTCGAGGGTAAACCTACGGTGTCTAAGGTAGATATTGGTGGATGGAAATGACTGCCACCATCACCAAATCTCAAGTAATGGCTGGTGATGAAAACCAACCACTACTATTTTAGAGTGAAACGTGTAGTATGTGATTGATTCTTTAAATTTCTTTTTTTTTTATTGTGTTCAAACAATGTAAAGATCACCAATTTTACTCATATAAATCGGAATACAACATATGAATATAAATTTCATCTAAAGAGTGTGAAGTACATCGCTTAAAACCCCCTGCTTAGATAGCAACCGGAGGGTTCGTCCACCTCTCTGCCAAAGGTGCCACCCAAGGGCAGGAGTACTTTTTGCATTCAAATATTGTTCCTATTTAGATATGCAAAATAAGAAATATTTAACTTCTAAGAAATGCAAATTCTAAAGGATGCATTTCAATTTCAAATGCAAGCAAGAATATGCAGAAGTCACTTGAATTTGCAACCCTTTTTGAAACAAAAAACTTTAAATTGTGTGATGTATGCATGCAAAAAATACCCTAGATGCAATCTACAATGATTTCCTTTCCAGATTACTTATTTTGTATTCATTTTATATTCATAATCTAAAAAATCATGCAAAAAAATAGATACATAAGTCAAAAATTTGAAACAGGGCTATAGGACTTACTCAGAAGCCTACGCTCTATTTCAACTTATCTCCAGGTACAGCTGGGTGCCTCTGCAGGTGCATTAGGGTGCCTGTGATGATCAATAGGTGTTGTAGGGTACCCTAATGACACCTGATAATTTGATACAACAAGCTCTAGTTTGTATTGATGATGATGATAGGCTCTGGAAAGCGCTTGGCAGGCTCTGGTGTAAGCTTGGCAGGCTTTGGAATGAGCCTATGGAATATGGTAGGCTCGAATGAGCACTTAGAAAGCTCTGCAACGAGACTGACAAGATGTGAAAGGCGCTCGTGGGTGAGGGTTTAATATGTAGAAGCAGATCACGGGGGTGCAAAGTATGCGATGGATGGGCGACAATGGTGATGACAGAGAATGGATGTGGAAGTGGTTGGAATGGTGGAAGTCCTATGGCAAGCTAGGGTTTGAGTCAGATCTCACAAGTAGATTTGACCGTTGGGATCTTCAGGGCTCTACAACCTTCTGCTTCACAAGGGCTTATTCAAAAATCTCTCCAAGGGCGAGAACATTCCAAGGGTTGATCATTTGCAAATGCTCCTATTTATAATTAAACCTAGGGTTTTCTTAGGGTTTTAGATTAATACTTTTGATCGTGTGGCTAAGATTAAATCAAATCCTAAGGCTGAGATTATACTTTAAGTGTGACATGGATTAATGAATATGGATGGCTGAGATTAGATTAAATCTAATGGTTGAGGTTATTGGGTTTGAATATATATATTTTATAATAAATATATTAAAATATAATAAGATATTATATTAAAATATAAATAATATAAAAATAAATATAAATTAAGTCCAAAGGGGTTGGAAAGTGGTGGGAAAGGGCTAAAGTGGGCCTTTTGAAGGTGGGAAAGGTATGAAATGGTTAAATGAATGGTAGGAAAGGTGTGTGGTGGACAAGTGCATGGTAGGATGGTTAGGATGAAGGATTAATGGCTAGGATTTGGTGTTTACAATTTTTACAAAAACTCTTGGTCAAGTAAAATTTGAAGAATTTCAACAATTGTTATATATACC
This sequence comes from Wollemia nobilis, assembly GCA_028583015.1. NCBI lineage: Eukaryota > Viridiplantae > Streptophyta > Pinopsida > Araucariales > Araucariaceae > Wollemia > Wollemia nobilis. The sequence goes on from JAQPPZ010000465.1 coordinate 10,496,752, forward strand.
AAATAATGTAATATAGGGGGGATGTTAGTCACTTATTACCTTATTTGGTTTAAGGAGTTATGTGTTAAAATAGTTCTCGTTATTCAAACAATCAATGGGACTATGGGTTTCAAGAGGAAGCTTCAAGATGCAACTTATATGGATTTGTGTATTCTAAAGCATTGTAATCAAGTTGAATATAAATAATATAATCTCTCTAGTTTCACCTTGAAATTAAAAAAACCAAGGTTCAAATCTTATGGTTCAACTTTAAGATTTGAATCAAGTGGTATTAGCTTAATTGTTTATATTCTTCAACTTTCATGGAGGGGACTCAAGTTTGAATCTTTCCATGTGATACATGCATAATTTTCAAATTGTTGTAATACCACTATGTGGTTATAATGTAATACAAGTGAGACTCATTTCAATCCCATATAACCAATTTCTAAAAATATATATATATTTATCTTCAGTCTTAATATTTTATTAAGTTTAAAACCATCTTGTTGGAGATGAAAACTCAATCACTATTATTGTGATTGAATCTATTCCTAAATTGATACAAATGTATAGTTAAAATATTTTAATACTAAACATAATTTATCCATAATAAATCCCCTTCCCTCCTATATTTATAGGATTAAGGATTAAGAAAATAATTTGGTAAAAAATTGCATTATTGCTTTGCATCATCCATGCAATATGGAAGAATGCTTTCCCTAGTCACATTTAACTCCACAATTTTATTAAGAATATTCTTCTACTATATTTTGAATTTTAAACATGGATTTTCCATTTTTGTGTTTTAAATGATTTTAAAAATTTGGATTTAGTGACAAGTTAATAAAGTGGCCCTTTTTTTCCATAAGGTATTTTAAAGCTTTATCAAATTTTTGAGCTTAACATTCTTGGCATAATTAGATGATGGATATTCCAGATTGAATGACTTGTTCTAATATGTGTGTTTCCTTTCTTTCTTTATGATCCATGGGTATTCATAATTCTAGCTACTAATGTAAGATAAGAATAGACATTTAGTAATCTATGCATGAATAGAATATTTTTCTCCCAAATGTTAATAACTTCCATATATATATATATTATAATAAAATAGAGTTCTAACAACATTATATAAAATAGAATAGCTTTATAATTTATGTAAGACAGGTTTTAGAATTTTATAATCATAATTAAAAAAAAGTTATGTTAGAGATGATAATTTTAGAGTTTTATTAAAAGTGATATTACGTAAAAGTTTTAATTAAAATTTTATTAAACTTTTATTAAAATAAAAAATATTATTGATTAGTTCATCAAGAAAAAATATTTATAAGACTAAGGCATTGTGAGCAAGGGTAAGCATGATGGATTCATATAGGTAAAATTTAATTTCAAATGCTTATGTTGTGATGGACACTTCTAATATAAAACAACTTGTGATAATATGTATAAGCATGATTTTATGACATAGTTTTAACTTATTTTAAAACGTTGAATAATATTTTCATAGAATATTATTTTATTATACATTCATACCTACCTTTAGCTTTGTACATATATAAATACATACAATTATTTATCTTTGGGATGTATCAAGAGACTCTTGGTGCATCACCTTCATCTCTATCTATTTAGCTTTTGTCAACTTCTTATGAGGCAAATTAGCTATCAAACATCCTCTAAGGTGTGATAATTACAAAATATCATCAAATAATGTAATAAGTAACATCACCCCTTATTACATTATTTGGTATAGCAAGGTATTGACCATGATAGAAAATACACTTTTTACAAAAAAATGACTACCACCCCTTAATTTGTACTTCTTATGGAAATAATTAGAAAATATAGTTTGATTCTAGATTTTGCCCTGGCTCTTGCTTTAGCTCTAGCACTAGCTCTGGCACTAGCTCTTTCTCTAGATATGGATATTCTTCTAGATCTAGCTCTAGCTTGGGCTATGGATTTGAATCTGAATTTAGCTCTAGCTCTAGCTTAGGCTCTATATTGGACTCTAGCTTCCATTCTACATTCACCACATATTTGAAATATTCCATGTGATGTTTTATCATAGGATCTATCACTATATAATTTATAAACATAGACCAAGTCACATATATAAGTTTTGATATAGAAATCATGATCTAAAGAATCCCAAAATTGCATTGCTCCATAGAAAAATCATAATTTTGGATTCTCTCAACCACCAAACTTCATTTTATCCTTAATTTCTTCGAAGAAAAAAACCTTCTCTTGTAAAATCTATACAATATTTATTTCACTTTGTCCAATTGCAGAACATACATACATCCACAATAAACATGTATTTTGTTTGCTATTTTATCTTTGTGCTAATAATATTTCTAAGTGATTATTTCCACCATAAAACTCACATGAATGCATATCCCAACACCCAACTGTCACATATCCAAATTGTACAAAATGACTAAAAAAGTATTCTAGGAGTTTTATTCTTTGCATAAGTTTCTTTTTAAAAACTTGGTCTCACCAGTTCCTATTTGACTAACAAAACCAAGGTTTTCATTATTAGGCCTTATGTTTGGTTTTATGGTATTTCTTATACCTTACCCATTCCTTCCTAATCTTGTGTCATTATAACCCATTATTTTCATTAATTTTGAGAAAATACCTTTGGTATGCTTTTCAAAACACCCAATTTTTTCATCATTTCTATGGTCTTTAGCAATATGGACTTTGTCATGATTGACACAATCAACAATATTAAGGATGATATCATGATTCTCATATTCAATACAAACCCTACTGTCATCAACAATGTTTAAATCACCAGGATCATAAAAAAATTATCCTTTGGATAAGATTGCTTGTTTTATAACAAACATCTACCATCATAGGATTGCGGTCAGTTACGTTACAACAAATATTTTCCATCATAGGCTTTATGTCACTTGTGTCACAACAAGAATTTTGCATTATAGGTTCTTCCTTCAACTTTTTATTTATTTTCCTTTGATTTTTATGATTATAGATGTCAAGACTAATTAATGCCATGTGTACTGTCTTCATGATATCTAGAGGGAATGTAACACCATTTTCAAAGTTATCTTCATAAGCATCAACTTCTTTGAGAATTATTTACAAGTAACTCCTTAGTGTTAAGAACTTCCCATCTTCATCATAAATATCTTTATATTTTGGGAAATAAGGATATTTATTTGGTGACACATGCTTTTGAACTTCAGCTTGCTTCTCTCCACCTTCACTAGATTTTGGTGTCATACAGTTTTGAACTTTAGCTTGTTTCTTTTCTTATTTTCTCTTTGTCTTTCCCACGTGAACACTTCTTCTTGTAGTGCTTGGATTTTTTTTCTTCAACACAAGAGTGATTGTTCCTTATGTCTCTTAAATGGTCCCCCTTTTAATATACCACTAGTCCTATATATCAATCCTTTCTATATACCCATATTTTCTATATACATGTCCATATATGAAAGAAGCTAGTACTCTCAATATATGTGGTTGTATGTGAGAGATACCTTAAGGTACATGAAAGATAATGATACATAGTACCAAGGTAGTACAAAAATTGATTCATCCTAGCAATGAAACTTGCTTAAATAAAAATATTTATACATGGGTGTAAATTCCCTATGTACTAGAATTTATCAATTTTAGGATTTACATCTAACAATAGTGATGAATAGGGTAAAAAATAGAGTGGAAAGAATCACACAAATTATTTTCTTATTTGTTGTCAGTGATTTATAGGGTCAAAACCTAGAAATCATTATGGAAGCTTTATTAGAATATATACAATAGCTTAACATGACAACTTTACCTGTAAATGTAAGCCAAAGGTATTATTTATATCAAACACTATGGGTGTGCTTTAAGCTCATTTTTAATTTGTGTAAACAAATATTCTAACACCCAAATTACAAAGGTCCGAGGTGTAGACCAATTGGTTCATCCAAACCCCATAAGGGGGGCGGAGGTCCAAGGTTCAAATCTTGGGCCTCATCGAACTGAACGTTTGTCCCTTTCTTGGTGATTTCAGTGGTGTAAAAGGTTTAAAATTATTGTGGCATGGTGGTTATAGGGGTGTACTATGTGAAGATCTGTGTGGTGGCTTCTAGGGCGAACATCGCAGAATACTGTGGCAGCCATAAAAGTTGGACAGCCTTCCTAGATTCATGGCGGCTACCGATTCCACCATGTAAAAAAAAGGTTTGAGGTGTAGACCAATTGGTTCATCCAAACCCCATAAATGGGATGGAGGTCCAAGGTTCAAATCTCAGGCCTCGCCAGACTGAACGCTTGTCCCTTTCCTGGTTCTTTCAGTGGTGTAAAAGGTTTAAAATTATTGTGGCATGGCAGTTATAGGGGTGGACTGCACGAAGATCTATGTGGCGACTTCTGGGGCGGACAATGCAGAATACTGTGGTGACCATAAAAGCTGAAAAGCCTACCTGGATTCATGGCGGCTACCGATTCCACCATGTTAAAAAAAAAAACACCCACATTACAAACTATTTTGATAAATTATAAACTATTTTGACACCCAAATTACAATGACTCCTCAACACACTATCGCCTAACTTTCATATTATTGACTATAATATTTATAATCCCTTGAAATTTGACTAATTATGACTATGACTCTTTTCAAACTTAGACACAATATACTATGACATAACAACTTAACATTTACAACAATTTTTTTAAACACATCATTGGACACTACTCTCACAACATGAGACTTGACATGTTGATGACCAACATTAAAGACACTTTACATGGATTTAAAAAAAATTGACCCTTGCTCATATGAGTTGACTATATTAGTTGTGGACCTTTTTAACTTTTAATTATTTTTCTTTTCCTTTTTTTGTTGTTTTGTTTTTTAATTTTTTTCTTTTTTTTTTAATATTTTAAGAATTATGCAGTTTAGAGGAAAAAATAGAGAATTGAAAATTGAATTTGATACCATAAAGTCTCTGTAATTCCCTTGATTCCAAATTAACTACTTTTCCTTTGTGTTTTCTTCCTTCCTATTTAATGGATAATTATATGGTTAAATGTGAAAAAGTGAAAAGTAAACCAAAAAAAGGAACTATACAAGAATTTGAAACCCTGACAAACAAGAAGCCAAATTTTATTAACCGACAAGCCCAAGATCTCAAATTTTTATAAATCTCATGATTGAAAAATCCTTGTAGGGATTTATTCACTCCTTAGTTGGAATATCTTCCAAATTTATTTGTGCTAAAGCATGACTAAGTAAGTCTCGATAGAGAGTGGTCCCTTATAGATGATCACAAAAATTACCCCTAGCTACCTCGACAACACTCAGTGGGAGACTCTACTAACCTCATTAAAGCTGGTTTTCAAATTCTAGTATTTCTCATGAAATTCTATAGTCTTTAACATCAAACATTGGCACTGGAAAACCTCAATTATCCATTGTTTCATTGTAATAAAATTTTATCTCCTAAAGTTTATGTAGAAAACTACCTAGAATAGTCTTGGGTGCATGAATCCAAACCTAGAAGCATACAACCCTATTTTTCATGATGACTAAATGCAAACTTGGGATAGGAGGTTGTGAGCCATATGGGTATGGTAATGGGTATGGGGATACATGGAAAATGGTAGATTCTATATCAAAATTTACAATTCACAACTCCGATACCAATGATAGACTTTTAAAACACAAAATAAAATTTTCATAGTATATATTTTATTGCACATTCATACCTACCTTCAACTTTGTACATATCTAAATGCATACAATTGTTTGTCTTTTGGTGCTTCACCTTCATATATGACTATTTAACTTCTCTCAACCTCTCATGAGGTGAAATAGCTATCAAACATCCCCTAAGGTGTAATAATTATCAAGATTTATCAAATAATATAATAAGTATCTAGCATATTTTACGTTGGAATTCATAACACTTTCCATAAACAAACAAAATCAGTCCATCCACTTAAATCCTATAGAAAACATAAAAAAAGATAGAAAAAGAGAAATATATGGTGGGCGTCCATAGAAACCATAAATAATAACTATCCATAGATTATATTGCACAACACTTAAATTAGAAAATAAAGGAGTGAGGAAGGTATTTATATCAATACCAAAACCCCCTAATTACAACATAAATTTTAACCTAAGCCTACATAACTAGTGGGATTTACATTAATTATAAAAATTTAATAAGTTTTAACCATAAAAAGGTTAACCATGGTCCATAGGGCTTAGATAATTAATATTATAAAATAATTAATACATTATATAATGAAATACCCTTAGGTCAATCCAATACATCTCACAATAATATCTTCCATTACAATGGATGCACTATTAGACCTCTACCATTGAGGCAAATCTAATTAAATCTCCCTTATCTCCTAGAAGACATACACATTCCTTCAAGAACTTAGGTTCAATCCTTTGTAGATTTAATAAGATTTTTTTTGTATATCCCTCCCTTTTATAGTATTCACAAGTGTTCTTTAATTTCTTTTAAGACTTATATTTTCCCATGAACCCTTAGGTCTTAGCCTCCTTAGATTTGAATTCTTTTGCATGATATTGTATTTGATAAATTTCACCACTATAATTTGCATTGCAACCTAAAATAAAGAAAATTTGTGGAAACTTGGGGATATATATTGCCTATGGGAAGGTATCTAGGAGTTATTTAGGATTCTACAACTTTTTTTAGCAGCACAATTTCTCCTTAAATGTTACTAGGCTCAAATTGCTTTCCAAACAATAAATATTTTATTCTTATATTACATGTAATATGTTTAAATATTCAAATAATATATACAAATTAACCATATCCTACACATTATTTAAATATAAGGGCACGTCATTGTATGGATATAATTTTCTCTTCACATAAACCTTATAAACTCTTCAATGCCTACTTTGATACAAGATGTTGGAAATGAGAGAAGACAAATATTTAAAACAAAAATATTTTAAACAATAAATAAATTCAACATAGAATTCTCACCTTAATATTTCATGATATTCCTCCATAATTATGTACAAATATACCAACCTAAGCATGCATATATTATGCATATTAATATATTAATATGGTGTCTCTTTGATTCAAGAAAATCTTGGTGTTTCACCTTCAACATATATTTTCATCTTCTAAATTTTCTCATGGGAGATGTGACTACTAAACCTTGTATGAGGTGACATCATAAATCATCTCCAAATTATTACATAATGTAATAATAATAAATTTATAACAAATAATGTAATAAATTCTAGCAAAAATCACACTTTATACCAGTTGCATATCAATTTCTCTTTTAATTTATTTTGAGCTAAATCAAAATTTTGGAGATTTGCTAGATAGGTTTAGTGATTCATTGAAGCAAGTTGTTGACACCTAGTGGCATCATCACCACTATTCAAATTCTATAAAGGCTAAGGACCAATTCTTTCAATTTACTAGAATTATCACAATTTGTTTAACTATCCAATGATTCACTAGAATCAATCTTAATTTGAATTTTAGATTAATCTAATCTACTTTTTGAGTTGTATTTGGTAGGTACAAAGGGTCCCAAGTATTAATTAAAAGTATCAACCCCTCATATGGATACAAGACCTATATCACATGGTAAGGGTGAATAACCAAAATAGGTGAAGTTGATTGAATATAGATAAAAAGGATATAAAGGGAAGAAAACATATACTACTATTTGCATATGGGACCCAGAAGAAAATATTCCAAATCATGTTGATCAAGCCATTATGGCTAGTCCTACTACTACTAAAATAGAGTGTGTACCTACACATTTTATAGAAGTGAACTTTCCCAATCATCAACCTGTGGCTCATCAATACAGACTACTCCGCCCATACTTCCAAATATTAACATCTATCTCTTATTTATCAAGGATCCAATTTTCCAATCTCTTTTCAAACTCTCTAATATTACACCCTTGGGATCCCATGGTATTGTTTATCAATTAAACACCATGACTTCTACTCCTATTATGCAATAAATAAATCCATCGGGGTCATAATAAAATCAAAGCTTATGAGCTAGGTCAATAAATTAGGTAAAAACTAAACTATTTAGGTTATTACTAGTAATTTAGAAAATATAAGCCAACAAATGGTTAGCTTAATTTAGGTCTACACTCTTGTTATATTAAGTCCTATAAGGGATAACTCAACGAATGACCTACATTCTTGTAAACCAATATTATTAAGTGATTCCCAATATTACTTTACCACCAAGCCCTAATGTATCATAAGGTGCACTAAATCAATTCCTACTAAATTTGATGCCAAATGAAAATGTTGTTCAATATCAATAGAATCAACTCATTTTATTAGGAGCCTATAAGTTGATGCCTCTTTTAGAATTGAAAGCATGAGATTTCGGAATAAAAACAGTGAGATGCAATAAAAAGACAGAACTGGCTAGATACATGAAATAACACGGATAGAATTAAATTAAAAACAGGAGCACAACCCTTTCACATTAATTCTGTTCGGTTACAATGGCCTGATTCTTATTACAAAGAGTGCACAATGATTTTCTTCCGCATGCCCACATGCAAAAATGGACAGGCCGGTGTTGCTGTCGCTGGTTGCCGATGAATCTATGCTTCTGCTGTTCTTCCTGTACTCAAAGAAACAATAACAACGTTTAATAGCACCTGTTAAATGAAAGTAGAACGTCTGTCTTTAGGAAGCAATGGAAAATGCATGCGAAGGATTATTGAATGTGTGAACGAAATAACTCTATGAAAACCTGCAATTCTCACGGGGAACAGCATACATATTCGAAAACAGCATATGTTATAGAATCATAAACTGTTTTAATCATATTTGAAAATAGCATGTATTCCGAAAGCATAAGACTTAAGCTATGCTTTAATATATTTGAAAGATACATATTTTAAAACATAAACGTGAGCTATTTTAAAACTTCCGCAAACAGCATATATTAAATTAACAAAAACATGTGCGGGATGCCCAAGCGGGCCGCTCCCGTTAAATCCTGATCTCGGCACCAATCCACTGGGAATGGGCCCGAAATCTCAAAGGAAAGAGTTGTCGTCGAATTGATGGATTAACATGATCCAATGTCGGGATTGAAGGTTCAGGTGAACGCAGTCGAGTGTTCAGTGTAACAGCACTTTGTTGCTTTTAAAATGCTTCGTAACTTTTTTTTTTCATTGTATCGATCCGGTTTTATAGAGGATCCGGCCTCTGAGATATTAATGTTTAAACCCTAAATCCGTAAGGGCCGCTCAGATTTGATCCTTATCGGGCCATTATGAGACATGGCTCGCACTGACAGATCGTAGTTATGAGGCATGGCCTCGGATCGGATATTTTGAAACCGCTTGTTATTCCATTAAAGCTCGTCGTAAAATCCGCCGTTTTTCAGAGCCATGGGGTCTCTTTAAAAAGGGGCACGTAGGGGTGCCACGTGGCGGTTATTCATTGGATGTGGCGGCCACGTCAAAGTCCGCCTTTGACTATCGTAAGTCGGCCTTCGTTGCGTGGCGTAAGGTGAGTGCGTCGCGATATCGCGATGTCGCGATATCGCGACGGTCGCGATATCGCGACGCGATTGATCGCGATATCGCGACGCGCGATCATCGCGATATCGCGACGCGCGATTTCGCGACGACGTCCAAGGCTGGGCTCCCCTTTTGTTAAGGCTTGTTTGCTTTTAGATACTTTGCTTTTGATTCTTTTTTTGACCCTTCGAACTGCTGTGCAAGTGGTCAAGACCACTGTTTGACCTCTAAAGGCTGCCCTGAAAGTTGTGTATGTGCATGCGATCAGTGTTTGTAGTCACTTAATCGAATGGTGCTGTTTTGGTGTCTACAGATGCCCCTTTTTGGGAAGCGCTGCGGGTGACGCAGTGCTGAGCAAAAATATACGACCAAAGCACTAATGATTAGGGTTTCTTGGTAACCTAACCAACTTTTAATGCCCCAAGTATGGAAAGGGCATGCATTCTTGAATCCTTGCTTCTGACGAGCTAAGGAATTTGATTTCAAGTGTTAACCTATTTTGGTGAGGTGTGACTTGAGCTTGGACATTGATCGACCATGATTAGGCAAAGGGCGTAACCTTTTATCCACAGGGGGAACCTTGTGTTCATGATTCAGGGAATGCCAAGTGTTTGATCAATTTGATGATTGCTTGTTTACTGCCCCAAGCAGGAGCGTGATTGTCTTTGTCAATGATTCTTTGAATGCATGTCATTGCCTTGATTGGGTGTGTGCTTGTTGATTGGTGACTAAGTGTGACTACCCCCTCAAGCGACGAATCGATGAGGGAATGACCTTCGTGAGAAAAGCGACGAGTCGCTTGACCCAAGATGACTTAGGTTAGGGTGCCTTTAGATGTTTTTCCATTTGAGCACGTGCAATTTCCCGACATTTGGACCTATTTTTGGTGGGTGTTAACCCTTTTGGTGATGCCATAATGGGGTGAAATCATCAAAAACCCGTCTTCCCGTGGAGCGGTCCAGCTATGATAGCCTTCTTAGGGAAGTAGGAGAATGAGAATTTGAGCCCCGACATCGATTTTCTATGCCAAGAGGTTGAGTGCAAGAGCACTCGTGTCCGAGCAATGCTTATTGCTTGTTTTTGTGTTGCTTCTTGTGATGTTTTTGTTGTTTTGATTTTCTTTCTTTACGTAGATGTCATGATTTTATGCACAATGATTGATGTTGGTGGGTGCATGCTACTTGATATGGATGGATGCATATGGTATGATAATTACCAATGTTGTATGTTGATTTAGTTTGATGGATGCATGATGAATGCAAATGCATGTGATATGCGAAAATGAAATGGATGTATGGACTTGGTGATATTTGGTTATGGCACCATAGACTGTTTAGAACTCCATTACTTTGCTATGTACAAATGTGGTGTTTCTTCTTTTTGTATTTTTTGATGGTATTGCAAGGATGAAAAGTAGCGTAATTGGTTTAGAAATGTAGCTAAGGTTTTCTGAGACTCAGACAGTTTTAACTCACTAGCCATGACTGTACTTTATCTTACAAGACTTTTGAACAAGGTATGAATCGGACTTGTTTTTAACCAAGTTATTTCACATCCCTGTGTGTGCAATTGAGTTCATTTATGTGGTATTTGTCAGGATACCGCCAGTGCGCGATGGGCTTTCAACCGAACCTGTACTGAGGATCACCTAATTAGCTCCACTAACTCCTTTGTTGTATGTAGTTAGATTAATCTGCGGTGTTCTCCAGGATACCATAAGCTAGCTCATCCACATGCAAACATTGATCTGTACACAAGTTAATGTGATAGATATATCGTCATGCGAGAAGTTTACCGCCAATGACCGATAGGCTATCAACCAAACCGATACCGAGGCTTGCCTCATGACCTGTCAGAATCGTCGAGAGTTCCAGGGATTCAAGGTCAACTCCCTTCTTTTCTTCAATTGTATTGGGATACTTGCTCGTTATAGTGATAATAATCACTGTTTATTTTGATTTATTTTTCTTTTCTCTTGAGCAAGGGATTTGGATATGGAGTGACGATAATCACTATTCTTTGTGCTTTTTGAGATGTGCACTGTAGGGTGTCAAATTTTGAAGTTTTGACATTTTGCAAATTTTTGACGTTTTGCAACTTTGGGATTCTTAGGGAATTGGGTAGGGAGGATGCTTGTCCTTTTGCCAACTCTCAGCATTCTTGGGGTCATTCGCACAGGGGGATGAGCAAGATAACCGTTTCGCTTATGGTAACCTGGATTACTGTGCAGGTTTCATCCTTCGTTCACACAACTCGGGAATTTTTATGTGTTTTAATTTGTGTTGGGATGTTACGTAACAAGGTGTATTGCAAGTGTAACTCTACCTTCGTAAAATCTGTTTGACTTGATACATTTCATTGCTAAAGAGCAAAATGATGACTGGATCACGAAAAACTCTTGATACATTAAAAGACCACTGACTCTAGTGTGGTAAAGTGCATGGTGTTTTTGCTATTTTTGTAAAATGGAACAGTGTGGAACAAGATGGACTAGTAGAACCATGATAGCCTATGGTGCCTTTGACCTATACGACCATGAATATGCAATGTATGGATGCAATGCTTGGATGCAGCTATGTATTTTTGTATTTTTGATGGATTGATTTTGGTGAATATGAAGATGAATTGCGAGAAGAACTCTCTATTTGATGAATTTGAATATGCCTAGAAATGAGATGCAAATTTTTGTTGTTTTTGGTGATTTTTGTTGTTTTTGAATTTTCATGATTTTTGACCAAGTGATTGTGGAAATCCTTGGAGCGTTTTGGGATTGACCAAGCGATTGCAAGAATCCTTGGAGCCTTTGGGATTGACCAAGCGATTGTGATAATCCTTGGAGCATTTTGGGATTGACCAAGCGATTGCAAGAATCCTTGGAGCTTTTGGGATTGACCAAGCGATTGTGATAATCCTTGGAGCATTTTGGGATTGACCAAGCGATTGCAAGAATCCTTGGAGCTTTTGGGATTGACCAAGAGATTACGACCGAATGAATACCTGAAGCAGGAGATAAACCTTGAGCTTTGGTACCAGATTCATAATCCTTGGAGCCTTTGGGGTGACCAAGCGATTGCGATAATCCTTGGAGCTTTTGGGGTGACCAAGAGATTGCGATAATCCTTGGAGCTTTTGGGGATTGACCAAGCGATTGCGATAATCCTTGGAGCATTTTGGGGTGACCAAGAGATTGCGATAATCCTTGGAGCTTTTGGGGTGACCAAGAGATTGTGATAATCCTTGGAGCATTTTGGGGTGACCAAGAGATTGCGATAATCCTTGGAGCATTTTGGGGTGACCAAGAGATTGTGATAATCCTTGGAGCTTTTGGGCTTGACCAAAGGGTTTATGGACACCTTTGGAGCATTTGGTGTAATCCACTTGCTCTTCAGGGAATAGAGGTACCCCTAGCTTGACAATCTTTGTGCACCGGATCTGGATTCGTAGGAATTGGCACGAATGGATCGGCCTTATGCACGGATAGGAAGACAGGGTCTGCCTTCGACACTGATGGTGCTATGATATCTCTGGGTGGAAGTTGCTCGCGACCTTCCCCAAGGAGTGGGATGGACATGTGATGTCGGTGGGCTGGGTCTATGCGCCACTCATGCCCTAGTATTATGTTTATCATTTGACATGCTTCATCGATATTTATGGGATGTCGATGCTGCCGTATGTGATTGCTTTGAGCTATCTCTGTTTCATCCTCACCTTCGGACAATGTGTATAGCTCATCAGAATCTGGAGATTCTGAGATATGGAGGACTGTATCATCAGGTAGTCCTACAACCAAGGGTTGATCCTCTTCGAAAAGAGCCTCATGTAAGTTGGGCATTGGGAGCTCCAAAATCTTGGTCTCTAGCGACTCTAAGTGCTCCAATGTTTTGCATGTATCAGGGGATTTGAGCTCCTCCTCTTTGGTTTGTTCTTGTTGAGGAACTTGGGGTTCATGGAGGGGTAGCTGAATAGCACCCCCATGTCTTGGTGGGGCTGTTCATCCCGCTCTTCTTCTTGTTCTGATTCCTCAGAAGCTTCGAACAATGTGTATAGCTCATCAGGATCTGTAGATTCTGAGATATGGAGGACTGCATCATCAGTGAGTACAGTTAGAGGTTGATCCTCTTCGAAAAGAGCCTCATGTAAGTTGGGCCTTGGGAGCTCCAAAATCTTGGTCTCCACCAACTCTAAGTGCTCTAGCTCTTTGCATAGATCGGGAGATTTGAGCTCCTCCGCTTTGATTGGTTCGTGTTGAGAAACCGGGGACCTATGGAGGGGTAGCCGAATAGCACCCCCATGTCTTGGTAGGGCAGTTCATCCAGCTCTTCTCTTTGCTCGATTCCTCGGAGGCTTCTTGGTGACTTTCTAAGGGTGGCCCATAAACCTCGAGTGGGTTCCCGAGGAAGGCACTCGTCATTGTTTATAGGAGTAGCCTCCTGCTCATGTCTAGGAGGCATTGGGGGTGATGCTTGATAAGGTCGCAGAGACTCGTCTCGCACCCGGGGGTTGTGCTCCTCATACTTTTGTGCTCTTTGGATGCAAGGGGTTGGCGCCTTCTCAGGTAGTTTATAGCGCAACTTATCCGCTTTGCGCTGCATGTATAAGTTTTCTAACTCCTGGCGACCTTGTTCAACCTGCGTTATTTGAGCTTGGCGGATGACTTTTCTGGCGATTGCCGGGTCGATGTGGTCTACCCTATTTTGCTCAAGAGGTTCGGATTTGTGCCTCTCATAATGTTTTGTCTTATGTGTGTGAGGGGTTGGAGTCCTCTCCCGCATAGTGTGTTGGAACAACTCATCCTTCCGGCGTTGAAGGCGTTCTTCGTTAATATGGTACGCTTTGCTCTAACGATAGTCGGTCTCGCTCACGTTGCGTGAGTTGCACCCGACGTGCGAAATGCTTGACAGGCTCTAAGATAGTTGGTCTTGTCGCCTCATGTGTAGAAGGCCTAGATGCCTCTCTGACATATCTATCTTGGTCGTAGTGATCCAAGATCTCTAGAGGCCATCTCTCTGATGGGGGTAGCGGCATTTATCTGAGGCGCTGGCCTCAGAGTGTGACCATGATATCTAGCAGGTGCGAAGGCGTATTGCTCCCGCGATGTGTATTGTTTTTGAGGAAGGTAGGAATCTTCCTCATGCTCTCTTTCATAAGTGAGCACGATTTGGCGGACGGAATTGGCTTGGCCTGCCTGAGGAGCCTTGTGCTCTGAATTTGTCCTCGTAGTCCTGACAACTGGAGGGGTTGAAGGAGGGATAGAGTAACCATGTGGTTCCTCTCGTCGAACCCTAGGTTGACTCAGCGCTTCATCGCGCGGTGACCGCTCATAACGAGCATCTAAGGGAGCTCTCCTATGGATGTACCCCTCATGGGAGGATGTGTGTTGAGTGCTATGCTCGAACAGGAGTGCTCCTAGAAGGGGTACCCCCATAGTCCTTATCTGTTAAGGTGTGGAGGGGACCGCCTTGTGTGTCAGGCCGCCAAGGTGGTATGACCAAATCCTTGGGGTTAAAGCGAAGGCGACTAGCGCCCTCCCTTTGTGCACCTTCCACAGCGTCCGCCGTTGATTGGGCTTGGCTACGGGTGTACACCATTGTGTTGCTTCTCTACTATCTAAGCAGATTTTATCTCGTTTATGATGATTTGTCTTTTTGTGCACACCAAGCAAAAATGAACACACACATACGCAAAACCGTGATTATCTCTTTTAAGGATTAAATAGTGTGTCCTAAACTGGTTTAGTGCATTTTGATGTTTCGTTTTGTGTTTGCAATTTTGGAAGAACGTTTAAATGCATAATGTTGGCTCATATGACTCCCATAAATGGTCGCCCCTTCAATATACCATTGCCGGACCGATATACCAACCTCTCTATATACCCGCCCTTACGTGAGGGAGACTATAGGTACGTGAGAGCAGATGGTACGTGGAACATAGGCGGTACGGAAGGGGAATCGCTCTGTTTATGACACCTACCATAGAAGACTTATCCTCGCGTGCATGGGAATCACCCCAGCAACACTCGGTCAGCTTTCATCAGGATTTACGTCTAGCAACAGTCGCGATCGAGGTAATGGATGCAATATCTCAAGCCAAAGTGATAATGGAATCCACCTTTGGTCTTGCTCAAGGGTTGGGGTTTTACGACCAACGCCTTGGTTTAAAGTACCACGTGGTGTGTGGGATTCATTTTACTTTGCAAATTTGAAACAAGCAACCGAAAAAGAAATCTTTCCCTATGCCACACATATAATACAAACTGAAAACAGCAAGTAGAAAATTGCAAAGAAATTTTCTACCTTTCTTTAAAGCAAAATTTTTTTTTTTAAATGAATAATTACGCAGATAACTACATAATTAAATAAAGCAAGAAAATCTTTAAGAAAAATTTCTCTACCTTATTTTAATAATTAAAAAGATTTAATTATTAAATGAATAATTACGCAGATAGCTACATAATTAAATAAAGCAAGAAATTTTTTTTTAAGAAAAATTTTTCTACCCTTATTTTAATAATATAAAAGAAATTAAAATGCAGTCAAACGAAATAACCCGAAACTTCGCAACAAAAATGATATGGACGGCTAGAATCGCTACCTCCTTTCTCCCGAAATTGTTGTTTCGACCTCCGGCTAAAAAGAAGTACTTGTTAAGCACAAGACACAACAAGTTTAATTAACTTCATGATTTTTAAAAATATGGGAACCGGTCCCACCGTGATCGCCACTGAAAGCATGAGATTTCGGAATAAAAACAGTGAGATGCAATAAAAAGACAGAACTGGCTAGATACATGAAATAACACGGATAGAATTAAATTAAAAACAGGAGCACAGCCCTTTCACATTAATTCTGTTCGGTTACAATGGCCTGATTCTTATTACAAAGAGTGCACAATGATTTTCTTCCGCATGCCCACATGCAAAATGGACAGGCCGGTGTTGCTGCCGCTGGTTGCCGATGAATCTCTGCTTCTGCTGTTCTTCCTGTACTCAAAGAAACAATAACAACGTTTAATAGCACCTGTTAAATGAAAGTAGAACGTCTGTCTTTAGGAAGCAATGGAAAATGCATGCGAAGGATTATTGAATGTGTGAACGAAATAACTCTATGAAAACCTGCAATTCTCACGGGGAACAACATACATATTCGAAAACAGCATATGTTATAGAATCATAAACTGTTTTAATCATATTTGAAAATAGCATGTATTCCGAAAGCATAAGACTTAAGCTATGCTTTAATATATTTGAAAGATACATATTTTAAAACATAAACGTGAGCTATTTTAAAACTTCCGCAAACAACATATATTAAATTAACAAAAACATGTGCGGGATGCCCAAGCGGGCCGCTCCCGTTAAATCCTGATCTCGGCACCAATCCACTGGGAATGGGCCCGAAATCTCAAAGGAAAGAGTTGTCGTCGAATTGATGGATTAACATGATCCAATGTCGGGATTGAAGGTTCAAGTGAACGCAGTCGAGTGTTCAAGTGTAACAAGACTTTGTTGCTTTTAAAATGCTTCGTAACCTTTTTCTTTCATTGTATCGAGCCGGTTTTTATAGAGGATTCGGCCTCTGGAGATATTAATGTTTAAACCCTAAATCCGTAAGGGCCGCTCGAATTTGATCCTTATCGGGCCATTATGGGACATGGCTCGCACTGACAGATCGTAGTTATGAGGCGTGGCCTCGGATCGGATATTTTGCTAACACCGCTTGTCTCATTAATGTCCGCTGTAAAATCCATCGTTTTTCAGAGCCATGGGGTCTCTTTAAAAAGGGGCACGTAGGGGTGCCACGTGGCGGTTATTCATTGGATGTGGCGGCCACGTCAAAGTCCGCCTTTGACTATCGTAAGTCGGCCTTCGTTGCAGGGCGTAAGGTGAGTGCTGTCGCAATATCGCGATGCACGATATCGCGACCGTCGCGATATCGCGACGCGCGATTTCGCGACGTCCAAGGCTAGGCTCCCCTTTTGTTAAGGCTTGTTTGCTTTCAGATACTTTGCTTTTGATTCTTTTTTGACCCTTCGAACTGCTGTGCAAGTGGTCAAGACCACTGTTTGACCTCTAAAGGCTGCCCTGAAAGCTGTGTATGTGCATGCGATCAGTGTTTGTAGTCACTTAATCGAATGGTGTTGTTTTGGTGTCTACAAGAATGTTATCCTACATAATACTTTTAACCTTGAACCTTCAATCCATAGTTTTTGTAATGAAATATTTTAATTAGAAAGAACTACCTAATCCTCCTTTGTCTCAAAACCCTATTATTAAAATAGTGGTACAAAATCCTCTCTTATTATGAATCCTAATAAAAAAAAAGCCTCTCATGGACTAGCTACCCCTTAGAATCAAAAAGTTATCCATAGTCAATAAATGGTACCATTTGCTCAATAGCTACAAGGGTATGCAATCCTTCCACAACATCAAATGTGATATCACCCATGAATACTCTATGGTTATCCTCTTTATAATTATCAATTCCAAGAAACACCTAGACCACAAATAGACATATCAAAGGCTCTTGAATTTGATGGTTTAATTTACCATCCCTATATCTACCATGAAAAAGTTGTCTACCTTTTGTAGTAATGGTAATAAAACTAATCTAGATAATCTAAATAAACTATCCACTTTGAAGTCTAATAGGATCTAAAAGGAGGATAAGAGACAAGGCTTATATATGGTACCAAATATAACTAGATAACTCTATCACCAATTGGGATTCTATAGTTGAACCTTTCATGAGGATATTTGGTAGCCTTGGGAATGGATATTATATCAAATTTTAGTTAAATTATTTGTAAATATATCCGTAGGAGAATATCCATGACAATAACACTAGGTTTTTTAGGACCTTGTATATGATGCCTCCTAATATTAGGCCTTTATATGAGAAATATTTTCATTCCTACATCAAAGATCTACAATCATACTTGGGTCTAATGGTTTGGAATGTTAATCCTTATACTTTATCTAAAGTCTTTGAAGAAGTTGTCTGAGTAGAAGAAATGTTGATTTGTCTTGGAAAATTACCTCCTACTCCATCTATAGCTTATGTCACATATGCCAATCTAACATCTATTCAAATGGACGGGACATAGGTAAATTTTGTTGGTATATTAAAATATTTAGTGATGATGATAGCTAAAAACCCATAATTATTGGTAGTCCAAGAAGTTATTGTTGTTGATATTCCACCCTATTTTCGAATGATATTTAGAGAATGGATATTTAGCAATGAATTATAGGTTCCCTATGATGGAAAAATGATCCAAATAGAGAATAAAACTCTACATAATTATGTTTTATATAAGTTGGATAATGATAGAGAAAACAATTGGAATGATCTATTTGTATTTATAGATGACAAATCAATGGAAGGTTATGTATTTAAAATATATATGATAATTGGAATACTCTAATAAGAGTATGTTCAAGTGGCAAATTAGGCATATGAGAAAATTACTTGATGTTGGAATAACCCACTAAAGTCCTAACCATCACAATACAACAATTCCATAGCCCTAATGTGATATGGACTATGTACTTTGATGGCACAAGGACAGGAAATGGTGTAGGTATTGGTATTCAAATTATCAATCCCCAAGAAGAATATATGAACCATGCTTATCAAAATTTATTCAATTTATACTAACAATGTGGTAGAATATGAAGCTCTATGTACCAAGCTAAGGAAAGCTAAAAATCTAGGTTTAAATAATTTGAAGGTCCTTGGTGACTTAGATCTAATAGTAAATTGGATAAATTCATCTTGCACCATGAAAAATAGGCCATTAAAATCCTACACGCACCAAGGTTAGGACTCTTGAAAATTTTTAATACTTTTGAGATCATCACAATACCAATACAAATAATACTAAAGCATATTAGCTAGTTATAATAGTTGACATATTTGATCCTTGTATAGATATGTGGGATGGGCTTAAGGAGGTAGAATTTTTATTTAGACCTATAGTCCTAGATAATCCAAATCATTGTCAAGTGTTTAACAATGATGAGCAAATTATTGAATTCTTTGTCAAAAAGCACAATATGCTAAAGGGTAAAAATAATATTTAGATGATATTAAATATGGATTGATTCAACTAAAAACTAATTATTTTACCACGTGACTGATTACACTAAAAATTATACTTAAGTCATAGCACTAGGAAGGATAGAATTAAATTGAAACTATATTCTTACCATACTATGCAAGTTGCCAAAGGAAATAATATTTTGATGACAAAAGAATATGTAGATACAAAAATCTAGCCACTTGTCATCCATCCACATTGCCCAATCACAACCGTCCATTATATATATATATATATATATATATATATATATATATATATATATATATATATATTTTATATATATATATATATATTAATATTTATATATTTAATATATATATGTAAATAAATCATAGCCATTCATCACAATCTAATCTTAGCCATCCACTTACCATGATTTGTGTCACACATTAAAGTTATAATCTTAGCCATCCATTATGTTTTAATCTTGACCACACATTGGTGTCATCAAAACCCTAGCATATGGAAGGCAAGTTATAAATAATCATTCATTTTCATGAATGAGGGTTAATGGAGGATCAAGCAATTTGTTTAAGTGGTTAAAGCCATTTATTCCTCTCACATCCATTGTGACCTAAAATCCTAGCATTTTGCTACCATCCTCACTTCTTGTCATCACCATATCCCCTATTTCTACTATTGT
Organism: Wollemia nobilis; assembly: GCA_028583015.1. Lineage (NCBI taxonomy): Eukaryota > Viridiplantae > Streptophyta > Pinopsida > Araucariales > Araucariaceae > Wollemia > Wollemia nobilis. Next base: position 10,517,036 of record JAQPPZ010000465.1, read on the forward strand.
AAACCCTTGCAAACTAGATCTAATGTTTTGCAACACTCCCCCATCAACCCCAAATTCCTCTCAACATCTCATGAACGCTTCTAAGCATTCCAAGAATACTGCAAGGCATTCACAACCCTTATAGAATGCTCTAGGACATTTCCTAACTCCCTATTTACCATCGATAAACCCTCGAACGCTTTTGAGCATTCGCACACCACCAGATAAGAGAATTAGAAACATAGATCAGAATCACAAGTATATTCTTGAAAAGGTATAATATTTTCATTGCATCTTATGTTTTCTTGTTATTTTCTTTCATTTCACCATTACAGCACTTAGGGTTTTTAGATCTATTGATTTAGAGGGTCTTACAAAGTGGAGCCCTCGCATATGCTATTGACTCCTTGGTGTTTTTATTTTTTTATAGGTGCAAGAATCACATTCTTGAAGGTTGTTGCAGCTAGGGTGGCCTCGTAGGGATACTCAAGCCCACCCACAACTTGTTTGGAGAGAAAATGAGCATTGAAGACACCAACTATTCTTGTAAATGAGGGTTTTGTAACCCTCAACATTGTAATATTGTATCAAAATAAATAAAGTGCATTGTAACCCCATATTTAGGGCATATATATTGTACACTTTGGATATCTAGACTCCCAAAGTTCCATATTAATAAGATCCTTTCATTTTGTGCAATATTGTGTTGTTCGCTTTTGATATACTACTTTATTTGGTGTTGTTCATTTCTAGCTTAAAAAATAATGATCATGGTGGGATCCAAAAGGGTTTATTTATTTTAACATACCTTGTCATTATTTTTTATTTGTATTTTCTATTTTTCTTACAAATTTTTAGAGATTCGATCGTGCAAAAATCATGAAATTAGGGTTTTTGAAAGCAACAAGATTTGATATGTGGTCGCATGGATGCCCCACCACATTTGGGGGATGCCCAACCACATCTAGGAGATGCCTCATCACATTTAGGAGACTCTATAGTGCATCCAGGAGAGTTGGAAAGAAATATGTAGGCTTCCTAGTAAGTCGTCATCAAACCCCACCTCCATTTTTTATTGCTTTTTAAAGATATTTAAAAGAAGAATATATATTTTATGTTTAAACAGCAATGCATATTGCATTATAGGCATTTATAAATATAATTTCATAGCTTGCACATAGTATGTACTTGCATTGATGCATCCATCTTAGCTACATTAGGGCACTCATCACACTAGGTTCAAATTTTTGTTGTTTTGTGGTGTTTTTAATTTGTATGTTGGTTGCTATAAAAACAAAAAAAAAACATAAGTAGTTGCATCCTTAGGCTAAATTTGGTCACTTTTACTTTTCTAAGTTGGAACAAGCCATTGATACTCGAAACTACTCCCACTATTGGAATTATTTGATGATTCAGGGTGGAAGAACTAGGTGAACCCTCCACTGTTGGAACCACTTAATGGTTTATGGTGGATCTTAAGAGGTGTACCCTAGATTATTTTGAGGAAATTGATATTAATGTTCTTGGTCACTAGCTTGGTTGAGTGAAAGAGACTTTCTTAGCATTGTATGAACACCATAGATAATAGAATTTTTAAAAAGAATCACACACACTTTCATGTTTCACATTAAAAATTAGTGATTTGTACTTCATCACCAACCATCGATCGATATTAGTGATGGTGGGCTTCATCTCCATCCGCTATCTCGCCCCATAGTCACCTTAGCATCATGTGAGTGATTTTTCTAGATTTCATCACCAAAAAAATTGTCATTTACCATTCATTTTAGGAATCCACCCTGCATAGTAGTTTAGGGTTAGATTTGCAAATCAAAACATACAAGCCACATACAAAAAAAAAAAATTATTGCAAAACATAGGATTAAATTGTTTATTTGATTTTGTGTGCTTTTCACTATCATTCCACATTCTCACACACATCCCCACATCCACTATCCTTGCTTGATTATAGCTTATTGTTTTGACTAGAAATCAATACATAACAATAAGCCAAGCACCAACCTCATCCATGGAGTGTTCCACTTCTTACTCCACCAGCCCAATATAGACAAACCATTCTAGTTTATCTGCAACCCCTTCACACATAGCATTCACCTCGAATGTTGAGGTGATGCACAAATCCATTCATACCTCCATCCCAGAGATAAAGTCTTCCACACCCACAAACTCCTGCATCACCTACATAGACATGGATAAAGTTGGTACTTACTTAAGACCAACCAGACCAGCCTTGGAACAACTTAACATTCCACATAGCCAAGTTCCTTCTTATCAATTGGAACTTACTCAATCACATTCCACTAAATTCAGCCAAGTCCACACCAACCCTCTTTTTAAGGTCACATCTGCACCTTCACATCACATGTCCCCATCATAGTATAGTCAAATCACCTCCATCTCATCTACCTATACCACCACCTATGTCAATCCACTTCATAAAGTACATGTCAATGCAACTTTACAAATTCCATCAACCATTCCCCATTCTATTATGATTTCTTTCACAACTTACCCCCTACCAACATCCACCAACATTGCAAACACCTACATTGCACCCACATCCACTTCTATCACACCCACACAATTTTCTTTAGTAGTTGCCATATAACAAGCATGAAAACACCTCAACCAATTGTTCATGGACCAACAAGATGCTCAACAACAAACACATATAGCAGATTTTAAATCCCATTCCATGCAAAACCAACACACCTTCTTTACCTCAAATCCATCTTGGGTATCATAATATTCTATGGTTTCCATCCCCACACCTCCATTAACCCACATCCACCCTAATTCCATAGCACAACATATTCACATTCCCCAGACCTCATCCCCACTTCACCAACAATAATCATTCCACCACCAAACTCAACAACATGCCCTCTATCATCAAATACCCTTCAATACATCTAGTCATTAACTTCATATTTCATCTCAACCATTCACCACTTTACACACTCCACCTCCACACAATCATCAAATAATTCAAGGCTTCTACACACATGAGGAAGACCCTAAAATCAAGGTAATGCAATAGCATATTTATAGCTTGATTCTACACACTCCTGGTATGATGTACCACAAGCCTACCCTAAGACAATTAATCAATTAGCCTATTCATTATTTAGTATCATCACTGCCATATCTGATAGATTTTAGAGTACCAAATTTTGATAAATTTAAGGTAATTGAGGACCCTAGAGAGCACATAAGCACATTTATCCCCTCATGTTTTCAAATTCAAGACCAAGATGCTTTGATTCTTAGAAATTTTCCTGATACATTGGGGGAGACACTCTAGATTGGTATAATCACCTACCTAATAATATTATCTATGCATTTGAACAATTGGTAGATACATTTTTGGAGATATTTTCCCTCAATGTTCGTAAAAAGACCACATTGACTGACCTTTACAACCTTAGACAATTCGAAGAGGATTCAGTCTATGATTTTGGAAATTATTGGAGGGTATTTATTACTAAATTTCCATTCTCCCTACCAATGGATGAATTGACCTAAATGTTCACAAGGAGTTACTTAAAACCCATATCTTTGTTATTACAGCTACAATAATACAGAACATTGGATGAAGCTCTCGCTCAAGCTCATGTGATTGAAGAGATAAAGATCCAAGAAGGTGAGATAAAACCAAAAAAATGCCACAATAAGGGCTAAACTAAAGGTAATTATTCTAGCCAATAAAAACCAAATCAAGTAAATCAAGTGGTCCTGATTCAACTAGCACTAACTCAACAACAACAACAACCGCAACAAATTTCCTATCAAGTGGTTCCCCCACCCAAAAACTTCACAACATAGTGCCAACTGTGTAAAATCGCCAACGTTGACAATTGGTTCGATAAAATTTCACATACACATCCTTGTTCAAATCATATGCATCCATATTCTAGATATTTTATGAAATAAATCAACTTTCCTTATCTGAGGGTAAACTTGATGATCCAACCAAACATGGTAAGAACTATAGGGAACATTTGTTTTACCCTTATCATCGATATAATGGACATGATATTAATAATTGCTTCATATTCAAATACATAGTGCAAGACCTAATAGACCTAGGGGCCATCAATTTTGGTAGTCCCTTGCCTCAACAAAACCAAAACCTTGGTATATACCAAACACCACTTTCTCATCATGAGGAACAAAAACAAACGACAAGGGGGACAAACATTAAGACTTCTCTTAATCAATTCAACCACATCCAATAGTATCAAGGTTTTGTGAGGGCTATTCACGTAGTCAGCCGTGGTCAAAAAAGTACTAATAGAAAAAATGAACAAGTATTTCAATCCCCTATAACACCTCAAACAAGTGTGTCTCAACAACCTGCAAATTCATAATCACCCATTCATTTTTTTTCCAATTCTTCCCAACCTATTCATATTCTAAGGCATCCATAACAACCAATGCATCCCCCAAATCAGTTACAAAGACCCATCATCTCACTGAATAGTTGGCTGACAACTATCCTCAAAATGACTTCAGCCAAACTATCCATCTATGAGCTAATATAACAATCTCCCCCACACTATGAGGTATTAATGGAAATTCTAAAATCTATTGAACTTCAATACAAGATTCTAATGCCTTCAATAATTTCATGGAGAATATTTACACATGCATGGAACTTTCCATGACATTCTATGATTTTGAAATTAAATTAGTTTCATCAGAATCAGTGGATCCTCTATTACACATTATGGATAAAGTGGATAGGAAGCCATTTAAACGAGTGTTTGTTGATACTAGCTCCTCCATTAACATCATCACCACATGTGCCCTTCAACATCTCAACATTCTACCATCACACATAACAAAATCCACCTTCATCTTAAGAGCATTCAATGATGCTCTTTGTTCCATAGTTGGTACTATCATTTTACCCATAGAAGTGGGGGTAAAAATGTTGCACACCATGTTTCACATCTTGGAGGGGTCCATGGCTTACAATGTACTCCTTGGACATCCCTGGATTAGGGAAATGAGATGTGTCCCTTCCATACTACATCAATGTTTAAAATATGTGCATGAGGGACAAGTTCATTGCATACCAATGGACATCGAATTATTTAAGTATTGCAATTTTATCTCAAATCCCTATGAATCCACTCTTCCATCCATCCATCTATTCCTAACCCCATAAAGTAAATCATCCACCACTTTTTCATCCAAATCTCCCATTCCTAAGGAGCTTCCCATCGCCAACCCACATCAAGCTTCCACTTCCACCCCACCATATTCATCATAGTCAGCTACATGTACATGTAGTCTAACCCAATCCACACTATCCACATCATCAACATCAACATCACCCATTTTCATGACCAATTCATCCTCATCCATCCAAACCACACCCACTACCATTACATCCACATCAACATCATCCACCATTCATCAAACCCCTCAACCAAATTCATATTCATCCACACAAGTAGAAGTCTCGCAAGTTGGTCTAACGGATTGTGATATACCCTTTCACCACACATCCCTCCCACTATCAGAGCCACAAGTCATCCATGATCCTTCCACCTCCACATCCAATCCATCCAAATTCACATCCACATCCTCACAAGTGGTAGTCCACATCACCAATCCTAGTACTGGTGAATATGTGGTCCAAGATGTCACAGTTACACCGCTAAGCATCCAAACTGCTAGGTATTACGGTCTTCCACGTGACCCATCCTTATATAAGAGTGGTGTATGATATGGGTTCAACACCCAATATAATCAATTTTTTGTATAGGGGATTTTATTCATCATCAGATCCTCTTCTCTTGGATGAACTCACGCAGCCAATCCTTACCAACATAGAGCACATATCAGGTTTTCCTTCATGATACTTTTATCGAGTCAATTGGCAAGGGTATGGCGTAGGATGACATAAACAAGACATGCATGAAATTATTGAAACTCCATATCGAGAAGCACATGATCATTTAGGTTTAGGCTATCATTCCCATCCCACCACTTCCTCTTTTGAACAAGCTTTCCAAAGCCTTCATTTAAATTTAGAAGAGGAAACCAACCATAATGATGACTTTGAGGAGGAGTCTTATGAATAATACAACGTCATGTCGATAGCTTCAGATGAATCTGAAGAGGAATCAACACCCATCATCCCATTTACTAAACAAGATGAGTATTATCTTATAATGTTCCCCATAAACCAGCCCATTTTCCATTTGCTTCTCCCAAGAGAGCAAGTTAAACCTATCGGTGAACCACCACCACCACTTCATTGATCCATTTTCACCAAAACATCATGTAATATATGTACATTAAAAAAATCAAAAACACAAAAAAACAAAACAAAAACCCAAGAGACACCTCACCACATTTGGGAGACTCTACAATGCATCCAGGAGAGTTGGGAAGAAATACGTAGGCTTCCTGGTAAGTCATGATCAAACCCCACCTCCATTTTTTATTACTTTTTAAAGAGATATAAAGGAAGAATATTTATTTTCTATTTAAAAAGTAATACATATTGCATTTTAGGCATTTATAAATATTATTTTATATAGCTTGCACATAGGATAGATTTGCATTGGTGCATCCATCTTAGCTGCATTAGGGCACTCATCACACTAGGTTCAAATTTTTGTTGTTTTGTGGTGTTTTTACTTTGTATGTTGGTTGCAATAAAACATAAAAGCATAAGTAGTTGCATCCTTAGGCTAAAGTTGCTCACTTTTGCTTTTCTAAGTTGGAACAAGCCATTGATACTTGAAATTACTCCCACTATTGGAATCACTTGATGATTCAGGGTGGAAGAACTAGGTGAACCCTCCACTATTGGAACCACTTGATGGTTCAAGGTGGATCTTAAGAGGTGTACCCTAGATTATTTTGAGGAAATTGATATTAATGTTCTTGGTCACCAACTTGGCTGAGTGAAAGAGAGTTTCTTGGCATTGTATGAACACCATAGATAACATAATTTTTAAAAATAATCACACATGCTTGCATGTTTCACATTAAACATCGGTGAGTTGGACTTCATCACCAACCATCGATCGAGATTAGCAATGGTGGGCTTCATCTCCATCCGCTATCTCGCCCCATAGTCACCTTAGCAACCCGTGAGCGATTTTTCTAGATTTCATCACTAGAAAAATCCTCATTTTCCATTCATTTTAGGAATCCACCCTGCATAGTAGTTTAGGGTTAGGTTTGCAAATCAAAACACACAAGCCACATACAAAAAAAAATTGTTGCAAAACATAGGATTAAATTGTTTGTTTGATTTTGTGTGCTTTTCATTGTCATTCCACATTCTCACACACATCCCCACATCCGCTACCCCTGCTTGCTTATAGCTTATGGTTTTGACCAAAAATCAAGCTATAACTATGAGCCAAGCACCAACCTCATCCATGGAGTGTTCCACTTCTTACTCCACCAACCCAACATAGATAAGCCATTTTGGTTTATTTGCAGCCCCTTCACACATAGCATTCACCTTGAATATTGAGGTGATGCATAGAGCCATTCATACCTCCATCCCAAAGATAGAGCCTTCCATACCCACAGATTCCCACATCACCTACATAAACATGGAGAAATTTGGTGCTTACTTAAGACCAACTAGACCTGTCTTGGAACAACTTAACATTCCACACAACCAAGTTCCTTCTTCTCAGTTGGAACTTACTCACTCACATTCCACCAACTTCAGCCAAGTCCACACCAACCCTCTTTTTGAGGTCACATCCGCACCTTCACATCACATGTCCCCACCACAACATAGCTAAATCACCTCCATCCCATCTACCTATACCACCACCTATGCCAATCCACTCCACGAAGCACATGTCAATGCAGCTTCACAAATTCCATCAACCACTCCATCAACCATTCCCCATTTTGTTGCGATTCCTTTCACAACTTACCCTCCACCAACATCCACCAATATTGCAAACACCTACACTTCACCCACATCCACTTCCATCACACCCACACAATCTGCTTCAAAAATTGCCATACAACAAGCATGGCAACACCTCAACCAATTGCTCATGGGCCAACAAGATGCTCAACAACAAACACATGTAGCATATTTTAAACCCCATTCCATGCAAAACCAACACACCTTCTTTACCTCAAATCCATCTTGGGTATCATAATATTCTATGGTTTCCATCCCCACACCTCCATTAACCCACATCCACCCCAATTCCACAACACAACACATTCACATTCCCCAGACCTCATCCCCACTTCACCAACAACAATCATTCCACCACCAAGCTCAAAAACATGCCCTCCATCATCAAATACCCTTCAATACATCCAACCATCAACTTCATATTTCATCTCAACCATTCACCACTTCACACACTCCACCTCCACACAATCATCAAACAATTCAGGGCTTCTACACACATGGGGAAGACCCTAAAATCCAGGTAATGCAACAATAGATTGATAGCTTGATTCTACATACTCCTGGTATGATGTACCAAAAGCCTACCCTAATATAATTAATCAATCAACCTATTCATTCTTTGGTACCATCACCACCATATTCGATAGATTTCACAGTATCAAAATTTGACAAATTTAAGGGGACTGAGGACCCTAGAGAGCACATAAGCACATTTATCCACTCATGTTTTTGGATTCAAGACCAAGATGCTTTGATGCTCAAAAATTTTCCTCAAACATTGGGGGGAGATGCTCTAGACTGGTATAATCATCTGCCTAATAATAGTATCTATGCATTCAAACAATTGGTAGATAAGTTTTTGGAGATATTTTCCCTCAATGTTCATAAAAAGACCACATTGACTGACCTTTACAACCTTAGACAATTCAAAGAGGAGTCAATCTATGATTTTGGAAACCATTGGAGGGCAGTTATTACTAAGTTGTCATTCTCCCTACCAATGGAAGAATTGACCCGAATGTTCACAAGGAGTTGCTTAAAACCCATCTCTTTTTTATTACAACTACAAAAATACAAAACATTTGATGAAGCTCTCTCTCAATCTCGTGTGATTGAAGAGATAAAGATCCAAGAAGGTGAGATAAAACCAAAGAAGAAAGAATGGCACAATAAGGGCCAAACTAAAGGTAATTCTTCTAGCCAATCAAAACCAAGTCAAGTAAATCAAGTGGTCCTGAGTCAGCCAACAATGACTCAACAACAACAACAAGTGCAACAACAACCACAACAAATTTCCTATCAAGAGGTTCCCCCACCCCAACAACTTCACAACATAGTGCCAACTATGGAAAATCACCAACATCAACAATCTGTTTGACAAAATCGCACATACACACCCTTGTTTGAATCATATGCATCCATATTCTATAGGTTGTACAAAACAAATCAACTTGCCTTACCTGAGGTTAAACCCGATGATCCAACCAAACATGGTAAGAACTATAGGGAACATTTATTTTGCCCTTATCATCGACAAAATGGGCACGATATTAATAACTTCTTCACATTCAAAGACATAGTGCAAGACCTAATAGACCTAGGGGCCATCAAGTTTGATAGTCCCTTGGCTCAACAAAACCAAAACCTTGGTATATACCAAACACCACTTCCTCATCATGAGGAACAACAACAAACAATAGGGGGTTCAAACATTAAGACTCCTCCTAATCAAGTCAACCACGTCCAATAGTATCAAGGTTTTGTGGGGGCTATTCACGTAGTCACCCATGGTCAAAGAAGCACTAATAGATAGAATGAACAACAACAAGTAGTTCAACCCCCTATAGCACCTCAAACAAGTGTGTCTCAACAACCTGTAAATTCATCATCACCCATCCATTTTTTTGCCAATTCATCCCAACCTATTCACATTCCAAGGCATCCATCACAACCAATTCGTCCCCCAAATCGGTCACAAAGACCCATCATCTCACTGAGTAGTCGACTGACAACTAGCCTCAAAATGGTTTCAGCCAAAATATCCATCTATGAGCTCATAAAAAAATCTCCCCCACATCACGAAGCATTAATAGAAATCCTAGAATCCATTGAAATTCAATCACAAGATACTAATACCTTCAATAATTTCATGGGGAGTATTCACATGTGCATGGAGCCTTCCATCACATTCTATGATTTTGAAATTAAATTAGTTTCATCAGAATCGATGGACCCTCCATTACACATTATGGCTCAAGTGGATAGGAAGCCATTTAAACGAGTGTTGATTGACACTGGCTCCTCCATTAACATCATCACCACATCCTCCCTTCAACATCTCAACCTTTCACCATCACACATAACAAAATCCACCTTCACCTTAAGAGCATTCAATGATGCTCTTTGTTCCATAGTTGGCACTATCATTTTACCCATAGAAGTGGGGGTAAAAATGTTGCACACCATGTTTCACATCCTAGAGGGGTCCATGGCTTACAATGTACTCCTTGGATGTCCCCTGGATTAGGGAAATGAGATGTGTCCCTTCCATACTACATCAATTTTTAAAATATGTGCATGAGGGATAAGTTCATTGCATACCAATGGACATCGAACCATTTAAGTATTGCAATTTTATCTCAAATCCCTATGAATCCACTCTTCCATCCACCCACCTATTCCTAACCCCATCAACCACACCATCCACCACTTCATCATCCAAATCTCCCATTCCTGAGGAGTTACCCATCACCAACCCACATCAAGCTTCCACTTCCACACCCCCATATTCATCATAGTCGGCTACATGTACATGTGGTCGAACCCAATACACACCATCCACATCATCAACATCAACATCACCCATGTATTTTACTACATCATCACCCATCCAAAATACACCCACTACCATTCCATCCACATCAGCATCATCAACCATCCATCAAACCCCTCAACCAAATCCATCTTCATCCACACAAGAATATGTCTCACAAGTCGATCTAATGGATTGTGAGATGCCATTCCAGCACACATCCCTCCCACTATCAGAGCCACAAGTCATCCATGAGCCTTCCACCTCCACATCCACATCCACATCCTCACAAGTGGTAGTCCACCTCACCAATCCTGGTATTGGTGAATATGTGGTCCAATATGTCACAGTTACACCGCTAAGCATCCAAACTGCTAGGGATTACGATCACCCACGTGATCCACCCTTATCTATAGGAGCGGTGTATGATATGGGTTCAATACCTAATAGAATCAATTTTATGTATGGGGGGTTGATTCATCATCCGATCCTCTTCCCCTAGAAGAACCCAAACAACCATCCCTTGCCAATATCGAACACATGTCAGGTTTCCCATCATGATACTTTCATCGAGTTAATTGGCAAGGCCATGGTTTAGGACTACATGAACAAGGCATGCATGATATTATCAAACTTCCATTTCAAGAAGTGCATGACCATTCTGGTTTAGGATTTAATCCACAAACTTCCTCTCTTGAGCAAGCTTTTCAATGCTTCAATCTAGAGCATGAAGAGGAAAACAATCACAATGATGACTTTGAGGATGAACTCTATGAAGAATACGATGTTATGTCGATAGCTTTAGATGAATCTGATGAGGAATCTACCCCAATCATTCCATTCACCGAATAGGATGAGTATTATCTCAGAATGTTCCCCATCCACCAACCCATATTCCATTTGCTTCTTCCAAGGGAGCGAGATGAACCAATCGGTGAACCACCACCACCACTTCATTGATCCATCTTCACCGGAACATCATGTAATATATGTACATAATTAAAAAATAAAACAAAAACACAAAATAAAAAACACAAAACAAAACAAAATCTTTGCATTGCATGTGCATGGATTTTTCCAAGTTGCATTTACATGTGTTGCTTGTTGTTGTTCAGGATTTCAAGGTTCCTTCACCATCTATTCTAGGAGACAAGGCCAACCTACCCTTCACATCACCAACCACTATTCCCCCACTAAGTCAACATGAATCCTATTGACTTATTCACCCCACTCCATAATCCATATGATTTGGCAAAACCAATTCCAATTGACATTAGCCTCATTGATATGGAGTGGATTTCATCACCACCATCCTTATCCAAATTCATCCTTTCAGAGGAATTGTTAAGAGCTTCAACCAATTACATTCCTTCTACCTCTGCCTTCACCTTCACCTTCACCCTCAGATCCTGAGGTTTTCCAGGAAGACATGGAAGAGATTGAGCTAGAAGAGTTTGATAATGTCATTGATGACATTCATCTGATCCCAATACCCCATCAACTTGAGGAAGGTTCACACATGTCCATTGAAGATACCATTGATGTGAACCTTAGTTCAGACATGGACAATCCACAAATTGTAAAACTTGGAAAAAATTTATTCATTGATGAACAAGAGCAATTGATAGCTCTCCTCAAGAGGAAGAAGGGCATATTTGCATGGTCCTATAAATACATGTCTGGTCTTGACCCTAACTTGGTTGTCCACAACTTAACCTTGCATCCTAATGCTAAGTCGATCAAACAAAAATTGAGAAAGTTACATCCTACCATTGCCCTCATGGTCAAAGAAGAGCTTCAAAAGCTATTAGATGTGGGTTTCATTCAACCCATTGACTATCCCGAGTGGCTTTCAAACATGGTACCCATTCGCAAACCTAACAGGGTGATACACATTTGCACTGACTTTCGAGACCTTAACAAAGTGTGTCCTAAGGATGACTTTCCTCTACAAAACATTGATACTCTTATCGACACTTGCGTTGGCCATGAAATACTTTCTTTAATGGATAGTTTTTCAGGATATAACCAGATTCGGATCAATCATGATGACCAACACAAAACAACATTCACAACACCTTGGGGGACTTTTTGTTACAAGGTGATGCCCTTTGGCCTCAAAAATGTAGGTGCTACTTATCAACGTGCCATGACATATATCTTCCATGATTACATGCACAAGATCATCGAAGATTATGTGGATGATCTCTTGGAAAAATCTAAAACTCAACAAGAGCACATTGGTATCTTGGAAAAAGTCTTTGATCGACTTCTAGAGCATAATGTAAGGTTGAACCCCAAAAAGTGTGTCTTTGGTGTCACCTCAAGCAAACTACTAGGATTCATTGTCTCCAAGAGAGGCATTGAAGTGGACCCAAACAAGGTCAAGGCCATTATGGAGATGCCTCCCCCAATAAACTTGAAAGAGTTGTGTAGTTTACAAGGAAATATCCAATCAATCTGTTGCTTCATTGCACAACTCTTAGACAAATGCAGGCCATTCAATCACCTGCTACAAAAGGGGGTGATATTTTCATGGATAGATGAATGCCAAAAAGCTTTCGATGACATCAATTAATACCTGGCTTCTCCAATAGTCTTAAATCATTGTACAGGGGTCCCCTTTCATATTTATGTTTTAGTAATGGACTTTGCATTTAGAGACAATGCTTACTCAAAAGAATGAAAACAACCGAGAGCAAGTTGTCTACTACATTAGTCGAACATTGGTAAGCTATGAAACCAGATACGCTTACATAGAAAAATTATGCTTAGAAGTGGTTTTTACCACTAAGAAACTCAAATATTACATGCTAAGTCATAGCACCTATGTTATAGCTCATGAAAATTCTATGTGTTACATGATGTCCCGCACTTTCAATAGCACACACACCACAAAATGGGTAATGCTCCTCACTGAATTCGACCTTGAGTTTGTTAGATAAAAATCCATTAAAGGTCAAGTTATAGCTGATCAACTTGTGAAAGCTCCACTTCCTAGTGATAAACCCTTGATTATTGAGCTCCCATATTATTTGGTATTTTCCATCACTAAAAAATAAGATGTCATTCTGGAGGAAGATATCTATATTACACTATTATTTGATGGTTCTAAGTGCACAAATGGATAAGGTTCTAGAGTTGTATTTCATACACCATAGAGGGTGGCTATCCCCTTATCATTCAAACTTGATTTCCCATGCACAAACAATAATGTAGAGTATGAAGCCTTAATATTAAGACTTCAAGCAACCATAACTATGAGCAAAAAGCATATCAAGATATTTGGTGATTCTCAACTTGTCATTCATCAAGCGAATGGAGAATACCAATGCAGAGAACTAGTCTTAAAAATTTATCACAAAGTAGCAATTAAATTTCTTACCAAATTTGACTAGTTGAAATTGATAACTTGCCTAGATCGACTAATAGATTTGTAGATGCGATGGCCTCTCTAGGATCATTGATTCCAAATAACTTTGAAGGAGAGGTACAACCATTGATTGTCACAATGATCTCTAAATCTGCAATTTCCTATGCTGAATCTAAATATGAGGACATTTATTGTATCCACGTAGAGTCATATGAGCCTTGGTCTAGCCAAATAAAAGCCTTCCTCAATTTTAGAATACTTCCATAAGACATGTCATAGACTGTAATTCACTTTCAAGCAAAAGGCAACTTGTTTCACTGTCTTGGGGATGTGTTGTTTATACATGGTCATAATGGAGTTCTCCTCCATTGTCTCGAGCCTACAAAGGCCAAAAGAGCAATATCAGAAGCTCATGATGGTACTTGTGGTGGTCATTTAGTGGAATGACCATTTCAATATGTATTTTACACATGGGTTATTATTGGCCCACCATGGAATATGATTATTGCAATTACATCAAGAAATGTGAACAATACGAGCAACATGCTAATTTAACTCATGTACCATCACAAGAATTGTAACCTATTCAACGTATTTGACTATTTTCACAATAAGGTTTGGACTTGATTGGTAAAATATCACCTCCTTCCTCGGGATAACACACATTCATCATCACAGTCACTAAATACTTAAAAAAATGGGTTGAGGCCATTCCTCTAACCAATACGATAAGACCTAGGATTTTGGAGTTTATACTTCACCATATCATTTGTTGCTTTGGTATCTCCTCAAAAATTATCTCTAACAATGGCAAGTATTTCAAGAACAAGGATGTTCAAGAAATTTGCAAAAATTATAATATCCAACATAGTTTCTTGACTCCTTATTACCCACAAGAAAATGGATAAGTTGAGGTAACCAATAAGACCTTGATTTCTATTCTTAAGAAACTAATCAAATAAAATCCTATATATTGGTATAATCAAATCCCCTTGGCATTATGGGCTTATCGAACGAGCATTTGCATGCCTACCGGGGAAACATCATTCTCATTGGTCTATGGTGTCAATTTCATCATTCCTCTTGAGCTCAATATCCCCTCATTGCAAAAATTCATAGATGATGACACTGCTAGACAATCATGTCTTGACAAAAATTACACTCCTTTATAAAAGGTGAATCAATGCCTTGGAGCATTTATGAGTATACCAAGATCATCTCAAGCGTGCTTACAATACTAAAGTCCATCTATGAGAATTCCAAGTAGGATATCTTGTCCTCAAAGAGAATAAAAAAAACACTAATGAATTGTTACATCTTCATAATAAATTTGTGGCTAATTGGTTAGGTACATACATTATCACCCAAAAAGTGGGTCAAGGAACATATAGACTTGCCAGTATAGAGGGAGAAGAAGAGCTTGAACCACTTAACATCATCCACTTGAGAGTATTTTATGCTTAATATTATTTACATATATGTATATATACATGGCTAATACAAAAAAATATCATTCATACACATTTCATTTCACACATTTAGTTTGCACACACATATTCATTATCATTCCCATGAATTTCATCCACCATATTAGGGGTCATTTATTAAGTTTAGATAATACTTGATCAAATAAATATTTTTTCCTTAATCAGGGGCACCCCAATTTCACATTCATTTCATTACAACATTTCATAAGTCAATTTACCATTTGCACTACCACTTCATTATCCCTAGGTGTTTTCGGTCACTTAGCCACTCCTAGTATTTTTAGCAACCTCAAGTACATGTCAAGTTTTCTCTAGGATCAAGACACATTTTCACTAAAGAAAATATTGAGTTTTGGGAGTTGAATCTAACAATATTGAACCAAACACATTTCACACATTTTAAAAACATCTTGTGTCAAAGAGAGATAACACCATGATTGGGTTGAACCTTGAAGTAAAAATGGTCATATCTACTAGTCCCATCATGCATATGCTCCAATATAAAAACAGTGGTATTCACCACTAACTACACTCACAAATAAAAGAATGAGTAGTAAGGATAGGGTAAAATTCTCATCACACTTTAGTTGAGAATACGATTTCCTAAAGATCTAACTCTTTTACATCACACACCACATATCCTCAAGTTTAAGGATAGAACTACATTTCCATCTATATGGTTAGGTAGTCCAAATACCCAAAGCCTAGAAATCATATTATTGTACTATGGAGCTAATATCTACCAGGGCTATAGATGCTTGAATGGCAGTGGAGTACCCTCATGCATGATGACACATCTCTCTTGAAGAGACCTCTGAATGCACATAAGGACAAACTAGCTTCCTAGTCTCCTCCATGACAAGTTTCATCTAAATTTACTCAAGATGGGTTAATGAACACACTTGCACACACATTTGGTATTAGAGAAATTATAGAACTTAGTGAGTTTTTTGGAAATCACTATTATATTTAAGTCTTCGTAAAACAATTCCAAAATAAGTCATCCATTAGCCACAACAACATCCATGTCATTACCACATCATTTCATGAGTCTTCCATTTCACATACCACCATTTTGGTGCCCTTGATTAAGAAATAATGATAAAAATGGTCAAACAAAAATCTAAACTTTTATAAATGATCATTAGAGCATCAATTCATTTGCATTATTTCCATTAAACATACACATCATCATTACATTGTCATTCATTCCATCACACATGCATTCACATAAACATCCACACAAGAGTCATAACACAAAAGTAAAATCCATGTATATATAATCACATGTACAATGAATACTTGAAGGCTATATAATGGAGCACCAAGGCTAATATACAAAAATTGCATCTAAGAACTGGCTAATACCCATAGGCAAACCCTTGTAACCTTGAAGGAGCCCTAGAACTAGAGACACTATGCCTATAAAAATATGCTATGGAATACGAGGATCGATCTGGCAGCCCAATATTATGTTGCATAAGTAAATCCTCCAAATCCTAGATATACCTATCCTAGGATTGAAGGCATAGTATATCGTACCTTTTATGAGATCCCCTTTGAGCTAGCTCTACATGGAGCCTTGTTATCGTATCCTCACCTCCATTGATCACCTTCCATGTATTCAAATCTACCCATAGCCAAACTATCTCTACATCTTGCTTTGCCACCATCTACCAAAGTTGATCTTGCTCAGCCTCAAGCCTTGCTCACTCCTCCTCACTTAGACCTGAAGGTCTCTATGTATCCTCCTTCATATCATCCCTACCACCATCATCACCTCCAATATTGAGATCTTGCTATGTTAAAGAAGCATGTTGCAGAAGGTAGCTACTAAAAACTATTATCGAAGAGAACTTTTACTAGCAATTATAGAAGAAAGTTGATCAAGTAAGTTGACCAATGTTGTATGCCATATCAGTGACAACATGGCACTCTTACATGGAAACAAAAAATTATAGTCTGCTTAGTTGGTTGACTTTTCATATATTCTTCACGAGGATATTGTGATTAATAAAGTTGTAACTTTATTCTATAAAGTTATATAGTTAGATTATTGTTAGGTTGTCTAGATTATGATGCAAGATTGTTATGTCCTTCCCAAGAATAAAGGGGCATATAGTTACATAGTATATCTTACGAAATGTTCAAATTAGTATTATTTTGTTATGTTCATTCATGTATTACCACTTGGACCACTTAGGCTATTTACTATGTCCAAGAAGGATTAAGAAATTGTGTTTGCTTAGAATAATTAGATTATTTCTATTAAGTACATAGTTGTCGCATGATCAAGTCCATAATGCCACATGGAAAAATACATGGAAGAATATTACTTAGAATTGTTTAAGTCATATTATATATTACATAGGAAGACCTTTGAAAAGGTCTAATCATCAATCACCTATCTAATGAAGAAATGTTCAAAGTCTAGCTAATGTCTATACAATTTTTGAGGAAATGCACCAGCATGTACATTTGAACTTCTAGCAATAAAAACAACACTTTACTTTTCACATATGGTAACTATATCATTTGTGTTATTTACTTCTTGATTTCTTTTATATAGTTGTAATTGTAATTTTTTTGCATTCATAGAATAGAATAATGTTAGTAGTAGTTATGCATCTTAGTTACTGAGATAAAGTAGTTTAGGGGAGAAAAACTTACACTATCATATTGCATGAGGATCCTCATCAGTAGGTAATTATCATTAGATCAACTCATCAATAGGTAAATATCATATTTACTACATAAATCATAAATTGCACTTTATTTTCATTCTTGCATGATTTAATTTATGTTTACTGTAATCATTACTTTTTTGCAAAACCTAAAACTAAAAGAGATCTGAATTAAGCTTAGAAGTTATCCCCACGATACAATCTATATTGGATTCCTACTCTTTAAATATAACCTTGATTACCTCATATTGACAAATATTAAATGTAAGCTATTACATATGATCATTTTGGCATCGTTTCCAGGGATATTAGCGTTGTAGTGGTTAATCAGAAAAGTTGTTTGGCAATGCAAAAAGGAGAGGCTTACTTGTATGTGGAAAGAGGTACGTATGAGTCCTTGGTGTGCATATGAGTCAGAGTGGCACGAGATGGTCCCAACAAGCCCCTTTGTTTGACATTGCCAGGTTCTTTTCTCTTGAGGAATCATTTTACTGATTTTATAGTTAGAATTTAATTTCCTACAAATTTTCCAGCTTTGGGTGATTATTATTGTTTAGTTTAACTTAGGACCTATGAGAAAAATAGGAAGTAGGTATGACTAAGTGATACAGTCATAGTGAAACACCTCTAAATATTTAGGACCTATAAGAAGCATGAACTAGGTATGGTTGAGTGACACAACCATAGTGAAACCCTCCTAAACAATCAAAGAAACAGTAATAGTTTAACCTTTTCTTTCTAGCAATTTTATTTCCAGTAATTTCCAAGCTTTGGGTGATTGCTATTCATTTACCTTGGTCTGGGTTCTCTTGTGAGAAAAATAGGAAGTAGGTATGGCTGAGTGGCACAATCATAGTGAAACATTCCTAAGTAATTAGGACCTGTAAGAAGAATGAAGTACATATGGTTGAGTGGCACAATCATAGTGAAATAAAATTTCCTACATAATCAAAGAAGTGATAGCAAAATAACATTTTACTTTCAATAATTTTATTTCCAGCAAATTTTACTTTTCAAGCAATATTTCATTTTATTTCCTATTATACTAAAATAGTAAAATTGGTTGTATGGATTCATAGACCGCGAGTCACATCTAGTTTTAGTTATAGCAGGATTATTTAGAAAATAGAACATTTATTTTATTTTCCTACTATGTTAAGGATAGTTATAAATTCATGTGTTGTGATTTATATCTAAACTTGGCAACAATAGGATTAAAACAGAAAAACAAAATTAAAACCCAAACAAAACCAAAACCAAAGAGAGAGAAAGGAGAATAAAATATAGGTTGCTATATGGTGGAAAATAATCTAAATTAGTCTACACTTATAGACCTTAGAAAATTACTAATACAACAAGAAGTTAACCTTATTTTTGAGCAAGGAAATATAACATCTAGTAAGGAGTGGGAGTGTCTGTGTGAACACATTGACATTATCAAAGAGAAATTAGATGAGATGAAGGAAATCAAAAGGATTGGCATAGCAAAAAATCTAGGGCCAAACTACCATTCATCTTATCTAGATCTTGGAAGGAGTTGTGAGTGTTGGCTTTGGGATAGAAGAGCAACAGTAAATCCAAAAACTTACCCTTGGAATAAATATTTTGAAGACTCCCTCATCATTCACAAATTCCTTGTAGACATAGAAAAGAGAGAAGTAGCCCTAGAATATAGCAAGAAATATCACAAGATACCTAGAGTTATGCGCTTTAGAGAGCTATGTCAAGATTTATGCTATGAGTTACAATTTGGAAATCCCGATCCCATTCCAACACAAGTTTTTCTTGTTCAATTGATTCAATTAGTGATAGAACACTTGATCCAATCAATGATATTCATAGACTATTCAAAGAAGATTAGATATATTGCAAAAATAAGATAACTTACAAATTCATGAGCAAACCTAGAGACTCTAAGGGAAGATTTATCAGCAACTCAGAAGGAAATTTCTAAAGAGAATTTAGCAGGCAGCCTAGAATATTCTTCTCTCAAGGAAATTTCAAAGAATAGAACTTGATGAAGAAATATTAAAAGAACTCTTTCTAAAAGGACTGAAAGAAGATGTCCTTGAGGTTCTGAATATTATGGAAAAAGGAGATCCATATTATGAAATTTGAGGAGATTGTAAAACTTTGCATAAACTATTCAAGAAATAAACCTCTAAGTAGTAATAAGTATATATCCACAAGAGGAGTGACAAGAGTATAAATTAGAAACATGTTGGAAGTTTTAAAAACTGATTTGTTAAGTACCTTGACTACATCTTTGGATTTAATGGATAGGAAGCCTAAATAATATGATAGTGAAGAAATTTATTGTCACTGATGTAGGAAAAAGCACAACCTGAGAGAATGCCCCCTCAACATTACAAACAATTCCAACATTGTTGCTTGTTGTAAAATTTGTGATAAGAATCACAAAACTAAAAATTGCAAATACATCTTCACTATTAAATTTGCCATAAAGGAACATAAATTTGAAGAGGCAGAAGATGTTTATTTTGTAGCTCAAATATAGAATGGTCCATTCAACAGACCACCAAATTGGTCAAACACTAGTTATTCCAACCCGCAAAGGCCTAATCAATGGTCCAATGCACCAAAATGGGCAAATTGGAACTCATATTCAAATAATAAATACTGGAACATACCCCCATGGACCCACTTTATGGCCAATACCTATGGAAATATACCTCTATGAAATCAAGGAATATCAAGTAAAAATAATTGGAATACTAATGGCTAATATAATCAGGGAGGATCTGGTTGGTATCAAAATCTATCATAACAACAAAATTTTAAAACCAATTTAAGGGACAAGCCCCTCAAAATCCACCTCAAAAGAGACTTCTTCCACCTCCAGTTAATAATAATAATCCTCCTAAAAATCCTCCTCTTCTAGCTCAACCAGTCCCTAATACTAACAACACCAAGAATGTTCAACAAGTCTATGAAACTAGTGATATGTGGTCTATATATATGGCACCTTGTCAACATATTTAATTAAGATGTAGAACAGTCACATGTCAGATACCATAGCTCCTAGTCGTATTAGTAATTTGAGGTTGGTTGATAATCATAGGGAAGGAAAGAAACAACAATATAATATTTCAAACCAAAGCCGCATGGACCACCAGATAGCCGCCGCCATAAATCTAGCCAACGGGTTCACTTCTCCAAGGCTGATTGGCCAAGATAGTATGTGGTACCAAAGCATGTCATATACGAAAGAAAGCAATTGCCAAAGAATTATTAAGAGTAACTGTCAATACAGAGCTTGTGGGAGTTTTTTCAGTACTCTGCTATGTGTATCTACAAATTTTTGTTTCTCCATTGTCTCAAGGAAGGGATTCATGTTTGTTTCTTTTTTGTAATTATGATGCATGTGTGTTTTCTTGGGGTATACCCAAAATTTTGTATGGGAAGTTTATTTTTGATAACAAGCTATGTGCCTTACCGGATGTAATGGCTTTGGCGGCATGTAGATTTTACATATATAGGATCCTTAGTAAGGATATGTTCATCAACAACCCTAGGCTGATTTTTGTAAAAGGTTTTGGGTCAACCTGTAAAACCCGATATTAATGCTATAGTATCTTATCTACCAAAAAACAAATTAAGATCTGGAAAAGTATTGGAAAATAATGTAACTCTCATAGAGCTCGATAATCCCATTGTGGACTTGTTTGAAAAGGAGTATAACAATAAGAAGAATATATAAAATTCACTAGAAAAATTTCCAATAAAACAATAAGAGATCCAAATTCCTCAAAGGAAGGAAGTAGAGATACCATTTCCTCAAATACTGGCAATACCAAAAGAATTATATAAGCCAAATTTTAACTTCCTTCAAGAATTAGAAAATGTTACTACCAATATCCCGTTGTTACAGGCTATCAAGGATATCCCCATCTATTCCAATATCATCAAAAATATATGTACAAATTGAGGAAGGAAAAAGAATAATGAAGCCCAAACTATTCAAGTCATTAGACAATTTTTTGAGATAATAATGAGAGGTAGATCATTACCAAAATACACATATTATGGAATATCTATACTCATGGTACACATTGGTTATATAGCCTTGAAAAATATTTTGGTCAATTTAGGAGCTGCTATTAATGTCATGACTAAAGAAACAACATAATATTTAGGGGTATTTAAATTAAAATCAACTTCTATTGTACTCCAACTCACAGATAGGTCCACTATCAAGCCAAAAGGAAAACTAGAAGATGTTATAGTCTTTGTAAGTTCATGGGAATACCCTGTAGACTTTATAGTATTACAACCCAATAAAATGTTAGGGAGTTAGGGGGACATTCCTTAATTATAGGGCACCCATGGCTCACAACAATTGATGATTACATTAGCTATATATTGAGAAATATAACTGTTTATGATGGCAAGAATACTGAAGACCTTAGTATATTCCCTGAATCAACAATAGAATAAGAATTTCCAAAGAAACTATGGTATGATTTCCATCATGATTTTTATGAAATCCAAACATTATAAATCAATGTTTTGAGTGAACATCTTCAACAAGAAATTGAGGGACCATTACCATTACTTTTAGGAAATAAAGAAGATGAACAAGGTCAAGACAATGGCTTTTCATCTGAATCTACTATGGCTATTAATGAGGCAGTCAGTATCAACAAATGATACCATATGAATATCACTAAAATATTCTTGAACATGAGATAATTGGGATAGATGCAAACATCAAAAAATGCAAGCAAATATATATCACACCAGGAATAACCTTGAATATTAGTGATGAGCTCACAAGCATACAAGAATTACAATTAATAGACATGCTTAAGAAATATCAATTAGCATTTGCATGGAACTACAAGAATATGAAAGGTATACATCCAAATGTTCGTACGCATCGTATTTTTATCCAAGAATAATGTTATCCAGTAAGACAACCTCAAAAAATATTGAATCCATCTATGAAAGACATGGTTCAAGAAGAAATCATTAAACTCTTGAAGGCAGTATTTGTGTGGACTATAGGGAATTAAACAAAGTAACAAAGAAATACTATTTTTCCTTTCCATTCATTTATCAATTTCTTGATACCTTGGATAGAAATAGATATTTATGCTTATTGTATGGTTTTAGTGGATATAATCAAGTTTCCATAGCTGAAGAAGATTAGGAAAATACGACCTTCACATGTTCAGTAGGAAACTATGCTTATAAAGTCTTACCTTTTGGATTATGCAATGCACCTGTCACTTTTCAAAGAGATTTTTTAGCTATCTTTTCTGATTTAATCAATGAGTGTGTAGAATTCTATATGGATGTCTTCAAAGTCTATGGTAATACCTTTGAAGAAACTTTGTCAAGATTGCAAAGAGTTTTGGTAATATGCCAAGAGAAAAACCTCTCTTCGAGTCATGAAAAGTGTTTCATGATGATGAGAAGAGGTATTGTTCTAGGATATTATATATCAAAAGAGGGTGTTAAAGTAGATCCTGCAAAAATACAAGCTATTCAATTATTTCAACCTCCAAAAACACAAACAAAGGTGAGAAGTTTCATAGGACATGTAGGATACTACTGTAGATTCATTAAAGACTTCAGTAAATTTTTTACTCCCATGCTTAAGCTCTTAACCAGAGAAAGTGAATTCAATTGGACTAAAGCATGTCAAGAAGTCTTTGAAGTTATAAAAGATAAATTGATTACTTATCCAATCCTGAGAGGACCAAATTGGGAATTACCATTCCACATACATTGTGATACTTTGGGTTACGCAATAGGGATAGTATTGCAATAGATGGAGAAGAAAATACCTTATGCTATCTATTATGTAAGTAAAAACCTACATGGAGCTAAACTTAATTCCACTATTATTGAAAAATAATTTTTAGCTATAGTCCAAGCCATCAATAAAATTAAACATTACATAATAGGGTATGAAGTATTTGTTCACACTGATCATTCTACCACTAAGTACTTAATGAATAAAGCAAAAATAGGAGGTATAGTGGTTAGATGGCTTATTTTTCTACAAGAGTTTATTATCACAATCATAGATAAGGAAGGAAAATATAACATCATTGCAGATAACCTATCTCATATGCAAATATTTTATGATGGTGAGTTAATTCTTGATAATTTCTGAGATTAACATTTGTTTGCTCTTTCTATTTTTACTTCTTGGTATGCTGATATTGTAAATTACTTAGTAACAAGAAAAATACCTCAAAATTATATACCACATGAACAAAGAAAACTAATACGTCAAAGTATCCCTTATATGTGGATTCATGGAGTTTTGTTTTAAATGTGTCCTAGCCAAGTAATTAGGATATGTGTGCAAGAGGAAGATATATATGACATCATTCGGGTAGCACATGAGAAACCTGTGGAGGAAATTATGCCACCCAAAGGAAAATTAGTAAAATACTTCAAACTTGTTACTTTTGGCCTACCATGAATAGAGATGTCCATAAATTTATTGATAAATGTGATGCTTGTCAAAGAGCTAGTAAGCCTACCCCTTAAATGGAGATGCCTTTAGTTTCGCAAGTAGTGTTTGAACCATTTGAGAAATGGAGAATTTAATTTTTTGGATCAAAAGACCCTCCAAGCATAGGTAATAAAAATATACTTGTGTGTACAGATTATGTTACTAAGTGGGATGAAGTTAAAACTTTACCATGAGCACAAGCTAAACCAGTTGCTAATTTCCTTTATAAAAATATTATGCAACACTTTGGAGCACCTAAAGAGTTAGTTTCGGATCATGGACCCCAATTTATCTCCAAATTAATTGAAAATTTTATTAACATCTACCAAATAAAACATAGGAAAACCTCACCATATCACCCTCAAGCTAATATATAGGTAGAAGTTACGAATAGAGAACTTGAAAATTTCATTACAAAAATTGTATTTGTTAATAGGGGTGATTGGGCTGAGAGATTGAAATAAGTTGTATGGGCATATAACACAACTTGGAAAACTACCACAGGATTATCATCTTATGAAATGGTCTATGGAAAATAAGCTATCATACCCATCGAGTTTGAGATATAAACTCTTCATACAACAGTGCAACTCAACATGAATTTGGACCAAGCATAGAAAGTTAGAATAGAAAAGTTTAATATTTTGGATGAAAGGATACTAGAGGCATTACATAGGACTGAAATAACCCAATAACAAATGAAGAAATGACATGATAAAAATATTGTACCACGTACATTTCAATCAAGAGATTGGGCCTTGTTGTTTGACTCTAGGTACCAATACTGTTAAGGTAAATTGAGGACAAGATGACTAGGACCCTATGAAATTAAAGAGATATTTAGGAATTGTACAGTCAAGCTTAAGCCTATAGATGATTCAACAAGAAAACTACTAGTAAATGGGCATAGGCTTAAACTTTATAAGAAGCTATTATCTAAGGAAGAATTCATACACCACCTTAAGTAGTAGGTCGATTTGCAGTACATATTTGAACTGCAATTAACAACTATAGAATAATAACTTATATCACACACAAAAATATTATTATGCTTCCTTTTTTTCATCATGAAGTTTCTATATTTACAATATTTCTATCTTATTTTCATCAATTTTCAGTCTCAATGTTTCAAAAATAGCCAAAAGGATATTTTTTTAACAACTTGTAGGAAAATGACTACCACATGTTGCATAATACCTTGTTTCTGAATGAAATCTAGGTGTTCTCAATTATTCAACCATCACTAGTGTTTTGAGAAAATTTTCATTGAAATTCAAGCAATCTTTTGATGTTGTAAGTTATTCCTAGTCAATCAAGTTTTTTCTTGGACTACGCACATTTTAATATATAAAAACATTGTGAGATTTTGAGAGATTAACTCATGAGTTACTATTGCCATAAAGTGAATGATTTCTCCTGCTTATCCATCTATGCGCATGTCTTAGAGTACTAATGAATTAACAAAAGGACAAGCTCACCCTTCATCCTTAAAAAAAAATCCCTTGCTCCTCATCTAATCGAGCAAGTATCCCAAAAATATCTTCTTGCTTCCTAAAGCAAGAATTCCCAAAAAAACAATAACAATTCCTTGCTCCCTCTCCAAATGAGCAAGTATCCCAAGAAAAAGTCAAAATAAGGGTAAAAGAGCTTGAATACCTAGAATTATTAGTATCTCGAAAAGGATCCATTAGCAAATTATTATGAATTATTAGCAAATTCAATCTGATCAAACATCACTTTTGACTGGTTCTACAATGGCTAACGATCAAGAAGCATTGGCATATATGGCAACAAGAACCTTTGTAGCGCGTTACTACGAAATTCTCCAGCAATCACCTCAAGAGGCCTTAAATTTTACCATGATTGTAGTAGGATGAATCGATCAACAGTAAATGATGAACTGCTATTAGCAACTGGCTGTACAGGAAGCACCAGATATTTGCAAGCAAACATGACCAAGGGAAATTGAACACACAAAATATGAGACTAATAATTGGACCCATTAAATTATTTTCATATTTTTTTTTTACCAAGTGATCAATTGCTTCTCCACACCTAGAGAAGTCGCAGGACTTTTAGAGGTGGAATTCCAAAAGAAACCCATTATTATCAACAGAAGATTCCGTATTTACAAACAATAATAATGTGCCTTCACCATATTCGAAATCGTTAATGCCTTGCCAAAAACAATGTGTCTTCACACCTTTGTGGGAGTAGAACTTTGTTCCTCTCACTTAGCGTTGTGAAGCGCTTACCACGTGGGTGTCATACCACGTTGGGATTTAATCCCAAAAACCCAAATTTGCCTGTGCTTAAATCTAAAAACTCAAATTGCCTTCCTTAGAAAAACACTTTACCCCTGGCAGGATTCGAACAGCGAACCTACCTTGTGTGTGACGTCACTTTCTTGCGTTGTCTCCTTGACCTTACTCTCAAAAAAAAATTATTTTTCTTTATTTCTTCGTTGCTCCCCTTTCGATGATTCTCACTCATGCCAATTATTCCCAATATCTTATAAACAAAGGTTTTACCTTTTATTTATATGCACCTCCATGCCTTCGAATGACTTTGGTGGATTTTATTAATCTCCCCAACTATTGCACGTCGGCGAATAGGTTCTATTCGAAAAACCTTTTCATCCATCATTATTTGGAGAAGTCTTAGCATAGTGGTTTTAATGAAAAACCCTTTCCAATGGTTTTAATAAAACCTTTTCCATTGGTTTAAATAAAAACCTTTACCATTGGTTTTAATAAAAACGCTTGCCATTGGTTTTAATAAAAACCTTTACCATTGGTTTTAATAAAAACCATTAATATAATTTTTAAAAATTAAATATTATATGCATCTTGTGCCACAAAACCCTGTATACATCAATGCTCTCCAAAATATCATAAATGATTATTTATGAAGTGCTTTTGCCACCAAAACTCAATGTGATCAATGTGACATCAATGATCCATGTGATATCAATGACAACACAAAATAACTCAAATTGCCAACACTTATCATGAAGATAAAGATAGCCTTTGATATGAATAAAAAATTATTCATCTTTGGTGAAATTAATTTTCACAAAGAGACAATAAGTTATAGCCTTAAAATAAGGGTTTTAAAATGTCATTTAATTATCGCTCTTTTATGAAATAATTTTCATAAAGAAAAATAATTTAATTCTTTAAAATAACAGTCTTTTAATATAACATATAAAATTACTTTCTTCAATGAAATCAGAATTTTCATGAAGAAAGGTGCATTAATTTCTTCGAAAATGAAGGCTCATGAAATGCCATGAAAATTTCCCCTCCTTTTATGAAATTGAATTTTCATAAAAGAAAGGTCATCTTATGCCTATAAATGAAAATGCAGAATTTAAAAATCTGATTTGCCTCCAAAACTTGAAAAAAATGAAATTTCGAAATTATAAAAATCCTTAAAAACAACAATTTTAAAAAATTAATATAAAATCGAAATGACCTCGGCAATGAATCTGAATCTGTTGCGTACGAAAAATTGATGTTCATTCTAGGCAGCCATGAATTTATTTTTGTCTTTTTATTTTTTTTATGATTTTTATTTTAATGCCCGAAAATTAAAAAACTCTGTCAAATAAAAATCGAAAAGTTGTACCTGAAACGCTTCGATGGCTTCTCACTGTTTCTGTGTGGGCTTCGAAACATTTTTATATATTTTCATTTCCCATTCTCCTTTTTCTCTTTTTGAAACGTTGTGCCTCTGCATTAATCTCCAAGTAAGTGTCCTTCCTCCCAACTTCACCTTAGGCAAGGCATCTTTTCGTAACCGTCACACACATTATTATAAGTATCTTCCTTTAATGCATAAGCACAATTTTTTTTTTTTATGCTTAATCACATTTGGCATATCAATCATGACTCGCCTTTATTTGAAAGTTTCCATCATGGAGAGTTTATTGTCCAACTGCGTGTATTGTACCTGAATTGATTCCATGCTACAAACGATTGCGCTCTATCCTATTGGGCCTCGGTAGTGCTTCGGTGGTTACATCTAGGATGCCGCACTGAAAAAGTGATCATCTTCTTTGTCCCATAATGTTTATTGGTGTAGTATTTAATTTTTTAAACCTCCTACCGGTACAGACTGTGTCCAACCTTTCCTCTAAATGCAAATGATCACTACCAATGTCCGAACGTTACATCTACCCCACCATACAAATGGATATTTTATTTACATCATAAATTATAACATTATCCTTTCCTTGAACTAGCAAAGTTTGCTCCCTGCACTAATGCGGCTAACTCCTCTAACTGTAGACATGTATCACCAACCAACACCCCTACCGAGCAAGCCATGTCTTCAGCATCCAATTGACTATCCACTGTGATGTCGAATCAATTCTACATCAACTTCCAATTTTATTATCAAAATGGATCTACATAAGCTGTCGAAGCTACCCATTTTTTATTCTCTATCATCGTCTTGCTGTCAATTTCAACAGTATCATCCTCAACTTTCATCTAACCTATCGGTCGCCAAGATACAATTACCACTACGCTATTGTTTTTCTTTGGGTTCTTCTCCACTATCAATAGGTGGTGAACTCTGCCCTCATCATGCCTTGGATTTCGCCAATGGTTTCTTTATTATTGGAATTTCATTCCACTTTATTACCTCCTCTTCTATTTCACTGACCCATTGAAATAATGACTGTAAATCCATTGTCGTCACAGTGTCATCTAAGGCCTTCACTTTTGATCTATCATTCACTGGCGTTGTTCATTTACACTGTTGCTATATATTTCACCTAGTTGTGTTGTCAACATATCTAACATTTATGCCATGTGTGGGGAGTATCTCTAGCTCATCCACCTCTTATTTTATTGAATATAAATGTTGGTTCCAATGGTGGGTTCGACTGTCCAAGCTAGCCACCTAGACATCCAAGTCTTTCTCTGAATCCATGTCATGCGCTGGTCAGATATCCTAAATTCTAGTTGAGGTATCAACCCACATGGTGTCCATTTTCCTTGTTGATGTGTCCACATCACCACAGTCTTGGGTCTCAGCATTGCTATAAAGTTTGCTCCCATGTCTTCTCTGGCCACAATGTCCTCCAAACTTTGTTGTATACCGTAATCTACTCTCCCATCAAGTCATCGTTGTTATTCTAATGGTCTAATGTGATATGTCCACATCACCGCCCGTGGGTACAAGTCATCATGATGTGGTTGGTTGGGCCATTATTCAATCCAGTAACTCTTCATTATCTCCATGGCTCTCAACATGTCATAACAAAATTTAACCCATTAAACCTTCCTTTGAATAAGTCAATTTGGAATCCAATGCTTTAAATAAGCTTCTTATGATTGATTCATAAATGTTCCTTAAATCATGCTTATTATGCACATAGCCAACTTATAACGTGGAAGGTAAATAAAAGAGCCTTTATATTATCACCTTTGTTTTCTTTTATTTATCAATATATATATATATATATAAAATGATTTTCATTTTTATTTTTTTTGGTAAATAAAAGTCTTCATTAATTACCGGGTTTTGCAGGTTAACCCAAAACCTATTACAATATCCACTTTCTGTTGAGATTGTAGATCCTAGTCATCCTTAAAAATTTCTTACCAGAAATTATGTTGAATCCCCTACAACACCTTACTAACAAAGCACACCCATACCTAAACATAACTGTAAACATTACTTACATTGACATGAATTGAAGTTTGGAAATTTACACTTGTGAAACCTGTTGCTTGCCCATTTCCTATTCTCTGTCAAAATCTTCCAAGGCTTACACCCTGTTACCTTCATTTCCAATTTGGTATGATTTAGAGGGAAACCCCATAGTTATTACCAACTCCATGGGGAAAGAACACCCATTCATATTTCTCCTTAATGGTTAGGTTTCTTTTCATGACTAATAATGTTTTCCACTTCACGTGGCACACCTTGTGTCCATGTCACCAAACTACCAACACCAACACCTATGTTGGCTAATTTTTCAGCTGACATGTTGGCCTCACAGTACACATGATGAGCCCTCATGTTATGTATTGCCGCAAAAAGGATCCTCACTTCATGGATGACTCCCTCAATTCTCCATGGAGTTTTTTTGCCATTGGTTAACAGGTTGATGATGTTCATAGAATCACCTTCAATCATCAAGTTACCTTGAGTTGCTTGGGCTACTTGCAACCCCCTCCAAAGAGCTCTAACTTCTGCTTCGTTATTAGTTTTGATTCCCAATGGTTCAGTGAAGGCCTTGACCAGATTTCCTTGATGATCCCCGATTATTCCTCCAGCTCCAGACTCTTTCTCGGTTCTCCTTGGCTACACCATCAAAATTTAGTTTAAACCAACCCTGGAGGGGTGGCTCCCAACAAATCCCATTTTTGGGATTGGGCAAAGGAATGGAAGGTTTTTCCTCAATACCTAAGGCCCGAGCTAATTGTTTTTCTTGGGGAAGAATTAAGTGGTTCTCATCCACTAAGGTGCTAAGGTTTTCTTTTGCAAAGACAATAATCCTATTGAGGATGGTTTTTGGGTTGTGAATGGTATCCTTAAAGGCTCTATGGTTCCTTTCTAGCCAAATATTCTAGATAAAATGATGTCAACAGATTTTCCATAGGTACTTAAGTTTTAGGCTAACAAAGGGTTGAGGCCATTGATGGAACACTTCGGATATAAGAGTAGGCTTAACCCACGAGATCCTAAAGGCTTGGAAAATTTCATCCAGGATGGACTCCGCTATCGGACACTCCAGAAAAAAGTGTTGGGTTGTCTCCCATCCTGCCCTGCACATGTAGCAATGGTAAGCAATAACCATACATTTGGATAACATATTTTCCATAGTGAGGATTTTTCCTTGAATCACCAGCCATGAAAAAAAGGATATTTTAGGAATTAAGCCTTTGATCCAAACCAAACTCGATTGAAATTTTTGACCTTCCACATTGAGAAGCAAATTATAGGTAGACTTAACTATGAAGTCACCACTTTCAGTCTCAACCCAAACAATGTGATCTTCATCCTCTCTAGAGGGAATAATTTGCTGAGTTAAAATGTTATAAAGCTCTTCAGACTCCGCTTCAAAACCCTGTACTCTGATGTGTTTCCACCGGTTGATATTTATATCCTGCCACATATAATTTGCAACCTTCTTCCCAATATGTTGCTCCATATGCTCTTGAATCCTAGCCAAATGAGGATTCTAGGATAACTCCTCAACTCTCACCCACCGATCCTTCCAAAAGTCTATTGTTTGCCCATTTCCTAGAATCCATCTAAGACCTTTCTTGACAAGATCTGTTAGGATCCTATCCTAACATTGATTAATAATCTTAATAATAATAATATATTATATCCTATGGTCATAATAATAAAATAATATAATAATATAATAATAAATAATATAATAATTTATTATATTATTTATTATATTATTATAATATTAGGGTTAGGAAGCATTGCAACCTTTCACCTATAACCCTAGAGGGGTATAAAACATTGTAAGAAATTATCATTCAATCATCCATGAAATAAATAATATATGATTATAAAATCATTGAAGGGACTTCCCGACAATTCAAAAGCGATTCATTTAGATTTAGGTTTATTTATTTATTATCAATTATTTGTGCTAGGAACTCTAGGTTCCTACCATCTGGTATCAGAGCCTTATGGATCCAACCATATTGGTCAAGGAAATGAAAAATGACATTGCAAAAGTTAGAAGAATGATTGAACAAAAACAAAAAAACAAATGGAACGTTCTGATCGTATTATACAATATTTAATGGAAATGCAAGAGGAGACCCTAGCCATGGAATCTCTTGTATAGGAGGAAGAACCCATAGCCATGGAATCCCAGGTGGAGGAAGAGACCATAGCCGACGAATCCCAGGTGGTACCCATTGCTCTTCCCAAGAAAGAAAAAAATGCAACTGAAAATATTGCTCCAAACCCTAAATTAATTGTTTCTCTGGATGAGCCCATAACCAAAGAACTTTCAGAAATACATATTGCACTTTTGGAAAAAATTCAAAACCCTAAAAATGTAAATATTTTTTCAAAGAAGTGTACCAAGAAGAAAGGGATATCAAGGAAAAAGGCTTCCAAAAAATAGTGTTTTACATATTTGCATATGGGTGATGCACATAACAATCAATGTGGAAAACAACCTAATATAACCCTAAAGCAGCAAACAAGTTTTTCCAATATCTCCAATACTGTTTGTAAAGATTTTTGGAATAATTTAATTAATGTTAAGGAAGTAAGTGTATTTACAAAATAAGCATACGATCCATTGGAAAGAAATATACTACCAGTAGCACATGATATCACTACTAGTGGACATCTATCTCCTTCGAGACCACCCCCATGGCCACCACCATTAGGTGAAAAATAAAAATCCAAAATAGCAGAAGTAGATTCACATATGGCACAAACGTCATCGCAGTATGCAATCTGTTTGAAATCATATAGACAATAAAAATCTAAGACCACAAAACACTGTTAATTATTGAAAATAACCGAAATCTCCAACTCCTTTCATTATTTGGTTTTCAATATCACAGGAAATTCAATCTGATCAAACACCATTTTTGACTGGTTCTACAATGGCTAACGATCAAGAAGCACTGGCATATATGGCAACAAGAACCTTTGTAGCGCGTTACTACGAAATTCTCTAGCAATCACCTCAAGAGGCCTTAAATTTTACCATGACTGTAGTAGGATGAATCGATCAATAGTAAATGATGAACTGCTCTCAACAACTGGCTGTACAGGAAGCACCAGATATTTGCAAACATACATGACCAAGGGAAATTGAACACAAAATATGAGACTAATAATTGGACCCATTAAATTATTTTCATATTTTTATTTTACCAAGTGATCAATTGCTTCTCCACACCTAGAGAAGTCGCAGGCCTTTCAGAGGTGGAATTCCAAAAGAAACCCATTATTATCAATAGAAGATTCTGTATTTACAAAAAATAATAATTTGCCTTCACCATATTCAAAATCGTTAATGCCTTGCCAAAAACAATGCGTCTTCACACCTTTGTGGGAGGAGAACTTTGTTCCTCTCACTTAGCGTTGTGAAGCGCTTACCACGTGGGTGTCAGCCCACGTTGGGATTTAATCCCAAACACCCAAATTTTCCTGCACTCAAATCTAAAAACTCAAATTGCCTTCCTTAGCAAAACTCTTTACCCCTCGCAGGATTCGAACATCGAACCTGCCTTGTGTGTGACGTCACTTTCTTGTGTTGTCTCCTTGACCTTACTCTCAAACGAAAATTATTTTTCTTTATTTCTTCGTTGCTCCCCTTTCGATGATTCTCACTCATGCGCAATTATTCCCAATCTCTTATAAACAAAGGTTTTACCTTTTATTTATATGCACCTCCATGCCTTCAAATGACGTTGGCGGATTTTATTAATCTCCCCAACCATTGCACGTCGACGAATAATAAAATTTAACTTTAGACCTTAGAAATATTGCATAAGAATTTAATAATTCACCTCTTAAGTTTGAATTGGGATATCTCCTTCATTCTTTTGAATTTTTCCATGAAACGTTTTGCACCTAGGTTCTATTTGAAAAACCTTTTCATCCATCATTATTTGGATAAGTCTTAGCATAGTGGTTTTAATGAAAACCCTTTCCAATGGTTTTAATAAAAACCTTTTCCATTGGTTTAAATAAAAACCTTTACCATTGGTTTTAATAAAAACCCTTGCCATTGGTTTTAATAAAAACCTTTACCATTGGTTTTAATAAAAACCATTAATATAATATTTAAAAATTAAATATTATATGCCTCTTGTGCCACAAAACCCTATATACATCCATGCTCTCCAAATTATCATAAATGATTATTTATGAAGTGCTTTTGCCACCAAAACTGAATGTGATCAATGTGAAATCAATGATCCATGTGACATCAATGACAACACAAAATAACTCAAATTGCCAACACTTATCATGAAGATAAAGATAGCCTTTGATATGAATAAAAAATTATTCATCTTTGGTGAAATTAATTTTCAAAAAGAGACAATAAGTTATAGCCTTAAAATAATGGTTTTAAAATGTCATTTAATTATCCCTCATTTATGAAATAATTTTCATAAAGAAAAATAATTTAATGCTTTAAAATAACAGCCTTTTAATATAACATATAAAATTACTTCCTTCAATGAAATCAGAATTTTCATGAAGAAAGGTGCATTAATTGCTCCGAAAATGAAGGCTCATGAAATGCCATGAAAATTTCCCCCTCTTTTATGAAATTGAATTTTCATAAAAGAAAGGTCATCTTATGCCTATAAATGAAAATGCAGAATTTAAAAATCTGATTTGCCTCCAAAACTTGAAAAAAATGAATTTTTGAAATTATAAAAATCCTTAAAAACAACAATTTTAAAAAATTAATATAAAATCGAAATGACCTGGCGATGAATCTGAATCTGTTGCGTACGAAAAATTGATGTTCATTCTAGGCAGCCATGAATTTATTTTTGTCTTTTTATTTTTTTATGATTTTTATTTTAATGCCCGAAAATTAAAAAACTCTATGAAATAAAAATTGAAAAGTTGTACCTGAAACGCTTTGATGGCTTCTCACTGTTTCTATGTGGGCTTCAAATTTTTTTTATATATTTTCATTTCCCATTATCATTTTTCTCTTTTTGAAACGTTGTGCCTCTGCATTAATCTCCAAGTGTCCTTCCTCCCAACTTCACCTTAGGCAAGGCATCTTTTCGTAACCGTCACACACATTATTATAAGTATCTTCCTTTAATGCATAAGCACAATTTTTTTTTTTTATGCTTAATCACATTTGGCATATCAATCATGACTCGCCTTTATTTGAAAGTTTCCATCGTGGAGAGTTTATTGTCCAACTGCATGTATTGTACTTGAATTGATTCTATGCTACAAACGATTGCGCACTATCCTATTGAGCCTCGATAGTGCTTCGGTGGTTACATCCAGGATGCCGCACTAAAAGAGTGATCATCTTCTTTGTACCATAATGTTTATTGGTGTAATATTTAATTTTTTAAACCTTCTACCAAGCAGACTATGTCCAACCTTTCCTCTAAATGCAAATGATCACTACCAATGTCCGAACGTTACATCTACCCCACCATACAAATGGATATTCTATTTACATTACAAATTATGCCATTCTCCTTTCCTCGAACTGGAAAAGTCTGCTCCCTGCACTAATGTGGCTAACTCCTCTAACTGTAGACACGTTTCACCAACCAACACCCCTACCGAGAAAGCCATGTCTTCGGCATCCAATTGACTATCCACTGTGATGTCGAATCAATTCTACATCGACTTCCAATTTCATCCTCAAAATGGATCTACATAAGCTATCGAAGCTACCCATTTTTTATTCTCTATCGGCATATTGCTATCAATTTCAACAGTATCATCCTCAACTTCCATCTAACCTGTCGGTCGCCAAGATACAATTACCACTACGTTGTTGTTTTGCTTTGGGTTCTTCTCCACTATCAATAGGTGGTGAACTCTGCCCTCATCATGCCTTGGATTTTTCCAATGGTTTCTTTATTGTTGGAATTTCATTCCACTTTATTACCTCCTCTTCTATTTCACTGACCCATTAAAACAATGACTGTAAATCCATTGTCGTCATAGTGTCATCTAAGGCCTTCACTTTTGATCTATCACTCTCTGGCGTTTTTCATTTACATTGTTGCTATATATTTCACATAGTTGTGTTGTCAACATATCTAACATTTATGCCGTTGTGGGGAGTATCTCCAGCTCATCCGCCTCTTATTTTATTGAATATAAATGTTGGTTCCAATGGTGGGTTCGACTGTCCAAGCTAGCCACCTAGACATCCTATTATTTCTCTAAATCGACGTCACGCGCTGGTCAGATATCCTAAATTCTGGTTGAGGTATCAATCCACGTGGTGTTCATTTTCCTTGTTGATGTGTCCACATCACCACAGTATTGGGTCTCAGCATTGCTATAAAGTCTACTCCTGTGTCTTCTCTGGCCACAATGTCCTCCAAACTTTGTTGTATACCGTAATCTACTCTCCCATCGAGTCGTCGTTGTTATCCTAATGGTATAATGTGATATGTCCACATCACCACCCATGGGTACAAGTCATCATCATGTGGTTGGTTGAGCCATTATTCAATCCGGTAACTCTTCATTATCTCCATGGCTCTCAACATGTCATAACAAAATTTAACCCATTAAACCTTCCTTTTAATAATTCAATTTGGAATCCAATGCTTTAAATAACCTTCTTATGATCGATTCATAAATGTTCCTTAAATCATGCTTATTATGCACATAGCCAACTTATAACGTGGAAGGTAAATAAAAGAGCCTTTATATTATCACCTTTGTTTTCTTTTATTTATCAATATATATATAAAATGATTTTCATTTTTATTTTTTTTGGTAAATAAAAGTCTTCATTAATTACCGGGTTTTGCAGGTTAACCCAAAACCTATTACAATATACAACCTTCTGTTGAGATTGTAGATCCTAGTCATCCTTAAAACTTTCTTACCAAAAATTATGTTGAATCCCCTACAACACCTTACTAACAAAGCACACCCATACCTAAACATAACTGTAAACATTACTTACATTGACAGGAATTGAAGTTTGGAACTTTGCACTTGTGAAACTCCGTTGCTTGCCCATTTCCTATTCTTTGTCGAAATCTTCCAAGGCTTACACCTGTTACCTTCATTTCCAATTTGGTATGATTTAGAGGGAAACCCCATAGTTATTACCAGCTCCATGGGGAAAGAACACCCATTCATATTTCTCCTTAATGGGTAGGTTTCTTTTCATGGCTAATAATGTTTTCCACTTCACGTGGCACACCTTGTGTCCATGTCACCAAACTACCAACACCAAAACCTATGTTGGCTAATTTTTCAGCTGACCTGTTGGCCTCACTGTACACGTGACGAGCCCTCCTGTTTTGTCTTTCCACAAAAAGGATCCTCACTTCATGGATGACTCCCTCGATTCTCCATGGAGGTTTTTTGCCATTGGTTAACAGGTTGATGATGTTCATAGAATCACCTTCAATCATCAAGTTACCTTGAGTTGCTTGGGCTACTTGTAACCCTCTCCAAAGAGCTCTAGCTTCTGCTTCGTTATTAGTTCTGATTCCGAATGGTTCAGCGAAGGCCTTGACCAGATTTCCTTGATGATCCCTGATTATTCCTCTAGCTCTAGCTCTTCCCGAGTTCTCCTTGGCTACACCATCAAAATTTAGTTTAAACCAACCTTGGGGGGGTGGCTCCCAAAAAATCCCATTTTTGGGATTGGGCAAAGGAATGGAAGGTTTTTCCTCAATACCTAAGGCCCGAACTAATTGTTTTTATTAGGGAAGAATTAAGTGGTTCTCATCCACTAAGGTGCTAAGGTTTTCTTTTGCAAAGACAATAATCCTGTTGAGGATGGTTTTTGGGTTGTGAATGGTATCCTTAAAGGCTCTATGGTTCCTTTCTAGCCAAATTTGCCAGAGAAAATGATGCCAACATATTTTCCATAGGTACTTAAGTTTTAGGCTAACAAAGGGTTGAGGTCATTGATGGAACACTTCGGATATAAGAGCAGGCTTAACCCACGAGATCCTAAAGGCTTGGAAAAGTTCATCCAGGATGGACTCTGCTATCGGACACTCCACAAACAAGTGTTGGGTTGTCTTCCATCCTGCCCTGCACATGTAGCAACGGTTAGCAATAACCATACCTTTGGATAAAATATTTTCCATAGTGAGGATTTTTCCTTGAATCACCAGCCATGAAAAAAGGATATTTTAGGAATTAGGCCTCTGATCCACACCAAAATTGGTTGAAATTGTTGACCTTCCACATTGAGAAGCAAATTATAGGCAGAATTAACTGTGAAGTCACCACTTTTAGTCTCAACCCAAACAATGTGATCTTCATCCTCTCTAGATGGAATAATTTGCTGAGTTAAAATGTTATAAAGCTCTTCAGACTCCGCTTCAAAACCCTATACTCTGATGTGTTTCCACCTGTTGATATTTATATCCTGCCACATATAATTTGCAACCTTCTTCCCAATATGTTGCTCCATATGCTCTTGAATCCTAGCCAAATGAGGATTCTAGGATAACTCCTCAACTCTCACCCATCGATCCTTCCAAAAGTCTATTGTTTGCCTATTTCCTAGAATCCATCTAAGACCTTTCTTGACAAGATTTGTTAGGATCCTATCCTAACATTAATTAATAATCTTAATAATAATAATATATTATATCCTATGGTCATAATAATAAAATAATATAATAATAAATAATATAATAATTTATTATATTATTTATTATATTATTATAATATTAAGGTTAGGAAGCATTGCAAACTTTCACCTATAATCCTAGAGGGGTATAAAACATTGTAAGAACTTATCATTCAATCATCCATGAAATACAATATATGATTATAAAATCATTGAAGGGACTTCCGACAATTCAAAAGCGATTCATTTAGATTTAGGTTTATTTATTTATTTATCAATTATTTGTGCTAGGAACTCTAGGTTCCTACCATCTGGTATCAGAGCCTTATGGATCCAACCATATTGGTCAAGGAAATGAAAAATGACATTGCAAAAATTAGAAGAATGATTGAACAAAAAAAAAAAAACAAATGGAACGTTCTGATCGTATTATACAATATTTAATGGAAATGCAAGAGGAGGAGACCCTAGCCATGGAATCTCTAGTAGAGGAGGAAGAACCCATAGCCATGGAATCCCGTGTGGAGGAAGAACCCATAGCTGACAAATCCCGGGTGGTACCCATTGCACTTCCCAAGAAAGAAAAAAATGCAACCGAACATATTGCTCCAAACCCTAAATTAATTGTTTCTCTGGATGAGCCCATAACCAAAGAACTTTCAGAAATACATATTGCACTTTCGAAAAAAATTTAAAACCCTAAAAATGTAAAAAAAATTTCAAAGAAGTGTACCAAGAAGAAAGCGATATCAAGGAAAAAGGCTTCCAAAAAATAGTGTTTTACATATTTGCATATGGGTGATGCACATAACCATCAATGTGGAAAACAACCTAATATAACCCTAAAGCAGCAAACAAGTTTTTCCAATATCTCCAATACTGTTCGCAATGATTTTTGGAATAATTTAATTTATGTTAAGAAGGTAAGTGTATTTACAAAATCAACATATGATCCATTGGAAAGAAATATACTGCTAGTAGCACATGATATCACTACTAGTGGACGTCTATCTCCTTTGAGACCACCACCATGGCCACCACCATTAGGTGAAAAATAAAAATCCAAAATAGCAGAAGTAGATTCACATATGGCGCAGACGTCATCGCAGTATGCAATATGTTTGAAATCATATAGACAATAAAAATCTATGACCACAAAAACACTGTTAATTATTGAAAATAACCGAAATCTCCAACTCCTTTCATTATTTGGTTTTCAATATCATAGCAAATTCAATCTGATCAAACACCACTTTTGACTAGTTCTATAATGGCTAATGATCAAGAAGCACTGGCATATATGGCAACAAGAACATTTGTAGCGCGTTACTATGAAATTCTCCAGCAATCACCTCAAGAGGCCTTAAATTTTACCATGACTGTAGTAGGATGAATCGATCAATAGTAAATGATGAATCGCTCTCAAGAACTCGGTCGTGACAGAAGCACCAGATATTTGCAAACATACATGACCAAGGGAAGTTGAACACACAAAATATGAGACTAATAATTGGACCCATTAAATTATTTTCATATTTTTTTTTTACCAAGTGATCAATTGCTTCTCCACACCTAGAGAAGTCGCAGGCCTTTTAGAGGTGGAATTCCAAAAGAAACCCATTATTATCAACAGAAGATTCTGTATTTACAAACAATAATAATGTGCCTTCACCATATTCGAAATCGTTAATGCCTTGCCAAAAACAATGCGTCTTCACATCTTTGTGGGAGTAGAACTTTGTTCCTCTCACTTAGCGTTGTGAAGCGCTTACCACGTGGGTGTACCTGAAACGCTTCGATGGCTTCTCACTGTTTCTGTGTGGGCTTCAAAAAGTTTTTATATATTTTCATTTCCCATTCTCCTTTTTCTCTTTTTGAAACGTTGTGCCTCTGCATTAATCTCCAAGTAAGTGTCCTTCCTCCCAACTTCACCTTAGGCAAGGCATATTTTTGTAACCGTCACACACATTATTATAAGTATCTTCATTTAATGCATAAGCACAATTTTTTTTTTTATGCTTAATCACATTTGGCATATCAATCATGACTCGCCTTTATTTGAAAGTTTCCATCGTGGAGAGTTTATTGTCCAACTGCGTGTATTGTACCTGAATTGATTCCATGCTACAAACGATTGCGCTCTATCCTATTGGGCCTCGGTAGTGCTTCGGTGGTTACATCCTAGATGCCGCACTAAAACAGTGATCATCTTCTTTGTCCCATAATGTTTATTGGTGTAATATTTAATTGTTTAAACATTCTACGGGTACAAACTGCATCCAACCTTTCCTCTAAATGCAAATGATCACTAGCAATGTCTAAACGTTACATCTACCCCACCATACAAATGGATATTATATTTACATCATAAATTATACCATTCTCCTTTCCTCGAACTGGCAAAGTCTGCTCCCTGCACTAATGCGGCTAACTCCTCTAACTATAGACATGTATCACCAACCAACACCCCTATCGAGCAAGCCATGTCTTCGGCATCCAATTGACTATCCACTGTGATGTCGAATCAATTCTACATCAACTTCCAATTTCATCCTCAAAATGGATCTACATAAGCTGTCAAAGCTACCCATTTTTTATTCTCTATCGTCGTCTTGCTATCCATTTCAACAGTATCATCTTCAACTTCCATCTAATCTGTCGATCGCCAAGATACAATTACCACTACGTTGTTGTTTTTCTTTGGGTTATTCTCCACTATCAATAGGTGGTGAACTCTGCCCTCATCATGCCTTGGATTTTTCCAATGGTTTCTTTATTGTTGGAATTTCATTCCACTTTATTACCTCCTCTTCTATTTCACTAACCCATTGAAACAATGACTGTAAATCCATTGTCGTCACAGTGTCATCTAAGGCCTTCACTTTTGATCTATCACACTCTGGCGTTGTTCATTTACACTGTTGCTATATATTTCACCTAGTTGTGTTGTCAACATATCTAAAATTTATGCCGTGTGTGGGGAGTATCTCCAGCTCATCCACCTCTTATTTTATTGAATATAAATGTTGGTTCCAATGGTGGGTTCGACTGTCCAAGCTAGCCACCTAGACATCCTAGTCTTTCTCTGAATCCACGTCACGCATTGGTCAGATATCCAAAATTCTAGTTGAGGTATCAATCCACGTGGTGTCCATTTTCCTTGTTGATGTGTCCACATCACCACAGTTTTGGGTCTGAGCATTGCTATAAAGTCCGCTCCCATGTCTTCTCTGGCCACAATGTCCTCCAAACTTTGTTGTATATCGTAATCTACTCTCGCATCGGGTCGTCGTTGTTATTCTAATGGTCTAATGTGATATGTCCACATCATCGCCCGTGGGTACAAGTCATCATCATGTGGTTGGTTGGGCCATTGTTCAATCCGGTAACTCTTCATTATCTCCATGGCTCTCAACCTGTCATAACAAAATTTAACCCATTAGACCTTCCTTTTAATAAGTCAATTTGGAATCCAATGCTTTAAATAAGCTTCTTATGATCGATTCATAAATGTTCCTTATATCATGCTTATTATGCACATAGCCAACTTATAACGTGGAAGGTAAATAAAAGAGCCTTTATATTATCACCTTTGTTTTCTTCTATTTATCAATATATATATAAAATGATTTTCATTTTTATTTTTTTTGGTAAATAAAAGTCTTCATTAATTACCGGGTTTTGCAGGTTAACCCAAAACCTATTACAATATCTAGCCTTCTGCTGAGATTGTAGATCCTAGTCATCCTTAAAAATTTCTTACAAGAAATTATGTTGAATCCCCTACAACACCTTACTAACAAACCCATACCTAAACATTACTTACATTGACAAGAATTGAAGTTTGGAACTTTGCACTTGTGAAACCTGTTGCTTGCCCATTTCCTATTCTCTGTCGAAATCTTCCAAGGCTTACACCCTGTTACCTTCATTTCCAATTTGGTATGATTTAGAGGGAAACCCCATAGTTATTACCAGCTCCATGGGGAAAGAACACCCATTCATATTTCTCCTTAATGGGTAGGTTTCTTTTCATGACTAATAATGTTTTCCACTTCACGTGGCACACCTTGTGTCCATGTCACCAAACTACCAACATCAACACCTATGTTGGCTAATTTGTCAGCTGACTCGTTGGCCTCACTGGTACACGTGATGAGCCCTCCTGTTCCATCTTGCCGCAAAAAGGATCCTCACTTCATGGATGACTCCCTCGATTCTCCATGGAGGTTTTTTGCCATTGGTTAACAAGTTGATGATGTTCATAGAATCACCTTCAATCATCAAGTTACCTTGAGTTGCTTGGGCTACTTGCAACCCTCTCCAAAGAGCTCTAGCTTCTGCTTTGTTATTAGTTTTGATTCCCAATGGTTCAGTGAAGGCCTTGACCAGATTTCCTTGATGATCCCTGATTATTCCTCCAGCTCCAGCTCTTCCCGGGTTCTCCTTGGCTACACCATCAAAATTTAGTTTAAACCAACCCTGGGGGGGTGGCTCCCAAGAAATCCCATTTTTGGGATTGGGCAAAGGAATGGAAGGTTTGTCCTCAATACCTAAGGCCCGAGCTAATTATTTTTCTTGGGGAAGAATTGAGTGGTTCTCATCCACTAAGGTGCTAAGGTTTTCTTTTGCAAAGACAATAATCCTGTTGAGGATGGTTTTTGGGTTGTGAATGGTATCCTTAAAGGCTCTATGGTTCCTTTCTAGCCAAATATTCCAGATAAAATGATGCCAATAAATTTTCCATATGTACTTAATTTTTAGGCTAACAAAGGGTTGAGGCCATTGATGGAACACTTTGGATATAAGAGCAGGCTTAACCCACGAGATCCTAAAGGCTTGGAAAAGTTCATCCAGGATGGACTCCACTACCGGACACTCCAGAAACAAGTGTTGGGTTGTCTCCCATCCTGCATTGCACATGTAGCAACGGTTAGCAATAACCATACCTTTGGATAACGTATTTTCCATAGTGAGGATTTTTCCTTGAATCACCAGCCATGAAAAAAATGATATTTTAGGAATTAAGCCTTTGATCCAAACCAAACTCGGTTGAAATTGTTGACCTTCCACATTGAGAAGCAAATTATAGGTAGACTTAACTATGAAGTCACCACTTTTAGTCTCAACCCAAACAATGTGATCTTCATCCTCTATAGAGGGAATAATTTGTTGAGTTAAAATGTTATAAAGCTCTTCAGACTCCGCTTCAAAACCCTCGTACTCGATGTGTTTCCACCTGTTGATATTTATATCCTCGCCACATATAATTTGCAACCTTCTTCCCAATATGCTGCTCCATATGCTCTTGAATCCTAGCCAAATGAGGATTCTAGGATAACTCCTCAGCTCTCACCCACCGATCCTTCCAAAAGTCTATTGTTTGCCTATTTCCTAGAATCCATCTAAGACCTTTCTTGACAAGATCTGTTAGGATCCTATCCTAACATTAATTAATAATTTTAATAATAATAATATATTATATCCTATTGTCATAATAATAAAATAATATAATAATTTATTATATTATTTATTATATTATTATAATATTAAGGTTAGGAAGCATTGCAACCTTTCACCTATAACCCTAGAGGGG
The DNA here is from genome assembly GCA_028583015.1 of Wollemia nobilis. Taxonomy (NCBI): domain Eukaryota; kingdom Viridiplantae; phylum Streptophyta; class Pinopsida; order Araucariales; family Araucariaceae; genus Wollemia; species Wollemia nobilis. The sequence goes on from JAQPPZ010000465.1 coordinate 10,561,692, forward strand.
TATAAAACATTGTAAGAACTTATCATTCAATCATCCATGAAATATATAATATATGATTATAAAATCATTGAAGGGACTTCCCGACAATTCAAAAGCGATTCATTTAGATTTAGGTTTATTTATTTATTTATCAATTATTTGTGCTAGGAACTCTAGGTTCCTACCATTTGGTATCAGAGCCTTATGGATCCAACCATATTGGTCAAGGAAATGAAAAATGACATTGCAAAAATTAGAAGAATGATTGAACAAAAACAAAAAAAACAAATGGAACGTTCTGATCGTATTATACAATATTTAATGGAATGCAAGAGGAGGAGACCCTAGCCATGGAATCTCTGGTAGAGGAGGAAGAACCCATAGCCATGGAATCCCAGGTGGAGGAAGAACCCATAGCCGAAGAATCCCAGGTGGTACCCATTGCTCTTCCCAAGAAAGAAAAAAATGCAACTGAACATATTGCTCCAAACCCTAAATTAATTGTTTCTCTGGATGAGCCCATAACCAAAGAACTTTCAGAAATACATATTGCACTTTCAAAAAAAATTCAAAAAATTAAAAATGTAAATATTTTTTCAAAGAAGTGTATAAGAAGAAAAGGATATCAAGGAAAAAGGCTTCAAAAAAATAGTTTTTTACATATTTGCATATGGGTGATGCACATAACCATCAATGTGGAAAACAACCTAATATTACCCCTAAAGCAGCAAACAAGTTTTTCCAATATCTCCAATACTGTTTGCAATGATTTTTGGAATAATTTAATTAATGTTAAGGAAGTAAGTGTATTTACAAAATTAGCATACGATCCATTGGAAAGAAATATACTACCAGTAGCACATGATATCACTACTAGTGGACGTTTATCTCCTTCGAGACCACCCCCATGGCCACCACCATTAGGTGAAAAATAAAAATCCAAAATAGCAGAAGTGGATTCACATATGGTGCAGACGTCATCGCAGTATGCAATCTGTTTGAAATCATATAGACAATAAAATCTAAGACCACAACAACATTGTTAATTATTGAAAATAACTGAAATCTCCAACTCCTTTCATTATTTGGTTTTCAATATCACAGCAAATTCAATCTTATCAAACACCACTTTTGACTGGTTCTACAATGGCTAACGATCAAGAAGCACTAGCATATATGGCAACAAGAACCTTTGTAGCGCGTTACTACGAAATTCTCCAACAATCACCTCAAGAGGCCTTAAATTTTACCATGATTGTAGTAGGATGAATCGATCAACAATAAATGATGAACTGCTCTCAACAATTGGTTGTACAAGAAGCACCAGATATTTGCAAACATACATGACCAAGGGAAGTTGAACACACAAAATATGAGACTAATAATTGGACCCATTAAATTATTTTCATATTTTTTTTTTACCAAGTGATCAATTGCTTCTCCACACCTGGAGAAGTCGTAGGCCTTTTAGAGGTGGAATTCCAAAAGAAACCCATTATTATCAATAGAAGATTCCATATTTACAAAAAAATATATATATACATTTTTCTTAGTGCCCATCTCACCCCATGTTTCCTGAAGCTGGCCTCTTTTTTTTTCGATTTAATTTTATTATTATTATTTAACCAATTGATTACTTGAAATAAAACAACACATTTTTGTGTCCCAAGCCTGAAAGATCTTCCCCAGATGCGACATTTAAATTTCCTTAGTGCCTATAAAAAAATACACAAATACATCACAAATTCAATTACAAATATACTCAATGTCAAAAGTTATGTTACGAAATTGTGAACAGTAGAACAAGAAAAACATAACTAGCTTACCATTTTGTTGTATTTTAACACTTTATGCCCATTCTATGTACACAATGATTCCTCTTAGTTCATCCAAGTACCTATCCAGTAGCAAAGATATACTGCATGGGCTTATCCTTAAACTATAGTTGACATAATTTGTGATTGCTCAGACAACTTGTGACGATGATCTATATGATCTGGGATAAATATGCTCAACATCTAATAATCAATGCCCATATTGATTTTACAGTCTCTCCGAATAAAAAAAATATCATACTTGAAACTGTTGGGTCTGCTTGCGGTAGTTTGCATATTCCTTGCTACTATGACTACAGTAGTCCTTATCACATAGCTTTTAGATCTGATGAACCCTACATTGGATAGAAAGAATGAGGTCACGGAATAGAATGCAGACTCTTATAATAGAAATGATGTCTAAAAATAATAAGGGTAAAAATCATGGTATTTATGTGAATAAAAAGGAGATGCAAAGAGGGTGCATTGGCATCACTCTGGACAACAAGTGGTTTGAGTCCATGACCGATGTCCAAGAAGAACTGGATGCTACGCAGAGATTGTAATACTAGCTCAATAAAGCAATGAAATAGATAATACGTTCAACATGGCACAATCTAACAAATGTAAAACAAGAAAAAACAACTTACTAGCCTCATATGGGTGATAAAGTCCCTGCTATATGGTTGGCAAGAGCAATTTCTCCACACATGTGAGCTATTAAACATACCAAGAGTGGCTTTTAGAAAAAAAAAAAGACCTAGAGGCTCAGAAGATCCATCCTTTACACTTGGTCCAACATTATGTGATGAAGAAACATATGCGAGTGGAAATGTGACCAGTTTCATAAGCCGAACTCTAATACCTAATATGTTCACCCAATATGTGGTTTATGACCACCATGATATCACTATTCCTCATATCATGTTATTTGTCTTGGGGAACATCTCGCCACAGCTTGAGCTCGACATCAACATGTGTGGAGGACGAGAGAATTCAAAGACAACTTGGGCACGAAAGTGGAAACCAAAACAAGGATGATCTATTCCAAAAGTAAATTTTCTTGACTCTTTACACAGCCAAAAACTTTATTTCAGGGTGTAATTTTTTTTTTCTTTTACAGAGGAATATGGGGATATAGAGCCTTAAAAAGGATAGAAGGTGGAATATACTTTCAAATTTATTGTTAGCCTTGTGACTAAATACATTCATCTTATATTTTAAAAACTTGATTGTATTAAAAAAAAAAAAAAAATACAGTAGCCAAAGGAGAGCATGATAAGCTAGTGAAGTATTTATTAGAGGAATATGTTGATCTCGCCTCTAATCTAAATAACGATGGTGAATCGGTATTGTTTTTAAGCTACCAAGGAAAGTATTATAACACCCCTTGAAAATATTTTTAGAAGTCACATATTCTAAGGATATGTACTACAAGTGTTCCAATGACCAAACACTTTTGCATCTTGCCGTATCCAAATGCTAAAAATTCATGATGTATGCAACTTGGTGGCGGTGAATACAAGTAAATTTCGAGTTTCCTTTTGAAGAATGTTGGCATCAACCTTTATGAAAATTAAATTGGTTGGTTTTGGCTAGAGTATCACATTTAACAAGTGATACAAGGCATACGAAGCTCTTCCGACAAGGCCTTATAAATGGCGATTATAAAAGAAATAGGGTTTCAACTTTGAGGACAAAGCTATTTTCAAGAGGGGTGGAATGTTAGGATCCTATCCTAACATTAATTAATAATCTTAATAATAATAATATATTATATCCTATGGTCATAATAATAAAATAATATAATAATAAATAATATAATAATTAATTATATTATTTATTATATTATTATAATATTAAGGTTAGGAAGCATTGCAACCTTTCACCTATAACCCTAGAGGGGTATAAAACATTGTAAGAACTTATCATTCAATCATCCATGAAATATATAATATATGATTATAAAATCATTGAAGGGACTTCTCGACAATTCAAAAGCGATTCATTTAGATTTAGGTTTATTTATTTATTTATCAATTATTTGTGCTAGGAACTCTAGGTTCCTACCAAGATCCCTACTCGTGACGATTGCCTTCCAAAAAGTAGACCCCCTGCTTGCTAAGTTGTCATTAAGAAAGTTCACACCTTGGAGGTATTTCCTCCTAACTATGGCAGTCCATTCATTATCGATGTTAGTCAATAACCGCCACGCTTGTTTGGCTAACAGAGTTGTATTGAGATGAGCAACTCTCCTCAATCCTAACCCCCCATCAGCTTTAGATTTGCAAACCTTGTTCCAACCTACTAAATGGATCCTTTTCTTATCCTTAGTCCCTGACCAAAGAAATTTTTTTTGAAGCTGCTCAATTTTGTGATACACCTTGCTGGGAGCTTTGAAGACTGATAGGAAGTAAACGGGTATACTTTGAAGTGAAGCCATAGTTAAAACCACTTTTCCTTCTTGAGATAACAGATGTCCTTTCCAACCTGCTAGCTTTTTTTGGATCCTATCTAGAACTATGTTCCACATTGATCCTTCAGGTTTCCCCGTAAACAGGGGAAGACCTAAATAGGAGGTGGGAAGAGATGCAATCTGACATTCCATGATCCTTGCTATGTTGTTTTGCCTAGGAATGGGGGTATTGATGAAATAAAGTTTGCTCTTATAAATATTCACTTTTTGTCCAGCCGCTTCTTCATACATTATGAGAATATTTTTAATCCTTCTTACCTCAACCACAGAAGCCAAAGTCAGTAGCAATGTATCAGCAACAAATTGTTGATGTGTCACCGGGGTAGTTAGGGACGTGGCCTTGATAACTGATATGAGTCCAACTATCGCTGCTGCCTTAATGGTTCTTCCCAAGGCCTCAGCTACAATGATGAATAACATAGGACTTATGGGATCTCCTTGTCTTAGACCACATTTACTTTGAAAAAAACCTGCAGTAGACCCATTAACCAAAACTGAAAAACAAGGTTTAGAAATACACTCTCTTATTAACTTGACCCATTTCATGTTGAAGCCAAATTTTAATAAAACTGCCTCTAGGAATTCCCAATTTATCCTATCATAAGCTTTGTTCATGTCTAAATTTAAATCCATGACTGCTTTTTTGGTCTGAGCGGCTGTATGAAGAGCCTCATGAAAAGTAATAACTCCATCTAAGATTGATCTTCCTTGTACATAAATTCCTTGACTTGGATCAATGATAACCGGTAGAACTTTCTTCAAACGGTTGGCTAAAACTTTGGACAAAATTTTATAGGATATATTACACAAGCTAACCGGCCTAAAGTCAGCCATAGTCTTGGGGTTGGGGCCTTTAGGGATCAAAGCAATGAAATTTGAATTGAAACCCCTTGGAATATGATTTGAACTTTGGAACTCCTTGATTGTAGCAATAACTTCTGCTCCAACAATATCCCAACAAACTTGGAAAAACCGTGGTGAAAACCCATCCGGCCTAGGAGCTTTGTTAGGATCCATGTTAAACAAAGCCTCCTTGATCTCTTCGTATGAAAAATCTGCTTTAAGAGACTTGTTAATCATTTCATCAATGAGTTGTGGAATGAATTGAAGGAGAGAGTCCTTTGCTTGGGTATTACAGGCCCGTTCTTCACCCAATAATGAACTAAAAAAATTAACAGCCTCGTCCCTGATCTCCTGAATGTTTTGAGTTGAGGATCCATCCACCTTAGTTAAATTTCTAATATTATTGTTGCTTCTATTGATCAATGTGGTAACATAGAAAATTTTTGAATTAGAGTCCCCTTCCTTTAGCCATAATGCCCTTGAAATCTGCCTCCAATACATCTCTTCACAAGCTAAAATATTATAAAACTCACAAAGGGTTTCCTTCTCTTCAGTCCTTGTTGCCTCATCATAGGTTCCATTTTGGATTTTGCTTTCTATTATTCTCAATTTTTCCCCCACTTCTCTCTTATTCTCAAAAATATTTCCAAAGACTTCTTTATTCCATATTCTAAGGTTGTTTTTCACCATCTTAAGTTTTTGAGATAGTTTGGAAGGAAGCACTTCCCTGGATAGGCTGCTGCCACCATTCCTCTATTCGTTTCTTGAAGTCCGTATGTTTAACCCACATTGACAGAAATCTGAATGGCTTTTTAAAGGAGTTAGCCTGAAATGCCTCCCATAGAATAAGATTATGGTCTAAAGCGCATTTAGGAAGGGCTTGTAATGTTGAATCACCAAACATTGTTGTAGCTTCCTTGGATAAAAAAAACCTGTCCAACCTTTCTTGAATCAGCTAACTTCCTATCCTCTTATTACTCCATGTAAATTTGGCTCCTTTTAGTCTTACATCCATCAATTCATTTGTGATAATGAATTCATTGAAGTCCTCCATACTCCTTGAGGGTATCCTAGATCCTCCATTCTTATCAGATGGATAAAGGGGGGTATTTAAATATCCCCCAATCACCAAAGGAATGTCTTTAAAAGCTTGGCTCAAATGCCCCAAAAACTCCCACAGTTCAGACCACCCTTGGACAGAGGTGGGGGCATAAACATTTGACATAATCCAATTCTTATTAGTATCAAAATCATGAAATAATATGCTTAAGACTCTTTCATTTGTTTGAATAATACTTCCTTCTATTTTAATAGGATCCCATAATATCATGAGGCCCCCAGATGCTCCTATCGCCTGTTGAAAGGCCACTTCCCCTTGCTTCCAAATCCTTCTAGCTATAAGTGATGATTGTGCCACATCTATTTTTGTTTCTTGAAGAAAAATGATAGTAGGATACCAATCCTTCCTTATAGACTTCACCATCCTTTGTTTTGGTGGGTCGTTTAGGCCTCTCACATTCCATGAGAGAACCTTCATTTAGACTGTTTGATATTTTTTCCCCGCCCCCTTCCTTGATCCAAAGGGGGTTTGTCAATTTTGCTATTATCCTGGCCAGGAATAGCTTGCTGTAACAATGTTCTTTGCTTTCCGTTTGCAATTTCTTCATTGATTCTCATTCTATAGTGCTCTACTATAGATATTCTCCCTTTCTTTCTTTCACTTCCATAATCTATTGGAGGCTTGGTAATTTTCATTATTATTATTATTATTATTATTTTGATATATACATTTTTTGTTTTATTTATATGCAATATATTATTGTATATTATATATATAGATAATTGTATTTATTTTTTTAATTTTTTTATTTGATAGATAATTGTATTATTATTATTATTATTATTATTTCTTATATTAAATATATATATATATATATATATATATATATATATATATATATAAATTTATTATGATTGTTTTTTTCATATTTAACTTTGCATCAACATAAAATATTAGCTTCCAATGTATTTGATTAATTTTAATTGAAAGCATTGAAACTAATTAAAATAAAACAAACAAAACCTACTCAACTTATTAAAGAACTCACAACACTTGAAAAAGAAGATTTCAAGAAAACAACAAAAACAAGCCTTCAAAATCCTATCAAAACCTCAAGACTGACTTCTTACAAGACAACCAGGAGGTACCATCAACAAGGAACCCAAACACTCTTCAAACGAATCCAAAATGCAAGACACCAAAACTATGATTCTAGTCAAACTCAAGAACGAACTTCTTTCAAGAAGACAAGAAGATTTTACAAATTAAGGATCCTTAGAGAACGTATGGTGAGCTCGTGACTAGGGTCCTGTCAAAGATGATCTCTCAAAGACTTCCAAAATCACTCAAAACCAAAAAATAAAAAGGTGGGTCCCCAAGTTTGGGGTACATTGTGGAGCAGCCACAATAGTACCTTTGTTTTATGCCAAGCAAAAATTAAAAACCTTGCCTCTTCGTATCCGCCAAGACTCGAACGCGAAACCTCTCCTCTCCCAACGCCTTACACACCGATCACTTGCCACTAGCCCAACCAATCGGTTGGTGACAAAGCTCTATGATTCGATAATTTATTCGTCACATTTTTTTCTGCCCATTTAAAAATTAAAATCCTCTTCTTATGCTCACGAAATTCGCACTTAGACTTTTTTCCTTTTTCACACATGCATAAAATCGAAGACTTGTCTTTTGGTTTGGCAAGACCTATGGTATTTATACCATATGCCAATCACTATCGAACGTCGGTGGGGAGGAAGAATTATTTAAAACGAATTTGCACCCACCCTAACTTTAGGGTTTAAATAATATTATTTTATAAATTAATTTATAATATAAATATTATAAATAATTTATAAATGACCTTAGGCTTTATTTTTAACCTATAATATTATAATAAAAATATTATAATATTATTTCATTTGGGCCTAGGTATTTTTCTCTTTCACCCTTAGACCTTTTCTAACCTTATTTAATATTATAATAATAAATATTATAATATTATTTCCTTTAGGTATTTCCTTCAGGGTATTTAACCATCCTTTTGACCAATCATGTGAAGCTCTTAAACCAAATATCTTGGGCTTAAAATATAAATATTTTAACCCTCCTTTTGCCAAGTCCTACACTGATCATCGAAATTGACTCTTGATATCAATTACAACACAACTTACTCAAAATTTCCAACAGTTTGAGAGATATTAAAGTTTTCATCTCGAGAAATCTCTCCAATAAGGTTTAAAAATAAAATTTGAAGACCTTAGAGGCCCCTAAGAAGGATGAAAATTGACCTCAATGGATTCCCATAAATTGAGGCGTTGTAGATCCCTTCGCAAGCTTTCCAACGATATATTATAATAGCCAATCGGACACTCGAGTCAAAAGTTACGGGTCCGGGAAGTTGTGCCACCGAAATTCAAATTTGAATATCTTTTTGGGGGAAAATGAAAATTCAAATTTTAGATGAATATCTTCTTGGGCGGGAAAAGGGGAGTTACGCTTTCCAGAATGTTCTATGGGAGTTATTAAAGGGGGAAGAGGGATCACCAAGAGGTAGTCAGGGGAAGACGGATCGTGGCTCCAGCTTGCAGATTTCGAGTCAATTTTCTTTGTGATAAAATCGGCCTTGTGGTCGTAGCATTGTAACTCTGATTTTGTATTTGCATTTCATTGAAATAATATCAGATGTTGTGTTTCTTCTAAATTTTTTTGTGATTTGAGTATTGTGTGAGTGTTGGGTGGAGTAGCCCTTCATCAAGTGGTATCAGAGTGGGAGTTCCTGAGTGTGTAAATAGATCACCGAACGTGAGGTAGTTTGCACCAGGACCTAGGGTTGAGGTTGTGAGAAAAGTGATCAGAATGCCTCCACGAAGAAATATTGTGGTTACAGGAGAGGGTTTTAGAGCCCTACAGAGACAAGTTCAAGCACTGCAAGAGGAGCTGCGTAGAGGGTTTGAGCCAAGAAGAGAAGAGGAAAGTGAAGACGAAGCTGAGAAGAAGAATCTCAGCTCGAAGAAGAATAGGAGGTCATAGATCCTGTGCAAGCCAGATTATTTAAGGCCATCTCCAAGATTGGAAAAAGGTCGAAGATTGATGTTTCTACATTTTTTGGGAATCTTAACCCAGAAGAGTTGATCGATTGGATCAATGATATGGAGGAGTACTTTGAGTATGAGGAAGTGGAAGATCCTGAGAGGGTCAAATTTGTGAAGACCAAGCTGAAGGGTCACGCTAATATCTGGTGGAGGGAAGTACAACTAGATAGAAATAGAAGAGGAAAAGAAAGAATAACAAGATGGGATCGGATGGTGGAAAATTTGAAGAGATAGTTCATTCCAGTTGATTACGAGTTAGATCTGCTGAAGAAAATGCAAGGTTTGAGGTAGGCAGGTAAATCTGTCAAAGAGTATACAGAAGAGTTCTACAAGGTCATGATCAGAACAGGCCATTCTGAGGCTAACAAGGAGAAGGTAGCCCATTATATAAATGGATTGAAGCCAAGTATTCAAGATGAGCTAAGTTTGGTCAGAATGACTACCATAGAAGATGCTTATCAGTTTGCCCTGAAGGTAGAAGAGAAGCTGAATAGAAGGTTTGAAAGCAAGCAGAGAGAAAGAGGTCATGGTGGAAGGACTGGGTGGAAGACCATATGGAGGATGAAATGAAGACCAAAAGAAGAATGAAGAAGTTAGCACAATCAGAACCAGAAAGGGGATAATGCCTACCACCCCCGTGAGCAAAATAATGGTGACCAAAGAGGAAGAGGAAGGTTTGGATGAGGACCTGGAAGAGGAGGATTTCGTGGAACCTATTTCCAATGTGGAGAAGAAGGACATCGAGCATACGAGTGTCCACAACATCAAGGAAGGATGAATAAGAGACCTGAAGGTAATGCACGAGTTGCCTATGTAGATGAAGATGAAGATGTTGAATCTGACCATTCTGAAGAGGTAGAAGGAGGAGAAGTTCTTGTCACAAGGAGAGCCTTGCTAAATGAGGAGAAAGATCTAGTTCAGAGGAAGATTTTATTTCGCACAAGGTGCAAATGTGAAGGTAAAGTTTGTAATGTTATCATTGATAATGGTAGCACTGATAATCTAGTTTCAGAGGGGATGGTTAATAAATTACAGTTGGAGAGAAGGAGACATCCACATCCATATCGGATTGCATGGTTGCAGAAGGACCATAGAGCTTTGGTCAATGAGCAATGTTTAGTGAAGTTCAAAATTGGGAATTACCATGATGAGGTATTGTGTGACATCCTACCTATGGATGCTTGTCATGTGCTATTGGGGAGGCCATGGCAATTTGATCGACGTGCAGTACATGATGGACATGCCAACACTTATTCCCTGACAAAGGATGGAGTTCACCACAAGTTGAAGCCCCTGAAGGAGGTGGACGAAAAGGTATGTAGTAGTGCAAGAATTTGTTTAGTTGATGGTAGAAAGTTTTTGGATGGTATGAAGCATGAGCATATGTGCTATGCATTGATTCCTAGAGTTAATAAAGAAGAATGTGAAGATATACCGATAGAAGTCTCAGATCTATTGGGAGAATTTGAAGATATTGTATCAGATAATGTACCTGAAGGATTGCCACCAGTGAGGAAGATTAGTCACCAGATGGATTTGATACCAGGAGCCAGTTTACCAAATAAGGCAGCCCATAGAATGACTCCTGTAGAGAATGAGGAGCTGAATAGACAAGTTCAAGAGCTATTGAAGAAAGGATTGATTCGAGAGAGTTTGAGTCCATGTGCAGTACCTATAGTACTAGCACCAAAGAAATATGGAGAATGGAGAATGTGTACAGACTCTCGAGCCATTAACAAGATTACAATCAAATACAGATTTCCATTGCCAAGGATGGATGACCTTATGGATTGTTTGAGTGGAGCCAAGTACTTCACGAAGATTGACCTGAAGAGTGGGTATCATCAGATCCATATCAGAGAAGGAGATGAGTGGAAGACAACCTTCAAGACTAAAGAGGGCTTGTACGAGTGGTTAGTCATGCCATTTGGGCTAACCAATGCACCAAGCACATTTATGCGACTCATGAATGAGGTATTGAAAGAATTTTTGGGAAAATTTGTTATTGTTTATTTGGATGACATTTTGATTTTTAGTAAGACATTGGAGGAGCACCTGATGCATATTCGAAGAGTTTTTGAGAAGCTAAGGGAGGAGAAATTGTTGATTAATCTGAAGAAATGTAGTTTTGTGAAGAAAGAGTTGGTGTATCTGGGATTTGTTATCTCAGCTGAAGGTCTTAAAATGGACCCAAAAAAAGTGAAGGCTATCATTGAATGGCCTACACCGAGGAGTATTACAGAGGTAAGATCATTCCATGGTCTAGCAAGTTTTTACAGAAAGTTTATTAAGAATTTTAGTAGTATTTGTACACCCCTAACGGAGACAATGAGAGGGGATAGAAAGGAGTTTAAGTGGACTACAGGAGCAGCCAAGAGTTTTGATATGTTGAAGAAGAAAGTCATAGAGCAACTTATTTTGGCACTTCCAGATTTCAATAAGGTATTTCAGGTAGATTGTGATGCTAGTGGTAGTGCCATAGGAGTTGTTTTGAGTCAAGAAGGTAAGCCCATTGCCTATTTTAGTGAGAAGCTTAATGATGCCAGGAAAAAGTATTATGTCTATGATCAGGAGTTTTATGCCATAGTTCAAGCTTTGAAGAAATGGAGACACTATTTGTTGCCAAAAGAGTTTGTTTTATATACTGATCATCAAGCCTTGCAGTATATTAATAGTCAAGGAAAGTTAAATCAAAGGCACTTAAAATGGGTTGAGTTTTTGCAGAGTTATACTTTTGTGTTGAAGCACAGGAGTGGAAAGTCAAACAGAGTTGCAGATGCCTTAAGTAGAAGGTAAAATTTGTTGATAGAGATGAAGGTGGAGGTTGTTGGGTTTGATGAACTCAAGAGTTTGTACCCTGAAGATCCAGATTTTGTAGAAGCTTGGAGAGCCTGCTTGGAACCTGTTACTTTGGATAGAACGAAATGGTTGGATTTCTTAATCCAAGATGGGATGTTGTTTAGAAGAAACCAGTTGTGCATTCCAAGGAGTTCCATGAGAGAGAACCTGATCAAGGAGAAGCATAGTGGAGGATTGGATGGACACTTTGGTCGAGATAAGACCATTGCTCTTGTTAGTGAGAACTATTATTGGCCATAGTTACAGCAGGATGTGAAGAAGTTTGTACAGATTTGTAGAGTATGCTAGATGGCCAAAGGTGTAAGATAGAACACCGGGCTATATCAGCCATTACCTGTACCAGAGAAACCATGGGAAGATATTAGCATGGATTTTGTTCTTGGCTTACCAAGGACACAGAGAGGACATGACTCAATATTTGTGGTGGTTGACAGGTTTTCTAAGATGGCACATTTCATTCCTTGCCATAAAACTAGTGATGCAGTGCACATTGCAGAGTTATTTTTCAGAGAGGTGGTACGACTACATGGTCTACCAAAGAGTATAGTTTCAGATAGAGATACCAAATTTATTGGTTATTTCTAGAGGACCTTATGGAAGAAGTTGAAGATAGATTTGAAGTTCAGTTCTGCACACCATCCATAGACTGATGGACAAACAGAGGTGGTGAATAGGAGTTTGGGCAACCTGCTGAGATGCTTAGTAGGAGATAAGCCCAAGGGATGGGATTTGATTTTACCACAGGCAGAATTTTCTTACAACAATTCTATCAATAGGAGTACTGGTAAATCCCCATTCCAGATTGTATATGGGAGCAGCCCAAGGAATGCTTCTGAGTTGAGGAAGATGGACAAAGGAGAAAAGAGTAGTGCCGAAGCTGAGGACTTTGTAGAGCACCTGAAGAACTTGCATGAAGAGGTAAGGAAGCATATTAATAAGATGAATACTCAGTACAAGGCAAAGGTAGACCAGAAGTGGAGGTTTAAGGAATTCCAGGTTGGAGATGAAGTTATGGTTCACCTGAGAAAAGAAATATTTCCTGTTAAGACATATAACAAGTTGAAAATGAAGAAGTTTGGACCATGCAAGATCATAAAGAAACATGATTCAAGAAATGCATATGAGGTGGAATTACCAAGTGAAATTAACATATCACCTATGTTTAACATTTTTGACTTGATAGAGTATCATGAAGGGGACAATGAGGATGGACCAGTAGAAGAACGATGGAACATTCCAACATCTACTCCAGAGAAAGAAGAGATAGAAGAAATCTTGGATAGTCATATGGGTAGAAGTACAAGAAATAGGTAGTATGAAGAATACCTAGTTAAGTGGAAAGGAAGGCCAGTTGAAGATTCCTCATGGCTTTCTAAGGCAGAGGTTGACCATCTTGGTTTTCCTCCAACACTAGAGAAGTGAAGGTCACTTCTCAATTTACCCTGGGTGTCTGATGTAGGAGCATCCAATGGTGTAAGGGTAATCTTGCATCACCAAAAAGAAAGAAATTGCATTTTCTCTTTTGGTTGTAAGTTTCTTTAGTGGTTTTTGGGTCCATGATGACACTTGGGAGGTATAAGTCAGTCAGAAGTCCAAAAAGGTGAAAAATAGTCATCGACTATTTTTAGTAAGTTAGCCTAAATGGACACATATGGATTTGAAAATTTACCCCAAGGAGTGGGATTGAAAAATGTATCTGGTGGTGAAAGAATCACCCCAATAGCCTGAATGGTTTGAGAGATATTAAAGTTTTCATCTCGAGAAATCTCTCCAATAAGGTTTAAAAATAAAATTTGAAGACCTTAGAGGCCCCGAAGAAGGATGAAAATTGACCTCAATGGATTCCCATTAATTTAGGCATTGTAGATCTCTTCATAAGCTTTCCAATGATATATTATAATAGCCAATCGGACACCTGAGTCAAAAGTTACGGGTCCGGGAAGTTGTGCCACTGAAATTCAAATTTGAATATCTTTTTGGGTGGAAAATGAAAATTCAAATTTTAGATGAATATCTTCTTGGGTGGGAAAAGGGGAGTTACGCTTTCCAGAATGTTCTATGGAAGTTATTAAAGGGGGAAGAGGGATCACCAAAAGGCAGTCAGGGGAAGACAGATCGTGGCTCCAACTTGCAGAATTTCAAGAGATTTTCTTTGTGATAAAATCGGCCTTGTGGTCGTAGCATTGTAACTTTGATTCTGTATTTCCATTTCATTGAAATAATATCAGATGTTGTGTTTCTTCTAAATTTTTTTGTGATTTGAGTATTGTGTGAGTGTTGGGTGGAGTAGCCCTTCATCATATAGGAGGGCCTACATCCATCATAGTTCCTCTTTGGACTTTTGGAAATCAGACTCGCTAGAGTGCACCGCCACTTGCAAAAGTCATCATAAGAGAAGTCTAGTAGGTCAAGAGGAATAGGGAGAGTTACTATTACTACTGATTGGCCTACATCTTCACAAATTGGATCTATCATTGTGCATCATTGCATGCAGAAGTTGCCATTAGGAATCTATAGATAGAAATAGCCTCAGTAGTCAACAGGATTAGAAAAGTGAGGACTAAAATAAATCTCAATTATAAAAATTCTAAGATTATATTTGGCTAGAGTCTTTCCACAGAGTTGTAGAAAAACTCGTGAAGACTAGGACTCAACATTCATACCACTAGATTGATAAATCAACTAGTGAAGATTATTATCTCCAGATTTATAAGTTCTTCCATTCTAGTTTCTAACAACTTGTTGCAGGAAAAGGAGATTCAAAAAAAATTTGGGAAGCTTCCTACGAGAGAGTTAGGAAGAATATCTTCAAGAATCATTCTAACACTTGCAACAACGAGGAGAAGACTGAAGATTTCAAAGACCTCGAAGAAAGGTCTCATTACAAGAGCTACAATCCTGCAAATTGTAGAAGTAAAGAAAAGGCCACAGTAGCCTTATAGCAGACTCAAGGAAGAAGAGACTCCAGAAGTTGAGTCAGAGAAGGAGATAGGAGATTGGTGATCTCCATTCAAGATTGATACCTGTAGAGTGCAGAAGAAGAAAAGGCCAGAGTAGCCTAGAAGTAGAAGAAGGCCATAGTAGCCTTAATTTTGAAGAAAACTTTAGAAAAGAATTCTTGATTCAGAAGATAAATTCCTGATTTAGAAGAATACTCCAAAGAAGATTTAGAAAAGAATTCCTGATTTAGAAGATAAATTCCTGATTTAGAAGAACACTCCAAAGAAGATTTAGAAAATAATTATTGATTCAGAAGAATACTCCAAAGAAGAGTTAGAAGAATTCCTAATTCAGAAGATAAATTCTTGATTTAGAAGAAAACTCCAGAAAGGAGTTCCTAAAGAAGACTCCTGAGAAGAGTCCAAGAAATAGGAGATTGGTGATCTCCTTTACTAATTAAAGACTTCTTTCAAGAGAAGCTAAAGAGATCCTAAGTAGATCTCATTGAAGAACTTCCATTCCTAGAAGAAAGAGAAGGACTAGGAGAGTCCTGTACAAATCCAGAAGCAATAGAATCAGAGATCCTAGAAGAAGATCTCATCACCAACACTTCCAAAAGAAGAAGGTTGAAGAAAAGGTCTCAGTTGGAAGACCAGAGAAGCTACAAGATAGAAGACCTTGGAGAGGTCTCAAGGAAGAAAAGAAGAAGGCTTGGAGAGCCTTGTTGTAGAGTTCGTAGAAGCATCATCAAAAGAGTTCCTAGGAGAACTCATTGGAGAAATCCACTACCAAGGAGAAGTTCTTGATAGTGAAGGACTTGGGACAATTGTCGCCATCCGACAACAAGCCCAAGAGAAGAAGAATTTGGCAAGGAGTGCCAAATCCAGAAGAAGAATCCAGTGAAGACCTCAAGACATTCAGAATCTTGAGAAGAAGAAGATCATGTTTGAAGTCAGAATTCGACAAGAAGCTTGAAGGAAGATTCAGACAGAAGAAGCCTACCAAATCTAGGAGATTTGGAGATTACCTCTCACAACAAGGAGGTATAGTTTAGAGAAAGGAGTTCTATAAATCTACAATAGAAAAGCAGAGATCACTAGAAGGATCAAGCCACCAAATCCAAGGCTCAAGATAGAAAGTTCAAGGCTACAGTTTGGTGAAGCAAGAAGTTGTTCTGGATAGCCAACAAGAAGTTGTGAATTCAACCATTGCAAGGCAACAACTTGGTGAATCAAAAACACCAAGATCTACATCTACTTCAGAAGCCATCAAAGAGGTAAGCAACTAGGGTGCAATTAGTTGAACTTCAAATTAGGGTTCATTATCAAATTCTATTAAGCACCATATCTGGATTAAAAGTTGCAGAAAGATAGATTGCATTATAGTCTTCAAGTGCAAAAAGGGAAAATTCATTTTAAGGGATATTTGCACATTAAATAGGAGTTGGATATTTTTGAAAGAAATAAAATTATCATCTACCTATTTGCTATCTAGAAAGCAAAAATACTATATCCTACAATATTGATTGTAGTGAAAAATTGTAGAATATTCATTAAGGGTAAATTACAGATTACTCTTAAAAGTTGTAGAGATTATTAAGTGCATCTGAAATTATTCTGAGAGTTCATTTACTGGAGCAATAAGGTGAGATTATTGTTACCATTAAAAGTGCATTGGCACTATACTAGTTGATCTCTAACTAGTTACTCTCAAAGGATTACTGTGTGTCTTGATCTAAGGGCACAAAATCAACATATTATCAAGGTGTCTAGAAACACCATTTAATGCATAGAATCTACAGCATTTAGTGGCCAAAAGAAATCCACCATTAAAATTAGCCAAGGAGCTAAGAATCGAGACTTGGAGAGTCTCATATTTAAAAGTGCACTTAGGGTTTCATTAAAAGAATAAGTGCAAAAATTTCTACTTCAAAAGGGTGCAAATTATTAGCTTGGTTTTACTCTTACTAAATTGACCAAGCAAAAGGAATTACTAAAATAAAAGGAGCATCTCAGAAAAAGACATTCGGCTCATTATATTGGTGCAAAATCTATCTAATACAAGCACCATTCTTGTCCATTCAAGAAGGACAAAAGGTCTTAGAATACAATGGCCATCATTCGAGCAGGTATAAGGGCAGGTTTCAAGCAAGAAAATAAAGTCATCGAGGAGTACATATTGCTCAAGGTCTGAGGTGTCAAAAGACACCATTGCTCCACATCAAAGCATCCAAAAGTAAGCATTCACCTGCAATATCAAAGCCCACATAAGGCCATTAATCAATCTGCATCTACATGGATGAAAAGGACAACAGAGAGGTCCATACTAAAGGGTGCTCATCTACATAAAAAAAGGTGCATCTATCAACGTGGAATGAAGCTATTACAAAAAGGGCTATCTACACTACAAAGGAGCACAAAAATTAGCACGTAGAAAGCATAGAGAATAAGGGCAAAGGTGCTACATCCGAGAAGAAGAATACCCACCAAAGGAAGCACCAAGATCAGCTACTAAGCCACCATTCGGAGCTCCATAGAACCGAGGAGCATCACAACTAGTGCCATCCAACGTCCTCATCAAATCGCCTGCGAAGGAAATAGGTTGCTTGTTGTCCAAGAAATGAAGCAAGCCAAGGAACAAGCATACGAAAGGGCAAGAGGAATTATAAGAGTCTTTCTCGAGCATTATAGTAGAGGTCTACATGCAAAGACCTTGAGTGCCACTTGGCACAAACATTCTAAGGTGCCATCCTGATTCTTAACACTCAAGAAACTTCAAGCGCCTAAGCAAGAGGAGTTACAAAGAATATTAAGGAGGTTACGTACGTTATCCTAGCATGAGCATTGGAAGAATTCCAATTTGTAACTCCCATTCACCACTTGTCCAAAAGGAGGAAGATTCCATTCTATTTAAAGTGCCCAACTTGGAGAAAGCAGTAGAGAGCGAAGTCAAGGCAAAGTCGAGCATTGAAGAGAGCGAAGTCAAGGCAAAGCCGAGCATTGAAGAGAGCGAAGTCAAGGCAAAGTTGTGCATTGAAAGTTGAGTTTGTAGCAGTAGAAGGAGCCGAGCTCATGGTATAATTATACAACAACATCGATGTTATAGCGATAGGAGGAAAAGAGCATTGAATGCTCCCAATCAAAGTGGTCAAGCATCCAAGCAGTGTAGTCAAAGAAATCAGCCATCGTCCAAGGTAAAGAAGAAGGCTACGCCCATACGTTGGAGATAACGGTCAAAATTGCACTTAAGAGTGCTGCCATCTACGTCTAAGAACCAACGCCAGATACATAGAGGTTTGGGGCATCACAAAGGTAAGACTACATCTTATTCCAATTTGCTTTCATTAATAGGGAGATATAAGGTATAATATAAGGTTGAAACATTAAGAGAAATCAACCACATTTGAAAGCAATATAAAAAAGGAATAGATATATATATATATAGCCTAATATTTGCAATCTAAAGCATAGGAGAAATAAGGATTCCTACCTAGATAGATTAATTATCTAACATTGCAAATATCATTGTTTTCTAAATTTCCATATTAGGGAGTTATAAGGAATACTACACCAAAATAGATAGTTGGAATTTAGAAACATAAAATATCAAATTATTAAAGGCTATAAAAGAAGGTTCTATAAGGGAAAATAAAGAGTTGGAAACTAATTGCTATACTTGTCTCAAACTTACATTAAAGGGACAAAAGAATTCCAACAAATAGAACCTCATTAAAATAGAAAGTGCTTAAGTTCAATAGGAGAAATAAGGTGTAAAAGAAGTTGATATTTGTTATTTACAAAACTTTACAAAATCAACTCTAGATTGAACTACTATTCTCAAAAGCACTTTATCTATCATTCAACATATCCAAAATTACTTTTTTTTGATAAGTTAAAGGATTGCATTACTAGACGGGTTTTAAGGATCCCAAAACCTTGTTACAAAAATAGCCATACTTGCTGTAAACAGAGAGGATTATCAACAAGGGATGCAGCCCTGAGCCTAAAATAGAAAAGAGCAAACCAGAGGATGCAGCCTCAGACATAAGGAAAGAGGAAGAAAAAGGACACTGCCTAAGAAGATCAGCCCGCATAGCAAAAAGAAATAGGCTCCACGTAGGGTAGCCACGGGAACAAAATGAAAACAACTTAGAGAAAAAGAAGCAGGCTCCATGCAGGGTAGCCACAGAAGCAAAACGTAAGAAACTGAGGAGATTATTCCTTAGTGGAAACCTTGTCCTCATCCTTAGTGTCACCTTGACCAGGGTCCTTAGGCTCCTCTTTGATGACAACCACATCCTCCACTTTAGACCCATCGTCAACCTCCTAGCCACTCTAACCTCCAAAGAAAAGCTTCTGAAGGCCTTCCCTAAGATCGATGATCGAATTAACCATGGCATTCATCATACCTATTGTGGTGGAGATTATGAACTCTTTCAACTACTTCACCTCATCATCTACCTCTTCATCATCAGTCTTAATGTCAATAATCTTCTTGCTGCCTCTCACCGCCTAATTTTGAAGGTGAACATATTTCCTTATAGGCCCTTCCATGCTTTCAAAGCTAATGCTCTTCCTCACCTTCAGCTCCATGATAGCTTCAATGGCCTTCCTCTTTCTTTTTGCAAGGGATAGGCGGGTAGAGGGCCCAACAGGTTTGGTGGCTGGGCTGGGGATGCTTGGGTTGGCCTTAGGACTGAGAGCTAGGACATAGGTGTAGATAACCTTGAACATGCCTTGATGGAAAGGGAGGTCATGGCCTTTCTTATTCCTACAGGATGTAATTGAATAGTTTATGGAATTGAGAAAAAATTGGGGGATGTTTATGGGATTAATATCATGAAAGTGGTTCACGAAGGCCAAATGATAAGTACAGAGCACTTTTTCTAGGTCATCGACAGTGATGAACTCCATGACTAGCTTCATCACGTCATTCCAGGGGGTGTTGATATCACTCCTATAGATACCTTGCTTTGCTCCTTTGTAGATCCTTTCATTATCCTTGAACTCCTTAAGTTCCACCTCCTAGTTGTGCTTCTATCTATGGATTGAGCATCCTTTCATAGCCTAGCCAGTAATCATAGACAAGAGGTTGACATCCACATAGAAACTTCTCCCATAAACCATAATAGAGTCGTTATCCCAAGACTCCAAAAATTCCATGGTGATGTCGAGCTCCTCACCAGTGAACATGTGGAAGAAGGGAAAGAAGTGGTACTCAGTGAGGATTCTCTCAGCAAGGGCATCACATTCAACTTTGTTGGGCTCGATAAAACTCATGGTGAATTGGTGGTGAGGGTTGGGGAAAGGACTAGAAGGAATAGTAGAGGCCTGAGGGTCGATGGGCTTACTACACCAGTGAGGAGGGAAGATGACCAATAGAGGAAGGATGATGGCTTTGCATAGGATGGAAGCATGAGGGGTGCTAATGGTAGATTTATGGATGAAATCTTGAGGAAAAAGCCCCAATTCTTGGAGGTTGCCATTAATGATATCAATGAAACAAATCAAATTTGACACCGAGGGATTGGAAATCTCAATATTTTTTTGGAAATGATTGCTAGGATAGGGATGGTGAACGAGGAGAAATGAAGGGTTGAAAATGATGATCTTTGGATCTTGGCAATGATTGGTTCTAGAGCCGAGCAGGATGTTTCTAGAATAATCACCTCCATCACCGATGCTGCCATGATCTTCCCGATGGGTATGCTTCAAGTTCCAGAGCATGATCTTGAAAATGTGACCATTGTCATCCTTTCCTTTCCTTCGGGAGTGCCATGTCCCCGTCACACAACCTATGGTAATCCACCTTTTCAGGGTTGCATCTCTATCTTGGATTTGGATATTACTTGGCCCGATGTTTGTATGGTGCCATTGCCAATGCAGAGGATAATTGAAGTAATTGAAAAGGGTGCCTTCATGAAACATCTTCTCATTGGAATTGGAAGTGCCACCTAGGTCTCTGCACATAGTTGACATTGATTGCCATAAATTGAAAAAGTTGTTAGTGTACATTTCCAAGAAATCGGACCAGACAAGCATGACCTTTTGGTGGTGGAAAAGGGTCTACATGGATAGATGCCCAATCATAATGAAGATCATGTGATGCCCACTTTTTTGGTGCTTAGGTGGAGTATTCACTATCCACGTGGGCATCCTCCTTCCACTTCTATTGTTATGCATGTGACACAGGATGAGGGTCCTAGAGGAACACATCCTCATGAGGAAGACCATTAGGATTATCACCTTGAGGTTTTTCCTATTCCATGATGGCATGGACTTCATCAGGTATGTCATCATTCTAGATTAGTATGTTGGGCGTGTGGACTCCAAGGTTGGCCAATCTATCCATAGCTCCATTTGCTTCTCTATAAGCATGTTGGAATATGACTTCCTGCATGTCAAGGATCAAGTTCCTAGCACCTTCAATGTAATCCCTGACTCTCCAGGAAGGATTGTTATTGTTCTTGAGGTAACTGATGATATTGAGGGAATCTCCTTCGATGATTAACCTATTGGAAAAGTTCTTAGCAAGGGAAAGACCTCTCCACATGCTTTTTGCCTCTACAACATGATTGGTCGGGTCCCCCAATTCCTCAGCAAATGTAAGGATAACTTCTCCTTGATGATTTATGAGGATACCTCCTACTCCTACTTTTCCTAGGTTTCCTTTCATGGCCCCATCAAAATTTAGCTTGAACCACCCTATCGATGGAGGAATCCACTTGGAATTGATTCTGATATTAGTAGAGGGACGAAAGTCCTCCAAGGATAAGGAAAGGTATCTACTCACAGGAAGATCAAACCTAGAAGTAGGCTTGGGGGAAGGGGGGATAAGGGAAGCATTTTCTTTGGCATAGGCTAGGATCCTATTGAAGGTAAGCTCCAGGATAGATGGGTGCTAGGAGAAGACTCTACGGTTTCTCTCAAGCCACACTTGCCAAAGGAAGTGGTGAAGGCACATTTTCTAGAGGAATTTGAGGTGAGGGTTATGAAAGGGGGTAGGCCATTGGAGAAAGAGGTCGATGATGGAGCAAGGTTTAGCCCATAGGATGTGGAAGGATTGGAATATGGAATTGAGGATGGATGAGGAATAGGGGCAATGGAGGAAGATGTGAGATGGGGATTCCCAAGCTGCTAAGCAAAGGGTGCACCTATTGGGGATGGTGATGCCTTTTTTAATCAAGTTGTCAATAGTCAGGATCCTCTCTTGAATGGTGAGCCAGGAAAAGAAAGACACCTTGGGGATAAGGGACTTAATCCAGACAAGGTCAAAAGGCAACATGATATCCTCAGTTTCAAGAAGAAGTTTATAAGCAGTCTTGATAGTAAATTCTCCACTCTCTGAAGGCTCCCAAATAAGGGTGTCATTAGAATTAATGGGAGGGATGATGGTGGAGTGCAGGAGGGAATTCAACCTGGTGGATTCAGAAGGATGGGTAGTACATCTGATAACTTTCCATTTGATGGTATTATTCTGAACTTCAAGGAAGTTAGAGACTTTGTGTCCTATCCTGAAGTCTGTATAGGCTTTTAGTCTAGACAGAATAGGATCTTCAATGAGAGGTTTTTCTGAAATCCATTTGTCATTCCAGAATTCTATTTCGCTTCCATCCCCAAGTTTCCATCTTAAACCTTTCTTCAGAAGTGACCTGGTACTTATGATGGAATTCTAGAAAGTGGATCCTCTTATGGGGGCTGCATCACTAAAGAAGTTGGCTCCTTGCAGATATTTCCTTTGGACAATGGATGTCCACTCATTCTTGGTGTTAGTAACCAGACACCAGGCTTGTTTGGCCATCAAGGCTATGTTTAGGGATTGAATCCTCCTGAGCCCAATTCCTCCTCTATCCTTAGGTCTGCACACTTTATCCCAAGTGACAAGGTGCAAACATTGCTTGTTTTTAGTTCCAGACCACAAGATTTTTTTTGAATCTGTTCAATTTTGTGGTACACTATGGTAGGGGCTTTAAAAATAGAAAGGAAGTACATAGGAATACTTTGAAGGGAGGCTGATGTGAGGGTACTTTTAGCAGCTTGGGATAGTAGGTTGCCCTTCCACCCTACAAGTTTCTTTTGGATCCTTTCTATGACATTGTTCCACATAGAGGCAGTAGGTTGACCACAGAAAAGTGGGAGACCCAGGTAAGTGGTTGGGAGGATAGCCACAGAGCATTCAAGGATTCTGGCAATATTATTTTGTCTTTGGGCTGGTGTATTGAGGAAATATAGTTTGCTCTTATTGAAATTCACTTTCTATCCAATAAGTTGCTTCATACAGCTTGAGAATGAACTTGATAACCTGCGCCTCAAAAATGGAAGCATTAGTAGATAAGATGGTGTCATCCATGAATTGTTGGTGAGAAATAGGAGTAGTTTGGGAGGAGGCTTTAATTCCTGATAGGAGGCCTATTCTACAAGCTTCTTGGATGGTCTTTCCTAAGGCTTCAACAACAATGATAAATAGAAGGGGGAAAATAGGATCCCCTTGCCTTAGGCCTCTACTGCTCTGGAAGTATCCTGTTGTGGATCCATTGATGAGAACTGAAAACCAAGGTGAAGAAATGCACACTTTGATTAGCTCAATCCACTCAGGATGGAATCCAAATTTAAGCAAGATGGCTAGAAGGAAGTTCCAGTTTACTCTATCGTAAGCCTTATTCATGTCAAGTTTGAGAACAAAGGTAACCTTTTTGGTTTTAGAGGTAGAATGCAGGGCTTCATGGATGGAAATGACACTATCTAGGATTGATCTACCTTGGACAGAGCTACCTTGGCAAGGATCAATGATACTTGGCATTACACTTTTCATCCTATTAGCCATGATTTTGGTCAGGATTTTATAAGCAACGTTACAAAGGCTAATGGGTCTGAAGTCAGACAAGGATTTAGCAGTGGAATTTTTAGGAATAAGGGCAATGAAAGTGGAATTGAAGCCTCACAAAATTATTTTGGATGACTAAAATTCTCTTATGGCCATACACACATCAGAACCCACAATGTCCCAGAAGGTTTGGAAGAACCTGGGAGGAAAGCCATCAGGTCCAGGAGCTTTATCAGGATGCATGGAAAATAGGGTAGACTTGATCTCTTCATATTTAAAGGGTGCAATTAAACTGGAATTAACATTGTCTGAAATGGAACAAGGGATATGGTGGAGCATGGAAGCTTGAGCAGAGTCAGAACAAGAATTGTCATCTTCAAGGAGAGATCTGAAGTATGAAACTACCTCATCTCTGATTTCCTCAATATCCATGGTAGAAGTACCATCACTTTTCACCAAAGCTTTAATTCTATTGTTGCTTCTGTTCCTCAGAGTGGAAACATGGAAAAAATTAGTGTTTGAATCTCCCTCTTTGAGCCATAAAGCTCTAGATTTCTACCGCCAGAAGGATTCTTCACAAGCAAGGACATTGTGGAATTTAGAAAGGATTAGTTTTTCTTTTGTTCTTATTTGTTCATCGATCTGCCCACTTTGAATTTTATTTTCTATATTTTCAAGTCTATCTTTGAGAGATTGCTTATTGGAAAATAGGTTGTCGAAGACTTCTTTATTCCAAATTTTCAATTCTTCTTTAAGGATTTTGAGCTTCTATGCAAGTTTGAAGGATGGTCTTCCCTGAACATTTTGTTGCCAGCATTGGGAAACCCTATGCCTTAAATCTGGATGATGTATCCACATAGCCTCAAATATGAAAGGTCTTCTGTAGGGGTTGGATTTGTCGATTTCAAGCATAAGAGGGTTATGATCCGACCCTATTTTAGGTAAAGGATGAAGACAAGCATCACCAAACATCTGAACTGCTTCCTGGGATAGAAAAACTCTATCTAACTTGACTTGAATGTGTTGATTTCCTATTCTTCTATTGCTCCAGGTGAACTTTGCATTCTTGAGTTTTACATCCATGAGATTGTTGGAGTTGACAAAGTCATTGAAATCCTCCATGCTTTTGTTCGGGGCCTCAGTCCCTCCTTTTTTGTCTGAAGGGTAGAGGGGGGTATTGAAATCTCCTGCAAGAATCCAAGGGATATTTTGGAAAGAGTCCTTTATTCTACTTAGGGAATCCCACAGTTGGGCTCTTCCAGATATAGTGTTAGGAGCATAGATGTTAGTGAGGATCCAGGAGAAATTGTTGCACCTATCATGGAATAGCACACTTAAAAGCCTATCACTAGAATGAATTAATCTACCTTCAACTTTTTGCTTATCCCAGAGACACATGAGGCCTCCAGAGGATCCACTAGCATGGCTAAACACTGCATCTACCTTTTTCTAGATCATATTAGCTATGGTTAAGGAATTATTTGCATCAATTTTAGTTTCCTACATGATGAAAATTGAGGGCTTTAAGTCTCTTCTCATTGATTTGACAAGTCTCTGTTTGGAAGGCCCATTTAGGCCTCTCACATTCCATGAGAGGATCTTCATTTGGAGGGTTTGGTTGCCTTTCTAACTCCCCTTCCTTGAGGTTGGGGGGTTTGGAACTTTTGGTCTCCTCTCTGGGTTGAGAGGTAACAATAGGAAAAAGGGTCTTCTGAATACCATTGGCAATGTCATCTGCAATTCCTCTCTTCCATTGCTCATATTTGGAGATTCTTCCTCTTTTTTTATCACTACCATAGTCAATGGGTGACTTGGTGGAGCTCTGGGTTTGCTTGGGGCTGAATTTGTAAGGAATAATCTGCTCAAGGATAGGGCTAGAGGGTCTGGCACTGCTCTGATTTGGATGAGGATACATCATATCCGCCACTAGATTTTTAGGGATCTTATCAAGGCTTCCTTGAAGGAGAGTCTTAGGGTCATCACAAGGACTATGAGAGGGTCCTGACTTAGAGGGGGAATCAACAAAACTCAGGTCAATGTTTAGGTCTTCAGGGGGAAAGGATTGGCCTAGTCTTGAAAGGGGGATCTGGATTCCTTCAGAAAGGGGATTTGGGATAGGAACACTCTCAGGATATTTTGGGGCACCTTTTTGGACTTCCTCGAGGTGGGGATTTGGAACAGAAGTATTATCATTTTCCTCTAACATTAAATCAGAATCTCCTAGGATACCGAACTTATTGGAGAAAGCAAGAGGGGAACTTACTTTTTCTTGACTTGGATTCATCTGTGAGGTGGCAATTTCCTTGCCTTTGTGAGGGTGTGGGGCGCCTTGAGATTTTGATGACCTTTGTTGTTGGTAAGGTCCTTTTCCTAACTGGATTTGGCTCTACCATTTCTTGGGCTGCTTGAAGTAGCCATTGTTTTGAGGGTTTTTGTTTCCTTTGTTCTAACCTATAGGGGCTCCTTGAATATTAGGTGCACTTTCTTCCTATCATTGTTCCTTTTCCTTGATGAGTTGAGATCTGAGGTTAGGGCACTGGATCCTGAGATGCCCCTGAGTTTGGAATTCAACATAGAAAGTAGGATTATTCTCATATTCTAGGGGTTGTTTCCTATAGTAGGATTTGGATTCATGCTTCAGGTTGACATAGGTGGGAAGCTCCAAAGCTAGATTGGCATTGACACAAATTCTGGTGACATTCATGCGCTTGTGAGCTTGGGTAACAGGGTCAATAGCTACTAGGTCCCCAATGACCTTAGCAATAGAATGGAGGATATCATCATGCCAGAGGTGAAAGGGGAGATTTGGGATACGAACCCAAATGGGGGTATAGTTGATGTCCTGAGTTTTAGGATCAAAATCTAGGTCCCACCTCCATAGGAATAGGCTCTTGCAGCCAAGGAACCAAGGACCCCTAGTGAGGATACGGCTGGTGTCATCATGGTTGCTCAATATTATTGCAAAGAATCCTCTGGAGAGAGTTGTGATCTCCATATTTCCTAGGGTTTTCCATTTGGCAAAGGCCCATCTACGGATAGTTTCCATATCCGACCTTCCCCCAACAAACTTTCCCACTAGGGCATACTTTTCCATTGAGAGATAGTTATCAGCTATACAATCAGGGATAAGAATATTTTACCCATCAGGAATGATGGTAGTTGAGGGAATCTTGTGAGTGTGGCTTCCTTCATTGGAAACAACACTTGCAAAGGAGATTCCCTTGGTAGGAATAGTAGTGGGTCCCTTTGGGTGTTGGGAAGGGGGCCCAGTGTCGGGTGGTTCCTCCCCCCAAAAAACTTTAGACTGTTCATGGACTTTGGCCATTTTTGGCCATCCATCCTCTACATCAGCATTGTCTTCCTTACTACCATCCTGATCCTTGCTATCATCCTATGCGCCTACCTTGCTACCATCCTTTCCTATTCCAAAAATTTGAAAAACTGGTTTCCCACCTGTTCCGCTCTTCTCGCTGCTCCACTCCATTCTTAGCATATCCAAAATTACTAGGGAGACATAAGGCATTCTACAAAACTTGATAATAACAACATTCATTCAAAATTTATCAAGTACTCAACCCACTTGGGAATCATAAAGTGCCTACAAATCCTACAAGGATTCTACTAAATCAAATATCTTAACTAGGGAGATATAAGGAATCCTACAAAACCTAAGCACTAAAAGGTACTATCAAATAAGGCTCATAACTAGGGAGTTATAAGGTAGACCACTTAGTAGATTCTATCTCATAATATTCTATTCCAATAAAAGCACTTTTTCAAAGAAAGCTATAAGATGTCTATCCCAAGTAATACAACAAGCAAATACATGAATATTATCTCTATAAAGGAAAAAAGCATGTGCCATAAAAATTGGAATCATGAATCTACTTATAAAAGGTGAAGCATATTTAGAACTTACTTCAAAAATGATTCATAGTGAAGCCTTAGATGATGAATTTGATACCATGGAACAATATCTACAAGCTCAACTCAAAGAAGCAATTGAGAATGGAAGGGATGGCATTCCACTTTCCCTAGATTTTGTAAGCATTTTGTACATGGCGTTACTTACATACAAATGCTACAAGAATGGGAATGTAAAAACACAAATTCAACAAAATCTCATGAAATAAAATCTGAACTACGTGAATCATACTTAAAAAGGATATTTTAATCCTCATTTAGTATTGACACTTCAAGATCCACTCATCCAAGAACTTATCTTGATATCTTGAAAACAGTTTATGTACAAAGCAAAAATAAGGAGAACCATCCTTGCATGGGTATAGTAGCAATACTACCACCTATAGGAATGCAAAAACTAGAATCAAAGGAAAATCTAAAGAAGAATATGGTCTAGATACAGGAGGACTCTAGAGCAAAAATCAATTGATGAAAGTACCTAATCAAATCAAATACCATATTGAAGACAAAGATCCATATTGAAGATTGAAATCTTCAATACCCAAATAATGTAACATAGGTGGGTGTTAAAGTTAGAGCATATTACATCATTTTGGTCATGTAAATGTACCACCTTAGGTACATAGTTAGAGTAGGAGATTACTTTAGGGGGAATTTAGCTAGTTATTTCAATAAATGTAATAAATGCACAAGTGGCAATATGCAATTTATAATGTGTAATATGTCCCCTTATACAACTAGGTAGAGTGTTGGCCAAGGAATCCATCTTCCTATATAAAGGGCCTCATAGTGGTAGATTAGATATCAATTCAAGTTCTTATCTAGTGTAGTGTAGTAGATAGTGGTGCTCCCATATGGAGTACCATGTAGCTCTTTAGCTCATAGTAATGGAGTGTCCATTTCCTCCATACTACATTGTAATTTCATCATTTCTATTTATAGCATATTTTAGTCATATTGTAGACTCACTTTCTTTCATATTTATTACATCTTGTTAGGACCTATGTTAGATTTCACTCATTGCATATATCCTCAAAAACTAACATTTCTAATTGTTGTACATTGTGTTAGGTTTTTTTTTGTGGTTTTTTTAGTAGAATGGTTGCTT
The DNA here is from genome assembly GCA_028583015.1 of Wollemia nobilis. NCBI lineage: Eukaryota > Viridiplantae > Streptophyta > Pinopsida > Araucariales > Araucariaceae > Wollemia > Wollemia nobilis. The sequence goes on from JAQPPZ010000465.1 coordinate 10,590,607, forward strand.
GATACTTCATTACATATGGAAATTTTTTGGGTTGAAAATTTCTCTCAACCTCTCTTCTTTTCATAGAAGTAAATTCATTTGTCAGATTCTTCATAGTTGTAGCTATTTCTTTCAAGGTAGCCATTTGGGGATCCAAGGCTGGTAATGCAAGAATAGGAGGTGGTGCTGGTAGTGTTGGGATTTTTGGAGGTGTGGGTAATGTTTGAGTTGTTGGTGGTGTTAGCCATGTTGGAAAATTAATAGTTGGAGACACAATTGGGAAGGAAGTATTTGCAATAGGGGCTTGTGATTGTTGTTGGGGAAATTCTAGAAATATTGGCATTATAGTCTTGGGAGGCAATATTCCTATAGCAATTAGGTATTTTTTATCATTAATATTGGTTGTAAAATTTGTGGGAATATGAATATAGTAGATTTCCTTATAGCCATGCCTAGATCTGAGTTAAAATCCCTTAGATAATAGTACATTTCTTGTTCATCTATTGGCCTTAGACCTAGAGGTACTCTTTTCCATGTATGGCTAAATCTAATATCACAATAAACTATATTTATAGGAAGAAAGGATTAGCTTGTTCATTAAACCCTCACACTAATCTACCAACCATATAAGCCCATGAATTTAAGCTATGATATGATATGATGATATTACCAATAAAATTATCATCATAGCTTCATCTTAGATGTTTTGTATGGAAGCTAATGAGGACACATCCTAGAAATGCTCATAAGAATTTTTTCTAGCACCATCATACGTGGGATGGGCTTTTAACATTACTTGAAATAGGGCTCTGATTAAGTAGGTTGAGAGGTCCCATATTGTTTTATTTTTGGAATCCCTACAAGTTTTGATTGTTAGCCATTGATGTTGATTTTTTTTAAGATATTGAGGGTTCAATGTATTCTTGATATTCTAATATGATTTATGGAGATGAATATATGGATTATGGGCTAGAGAATTATTTTCTAAATCTAAGAGAGGGTGGTTCTATAAATTCTACTGATTCATCCAACCTTCTAGTTGCTTGTTTAGTGATCATAAATTTGGGGAATCAACAAAGCAGCTATATTTTGACTATATATATATATATATATATATATATATATATATATATATATATATATATATATATATATATATATATATATATTTGGTTTCTATATGGATGGAGTCACCAAGTAACTTGAAAATATCTATTTGAGAAAATAATCACTAGGTCTCTAATCTATCAATATAGTTGGGTTTGGGTCCCACTAGGTTTACCAAAAACTATTTATCTACAAATCTTCCTAAGGTTAAAGTTTGTACCCTAAGACTGACCAAAATTGGATGACCTTGAAGATGTGAAGCTTCAAATGTCAACCTTTGAAGTAGGTTGGTTCCTTCAAATCCTAACTAGCTAACTACTTGAACTAGGGGGTGAAAAATATGTAGAAAGAAATGACAGTAAGACAACTAGAATTATATTAGTACAAATTCAACCACATCAATATACATTATTCATGAAGAGTTATGTGATTAAGCTATAAATAGATTGCCTAATAGACCAACTTGTTACTTCTACTTATAGATTATTTCATTCTGATGAGAACAAAAAATGCTCATTTGTATGCATGTTTAAGAGGGGTTATGTATGGTATGTTTAACATTAGGAATGTATTTTTGTATAATTATTGCATATATTTAATGGAAATTGATGTATATTGCTTGACCGGTGTTTTTAGTGGAAATTGTGTGTAGATGTAGATTTTCGTTGCTTTTTCACATATTTTAGTAAAGGTCCCACATGGACCTGGTATTGTGCAAAAATTGTAATGTTTTGAAGGAATGATGAGTGACTAGAAGGAGTTCGTGGTACCTAAATCCTGCTAAGGTACGATCCTTATCTCCCATCGACAAGCCAAATAGTGCCTATCTTCTAGTAGCAATATGAACAACACCTATCTCTCAATGATAGATCGAACAATACCTATCTTCTAGTAGTAGGACAAATGATGTCTATCTCTCGGTGATAGGCTAGACGACGCCTATATTTTGGTAGTAGGAACACGACTATCTCCCAGTGACATAAATATGACTATCTTCCAATGCCTATATCCTGGCAGTTAAAAGGTGCTTATATTTTAGTGCCTATATCCCAACAACAAGCTAGAAGGTACCTATCTTTAGTAGGAATAAATCACCTTTATTTTGCGCGTTGACTGGTTGACCAAAAGACTGCGAATAATAGAAATAAATTGTTATAAACTTAGGAAGCACTATGTTTATCTTTCAAGATTAAAATTAGACATGGCCACTCTTTTATTAGATGTCAATTACAATTGTGCATGAATCTATCATAGCAAATCACATCACATGATTAAATTATAACCGCCTATTTTTATAACAGGGGACGACCGTGTTCTATATAAAACGTAGGCCACCCCTAAAGCAAGGATCTTGAATTTTTTTTGCAAAGCATTGTTATTTTGTATTGCATAATTATAAATAAAGTTTTAAGTGTTTTCTATTTTCATGTATTCAAAAGAGTGAGTGTTGCATAACCAGTTGGATGGATGCCTACGAGAGCTTAGGCCCACTCCAGGAAGTAATCCTCTCTTGTTATTTTTTCTACTTTATTTATTTTTGTAGTGTGTTATTTTATACTTTATTTAATTCTACAAGTGTGTTTATTTTTCTATAATTTTATTTTAGTTTGTGTTTAATTTATCAATTTTCCTTTTGGTCATGTGTTTGATAATAGTAATTTAATTTCAGCAATTTACTTCCTACAATTTATTTTAGTTGTGTTTTAATTTCTGCATTTAGTTTTTATTGGTTTGGATAAACTGAACTACATGAACAAAATCAATATACCCCCAAAAAAAATGGTAGATAGAACTCATCTCCCAAATAATACAAGTATTTACTGTGCATAGATACTCAACAAGTTTACAAACAATGAGATTGATAAAATTAAATGGAAGGAAAATAACTATTTTCAGGAACACCATTTTTTTCTCATCATTTTGGTGTTGTTGTTAGGGAGTTCCAATTGTAGTATTTTAGGATCTGTAGGTTAGTCAGCCTAAAAATAACTATTCAGACTATCTTACTTATAAATCCCCTACCCGAGAGTGCATGAGTCCTCTAAGACTAAGAGGATCGGATGGACGTTTTATTAGGAAATAAGAAATCACTCTAGAAATACCTAAAAAACCTTCTAAAATACCTTTTTAAGAATCTGAAACACTTCCCAAAGTTGCACCATCATCTCCACCTGAGACACCTTGGCATATTAATCTAATATTTGGATAAAATTTATATAAAAATAAAGAACCAAGGTGGAAAATATTTGAATATTTATTGAATACCCAATGGTGGAAAGAAGTTGAAGAGGGAACTATCTCAAATTTAGATTTAGGAATATTATTATAAGACAATAAAAATGAGTGTAATGCTTTGCTAGAAGTTTTGAAAGTAGCTGGCGTAAAACCTACATTATTTGAAAATATGGCTGAAAACAAGGAGGCCTCCACTAGTTTTGACTTTCTAATTGAGGAATCAAGAGGAGAAACTAAAATGAAACATATCTCTCCTACTCACCTTCCGACTTTTAGAGGACTACCAACTGAGGACCCTAATCTATTTCTTTTTAAAATTGATGTGCTTTGTAAATCAGTGGACTAAAAAATTGATGCTCAAAAATTAAAACTATTTCCCTCTATGTTATATGATTCAACATTATGTTGGTTTATCGATCTAGAGAACAAACACATTGCCACCTAGGAATATATGAAGAAAATATTCCCAGAAAAATACCAAGATTTTGGTAGGGTGCGAGATGCTAGGGAAGAGGTCCTAGATATGTTGCAAATAGAGGGATAATAATTGGAAGAATATTAGGGTAGGTTTCATTTTAATCTCCAACATTCACCCATGCAAAACTTGTTGAGAAATCCTTGAGAATTATATTCTTAAGGGGTCTCATGAATGATTCATTAGAAGCCTTAAACCTATTAGTGGAAGGCAACATTTACCAAAACCAAATGTCGAGTATTAGACAATTCTATCGAAATTATTCTAGAAGGAAGGATAAACCCATCAACCGAGGAACAAAAACTACAACCTTTGTAACCAAGGTAGAAATAGGTAATTTTTTGGAAGATATGAAGAGTGATATTCTATCATCTCTTGCACTTCAATTAGACACATTTCAGCTTCAAAAAAATAAGTAGGAAACTGAAGCAGCACTAGCCTTTTTCTTCCCAAGATGTAGAAGAAAACACCCCAATAAAGAGTGTCCAAAACATAAGATCAGAGTGTGTGCTATTTGTCAAATGGATCAAAAAATGAAATTGTACCCAAATTTAGAAAACATGAAAGAGGAACCAGAAGTAGCAAAAGTTTACTTCATGAGTAATAGGAGATATTGTTAATAGTTTCCTATGGGAGGCAATATGGTATGAGTAGTACCATAATATGGGGGATCCAATTTTGTGAACCAAGGACAAGCTCAACCACCCAATATAGGATGGTGGGGTCAGCCACCTTGGATGAATGTCACCCAAGGGTCTACTCTCTACACAACTTATCCATGGATGCCATACCAATAAGCTAGAATGTAGTGGTAAAATTATAATACATGGACTTCACCTCCACAACCATAACACAAACACCACTACTACCTAGTTTGTCAGCACCACCTATTTTCATACCACAACAACTATCAATACAACCAACCCTAAATTCAAATAATAAGACAAATTAGCCTACATTATAGGTAGACATGGGAATGTACCCTATGTACCATATTAGCATAGAATAGGTAGATTGTAATCTTGTACAACTTCGATCAAGTAGATAATTCAAAGTAGCTCCCACATCTTCAATGGTAGATGAGGAGAAAAAAGAAGTAGAAGTAGAAGAAAAAAAACCTCTTCTAGAGGGGGTGGAATAAAATGTAATTTTTGAACAAACCAATAATTAAGGGTATCTACCCTTCCCCAAAAGGTTATAGGAACCCAAGAAAAAAGTGCAACCAAAATTTAACATAATGGAAGGGTTGAAAAACCTGACCATCACAATTTCCCTCTATCAAGCCATAAGAGACATGTCAATTTACATAAATACCATTAGATAATTATGTATTAAGAAACCAGGATGGAAAAATTCATCAAAAATAGTGAATTTGGTAGGTCAGTTAGCTGACTTAATGTTAGGAAACACCTACCATACAAAGTACTTTGATCCAGGAAGCCTGATTTTAATAGTTAAAATAATAGGCTTAAGGTTACCCAAAACTTTGGTAGATCTAGGAGTAGCTATAAATATCATGCTCAAATAAACCATGCAAAATTTACAACTAATAGATATGGGGTCAATAAAAACAAATTTATAATTGGATGATCGATCTACAGTACTCCCGAAGGGCATGTGGAATATGTGATTGTAATTGTAGATGCATGGGAATATCTGATAGACTTTCTAGTTCTATAATCTATATTAGGATTGGGTAGTTATCCACTCATATTAGGACATCCTTAACTAGCTACAGTTGATACCTAATTAATTTGCAGGACTAGATAAATGACAATTTTGAATGGCCAAAACATTAAAAACCTAGTCATTTATCCTCCTGCACAATCCACTGATGAATTGGGAAAACCAAATTATGAAGTTCAAAATGTTGATGCCTTTCCAATGCTACAACAAGTGATGGCCCTAGATGAGGTAGAATATTAAACTAATGAAGATTATTCCAAGGATAATATTCACATCCTCCTATACAATCCCTACTTGTAGGCAACAAGGAAAATCATGTTAAAGAGATAGAATTTGAACCTAGCAGAACATTGAACATTGACAATGCATTATCAACTATTCAGGAGGGCAAGTTGAAAGAAATACTATTCAAACATAAAAATACTTTCATGTGGGACTACAAAAACATGAGGGGTATTGCACCCGAATTATGCATGCACATAATTTATTTGGAAGATAATGCAATATCGATAAGAAAATTGATCTGTAATCACCTAAAGCCTATGGCTTACTAGGATCCTCAAATACAAATTTCTTAATTCTTAGATTGATTTAATCCTCTATGCCAATAATTAACATGTATGTGCAATACCAGATACTAAAATGAAATCAATAACAATAAAAGAAATATATAAAACACACACAAATATTAACATAGATATTTATAGTGGTTCCCCTCAATGTGAGAGTACATCCACATAGAACCAACCCAGTTTTAACAATTAATTGAATATGGAGCAATACAACTATAAAGGCAGGATTGGTATTGCCTTCAACAACATCAAATTCAACCTCTACAGTCCTTGAAACACTCCTCAATCAACTCTACCAGGTCTACAACTCTGCAAGGTTTCCTCAAGTCCAACAATGGCTCAAGAATATTCCTAACAAGTTCCTCTCCTTTCCTCAACAATGGGTTTCCCAAGGATAAATAACCTCGAAAAGAATACCTCCTCATTGGAACCGACTCCTAAACTTCCAGAATGGTTACAAAATGACTCTGACGCTTCAACTTCCCATCGCACACGATCTGTTCTCCAAGCATTGATGCCCTGCCCAATGTTGGTGCTGTAGAATCAGGTCATTTCTCTGGGTCGTAGTCAGGTCAATCTCCCTAGACAGATGGCAGTCGTGTGAAGATAGTTTCATAGTCCTGTTCATGCCAAATCACTCCCAGAATACCCTAGGATACATCTGCCACTTAGTACTACAATCTCCAATAATCTAACAACCAAATTCTTCCATTCCCTAGCGCATACGCCACGTGTAGCACTGATGCCAGAGGACTACTTTACCAGATTCATTAAGGAATATATCAAACAACTGAGCATGAAGACTCCTGGTCAAAATATCCACTCCTAGATGTCTGATCTCTGAAAATGATCCTTTTTGGATCACACCTCCCCAATGAGGAGGCTTTTGGTCCCTCAAAAGCTTACTTTTGAATAAGGTGAGGGAATAACTCCTCAACCTTAGCTTTATCATACCATTTAGCCCTCTTAGGTAACTGTCCTTTCAACCCAACCAACCAAATTTCTTGTTGTCCCCTCCTTGTAGTATGAACCTTCTTTTACAAAATGGAATCCTCCTTAAGTTCATCCATGGTATGTGGAGATAAGTCATCAATGGTTGGTAAAACCTATCCCATTTCCTCCTCCTCTTCAGTGATCATAGATGGCTCAAACAACTTCAAGTTATCAACATTAACCATTGAATAAATATTCATATAGGTAGGTAAATTCAACCTAAATGCATTCTCACTTACTTGCTCCACAATGTCAAATGGTCCATATCTAATAGGTTTCAGCTTCTTTGCTGGTCCTTGTAACCTCTCCTTACTGAGATACAACCAAGATTTGTCTCCCACTTGGAACTTATGGTCAACTCTATGCTTGTCATGCCTCAACTTGTATTTGGTTTGGCTTGCTTTGAGTTGTTCTTGAACCTTCAAATGAACATGCCTAATTTTATCAATGAATTTTTCAGCTTGCTCTTCTTCTTTCAAGACTAAATCTTCTTTATCCCTTTGCTGCCCAAAAACACAATCAAAATGTGATGGTGGAAGGTATCCAAAACAAGTTTCAAATGGAGTCTTATTTGTTGAAGTATGAACTGCCCTATTGTAAGAATGTTGGATATACACAAGATGTTCATCCCAAGTCTTTGGATGCTTGCCATAGTAACCCCTCAAGAGTTGAACTACTATCCTATTCACTACCTCAGTTTGAACATCAATTTAAGGATGAAAATCAGTACTCCTTTTCAGTATTGTATCTGTATTCTCCCACAAACAAGTCCAAAATTTGCCCAAAAATCTAGAATCCCTATCAGAAACAATAGAAGTAGGCAATCCAAAATGAACCCAGACATGAGAAAAGAAAATTTGCTACATCTTGGCCAGTAATGGTCTTCTTACATGGAATTAAAACACACATCTTGCTAAATCTATCCACTACTACAAACAAGTAATCATGCCCCTTCTTGGACATAGGCAATCCACCTACAAAATCCATAGAAATACTCTCCCAAGGTCTATTAGGAACAAGAAGTGGTTGATACAAACCCAATTTCTGATTGCTAGGCTTACTAGTGCAACACATCACACAACCACGAATATACTTTGCAACTTGCTCTTGCATTTTAGGCCAATACACATACCTTTGCAAATTTACCATAGTCTTTCCAACCCCAAAATATCCAGCAATATGTGATGTATGTGCTTCTCTGATCAAATGAATCCTCTCTCCTTCAGGAACACATAAGTTATTAAACTTATAAAGAAGTCCATCCTTGATATGATACTCATTCATCTCTTCACAATCTGGTTTAGAGGACTACTTCAGCTTCAAATAAACCTCCTTAAAGTCTAAATCCTGAATATAAGCATCCTGATATGTCTCATGAACAAATGGATAGAAATTCATTACCATGCTCAAAACTAAAACATTTTGTTGTCCTAGCATTGGACACCTAGCATTGGTGTTGGAGGTCTAGAAAGCATATCTGCAATCTTATTTGTGTTGCATTTCTTGTACTTAATGATCAGGTGAAATTGCTGCAAGAAACCCATCCACCAAAAATGCCTCGTCTACTGCAACTTAGATTGAGTTTGTAGATATTGCAATGGTTGATGGTCAGTATGGATAATTGTCTCCTTGCCCACCAAGTAATGCTTCCACTTCTTCACTACCTGAACCAATGCAAATAACTCCTTGTCATATGTGGGATAGTTCAAAATAGCTCCACTGAACTTCTCTGAATGATAACAAACAGGTCTCCTCCCTTGCATCAAAACTACCCCCATGGCATACTCACTTGCATCAGTTTCAATCTCAAAAGGTTGCTACAAATTAGGAAGTGTCAATATTGGAGCATTGCTAATATTCTACTTTAATGCATCAAAAGATGTTTGTTGCTTCTTTCCCCATTGAAAACTTTACCTTTTTCCTGTAATGTCATGTAATGGAGAAGCAATATTTGAAAAATTAGAAATAAATCTTCTAAGGTATTGAACAACTCCTAAGAAACTCCTTGTTTTAGTCACATTGCTTGGCCTTGGCCACTCCACAATGGCTCTGATTTTCTCAGGATCAACTCTAAGTTGTCCTCCACCAACAACATGCCCTAAGTACACCAAATATTGCTTACCAAACTCACACTTTTGCATCTTTAACAATAACTTTTCCTTTTGCAAAGTTTGGAGCACTTGTTTAAGATGTACTAAGTGATCTTCCCAAGATTGGCTATACACAAGAATATCATCAAGATAGACAACAACAAAAGAATCAATAAATGGCCTGAGAACTTCATTCATTACCCTCATAAAAGTGGTTGGTGCATTACACAAACCAAATGGTAAAACAAGCCACTCATATAGGCCTTGTCTTGTCTTGAAGGCAGTCTTCCATATGTCCTCCTCCTTGATTCTAATATGATGATATCCACTTCTCAAATCCAACTTGGTCAAGTACCTTACCCCCTATAACTGATCCATGATATCATCTATACGAGGCAATGGATACCTATTCTTGATAGTAATCTTGTTCAATGCCCTATAGTCCACACACATTCTCCAAGTCCCATCCTTCTTAGGTACCAACACAACTGGTGAACCACATGGAGAGGTACTTGGTCTGATCACCCCTTGATCCAACAACTCCCAAATATACTTCTTGATCTCCTCACACTCCACAACTGACTACCTATACAACCCTATGTTTGGAAGAGGTGCATCAGGTAATAGTTGGATTTCATGTTCAATTCCTCATTTTGGTGGCAGTCCCTTGGGCTCAACAAAAACCTCCTAAAACTCCTACACAATATCTTACACCTGTCTACTCTGCTTATCTAGCATTGGCACCACCTATAGCATGGATGTTGCAATGCAATCCTTCTGTAGCGCTGATGCTACCTTTCCAATCCCTTCACCTGAAGGTCAGAGCATTACAAGTACAAATTTCTTATTGGCATTAATGAGTCTCTTTACTTGACTAGCTATCACCAATGAAATTCTCTTCTTACTCCTATGGGCATTAACATTATAGGCTTTTCCATATTTTACTAGCCTATATTGGTTCTTCCTTAAAAAATAAATGGCATCTCTATCAAATAGATATGGATTACCAAACACAACACCACAAATATCTAGAGGCACTACATCAACAATTACCTCATCAATATACTTTGCACTAATAGAAAATGTCAACTTACATTGCTTAGTGACTTGCAACTTAGTATCCTTGTGCACCCATCCCAAAGGATATGGATGAGGATGGTTGTAAGTCTTCAATCCCAACTTGCTCACCAGACTTTCAACAATCAGGTTGGCTTGAGATCCAGGATCAAATATGGAATCAATCCTTGTCTTCTTGGATTGGATTTTGAGATGAAAGAGTTGTGTCCTCTTCTCCTCTTCATCCTTGGAGTCACCAACTGTATGAATGGCTGAACAATTGAGTTTGTCATCTACATCAGAACTATCATCAACATCCTCACTTCTTGTAACCATAGCATTCTTCTTCTCCTAGTTCTTCTTCTTCTTGTAAGGAAACAATTCTAGATGAAGCTTCCAACACTTATCATCTACATGACCATCCTTGTCACAATGTGAACAATGCTTTTTATCATCATATTTCTTTGTAGTGTTAGTGGTCTTCCTTTCTTGTTGCTTTCCCTTACCTTTATCTTGAGATTTTCCCTTCTCTTGTTGACCCTTCTGATTCTGATTCTTATTGGAGTTTTCACCATATTGTCTTTGCTTCCCATATTCTTCCAAATATTGAGCTTGTACACTCACTTGGTCAAGGTTTTATGGATTGAGTAGCATGATGGTCCTTCTCAAATGACCATGTAATCCTCCAACATACTTCATCAACACCTGTGGATATTTGAGAGAAATCCCAAGCAAGGTAGCTTGTTTTCTGAACTCTATTGTATAGTCTTGGATATATTGTCCTCTCTACTATCTAAAAAATTACCATTTCATGAGTTGCTTATTTTGGTGGCCTAATGGATAGAATTTCTATTTGAGTAAATTCTTGAAGTCCTCCCATGAAGAGATAGGTGACAGGTTATCATGCTTCAGGGATTCCATATGGCTTTCCAACCAAACTAAAGCATGTCCACCCATTTTGAGTCTTGCAAAAGAGATCTTTTGAACATCTTCAACAACCCCTTGGATTTGGAAATATACCTCCAGTTGTTTCAACCAATTATTCAATTTTTCTGCATCAACTTCCCCTCCAAAAGTAGGGATATCCACCTTAGCCTCTACTTTGAAAGGAACTAAAGAATGGACTGAAGAAGGGCCAGCACTATCCTGACTTCTTTCCACATTCTCAGGTTGCCTTGACTCCTCATTTTTGGACTGTCTTCCCAATAACATATCCATGAGTCTAGACACATTATTCTCCATTGCAATAAACCTCCTCTCAAAATCTTCATCAGACATTCTTGGTCCTGATTGTTCTTCCTCTACTCTTTCCATGGAATTTGCTCTTCTTTTCCCTCTACCAATTTTTGGATTAAAAGGAATTAACTCAGACCTTTGAGACCTTCTACCATGCATCCACAAGCCTTCCACACAAACCCATGCTAGCTCTGATACCATGTGATCTATAATCACCTGAAGCCTATGGCTTACTAGGATCCTCAAATACATATTTCTTAATTCTTAGATTGATTTAATCCTCTATGCCAACAATTAACATGTATGTGCAATACTAGATACTAAAATAAAATCAATAACAATAAAATAAATATGTAAAACACACACACAAATATTAACACATATATTTATAGTGGTTCCCCTCAATGTGAGAGTACATCCACATAGAACCAGCCTAATTTTAACAATTAATTGAATATGGAGAAATACAACTATAAAGGTAGGATTGGTATTGCCTTCAACAACATCAAATTCAACCTCTACAGTCCCTAAAACACTCCTCAATCAACTCTACCAGGTCTGCAACTCTGCAAGGTTTCCTCAAGTCCAACAATGGCTCAAGAATCTTCCTAACAGGTTCTCCCTTCCTCAACAATGGGTTTCCCAAGGATAAATAACCTCGAAATGAATACCTCCTCATTTGAACTGAATCCTAAACTTCCAGAATGGTTACAAAATGACTCTAATGCTTCAACTTCCCATTGCACATGATCTATTCTCCAAGCATTGATGCCCTGCCCAACATTGGTGTTGTAGAATTAGGTCATTTCTCTAGGTCGTAGTCGGGTCAATCTCCCTGGATAGATGGTAACCATGTGAAGATCATTTCATAGTCATGTTCATGCCAAATCACTCCCAGAATACCCTAGGATACATCTGCCACTCAGTACTACAATCTCCAACAATCTGACAACCAAATTCTTCCATTCCCTAGCACATACGCCACGTGTAGCGATGATGCCAGAGGACTACTTTACCATATTTATTAAGGAATATATCAAACAACTGAGCATGAAGACTCTTGGTCAAAATATCCACTCCTAGATGTTTGATCTTTGAAAATGATCATTTTCGGATCATTAAACTCAAAGGAGGATGAACCCAACGATAAAGGAAATAGTAAAATATGAACTACAAAAATTTTTATCAGCTGGATTCATCTATCCCATTTTGGATAATCAATGGGTTTCACCTTTGGTGGTAGTGCCCAAGAAAAATGGCAAGTGGTGAATTTGTGTGGATTACAAAATGTTAAATAAAGCCACTAGAAAATACCATTTCCTCCTACCTTTTATAGATCAAGTCCTCAAAACCTTAGCAAGATGGAAATATTTATTGTTCCTTGATGGGTATAGTGGATATAATCAAATCCAAATAAGGGATGAGAATCAGGAAAAAACCACCTTTACCTGTCCTTGGGGTGCCTTTACCTGCCGAGTCTTACCATTTGGGTTACATAACACACCTACCACTTTCTAGAGGGTAGTTCTTAGCATTTTTTAGATATGGTAGGAGAGACTATAGAAGTCTATATGGATGATTTCATTGTATATGGTGAAACCTTTGAAGAAGCTACAACTAATCTAGATAAAGTACTCTAGCATTGTCAAGAAATAAACCTATCCCTCAGTAATGGAAAATACTTCATGTTAATGCAATAAGGGATAGTTTTAGAACACCATATCTTTGTCGAGGGGATCAAGGTAGATAAAAATAAAATTGAAGTGATTAAAAACTTACCTACTCCCCAAATACAAAGCGATATCTACAATTCCTTAGGCTCAACTAGATACTATTGGTGGTTTATTCAATATTTTAAAAAAATCGCTAAACTACCACACACACTGTTAACTAAAGATGTTGAATTTGTCTAGACTAGTGAGTGTGAACAAGTGTTCTAAACCTTGAAATAAAAATTGATGACTGCTCCCATATTGAGAGGTCCAAATTGGAACCTCCCCTTCCACATTTATGCAGATGCATCTAATCAAGCTATAGGGGTAGCACTAGGGAAAAATGATGATAACGAGTTTTATGCCATTTACTATGTAAGTAAGAACCTTACGGGTGCTGAGTTCAACTACACTATCACAAAGAAATAATTCTTGGAAGTTGTACATACCATTAATAAATTTCACCATTATATCATTGGCTACAAAATATTTGTACACATCGATCATATAGCCATCAGGTATCTGATGAACAAGCCTATAGTAAGTGGTAGAATTGTAAGATGGCTTTTACTTCTATAGGAATTTGATGTAACCATTGTTGAAAAACCCGATAGGGATAATGTTGTTTCATATTTTCTCTCCTGGTTAATCTCTCAAGATAACACTACCACTAAAGACCGAATCCTGGATAAGCATCTCTTTTCTCTTGAACAAATTTCCTCGTATGTCGATATGGAAAATTACCCAACGATCAAAAAAATATCCCTTGCACTCACTCCTAGGAAAGCCCAAATATTAATTGAAAAGAGTGCAACATTTTTATGGATTGATGGATGCATGTTTAAAACTAGTCCTGATCAAATCATGAGATGTTATGTTGTAAAAAATAAAACTGCAAAAATATTAAAAGCCTATGACAAAACTTGTGGTGGAAATTTTGCAGGTAAAATAATTGCACTTAGATTTTTGCAAACATGGTATTTTTGGTCCTCTATATTTAAATATGCAATAAACTATGTCAACCACTATGATCAATGTCAGATAATGGGTAGACCAACTCCACGAGATGAAATACCTCTTCAGCCCCATGTGCATATTGAGCCATTTGATAAATAAAAGATGGATTTTGTTGGGCCAATTAACCATAATCTAACAAAAAATGGTATATTTAGTATGTAATTATTATGTTACTAATTTGGTTAAAGTGAAAGCATTGCAGAACGCAAAATAAGACACTATAGCACAATTCTTGTATGAATTCATTTTCACCAAGTTCAGTATTCCTCAAAAAATTACCACTGATTAGGGAATGCAATTCACCTTGAAAATGATTTAGGAACTGATGTAGTAGTACTAAATCAAGCACAAAAAAACCACCCCATACCATCTGCAAGAAAATGGGTAGGTGGAGGTTACAAATAGGGAGTTGGAGAACATTCTAATAAAGATAGTGCAACAACACAAGGACTAGGTAAAATGCCTCCCAAAAGTAGTTTGGGCATATCAAACCACATAGAAATCAACAATCGGATTTAAACCATTTCAGTTGGTATACGATAAGAATGCAATGATGTTAATACAATTTGATATTAAGACTCTATGTACTACCATGGATCTTAATATGGATCTAAGTGTTGCATAAAAAGAGCGTATTCGTCAACTGAATCAACTGGATGAGTACAAAAAATATATGTTGTAGCACACAAAAATGATGCAAAAGTAGGTCATTTGGCACAACCACCACATACGACCAAAAATATTTAAATAAAGATATTGGACATTGTTGTATGATTCCCGGTTCCAGGAGCACAAGGGAAAATTCATGTAGAGGTGGATGGGCCCATATGAGGTGGTTGAGGTAATTAATAATGGTGTTATCTACAGTAAAATCATTAATGGTAGTAGCATCATTTTAATAGCTAATGAACACCACTTATGACCATACCATGTGCCTCCAGTCCATGAAATTGACTCAAACACAGGCATGGGAGAGACCCCATTTGATGAAAAATATTCAATAGTTTGATGAACGCTTATGCATTCATAGAAAAAATATTTTATAATTTTTCTAATGCATTTTTAGAATATATATTTTTTTAGTGTGTTTATTTTGTAGGGACACATGGACTCACATGCAATATGTAGGTAATGGGTCAATCGGGCCTATCAGGAATGAAGCTATAGCCCCTATTTTTCTTTTATTTTATATGTTTATTTTAAAGGGCCATGTAGACTCAGATGCAATATGTAGGTAATCAGATCAAACTAGGCCTATCATGCACAAAGCTACACCACCCTACATTTTTCCTACTTTATAAGAATATAGCAATGCAAAATAGGTGCCTATATTCCAAAAATAGTAAGTGCTTATATCCGGTCCAGGTGATACATACCTATTTTCCACCAGGAGGATGATGCGTGTATCTAGGTTTAAAAAAATGGTTCTCACTTCCCACCAGGAGGGCGATGCCTATATTTGAGCAACCACAAAGACACCTACCTTCCATCCAAAGGGAAGTGCATATATTTGTACCAAGACAAGGGTGCCTATATTCGATGCCTATCTTCTGAGGCAAGACACAAGTGCCTATATTTAGGGTAACAAGGGTGCCTATATTTAGAACTACCATAGTGAAGGTACCTATATTTAGAAGTAGAGCAACAAAGGCATCTATCTTTAGAACCAGATATGTAAAGCACATATCTTCGTATCTAGAGCAAAGAATACTTATATCCACGTGCAAATAACAAATTCAACTTTTTTATGATGGATATGCCTACTTTTCGATCACCAGATCTAGAGTATGGTTACTCCCAAGATGTTGACAATAGGGCTAAATCCTTTCAAATTTCAATGTGGAAGTGTGTCATCCTGTAGTAAATAATTATAGTTTGTATTTTCAACACAATACCTTGAAACTAATAAATATATAGTACCCAATAATATTACTATGATATGATCACACCATATGGAAAAATATAAGTTGTGAATTCATCCTGGTATACTGTAATCATCGCTCGATCAATCAAGTCACACCACCAAACATATACACATCAAGATTCGTAAAAATTCACCCAGGTATGTATAGATTTTTCCATTATTTATGTGCATAGTTATCACAAAAAATATTTGTGTTATGTGCCAACACATGCCCCGTGATTTTATTATATAATCATGCTACCTCATGTTAGAAATCCCTCATGTGGCACCAATAAGGCATGGGGGAAGTACAACTATCTCCAACCATATCCGAGCACATGCTTCAAAGTTAATTACACGGATTCCATAATTATTGCTAATTACGGGGAGATAGGTGACCATAGCTAAGCATGTAAATATGGAGATAGGAGCCCATTTCATAATTAGAAAGGCCAAAGAAAATAGATCAAATGCCATGGGAGGACCTTCGTGCAACCATGCATAGAGAAAATGAGCCCACAAATCCCTCAGATATTACATGCTTTACTCGTGATCAATTCAAAGTTACGGGATGGATGAATTATTTTTACCTTATCAGTCAAGACCAAGACCTTGCGGTAGTGCAAGAATTTGTAGCTTCGATGGCCAATGGAGTTGTGTGGATGAGAGGACTCACGATACTAGTAACAAAGGAGTATATCATAGAATTCACCGACCTCCCATGCATAGGGGACCACACATACAAGGGGGAAGAGCATTGAGAAATGCACTCGATAATGTTTTGGTTAACCCATGATGTATTTAACATGGTCAAGTTACAAAAATAGTATGTCCCAAAGGTATAGCGGTAGGTTTTCAAGTAATTGAAAAGATTCTTCACATGCACAAGTAAATACTCTTGGCTGAATGCCAATCACCTATGATTTTTGAATCATCTATTGCATGGGGACCATATAAATATCCCATATTATTTGATGTGTGCCTTAAGGGATGAAGTTGAAATATATCAAGTGGGAATAATAGCAATTCTAGCACATTATGGGCTGATTTTAGCCTTAATTCATATGTTGAGGCATAGAGGGTTGTGTCGCCACTATTAGCCTTTACAGCAGAGGAAGCTACAATTAAATTGATTGGTGAGCAGGGTGCAGAGGAAAAGGATGAGGAAACATGGGTACCTACCTCCTAATACAATCATTCATATGGAGAGGTCGGGCAACCTAAATTGAGCCTATTTCAAGCACTATCATCACCCACAACCAGGATCAAAGTAGAGGTGGATAATTTGGTTAACTACAGTTCATCATAGGATACTGAATATCATACGATGGAGGATGAACAAGCCACCCAGGTGTTGTAGGGTTTGGCCTCAGTCATAGTGCCCTACAGTGACTCTTCCAAGAAAGACCTCTAGGATCAATTGAGGGACATGAAATAGTAAGCCTCCAATTGGTAGGAAAACTTCAATGTAGTACAAGAGAAAAACTAAGAGTTTCAATGGGCTACTGCAATAGAGTAGCAAGAATCCAATAACACTGTGCAACACTTTCAAGATACAATATAGTAACTGGAGAACACGATGCAATAATTGCTCATCGTAAAAGTAGATTGTTGGACATTTTGAGTCCATGAAGTTGTCATTGATGTCAAGGAATGAGCTACCGTTGATGTCAAAAGGTCAAAAGGAGCAATGCAAAAGGTTGATGGCAAAAGAGCTTCATAATATTTATTTTTAATATTATGTAAAGCATAAATAAAAGGTTTTTATTAAAAACCATAGTGGGCAAAATAAAAGGTTTTATTAAAAACCATAATGGGCAAAGTAAAAGGTTTTTATTAAAACCTAAGGAGGCTTTAATCCTTAATAAAGCCAAAATATTTAAATATTAATTTATAATATTTAAATTCTAATGAATTTAAATAAATTATAAATTAAATATTTGAAGCCAAAACATTAGCGCCGACCCCCAACGAATTCATCTCCATCGACATGCATGAAATCAAGGGCAAAGGTATTTATACCTTAAGCCAAACCTTATGTTTGGCATTCAAAAAATATCCATGATATTCGGTGAGAAAGAGCTCATGCAAAATCGAATGAAAGGTACCTTCGAAGTGCGTGTGGAGCAGGCATCATGTTGGAAGAAGAGCCAAAGGCTCTAGGGGAGAGTGAAGAGGATAAAGTACACATTGTGCTTTAGAGCAGCAAGGTGAGCGCGTGGCTCACATGACGTGGAAGCCGTGGCCAAGGCGTTGCTAAAGCATTTGGTGCAAGTTCGAATCCCATCGATTGCAGAGTGGGTAATAAAGGTTTTATTTTGATTTTTATTATTGCACATGCTAAGGTTGTTGGAGGTATAAGGTGTAAGTAATTTCTGATTTTCACCTAAGTGGTGAAAGGTTAATTTGGCTAGGGTAATTATTGTTTTTACCTTAGGAAAATGGAAATTGATTTATTGCATTAAGTTATAAAGAGAGTTATTTAAATTAAATGCAATATTGAGTAGGGAGTTATAAGTAGAAGTTGAGTTATATTTTTATAGGGGATTTTGATGAAATTTATGATGTTGAATGTTATTATTGAGATGGAGCAATAAGGTGTATTTGAGATTTAATTTATCTTTGTGATTAAGGTAAATTGTGAAAAGTGTTAGAGTGATAATTCTTGTCATCTAACTCTTTGTACTTGGCAAAGAAGTGTTTATGATTGTGGCAGATTTGTGTGGTCTACTTCTACATCAAATAAAAGGTATGGGTACATTCTTCCTTGGTTGAGTTGATTGGTTGGTTTTCTGGAAAACAACTTTGGAGTGAAAAGGACTTGATTAGGTTTCCTTATTGAGTTGTTGAGCTATTGAGAAGTGAATGCTATGCACCTTGTTTTATAAGCATTGTTGTTGAAGTGAGTAATTGAGTGAAGAACTTGAACTAGGGTTTGCAAAGAACATGAGTATCATTGTTATGTGAAGATTATTTTATAAGCATTGTTGTTGAAGTGAGTAATTGAGTGAAGAACTTGAACTAGGGTTTGGAAAGAACATGAGTATCATTGTTATGTGAGATTGGTTGATAAGCATTGTTGGAAACATTTTGAGTGAGTGTTCATATGCTTGGACTAGGGTTTGTGAGCAAGGATTATTTCATTGAGTGATTGGTTGAGTAGAGTTGGTTGAGCCTAGTCAAGTGGATGTGTGAAGTGATAGTTCAAGTTCTATGAAACAAATTATTCTATATTCTGAATTGAGTTGAGAAGGTGATTGAAAGTGATTGAGCATTGAGGTGAATGTGAAGCATATTGAGTCTCTAACAATTCTCTATATGTTTCTAAAAGAGTGATTGAAAGTGATTGAGTATTGAGGTGAATGTGAAGCATATTGAGTCTCTAAAAATTCTCTATATGTTTCTAAAAGAGTGATTGAAAATAATTGAGCATTGTGATGAATGAGAAGCATATTGAGTCTCTAACAATTCTCTTTATGTTTCTATGAGATTGGACAAGTTCTAGTGTGGACTTGTTGAGCATATTTGAGGTAAGTCTTTGAGAAGACTTGTGGATAGATTTGTGTGAGCTTTTGTGGAAGCTTACAATACAGATTGAGAGCAGATATTGGATAAGTTCTAGTGAGGACTTATTGAGCAGATTGAGACAAGTTCTATTGAGGACTTGTTGAGCAGATTTGAGGTAAGTCTTAGTGAAGACTTGAGAGCAGATTGGACAAGTTCTAGAGAGGACTTGTGGATAGATTAGTGTGAGATTTTATGGAAGCTTACAAGGTAGATTTGAGATAAGTCTTTGAGTAGACTTGTGAGCAGAGTTGATTGATTGATTTGTTCAAACCTTGGGTTAAGGTTTGGGGTAGATCTAGCAGAGTTGATTTGAGATTAAGTCAAGCTTTGTGTTAAGTCTTGAAGATAGATATTGAGGATAGATTTGTGCTAGACCAAAGGACTATGTTTAGTGTAGATCAGAGAATAGATATTGAGGATAGATTTGTGCTAGATCAAAGGACTATGTTTAGTGCAGATTAGAGGATAGATTTTGGTGTAGATTTGAGGATAGGTTTGTGCCAGACTAGAGATAGATATTGAGAAGATTTGTGCTAAATCGAAGGACTATGTTTAGTATAGATTTGAGATAGATATTTGAAGGTGATAGAGTATAGAGGATGATAATCTCTAGTGGATAGAGATCCATTAGCCAGGGTAGTGAGGATAGGAGTCTTCAGTGGATAGAGATCCATTAGCTAGAGTAGTGGGGGCAATAGTTCTTCTAGAAGATCACCAATAGAGCTAAGGAGAAAGGAGTTCTCCTATGGATAGAGATCCATAAACTTGATTAGGGGATTGGTGTCTCCTTTGGATAGAGGTCCATAAACATTGTAATAGGGAAAGGATTCCCAAGAGATTGATTGAGAAAATTTTAGTGAAATATTTTCTCCATGGAGTAGCCCACATTGGGTGAACCATGTTAAATTGGTGTCTCTATTGTGTGTGGTGATTTGTGCATTGCTTTGATTACTACTATTGATATTGCTATCTTTACATTGCATAATATTTATTGGGAAAGAAAAGTAAAAAGTGGTCTTATACTATTCACCCCCCTCTCAATATAAGCTTGTGTTCTTCAATTGGTATCAGAGTGGGTTCCTTCGAAAGAGTTTAACAACTTGAAGGAAAAGCTTTCAAGAACATAATGGATTCTAAGAATGTGTCCTCAGATAATTCAACACCAATATTTTATGGAAGTGATTATATATTTTGGAGTATGAGAATGAAGATTCACCTAATGGCACTTGGCAATGAAATTTGGGAAGTAGTTGAAAATGGATACATACCACCAGTTGATCCACCTACAGATAAGGAAGGTAAGCTTCTACAACATTACAATTCAAAAGTAATGAATGCAATTTTGAGAGGTTTGCATAGAACAGAGTCAATAAAAGTTATGCATTGTAAAGATGCAAAAGGAATTTGGGATAAGTTGCAAAGCATATATGAAGGAGATAAAAGTGTCAAAAAGGCAAAGATACGAAATCTCAAAGGGCAATTTGAAGAATTAAGAATGAAGGATGAGGAAAACATTAGTACTTATCTACTTTGAGTAGATGAGGTTGTTAATGCCATGCAAGGACTTGGACTTAATGTTGAAGAATCAGATGTTTGTGATAAGGTCTTAAGATCTCTTCCAAAAATATTTAGTGAAAATATTTCTGCTATAGAAGAATCAAAAGATGGTGATTCTTTGACAAGAGATATGTTACTTGGTATTCTTACAACTTTTGAGTTAAGAACAAAAGAGGAACCTAATCACTGGAAGGAAGCAACCTTCAAAGCAATTAAGAAGACAAAGGGTAAGAAGTCAGAATCGAGCAATGAGTCATCCAGTGATGAAGAAGCAAATTATGGTAGAAGGAATAAAGATTCAAGAAGATTTAAAGATGCAAAATCTGTTAGATGTTTCAATTGTGGAAAGTATGGTCACTATGCAACTGATTTTCAAGAAGCTAAAAATAACAATGATGAAGAAAAATAGGATCACAGGAACAGGGAATCAAAAAAATATAGGTACCAAAAGAAAGGCAAGGATGGACAAGGTAGACAAGGAAAGAAGTTCTTTCAAAGACAAAAGAGGAGCTACTATGCAGACAAGGCAAGTAAGTACTCAAGTGATAGTGATAATAGTTTTTTAGATAATGATAAATATGAAGTCCTATTTCTGATTGAAGAAAAAGAAGTCAAGAAAAGGTCACCAATAATTCTCAAGTGTTTTAGATGTGGTAATTTTGGACATCTTGAAGATAGTTGTACAAGGAATGGTTTCAGTTTCAGTGATGATGAATATGAGGATGCACTAGAAGGACCAGAAGAGAATATTCTAATGGCACTAGAAGAAGAAGAAGGTGATCCTATAGAAGACAAGTCAAAAAAGAATGAAGATGTTGACAAAGGCAAACAAATAGAGGAAGAATCAGAAAAAGGAGGAGTTGATCTTGAGGGAGAGCTTATTTATGCTCTTAAAACTTTAAAGAAGGTAAGAAAGCAAAACTCCCAACTTGAATTTCAGTTTCAAGAATGTGATGAAGAAAGAGGAAAGCTTATAGAGGATCTAAACAAGTCAATGGCTAAGACAAAGAAGTTCAAGGATAAGTTAGAAGCAAAGGTCTTAGAATGTGAAAAGTTAGAACAAGAAGTAGCTCTACTAAGGGAAGATTTAGAAAAATCCAAGGATAAGCTACACAAGTTTGGAAAGAGTTCAAATATTGTGGATAAGATGATCAAGGTACAAAGAAGGTCAACAAACAAAATAGGTCTTGGTTTTGAACAAGCTCAAAAGAAACAAGAAGAAGAGTCAACCTCAAGTTCTGAAGAAGAAGAAACTTCAAAAGAAGAAAGTGTAAGAGAAAGTGAGACTTCTGAGGATGAGTTGGACAATAGAAAGTTCAACAAGGAAAGAAACAATGTACAAAGGAGAAACAGATGGAACAACAATCAGAATAGGTTAAGAGAGACTAAGAGACCAATGAGGTCAAGACAAGGAAACTTCAATGGAAGATGTTTCTCATGTCATAGATTTGGGCACATGGCTTCATAGTGTAGGACACATGAAAGACAAGAATATGGGAATTTTAGGAACATATAACTTTTCCATGGGTATTGCTACTCATGTAATCAGTTTGGTCACAAGGCAATGAATTGCAGGGTTCATGATAGAAAAGGATATGGCTTCACCAGGAGAAATCCTAAGATATTTGCACCTCCAAGGAATAATAACATTAAGTGTTATAAGTGCAATAATGATGGACATACAACAAAGTGGTGTAGAGAAGACATTCCAGAATCAAGCATGAACATGAACATGAATAGGAACAAGAATATGAACATGGACAGGAACAAGAATAGGAATATGGATATGAACAGGAACAAGAATATGAACATGGACATGGACAAAATAGGAACAGTCAAAGGAATCAGAAGGATCAGATAAGAAGGAAAGAGGATAAAGGTAAAGACCAGTGCTTGTTGGGAGTAGAAATACTCCCACCCTAGAATTAACCACCTCAAGAGGAGGTGGGGGAGGGGCTAAGCTAAGAGACTCATTCTTAGCCCCGAGCCCCAAAGGTGACCCTTTGCCATTGATGTCAAAGGGGGAGATATTTGAGTAAGGGGGAGAGATTTGGTTTAAGGAGAGAGCATTGAGACAGGGGGAGCAATGTCCCAGGGGGAGCAGAACAAGAAAAAGGTCAAGTGTTTGGTAAAAATAATTTGGGTTGCCATCAATGACAAAGGGGGAGATTGTTGGACATTTTGAGTCCATGAAGTTGTCATTGATGTCAAGGAATGAAGTTGTCATTGATGTCAAGGAATGAGCTACCGTTGATGTCAAAAGGTCAAAAGGAGCAATGCAAAAGGTTGATGGCAAAAGAGCTTCATAATATTTATTTTTAATATTATGTAAAGCATAAATAAAAGGTTTTTATTAAAACCATGGTTGGACAAAATAAAAGGTTTTTATTAAAAACCATTAATTGGACAAATAAAAGGTTTTATTAAAAAACCATAATGAGGGTAAAACAAAAAAAATTAAAAATATTTAAATATTAATTTATAATATTTAAATTCTAATGAATTTAAATAAATTATAAATTAAATATTTGAAGCCAAAACATTAGCGTCGACCCCCAACGAATTCATCTCCATTGACATGCATGAAATCAAGGGCAAAGGTATTTATACCTTAAGCCAAACCTTATGTTTGGCATTCAAAAAATATCCATGATATTCGGTGAGAAAGAGCTCATGTGAAATCGAATGAAAGGTACCTTCAAAGTGCGTGTGGAGCAGGCATCATGTTGGAAGAAGAGCCAAAGGCTCTAGGGGAGAGTGAAGAGGATAAAGCGCACATTGTGCTTTAGAGCAGCAAGGTGAGCGCGTGGCTCACACGACATGGAAGCCATGGCCAAGGTGCTATTGAAGCATTTGGTGCAAGTTTGAATCCCATCGATTGTGGAGTGGGTAATAAAGGTTTTATTTTGATTTTTATTATTGCACATGCTAAGGTTGTTGGAGGTATAAGGTGTAAGTAATTTCTTATTTTCACCTAAGTGGTGAAAGGTTAATTTGGCTAGGGTAATTATTGTTTTTACCTTAGGAAAATGGAAATTGATTTATTGCATTAAGTTATAAAGAGAGTTATTTAAATTAAATGCAATATTGAGTAGGGAGTTATAAGTAGAAGTTGAGTTATATTTTTATAGGGGATTTTGATGAAATTTATGATGTTGAATGTTATTATTGAGATGGAGTAATAAGGTGTATTTGAGATTTAATTTATCTTTGTGATTAAGGTAAATTGTGAAAAGTGTTAGAGTGATAATTCTTGTCATCTAACTCTTTGTACTTGGCAAAGAAGTGTTTATGATTGTGGTAGATTTGTGTGGTCTACTTCTACATCAAATAAAAGGTATGGGTACATTCTTCCTTGGTTGAGTTGATTGGTTGGTTTTCTGGAAAACAACTTTGGAGTGAAAAGGACTTGATTAGGTTTCCTTATTGAGTTGTTGAGCTATTGAGAAGTGAATGCTATGCACCTTGTTTTATAAGCATTGTTGTTGAAGTGAGTAATTGAGTGAAGAACTTGAACTAGGGTTTGCAAAGAACATGAGTATCATTGTTATGTGAAGATTTTTTATAAGCATTGTTGTTGAAGTGAGTAATTGAGTGAAGAACTTGAACTAGGGTTTGGAAAGAACATGAGTATCATTGTTATGTGAGATTGGTTGATAAGCATTGTTGGAAACATTTTGAGTGAGTGTTCATATGCTTGGACTAGGGTTTGTGAGCAAGGATTATTTCATTGAGTGATTGGTTGAGTAGAGTTGGTTGAGCCTAGTCAAGTGGATGTGTGAAGTGATAGTTCAAGTTCTATAAAATAAATTATTCTATATTCTAAATTGAGTTGAGAAGGTGATTGAAAGTGATTGAGCATTGAGGTGAATGTGAAGCATATTGAGTCTCTAACAATTCTTTGTATGTTTCTAAAAGAGTGATTGAAAGTGATTGAGTATTGAGGTGAATGTGAAGCATATTGAGTCTCTAACAATTCTCTGTATGTTTCTAAAAGAGTGATTGAAAATAATTGAGCATTGTGATGAGTGAGAAGCATATTGAGTCTCTAACAATTCTCTTTATGTTTCTATGAGATTGGACAAGTTCTAGTGTGGACTTGTTGAGCAGATTTGAGGTAAGTCTTTGAGAAGACTTGTGGATAGATTTGTGTGAGCTTTTGTGGAAGCTTACAATACAGATTGAGAGTAGATATTGGATAAGTTCTAGTGAGGACTTATTGAGTAGATTGAGACAAGTTCTATTGAGGACTTGTTGAGCAGATTTGAGGTAAGTCTTAGTGAAGACTTGAGAGCAGATTGGACAAGTTCTAGAGAGGACTTGTGGATAGATTAGTGTGAGATTTTGTGGAAGCTTACAAGGTAGATTTGAGATAAGTCTTTGAGTAGACTTGTGAGCAGAGTTGATTGATTGATTTGTTCAAACCTTGGGTTAAGGTTTGGGGTAGATCTAGCAGAGTTGATTTGAGATTAAGTCAAGATTTGTGTTAAGGCTTGAAGATAGATATTGAGGATAGATTTGTGCTAGATCGAAGGACTATGTTTAGTGTAGATCAGAGAATAGATATTGAGGATAGATTTGTGCTAGATCTAAGGACTATTTTTAGTGCAGATTAGAGGATAGAGTTTGGTGTAGATTTGAGGATAGGTTTGTGCCAACTAGAGATAAATATTGAGCAGATTTGTGCTAAATCGAAGGACTATGTTTAGTGTAGATTTGAGATAGAGCTTTGAAGGTGATAGAGTATAGAGGATGATAGTCTCTAGTGGATAGAGATCCATTAGCCAGGGTAGTGAGGATAGGAGTCTTCAGTGGATAGAGATCCATTAGCCAGAGTAGTGGGGGCAATAGTTCTTCTAGAAGATCACCAGTTAGAGCTAAGGAGAAAGGAGTTCTCCTATGGATAGAGATCCACGAACTTGATTAGGGGATTGGTGTCTCCTTTGGATAGAGGTCCATAAACATTGTAATAGGGAAAGGATTCCCAAGATATTGATTGAGAAAATTTTAGTGAAATATTTTCTCCGTGGAGTAGCCCACATTGGGTGAACCACGTTAAATTGGTGTCTCTATTGTGTGTGGTGATTTGTGCATTGCTTTGATTACTATTATTGATATTGCTATCTTTACATTGCATAATATTGATTGGGAAAGAAAAGTAAAAAGTGGTCTTATACTGTTCACCCCCCTCTCAGTATAAGCTTGTGTTCTTCATAGATCGAGTTGATGCTATTATACAGATGGATTGGGCAATGGACCAAAAAAATTTCTCCATCGATTTAGAGGAGATGGTAGTGTCTACGGGGGTGTGCCATTTCGATTACAAGAGGGTATCAGATGACCAGATATATACAATGGGAGACCCATCAAAAGCCTCTATGGTAGATTTTTCCCAAGAATAGGGGAACCCTATTTTGTAGAGTGGACCCCTTTTTGTTGATATATCATATAGTGAGGAGAATGAGATTGCTCGATTGGCTATTGAGTCAACTAAAATATTTGAGGATACCTTTTCAACTAGTCAATCTAAAATTTACTACTTTGATACTACCCATTCAATTTGGAAATCAGAGGCACACATGGATTTGACCTAGTCAACTAGGGAGTCACCTGCACATGATAATGTTTCCCAATCAACTAGAGGGTTGGTTGAATAGGGTAAAATGGCATAATCAATAAAAGAGTCTATAGAGCATTCATTGGTTTCGTAGTCAGTTGGTCAACCAAAAGTTGACCACATCATGACTAACCAATGTGGTGATTAGCTGAAAGCTAAACCCCTTAGTGGTGTATCGATGGACCAATGCACATTGGAGATAGAGCCACCAGATGTTCAATAAAATCACCTCTTAGGAGATAAGTGGTGCTTTCTCTCACAATACCGCGAATAGATGTAGAGGCCCTAAAAACCACAAAGAAACAAAGGCATAAGGCTAGGGTAAAGTGACCACCACAGAGAAGGAAGAAAAGGTAGCTTGATCGTAATTCTGATGAAGAGTGGGCTGCATCACTGGAATATTTTATCGACTAACAATAGGAGTTCAATGAGATCAAGGAGCACCTAAATAAGGATAGAAATGAATGGTGATCCCATACAAGGATGACTAGGGAGTCGAGCATCAATGTCAAGCCTACACATTCAACGTAATTTTGGGCCTTGTATGGTTCTGTTGGCAGACATCCATCACGAACAATAAAATATTTTTAGCAAAAGGGGTTATTTAGAAAGAAGCCCATGATGCCATAACCGATCAAAGGACATCAACCTCTATGGTTTGACGATGAAGAGAATAATAAATATAGTGAAATTCTTGACCCATGGGTGACACTTCTACCAAAAGCACAAGTGGCTGATATGTAACGATTTTAGTCATGGGATACTCCAACAATCAAAATAGCAATGTGGCTACCTACGCATCATTTCCTATGGTATCAAGTCAAACCAACCCTTGAACGTGATGCAGTTATATGCATTGGGTTGATAATGGAGAACACAAGTAAGAGTGGTTAGTGTAAGAGGAATCTAGTAGCAAAGGTAGGTCCTAGCCAACCTAAGAAACATGGCAAACATAAATGAGAAAAATAAAAGGATAAGGCCATAGTTCAAGCATGGATTCATCAAAATAGGGATTACTAGAATGTAGTTGCTGAAACAAATAATTATTAGCACAATGTACCATGAGGACATGTCAATACATAGGCATGGAGGGATGCTGAGCACCAAAAATGCTCATTTTTATGCATGTTTAAGAGGGGTTATGTATGGCATGTTTAACATTAGGAATGCATTTTTATATAATTATTGCATATATTTAATGGAAATTGATGTATATTGTTTGATTGGTGTTTTTAGTGGAAATTATGTGTAGATGCATATTTTTGTTGTTTTTTCACATCTTTTAGTCGAGGTCCCACATGAACCTGGAATTGTGCAAAAATTGTAATGTGTTGAACAAATTATAATCAACTAGAAGGAGTTCATGGTGCCTAAAATGGGTGCCTAAATACTACTAAGGGACGATGCCTATCTCCCGATGATAGGTCGAACGATGCCTATCATCTGATAGCAATATG
This sequence comes from Wollemia nobilis, assembly GCA_028583015.1. Lineage (NCBI taxonomy): Eukaryota > Viridiplantae > Streptophyta > Pinopsida > Araucariales > Araucariaceae > Wollemia > Wollemia nobilis. Next base: position 10,618,866 of record JAQPPZ010000465.1, read on the forward strand.
GATGACACCTATATCCTAGTGACAAGCCATATAGTACTTATATTTCGATAGTAGGAAAAAAAATTCCTATCTCCCGATGATGGGATGAATGATGTCTATCTTCTGGTAGTAGGAACGCAACTATCTCTCGATGATATAAATATGATTATCTTTCGACGCCTATATCTCGATGACCATAAGGCACCTATCTTTTGGTTCCTATATTTCGATAGCCGAAAGGCACCTATCTCTTGGTGATAATTCATAAGGCACCCATATTCAATGGGAATAAAGTACCTTAATTTTATGCATTTATCGGTTGATCAGAATATTGTGCGAATAATAGAAATAAATTGTTATAAACTTAGAAAGTGCTATGTTTATCTTTCAATATTAAAATTAGACATGACCGCTCTTTTATTAGATGTTGATTACAACTATGCACAAACTAACCATAGTGAATTGCGTCGCATGATTAAATTAGAACCACCTATTTTTGTAATAGGGGATGGTCATGTTCAATATAAAATGTAGGCCACCCCTGAAGCAAGGATCTCAAATTTTTAATCCATAAAGTATTATTATTTTGTACTGCATAATTATAAATAAAGTTTTGAGTATTCTCCATTTATGTGTATTCAAAAGAGTGAGTGTTGCATAAGTAGCTAGGTGGACGTCTACGAGAGGTTAGGCCCACTCCAGAAAATAATCATCCCCTATTGTTTTTCCTACTTTATTTATTTTGCAGTGTTTTATTTCCTAAATTTTTCAATTTTGCAAGTGTTTCTTTTTTTTGCAATTTTATTTCAGTTTGTGTGTTTAATTTTAGCAATTTCTCTTTCAATCATGTGTTTGATAATAGTAATTTAATTTTAGCAATTTACTTCTTGTAGTTTCTTTCAGTTGTGTGTTTTAATTTTTGCATTTAGTTTTTATTGGTTTGGATAAACTAAACTACATGAACAAACTCAACACATCCCCCAAACCAAATAGTAGACAGAACTCATCTCCCAAACACTACAAGCATATACTTTGCATAGGTACTCAACAAGTTTACGAACTCCTGGATTGATAAAACTAAATGGAAGGAAAATAACTATTTTTAGGAACACCCTTTTCTACTCACCACATTCATTCAAATAATAAACTATTATGTTGCACATTCTAGAACTAGAGAATAAAAATGCTAAGAAATCCAAGAAGTAAAATAACCATCACGTTCATTCAGCTAGCTAACAATAGAAATGATCACTATCTTATACATACATTTTTTGCAAGAATTTGAACCAAAGGCCAAACAACAATCTAATATTTATTTTCTCAAAGGTACCAGGGATTTTCATACATTAATGTAAATTGTAAAAGCTCAAGAGCCAACCTCTAGAACTTATTATATTCTACTATATATAACTTTTACAATGCATTCTATTATCTAATTCTTTGTTACCTTAATAGTGTATGTTGTTGTATCAAATTTCTTATTATCCTTTACACGTACTTGGCAGTAGACTTGTTATAACCTACTAGTCATGGCTTGCTGATGTGAATCGGTTAAGATTCATTTGAAGAGATGGTAGCTTTGTTGTCTATATCTATTTTTTAGGATTTTTTTATAGGTTTGTTATGTGGTTAGTCCTCATATGATTATTCATCTGCACAAATATCAATGAGTGGTCAAGTGGTTAGGGTGCTCTGATAGCACATACAAACCGCCCAATGTGCAATGACAATGATCACTTACTCTTGGATGGTGTTAATATTCTAGTGTTTCCTGCTAACCTCCTTCTAGTTATCAAGTTTCATTTGCCTTACCTTTGTATGCTTTCTTATAGTTGTTAGGCAATAAAATGTGGTTCCCCTACTGATGTTGGATTATCAAGCATTGAGTATTTGGTACCTCCTTACTACCACCATAAGTGTAAAATTTTTAGCACTCCTCGTACTTAGCCAAATTTGGACTGTAGATGCTCCTTGTAGGTTGATAAAAATTTGGTACCCACTAGCTAACCAAGGAGGTATAAAATCGTTGATGTACTCAAAAATTTATGAATTTTATCTTTTTTCAATGTTCTTTGCTACGCAATGGGGTTTTGGTATCCATTCATCATTATTGGGGTATCAATTCTCTAATGGTTTCCATACTTTACTAATTTTTCTTTTATTGCTACCCCTTACTATCTCTAGCATGCTCAACACTAGCATCTAAATTCATCCTAAGGACAAATTTTTGGTCCCTCACTATTGAAAATGATGATGCAAGATCTCTGACATTCTTTCTACCTAGGTGATTTTGCATTCTTGGGTAGTTTTCAGGTGCTCTCTAGATGGTTTTTGGGCAACAAGATTTTTGTACCCCCTTACGAGATTTCCTTGGTACACAATATCTGACAATTTACATACTTCACCTAGTTTCTTATTTTCATGCTCCTAGCCAGGTGATGGACTGTTGGTCCCTCCATACTGATGTTGATGGTACAAAATGTTTGATGGCTATAACACTTAACTAATTTTATAATATTTCTCTACTACTAAGATATGGAATTTCAGGCCTGCACTACTTTCATCAACAATACAAAATGTTTGGAAACCTCCATACTTATCCATTTTCATGTTTCTTGATAGATACTTCCAGACAATATTTTGGAACTCGATCCTTGTTGCTAAAGGTACCAAATATTTGGTAGTCTCCATACTTAGCCAATTTCACTCTTCACACCATTTGTTGAGTGATAGGGTTTTTGTACCCCCTCATGATGCTCCATGGCACAAAATATTCAGTAGCTTCAACATTTGATTGATGTTTTGCAATATTACCTTACTATTGGGAGATAGATTTGTAGACTCTTACTATTGGGATCAGTAGTACAAAATATTTGAAAACCTCTACACTTAGCCATTTTCATGTTTCTATCTAGCTGCTATTCAACAGAATTTTAAAACCCATTTGTTGCTACTAGAGGTACCAAATCTCCAAAGGTCTCCATATTTAGCTAATTTTTCTCTTCCCATTTTTTTGGTGATAGAGTTTTAATACCCCTTGTGAGGCTCCCTTGGTACAAAATATCCAGTAGCTTCAACACTTGGATAATTTTTTACAATATCACCTTTCTATCGAGAGAGAAACTTTTGGACCCTCATTATTAGCATCCTCGATATAAGATATTAGATGCTTTCTATATTTAAGAATTTGTTTACTCTTTTTTGGCTGCTACATGGTAGGATTTTGGTACCTACTACCTGATCTCCTGAGTAAAAAATGTATGACAACTCCTAGAATTGAATAATTTTCTTAAATTTTCATCTATCGAGTTCCAACATTGTTGCCTTTCACTATCTCACATGAGATACATGTGGGTGGTTAACAAAATTACCCACAAGATACAAGGATCATTCACACCTAGATACATGACTCAATATTGATACTTTTACACCGATAGAAGGAACAAATTCTTAATCTTGATTAATGTGATCTAAGCTAAACAAATAAATTTAAATGGTCTTGCTTAAGTTTAAATTAATTTTATATTTTATTAGTAAAAATGTGTGTTTCATGTTGGGTTCACCAAAATGTAGGCAATGGGTTGTGCAGGATGATCCTGATTCCCTTTCCAAAGGGGACCTAAAACATTTCACGTGGGTTTGCATGCCTCCATGTACATATATATATGTGTGTGTGTGTGTGTGTGTGTGTGTGTGTTTAAGTGAATGTTTTATATATCAAAATTTCAAGCACATAAGGTTGTATTTCTAACTGTTGGACCAAAATCTACCATACCTACAGATAGACGCTATGCCCTAGATTCTAACCAAAGTATAGAATTGGATGAAATGATATTTATCTCAGTTTTAACCTCCAAAGAAGGTTGGATCCTTGAAATGATTGTATTTTGAAAGGAAAAGGGTTAGAAAGGAGTAAGGGTTAGAGAAAGATATAAAAAAGTGGATGAGATATAGTGTAACAGCATTGGATATTACTAGATAATATGCTACCAAACCAATTACATGATACTTAACATACCAACCATTATCAAATTCAATTACATATTCATTCAACTTAAACAAATGCTTTAATCATTCCAAGGACTTAAATCGTTAGTAATCCAATAGGCGATCCAAATAGCAAAATTCGCTTTAATAGAATAGACTAACAATTAAGTGTAATAGAAATGACTTAAAGCAAGGTATACATAAGAAACCTATAATTGCACAATAATACCAAATAGTTATCACTTCATTGATTAGTAGTAATATTACAAAGCAATAACAAGCAAGGACTATAGAGCTAACCCTTGTATTAATGTCTCTCAGCCTATTTATAGTCTACCATTTGAATTTTACAATGGGCAATTTATAGTTGTAACGTCGTTAAACAATCTAGAAAGAAGCCAAAATGCTAAGGTGATCATTCTAAGCTTCATCCCATGCATAAATTTGAATTTATGTCGATCTGCAACTACCTTTTGCAAGTAGCTGCATGATTACAACTATCATTTTTATGATCTAGTGTCATTAACTAGAACCAACTGGTGAGAACCATGGTAGTTACAAGTCTGAGAGTGATATTTCTTGAGTTCTTGAACAAAATTGGGCTCTTTATCTTGTATGTAGATCTCCTTTGGAACAAAACCATAATTTTGTCTTGATGATATCATCCTTGGATGCCTTCTAGCTTTAATATCTCCATATTATAGGTTGCTTTATTTGTTTACACAATCTTGAGCTCATATTAGAGGTGGTAATATCATTGGCTTGAGCGGCTTAGATTTAATCACTTTTATTTTGTTTTCTCATATCCTGCTTTTGTGCATCTTAGTCTTCTTTAAACGATCCTGAGCTTTATTTTGAGCATGCTTACATCATCATCGAAGGTAGCCTATTTTGTGCATTGTGGCTTTGTGCACTTAGTCTTTGGAGTTTGACTTACATGATTTTAGGCTCCTTTTCTCTTTGGTTGATGTCATCATTTTGAGTAGCCCAATTTTATGCATTGTGCTTTGCTCATTTTTTGCCTCTTTTGCATGATATTGGGCTCTAAATTAGGCTTGCTAATATCACAACCAAAGTGAGCCTAGTTTCAAGCATTATGGCCTTGAGTACTTGTCTTTATATATTTCTATGTAGAAGTATCTTCATGTTGATGTCATTGTTGATGTAATCCTAGTTTTGAGCATCCCAATTTTGTGCAAGTCCGTAGTCTTCAGCACATAGTCAATTTTGAGGATCCAAACGACACTTCTTTTTGCTATGTAAATGTGGTCAAAAATTTGATCTACATTCTTGGTGCCTCTCAAAGAATTTTCACTCTTAAGAATTCAGAACTCAAAAGGTCTGCTTCCATTGGGTTTTGTATCAATATAATGATGAAATAGAATGTGAGTGGAATTTATCATAATGGAAAATGATCTTTTGAAAAAATGAGATGTGATGAATGAATGGTTTATGTAAAAGTAAAAAAATATGAATGATTTGTAATGAAATGGTATATGATATATAAAATAAAGGAAATAAAGTATATTTTACCTTTTTATACCTTCAAGTGGTTTATTTTCCTTCTGATACCTCTTCTTTTGTATTTTACTCTTGTGGTGTTGGAGGTGTCACCTCATTGGCTACTGATTATTTTGGTGCCTCTATTTATGTGCTAGGTATCTCTTCACCATTTGGAGACCTAAAACTTATATCTTTTGAAGAAATTTCTACCTCATGGGTACCTTATCCTTCTTCATTCTCCTAATCCTCTTGATCCTCTTCATAACCAAAAATGTATTTTACCTTCTCAAGGACAACACAAACTCCTACCTGTATATTGTGTGGAGCATTCTTAAGTTCTCAAACTCTTTTGTGTATCCTCTTTAGCTGGTATACTTTTCTATAATATGGGTACTTGTATATTCTAGCTATATCCTAAATTTTTGCTTGCATCATAGTCATTTTGTTTATAAATTTGAGCACCTAAGATTCTTTAATAGGATCTTGCCATTGATATATCTTTGATTCATCATTGATAGTTGATTCTATCTAAGCATGAAAGTATTATCTATTTTGGATTCAAATATTTTCATCCTAGAAGCTTATAAATACCAATTCTTGATATTCTCTCATAGGTTCCATGATCTTGTTAGCCCTATTTTTCAACCTTTCTATCATCTCCCATATTTCTTGGATTCATTTATATCTTTTGATTACAGTTTGGAAGATATTCCTCATTGTGTTCCATTGGTCACTAGGAATGGCTTTTGTTGTAGGCTTAAATCTTCTTTTGGATATTCTCATTAGTACCTCAATTTATCTAAGTATACCTCTTGTTTCAGCTTGAGCTTGTTCAAGATCTGTAATTGATTCATGTATAACTCATCCATTGAAGTCTAGGTAGTCTACAACAAGGTAGGTTTATAGGGCATACTCGAGAATATTTCCCTAGCTATCTTTCCTCAATTGCTTGAGTATCCTTAGAGAAGCTAAAAGCTTTGGATTTCTCTTTCTCTGATTGCAATTGTTGTTGCAAGTCTTAAACTTGCTCTGATAGTGCCTTATTCATCTCTTGAGTCTCTTGGGCTTGCTTCTTGATGTCTACAAGCTCCAAAAAATTATTTTTCTATTTTTGATTATAAATTATTAGAGCATTCTACATATTTTTTTCTTATTTGACCACTATCTCCAATTCTATGATATTTTCTTCCAATTTTTGGGATATATCCCTTATTCTATAACCTTGCAAATAAATTATACTAACATGGGCCTTTGCATTGAGCAAAGGGTCCTCCAAGTGTAGTTGAGAGATGTCCATAATTTCTGTGCTCACATGGTAGTCAATAGGTGTCATATTGGCCTCTGGCTTGTTTATCTTTAGTGTGGCTATGACTCTCATTTTTTGGTAAGTGGTGGTATCTATTGTAGTCATTTTTTGGAAGGAAAAACTTATTTTCTTATGTGGGTGTCTTTTTCTTCCACCACTCTTGGGAATTATGGCTCATTTTCTTAAGCTTCTTGATGATGGCAAAAGTTGTATGATCAAGCAATGGTTGTATGGAAAAAATAAAGTTTAATATGGATAAGGGGAATGCAGGAATATTCTGAATGGAAGTGGTGGTAGTGGTTGTTGTGGTTTGAATCAATGGAGTGGATGTGGTGATGGGAAGAGCTTATGATGTGAGGGTAATTTGAGTAATTAACCCCTATGTAGAGTTTAGTGATGGTAAAAAAATAGGAGGAATATTATTGTGAAAATGAGAAGTAGTAGGGTTTGAAGAAATACTACCTAATTTTGTTGTTGGCTCAGTTGTTGTCCTAGTTGTTGGATGTGGCTTTTGGGTTGTCTGCTTCTTTCTATCCCTCTCTTGTAATTCTCTAGATGGACTAGCCTTTCTATTCCCAATATCACATATGATTGTAAGTCCATATTGAACCCCTCATCATTGTTGATGGGTTGATTAGACGTTTTCATGCTTTCATTTGGTACTTCTGGATCTTGAGAATTTTGATATTTTGTCTACCTTGCAATAAACTTGGTGTTGATCTAAGGGTGATTTATGAAGTAGACCTATGGCTCATTTTATTTCTTGTTTTTGGAGCAAGGTAACTATGGAAAGGTGCATCCAGGACCAAATTTTGAGGTTGCTTCTATACCTGTATAATCTCTTGAGGGCCAATAGTTATTTTTCCTAAACCTCCTCCAATGTATCCCATATTTCCTATGATTTGGTATCCTTTAGGATAGATTTCTTGTTGTAGTTTTATTGGGAGAAATACCATGGCTTGTTGCCTTGGTTGAGGAGTCTCTATTGTAGCTACTTGCTTCTCTAGGAGAGTTACCATATTTTCAATATATGATCCTTCTAGTATTTGTATATTTTCTTCAGTAGGACTATCTTTGGGGATAGTTTGTTGGAAATTTTGAGTATATTGTTGTCATTGATGTCAAAGTCATTGAGGTTAAAAGGTTGAAGGCCCAAGTTTAAGACCATGGTTCAAAAGAAAGCAAGTGACTAAGGATTAAAAGAGACAATATTATAATATTTTAATATTATAATATTTAGGCCAAAAGGACTTATTAAAAGGAGGATTGAAAGTGCATTGGACAAAGGTCTCAAAAAGAAATTAAATTGACAAAGGACTACAAGCAAAAATATTATTTAACACCAAGGTTAAATAATATAATAAATAATATTTAACACCAAGGTTAAATATTATATTAAAAATAAAATAAATTTGAATTATCAAAAGGTGCCAAGAATTCGAATTTAAAAGGTGGCAAATAAAAAGGTTGAGCCGACGTCCAAGTAGGGCAAGCAAAAGTGTATAAAAAGGTTTAATTATTTGCATGGACTAATGTTTTTAACAAGCAATATATCCCTCTTCGAGCTGGGAGGGGGGGAAAAGAAGAAAAATCATTTTGCACATGCACTTTTAGGGAGGGAGAAAAATTATAAGGAAAAGCACATTTTTTTGTCCTACGTGGGTGGATAGCCCAAGTGGTAGGCAGGGCTTGCGAAGAGCGTGGCAGGTGAGAGGTTACGCGTTCGAATCATGATGAAAGGTTTTTGTTTTGGTTGAGGAAGAAGTGTTGAACTTAGCAGGTAAAAAGGAGTGCGTGCTCCTTGGTGATCATGTGGGTGCCTAGCCCACGTGGTGTCCGCCCTAGCGCTAGGGCATGGGCCAGTGAGGAGAGGCAGGATCGAGTCACGATAGTAGCGCTTGAGGCAAGGCAAATTTTTTTGATTAAATTAAGGTATGCATAGCGCACGACTTAGGGAGATATAAGGGTTAAATTTTTGTATTGTTTGGTGTGCAATTTTCTAGGGAGACATAAGGTTGTAAGCTTTGCATAATAATTACTGTGTGACATTTTTGATTTTGTGTTTAATTAAATTGAGATATATTAGGAGGTATAAGGTATATTGAAGTGGGATTTAATTTGTGATATGCACTTAGGGTTTCTGGTTGCTAATATTGAAAATCACTTAGGAGTAATAAGGTGTTCAATGGTTAAGTACTATGTGTAGTCCAACATTGTGAAAGAGAATTTGAGAGGAGTTGTTTAGTGATTAAAAACCTTGCATTGGAAAAATAAAAGGAGTGGTAAAACAATATTTTTGTGCACTATTTTTGAGGAAAGGTTTCTTATATGGATGGTTGAAAAATGTTGTGCTAACTAACCTTTGAAGTGGCATAAAAGGATAGAATAATTTTTGAGATAGGTTTTTGAGAGCTCATCTCCATCAAAAGCAAGCTAAGAGGTATGGTAACATTACTCCTTATTTGAGGCATTTGGTTGGGCATATCTTGTGATGTCATAAGGAGGAGATATAAGGATTAAGTTCATATGCATTGTTGGAAATATTTGAGCTAGGGTTTGTGCTTCATTGTTGAATGGTTTTGGAAACATTTGGGATAGATTTTGAGAACAAGTTGTGCTTCCATTATTGAAAGAGATTGAGACATTTGTGCTAGAGATTGTGAACTACTTGTACTAGGTTTGAAGACAAGTTTGTGCATCATTGTGAAACCTTTTGAGCATTGGTTTGAGAGATATTGAAAGCAATTGTAAAAGTGTTTGAGATCAATATTATGAGGGAAATTTATGCATTAGTGTGGTTGATATTTGAGAGAAAATTTGCAAGAAAAATAGACCAATTTTGTGAAGCAAGTTATACACTATTTTGATTTGATTTGAAAGGGATTTTGCAAGAGATAGAGATTGGATTAATTGAATGCAATATTTGTGAATGTGAAGAACATATTGGGTTTTTGATAGTGCATATCATTCTCTATATGTTCCAGAGGTTAAAAAAATTCTAAGTAGAATATGTCTATTTGAAGAAAGTATTTATGAAAGAGATTTAAGCTTTGTTTGTATGCAAGATTTGGAAATATTTGAGCAGGTTTTGTGAGAAGTATTGAAGGCAGATTTGAGCAAGTCTTTTGAGAAGGCTTGAAGGTAGATTTGAGCAAGTCTTTTGAGAAGGCTTGAAGGTAGATTTGAGCAAGTCTTTTGAGAAGGCTTGAAGGTAGATTTGAGCAAGTCTTTTGAGAAGGCTTGAAGGTAGATTTGAGCAAGTATTTTGAGAAGGCTTGAAGGTAGATTTGAGCAAGTCTTGTGAGAAGACTTGAAGTAGATTTGAGAAGATTTTGAGAAGACTTGAGAATTTGAGAAATTGAGAGATTGAATTTGAGAAGATTTGGAATTGAGTAGATTTGAGATAGATTTAGAGATTATTAAATTTGATTAGAAAAAAAGGAGAGTATGAGAGAAAAAAGAGAAAGGGATAGAGTTCTCCTATGGAGAGAGACCATAACAGAGAAAGGGAAGAGTTCTCCTATGGAGAGAGATCCATGAACCAGAGAAAGGGATAGAGTTATCCTATGGAGAGAGATCCACAAACCAGAGCAAAGGGGATAGAGTTATCCTATGGAGAGAGATCCATAAACTAGAGCAAAGGGGATAGATTTCTCCTATGGAGAGAGATCCATGAACCAGAGCAAAGGGGATAGAGTTCTCCTATGGAGAGAGATCCATGAACCAGAGCAAAGGGGAAAGAGTTATCCTATGGAGAGAGATCCATAAACCAGAGCAAAGGGGATAGAGTTCTCCTATGGAGAGAGATCCACAAACCAGAGTATTGGGGATTGAGATCTCCTTTGGATAGAGGTCCATAAACATTGTAATAGGGAATTGATTCCCAAGAGATTTTTTGAGAAAATTTAGAAGAAATATTTTCTCCGTGGATGTAACCCACATTGGGTGAACCATGTTAAATTTGTGTCTCTCATGTGTGTGATGATTTATGCATTGCTTTGATTACTGCTATTGATATTGCAATTGATAATATTGGATAATATTATTTGGGAAAGAAAAGTAAAAGTTGATCTTATACTGTTCACCCCCCTCTCAGTATAAGCTTGTGTTCTTCAATTGGTATCAGAGTGGGTTCCTTCAAAAAATTCTAACAACTTGAAGGAAGATATTACAGGAACACAGATGGCATCTCAGAATGGATCTTCATCAAATAAGGCTCCATTGTTTGATGGGAATAATTATGCCTTCTGGAGTATAAGAATGAAGACTTACTTGATGGCACAAGGATATGAGACATGGCAATCGATTGAGGATGGGTTCACACCTACAACTACTCCTCCCACAGATAAATATGGTAAGTTATTACATGTGAATAATGCCAAGGCTATGAATGGAATCTTAAGTGGATTACGTGAAGCAAAATTTGTGAAAGTTATGCACTACAAATCAACAAAAGAGATATGGAAAAAATTGAAGCAAACATATGAAGGAGATAAAAAGGTCAAATTGGAAAAACTACAAAACCACAAGAAAAGGTTTGAAGATTTGAATATGGAAGATGAGGAAGATATTGCTACATACTTACTTCATGTGGATGAGGTTGTTAATACCATGCGTGGACTTGGATTCAAAATTGAAGACTCCAGTGTTGCTCATAAAGTATTAAGATCACTCCCTATGAGGTATGATGGAAAGGTTTCAGCTATAGAAGAGATGAGAGATATTGATAAGTTGACTATGGATGAGTTACATGGAATTATCATAGCTTATGAGATGAGAATAGTAAAGGATCCCAACTCCAAGAAAGAGGTAGCTTTCAAAGCTTCAAAGAAGATAAAATATAAGAAACCAGAATCAAGTGGTGAGTCAAGCAGTGATGAAGAAGCTAACTATGTGAGAAGAAACAAGGACTCAAGAAAGCACAAAGGTATGAAGACTATGAAATGTTTTAATTGTGGTAATTTTGGTCACTATGCATCTAATTTTCCACAAGCCGGAAGTAGTAGCAATGAAGAGAAACAGGATCATAAGAAAAAGGAAGAAGGAAAATCTAAGCATGAAAAGAAAAATAGGTATGGTCAAGGCAAGCATGAAAAGAAGTTCTTTCAAAGGCACAAGAAGAGTTTCTATGTTAACAAGGCAAGCAAGGCTTCAAGTGATAGTGATGAAAGACTCTCAGATAGTGAAGAAGAAGAGATTCTATTTTTGGCAATAGAAGAGGAAGAAAATGCTCCTATTGAAGATAAAGTCGAAAAGTATGAAGATGCTCTTGGAGACCAAGAAGTAGAGAAAGATTCAAAAAATGAAGAGGAAGGCACAGTTAATCTAGAAGAAGAACTTATTGTTGCTCTCAGAGAATTGAAAAGAGTTAGAAAGTAGAATTCAAGACTAAAGGCTCAAGTTCAAGAACATGAGGAAGAAAAGGAAAAGCTTCTACAAGACCTGACAAACTCAAAAGCTAAGGCAAGGAGGTTTAAAGAGGTCATGGTTGAAAAGTTAGAGGTAAAAGAATTAGAATGTGAAATATTAGAACATGAGGTAGTTTCTCTAAGGATGGAAGTGAAATATTCTAAGGACAAGCTACACAGGTTTGGGAAAAGTTCAAAAACTTTGGATAAAATTATCAATTCACAAAGATCTTCATCTATCAAAACAGGACTTGGTTTTGAAGAAGGACAAGGGAAACAAGAAGAAGGATCAAGCTCAAGCTCAAAAGAAGAAGAAGTTTCAGAGGAAGAGAGTGAAGAAGAAACTAAGGCCTATGAGGATAAGTTGAAGAATAGAAGCTTCACTAAGAAAGGAAACAATGCACAAACAAGAAACAGGGATCATCACAGAGAAGGCAAAGAAAGGACTAAGAGACCAGAGGTTTCAAAATAAGATTTCTTCAAAGGACATTGTTTTTCATGTAATCGGTTTGGTCACAAGGCTATGCATTGCAGGGTTCATGGAAAGAAAGAGTATGGTCTCACTAAAAGGAATTTCAACTCATTCAAATATGGATATTTCTTTCAAGGGTATTGCTACTCTTGTAATCGCTTTGGTCATAAAGTGATCCACTGCAGGGTTCATGATAGAAATGATTATGGCTTCACCAAGAGGAACTTCAAGATATTTACACCTTCCAAGAATTACAACATTAAGTGTTACAAGTGCAATAATCTTGGGCATAAGGCCAAGTGGTGTAGAACAGAGTTTCCAAAACTTCCAGAGACAAGCAAGAATAGGGACACTCAAAAGGATCAAAAGGGTATGGCTACAAAAATATTGAAAAAGAAGGTTGACAAAGAAAAAGAGCATTGTATGCTGGGAGTAGAGATACTCCCACCCCAAAATTAATCACCTCAAGGAGAGGAGGTGGGGAGGGGGCTGAGCTAAGAGTCTTATCTTTAGCCCCAAAGGAGTCCCTTTGCCATTGATGTCAAAGGGGGAGAGATTTGAGTAAGGGGGAGAGCATCCAGTCAGGGGAGTTTCTCGGGGAGCAGATTTGGAATCCAGTGGTTGGAAAAGGAATTTTTAGAAAGGGTTGCCATCAATGACAAAGGGGGAGATTGTTGGAAATTTTGAGTATATTGTTGTCATTGATGTCAAAGTCATTAAGGTTAAAAGGTTGAAGGCCCAAGTTTAAGACCATGGTTCAAAAGAAAGCAAGTGACTAAGGATTAAAAGAGACAATATTATAATATTTTAATATTATAATATTTAGGCCAAAAGGACTTATTAAAAGGAGGATTGAAAGTGCATTGGAAAAAGGTCTCAAAAAGAAATTAAATTGACAAAGGACTACAAGCAAAAATATTATTTAACACCAAGGTTAAATAATATAATAAATAATATTTAACACCAAGGTTAAATATTATATTAAAAATAAAATAAATTTGAATTATCAAAAGGTGCCAAGAATTCAAATTTAAAAGGTGGCAAATAAAAGGTTGAGCCGACGTCCAAGTAAGGCAAGCAAAAGTGTATAAAAAGGTTTAATTATTTGCATGGACTAATGTTTTTAACCAAGCAAGAATCGCATTCATTCGAGCACGTTGTGGAGGCAGAGAATAAGACAAATCATTTTGTACATTTTGAGGGCAGTGAAGAGATTAAAGAGGCAGCACACATTTTTGTCCTAAGTGGATGGATAGCCCAAGTGGTAGGCAGGGCTTGTGAAGAGCGTGGTAGGTGAGAGGTTACGCGTTCGAATCATGATGAAGTTTTTGTTTTGGTTGAGAAGAGCATCGAATGTAGAAGGTAAAAGGAGTATGTGCTCCTTGGTGATCATGTGGGCGCCTAGCCCACATGGTGTCCACCCTAGCGCTAGGGCATGGGCCAATGAGGAGAGGTAGGATCGAGTCACGATGGTAGAACGCTTGAGGTAAGGTAAATTTTTTGATTAAATTAAGGTATGCATAGCGCATGACTTAGGGAGATATAAGGGTTAAATTTTTATTGTTTGGTGTGCAATTTTCTAGGGAGACATAAGGTTGTAGCTTTGTTGTGTGACATTTTTGATTCTGTGTTTAATTAAATTGAGATATATTAGGAGGTATAAGGTATATTGAAGTGGGATTTAATTTGTGATATGCACTTAGGGTTTTTGGTTGCTAATATTGAAAATCACTTAGGAGTAATAAGGTGTTCAAAGGTTAAGTATTGTGTGTAGTCCAACATTGTGAAAGAGAATTTGAGAGGAGTTGTTTAGTGATTAAAAACCTTGCATTGGAAAAATAAAAGGAGTGGTAAAACAATATTTTTGTGCACTATTTTTGAGGAAAGGTTTCTTATATGGATGGTTGAAAAATGTTGTGCTAACTAACCTTTGAAGTGGCATAAAAGGATAGAATAATTTTTGAGACAGGTTTTTGAGAGCTCATCTCCATCAAAAGCAAGCTAAGAGGTATGGTAACATTACTCCTTATTTGAGGTATTTGGTTGGGCATATCTTGTGATGTCATAAGGAGGAGATATAAGGATTAAGTTCATATGCATTGTTGGAAATGTTTGAGCTAGGGTTTGTGCTTCATTGTTGAATGGTTTTGGAAACATTTGGGATAGAGTTTGAGAACAAGTTGTGCTTCCATTATTGAAAGAGATTGAGACATTTGTGCTAGAAATTGTGAACTACTTGTACTAGGTTTGAAGACAAGTTAGTGCATCATTGTGAAACCTTTTGAGCATTGGTTTGAGAAATATTGAAAGCAATTGTGAAAGTGTTTGAGATCAATCTTGTGAGGGAAATTTATGCATTAGTGTGGTTGATATTTGAGAGAAAATTTGCAAGAAAAATAGATCAGTTTTGTGAAGCAATTTATACACTATTTTGATTTGATTTGAAAGGGATTTTGCAAGAGATAGAGATTGGATTAATTGAATGCAAGATTTGTGAATGTGAAGAACATATTGGGTTTTTGATAGTGCATATCATTCTCTATATGTTCTAGAGGTTAAATGAATTCTAAGTAGAATATGTCTGTTTGAAGAAAGTATTTCTGAAAGAGATTTAAGCTTTGTTTGTATGCAAGATTTGGAAATATTTGAGTAGGTTATGAGAATATTGAAGGTAGATTTGAGCAAGTCTTTTGAGAAGGCTTGAAGGTAGATTTGAGCAAGTCTTTTGAGAAGGCTTGAAGGTAGATTTGAGCAAGTCTTTTGAGAAGGCTTGAAGGTAGATTTGAGAAAGTCTTTTGAGAAGGCTTGAAGGTAGATTTGAGAAAGTCTTTTGAGAAGGCTTGAAGGTAGATTTGAGCAAGTCTTGTGAGAAGGCTTGAAGCAGATTTGATTTGAGAAAGTCTTGTGAGAATACTTGAAGTAGATTTGAGATAGAATTGAGAGCAAGTTTGGGTAGATTTGATCAAGACTTGTGTAAGTTTGGGAGATTTGAGATAGAGTTGAGAGTAAGATTTGATGCTAGATTTGATCAAGCTTTGTTTTAAGTCTTGGGGCATATTGGATAAGAGTTGAGCAAAGCAAAGGGGATAAAGTTCTCCTATGGAGAGATATCCATGAACCAAAGTAGAGGGGATAGAGTTCTCCTATGGAGAGAGATCCATGAACCAGAGCAAAGGGGATAGAGTTCTCCTATGGAGAGAGATCCATGAACTAGAGCAAAGGGGATAGAGTTCTCCTATGGAGAGAGATCCATAAACCAAAGTAAAGGGGAATAGAAAAATTATAAAATCAAAAAAAAAAATTATCTATGAGAAGATCCATGAACTAGAGAAAGGGATAAAGTTCTCCTATGGAGAGAGATCCATGAACTAGAGCAAAGGGGATAGAGTTCTCCTATGGAGAGAGATCCACGAACCAGAGCAAAGGGGATAGAGTTCTCCTATGGAGAGAGATCCATGAACTAGAGCAAAGGGGATAGAGTTCTCTTATGGAGAGAGATCCACAAACCAGAGTATTGGGGATTGAGATCTCCTTTGGATAGAGGTCCATAAACATTGTAATAGGGAATTGATTCCCAAGAGATTTGTTGAGAAAATTTAGAAGAAATATTTTCTCCGTGGATGTAACCCACATTGGGTGAACCACGTTAAATTTGTGTCTCTCATGTGTGTGATGATTTGTGCATTGCTTTGATTATTGCTATTGATATTGCAATTGATAATATTGGATAATATTGTTTGGGAAAGAAAAGTAAAAGTTGATCTTATACTGTTCCCCCCCTCTCAGTATAAGCTTGTGTTCTTCATAGTTTTCTCTACTTCAATCCCTTCTATTTGTGGTTCATCATTCCACACTTTCCCACCTCATTCATCAGAGACTGTGGCATTCATTTGTCCATCCTGTGACTTCCATGTTTGTACATTATCATCTTATCTCTACAAGAATTTCTTATCTACTACCAGTGGGTATCTGGACTTATGAGTTTTTTTCTCACCTAAAAATCCACCATTCCACAATCTTGGTTACACTCTATTTTGTCTTCTATGCCATTGTATGTATATTTTCTTCAATTAGACTTATCTTGGGGTGTCCTTCATGTTTATAATAATCCTCTTGCTCATAATAATATCTCCATGGGCAAAAATATGGTATTTTGCTAATATTCTAGTTAAGATCATTATTTTCATGATTATTTTATAGCTTTCCTATCTTAGGTCTATTAGTCTTCTTGAAAACATGTGTCTTTCCTTTGTTCAGGATATTAAATATTTCCTTGAAGTTATCATTAGGGTTGTACCTCCACTATTGAGGTATAGCCCATAGTCCTAGCTTCTTAAGCCTATGATATAGTTCTTGTTTTTACCCTTTTGTAGTTACTATAATGGGCCGATGAGTAAAGGGATACTTGAAAGTACCTTTTTTTTAAATTAGGGTAGAAGAAGGGGTTTTGAAAGGTTTCCCAAACCTTTTAAAAAAAATTTACAAGAAGGTAATCCAAGAAACTTCTAAAAGAAACACAAAAATTACAAATAGGCATCCTTCCATACCATACAAACATCAAAAACTTAGGAAAAATAAGTCTCATTAAATAAAAGTTATCACTTATTGAACACAACAAAAACTATAGCAATTTGAAACAATAGAGGAACAAACTTCTTTTTTATCTTGAATTTTGATCCCACTATCTACACACTTGATTGAGTTTTATGAGTAAAACACTTTGCACCAATCTCAATAACTCATTATTCTCAAAAATGTGTAGACAAGTTCCCTATAACCAAATCCAACCAAACACTGAGCCCTTATTGCATTATTCCAAAATTATCCATATAGTCTACTTCATTATTTCCTTCCCTATAAATATGATTAAATTCTACTACCTCTATAAGCCTTATAATATGCCGAGCTTCACCAATTATAGAGGCTAAATCCCAATTGACTTCTATATCTTTTTCATCATCTTAATCATGTTTAAGGAATCCTCTTCTATAATTACTTTTTAACCAGAATATTATGACCAACTTTATTCCCACACACATAGCACGAGCCTTTGCAAAGTGGCTAGACTAGTCCCCTAGGGCCTTCATCAAGTACCTTTCTTGTTGATTTTAGTGCCAAATGAGACATTGATGGCATCAGTTGCCTAAAAAAATCCATGGTAAAGACTCTATCTATGACAGTGTGGCAATAGGAAATATTTTTCCATGAAACCATACAATCTTATAACTATTCCCTCTATCAAAAGGGTTTTGTAAGATGTATTTACTTGTATGGTTAGTCGAGGTATCTATTCATAGATGGCCTTTAGTGCAGGCTACAAGAATTCTTTTTTGAAGTAAATAGTAAGACTCGGACTTGCCTAGCAAGTTATTCCAGTCTACAAATGCCAAATACTACCCTTGGTTGTTCGCTTTATTCACACTTATCTAGGGTATAGTACCAATAGTGTGGTAGAAGGACAACCACATAAGATATGAGAAAAAAAAATATTCCATGCAATGATATTTCTAGTTGGGTGAGTTGTTCATGCATTCTCTCGCATAGATAATGAGCCCAATCAAAAAAGAGGGGATTATCAAATTGGTCTGAATGAGACTAGTCATAATAGTAGGGGTTGGAAATGGCATATATCATAGCAAATTGGTAATCATGAACCTCCTTGTTAGTTGGTATTCCAAAGATGATGGCTACAATGGAGAACATCTCCAAGTATTTGAATTTTGAAATTTTAAAGGGAATCTTAGGGAGATTATCTCCCACTAGGGGATTGTGCAATTGTGAATGAAGCCAAACTTTGAAAAACTTGCCCCCTTCAACATGTCTCTTCAAATCATAATATTTACTTTGAGACTCAAAATTAAAGGTCTTGGGGGAAACTCTAGGCTTGGACTCTATAGCAAATATTTTTGTAAAGACTTCTAGGGTAAGGTGGAATATAATTTACCCTTGGTAATTTTGAATGGTTCTTAATTGGGGATTATAGAACTTGGTGACTATGAGCACCAGTTCTGGATAGGGGTGTGTAGGTTTATAGATATAATAATGGAGAAAATAATTTCATGCGAATGAACCTAGGCTACTCAGGGAGATTCCTTAGGCTACTCATTGTTTAGCATTCTCCCACAGTTTCTTATGCTTGCTTTTCATAGTTATCTTTATGTTCCAATTTGACATGTCTAGTCTTGGAGCATATTTTATTTCTATTATTTTTAGGTTGTGCTAGATGCTCTTGCATTATCATCCATTGCTTAGTGATCTAAGGCTTAGATAAGCTTTTGTATCGTGTCTCTATAAATTTTCATAGCAATATTTTTATAGCTTGTAGCTTAAAATAATTTGTGTGTAATTGTTTTCTTTTACTCTACAATTCTTCTTTGTGAAGTCAATTTTTTCTAAGTGTTATCTATGTGAAGCATTGTATTGGTTGTTGTGTAGTTATTGTGTAATTTGAACTCCGAGTCACTTTTATCAAAACCCACTTTTCTCATCATTTTGGATCATGCAAAGATATTTACATGTTAGTTGATTTTCTTAGTTGTCATAGCTTTTGGCCAATGATTAAATGACATGGAAAAATTGGAGTTGGTTAGCTCCAATTTTGGCCAATTGGCTTAGTGAATTTAAAATTATTATGGCTTGTTTTATTATCATGCTTTTCTATGTACATATGTTACAAGGGATTGAAGGAACCTTACACAAAGTGTTTCAGGTGATGTCCATTTATCGATATTGGAAAAATCTAGCCACTCTCATCTGATAGATAATACACATTGTGTTCCCATTTGGTGGTGATTTGATATGGTCCCAACTAGAATGAATCAATTTTTTGGTGGTTTTCGAGTTTTAATTTATCTTCCTCCCATTTGAGAATGAGGTCGATTTAATAGTCTCAAAGCATCGCATTTTTTGTTGAACCATAACTTGGTCATGACTAAGTGGCTTTAGTAATTATAGTAAGATTTTTCTCTCTACTCCTCCAATAGCAATAGTTGTACCATTCATGCCTCTACCACTTTCATGTTATAAAGTTTTGCTTGAGCTATTAGCTTCATAGCTGGTAGCTCGATATGTAATGGGAGAATAACTTCTTTACCATAAACCAATGAATAAGGGGAAGATTTTAATGACTTATTCACTATAATTTGGTCCATCCATAATGCTTGATCTAGCAACAAGTGACAACTCCTCTTATTTTCTTCAATAGTCCTTTTAATGATTTTCAAAAGGTTCTTATTGGTTATTTGAACACAAGCTTATACTGAGAGGGGGGGGTGAACAGTATAAGACCTCTTTTTACTTTTTCCTTTATACTTCAAAACAGTAAAGCAATATACCCAAAGCAATATCAAAACAATGCACAATATCATCCACAAAGTGACACCAATTTTAACGTGGTTCACCCAGAATTCCTGGGCTATGTCCACAAAACTTTTCTCTAAAAGTTATCTCAAAGTTCTTTGGGAAACATTCCCAATTACAATGTTTATGAGCCTCGGCCCAAAGGAGACACCTTCCCCTAATCTAAATTTATGAGCCTCTGCTCAAAGGAGATACCTTCCCCTCTACTCTGGAAATGATCCCTTAGAAGATCAACTGCCTCTACATCTTGCCAGCACGTGGAACTCCTTTCCATCGAAGACCTCCTATCCTCAATGCTTATCCTAAGAGACCTCTGCCTTCTATGATCACATCACAGTAGCTTAGCTACCTATACCAAACACAATTAGTCGGTCTAGTACAAGTATTCCTCTGTCTGTCAGATCTGTCCAACTCTTTGAACAAATAAATCCTTTGCACACAAGCCTTCTCAAAGACTTGCCAAATCTGTCCTTAGGTTCTTCTCAAAGAACCAATGTACATATGTCCTCAAGTTCTCTGATAGAACTCTCAAAAACTCAGCTCATAAGTCCTCTGCTAGGACCTGTCCAAATCTTCTCACAAGTCCCCACCGAACTTGTCGACAACCTGCTCACAAGTCCCCACTGGAACCTATCAAAAACCTCAGCAAGCTCACCAAGAAAAACTTGCTTAGCATGAACCCACAAAGAGAATTGTTAGAGACCCAATGCAATTCACAAACCTCATAGAAGCATAAAAAGAATTGTTAGAGACTCAATATGTTCTATACTTAACTCCCAATCTCAATCTCAAATCTCATAGAAGCATAAATAGAGTTGTTAGAGACCCAATATGTTCTATACTTAACTCCCAATCTCAATCTCAAATCTCATAGAAACATAAAGAGAATTGTTAGAGACCCAATATGTTCTATACTTAACTCCCAATCTCAATATCAACTCAATCTCAATATCAAAAGAATAAGATAGATGTAGTATGCTTTTCTCAAGAATATGAAACACAACCCAACAATTGCCAACCATGCAATATCTCATATAACAATGATACTTATATTCTTTTTACCAACAACTAGGGTTTCATCATCTCAATGCAAGTAGCAAGACTTACTAACATAAACCCTAGTGCAAAAAAGCTTCCTCTTACTCATCCAGAATTATGCATTCACCCAAAAATTCATCAATGACTTTAATGCATAAACAATCTTCAATATTCAGAAAATAATATTTACACCAAAAATACTTAGTAGACAACCTTTTCACTCCAAACTTAATTTCAGAAAATATACCATAAACAACATACATGGAATAAGTTGCCCATACCGTTACTTTGATGAAGAAGGAGAACTCAAAATCTATCACAACACTAACTCTCAATTTGCCACCAATTAGAGTTAGCAACTATACAATAATACACAATAATAAAGATCCAAATATAACACCTTATTTCTCCAACTTAGTAAAAACCACCAAAGTACAATAACATACAAAGTAAAACCTCTTTACACCTTATTACTCCACATAAACATTAAACATCAATAAAACAATGTCAAAAACAATTATGATACCTTAACCTTATACCTCCCGCGCATTCACAGCCACCATCCTTTGCACACCGCGACCAAAAGAAAATCCAATGAAGAGAATCGAACGCGGCACCTCTGCCTTCTAGCGCTTATGCTTAAACGACACCACCGTTGGATCACAAGTGCCCAATGAAGTAATACACCGTTGCCCTCTCTTTTATCTTCCTTTGATGCCAAGAATCTAGAAAACGTAAACGTCTTCCACAAACTGCATGCAAACAATCCATTGTCGTCAAGCAAAAAGGTAAGGATGCAGCCCAAGCTCAAATCTGAGTTTGCCGAGCATAGTCTCCAAGACAGAATAATCATGATTTCAAAGACGTCAATCGGAGATTCGAAAACATAGAGCAAACTCAACTTGAAGACACCAAGCACTGTTCGAAGGAAAACAAAACAAATACAAATCGCAGACGCCAAGCGCAAATTGAATGAAATAGTGCAAATGCAAATCACGGACGCCAAGCACAAATTGAACGAAACAGAGCAAATGCAAATAGCGGACGCCAAGTGCAAATCAAATGAAACAGAGTAACCACAAATCGTAGATATCAATAATAATCAGAGGTGCTCACTATTGAAAATCATGCCAACTTATATAGCCATTTTTCCTTAACTGTTTGACGTCGGCGCTCCTCCAACGATGGCAACATATCGGTGAAATAATTCTTGTTTCTTCCGTCGCTTAAGGGTTGAAAGACCCTTTAATAATAATTATTATTATTTTATTAATAATAAATTAAACTTGGACCTTTGACAAAGGTTTGAGTTAATTTAATTATTAATAATAAACATGGACCTTTGCATTAAGTTAAGCTTGGTTTTAATAAAAACCCTTAATGAGTCCAAATGGTTTTAAGAAAAACCTTTAGCCTTGTCACCATGGTTTTAATAAAAACACTTTAACATAATGAAGCTTCTCAAGATATTCTTGACATCACATTCTTTTGATATCAACACAAAAATGCCTTTTGACATCAATGACAACTTATACATTTGAGCAAAGGCAATGTACCCAAAGTACCCAAAATTGCCAACAATCTCCCCCTTTGTCATTGATGGAAAACCTTTATTGAAAACACTTCTCAAGAGCCAAAATTGAAACCAACTAAAACCAACTGTGCTACCAACTAAGAATCTTCCTTTGAAGTTTTTCTCCCCCTGACTTGAAGCTTTCCTCTTCACTTTGAAGCTCTCCCCATTACTCATATCTCTCCCCCTTTGTCATCAATGGCAAAGGGCCACATTTGGGGCTCGGGACTAAGAATTAGCCTCTTAGCTTAGTCCCTCCCCCACCTCCTGATGAGGTGATTAATTCTGGGGTGGGAGTACAACTCCCAATTTTTCCCTTAGATACTCAAACGTATCTCTTGGAAGAGGTTTGGTGAAGATATCTACAATCTGATCTTTAGTAGACACATACTCTACCTTGACCTGTTTCTCTTGCACTTTTTCCCTTAAAAAATGATACTTTATGGAAATATGCTTTGTCCTTGAGTGCATTACCGGATTTTTGGAAATACTTATGGCACTTGTATTATCACAAATTATGGAGATGGGTTGTTTCATGCTTGACTTTGAAATCCTCCAAGGTGGTTTTCATCCATAAAACCTGTGTACACCCAACCACGTCTGCTATGTATTCAGCCTCTGCTGTAGATAAGGAAATTGAAGGTTGTTTCTTACTTAGCCAAGAAACCAAAATCTTTCCCAAAAATAAAGCTCCACCACTAGTGCTTTTCCTGTCATCAATACCGCCTGCCCAATCTGCATCTGTATAAGCTATGAGGGTGAAATCATCACCTTTGGGATACCAAAGCCCAAAGTCCATAGTGCCCTTTAGATATCTGAAAATCCTCTTAACTACCATAACATGAGAATATTTAGAAGCTGCCTGAAATCTTGCTACTAACCCAACCGCCGCATGATATCTGGTCTGGTAGCTGTAACATATAATAAACTACCAATCATTGATCTGTAAAACCTCTGATCTGCTGCTGGAGATTCATCATCTTTACTCATCTTGCATCTTGTAATCATTGGAGTACATATTGGTTTGCTGTCTATCATCCCAAATTTCTTCAACATTTATTTGATATACTTTCCTTGAGAGAGAAATACACCATATTTTGATTGAGAAATCTGAAGACCTAAAAATAATGACAGCTCTCCAATCATAGACATCTCAAATTCCTTCTGCATGGTGTTAGCAAAATCTTTACACATCTGAGTATTATTTCTTCCAAAAATAATATCAACATAGACAACCATAATCAGCATATTATCACCTTCATCCTTAATATACAAATTGCTATCTGCCACACCTTTCCTGAAGCCTTGCTCATGAAGATACCTATCAAGTCTTGAGTACCAAGCCCTAGGTGCTTGCTTT
Source organism: Wollemia nobilis (assembly GCA_028583015.1). Lineage (NCBI taxonomy): Eukaryota > Viridiplantae > Streptophyta > Pinopsida > Araucariales > Araucariaceae > Wollemia > Wollemia nobilis. The sequence continues at coordinate 10,642,851 of JAQPPZ010000465.1, forward strand.
AACCCATACAAGGCATTTTTTGGTTTACACACATAGTCTGATTGTTCTGAGAGAGACACTCCTTCTGGCTGTTCTATGTAGACTTCTTCCAACACCCCATTTAGAAAAGTTGACTTTACATCCATTTGATACACTTTGAAATATTTGAAGCTTGAAAGGGCCAAAAACATTCTGATAGCTTCAAGACGAGCAACAGGAGCAAACGTCTCTTCAAAATCAACACCTTCTACTTGAGCATAACCTTTGCAAACTAGCCTAGCTTTATTTCTGACAATATTTCCATCCTCATTGAGTTTATTTCTGAATATCCATTTAGTGCCAATGAAATTCTTGTCCTTAGGTCTTGGAACCAAATCCCAAGTTTCACTTTTCTCTATTGTATTTAGCTCTTCATCCATTGCTTTTACCCAAAACTTATCTGCACATGCTTCACTGAAATATTTTGGCTCAATTTGAGATAATAATGAAACATTTGTAGAATCATGTGAGGGAATGACTCTTCTTCTTGTTTGCCTCCTATTTGGATCACCAATGATCAAATCTTTGGGATGATGTTTTGAACATATCGTGAAGGAGTTTTGGGAATTAGTTGTTGTATTTCCTCTTCTTCATCCGAAACCTCTCTCGAATTCTTCTTGACAAATTTCATCATTGAGTTCCTGGATTGGTTCTTTTATCCCTATATTTTCATCAACAGTTACATTTATGTTCTCTACAACTGTATGAGTTCTTTTGTTGAAGCATCTATAGGCCTTGCTTCTGTTGGAATACCCAAGAAATATTCCCTCATCACATCTAGGATCAAACTTACCCAAATTCTGATCTTCCCTTCTGATGAAGCACTTACTCCCAAACACTTTGAAGTATTTTATTGTAGTTGGTCTTCCTTTCCACAACTCATAAGGAGTTTTATGATGATTGACTCTAATTTGGACCCCGGTGATAATGTATACCGTTGTACTGACTGCCTCTTTCCAAAAACCATCTGAAAGTTTTGACTCATTCAACATAGCTCTAGCCATATTTTCAATAGTTCTATTTTTCCTTTCAACTACTCCATTTTGTTGAGGAGTTCTTGCTACTGAATATTCTATTTTGATTCCTTGCTGCTCACAGTATTCCACAAATTCATTTGAAGTGAACTCTCCTCCTCTATATAATCTTAAACATTTGATTCTCTTATCAGTCTCATTTTCAACCACTTCTTTGAAAGCTTTAAATTTTTCAAAAGCTTCAGATTTTTCTTTGAGAAAAGTAACCCAAGTCATTCTAGAATAATCATCTATAAAAAGCATGAAGTAGCTTTCTCCCCGAATGCTCTGAGTTTTGGTAGGGCCACATAAATCAGTATGAATAAGATCCAAAGGTTTTGAAGAAGTATACCCTTTTGATTTGAAACTAGTTCTGGTCTATTTTCCATGTTGACAAGGACCGCAAATGATGTTATGGGGCTTTTTTATTTTGGGCAAGTCTCTAACCGCTTCCTTGTTACTAATATTGATCAGATTATCAAAGCTCAAATGCCCCAATATTTTATGCCATAACCAACTCTCATATTATTGAGTTAGAAAACATTTTTCCTTTTTATCTCACTTAGCATGTAAAGATTGTTTGGAGTCCTTGTAGCACTAGCAATGAGTTTTCCATTTTTTTCTTTACTTATCTCACATCTATCTGAAAAGAAAGATACTATGTGCCCTTGATCACAAAGTTGACTCACACTTAGAATATTATGTCTTAGGCCTTCTACATAAAGCACATTTTTTGTTTTGGATTTCCCATCCAAACTAAGAGTCCCTTTACCACAGATTTTAGCTGACTCGTTATCTCCAAAACCGACCGTTCCTCTCGTTTGTTTCTTTTAAGACCAAAAACTTTTCTTTTTCACCAGTCATATGTTTTGAACAACCACTATCAAGATACCATTTTTCTACTTTGTATAGAGCATGAAAAGTAGTTTGAGCTATCATTGACTTAGATTTGATCTCATTTTTCCTTTTAGTGAACTCAAGGCTAGATCTATCCAAACTGCACATCCTGTTTTGATGCCTTGGATGATTTTTCTTCTTGTGAACAACTGGAATCCACTGCTCTTCAGGAGGAATATTGATCTTGCTCGAAGACCCTATTTATTGAATGGTGATACCATCCTTCTTTTGCTTTTCACACGGAGTATTATGTCTGAGAGCCAACTGATCCAACTTCACTCTAAGAGACATAACTTCTTCTTCTAGTTTCTTGCAATCGGCTTCCTTTCCTTTGAGAACCTCTGTTAGAACCTGTTCAACCTTCTTCCCTTCTTGACTAGAATTTTGAAGTCTATAACACTTTGAACCAATTCTGATCTTGCTATCTTTTCTTCCTGATATTGATGCTTGAGAACAGAATTATCTTCCCTAAATTTCTCAAGATTTCTCAAAGCCAAGAAGAATTCACATTTGAGATCGAACTCAACCTCTTCATATTTTTCTGAATCTGTATGATCCTCTGATAGATCCTTCTCCAAGCTGTTAGGCTCTTTCTGGAGAGACCCGCTCTGATACCAATTGAAGAACACAAGCTTATACTGAGAGGGGGGGGTGAACAGTATAAGACCTATTTTTACTTTTTACTTTATACTTCAAAACAAGTAAAGCAATATACCTAAAGCAATATCAAAACAATGCACAATATCATCCACAAAGTGACACCAATTTTAACGTGGTTCACCCAGAATGCCTGGGCTATGTCCACAAAACTTTTCTCTAAAATTTATCTCAAATTTCTTTGGGAAACCTTCCCAATTACAATGTTTATGAGCCTCGGCCCAAAGGAGACACCTTCCCCCAATCTGAATTTATGAGCCTCTGCTCAAAGGAGATACCTTCCCCTCTACTCTGGAAATGATCCCTCAGAAGATCACTTGCCTCTACCTCTTGCCAACACATGGAACTCCTTTCCACCGAAGACCTCCTATCCTCAATGCTTAGCCTAAGAGACCTCTGCCTTCTATGATCATGTCCACAACAACTCAGCTACCTGTACCAAACACAATCAGTTGGTCTAGTACAAGTCTTCCTCTGTCTGTTAGATCTGTCCAACTCTTTGAACAAATCAATCCTCTGCACACAAGCCTTCTCAAAGACTTGCCAAATATGTCCTCAGGTTCTTCTCAAAGAACCAATGTACCTCTGTCCTCAAGTTCTCTGATATAACTCTCAAAAACTTAGCTCACAAGTCCTCTGCTAGGACCTGTCCAAATCTGCTCACAAGTTCCCACCTGAACCTGTCCACAACCTGCTCACAAGTCCCCACTAGAACCTGTCCAAAACCTCAGCAAGCTCACCAAGAAAAACTTGCTTAGCATGAACCCACAAAGATAATTGTTAGAGACCCAATGCGATTCATAAACCTCATAGAAGCATAAAGAGAATTGTTAGAGACTCAATATGTTCTATACTTAACTCCCAATCTCAATCTCAAATCTCATAGAAACATAAAGAGAATTGTTAGAGACCCAATATGTTCTATACTTAACTCCCAATCTCAATCTCAACTCAATCTCAATCTCAAAAGAATAAGATAGATGTAGTATGCTTTTCTCAAGAATATGAAACACAACCCAACAATTGCCAACCATGCAATATCTCATATAACAATGATACTTATATTCTTTTTACCAACAACTAGGGTTTCATCATCTCAATGCAAGTAGCAAGACTTACTAACATAAACCCTAGTGCAAAAAAGCTTCCTCTTACTCATCCAGAATTATGCATTCACCCAAAAATTCATCAATGAATTTAATGCATAAACAATCTTCAATATTCAGAAAATAATATTTACACCAAAAATACTTAGTAGACAACCTTTTCACTCCAAACTTAATTTCAGAAAATATACCATAAACAACATACATGGAAGAAGTTTCCCATACCGTTACTTTGATGAAGAAGGAGAACTCAAAATCTGTCACAACACTAACTCTCAATTTGCCACCAATTAGAGTTAGCAACTATACAATAATACACAATAATAAAGATCCAAATATAACACCTTATTTCTCCAACTTAGTAAAAACCACCAAAGTACAATAACATACAAAGTAAAACCTCTTTACACCTTATTACTCCACATAAACATTAAACATCAATAAAACAATGTCAAAAACAATTATGATACCTTAACCTTATACCTCCCGCGCATTCACAGCCACCATCCTTTGCACACCGTGACCAAAATAAAATCCAACGAAGAGAATCGAACGCGACACCTCTGCTTTCTAGCACTTACGCTTAAATGACACCGTCGTTGGATCACAAGTGCCCAATGAAGTAATACACCGCTGCCCTCTCTTTTATCTTCCTTTGATGCCAAGAATCTGGAAAATGTACAAACCGCATGCAAACAATCCACTGCCATCAAGCAAAAAGGTAAGGATGCAGCCCAAGCTCAAATCCGAGTTTGTCGAGCACAGTCTCCAAGACACAGAATAAGCATGATTTCAAAGACGTCAATCGGAGATTCAAAAACATAGAGCAAGCTCAACTTGAAGACACCAAGCACTGTTCGAAGGAAAATAGAACAAATGCAAATCGCAGACGCCAAGCGCAAATCGAACGAAACAGAGAAAATGCAAATCGCAGATGCCAAGCGCAAATTGAATGAAACAGAGCAAATGCAAATCGTAGACGCCAAGCGCAAATCAAACGAAATAGAGTAACCACAAATTGCAGATATCAATAATAATCGGAGGTGCTCACTATTGAAAATCATGCCAACTTATATACCCATTTTTCCTTAACTATTTGACGTCGGCGCTCCTCCAACAATGGCAACATATCGGCGAAAGAATTCTTGTTTCTTCCGTCGCTTAAGGGTTGAAAGACCCTTTAATAATAATAATTATTATTTTATTAATAATAAATTAAACTTGGACCTTTGACAAAGGTTTGAGTTAATTTAATTATTAATAATAAACATGGACCTTTGCATTAAGTTAAGCTTGGTTTTAATAAAAACCCTTAATGAGTCCAAATGGTTTTAAGAAAAACCTTTAGCCTTGTCACCATGGTTTTAATAAAAACCCTTTAACATAATGAAGCTTCTCAAGATATTCTTGACATCACACTCTTTTGATATCAACACAAAAATGCCTTTTGACATCAATGACAACTTATACATTTGAGCAAAGGCAATGTACCCAAAGTACCCAAAATTGCCAACATTATTCAGCCAACCCATTCCCTTATGGGTAATAAATGGATGACATCTTCAAATTAATACCATATTTGCTGGAAAATTTAATAAATACTTGCCCTATGAAGGTAGATCCATTATCGCTTACCAATGCATCTAGGATGTCGAATCTTGTTATCAAATTTTCAACAAACTTTATCACTAAGTCCTGATTGGCTATCTTTGTGGCCACTGCTTCAACCCATTGAGTGAAATAATCAATTGTTGTTAATATATATTTGTGGTCTACTAATGAATTTGGGTTTATGACTCTAATGAATTCTAACCCCCATTTTTGAAATGGTTCTTTGATTACAATTGGATGTAATGGAAGTGAAGCATTCCTATTTCTTCCAACAAACCGTTGATATTTTTTGCAAGACTAGACCACTTTGAATGAGTCTACAAAAATTGTAGGCCAATAATATCCTACTTTGAGGATTTTTGTGGTAGTGATTTGCCCTGAATAATATCCTCCAGAAAATCTTGAGTGAAATCAAATCAACACCTTCTCTTTCTATTCTAGTTTTATGTAATGCAAGAGTACTCCTCGAAGTTCTTCCTATATAGGTATTTTGGCAATAAAACATACTTCAAAGCTTATAATATTTAGCTTCGTGAGGCGTTCAACCCTCTAGGACATATTCCTGTTTGGAAATATTTTATTAATTCATCTACCTAATTAAGCTTCTTTGAATGCTACTCAATCCTAGGATTTCTCTTAATATCATCGTCTATGCACATATTGTACCCTTGCTCTACTATGGTGGCTAACTGTTGGCATAATGCTTTATTCCTTACCAGCTTGGTAGGGTGTATCTTGATGTCATATTTTTGAATTTTAGTAATCCATCCAACTCTTACTTTGTGATAAATAATGTTTGAACTTCTTCAAAGATTTTATGACAACAAACACCTGTTTTTCTATAAAATTGTAGTTATTTTGATAGTCATGGAATGTCTAACTTAAGTAAAATACTGGATGTTCATATTTTTTGTCATATTTTGGAGTCAAAACAACAACATAGCTATCTTTAGATCCATAGGCATACAAAATAAAATATCTACTAAAATATGGATTGATAAAAAATGGGTCATTTTTAATAGCTTGCTTAATTTTTTCAAATGTCTTATTTCTTTATGGGGTCCATTCAAATATTGTGTCCTTCTTTAAAATCTCTATCATAGGTTTAGCAATTTGTGCAAAATTTGACATGAATTTTTAGATAAAATTGACTTGCTCAAAAAATGATTGTAGAGCCTTCTTGCTTAAGGGGAGGGAGAGAGATAAGATGACTTGAACCCTTTTTGTATCAATGCCCATTCCTTGCTTTGGGACTACTTGGCCTAAAAGCTTACCTTTATGAACAACAAAAATTGATTTCTTTGAGTTTAATTATATCTTGAATTCACAACGCTTCTAAAATAAATTTTAGGTGCCCTAAGTGTAGTTGCTTGTCATGAGAGAAGATTGTCATGTCATCTAAGTAGATGACAATTATCTAACTAACCAAGTGGGCAAAGCAAAATCTATGGCACATTGAAAAGTAGCACCAGTATTTGATAACCCAAAAGGTATTCTTTGATATGCAAAGGTTCCCCACTTGGTAGTAAATGTTATCTTATGTTGATTTTCATCCTTCACCCATATTTGGTTATACCTTGAAAATATATCTAAGAGAGAATAAATCTATATCGCTACCACTATTTACAAGATTTAATGAATTTGAAGGTGGTAGTGGTCATTTAATGATGCCTTATTCAGGTTTAAAAAATCAACATAGAGGTGAATGTCTCTATTTTTTCTAACTGACACCAGATTGGCAACCCATGTGGAGTGCTTGATAGGATATATCATTTTAGCATTCAATAGTTTAATAATATTTTTTTCATGGCCACTTATATCTTGGGATTAGCTAGCCTCTATTTCTACTTGAATGGCTTAGCTTCATGGTCTAGCTCAATGGTGTGTTGAATTACTTTTTTATCGTAAACTTGAAGATCATAATCGATATAGGCTATTATATCTTGATATTACATACATAGTGATTTGAATTGATCCACTTCTTCTATAGTACAATGGACTCCAATATTCAAACTCTTGTCTAGCTCAATTTCAATTTCTCTATAGGCTTATTCTTCTATTTTCATCCATTGAACTGCATTTTTGTTGTTATTATCAAACAAGCTCTTTAGAGTAAATAGACCTTTATGGATATGATTATTCTTCAACCGAATAATATCCTCCTGCTTGAATTCCTGGGATATCTCCTCTTGTTGAGATGAGTAGATTGCCTCCCTCATCAAGAAATCAATGATTTTATGGTCATCTTTGAATACTTGCCAAAATATTTCTTTTTCTAGGATTGTTATTCTGAAAACCAGTGTTACTATGTTTTTCTTATTTAGACAATATTCTGCTATAGGCATATAATTTGCTCTTTGAGAAGCAAGCGCACCATCCAACTCATTTTTCTCTCATGGAATAGCTTTTATATTTAGATATTCAAAGATTTCCATCAAATCCCATACCCTATTTTGGTATGCTTTTAGATAATGATGTCTACTATTATATTTCTCTGTTACCTGATTGACTATGAGTTTAGAGTTGCCATAGATTATAAGCATCTTAATGCTCATATATTCTACTTGCATCAAACCAAGGAACAAGACCTCATATTCAGAAACATTATTGGTGCAAATCCAAGTTAGTCTGTAGGAGAAACTCTTGATTTCTTTTGAAGAAGATACTAGCATAACCTTAGCTCCAACTCCATTTTTGCATTTAGCCCCATAAAAATAAAGCTTCCAGAGTTCTAACTTCCACAATTCTTGATTTGTAACTCGCTTAAATATTTCTATGCTCTAATATTAGGACATGATATACCAATCTCAATCTCAACTAAGATGTAATTATATAAAGAGAATTCACCCATTATCTATAATTCTTCTAGAATATTCTTAAGGATCTATGGTTTCTCTAGATATATTCATCTTCTTCAATTTTCTCAATATGATAAGTAGTAGGTTTCTCTAGAATTATTTTGATATTTTTACCTTTATGTGGAATTATAATATGAAAATAATCCATACACGTATAGCCTCCCAAGTTTGTTGTGAATTCTTAGGAAATACAGGGACCAAAGTATAGTTCTAAGTCAACCACTACTACCTATTGTATTACAGTGATCTATGGTGCTCTATGAAGTGTCATGGAAAACTCTTTGATTACCCCCACTATTTTCATAGAGATACCATCTAATTGGAGGACTCCAAGACATGAAAATGTATATTCCATACCCATAATTTCACATATTGCTTTGGGTATTAAAGTAGTTGTAGCTCCAAAATAAATCATACAATTATGAACGATCCACCCTTCTCTTCTCAATCATATATAAAAAGGGGGTGGTCTATTCTTCAAGGCTCCAAGAGTTATTGAATCTTGAGCAAGATTGTACTTTGAGCTTGGTTGATTTCCTAGAATGATTTTCTTCAATGAAGCTCTGAGTAAGTCTATCTGTCTAAGGATCATCAATGCATCATACATACTTGATTTAGAAGGAGTATTTTTTAGCTCTTCTACTATGTTGAAGTTGGGCACTTCTACTAGATTCTTTTCTTTTTTCTTTTCTAGTTCATCGAACCTTTTTTTGTATTCTTGAGTAGATTCTATTCTTATATCTTTATTATTAAATGGAATATGAGATTATCCCACGCTTGTTCCTTTGTCTCGGGTAATATCTCTTTATATTTTCTGGTTGTTTATAATTAAATTATTCTTTTCATGGCTCTAGCATAGATGGACCTTTTTCTAGCTCTTGTTTTTTTTAAATTTACATGGTGGAATCGGTAGCCACCACGAATCTGGATAGGTTGTTCGACTTTTATGGCCACCACAGTATTATGTGCTGACTGTCTTGAAAGCTGCCACCGAGATCTTCGTGTAGTCCACCCTTATAACCACCATGCCACAATCATTTTAAACCTTTTAAGCTGTTGAAAGCACCAGGAAAGGGACAAGTGTTCAGTCCGATGAGGCTCGAGATTTGAACCTTGGACCTCCACCCCCTTATGAGATTTGGTTGAACCAATTGGTCTACACCTCGGACCTTTTTTATGGCTCTTGTTGAACCAGGGCTTTCCTGATATTGTGTAGAGCTTGCTCTTTAGGCTTTTGAGATTGAGTTAGGACTCGAAATGGTTCTAGCTTCTAAGGATCTACCTAAATTGGATTTTTTTTAATCTAGTTAACACGGATATGCATTATTCCTCCACAAGATCTTGAATGATCATGATATGCTCTGGTTCCCACGTCATGTTGACTTGACCTTTTTGAGCTCTTTTAGCCTTTTCAATGGTTAGATGTGCATGATATTGATTCATAACATAGGTATCGTATCTACATTATGAGGATTATTGCATACTATACAACAAGGGTGGATTTCAGGTTTTGACATTGTTAAATCTTGATCTTGGTAACTATTGTTGACCTTTTCTACAGTATTACTACTAGAAGCTTTCTAATCTCTAGTGATATATGGAAATATTTTGGGCTAGAATCTCTTTGCTTCTCTCTTCTCACTTGTTTTCACTTTATTATTCAGCATATTTAGTGTAGACAACTACAAATACTTTAACTACAACCTCGATCACGACAGAATCTTTTAAGTTTTTATAACAAATATTTTCATTCACGTTCGATTAAAACCTCCATCACCTCCACTCGTACAGGACTAAAAGCTAGAATTCGTCTCAATTACGAGAATAGTGAAAAATAAAATAGTCTGGATGTCCAGAAACTCTTTTCTGCAATGCAACTTTTGTTGGTCTAAATTGGTTGCTTTTGCGTAATGTTATTTCCATGGGAAACTTGACACGCAATGTGTGACGGGACTCATGGGAAACTATCCAGCGCTCTTAAAAAATGGAATCCTCCATTATTGAAGGTACCGAGAGGGCACGAAGATCAGACACTATTTTTTTTCCCTTTGGTACGCGCCAATTATGTCCGATTGCCCTCTGCATAATTGATAGAAATAATTGCACCATGGACGGTGCAAGATTAGCAAAAACGTGTCCCCTTTAGCATAGAAAAATAATAATAATAATTTTACCAGAACAACATATATTCATTGCAACCAGAAGTCTCTCAGGAATACGGTGACCGATTCTGAGCGATTAGGTGGTAATGAATATTGATGATGTAAAGAATGGTCCTCGCTCAAAACTTTCTAGCGACGTGTTGAAAAACTGAGATTTGTGGATGCTACCAGCAAGCTAGGTATGCCTAATGGGCCCCACAATCCCATCACTCTTTAGGTAGTACAATGAGTCGCAGGCTATAGCCTTCCATAGAGCCGTGCACTCACTTCTCCCATTATTATTATAAATTTTTATCACCTTCATCGTGTAGGAAATCCATAATGTCTCCTCTCGAAGCGTTTTCGGGCCGTGTTGGGATGCAAGGAGGTCCGAGTGTTCTGGAATGGGGAGGTCTACTATGTGGCAGTGTTAGATGCTGGAGCAACTATAATATAAATTGTTTTTTTTTACACGAGTTTACTTATACCATTTTTTTACAGTGATTGGTTTTTAAAAAGTTTAAAATCTTAACCACAAACCTTAATTTTTTATTATTTAACTCATCGTTAAGTAAATAATAAAAATCTTGTATTTCTAAAAAAAAAACTCAAAATCCTAATCATATAATGTCTCACGCAAACCTTCATTTTTTATTACGGAACTCATCGTTAGATAAATAACAAAAATCTTGTACCATGATTAAAACAACATTGAAGCATATGCTTGCACTTTGTTGGAAGATTGAATAATCACCATGTATCAATTTGTACTGGAGGATTAGCTCCAAGGAATAGGTGGATTGGTAAGTGTTAGTTTGGTTAGGTACTTGTTAAGAAGAGACCTAGGTTCAAACCTTGGTGGTGTTAGTTAGCAAAGGTAGTAGTCTATTTTATATCCTCTGAGTGCACGTCAGACCGACAACGAAGGTACAAAAGCCGAACGATCGACGATCCCCATCGGCAAATTAACAATAACGAGATGTATAGGTTTGTTGTGTGCATTCCAAGGTGGTTTGAACCCTGCACTGACCAATTACTAAAAATAGTGGTTGTACCAACTCTTTTATGTAACCAAAAAATTTTGTATTGGAGATTTTATTAGATGTCCTTAAACGTTATCTTGTAAAACGTATTCATAGTATACAATAAATTTTATTTGCAACGAGGTTATTCATGTGTATAATATTATATATATATATATATATATATATATATATATATATATATATATATATATATATATATATCGATTTTTATATTGAATGAGCATAGAGTATTTTCCACCAACAATGTCTACCAAACTATTTAATTAAAGATATATAAAATATTAATTGTTATAACATTTTTTTTTAGGATTGAATTTGGATCACATCACCGATAATACAAGTGACGTCTTTGTCGGTAGACCACACTCACGAGGATTTAATATTTTAAGTATTTTAATAGAAATATACCAAATAGTTTTAAGTTTAATAGATACCATTTTAATTACTAAAGCATACCAAATAACACTTTTATCAAAGCATAAATGAAATGTTGAAAGTGCAAATATCAATGTAATAAACAATTTTTCATACTCCAATTGAGGTATGTCAAACAACCCTTGTTTATATTAGAATAACATTAGCATACAATATACAACATGCAAACACTAAAACATCCAACCCTTTACAATGAGAAGCATTCCTTTATTTATAACTTTTACTGAGCTAAACTAAAACTAACTACTATGAACAATCATGAGCATAATTGATTGCACACAATCTTTAGGATGAGCTGGCACCACTCAACATCTTCAGCACATTCAACATGTCTTTTGTCAAGTGGTTATGACTTGCAAAATCATGAGACATGCTTAAGTGGAGTGGTTGACGCTTTTGGGCTCTAACAATTGCCATATGGTCCAATTGCTCTTTTTTGGAGTGTCGAGCTCCTTTCATTCTAATACCTTTTGGTTTGATATGCTATTGCTACCTTTCAGACTACATTTCTTTCTTCATTGTAAGTGTGCTAGACATTTTGAGTGCTCACATCCTTTTTTTTTAGAAGCTCTGATTCAAGGTACCGCTTCCTTTGACTTGCACTTCGGGCAGTTCTTTGTAGGATTTTTACTAGGCCAATTTTTTTGAAGGTTGAGCTAACATCATTGCTTTGGAAGTTTTGGCTTGCCTACTTTCGAAATGGTCCATAGGCTTTTGCATTGTGCCAAAGATTTTAAAGTGCATTGTAGATGTCATCGCCAAAAAGCTTCAACTTGCTTCCTTTGCAAGTTAGGCCTTAAGGAACATCAACTTGTTCCAGACACAATTTTTTGACTTTAATGAATGAGCAATTTCTAAGCAACTTCAAGCCCAAAATTGCTTCCTTAGGCTCTGACCAAAAAAATTAGCAAGCATGATGGGTCTAAAAAACTTCCCCCTTTTTCTCTCTTGCCATGAATTTTTGGGGTGACCTTCATATGAACCAACAAGCTTAAATGATTTGTGGAGGTTTCACAACTTGAAATATCTAGGATGCTTGTGTTTCCACAAATCACTAAGTATTAAGCTCCTTTTGATAGAAATATATGAGCTTATCTTGTTGGTTACTCTAGTGGACACCTCAGGCCTCTTTTCTTCGTCCATTTTTAATGGATTTATTCCATGAGGTCCCTTCTTGGTGCTATTTCGTAACTGCATCAAGAAATAGTGCATAATTGGATACACACTACAAACCCAATTGGATGAGAAATATAGTTCATTTTGAACCCATCCATCTCGATAAAGGGTGAGTCTATAACTGCTATATGGGACAAAATCTTGCCAAAGTTATAGGTCTTTTAGCTATCACTAGAGAAGCTCTAGGACTCCTATGAATGGTGAGGTCCAACTTAGCTTCTACCAAAAAGGCTATGAGCACTTATTTGTCCAATTTAGTTGGTCAACATAGCCTCATGGCATAAGGAGTTTAGAATTTTCTAGCAACTTTTAGCTAAGGTCTTCCCTTGTTAGCATCTCTAGATTTTTTATAGCACTGGCTACTTGATAGATCGATGGGGCTTTAGGTCCTATGTCTTACTTTTCTTCAAAATCAGTTTTAAGTGACAATATTACTCAAACATCTTCTTTCCAACAAGATTTTCTTGGTTTAGTGAAATTTTACTACAATTTGGTGAATCGCAAGGGGTTTTTGCTTATAGGAGAGAAGGAACCCATAAATAAGAGCCTTATCTATTGGGAACATAGTCTACGAGGTAAAATATTGGGAATTTTCAAGCCCAAGAGGATGGGAGAAGGACTTATTTCTTGAAGGGTAGGTTTGCTTGAGGGTTCATGAAATACTAAGATGGGAACTCCCATTTTATAGGCCTCTCTTATTGGTGAAGTCATTGAACTCACTCATCTATTTGGTCCTTTTCATCAATTTTGTTTTCTGAGAAGCTAATATGAAAGGAATCCTATGTATCTTAAACAATTCATGGGTGGTGGGTGATAATTTAGAGGAGGTTTTTCCTTAGTTATTTTTTTGATTCTCGGTTATGCTTGACTTGTCCAAACTTCATGACTTGCGCTAGCATTCCTCAAAATGTGCCATTATGTGTTAATGCATGTGATCTACATGGTAATGATTCATACACCTTCCCAAAATTTTGGTTTGTGTGAGTCATCCTTCAAATGTATGATAGATCTCATTTTTTGTTGTACCTCTTTATGATTGATTACATACAAAACTTAGACAAACATGTCCAAAGAGATTTTTTTTTAAAATAGATACATATTTGAAGTATAGTATAAATTTTGGTATAATTTTTATGCCAAATATTTCAAATGTTGTCCACCTATCATAATCAACAATATCCAGACCAGAGTGACCCAAAATTTCGATGCTTCCATCTTTCTATATTTTGGGATGCTTGATTTACGATATCTAAAATCCTATAGCTATCTGGTTTAAATAAGCAATAAGTTCCATTTTTGGTGTCAATAATTGCATTACAATTACGTAGTGAGAACTCATCTTCTATTTTCAAATCATCTACAAGCTCCATAAGACATTTTGGATCTCCTTCAACTAGATTGATGTTATATTCCTCTAGCTTTTAAATGTGGTAAGGGCTAGGTTTCTCCACATAGATCCTAATATTTCTTCCTTTGTGGGGAATCACCATATGCATGTAATCAAGAGATAGGTATCATCCAAGCTTTGCGATAAGCTCCCTTGACATGCAAAGCTTTAAAAGAAAAGAAATATCAACTACTATCACCTCTTAGATCACAGTGAATTCCAAAATATCATGCAACATCATAGGTACATCTTTGACCACTCCTACCATTTGGACTAGAGTCTTGTCTAACTATAGCACATCAAAACTAGTGTGAGTTTATTCCATACCCATTGCATTGCATACAATCTTAGACATCAACATTGTAGTAGCTTTAAAGTCCACCATACAATTGTGCACCACCCATCCCTCCATATGTAGAGACATATAGAAGGGTTGAGGCCTATTTTTGTCCATCCTTGGGGTCTATTTATCTTGAGACAAGTTTAGATCCAAGAAACTAGAACCACTTGATGATGTATTCTTTAGTATTTCTTTGAGAAAATCAATCTTTCTAGAAATTAACAAAGCATCATACATGCTAGTTATTGAGGGAGTCTTCTTCAATTCTTCTACAATGTTGTATCCTAACGCCTCTGACAAATTTTCTTCTTTCTAGATTGGATCCTTAAATATTCTTTGTTACTATTATGTTGCTTATTGTCTTTGCTTCCTTATGATTGAATGAAAATACAACTTCCTTAGGGCTTGTTCTCTAGTCTCCTCATGATCATTTTTGGGTACTTTTGGCTTTGGTTGCTCTTTAGATTACTCCTTAGGCTATTTTTTAGGCTATTTATTCTATGGTTGAGTTGAAGAATTTATATTATCAACCTTCTAGGGATCTTCTAGGAGAGGCATATTTCTAGATCCGGTCAATGTGTGACATGTTTTGAATGTTGAAGGTTATTAAGCTAGGAGGTTCTAATCCAGATCCATTAGAATGTCCACTAGCCCTTTTGACTCTCTTTTGGCTTTTTGAGCTACAACCAACTAACATTGGTGTTGATAGACCATACATATGTCAATATTATGGGGATCATTACAATCCAAGCACCAATAATCCTCTCAAGCTATAAATATCTCTTCCTCTTAGCTTCTAACAATAACAATTTGTTATCTATATTGTTATTCAATGCCTCTTATTCTCTTATGATGTAAGGGTGTATTATCTATGGCTACCATTAAAATCTCCTTTCAACATTTTTTCCCTCTATCATGGTGATCTTATTTGTTAAATTTTTTATAACTGATTTTAGCTTCTACATCTTTGTTGATTCTTTTGATTATAGAGTAGGTAGAGATTGCATTGTGATAGCCAAAGCAATAGGTTAAGGATATTTCCTGTGTGCAAGCAAAATAGTTGGTGAAGGAGTTGAGGGAGATGGAAGCAATGCTTATTGGTTGTGCTAGGGAATTTTTAGATAGTATGGCATCACAACCTTTGAAGGTAACTTATAAACTGAGATGAATATGTTCTCTGTTGTAACAACTTGAAAGATCTAAGAATATTGTATCTTATTTGACTATCAATTTTTTAAGCTTAGGTCTAGAAAAAAAGCACATAGACAGTAGATATAATCCTGAGCTTAGGAGAGTCTCACCTCCCAAGGTATTATCCTTTAAGTCTTGTTGAATCATATTTTGAAACGTATGTTCCCTTGAGGATGCTTCTATATGGAAGTAAATTGCATTAGTGAAAAGGAATCCCCTAGATCATTGAATTCTAGGATAAAAGGCTTAGCCAATTTATCCCATGTGTTGATGCTACCTTCTTCTAAAGAGAAGTACCATGCCAATACCTTCCCTTTGAAATATAAGGCTAGTAACTTGACCATTACGTCTTATTGTATGATACTTTACATAGTATCTAGGGTTGCTATATATTAGTAGTGTTCATATGCAGTCTTGGCACTACCATCATAAGAGGGTAAGGATTTTAGTGTAGCTTGCAAAATATCATGAAAATATTGGAGATTGAGGGCTTTGACATTGTTCCAACTAGGGTATATTCATTTAGCCATGGTTATATATGGGGATATAGTAGGTGGTTTTAGGGATATGGATTATAAATGAGTTGGGCTTTGGATGGAGAAGATCCAAATAGGTGAAAGTGATTTACCTTTCCTATATTTTCTAAAGGATGATAGCTCAAAAAACTATAGGGGTTCTTTTAACTTCTTGGTTTTCAATTTTGTGATCATAAGATTCAAGATCTATGCCTTCCAATAGAGTTGATAAAACTCTTGGGTTCTTCAAATGTGGAGTCACTAGGTGAATAGGTTGCTTATCTTCTTATGATACCAAGATCTTCATCATAATATTAATCATCCAAAAATGCGTGCATACCAAAACTCTTGTGCACATGATGACTTTGATAGTCTTTTGAATTTTGACTTTTAGTAAAGTAAGCTATTATGATTTATCCCACCAGACATGTCAAAACTATTGATTGCTTGATCCACCTAGGTATAGAATGTGCACCCTAGACCAAGGTCAAGATTGAATGAATCATAATTGCTTTTGAATCAACCTCTAAAGAAGGTTGATTCCTTTTTTAAATTCTATTATGTAGAATACTAAAGACAAAAAAAAGATAGGATTAAGAGGAGAGTAATGATAGAGATAAAGAGGTAAGGTTAAATAGATTGAATGAACGTGACCAAGGCTTAGCTAACAATGTTGTTTTTAGCTAAATGAGCATAGTACATCTTCTATAAGAAATATCCAATAGACCTTTCAATTAAAGATATGCAAAATACTTAAGTTTTACAACATTAAACATTCCAAGCACCCTAGAAAAAATATACCAAACAATTTCAATCTTAATAGATAATACTTATATTATTTAATGATACTAAATAACTTCGAGCCTAAAAAATAACACTTATTACCAAATCATAAATAAAATGTTGAAAGTGTAAATATCAATGTAAAGAAAAATTCTTCATACTCCAATTGAGGTAGGTCAAACAACCCTTGTTTATATTAGAATAGCATAAACATACAACCTATGATAGGTAACATTGAAATATTTGACCCTTTATAATGAGGAGCATGCCTCTATTTATAACTTTTATCAAGCTAAAATGCAACTAACTACTATGTATAATCACGAGTAGAATTGACTATGTATGATATTTAGGATGAGATGACATCACTTGACATATTTAGCACATTTATCACATCTTTTATTGTAGCACCCTAAAATTGGTGCAGTAAAACCTTAATAATTACACTTACTCTAGTAAATAATTCAAATTCAAATTTAAACCTCCAAAACCCCTCCCAAACCGCTGCTTAATCCATTTCTTCATTTCTCGTGCCATTTTTAGAGTTTATTTTGACCGTTTGACGATATCATCACCGATCAGATGATATCGCCTCAGATTGGACGATTTCGTCTAGGCTAGGACGTCCAGACGATCTTGTCCCAAAACTAATTTTTCATAATTAGTCTCTATTCCAACGACATCTCTAATCTGGGTAGAAGCGTGTCTGCACCATTAGAGACCCTCCCCATTGGAGATCTCCCAAATAGGGATGATCTCCAACCTCCTAACCTCCCTCCTAAGCCTATTTAATCCTAGGCCCTCCCCTTAGCATCCCCCTGGCTGAAATTCCCTGTAGCTTGAATTCTATACACACTAGACATCCTAAATTACTATTTGCACTTGTTCTATCCAAATTTTGTTGCAGGTACCTTAGTATTTTTCAGCCGGAGCAAGCTTACATCATCGTAGACGATCTTGTTCAGATCGGAGGCGATCCTGTCGAATCAGAGACGATTTCGACTGCAGTTCACATTGGGGGCAATCAGTGCCCAGAGTTTGCGTTTCTTCATCCTTTTATTTTATACATTGTTCTGCATTTAGTTAAATCTAAGTTTATTTCTTATTACATTGCATTTTGGAGTTCACCCATGTAGCTTTAAATGCATAATTAAGTCACCAATTGTCATCAAATCATTGTAGTGCACTCATATTTTGTTCATTATCATCATTTTAATGTTATTGTTGTTATTCTACATCATTGCCCTCTGTTAGAATAGTTGCATTTTTTGCATTTTGTGTCTACTTCTATGATTGCAGGTTTCTGACGAATTCGTCAAATATCAGACGATCTTGTCTGATAGCAGACGATCCTGTCAAATCAGAGGCGATCCTGACTGCTTCAAAAATCATAATCTTCATCAGACATCCGGATCAGGTATGGCTTCTTAATCTTGCTTACTTTCTCTATTTTTTGTTCTAATTTTGTTCTCTATATTCATTTAAATTTGCATTTCATATAGAATAGCGTAGACGTATTTTGACCAAACCTAAGACTTGGATGATTAAAGCTAAAACTGAACACATCAAACACATTCCCAACCTAGGCGTGGAAACTACCACTAAACGTTTCCTGGTGAACCCACCATCCATCGAAAAATCACCATAATACACCTCCCTTAAGAGGCGGGACCTTCGCAAGGCCTCTCAGTCCGAGGTACCATGCCATCCTTTTCCCATCCTCCTTTTGGGCACGGATCCTATAGCCTGAAGGTAGGGATGCGAAAAATTTGGAGCGATACATTTTGGTGAACCCGACGTGAATGCATTTAAAACCTTTTGAAAACAAAATAAAAATAAAACAACCAAAACATAGATGCATTTCAAATCACTAAAATTAATAAGTTGCATATCATTTTTATATGGTACCTCCTAAGAAAATATTAGCAGTTACTATAAATGTTGAAAACCAATTGGCAGCCATAGAAATCAATTCCGTGGCTAGAGTGCCTGAAGCAGGATAGAAGTCAACTTTTGTGGGACGAACTTGATAGAAGACTAAGTGTCATTTTGTCTAGGTCAACAAAACTTAAACAAATCAAGAGGCTTGTCCTAGATAGAATCCTGGATCCTCATCAACTCATATTTTATCATGAACTTCAGAGAGCCTGCCATAGATGGTTAGCTTATAGTAGAGCTCTTGTGTCTTCAAAATTTTTCACTTTCGAGGAATACCTCAAGAACACAGCTGTGGTACGCCAATTTATAGTTCATATAGAATCCCAAGAAGCTGATCTTATGATTAGAAGATGGAACAAAACTCCTAGAGCTATGTTGTATCGTGAATATTGTTGTGAGAATTATTATTATCAACCAGAATCTGAAATACATGGTATTTCTATAGCCCTTTTTATTAAATTTTTGAAAGAAAATTTCCAATTTGAAGAACACTTCATGACTCCTGAAGAACTCGAGCCCATTAATGAAATTTATAAATTGTTTATAGAAAACTAGATCATTACTTTCAGTATTAGTTCTTGCATTTATTGTGTTGTTTGTTATCTTTACAATATTATTACAAAAACAATAAAAAACTAAAAAAAAAAACATAACAAAAACCAAAACCTTTCATTTTAAATATTGTAGTAGGTATATAATTAATATATACCTCTTAAGCTTGTTGCATATATGTATATATATATTTGCTGAAATCTAAATTAAGCACAATGCCTAAACTTAGGAATGGTAAACAAACTGAAGGAGAAGAAGAAGATTGGTTAGAAGATAAAACTAGAGACCCAAATGTCCTTCCTGAAGATCCAATTTCGGAAGGAGAAACTCTAGATCAACCCAAAGATGACCTAGGTGAAGACAATGAACAAGAAGAAAATGTTAAAGAGGATGGACCCTCATCCCCTAGAGTAGCTCCAGATGGAACTATTGCTTTTGACAACTTAGATCATTTCTAGAAATTTCTCAATAATAACATTGGCGCTCTTAATATGGCAGTTCATATTGATAAAGGGCAAATTAGTGACACTCAAGCAGCCATGGAACATATGTTTGATGTGCACACTAATCCCTTGTCTTTCATTGATCAAGAAAGTGATAAGGCTGGACCATCCAATAGAGATATGGTCACTATGATTTAGAACATGCCAAAACAACGAGGTTACCCAACCTCCTAAGGAACTTGTTATTGAGCCTAAAATCATTCCCACACAAAAGAAAACTTCCTTCACTGCTTTACTTCGCAAAACTATTTATCAATATGCTTCAAGTAAACAAAAACCTAAAATGAAGTCAAACACCAATTTTCAACAATCTGGAATACAACATAATACAACTTCAAAATTCCTTCATAACACCTTTCCTACCAGCAATTTACACAATAGCAACATAGCATCTAATCTTCACGTCCCTCCATCATATGCTCACAAATCCCATATCAATGCCCTACCGAACCAATATGGTGGGCAAACTAGTAATCTGGAAGCCATGGTGAAACAGTTAGCTTCGCGTATGGACCAGATAGATCCTTACCGTCCC
Source organism: Wollemia nobilis (assembly GCA_028583015.1). Lineage (NCBI taxonomy): Eukaryota > Viridiplantae > Streptophyta > Pinopsida > Araucariales > Araucariaceae > Wollemia > Wollemia nobilis. The sequence goes on from JAQPPZ010000465.1 coordinate 10,663,553, forward strand.
TCATACAATTATCGAGAGATATGTAGTCAACCTTTGGATCCCATAGTTGTAGCACAACTGTACCCTAAGCATTTTCCCATGCCCATCCTGCCTATATATAAAGGAACCGAAGATCCCATAGAGCATCTTTGCATGTTTAGGATAGCATGTCATGATATATCACATGATGACTTGCTATTACTAAAAATGTTCTCAAAAAGTTTAGGTGGAATGGCATTAGAGTGGTACTATCAATTGCCCACTCATTCTTTGAGAAACTTTGAAGAAACAGTTAAATCTTTTGTCCATCAATTTAGTGCCTACATCGAGAGGCATGTAACCATTAAAGATTTATACAACTTAAAACAAGACAAGGATGAAGATGGAGGCAGTTGGTAGGAAAACTGCACTTTGTGCTACCTTATAGGGAAATGTTGGACATTTTTATTAATAATTTACAAGAACAAATATCTTATGAGCTATCAACTGCTACTTTAACTACCTTCGATCAGGCTATAGATTTAGCTTGAAGAGTAGAAGATGCCCTCATTAGGAGAGGCCAACTTAGGAAGAAGGATGATGAGAAAACATCCAAAAATTAGTATAAAAACAAACAAGTTGTAGGTGACGGAGTCACTGATAGCAGAAATGTTGCTAATATCAATGCAACAAAAACAATAGAAAAATTTATATTGAAACCACCTGATAAGCCTCCTCGAGAATTTACTAGATTGAATCAACCGTTATCAACTATTTTACCTCAATTACTCGAAAGAGGTTTGATCCAATTACCACTATCCAGGAACCTGATCCAACTATACCAGGATACGAGTGACTTACACTCGTGATTTCCATAGAGGACCTAGACACTCTACCAACGCTTGTAAAAGGTTGAAACATAAAATACAAGATCTGATTGATAATAATGAAATGGAGGTGCAAGCCTTCCAACCTAAACAAAATGCTCCTAATAATCCTCAAAAGAAAATTCCCCAAAATCAAAATCAAAATGCTAATCAATCATTAGACATATTTCAGCACCCTTTACCAAGACATGGTAAAGAGGTGGCCAATAAAATCGAACATCATAATGTTCCTCCTCCTACCCGATATGTAGGAACTATTAGCAGACAATTACCTAATCATGATCCTCAAATATTTGACACAACTTTATCCATGGTTATGACCAGGCCCCTACATAATATTCAAACTCCAAATCCTAGTGATATAGAATCAGATACTAAAAGTGAAATAGACATCACTTCAAACCAATTGAATAGTTCTGAAAATGAATCAAATCCTATTCAACCCATCACAGATGCTATGGTCCCAAGAGAACCATTTCCTAGAAGAGTTACTACTTGACCCTCTTCTAATCAATTCTTACCAAATGAACAAGCCATAAACGCTCAACCGAGACCAGTCCAGCGTCTTCAATATAACATTGTAGGTACCATTGGAGTCGTTACCCGACAACAGGATCAAAATTCTGAACAAGAAGCAAACCAGAATTATGGATCAGTTCTATTTGTTTTGAAAAATCCCAATAAAGGGAATCATGCTTCCAATGTTCAACCTAAACCCCCTTACAATATTAATGAGCAATTATCCAATACTACAGCCAGAATTTCCCTTTTGGATTTATTAAGATCTTCTCCTACCCATAGGGATGAGTTGATGCTTACATTAAGCCAAATGATGGTACCTCAAAACATTCAACCAGAAGCCATGGCCAATAATATCATCACTCGAGAAGTTGATTGTATTGACTTTAGGGATAAAGATATCCCACAACATAGTTTACATAAGGATAATCCCTTATATATTACTACTCTAATTAGAGATGTAGCTGTTAAACGAGTCCTAATTGATAATGGTTCATCTCTAAACATTTGCACTTTTGACTTCTACCAACGATTTGGCTTTAGAAGTGATGAAATGAAGAAAACTAACATGATTATCAAAGCTTTCAATGATGAAACACAAGAAACATGTGGAGTTATTACCATCCCATTGCAAGTTGGTCCTCGAACTCTAGATACCACCATGTTTATTGTACATTGCCCCACATCGTACAATATACTCTTGGGTCGTCCTTGGATCAATGCAATGTCTGCGGTCCCATCAACTTTACACCAATGTGTTAAATTCGAATTTAAAAATCAGTTGGTAACTATCCATGGTGACCCTAGACCCTTTGATATGTGTGCTCTGGAAAAACCTTTTGGAGTGCAATTTTTCCCTGCTCTGTCATCCACACATCCTAATTCTTATTTTTCATCTAAAACTATGAAACACACACCCATAGCTTCACTTATTTCCCCTCGATTAATTTCATCCTCATATATAGATCAACAATATTCTAAACAAACCACTCTAGAATCTCAAAAAGATCTTCAATCTACAACCAATCCTTCTTGTTCTATCCCTATAATTTCAAAACCTATAGACCCATCTCTTAATATTTCCACATTATCAACATCTATCATATCTTCCACATCTAAAGATATAGGGAATGATCCTTCTACATCTTATGCTCTTTTTGATGAACTTTTACTAGATTTATCCACAATCTTAATATAAAAAAAAACAAATGCTTTCATGCAAGATTCAATTCTTTTAAATAACTTGCCGCCATCTCCTCGTACTTTGGGCCTCCCACAACCTATGGGAAGTACTTACCAATTCGGGAGTTGTGCCTTCATTTATAAAGGATATGGTCGGGGAAGAATCCCTCGGAATATCAAAACTCATCATGAGGGATATGCTCGATGTTATTTTACCAATGAGTATATCAAAGCCAAACCCATAATGCTTAAAATGGGATATAAAGGGAAAGGCTTGGGACCTTTCCAAAATGGCATGAAAGAACCTTTCGAGGTAGAACCGTGGCCTGCCTGTTGTGGTGTGGGCCTATTTCCTAGTAAGGGTCAACCCTTTCCTTTTGAAGATGATGATCAACTCATATGTTATCAAGATTATTTGGACAGGCATGATGATTTGCCTCTAAAAAATTAGCCATTTACATGTAATATGCTATCCATAGCTTACCACTGAAATGATTGCTGAACTCCGATGAGGAGTTGGAAGGAGATATCTTCCACGATGTCTCCATTGAAGAGATGTTACACAATGGATTTTATTTTGATGGTTCTATACCAACTATAGCCCAGCTTGAGGCCACTAATCCTCAAGATGAATTATCCAAATTAACCTTACAAGAATTATAAGAATTACAAGAATTGGGCGTTTCACCACCCCACCTAACTTTGAAAGAGATCTACACATGGAGGTAGAAAACGTCATTAAAATTAACATTGGAATTGAGGATAATCCTCACATAATCAATATTGGATCAGAATTAAGTCAAGAAAAACAAGAGCAATACATTGCATTCCTTAAAGAATATGAAGATGTCTTCGCTTGGGCATATGAAGATATGCCGAGTCTAGACCCTCCGTAGTCATGCATCACCTAGTGGTCCATCCGGATGCTAAACACGTTAAACAAAAACTTAGAAAAATGCATCCCAAAGTGGCTTTGCTAGTCAAAGGGGAGTTAGAAAAACTCCTGAATGTTGTTTTTATACAAGCTATTGATTATCTTTGCATGGATCTCAAATGTAGTCCTAGTTACCAAGAAAGAAGCCACCAAAGTTAGGGTTTGCACAAATTTTAGAGATATTAATGCTACATGCCCTAAAGATGATTTTCCTCTTCTAAACATGGATCAAATCATTGAATTTACTGTCGGGAGTGGGATGATGTCCTTAATGGATGGATTCTCCGATTATAATCAGATCAGGATAGCTCTTGAATATCAGGCTAAAATAACCTTTATTACCCCTTGGGGTACCTTAAAGTGATGCCATTTGGCTTAAAGAACGTAGGTGCAACCTATCAACGAGCTATGACTTATATTTTTCATGATATGATGCATGATATCCTACATGATTATGTAGATGATATTATAGCTCTCTCTATTAATGAAGATAATCATTTAGATGATTTGAGAAAAGTTTTTAATCGATTACGAGAATATCTTATTCGATTAAATCCATCCAAATGTATATTCGGAGTTAAGTCCGGTAAACTATTAGGGGTTTTAGTTTCTTTACGTGGTATCGAAATCGACCCTCTCAAGATTGCGGCTATCACTGATATGCCCGCACCTACTAATATATCTGAGTTATGAAGTTTACAAGGTAATCTTCAAGCCATCCGTCGCTTCATCGATAAGTTGGCAGACAAAACCGGTCCCTTTCTTAAACTTCTTAAGAAGTATGTCCCTTTTAATTGGGATGACGAATGTAAAGAAGCTTTTGAACTTCTCAAACAATACCTCGTTAACCCACCTGTGCTTTCACCACCTAGACCTGATCACCCGTTTATCCTGTATATTTTTGCTTCAAATTTTGCTTTAGGAGCTATGTTAGCTCATCTTGATGATGCAAAGAGAGACCGTGCTAATTATTATATTAGCCGAACCTTCGTCAGTTATGAAACCCGCTACACAAAATTGGAAAAACTATGTCTAGAATTCGTGTTCACTATGCAAAAATTACGCCATTATATGCTTAGTCAGAAAACTTATGTCATTGCTAAATATGATCCCTTGAGGTATCTCATGAGTTGACCTTATTTATCGGGTCACATAGACAAGTGGGTTCTTGCTCTAAGCGAGTTTGACCTCACGTTCATAGGACAAAAGTCTGTTAATGGTCAAATCATAGCAGATCAATTAGTTGTTGCACCCTTAGAATCTACCCATCCCCTCATCGTTGAGTTTCCTAATGAATACCTTCAATTAGAGGCAAACCATATTGAACAATGGTCCTTATACTTTGATGGAGCTCGATGCATGAGTGGGGCTGGTGCGGGTATTATTTTAATATCCCCACAAAAACATCTTATTCCTCTGTCCTTCAAATTAACATTTGCTTGCACCAACAATATTGCTGAATATGAAGCTCTAATCCTTGGATTACGAGCTGCCTTGGTGCTAAAAATTAAACATCTGTTAGTTTTTGGTGATTCTCAACTTGTTATAAACCAAATTAATGAAGTTTATCAGACCAAAGATGATAAATTGTGCCCATATAAAGCCTATGTTTTACAATTAATGTCTTTATTTGATCAAGTTACCTTGGAAGCTATTCCTCGAACTTGCAATCGTGCAGCTAATGCTATGGCCGCAGCTGCATCTCTCCTGCCCTTGGAGTTAGATGAAGAATATGCCACTATCATTATTCGTCGACTCCAAGAACCCGCTTCAAATAAGTCATGCTTAGAACCTTTGGATGTGTTTCTAATCAATGAAACTACTCCTCGAACCTTGGTATACGGATATATTTGATTTTCTCCAAAAGGGGACTTTCCCCTGCCAATTCTAATAGAAACCAGCGTCGGTTATTACATAGACGAGAAAGTCGATTTGTAATAATTGGCAATACTTTATATAGGAGATCTTTTGAAGGTATCCTATTAAGATGTTTGAATTTAGAAGAATCCAAATCAGCCTTGAGTGAAGCCCACGATGGATATTGTGGAGGACACTTTAGTGGTAGTGTCATTACTAAAAAGCTCCTTAGGATAGGATACTTTTGGCCTACCATGGAGAATGACACACATGATTATGTGCGCCATTGCAACAAGTGCCAGAAACATGCTGACCTTGTCCATGTGCCTGCACAAGAACTACAAGCTATTTCATCTCCTTGGCCCTTTTCAAAATGGGGTTTAGATATTATTGGCAAAATCAATCTTGTGTAATCTGATGGACACAAATTCATCATAACCGCCACTGAGTATTTCACGAAGTGGGTTGAAGCTATGCCTTTAGCTTCCTACACTGGTACACAAGTCTCTAAATTTATTTTTAATCAAATCATTTGCAAGGTTGGAATTCCTGCAAATCTCATCTCTCGATAATGGAACTTGTTTCAAAAATAAATATGTTAAAAAATTATGCCAAAAATATAAGATTCAACATCGCTGGTCCACTCCCTATTATCCTTAGGGTAATGGTCAAGCAGAAGCATCTAACAAAACCCTAATCAAAATTCTCAAAATATTGGTCAATAAAACTGGCCGTGACTGGCACATTCAATTATATCTAGCCTTGTGGGCCTATCGAACTAGTGTTCGAACTCCCACTGGAACTTCACCTTTTGTTTTGGTTTATGGTGCTGAAGTAGTTTTTCCCTTTGAATTAGAAGTTCCTTCTTTGGCTCTACTACTTCAAGATACCGAAGTAGGAGATGAATATCGAGCTGGCAGACTCAGTCAGCTAGAAATCCTAGATGAAAAATGCATCAATGCTTTGGAGAATCTTCGTGCCTACCAAAACAAGATTAAAAGATCATATGCTAAAAAAGTTCGTCATCGATCCTTTGAGATCGGCGACCTTGTTTTAAAATAAAATAAAAAAATACTAATGCAACTAAGGACCTTAAAGGTAAATTTGAGCCCAACTGGCTTGGACCATACATTATCACTACTAAATTTGAATCGGGAGCATACAAATTATCTACCTTAGATGGTAAAGAACTTAAAGAACCCATGAACATTTTGCATCTTAAACGTTACTATGTATAAATTTGGTCACTTCATCCTTGTATATATTTGTTTAAAATATTTCAAAATCACTATCTTGTATTTCTTTCAATTTGTAAATTCAAAAACACCAAAAACATTCATAATCATCAAAATATTCAAAACTATTTGTTGTATTTATTTATGGCACTTGTTAATTCTTTCAAAAAAAAAATAATAATAATAATAAAAATAAAAAAACAGCAATATTCTTGACTCTTTCGAAACCAAAACAACATAAAGAAGAAAGAGAGAGTCAACATTCTCAAAACCTCTCAAAAAGTATTTATATATATCTTCTTACAAATATTGCAGTTATATGTTTCAAATTATTTTGGATAAATTAGCATTTATTTGGAATCCCTCACTTTCACAAACACAAAAATAAATATCTTGATTTTTATCTGGCATGATTACTAATCTCTCTTATATCAAAGTCCACAAAATTCAATTAAATAAAATTTGAGCACAGAGAATTGATCTTGTTATTTAATTAAACCAAGCACATCTTTTCATAATAAAATGATTATATTTGTAATTTCCATGCTATGCTACATAGTAGAAGTGGTTTCTTGAGCAAAAAGTTTTCCCTGCTATCCTATCATGCACATGGTCTAGAATCTTTGAGAATTAGCAAAATGACAAGCTCACCCCTAACCAGAATAAAAATTCCTTGCTCTACAACTAATCCGAGCAAGTATCCCTAGCATAGAATAAAAAGAAAAAGCAAAGTTCAAGAAAAAGAGAAAACGAAAAATATTATTTTATATCATTACAGCATTATCATTACAACAAAAATACAAAACAAAAGAAAAAGAAAGCAAAAGCAAAAAGCAATAAAATCCCTTTCCCTACCCTTTGAAAAGAAAAGAAAGGTTGATGAGCTTGAATCCCTGGAATTCTCAATTATTCAAAAACTATGAGGTAAGCCCCATAACAGGTGGTTTGTGCCCAACCTGCTTGGCCTTGGCTAACTCCTAGCGTGGTGATATGTCTATCACATTAGCGACCTTATTTTGTACAGACCTATGTCTACTTATGGATTAGATAGCTCTTGATAATCCGACTTACATAGTAGTCTAGTATGGTTATATGCATCTACATCATGGTTAATGAACACTTATTTGGTTTATTCAAATCACTTGTATCATATTATCTTGCTCAAAACTGGTAAACGAACATAGCAATTGCACACACATTTTGTATTTGAGATATTTTGTGTATCATTATGATAAATCAATATTGGAAATGAATTCACATATGCACATGGGATTCCTTATAAATCTAACTTTTGTCTTTAAGATACTTTGAAATATTTTTTTTGCAAATTGTTTGGAATAAATTCATTTTCTTCTTTAAAGTACAGTTGTTTAGTATAAAGACAACTACATGCATAATCAAAAAGATCAAAATTTCTTTCAAACCATACAATCAAAACATATATATATATATATATATATATATATATATATATATATATATATATATATATATATATATATATATATATATATTATCAACTTTCGCGATGATGGTATAGTTCCAAAACCAAAATTGGAATTTTATGCCTAGCGCAAGTCCTCATCTTCATATTTTCTATTTATTAAAAATCAACCATGCAATAAAACTATCTCTTTTTGGATTTGCGATGATGGTATAAGTCTATACCTACATATTCTATGCCTAGCGCAAACCATTGTAACAATTTTTATTCCCCATTTATTTAAAAATCATGAAAACCATATGACTTAAATCATTTTGTTATACAATTATGTTTTTAAACAAAAAGCATGCACATTATCATTATTTCATGTCATTATGTCAACCTTAAATTTTGCAATAATGGTATAATTCCTAGGGAATTATCCAAAAATTTTATCACACTTAGGAATTTATGCCTAGCAAAAATCATTTTAACATTATTTCATGCATACTATTTTTATGAAACTCTGAAAACAAACCATCATCATCATCATTTGCACCATTGCACCAAAGTCTTAAGGCAGTCTTTTAAGCACTCTTTTACTTTTTAATAATTTTTCTATACTGGGATTAGCTTGACGACCGAGTGAGTGGCAACTCCATGAAATGGTCTATAACAGCGACAATGTCCTTTGAAATTATTGTTAAAAGTCCCTTTTTATTTTTATTTTTATCAAATCATCACATCACAAAAAACCAATTTGTTCTATCAGATTCTTTCATTTAAATTTTTTTAAGCATGACATTCAAACCATAATATTTCAAAACAACGTAATTACATGAATCATCAAATCAATCAATCAAAACATTTAAAAGCATCATAAAAACACATAAGACAAGTCATATGATCAAAAATATCTCATCTATATATATCACAAATATATATACATCATATCAAAATTAGATCGGTATGCCACAATCTGTACCTTGGCATACTCAATCCTCTATCAAAAATAATAAAAACTATGTCTCAATCGCATACAGTGCAATGTAGTAGCCTAGCCTTGAGAACCCCTCGAGCTCTCAGCCTCATCTCCTCCCCCACCCTGAGGTGGACGGGGTGGCCCCATCGTAGTATGAGTGGTACTACGAGTCCTAGTCGTGGATCGAGACGAAGTCCTTGATGACCCAATCCTGATCGAATTCGTGATGTTAGCCAGCAGTGGTAATCTCTCCTCCTTTGGCACCATCTGGTGGTATAGTGTCTGATAAAAAGTGATCTGGGCAATAGCCTATGCTAGCTCCCGAGTGCTCGCCCCTTCGCCCCGTGCTCTAAGATGTGCAATCTCATCTTTGAGCTATGTCACCTCAGCTTGGTGTCGTGTAGCCTTGTCCTGCAAGGTCTGCACCTGTGCCTAGAGATGGACTGTCTCCACTCGGAGAGTCGCTGTCTCGTTGCTCTCCCTAGTGTCAACACCCTTGCCCTTATCGGGCGATGGTGGCCTCTCTCTCTATGGATAAGGGGGTCTCTCCTCCCTCCTCTCCCGTTGTTGCGGCCTCTACTGAGCCTGTGGTCTCCTATTTTTCTTCATTTTTATTCAACAATAATTAAAAACATTTTAAATTTTTTGCTTTTTCATGTTTTTACCTCAAACGTTCGATTTGGGTAAAAACACGGAGGGGGTACCATAGTAAGCTGTCGTACGATTCGACCTAGAATCGTCGCCTAAAAATGGGAATAATTTTTGTTTCTCATAAATCGAGAAGAACTCATCTTTAACGCATTTTCTTCAAAAAATTTGCTAAAGAGGGGGCAAAATGTAGCACCCTAAAATTGGTGTAGTAAAACCTTAATAATTACACTTACTCTAGTAAATAATTTAAATTCAAATTTTAACCTCCAAAACCGCTTGACAATATCTGTTTCCTTGTTTCTCGTGCCATTTTTAGAGTTTGTTTTGACCGTTTGAAAATATCGTCATTGATCAGACGATATCACCTCAGATCGAATGATTTCATCTGGGCTAGGACGTCCAGACGATCTTGTCCCAAAACTAATTTTTCATAATTAGTCTTTATTCCAATAGTGTCTCTAATCTGGGCAGAAGCGTGTCTGTGCCATTAGAGACCCTCCCCATTGGAGATCTCCCAAATAGGGATGATCTCCAACCTCCTAACCTCCCTCCTAAGCCTATTTAATCCTAGGCCCTCCCCTTAGCATCCCCCTGGCTGAAATTCCCCTGTAACTTGAATTCTATACACACTAGACATCCTAAATTACTATTTGCACTTGTTCTATCCAAATTTTGTTGCAGGTACCTTAGTATTTTTCAGCCAGAGCAAGCTTACATCATCATAGATGATCTTGTTCAGATCGAAGGCGATCCTGTCGAATTAGAGACAATTTTGACTGTAGTTCACATTAGGGGCAATCAGTGCCCAGAGTTTGCATTTCTTCATCCTTTTATTTTATACATTGTTATGCATTTAGTTAAATCTAAGTTTATTTCTTATTACATTGCATTTTTGAGTTCACCCATGTAGCTTTAAATGCATAATTAAATCACCAATTGTCATTAAATCATTGTAGTGCATGCATATTTTGTTCATTATCATCATTTTAATGTTATTGATATTATTCTACATCATTGCCCTCTGTTAGAATAGTTGCATTTTTTGCATTTTGTGTTTACTTCTCTGATTGCAGGTTTCACGCGAATTCGTCTGATGAATTCGTCAAATATCAGACGATCTTGTCTGATAGCAGACGATCTGTCAAATCAGAGGTGATCCTGACTACTTCAAAAATTAGAATCTTCATCAGACATCTAGATCAGGTATGGCTTTTTAATCTTGCTTACTTTCTCTATTTTTTGTTCTAATTTTGTTTTCTGTATTCATTTAAATCTGCATTTCATATAGAATAGCTTAGACGCATTTTGGCCAAACCTAGGACTTGGATGATTAAAGCTAAAACTGAACACATCAAACACATTCCCAACCTAGGCATGGAAACTGCCACTAAACGTTTCCTGGTGAACCCACCATCCGTCAAAAAATCACCATAATACACCTCCCTCAATAGGCAGGACCTTCGCAAGGCCTCTCAGTCTGAGGTACCGTGCCATCATTTTCCCATCCTCCTTATGGGCACGGATCCTATAGCCTAAAGGTAGGGATGCAAAAAATTTGGAGCGATACATTTATGAAGTGGTTATGACTTGCAGAATCATTAGACATGTTGAGGTGGAGTGGTCGTTGCTTTTGGGCTTTAACAAATACCATGTAACCCAAATGCTCTTTTTTTGAATGTCAAGATTCTTTCATGCTAAGGCCTTTTGGTATGGGATGTTATTGTTTCCTTTTCTATATTCTAGACTATATTTCTTTCTTTATTTTAAACAAGCTAGATATTTTGAGTGTTGACATCACCTTTTTTGTTGAGAAGATTCAGTTTAGGATGTTGCTTTCTTTGACTCATGCTCTAGGCATTCCTTTGTAGGAGTTCTACTAGGCTAGAAATTTTTAGAGATTGGACTGACATCATCTCTTTGAAAGTTTTTGCTTACCCACTTCCATAATTCTCTATAAGCTTTTGCACTATGCTAAATATTTTAAATCATGTTGTTGATATCACGACAAAAAAGCTTTAGCTTGCCTCCTTTGCAAGTTTGAGCTTAAGGAAGATCAAGTTATTCCAAACAAAAGTTTCCAAATTTAATGAATGAGAAATTTCTAAGCAACTTCAAGCCCAAAATTGCTTCCTTATGCTCTAGCCAAAAGAATTAGCAAGCATGATGGTTCCAAAAATATTTTCCCTTTTTCTCTCTTGCCATGAATTTTTGGGATGACCTTCATATGGACCAACAATCTTAGATGATTTGTGAAGGTTTCATAACTTGAAATCTTTAGGATTCTTATGTTTCCACAAATTCCTAAGTATTAAACTCCTTTTGATAAAAATATAGGAACTTATCTTGTTGGTTCCTCCATCGAACACCTCTAGCCTTTTTCTTCCTATGTTCTTGGGTTCCCTAGGGTCTCTTACTGGTGCTATTTCATAATTGCACTAGGGAATAGTACATAATTGGATGAGCACTAAAAACTCAATTGGATGAGGAATATAGTTTAGTTTCCAAATCCACCCATCTAGATTAGGGGTGACTCCACAACCGTTGTATGGGATGAAATCTTTCCAAATGTGGAGTCATTTTAGTTATCACTAGAAAGGATCCAAGACTACTACCAATAGCAAGGTTTGTATTAGCTTCCATCGAAAAAGCTATGAGCCATTATCTATCCAATCTAGTTACTCAACATAGCCTCTTGGTACATGGAGCTTAGAATTTGCTAGTAACTTTCGATCAAGGCCTTACCTTATCAACATCTTTGGCATTTTCATGGTACTGGCTACTTGATAGATCGATGAGGCTTTAATTCCTCTCATCTTGATTTTCTTAAAAATCAACTTTGGGTGACAATCTTGCTCAAAATTCTCCTTTTAGACGAGATTTTCCCAATGTAGTGAAATTTCACTACAGTGATATCTTAAAATAATATTTTGTTTCATTTTATTATCAGTTTGGGTTAATCATTTGATGTATAAATGCTTATATTAGCTCTACCTTTTACTAGAAAATGTCTTAATTTTATGATTATGTGAAAGAGATTATCTTGAAATCTCTACTAAATAGCTCAAGGAATTTGATATCCCTTATTTATTTCAAACTTTTTATTACTATTATATCAAGCAAATACCTTTCAAAACTAATAAAAATTTAAAATATTATGAAATTATATAGAGAAATAATTTTAAAAGAAAATGTTATTAGATAAATATACTTCATATGTATACTAGGCAATCAATTTCATAATATGCATTTGTTATTTAGTAGATTTAACACATACTAACATGAAAAATCTATATTCCAAGAATCTCATGCCTCAATTCTATTGGATGACAATGCAATGTTTACTAGTGTGAAGACTATATGCGCTAAAAAAATATTTCATAAGGGGATTGGATGTGGATGATAAAAATAAATCACTATAAAAAAATATTTTTAATATAATAGTTTCAATCTACTAACATCAAATGCTTCAATGTTCCACTCATATTACAAAACGTAATTAAATTAAAACTATAAATGATGGTTATGAAATATAATTTATATTATAGGGATCTTAACCAATTTTTATATGAAAGAAAAAGAAAAGCTACAAGTTAAATGTGTATATATATTTTAATTATTTAATAAACTTACTAACATTATCATTTTTATGTAATAGCCTAGGAGACTAGTATAAATTTTACTAGTGGAAAAATATCATTACAATCTTAATGGCTATAAACACAATTACTGCTACACTCAATGATACTCTATTTTTTTTCATAATAAAATTTAATACATGAGACTTCCGATAACTTTAACTTGTAATAAATGGATAATAAAACATACAAAAAATTTATATGGTGCATGTAAAGATTAAGCAAGAGAGTGTTATTGTAAAAATAAAATTTTATTCATTTAAAATCATTTGTATCGACATTCAATTGTATATCCATATTCTATATTTTTCTAGTCTTGAAGATTTTATATTTCTATGAATTAATTAGGGAGAAGCTAAAGGGGAAGTCACACTATACACTAAATATATTAGTGGAAGGAATTTTATTTATTGCAACAACCAACATGGCATATGAACCAAAAAGCATTTTTAAAACATGTATTAAGGATTAATTAGAAACATATTTTCTTATTGAAAATCTATAAAGAACAAATGCGTTAAAAACATTTTTGTTGGAAGTATTACATTATTTGGTAACTTGAAATAATATTGCAAGTACCATGTAAATAGTTTAGTTTAGAGTGTGGTAAATATTTGAGTATATAGTAGGTGTCATGTAAGTAAGTGTGGAGTTATGTAAGTGAGGAGTTATGTAAGAGTTTGTTATTTAGTATGTGCAATCATTAGAGTCTTTATTCTTGTGTGGATATGTGGACTTAATATTAGATTTATTATTATGTGGTATTTCTCCCATAAGAAATATGAACTATTAGAACTCCTGTGTATATGAGGAGATAAAAATATTGTGTAAGTAAAAAGGTCAAGGGTTGTGAATGTAAAGAGTCTCATATCCATGTGTGTATATATTGAAGATAAAGCATTGTAATATGTGATCAAATAAGCTTTGCAATACATTGTATTTGCATTGCTTAAGTAGATATATATTCATCAATAATATTTTCTATGAGTTTGTTATTATCATGGATTGAATATATGTAATTGTGTGAATATTTATTCTTGATATATTGTTAGATACTATGAGGAAAGTATTTAGTTGATAGTCATGTTATCAAAGCCATATTTGGAGTGCCTAGAAAAATAAAAATAATTATAAGGAGCAAGGTTGTGATAGAAGCCATGAGAGTGAGCAAGTTGAAAGAATCCATGTTGAAAGGAGTTAAGTTTGAGAAAAGCCGATGGAGATAAGTTGTAAGTTTAGACGTCACCAAAGATATTTTAGAGAAAAATTGAGTGTAGAGATAGAGAAAGCAAAATATTGGAGAAGGTAGCACATTATAGATTGAGGTAGAGGGAGTAGAAAGTTGGAAAAGTGTAGAACTGTAATGAACCTCTTCTTCTTGTGCAAATATTTCACCTCAAAATTCTTAGTGGAGAGCTAAACTGAGATAAAAAATTCAATGCCAAAGATAATTCTAACTATGATCACACATATAATTGATAAAAGTAGCACTAATATCATATATCCAATAATAGAAAAGTATTCATGAACTGAAATATTGAAACATAAATAATAATAATTGTAGGAATTTGGAATACGAAATATTACTATTGTAGGCCACTTCGAGGGGGAAAACTCCTTACAAAATATGAAAAGACTTCTCTAGACCATGAGGGTTATATCCTTCCCATATTATAACATTTTAAAAGAATATTTCTTACCATATGATGACAATATTCTCGACTTACCTAATTTATGACAACTACATTCATAATACCAACAATTACATTCATAATTCTATGACAACAAAGATATTATATGACAAAGCAGTTATATACATGATGCTATGACAAACACTCTCCTAACTTAACATGTGGTCCACTTCTAACTAGATACATGGTCCACTTATTTACAATAACATATACCTCAATGTGTTATAAGTGTTAGGTATGTAACATGCCACCCCCATTAAAGAAGATTTGTCCTCAAAGCTAAAAAGTGGGAAACTATGCTGCATGTATTGCAATAGCTCCCATGTGGCATCTTATAGTGATAACCTTTGCAAATTCACCAACACTTTAGTAATATCTTATGAGCGAAGATGTTAGGTTTGATGATCTCGAATGGTTACAAGTTGTAAGAGAATGGATCCCTCTTCATACAATTTAAGAAGGGTGGTCTATACTTGAGTATGTGTGCCTACCACTTTCTTCAAGCAAGATACATGAAAAATTGGATGAATCTTGGATGTTGTCAATAGTTTCAACTTGTAACCTTCCCTATTCATCATATAGGGCCAATAGAACTTGGGTGCTACCTTATGTTGACCATTTTATTTGAGGAACATTTATTTATACAATTGAAGACGAAGGAAGACCATATAACAATCAACAAATTCCCTCTCAATTTTATGTTTGTTTGCTTACTATTTCAAATGGTTCTAGGTAGTAACCATATTATATTTGAGGGTTTCTAAGACTTCTTGTCTACGACTAAGAATTGTGTCCACTACATCTACCTTTGATTTGCCTAAAAGGTAAATAATGAGTGTTAAGGGTGGTTGACAATACATAGCTTCATATGGTGTCATCCTTGTGGTTGTGTGAAAAGTGGTATTGTACCACAATTCAACTAATGGAAGCCATTGACTGCATTTGGAATGATTATCTAAAACAAAACATTGAAGATAGGTCTCAAGAAATTTATTCACCACCTACGTCTAGCCATCTATTTGAGGGTGATAGGATGTGTTTCTTTTCAATTGGATCCCTTGAATGTGATGTAGCTCCTCCCAAAATTTACTAGTGAATATATTATCATGATCATTGACTATGGAGTGTGGGCTCCCATGGAGTCAAAATATCTAATCCATGAAAATTTATACCACTATCTTGGAAGTATAAGGGTGATTTAAATATAAAAATGGGTATATTTGGTCAATCGATCCATGATAACCATTATAATAGATTTAAATCCTAAGATAGGAAGACCTTTAATGAAGCCCATATATATGTCTATCCATGGGGAATCTAGAATGGGTAAATGTTGAAGTGATTGTAGTGTACTAATTGTTTCCCCCTTTTGACACTAAGTATCAAATCTACCTATAATTTGTTTGATATCTTAATCAACCTTGGTCAATAGAAACTATACTTTACCCATTCATAGGTTTGTAAGAAAAATTGGTGTCTCCCTATTGTATATGAGTAAATCTCTATGATAATATAGGATTTAATTTGGGACATGGGTGGAATAACAACTTGATACTTACAGCGCAACTCGCCATGCATCCATGAATAATTAGGATGGTCCGTTGTTGTTGTCTGCAACTTCTAAATAATCTTGGCAAGTTTGGGGTTTTCTTTCCATATAGATTTAAGTGTATCTAACCAATAAGCCTTAAGAATGAACATTACATATAAAATACCCTATGTTTCAAGCAACCTAGAAAGAGCATCAATGACTGTATTTTCTTTCCTCTTATGATAGACTATCTCGTAGTCATATCCTAAGTGCTTAGTGACCCATTTTTGCTACTCAAGGAAAGAAATTATTTTTTCTAAGAGATACTTAAGGCTATGACGATCAGTCTTGATAATGAAGTTTTTTCCCAACAAGTATGGTCGCTAATGGAGGATGACAAAAACAATAGCCACCATCTCCTCATAAGTTTATTTGGCAAGATTTTACCCTGACATGGTCTTACTTATGAAAGGAAGTGGTTGACATTATTGCATAAGTACTACCCCCAATCCAACTCCTAAAGCATCACTTTCAATGATAAATATTTTGGAAAAATTAGGTATGGCCAAAACTAGTGTGCGATACATGACATCCTTCAAAGTTAGAAAATCTTGCTTAGCAACACTATTCCATATGAATGCATCCTTACTCAACATATCTATAAAATGGGCTACTAGTTTCATGTAGTCCTTAACAAACTTTCGGTAATAACTTGTAAGGTCGAGAAATCCCTGAAGACTCTTCAATATTTTGGGTTTGGGCCACTCCTTCATGGCCTCAATCTTTGTGGGATCTACTCGGACACCATATTTGGATATCATGTGCACCAAATATTCTACTTTGGTTTCCCCATAGGTGCATTTAGATTGATTTACAAACAACTGGTTTTGTTGTAGGAGCTTTAAAACCTTATCAACATGTAAGTGCTCTTACCATGTCTTGCATATATCAATATGTCATCAAAAATAACCAATGCAAACTTTTGAAGGTAGGGTTTTAAAACCCTATTCATCAAGCCTTGGAAAGTCAATGGTGCATTGGTGAGGCAAAAGGGCATAACCAAAAACTCATAATGCCCCTCATGGGTCCTAAAAGCTATTTTTGGGATGTCATCCTTATAAACCCAAATCTGGTGATAGCTTTAATTGAGGTCTAATTTGGTAAAGTACTAAGCACCATGCAACTCATCCAACAAATTATCAATCATAAAAATGAGAAACTTATATTTTATGGTGATATGATTGAGTTCATGAAAGTCCACACACATTATCCATGACCCATCCTTCTTTACCAATAAGTCAGGAGCAAAAAATGGGCTTGTGCTTGGATAAATGAATCCTGCATCCAATAGTTCCTTTACCAATTACTTAATCTCATTATTTTGTTCATAGGGTACCTATATGGATGAATATTCGAAGGTTGAATCTTAGGAATTAAATTGATTCTATGATCTTCCAACTGATTAGGTGGTAATTGTTTGGGTTTAAGGAAGACCTGTTGATTCTTGGTTAAAACAACTAATAATTCAAAGGATAGCTACTCATCTTGTATAACACACAACTGCATCTGGAAAAATATTCCAACTACCCAATGAACCTTCTTAATTATTCTTTGCATCTAATGGGATGTTACAATCTTAAGATTGTTATTTTTTACATCCTAAATGCTCTATGTTCTATAAATGATAGTGAACTGCATCTAAAGTTTTAAAAAATTCTAGGATGTTTTTCTCAGGATTCATAACTAAGAACAACCTAATACAATGTCTACTCCATCCAATGTTACTTCATAGAGATCAGTCTGACAATGATAGTCACCAATGGATAAATAAGTATTTCAACACCTTTCCATACAAGTCATGATATCTCCATTAGCAATTTTCACTTGAACTTGTTCATGACCATAAATGAAGCAATCTATAATTTTTGCAGCACTGAGGTCAGTAAATTATTAGTGCTACCAGATTCCAATAGGATTAAAACTTTGTATCCTTTGAGAAATCCTTGGATTTTAATGCACTATGGTGTGGATATTCTTGCAATGATATTCAAAGATATGGTGGGAATCTCTTCTTCCTAACTATTGGTTGGTGGTTTTACATCCACTAAATTTGGGTGTTATTAAAATGAATCCATAAAATCTTCCCCTGTGCCTATAGAAGAGGCTAAAGTATTGTTCATATTCAAGAGATAGAGGCATTGGGTTTTGCATTTATGTTTCATGGCCCATTTTAATCACAACTATAGCAAATTCCCTTGGCTCTGTGATTGGACATCTCCTCTGGCATTAACCTCTAATTGTTGGGGATTGTAGAACATTATTAATGGTGGATGCAAAATTTCTATTTGGAAATGTAAGAGGTCTATAAGCTTTCCTTTGAGTATTCCATTTGTTTTTTGTAAGTTTAGCTAGCCATGTGGTCATCATGTAAGTGGTTGGTTTAAGCATTTGAACCTCAATTAATATCTCTTTCTTAAGGCTACTAATAAAACAAATCTTGAAAAATTCATCAGGAAGAGCTTTAGTCTTATTGGAAAGCTTCTCAAAAGTACTGATATACTCAGGCACAATGCTAGTTTACCTCAATTTGGTGAGTTCTCTAGTAAAATCTTCAAACTTAAACAATACAAATTGACTAAGGAGTTCTCTTTTAAATTGTGTCCATCCATGAATGATAAATTTCTTTCTCAATCACTAATACCAATGTATTTCTTCAAATAAAAATGAAAGGTAGCTATAAAAATATATTGGTTAAATGGATTTTCATGAAGCTCATACCATTTTTCAGCCTTAATCAACCAACTATATGGCTCTATTCCATAAAACCTTGAAAAATATATTTAAGGGATTTGCAAGGTCATGCCTATATTGGTTTCCTATCATTGAGTGTTTTCCTTATTAAAGACCCTAGAATAATTTGGTCATTCAATAGTTTTCCTCCTTTGAGCATCTGGGCTATTCTCAGTAGACCCATCAAAATTTGTGATGTAGCAACTCAACGTGAAGCTGATTTTCTTATTGATGCAATGCAATATATAGGAAGTACAATAGAATCTTACATGGTTAAGTGGTTGTAACAAGTTTCCAAACATGACCAACCACTTAACTAACAGATAACCATATGCTAAATAAGGATGATAAATAACTTCTAGAAGATAAGACATATCCTAACAGTTATCTAAACATCCAAAAACATAACAAACTATTTCCAACATGGGCATACGATGCCTCACATGAAAACAAAGTGTAAGAAATAGAATATTACAATAATAATAAAATAATAACTTAGGCTTAAATGGATAAGCCTAAGTATACCCAACACTCCTCCCAATTATAGAAGCATTATACCCCAATGCTCTCAACAAATGTGGAAAGTCATAAGCCATATCATGGTGAGGAATCCAATGAGCCATGTGTGGAAAGTGACCATGACAAGCAACAATGTATGAAGTGGAAGAACCCTATCTAGTGTGATGAGTCTTCATCTCAAAAACTCTATCTGAAATGAGTGGAAGCTGATGATCAGGTGCCACTACTGCTGTAGGGCTGAAAATGGTATCAAGTACCAAAAGGGGATCCTGAAATAGTGTCTCTATAAAGCAATGCTTATCCAAAGGAAGCCAATGTTCATCTCCAACCTATGATGAGTGAGGATTGTGATGCTTGCACACCATGCTTTGCTTCTCCTACGGAGTCTCCTGCAAGTCATGTGTTATCTTGCATTGAATGCTCTATCAGTGCTCAATGAAGGAAGTGTCCTTAGCTTACTCCTACATGCATGAAATGGTGGGAGGTGGCAAAGCCAAAGGTAAATTTTTTGGAGTAAGGGGTTGTGTATCCAAATGTATACCTAAAATTATGCCAATAGAATGAATGGAATCTTTCTCATGAGTGAGAGTGATGGGTTCCTTAACCAATTGCTCTTGTGATTGTTCATTTTGTGGAAGTGAAGCTTCTTCTTTATCATGTGCTTTTGATGGTGTTTGTTATTCAACATGTGTGGGACTTATGCAAGTATGAGCCAAAATGAGTGCTTGAATTAGTGGCTTCTGAACTTACCTACAACTTAACATCAAATTTGATGTGGGTGTAGTGCTTTGTAACAAGTAGATTTTAACATGCAACTCCAATGTGTATGTGTTCTTTTTAGCATGATATAAAATATTCCTATCAAATTGATAGGGTTTACCTAGAAATAGTCCACAAAAATCCATCTCTATGACATCACATCTTAATTTATCCACAAACTTATCACCAAAAGCAAAATTCAAGATGCAAGTGTGTGTGATGTTAGATGTGGAGTCTAAATATTTCGACCCAAGTACATATGGTTGGTGATGTGGCTTTATGGGAAACTTCAACTTCTTCACAATGGGATTTGCAATGAGATTCTTTTGCGATCCATTATATATGATACAATAAACATAAATATTATGCGTAAGGTGGGATCTAGTGAAAAACAAATGGTCACAACCCCCTTGAGCAAATGAATTTGACATGAGGGTAACTTTGTTCAGTTTACCCTTTAAATTAGGATACTCTTCTTATGTCCCTGTAGCCACAATGGGACCATCATGTGGTTCCTCACTTGTAGGTTGTACAATTAGGGATTTCTTCTTCTTAATTTTTTTAAAAGTAAAGAATTTGGATTTTACATGACAATGATTTAAAAAAAATTCATAATACATTGAAGAAGAATGATCTTTAGAATGAGAAGAAGAAGAATGTGCTTTAGGAGAAGTAGGAGGAGAAGAAGAATGAGGGAAATAATGAGAAGTGTTCTTCACCTTTTGTTGATGTTGATTCCCACATTTGGAAGAGCTCTCCTATGATGAATGATATTTGTGATATGCACCAACTTTCTCCTCTGCAAGAATGGTATGGTTGAATGCCACATCCAAGGTGAGGAAAACATTGAACTTGATTTCCTTAAAAATTTGATCTTGCAATCCACAAGTGAACTTATTAATTAAATACTCTTCTAAATATTTCACACCAAGAAGCACCCTTAGCCTATCGAATTAGAAAATGTAGTTTAAAACAGACATACTATAGGCTTGCCTCAATCTATATTACTTGGCCGTGAGGTAACTTCGGTAATTTGGTGGAAAAAATGTGTTTTTTAAAATTTAGATCAATTATTTCCAAGTCATGGTGGCATTATGGCTTTGTCTTTCTACAATTAAAACTTTTTCTAAGCTTGTGAGTTTGACTGTAGCAAATGCAACTTGTTCATATTCAAGAATTTTAGCATAAACAAACCAAGTTTGCATATCTGAAATCCATGTAGACAAGAAATCAAGATCCCTAGATCCATCATACAATTTGACATCACATTTAGCTTTGTTGGCATCATTGTGATGAAATTTTCTATCACTACGAGTTAATTGCACAATAATGTCTTTTAACTTATCTACCAATATGTCTACTACAACTGTAAGGTTTTCCATGTTTGTTTCGAGATTTTGAGCCAAGTTTTTTCATATATATGCTAGAATAGGAGGATTATAAAAAGCTTTTGTAAGAACTAATCTAGGCTTTAGGAAAAAATTTCAATTTCCTAATGCAAAAATTTTGCCAAGATTTTACAATAATTTTGCCTTCCATTTTTTTTTTTAAATAGGCTATTTAGTGCTTTTACAACTCAATTTGCAATTTGCAAAAATTTAGCACTTAAAATTTAAAAAATAGCCTTTAACCTTTTTTTTTTTGAATTTACATGGTGGAATCAGTATCTGCCACGAAACCGGGCAGGATATCCAGCTTTTATGGCCGCCACAGTATTATGAGTTGTCCTCCCTAGAAGCCGCCACATAGATCTTCTTGCATTCTGCCCCTATAACCACCATGCCACAATCATTTTAAACCTTTTATGCCGTTGAAAGTACCAGGAAAGGGACAAGCGTTCAGTTCGGCGAGGCCCGAGATTTGAACCTTGGACCTCCGCCCCCCTTATGGGGTTTGGATGACCCAATTGGTCTACACCTCGGACCTACATTTAACCTTTAAAAATTCACTTTGGAGGTAAATAAATTTGATAAAATTTACAAAATTTTTGAGAAATTTGCAAAAAGAATTGCTAAAAAATGTGAAAATTTGAAATAATTCACCTTGCAGCTGTGTTTTGGCACCAAAAACTCTAATTTTGAATTTGAATGTACTCCAATGGTAAAAAATAGGTCAAATTCTACCTTGGTGGGAAATTTATTTTGTCTCCGATGGTAAAAAAAAATTTAGTTTTTCTTATGTGCGGTCAACTATGCCAAGTGGGCGATCAACTACCCAAGTCAAATTCAATGGTTTGGTTTGCAAAATTCAATAGTCATGATCTGAATCAAACCAACTTGTAAGCTTTCACCAACTACAACATGGCCTTGAAGGTTGTGTGCCCTACCACTAGGAGTTGCCACACGTGAGTGCGTCCAGTGTGAGCACCTCACAGTGCTCACATTGTCTATATGGCATGGAGGCTATTATAAGGAACCTTAAATCCTTCGCATGGTATATGTGGGATAATTTCCTTATAACAAAAATTATTTTCTTTCATCTAAAACACAATGTCGTCCATCGATAAGGTATCCTGTTCGTCGAGAAAAATTTATTTCGTTGTTAGAAATCGTGCAGTGCATCAGAAATTAACTTCGACAAAATTCTATTTTTATTGCTAGGAATGCAGGGAGTCTGAGTTTTCACGTCGTCGAATGTTTGTAAATTTTATAGTGTGTCAAGGATGTTGGCCGAAGTGGCATCAAAAATTTTAAAATTACGTCAAAACCTTTCACCGATAAACAAACTACAATTAAGGTAAAAATGTCTTTGACATCAATTTGTCACCAGAGTAGCTGTGAAATGAGCCAGGATGACATTGGAGTCCACCTCGCAAAAAAATTAAAACTTGTTAAAATTCGGTCAGGTGGCCTAAAGCTTGTTTTCGTTGCCCGACACCTCATTGGAAGGCACATGTCATGTGCTCACTAGAAGGTAGTAAATGTTGAGGATCTTTTATCCTCTTCAATAATTTTTTAAAACCTTACGGTTGCTAGTAATTGTTTCTAGAAAATTTATTTCTATCTACACAAGTAATCCTTTTCCTATGATCTGGCGCAACCATAATGGGTAGGGTTCCCATACAAACAACATTGGCTACGTGTAGAATCTCCTCTACCTGAGAACTATCCATCGACTACATGTGATGACTGCATGTGAAATTTCTTTTGCTATCCCGTATGTGTGTTGAATATTGACGGTTGAGTTCGTTGGTGTTTTCTACGATCAATGGAGTGTTGGCAAAAATTTTTGGTTTTTCAATAATCCAATTGACGATCTGTTTATGCACTAAAAATAGCCTATTTGCAGTAGGCAGTGGTGCTCCCTGTGCGGGTGGCTCTGGGCTAGCGGACGACGACCTACTACTGGTGCCCACTAATAATTAGGCTGACACCACAACCTATAAGGGTAATGGAGATAAAAATACAGTGGAGAGATAAGGAGGAGTGGCAAATGAGCAAAGTTGTGGTAGGTAGTGGTGGGTGATATTACCTTTGGCTAGGGGTTTCTAATCAATCATATGTTTTCGATGGTTGCCTTCAGCAATAGAATAAAATTCACCCAAAATAGGCTAATAGCCTATTTTTTTTTTTAATATTAATATTATATTTTATTGCATGGAATGAACTATTCAATCATGCAATTTGAGTTCTTCATGCAAACTCAACCTTTCCACCACTGGTTTTCCTCGGTAAACTCTCGATAAACATGCAAATATCCTCATTTTGGCCACAAATTGGCCTCAAAATATGGAATTTCTCCTCAAATATCTTCCTTCAGATCTTCAAAGTAGCAAATTTTTGCAATCTCCAAATTGGATAATTGCCAAATTATTGCCTACAAAGGGTAATCTTATTTATCCTCTAACCTACTATTAGGGGTATTCGGTGTAGGGGTAAATTCTACCCTCTGCTACCTCAGCTTCACCTGATGTTGTGGATGGCTTCAAGACAATTTCCACTAGAACCTACCTAGGATCTGATGCACTAGAAAAAAATATAACTAGGCACCTAGCAAAGAAGTGGAAACTTGTCCTCCTTCTTGCAAAAAAATGAATCCTTGGCTCTGATTACCATTGATGTAGGAACTCAATGTGAAGCTAATTTTCTTATTGATGCAATGCAATATATAGGAAGTACAATAGAATCTTATGTGGTTAAGTGGTTGTAACAAGTTGCCAAACATGGCCAACCACTTAACTAATAGATAACCATCTGCTAAACAAGGATGACAACTAACTGCTAGAAGACAAGACATATCCTAATAGTTAACTAAACATCCAACAACATAACAACCTATTTCCAACATGGGCATACTATGCCTCACGTGAATACAAAGTGCAAGAAATAGGAAATTACAATAATAATAAAATAATAACTTAGGCTTAAATGGATAAGCCTAAGTATCCTCAACAATTTGGATTCTAAATCTTTAGCACATTAGTGTCCTAGTTCATCTAGTCATGCTTATGTTGGCATTCTACTACCATGGTGATGAGAGAATATATTTGACCCTTGAGTTCCATGAGAGCATCCAGTTTGGAGATTTGTTCCTCCAACTTGCCAATTCGAGACTCCATTGCTTGATAATGGGTCTTAGGGGCATTTACTAAAAATAGAAATATTATTTTTAGTAATTAATATTTTATTAAGGGTCCCAAAAATGTGTATGGGTGCTATATATCAATATGATCAACTCAATGAGATAATCATAATGAGATTTATCCCAAAATGACTATTTTTAGTAAGGGTCACAAAAATATGTATGAGTGCTATATACCAAAATGGTCAACTTGATGAGACAAACACAATGGAATACATCTCAAAATGATATTTTTTGATAACCTATACTCTTTTTTGTTTAGAGGTTTTCAATTTGTGTATATGCTCCCAAAATATTGAATTTCACTTTTTCTAGCTTGTGAGCTTTGCTTCTAATAAAGTAAGTAGGGAGTGGATGGATTCTTGGTTAGGTTTTTTCTACTCTCCATAACCCTCTATTATACTGTAGTAGTGATTGATAATGCTTGGACCAATATTTTAGGCCACTACTCAAGGAGGATTCCATGCATGCCCTTGAGCACACTACCCACCTCTTTGATAGTACGAGAGAGTAATCTTCCTAAGTGTTATGCTTGGTGCACTATGGATATTACATGACCAATTGGTTTCCTATATATGAAGGTTTGGCTATGGGTTCCTAAAGGGGTCTCCTAATATACAAGAGGTATGTGGGAGCTCAAATCTATGTATGGGTATTATATAGGGCTTGGGTATTGTAACCTAATCACCCATCATTTCACTAGATGCTTTATGAGAATTCTAGCTTAGCCAATAACGATAAATCCTCCATATTATTTTTAGAATGACTAGAACACCATTTCTAACATATTGACCTAGGATTAAAAAATATTTTTTTGCTCACAACAAAAGCTCAAACATGCCCTAGAAAGCACTATGATACCACTTGAAATGAACCTCTTCTTCTCATGTAGATATTTCATCTCAAAATTCTTAGTGTGTGTTAGCTTTTGAGGATATATACAGTGGGAGAGATCTATCACAAGTCCTAATAAAATGAAGAAAATATGAAAGAAATTAATTCTACAATATGACTGAAATATAATATAAATAGAAAATGATAAAAATACAATGCATTATGGAGGTGATGGTCACTTCACTAATATAGGTTAAATAACTATATTGTATCCATACATGAGTTCTACCACTATCTACTACTCTCTTCTACAATGTAATTGATATGCTTGATCTATCACTATGAGGCCCTTTATATAGGAAGATAGATTTCTTGGCCAACACTCTACCTAGCTATACAAGGGGACACCTTGCACATTACAAATTGCACATTGATACTTGTGCATTTATTACATTGCTTGAAGTAACTAGCTAACTTCCCCCTAAAGTAATATCCTACTCTAACTATGTACCAAATGTGGTACATTTATATGACCCAAATGATGTAATATACTCTAACTCTAATAGCGTGAAGCTAAACTAAGATAAGAAATTCAGTGCTAAAGATAATTCTAACTATGATCACACCACTAATTGATAAAAGCAACACTAATAATGTATATCCAATAATATAAGCATTCATGAACTAAAACATTGAAACATAAAGAACAATAATTGCAGGAATTCAGAATGAGAAATATTACTATCATGGGTGACTTTGAGGAGGAAACCTCCTTAAAAAATATACAAATTATTCTCTAGCCCATGAGGGTTACATCCTTTTCATTTTATAATATTTTACAAGAATATTTCCTACCATATTATGACAATATTCTATGACATCCTACTATGAAAATATTCCTTACCTAATTTATGACAGTTACATTCATAATACCAATAATTACATTCATAATTCTATGACAACAAAGAGATTCTATGACAAAGTAGTTATATACATGATGCTATGACAAACACTCTCCTAACTTAACATGTGGCCCACTTCTAACTAGATACATGGTCCACTTATTTATAATAACATATACCTCGATGTGTTACAAGTGTCGGGTATGTAACAAGAACGCTTGAGGAGAACCAAAGAAAAATGATTGAGAAGAACCAAGGAATAATGCTTGAGGAAAACTAGAGTGAAGAATATATATTGAAGAGAACAAGATATTAAGTTGGAGAGATACAAACATAGACGAAACTACAAAGAGAGATCAAATATAGTCAAACACTGAAAAGAGACAACTAGAACATGAGACATTGGTTATAGAGCCTAAACATGTAGTAGATACAGAATATATACATTAAAGGAGAATTATAATGCTAGTAACATATGCAGAGTGTAGATGTCAAAAGGATGAGAACATTGGAATATAGAGAATTAGCCACATGCAAAGGTATTTAATAATAATATTTGGTTTATTTGGTGAAAGGATAACCTTAAGGAAGAATTAAATAAGGGAAAACAAAATTTATGGTCAATTAAAAGGAGCACAACATATTTTAATTATTAAGAAGGAAATATTAAAAAGGCTCATCTATAACATGGAGAAAGAGAATATTTT
Source organism: Wollemia nobilis (assembly GCA_028583015.1). Lineage (NCBI taxonomy): Eukaryota > Viridiplantae > Streptophyta > Pinopsida > Araucariales > Araucariaceae > Wollemia > Wollemia nobilis. The sequence continues at coordinate 10,691,130 of JAQPPZ010000465.1, forward strand.
GAGAATAATTAAAGAGTGACAATAAATTCATTAGAAAGAGAAATTTGAAAGTGAGATTATTTGAAAGAGAAATAGAAGGGAATTAAATTGAGAAAGGAAGTAGAATTATTAAAGAGAGAAGAACAAAGGAAGAAGAAATAATTAAATTGAAGGGAAAATATATTATTTATTGAGTTGAAAGTATCTGAGAGTATACTATTTGAAAATATTATTGAAGAGAATTGTTAAAGATTAAAAGATTGAAGAAAAATAATTATTTGAGAGAAGAAAATTGTTTGAAGAAGAAATATTAATTTGGGAGTAATAAGATTTTCAACAACAAAGGAAATTAATTATTTATTATTTGAAGGAAAATTATATTAGAAGAAAAACTAGTTTTTGGAGTTATGAGGATTTCAACAATGAAGGAAATAAATTTATTGAAGTTGAAAGCATATTTGAAAGAACGAAGAAAATATTATTATTATTCAAAGAGTTATTATTGAAGCAAAAGTATAATCAAGAATATTGAAGATAAGATTATTTATCATAAGAACAACAGATAAAAGAAGAATATATTAAAAGAGGAAAACATATAATTGAAAATTTGTCAAAGACAAGACACATAACATGGCAATTGAGAAAATAAAGCAAAACAAAAAAAGACATTCGGTATGCATCACCAAATGATAGTATAGTTAAATAAAATTCAGCTAAAAATCTATTACAATTCATCTCTTAAGGAGCTATTGAAGATGAAAAATATGTGTTAGTAGAATTGATGGGACATTTACAATCCATTCACAAAGAAGCTAAAAATGGAGTTTTTCAATACTTCAACATTGCATGCATGGTCTTCTCAATGATGCTAATGATTGTTATGAAAAATACATTACAATATCTATTAGTATATGGAAAACAATATACAAGGCAATAGTCACTCTAAATGTTCTTAAGACAAAAAGACAAGAAAATTTTAAAAAATTGAACCAATGATGAATAATGCATGTTGTAATACAAATGATCTTATAAAAAAAAGGATGTAAGCTATGACACAAGTGATTTGAGGCCTATGACAACAAGTATATGTTGTGATACTAGTGACCTATTTCAAAAGACAAATGTAAGTTGTGATACTTGTGATTTGAGAACCATGACAATGGATATAAGAGAGCTTGTTTTGGGAATAGACATTACATGTGACATGAGATTTAAACATTGTGTGTGAAGGTAAATAAAATGCAAAAAGTGTTTCAAATGAAATCATAAATAGTAACAAGGATAGTGATGAAATGGAATACAAAGAAACATGTTTGAGAAAATGTGAGCAAGGTATGTTTGAATCAAACATCAAACATACAAAATTTGTTAAGGAAACATAAAATGGAAATAACATTCATAGTATGAACAATTGTAATAATTTGAATAGACATGGACACAAGGCAAAAAAATATTGGGATCTTCATCATTGTAAAATTTGTGGAGGTAATAATCATTCTCAAAGATATTGTTGGCACAAAGGGAATAATAATAAGAATATAAATAATGTATGGATAAGTGTAAAATATATATTGATGTAAAAAATGATAGCACTAAATGGCCTTCTTTGAAAAATCATTATTTGAAGCTTTCCAAGATAATTCTAGAAGTGGTCAGAGTCACTACCAGTACTAGAGTCAAAACAAAAAGACTAAGACCAGAATGAAGGATTGAAAGCACATGAAGGCAAAGGAACTTCATACAAAATAATTTAATATGGAGGGGTTTTGGAAGTATTATATTATTTGGTAAGTTTTAAGAATATTGCAAGTACCAAATAAAAAATTTAGTTTAGAGTGTGGTAAATATTTGATTATATAGTAGGTGTCATGCAAGTAAGTTTGGAGTTATGTAAGAGTTTATCATTTAGTATGTGCAATTATTACAAACTTTGTCCTTGTCTGCATATGTGGAGTCAATAATAGATTTATTATTATGTGGTATTTCTCTTATGATAAATATGAAGTATTAGATCTCTTGTGTGTGTGAGGAGATGAAAAGTTTGTGTAAGTAGAAAGGTTAAGGGTTGTGAATGTGAAGAGTCTCCTATCCATGTGTGTATATATTGAAAAATAATTGTAATATATGATCAAAGAAGATTTACAATATATGTAGATATATATTCATCAATAATATTTTCTATGATTTTGTTATTATCATGGATTGAATATATGTAATTGTGTTAATATTTATTCTTAATATAATATGAGATCTTGTGAAGAAAGTATTGAGTTGCTAACAATTTTTCCATTTGTGAAAGGAAAAGGATTAAAAAATGCTATTGTAAATCCATTTACATGCCAAGAATTTATTATCTTCCCCATTAGAAGGACAATTCTATTTAATCAAATCACCCTATTTGTAAAATAATAAGTTACCTATTATACTCAATCATAGGCAATAACTTCTATTAATTTTATTAATTCTAAAAAAAAAAAAATTAATATAAAGAAAAGGAATTTTATGTCTCATTATCAATATAAACAATGAGGACCATCAAGATATAACTAATACTAATACATACGACTTATCTAACTGTATATGAGGAAATTAAGTGCAATATGTCATCCTTGCATTTAATTTATTGATTTATCATTTAAAATATTACTACTAATATTAACATTGTTAATATAAACCTTTTGACTAATTATGGTACTCATTTTTCAACTTTTGATTTATTTGTTCATGAATAAATTATAAGAAATACAAAAGTGTTAAGGATTATGTATTTTAACACAACATGAAATATGGTCATACATTTGACATTGTTGTCCATTAATAAAGTTTACACCAAAAATCTACAATATGGAATAAAATCAATGTCAAGTCAATTATTAAATTTTACATGCTAAAATGATGCTTTATCTTTTAAAATATTAGAATAGTAAGAGGATGGATAAATATATTGAAAGTTTTTCAAATAAGGGACATATGATCATATCACCAAGTATAAGAAGGGGAGGGGCATAATCATATTTTTATGTGTGAACCCTATTTTATTGCCACATAAATTAAGGTGATAAGTTGAAATTTTCATTTGCTTGCATGAGAGTAATGAGAGTACTTAGTGATGACAACACGATAGGATGTAACTTGATGGACACAAAGTTTTTGAGGGTTTATAAGAGATACTTTTTATATAAATTACTTTTTCAGGATAATTATTGACCATAACCATTTATTTCAACATATCTACGTAGAATGAAGTGAAGAGCATAAAATTATACTAAGAGGGAGGTGAACAGTATAAGATAGAACTTTTTATTTTTCAATCCAAATGATAGCAAAAATAATATCAATTGTAATAATGAAACAATGCACAAATCACCACACACATAAGAGATATATATTTAACGTGGTTCACCCAATGTGGGCTACATCCACAGAGAAATATTGCTCTATAAATTTATCAAAAATTTCAAGGGCACCAACCCACAGGAGACTCCAATCCCCTATTACAATTTTAGTGGACACCAATCCACAAGAGATACAAATACCCTCTCAATTTCATGGACACCACTCCATAGGAGACACCAATACCCTCTACTCTGGTTTTATGGACACCACTCCACTTTGTTCTAGTTTTGTGGACACCACTTCACAGGAGACACTAATAACCTATGCTTTGGTTTTGTGGACACCACTCCAATCTGTTCTGGTTTTATGGACACCACTCCATAGGATACACCAATCCCCTCTACTTTTATTCTGTGGATACCACTCCACTCTATTATGGTTTTGTGGACACCACTCCATAGGAGACACCAATACCCTCTACTCTGGTTTTGTGGACACCATTCCACTTTGTTGTGGTTCTTTGGACACCAATCCATAGGAGACACCAATCCCCTCTACTCTGGTTATGTGGATACCACTCCACTCTATTTTGGTTTTGTGGACACCACTCCATAGGATACATCAATCCCCTATGCTCTGGTTCTGTGGATACCACTCCACTATATTATGGTTTTATGAACACCACTCTACAGGAGATACAAATACCCTCTACTCTGGTTTTGTGGACACCACTCCACTATATTTTGGTTTTGTGGACACCACTCCACAAGAGACACCAATCCCCTCTACTTTGGTTTTGTGGACACCACTCCACTTTGTTCTAATTTTATGGAAACCACTCCACAGGAGACACCAATCCCCTATGCTATGGTTCTATGGACACCACTCCACAAGAGATACCAATCCCCTCTACTCTATTTTTGTGGATACCACTCCACTCTATTCTAGTTTTGTGGACACCACTCCATAGGAGACACCAATCCCCTCTACTTAAGTCTTCTCTCAAATATACTCTAAAACTTGCTCATAAAACACTGCTCAAATATGCTCCAAAACTTGCTCATAAAATTTTCTCAAATATACTCCAAAATCTACTCAAATATGCTCACAGAACCTGCTCATAAAAGTGCTCAACACTGCTCCAAAACCTACTCACAAATGTGCTCAACAATCTGATCCAAAACCTTCTTACAAACACTTCTCATCTACTCCCAAATATTGCATGCATACAATGCTCATCTATTCCCAAATCTTGCATACAAAACAATGCTCATCTATTCCCAAATCTTGCATACAAAACAATGCTCATCTATTCCCAAATATTGCATGCATACAATGCTCATATATTCCCAAATATTGCATAATGATATCATCAAGTTCTTCACCTATTCTTCAATGTGCTTTCCTCAACTAAAGCAATTCAAATATATTCTACCCAAAATTCTTTTATCTTCATGAACATATAGATAATGATATGCACTAACAAATTCCCAATATGTTCTTCACATTCATTAATTCTATCGTTTTCACATGTCTCACATTTATTACATTAAAAGGTAGCTTTAGTCTAACACTTGATAACTGAAATGGTAATTGTTGATTTGCACCTTTCCTCTAAATCTGCCTCAATGATGATGATGAGATTTTTACATGAGCTTTCCAAACCAGTCTTAGAAAAATGATTTTCCTTTTGTTTGTACCTTCAAAAAATGGTTAGCAATTCTATTTTTATTTTCTTGATTAGATATCAAATCAATCATTTAAAAATCCTTATAAAAGGGATGCACAATAAAGCTTAAAAAAATAACTCCTTATATCTCCCTTTTTGAAACTTCACTAAAATAAAGCTTTATTAACAACAAAAACTCATATATCTTCTTTTATAACATGCAAAACACACCTTTTAAAAATATCAATCTTATACCTTATAACTCCCTCACACAACATGCAAAACACAATTTAAAATTAACCACAATACACCTTATATCTCCTTTTTCCAACATGCAAAAATACAATTTTCAAATAACCATAATCCACCTTATATCTCCCAATCAAACTTAAACTTTAATAAAATTTTATATACCTTTGCACAACCATGAATTGAATCCCTAACTTCTGGAAGCACAATGCTTTCACAAGCACTCATGATCAGTTGTGCTACCATAGCGGGTGAAACAAAAAGGGGCACCCAAATATTTATCCGTGTTCTTGCGCTCTCTCAACAACAAAATCTCAACAAAAGTGGCATCGATCAAATTCAACCTCCTGACCTCCTTCTTAGCAGTATTCCACACAAATCCACACAACCGACTGGGCTACCTCAGAAGGTGAAAACAAAGGAGTGTGATTTAATATTTGTTCGTGTCTTTTTTCTTCTTCAACAACAAAACTTTCAACAAAATGGCGTCGACCAGTTTCGACCCTGCAACCTCATGCATAATAGTGCTCCATGCAAAGCTCAACAACCAACTGGGCTATCCTAGCTAGTGATAACAAAGGGGTGCGATATCATATTTAACCTTGTCTTTTGTTGGCTCCTATTTTTCATTGCTCCTCTCCTTTGGTTGTCGCTCGCACTCCACAATGAATTTAATCGATTGCCATTCCCTTTTCAAAGGTGAATTATCACCATATATTTATATGTTTCCTAGTTTTGTTTGATTTTTGTCTTAGTCAGATCAAACCTTTTGCTTTCAAACATTATAATCGTTGGCACCTTTTTCTTTTTCAAATTCTTTATATTATAATATTTTAAATCTTATGATTTAAATATTATAATAAAACCTTTGTCCCTCTCTTGAAATATTTAAATCTTTTTGTCCCAAGCAAATTTTAAACCTTTGTCATTTTCTTTATAATATTTAAATTTAATATTTAAATATTATAATCCTTTGCTTAAAAGATAGTTGCCTCACTTTGAGATATACCTTGACTTGAATAATTGTCCATTGTTTGCTATTCACCAAATCCATTTTTGACACCGTTGATATATTGTCCAACCTTATAAACTTCTCACCCTTGAAGAATATTTCTGCCTTGAATACCATGCACCTTTGACATCAATGACAACTCAATATTTCCAACAATCTCCCCCTTTGTCATTGATGGTAACCCTACAAAAAATATCTTTTACTGCAATTGGATTTACTATCTGCTCCCCCTTACTAAAAACTCTCCCCCTTTGACATCAATGGCAAAAGGGCTCCTTGGAGCTAAAAATAAGACACTTAACACAACCTCCTCACCACCTCCTTTTAGTGAGGTGATCAATTATGGGATGGTAGTGAAACTCCCAAATTACTATGCTCCTCTTCTTGTTTCATTTTCTTTCTCCAAACTTTGGAGATCATACCTCTTTGAAAATTTTGAGCATCCTTTTTCTTGCCTATATTTGGAAGTTCTGGGAACACTATTCTACACCATCTAGTTGTATGCCCAAAATTGTTGCATTTGTAACATATGATGTTGTAGTCCATAGGAGGTGCAAATGGATTGAAATTCCTCTTGGTGAAGCCAAAATTATCCATAGCATGGACCCTGCAATTTACAACTTTATGACCAAAATGGTTACATGAGAAACAATGACCATGGAAGAAATTTTGAAACCTATTTGATTGCCTTCGAGGATATTGTTGCATGGTTCTCTCATTTGTTTTTGTGACGACCCATGTTCCTTGATGGTGCATTGTTTTATTCTTCATTTATGCTTCCACTTCTCAACATATCAGCATAGGTCTTAGGCTCTTCTTCAATTTTCTTTGATGCCTCTTTTCCTTTTGAGCTTGACTCCCCCTTTTGTTTCTCTTGACCTTCTTCAAATCCAAGTCCAGTCTTGATAAATGGAGATCTTTGTGCTTTGATAATTTCATCCAAGATTTTTTAGCTTTTCCTAAACTGATATATCTTATCATTAATTTTTTCAAGTCCCTTCCTTAGAATGATAGCTTCATGTTCTAGTATTTCACACTCTATTTCTTTCACCTTTTATTGTTCAGCCATACCTTCTTCAATTTTCCTTTCCTATTCAACCTTTTCATTTAAGTTGGTAAGATCTTGTAGAATCTTTGCCTTTGTTTTCTCATCCTGTTGTACTTGAGCCTTCAATTTTGAGTTATTATTTCTAACCCTCTTCAACTCTTCAAGGACAACAATAATTTCCTCTTCTATGTCAACTGTGGCTTCTTCTTCATATTATGAATATTTATCTTCTTCATGGTATTTAATAACAGGATCATCTTCTTTCTCTTCTATGGCCAAAAATAAGATTTTTTTATCTTTCACTATCGGATAGGCTTTCATCACTATTGTTGGAAGCATTGCTTGCTTCTTCAACATAAAAACTCTTATTGTGTCTTTGAAATATCTTCTTCTCATGCTTTCCTTGATCGTGCCTATTTTTCTTTTCATGATAAAATTTTCTTTCTTTCTTTTTCTTGTATTCTTTTTCTTCTTCATTGCTACTACTTTCAACTTGTGGACAATTGTGAAGAACACAAGCTTATACTGAGAGGGGGGTGAACAGTATAAGACCTCTTTTTACTTTTTCCTTTATACTTCAAAATAGTAAAGCAATATACCCAAAGCAATATCAAAGCAATGCACAATATCATCCACAAAGTGACACCAATTTTAACGTGGTTCACCAGAATGGTTGGGCTACGTCCACAAAACTTTTCTCTAAAAGTTATCTCAAAGTTCTTTGGGAATCCTTCCCAATTACAATGTTTATGAGCCTCGGCCCAAAGGAGATACCTTCCCCCAATCAGAATTTATGAGCCTCTACTCAAAGGAGATACCTTCCCCAATCTAAATTTATGAGCCTCTGCTCAAAGGAGATACCTTCCCCTCTGCTCTGGAAATGATCCCTTAGAAGATCAACTGCCTCTACCTCTTGCCAGCACGTGGAACTCCTTTCCACCGAAGACCTCCTATCCTCAATGCTTAGCCTAAGAGACCTCTGCCTTCTATGATCACGTCCACAGCAGCTCAGCAACCTGTACCAAACACAATCAGTCGGTCTAGTACAAGTCTTCCTCTGTCTGTCAGATCTGTCCAACTCTTGAACAAATCAATCCTCTGCATACAAGCCTTCTCAAAGACTTGCCAATCTGTCCTCGGGTTCTTCTCATAGAACCAATGCACCTCTGTCCTCAAGTTCTCTGATAGAACTATCAAACTCAGCTCACAAGTCCTCTGCTAGGACCTGTCCAAATCTGCTCACAAGTCCCCACCGAAACCTGTCCAAAAACTGCTCACAAGTCCCCACTGGAACCTGTCCAAAAACTCAACAAGCTCACCAAGAAAAACTTTCTTAGTAGGAAATCACAAAGTGAATTGTTAGAGACCCAATGTGATTTGTCAAACTCATAGAAGCATAAAGAGAATTGTTAGAGACTCAATATGTTCTATACTCAAATCCCAATCTCAAAACTCAACTCAAATCAACTCAGCTCAATCTCAATCTCAAATCTGAAAACTCAACTCAATATCTGAAATGGATAGGATAGAATGTTTTCTTTCAAGAACATGAAACCCCAACAATTGCCAACTATGCAAAGAATCACATAACAATGATACTCATGTTCTTTTCACCATCAATTAGGGTTTCAACAACAATGCTCATCAAACAAGGTTTAGTCAACCAACACCATTCAACTCAACATCAACCTTGAAGCATTCAACCAATCATCACAAGAAAAGGAAACAAGTAGAAATCCTTTTCCCTCCAAAGATATTTGAACAAAATAGCCACCAACACAATATCACCAAATGTAAAGAATAACTTGCTCAAATCAACTCAATGGAGTAAGCCCAATATCATGAATCAAGTAAAGCAATAACTTGATCAAACAACCTCTATGGAAGCAACTCAACCATCAAACTCAAAACAGACCAACCAAGGGTTCCACCAACTCAATGCAAGTAGCAAGACTCACAAACATAAACCCTAGTGCACAATGCTTCCACTACCTCAAACCAGAATTATGCATTCACCAAAACTCTCATCAAGGATAACAATGCATAAGAAGTCTTCAACAAACCAGAAAATAGGATTTACACCCAACCAAAGGAAACCTAGTTGAAAACCTTTTCACTCCAACCTTATTTCAGAAAAACATACACCAATCATACTCATAAGGAAAATGTGCCCATACCTTTTTGGAGTAGAAGAAAATTGATCCTTAAAGCTGTCACCACACACAACCCTCAAACTTCCAACCAAGTTAGGGTTAGAACCAAGATAAATGAGCATATATAAAAACTTTCCTTAATACACCTTTTAGCTTCTCTTCTTTAAAAACAACCACCAAAGAAGCCAAAAACACAACAACCAAAACTTACACCTTATATCTCCATTTTTAAATTTAGCATAGCAAAAGACTAATCTCAAAAATACAACCAAAGAAATATCCCCTTATTTCTCCTATGTCTTTTAAACAATGCTAAACAATGCCAAAAATCATATCAAGAAAATAATCACACCTTATATTGGCTGCCCTTGAAGAATCCAAAATTCGTGGCACAAAACACGTTTTAATAAAAACGTGACTAATCCATGCACAACTCCCTCCGCGGGGATCGAAACGCAGACCTCCACCTACGCAAGGCCCAAACGCAGCCTTCGCTGCCACTAGCCCACAAGGGGCTTACGAAGTCCAAGACGGACTTCCTTCCACATAAACGGTCAAGCTTTTCGAAAGCTTTTCAAACCACGAGCTCTCCTCTTTCGCAGCGTAAACAGAACATTCGATCGCAGCCAAACCAATTAATTGCCTTCGATTTTCCAAGAGAGTTTAACCTTAGGAACCTTCTCATATTTATAGTCCATACGTGGACTTTAGAACACGTCAGCTGCAAAGAAAAGTAATTTCGAATTTAATCAAAATTTGCTTTCTAAAGGGTTTAAAAACCCTTAAAGTATTTTTAATAAATTAAAAATAATTTCTCCCTTAATTAATTAAATAATTAATTAATTAAAACCTTGAAGGGTTTTAAATAATAATTAAATAAATAATAAAGAGAACCTCCATTGGTTTTAATAAAAACCATTGCCAATGGAATCTCTCCGGATTCTCTTAAAAAGATTCTCTTGGAATCTTCCACCTTTGAAGCCAACACATCCTCTTAACATTAATGTCATTTCCTTTTGACATCAATGACAACTCATAGACAAGAAGCTAGGATCTCAAACCCAAAATTGCCAACAATCTCCCCCTTTGTCATTGATGGCAAACCATGCTTCTCAACAACACAGAAACTCAACATAAATAGCTCCCCCTGTCTTGAGGCTCTCCCCCTTACTCATATCTCTCCCCCTTTGTCATCAATGGCAAAGGGTCACCTTTGGGGCTTGGGACTAAGAATGAGCCTCTTAGCTTAGTCCCTCCCCCACCTCCTATTGAGGTGTTTAATTTTGGGGTGGGAGTAAAACTCCCAACAAGCACTGATCATCATCAGTGTCTATAGTTGCCTTACCATGTCTTCTCTTGTTCTCCTTGTCCATATTCCTATTCCTATTCCTATCACTGTTCTTGTTCCTGTTATCATTCCTGTTCTTATCCATGCCTTGATCCTTGGACCTGTTCATACCACTGTTCCTGTTCCTGTACCTTGGAAGTTTAGCTCTACACTGTCTAGTTGTGTGACCTTCATTGTTGCACTTATAACAAGTAACAATGTTATTTCTTTTAGGCATACCTATTCTTTGAATCCACCTGTTATGACTAACCCTGTTCCTGTTATGAGCCTTGCAAAAAATTGCCTTATGCCCAAACTGTTTACAAGAGTAGCAATACCCTTGAAAGAAATTACCACCTCTGAAAGCTGTCATTTACCTTCCTTACTTGAGTCATGCAATGTGAAGCCATGTGACCAAACCTGTGACAAGCAAAACATCTGCCATTAAACTTTCCTGTAAATTACCTTCTAGGTCCTGTAAATGACCTTCTAGGTCCTGTAAACTTTCTCCCCTTTTTCTGTTTCCTATTTTCTATTTCTGTGCATCTATCACTCAAGGACTCTTTCTCTGAAATACTCTCCTCATCAGAACTCTCTTCTTTTTGGAATCTCTTACTAGATTCCCCAACCTGTTCCTTGTGTTTCTTACCAAAACCAAGACCTGTTTTATCTGTTGCCCTTCTTTGATCTTTGATGATGGACTTTACCTTTTTGGAGCTATCTTGAAACCTGTAAAGCTTATCCTTGTACTCTTTAGTTTCCTCTTTCAAAGAAGCCATTTTCTGTTCTAACTCATTATACTCAAGAACCTTAGACTCTAACTCATCCTTGAGTTCTTGTGTCTTAGCTATAGAGAAGTCAAGACTTTCTATAAGATCATCTCTCTCCATACAACATTCATCTAACTTATCCTTGAGTCTAGCATTCTTCTTTCTTTCCTTTTCCAAAACACTAAGAGCACTAATAAGTTCACTTTCAAGATCCTTTATTTGTTTGCTTTTTGAATCATCAAAGCCTTTTTCAGATTTCTTATCACTAGAGGTGCTACCCTTTTCAAAGACCATACATGCATCTTCCTTATAGTTTTCTGAAGCATCCTCATACATACTAGAAACCAAATCATTATTTGTGCAATCATCCTCAAGGTGACCAAAATTTCCACATCTAAGACATTTCATGATAATGAATCTATGTTTCGGTTCTTCCTCTTTTTCGATATGAACAACATCTCATTTTCATTATCACTTGAAGAACTTTCACTATCACTACTAGAACACTTACTTGCTTTGTCTAGGTAGAAACTCTTCTTGTGCTTGTGAGAATACCTCTTTCCTTGATTGTTGTGCTCATCTTTGTTTTTCCTGTGATGCTTGTGCTTTTTAGAATCCTTGCTCTTAGAATCCTGTTTATCTTCATCACTTTCATTCTTGGGAACAGTACAATTAGTAGCATAATGACCAAACTTTCCACAATTGAAACATCTTATATTTTTCATACTTTTGTGCTTTCTAGAGAACTTGCCTTTCTTGTTGTAATATGCCTCTTCATCACTAGAAGACTCATCACGAATAGGTGTTGCATTGCCACTTGAATAATCCATTGTGTTCTTTACTAGCTTTTCCTTCAAAGTTGTTAAACTTTTCGAAGGCACCTGCTCTGATACCAATTGAAGAACACAAGCTTATACTAAGAGGGGGGGTGAACAGTATAAGACCTCTTTTTACTTTTTCCTTTATACTTCAAAACAGTAAAGCAATATACCCAAAGCAATATCAAAGCAATGCATAATATCATCCACAAAGTGACACCAATTTTAACGTGGTTCACCCAGAATGGCTGGGCTACATCCACAAAACTTTTCTCTAAAAGTTATCTCAAAGTTCTTTGGGAATCCTTCCCAATTACAATGTTTATGAGCCTTGGACCAAAGGAGATACCTTCCCCCAATCAGAATTTATGAGCCTCTACTCAAAGGAGATACCTTCCCCCAATCAGAATTTATGAGCCTCTGCTCTGGAAATAATCCCTCAGAAGATCAACTGCCTCTACCTCTTGCCAGCACATGGAAATCCTTTCCACCGAAGACCTCATGTCCTCAATGCTTAGCCTAAGAGACATTTTCCTTCTATGATCATGTCCACAGTAGCTCAGCAACCTGTACCAAACACAATCAGTCGATCTAGTACAAGTCTTCCTCTGTCTGTCAGATCTGTCAAACTCTTGAACAAATCAATCCTTTGCATACAAGCCTTCTCAAAGACTTGCCAACTGTCCTCAGGTTATTCTCATAGAACCAATGCACCTCTATCCTCAATTTCCATCATAGAACTATCAAACTCAGATCACAAGTCCTCTTATAGGACCTGTCCAAATCTGCTCACATGTCCCCACCGAAACCTGTCCAAAAACTGCTCACAAGTTCCCACTGGAACCTGTCCAAAAACTCAGCAAGCTCACCAAGAAAAACTTTCGTAGTAGGAAATCACAAAGTGAATTGTTAGAGACCCAATGTGATTTTTCAAACTCATATAAGCATAAAGAGAATTTTTAGAGACTCAATATGGTCTATACTCAAATCCCAATCTCAAAACTCAACTCAAATCAACTTAGCTCAATCTCAATCTCAAATCTGAAAACTCAACTCAATATCTGAAATGGATAGGATAGAATGTTTTCTTTCAAGAACATGAAACCCCAACAATTGCCAACTATGCAAAGAATCACATAACAATGATACTCATGTTATTTTCACCATCAACAAATTTATTCCTATCGGGTTTATCAACAATGGTCACATCAAATTCCTATAGAAGTAAAAGCCATCTAATAATTCTACCACTTACCGTTGGCTTGTTCATCATATATCTAATGGTTGTATGATCAGTGTGTACAAATATTTTGTAGCCTATGATATAATGGTGAATTTTTTAATGGCATGTACAACTACCAAGAATTCTTTCTCCATGATAGTGTAGTTGAACTTAGCATTCGTAAGATTCTTACTAACATAGTAAATGACATAAAACTCATTATCATCCTTCTACCCTAGTGCTGCCCCTATGACATTATTGGATGCATCTACATAAATGTGGAAGGGGAGGTTCCAATTTGGACCTCTCAGCATAGGAGCAGTTGTCAATTTTTCTTTCAAGGTCTGGAATGCTTGTTCACACTCACTAGTCCAAACAAATTCGACATCTTTGGTTAACAATGTGTGTAGTGGTTTGGCGGTTTTGCTAAAATCTTGAATAAACCGTTGGTAGTATCCAATAGAGCCTAAGAAACTACGAATATCTCTCTGTGTTTGGGGAGTAGGTAAGTTTTTAATCACTTCGATTTTCTTTTATCTACCTTGATCCCCTCAATAGAGATATGGTGTCCTAAAACTATCCCTTCTTGCATTAACATGAAATATTTTTCATTACTGAGGGATAGGTTTATTTCTTGACAATGCTGGAGTACTTTCTCTAGATTAGTTGTAGCTTCTTCAAAGGTTTCACCGTATATGGTGAAATCATCCATATAGACTTCTACAGTCTCTCCTACCATATCTAAAAAAATACTAAGAACTACCCTCTAGAAAGTGGTAGGTGCGTTACATAACCCGAATGGTAAGACTCGGTAGGCAAAGGTACCCCAAGGATAGGTAAAGGTGGTTTTTTCCTGATCCTCATCCCCTATTTGGATTTGATTATATCCACTATACCCATCAAGGAACGAAAAATATTTTCATCTTGCCAAGGTATCGAGGACTTGGTCTATAAAAGGTAGGGGGAAATGGTCTTTTCTAGTGGCTTTGTTTAACATTCTATAATCCACACAAATCCACCACTTGCCATTTTTCTTGGGCACTACCACCAAAGGTGAAACCCATTGACTATCCAAAATGGGATAGATGAATCCAGCTGATAAAAGTTTTTGTAGTTCAGCTTTTACTATTTCCTTCATTGTTGGATTCATCCTCCTTTGAGGTTGTCTTATCGATCTTGCATTATCTTCCAAATAAATTATGTGCATGTAGACTTTGGGTGCAATACCCCTCATGTCTTTATAGTCCCATGCAAAAGCAATTTTATGGTTGACTAGTATTTCTTTCAACTTGCCCTCTTGAATAGTTGACAATGCATTGTCAATGTTCAGTGTTCTACCAGGTTCTATCTCTATCTGTTTAACATGATTTTCCTTGTTGCCTACAAGTGGGGATTCTATAGGAGGATGTGAATATTCTCCCTAAAAGAAGTTTGTTATGACTACATCTTCATCGGTTTCATCTTCTACCTCATCTAGGGCCATCACTTGTTGTAGCATTGGCAAGGCATCAACATTTAGAACTTCAGAATTTGGTTCTCCCAATTCATCGGTGGATTGTGCAGGAGGATAAATGACTAGGTTTTTAATTTTTTATCCATCCAAAATTGTCATTTGTCTAGTCCTACAACTTATGTAGGCATCAATTGTTGCTAGCCAAGGACGTCCTAATATGAGTGGATAACCACCCAATCCTGATCTAGACTACAGAACTAGAAAGTCTATCGGATATTCCCATGCATCTATAGTTACAATCACGTCTTCCAGCATTCCCTTCGGGAGTACTATAGACCGATCAACCAATTGTAAAACTATTTTGGTTGGCCTCATATCTATTAGTTGTAGTTTTTGCATGGTTTCTTTAGGCATGACATTTATAGTTGCTCCTAAATCTACCAAAGTGTTGGGTAACCTCAAGCCTATGATTTGAACTATTAAGATCGGGCTTCCTGGATCAGAGTACTTTGGGTGGTAGGTGTTTCCTAACATTAAGTCAGCTAACTGACCTACCACATGCACTGCTTTTGATGATTGTTTCCATCCTAGTTTCTTAAGACATAATTCTCTAATGGCCTTTGTGTAAATTGGCACATCTCTTATGGCCTGATAGAGGGGAATTGTGATAATCAAGTTTTTCAACCCTTCCATTATGTCAAATTTTAGTTGCATTTTTTTTCTAGGTTCTTGTAACCTTTTGGGGAAGGGTGGAACCCCTTCATTATTGGTTTGTTCAGTAGTTACATTTTCTTCCACCCCCTCTACCGAAGGTGTTTGTTCTTCTACTTCTACTTCTATTTCCTCTTCCTCCACTATTGGAGGTGTGGGAGCTACTCCTAATTGTCTACCTGATCTAAGTTGTATAGGATTACAATCTACCTATTCTATGCTAATATGGTACATAGGGTACATCCTCACATCTACCTGATATGTGGGCTGATTTATCTTATTATTTGGATTTGGGGTTGGTTGTGTCGGTAGTTGTTGTGGCCTAGAAGTAGGTGGTGTTGATAAACTAGGTAGCAGTGGTGTTTGTGTTGTGGTTTGTGGAGGTGAAGTCCACGTATTATAATTTTACCACTATGTTCTAGCTTGCTAGTATGGCATCCATGGATAAGGTGTGTAGGGAGTAGACCCTTGGGTGGCATTCATCCAAGGTGGTTGACCCCACCATCCCATATTGGGTGGTTGAGCTTGTCCTTGGTTCATAAAATTGGATCCCCCATATTGTGGTCCTACTCCTAGCATATTGCCTCCCATAGGAAACTGTTGTCAATTTCTCCTATTACCCATGAAGTAAGTTTTTGCTACTTCTGGTTCCTCTTTCATGTTTGCTAACTTTGGGCACAATTTCATTTTGTGATCCATTTGACAAATAGCACACACTCTGATCTTGTTTTTTGGACACTCATTCTTGGGGTGTTTTCTTCTACATATTGGGTAGAAAAAGGCTAGTGTTGCTTCAATTTCCTGCTTCTTTTTCTAAAGCTGAAATGTGTCTAATTGAAGTGCAAGAGATGATAGAATATCACTCTTCATGTCTTCCAAAAAATTGCCTATTTCTGCCTTGGTTACAGAGGTTGTGGTTTTTGTTCCTCGGTTGATGGGTTTACCCTTTCTTCTAGAATAATTTTGATATAACTATCGAATATTCGATATTTGGTGTTGGTAAATATCACCTCCTAATAACAAGTTTAAGGCTTCTAAGGATTCATTTGTGAGACCCCTTAAGAATATGCTTCTCAAGGATTTCTCACCCAATTTTGCATGGGGTGAACGTTGAAGATTAAAATTAAATCTACCCCAGTAATCTTCCAATGATTCTTCCTCCCTTTGTGACATATCTAGGACTTCTTCCCTAGCATCTCGTGCCCTACCAAAATCCTGGTATTGTTCTAGGAATATTTTCTTCATGTCTTCCTAGGTGGCAATTTGTTTGTTCCCTAGATCGATAAACCAATGTAATGTTGAATCATCTAACATAGAGGGAAATAATTTTAGTTTTTGGGCATCAATTTTATAGTCCACTGATCTACAAAGCACATCAAATTTGAAAAGAAATAGATCAGGGTCCTCAATTGGTAGTCCTCTAAAAGTAGGAAGGTGTGCAAGAGAGATATGTTTCATTTTGGTTTCTCCTCTTGATTCCTCAATTGGAAAGTCAAAACTGGTGGAAGCCTCCTCATTTTCAGCCATATTTTCAAATAATGTAGGTTCTACACTAGCTACTTTCAAAGCTTCTAGCAAAGCGTTACACTCATTTCTCTTATCTTCCAATAATATTCCTAAATCCAAATTTGAGATAGTTCCCTCTTCAACTTCTCTCCACCATTGGGTATTCAATAAATCTTTAGATATTTTCCACCTTGGTTCTTTATTTTTATCTAAATTTTATCCAAATATTGGATTAATATGCCAAGGTGTCTCTAGTGGAGATGATGGTGCAGCTTCAAGAAGTGTTTCAGATTCTTCAGAAGGTATTTCAAAAGGTTTTTAGGTATTTTCGAAGTGATTTCTTCTTTTCTAATAAAACATCCATCCGGTCCTCTTAGTCTTGGAGGACTCATACACTCTTAGGTAGAGGATCTATGGGTAAGATAGTCTGAACAGTTATTTTTAGGCTGACTAACCTACAAATCCTAAAATACTACAATTGGCACTCCCCGACAATGGTGCCAAAATGGTGAGCAAAAAATGGTGTTCCTAAAAATAGTTATTTTCCTTCCATTTAATTTTATCAATCTGGGAGTTCATAAACTTGCTGAGTACCTATGCACAGTATATGCCTGTAGTATTTGGGAGATGAGTCCTATCTACCATTTGGTTTGGGGGTGTGTTGAGTTTGTTCGTGTAGTTTCAGTTTATCCAAACCAATAAAAACTAAATGCAAAAAAATAAAACACACAACTAAAAGAAACTGTAAGAAGTAAATTGCTGAAATTAAATTACTATTATCAAACACATGACTAAAAGGGAAATTGCTGAAATTAAACACACAACTTGAAATAAAATTGCAAAAAATAAACATGCAACAAAATTAAATAAAGCAAGAAAAATAACACACTACAGAAATAAAGAAAGCAGGAAAAATAACAAGGGAGGATTACTGCATGGAGTGGGCCCAAGCTCCCGTAGATATCCACCTAGCTAGTTACGCAACACTCACTCTTCTGAATACACGCAAATAGAGAACACTCAAAACTTTATTTATAATTATGCAGTACAAAATAATAATGCTTTGCGGATTAAAAATTTGGGATCCTTTGCTTCAGGGGTGGCCTGCGTTTTATACAAAATGTGACCATCCCCTGTTACAAAAATAGGTGGTTCTAATTTAATCATGCGATGTGATTTGCTATGGTTAGTTCATGCATAGTTGTAATCGACATCTAATAAAAGAGTGGCCATGTCTAATTTTAATCTTGAAAGATAAACATAGCGCTCCCTAAGTTTATAACAATTTATTTCTATTATTCATGTGGTCTTCCGATCAACCGATCAACGCATAAAATGAAGGTGCTTTATTCCTACAGAAGATAGGCACCTTCTAGCCTATCACTAGGAGATAGACGCCTTTCGATTGTCAAAATATAGGCACTAGAAGATAGGCACCTTTCGACCACCAGGATATAGGCATCGAAAGAGAGTCATGTTTATATCACTCGGAGATAGTCATGTTCCTACTTAAAGATAGACATCGTCTAGCCTGTCACCAAGTGATAGGCATCATTTATCCTGCTATCAAAATATAGAAATTTCCTGACCTATCATCGAGAGATAGGGTCATTCATCCTTCTACTAGAAGATAGGCACCATCTAGCCTATCATTGGGAGATAGGCATCATCCCTTAGTAGGATTTAGGCACCCATTTTAGGCACCACAAACTCCTAGTCGCTCATCATTCCTTCAACACATTATAATTTTTGCACAATGCCAAGTCCATGTGGGACCTCGACTAAAATATGTGAAAAAACAATGAAAATCTGCATCTACACATAATTTCCACTAAAAACACCGATCAAGCAATATACATCAATTTCCATTAAATATATGCAATAATTATACAAAAATACATTCCTAATGTTAAACATGCCATACATAACCCCTCTTAAACATGCATAAAAATGAGCATTTTTGGTGCTCATAAAAATGAAATAATCTATAAGTATAAGTAACAAGCTAGTCTATTAGGCAATCTATTTATAGCTTAATCACATAACTCTTCATGCATAATGTATATTGATGTGGCTGAATTTGTATCAATATAATTCTAGTTGTCTTACTTTCATTTCTTTCTACACCCTTTTCACCCCCTAGTTCAAGTAGTTAGCTAGTTAGGATTTGAAGGAACCAACCTACTTCAGAGGTTGATATTTAAAGCTTCACATCTTCAAGATCATCCAATTTTTATCAAAATCTTAGGGCACAAAATTTAACCTTGAGCATATTTTTAGATCAATAATTTTTGGCACACCTTGTGGGAACCAAACCCCACTATATTGATAGATTAGATACCTAGTGATTATTTTCTCAAATAGATATTTTCAAGTCACTTGGTGACTCCATACATATAAAAACCCATATATATTAAGACAATTGTAAAAATATCTTTGTTGAGTCCCCAAAAATATGATCACTAGACAAGCAACTAGAAGGTTGGATGAATCAGTAGAATGTATAGAACTACCCTCTCTTAGATTCAAAAGACAAGTTTCCAGTCCATCATCCATATATTCATCCCCATCAAGCATATTAGAAGATCAAGAATACATGGAACCCTCAATATCTTCAAAAACATCAACATCAATGGCTAACAATCAAAACTCATAGGACTTCCTAAACTGGAACAAAATGGGACCTCTCAAATTGCTTAATTAGATCCCTATTTCAAGTAAATTTAAAAGCCCTTCCCACGTATGATGATACCAGGAAAAATGCTTAAGAGTATTGCTAGGATTTGGCATTATTAGCTGACATACACAATATCTAGAATACATATATAATTATAAGTTTATTGGTAATGTATTTAAAAGAAAAAATGTTATATTGGTATAGAACCTCATCAGATCATAGCATAAATTCATGGGCTCAACTACTTGGTAGATTTGTGTAATATTTTAATGAAAAAGCTAATACGTTCTCCCTACTAATATAGTTTACTCTGATACAGAGGCATCCCCAAGAGGATATAATGGATTTTAATATTAGATTTAGCTATACATGGAAAATAATACCTCTAGGTCTAAGGTCAACAGATGAAAATGCAATGCACTATTATCTAAGATATTTTAATTTAGATCTAGGCATGGCTATAAGGAAATCTAATATATTCATGTTCCCACAAATTTTCTAGGCAACATTCACAATAAAAAAGACCTAATTTATCACAACCCAAATTTCTATCCTATATATATATATATATATTAGGGAGACTTAGATGCATTGTAACCTGCTTAACAACCTATCTAGTCTTACTTGAGGCACATCCATAACTACATCTTGCATAAGTATGGCTACACAAGTGTACTAGGTGCAAGGCTAGTATTTACAAGTTATCCCTCTCACTGGCCCCACGAGCTAACTTACCTTCCATTTCATTCTATCGAAGGGGTATGCTTCCAACTATATCTTAATCATGTCCATCTAAGTGGGTTAGAGCATATAGAACTTGAATATCCCTCTCATCCAAATATGAGCTAATCAGTTCCTCACTTGCCTCGTTAAAACCTTATCAATAGAAATACCTTAGATTAATTTAGACTACAATGTCACCCATGAAAGTCAATGAGGTATTTTTAAAACCCCAAATACATGAAAACAAAAACACACAAACAAAAAGAAAAGTTTACAATATATATATATATATATATATATATATATATATATATATATATATATATCTTTTTTTATTAAGGAGAAGGATTCATAAATCCTCAACCAGCCTTAGACCAACTTAATGTTTGACATCCCCTAAGTTTATAAAGAACTATACCACATAATATTCCCTTCATGCAAGTCCCATCTAGGTAATCCTATCTTATGTTATGCATATAAGTCCATACTTCTCATCAGTCTTGATGATCTAGACTTACCACCTACAATAGTTAGGTGTACATGCATCTTCGTATCCACATAAGCCATTATGTGTGGGCATGCTACGTATACTATGAGCTAAGCTATCAATATTTATCCACACACAAGCTATCTTAACTCCGGTACAATATTCCAAATCTAGTTACCAATTTCCCTAAGGGGATCTCAATCACTTAGGTAATTTCTAAGTTCACCTAGAAATTACTAATGTTTCTTTCCTTTAAACATCATAAGGGCATAGAAGTATAGATACTAAATCTAACAAAAATGAACTATCAACAAGCAATCATAAGCAAGCGCATAGAAATAATCACCAATTAAACATACATTAAAGGAATTAAATGCAGAAAACTAAATAAAGAGGTGTTGAATATAGCAGTTGCAATATTAATTTAAATACATAAATAATTATGGTACACCCCATACATTCCACAATACTTTACATCCATTTCATCAGGGAAATCTTCCCACAATCTAGTCTATTGCATAAATAATAATATGTAAGGTAGAGAGCAAAATAGTGATTTGGACCATCTCATGAATTTGGCTTTCCTGCTCTTCCATTGATCAAGTGATGATAGTAGGGGATTAGGATATGAATAGACATGCTTCTAAATGTACTTACTTATTTCATTTCCAAATTGCAACTATAAAAATAACCCAAGCAATTCAAATTACTAATGCATAGTACTTATCATATAAACTACTCTTTCCATTTTCCCTCTCATCCAACTTGAGAGAATCAGTCAACCATACATTAGCTCATGAGCTCTATTTGTAATAAATGATCTACCCTTCTCAGCAATTAAATTCCCATACCCTCAATTACTAAGTAAATTGGTTTCACACATTCCATCACTTAAAGCAACTACTATAATCCCCAATAAAATATTTTTTCATTTCATAACCTAAGGTACCATACCCTTAAATTACAAAATAACCATCATTCCATTTTATTTCATAACATAAGGTCCCATACCCTTAAATTACAAAATAACCATCATTCTATTTTATTTCATAACATAAGGTCCCATACCCTTAAATTACAAAATAACAATCATTCCATTTTATTTCATAACGTAAGGTCCCATACCCTTAAATTATAAAATAACAATCATTCCATTTTATTTCATAACCTAACGTCCCATACCCTTAAATTACAATATTTTTCATCCTATTTTATTTCATAACCTAAGGTCCCATACCCTTAAATTACAAAATAACCATATTTAATTTTATTTCATAACCTAAGGTCCCATACCCTTAAATTACAAAATAATAATCATTCCATTTTTATTATTCTAAAATCTACCATTTTAAATAATGAACAATACTTAAAGCTTCTATACTTTCATTATTCTAAAATCTACCATTTTAAATAATGAACAACACATCAAGCTGCTATACTTCATTATTCTAAAATCTATCATTTTAAATAATGAACAACACTTTAGCAAATAAGAATATGACCAACCTCCAGAAAGGAAGGACACAAGGTGGACTACGGTTTGATCGAAGTGGATTCCATTTCAACAACCCAAGGGTGGATGGTACTCATGCACTCATAGCGTCGATAGTTGTCACGATATAGCAGGTCATCCTCAGTGTCAACGACATTTGAGGTGACTTCCCAACCAGGATGTGACTCCAATGAGAGGTTTAACTATGATGCTACTTGACTAGCTTCCACCTAAAACACCTAGCCGACTACACACGACAATGGCATGGTGCCTATGCCATTATGTTTAACCTACCTAGGGAAGGATATAGACCATGCTATCAAGTAGTGGCTACACAACATGCAAAGGAACATAGCCAACACTACCGAAGTAGTGACTACACAACACCACAAGGAACACAACCCACACTGCCATTGTAGTGGCTACACAATATTCAAAGTAACGTAGTTAACACTTCCAATGTAGTGACTACATAGCACCACAAGGAACATAGCACACACTGTCAATGTAGTGGCTACACATCATACAAAGGAATTTAGCCAACACTACCAATGCAATGGCTACACAACATACAAAGGAACATAGCCAACAATACCATCGTAGTTGCTACACAACATAACAAGGGATGTAGCCCACACTACCAACACAGTGGCTACACAACATAACATGAAACATAGACCACATTACCATTGTAAGGGCTACACACAACACTTCAAAGGAATATAGACCATGCTACCATCATAGGGGCTACACACAACACTCAAATAAACATAGAACACACTACCATCATAGGGGCTACACACAACACTCAAAGAAATGTAGACCAAATTGCCATCACAAGGGCTACACACAACACTCAAAGGAACTTAGACCACACTACCATCACAGGGGCTACACACAACACTCAAAGAATAAAATAGCAATAGTTCAAGATGAACCAACCTAGACCCCCTATATTGCTCACGTGGACACATTGTTCGTTG
This sequence comes from Wollemia nobilis, assembly GCA_028583015.1. Classification (NCBI taxonomy): domain Eukaryota; kingdom Viridiplantae; phylum Streptophyta; class Pinopsida; order Araucariales; family Araucariaceae; genus Wollemia; species Wollemia nobilis. Next base: position 10,714,745 of record JAQPPZ010000465.1, read on the forward strand.
CTCTTTTCATCTCCTTCGTTGCTTCGCTCCTCTCCCTTTATGCCAATTTCCTTCATTGCTTCACTCAAATTTTCTCCCAACCTCCTTTGCTGCATCACTCCTTATCCCATACACATCTTCTTTCCTCCTCGGTCCACATCCCCACCTACCCATATTTACTCCTTTACCACATTTGAAACGTGGTAGGATGGACATACCGCTACCCCTCTTCCCAAGTTGATCATCATTAAGAGTTTTCTCTTCATGTTAGGGGAGCCATAATTAACCCAATCGGGTCTTCAAAGGGCAACCCTGTCTATTCTACCAAATGTCATATTGCCACGTTTACACCTTATGGGCTGATCTTCGGATGAGCGGTTACTTCCTAGACATGCCATGGTAAATACCTTACCTTGGGGTTTCAAAAGGATTGAATTTAGTTTCTTATTTTATATTTCAAGGGAAGTTATCCACTAAAAATCATTTGGAAAAATGATTACTTCTTTTCTTACTAATGCTATTAAATGAATCAATCATTTTATTACAATTAACATTTACCAGCATCATTTTAGATAATCAACTATTTATTTCTAATGAGATCTTTGCTTGAAATAATTTATTTAAACAATATATTCTTGCTTTTAAATAAATCAAAAATTTATTTAAACAATGTCTTTTTGCTTTTTAAGTAAATCAAACATGTATTTAAACACTATATTTTTATATTTTAAATAAATCAAACATTTATTTAAACCATATTTTTCTGCTTTTTAAATAAATGAAACATTTATTTAAACCATATCTTTGTACTTTTTAAATAAATCAAACATTTATTTAAACCATATATTTTTCTTTTTAAATAAATAAAACATTTATTTAAACAAGAACATATGAAGTTGTGAAGACAAACTATTTACTCCATGCTCACTACTTATCAAAGTTAATAATGCTTAAGTAATATATAATCATGCAAGTGCATCAAACAAAGAGGGAGTATTTATGTTAATCTAATCACCTATCTCAACTTCTAGAACTTACGATAGCTACTAGGCCATCAGTCAAGGGCTCAATGTGGTTAGATATTGATGATTATCCCTAAATTGAATGCATGCCTATATGAAGGTATCTATCCATGTTACCTTCGAGTTGCCTTATCATCATTTCCCCCTTCCTCAGGTACTCTCATCTCTGGTATATGACTCAATTCCTTCCACTCACGAGCGCATATGATCCTACACATTGGCAATTCATTAGTAGTATCATATCCTTCACTATCTATTTACTATTGTGAGGCTACTTGATTGCACAAAATGAAGTATTAGTAACATTTTTTAATGTATTTATTTTTCCATTTTCAAAGTTCCATCTGGGAGGGTCATGATATCCTCCCCCACTAGGACTAACACCATCCCCGATGTTTCTTAGTTTCATACAACATACAAAATTAAACAATTTTTTACAATATCTTAAAGTTCATCAAACAAGAAAGGAAAGTGTTTTCGCATATCCACCACTTTCTCCTATGTGGAATTTCTTTCAGAGAAACGGTCCCATTGGACCTTACATTGCTCAAGGGTCCGATTCCTCATAGCCTTAGAGAAAAACTTGAGGATCCTTACTGGCATTAATTTTATTACCTTTGAATTTGTCATCTGCAAGTTAGAGATATCCCACACATGTTTAGGGTCAGCAATATATTTTCTAATCAAAGATATGTGGAAGGTGTCATGAATTTTTAAAAAATTAGGGGGTAAGGTGAGTTGGAATGCAATCAGGATAATCCTTTCAATGATCTCAAAGGGTCCTATAAACCGTGGATCCAATTAGGTGGACTTGATCACACTTTTCATTGGTTTGACCCTTAGGAACCCTTTATATCCCATTGAGTATTCTCTAGGAGTTCTTTTTAAATTGACATAGCTCTTCTACCTATTAGAAACCTCCTTGAGCCTTTGCCTAATTACCTTGATTTTCTCTTCCATTTCCCTAACCATTTCTGGTCCAATTACCACTCTATCCTCTAGGTTTTCCCATGACAATGGTGTTCTACATATTCACCCATACAATGCATCAAAAGATACCATTTCGAAAGAGGAATTATATCCATTATTGTAGGAAAATTCCACCAATGATAAATAGTCTTCCCATTGAGACTTGTGGTCCATGCAATACATGTAAAGCATATCTTCTAGAACTTGGTTTACTCACTCCATATGACCATCTGTTTCAAGGTGGTACGTTGAAATCATATGCAACTTTGTGCCTATTACCTAATGTAGGGCTCTCCAAAATTCTAAAGTAAACTTGGAATCCCTATCTGATATAATTACCTTTGGAAATCCATATAGTCCAAAAAATTATTTAAAAAATCTATAAGCCACCACTTGAGCATCGTCCTTGGTGCTCTCAGGTATGAAGTGTGCGACCTTGGTCAATTTTTCGGCAACAACAAATATTGCATCATGCTAGTACCTAGTCTTAGGTAAGCCTACAATAAAATCCAATGATATGACACACCATTTTTGAGTAGGTATACTATGGGGATATAAATATCCTACGGGATGCTTGCATTCTGCCTTGATATTTTGGCACTTGAGGCATCGGGCCATAAAATCTGTAATATCCCTCTTCATTCCTACCTAGAAAAAGGTCCTTTTTAGATTTTCTCTCATTTTTACCCCTCTATGGTGAGCCATATAAGGATATCTATGGGCCTCTTGCATCAATATATTCATTAAAACCCATTATTTTGGTATGATGATTCTCCCTTTATAACATAAGAGGTCATCTATCATCCCAAGTTCCTTATTGCTCTTATGGTCTTCTGTTATATTGGCTAGAATTTTCTAACAATATTCATCTTGATATTGTTTCTATCTTACTTTTTCCATGAGCATTATGTGGCTCCTAGTCATGGCTGCTGTGTCTCCTTCTACTCAAGGTATTTGCAACTTTATTTTCTTTTCCTTTAATGTACTCAATTTTTAAATTGTACTTAGAGAGGAACTCGAGCCACCTTCTCTACCTCACATTGAGTATTGGTTGAGTAAATATGTACTTCAGACTCTGATGATCTTATTTTAACTCAAAGGGTATTCCTACCAAATAATGGTGTCAGGCCTTCAAAGCATGAAATATAGTGGCTAGCTCTAAATCATGAGTATCATAGTTAACCTCATGATTCTTAAGCTTCCTTAAAGTATAAGCTACTACTGACTCTCCTTGCATGAGCACTCCCCCTAGTCCTTCCAATGATGGATTAGTGCATACTATAAAGTCTCCTTGAGGATATGGAATTTTTAGTATTAGTGCAGTAGTAAGCTCCTCTATTCCCACATTGGGAATCTCTGGATCCTCATTCTGGATCTCCTCTTTGATATTACTTTTTCGAGTTTGTCTAGGTAGAGGCCTTTTCATCTTGGCCTTGGGTGGCATCTTGATCTGGTTTCCACCAAAAAAAAAGTTAGATTACATTTATCCCTTAATTGAATGACTAACTTGACCACAATACAGAGCCCTTTCAATATTCATTAGAGATATAACTAGGATGAGGTTCCAATGTTAGGATATATCATTAATACCAAATCCCATACTAAGGTATCATATTATCCATCCCCTTTTTAAAATTAATTCCTTTAGATCCTAAACAAGCAGAGAATCAAGGTTACTCTAGATTTCAGCTTATTCCTAAACAAGCCTCTATTGGAGATCCTTGAATCTCTTATACAACATAGAATAAGCTCTATAATTTCAAACCTAGAGCTCTGATACCAAAATTTAACACCCCAAAAACATGAAAACAAAAACACAAACAAAAAGAAAAGTTTACATTTTTTTTTACTAAGGATAAGGATCCATAAATCCTCAATCGACCTTAGACCAACTTAATGTTTGACATCCCCTAAGTTTCTCAAGAACTATACCACATAAGATTCAATTCACGCAAGTCCCATCTACGCAAGCATATCTTATATTATGCATATAATTCCATGCTTCTCATCAATCTTTATGAGCTAGACTTACCACCTCCAATCGTTAGAAGGTGTACACGCATCTCCATATCCACACAAGTCGTTATGTGTGGGCATGCTATGTGTACTATGAGCTAAGTTATCAATCTTGTACACTGACAAGTTATCTTAAATCTGGTACAATATTCCAAACCTAAATACCAATCTCCCTAAGGGGGTCTCAAGCCCTTAGGTATCCTCTAAGTTCACCTAGAACTTACTAATGTTTCTTTCCTTTAAACATCACAAGGGCATAGAAGTATAGATACTAAATCTAACAAAAATGAACTATCAACAAGCAATAATAAGCAAGTGCACTGAAAATATCACCAATTAAAAATACATTAAAGGAATTAAATGCAAAAAACTAAATAAAGAGGTGTTGAATATAGCAGTTGAAATATTCATTTAAATACATAAATAAGTATGGTACACCCCATATGTTCCACAATACTTTACATCCATTTCATTGGGAAAATATCCCCACAATCTAGTCTATTGCATAAATAATAATATGTAAGGTAGAAAGAAAACTTGTGATTTGGATCATATCATGACTTTGGCCTTCCCACTCTTCCATAAATCAAATGAGGATAGTAGGGGTTAAGGACACTCATGGATCCATATGGACATGCTTCTAAACACACTTCCTTATTTCATTGTAAAATTTCAACTATACAAATAACCCAAGCAATTCAACTTACTAATGCATAGTACTTATCATAGAAACTACCCTTTCCATTTTCCCTCTCATCCAACTTGAGATAATCAATCAACCATGCATTAGCTCATTAGCTTTATTTGCAATAAATAAACTACCCTTCTCAACAGTTAAAGTACCATACCCACAATTGCTAAGTAAATTGGTTTCACACATTCCATCACTTAAATCAACTGCTATAATCCCCAATAAACCCTTTTTTCATTTCATAACCTAAGGTCCCATACCATTAAATTAAAAAATAACCATATTTCAATTTTATTTTATAATATAATGTCCCATACCCTTAAATTACAAAATAACCATCATTCCATTTTATTTCATAACATAAGGTCCCATACCCTTAAATTACAAAAAAACAATCATTCCATTTTATTTAATAACCTAAGGTCCCATACCCTTAAATTACAAAATATCAATCATTCCATTTTATTTTATAACCTAATATCCCATACCCTTAAATTACAAAGTAGCAATCATTCCATTTTATTTCATTACCTAAGGTCCCATACCCTTAAATTACAAAATAACCATATTTTATTTTATTTCATAACCTAAGGTCCCATACCCTTAAATTACAAAATAACAATCATTTCGTTTTCTTTATTCTAAAATCTATCATTTTAAATAATGAACAACACTTCAAGCTTATATACTTCATTATTCTAAAATTTATTATTTTAAATAATGAACAACACTTCAAGGTTCTATACTTATTTTATTTTCCTATATTGGGGTTTCAAAATGATTGAATTTATTTTCTTATTTTATATTTCAAGGGAAGTTCTCCACTAAGAATCGTTTGGCAAAAATATTACTTCTTTTCTTAATAATGCTATTAAATGAATCAATCGTTTTGTTACATTTAACATTTACCAACATCATTTTAGATAATCAACTACTTATTTCTAATGAGATATTTGCTTGAAATAATTATTTATTTAAACAATATCTTCTTACTCATAAATAAATCAAACATTTATTTAAACAATATCTTTTTGTTTTTTAAATAAATGAAACATTTATTTAAACACTATCTTTTTATTTTTTAAATAAATAAAACATTTATTTAAACCATATCTTTCTGCTTTTTAAATAAATCAAACATTTATTTAAACCATGTCTTTTGCTTTTTAAATAAATCAAACATTTATTTAAACAAGCACATATGAAGTTGTGAAGGCAAACTATTTACTCCATGCTCACTACTTATCAAGGTTAATAATACTGAAGTAAAATACAATCATGCAAGTGCACTAAACAAAGAGAGAGTCTTTCTATCAATCTAATCACCTGTTTAAGCCTCTAGAACTTATGATAGCTACTAGGCCATCAGTTTGGGGCTCAAGATGGTTAGATATTGATGATTATCCCTAAACCGAATGCATGCCTATATGAAGGTATCTATATGTGTTACCTTCGAGTTACCTTATCATAATTTCCCCCTTTCTTATGTACTCTCATATTTCGTGGGTGAATCAATTCCTTCCACTCATGAGTGCACCTAATCCTACACATTGAAAATTCATTAGAAATATCATATCCTTCACTATCTATTTATTATTTTGAGGTTGCATGATTGTAAAAAATCAATTATTAGTCACATTTGTTAATGTATTGCTTTTTCCATGTTCAAAGGTCCATCTACGAGGGTCATGAAATCCTTTCCCACTAGTAATAACACCATTCCCAGTGTTTCTTAGTTTCATACAACATATAAAATTAAACAATTTATTACAATATCTTTAAAGTTCATCAAACAAGAAAGGAAAGTGTTTTTGCATATCCATCACTTTATCCCATGTGGAATTTATTTCATAGAAACAATCCCATTAGACCTTACCGTACTCAAGGTTTTGATTCCTCATAGCCTTAGAGTGAAAATCGAAGATTATTACTGGCATTGCTTTGATTACCTTTGAATTTTCCATCTACAAGTTAGAGATATCACACACATGTTCAGGGTCAGCAATATATTTTCTAAGCAAAGATACATGGAAGGTGTCATGAATTTTTTACAAATTAGGGAGTAAGGCAAGTCGGTATGCAAATGGGCTAATCCTTTCAATGATATTAAAGGGTCCTACAAACCTTCGATCCAGTTTTATGGACTTGATCACACTTTTCATTGGTTTTACCCTTAGGAACACTTTATCTCCATAGAGTATTCTCTAGGAGTTATTTTTAAATCGATATAGCTCTTCTACCTATTAGCAGCCTCCTTGAGCCTTTGCCTGATTACATTGATTTGCTCTTCCATTTCCCTAACCATTTGTGGCCCAATTACTGCTCTATCCTTTGGGTTATCCCATGATAGTGGTGTTCTACACTTTCGCCCATACAATGCATCAAAAGGTGCCATCTCTAAAGAGGAATGATATCCATTATTGTAGGCAAATTCCACCAACGGTATATAGTCTTCCCACCGAGACTTGTGGTCCATGCAATACATGCGAAGCATATCTTCCAAAACTTGGTTTACTCTCTCTATTTGACCATATGTTTCAGGGTGGTATGCTGAACTCATATGCAACTTTGTACCTATTGCCTGATGTAGGGCTCTCTAAAATTCTGAAGTAAACTTGGAATCCCTATCTGATATAATTACCTCCAAGAATCCATGCAGTCTGAACACTTCTTTAACAAACCTATTAACCACCACTTGAGTGTCGTACTTGGTGCTCCTAGGTATGAAGTGTGCGACCTTGGTTAATTTGTCAACCACAACAAATATTGCATCATTTTGGTACCTGGTCTTAGGTAAGCCTACAATAAAATCCATTGATATGACCTACCATTTTTGAGTAGGTATACTATGGGGATACAAATATCCTATGGGATGCTTGCATTCTACCTTGAAATTTTGGTACTCAAGGCATCGGGGCACAAAATCTGTAATATCCCTCTTCATTCCTACCTAGAAAAAGGTTCTTTTTATATTTTATCTCATTTTTACCCCTCCAAGGTGAGCCATATAATGAGATATATGAGCTTATTGCATCAATATCGTCCTTAAATCCCCTAATTTTGGAATCATGATTCTCCCTTTTTAACATACGAAGTCGTATATCACGTCAAATTTCTTATTGTTGTTCGGTTCTTCTCTTATCTTGGCTAGAATTTCATGATAATATTCATCTTGATATTGCTCCTGTCTTACTTGGTCCATGAGTATTATGTGGCTCCTGGTTATGGCTGCTATGTGTCTCATTCTACTCAAGGAATTTGTAACCTTATTTTATTATTTTTCTTTAATGTACTCAATTTCAAAATCGTACTAAGTGAGGAAGTAGACCCACCTTCTCTACCTCGTATTGAGTATTGGTTGAATAAATATGTACTTCAAACTCTGATGATCTGATTTTAACTCAAAGGGTCTTCCTACCAGATAATGGTGCCAAACATTAAAAACATGAACTATAGCGGTTAGCTCTAATTCATGAGTAGCATAGTTGACCTCATGCTTCTTAAGATTCCTTAAAGTATAAGCTACTACTGACTCTCCTTGCATGAGCACTCCCCCTAGTCATTCTAACGATGCATTAGTGCATACTATAAATTATCCTTAAGGATCTAAATTTTTTAGTATTGATACAGTAGTAAGATCCTCTATTCCCACATTGGGAATCTCTGGATCCTCATTCTATATCTCCTCTTTGACATTACTTTGTCGAGTTTGTCTAGGTGGATGCCTTTTCATCCTAGCATTGGGTGGCATCTTGATCTGGTTTCCACCAAAAAAAGAGTTAGGTTATAGTTATCCCTTAACTGAATCACTAACTTTACCACAATACAAAGTCATTTCACTATTCATTAGAGATATAACTAGGATGAGGTTCCAAGGTTAGGATATATTACTAATACCAAATCCCATACTAAGGTATCATATTCATCCCCTTTTTGGAATCAATTCCTTTAGATCTTAAACAAGCAGAGACTCTAGGTTACTCCAAATTTTAGCTTATTCCTAAGCAATCCTCTATTGGAGATCCCTGAATCTCTTCTAAAACACATAAGAAGCTCTATAAACTCAAACCTAGAGCTCAACACACCAAAAACATGCAAAAAAAAACACACAAACAAAAATAAAAGTTTACATATATAATTTTTTGACTAAGGAGAAGGATCCATAAATCCTCAACCGACCTTAGACCAACTTACTTTTTTACATCCCCTAAGTTTCTCAAGAACTATACCACATAATATTTCCTTCATGCAAGTCCCATATATGCAAGACTATCTTATGTTATGCACATAATTCCATCCTTCTCATCAGTCTTGATGAGCTAGAATTACCACCTCCAATTGTTATAAGATGTACACGCATCTCCATATCCACACAATCTATTATGTGTGGGCATGCTACGTGTACTACGAGCTAAGCTATCAATATTTTCCACTGACAAGCTATCTTAAATCTGGTACAATATTCCAAACCTAGTTACCAATATCCCTAAGGGGGTCTCAAGCCCTTAGGTAACCTCTAAGTTCACCTAGAACTTATTAATGCTTCTTTCCTTTAAACATCACAAGGGCATATAAATCTAGATACTAAATCTAATAAAAATGAACTATCAACAAGTAAGAATAAGCAAGTGCACCGAAACAATCACCAATTAAACATACTTTAAAGAAATTAAATGTAGAAAACTAAATAGAGAGGTGTCGAATATAGCAGTTTCAATGTTCATTTAAATACATAAATAAGTATGGTACACCCCATACATTCCATAATACTTTACATCCATTTCATTGGGAAAATATCCCTACAATCTAGTCTATTGCATAAATAATAAGATGTAAGGTAGATAAAAAACTTGTGATTTGGACCATCTCATGACTTTGGCCTTCCCACTCTTCCATCGATCAAGTGAGGATAGTAGGGGATTAGGACACTCATGGATCTAGATAGACATGCTTCTAAATGCACTTACTTATTTCATTGTCAAATTGTAACTATACAAATAACCCAAGAAATTCAACTTACTAATGCATAGTACTTATAATAGAAACTACCCTTTCTATTTTTCCTCTCATACAACTTGAGAGAATCAGTCAACCATGCATTAGATCATGATCTATATTTGCAATAAATGAACTACCCTTCTTAGCAATTAAGTCCCATACCCTCAATTACTAAGTAAATTGGTTTCACACATTCCATCACTTAAAGCAACTACTATAATCACCAATAAACCCTTTTTTTCATTTCATAACCTAAGGTCCCATACCTTTAAATTACAAAATAACCATCATTCCATTTTATTTCATAACATAAGATCCCATACCCTTAAATTACAAAATAACCATCATTCCATTTTATTTCATAACATAATGTCCCATACCCTTAAATTACAAAATAACCATCATTCCATTTTATTTCATAACCTAAGGTCCCATACCCTTAAATTACAAAATAACAACCATTTCATTTTATTTCATAAACTAAGTTCCCATACCCTTAAATTACAAAATAACAATCATTCCATTTTATTTCATAACCTAAGGTCCCATAACCTTATATTACAAAATAACCATATTTCATTTTATTTCATAACCTAAGGTCCCATACCCTTAAATTACAAAATAACAATAATTCCATTTTCATTATTCTAAAAGCTATCATTTTAAATAATGAACAAAAATTCAAGCTTCTATACTTCATTATTCTAAAATCTATCATTTTAAATGATGAACAACACTTCAACGAACAAGAAAACGTCCAACCTCTAGAAAGGAAGGACATAAGGTGGACTAAGGTTCGACCGAAGTGGCTTCTGCCTTGACAACCCAAGGGTGGATGGTACTCACGCACTCGCGACATAAGTTGCAACATAACATGTCATCCTCAGTGCCAATGACATCTGAGGTGACTTTCCAACCAAGCTATGACTGAATTGAGAGGTTTACTTATAATGTTACTTGACTAGCTTCCACCTTTAATACCTAGCCAATTGCACACAAAAATGACATGACACTGATGCCATTGCATCTAACCTATCTAGGAATTGATGTAGACCACGCTGCCAAGAAATGGCTACACAACATGCAAAGGAACATAGCCCACACCATCGACACAATGACTACATATTACCGCAAGGAACGTATCCCATATTACCAACACAATGGCTACACAATATTCAAAGGAACATAGTCAACACTACTGATGTAGTGACTACACAACACCATATGAAATGTAGCCCACATTGCCAATGCAGTGGCTACACATCATACAAAGGAACATATCCAAAAATACTAATGTAGTGGATATAGAACATACAAAGAAATATATCCAACACTACCATCACAGTGGCTACACAACATAATAAGGGATTTAGCCCACACTACCAACACAGTGGCTACATAACATAATGAGAAATGTAGACCAAGTTGCCATTGCACGAGCTACACACAACATTTTAAAGGAATGTAGACCGCACTACCATCAAAGGGGCTACACTCAACACTCAAAGGAATGTAGACCACACTTCCATCACAAGGACTTCACACAAAACTTAAAGGAATGTATACCATGTTGCTATTGCAAGGGCTACACACAACACTCAAAGGAACATAGACCATGTTGTCATCGTAGGGGCTACACACAACACTCAAAGAATAAAATAGCAATAGTTCAAGATGATCCAAACTAGACCACCTATATTTCTCACATGGACACCCATCGTTTGTTGCTCTTTTCCTATCCTTCGTTGCTTCACTCCTCTCCCTTTCTGCCAATATCCTTTGTTGCTTCACTCCTTACTTTTTATCCCAACCTCCTTCACTACTTCACTCCTTACCCCAAACACGTCTTCTTCCCTCCTCGGTCCACATCTCTGCCTACCCGTATTTACTCCTTGAACACCTTTAATAGGCATTAGGGTGGACATAACTCTCTCCCTCTTCCCAAGGTGATCACCATTAAGATATTTCCCTTCACGTAAGGGGAGCTTCATGCAACTGATCCAATCAAGTTTTCAAAGGGTAACCCGATCTATTCTATCGAATGTCATATTATTGCATTTACGCCTTATGGATCGATCATCGGGTGAGTGACGACTTCCTAGATACACCATGGTAAAGACCTTACCTTGGGGTTTTAAAAGGATTGAATTTATTTTATTATTTTATATATCAAGGGAAGTTCTCCACTAATAATAATTTGAAAAAATGATTACTTCTTTGCTTACTAATGATATTAAATGAATCAATCATTTTATTACAATTAAAATTTACCAGCATCATTTTAAATAATCAACTACTTATTTCTAATGAGATATTTTCTTGAAATAATTATTTATTTAAACAATATCTTCTTGCTTTTAAATAAATCAAACATTTATTTAAACAATGTCTTTTTGCTTTTTAAATAAATCAAACATTTATTTAAACACTATCTTTTTACTTTTTAAATAAATAAAACATTTATTTAAACCATATCTTTTTAATTTTTAAATAAATCAATCATTTATTTAAACCATATCTTTTTGCTTTTTAAATAAATCAATCATTTATTTAAACCATAAATTTTTACTTTTTAAATAAATCAAACATTTATTTAAACAAGCACATATGAAGTTGTGAAGGCAAACTATTTACTCCATGCTCACTACTTATCAAGGTTAATAATTCTGAAGTAAAAGACAATCATGCAAGTGCATAAAAAAAATAGGGAGTCTTTCCATCAATCTAATCACCTATCTTAGCCTCTAGAACTTACGATAGCTACTAGACCATCATTATGGGTCTCAAGGTGGTTAGATATTGATGATTATCCCTAAACCGAATGCATGCCTATATGAAGGTATCTATATGTGTTACCTTTGATTTGTCTTATCATCATTTCCACCTTCCTCAAGTACTCTCATCTTCGATGGATGAATCAATTTCTTCCACTCACAAGCGCACCTAATCCTACACATTGATAATTCATTAGCAATATCATATCCTTCACTATCTATTTACTATTGTGAGGCTTCTTGATTGCACAAAATAAATTATTAGTCACATTTGTTAATACATTGCTTTTTCCATGTTCAAATATCCATCTAGGAGGGTCATGACATCCTCCCCCACCAGGACTAACACCATCGCCAATGTTTCTTAGTTTCATACAATATACAAAATTAAACAATTTGTTAAAGTATTTTTAAAGTTCATCAAACAAGAAAGGAAAGTGTTTTCGCATATCCGCCACTTTCTCCCATGTGGCATTTATTTTAGAGAAATGATCCCATTGGACCTTAAACTACTCAAGGGTCTAATTCCTCATAGACTTAGAGTGAAAATCAAGGATCCTTACTAACATTACTTCGATTACCTTCAGATTTGCCATCTGCAAGTTAGAGATATTTCACACATGTTCAGGGTTAGCAGTATATTTTCTAAGCAAAGATATGTGGAAGGTGGCATGCATTTTTGACAAATTAGGGAGTAAGACGAGTCAGTATGCAATTGGGCTAATCCTTTTAGTGATATCAAAGGGTCCTACAAACCGTGGATCTAGTTTTGTTTCATAAATTACAAAATAACCTTAATTCCATTTTATTTCATAACATAAGGTCCCATACCCTTAAATTACAAAATAACAATAATTCCATTTTATTTCATAACCTAAGGTCCCATACCCTTAAATTACAAAATAACAATCATTCCATTTTATTTCATAACCTAAGGTCCCATACCCTTAAATTACAAAATAATAATCATTCCATTTTATTTCATAACCTAAGGTCCCATACCCTTAAATTACAAAATAACCATCTTTCATTTTATTTCATAACCTAAGGTCCCATACCCTTAAATTACAAAATAACAATAATTCCATTTTAATTATTCTAAAATATATCATTTTAAATAATGAACAACACTTCAAGCTTCTATACTTCATTATTCTAAAATCTATCATTTTAAATAATGAACAACACTTTAGCGAACAAGAAGATGACTAGCCTCCAATAAGGAAGGACACATGATGGACTAAGGTTCAGTTGAAATGGCTTCCATATCGACAGCCCAAGGGTGGATGGTACTCATGCACTCATGGCATCGATATTTATTGTGACATAGCAGGTCATCCTCAGTGCTGACGATATTCAAGGTGACTTTCCAACTAGGATGCGACTACAATGAGAGTTTTACCTATGATTCTATTTGACTAGCTTCCACCTAAAACACCTATTTGACTACACACGATAGCGGTATGGTGTTGATGCCATTGCATCTAACCTACCTAGGGAAGGATGTAGACCACACTACCAAGCAGTGGCTACACAACATGCAAAGGAACTTTTCCCACATTGTCGATGCAGTGACTACACAACACCATAAGGAACGTAGCCCACACTACCAACATAGTGGCTACACAACATTCAAAGGAATGTATCCCACACTGCCAACATAGTGGTTACACAACATTCAAAGGAACATAGTCAATAATATCAATGCATTGACTACACAACACCATAAGGAACATAGCCCACACTACCAACATAGTGGTTACACAACATACAAAGGAATGTAGCCAACACTACCAACATAGTGGCTACACAATATACAAAGGAATGTACCCAAAACTACCATCGTAGTGGATACATAGCATAGTGAGGTACTTAGCCCACACTACCATAACAAGAAACGTAGACCACACTACCATCGTAGTGGCTACACACAACATTTCAAAGGAACGTAGACCACACTACCATAACAAGGGCTATGCACAACACTCAAAGAAATATAGATCACACTACCATCGCAGGGGCTACACATAGCACTCAAAGGAATGTAGACCACACTACCATTGTAGGGGCTACACACAACACTCAAAGGAATGTAGACCACATTTTCATCGTAGGGGCTACACACAACACTCAAATAATAAAATAGTAATAGTTTAAGATGAACCAATATGGACCACCTGTATTGCTCACATGGATGCCCATCATTCACTGCTCTTTTTCTCTCCTTCACTGCTTCACTCCTCTTCCTTTTTACCAATATTTCTCACTGCTTCACTCCTTCCTCTTTTTTTCCCAACCTCCTTCACTACTTTACTCCTTACCCCATACACATCTTCTTCCCTCCTCGGTCCACGTTCTTGCCTGCCCACCTTTACTCCTTGACCACATCCAATAGATGGTAGGGAAAACATGCCTCTCCCCCTCTTCCCAAGGTGGTCACCATTAAGAGCTTCTCCTTCACCTCAGGGGAGCTTCATGCAACTGAACCAATCGGGTATTCAAAGGGTAACCCAATCCATTTTGTCAAATGTTATCTTGTCATATTTACGCCTTATGGATCGATCGTCGGGTGAGCGGTGACTTCCTAAACATGACATGGTAAAGAGCTTACCTTGGGGTTTCAAAAGGATTGAATTTATTTTCTTATTTTTATATTTCAAGGGAAGTTCTCCACTAACAATCATTTGGCAAAATTATTACTTCTTTGCTTACTAATGCTATTAAATGAATCAATCATTTTATTACAATTAATATTTACCACCATCATTTTAAATAATCAATTGCTTATTTCTAATGAGATCTTTGCTTGAAATAATTATTTATTTTAAAAATATCTTCTAGCTTTTAAATAAATTAAAAATTTATTCAAACAATGTGTTTTTGCTTTTTAAATAAATCAAATATTCATTTAAACACTATCTTTTTGCTTTTTAAATAAATCAAAAATTTATTTAAACCATATCTTTCTGCTTTTTAAATAAATCAAACATTTATTTAAACCATATATTTTTGCTTTTTAAATAAATCAAATATTTATTTAAACCATATATTTTTGCTTTTTTAATAAATAAAAAATTTATTTAAACAAGCACATATGAAGTTGTGAAGGCAAACTATTTAATCCATGCTCACTAGTTATCAAAGTTAATAATGCTAAAGTAAAAGACAATCATGCAAGTGCATAAAAAAAAAGAGAGTTTTTCCATCAATCTAATCACCTATCTCAACCTCTAGAACTTATGATAGCTACTAGGCCATCAGTCTAGGGCTCAAGGTGGTTAGATATTGATGATTATCCCTAAATTGAATGCATACCTATATGAAGGTATCTATCCATGTTACCTTCGAGTTGCCTTATCATCATTCCCCCCTTCCTTAGGTACTCTCATATTTTATGGATGACTCAGTTCCTTCCACTCATGAGTGCACCTGATCAAACATATTGGCAATTCATTAGAAGTATCATATCCTTCACTATCTACTTACTATTGCGAGGCTACTTGATTGCACAAAATAGAGCATTAGTCACATTTTTTAATGCATTGATTTTTCCATGTTCAAAGTTCCATTTGGGAGGGTCATGATAGTATTTAACTTCCTTTCAAAACACCCTTTAAATTCCCATTAAAAAATAAGACTGATGCTCCCCATTATGACACACTAGGTTTGATTAATCCTTTCTCCAAAAATCCTTGCATTTGCATCTTCAACTCCTGCATATCTACACAACTCATATTATAGGAGGCTTTATGAATAGGCTTTATTCTGGATTGGAGCTCGATTATGAAGTCAAATTCACATTGAGGTGGTAACCTTGGTAAGTCCTCTGGAAACACATCCCTATATTCTTGTAGTAGTGGATGTTTCCCAAACACCTCCTCCTTTTCTCCATCTATCCCATTTAGCTTCACAATAAATACCATTCGTCCTTTCTTAATGGATTTTTTGAGTTGGATTATGGAATGAATTTGGGGTTGAAAATCTCCTTGTTGGTTGTACTCTCTCCACACTTTTCCATCATCTTTCGAGAACTCAATCCATCGATATTGAAAGTTAATTACAACCCTATGCACTTGCAGCTAGTACATTCCTAGGATCACATTGAAAGCATGCAAGGGAGTGACATAAAGGCAACCTATGGTCAAGCTATTAGGTAAGGTGATCTCTTACATATGATAAAACTAGTTTACAAAAAAAATTTACC
The DNA here is from genome assembly GCA_028583015.1 of Wollemia nobilis. Classification (NCBI taxonomy): domain Eukaryota; kingdom Viridiplantae; phylum Streptophyta; class Pinopsida; order Araucariales; family Araucariaceae; genus Wollemia; species Wollemia nobilis. The sequence continues at coordinate 10,731,398 of JAQPPZ010000465.1, forward strand.
TTGAGATGTACTCCACATTCCACCCATGAGACAAGATTCATGGTCTTTTCTAATATTAAGTTAGTCAAAATGAAAGTATCTGTAACACTGCTATCAATCCAAATATTAACATCTTTATTAAAAATATTACCCTTTATCAACAATGGAGAGGCTTGTCCATTGATTTCCTATTTCCTTGTTGCTGCGTAAATCTTGTGAGTTGATTATTTGCATGCAGGTTCTTTGTCCATAGGTTCCTTTTATTTAGATTTCAATCATGATCTAGGTATATAATTGGTGGCGTAATGTGGTCCACCACAATCATAGCACCTGGTCTTGGATCCTGGATATATTTTTTATTTTTTCCCACTACATATCTTCTCTATGGAGGGAAGTTTATCTTGTCCTTGGGATTATTTATCGCTACCACACCTATGATAATTAGCATTGCAGTTCCTCCATTGGAACCTTCTTCTACTCTTTCCTTGCTTTCTATCATTCCTTTGGTCCTACCCAAAGGGGTTTTTACTTGCCTGCTCTCCTTACCACTTAATGAATCCTTCACTATTTCTTTTCCTTAACACCTCTTTGCCCTGCTTGTCCAATCCTTCATAGTCAAAATAGGGTTTGAGATAGGTTTCAACCTTCCTGTCCAAGGTAGCAGGTTCTCTCATGTCTACCTCTCACCTTATTCTGGGGTTTGATCCTAATATAAACTTGTGGATCTTCATTTTCTCATTGTAAGCAAGAACATACTTAAGAAGGTTGACAAATATTTGATGGTATGCCTCCACTGACCTAACTCCCTATTGAAGTCTAGTAAATTCCTTAATTTTTTGGGAATAAAAGTGCTTCATGAGGAATCTATCTTTAAAGGCCTTCACAAATTCTTCCCAACTCAAATCAACTGCAGCCACAAGTCCTAGTCCATTACTATATGTTTTCCACCAACTTGCACCATCACCTTAAAGGTGTAGAGTGGCATAAGACGTTCGAATTCCAAAGGAGTATTTATTCAAAATAAAATAGGTTTATATTTCCTTCAGCTAGGATTAAACTTTGTCACCATCCTCTTCTCCATTAAAATTGTAACATCTTAGATACTTTATATATTTGTATAGCTTGGCCTCCAGATGAATCCTAGCCCATTGTGATTTTGTAAGGGGTTCATTTTCTTGTTCTATACTAGAGTTTATAGCCAATATTTCTCGATTCAACATAATATCCAACATCTATCTTTGTGTTTCTACCAAATCATAAAGTTGGGCCGTTATCGAGGTGAGGTCCTCTCTTTCCTCAATAGGGTTCTATGAACATATATCTAAATTTTAATATTCTACATTGGTCTATTGTGTCTGCCTCATCGTTGGGGTGACACCTCTCCTTCTCTTTAGTGGCATTGTTCCTACCACACATAAGAGATTCAATGTGAATTAATTTACTAAAGCTACTACATTCTTAGTTATCCTAGTCTTTAAGCAAACAATTTCATCCTTGTACCTAGGTAGGTTTTCCTTTCACAACCATTCTACTTGTTGCATAGTAAGCCTATTCCACTACGAACCTAGACTCTGATACAAAATGTCACAACCTCAATTTATACCCTATATTTTTTTTAGGGAGACTTAGATGCATTGTAACCTGCTTAACAACCTATATAGTCTTACCCGAGGTACATCCATCACTACATATTGCATAAGTTTGGCCATACAAGTGTACTAGATGCAAGGCTAGTATTTACAAGTTATCCCTCTCACTGGCCCCATGTGCTAACTTACCTTTCCTTTCATTATATAAAAGAGGTACACTTCCAAATATCCCTTACTCATGTCCATATGAGTGGGTTAGAGCGTATTGAACTTGACTATCCCTCTCATCTAAATATGAGCTAATAAGTTCCTCACTTGCCTCGTTAAAACCCTATCTATAAGAATACCTTAGATTAATTTAGACAACAATGTTACCCATCGAAGTCAATGAGGTATTCAAATTCTCTTCAAAATACCCCATCAAATTCCCTTATGATGTGTGTTTGTACTCTTATAGTTTTTCCAATGAAGATACTAACTTCATCCTAATATTCTCCCATCAAATTCATTTATGATGCATAAGAATATTTCTTAGGTTTTTACCCATTAACATCTACCAAATATGAGATTATATACGATTCCAATATTTTAATTAAAATCATCTATTAATATATCTCTTAGATGAGTATTAGCTTAATAACTCACAATCTTTTGAGAATCCCAACTATACTATCCACCACATAATATTAATAATATCATAGTTTTTCAAAAGCCATTACATTAATTTAACATCTACACCTAAGGTGAATAATCCTTAATAACTTTCCAAGAATAAATCTAATTCTAATCCTTTCTATGGTTTAAACAATTTAAACCAATATATTAACCAAAATGCATGGAATCACATCTATAAGAATAGATAATTAACCCTAAAATAGATGTAGGCCCAAAATGACCACATCCTTAGAAAAACATTGAAAATTGTATTCTAAGGCATGAAATCTCTATTCCATTGAGGATATAGAGTATTTTGAAGTGGAACCATGCAAAGGGTACTCCAATCTGCTCAACACTTAGTCCTTTTTCATAAACATCGATAAAGTTTATATTTTACCTGAGGCATAGTGTATTTGGTAGCGGATCTTGGTAAAGTTCCCAATCTATAAATATTTTGAGCTTTGATGATGTCAGTGTGTTCCAAAGTGCGAAATGATAATTTATCTTTGTTCCATGTAATCCGATGACTAAGTTCTAAGAAGATGTATTTCATTGAGTTCCAAGAGTATTTTTGAGTGGAATGGTGAAAAGAAGGTCGGAGGCATTGGAAAGGAAGTAAAGGGAGCGAAATGGTGATAAAGGTGATTTGCACTAATTTTAGAGAGGATTGGCAATTCCATAGTCAAATCGAGTTATAGATGACATCAGCATGATTTTTGTGCAGATTGCAACTCTCGCTTTATTCTACGAAACTAAGAAAGAAGTTAGAATTTTTGAAGGCTAAGTAGCAGATTAACGACAAACTCTTTTCTGCTTTTGACTTAGTGCATTTCTCATTGGAACTCGATTCCACTGGCTAAAGCTACCAAGGCTGACATCAGCATTGATAAATAATGAAATGACATTTTGATTCTCCCCCACTATTTTTACAGATCATTTTTGGTATTTGATCATAGTCATCCATTAAGAGAATTGACGATTGAGATTTTACTAAAACTGTTACAACATATAAAGGCAGATCCTTGGTAGAATAGAGAATAGTTAGTTTGAGGCAGGAAAGCAAAGCATAGAAGGGTTTTAAAGAACCAAGAACTAGAGCAGTTGATGATCTATGGTGGAACAAAGTTTCTAAGAACTATGAGCGGTTCAGATTTAGTTTCCAACGTCTTGAAGATCAATTGCCATTACTGGACTAGCAGGTTGTAGAGTCGAGCTATCATGGTGGATTGCTTACAGTAGATTTATTGGACTTCATGAGAAAATGAGATAATTCCAGCAAATCTCTCTTTTGAGTTGTCAAAGTTTTAATCTATGTAATATCTCTTTCAATTCTTTCAATTGTAAACTATAAATAGAGGTTGAACCCTCAATTTTTAGGGTTGACTCTAGTGCATTTGCTTGCCCTACTATGTAAATACATTCTGTAAACTAATGGAAGGAGCATTACTCTGATTTTTGACTCAAGACGTGTTATCTTTGCTATATTTCGATTAAGAGGTTCAAAGCTATGAATTGCATTTTTGTCAATGTTGTAATGGTTAGTTCATTCCATTTTCACTGGATTACTAGTTGTGAAGGTAGTTGAAATCTGTTCATAGTTAGATCTGTGTTGATAGAAAGTTTATTTCTACTAAATCTGATTATTGTTCTATTATGCTAAATTATATTATCAATATATTGGATACTGGAATTTCTTCTTGTAACACATCTCTATTTTTGCTTTAATATATAAGGATTTTATGGTTTTGGGTGCTGCTAATCTTGAGTGATGGGACATTGGAAATAGTTTGTTGAAAGTTTTTGTTGTATATGCCTATGTTGTTAGCCTATCCATCCACTATTAATGCATATTTCTCTAACCCTAAACCTTTTTCTAACCCTATTACTCAAACCCTTATTGAGCTTAATTGAGTCAACATATTACTAAGTTGATAAGGAACCAACCTACTCTAGAGGTTGGATTGAAGTTATCTTTGGTCTATAAATTGTTGAGTGTTGAGCTGTGACTATGGGTGCAAGCCTAGATAGAGAATTGGAAGGTAGACAGCTATAGCATCAAGTAAAACTTAATGTCAGTGCCGAACCATTTTTGGCATGCTCGGTGGGACCTGTTTGTAAGAAACACTAAAACCCATCATATGAGTTATTATTTTATCTTTACCCAAAAGAATCAAGATATGGTGAATTGTCTTGACCTTTATAAGAGGTGATTAGAAAATTCACCAGGCAACTCTCCAGTTTGTAAACCCTAAAAAATTTATCCCTGTAGACCATAGTTTTGTTGTAATCACAATGACACTGAGAGGGGGGGTGAATCAGTGTAGCATTCCAAAACATGAATAGACAGCTCAAAAAAATTTGCAGCAGATAAAACTTATAAACAAATATAATAAGTACCGCAAGAGAACATCACACAACACAGATTTTTAATGAGGTTCACCAAAATGGCTACTCCTCAAAAAGAATGGCTGCTTGGACTCCCATCCAAATCCAACCTCTTGCAAAGCACCAACTTTACAATTTGTTTACCAGCACCAACTGGAAGGAGCACCAACCCCTTAACTTTATCTGCTTCAACGAAATGGAGCACCAACTCCTATTTTACCAAGACCTACTGGAAAGAGGCACCAACCCCTTAATTTGCCAGCACCAACTGGACAATTTGTTTACCAGCACCAACTGGAAAGAGGCACCAACCCCTTAATTTGCCAGCACCAACTGGACTTCAATATTGAATAAAAAATGTTTGACATATACCTTTGTTATTGCAAGACTCTAACTGGTCTACATCACCTTTGCAATCTCTATGCACTCTGCTCTCTCTTGCGTAATCACTTCACACAGTCTGCTGCACTGGCTACAGCCAGAATTTGCAATCAACTTTGCCCTTCATGCTTCTCTGCACACTCTGCTTTCTCTACGCACACGCTTCGCACACTCTATGTCGTTTCACATTCTACTCTCTGCTCAACACGAACTTCACTTTCACAAACACTATGCTCGCATTCCCACTTTATCTTAACACCCCATGCTTCAAACTCGAAGAACCCTTGCTTTTATAGAAGAAATTTTAGAGGCAAACCCTAGAAGAACGTTGACTGAGAAACCCTAGAATTTGTCAGCTGCCAAACCCTAAAATCCATCGGCTGTAACCCTAAGAATGTCGGCTACAAAACCCTAGAAATTGTCGGCTGCCAAACCCTAAAATCCGTCGGCCCAGATTTAACTTTGTAGGCCTCAAACTCCTCCACCTTCGTCACCTTCCTGTAGCTTATTGCCATGAAATAGTAACACGTCAGCCCTTTTAATTTAATTTAATATTCTAATTTAAATTTTAAATAAAATAAAATTTAAACTAAATATTTAAAATTAAATATCTTCATCACCGGGGCATCTTTTTCAACGAAACGAAGAGCCAACTTGGGTTTTAAGAAAAACCCATTTCAAGTCTGTTATCCATGGTTTTAAATAAACCTTTTATTTTGACTACCTTGGTTTTCACAAAAAACCTTTAAAATTTAAACTCAATATTTAAAATTAAATATCTTCATCATCGGGGCATCTTTTTCAATGAAACGAAGAGCCAACTTGGGTTTTAAGAAAAACCCATTTCAAATTTGTTATCTATGATTTTAAATAAAACTTTTTATTTTGACTACCTTGGTTTTCAAAAAAAACCTTTTCGCTTCTTGACATCTCAGGTTCTGAAGACTTCTTCTTCTCATTCTGAATTATGTTTTCTGTTTATGTGCATCTATCATTTAAGGACTCATGATCTGACTAACTTTTGAACTTTATCCTCTACATTTGAGTGACTTCTGAACTGCCTGTCCATTGCATCATTAGATCTAACTGACTATATTGACCAATGAAAATCCTCCTACAACACCTTGCTCAACACTGAACTCCTATCCATTGTACTTTGGCTGCACCTTGCTGTTCAATAAACTCTTGTCCATTGCATCAATAAATTTGTCTGACTGTGTTGACAACAATGACAATATTGTTTGCTGCACTTTGCTCAACAAGTTTTTCATGTATACCAGGTCATTCAAGAGAAATAACCCATAATCCTTTTTCTACTATGAGTTACCTTATAGAGGGTCTACTGTTATAAAGAATTTAAACCAAGATTTTCATTCAAAAGAAAATCCTCCTCAGGAGAATCCTATAGTTAATCCAACATCACCTCCAATAGGATTTATACATGGAAAAATGACATAAAATGCAATTCCAAATTAGCCCTTGTAGAAGTACCCAAGATGGAACACAGTTGGCCCCATTAGACTAGCCCAAATGCATGACATTACCAAAGCTATGTCTAAGGACATTCCCACCTATGATGGATCTAGAAAAACTAAATATAAGCACTGCTAAGATATTATGAATCTGATAGTAATCCACAATATAAAAAATGAAGATGTTATTGTCAAAATCTTAGCCGAGAAAATATTTTGCATTAGTTTAGGACTCTTGAAGACAATACCATCACCTCATGGGTAGAATTGGTTGAGACCTTTATAGAGGAATTTAATGAATCTGTTGATCCTTTTTTCCTCCTTAATTAGTTCATATCTATGTAGAAGCATTAGCAAGAAACTATTTCAGATTTCAATTTGAGGTTCAGTAGGACCTGGAAGAGAATTACCCTAGCAGCTAGACCAGTTGCAAGCCTTGCTTACATGTATTATATCATAGCTATTTGATTAGAGCTAGGTCTAAAAACCCAACAATTTGGAATGGAGACCTTTCCATAGGTCTATAATGCAGTTGTTCATGCAGAAAATATCCTAATTAATGTGGGAAGATTACCTCCAAATTCATGTTGCCCTATAATTTGGAAACCACCAATGTCCAAAGTCAAACTGCTACTTCATATTATATGGACCTCCTCCATTGTCATCCCCATTCCCACATATGACTCATATTCCTCAATCAAAAGTACCATATTTTGCAGCTCCTTTCCCTCCACTTCCTTCCTAGATTCCTTAAGAGTCCTCTATCCTCCTTGATATACTAAATAATTTAAAAACTCTTAACAATAAGATGAATTTAATGGAGAAGAGAGATATGGAGAGGTCTCAAAAAATGAGATTTCCTTATGTGATAAATATCAAAGACATGGTCCTAGCAATAGTAATGGGGTCAGAGTAAATGTAGCATATGAAGAGCCTAAATGCTCTTTAGAAACAAGTCCGGTGAGTGTATGGTGTTTGGTATGCAATGATCCTCATGATTCATAATATTGTATTATTTACAAACACCATGTACAACAGGCTATGGAGAAAGTAGAAAGAAATCAAAAGGGGAGAGGTTATATGCTCTGGAATCCAGAGAATATCATGGTTAAAAAAAGATCTTGATGAGGATGGACCTATTGCTATCATGACAAGGTCAGGTAAGAAAACACTACAAGTTGATCCATAGAATATGGGTTAATTTCAAGTCCCCTCTCAGAAAAATAGAGATCCACCTACCTAGAGAAATGATACTTTTCCTATTCCCTAGGCCAAAGAGAAAGAAATCAGTCTTCCCAAGAGGTTTAAAAAGGAAACTGAAGGAGATAGAATGAGGTCCAATGATGAGGCTCAAGAGAGGCTTAGGTTCCCTTCCATTACCAAAATATAGATAATTGAGACCACTCAACAATATAAAAGAAAATATGGTGAGCCAAAAAGAAGGCTTGAGAGACCTACCTTTGCAAATACGGAGTATAATATTGTGGAGAAAATAAAGAAGATACCATACAAAGGTAGTCTATATGATACCCTCTTCATTCCTGGCCAAATGGATCTGCTAAAAGCTTCTCTGAATAAATATTCATAGGATAAGCAAACCACCACAATTCTCAACATACTCTCTGAAAAGAAAGAAATATCCCCTACTATTTTAAATAATAAACCCCCTCCTTTTTATTTCTCTAAGGATGAAAGGGTGGGTGGTTTGCTATTGTATGATTGACTCAGGGGCATCTACTATAGGTATGCCTAAAGCAGTTTACGAGGAAATGGGTATGGAATATACCGGATCCTGCCCTAGAGTTTTGTAATTAGATGGAACACCTGTAAATACATTGGGAGTGATAAAAGATATCTTGATGAGGCTACATAGAGAAACCAAGGTAACTATAGTACAATAAATAGTAGTGGTGGATCTAGAGCCTTATTTTGACTTATGCCTTTCAAGAGAGTTCACTGCAAAGTTGGGTGGATGCATGTATATGGAATATTCTAACATGCTTATTCCTTTCAAATGAAAGAGGATTAGAATAACACCTGAAAATCCTATGTCTTACGACATTAAAAAAATTGAAGAGGACATGTGCAATCTCACCCCTCTAGAGGAATTTGAATTGGCAAAAAAATTTGAGGAGTTGGAGATTGAAGATAAACTACCTTTTAGGGAAGATTACAACTAATTTGGGACAAGTATGGGAACATAAAATATTTCTACAGAGACAGAGAAAAGGGTTCCCACTATATCTAATCAATATCTGAGAGAAAAATAAATATGGACCATGCACTTTGATGGTTCCAGATGTAGAATTTGTGCTGGTTCTGGTGTAGTATTACAATCCCAATCAGAAGGGACAAAGAGTTTCGCCTATAGACTAACATGGTCATGCACTAATAATGTTGCAGAATATGAGGCTCTATGCCTTGGACTGATACAAGTTGAAAGCATGGGCATTAAGATATTAAATATATATGGTGACTCTAAATTAATTGTAAATCAGGTAAGGTAAAGGTGCAACAAAAAGCACCATTACCTGAAGGCATACAAAAATAAGGTATGGGATTTAATGGAATCTTTTCATGCCCTAAACATTAATTTTGTTCCTAGAGGAAAGAATACCTTGGTGGATTCCTTAGAAGTAAGGGGAGATAACTTCAATCATTCTATAGACATAGGAGTTAAGAATTACAAAGGGATCAAAATGATTTTCAGGCTTACAGTACTAGATAAGCAAATTTTCTGGTAGGTCTTGGAAAGTGATGAACAAATCATTAATTTTCTGGTGAGAGAAGCCTATTTATCAACTATTCAAGAGGAAAATATACAAGATATTATTCAATAGGATGTCATTAAACTGAAGAAAAATCACATACCTAGAGGTTTGGTTACTCTAGAGAGCCTATTTGATAATGAAGATAGGAAAAAGATCAAATCCATGGAAGTCAATGAGAAAATCTATAAAGAAGTTGAAATTGAAAAAGAAAATAATCTCAAGGTTGGAATCCAATGTTATCCAAAGGAAGAGGAGGATATAAAATATTTATGCCTAAAGTACCAAGACATTATAGCTTAGTCATATGAGGACCTCAAAGTATATGACAAGAAGGTTATACAACACACCACTGAGCTAGAGCCTAATGCAAAACCATTCAAGAAGAAACAGAGGTCTGTAAATCCTAGGATCAAATCCATAACAAGAGAATAACTATTGAAGTTGTTAAAGGCTAAGATCATTTATCCAATATTACATTCAACCTGGGTAGCCAATTTGGTACCTATGAGGAAGAAGAATGGTGACATCCATCTGTGTGTAGATTTCAAAAATCTCAATCAAGCATCACTTAAAGAAAACTATCCCCTCTCACAGATTGATCAAATCTTGCAGATTATGGTAGGGGTAGAAAGGTTCTCATTAATAGACAATTTATATGGATATAACCAAATTTGAATGAAGAATGAATATCAATATAAAACATACTTCACCACAAAATGGGAAACCTTTGTATATCAAAGAATATCTTTTGGGATATCTAATGCGGGGGCCACATTACAAAGAGAAATGGACTATGATTTTGGATATCTAGTTAATAAGGTCATTCTGATCTATTTAGATGACATGACTATGATTTCCCACAACAAGAAAGACCACTTGACACACCTAGAACAAGTCTTCTAGAAGTGCAGAGAATTTGGCATATCCCTCAATCCTAAGAAGTCATTTTTTGTAGTTCATGAGGGAAAATTGTTGGGTCATGTGGTCTCAAAATAAGGTATGGCCATTGATATGGATAGAATCAAATCCATTCTTGCTCTTCCACTGCCTATGAACAAGAAAGCCTTCCAATATTTCTTCGATTAGATAATATTTTTTAGGAAATTTATATTTGAAATTGCTTAGAAGGTGAGGCCTATATCTGAACTATTGAAGAAAGATGTAGATTTCAAATGGACTGAGGTAAGAAAGCAATCCTTTGAAATCATCAAGCAATCCATTGCTAGTCAATCCAGATTTCAGTGAAGAATTCATTCTTTATGCTTATGGAGCTAAGGAAAGCTATGCATCAGTGCTCACTCATAAGAATGATGAAGGAGAGGAAAAACCTATATTATTTTGGAGTCATAATATTTATAAATACTAGGTTAAGTATAATTTCATTGAGAAACAAGTATTTGTTGTAATGAAATTATTAAAAAATTTAGGCAATATTTGGTTCAAAGAAAGACCCTAATTTATGTTGTTCATACGGATGTAAGAAGATTTATTTTACAAGGAGAACTAGGAGATAAGAGATCTGGTTGGATCACTAAGATCCAAGAATATGATGTGGAAATATATCCTACCAAGTTGGTAAGAGGTAGAACCCTATTCCAAGATCTGATAGAAGCAACAATTTTAGCATAAGTGATAGCTTTTCAGTTAGTAGTAGATGATCAAAATGAAGAATCACAGTCAGGTGAATCAGACTAGGTAGATCAGATGACTAAGTACTTTAAAAATAGGGTATGCCCTCCTGATATTAATGCATTTCAGAGAAGAAGATATATATTATAGGCTTTGAAGTACATCTTATTACCAGAAGGTCTATTTAAAAGAAACCTTGATGGAGTTCTCATAAGGTGCTTGAAATATGATCAACAATAAAAGGTCATAGAGGAGTTCCATGGAGGACTATCCAGAGGATACTTCTTAGAAAGAGTAACAACTTTGAAAATTATTAGAGTAGGCTATTACTAGCCTACCATATTTTCAAACACCTTCAAAGTCACTAGAGCCTGTGATAAATGCCAACAAAATGTAGGAAGGACAAGGAATGCATCATTTCCCCTTAAGACAATTAAAGTGGAAGAACCCTTTTAGCAATGGGGTTTGGACTTCATAAGAGTTATCAATCCACATTCCTCAACTAATCACAAGTACATTATTACTGCTATAGACTACCTCACCATATGGGTAGAAGCTATTCATTTAAAAAAATCAGACCAAGAAGTAGTGATAAATTGTATGGAAAGCTTGATTTCAAGGTTTGGTGTTCTAGATACTTTGGTAAGCGATAATGGACCAACATTCATAAGGGCTAAATATATTGAGTTTGCTAGCAAGTATGGCATTACCATAAAAAATACTTCAAACTACTACCCCCAAGGAAATGGACTTGCAAAATCAACTAACAAGAATCTATTGAGGATTTTAAGGAGATCATTGGAGGATAATAAAATAAGTTGGAACCTATTATTGGAGCAAGCTCTATGGGTAGATAGAATCACTATTAAAAAGTTCATAAAGGCCTCCTATTATGCCTTAGTATATGGAAAATATGTAGTGTTACCTATTCATTTGGAGATTCTAGCACTCAAGATGATAAACACAGAAGAAGAATTTGAAGAAAATCTAGTGGAAACAAGGTTGAAACACCTGCTGCATTTAGATGAAAAGAGGACTCAGGCATATGAGGATTTTCAAAAGCATTCAGTTGATGTCAAGGCATGGTTTGATAAGAACATAAGGTTCAAAAAATTCCAAGTTGGAGATTTTGTACTCAGGTGGAATGTTGAAAGAGCTAAACTAGGACATCATCAAAAGTTTGACTCCTTATGGGATAGTCCTTTTAGAATAGCAAAGGTTAAGGAAACCAATGTTTTCTAGCTTTAAGAACTTGAGGAAAACATACAGCCAATTCTGGTCAATGTTTTTCACCTTAAACTCTATTTTGATTAAGCTGAGCTCATTGTAATATATGTACATATTTTGTACCATATTATTTCCATTTTATTTCAAGTTTTCATTTTTTGATAAAATGCTAATATATATAAAGTGTAAAAGTTGCAAAATAAGCTAAGTGTCATCAAAAGAGCAACAAGTTTTCATTCCACACTCAAATGCACTAAGGAAGAAGTGGAATGACTCAATAATTCCAATCCACTCTTAAGGAGACTAAAGAGATAGCGGATTGTGGTAAATTTTCTAATCCGTTGGAGTTCATGACTAATTTTGAGTGGAAAATGAATTCCGTGTTGCACCACTTCCTAAAAGGGTAAATATTTTTAAATTAATGCTCATGTTTATTGCACTTCTCTAAAGAAAATAAAAGGACAAGCATCACTACAATTGCAAAAGGTGTTTGAATTTCAGCCAATTAGAAATCAACATAACATCTCCAAGCCACTAAAAGGAATGAGTTTAATTTGAAAAGTGTGCCAATGGGTGGTTTGCATAGTGGTTAGATTTATGGTAGAATATTTACATGCATGGGTTATTAAAAGTTCTAATAAGTGTAGAACGCATTTGTTCGATGAAAGTAAGCCTTGCTAAGTAGAAATAGTTGAAGGATAGCTGAGAATTATCTGTAAACTCCAGAGAGAACATTCTGAAAATTGCTTGCAAAAATGGCCTTCAAAGACACTCAAGAAGCTAAAACCTTGAAAAATGAGGAAGTGGGCACTTATATTGACAAAGTGAAAGCCATGGCTGACACCGAGCTAGTCCTCACAGAGAGAATGAGGCTCAAAAAGAACATCCATGATAGATTCAAGAAAGGAGTAGCTTTGTCACCCCAAGGTAAATGTGTTGTTCACTCCTTCTTGTCTTTTTATATTTGTGATTCAGTTCATCCATGTTTAGAGTTGACAACAACCATTATTAAATAATATTAACCAAGAACAAAAGTGGTAAAGATGGTAGAGGGTAAAACCTTTTTTAGTATTACTACCAAAGCTTGTCACAACCTTTTTGCCCTAGGGGTAGAGTCGCTCGTAATACCAAAAGAGTTCAAAAAATCTGAACAAACTAAGTATTATTCTTTGAATAAGCGTTCTAATGATGGAGAACCTTTTAAAAAATGGGTTTATAATCAATTAAAAACTTTAAGTCCAGATAGAGGATTTCCCAAAACCCAAATTCCCATTGAGTAGTTTGCTAACCTAGAGCTCTATTCCATGCTAGCTTGTATGGAGGGTTTGGATTCAGATCGACTTGTGATAGATTGGAAAATAGCCACTGCATATTGCATTTCCAATGAGATAATGTATGAGGAAGAGGTAAAAAGAAGGGCGTTAGGGTTATCTACTTTTACTGGCCAACTTTCCTAACTCAAAGAATACATGAGCAATTAGTGAGAATGAAAAGGAATTCTGACACACCCTCTTTTCGGCATTGCTCAAGCCTAGTTTGGATGTTCTTTGCTGCTATAAGTAAAATGATGCCCTAGATTCTGGTCAATGAAAAGAATGATCAAGGAGACCCCATTCCTATTTACTATTGGAACTCTAATATGAGGAACACTGAACCCTTTTATAGATTTAAATTGGAATTTCTAGGGCCAAAACTGAAGATAATGTATGGGAAATTCCCTAGGCTACCACCGCTGGCCAAGAAATTTTTAAGAACAGAAGGTGCCAAGGAAGGAGATTGGTACATATTTATAGAGGGCAAAATCATTAGACTATATGGCTTCGCTGGTAAGCATTTTTTGCTACCCCATTTTGTTATAGATATATTATTAGCCCTAGAATATTTGAGGTAAGAAAAGTTCATTAATATGAACTATGGCTCTGGGAGAAAGAGAAAATGTTCATTGACCTACCGTAGTTTTGATGTTATAGCCATCACCTAAGAAAATTGATCAATATTTGGATAGGCCGGGCCTGCTCTACATTCCCTAGAGATGGACATATGACCTGGATGATATATTTCACAAGAGGAACATAGCCCTGAACGGAGAAAAGGCCTACAAATTTGAAAAAAATCCAAGCCTCATTTTGAAAAAGGTAGAAATAATAAGGAAAATTCTCCTTTGGAGTGGAATGTTGCCAATATGGGACAACTTCCTCCATGGTTGGATTTATATGAGTAGGTTGTTGATTTTGATTTAGATAAGAATGAAAAACATCAATTATAGGAGTCTACCATTAGAGAATTTGAGAAAAAAATAAAATATGATGAAAGCCAAGAGTTGCAAGAGTCTACCATTGGATATGTTGAAGGTAAAAATAAAGGAATGAAGTCAATATAGTAGACTGGTGGAGGATGAGAGTTGAAATTGGTAAAGAGAAATCCAAGTTTGGATTGGTAATTGACAATGAATTTTTTTATAGATATGACAAGAATATCTCAACTTGGAAAGCAAAAGACCCAAAGAATATAGTGCTAATTTATAAGATACCACAACTAGGGTTAGAATCCCCATCCCCACCTTCGTAATAAGAGGCTCAAGAAGAAGGAGTTGGTACTCCATTAACTACTATTGAATTTTTGAAGATATTTGAACCCTCAATAGAACAACTTGAGAATTTTCCAAAAGGGGCACAATTAATGAGTAATATGTTAGTCTTACAATGAAACTGAGAGGGGGGGTTATTCACTGTAGCTCTTTAAAACTTGAATTTACAGCTCTTAAAACTGTAGTAATTAAAACTTATTACTAGATATAGCTAGTATAACAAAAGAGCATCACACAAAACAAGATTTAACGAGGTTCACCAATGTCACTACTCCTCAAAAATTGACTGCTTGGACTACCATCCAAATCTAGCCTTTTCAAAGCACCAACTGTACAATCAATTTATCAGCACCTACTGGAAGGAGCACCAAACCCTGATGCCAAGCACCAATTTGGACTTCAATTTTGAATCTATAAGTTTGACAGTAAGATACCTTTGCTTTTGCAAGACCCTGACTGGTCTTCTTCTCCTTTGCGTTCTCTGCACACTCTGCTTTCTCTGCGTAATCACAATAGCACCTGGTCGAGCGTCAACCTCTTTTGCTCTCTGTGCACTCTGCACTCTCTATGCAATCACTTCACACACTCTGCTTCGTTATAGTCAAACTTCATGATCGTCTTCTCCCTTTTGCACACTCTGCTCTCTTTGCGAATTTTGCACTTATCTTGATTCGATACAACTTGCTCTCTATGCACTACGACCAAAATTTGCACTTTTCAACACTTTTGCAATTCTCCAAACAACCCTCATTTTATAACAACATTTTCATGAGGAAAACCCTAATCTTAGTCGACTGTAAACCCTAATCTTAGTCGGCTTTCATAGCAACTGTAAACCCTAATTTTAGTCGGCTGTCATCGGACTTTGTCGGCTTCAAATCAACCACGAAAAAGCAACATGTTGCGATATCACGACACTTTTTCTCCTTATGCTTTTTCTTTGCTTCTACCCCTAAAAATACAACATGTCATGATATTGCGACACTTTTTCTCCTTACGCTTTTTCTTTGCTTCAGCCCCCAAAAATACATGTCGCGATATCGTGACACTTTTTCTCCTTACGCTTTTTCTTTGCTTCGGCCCTCGAAAATACATGTCGCGATATCACGACACTTTTTCTCCTTGCGCTTTCTCTTTGCTTCGGCCACAAAAATACATGTCACGATATTGCGACACTTTTTCTCCTTGCTCTTTCTCTTAGCTTTGGCCCGCAAAAATGCTACATGTCGCGATATCGCGACACTTTTTCCTTATGCTTTCTCTCTCCTATTTTAGTCGCGAAAATGCGACATGTCGCAAAATCATGACACTTTTCCAACTTGCTTTCTCTCTCCTATTTTAGTCACGAAAATGCGACATGTCACGAAATCGTGACACTTTTCCAACTTTCTCTCTCCTATTTTAGTCGCGAAAATGCAACATGTCATGAAATCGTGACACTTTTCCAACTTACTTTCTCTCTCCTATTTTAGTCGCGAAAATTCGAAATGTTGCAACACTTTTCCAACTTACTTTCTCTCTCCTATTTTAGTCACGAAAATGCGACATGTCACGAAATCGTGACACTTTTCCAACTTACTTTCTCTCTCCTATTTTAGTCGCAAAAATGCGACATGTCGCAAAATCATGACACTTTTCCAACTTACTTTCTCTCTCCTATTTTAGTCACGAAAATGCGACATGTCACGAAATTGTGACACTTTTTCCTGCTTTTTCTTTCTCTTCCAACATGTGAAATCGCGACAGTTTTTCCACTTGCCTCTTTCTCTTCCAACATGTCGCGAAATCACGACAGTTTTTCTTGCTTTTTCTCTCTTCCAACATGTTGCGAAATTGTGACAGTTTTCTTACTTGTTATTTTTCTTCAAACTTGTCGCGAAATCGCGATACTTTTTCCTGCTTTCTCTTTCTATTCCAACATGTCGTGAAATCGTGACAATTTTTCCACTTGCATTTTGCTCTTCCAACATGTCACAAAATCGCAACAGTTTTTCTTGCCTGCTGTATATGTTGCGATATCGTGACACTTTTCTTGTCTTTTTCTTTGATATTTTGTATAAATGCAACTTTGGTCTTCTTGGAAAATCATTGTACATACTCTGAATAACCTTTGAACTCCTGTCCACTGCATGTGAACAACTTTTGAACTTCCTATCCACTGCATCAACAGATCTATCTGACTGTGTTGACAACAATGACAATACTGTTGCTACACCTTGCTCAACAATCTCCCCCTTTGGAATTGTTGGCAACACATGTGTAGTTTCATGTAACTCTTCTCCCCGTTTGACAATAATACGAAAGGGCTACTGTAGACTCCCCTTGAGTCCATGCACAACATTCTCAGGCAAAATTTATTACACTTAGCAACAATCATGAACATGAGCAAAAATATAATCAAATATTTAAATGCTCCCCCTCAGAATGTGATCCCTGTAGCTAGTCAATTCTTGGGAAGTGTGACCACTCCCAATTTATTGTGAAGGTACTCAAAAACTTCCTTGGGCAATGGTTTTGTTAAGATATCTGTTACTTGCTCTATAGTTGGAACAAAATCCAACTTAACCTCACCTTCCGCAACTTTCTCCTTCAAAAAGTGATACCTGATAGCAATGTGTTTTGTGCGTGAATGCATAACCAGATTCTTGGAGATGTTAATGGCACTGGTGTTATCACACTTAACTGATATTGGCTCACTGAAGCTAATACCAAGATCTTTCAGGGTTTGTTTCATCCACAATACCTACGTACAACATGTTGTCGCTGCAATATATTCTACCTCTATTGTCGATAAAGAAACTGACTCTTGTTTCTTACTGTGCCACACGACCAATCTGTCTCCAAGATAGAATGCACCTCCACTGGTACTATTTTTGTCATCTACACATCTTGCCCAATCTGCATCTGAATACGAAATAAGGGTGAAGTCTTTACCTTTTAGATACCATAACCCATACTCCATAGTACCCTTGAGGTACCGAAGAATCCTCTTCACTGTTGTCACATGAGTCTCATTGGGATTAGCCTAAAATCATGCTACCATGCATACTGCCTGCAAAATATCTGGTCTGGTAGCTATCAGGTACAGTAAGCTACCAATCATCGATCTGTACATGGTTTGATCAACAGGTGGAGATTTGTCATCCTTGCTCAACTTTAAGCCTGTCGTCATGGGAGTGCTAACTGGCTTACAATCCTCCATTGTGAACTTTTTTAACATCTCTTTCACATATTTAACTTGAGAAATAAATATGGCCTTCTTATTTTGATTAACTTGCAACCCGAGGAAATACGAAAGTTCACCAATCATTGACATTTCAAATTCTTTCTGCATCTTATTTGCTAAATCTTTACACGACTCATATTTGTTGCTGCCAAATATGATATCATCTATGTATACAACAAGAACAATAAGCTGCCCATTTTCTATTTTGACATACAAATTACTATCCACCATGCCTTTCTTAAACCCTTGTTGAGTGAGATAGTTGTCTAGCCTTGCATACCACGCTCTGGGTTCCTATTTTAAGTCATATAATGCCTTCTTCAACTTGCAAACCAAGTTGGGATCATCACCAAGTTCAAAACCATCTGGTTGCTCAATATAAACCTCTTCTTCAAGTTTCCCATTCAAAAATGCTGATTTCACATCCATTTGATAAACTTTGAAGTTCTTGTAGACTACTAAAGCCAGAAACATTCTAATTGCCTCTAGTCTAGCTACTGGTGCAAAAGTTTCCTCAAATTCAATGCCTTCAACTTGTACATAACCCTTACATACCAATATTACTTTATTTCTGACTACCTGTCCATATTCATTCAATTTGTTTCAAAAAATTCATTTAGTCCTGATTATATTTTTATTTGCAGGTCTAGGTATTTACTCCCAAGTTTCGTTTTTCTCGATCTGATCTAATTCTTCATTTATTGCCTTCATCCAACTTTCATATTTACTTGCGTCAGCAACGTTTTTGGGCTCAATTCTGGATAATAGAGAGTAGTTACTTACTACTCTTCTTATTTTTTGAACACCAACATTGGGGTCTCCAATTATTTGCTCTCTAGGATGATTTTTCTGCCAGTTACTGTTTTGAATTTCTTATTTTCTTCCACTTCTGAATCACAACTTAAATCATCACGAGTCAATTTTTTGTATCTTTTCCATTTCATTTTCCTCATCTCCTTCAATAACCTCTTCATAAATTGGGTAGTTCATTTCATAGCTAATTACTCGTTCTCTACCTTCATCAAATTTAACATCGGCATTGTCCACAATTTTCTTTAGCCTCTTATTGTAGCATTTGTAAGCTTTGATTTTTGATGAATAACCAACAAAAATACCTTCATCCGCTCTATCTTCAAACTTACCAAGATTATCTTCAGTTCTTTTGATGTAGCACTTGCTGCAAAAAATTTTAAGGTATTTTGTTGTTGCCCTTTTACCAAACCACAACTCATAAGGAGTTTTGCTTTCATGTGTTCTCAGCATGTACCTATTTTGGATATACATCGCAGTATGGACTGCTTCTTTCCAAAATCTGTCTGCTACTCTGCTTTCAGTCAACATAGTTCGTGCCATTTCCTACACTTTCATGTTATTTATTTCTACCACTCCATTCTGTTGAGGTGTCCTGGCTGCTAAAAATTGTCTCCTAATACCGTATTTTTCACAGTACTCTGTAAACTCCTCTAAAATGAATTCTCCTCCTCTGTCTGATCTTAAACATTTGATCCTCTTTCTTGTTTCATTCTCAACCTAGTTTTTGAAAATCTTGAATATGCTAAGAGCTTCTGATTTATGCTTCAAGAAAAATATCCATGTCATTATGGAATAGTCATCAATGCACAACATAAAATATTTGTCACCATTTATGCTTTGTGTTCTCATGGGTCCACATAAATTAGTGTGTATTAGTTCCAAAGGTTTGCTTGTGTAGTACTCTTTTGTTTTGAATGTGACTATAGTTTGCTTCCCCTTTTGGCATGAAGAACAAATGCTATTTGCAGGTTTGCTGATGGAGGGAATATCTCTTACTACCATTTTTGAGGTGATTTTTGCTAGATTATCAAAACTGATATGACCGAGTCTCTTGTGCCACAACCAATTTTCTTCTTCCTGTCCAATAAAACAAGCTCCTTCTGAAGTTTTTGAGAGCGTGTACAGGTTTCCAGATGTCCTTGATCTAGTTGCTATCAATTTTCCATTGTTTGTTTTTCTGACTTCACAACCTTGCTTCTTAAAAACTACTTCATGACCTTTATCACAAATCTGACTTATGCTCAACAAGTTATGTTTCAGACCATCCACAAAAAAGACTTCTTCTAACTTAATTTTTTCGTTACTAAGTTTAACTAAACATTTTCCAACTATCTTAGCTCCATCATTATTTCCAAACTTTACTGAACCACCTTCATATTTTTGTAACTTCTCAAATTTTTGTGTCGCTTGTCATATGACTGGAGCATCCACTATCAAGTATCCATGGTACACATTTATTCTATGCTTTAGATGTTGTTTGTATGATTAAGGATTCATTTTCTTCCTTAAGTCGCTCTTTTTATTTCAACTCCATTTTGATAGCAATTTTGGGCTCTTGTTTTGCCTTTCCCTTATCAATACCTTGTGCATGTTTTCCAGGAAGTTTTATATTTTGTCTCATCCTATTTGGTTGAAATTTTCTTCCCTAAAACTGATTTGATGCAAATGTACTTCTACAGTTTCTTGCAATGTGCCCAAAATTATGACAAATATAGCATTCTACTGTATAATTCATCACAGGAGAAAATGCATTTCTACTGGTGAAATTCCTTGGTTTTACATTATATTTGCAGTCTAAGATTTTATGTCCATAGCCATTGCATTTAAAATAGAAACCAGAAAAGGGATAATTGAACCTAGGTGATGGTCTTTGCCATGTTGCCATAGGAGCCATAGTTCTTCTTCTCCTTTGATGTGTGACATTGGTGAATCCATCATTGTCAATTCTCCTTTCATGCCTGACATTATTGCTTTCTTTTGTATGAGATGTTTTTCCTTGATCAACCTGTTTCTTATCTTCATTGTTTATGGATTCTACATTTTTGGCCTTTGATCCATTTGATGATTCTCCTTTGATGAAACCCAGACCAAATTTGATGCCTGTAGGCCTTTGGTCATTTATAATCTTACCTAGCTTCATAGAACTTTCTTCGCGTTTGTGATAGCAACTAATTTTGTGATTCATCCCTTCTATCTACGTCCATAAACCAATATTCTCTTCTTCAATTTTGCAGCAATAATCTATTTTCATGGTAATTTGTACTTCAAGATCTTCAGATATTTTCTTGTATTCTTTTGTCTGTACTTTCAGACTGGTTATGATTTCGTTTGCATCCTCAAGTCTTTTTGAAATTTTCTTATTCTTTTTTCTCTCTGTTTTCAACTCTTCAAGTGCAGATATCAACTCACCTTCTAGATCTACTTTAGCCTTAGGGTTTTCACCACATACTTCAGAGTTCACTCCTTCATCCTTTTCTGATTTTACTTCTTCAAAAGCCATGAAAAGAGCTTCACCTATTTCTTTTGCCATTGTGTTACTTCCAAGATCACCCTAGCCGGTTAAGCTTGTATAGGAACTTAGCTCTAATACCAATTGTTAGTCTTACAATGACACTGAGAGGGGGGGTGAATTAGTGTAGCTCTTTAAAACTTGAATTTACATCTCTTAAAACCACAGTAATTAAAACTTATTACTAGATACAACTAGTATAACAAAAGAGCGTCACACAACACAAGATTTAACGAGGTTCACCAATATCGCTACTCCTCAAAAATTGACTACTTGGACTACCATCCAAATCCAGCCTTTTCAAAGCACCAAATTTACAATCAATTTATCAGCACCTACTGGAAGGAGCACCAACCCCTGATGCCAAGCACCAACTTGGACTTCAATTCTAAATCTATAAGTTTGATAGTAAGATACCTTTGCTTTTGCAATACCCTAACTGGTCTTCTTCTCCTTTGCGTTCTCTGCACACTCTGCTTTCTCTATGCAATCACAGTAGCACCTGGTCGAGCATCAACCTCTTTCTCTCTCTGCACACTCTACAATATTTGTGCAATCACTTCACACACTCTGCTTCGTTACAGTAAAACTTCATGATCATCTTCTCCCTTTTGCACACTCTGCTCTCTTTGCAAATTTTGCACTTAGCTTGATTCGATACAACTTGTTCTCTATGCACTATGACCGAAATTCGCACTCTTCAACACTTTTGTAATTCTCCAAATAGACCTCATTTTATAACAACATTTTCATGATGAAAACCCTAATCTTAGTTGGCTTTAATAGCAACTGTAAACCCTAATTTTAGTCGGTTGTCATCGGACTTCATCGACTTCAACTCAACCGTGAAAAAGCAACATGTCGCGATATCGCGACACTTTTTCTCCTTATGTTTTTTCTTTGCTTCGGCCCCCGAAAATACATGTCGTGATATCGTGACACTTTTTCTCCTTACGCTTTTTCTTTGCTTCGGCCCCGAAAATACATGTCGCGATATCATGACACTTTTTCTCCTTACGCTTTTTCTTTGCTTCGGCCCCCGAAAATACAACATGTCATGATATCATGACACTTTTTCTCCTTGCTCTTTCTCTTAGCTTTGGCCCGTGAAACTGCTACATGTCGCGATATCATGATACTTTTTCCTTATGCTTTCTCTCTCCTATTTTAGTCACGAAAATGTGACATGTTGCGAAATCGCGACACTTTTCCAACTTACTTTCTCTCTCCTATTTTAGTCACAAAAATGCGACATGTCGCGAAATCGTGACACTTTTCCAACTTACTTTCTCTCTCCTATTTTAGTCGTGAAAATGCGACATGTCGCGAAATCATGACACTTTTCCAACTTACTTTCTCTCTCCTATTTTAGTCGTGAAAATGCGACATGTCATGAAATCATGACACTTTTCCAACTTACTTTCTCTCTCCTATTTTAGTCGCAAAAATGCAACATGTCATGAAATCGTGACACTTTTCCAACTTACTTTCTCTCTCCTGTTTTAGTTGCAAAAATGTGACATGTCACGAAATCGCGACACTTTTCTTACTTGTTCTTTTTCTTCAAACTTTTCATGAAATCGTGACACTTTTTCCTACTTTTTCTTTCTCTTCCAACATGTCACGAAATCATGACAGTTTTTCCACTTGCCTCTTTCTCTTCCAACATGTCGCAAAATCACGACAGTTTTTCTTGTTTTTTCTCTCTCTTCCAACATGTCGCGAAATCGTGACAATTTTCTTACTTGTTCTTTTTTCTTCAAAATTGTCGTGAAATCGTGACACTTTTTCCTGCTTTCTCTTTCTCTTCCAACATGTCATGAAATCATGACAATTTTTCCACTTGCATTTTTCTCTTCCAACATGTCGCAAAATCGCGACAGTTTTTCTTGCTTGTTGTATATGTCGCGATATCGTGACACTTTTCTTACTTGTCTTTTTCTTTGATCTTTTGCATAAAGGCAACTTCGGTCTTCTTGGAAAATCACTATACATACTCTGAATAACCTTTGAACTCCTATCCACTGCATCTGAACAACTTTTGAACTTCCTGTCCACTGCATCAACAAATTTATCTGATTGTGTTGACAATAATGACAATACTGTTGCTGCACCGTGCTCAACATAATATGCACTATTCTAATGAGAGGGATATTAGCACACCAGTCATTCATATAGTAAGTATACCCAAGTGCCTAGCCCTATATGGAGAACCCCTTGCTACACAAATAGATTGGAATGAGAACGATAAAAACTTTGTGTTCACTCTGGTGAGTTTAACCACTACAGCCACAACAGAATTAAATCATATTTCTGAAGAGAAATTACAGGAAGAACCAGTATAGGAAGGGTTGTTGGGAGAAGACACAAAAAATGAGAAATCAGTGGCATTACAGGTTTTTATAAGAAAATATAAAAGGGCACTGAAGGGAACTCAAAAGGAGATTTGTATGAAACAAAAGTTTGATAAGGATAAAATTGTTAGGGAAACCTCTGTTTTAGCTATAGAAGAATTGATACAACAATAAGTGTAGCAAAAAATTACAAAGGTAGATCCAGAACACCCTACATCTATAGGCGAAGGTATGACCTCTATTCCCTCTTCTCAGTTTCCTCCTCTTTCCCCATAGAAAATCCCTTCCTATTATAATCAAAAAGTTGTAACAAAGGTGTCTTCTCCTCCTTAGAGTTCACCACTTGTTTCACCAATCAATACTGAGGGGTAAACCATCCCATATCCTCCAACGTCATCTAAAATTCCCCCTTCATCATCTCCCATAATTCCATATTTGCCATTGCATCCTCCCCCATAATCTAAAAAGTAAGTTATTACGTTCGTACCCACTCACCCTTCAGTGAGTTTCACTGTAGTTTCCATGCGTTTACCAATTACAACAGCAGTGGTAGTCACAAATTCCATTGTAGTCACCTCTACCAAGCCATTGCCAATTGTTGATTCTACTCTCTCATATCTTATAACATCTTCTCCTCCTATGAGTTATCCTACACTAGCAACTTTGCAAAAGGAGAAGGAAGCTACATAGAAAATTCAATATTTATGGGTAGAGAAGTTATCCAAACCTTCTAAGAGGATGGCAATGAAGAGGAAAATAATGTTTGTAGATCTAGTTTCCAGGTAGAGGACATCCAGATCCATAATTCCTTTAGTAAGCAAGCCTAATACTGAAATGACTGCTCAAGACTACCGTCTAGAAGAATATACAAAAGATATTGAGTAGTTACCTGCTGAAGATGAGTTGGTGATATCTAAAGCTCATTTAGAAACTTTATATGTCAAGGGTGATATATACAAAGAGAAAATGGACAAGTTGGAGTTGACAATTAAAAATCTTGAAAAAAAAATCACCAACCAAAAACAAATAGAGAAAGCTCACAGAAAGGAGGTAAATAACTGGTAGGATAAATTTCAAGATGCCAATAAGCTCAAAGAGTAGATAGAGGAGCAAAAGAAGAAAATGAAGAACAAGTCAAATAAATACAAAGATTGAAGTGATAGCTTCAAATTGCAAAGGTTAAGTCTTTAGGTTTCTCTAAAGTTGGGCTAAATAAAGTAAGAAAAGAACTATTGTATGAAGTTCTAGAAAAATGCTCAGAGTTATAGCCCATTATTGATTACATGGATGATGCTAGTCACCTGTTTTAGAATATTCAGGAATACTTGGATAGCTTCACTAGAGAACTTCAACCTATGGTGGTTTCAACTAAGTAGATCTATAAGTTGGCATATAGCAGGCTCAGTGAGACTGCTAAGCCTATTCCTAACAAAGAATGGAATACTACCAGACTTACCGCTAGAGTCATAGTGAAGAAGCACAGAGCCCTCCAAAAGGCTTGGCTATTATTTTATAAGGTTGAGAATATGATCCGAGATGTAGTGGACATAAATAAAGAAATGATTCAAAATGGCTTCAGAGGTTTGTGGATGGAAAATAACACTTTGCTATTAGTAGAAGAAATTAAGAAGAGTGTTGCCGAGAATATCCAAGATGAGTTTGAGATTGATGCTCTGGAAGAGCCAATTAACCAGGAGCAAGTTTCACAAATGATTATAATTTTACTAGACTCAAAGATCTGATGGAGGACTTGGTAAATAACAAAAGTGCTACAAATTATGAAGATATTTGTGAGTTAGATTATATTCACAAGAAGCTAAAAGAGACTTCCAACCCCTCTAAAGTAGTATGGAAGTAGGCTTTACAAACCTTGAAGCTGATGGTGTAGTTGTTTGGAAATAATGTTGAAGAGGTGAATGAAAAAGAACAAGAATCACTCGAGGAAGAGGCTAAGCAAGAATAGGAGGATAATGCTGAAGAAGAAGATCAAAAAGAGGATGAAGAACCAAATAGAGTTGTTGTAGATCTTCTAGAGACACAAGCTTAGAATATTTTTATTTGTATATTTTTGTAGTCATTCAAAAGTTTTGTATTTTGTTTGATTCATTTTTAGTCTGACATTGTCAGAAGGAAATAATAAAAGCACGAGGTCAGAGATGCAGAGAACATCATTTTTTGTGAAGGTATTCATATAATTTATTTTGAATAAGCTTTATAAAGAGAACATTTTTTTATTTTTTTCTTAAGCTTGGAGCATGTTTTTAAGGAGTGGTGAAGATATCTATGTTTCCAGTATGATCTTGATATGAACTGTTACCCTCTTGGATGTTTCATGAAGTTTTCAGAGGGTAGTGATCATATGAAAATTGTTCTTTGAAGCATTTTTGAAGATAAGAATTTTTTACTCCTAATGTCCAATGGATAAGACTCTGAGTTCAATGGCTTTATGAGAAAATCCACCTGAGAGATACTAGAAAGTAGGCCCAAAATGGCCACATCCTTAGAAAACTTTGAAAATTTTATTCTAAGGCATGAAATCTCTATTCTACTGAGGATATAAAGTATTTTGGAGTAGAATCATGCAAAGGGTACTCTAATCCGCTCAACACTTAGTCCTTTTTTGTAAACATTGGCAAAGTTTCTATTCCGCCCGAGGCATAGTGTATTTGGTAGCGGATCCCGATAAAGTTCCCAATCTACAAATATTTTGAGCTTTGATGACGTTAGCATGTTCCAAAGTGCAGAATGATGATTTCTCTTTGTTCTGCACACTCCAACGACTAAGTGTTGAGAAGATGCATTATGTTGAGTTCCAAGAGTATTTTTGAGCGGAATGGCAACAAGAAGGTCAGAGGCATTGGAAAGGAAGTAAAGGGAGTGGAATGGTGATAAAGGTGATTTACACTACTTTTAGAGTGGATATGTGATTTCACAGTCAAATCAAGTCAGATACGGTGTCAACATGATTTTTGTGCAGATCGCAACTCTCACTTTATTCAGCAGACGTAAGAAATAAGTTAAAATTTTTGAAGGTTAAGTTGTGGATTAATGACAAACTCCATTCCACTCGTGACTTAGTGCATTTCTTGTCGAAACTTGGTTCTGCTGGTTGAAGATACCAAGGCTAATGTCAATGTTGATAAAGAGCATAATGGCATTTCAATTCTCCCCCACTATTTTTATAGAGCATTTCTGATATTTGATCGTAGCCATCCATTAAGAGAATTGATGATTGAGATTTTGCTGACACTATTATAGTGTATAAAGGTGAATTCTTGGTGGATCAGAGAATAGTTAGTTCAAGGTAGGAAAGTGAAGCGTCGAAGGGTTTTCAAGAACCAAGAACCAAAGTGGTTGAAGATCTATGGTAGAATAGAGTTTCCAAGAATGATGAGCGGTCCAAATTTATTTTTCAATGACCTGAAGATCAACTGCCATTACTGGACCAACAGGTTGCAGATCCAAGCTATCATGGTAGATTACTTCCAGTGGATTTCTTGAACTTCATGAGAAAATGAGATAATGCCAGTAAAGCTCTCTACTGAGTTGTCAAAGTTTTAATATGTGTAATGTCTCTTTCAATTATTTCAATTGTAAACTATAAATAGAGGTCGAACCCTTGATTTTTAGGATCAACTCTAGTGTGTTTTCTTGCCCTACTGTGTAAATACATTCTGTAAACTAATGGAAGGATCATTACTCTAATTTTTGACTCAAGACATGTTATCTTTGCTATCTTTCGATTAAGAGGTTCAAAGTTGTGAATTGCATTTCTATCAATGTTGTAATGGTTAGTTCATTTTATTTTTGTTGGATTACTAGTTGTGAAGGTAGTTGAAATATGTTCATAGTTAGATCTATGTTGATAAGAAGTTTATTTCTTCTAAATATGATTATTGGTCTATTCCGCTAAATTGGATTATCAATATATTGGATATTGGAATTGCTTATTGCAATACATCTTTATTTTTGCTTTAATGTATAAAGATTTTATGGTTTTGGGTGTTGCTAATCTTGAGTGATGGGACACTAGAAATAGTTAGTTGAAATTTTCTACTGTATATGTCTATGTTGTTAGCCTATTCATCCACTGTTAATGCATATTATCTAACCCTAAATTTTTTTCTAACCCTATTCCTCAAACCCTTATTGATCTTATTTGAGTCAACATCTTACTAAGTTGACAAGGAAAAATCCTACTATGAAGGTTGGATTGAAGTTATCTTTGGTCCATCCAATGTTGAGTGTTGAGCTGTGACTATCGGGTGCAAGCCTGGACAGAGAATAGAAAGATGGATAATTATAGTGTCAAGTAAAAATTGATGTCAATTCAATGCCCAACAATAGCTATAAGCCACACACCAACCACATTAACACATGAATTTACCTTGGGAGAAACATCGTGGGAAAACCCAATTTCAAATCAAACCATCATTTTTTCATTAATCAATCTAAATATTTACATAATATGTGGACAACCCATATTGTCTGAAACTTACTAAGGAACCTATCACATCTATAAAATTCCTCATAATATGTAGTCCTTCATTACTCGCAGATGCCACTGTGACTATGTATTGGAACTTTATTTCCAAAGCCTTCAATTTGTTGTCATAACAGTGGTTGGAAAATCTAAAAAATAATCAGTAAATACCCCATGGTCAGTTTGGTTCAATTCTAGCATATCATCCAAGCACTAACAGTCGCCCCCCAAATATTCATAATTTTAAGATTATTCAACTGCAATAACATATCCATCATGCATAACCTAGCATAAATCCAACCAAAACAAAGGGTCTACCAAGAGAGGGTTATGACATAGTTGCTATAGGAAGATTAACTCCCAAAACTATCATACCAATATTTCTAGAATTTCCCCAACAACAATCACAAGAACCTGATGCAAATACTTCCATCCCACTTGTGTCTCCAAATATTAATTTATCAACATGGATAACACCACCAACAACTCAAAAATTACCTACAACTTCAACAATCCCAACATTGCTAGCACCACCTCTTATTCTTGCATTACTAGCCTTAAATACCCAAATTGCTACCTTTAAAGAAATAGCTACAGTTATGAAGAATCTGATAAATGATTTTACTTCTATGAAAAAAGAGAAGTTGAGAGAACTTTTCAACCCAAACAATTTTCATATGTAATGAAGGATCAAGCAACTACTTCTACTAACAAAACCACAAAAAAGCCTAACACAATGTACAATAATTAGAAAACTGATCCTTCCATTGTAGTATCTAAGACTATTGGTGTTCAACCTATAATGATCCTCATAGTGAAATTTCTTGTATCATACACTGACATTATATATAAAGGGTTGCAATTGAGAAGTTTAAGAGAGCCTAAAAATGGAAAGTAATTATGCTAAGGTAAATAGACCATAACTTTATGATGCCATCAATTGAGCAAGTGGTAGTTCTAACAAGATTAGGAAAGAAACCCTTGCAAGTAGATCCTAAAAAAATGGATCCCTTCAGGGCACCTTCTAAGAAAAAATACTAGCCAAAAGGGGAAGCCTCTCAAGCCACTCATAAGTCAAACCAATCTCCAATGCAAAAATTGACTTAAGAACAACAAAAAAAATAGTAAAGGAAGATAATACTCAAGAACAAGCTAGGGATAAGATAAAGTATCCTTCTATTACTAAGTGTCAAAGGATTGAAGCAACTCATGAGTATAGGATAAGATTCAATGAGCCTGGTAAATAACAGATGAAGCAATTAGAATATCATAGCTTCAACATAGTTGAGGAACTAAAGAAAACACCATCCAAGGCTAGCTTATATGACACCCTATTGATACCTAGGCAAATTGACTTACTTTAGGCTTCTTTGAAATCTATCAAGCATGAGAATAAACATCAGCCAAAGGTTAATTTAGCCCAAGGAAATCCCCCTTTAGGGATAGGTAAAAATAAGCATTTATCATTCTATTTGTCTTTATGCATGGAAGGATGGGTGGTACATAATTTCATGATAGATTCTAGAGCAGCAACCACATTGATGCCCAAGGTTATGTGTGATATAATGAGTATGTAATATACATGTAGTAGCCCTGGGGTGCTATAGTTGGATGGTACTCCTATAAAAACCATGGGAGTAATTAAAGATATACCTATGGTGTTGCATAGAATACCCCAAATAACAATCATTCAAGAGGTGGTGGTAGTAGACTTGGAGCCTTACTTTGGGATGTGCCTCTCCAGATAATTTACAGCTAAACTTGGTGGATAGCTATCTTTATATCATTTACATATGGATATCTTATACAAATATAAAAGAGTGAAAATATTCTCTAAAAAGCCATCTACTTATCACATAGAGAGAATTGAATAAGAAAATTAGTAAGTTAGTACAATTGGCATGATCAACAAAGAAAATGATCTAATGAATGATATAATGGAAAAATTGTAGACAAAAAATCAATTTTTACTAAAGGATTTTAATGCCATGATTGAAACTAGGATTTGAACATATTCAATTAGTAAGTTGAAAGAAAAGAAAAACCCAACTGTGACAAAACCCAGTATGCAGTATGATGCCACTTGGAGGATCTACTTTGATGAAGCAAGGTGTAAAAATAGTGTTGGGGTGGGCATTGTGTTAATATCATCCATTGGAGCAAAGAAAGGATTCTCATATAGATTAGATTGGAGATACACAAATAATGTGGCAGAGTACGAAGCACTTTGTCTTCGTCTGAAGAAGTCTAAAAAAATAGGTATTAAGAAGTTATTGATTCATGGGGATTCAAAACTAATCATTAACAATGTCACAAAGCGGTGTAGTAGTAAGAAACATTACCTTAAAGCCTACCAAAATAAAGTATGGGACCTTGTTGAGTGGTAATTTTATCCAATTACAAAACCACACTCATAGTTAGGATTTTGACTTGAAAACCTCTTGAAAAGAAATAGAAATTTCTCCAAGGTTCCTTTTACTTAATGTGTGCATGTATGCTTGTGAAGATGTATTAAATAAGTGCTAGGAATACCTTAGTGATTTGCAAATAACTGTTAACAAGGGGCCTATGTTGGTATTACTTTATTACACTATGCTATTGATTGTTCATGAAACTTAAAAGAAAATATGTGATTGGCCATCATATGACCATGATGCAAAGTGTTTTAATTCATTTTATATTGAATTTTAAGTATATTTTATCCTCTTTAAACCCTTCTTAGATCATGAAATAAAATATTAAAATCTATCTCTAAAATGTGAATATGAAATGATTAGCGGATTCATTTTAACTTGCTTTGAGCATGAAATAAAATAGCTAAATGACCAACTTTAAAATGTCATAGCCTTTGAAATGCCACATAAATTACCCCCTTTAATGAAATTGTAATTTTCATAAAGGGAAGTCAATTTATTGCTTTAAAAACGAAAGTGCAAAGCTTGAAGTTTATTTCTCCTTTAAGAATGTGAAATCATGTAAAACTTTGAAATTGCAAAATTCCTCATAAAATTGTAGGTCCAAGGTAAGTCCAAAATTGATTATTGAACATTAACATAAACATATGATTGACAAGATTATTTATAAGAATTAAACTAACCTAATCTCGTCTATCTCGCTAACCAACACGGTAGGAGAGACGTGTAGCTAACCACTAACCTAGGTAGAGAGTTCTAACCATAACACTAACCTAAATATCTAACATAGGATATTTAGGTACTTACCTAGTTTAACCATGAGGAAAATATCTCATGGTAATTACATAATTACATAGAAAAGTAAATGTAATAACCCCACGTAGTGTAATGCAATACACTACCTTATTTTACCCTAACATCCCCCCTTTATTACATTACTTTGATATACAAAGTTTGCTCCGAAACAGTTGAAATTTGACACGTCCAAGTGCCTTTGTAAAAATATCTGCAACCTGTTCGTCGGTGGGAATGTGTTGAAGCTGAATTCTGTGTTTAGGAACTTCATCACGAATGAAATGACAATCTGTATCAATATGCTTAGTTCGTTCATGATGTACTGGATTCTTGACCAAGTTCAAAACACCTGAGTTGTCGCAAAACATGTGAATGGGAAGTTTCTTTGGTAGGCCCATGGTAGCCAAGATGCGACTTAGCCATATCGCTTCACACACGGCTCCACGTGCAGCGCGATATTCTGCCTCGGTTGAAGATAAAGCAACCACTTGTTGCTTTTTACTATGCCATGAGACAGGACCAGATCCAAGATGAAAAACATAGCCTGAGGTTGATTTTCTGTCATCTATGGATCCAAGATAATCAGAGTCAGTGTAACTCTGTAAGAAGAATGAGTTATTCTTCTTATACTCTAGACCATAATCGGCACTACCCTGAATGTAGTGTAAGACTCTCTTAGTTGCTTTCCAATGGGAGACCTTTGGTTCTTGCATGAACCGAGAGAGATAGTTTACAGCATAAGTAATATCTGGTCTAGTATTAGTCAGATAGATGAGGCTTCCAATCATCTGTCTATAAAGTGTTCCATCTACCTGTGGTGAGTCTTCATATCGTGATAACTGTAACCCTGATTCCATCGGTGTTGCTTTGGGTTTACAATCAGTCATACGATATTTTTCTACTAAAGTCTTAGCATACTTTGTCTGAGTCACCCTTAGATGATTCTTTTTCTGTTCTATCTCAAGGCCAAGACAGTAGTGGAGAAGTCCTAAGTCTGTCATATCAAATGACTCTTTCAAGTCATCTTTCACGACTTTAATCATATTCTCTGAATTGCCAGTGATGATCAGATCATCTACATATAACACAAGAATCACTATTTCAGAACCTGTGTTCTTGATATAGAGATTTGCGTCAGATGGACTTCTCTTAAATCCATGTTGCAGTAGGTGACTATCCATTTTTATGTACCATGCTCTTGGGGCTTGTTTTAGCCCGTATAATGATTTGACCAATTTGCAAACATGTTGCTCATGGCCTTCCTCTCGCAAATCCAGGAGGTTGAGTCATGTATACTTCTTCTTTTAAGTCACCATTAAGAAAGGCACTTTTTACATCCATCCGATGTAACTTCCATCCGAATTGTGCTGCCATAGCACAAAGTACTCGAATGGTGGTCATCCTTGTTGTAGGAGCAAAGGTTTCCTCATAGTCAAGTCCTTCCTTTTGAGCATAGCCCTTTGCCACAAGATGGGCTTTATGCTTATCTATAGTGCCATCTGCCTTATATTTTATTTTGTAAACCCATTTGCAACCTATGGGTTTCTTTCCTTTAGGCAAATCCACTAGCTTCCATGTTTTATTCTTTATGAGGGAGTTATATTCTGCATCCATAGCTGCCTTCCACTGAGGCAGTCTAAGTGCTTCATCAACTGTAGAAGGTTCATTCTCATCACATGCTGATAAGTAAACCCTCTCCTCATCTATCTCCATCTCATCTTCCCTTGGTAACTCTCTATCAACAGAAAGGTCTTGAAAATCTGCACAAAGATCATCAACTGAAGTGGATGCTTCATTCTTTTCTTTCTATGACATGCTTCTTGTCTTTGGACGATTGAGAGTAAGATCAGGTGGGGAAGTGAGTTTAGAGTCTTTTACTGTGCTTGTATACCATTTGGGTGGCTTTTTCTATTGTGAAGAAGGAGGTTGATGTTCCTCCTCATCATCTAGGTATACTCGATGTAGTGTTGGATGTGAAAGCTTCATCAAACACTACATCTCTACTTACATGTATCTTCTTGGTAAATGGGTCTATCAACCGATAGCCTTTTGAAAATTCATCATATCCAAGAAATATACAAGGTAAGGATTTCTCATCTAATTTCTTTCTTTTCTCCTTAGGTATATGCATAAATGCATTACACCCAAATACCCTTAGATGAGTTATGGAGGGTTTCCTACCACTCCATGATTCCTGAGGAGTCATACCTTCAAGAGCCCTTGTGGGAGCCCTATTCAGAAGATATACTACAGTTTGAACAGCTTCAGCCCAGTAAGTTTGCTCAAGGTTGGCCCCCTTAAGCATACATCGAACCATTTCCATTATGGACCGATTTCTTCTCTCAGCAACCCCATTGGATTGAGGAGTGTAGGCTGTTGTTAACTGTCTCTTTATCCCATGTGTTTGTAAAAATGAGGAAAATTCTTTTGATGTGTATTCCCCCCCTCGATCTGAACGGAGGGTCTTAATAAAGCATCCTGATTCCTTCTCAACAAGAGTTTTGAATTGTTGAAAATAGGAAAATGCTTCAGACTTCAATTGCAAGAAGAAGACCCACATCTTCTGTGAGTGATCGTCAACAAACAATTGAAAATACCGTTTTCCTCCACAACTTGTAGACATAGGACCACACAAATCTGTGTGTACCAACTCCAAAGGTACCTTAGCTCGAAAAGAGCTAGGTTCAAAAGGTACTCTATGTTGCTTTCCTGACAAGCAATCAGAGCACACTGGCAATGTAGATGAAAGAGTAGGGAGTCCTTTCACCATTTGATATTTACTCAACTCTAGTAAATATCCTGAACTCAAATGCCCAAATCTCTTATGCCAAAGAGAAGTGGCCTCCTTTGTGGTGACTGGCCATTGCAGTATGGGTAGAGGTAATTGCATCTAAGACAAACAAACCATGTTTGTATGAACCTCGTTGCTATCTGTTTTCCCTTTTTAGTGATAAAGCAACGTTTCTTTTCTTTGTCCACTGTAAAATTGACATTCATGTTATTGTCCAGGATTTGTGGAACTGACAAGAGATTATTTTTCAATCCTGGAACATAAAGAACTTTTTGAATATTACATTCTCCATCTGGAAGGGAGACAGAAACACTTCCTTCTCCCTGAACTCGATAGGTCTGATCATCAGCAATGGTGACCGGTCTACCTTCTCGAGCCTCAAATGTTGCAAACCAAGATTTATCGCCAATCATATGTTTACTAGCGCTTGAATCTATGTACCACAAAGAGTCCTTGTGGGAGGAATCTATATGTGTCATGAGCACTTTGTGTGCTCTTTCAGAATCTGAACTAGAATCTTCAGCTGCAATGTGACCCTGTTGTTGTTTGTTCTTGTTCTTAGGTTTGCCTTTGCCCTTTTTGTTTCCTTGTTCATTGGGCGGTTTGTTCTTAAACCAACATCTTTTGGTTTCATGAGTGTCTTTGTCACAAATTTTACAATACTGCTTCTTCTTCGGAATCTCTTTGGCTTTACCCTTTTCTTGATTAGAAGAAGAACCTTTCTGTTGATTCCACTTTTTCTTACCACCTTGTCTTTTTGAGAAAAGAGCATTGTTAGATGCCTCATCTCTTTGTAGTTGATTAGCTTCTTCTGTTTGAAGCATATTTACCAACTCGACAAAAGTTACTGTCCTGCCAGAAACTTGTAGTGAGGTGATCAACATTCGGTAGGAGTCAGGAAGAGCTCTCAAAATGATTGAGTTCAAGACTTGGTCTTCCAGTTTCTCTCCTAAGGATTGCAGTTTTGTTTTTAATTCTGCGACTCTGCAGAGGAATAGCTCTACTGTTTCTCCTGATTTCATATGTAGAGTATGAAGCTGTGTTTGAAGGTTAAGAATCGTTGATTGATTCTTTCCCTCAAAGATGGTACTTAAGGCATCCCATGCTGCCTTACCAGTTGTAGCTTCACTGATATGAGGTTGGATATCATCAGTAATAGCAAGCAAGATCATTAAGGATAGCTTTTTATCCTTTTTATCAAAATCTCTTTGATCTTGTCCTGGTGATTGAGGTCTAGTGACACTTCCATCCACTATTGACCACAATTCCTCTACAGTTAAGATAGCTTTCATCTTAGTCTTCCAAGCTGAGTAATTTGAACCTTTGAGCAGTTGGCTCTCAGTGAGATACTTGTGTATCATGGCCATGTTTTAGGTTTCAAATTTGATAGGACTAAGATGGTGATATCTTGTACTATACTCTCAAAAGAGTATATGGAAGGTGTTTTCAATTTGCTTCTATAAGATATTTAATGGCACCTGCCTTAACACCCTTACCAAGGGATGAAAAGTTGGAGGAATTTTAAGCCAAACAAAATAGAGCAAATGAAACAGGGGTAGGTTTTGAAAACTTGTGATTTTGCTCTCTAGGATTTTTAATGGCACCTGCTTTAACACCCTTATCAAGAAGGATGAAAAATTTGAGGTTATTAAGCCAAACAAAGAGAGTGAATCAAGGTGTTTTGAAGTTTTGACCTTTTGATGGGGAGAAATTACTTGTTTTGAACCTATGCAAAGTTTAGCATGGTTTGTGAGTGAAGTTTGGGTTTTGTGAAATGCTTCTTTGAATGTTTATATTTGAATTTTTAATTGCACACAAAAAACATGAGTGTTTAGTGCAATAATCAAAAACATGAGAGCAACCCAAATTTGTATCACTCTAGGTGTCGGATGCAACCGAAAATGCACCTAGTACAAGCAATTTTGAAGAGAAGGTGTCGAGTAAAATCGAAAATGCACCTTTCTTATTCTGAAGTATCCCCCCTTAATCTTTACAATTTTGCAAACTATAGAATCAATCAAAAAAAATTCTATCCCCCCTTAATGTTTACAAAATGTAGACTTTAGAGCACTCCTTTCAAGACAAGTCGACACACGACCCGCTTTTGAAAGGCTTCCAGAACTAGTCGACACACGACTTAGTTTTGATATAACCCGTAATTATTCAATACTCAAAAATTGGAGGTGCATCAGGATTAAAAGGTTCTCTAATCCTAATGGGACCATAACTTCGATCCAAACCCTTCCAAGGATCAGTGTAAGTATTGAAACGGGGTAAGCTCCTTCTATGCTCTCTAAGCATACGACGAAAATGAGATCTTGTTGTCTGTCGTCTAAGTTCGTTCCTCTTTCGAATAACTCTTAGACGACGAAGGGCTTTTGAGATCCAAGGCTTTTTCTTCATGAGACAAATTTGTTCTCTCAAAACAATGTATTAGAAAATTTTGGAGAATTAAAAATATTAGGAGTCTCAATTTGCAAAAGAAAGTTTTTAAGGATTGTCTCTTATCTCCCTTTTTTTTTTTATTTAGGAGAAAACAACACAAAAAAATTTGCCTTTTAAATTTTAATGCATAAATTTAATTGAATTTTAGCATAATTTAATTAAGAAAAAAAAAATTGATTAAAAAATCACTTAGTTTTTAAAAAAAAATGATTTATAATCAAAATTATTAAATCATTAATTAAAAAAATAACTAAAAAAAATTAAATAAATACAAAAAAATACCTCTGCGCCTTGAAAAAAAAATCTCTAGTTCTCCTCGTCGGGAGTCGAACTCCCGACTCGAGCCAACGGCTCGCACGGGCTACGCCGCTCGACGGGAAAGGGAGGAAAATTTCCCTTTCTTCCCTTCAAGGGAAAAAAAAATTCCCCACGGGAGTCGAACTCCACAGCAGAGCCTCCGCCGGCCCCGACGGGAAAGAAAGGGAAAGAATTTCCCTTTCTTCCCGTTCCTATGGAGAGGCGGGAAAATTTTTGTGGGATTAATCCCACATCGCCCGTAGGGGCGATTCTCCACCTCCTTAAAAGGGCAAACTTGCCCTTTCCTCTTTGATTGCCTACGGGCAATCGGATGTCCCATCGTGGCTTTTTGCTATGGCCAGGTGGCGCGTGGCCAGTCCGCCACGCGTCGCGTCCGGTGGCACGTGGCCAGTCCACCACGTGTCGCCACGTCCGTCTATCCAGGTGGCACGTGGCCAGTTTTCCATGTGTCACCACGTCCATTTTCCTTGGGATCTATGCCTAGGGTGCAATTAGCCACATCGAGTCTGCCTCGGGATCTATGCCTGAGGTCATCAGTCCGCATCCCACCTCAAAATGTGTCCACCTCGAGATCCGGTCTAGTCCAGCAGCCCTTCGGTCTAGTCGTGCCTTGAGATCTGTGCCCGAGGTCGAGTCCGCCAGTCGTCAGCCTGTCAGATCCACCTCGGGATCCGTGCCCGAGGAGCAACCCGTCTGGAGCGAGAGAATCTCGCCTTGTCCAGCGTCAAGGGGGAAACCAGGTGAGTTTCGACAATTAGCTCTGATGCCAATGTAGGTCCAAGGTAAGTCCAAAATTGATTATTGAACATTAACATAAACATATGATTGACAAGATTATTTATAAGAATTAAACTAACCTAATCTCGTCTATCTCGCTAACCAACACGGTAGGAGAGACGTGTAGCTAACCACTAACCTAGGTAGAGAGTTCTAACCATAACACTAACCTAAATATCTAACATAGGATATTTAGGTACTTACCTAGTTTAACCATGAGGAAAATATCTCATGGTAATTACATAATTACATAGAAAAGTAAATGTAATAACCCCACGTAGTGTAATGCAATACACTACCTTATTTTACCCTAACAAAAATCTGAACTTTAAATAATTTTTAGGAATTTCAAATTTGCTTCAAAATGAAATTGAAATTGCTCTAACTAAGACATTAAAGCTTATCCTTGGGATCTGTGTATCTCTTTTTTGGATTTTATTTTGTTTTTGTATATTTTTATTTTATTTTAAGAAGTTAAAAAAATGAAAAGGGATAGGTTTAGAGAAAAATAGAAAATTAAAATTAAAATTAAAATTCTGGAATATGGATCAGAATATGAAAATGACCAAAGAGGGCTACTATGAACTATCTCCTATCATGCAAATAATGTTAGGTTCCTAACACCAAATAAAAACTCGGTTAGACCTACATATACATAATCTAATTTTGGTTATGGTGAGATTCTAAGAAGTAAAACATGGATTAAAATATTCGAATAATGCTACCACATTCATGCATAAAACACCATTAAAATAATTTAATACATGCAAAAGAAATGTGCAATAAAACCATTTTTTTATTGTGTTCAAAACCTGCTTTTCCTGCGTACAAAGTGAGAGGAAAAATATTGGCAGCAGCCAAGAATCCTTTCAATCTATTTTCGTCCCTCTGTTCCAAAAACTTCCAGCCCCTTTAAAACTATCTTTGCCCTTCTTTTTAACATTTCAGAAAACTTTTCATTTTACTTTCCTCCTTTACCTAGATTTCCAATGTAATGTTTCATTTTGATTTAATTTTTGTGTTTATAACTTACGTAACACATTTTCCTCCTTCCACCTTTACCATAAAGCAGCTAAATTATAATTCACTTATAATCTTTCCCATTATACTTTTCAACACATTCTCTTTGCGTTTACAAATCTAGCGATGCATGCAATGATGTCTCTATGGTACCTATTAATGTGAATGTTTTTATTTAGAGGGAGCACCCACTCCCTATCAACAAAATACATTTTATCACTTTGAAATATAGCCCTCTCTTCATAGGGGTCCCGATGATCAAATGTCTCATTCCAAATGTATTTACTCACTTCCTATAATTCGTAATGATATGTTAGATAACCCCTACATTTGCCATACCTGTGTGACATCGTAAACAAGGGAGATATTATAGAAGGCTCATTCACACATTTTCATCATCATTTATATTGCTCAAACTATCACTGTGTAGCTTCACATTATTCTGCTATTGTGACTACGACCCATTTCATGACTTGGATCATAAGTGATTTTCCAAACTTTGGTACTTGAACACCTGATTCAATCATCCTTGCATTGTTGAAGTACCTCATATTTAGTTCTAATTTTTATGAAATGATGCACGGGTGACTGGCCCCTCCTTCGTTCCTTTTAATCGGGACCTAAAATTCATCTGTAGATGTCCAGAGTAGAAATAAATAAACCAATTAAACTATCTAAAACACCAGCATGTACCGATATTTTTCAACTCTTCCAAGAACTACATCTTCTCATGATAGCTGCCAATTGCAACCCTATACACCATTTTATCCCCTTATTTTTCTTGAGATGAAACATTACTACCAAAATCAACATGTTTGATTATGTAAATAATTGTAAACACTTCCATGCTCTCGTCTTTGCACCTATCTGTGTGAACACACCTCAGTATTATCCATCCATGAAACCTTGGTGACCTCAAATATCACATGCTTAACACCAATAATTTGATCCATTTTCTCACTTGGACATCTATGTTGAAGACCCTTTTTATGTGATCATATCAATTTGAGTGGGCACAGGTAGTAATGAACAAAGTCAGATACCATCTCTGCATTTCCACCGTGCCTAAATATTTCTTTTGATTTGATTTTGCTCATACATCTTATGTAGCACCTACTAAGCCTGATTTAACTTGTAACAATCCATCCCAAAATGATATGAACACCATAGTGGGTCTCATACCTATATTTTACTACATCATTGTTTTATGCTTACTGCCTTGCAGGGGCGGTGTTATCCACCTATATCACCTACGTGTTATCCAAACCAAACATAACACCTATTGTCACCAATATTTACCTACATGTATGCCACAATCCATTAGTCACTCCCTGCTATTAGTCCATCATGGCCATCATTTTAGGGATAATACAGTCGTTGGTTGCCACATCGTGTGAACTATCACCAACTATCTTTGTCTTTGGCACCTAGTACGTGTCACGCAATCTTTGTAGTCTGAATGGGTCTACATCCAATTTAGGGTTTGGATTTATCCAGATCCTCATTATCCATCATGTCAAATAGTGCAATCTAACTGTCCAAGCCATGTCTATGTTATCCATCTATCTCCTTGCCTGTTCACAATATCCACGTCACTTGCATTATAATTCCATAGTCACGATCCATGTCCTACATCGGGTGTCCATGTCAGTTCCACATTTTGTCCTAGACTCCACTTCCTCTTGTAGTCCACAGTATCCATAGTCTAATTGTACCACATGGAATAATCCATATCATCATTGGGTCCCACATCAATAATGCCTTTGAACCTCATGTAGAAAATGTTTTTGAATACGTGGAAGTATGAACAAAACATAGAGAAAAGGTGAGAATCGCATGGCATGGTAGTTATATGCACATAAATAATGAAAACATAATGTTATATTGTATAAACATGAGCTATCAACATACCATATGAAATAATCTTATTGCTTTATCTTTTATTTTATTTTATTTTTTATTTTTTTTATCCTTTTTATTTTATTTTCTTTTCATTTTTATTTTATTTATATATGTATATTATATATTGACAATATATATATTTAAAATTTTATTAATTTTGATTTACATTCGATTTAGATCAATTTCAAACATTTAAAATGATTAAATGTAAAATATTAACACCAACCCAAAACAACTAAATAAAACAACAAAACCAAAAGCTAACCTACATACTAGATGGCTTACAAGATACTAAAAGAAGATAATTTTCCACATACAACCTGTAGTGCAGGGACATAGGCATGAACCTATTAAAACTGCCATTCAAATAAAACTAAAACTTCTAGAAACTCAAAATTTAAATGTGGGTCCCCAAGTTTGGGGCTAGTTGTGCAATGGCCATAACAAATGACGACTCTGCTGAGAAATGCTCATGAGCATTTCGGATGAAGAACCCAGTTCTCAAAACAAACAAACCAAAGATCAAAAAATAAATCATCTAGCAACCTACAAGAAGGTGGGGTAGATAACTGCAAATGAAACACATTAACCCTTTGCTTTAGCTTAGTGTCTGTATAAGTGATTTTATTTTGTATTATTGAAAACCATCTGAATTCCATAACCTGACTTGCATTTAGGCTATGACATATTTTCTCAGACAAGAATTTTTAAAGATATATCCCTACTGCCAATCAAACGTCTATAGCCCTAGTAGAGTTTATCTAAATTACCCTTGTGTTTAATTGATATTTTGTAATGCCCCATTTTTATTTTTATTTTTTGAACAAGCTTTATCTAGCCAAAGACCTACTACCAGTCAGGCATCTATAGCCCTGGTAGAGTTTATCCAAACTTGGTGACTGATTTTAGTGTTTTTCCCTTTACTTGCCTATTTTTTTATATAGCTTTGCAAAATTTTATGCACCACATGGGTTAGAAAGTATTTGAAGCTAGAGTGTGTTGGATTTTTGCCTTAATTTGTAAACCAAAATGACTTCATCCTTCAATATTCCAAGGAATGCCCTTTAGTATGATGTGTTCATGTGTAGCTTTAGCAAAATGATTAAGTGTTCCAAAATTAACTTAGTCCCAAAATATAGTAGTGGTTACTAAACAACTTCATCCCCTTTTCCTTGATCAACATGATAGGCAATTCATCCTTCATGACAAAGGAACCCAAAAGTGATCAAGAGGCCATAAATTAGTAGCTACCACAAAACATCAACCCATAAAAAAGGAAATGAACCTAAAATGTAAAACTCATAAATAAATACTTGGAAATACATACACACCTAACTTAATGCAAACTTGACAAGAAAGCAAAAGAAAACTTGCCAAAACAAAAATTAGGGACAAAGCATAAAACAAAAAAACTAAAACAAAAACAAGAAAACCAAAACTATATACAATAATGTACAAGATGGTGCAAAATTTGGGCCATCATTTGCTTGGATTCCAAACACGATTACCACAATTTAAAAGACCTCTACATGATATGCATGCCAAATTTACAAAATTCCATCCAAAGTAAGATTAATTCAAACCATACAACAATTTTTATTTTGCCTCTCTCACCTCACCAATTTGATTCCAAGATATTAGAAATTCCATGTTGAAACCTTGATTCATCAAAT
This sequence comes from Wollemia nobilis, assembly GCA_028583015.1. Lineage (NCBI taxonomy): Eukaryota > Viridiplantae > Streptophyta > Pinopsida > Araucariales > Araucariaceae > Wollemia > Wollemia nobilis. The sequence goes on from JAQPPZ010000465.1 coordinate 10,773,595, forward strand.
TTGCAAGCAAATACATTAGAAACGGATTCTTATTTAAAAGAACTCATAATTGTTTGTCAAGATGAGAACTCAAGTTGGAATGATGAATTAGGTTTTGAAATTTACATATTCGGCCAATCATGCTTATGCAATAGTTTACAAGCATCTAGGATATCTATTAAATGAGGATCATTATAACTTTTTATCCTAGATTCCACTATCAATTGTCGATGAATTTGATTTAGTAACTCCAAAAAATCTACCTCTATTTTTTTGACATAGCAAGCTTATTATTGGTGTGAGGAGAGATGAAATCTAGTTCTTTATCAATAGTAAATAGCATTTCATCATTGATAACATTTGAATCCAATAGACAATTAGGAAATATTTCATCTAGAGTTCAAATACTTGAATCCAAAAGGTGGGATTCTACCTTTGATACATTTCTATTTACTAAGACTTGGAGAGGATTTGTAACTTCTTATTTTTTTTGTGATATCCATCATCGTCATCCTATAGTCCTTCATCTTCACCAATGACTTGTTTTTCAAACATACCAAAATTAGGCACCCAATAAAAAATATATTCATCCTTTTTAAACCATAAATCCTGTTGGTCAAGGGATGTATCAAATAACACATCTTCTTGATCAATTTTTTGTGTTGTTTCAAATAGAGTGTTGGACATTTTGAGTAGATGAGTTGTCATTGATGTCAAGAGTGAGTGGTCATTGATGTCAAGATTTCAGCACCAGTGAGTGGCAGTTTCAGTGGGCAACATCAGTTTCAGGTTCCCTAGTCAGTGCAAAAGGAGAGTCCATTTTCAGTTGATCAGATCCGGTTCCAGGAGGTCAAGATGAGGTCCAAGGTGAAAAGAAGAAGCCCAAGCAAATAATATTATAATATTTCTTTATAATATTATACAGGGAAGTTTAAATTAATTATAAATTAATTAATATAATTTTATTATAAATTAATTTATTAATTAATTTACTTAACTTATAAGTTATTTAAATTAATTATTAATTAATTTTAATATTAATTATATATTAATTTATGGTTATTTTAATAACCCTAAGGTGGGTTATTAAAGTCGAAATTTGAATTTTTGAATTCGACCATCGAGCGCCGATGTGGGAGTCATATGGCAAAGCATGTATAAAAGGGAGTCCTCCACCTTAGCCTAAAGTCTAACATGCATTTGAATTAATCGTGTGGTATGCAAAGGAAAAATGTGTGAATCATCTACGGAAGGAAGAGGGTTTTCATTGGCTTTGAAAGTTCCAAGTGGCAGGTGAAAGAACAACACCCACCGAGGAAGGTGCCTTGGTCACCAAGCGCGGGTAGCACAGTTGGCAACCACGGTGGAAGCAAAGTGCTAAGGGCAGCAAGTGGCGGAGGTTCGAATCCATGCAAGTTTCTTTTTGGAAGCGTCGATGGCGGATGAAGGAGATAAGAGGAAGGAAGCTTCCCTTCCTTCTCGTGGGTGCCTATAGCCCACGTGGTGGGCACCAAAGTGCTAAGGCGCTTGGCGGTTGGGAGACGGTGGTTCGAAACCCATCGAACCCCCTTTTGGAGAAAAGACAAAGGTATGCCCTTTTTGAGTTAGCACCGGAATTTTTGGAGAAATAAAGTTATGCCCTAAAGTTTAAAATAATTTTATTTTATAAGGTTTTAAGGGGAGTTATAAGGTGTTGATAATTATTTTATGTGCTTAATTTTTGTAAGGGGCATTTAAGTGGTAAAGTGTTATATCCTTGATATTTGTGAGTGGTTAGAAAGTTAGAGGGAGTTATAAGGTGTAAAATTTGGATTAAATTTTATTGTACCTTTTGATCAAGAAGAATATCCTTGTGAATATTTTTGAGATAAAATTGTTGTTATCTAAACTTGAATTGGCACAAGAAGGTTTGGCTATTTTGAGACAGGTTTTGAAGACACTTCTTCATCAATCAAAAAGGTATGGGCACATATTTCTAGTAAGTGTTTGTTGAGTGTTGTGAATGCTAAGTTGGAGTGAAAAGGATTGGTTGGTAAGCATTGTTGAGTGTGTTTTGAATTAATGCTTCAAGGTTTTCTAGAATAGAGGTTAAGGAGAGTAACCTTGTTTTATAAGCATTGTTGTTGAAGTGATTGGTTGAAGAACTTGAACTAGGGTTTGAAAGATTATGGAGATTTTTATAAGCATTGTTGTTGAAGTGATTGGTTGAGTGAAGAACTTGAACTAGGGTTTGCAAAGATCATGAGTATCATTGTTATGTGAGATTATTTGATAAGCATTGTTGTTGAAGTGATTGGTTGAGTGAAGAACTTGAACTAGGGTTTGCAAAGATCATGAGTATCATTGTTATGTGAGATTGTTTGATAAGCATTATTGGAAATAAGTGAGTGAGTGTTCATATGCTTGGACTAGGGTTTGTGAGCAAGGATTAAATTCATTGAGTGATTGGTTGAGTAGAGTTGGTTGAGTCTAGTCAAGTAGATGTGTTGAAGTGATAGTTCAAGTTCTATGAAACAAATTGTTCCATAATCTAAATTGATTTGAGAAAGAGGTTGAGTGTTTATGAGTGTGAAACATATTGAGTCTCTAAAAATTCTCTATATGTTTCTATGATAAAAGAGAGATTGAAAGTGATTGAGCATTATGGTGAATGTGAAGCATATTGAGTCTCTAACAATTCTCTATATGTTTCTATGAGATTGGACAAGTTCTAGTGAGGACTTGTTGAGTAGATTTGAGGTAAGTCTTAGAGAAGACTTGTGGATAGATTTGTGTGAGCTTTTATGGAAGCTTACAATACAGAATTGAGGACAAAGATTATTGAGTAGATTGGACAAGTTCTAGTGAGGACTTGTTGAGAAGATTGGACAAGTTCTAGAGAGGACTTGTGGATAGATTAGTGTGAGCTTTTGTGGAAGCTTACAAGGCATATTTGAGACAAGTATTTGAGAAGACTTGTGAGCAGAGTTGATTGATTGATTTGTTCAAACCTTGAGTTAAGGTTTGGGATAGATCTAGTAGAGTTGATTTATGATTAAGTCAAGATTTGTGTTAAGGCTTGAGGACAAGATATAAGAATTTTTTAGTGTAGATCAGAGGATAGATATTGAGGATAGATTTGTGCTAGACCGAAGGACTATGTTTAGTGCATATTTGAAGGTAGAGTTTGGTGCAGATTTGAGGATAGGTTTGTGCTAGACCAGAGATAGAGATTGAGTAGATTTGTGCTAGACCGAAGGACTATGTTTAGTATAGATTTGAGATAGAGCTAAGAGTAAGCTTTGGAGGTGATAGATTATAGAGGATGATAGTCTCCAGTGGATAGAGATCCATTAGCCAAGGTAGTGAGGATAGGAGTCTTCAATGGATAGAGATCCATTAGCTAGTGTAGTGGAGGTAATAGTTCTTCTAGAAGATCACTAACCAGAGCTAGAGGAGAAAGGAGTTCTCCTATGGATAGAGATCCATAAACTTGATTAGGGGATTGGTGTCTCCTTTGGATAGAGGTCCATAAACATTATAATAGGGAAAGGATTCCCAAGATATTTATTGAGAAAATATTAGTGAAATATTTTCTCCGTGGAGTAGCCCACATTGGGTGAACCACGTTAAATTGGTGTCTCTATTGTGTGTGATGATTTGTGCATTGCTTTGGTTATTACTATTGATATTGCCATTGATTATATTGGATAATACTATTTGGGAAAGAAAAGTAAAAAGTGATCTTATATTGTTCACCCCCCTCTCAGTATAAGCTTGTGTTCTTCAATTGGTATCAGAGTTGGTTCCTTCGAAAAAGGTTTAACAACTTGAAGGAAGATCTTACAAGAACACAAATGGCAAAGAAAGGCAAAAGTAGAACCATGAGACACAAGAAGAAAAGAACACACATGGTCATGAAAGAAAAGGAAGATGAATTCAATATTGTTGTTTTGGGAGGAAGAATGGAAATAGATTCAAGAGATGAATCAAGTAATGGAGAAAAGTCCAGATTAATAAAGTTTTGTACCAGATGTAGGAAGATAGGTCACCTTGCAACTTATTGTTCACAAGAAGGTGAAGAATGTTTTGTTTGTGGTCAACTCGGTCATGATGCAGGTTATTGCAATGGGTTTAGTAGCGGTGAAGATGAAGATGATACTTTCAGAATTGAAGTCCTAGAGGATGGTTCAGAAAAGGATAATAGGGACAGTCAAAATAGGTATGAAGAAGAAACTCTACTTTGGACAATAGAAGAAATTGAAGACCAAAGAAAAGAGAAAAATTTAGAAAGAGAAAAGGAGGAAGTCACTCTTAAGGAACTTGTTGAGTTGAAAAGGGAGAACTTAGAATTAAAGGCTCAAATACAAGAGGATGAGAAATGTAAGACAAAGCTTCTACAAGATCTCTCCGACTTGAAAGATAAGGTTGAAAAGGCAAGGAAGAGTTGAAAAAGGTATGGTTGAACAATCAAAGGTAAAAGAGCTAGAATGTGAAAGACTTATTGTTGATCTCGAAGAATTAAAAAGGGAGAACTCAGGATTAAGGGTTCAAGCTCAAGAAGATGAGAAAGCAAAAGCAAAGTTTCTACAAGAACTCACTAACTTCAAAATTAAGGTTGAAGAGGCAAGGAAAATGGAAGAAGGTATGGCTAAAAAATTAAAGATAAAAGATCTAGAGTGTGAAAGATTAGAACATGAGATAGTTTCACTAAGGATGGAAGTAAAAGGCTCTAAGGACAAGCTACACAAGTTTGAGAAAAATTCAAAGACTTTGGACAAGATTATCAATGCACAAAGATCATCAATCACCAAAACAGGACTTAGTTTTGAAGAAGAACAAGGGAAACAGGAAGCAAAAAAAGGAGAGTCAAGCTCAAGCACCAAAGAAGAAGAAGCTTCAAAAGAAGAAAGTAAAAGAGAGAGTGAGACTTCTAAGGATAAGTTGGACAATAGAAAGTTCAACAAGGAAAGGAACAATGCACAAATAAGGAACAGATGGAATAGGAAACAAGACAGGGTAGAAGAGACTAAGAGACCAATGGGGTCAAGGCAAGGTTTCTTCAATGGACGATGCTTCTCATGTCATAGGTTTGGGCACAAGGCTTCACAGTGCAGGACACATGAAAGACAGGAATATGGGAACTTTAGGAACATGCAGTTATTTCATGGGTATTGCTACTCATGTAATCAGTTTGGTCACAAGGCAATGAATTGTAGGGTTCATGATAGGAATGGATATGGCTTCACCAGGAGAAATCCCAAGATATTTGCACCTCCAAGGAATAATAACATTAAGTGTTATAAGTGCAATAATGATGGGCATACAACAAAGTGGTGTAGAGCAGACATTCTATAACCAAGCATGAACAAGAATAGGAATAGGAACAAGAATATGGAGATGAACAGAACAAGAACAGGAACAGGAACAGGAACATGGACATGAACAGGAACAGTCAAAGGAATTAGAAGGATCAGATGAGAAGGAAAGAGGACAAAGGTAAAGATCAATGTATTCTAGGAGTAGAAATACTCCCACCCTAGAATTAACCACCTCAAGAGGAGGTGGGGGAGGGGCTAAGCTAAGAGACTCATTCTTAGCCCCGAGCCCCAAAGGTGACCCTTTGCCATTGATGTCAAAGGGGGAGAGATTTGAGTAAGGGGGAGAGATTTGGTTTAAGGAGAGAGCATTGAGTCAGGGGGAGCAATTTCCCAAGGGGAGCAAAAAAGGAAAAAGGCCAAGTTTTGGTAAAAGGAATTTGGGTTACCATCAATGACAAAGGGGGAGATTGTTGGACATTTTGAGTAGATGAGTTGTCATTGATGTCAAGAGTGAGTGGTCATTGATGTCAAGATTTTAGCACTAGTGAGTGGCAGTTTCAGTGGGCAACATCAGTTTCAGGTTCCCTAGTCAGTGCAAAAGGAGAGTCCATTTTTAGTTGATCAAATCCAGATTCCAGGAGGTCAAGATGAGGTCCAAGGTGAAAAGAAGAAGCCCAAGAAAATAATATTATAATATTTCTTTATAATATTATACAAAGGAAGTTTAAATTAATTATAAATTAATTAATATAATTTTATTATAAATTAATTTATTAATTAATTTACTTAACTTATAAGTTATTTAAATTAATTATTAATTAATTTTAATATTAATTATATATTAATTTATGGTTATTTTAATAACCCTAAGGTGGGTTATTAAAGTCAAAATTCAAATTTTTGAATTCGACCATCGAGCGTCGATGTGGGAGTCATATGGCAAAGCGTGTATAAAAGGGAGTCCTCCACCTTAGCCTAAAGTCTAACATGCATTTGAATTAATCGTGTGGTATGCGAAGGAAAAACGTGTGAATCATCTACAAAAGGAAGAGGGTTTTCATTGGCTTTGAAAGTTCCAAGTGGTAGGAGAAAGAACAACACCCACCGAGGAAGGTGCCTTGGTCACCAAGCGTGGGTAGCATAGTTGGCAACCACGGTGGAAGCAAAGTGCTAAGGGCAACAAGTGGCGGAGGTTCGAATCCGTACGAGTTTCTTTTTGGAAGCATCGATGGTGGACGAAGGAGATAAGAGGAAGGAAGCTTCCCTTCCTTCTCATGGGTGCCTATAGCCCACATGGTGGGCACCAAAGCGCTAAGGCGCTTGGCGGTTGGGAGACGATGGTTCGAAACCCGTTGAACCCCCTTTTGGGGAAAAGACAAAGGTATGCCCTTTTTGAGTTAGCATCAAAATTTTTGGAGAAATAAAGTTATGCCCTAAAGTTTAAAATAATTTTATTTTATAAGGTTTTAAGGGGAGTTATAAGGTGTTGATAATTATTTTTATGTGCTTAATTTTTGTAAGGGGAATTTAAGTGGTAAAGTGTTATATCCTTGATATTTGTGAGTGGTTAGAAAGTTAGAGGGAGTTATAAGGTGTAAAATTTGGATTAAATTTTATTGTACCTTTTGATCAAGAAGAATATCCTTGTGAATATTTTTGAGATAAAATTATTGTTATCTAAACTTGAATTGGCACAAGAAGGTTTGGTTATTTTGAGACAAGTTTTGAAGACACTTCTTCATCAATCAAAAAGGTATGGGCACATCTTTCTAGTAAGTGTTTGTTGAGTGTTGTGAATGCTAAGTTGGAGTGAAAAGGATTGGTTGGTAAGCATTGTTGAGTGTGTTTTGAATTAATGCTTCAAGGTTTTCTGGAATAGAGGTTAAAGAGAGTAACCTTGTTTTTAAGTAAGATGAAAAAATTAAAATTATTTTTTATAAGCATTGTTGTTGAAGTGATTGGTTGAGTGAAGAACTTGAACTAGGGTTTGCAAAGATCATGAGTATCATTGTTATGTGAGATTGTTTGATAAGCATTGTTGTTGAAGTGATTGGTTGAGTGAAGAACTTGAACTAGGGTTTGCAAAGATCATGAGTATCATTGTTATGTGAGATTGTTTGATAAGCATTGTTGGAAATAAGTGAGTGAGTGTTCATATGCTTGGACTAGGGTTTGTGAGCAAGGATTAATTTCATTGAGTGATTGGTTGAGTAGATTGTGGTTGAACCTAGTCAAGTAGTTGTGTTGAAGTGATAGTTCAAGTTCTATGAAACAAATTGTTCCATATTCTAAATTGATTTGAGAAAGAGGTTGAGTGTTTATAAGTGTGAAACATATTGAGTCTCTAACAATTCTCTATATGTTTCTATGATAAAAGAGAGATTGAAAGTGATTGAGCATTGTGGTGAATGTGAAGCATATTGAGTCTCTAACAATTCTCTATATGTTTCTATGAGATTGGACAAGTTCTAGTGAGGACTTGTTGAGAAGATTTGAGGTAAGTCTTAGAGAAGACTTGTAGATAGATTTGTGTGAGCTTTTATGGAAGCTTACAATACAGATTTGAGGACAAATATTATTGAGAATATTGGACAAGTTCTAGTGAGGACTTGTTGAGCAGATTTGACAAGTTCTAGAGAGGACTTGTGGATAGATTAGTGTGAGATTTTATGGAAGCTTACAAGGTAGATTTGAGATAAGTCTTTGAGAAGACTTGTGAGTAGAGTTGATTGATTGATTTGTTCAAACCTTGAGTTAAGGTTTGGGATAGATCTAGCAGAATTGATTTGTGATTGAGTCAAGCTTTGTGTTAAGGCTTGAGGATAGATATTGAGGACATATTTGTGCTAGATCAAAGGACTGTGTTTAGTGTAATCATAGGATAGATATTGAGGATATATTTGTGCTAGACCGAAGGACTGTGTTTAGTGTAGATTTGAGGATAGAATTTGGTGCAAATTTGAGGACAAGTTTGTGCTAGACCAGAGATAGAGATTGAGTAGATTTGTGCTAGACCGAAGGACTATGTTTAGTGTATATTTGAGATAGAGATGAGAGCAAGCTTTGGAGGTGATAGAGTATAGAGGATGATAGTCTCCAGTGGATAGAGATCCATTAGCTAGGGTAGTGAGGACATGAGTCTTTAGTGGATAGAGATCCATTAGCTAGTGTAGTGGAGGTAGTAGTTCTTCTAGAAGATCACTAGCCAAAGCTAAGGAGAAAGGAGTTCTCCTATGGATAGAGATCCACGAACTTGATTAGGGGATTGGTGTCTCCTTTGGATAGAGGTCCATAAACATTGTAATAGGGAAAGGATTCCCAAGATATTTATTGAGAAAATATTAGTGAAATATTTTCTCCGTGGAGTAGCCCACATTGGGTGAACCACGTTAAATTGGTGTCTCTATTGTGTGTGATGATTTGTGCATTGCTTTGGTTACTGCTATTGATATTGCCATTGATTATATTGGATAATACTATTTGGGAAAGAAAAGTAAAAAGTGGTCTTATACTATTCACCCCCCTCTCAGTATAAGCTTGTGTTCTTCATAGAGCAACATTTTCATTTGGATCATCAATGATATCAAACTCAAACCATTCAGGTTCTGGAATTTTCTTTATTTGAGGTAGCATAGGTATTATAATATCCTTAGGTGAAACAAGGCTTTCAATTTCTTGCACATCACATGGGAACAAAGTAAGTGATTCTCTTTCTTCATCCACAAAAAATGGATTAGAAGAAACATGTACCATCTATCCCTTTTTATCTTTTGGCAAGGTGTTCAATAAACTCATATTCAAAATAATTGAGTCTTGGAACCTTCTCTACTTCTACAAATGGTTTGTCATTTTCTAATTGCACAGGGATTGCAAAATCTTCATGTGATATGGAGGTTTCAATGTCCTGCATATCAAGTGAAATAGACATTTCATCAGTAGGAATGTGAGAAACCAATGATTCCTCATATATTTCCAGATCATTACAATAATTATCTTCCTGAAACATTTGATGAGATTCCATCCCTTATTTCATTTCTTCTTGGTCATTATTTTGAGGATGTTGAAGGTTTTGATCATCAATTTTAATCATCTCATCCAAATTTATGGAAGAACCTGATTTGTCATATGTTTCAAAACTAGTCCACTTTAGGACCCCTCCACTGTATAAAATAATATCACTTTTAGTATCTTCGAACTTTGTCTCATGAGGATGATTTGTAGAATTATAAATATATGCATCTTGAGGCATTTTTTATTGTAATTGAGCGATGTTTCTCTTAAGCTATAGAAATAGCATTTGGAACTTGTCCTATGTATTAGGTGAAGCGAGTGCTTCATTAGAAAGAGCAAAAAAGTTCTCCCATTTATTTTTTTTGGTAAGTAGTAGTTTGATTATCAGGGTTTTAACTGGGTCCCAGTCCCAGATATACAAAAACCCTTGCCAGGGTGGTGGAAATTGGGATGAAATGAACCTTGTAGTGGATAGAAGCCAAAAGCCTAGTAAAATCCCACTCGGGGGATAAGCAAGATAGAGGACCTATGCCAGAGATTAGGACCTGAACATTTACAGTCGAATAGCCCATGCAGGGGCATTCCTTTTTAACAAAAAACCCTACCCAAAAATGGTGATAGAGCGCCATGGGCTTCCTAGAACCCCAAAAAATAAAGATATTAGCAATAACCAGCATGACAAACCAAAAATAGGAAAGCTAGAAGAAGATCCCTAAGGATCGACCTTCGCGAGATTCTCCTTAGCATCCGAATTGAGCTCCTCCAAACATCGCTTCATAGCCTCGATGGTGCTTTCAAATGCAGAAATGAAACATTTGATAAACATTCTGGTCATACACTTTGACGTTTTAGGGGCAGGGTCTAAGTCTTCACTATTGTCGTTAGGTGCATTATTCGGGGAGTTCTGGCTTGAATCCATCTTGAGCTTATTGGTTCTCGATGATCTACGAATCATAGGAGCATATTCAAAGGCAGTCCTACGCTTTCCCACTAATGTATTCTGAGAGGATGGGGTGGCCGTAGGTGGGGAGGGCTGCTTGGGAGGGGTCTTCTTGGAATTCAGAGTTTGAAACTCAGGGTCCGTCTCACTGGCCAAGGGTTTCTTTGGAGGAGTGAGCTGGAGAAGACACGGAGGGGGGACTGGGAGGGTTGGAATGGAGGGGAGATGCTGCCAAGGGGTAATTGCCTACAGCGTGGTGGAAGAGGATAGCAAAAAGGCCCTAGTGGGTAGGGGGGAATGCTTCTTACGAGTGGCATAAATTGATAAATGGACAGAGCAATGGAGGAAGGTGGGAATGATCATGGGCTTGTAACCACGAAAGTGGTTGACAAGATCCAGGTGGAAGCTAGACATCGGCTTGGCAGGATCATCAAAGGCCAAATACTGGATCAAGGGGATTGCGACAATGGACCAAGGGGAAGGAAGGGAAGAGCACTCGAGGGAAACACATGACCACTTGAACTCCTGGTAGTTGGGGAAGCCCTCCAGCTTGGGCTCCCAGTTGTGCTTGTCGCGGCAGACCCAACGACTAGACAAGGGAAGGCCAAACACTTTAGCAATTAACTTGGGGGCAACCTTGAAACAGATGCTACGGATGACAAAAAACCCATTCTTCCATGTCCTGACAAAGTCAAGAAAAATATCAGCTTCGAGGCCCTAGAATTTTCTTAAGAAGGACGACAAGTTAAAGGTATCAATGAAGGGTTTTGCCTGAGGGTCGAGTTGGAGGGAGCTGGGTTCGATATAGGCCATAGCGCTAGGAAGACAAGAAAAGGGAGGATAAAACAGATAGGACAAAGGGTGACAATCCATGAAAGGAAGGACAAGGGGAATGCTTAAAAAGGCCAACAAAGGACGATTGGGCATGTCGATGGGATCGGGGAGGGGACAGGTGGCCAAAGGCCAAGGATGGTGGGGATTGGTGATGGTTCGATGGTCTAGGGCAGCATAGGGAAGAAGGGAAATATAGAACCACTTGGATTCGATGAGGGTGTAAAAGGGGTCTAATTAGGTAGGAGCACTGATGGTGGCATTGGGATAGCGCAACCCGAATTAGGGAGCATAGTTGAGGATACCAATCCTCCCCATAGGGAAAGGATGATTGGCGATGCCAGTGCAGACACCACCCATGAGCTAGCTAAGACAGAGGAGCATATTGGACATACTCCTAGGACTAGCTACAAACCTAGAAAAAAGAAAACACATTGGTTAATGAGGAGGGGGTGACACAAACCTGCCTTGCCTGTTAGCATCTACTACGTGGGAGGCACCTGACAGAATGGAATTACACCACACCGTCATTGAGGATTGACTGAGACCCATGTTGGCCAGCCGGTCGGTGAGCTTATTTGCTTCCCTGAATACATGGACAACTGCCACCTGGCGCTGCTGACCAATGAGAAATTTTCTTTCACGGATCAACGAGCTGATGTTCCATGGGGGATTTTTGTCAGTCTTGATGTAGTAGATGATGTTCATAGAATCTCCTTCGATGTGAAGACCGAGATGAGAATCTTTGATCAAATTCAAGCTATGCCAGAGGGCCCAGGCTTTCACAAAGTTATTAGTCTGATGATCGAGGTTCTCAGCAAAGGTGAGAATAATCATCACTTTGTGGTCTCGGACGACCCCACCAGCTCCAGAGAGGCCCGAGTTTCCTTTGGATGCCCCATCAAAGTTTAGCTTTAGAAAACCTATGGGAGGGGGATGCCAAAAGGCTAACCGTTTGGGGTGGGGACAAGGGGAAGGGCGGTCGAGAATGGGGATGTTGAGGAAGTGGAAAATGTCTCTTTCAACCTTGCCAATTGGGGAAATTGACTAAGGGAGTAATTGGAGGTTCTCATCAGCATAGGCAATGGCTTTGGTGGCTGTGGAAATGGCATCATTAGAAGGGGTGGAAAAAACTCTGTGATTGTGCTCTAACCAAATCTGCCAGATAAGGTGGTGGAGGCAGATCCTCCATAGGAAAGTAGCATTGGGATTCTGGAAGGAAGTGGGCCATTGGATAAAGAGATCTCAGATAGTTCTTCCATTTATTTAACCAACAATAATCATCTTCTAAAACTAGGGTGTATCATTCAACCACTTCTTCACAATATTTAAATTCAATAGTAGATTGCTTTTAAAACTCACCTTCATCCACTTTTGAGGGCTCAATTGTTTCTAAAAGTGGATCAATTCATGCATTTAGCTTTCTATGATTATCCCAATCCTCACTTGTAAATAATGACTCTAAGACTTTTATTTCTAGCTTGTCATAACTTGGCTCATGTTGGTTTTTTTTTTATAATTATAATAATTGTATTCTAAAAACAAGTGATGAAATTCAATCATGTCCTCAACACAACCTTTAGATTCATCTATTGACTCCCCCTCAAATTTACTTTCAACCGCCTTTGGTGAGTCAAGGGTTTCTTCAATGGGATCATTTCTTGTAATTTTCTTTCCATTATTTCCCAATCCTCTTTTGTGAATAATAACTCTAAAGCTTTTATTTCTAAAGGTTCATACATTTCCAAAACTAAGCCAATATCTATATTTTGATGGGCCTATTTACTACACTCCTCATTGGTGGATATTGACCTTGAGACTTGTACCTCATTTTGGATGATATCTAAGGTAGTTTTAACATTTGGATAGTCAATTCTATCCTATTGATTGATTACATTAGACATCATTTGATTCAAGGGTACCCGATTGGATGGTTTGTATTGGTTGGAATCCATAACTCCTGAAGAACATTTCATCATGGGAGAAGGTTGTGCATCAACCATACTCATGGGTGGTATCTAATTTTTACCATTAGGGTTAAGTAATGATAATCAACCCACATCAATCCCTTTCAAAACCCACCATTGTTCTACGGTTATTGCCTCACTATAGGCTCTATGGATCTTCAAGAAGTCTCCCTAGATACTGAGAAGTAAAAGGGTCTAAGGCTTCCAGGTATATTTGAGTGGCTCTTTCTTCTAAAATGATGTAATGTGGCACCACTTTAGTATAAAACCTATGGAACCTATCATTGAACTCCCTCGTAGATTCATTGGGCTCTTTATAGGTAGAGACACACTGATTTAGTATCATAACTAGGTCAACTAGTTTTCTAAAATGGCTAATAAATGTTGCTTCTATTTGAGCCCAAGAAGTGAAAGAACTTAAAGGTAAGTTTATGTACCAATCAAATGCAATCTCATCCAAAGTGTAAGAAAACAACCTACAAGAAAAATATCCATGCATAATTTACAAATAAATTAAAAATGTCCTTGTATCTTTGAATATGTTATTTAGTTGAGGCCACATCATGCCCAAACTGAGGTAAACATTCTTCTACACCTTCAAGGATTTGATGGTTAGGAATTTTTAAATGGCTATAATAATCACCTATCCAAGATGCAATTCTAGACCTGGTTGGAGTAAACAATGCCATTAGTGAACTTTAAAGAATATACCTTTAGTACCAATTTTGTTAGTCAAATTAATATCTATGGTAAATAACTATGAAATGACTAATAATTATAAAATTTTTAACATATATATTATCATATTATCATCAACCAAAATATATGAATCAACTAAACCATGGCATCAAAGAACATTGTCCAATTTACAAAAAAAAGTTAGCATTAATGCATCATCATGTAGACACGAAAAATTGACCCACTTTGAGTGGGCAATCTTCCTTAGTGCCCTTAAGAGGCCTTCACCCCTTGCCAAGTGCAAGGGAAGTCCTCTATCCCTCCTTTTTTAATTTATTTGTCTTTTAACAAAATTGCATCCCGTATTTACGAGGTGCGACTTCGCACCAGCGACATCGTGCCCCGTCAGGACGGGGTATGACTTTGTTGTTTACCCAAGCCTTTTTAATTTATTTTATTTTATTATTTTTAAAGCTTGCTTAAACCTGGTTTAAACCTCCTTGCATGTTTTGGCATCTATTGTGAGTTTATTTGTGCCCACTTTCCATCTATTGATTGTCTATAAAAGGAAGGATGTTCTTGCCAAATCAGGAGATATATGAAGTTTTAAGTGCAAGTGTGATATGCAAATTTTTCTATATACGATCTATAATAAAATTATTTAGAGTTCATTTCTGATTTACTTTCTCTGTTGTAAGCTAACCCTCGAAGTGAGAATTTTAGATTGATCTTCTATTGCATGGATTAGATTGATTTACTATGTGACTTGGTGGATCTATGTTGTAGCTTGGAGAGACAGAGTGCCCATATGGATACTTCGTTCTCTTTTGCCCATATGGATAAGTGCTCTATCACTCTTATTGGTTGAGAATCCAGTTTAATTATTGATTTTTAGGAATTTGAAAGTGAAGAGCATCTAGCTTGCATCTAGGGATAATTTATGTGTATTTACTCCTACATAGTTATGCTTTAAAGGTTTTCTGAAATAGAACCCTAGGTTAGTGATCATTCAAAAGAAAGAATAGTTCTAGGATAACTCTTGTATGCCTGCATTCTATTTGCAATTGCATTATTCTATTTTTTACATTGTCCTTTATCTTTCCTAGCTTAGATCTAGAAATGCAAAATTTAGGTGATTTCCTGAAACTGAATACATCAAACAAACTTGAATATCCTGAGGACTTGGAGCGAGTCCTTAAATTTCTCTTGGTGAACCCTTCCCCATAGAACCAAGTTTAGAGTACAACATACCCTCGCGGTTCACACCACGAAAGGGTTCCCTCCTTGCGGATCTAGCCCTTTTGTTTGGGAATTGTACGTGGTAGGGCAATTTTTCCCCCTCTACATATTTGGTGAACAAGATGTGAACACCTCCTTATATTTTAAAACACTAAGCAAGATCATTAATTCTATTTGGAAAATATTTAAGTAATTAATAATTTGTCTATTAGTTTTTTCCCTACTTGTTTTTCACTACTTCTAATGGCTCCTATTCTTAGAAGTTAGAGGAAACAATTAGAATATGATTATGTTCCTTTGGAAGATGATCAGATTGATATGGAAAACCCTAATATAGATCCAGAAGAGCAAGAATATGTAAATATGGAAACCAAATCTAATTCTGATCCCCATGTTGGGCCTAATGGAAGTTTAGTGTTTTCATCATTTGATCACATTTGGGAATTCATGAAATATCATAAGGAAAAGCTATTGGAATGTATAAAGTGAGAAGCTCATCTTGAAAATAGTATGCTACTCCTTCCCCTCCCAATAGGTCTCCTTTGCTTCATCATGATATTCCTATATCTCAATATTTGCATCAAAGTAATCTTAAGGATCAAGTGACTTGTGCCAATACTAATACCACCTATGTTGGAGGGAATTTGCAAGTCCCCCTAATCAGTAGTGGCCCAAATATTTATTCTTAATTTCCTCCTGCATACTCTATCATCAACACTATTTATTATATTACACCAAATATTAATTATTCTCAAAATACCACATACAACCAAGGTATCCTAAGTTTAAATCCAACATCAGGGTTTTAACATGCATATATTCCTCATTTAGAGAATCTGGAGAACACACATAGCAATCCAAAAATGCATATTTTAACAAGTTTTGTGAATCAATTGGTTCCAATAATGGATATGATTCAGCCTTCAGGGTTTACATACAACTATAGAGATATGTGTAGTCAGCTATTGGATCCTATTGTTGCTGCCAGGCCATATCCTAAGCATTTTCCCATGCCAGTATTTTTGATCTACAAAGGGATTGAAGATCCAATAGAAAATTTGAGGGG
Source organism: Wollemia nobilis (assembly GCA_028583015.1). Classification (NCBI taxonomy): domain Eukaryota; kingdom Viridiplantae; phylum Streptophyta; class Pinopsida; order Araucariales; family Araucariaceae; genus Wollemia; species Wollemia nobilis. The sequence goes on from JAQPPZ010000465.1 coordinate 10,789,606, forward strand.
ATTTAGAATAGCTTGTCATGATATTTTTTATGATGATATGCTTTTATTGAAAAAATTTCCAAAGAGTCTTGTTGGAGTAGCATTAGAATGGTACTATTGATTACCCAAATATTCTTTGAAAATATTTGACAAGACTGCAGAGATGTTTGTTCATTAGTTTAGTGCTTATATTGAAAAGGAAGTGACTATGAGAGATCTATATGATTTAAAGCAAGATAGAGAAGAAATTTTTTTGGAGTTTTTAGCTCGTTGGAGAAGTTTAGTTGGCTGATTAAGATAACCTGTGTCTCAGAAAGATATGCTTGATATATTTACAAGAAATTTACAAGAATAGTTATCTTATGCTTTAGAAACTACTACTATCACATCTTTAGATCAAGAAATTGAGTTAGCAAGAAAAGTGGAACAAGCCCTCATTAGGAGAGGTCAGATCAAGGTTAAATAATATAAGCCAACTAAGTATCAACCTAAGAATAAATATATAGGAGGTAATAGTGATAGTAGGCTTGTTAATAATATCAATAATAGCCTATAGAAGGTTGTGCTTTAGAAACCTGCTAAAAGGAATTTCACGAGCCTTAGTATCCCTATGGAATCAATTTTAAAGCAACTGTTAGATGTTAAAGCAATAGACTTACCTTTAGTAAAATGTCCAGATACTATAGCCCATTGGTATAAGGTAGGACAATATTTCACTTATCATAGAGTAGAAGGACATTGAATGAATACTTGTAAGAAGTTAAAGCATGTGGTTCAAGATCTAATTGATGCAGGATGTATCTATTTAGGAAATCTCCAATCAATGAGTAGTCAAAATATTTCTCAACAAGCTCCAACAAAAAATCAAGATATGGGAATATTTAAGGATCCTTTACCTAAGCATGAGAAACAAGCAGCCAATCAGGTGGCTCACCAAGATGACCCCCTGCACCATAGCAATGTGGTTGGTATGGTTGGGGTAACCACAAGAAAACAATATCAAAATCAACAACATTAGCAAGGAAAAAATTTGGTATCTCAGCCTTGTACACTTTCAAAGGAAAGCCAGAGAAAATATTTAGCTACAAGGATTCCACCTATAGTATTGAGACCACAGTCACAGGTTTTATTTGATCTTCAGAAGTAGCTAGCTAGTACTCCAGTAAATATATCAGTATTAGAATTGTTGCAGACTTCTCCTAACCACATAAATTATTTAATGAGATTTTTATAGCAACAATATGTTTCCCCAAATATCCCTCCTGATGCCATAGTTGACACTGTAGGTTCTTTTGGGATACATCATGTCTCATTTTCAAATGATGATAAAACTTCCTCAAACTTGTGTGAATATTCATCACTTACATCACCACACTTATTGGGATACCCTTGTCAAGCGAGTATTGATTGATAATTGTTCATACCTCAATTTGTGTACATATCAATTCTTTCAAAAATTTGGATTAAAAGAGGAAGATTTAACAAAAACTGATATCATCATTAAAGCTTTCAAAAATGAGTCCCAAGAAGCCTACGGTGTCATATCTCTCCCATTAAAAGTGGGACCAAGGATATTGGATACCTTTTTTTATGTGGTACATTATCATGCTTCTTTTAATATTCTTCTTGGATGACCTTTGATTCATGATATGAAGGCCATCCATTCTACTTTTCATCAGTGTCTCAAGTTTGAGTTTAAGAATCAAGTTATCACCATTCCAGGCGACCCTAAACCATTTGAATTCTATTAAAATGTAGAGTTATCCCAAATGGATTCTTATTATTGTCCCTCTATTTCTTCAACAACTTCCTCATGTTCCTCCTCTCAAATTTCCAAGTGTTTTCAAAGTTTAAAAGTTAGTGAGGAACATAGGACCCATATTTTCTCTTTGGATCATGATAATCAGTTTCTTCAAGAGCCTCTTCTAGATCTAGCTAAGCTACCACATTCACCTAGAACTATGGGCCTACCCCATAAGAAGGGTGAAGTAGTACACTTTGGCACATGTGATTTTATATTTGGGGGAATGGTCTTCAAAGAAAAGCTTCATGGTAGCAACCCATCTCTCAATAAGTGCTCTTTTGTTCAATGATATCACACTAATGACTATCCCCTTCCTAAGTAGATCCTATCCGGTATGGGGTATGCAGGTAAAGGATTGGGACCATGAAAAAAGGGTATTCAAGAGCCCTTGGATGTTGATATTTGTCTTGGGAGATGTGGTATAGGGTTTATACCTAAAAAAAATGAACCTTTACCATTTGAGGATGATGACCATCTTATGACTTATGCAGAATATATAGAATATCAAAAGGTATCAATAGATGATAATGAAAGTATTGATTTTTCTTTTCCTTCAAAGGTAATGTTTTATAATATGATTGATTCTATCCATGCTAAAAATAGTTTCATTTATGTGTTAAGAAATTAAGAATATTTGTTTAATATCTTTTTTGCTAAGAAAAATAGTGTTGTTAGAAAATGTAATGATTATCGGGCTATGGGTGTTAAAAGAAGAGCCTTGGAAGGACTTTCTCATGCTTTTCATCATCAAGAAAATGCACTCCTTGGGGATATATTTGATCCGGAACCTCATGGCATGTTAATCCATTTTAATAATATGAATGGTGCATTTAGGTTTTGCATTGATTTCAAGTCTTAACAAAAGAAAATATACCAAAAAAAAAACTCTCATGTAGTTGCACTTTCATTGCATCCACTTGCTTGTTCATATTGCATTATTGCTTGTCATTTTTGCATGATTGCTTGTCATCTAATTTAACACCTTGCATGTTTTATTTTCATATAATTTAACACCTTGCATGTTTGCTTGTCATAAATGCATGATTGATTGCTCATGACTAATTGCTCATATACATTTTGGGGATGTTGCGACAATGGCATGTGATGATACCTAGTTAGGTCATAGATCGCATGCATTGCACTTCTCACTAGGACTCTTATGCCTATAAAGATCCCCCCAGGGATTATTTCTCTCCTTCCCTTCTTATTGTGATTGCTTATCCTCCTCTTTTTGATGTCTTCGTAATGTTGTTCAACAATTTCCTCATAGTCCCGCTTTGGGATAACACTTGCATAATATTTCATATACATACATATTGCACCCCATATAGGATATTTATACATCCTAGCAGGTATTACACTATTAATGATCTTCTATAGGGTCATACTATCTTTTTTCTTAGTATGCTTAACACCCCCATTACAGGATAAGCTCCTTATTGATAAAGACATTGCCAATGGAAAACAGAGAACCTTTTTTCAATAGGTTATTCCGGGTTCTGAAGACAACAAATTAGGAAAACCCCCTCAAGGGAGGGGGAGAGGAAGAAATTCCAAACAATCTAAATGAAGTTCCTCTCATGGAAAGTGAGAGGTCTCAATGGCCTTCCCAAACACAGGGAAGTCAGTGCAATAAGAAATCAAGTGAATCCAACTATTATCATGTTGCAAGAAACAAAAAATGATGAGATTCAGTAAAAAAAATAGCAAAAAAAATCTGGAATCAAGGGGAGATGGTTTGCAAATCATCCAGAGGAGCATCTGGAGGCCTTATGACTTTGTGGGATCCCCGGATAGTATAAGGCACCATTATTCAGAAATATGACAGGGTTCTTAGTGTTTTATTTAAGGAAATAAATAGCAACAGGTCGTGGATCCTTTCAAATATTTATGCCCCGACTTCAATTCAAGGGAGAGCTCTACTATGGGAGTACTTAGGCAATCTCAGTGAAATCTTTCGTAATATCCCCTAGATTCTAGATGGGGATTTTAACATTCCTCTTTACCCTTCAGACAAAATGGGTGGAAATGGACCACCTATCAGGAGCATGGATGAGTTCAATGACTTTGTGAACTCCAACATGTTGATGGATGTAAAACTTAGAGGAGTGAATTATACCTGGATAAATCTGTGGATAGGTTGTCATCTCATTCAAGAAAGTCTTGATAGGTTTTTTCTATCAAAGGAGGCTACAACTTTGTTTGGTGATTCTACACTGCAAGACCTTCCTAAAATTACCTCTGATCATAATCCTATTTTATTGGAGATCCCTAACTCTCTGTCCTTCAAGAAACCTTTTAGATTTCAATCTATGTGGATCAAACATTCTAGTTTTAGAGATAACTTAAGTCAGTGGTGGCAGCAACCTGTCAGGGGTAGTGCAACTTTTAAACTTGTTTGGAAAATTAAAGTTTGTTAAGGAAAATCTTCGAACTTGGAACAAAGAGGTCTTTGGGAACCTCTTTGAAAATAAAAAATAGGTTGTTGAAAGTTTGAAGATAATTGATCAGAGGATATAACATGGTGATGCTTGATGAAACTACTAGGCAGGAGGAACAAACAAAACTAGCAGAGTTTCATAACATTTTGGCCTGTGAGGAAATCTATTGGAGGTAAAAATCAAGGGCTCTTTGGTTGAAAGATGGAGATTCAAATTCGAAGTTTTTTCACATCACCATGCTTAGAAATAGAAGCAATAACAAGATAATTTTTTTTAAAAAAGCAGATGGTTCTATTCTTCAAGACTTAACAGAAATCAGAAAGGAGGCAACAACTTATTTCAATTCTATCCTTGGTCAGGAATCACAGTGCAATGAGGAGGCCAAAGATATTCTCTTGAAATCCATTCCTAGAATAATAAATGAGGATATAAACCTTAAGCTTCTAGCTCCCTTTTTTGATGAGGAAATTAAGGAAGCCTTGTTTAGCATGGAGCCAGAAAAAGCCCCGGGACCCGACGGCTTTCCCCCTCATTTCTATTAAGATTTTTAGGACATCGTAAGTGAGGATGTAATTTTTGCTATCAGAGAATTCCAAGTAATTTTAGAAAGGCGAAACCTACCGTTCTACCAAAAGCTCGAACTTGAGTTAGCCGCTACAGGCCAGAGCTTTAACCTATGGGAGGTGGTTAGTCCATGTCACGATTCTCGAGGAGGGACGCTGGCGGTTAGTCCAACAATCCCCCCCCAGCGTTACCCGAAGGGAATCAAACCCGAGACCGGCTCTGATACCAATTGTTAGAAATGCGAAACCTGTCGTTCTACCAAAAGCTCGAACTTGAGGTAGCCGCTACAGGCCAGATATTTAACCTACGAGAGGCGGTTAGTCCATGTCACGATTCTCGAGGATGGATGCTGGTGGTTAGTCCAACAAGTAAGCAATCATATCCCAAAAGGTATCAACTCTACTTTTATTTCTCTAATTCCTAAGAAGCAAACCCCTTAATCTTGGCTGACTTCAGGTCAATCAGTCTGTGCAATGTTTCTTACAAGATCCTAACTAAAGTCATTGTAAATAGAATGAGAGATATTTTGCCCTACATCATAGATCCATGCCAAGGAAGATCTGTCTAGGGCAGGTCAATCTCAGATGGAGTTATCACAGTTCATGAAGCTTTGCACTCTGCTCATAAGACTAACAGGTATGTTTTTTCCCTCAAGCTTGATATGAACAAAGCATTTGACAAGCTAAATTGGGACTTTCTGATTGTTGTCCTCCTTAAGTTTGGTTTTCACCACCAATGGGTTAATTTTATCAAATAATGTATTTATAAAGCATGGTTCTCGATTCTAGTTAATGGAACAACTACTGGTTACTTTCAAAGTCACAGAGGAATTCGACAGGGGGACCCTATCAGCCCCATGTTATTCATCATTGTGGCAGAATATTTAGGCAGAACCATAAAAAATGCTTGCATTTCAAGGCTAATATCAAGAATCAAGGTAACATATCTCACTAGGGCTGTTTCTCACCAATAATTCATTGATGATACCATTATATCGACTAAGGCATCAGTGTTTGAGGCTAAAATAATTAAATACATCCTGCAACTCTACGAGGATGTTGTTGGTCAGAAAGTTAATTTTAGTAAAAGCAAGTTATATTTCTTGAACACCCACATTCAGAGGTAAGGAAGGATTGCAAAAATTTTAGGTTGTGATATAGCAAACCTCCCCACTTCATATCTTGGTCTCCCTCTTTTCATTGGTTCTCCGAGGGAGTCAATGTGGGACAGGGTTATTGAAAGAATTCAAAAAAAACTTGCTGGATGGAAAGGTCATATTCTATCTCAAGCAGGAAAGTTGACCCTCACTAAGGCCTCTCTTTAGAGCATTCCAGTCTATTTCCTCTCCATTTTCAAAGCCTCTATGAAGGTTTTCCAGAAAATTGAGAAACTTCAAAAATAATTTTTATGGACTAGATCAGAGGAGAAAAAAAGTATACACCTTGTAGGATGGACCAAAGTGTGTAGACCCAGGGAAAATGGGGGATTAGGTCTGAGGATAATTGCTCATATAAATTTATCTTTACTAGCTAAGCAGGCGTGACATCTCATTTATGGTGAAGAAAATGAATGGACAACTATCATCAAATGAAATTATCTTCAAAATATGGAATTTCTAAGTGACTCAGTTCCAATCAGAGGTTATGCATTTTGGAAAGCAATTCTTAATTGTAAGGAAGTCATCAAAAAAGGTTTAATATGGGTTTTAGACAATGGTGAGAGGATAAATTGTTGGAATGACAGGTGGGCTAAGGATGAACCACTGACGCAATATCCTAACTTATCCCGAATCAGAGATATCACAAAAGAACTCATTGGCAAAAAAGTCTTCGATTATATGGTTGAGGACAAAGGTAGAATGAAGTGGAAACAAATAAGAATTTAGGGATTTCAAGCGGAATCAAATGATCTTTGTAACATTCTCGAGAAATAGTTTATCCCCATGAGACCCAAGGAAGATCAAGTGACATGGGCTCCTACGAAAAATGGGCAGTTCATTGTTAAATCAGCTTACAAGCTTCTTCTTGATGATGAGGATTTTGTCCTCCAAAAGGACTTAGTTTGGATAAAAAATTTAATTCCAAAAATTGTAGTCTTTTCATGGCTGGTTATCCAAGGAAGAATTCTAACCATTGATAATATGATGCGTAAAGGTATTTGTATCACTAATCGTTGTTATCTATGCAGGGCTAATTGGGAGACCATTTATCACATTTTACTTGAGTGCCCTTTTTCCTTGACTATCCTAAGTGGGGTTTTTTAGGCCTAAACCAACCATTGTACTTGATTTGTTCATCCAATGGCCTTGCCCCTTTTCAAACCAAAGACTTAGATACATGTGGAAAATTTGTCTCAATCACTATATTTTGCAGGTGTGGTTAGAAAGGAACCATAGAGTCTTTAATGAGTCTATCCATGATCATCAAACTATCATTGCCAGGATTCTATCCTTTTCCAAAAAGAATGTGAACCTTATCCCTTTTGATAGTTGTAAACCTCATCTACAGGAGACCATGATTGCTCAATATTTAAGCTTAACCTTGTTATATGAGTCTGTACCTAGGGTAGTCAACCCCAGAGCCAATGTTAAGTGGTCTCCACCTCCTACGGGTTGGTTTAAGCTTAATTTTTATGGAGTAGCTAAGGACAATCCTGGTAGAGCAAGCACTGGTGGAATTGTGTGAGATCATAATGGGAATATGATGCTTGAATTTTTTGAATATTTGGGAACAAGGATGAACAACGAAGCTGAAGCTAGAGCTATGTGGAGAGGCCTTCAAATGACTCAATACGTAGAAGACAATTTGATCGTAGAAGGAGACTCTATGCATTTTATAAATATCCTTAATAATTGGAAAACACCTCCTTGGAGGATTAAAACAATTGTTGAAGAGGCTAGGATCCTTTTCCAGGGAAGACATGACAGAAAATCCCAACATGTCTTTCGAGAAGCTAACAAAATTGTTGATAAGCTAGCCAATTTAGGTGTTGATGGTGATCGAATTTTCAAATGGGAACATGGTGTCCCGAGTGAAGTAGAGGAGATTATAAAACAAGAATGCCAAGAATGATAGTCAAATTTACCAACAGGGAATGCACTATAAGTTCAAAGGCTAGGAGTATTCCTGTCTCTTTTTTGAATTGGACTCATAATAAAAATTATCTGAGTTGTCAGTCTTCATGGATGCTGCTTGGAAATACCACAAAGACTAATGGGGATAGTCACATGTCAGATAACATGGCTCCTAGTCATCTTAGTAATTTGAGGTTGGTTGATAATCATAGGGAAGGAAAGAAATGACAATATAAGACTTCGAACCAAAGACACGTGGACCACCAGATAGCCAATGCCATAAATCTAGCAAGTAGGTTCAATTCTCCAAGGTTGATTGGCCAAGATAGTATGTGGTACCAAAGCATGTCATTTATGGAAGATAGCAATTACCAAAGAATTATTAAGAGTAACTGTCAATACAGAGCTTGTGGGAGTTTTTTTTAGTACTCTGCTATGTGTGTCTACAAATTTTTGTTTCTCCATTGTCTCAAGGAAGGGATCCGTGTCTGTTTATTTTTTGTAATTATGATGCATGTGTGTTTTCTCGGGGTATACCCAAAATGTTGTATGGGAATTTTTTTTTTGATAATAGGCTATGTGCCTTACCGGATGTAAGGCACATAGGATCCTTAGTAAGGATATGTTCATCAACAACCCTGGGCTGATTTTTGTAAAAGGTTTTGGGTCAACTTGTAAAACCCGGTATTAATGCTATAGTATCTTATCTACCAATTTTTTTTTTTTAGTAGACATTAGTATACATCCTAGCAGGTTATCACCTTATAACAGTCAATAAGGGAGCAACCGCCCATAGTGGGTCAAAAATCCACATGCTTGGTCACATTAAGGTAAGTGTTGTACCCTTAGTAGGTCTAGCAACTTCGCTCATCCGATCCATAATGTCTGGCTACATTGGTTCATAGCAACCTACGCTAGCCTTATATTTTTGGTTTGTTTGCTCTTCTCCTTTTTTGATGGTTGACCTTTGGGCCTCTCTTATTTCTTCTTCTTCTCTTCTTTCTTCTTATTTCTTCTTCTTCTCTTATTTTCCTCTTTTTCTTTCTTCTTCTCTTCCTTTTCCTTTTTCTTTTCTTTCTTCTCTTTCTCTTGCTTCTTTTCTTCCTTTTTCTTCTTCTTTCTTCTTCTCTTCCTTTTTCCTTCTTCTTTCTTTCTTTTTCTTCCTCCTTTCTCTCTTCTTTCTCTCCTGTTTTCCTTGTTGGTTTCTCCTTATTTCCTCTTCTTATGTTTGCATTCATTTCACCCTTCATGTAGTGTGCATTAGGCTAATTTGCATACATTCAAAATACTTAAATAAATAAAATAACATAAACACATAAAAACATGCATTAAATAATTTACACATGAAAATAGATAAAATTTGTAGCTATGTATTACTCGTAAGACAAAAGAGTACATCATGTGAGGTTGGTGTACCACAATCTAGGCTTGGTACACTCAACCTAGGGATGCACATCACAATAAAAAATCAATGTTTCATCTCAATCCCTAGCCTAGTTTACCCTAGCTTTGGAAGCCAACTCCCTTTGATCCTTCCTGGGGTGGAGGTAGCCTCAGTGGTGTGACCAACTACTGAGATATCTATGGTACCTATGATCGAGACCACGACCTTATAGCTACCTGAAGGGATAAAATAAGCTCCATCCTTTGCCCTGGGGGGATAGATGCACAATAATCCATCTAAAAAAACATAGCCCTCTAAATTGTCATCTCAAACTTATCATCGATGTGTCATAACTCCAATTAAAGGAGTTGCACTGCATCCCCTACCTGGCTACTCCTAATAGTATCCATCCCCTTAGCTTGAGATCATTGGTGCTCTCTATTTATCTAGGCTACCTCTCCATATAATTGAGACACCTCTGCTCATTTAGTGTCCCTCTTCATTTGTAGCTCGGCCACCTAAGCCTACAGAGAATCTAGTTGTACCTACAACACCTATGTGCCCTGGCTCTGGCCACCCACCATTGTCGATGTAGATGCCTCCCTAATTTCTTTGGCCCATGGCCCCTCTACCTGTAAGGAGGCACACCCATACCTCCCTCTATGATCTTCTCTATAGGAATGGTATCATCCACCACCTGGACTCAGACTCGTATTAGCCTCTATCTGGATGCAATCAGAGCCTACTACACCCTCTCTATGATCCTACAAGCTACCTCTTAGAATTTCTACTTCATGCCTAGGCTCATCACATGGCACCTTTGCACTGGTACGAGCAGTGAGATCCTTTGAGGTGCAACCCCTCTATACCACCACATATACCCGATGGTTGCCCCTACGTCGTCCACCCCTAGATCAATGTAAGGAGGATTATTCTAGTCCTCCTTGGCCAACCTAGTGAAGTCTGGCCTACCTCCAACACCTACTGGATCCTAGGTCATCCTTCGGTATCAGTAGTCCCCTAGGTTTGGGATTCTCTGTAAGATCCTGAACTACATCAAGACTCAGTAAAATTTGAGCACCTCTGGCTCTTCCTACTCAGACCTCAGCCATCTGATCCCCCTCACCCTCGCTAGCTATGTCCTATTCTCTACCTAGTCAAGGTGAAGCCTTTATGGTTTCTAGATGAGTTGCACCTCTCATAACTCATCGATCATCGACCTCGCTAGTGGTAGGTTCCCTGCATAATCCCTCACGGTTCTATCTAGGGATCAAGGCCATCTATATGCTTCTGGATGCTCTAAGTTGGGTAATGGTCCTGGCAGTGCTAACAATCTCTACATCGTAATGTGCTCTTAGCACCACACCTAGATCAATGTCATATAAACTAGTCCTATACACCATTTATACATGATGTTGTACAACATCCTGTATAAATGGGCCAACACATAAGGGTCCCATGTGAAGCGGAATCCCTGCTACCGTATGTTTGCCACTACCCCGGCAAATGCCCATGGCAAGTGTCATCTGCTAGTATAGCAAGTCATGAGACCTGCCACCATCCCTACGAGTATCGTGGTCAAAGGATCTTCTCCATAGTGGCCAACCAGGTCATCAACTGCTATGGTGCCCTCTCGCACCTGGTGGGTGAACCTTGTAGAAAATTGCTATAGTTTAGTAGCCCTCCCTCGGGACTCATAAACCTCTCTCCCCTTGATGGGGATCCTTAGGATCCACCACACGTCCTCCAGTGTGACGGTCATATCCCCTATTGGTAGCCAAAAAGTAGAGGACTCCGGATACCAATGCTCTGCTAGGGCAGTCAGCATAGCCCTATTTGTCTCAATTTGTGGCATCCTTGCCATGTTTTCCAGCAAAACTACCTCTAGTATTTTCCTCTCCATCTACCCCAATGCATTTAGCTCTACTAGACCCCTTGCCCACCACTCTTAAGTCTCAAGAATACCTAGTTGTATTTAATAAACAAACATAAGAATTTCATTAGTTTCATCATAAAAATCAAACTAATTAATAAAAAAAAATTCTGATTCAGCATAAAGAATTTTCAAATCATCTTTTGCACTTTGGGTTTCCTTGTTTCCTTTTGCTTCCTTTTCTTCCTCTCTTTCTTCTTTTTTCTTCTGAGTTCCCGTGAAGTCGCACCCCATTTTTAGGGTGCGCGACTTCATTTTTGTAAAGTTGTGCCCCTTGTTTTCCTGGTGTGACTTCACAAAATCATGCTTGGTTTTACCTAGGAACGATTTTATCGTGTTTCACCCAAAAAGTGAAATCATGCCCGAGCCGCAAACTCACATCCAGGTCGTGGTGTGAATTTTGCTGATTTTTATAGTGATTTTCCCTAAAAAATCCTAAAAACAAAATCCTAAATTGTGCAAACCGAGAAAAAATATTGCAAAAGAGGGACATCGATGATTCTTACCCATTCCCGAGCCCCAACCTCACCCCTCATAGTCATCGCTTGATGAACCGAAAGAGCCATCACTATTTCTCCAGAGCCCTTTTCTTCTCCTCTTCGCAGTAAAAGTGAATTAGGGTTTTACCCCTATTTTCTTTTTAAACCCTTGTTTTGGATTTTCTCTCTCCTCTTTTTTTCTTGATTGCTACCCATTATTTCTCTTCTTTCTTCTATGTCAAGTTCTTATGAAATATTAATTTTTCATAATCACTTGAGGGGGCACCCCAACCTATAGAGGCATTAATGTCCCTAATGCCTTGATTTACGTGTAAATTATAAGGTGTCCAGAATAACACCCCTTTTGCACCATCCTTTTCTTCTAACCCAGCTACCCCATTTTTATTTGTAGTTATTTCTTTTTCAGTGTGTGCCTACATCTTTTCTTTGACGCATTTACTAGGCCATAAATGCATCAAAGAGGGGGCAAAATGTAGACACGAAAAATTGACCCAATTTGAGTGGGTAATCTTCCTTAGTTCCCTTAAGAGGCCCTCACCCTTTGCCAAGTGCAAGGGAAGGCCTCTATCCCTCCATTTTTTAATTTATTTGTCTTTTAGTAAAATTGTACCCCATCTTTACAAGGCGTGACTTTGTGCCAATGATATTGCACCCCGTCAGGATGGGATGCGACTTCGTTGTTTACCCAAGTTTTTTAATTTAATTTATTTTATTATTTTTAAAGCCCACTTAAACCCTGGTTTAAACCTCCTTGCATGTTTTGGCATCGATTGTGAGTTTATTTGTGCCCGCTTTCCTTCTTCGATTGTCTATAAAAGGAAGGATGTTCTTGCCAAATTAGAATACATGCAAAGTTTTAAGTGCAAGTGTGATATGCAAACTTTTCTATATGCGATCTATATTCAAATTATTTAGAGTTCATTTTTTATTTAATTTCTCTACTACAAGCTAACCCCTGAAGTGTGAATTTTGGATTGATCTTCTACTGCATGGATTGGATTGATTTTTTGTGTGACTTAGTGGATCCTTATTATAGCTTGGAGAGATAGAGTACCCATATGGATATTTGGTTCTCTTATACCTACTTTTGTGATGTCCATTAGGGTTTGATTTCTTTATTGTTTGCATTTATTCCATCTTCTACTTTCACTTCTTATTTTTCTTTATTTTGTAGCAAAATCATGACTGGCATTGGTGAGGCACAACTTCGCTTGCCCTAATTAGGTCAAAGTTATTCACATAAGTGAAATCATGCCCCGTATAGGTAGGGCACAACTTTGCTGAAGCATTATCATGCCCACTCCAGGTGAGGCATGATTTTACCTTAGGGCACACTGGGGGTAATTTTTAAATTCTGCTTTCACTGTTACATTCCATCCTATCTCTAGATCATACTGTTGTGTTTTTGTTTCTATTTTATACTGCTATATTTCTTATATATGATTAAATATCCAAAGTTCAAATTCTACTTTTGTATTACAAGGTCATCTAAAAGAACCTAGGGGGCTTGACTATTGCTAGATCTATCATACAACAACCTATGCAAGCCCCTTAATACTAATTTTATTTTTTAGTGTTTCATAAGTGATCTTGGAGGAACATGAATCTTTGATAGCATTGGACAAGAGGAAGAAAATGGGTAAATCAACCACCAATCTAGATAAGTGCTCTATCACTCTTATTGGTTGATAATCTAGTTTCATTATTTATTTTTAGGCATCTGAAAGAAAAGAGCATCTAGCTTGCATCTAGGGATAATTTTTGTGTATTTGCTCCTACATAGTTATGCTTTAAAGGTTTTCTAAAATAGAACCCTAGGTTAGTGAGCATTCAAAATAAAGAATCATTCCAATATTGATCTTGTATACTTGCATTCTGCATTGTCCTTTATATTTACTAGCTTAGATCTAGAAAGACTAAATTTAGGTGATTGCCTGAAAATGAATACATCAAACAAACTTGAATATCTCGAGGACTTGGAGCAAGTCCTTAAACCATTCCTAGTGAACCCTTCCCCCTAGCACCGAGTGTAGAGTACAACACACCCTCGCGGTTCACCCCACAAAAGGGTTCCCTCCTTGTGGATCCAGCCCTTTTTTTTATAATTGTACGCGATAGGGTAGTTTTCCCCCTCTACACATCAATTCAAGGACTTTCCAATCAACGAATGTAACCAACTAAACCTTATTAGTCAATATCAATGCATTCAAATAATATTTCAACTAACAATGAACAATTTAGCATTTAAGTAACAACAAAGTAAACCAATTCAGGCCCTCCTTCTAGCGCCAAAATGTTGAGTGGTAATTTTACCCAATTGCAAAACCACACTCACAGTTAGGATTTTGATTAGAAAACCCTCTCTTGCAAAGAAATAGAAATTTCTCAAAGGTTCCTTTTACTTAATGTGTGCATGTATGTTTGTGAAGATGTATTAAATAAATGCTATAAATACCTTAGTTATTTTCAAATAATTGCTAACAAGGGGCCTGTGTTGGTATTATTTTATTATACTATGCCATTGATTGTTAATAAAACTTAAAATAAAAGAATATGTGATTGGACCTCATATGAAAACGATGCAAAGTTCTTTAATTCATTTTATATTTAAGCATTTTAAGTAGATTTTATCTTATTTAAACCCTGCTTAGAGCTTGAAATAAAATATTAAAATCTATCTCTAAAATGTGAATATGAAATGATTAGAGGATTCATTTTAACTTGCTTTGAGCATGAAATAAAAAATCTAAACGATCAACTTTAACATGTCATAGCATTTGAAATGCTGCATAAATTACCTCCCTTTAATAAAATTGTAATTTTTGTAAAGGAAGTCAATTTATTGCTTTAAAAATGAAAGTGCAAAGCTTGAAGTTCATTTCTCCTTTAAGAATGTGAAATCATGTAAAACTTTGAAATTGCAAAATTCCTCTTAAAATCTAAACTTTAAATAATTTTTAGGAATTTCAAATTTGCTTCAAAATAAAATCAAAATTGCTCTAATTAAGATATTAAAGCTTATTCTTGGGATCCATGCATCTCTTTTTTGGATTTTATTTTATTTTTTTATATATATTTTTATTTTGTTTGAAGAAGTTAAAAAAAAATGAAAAAGGATAGGGTTAGAGAAAAAGAAAAAAATTAAAATTAAAATTTTGGAATATGGACCAGAATATGGAAATGATCAAAGAGGGCTACTGTGAACTATCTCCTATCCTGCAGAGAATGTTAGATTTTGAACACCAAATAAAAAATAGGTTAGACCTTTATCCACACAATTTAATTTTGGTTATGGCAAGAGTCTGAGGAGTAAAACATGCATTAAAATATTTGAATAATGCTACCAAATTCGTGCATAAAACACCATTAAAATAATTCAATACATGCAGAAGAGATGTGCAGTAAAATCATTTTTTTATTGTGTTCAAAACCTTCTTTTCCTACGTACAAAGTGAGAGGAAAAATTTTAGCAGTAGCTAAGAATCCTTCCAATCAGGGTTATGCATAGTGGTGAATATTCACCAACTGGGCGAATATGACGTCGGCCCATTCGTCTAAAATTTTAAGGACCAATTTTTTCTTAGGGTCAATTCGCCACAATATATATCCAAACATAGGTATATTTGTACTTGTTGGAAATATCTTTTCGATATTGATCTAATGGTGGTGTTTTTATGAAGTTATAAGGTCATTTAATAGGTAAAAATGTTCCCCAAATATGACTTTACATTTTAGGGCTTCAAATGCCCCAAATTTTGGTGTGAAGATTATTGATTTGATTTGCTTAGGATTCACCATGATTTACCTTGATTTCGATTAGGATTCACCATTTTTTTACAAGTACATTTTGATTCCAATCCCTTATGCATAACCCTACTTCCAATATATTTCTTCCCCTCTGTTCCAAAAACTTCCAGCCCCTTTGAAACTGTGTTTGCCCTTCTTTTTAATATTTTAGAAAACTTTTCATTTCACTTTCCTCCTTTGCCTGCATTTCCAACATAACGTTTCATTATTCTTTAATGTTGATGTTTCATAACTTATGTAATGTATTTTCCATCTTCTGCTTTTACCATGAAGCAGCTAAATAATAATTCACTTATAAACTTCCCTATTATACTTTTCAGCACATCCTCTTTGAATTTACAAACCTAGCGATGTGTGCAACGATGTCTCTACAACACCTATCAATGTGAATGTTCTAATTTTGAGGGTGCACCCACTCCCTATCAACAAAACACATTTCATCACTTTGTAGGGGTCTCGATGGTCAAACATCTCATTCTAAATGAAATTTACTCACTTCCTATCATTCATAACGACATTTTAGATAACACCTGCATTTGCCATACTCGTGTGATGTCATCAAATTGCAACGAGGGAGATGTTACAGAAGGCTCATTCACATGTTCATCACAGATATCTATATCGCTCGAACTGTCATTATGTAGCTTCACACTATTTTGCTACCATGACTACGGTCCATTTCGTGACTTGGATCATAAGTGATTTTCCAAATTTTTGTACTCGAACACCCAGTGTGATCATCCCTACGCTGCTAAAGTCCCTCATATTTAGCGATGATTTGTGCAAAATGACATGTGGGTGATTGGATCCTCCTCCATTCCTTTCAACCAGGACCTAAAATTTATTTTTAGACACCCAAAGTAGACATAAATAAATCAGTCAAACTATCCAAAACACCAGCATGTGTTGATATTTTTCAACTCTTCCAAGTCCTATGTCTTCTCATGATAGTTTTCAACTATAACCCTATACACCATTTCATCCCTTATTCTACCCACGATGAAACATTACTACAAAAATTTACATGTTTGATTACGTAAATAATTATGAACGCTTCCATGCTACTGTCTCTGCACTGGTCTGTGTGAACATGCCTCAGTCCTATCCATTCATGAAACCTTGGTGACCTCAAATATTACATGCTTAACATAAGTTATTTGACCTATTTCCTCACTTGGATGTCTATGTTGAAGACCTTGTTTATGCCACTACATCAATGTGAGTGGGAGCAGGTCCTACTCACCAATGTCGGATACCATATCTACATTTCCACCATGCTTGAACATTGCTTTTGGCTTGATTTCACTCATACATATGACATAGTGCCTATCAATCCTGCCTTAACCTGTAACATACCATCCCAAAATGATACAAATACCATAGTGGATCTCATCCCTATGTTTGAATGCATCATTATTCTATGCTTATTGCCTTGTAGGGGTGTCATTCTCCTTCATTAAAACACTTATATCACTTGTGTGTATATCCAAACCAAACACAATACCTATTGTCATCAATATTTACTCGCATGTATGCCACAATCCATCAGTTGCTCCTCGCTATTAATCCATCGTGACCATCATTTTAGGGATAATATAGTCATTGGCTACCACACCGTGTCAACTATCATTGGCTATCTTTGTCTTCGATACCTAATACACGCCACATAATATTTGCAGTTTGATGGGTCTACATATAATTTAGGGTTTGTATTTGTCCAGATCCTCGTTAGTCATCATGTCAGACAACACAATCTAACTATCCAAACCATGTTTGTGTTATCCAGCTGTCTCCATGTCCATTTACAATGTTCACATCACTGGTATTATAATTTCATGGTGTTAGTCCATGTCCTACATCGGGTGTCCACACCAGTTCCACATTTCATCCTGGACTCCACTTCCTCCTATAGTCCATGGTATCCACAATCTAATTGTGTCGTGTGGAATAATCCATGTCATCCCTGGGTCCCGCATCAAGACTACCATTGAACCTCATGCAAATTTTTTTTTAAATACCTAGAAGTATGAACAATTCATAGAGAAAAGGTGAGAATCACATGGCATGGTAGTTATATGCACATTAATAATGAAAATATAACTTTATATTGTATAAAAATGAGCTATCAACATACCATACGAAATAATATTACTACTTTATCTTTTATATTATTTTATTTTTTATTTATTTTTATTCTTTTTATTTTATTTTATTTTCATTTTTATTTTATTTAAATATATATATATTTGATTTACATTTGATTTAGATCAATATAAACATTTTAAATGATTAAATATAAAATATTAACACCAACCCAAAACAACCAAACAAAACAATGAAACCAAAATCTAACCTACACACTAGATGACTTACAAGACACTAAAAGAAGATACTTTCCCACACACAATCTGTATTGCAAGGACATGGGCATGAACCTATCAAAACTATCACTCAAAGAAAACTAAAAATTCTAGAAACTCAAAATTTAAAGGTGGGTCCCCAAGTTTGGGGCTAGTTGTGCAATGGCCACAATAGACCTGTTGGAAGGTTTTGAAGCACTTAACATGAAATCTATTCCTAGAGAATATAACACCCATGCTGATACACTGGCTTTGGTTGGGGCTAACTATTACCCAATGTCTAATATAATACACAAGCCTAGGACACTCAAGCTAATATATAAGCCCTCAATTCTAGATAAAGATATATTCTAGAAAATTTTTGACTCTGATGAGCAAATAGTTGATTTCCTTATATAATAAATGAACTGTGCAAATGAGACTAGTCAATCAACTAAAAAGGAAGAAGATGAGGAGGTAATTTAGTTAAAAAATAATCATATTCCAAAAGGATTAATCACTCTAGAGAGTTTATTTGATAAAAATGATAGACAAACTACTCATAGGATGGAAATTGATAGCCAGGGATATAAAGAAATTCAGGTTGAACCTGGAAAAAATCTTAAAGTTGGAATGCATTATTCTGAAGATGAAATTCATCAAATCCTAGACTTATGCAAAGAGTTTAGTGACATCATTGCATGGAATTATGATGATCTTAAGGTGTACAACAAAGAAACCATTCAACATACCATTGAACTCACACCAGATGCTAAACATTTTTGAGAAAATCAATGGACAATTAATCCAAATATAGAGGCTTTGATGAAACAAGAATTGTTGAAACTTTTGAATGCTAAAATTATCTATCCAATTAAGCACTCTACATGGGTGGCAAATATAGTCTTGATAAGAAATAAAAATGGTGATATTCACCTCTGTGTGGATTTTTAGAATATAAATAAGGCATCACTAAAGGACCACTATCCCCTACCCTAGATTGATCAAATTCTACACACAGTAGCTGGAGCAAAAAGGTTCTCCCTGCTAGATGGATTCTCTAGCTTTAATCAGGTATGGGTTTGGGATGAAGACCAATACAAGACCATATTCACTACTAAATGGGGAATTTTTGCATATCAACGAATGTCATTTAGTCTATCTAATATTGGTGCCACCTTTTAGAGGGAAATGGATCTAGCATTTGGGGAATTGGTTAACAAAATAATAGTTATTTACTTGGATGATATGATGATTTTTTCTCATTAGAAATAAAAGCATGTTGAACATCTTTGACTGGTATTCGAAAAATTTAGGGAATTTGGTGTTTCACTGAATCCAAAAAAGTCAATATTTATTGTTCAATAAGTAAAACTACTATATTACTTTGTATCGAAAGACGGGTTGGTTGTTGATCCAGACAAGGTTGAAGCTATTATGGTCCTCCCACTACCACTTAATATGAAAGACCTATAACTATTTTTTGGATATATTAACTTTGTGTAGACGTTTATCTTAGATTTTTCTTAGATCGTAAATCCCATGATAGAAATGCTAAAGAAGCAGGCTGAATTCAAGTGGATGGATGTTAGAAATAATACCTTCAAAAGTATCAAAGAAACCATTGCTAAAGCTCCAGTGTTGGCTAACCCGGATTATACCAAGAATTTTATTCTCTATTTATTCAGAGGAGAAGAGAGTTATGCAACTATGCTCACACCAAAAAAAGAAGGAAATGATGAGCAACCTAAAACTTTAGTAAGCCAAACCCTACATGATCATGAGAAGAAATATAATTTTATAGAAAAATAGGTCTATGCTCTAATGAAATCCTTAAATAATTTTAGGTATTTTGTTTCTCAAAATAAAACAATGGTGTATGTGGTGCACTCAGATGTCCGAAACTTCATAATACAAGGAGAATTGGGTGACAAGCGAGTTTGTTGGGTCATGAAGATTAAAGAATACGACATCGAAATCAGACCAACCAAGCTCATGAGAGGTAGAGCATTATACCAACAGCTAGCATAGTCAACGCTATAGAATGCAAATATGTTATTACAATAGCATAAAAATCCTTAGTCAAAAAGCACATAGGTAGGATATAACCCTTGGATTCAACAATTGGTGCATTATTTTAAATCCAACAGATGTTTGGATGGTTTATTAGCTTTCCAAAGGCATAGATATAGGTTGTAGGTAATAAAATATGTAGTGATTAATGGCACTCTATATCAAAGGAATTTTTATGGTGTATTATTGAGATGTTTACATCTAGACAAAGCAGAAGAAACCCTGAAGGAATTTCATGTTGGTTTTCTAGGAGATCATTACTTTGGACAAACAAAGTCAAATATTATTGGCCTACCATTTTTTAGATGTATTTAAGTTAGCTAAGTCATGTGATAAATGCCAAATATTTGTAGGAAAGAGAAAACATTCAACAATGCCTCTTCAGCCAATGATTGTAGAAGAACCCTTTCAGTAATGGGGGTTAGATTTTATTGGGGTTATTAACCCCAATTATTCTACCAAACATAAATACATCCTAACAACAATAGATTACTTCACTAGATGGTCTGAAGCAGAAGCTACTAAGCATGCAGATCAGGACATAGTCATTGAATTCCTAGAAAGGCTAATTACTAGATTTGGGATACCAACCACAATAGTATCAGACAATGTCAGATCATTTATAGGTGCAAAAACCATGGACTTCACTAGAAAATATGGCATCTATTGGAATGCATCTTCCAATTATTATCCCCATGGGAAATGGATTAGCATAATCTATAATTGAAAACCAGAAGACCCCCGGGGGGGGGGGGGGGGGGGGGGGGGGAGGGGCCCCCCCGAGAGGGGGCCCCAGCACAAACCCCCCCCCCAAAAAAAAGGGGGTGGGTAAAAAAAAAAAACAAGTGTTTGTGTGGGGGGGGGGGGGGTGCGCGACCGGGGGGTGTGTGAGAAGGTGGAACCCCCCCCGGGGGGCCCTCGCCCGCCCCCAACCGCAGGGGGGTTTCCACAAAAAAAAAAATGTTGAAGATAATAAAACACACCATAGAGGATAATCCACAAAGCTAGTATTTACTGCTCAATCAAGATTTATGGGTTGATGGGATAATAATTAAAAAATATCTAAAAACATTACCCTATGCTTTGGTGTATGGAAAAGAGGTCATTATTCCCATCAATTTAGAATTTTTGGCCCTAAAATTCATTAATGAAATTGACATAGAAGATGCACAACCAATAGAAAGAAGAATGGAAAATTAATGATGCTAGAGGAGAAGCATGAAAAGGCATTTAATAACCTTCAACACCATCAAACAACTATCAAGCAATGGTTTGATAGGAAATCAACACCAAAATCATTTAAGGAAGGTGATCTTGTGCTTAAATGGGACATGGACCATGCCAAGCTAGGTGGACATGAAAATTTGAATCTATGTGGTCAGGGCCATATTTAATAGAGAAAAATGACATTCAAATGCATTTGAGCTCTAATATCTAGAAGGTCGCATATTACCTATACCGATAAATGACCAATACATGAAGTATTATACATAGAAAAGTGTATAACTTGTAAATATGTAAATAGCTACACATGTAAATAGCTATGTAGGAAAGCTCAACCATCAAAAAGTGCTTAAAAGCAATGAATTTTGATTGGCTCATGAAATTCCAAATCAACCACCAAATCATGGTTGGCATCATTTGCATTGGTCAATGGCACATGATTTGAAGTAGTGCATCGTAATCCCCTATGATAGCTAATAACTAATTGCAATAATAAATAAATCTCTCATTAATATTTATAAAAAGATCATGCCTAATTTGTCAGCTAAACTTGCATAAGTTGCCAAACTGTAGAACTCACCAAATTCCTATTGGCCAACAACACGATCTCCTAAAGCATGCACCATAACTCATTGTAGAAGTTGTTAATCCCAAGCAAATATTTATAGGTACATGTAATCCTCTACATGCAAGTATTAATGGTCACACTCTAGCCAAACCTTCAACCCTACATTACAAAAAGAGCTTAAGAACAAGGTTACGCTATGGTTACATATTGTACTTCAGAGAAAAAGCAAGCTCAAAAATTATAAAAAAGTTGTTGCAGAGTAATAAGCAAAAGCAATTGTGTGAGATGGCTTGAGAAAATAAGGGCTCTAAGGTCTAGAAGACAACCAAAGAGATTCAATATTAGAAGTCAGGAAGCCATGACCCAATTCTCACAATTAAGTTGAAGAACTTAGAGAAATGGTGGAAGAAAAGGAAAAAATATTCTAGATACCATGCCATGGAACTCACTATTATCTAGATATACACCTTGACCTATTCATCCTTGCTCAAAGCTGGTAAATGTAGTTGTTAAATTTTATGACCCATATACAACTACAATATGGAACGAGAAGCTGGAAAAGTTGTTTACAATATCAAAGGAAGAAATTACTAAAGATTTTGCAGTAGGAGCCATGCCAAAGGTTAGAACCAAAATAATAGTCCTACATGAACAAAAAAAGTTTCTTACCAGGGCTACTTTCAAGAAGTGGTTAAATAATTTTCTAGGGATGCTCCAAGATGATTACATCGAGAAAAATGTGAAGTTGGGAACTTTTGAGCCCCTGATACAAGATGGTTTTGTCTATGTTGGAGGTAATTTTGGGGCTAAATATAGATGCTATCGTATACCCATATCAACTATATTTGGCTTATGTAGTTACCAACACTTATAATTACATTGGCAAGGTGTACATCCCCCTATTTTATTTGATTGGGCAGAGTTCCTGAGCTCAAGTATACATGGCCAACTTGTTGCTATGAAAATGGGCCAAAGTGAGCAATTCACTTACCCATCATATTTGGTATGGCTAGTCCTATTCAACATGCCACCAAGGCCTGCATGGCATGGATTTGTAGAAATGGGATGAAAATGGGAAAATGCACCCAGTAGTAGATTAGACTCATACACTGAGAGAAAGTATGCCATATTTGTAGTTTAACAAAGAATTCCTAGGTCATGCACTTGTTGTAGTTATTAGGAAATTACCTATGTCTTACCTCAGAGGATGAATATAGGTTAAGAGGGAAGCAACAAGAATTGGGTGATTGGTACTTTTTGAAAGAAGGAACAATAATCAGATTATATGGTTTTTTGGGCACTCTATACTTGCTTCCATATTATGTTATGAACTAGATTTTTGGCTTGGAGTTTTATAGGCAGATCCATGTAATAGAAAAGGATTATGGTGTTGAGATAAAGAAAAATATTATTTTTTGGCTTCCCATTAAATTTGAAGACATCATTATGTCAAAGAGGGAGAAGGATCAATATAAAGTTTTAGATGAAAAGCTTGGTGCATTGCAGCTTCTAGTTGTACCTCACAGATGGCACTATGACCCAGAGGGTATTTTCAAAGCTAAGTTGATAACTCTAAATAAAAAACCTCTATAATTTGAGCATTTGCCAATGATTAACATTGAGAGATTTAAGAATCTTGCTAATGACCAAGAATCATAGTTAGATATCATGAAGATGTAAGAAAGGCCATCATGGAGGATGTGTTATGAGTGCATTTTTTATCCTGAGAGAAATGACGACCAATGGATAAGCTCTGAACTTATATAGAGTATTCAAGATTAATTGAGCTTGGAGGAGCATAAGATATATGAATGGTGGATTTCACACTATAAACAACACAAAATCAAATAAGATTATCCCAATGATGCTAATAAAAATTTTATCGAGGATTTTGATGCAAATTACATTAGCTGGACAAAGAAACATGAGAAGAAAATATTTTTGAAAGTCAAAATATTAGTAGACTCCAAGGAGGAAATAGAAGAAGAAGAAACAAAGGTAACCACTTGGCCTCAGTCACAAATAGTTGTCTTAGTAGGCTATGATGATTATGAGGAGGAAACAATATTTCATTTCCAACAGAGGCAACAAAGCAAGGTCCTCCCAGCAAACCCAATTTCCATGGAAGGTGCATAGAATGGTAGAAGGGCACACTGTAGGTACTAAAATAATATAGTTGGCTAGTTCTCCTAAACCTTTTAGGGCACTTTCAACAACTTAGCCAAAATCCTCTCAACAAAGGCCCAAGCAATGAATAAAATGTAAAATCCATCCAAGCCCTGTAGATTTAGAAGTAAAAAGGGTAAAAATTAGGAGGTAACAACTACAACAAGAGATACGTAGAACCAAAGCAACAATTGAAATAGCCAAGGTCGAGGAGGCCAAGAGAAAGATGCTAGAAGCAACCAGGACCAAAACAACCAGAAAGATGGAGCCAAAGCTAGAAGTGTAAGTAATAGATAAGTCTCCTAAAACTATTCCTACTCATTCCTCTCCTTCTCATGATTCCATTCAATATTCTTCCTCTCTTGAGATCATCCCAATGCTAGCACAATATCCATTACAAATACAACCTCCATTGCAATCCCACCAGCCACTAGTCTCCCCCTTGCACAATTCTCCAACCCAAACTTCCATCTCACCCCCTACACAAATGAACCCAACAATCCAAGAGAGCTTCACCCCCATGAAAACCAGCATTCTCTTTTCATATCCCTTATCAAGTTTTGCTTCATTCTTAAATACCCCTACTCCACCCATTGCATCAGAAGATCCATTGCTAGAGGTATTCTCTATCATCCAGGACCTAGAAGATAATAAGTGAAAGTGGGCAAAGGAGTAGTAGCAATAGAAATAGTCTAAATATGTAGGCACTATAACATATGATACAATAGATACAATAACTTAAGAATAAGTAAAATTGATTGCACACCCAAGGGTAAAGAAGATTGTTAAATAAATAAGGATGGAGGATTACCAAGTTGAAGTGTAGAGACAAGATATATTCAAAATCTCAAAGATAGAGACACTCCAAGAACTTCACATTGAAGCAAATACACTTTCTACAATGAAATAGATCAGAGAAAAATTTTAGGCTATTGAAAAGAAGATCGAATCCCTTGAAATTAGGTTGAGCAGAGAAAATATTGAATAAGATGCACACAAAAAAGATATTTGGAAGTTGAAGTGGATCATTGATAAGTCCCCCATAGAAGAGTAGTTGCAATAAAAGGATGAAATAATTTGGAGCTTGGAGAAGGAGCTAGAAGTGACTAAGAGTGAAATGCAACAATAGGACGCAGTGCTATAAGAGCTAAAATCCAAGATACATCAATAAGAGAAAACTCTTGTTACTACTCAAGTGGAGATAAAGTAGGAAAAAGAAAAACCCCAATGGCCAAGAAATATCTATAAATATACTCCAACAAATTAGAAGGCAATATTGGGAGAACATCAGAGAGGTAACCTTGCAGACTTGTCATCCCTTTGTTAGGAAAATCAATGAAATTGCCAAGGTGATCCTTGAAGTAAAGAAGTTTGAGAAGGGTAAAATAGATCTGCTCAGCAAGGCCAAGGAAGCACAAATTTCTAGATGAATGCTAAGGGATAAAGAATAGCACCCTCTTGTAGCAAAGCAAAAAGAAAGATATCTAAATGAATGCAGATTCACTATTCATCAAGTGAATTTAGGTAGTGAGTTGATTCAAGAAGGGAAAGAAGTGCTTAGCATACTCAAAAGAGAATTTGAAGAAATGAATAAATTTAGTAAAGAAATAAAAGCATTGGGCTCTTTGAGATTCTAGGATGAAAAGGCATAATTCTATAAATGAGAGCAGATCAACAAACTACTTGACCAATGGATCAATGATGAAAGTGAAGTTGAATCACTACCAAAACCACTTGTAATGGAGTAGGTATTTTCTATATTTCACAAGCTTTCCTATCTCCTGGCCAAATCTAAAGAAGTAGCCAAAATATATGTCGATCCCTCTTATGAGAATTACTACAAGTTAGGGTTATGCATAAGCACAAAATATCGTAACTAGGCTCTATTTAGGATTTTTAAAATTTTGAAAAGGCTAATTTTGGATCATTTCACTAGGGCCCATTCGCCCTAAAATTATGGGGAAAATTTTTTTGGGGTAAATTCACTTGCCGTTGAAAATAATTAAAATATTTTTATTTTAATTCGTCGACCTCAAACTATAAATGATTTTGATTTTCCCGCCCAATTCACCTTCAAATTATAAATGATTTTATTTTTCCCACCCAAATCGCCTCATATACTACCCGTATATATACTGTAGTGGGTATCGATAAACATACATCGCTCTAAAACAACGAAAAACTTGCCAAGGTTGAAGAGGAGTGTTTGTCGACATAAGTCGATCGGTTGCAGAGGAGTGTCGATCGACCAAAGACGATCAACATAAGCCGATCGGTTGCAAAGGTGTTGATCAATTGTAGAGGTGTCGATTGGTTGCAAAATTGTCGATCAGTTACATAGGTGTCAATCGGTTGCAGAGTCATGTATTTTGACACTAATCGATCGGTTGTAGATCCATGTTTTTCAGCATAAGTCGATCGATTACAGAGCCATGTTTATCGGTATAAACTAATCGATTGTAAAGCCGTGACTACAGCATAAGCTGATCGGTTGTAGAACCATGACTATCAATATAATCTGATTAGTTGTAGAGTTGTGTCTGTTAGTATAAGTTGATCAGTTGTAGAGGTGTCGATCAGTTGCAGAGGTATCGATCAGTTGCAAAGGTTTTGATCGATTACAAAACCGTGTATGTCAACATTAGCTGATCGATTACAGAGCCTTGTCTATCGACATAACCTGATCGATTGCACAGTCATGTCTATCAATATAATACAGTCGGTTATAGAGTCGTATCTATTGGCATAATCCAATTGGTTGTAGAGTTGTGTCTATTAGCATAAGTCGATCGATTGTAGAGCCATTTTAATTAGAATTTATTTGTCGATTGTAGGGTTGTGTCCATTCGTATTAGACTTTTGGTTGTCGTTACGTGCTGATAAGCATCAATCTATCAATTACAGAGTAATGTTTGTCGACATAAAGAATAATGACTAAAAATTGGTTTCTTCTTCCATTATTATTTTGTCCAAAGTTATTTTTCCTCATATATTATAGATAACTATCAATTTCATCTGGTTCTGCTTTAGGAGCATTTTTCTTGTCAGAGACTACTTCTTGTCTCTTAGAATATGTTTCATAGGTAGTGTAGAATCTCTATCTATAATTGTGGTCGATAAGTATCGGCATGGCTAAAACCAATCATCATGGCTGCAACCGATCGTCATGGCTGTAATCAATTGGCATGTTTGCAACCAATCAACATGGTTGCAACCGATCAACATGACTGCAACCAATCGACATGCCAGCAATCGATCGGCATACCTACAACCAATCACCTTTCCTACAACCGATTAGTATGTATGCAACCGATCACCATGGTTGCAACTGATTGAAATGTCTACAGTCGATCGACATGCCTATAACCAATCAAATTTTTAGAGTTTGTAAATCGATATTCATGATCCCAAACATAGAGAAAAATTGCCATGGTTTGAAAATTTTTGGAGAAAAATAATTGCAATTCGCCACGGTTTGAAATTTTTTGGAGAAAAATATTTGGAATTAGCCATGAATACTTCTCCATATTTCGTAGGGAATCCAAGAGAATTCATCTTCAATTTATAAATAGATTTTGGGGTTGACCCTTTATGCATAACCCTGCTACAAGTTGTAAGATACTCTTTGCAGGCTCATACAAATTCTTGTTCCTTTCCCAAACATATGGAATAAGATGTGCCAGATTTTTTAGATTACAACCACCCTGTCAGCCTAGATAATAAAAAATAAAGGTGAAGTAGCTTAGGAAATGATGCAACAAGGTGAATCATTGGGTACACCCTTAGGAGGACCCAAAAAATCAAGTGATATGGTTCACTCTCCCATAATATATGTACAATAAGATCAATTTTTTTTTTTTTAATTTACATGGTGGAATCGGTAGCCACCACGAATTCGGGTAGGCTATTTGACTTTTATGGCCACCACAATATTATGCACTATTCACCCCAAAAGCCACCACATAGTTCTTCATGCAGTCCGCCCTTATAACCACCATGCCATAATTATTTTAAACTTTTTACACCACTAAAAGCACTAGGAAAGGGACAAGTGTTTAGTCCGATGAGGCCCAATATTTGAACCTTAGACCTCCACCTCCCTTACGGGGTTTGGTCGAACCAATTGATCTACACCTTGGACCTAGTACAATAATATTGTGTTTGTACAATTCTTTTTATTTTTTGTACAAATTTATTTTTGTACCTAATATACTTTTGACTATGTGCCCAATGGACAAGACTGGATAAATGGATGAATACAGAGAATGATGCTAGAAACATCTAATTAGATGCTTAGTATTGAGTACAACACATGGTTAAGTGTACAATGACTAAATTAAAGTAGCTCAAAGTACTTACTTTGCACAAGTTTGAAAGGATAGAGACAAAATTTGGCCTGAGAAAGAAGATTATGTAATTATGATAAGAATACAAGCTAGCAATGTTGGTGCACAAAAATTGTGCTATATAAAGATGTGATTTCCCAAAATAACAAAACAAATGCTTTTTAGTTTGAGAATGGATCTAAAATTAGAGATGAAGATTTGCGTGGCTATGAGAAAAAAGTAAACAAGGTTCCTGCACAACTGCATAAAAAGGAGAAAAAAGCAAAACAATATTGCTTTCTTAAGGTGCCTTTCTTGGACCTGAAACATCTACAAGCTATGGTGAATTTTTCTCATGGAGATTCATTTTTATGGGGGTGTCCCATATTCTAGGTATTCCCATGCATCTTCTCTCCCTCTTTTCTTCCCTTTCTTTTCATATAATCATCTGTAAATTATGCCATAAACTTTGTCATCTGTGTTTCCATTAGCCTTTATGGCATCCATTATGCCATAAAGTATGGAGGTTACCAAATATTGTGTACTACTGATGATAGTAGTGGGGTCTAAAATTTTATCTCCTAGTAGTAAAACATTATTGTAAAATCAGATAAGTGTTATAATCGTCAGACTTTTTGTATCATCAACAATAGTATGGAGGGGCCAAAAGATCATTGTCTGGATAGGAGCATGTAAAGGAGAAAATGTATGAAGTATACAAACCACCAGATATTTTATACCAAGGAAGCCTTGTAAGGGGGTACAAAAACCTCGTTGTTTTCTAACCATCTAGAGAGCACCCGATAGTTGCTCAAGAATATAAAATTACCTAAGTATAAAATATGCTAGAGATATTGCATCACCATTGTTAGTAGCGAGGGACCAAAAACTTGTCCCCAAGATGAATGTAGATTCTAGTGTTGAGCATGTTGGATATATAAATGGGGTAGAAAGAAAAGCAAAATTATTTAAGAATGGAGACAATTAGAGATTTGATAGCCCAAGAAGCAATGAATGAGTACCAAAACCTTGCCATTCAATGAAGAACATTGAAAAATTCAAAATTTACCAAGTGTTGACCGTGTCAGATATTTTGTACCTCCTTAGTTAGCTAATGGGTACCAAATTTCCATCAGCCTACAAGGAGCAGACATAGTCCAAATTTAGCTAAGTATGGGGAGAGTAAAAAATTTTACACCTCCAATGATAGTAGGGAGGTGCAAAATCCTCGATGCCTAACAATATAACAATAGTAGGGGAACTAAATTTCATTACCTGATAGCTATAAGAAAGCATACAAGGGCAAGGTAGAATGGAACTTGACAACCAAAAGGAGGTTGGTAGGCATCACTTAGAATCTCAATGTCATCCAAAGGTAAGTAGTAACTGTCATAGCACGTTGGGTGGTTTGGATGTCCTGTTAGAGCATCCTAAAAACCTAGCCACTCATTTATACTCATGCATATGAATAATCATATAAATACTGACTACATAACAAACCTATCAAAAATCCTAGGGAGTAGATGCAGACAACAAAGCTACCATCTCTTCAAATGAAGCTTAATCAAGCCACATCAACAAGCCATGACTAGTTGGTTATAACAAGTCTACTACCAAGCATATGTGAAGATTGACAGGAGATATGACACAACAACATCCACTCTCAAGGCAATGAAGAATCAAATAACAAAATGCATTGTAAAAGTTATATATACTAGAATGTAATAAGTTCTAGAGGTTGGCTCTTGAGCTTTTACAATTTATATTGATGTATGAAAATATTTGTGCCTTTGAGAAAATAAATATTGGATTGTTGTTTGACCTCTGGTTCAAATTCTTGTATAAAATGTATGTATAAACTATTGATCATTTTTGTTGTTAGCTAGCCGAATGAATGTGATGGTTATTCTGCTTCCTGGATTTCTTAGTATTTTTATTCTCTAGTTTTGGAATGTGCAACATAATAGTTTATTATTTGAATAAATGAAATAATATATAAGTATAAGTAACAAGTTGGTCTATTAGGCAATCTATTTATATCTCAATCACATAACTCTTCATGCATAATGTATATTGATGTGGCTAAATTTGTATCGATATAATTCTAGTTGTCTTTCTATCATTTATTTCTTCACCTTTTTTACCCCCAGTTCAATTATTTAGCTAGTCAGGATTTAAAGGAACTGATCTACTTTGAAGGTTGACATTTGAAGCTTCACATCTTCAAGGTCATCCAATTTTGGTCAAAATCTTAGGGCATAAAATTTAACCTTAGGCAGGTTTTTATACAAATAGTATAATTCCTTATTCATGTACCTCAAGGTTTTCCCTCATGTATGACAATGTATATCACGGTAACCAAGCCTCTTCCATGTATAAATAGGTATTGTGGAAGGGTAGGTATATCGAATAGGTTTAGATATATTAGGAGGTCCTTCTAAGGTATATTGATCAATTTTTTATTTTCATAATATTTTCTACTTTTCTTATTCAAGATTTAATTAATTAATCAATATTTTTTATCCTAACCTTTTTAACCTATTGATGAGCATTAATATAATCCCATAGTAGATTTTTTCCATCATCTTATTACCCTCCCTTTTTGAACGACCAAGAAGAAGAAGAAAATCCATGGGTAAATCCTAATTATAGAGAGGTGGAACATATATAAAGGATAACATTTTATTTTATAGATCATATTAAGGAATATGTAAGAAGGAACAAATATATATTCCTAGACATCCTTAGAGAGGAACTTGAGGATCAAAATAGGGGTAAAACTAAGAAATATTGATGTAAGAAATGAAAATGTTGAACATTTGAGTAGTCAACATGTTATCATACAATTAAACAAAACCTAAACTAATATTGTAGGTCCTATTGTATCTATAGCTCACCTCATTGATTCAACTAATTTCCCTATAATTTCTATAGGCATACCTATTGTTATCCCTAATGTCCCTTTATATATCCCACCTATCCCAAATCCTATTTATGCCAATATTTTTTTGTCAAATGATTTGGATATAAATTTTCCACAAGCACATACGATATCTAATCAAATGGTACCACCTTTAGGATCACTTCCTCAAGTGTCTCAAGATTTACCTTATGTTAAATCTCAACCTCCTTTAATATTGCTAAAACCTTCAAACTAGACATATTTAGAATTCCAAAACATAAATGTTAAGTTAGAGCACCTTAAAAAGAACAATTTTAAACTTGAAGAATTAGAATGACAAATCACCTCTATTCAAGGGGTATCATTTAGAAAAAAAATACACCTTTGATAAATTTTATAGCCAACCCTTAGATCCTATAGTTACTAGCCATCCATTTCTACAAAAAATTGAGACACCAAAATTTTAAATGTATGATGGTAAGAAAGATCTTGTTAAACACCTTAGATTATTTCAAATTGCTTGTAGTGATATATTTCATGATGAAATGCTTCTCCTTGGACTTTTTTCCAAAATTATTAGTAGCTTATCCTTGGA
The DNA here is from genome assembly GCA_028583015.1 of Wollemia nobilis. Taxonomy (NCBI): domain Eukaryota; kingdom Viridiplantae; phylum Streptophyta; class Pinopsida; order Araucariales; family Araucariaceae; genus Wollemia; species Wollemia nobilis. Next base: position 10,821,283 of record JAQPPZ010000465.1, read on the forward strand.
GTGGTACTTCCAGATGCCTTATCATTCCATTAAAAGCTTTAGGGAACTTATGGAGGTATTCATAAAATAATTTTTAGTATATATTGAATAAAATATCACCATAAGTGATCTTTACAAGTTAGAAAAAGCTAAAGATGAAAATTTTACTACTTTCTTAAGAAAATTATGAACTCTTGTCAAAAGGCTCTAGCACATCCCTCCATCAAAAAAAATTCTACATATATTCATACGTAATCTTCATGAACAAGTATCTTATCGTTTATAAACCAATAATATTACTTCCTTTTAGGAAGCAATAGACATGGCAAAACATGTATAAGTTGCCCTTCTACAGAGAGGAAAACTTAAATACAATAAAGAAGATGATAAAATATCTTCTTCTATTAATAAGGGGTAATATAAAAATAAGCATGTCATAGGTGATGGTGTTAATGATTCTTTTTAAACAAATAACATAAACATAACAGTCAGTGCTCTCCAAAAACTTGTCTTACCAAAACAAAATAAACCTAGGCACCAATTCACTAATATGGGTCAAACCCAAACTATTATCCTAAAAATTCTCCTTGACACTAAAATGATAAATCTCCTACCTATTAGACCTCTAGATACCACAAAAGAATTACCTAATTAGTATCGACATGATGAACATTTTGATTATCATCGTGTTGATGGCCATAAAATTGATAAATGCAACACTTTATGTAATGTCATTCAAAACCTTATAGATGATGGAAAAATTATTTTTAATCAGCAAGCCTCACCTAATCAAAACTTATAAATATTTCAAAACCATTTTGCCAACCCATAATTAGAAAGTTGCTAATTATGTTCAAGATCACAATATTATAAGCACCATTTGTTTTTTCAACTTCTCTTATGTTGTAACAAGACAAAAAGCTAAGAAATAATATATGGAATAACCCTCATAACCTTTGTTGGTTCTTTCTTAGAATACAAAAGCAACTTCCTCTAAGAATCCTATGCTAGTTATTAGACCTCTCAGAGATAGTCAAATTACTTATAACATCTAATAATAATTTGAAAGTATACATGCTAAAATATCTCTTTTGGAGTTGCAAAGGACCTCACTTTCCCATAGGGACATCTTCCTCAAATTTTTAAGGGGGCAAAAAGTCTATGAAGATTTACCTCCCAATGATATCACCAATATAATAGGGTTTGTAGGAGTCAATAGTGTTTTCTTAGCATTTTAATAAATTAATATACCTTTATCTTTAATTTTAGGAGATTTACCCCTTTATATAACAACCCATATCATAGAGAAGCTTATCAAGATAGTTTTGGTTGATAATGGATCATTGCTCAATATTTGTAATGTAAATATCCTCAAACACTTTGGATTAACCAGTGAATTTTTACACAAGATTGGCCTCATTATCAAAGCTTTTGATAATGAAGAATGAGAATCTACTAGCACAATAAATTTACCTCTTAAAGTAGGAGCCCAAATATTTAATACCATTTTTTACATTGTGATGTAACTTATAACATACTTCTTGGATGACCATGGATTCATGCTATGAAAGTAGTCCCTTCCACATTGCATCAATGTATTAAATATGAATACCAAGGAAGGAACATCCATGTCCTATATGGCCTTAAACTCTTTTCTTATTACCAAAAAATGGAAGCAAAACAATTTGGATAAAATATTTTCCAATCACTTTACCCAGTCTTGACATTCATGACCTCTTCTCAACCTAAGGAAGATAATAATAAATATGAAGAGCCTCCTATTAACTTAAATGATGATCATCAACCTCAAGTGTAGGATCAAATAAATCTAATTGACCAAAATTAAAGCCCAATTGAAGACTTAGTTAATATCTTTTATTTTCCTCAAGCTTTAGAATTACCAAGTAGAAAGAGGATAAAGGTGCAAATAGGAAGTTATTTTTTTATTTATACTAACACTACCCATGATACTATTGTATGGGATAAGATACATCCATAACAAGAATGAATCATTATCCTCTTCACTATCATTTAAATATGACGATGAAGCTAATTGGTGATGAAGTCATAAAGGAGCTTTGGCCTTTCCTTAGTTCAGGACCTTGGAGGACCGTGTATTTCTCTAACATCAATTTCCTAACCAATGTTCATCCTAGATTAATAACCATCATAGACAAACCTGAGGAAAAAATAAATATTCTAAAGTTCTATTGGTCAAGATACCCTTGTGCTAAAGGGACTTCTTCCCAAGTATTTTATCTTGCCTCCTCACAAATAGAACAATCATCCATGGATCTCGAGGATATTGAAAACTTAGGGGTTTTACTTGCTTCTCCTAAATTTGAGAATGAATCACAATATTAATTGAAGAAACCATGGACATCAACATTTTAAAGTTAAATTTAAATCTTGAAATTAGGTAAAACATTAACTATTGATGAGTGTATATAGTATACTAAAATTTTAAAAGACCTTGGAAATATTTTTGCTTGGACCTATTGGCATTTTTGCCACACTAAATTTAGTTTTGAATTTGTCCAAATATGAAATGCATCCAATGGTGAAATAAAAATTGTGCGAAATGATCTTTAGATATTTTTTTGTTGTAGATCCTTTCTCAATATTTCCAACGATATATTACAATAGACAATCAGGTCAATGGATCAAAAGTTATGGCTCTGGGAAGTTGTACCACCAAAAATCAATTTCGGAAATTTTTTCGGAGAAAATCATTTTCGGTAATTTTTTAGAGAAAATCATTTTCAACACTTTTTTCGAAGAAAATCATTTTTGGCACTTTTTACCAGAGAAAATCAATTTTGGCACTTTTTTCGAAGAAAATCAATTTCAGCACTTTTTTTGAAGAAAATCATTTTTGGCACTTTTTCGAAGAAAATCATTTTCAGCACTTTTTCCGGAGAAAATCATTTTCGGCACTTTTTTCGGAGAAAATCATTTTCAGCTTTTTTTTGGAGAAAATCATTTTTGACACTTTTTTTTGGAGAAAATCAATTTTGGCACTTTTTTCGAAGAAAATCAATTTCGACACTTTTTTCGAAGAAAATCATTTTTGACACTTTTTTCGAAGAAAATTATTTTTGGGTAGTTTCTTCAATGAAATTGATTTTCGGTAGTTTCTCCAATGAAATTGATTTTCAAGTAGTTTCTCCAGCGAAATCAATTTACTCCATTTTCTCTAGGTAAAATCGTGGTCAAAGGTGCTCTAAGTGAAGATCAGTATGGAGGGAATTTCAAGGTCGATGAATTTAATTATTGGGGCAAAGGAGTTAATGTTTTTATAATTATTGTTGATGAAGATTAGATTCAATAGATAGCTAGGGATTTGCTAAAATTAAATGTTGTTTGCTTCGCCCTTGACTCTAGTATGATCCTGTTGATTCTGAGGCACCGTCCATTGTGGTGGATGCTCATTTTTGAGGCACCACCCATGAAGGTAAAAATTCTATCGATGATTCTTGCTAAGTCCCAATATGCTACCAGTTGTAAATGCTCATTGATTTTTGAGGCATTGTTTGATTGGTTCGTTATTGCTGTCAAGGAAGAAAATACTATCGACCATGCCACCGAATTGCCACCATTGCCACCATTTTATTTAATGCTTATTAAATTTTAGGGGCGGGACCCTCTATAAATACTATAAAAATTGATAAGTTTAAAGGATAGACACTCTGCCAAAAATACTTTGAGTTCTCTACATCAATCAAAATATATTTGGCTTTGGTTCCTAGATAAGTGGTGTATGCAATTACTTTCTACCTATCATTTCTGCTATGTTCATGATCTTTGTGAGATTAGTTTAAATTCTGCATTTTCAATTTAATTTATGGTAGAGAACTGAATTTTGAAATGTATATTGGAAGTTATATCTACAAACTGTGAATGGTTCCTATGCTTTTTTTTCTGTTACATGCTAATTGAAAGTTGATTTGAATTTTAGCTGATAGTTTATTTCCACCTTACATTTATGGAGCATAGCCACATTTCCCATTCCTTTATGTCATTTCCCATATATTTTTGTTACCCTAAGCTTATACCAATTGTTATATTAGAACGGGAGCCAGCCCTCTTTAGAGATTGGCCCAAGGGACATCTCTTTCCTTAGATCTTTCAATGTTGGTCGGGTCTAGGGCGCACATATATTATGTACTAAGGCAAATTCGTGACCAACATGACCTATGCCAAAATTCCTAGTCTTGACCCATTTTCATTATTCATCACCTCATTTTATGACCTGATGTTATACCAGCTAAACCAAAATTGAGAAAAAATGCATCTTATGGTTGCTCTTCTAGTCAAAGACAAACTCCAAAAACTCTTAGATGTTAATTTTATCAAGGCTATTTATTTATTCAGATTGGATTTCTATTATCATTCCCATGGCTAATAAATAAGGCTTAATTCTAATTTTCATATAAAATGCTTCTCCCAAAGACATAGCCTAGTATTGACATGATAGTAGATTTTACTGCTACGTTTAGAATGTTATCCCTTATGGATGGATTTTTAGGATACAACCAAATCAAAATTGATCTTGAAGATAAATAAAAAATTGCTTTCACTACCCCTTTGGGAATAATTTATTATCAAGGCATGTCCTTTAACTTAAATAATTTTGGGGCAACATATTAAAGAGCAATGACTTATATTTTTCATGACCTAATGCATGACATTATATAAGATTATGTAGATGACATTTTAGGAAATTCCTTTAAGCATGAAGAACATGTTCATGACTTATGTCATATCTTTTAATGATTGTAATAATATAAGGTTTGATTAAAGCTATAAAAGGATATCTTTGGTGTAATGTCAAGCAAGCTATTAGGATTTATCATATCTCCTCATAGGATCGAAGTAGATCCTACAAAAATATTATCTATTACAAACATGCCACCCCAAGGAAAAATATTGTATCCTTGTAGATTCAATACCAAGGTTAGGTGTGGGAGGATCTGTTGGAACCATTACTTCCCTGTAGGAGGTATCTTTCCAAAGGAGACCTTAAATATTAGGATCTTCATGCAATTAGGCTCTACCTCATGTATTAAAAAGGTTGTTATGTGTTGTGTTGATGCTTAAGTTTTGTATGATGTTTAATGAGTTAATTCAACAAACACCTAAGGTTTTGGATCTCTAATCTAACTCTTTATCAAGCCTTCATAAGATAAAATTTATGCTAACTTAAAGAGAATATCATCTAAAGTATATGCTAAATGCAATCACACAAAATGCAAGAAAACAAGTGCTAGCCTAGTATGCTCTTTTGATTTGAATGATGACTATGATAAGGAGATTTTATTTTCAAGGTAACAAAGGAATGTGCAACAAACAAGCTAACTTAGGATGCAAGATATATGACTTTTAATTATAACCTAAATAATTTTTGAAAGAAAAAGCCTATGCTAAGGATTTTATAAGATAAATGTAAATTGTAATAGATGATTTAGCAAGAAACAAAGATAAAAAAACTAAAAATAATGAAATGACAACAAGCAAGGAGGTGCCAAGTGGCAGTGTTACCTGCAATGTCCTACCCATTTCGAAGGCAAATAAATTTGTCACCCAAAGATCCAGGTTCCTATCTTGGGTTCCAAATTGAAAACTTGAATGTCTTGTTTGTTGATTGCTTTGATATCACGTGATTTATGCAAATATGATTTTTTTATACTTTTTACAATAATACAAATTCTGGAAATAAAAATAGCATCAAACTAGAAATGCTTGTATATTAAAAACTACTCCTCTAATGACTACGAAATTTAAGCACAACCAAGTCCCTATCTGCCAACAACTATATATAATCGAATTTTATCACTTCCAAAGCTTGCTTAACAATTTGCATTTTGATTGTTTATGCACTAGTAATAAAGGAACCATCTATCCACCCCTCCTGTCTAGCCCTAAGTTGGGTTTTCCACAAGAGATACTCCACAAATTGATGTGTGCTATCCAAAAAAGATAGTCTTAACAATTTTTTCATCTGTAACCTACAATTTATCCTTCCAAGTTTGCTTTTCTTCTGGTTCTAAATCACAATCAGCAGCACACAAGAATTTTTTTGATTTGTTATACTTAGCATGATGATCAAAATTATTATCCCTCTTAACACTACATTCCCCAACTACATAAACAGAAGTTAGATTTGGTTCATTCTCATCCCAAGATTCATCAACAAATGTTGTTTTGAAATCAGCTAACTCCTGGTCCACACCTCTATTGTATACTTCTCCTGAAGTGGATCCGCAAGATGAATTAACTTCATCTTCATTGAAATCAACACCATGATCAAAAGGAAATTCATCTCCACTCTCCAATCCTAGGACCTGTGGGTTATCCGGTTCACCATCCAACAACTTGTTGATCCTCTCTATCTTTGAACTCAAAGAAGAATCATCATAAGCTTCAAATTCATCGTACTTAGGATCTTCAAGAACATTGTAATGATCATCAGAATGGTTACTCAACCTGCTATATTTATCAATGGATTATTCTGCATGTAAACCCACAACTACTGCCTCATCATCAAGTTGCTCCTTGATCGAGTCATCCTGAAACTCTGATATGTGTTCATCCTGTGACAAACTATCTTCTAGCAACTCATCACTACTTAAATCATTTTGAGTCACTATATTGTTTACCTCCTGAGATGAGGCATCAATTATCCATTCAACTGTTTCGTTGTCCTGAATCATAGATGGCTGCAACAAATTACTATCACGGTTAGTTTCACAAACATGACCGAATGTCCACTCCTTTCTGCAATTGGAACATCGTCATTCTCTCCTTAACTAATTTTTTCTTATGTGAGGAGGTCTTATATCCTGTGAAACTTTCAAAGCTACTACTTTACCCACCAACTTCTATTTCCCTTTGTCAATTCTTGCTGGGACAACAAGCTCATCCTTTTTAGCTTCAACTGCTAATGGTGGCTTCAACCACTTAGGATGACGTTCTAACAGTGTTGTAAAATTCATATCCTGATCTTGAAACCTTTGCATCAGCTCTATCATAAGCTTTTGAATGGTAGCCATTACCAACGCACTACTGCAACTGTGAAACCCACGATACTACAACTGCTTATTTTTGCCCTCTTAATTAAACCTGTTCATAAAGACTCGACTTCTCCAGAAAGAATGCAGAAGTCAATTTGCCCAAGACAACCCCTCATCCGCTTTGCTGAAGATTGTTGGGTCTCATTAAATGCTAGCAGTCACCAATTTATTCACGCAATTACCTTGAATTCTCTCCAACGGTCCATATACAAACAAAATGTATTGCCCACGATTCCAACCAAGTTACAAGAACATCATAAATAAAATGCCAAAGGTATAAAAGGAGCATCTACGATCAATATTAAATCAACCTATGAGTTTGTAGTTGCCCCTGCAAGGTACAACTTCACTCCAATCGCCCTTAATCACCATGGTTCCAGACTCTAAGAATCTCAACAATGAAGTCGCCCAAATTAGGAGGATGCCAAACTGTATAGGGGTCGATTAACTCCCCAAAGATTATGCCAGGTTTGAAACAAATCGCCCTAAACAAAGGCTACGATCTGGGCATATTAAAATTGTTGTTAAAGTCAACGATTCTATCCCAGACTAACACACCTTTCTGGGATATCATGCTCCGTTCTAGCAAATTCGACCAACAAAAATAAGAACACAATGATTAATCAATTCCAAGGTAATCTGAAATAACTCCAAATGCCAACGATTGGTATGAAGCAACCAAAATAACATTTAATCGATAGTCTGATAATTAAAACTATGAAGTTCGACCCTGAGTGTTATCCCTGCTCATCTTCCAGTATAGGCTACGACTGGCCTAATATATGATATTCTCATCATACAACAAAGTCTGGAATTATAATGTAGGTATTTCCTCATTCAACCAATTCAAACCCTAAAGAAATCTCTGAAACTAAATCGTTCAAATAAATTTTACTAAAAAACTCAAACCATTATCTAAAGAAGACCTACAAATTTTATAAAATTGATAAGCCCTAATGTGAACCCTGAACAGGCTGGCAGGGTAGATCTTGGGCTCTGATACCACTATAATGTCCTACCCCTTTCGAAGGCAAATAAATTTGCCACCCAAAGAGCCAGGTTCCGATCTTGGGTTCCAAACTGAAAACTTGAATGTCTTGTTTGTTGATTGCTTTGATATCACGTGATTTATGCAAATATGAATTTTTTATACTTTTTGCAATAATACAAATTCTGGAAATAAAAATAGCAGCAAACTAGAAATGCTTGTATCTTAAAAACTACTCCTCCAATGACTACGAAATTTAAGCACAAACTTCTTCTAATGATATTGAGCAAACCCAATGAAGGAAATTGTACAAGGATAAGTGTACCCGGAGATCTAAAGGCCTCATATAATTCTGGAAGTTAACACCAGCAACAGCAAACTTATATATTCATTAAATATGCTTGTAATACAATTTCTCCAGCATACTAATTGTTGTTTGGTTGTCCAACAAAGAGAAGACCTCATACAACACAATGAATACTCCAAATGGGAGGCGTTTGGCCTCAATAAGTGCACGCCCTTCACTACAACTGGTACGGCCTGTTAAAAACCCTTCACAAATGACATAGATCCCTTCCAAACTGCTGAAGTGTACGACTGATAAGCTGATCAAAAACTATGAATAATCAGCAATACAAGCTTCTTCAAAACCCAAGCAATCTAATTCAAAATAGCCTCTAATGGTTTGGCCTCACTGGAAACATCTGCAATCTGAAGTAACTCTAAAAATGGCACCAAGTGCACCCCAAAACTCATCAACAACCTGCCACTTTGAAGCTCAAATTATTCCCCGTCACGGAAATGCCACAATCACTCCAAGGATATCTTGCAATCCCAAAAGTGATGTTCCTGCTGGAGGGTTTCGTCTCCAAACAAGCCAAATCTGCCCTTGCCTGTGGTTTTTCGTCACAAACAAGCTGGATATCTTCCTGCAAACTTTGCTGCAAGCAAGCTCCTTTCTCCAAACATGAAATGTAATAACCAAAGATGTCTTCAAATGCTCTCACAACCTCTATTTATTCTTTTCTCGAGCTGGTCGACCCAATGTGGGTAGAATGTGGGATTAAACTTCTTTCTTTTTTACTTGCTTTATGTCAATAATTCATTTACTAATGAGCACATATAATGACTTAACTCCACAATATCACTTAATCATATTATAATCTCCCAAAGTGGCGTCCAAGCTAGGCATTAATAAAACCACATTAAAATATACATTATTTCCTTCAAAATGAGTACTCATAAGCCCCCTAACAAATTATAAAGTCATACTTAGGAGAATAATATAATAATTTAATGACTTTATAATAATTATAACTTCGACGATTAAAAACTCCATGATCGCTCATCCAAACTCACATCCGAATATAGAAATGAGTACCCATTTGGCCAAACTAGCCACTCGTAGGACTTCCGCTCCGCCAAAACCAACTTACTAAAAATAGTAAGTTCCTCGCACTAATAACCAAATGGGTCTAGTCAATCAACTGAAGATATATCTAGATACCCAATTCGGCGAAGAACAACATTCTGCAGTCAATTCGGCCAGAAACTTGAATCACCGACTTACTATAAATAGTAAGTCCTCCCTCAAATCTCATAATGTCCCCAAAAAACTGGCATCCAAAGGCATACAACCATCTGGCGAAACCCCAACATCCTCTGAGAGCATTCTCACAAAAGACAAGCCTGGAAAGGGACATTACATTACCTAAAAAAGTGTCTGAGCAAATTTGCCATATGTTATCAATTCACCACTAGCATTTTTGAAGTTGAATGTCATTTTTGAAACTTGTAAGATTCACATAAAATAGGTCTATATGATTTTTGGAGTCTATGTAATTTTTAGAGAGGTGATAGACTATCTTTGTAGTTGATCAAACATACTTTTAAGACAAAAATTGAGTATGAACCTGATTTTTGGGAGTGAAAGTAGATGTAGAAAAATTCGTCACAACTTGGAAAATTTACTACTAATATTTTTGATAGGAAGCGATGAATTTGCTCTGTGTAATTCTAGAGAGTAAAATTCACCAGTGGCTATAAGAAGTGATAATTATATTCTATAGTAGAGGTTGATTGAGTTTTGGGTCAAAATATTGGGTTATTTGGATCAATTTGGCTTGGAATTAGAGGAGGGAGATGAAAATATCAATCCCTAGGGCCTACAACTTGGGAATTTACAAAATCTTGGGAAATACTTCTAAAATTTTCTCAAACTTGCAAAGGGGAATGGATATGATTAAAAAGGATATGCAAATGGCTATTATATGCCTAATTGTGATTCAAATGAGAATGTGCAAGTGTCTAAATGCTAAGATGGGTCCTAGAATACTTCCTAGGTGAGGTTAGAAGAGATGTAAATTTATGGAGGAGAAGATGGGATGATACAAAAAAGGAAGCTATGTGATATAATATATTTTTGAACTATTGTTATGGATTGAAAGCTATAGAAGAGGCTTCAATATTATCTTATACAAAATAAGGAGCAAGGAAAGCATGCAAATGGAATGGGAATACAAGTAAATTATATCTAGTTTGCAATGATGTTAATGTAAGATGAAAGAGCATGAAATAACATGTAAATAGAGATCTTATTTAAAATGTATGAAAGTAAAAATATGGGCATGAGATTAAATGAAGAAAATAAGCATATGATATTTTAAATGCAATGGGAATGAACATGAAAACTAGCAAAATGGAGATTAATCCTGGAAGTAGATATGAGTTATATGAAATGAAGGTATATGCCTACAAAATAAAGAATATTAGTGACTATTATGCATATATTTAAAGAAGAAATGAGATTAATATACCAAAATGAAAAATAAATGCTTATAAATGAAAGAATTTTGCGGTAAATGGAAGAATGTAAGCACAAATGAGCATTAAATGGCTACAAATATGAATTAGAGATGCTAAAATAAAAAGGAAACAAGTTAGTGAATGGCAATGCAAAATCCAAGTTAGCAAGGCCAAAATAAGAGGGAAAATGCATAAAATGAAGACAAGAAAATGGAAAGAGAGAGGTGCTAAGAAGATATACAGTCCTAAAAAATACCCCTTCTCATTACAAGATTATTACTTTACTCCAATGCCCCCTTGCCTTGCTTGACTTGCTTCAATGCTTGTTGAGAGTGGTCCAAATGAGAGAATGTTGAAGAATATAACATTTTTTGGCACATGCCAGTATACCACCTTGGTACAACATTGTAAATATTAGATTAGGGTTGTGTCTTAGATTAGTTTATGAGTAAATATTTTATGTAATGTAATAATGTGCAGTAAATACACAAGTGTCATGTAAATATGTGTGCAAGTTTTATGAGTGTAAATGTGCACAAGTGTCTAATATGTAAGTGTGCACATGTATCCTTAGATTAGGAAGAGTCATGTGAAGAGTCTAGTACAAGTGTGCATATAATATAGAGTCATGTGTATGCAAGTGTCAAGTAGAGAAGCCAAGAGTCATGAGACTTGGCATATGGAAAGGAAAAGTCAAGTTATCCAAGAGTCATCCTACAATGGCTATATATTACTCCATAGAGAGGCATAGATGAATCAATATCACCTACAGTACCTACATTATCTATAGAGTCTATATTGTCTACATAGAGAGTTTCTATGAGATATTTATAATAGAAAGAGGAGTAATACAAGTTTACATACATTTGAGCAACTAATATTGTAAGTCTTGTTATATTGTATGTTTTAGGCTATTACATTCATATTTCAACATATTATTGAATGTTATTTGATATATTATTAAGCCTTGTCATGTGAAGAGTCTAGTACAAGTGTGCATATAAGATAGAGTCATGTGTATGCAAGTGTCAAGTAGAGAAGCCAAGAGTCATGAGACTTGGCATATGGAAAGGAAGAGTCAAGTTATCCAAGATTCATCCTACAATGGCTATATATTACTCCATAGAGAGGCATAGATGAATTATCAATATCACCTACATTACCTACATTATCTATAGAGTCTATATTGTCTACATAGAGAGTTTCTATGAGATATTTATAACAGAAAGAGGAGTAATACAAGTTTACATACATTTGAGCAACTAATATTGTAAGTCTTGTTATATTGTATGTTTCGGGCTATTACATTCATATTTCAGCATATTATTGAATGTTATTTGATATATTAGTTTTGAAAGGATCCTCAAACCTTTTATAATAAAAACATTGCAAAAGAGACTATCTCTTGGATACAAATAAATAATAGCTAAAGTAGGGAGACATTCTCCATAGGACCATCTAAAAACAAGACCAGAGAAAGTCTCAAAAGGGATTTTGACCTAAACAAGGAAATATCGCTCACAAAAAAAAATGAACTATAGTAGATCTTGTGATTATTTTTAGTATTAAAGCTTCAAAAGCTAATAGTGGTATCAAAGCTACAACAATATTGCTTGCATAATATTTGTTAAGTTGTAAAAATTAGAAAAGATAGTCTTTCCATGGTTGTAGGAACAACTAGTGAAGACTAGGACTCAACTATAATTTTTTCCACTAGGTTGAAGAATAACCAATAAAGAATATAGAATATTTCCACTAGGTTGAAGAATAACCAATGAAGAATAGGATTCATATTTTGAAAAACCAACTCAGAGAGAAATTTGGTCATTCAGGAAACCAACTAACCCTGTTATTGATTTGAAGAGATAGAACCAACTTAGGAGAAATTTGGTCATTCAAGAAATAGCCATCCTAACATTAATAGATATTTCAAGGATAGAAAAATTCCTAGCAACTAGTTTCTATCAAAAGAGTTGAAGAAGTTGGTACAATCAAGCTATCTTGTTTGGAGTATCAGGGAAGTTTATTGTCACCTTGACAAAGAAGAAGATTCAAGTTGCATCAACTTGAGATATTGCTATGATGAATATTGATCTTAAAAAGTGAGAAGCTTCCTATAATAGATAGAGAATACTTTCATATTTTAGTGCTGAAGAAGGAAATTTTTTTTCCTCAAGTAGGGATTGATTAAAGTTGCAGACTATTATAATTTTAGGTCTCAAAGATAGACCTTGATAAAAGTTGTAGGTCATTAAGATATTGACCTTGATAAGATAGATTGAGTTTACCTATTTCAAGAAACTATTAGAAATAGAAGGTATTCTATAAGATTGATTATAGTCTTGAAGGAAAATACCTTGATAATAAGCTTGATAATTGGTCCAAGAGAAGAGGCCAATATTGAAAGATAAAGACTCTTCAAAGATAAGAGTTTGTAGATTAGAAAATGAAAAAAAATTGAGACCCTTCAGGGAAAGAGGTCCTTATATAGATTTGTGGCCCTTATTAGAGAAAAAGAAGTCATATTTGATTGAGAAAGGAAGAAGGAGTTATAAGGAGAAATTTTTTAGAAGAGGTTAAAAGAACCAACAAGGCTTGAAGTTTTTTTAGGAAGAAAAAAATAATGATATAGACTTGTGAGGTCATTATTAAGAAAAGTATTTAAAGGAAAAGTTTGTAAAAGATAAGTTTTTATGAGAAGCTTGTATTAGATAGAAGAGAGAAGACTCAAGAATAGGCTTGAAGAAAATAAGCCTAATATTGAAAGTAAGGCAGACATAGAGGATACTATAGAAGACATAGATTAAGGAGACCTATTAGAAGAGCTCCAACAAGACTACTTACACCGGATTTGGGACAATCATTGCCATTTGATGACAAACCCATAAGACAAAATAAGAAACCTAAGAAAAGAGGTCCCATAGAAGATTGAAGATACAATGAATGAGACCCATTTGAAAGAGATCCATCATAATAAAATTTATTAGTCCTTAGTAAGAGAAGATACCATTAATCTAGCTTTTTCTATAGAGATATAATGCAAGCAAAGAATACTTGATAGCAACAAGGTTTAAGGTAGGACAACATTGAAGACATAGTATAAGGTAAAAAGCAAGAAAAAAAGTAAGAGTATTAAGTTTAGAAATTTGAAAGCATCAAGTTAAGAGAAGGAGATTTGAAGAAAAAGGTGAAGATATTTGAATTCCAAGAAAGAAAGCATTGGCAGAGTTAGAGAACCATAGTCATTACAAAAGGGCACTAAAGCATTCAAGGTTTTTAAAATTTCTTTAAAGTTTTTTAGACATAAGAGATTGAAGCTAGTACATAACAATTAAAAGATAATGTTGGAAGGAAGTCTTGAAGCCACCTAAACCTGCACCAAAATACAACAAAGAAGGTATATCAAATTGATAGCCAAGTAAAATAAATATTAGCATTAATCTAAGTGAAGCATTGTGCATCGAGCCAAACAAAGAGTTGAACATATAAGAGTCTAACATTGAGTGAAAGCATATTTAGAACATAGATATGAGCAAGAGCCATCAAGTAGCAATGAAATCTAAGAAAGACTAAGTAGAAGTTTAGATCCAAGCACTAGTCAAGGTACGCAGGAGCTGATTTCCAACCAAGGTGCACAGAAGTCCAAGGGATGTAGTAGAAGCTTAGATTTGAGCTCTAGCCAAGGTACATAGGGGGTCGAGCATCAACCAAGGTGTGTAAAATACAAAAGAATGCAAGAGATCGAATTTCAAGCATCAAATCAATATACATAGGAATATAGGGGCCATGAAACTCTAAGAGTCAAACATCAAGTCGAGTTACATAGGGTCAAGTCGAGTTATGTAGGGTCAAGCTGATTAAGAGATGTGGGATGTCAAGGGATAAGTGTAAAGATAAAATATGTAGAATTCCAAGGACCAATCATCAAGCATAGAGTAACAAGGGCTAAGCAAGTGAAAAGACAAGTGTCTAGCAAGTAACGCAAAAAAAATTGTGCTAAGGTTGAAGCATGGAATTAAGGAGGAGACACATTAAGTGTGAAGACAATGAAACATTGAAGTGAGAAATGCATAAAGTACATGTAATATGAATATCAACTGAAAGGACACCTTGCCATGGAATGTTGGATGTAATGACTAATTTGGATAGAGTTTCGAGTGCAATGTGAGGAGCTGAAATATTTTAGACAAGCTGAAGTGAAACATTCACCAAAATGCTTAAATACAGTACTTGCATGAAGTGCAACACACATTCCAATGTAGGCAGTGATTAATGAAATGATCCAAGGATTCTCAATAAGTTTCCCATGAAGTTGAAATTGTGAATCATTTAATCGCCAAGTGATTCAAATCAAGATTGCCTGAGAAGTCGTCATGTGCAACGTAGAGGTATATTAGGGTTTTAATTAATTTTTGAAATTTAAATGTTTTCTAAGGTTTAATAAGAGTAGATGGAGAGATAAGAAGTTTAATAGAGTAATTAATACCTTAGTTATTTTTTAAAGTTTTGGAGTGATAAGTAGATATAGTGAATGTGTAGTTTGAAGTTTTTTCAAAGTCATTTAATATTTTTATTTTTATTTTTTGATATTTTTTTTAAATCAAAGATATATAGAATATTTGTAAATTATTTAATTTTGGAGAGATAAGGAAGTCTAATTCAAATTTAGGAATATTAAATTTGCAAAGTTCTTATTTTCTAGTTTCTAAATAATTAGGGAGACAAGGAATTCTACTTCATAGGTTTTTGAAAATTTAGAAACTTAAAAATTATTATTAAAACCTAGGAAGACATAAGGTAGTCCACATAAAAGGAAATTGATTAAGACTAATTAAGAAATTAGTAATGTAAAAGACATTATGAAAAATTTCAAGGTCAAAGTTCACTTAATATTCTTCATAACTCTTATCAAAAATTCCTCCACTTAATAGGTTTTGAGACAATCAAAATAATTTTGAATAATAAGGGAGGCTAAATAATACGAAGCACTTACCTGGTCAATGTGCTTCCAAATCCTATACTCAAGGATTGGCTTAGGATCCTCCCAACTTACAAATGGGGGTTTCAATGTAGATTTTAAAATTTTCTCTAAAGTTGGTCCTATGTGCTGAGTAGATCTATCTAAGGTTTTAGATATTTTGATTTCCAACCGTTGTTCAAAAGCTACCCTCATTTGATTTTGGGGCTCAATTTGGGCTGATTTACCTTTCATATCTACCTTAGTCTAAACTTTCCTCATCAACTTCTTTGTTGAACATTGACCTGAGAGATGACCCAAAGCTTTACACTCAGTACAAAAACTTGGTTGATTTTCATATACAATTTGTTGTATTCGAGTACCTAGACTTGAGACCAACTTAATAGAATTTGGTAGATCTGCTTCTAAATATGCATTAATACACATTCTAGCATATATCAATCTTGACCTAGCTCTTGTCGGTGCATCAATGAGTATGAGTTCACCCACTCACTTGGCTATACCCCATAACACATCATCATGCAAGTATTGGCAAGCTAGACTAGGTAACCTGACCCAAAGGGGGTTGTGTTTATCCTCTGCAAATCAGGATAGAAGTTCAAATTCCACCTTTGAAGGAAGATACCACACTTTCCAAAGAACCATGGGCCCCTATTGAGCATATTTTTGAAATCTTCTTTACGATTAAATTTAAACATTATGAAGGCTTTTGGGAATGCCACGATTTCCAGATGGTGTTGAGACCTTCATTTGAAAAATACACATCTATAAACTGCATCAAGATCAATATAGGACCCTAAAATATTTCCAACTAGGTTAAGCACACCATCCTCAATAGTAATTTTAATCAACTCCTCTAGAACCCTAAGTATATCTTCCTCCAATAAAATGTTAAAAATCACTTTTGAACCAATGTTCCTTGAGCCATCTAAAACGTTGGTTCCATGTTCAAAGGTTTTGTGAAAGGCCCTTCCAATGGGATCCCATCACCTACCAGAGTCCCATAAACCTTGCCACTTGGAATAAGCTGAGACTCCACCCCTTGATCACGGGAAATAACCATTGCCCTACCAAAACCACCAATAAGTTACCCACCACCGATCTTACCCATAATAACATTCCCTCCTACAACACCAAACCCATATTCTACACTTCCTTCCCCCATAAGACTGTTCATACCCCCATCAATTTCATCGCTCGCACCACCATTCTTGCTCATAGCACCTCCATCACTCACAGCCCCAATCCCACCCATTGTAGCACCGTTCCCGCACATCGTAGCATCGATCCCACCCATAATAAATTACAACAAAATTAAACTCTTATCAACATGCAAAACCATACTTTATGAGAAGAAAAGTTCATAACCAAAATCTATAGCAAAGGTAATTTTAAGAGATATATTATCCCTAACTTTGATATAGATTTTGGTTTTGAACTTTTCTTCTCATATGATATTATATACCATACATCACTTTTTAGCCTTGATATACATATTAATTTTCTTGTATTATTCTACTTATATTATTAGTATATTTTTTTGGTAGGTGGTAGAAATTATATTATATGGATTTTAACTAGTACCCAAAACCAGAAACATAAGCATATGAGAAAAAGTAAGAAGAAAAGCACAAAATAGAGTGTCTACACCCTAGCCGCTCCATGAGCCAAACCAAAGAAAAAATAGACCCATGCAGGGGTTGTTTAACATAAATGCAACGATCGAAAGAGATTCCACATAGGGACTAAGGACACATGATTTAACGTGGTTCACCCAATGTGGGCTACTCCACGGAGAAAATATTCCTTATAAATTTTTCTCAAATAAATTCTCTTGGGAATCCTTTCCCTACAATGTTTATGGACCTCTATCCAAAGGAGACACCAATCCCCTAATCAAGTTCGTGGATCTCTATCCATAGGAGAACTCCTTTCTCCTCTGCTCTAGTTGATGATCTTCTAGAAGAACTGTTGCCCCCACTGCTATGGCTAATGGATCTCTATCCACTGAAGACACCTATCCTCACTACCCTGGCTAATGGATCTCTATCCACTGGAGACTATCATCCTCTATACTCTATCACCTCCAAAGCTCTATCTCAAATCTGCACTAAACACAGTCCTTCGGTCTAGCACAAATCTATCCTCAATATCTATCTCTGATCTGGCACAAACCTATCCTCAAATATGTACCAAATTCTATCCTCAAATCTATCCTCAATCTCTATCCTCAAATATATCCTCAAATCTATCCTCAATATCTATCCTCAAATATGTATTGTAAGCTTCCACAAAATCTCACACAAATCTATCCACAAGTCTTCTCTAAACTTACCTCTCAATTCACTAACTTACCAAATCTCTCAACAATCCTCACTAGAACTTATCCAAATATTTTCTCAAGTCTTCACTAAGACTTACCTCAAATCTGCTCAATAAGTCCACACTAGAACTTATCCAAAACTCATAGAAACATAAAGAGAATTGTTAGAGACTCAATATGCTTCACATTCATCACAATGCTCAATCACTTTCAATCACTCTTTTAGAAACATATAGAGAATTTTTAGAGACTCAATATGCTTCACACTCATCAACACTCAACCTCTTTCTCAAATCAATTCAGAATATAGAACAATTTGTTTCATAGAACTTGAACTATCACCTTAACACATCCACTTGACTAGGCTCAACCAACTCTACTCAACCAATCACTCAATGAAATAATCCTTGCTCACAAACCCTAGTCCAAGCATATGAACACTCACTCAAATATTTCCAACAATGCTTATCAACCAATCTCACATAACAATGATACTCATGTTCTTTGCAAACCCTAGTTCAAGTTCTTCACTCAACTCAATCACTTCAACAACAATGCTTATAAAACAAGGTTTTATCAACAACTCTTTATTCCAAAAAACCTTGAAGCATTAATTCAAAACACACTCAACAATGAAAACCTTAACCAAATCCTTTTCACTCCAACTTAGCATTCACAACATTCAACAATCACTCACTAGGAAGAATATGCCCATACCTTTTGTTTGATGTAGAAGTGCCCTTAGAAAACCTATCTAAATCACAATTTCCTTCTTTCCAATTTCAATGGTTAGATGACAAAATCTCACTCTTAACACTTTCTCAAATATTCCTTAGACACAAAAATACTCAAAGCTCAATTATGCCTTATTGCTCCTTTTGAAATTAACAACCATCAAATCATACATGAAAAATAATAATTCCTTGGATACACCTTATAAACTCCAACTTAAAATAATATCCAACACCACACAACTTCCTAAAACACCTTACTACCCTTTCCAAACACTAAAGCAAATAACACCAAAAATTTAATTTTGCATAACCCTTATAACTCCCCTTACAACCTTACAAACCAAATAAAAATGCAAAAATTAATTTTTAAATACTCAACAAACCCTTCCAAAATTTTTGGTGCTCAATTTCAATGCATACCTCTTACTTCCCCCAAAAGGGGTTTCGGCATGATTCGATCCGCCATCTCCCCAAGCCTAAGCGCCTTAGCGCTTGGGAGTCCACCGCATGGGCTAGTGATGCCCACGTGAAGGAAGAAACACTTCCTTCACCTTATGCCTTAGTACGCCATTGACTTCCATGAAAATCACAATGCTCACTCTTTACTTGGATGCAACACGATTCACAAGGTTCACATGTATTAAAAATCGAAGGCATGGTAATTTTTCTAAGGTGGGATGATCCCCCTTTTTATACACATTTTTGGAATTTTGCTCCCACATCAACACTTGGAATTCAAATTTCAAAAATTTGAATTATAATTTGATAACCCACCTTAGGGTTATAAAAATTAATATAAACTAACTTATAATTAATATTAAAATTAATTAATAATTAATTTAAATAACTTAAGTAAATTAAATTATAAATTAATTTATAATAAAAATTATATTAATTAATTTAAAACTTCCCTTTATAATATTATAAAAAATATTATAATATTATTCACTTGGGCTTCTTCTTTTGCACTTTGGACCATATCGACTTCCTAAAACCGGGTCTTGATTAACTGAAAATAAACTATCCTTTTGCACATATTGGAGAACCTAATGATGATGCCCACTGAAACTACCATTGATTGGTGCTGAAAGCTTGACATCAATGACCACTCACTCTTGACATCAATGACAACTCATCTACTCAAAATGTCCAACAATCTCCCCCTTTGTCATTGATGGCAACCCAAATTCTTTTTACCAAAACTTGACCTTTTTCTTGTTTTGCTCCCCCTGGGACATTGCTCCCTCACTCAATGCTCTCTCCTTAAACCAAATCTCTCCCCTTACTCAAATCTCTCCCCTTTGACATCAATGGCAAAGGGTCACCTTTGGGGCTCGGGGCTAAGAATGAGTCTCTTAGCTTAGCCCCTCCCCCACCTCCTCTTGAGGTGGTTAATTCTAGGGTGGGAGTATTACTCCTAGTTTTCCTTCGAAGATACTCAAAGGTCTCCTTTGAAAGTGGCTTAGTGAAAATATCTGCTATATGTTCCTTTGTAGTAACATATTCCAACCTGACATATTTATCTATCACCTATTCTCTCAGAAAATGATACTTGATCAAAATGTGCTTTGTCCTGGAGTGCATCACTAGATTCTTTGAGATACTTATAGCACTTGTATTATCACATAATATGGGAATAGGATGATCATGTTTTATCTTGAAGTCTTCTAGAGTTCGCTTCATCCATAATACCTATGTACAACTAGCTACCGTTGCAATATATTCTGCTTCTATTGTAGATAAGGATACTGAAACCTACTTCTTACTTAGCCAAGAGACTAAACAGTCTCCAAGAAAGAATGCTCCTCCACTTGTGCTCTTTCTATCATCAATATTGCCAGCCCAATCTGCATCTGTATATGTTGTGAGTGTGAAACTATCACTTTTGGGATACCAGAGCCCAAAATCCATAGTCCCTTTTAGATACCTGAGAATTCTCTTTACTTCTGCCACATGTGTTTCCTTAGGTGCTGCCTGAAACCTTACCACTAATCCCATTGATTGCACTATGTCTGGTCTTGTAGCTATAACATACAACAAGCTGCCAATCATAGATCTGTATAATCTCTGATCTACCTCTAGAGATTCATCATCCTTACTTAACTTGCATCCTGTGACCATGGGAGTACTTACCGGTTTGCAATCCTCTAACCTGAATTTCTTTAGCATCTCTTTTATATACTTGGTTTGTGAGAGAAATACTCCTTTCTCTGATTGTGAAATCTGAAGTCCAAGAAAGAAGGACAACTCACCAAGCATAGACATCTCAAATTCATTTTGCATGTTCTTAGAAAATTCTTTACACATCTTATCATTGTTTCCCCAAAAAATGATGTCATCAACATAAACAACCATAATTAGTAGATTATTCCCTTCATTTTTTATGTATAAGTTGTTGTCTGCTATTCCTTTTCTGAATCCATGTTCCTGAAGATACTTATCCAATCTTGAGTACCATGCTCTAGGAGCCTGCTTTAGACCATACAATGCCTTTTTCAATCTGCATACATGATCTGGTTTATCTGTTAATATGAATCCCTCTGGTTGTTCAATGTAGACTTCTTCTTCTAGAACACCATTTAGAAATGTTGACTTAACATCCATCTGATATACCTTGAAGTTTTTAAAACTTGAGAAGGCTAAAAATATTCTTATGGCTTCAAGTCGTGCAACTGGAGCAAATGTCTCATCAAAGTCAATTCCCTCTACCTATGCATAACCTTTGCACACTAACCTTGCTTTATTCCTTACTACCTGTCCATATTCATTTAGCTTATTTTTGAATACCCATTTTGTGTCGATCACATTCTTGTCCTTTGGTCATGGAACAAGTTCCCAAGTCTTGCTTTTCTCTATCTGATCTAATTCCTCATCCATTGCCTTAATCCAGAACTCATCTCCACTTGCCTGATTGAAGTCCTTTGGCTCAATCTTAGATAGCAAAGAAAAATTTGCTTGTTGAGATGGTGTTATTATCCTTCTCCTTGTCTACCTTTCATCTGGATTCCCAATGATTAGATCTTTTGGATGATGCTTCTGTACATATCTAGATGGAGTTTTAGGAAGAAGTTTTTGTGTTTCTTCTTCTTCTTCATCCGATTCCTCATGAAACTCTTCTTGACAACTTCCATCTTCTTGATACACAATTTGTTGAACTGGTTCTCTTGAATCTATCTTCTCATCAATTGTTACATTTATACTTTCTACAATAGTGTGTGTTCTCTTGTTGAAGCATCTATAGGCTTTACTCTTAGAGGAATAACCAAGGAAAATTCCCTCATCACATCTTGGGTCAAACTTGCCTAAGTTTTGATCTTCTCGTCTTATGTAGCACTTGCTTCCAAAAACCTTGAAGTGTTTTACAGTGGTCGGTCTTCCTTTCCAAAGCTCATATGGAGTCTTGTGATGGTTTACCCTCATTTGAGCCCTAGTGATTATGTATACTATTGTGTTGACTGCTTCTCTCCAAAATCCATCTGAGAGCTTAGACTCATTTAACATAGCTCTAGCCATATTCTCAATAGTCCTATTTTTCCTTTCAACTACTCCATTTTGTTGAGGAGTTCTTGTTGTTGAGTATTCTCTCTTGATCCCATGTTGTTCACAAAACTCTACAAATTCATTTGAGGTAAATTCTCCTCCTCTGTCAGATCTCAAACACTTAATTCTCTTGTCAATTTCATTTTCAACCAGTTCCTTAAATGCTTTGAATTTTTCAAAAGCATCTGACTTCTCTTTCAAGAAAGCTACCCAAACCATTCTGGAGTAATCATCTATAAACAATATAAAGTAACTCTCACCCTGAATACTCTGTGTTCTGGTAGGACCACATAGATCAGTATGTATTAGACTCAATGGCTCAGATGACATATATCCTTTTGACTTAAAGCTTGTTCTAGTTTGCTTTCCATGTTGACAAGGTGCACATAATTGTGTTTTGTGGCCTTTTTATTTTGGGTAAATCTCTGACAGCTTGCTTATTGCTTATGTTGACTATGTTGTCAAAATTCAAGTGACCCAATCTTCTATGCCACAACCAACTCTCATCTTCTTGTGATAGAAAGCACTTTTCCCCTTTGATCTCACTAAGCATGTATAGATTGTTTGGGGTTCTTCTTGCATTGGCAATGACTTTTCCAGTTTTTGATTTTCTTATCTCACATCTATCTGGGTGGAAAGTAACCATATGCCCTTGATCACAAAGTTGACTTACACTTAGCAGATTATGTTTTAACCCCTTAACATACAACACATTTTATGTTCTTGTTTTCCCATTATCTAAACTTAGAGTTCCTCTTCCACCAATCCTTGTTGATCCATTATCACCAAAACTTATTGATCCTCTATTGGTTTCTTTTAGTGCAATGAATTTGTCTTTGTCTCCTATCATGTGACTAGAGAAACCACTATCAAGATACCATTGTTCTTCTTTATCCTGAGCATGAAGGGTTGTTTGAACTAACATTGATCTAGCCTTTACATTTTCCCTTTCATATTTCCTAGTTGTTGAAATTGTTTTTCTAGACTCAGGAAGTATCATTTTACACCATCTAGCCTTGTGCCCAAAATTATTGCATTTGTAACATATAATATCATTATCCATAAGAGGTGCAAAAGAATTGAAATTTCTATTGACATTGTTTCTTGCATGACCAATACAATGTATAGCTCTATGACCATATTTATTACAAGAAAAGCAATGACCATGGAAGAAATTATGTAACCTGTTTGGATGCCTTTGAGATTGTGGTGGAGTGCTTCTCCTCTTATGATTAACTCTCATCCAAGGTTCTTCTTTGCTTTCTTCCTTTCTGATATCCTTTGCTTGCCTATCTTTGTTTGAAGTTTCTGCTTCTTGAAGACTTGATTCCTTTTTCTATTTCTCATACTCTACATCTTGTAGTGCCTTGGTCCTTTCAACTTCATTCCTTAGATAAACAATTTATGCTTCCAATATTTCACATTCTGTTTCTCTTGTTCTTAATAGATCTATCATATCCTGCTCAATTTTCTTTCCTTCTTCTACCTTTATCTTGAGTTCTATGAGATTTTGTAGAAGTTCCATCCTTGCTTCTTCATCCTCTTGAATTTGTTCCTTCAAGCTTGAATTCTTCTCTCTAATTCTTTCCAAATTCCTGAGAGCAGTAAAGAATTCTTCTTTTATATCAAACATGGTCTCTTCTTCATTTTCTGAAGTCATGTGTGTTTCTGATGGATCCTCCTCCAAGCTGTTAGTCTTTTCATGGAGAGACCCGCTCTGATACCAATTGAAGAACATGTGCTTATACTGAGAGGGGGGTGAACAATATAAGATAAAACTTTTTGCTTTTTAATCCAAATGATACCATCAACAATATTAAAGCAGTAAACATCACACAAAGCATCACACACATGAGAGACATGATTTAACGTGGTTCACCCAATGTGGGCTACTCCATGGAGAAAATATTCCTTATAAATTTTTCTCAAATAAATTCTCTTGGGAATCCTTTCCCTACAATGTTTATGGACCTCTATCCAAAGGAGACACCAATCCCCTAATCAAGTTCGTGGATCTCTATCCATAGGAGAACTCCTTTCTCCTTAGCTCTAACTGATGATCTTCTAGAAGAACTGTTACCCCCACTACTATAGCTAATGGATCTCTATCCACTAAAGACACCTATCCTCACTACCCTAGCTAATGGATCTCTATCCACTAGAGACTATCATCCTCTATACTCTATCACCTCCAAAGCTCTATCTCAAATCTACACTAAACATAGTCCTTCGATCTAGCACAAATATATCCTCAATATCTATCTCTGATCTAGCACAAACCTATCCTCAAATATGTACCAAATTCTATCCTCAAATCTATCCTCAATATCTATCCTCAAATCTATCCTCAAATCTATCCTCAATCTCTATCCTCAAATATATATTGTAAGCTTCCACAAAATCTCACACAAATCTATCCACAAGTCTTCTCTAAGACTTACCTCAAATCTGCTCAACAAGTCCACACTAGAACTTGTCCAATCTCATAGAAACATAAAGAGAATTGTTAGAGACTCAATATGCTTCACATTTATCACAATGCTCAATCACTTTCAATCACTCTTTTAGAAACATATAGAGAATTGTTAGAGACTCAATATGCTTCACATTCATCAACACTCAACCTCTTTCTCAAATCAATTCAGAATATAGAACAATTTGTTTCATAGAACTTGAACTATCACCTTAACACATCCACTTGACTAGGCTCAACCAACTCTACTCAACCAATCACTCAATGAAATAATCCTTGCTCACAAACCCTAGTCCAAGCATATGAACACTCACTCAAATATTTCCAACAATGCTTATCAACCAATCTCACATAACAATGATACTCATGTTCTTTGCAAACCCTAGTTCAAGTTCTTCACTCAACTTAATCACTTCAACAACAATGCTTATAAAACAAGGTTTTATCAACAACTCTTTATTCTAGAAAACCTTGAAGCATTAATTCAAAACACACTCAACAATGCTTACCAAACAATCCTTTTCACTCCAACTTTGCATTCACAACATTCAACAATCACTCACTAGGAAGAATATGCCCATACCTTTTGTTTGATGTAGAAGTGCCCTTGGAAAACCTGTCTAAATCACAATTTCCTTCTTTCCAATTTCAATGGTTAGATGACAAAATCTCACTCTTAACACTTTCTCAAAATATTCCTTAGACACAAAAATACTCAAAGCTCAACTATGCCTTATTGCTCCCAACCATCAAATCATACATGAAAATAATAATTCCTTGGATACACCTTATAAACTCCAACTTAAAATAATATCCAACACCACACAACTTCCTAAAACACCTTACTACCCTTTCCAAATACTAAGGTAAATAACACCAAAAATTTAATTTTGCATAACCCTTATAACTCCCCTTACAACCTTACAAACCAAATAAAAATGCAAAAATTAATTTTTAAATACTCAACTAACCCTTCCAAAATTTTCGGTGCTCAATTTCAATGCATACCTTTTGCTTCCCCCAAAAGGGGTTTCGGCATGATTCGATCCACCGTCTCCCCAAGCCTAAGCGCCTTAGCGCTTGGGAGTCCACCGCGTGGGCTAGTGATGCCCACGTGAAGGAAGAAACACTTCCTTCACCTTATGCCTTAGTACGTCATTGACTTCCACAAAAATCACAACGCTCACTCTTTGCTTGGATGCAGCACGATTCGCAAGGTTCGCATGTATTAAAAATCGAAGGCATGGTAATTTTTCTAAGGTGGGATGATCCCCCTTTTTATACACGTTTTTGGAATTTTTCTCCCACATCGACGCTTGGAATTCAAATTATAATTTGATAGCCCACCTTAGGGTTATAAAAATTAATATAAACTAACTTATAATTAATATTAAAATTAATTAATAATTAATTTAAATAACTTAAGTAAATTAAATTATAAATTAATTTATAATAAAAATTATATTAATTAATTTATAATTAATTTAAAACTTCCCTTTATAATATTATAAAAAATATTATAATATTATTCACTTGGGCTTCTTCTTTTGCACTTTGGACCATATCTGACTTCCTAGAATCGGGTCTTGATTAACTGAAAATGAACTATCCTTTTGCACTTATTGGAGAACCTGAAACTGATGTTGCCCACTGAAACTGCCACTGATTGGTGTTGAAAGCTTGACATCAATGACCACTCACTCTTGACATCAATGACAACTCATCTACTCAAAATGTCCAACAAAATATGGCCACCAGATAAGTAGTTCTGTCACTCCCATCATTAGAATTTTTGAGGTGAGCATACCTCTTAGGGCCGGTTATGCATTTCCAAGTTGACAAAGCAACATTAAGAACATTTTAAAAGAAATTTTAGTGCCATATGAAAAGATTCCTGTGACTAACCCAAAAATTGGTGAGCAAATAAACAAACTTTTTTTCTTCCTGATACACATGGTAGGTTTTAGTGTTGCAAAAATTCTGCATCAAGACCTTAGCTTCTTGAATAATAGTGCGCACGTTCCATGAAGTAATTATGTCGATGATGATAGAGTTTGTAACATTCATGGAATCACCTTCAATTTATAAATTTCCCATGTAATATCTGATAACTTCTAGCTCTCTCCACAATGCATGAGCTTCAACATAGTGGCTAGTTTGGATGCCCATAAACTTAGCATTGGCCACTATGGGTTACCCATTGTGATCCCTAACTAGACCTTTGGAACTCGCTACACTCGGATTTCCTTTAGAAGCACCATCATAGTTAATTTTAAGCCATCCTACGGGAGGAGGATTCCAATGAGTGCCAATTCTGGGATGGGGATTAGAAGGAGTAGAGTTGGGACTATGGGAAATACTGAGGGAATGGAAAAGAGTGGACTCAAGGGTAGACTCAGGTGGTTTGGTGCAAGGGAAAAACTTATAATTTTCAATAGCAAAGGTGATGGCTTTTTTGGAAATAGAGATAGAGTCCCTGAGTGTTTTTGAAAATATTCTATTGTTTCTTTCGAGCTATATTTGCCACAAGAGATGATGGAGATAAATTTTCCACAAAGAAGACAACCTAAAATTTTTGAAAGGCATGGGCCACTAGAAGAAAAAAGCAGTCAGGGAGTTGGGTTGGGCCCAATAGATGTGAAAGGTGGACATGAGATGATCCATGGCATATTGGAAGAAAAAACAATCCGTAAATATGTGGTTGACAAATTCCTAGGTTGCCAAGCAAAGATGACATCTATTAGGAACAACCATCCCTCTCTTCATGATATTATTAGTAGTGAGGATCTTGTTTTGGATGGCCAACCAAGAAAATACAAATTTAGGTATGAGGTGTTTAAGCCAAACTAGATTGAAAGGAATGAGAGAATTTTGGGTAGTGAAAGTCAATAGATGAGAAGATTTGATAGAAAAAAGACTAGAGTTAGTTTCTTTCCAGAAAGAGGTATCATGAGACATACCAGATGGAATTACATTTGCCCTTAGTAATATTGATAATTCTATGACAACATTTGAAATTTGGGAATCAACATTTGCAATGTGGAGCTCTTTCCATATTTTGGGTTGGACTGAAGAGTCTATGAAATCAGCCACCTTTCTACCTATGAGAGTATCCAAAAAAGGTTGCACCACTGAGACTCCATTATTCTCACTAAGTGTTTGATTGGAGATCCACCTATTTGACCAAAAAATTATCCTATTTCTTGTTCCAAGCTGCCATATGGTTGTCCTTTGAATAAGAGGTTTGGTCTAGAGGATTGATTTCCAGAAGGTGGACCCAAATTTAGGAATATTTTCATCCATAAAATTATAGATGTGTGTTATTTTTATTGATTATGGATACCCATTCAAGATTGCAATTGGTAAACACCTTCTAAGCCTACTTGGCCAACAATGCCATGTTCATATTACTAATTCTTCTAAGACCCAACCCTCCCTAACTTTTGGGTAAGCAAACTTTTCCCAACTAACTAGATGAAACTTTTTTTATCCTCTAAACCTACCCAAAGGAATCTCTTCTGAATCTATTCAATTTTGTTATAGACAGAAACCGGGGCTTTGAAGACTAACATAAAATAAATAGGAATACTTTGAATATAGACCATAGTGAGAGTGACTTTGGTTGCTTGGGATAGGAGGGCCCCTTTCCAACCTGTAAGCTTTTTATTGATTCTTTCAATAACATTGCTCCACATAGAATATTTGGGGAAACTGGTGAACAGGAAAAACCCTAAATAGACAGTGGAAATCTCAGATATGACACACTAAAGAATACAAGAAATCATGACTTGTCTAAATAGTGGGGTATTGAGAAAGAAAACTTTACTCTTGGTATAGTTTATCTTTTGCCTTGCAACCTCTTTGTAGAGATCTAAAATACCTTTAATTGACTTTGCTTCTCAAATTGAAGCATGGGTGGCTAAGATAGTGTCATCTACAAACTAATGATGAGAAAGGGGTCTCATGTTGGAAGCAACTTGAATACCAGAGATTGTGCCATCCGAGCAAGCAGCTTTGAGAGCTCTTCCAAGGGATTTAGAAAGAATAATGAAGAGAATAGGTGATAGGGATCCCCCTGCCTAAGCCCTCTATTGCTTGGGAAATAACCTACTATAGACCCATTGACTAACATTGAGAACTAGGGGCTAGAAATGCAACCTTGAATAAGTTTGACCCACTCTCTATGGAAACCAAACTTGAGAAGGACAACAAGCAAGAACTCTCGATTGATCCTATAAAAAGCTTTATTCATATCAATTTTAAGGACCAGGGTAGTTTTTTTGTTGGTAAAGAAATAATGGAGGACTTCATGTAAAGTTATGATACCATCAGTTATAAATCTTCCTTTTATCGAACTGCCTTGGCAGGGATCTATGATTTGGGGAAGAAAATCTTTCACTATGGATGCCATAACTTTGGTTAGAATTTTATAAATCACATTACACAAACTTATGGGTCTAAAATATTCCATAGATTTGCACATATACCCTTTAGGAACAAGAGATATGAAGGTAGAATTAATACCTCTTGGAATGGATTTTGCATGTTGGAGTTCAGTGATTGCCTTGCACACATTTTTCCCAATAATATTCCAAAAGGTTTGAAAAAACTGAGGGGAGAAACCATCAGACCTAGGGACTTTATTAGGGTTTATAATGAATAAATATTGCTTGATATCATCTGAAGAAAGAGGCTTGATGAGCGAGGAATTCATTTTTGGAGTGACCAGGGTAGGAATGTGATTGAGTAATTGATTCTTGGTTCGATCAAAATTTTGGGGCTAGGTACCCAAGAGATCTTCAAAAAAAGAAGAGGCTTCATCTCAAATTTCAAAAATATCCCTGGTAATGGAGTCGTAACCTCTGGTCAATTCCCTGATTTTGTTTGAACTTATGTGCTTGAGGGTGGAAGCGTGAAATTTTTTTGTATTGGAATCACCCTCCTTGAGCCAAAGGGCTCTATATTTTTGCCTCTAGAACATCTCTTCTTTGCCCAAAATGTTATGATACTCTGCTAAAAGTTGTTTCTCCTCAACTTTGATTTGGTCACTCAGTTGACCATTATATATTTGTTGTTCAATACTTTTTAGTTTATCCATAATCTGCTTTTTGCTTTCAAAAATATTACCAAAAACTTCCCTATTCCAGATTTTGAGGTTTTCCTTGACAACCTTGAGTTTATGGAAAACTTGAGTAATGAAAGACCTAGAAAAATCTTGTTGCCACCAATCAGAGATTTGGTTACGAAGATCAGGGTGTTGTGTCCACATGGCTTCAAATTTGAAAGGAATCTTGAAATTGGGACCTTTGTTATATTAAAAAAAAATGGGACAATGATCCAGATCCAACTCTCGGGAGACAAATGAGATTAGCATCACCCATAACAGGAATAGCCTCTTGAGAAAGAAAAAATATGTCAAGCTTAACTTGGATATGTTGATCCCCAACTCTCTTGTTGCTCCATGTGTATTTTGCTCCTTTAATTTGAATGTCCATTAATTCACTATCAGTTACAAAATTATGAAAATCTTCAATGCTTTTGGATGGAGTGATATTTCCCCCTTGCTTATCTGATGTTAAAAGAGGGGAGTTAAAATCTCTAGCAAGGATCCACGAAAGAATTTTGAAAGCATTCCTCATGTATCTCAAGGTATACCATAAGGTATTTCTACCGGTTGGATTTTTGGGGGCGTAAACATTGGATAAAACCCATGAATAATTGTTGTCTTTATTGTGGAATAGAATATTCACAACTCTATCCGATGAAAATATTATTCTACCTTCAAATTTACTGGAATCCCATAGATAAATTAATCCCCTTGAAGTGCCTTGAGTAGGGCTAAAATTGAAATAGCTATTCTTCCAAATAGATTAAGTAATTTTTTGTATTTTATTTTGGTCAATCTTTGTTTCTTGCATAATCATGATAGTGGGTCTGTATTCCTTCCT
Organism: Wollemia nobilis; assembly: GCA_028583015.1. Lineage (NCBI taxonomy): Eukaryota > Viridiplantae > Streptophyta > Pinopsida > Araucariales > Araucariaceae > Wollemia > Wollemia nobilis. Next base: position 10,852,124 of record JAQPPZ010000465.1, read on the forward strand.
CAAAGTGAATGCAAGTCTCTACTTGACAGCACTATTGAGGTCTCTCACATTCCATGAGAGGATCCTCATTTAGAAATTTTGGAAAAAAAATTGCCTCCCTTTGACTGTTGTAAGGGAGGTTTTGATATTTTTTATTCATCTTTCTCCTGATTGAAAAGGTCCTAAAAAAGAATCTTTTGAATGCCATTGACAAATTCGTTATATGTTTCTTTATTTTTTTGGTCATTTATGGAAGGCCTTCCTTTTCTTCTCAATGTCGATATCCAAAAATTATTTCTTGTAACTTCTGGTGTTGATAGGGTTGAACTCAGGTCTGGTTGAGTTAGGGTTACAACTTTTCAGAGTTAGTATTGACAGGAGTAGGACTACAAATTATAATATGCCCTTCGGAGGTAGGCAGAGGTTTAGAAGTAATATGGTAAGGTCTAGATCTGGATAGAGAGTGGGTTTCCCCTTGGACAACAGTGACAAGTCCAAGGGGTACAAACTCATGCAATAGGGTTTCATCAAAGGGAACATAATCATAAATAAAATATTTAGCTAATACACCAAATTTGTTAGGGTAAGTAAAGGGATAGCTAACCTTAGCTTGGTCGTCCACTAGATCTAAAACTACAACTTGCTTCCCCTTAAGTGTAGCCAAACTCGAATTCTTTTTTTGGTAAGGCCTAGTATGGTTCTACTTTCCTTGGAACCTATCGCCTAGACGCCCAACATGGGACCTGGAGCTAGCCATTTCTTTAGAGGGTTTGAGAGATAGGTACTGAGCTTTGAGGTGACCTTGAGTTTGGTACTCAATACAAAAGCAGACTTATTCTCATATTCAATAGATTGGCATATGTGATATGATATGTAGACCAGATTAATACGGGTCGGTAGTTGAGAATCCAAATTTGAATTAACACAAATTCTTGCATGAATCATGCAAATTTGAGGTTTAGTGTCAGGATCGATAGCTACTAATTCTCCAATGGATTTAGCAATGCCATGCAAGATGTCTTCGTGCCATAACTAGATAGGCAAATTTGGAAGACGAACCCATATAAGAGCGTAGTTAATACTTTGAGTTTTCGAGTTGAAATATTCACCTCACTTCCACAAAAAAAGACTTTTTTGACCATAAAACTAGGGCCCGCTTGTGAGTATTCATGAGACAACATCCTAGTTATTAAGGCGGATCAGGAAAAAACCTGGAGATAGGACAACCAGCTCCATGTTACCTAGGGTTCTCCACTTAGAAAATGCCCACCACAATATGGACTCCATGTCCGATCTACCTCCAATAAATTTCTCAACCAGAGTATGGGACTCAAGAAAAATATATTCAATCATGGTCTCATCAAGGATAACCAGATCTTCACTATTGGGAAGTAAGGTGTTGATATTGCTTTTTTTTGGAAATAAATTTCTCTCGCCCTTTCACTTTTTTAGCAAAGATGAGCAAGGAGGAAACAATATCTTTGGGGGCCACTCTGTTTATCCAAAAGATCCGTGCCATATTATTATTATCTTAATTTTTATTATTATAATTATTTTATATTAAAACTTGTATAATATTTTAAAGTAGGGTATAATATTTTATGATAGTATAAAACTTTAAAAACCAACATTAAATGTCTCTCAACTCACTTGTGTAAGTATTAGTAAAATTTCTGTTGTTTATCATTCCTCTAAACTTAATCTCCGTGACCAAAAGTTGCCGATTATTTAAATTTTAATAACATTCTTAGAAGTCACTTGACTTTTTTATAAAGCAATTTGCTATTTCTCTTAAACAAGAGAAATTGCTATTATAATTGTTTGTTATAGTTTTAGTTTATTGAGGGCATTCGTGAACCCGTAACTTAGTTTATTTTTTAAAGAATGATAAGAAATACAACCCCGTTCTCTTTCATTTAATAAAAAGTTTCCTTAATAAAAACTTTAAAACATATTACGACTTCACAAAAAGACATTACTGTAGTTTTTTTGTATTAATATGCTCAGCATATAGATCATCTAATTCAGATATGGAGATTGGAGAATAACGTCGTGCATAACTGTGTGAAAGAAAATTGGGGGCTTATCAGTTGCTGAATTTACCTGTAAATGACCTTATTTTTATTAAAGAAACACAATTAGTTGAACATAAACTCTCTACTAGTTTGATGAATTACAGAATTTACGAATCAAAAATGTCAACTTACATTTTTTTAAGAGGCAATATGATGCATATATAAAAAAGAAATATTATATGATTATTTAACAACCAATAACCTTTTTTATAAGGTGGATTAAGGGTTTTGAAAGTTGTTCCTAACTTTTAGGAGAGTAAATTAATTAAAATAAAAGAATAAAGATATTAATATGGCAAAAACAATTTTTTTTATAAGATAGATTAAGGGGTTTTGAAAGGTATAACAAACTTTTTACAAGAGTGGATCAATCAATTAACTAAAAATAAAGAATAAATATATCGACATAGCACAAAAAAAAATTGTAAGACAAACAAACAACAAAAACTACACAAAAAAATAGGACAAACAACAAATTTTCCCAAGAATCACTACACCAAAATGCTCCTGATTTAATATTTAAATAAACCTTGAAATTTTAAAACTTTAATATCGATTCAAGATTTAAATTATGTGAAACTAAATTATACATTATTTTTAATAACCAACCAGAGTATAGTCGGATATATTAGCTAGCTAAATAATAGCTGGATATATTAGGTGAATAATTTGTTTTTAAGATCTATATATACCTGTTATCTTAGGATATTACAAAATAAAAATGGCTGTACTTTAATGTTTTTAAAATAATTATTATAAAAGATTTAGCCCTTAATTGTGACTTCCCTGGGCACAATTGCGTTTTTCGCCATAGTGTTGTTGGCTGCAAAGCCCCCTGTGAGCGGGTAGGAGGGGAGGGGACGTTGTCACAGGGGACGTTGTGTGGTGTGTAGGCGGACACGTGGACGCCCAGAGCAGCTCTGCCGGAAGGATCTAGATTATTGGACCATGCTGCGTCCCACTCCACTGCCTTGGCTGTGCTACACGCCACGCTTGGCCCTCCTGGAACTGTTAACCTTGCCGAATTCTGCACATTTGTAATTTCCACTTTTATATCACTACCTATCCTATACTTACAAATAACATCTGAAGAACGCTCAACAAGTCCACCCACCTGAGGAAAAAATCTTTCAAATATCATCCTGTAGTAGTAAGCCTCCTTACTCGTGGGTGTATTGTGAGGAAATACGTACTTGGCATTGCCCAGCATTATGTCTGTCACCTGAAAATCAACCCAAAAAAAAAAAAAAACTTTTACTTGGGGCCCTCCAAATCTACAAATTAAACATTTTTTCGGCAACCTGCTGTTTAAGAGAACACATATACAGAACAATTGCTGGCTAAAATAAAGAAAAAGCTGTCTGGAAACGAAGCGTAGCCGCAAGTGTGAAGAGTGAGAGAGCAATTTTGAAATTCGGGGATGTAAAGAAAGAGACACGCACATGCGCTGCAGCGTGTGATTTCAAACCATCAATCCAACTGTAGCCAACCCCGTCACTGAACTGCTCCTTTTGTCTATACAGAATGTGCTGCACTAACCACGGCCTCAAATGTTAATTAAAGTTTCTAAAGAAGTATAACCGTAGGTAAATCTCGGCGTGGTCATGGTCAAACCTTTGGAAGATAAGGATTTTCTTCGTCATCGAATGCCTTGCGCAAAACCCACTTCTCAATCCGGCCTACGTCAGGCCTCACCTGTCACAATTTTTCTTATTCCAGTCAGATCGAAATCGAATTCTCAGATTTCAGTCTTTCTCAGATATCTATGTAATTAGGGTGGGTTTTCAGTTTTTTTTCCAAAAATATAAATTTAAACCATTGTAGAGCGTAGTGGGTACACTTATGTAAGTAACCTTGTATAAAAATATATATTATATTATATTATATTATATTATATTATAGAAAAGATACATAAAAGAGTGAGGAGACATTTTGACGTTGAAGCTAACCATTTTCCACTCAGGATCAATGTCCATGGCAACGTTAATAAATTCCTTGTCTAGAAATGGCACACGCGACTCTAAGCCCCATGCCGATGTGGACTTGTTGGCCCTCAAGCAGTCATACATGTGTAGCGCCTTTATCTGCATTGGATCCACGATTCACACATTCCCACATAAAGTTGAGCCCCCCTAAAGTCAATCGAAGGGCAGTAGGCAAAGATAAAAAATTCAGGGTGTGCTGACCTTGCGACAGGTTTCGCGATGAAATTCCTCTTTGTTAGGCGCCTTGTGGAAATACAAATAACCCCCAAATATTTCGTCAGAGCCTTCCCCAGAAAGAACCATCTTTACTCCAAGAGACTTGATCTTACGAGACATTAAAAACATTGGGGTGCTAGCTCTTATTGTCGTTACGTCGTATGTTTCCACGTGATAGATAACGTCCTCGAGCGCATCTATGCCGTCCTGTCATGCAATGAAACATTACTTATATTCCCCTCTCCAATACATTAACATAAGAAGAATCACAGCTCTTTAGAAGTTACGACTAGAGATGGACGCAAATGCCTTAAATTAACGAATAATACCTGCACAGTGAAGTGAAATTCCTGATGAACAGTACCGAGGTAGTCTGCAACCTCTTTCCCAGCCTTCAGATCTGGTGACCCCTGCTTGGATGGAAAGCAACATGTTACAAAACGGAGTTTAGACTTTTATAAGAGAAAGGGTACCTGCAAATAATAATGAGACCTAAGAAAAATGAGACCTTTAATCCGACACAGAAAGAGTGGAGCTGTGTCCCCCACAGTTTGGCGGCTTTGGTGCTGGCCAAATGGCGGGCAGCAACAGCAGCAACTAATGAGGAGTCCAGCCCTCCTGAAAGAAGTACTCCGAAAGGAACATCCGTCATCAGCCTTTTTACTACGGCCTGTAATTCATCGTCGTTCAAAAACCCAGTTTAGTTAAACGATAGACATCCCAAGGAAAGTTATGTATCATTTCAAAAAACTGACAGATTTTGTGAAGGACTTATGATTTTTATTAGTCGACATTATAGAGAGCATGGAACAAGGATGATTCGCACATTCTCAAAAGCTCGTCTTAAAACCAAGGAATCATATGGAGTCGATGGAATTTTTTCTGAGAACCATGGTGGGTTGTACCATCTGCGTAAGCCTCCTGTAACAACCATCATAAACAAATTCAAATCATAACTTATACAAATTCTTATCCCAAATTCTTATACAATTTCTTATCCTATTGCTATGTACATACCTTCTTTGCTGGAGAATATATGGCCGGGAGGAAACGCCTCAAAACGTTCACAATTATCATTCAAAGCTTTCATTTATGAGGCAAACCAAACAGATCCTGCAAGGATAAGAGTAATAGGAAAGGAATCAGCCCATAAAAGCTAAATTATGAACCATATGTATTTAGTGTACTACTTACCATCGATTCCCCATCCGATATAAAGGGATGTAATTCCAATGGCGTCTCGAGCGACAAGGAAGCTGCCATCGCGTGTGTCGAGCAGAACGATCGAAAACATCCCATCCAACATGTCCACAAAATCCTCTCCATGCTCCTCGTACTTGCATAACAATTCACAATGGATTTTATTATAAACAATAAACAAGCCTTTGCAATTAAGACCCTATGAATATTTACATCCCTTGGAGAGCGGTACCTTGAAAAACAAAGTTAGGCAAACCTAGGTACATATCCTCTTTAGCAGATTACTTACTAGATGAGCTATGACTTCACAATCACTACCAGTCCTAAAGGTGTGAGATTTCAGTCCTTCCTTCAGTTTCTCGTGATTATAAATTTCTCCGTTGACCTGCCATGGCAAGGGAATATACATCAATACATCTAAGGATAAAAATTCAAATCTGAAGAATTTTTTTTTTTTTTTTTTTTTTTTTTGCCGAAGTCTGCACGGCGCTGTTCGGACAGCGCAGTGCGCAAGTCGGGGGCCCGACGGACTTCGCCCAAACTAGGGCGAAGTGCGAACGTCGGCCACGCCGACGGACTTCGCCCGAAATTGGGCGAAGTGCGCACTTCGGCCGCGCCGACGGACTTCGCCCGAAATTGGGCGAAGTGCGCACTTCGGCTGCGCAGCCGGACTTCGCCCAAACTTGGGCGAAGTTCGCACTTCGGGGCCGCAGCCGGACTTCGCCCGAAACTGGGCGAAGTTCGCACTTCGCGGCTGCAACAGACTTCGCCCGAAATTTGGGCGAAGTTCGAACTTCGCGGCTGCGACGGACTTCGCCCGAAATTTGGGCGAAGTTCGAACTTCGAGCAGCCAACGAACTGTGCAGGGTGAAGAGGGGACTGAGGCCAACTTCGGACTTCTCGTGCACTCGAGCTGCTCCAGTCTTAGCCGCAAACTTCGGAAGCAAACTTGGAAAGCCGCTTTAGACTTGTTCTTCTTCCGCGGCTGCCGCTGGGTTTGCCTGGCTTGGCAACACCCGTATGAGAGGAGAGAATAACCGGAACAGAGAACAACAAACTGCAAACCCTAAAAGATGCCGGAAACAAACAGCAAACTTTATTTATATTAAACGGGGGTTACAGAGTTCCTCAACCGAGGAAATTACAATCATCTGCAGGCTGTGCTGCAGGATAAGTTAAACAGACAAAATGTCGAGTCGGCTGCTCAGACATTAATCAGCTGAGTCAAACTGCTCGCTGAGATACTTTTCTTTGCCTCTGCTCCTTCTTGCTCCTTCTCTTTTTCTTCTCTTCTGCTTCTTAAATCTGAAATACCCGAGACGCCTTATATAGCCGCGGGAAGAGGAGGATTGGGGTTTGTCCTCTGACAGGTTCTGACAGGCCCTCAACTAGGGTTTCGACCAATCGCCGCACAAGCGTCACATCTGTCAGAGGGTAGGTGCGACGTCATGTCAGCCCTTTGCCGGGATCCCGGACTGCGGCAGCGCAGTCCGACTTCGCCCATGTCTGGAGCGCAATCCGGTTTCGCCCAAGGTTCGGAGCGCAGTTGGGCACAGGCGTGAAATCTGGGTTAATTTTTCTAACAAAATCGACATAGATAAAGCTTTGAGGCAACTGCTAGAGAGGCCTGGTATTCCTTAAAATCTCCAATAAAACCCTTATTATAACACGATTCTTCGATGTCACAGGAAAGTGAGACGACTAAAACACAACTGAGACGTTTCAGGAAAGTGAGACAACTAAAACACATATTGCACTACTTTTATGGTGTAAATCCATTCGTATCAACTCTAAGCAAACCTGTACTTTTGATATAGTGCAGATATATTAAACACTTTAGGCACAGTGGAATCAAGTAAGTAAGGAATAGGAATTAGAAAAAAGAGGACTCACAGTAACCACAATCTTCTCATCTTCATTGTATAGTGGTTGATCTCCAGAGGTAGGATCTATTATTGCCAATCTCTGGTGAGCAAGAAAGGCGTTCTCGCTCTGAAACAGTCCGCTCCAATCAGGGCCTCTATGCCTCAGCCTGCACACACAGAAAAGTATTAACGTGGAACGAAACTTTAATCATGAAATATACTTGCGCCTTTGAAACATATTTCGCCTACTATACGTTAAATTTTTATACCCTTATCCGTTCAACGGCTAACGTGGGAGGTGATTGGAGTCCGTCAAAGAAAACTAAATAAAATATTATACTAAATTAAACTTTTCTTTCGTCGAACGTAACTTTACCTAAAACTCTAATCAAGATATCCTATAAAAATATGTAACTTTACCAACGTTTGATATATTTAATTTTAGATATTTTCGACTAAATTATAAATGTATGATGTGGGATATATAAGGTTAATCTAGAGATGAAAAAAAAAAAACAGCAGAACACTTTCTTATAAAAATATAAAGGCGAAGAGAATAGATGGATACTCTTGTTTGCACATCATCAGCATTAAGAGGCAATTCCCAATTTCCCTTCCTAACAAATATTTCGGAGTATCGCTTAAATGTAAACCGACAAAACCGAAACAATCTACTAATTCTTACCAAGCAATAATAAACTTGTGAAATTTTACACGACTATACCTGCGGGAGAGTTCTAATACTCTAACACGCTTGGCATAGGACGTGTCTGAACAACCCAACACAGCTAAGATTCCGCACATATTCACTGGCTTGCTTTACTACAGCACTAAAATTAAAAAGGAGCTCGATATCTAGATCGCTATGGGATACGAAGAAGATCAAGAGCAAGAGCGCTTTGCATTGAGGAAGAGGAAGAGCAAGAGCTCAATTTATAGACCGATTTGGACTTAGTGTGGAAGACATCTAAGTGAAAAGAAATTTATAGAATTCCGAGCCTTGTTAGCATTTTCCATCCCTGGCATCACATGGCGTTTTCTGCCAGTCCTGAACGTGCATTGAGTGACACATCTTCTTTTGCCAAGTTCTTATCTCATACATTTAGACATATATTTTTTATTATATATTTTATGATTGAAATTATATCTATCTATTTTTAATATCACCTACTAAAAAATTAATATCTTCCAGATTTTAGGTATCATCAATTTATCACGTCAAATTCGGGTGTTAACAGTAACAGATACGCAACCGGGATGATGCGCATATAATCTGCTGATACGCAATCCTCTAAATCCATTGTAAAACTCGATTATCTGTAACAATAACAATAGTTTCATTTGATCCACCATGATTATACATTCCTCTAATTTACATAACGAAAAATATTATGCATTACATATCTTAAAATACTTTAAAACATAGAATATATAATATGTGTGGTAAGGGGAAGAGAAACACAAAGGGCCTTTAAGGATATCCAATGCTTTTCTTCCTCTTTTGTTACTTTGAGGATTAAGAAATGTTACTAGCTAATGACTAGTTTGATGGATTAATTAGAGAACACCTACATTTCCAAAGAAACTATATTTTTTTTAGAGATTCTTTTTTTGTTTAGCTTAAGCGTAATCTAGTCGAGATGCACATACAAGAATGCAACTTACTTTGAGGATTAAGAAATGTTACTAGCTAATGACTAGTTTGATGGATTAATTAGAGAACACCTACATTTCCAAAGAAACTATATTTTTTTTAGAGATTCTTTTTTTGTTTAGCTTAAGCGTAATCTAGTCGAGATGCACATACAAGAATGCAACGTACAAGAATTATAATTAAAATGCTCTTCGATGTGATAATAAAATAAAATAAATTTTCTTTCAATAGCAAGGGTGCAAGAGGGCATGCAATAAACAAAACCTAAGGTGTAAGCTACATTCAATTTTTATTACAATGTTAATGCTCAAATGATTAGATTAAGATGTATCCCCTATATGATTAAGATTGACTAGTTCATTATTTTCTCTTTATTGATTTTAACGATAAATAGAAAATAGAAACTAATCTAAGCAAATAACAAACATAATATAATTCCTAAATGACAAATATTGGGGAAAAAAAATGTTTTTTCCATAATGGAAGAAGTGTCACCTACTCACAAAAGTGGCATTGGTGTTATAGTTTGTTGTTGATGTTATCACCAAAACTTATAAAATAGACAAAAAATTATGGAGTGAGTGTAGAGGGGCTTGTTTGATCTAGTGGAAGATAGTTAGCTTCCTTACTATAGTGATCAAACCCCTATTCATATGATAGAAAGTGCTAAAAATAAAAAAATCCTAAAATAAATGTTATGATGACAAAAACACAACTAGGCAATAATATCATTAACACTATCATTGTTTGTGCTTTTTCTCTGTGTAAAATAGAGATCAATAGTGTGATCAACCTATAATCTGGTGATGTTATCACTTTTGAGAGTAGAATATTAAGATTAGATGTAAGATAGCTTAAGATAATGATGACAATGATGAAGGGATTTGACCTAGAAGGGCAAAGGCCCTATAAAGCAATAAAGAGATGAAAAATTTCTTACTTAAAAAATATTAAATGCTAAAAAATGAAATACTATGCTAGATGCAAGTGCAAGATAATAAATGCAAGGAGTAGCCTAAAGATTAAAGCTAAAGATAAAAGCAAAGAAGAGCTATTAAGCAAAGGTAAAGGGGAACAATACAAGCCAAGATAGTAGGTTATTTTTCTCTTTTTTGGAAGCTTGTTGGAAGCTCACTTATTGCTTGGTGGTCCTCCCAAATTCTTGAGCTTTATGCTTTGGTGTTTGATGATGATTTCTTGATTGAGATATTGCTTGTAGGCTTTGCTTAGATGCATGAATGCTTAATTAGAATGACATATTGAATGCTTGAAGGATGAGAGCTAAGAGCTTAGAAGATTGAGCTAATTTTTTGGTATAGTCTTACCATGTAAAATGCTAAAATACCTATGATTTAAGGAGATTTTGACAGAGTTTTTGTACTTGGAAAACTTGACAAAATGACCACCTGAAGGGTTGAATTTATAAGCATCCATAGCTCCTTGTGGGAGGAGATGCAATGAATACAGACATGATGAAATAAGGTAATGATTTGAAAGGGATCAAAAGAGGATCAAGATGAAGATCATGAGAATGGAAAGTCTTGGTCTTGGGATTTTTTTGCAAGGATGGTGGATCAAAAGGTATGATTAGATTCATTAGTTATGAGAATATTGAAAGAAACAAGGAATCACATCTCCAAGATTTGACACATGATAGGTTAAAATTGTTGGGAGGCACTAAAAGTAGCAGTGTTATCACAAGATGGTCGTTGAAGATCAAAACATATAAGGAGAGGTTAAAGTTCAAATTTTGGCAGAAGTTCTAGTAGGGTCATGGTAGCACCACTAGCGCTACCACTCATGCCTTGACATTATCACTCTTGGAGCAATAAATGCTCCAAATTTGGGCATAAATAAGGTTGAGTTAGTTTGAATGGTTAAAAGGCTATTTGATGAGGGGAATGACAAACTTGATGATTAGCCCTATGGTCAAAATTGAGTTTCTATATTTGCCCCATTTTGATGCATTTATTACATAATAAATGCATAAAAAATGGATGTAGATACCCAAATTTTGAGATAGAAAGATTTGTTATTGCTTATAGTTGATGATGCTAGATGAGGGATGTAGATATTACTTGCTTAAAAGTGGTGTTAAATATTATGTTTCAAATAGCATTAAAATTCTACCTTGCTCTAGTGTGTCCTCTCATGTTTACGAGAGAAAATAAAGTTGGACTAAGAAAACTCAACTTGATTATGATCCACACTAGTGTAGTGATGAAATATTAGGAGATAGGTTGGAGTTGGAAATATGAGGTTAATGATGAAGGACTAAAGATGCATGATTAGATTGAGAGGAATACATAATGTGAGGATAGATAAATTAAATTTTAAAATAGATTTGTTTGCATATTAGATTAAGAGGGTTGATTTAGATTAGATGGGCATGGATATGATGACCGATGTTAAATTAAATATGATTAACTAAAATTTGCTTAAAATATTAAATAATTAAATATGAAATATGAAAGATAAAATATGATATGAAAGAAAGTGATTTTGAGGGACACAAAATTCTACCAGAAATTATTATTTTTTAAACAGATACAAGTATGTATGACTATATACAAGATTTGCCTTTAAACAAAGCTTCATGTCTAAAGGACTTTTGTTGCTGATAAGATTTACCTTTAAGTAAAGATTCATGCTTAAAGGAATTCTTCTATAGGAGTTGTTATTGGCATTTGCCAAGGGGGATGTAATGCCATGTTGATATTTACCTTCAAGCAAATACATGTTTGTGTGACCTTTAGACACATACTTAAAGGAATTTTGTTAGATTTGCCCAAAGAACTTTTGGTTAACTTACTATGATATAATATATACATAGCTATATATAATATTTACCTTTAGATAAAGCTTCATGCATAAAGGAATTTTTTTGCTAAGATTTGATACTAAGACTTACCTTTAAGAAAAGCTTCATGCTTAAAGGACTTTTGTTATTGCTTTGCTTTTTAGTTGTAGGGTGTTATGATTTGTATTACCCATTAGCTTTAGGGAATTTTGATTTGATTTACCTACTATATTTAGGGAACTTTGATTTACTTTGCTCGTTAGCTTTAGGGAATTTTGATTTACTTTACCCATTAGCTTTAGGGAATTTTGATTTGCTTTGCTAGTTAGCTATAGGGTGTTTTGATTTTTCTTTGTGTGTTAGATTTAGGGAATTTTATTTTGCTTTGCTTTATAAATTTAAGCTATTTTTATTTTATTTTCATATTAGCTATAGGGAATTTTTATTTTGCTTTACCCATTAGTTTTAGGGTATTTTGATTTTTTCCCCTTAACTAGATGCTTATTTGCTTGACCTTTAGACAAATATTTAAAGGGTCTTTTATTATATTGATTTACCTCATAGAGAAGTATCACAAAGAACTTAAGATTGATTGGTGTGGCAATGAATGATATCCCTAGTTATCCCCACATAAGTTGTTATGTAGGAGATCAATAGAGTATGATATTGATAGGGCTATCAACACCTACAAAACCTTACAATACTCATAATGTGGTCATTTATGAGATAGAAGAAGTTTATTTTATCGAATTTACCATCAACACCTATGAACTTCATAATATTCATCATGTAGCAAGAGAGTTGTAGTTCTGAAGACTTGATAAATATGATTTGAGACAAATTAGATTAAACTAGATGTTTGATTCATAAAAACTGATAGAGATAGATCAAGAGAGGTAAATGATTGCACAAACCTAGATTTGATTTGCAAGGATGGGACTGGGAGGATCCACTCACATCAATCATCTAGTTTAATGCAAGAATGAACTATTTTAACTAGGATCATCATTTGCACCATCACAGATCCTTGAATCAAGAACTAATAGGGTATTCTAGGCTTAGACAAGCATGTGCACACAAGTAGGTATTAAAAAATGCAAAATGCAAGTAGGTAGTATCAAGCAACTAAATGATACATGCAACCAATATAGACTCAAATGTGATAGATTTTAATATTCATTATATTTATTAGTTATTTTTTTCAAGTGTGGCAAGGTGGTAAGCTCCTAAACCAAACTTAATGGTTATGATGGATGGACCTAGTCAATTAGACTTAAACTTACCTTTGATCTTGGAATTGACATCAATGTACTTCTGATTCTCTTTGATAATGAGATCACCAAAATTGAAGGAGCCATATTATACATTCTTCCTATAAGTATGCTTAAACCTTTGTTGATAGACATGTAGATTCTCTAGGACATGGATTAATTTTTGTCAAGCATTTGCAACTAGCTAAGATAGGTTAGTTGATATTTGTCTTTGATAGAGGAGTCCTACAAGAAAATGCATAAGAAAGACATTTCAAACTTGAAAGGAAAGACAACTTTATTTCCATAAACCAAAGCATAGGGCATCACATCAATGGAAGTTTAAACATTGATGCGATATCCCCACAAGGTGAGATGAAGCTAAAGATATCAATGTCAACTAGTTTTGTTGATAATATTTATAAGGAACTTTATAAGAGTCTATTTAGAAGTTGTAGCTTGGCCATTACCTTGAGATAATAAGGCATTAACCATTTGTGTTGAATCTTGTACATAGCATAAATTTTATGGACTTCCTTGTTCTTGAATATTGTTCTATTGTTACAGATCAGCCCAAAAGAGACATCATAGCAATAAAGAATCTAGTTAAGGATAAACTTGGAGACTTGGACTCTAGTTTTTGAGGCTACAGATATGTATTTAACCCATTTGGTTAAGTACTTAGTATTTTTAATGATAAAATTATACTTGTTAGACGACAATAGGTTGATCATCCAAGTTCTATCTGAGACCCAATGGAAAAAGCCAAAGGAATATCAAGGGTTAAAGAGCTTAGGATGGAGCAAGGATAATATTGTCATGATTTTGACACTTATAACACCTCTTGACATAGTTCAAAGGTTCCTTTTCTATGGAGAGGTAATAATAACCCATCCATAGGAGTCTCTTGGTGGTGGAAACTCCACTAAAATGACCACTGTGTGATCCATTATGAATCTCTTTGATGAATACTTGGGATTTGGATGAGTTTAAGCATCTAAGGGGAATACCATCAAAAGAATGAAAATATAAGATATCACCAATGATAACATGTCGACAAACATATTACTTAATATTATTAAGATCGTTATGGTTTAAACTAGTAGGCAACATGCCAAACCTAAGGAAGATAAAGATATCATTTTTACCAAGGATTAGGAGAAGGAGATGCTTCTATAGAGATGACTCATAGAGAAAGCTAGATATATTGTATGGTTGAGGACTCCCTAATTTATTAAATGATTATTTTGGCTTATTCATTGTCCAAATCTAAAGGGACAAGGAATGCAACTATGACCATAACATCGACATGGCAATTGCTAGATCAAGGGATAGCTTTGACGATGATTTCATCAAAAGTAGATATTAGATTAGAAATTATGTCTTTATATGGCCTAAGATTTTTATATTTCATTTGATAAAAACCATTGACTCAGTTTAGATAAGCTCTTAAGAGTTGTAGGATCTAGGGATGGCTAATTTTGATCGACTGACTATAAGATAGTGATATTCATAATTTGGGGAAAATATCCTCTAAAATAGAATTTATTTTGATTTAGATAGTTTGAGGGACCATCTTGAGGAGAATTGTGTGGGTCTTCCTTTGTCTCACAATGATATTTATTAGTAATCATCTCAATATGGGCTAGGGCTAGAAGATTTATACTATACAAATGTGTAACATAAGAAGAGTTAGGATCTATGGGGAGCTATGACCCATTTTCATCATCCACATCCTAATTCAATCTGTTTAAGAAAATGATGTTGTCATGGGATTACCTAAAGGAAGAGCTAGCTCCATATTCATTATCACACAAAGAGGAAGGAAAATAGGTTGACTATAGCTGGGGATGTACCCAATCCCATATGCTCCCATCCAAGCATCAATATCTAAGGGATATTTGATGCCCTATTCATGTAAGCCTAAACCTTTGCCTTAATATCCTATGTTGGAAAGCATCTAATTTAAAATGGGATATGAGTTTGATATCATGAAGCATACTATCATTCAACCAAGAGAGGTTTAATACCATGGATTTGGTCATCGTTAGTAGTACTGATGCAAATAAAGGAACAAAATTCAATTTGTATTATTTTACCCTTGTTACTAGAAGGTAAGCCTAAGATTTATGGAGATGGAGGAAGCTTGGCTAGGTCTAAAAATAACTTATTCTTATCTTGATTATTGTTGTAAGGTTGGTTAAATTAAAGGTTTGAGATTTCAATTTGCTATTAGGTTGATTATTTAAGGTTAGATGTCTTAACACATCATTTATGGGAAGTTGAGAAGAAGAAGATAAATAAGGTGGTTAAAGAGATGGATTGAGAGAAGGGTAAAGATGAACCTTGGTATTTTCAACCTTGATCATATAACAAAATGTGAATGGCTTTGGGTTGGCTAGAATGTGATATGTCTTGCCCTAATATAGATATTTTAGGCACTAATGAAGAGTTTAGGGAATAACCCACATCACATGGATATATGGCCTTATAAGAAGAATAGTATAGGTTAGGTCACAAGGAATGACATAGAAGAAAGTATTGATATTGTAGGGATACAAATTAAGGGGTAATACTGTAGTGCCTCTAGACTCACATTCTCCATTATCAAATGCCCTGATAACAAGATTATATTTCTCCAAATATTGTTGGGTTAGCCCAAAATTACTGATGAATTTTAGTCTACAAGCATTGAGACTAGATCCATTATTGACTAGAATTTGCTTGATGAAGGTGTTGCTAATATGGCTTGTGATGTATAATGAGAGATATTCAACCATAGAGTATGGTAGGATATCATCCTAATAGAATTATATGGTTACATGATTGACCCCAATGGGTCCCAACATAGAAGTGATATCATTAGGCCTAAGATATTGAGAAATAATTTGTTCATTTAAAAGTTTAAGCAAGATGTTACCATGCACTATAGAGGTCCTAAAAATATAAAGAAGAGAGATTTTTGTTGTGGTACTTTCAAGCTATTAATATAGATTGAAATTACCCTTATGTTTATTTAGTGATTAGATGATTAATGGTGTTCCTTCAAGGGGATAATTTTATTTTACATGAAGGACCAAAGGAGATCTAGAAGGTTGATTAGATGAATGAATTTTGTGTTACTACCTTGTTACAACATAAATAGAAGAAGAATAACTAGAAAAAAGGACCATTCCCACCACCCTTTGGTTTAGAGGTAGAATTTTCCTATACTAAACATTGTTTGTTACCTTTTGATTTTGATTATGATTTGGAAACAAATCTTGATTGGAATAAATTTGAGACTCAAAGCTACTAAGAACTACTTGACCTTTTTCATTTAGGTCATGGATAATATCCATAAGGCTCAGGTATTTGTTGGTCACATGATCATTGGTGTGATGGAAGGCATAGTGCACATCGAGGTAGAACCAAAACACTTATTCCTTCCAATTTATATGTACTTAATACATGGAATATCCACTATTTTGGCTTTAAGGAGTTGTTCTATGATGGATAAATGAGGTTGATATTATTGAGAGTACTTCCTCCTAAGTTTTGATAGTTGAGGTTTCCTTAGGATAAGATTTTGAAGGGCCACCACAACACTCATATTGTTGGTTTGGTATAAGTTTCTAACTCCATTGCCTACAATATGGTTGTTTTGTATTGACTCTTCAAGTGGGAGAAATACTTTATCTTCATCCTTATAGGATTTTGCTTTCAATTATCCTATTTTGAGGAGGATGTCTCTACTCTCTTAGCCATGTCAATTTAATCTTCAAAATAAGATACATTGGCCATATTCAAATAGAAGTCCAATTGCTCATATAGGTTTCCTATAAATATATCTAGGATGTCTCTTAGTGGAGGGATGTATTGGTATTTCCCCATCAGGGCTTGCTAGATTTCAAAGAAGTTATCAAAATTATCCTCTTTAGATTACTTAAGATTATATCGATCACTAATCATGATATTTTCTTGATGTAGATGGAGAACTACTTGACAAAAATCTCAACAAGATCCATAATTTTTTTAAGGAAATTCCTTAGTATTTGGTAGTACTATTCCAAGGTGAGGCCACTAAGGCTCTTAGGAAATATTTTAAGCAACAACGTTTTATCATAGAAAATATAACTACAAGTGGTTTGAAACAACTAAATATGGTTTATGAGATCTTCCTTCCCTTTGTACATTTGAAACTTAGGGATTTCAAAAGGGTAACTAACTACAAAAGGATCTAAGGGTTTGTTGCACTTCTTATCATAAAAGTAATTGTGACTAGAGGAAGAAGATCATTGGATTGAGGCCATTTATTGTTTTAACCACTCCAATTGGAAGGTTAGAGATTGAAGCTCAAAATAAAGAGGATTTGATTACACATAAGGTATGTGCTGAGAGGTAATATGACCTTGATAATTGATGTGAGGATAAGATTGATGTATTAGGACATACAATATTAAGGTTATCATCGTATGACTCATCCCCAAGCTAGTCAAATAAAAATGATTATAAAATAAAGGATAAGAGATTGCAAGAGTAGAATTCTGAATAAAATCTATACTCATAATTGTAGGAATAGAAGTAAGGTTGTTGACAGGAGGATTAGATATTGAGATACTATATGATACATTTAGGTTAGGAGTGTAGCTTATGTCCACTTGATGAGATACATGTCAACTGACATTGACCTATAATAATACCTCAAGAAAAGATAAATATGGATGATATATTGAGGATAATGGGATGTTTTGCATCCCAGAATCCATAAAAGTGGTGATGTTAGGAGGATTATAATAAAAAATATTAGAAGTTGATGTATTAAGATTTGCATTTAAGAATCTAATTAATGGATCTGCTTGATTAAAATATAAAGGGTTAGAGCTAGGTTGTTTGGGATGGTCTAAGAGTGAACCCTCACTTGCATAAACACCTAGGTTGTCATTACCTTCCATATGGATGGACACCATAAATTTCCTATGTATCTATAGGAAGGAAGACATGTGATCAAAGAATTTGAAGACCACTCTTTCTTGATCATCATATATGGAGGTTAGAGAATCCAAGGGGAAAGCACCCTCATCCACTTCTTCAAAATTAGGTCTCTCAAATGTTGATGGATCCTCATGTTTATCCATCGAAGGGTTAGGGTTAATGGATGATTGATGCACTATACTATGGATTAGATAACATCTCTTGGTTATGGGTTTTAATGAAAGGAGAGTTCAATAAATTAAATTTTAAAGTTTATATATTTTATT
Source organism: Wollemia nobilis (assembly GCA_028583015.1). Taxonomy (NCBI): domain Eukaryota; kingdom Viridiplantae; phylum Streptophyta; class Pinopsida; order Araucariales; family Araucariaceae; genus Wollemia; species Wollemia nobilis. The sequence goes on from JAQPPZ010000465.1 coordinate 10,870,388, forward strand.
AGAGAAAAAATAGATGTTTTAGAAGCCTTATATCTCCTTCCCATGATATACCACATCTGACCTATATACCTCAAGGGCCTCTATATATACTAAAGGTCCCTATATACCTAACTCCTCGCTATATACTCATCAATATATGAGAGAAATCTAATATGTGGTTCACCGATGATATGTGGAAGTGATTTCTTGGATACATGGCCAAGATGGTATACGAGGGGTAATAATATACCTCCTTATGAATCCCACTAGCCCATTGTGATACACTCCTTACTAGGCATAAGTATGCATGGCACCCTATATGGGTGGTTGTCAACCTAGGCTCACTATATACCCAGTATAGCCTAGTAGCTCATACAATAGTTACTTGAAAGGTTGTGAAAACCCTTAGTAGGACTAGAACTTGGTTATGTTCTTTTTATCTTGATTAATATAATCTAATATACACAAACAAGATTAGGTGGTTTTGATAAATTTTAGATAAATTTTAGTTGATTAAGGTTTAGCTTGGACAAAAAGGAATCTTGGGAAATATGGTGGTGTTCATGTTTGGTTCACCAAAATGTGATACAGGGAAGAGGATTACAAAGGACCTCTAAAGGTATCTAATATGTCTCTTTCTCTCTTATCAATTTTAGAGGACTAGGGGATGTTGTGAGATAATGGCTAGTTTAATGGATCAATTAGAGAAAGTCTATATTTTCAAAGAAACTATGTTTCTTTTAATATTCATATTGTTTTAAACCTAATCTTAACCTAGTCTATATGCACATACAATAATGCAACATACAAGACCTATAACTAAAATACTTTTCAATTTGATGATAAAATGAAATAAAATTTTTCCTTTCAAGAGTAAGGATACAAGAGGGAATTCAACAAACAAAGTCTAAAACGTAAGCTACATGCAATTTTGATTTCAATGATAAAGCTAAAAAAATTTATATTAAGATGTATCCCCTATAAGATTAAGATTGACTAGTTCATTATTTCCTCTTTATCGGTTTTAATTATAAATAGAAAATAGAAACTAATCTAAGGCATCAATAAATATAATCTAATTACTATATGCTGAAATGGGGTTAAATAATATTTTTTCTATAGTTGTAGAAGCATTGCCTACTCACAAAATCATTACCTACTCATAAAAGCATCAAATGCTCAAAAAAGCACCATCATTGATATTGTCAGGTGCTACTGTTGTCGCCAAAACTTGCAAAATAGATAGAAAATTATGGAGTTAGTGTAGAGGGGTTTGTTCGATCTATTGGAAGACAATTAGCTTCCTTGCTATAGTGATCAAACCTTGTTCAGATGACTAAAAATATTGAAAATTAAAAAATCCTAAAATAAATGCTAATACAGTAGAGACACCATTAGGTAATAGAAACATTGATCCTATCATTGCTTGCACTTTTGCTCTATGTAAAATAGAGAGCAATAGCACCATCAACCTACAATTTGGTGACACTATCACTTTTGAGAGTATAATAGTAATATTAGATGCAAGATAGCTTAAGATAATGATGATAATGATGAAGGGTTATGACCTAGGAAAATAAATACCCTATAAAATAATAGAGAGATGAATATTTGCTTGTTTAATAAAATATTAAAAGCTAAAAAGTTAAATACTATGTTAAATGTAAGTGCAAGATGCAAAATGCAAGGATTAGCAAGAAGATTAAAGCTAAATATAAAAGCAAATAAGAGTCAATAAACAAATATGAAGGGGAAAGAGCATAATCTAAGATAGCAGGTTGTTTTTCCCTTGTTGGGAGCTTGTCAAAAGCTTACCTTTTTCTTGTTGGTGGCCCTTCAAATTTTTGAGATTGATTCTTTTATGCTTGATGATTATTGCTTGATTGAGAGCTTGCTTGGAGGTTTGGTTAGATGATTGGATGCTTGCTTAGAATGAGATCTTGAATGCTTGAAGGATGAGATCTAAGTGTTTCAATATTGAGCCAAAAAAATTGCATAATATTTCCATGCAAAATGCTAAAATACCTTTGATTATAAGGAGATTTTGATAGAGTTTTGGTGCTTGAAAAACTTGTTGAAATGGCCAACCCAAGGGCTGAATTTATAGGCATCCATGACTCCTTGGAAGAAGAGATGCAATGAATGAAGAAATTATGGAATAAGGTAAGGATTTGAAAGGGATCAAAAGGGTATCAAGAGGAATATCATAAGAATAAAAATCATTAGTATTAGGGTCCTACTGTAGGGGAGTAGATTAGAAGACATGATTGGATTCATTAATGGTGGGTGATTTGAAAGAGACAAGGAGCCAACCTCTAATATTTGGTATGTGATAGGTTAGAACCACTAGGAGGCAATAAAACTAGTGGCACTACCATGCTACCACTAGCACAACATGACCATTGGAGGTCAAAAATGGGTAAGAATCGATCAAAGTTTGGAAAAAGCACCACTAGAGTCATGGTAGCACCACTAGTGCTATTGCTCATGCCTCAATGCCATCACTTTTAGAGCAATATATGCTCCAAATTTGGGTACAAGGAAGGTTGAGTTAATTTGGATGGTTTGAAGGATTATTTATGAGGATAATGGCAAACTTGAAGGTTAGCCCTATGCTCAAAATTGGGTGTCTACGATATGTTAAAAACAAAATTTGAACAAAATAAGAGGTAAAATCATCTTATATATATATATATATATATATATATATATATATATATATATATAATATATGATTAATATATACATTTGCAAGCACTAGTTTATATAATAATGAACTACCAATTCAAAACAATTAATCTATATTTAAAATTTATTTCTATCAAAGAATTATAAACATATTTAACTATAATTTCTAAGTTAAATTAAATTATTTTAAAAATTATATCCCATTATAATTATAAATAAAATTAACTTCTAAAATTCTAATCACCTTTTTAAATTTATTTTTAAAGATTTTTTTATAATATAATAAAAATTTAAAAATTATTCTCTTTTTAAAATAATTAAACTTAATTAAAACTAAGCTAATATTAAGTATTTTTTCTTGATTAAATAGGCTATGAAAAGCTTCTTAGTATATAAATTATTTACAAAAATAAAAAGCAATATAATAATAGTTTAAATTTTATTTCATCTTTTCTATTAATATTACAAATTGAACTAAATTAAGTTAAATATGGGTTGATGTTAAAATATATTGCTTAAAATTTTCATTTAAAATGAGAATGCTTAACTAATAAAGTCCTTCCTTATTTTCTTCACTTGTATTATATATTTTATTAATAGTTATTTGTAGATCTTCATGTTTTGTTATTCTTTATCAATGTTAGATTTTTATAGTCGATTAGTTTTTTGGTATATAAGTTTTTAATTATGTGTATTACAAGCACCGAATCTCTTTCAATATATTAAGTTTTTAATTATGTGTATTACAAGCACCAAATCTCTTTCAATATATTTTACAGTTACTTTATAGTTACTTGTTAACTTATATATTTGTTTATTGTAACTTATCACCTTTCATATATGGGAAGTTCCTTTATAAATAAAATTTTGTAAAAGCTACATATTTTGTTCCTTTATATAGGGGTTTTAGGTAAAAAAAGCTACCTATTTTGTAAAAGTTTTAGAAGCTAAAATTTTTAGAGCAACATATCATGAATATATAGAGAGTTGCATCCTCTTAGAGAGGATACTTTGGTGAATAATTAATTGAACATCTACACACATCATCGAGCTACATGTATCTCAAAGTAGTTAGTAAAAATTTTATTAGATTAAGAACTACCGCCATAAGGGGGATCCATTTGTTAATGTCACTTAGGGATCAAATCTAGTCTTAATTATAACTATGAAGTTTAAATTTTGATGGGGTCTTTATGGGGACCAATGATATTCACCAATGAAATTCCAACGCCATGGGTAATTAAAATTTTGTTAGCATTAATACATGTGGAAAAATTTAGTAACTTATAAATATTTATTATTTTAGAATTGGTTTGAATGGAACACCTCCTTATTTTATGAAATAGAGATAAAAAATAATGTTGTTATGATCCAGGACTTGATAGTGAAGAAAATTGTATCCTTTCCTTCCACTTGTCCATCCTTGATTTATCTGACAATACACACATTCCATCTTTTATGTATGAGTTTTTAAAAGCATGTATATTTAATTATTTTTACTTATTATTTAAATTATATGTTTGAATTAATGATATGATTTACTTATCACCTCTCATTTATAGGGTGTTAATTCATTAGTAAATTTTTATATTTATAGGGATAGGGATTTTAGGCTAAAAATGCTACCTATTTTATATATACTTTTTAGAAATTAAAACTTTTGTAATAATATCTAATGTTTACAAAGATAAGGGCATATCTATTCTTAGGGAGATTTATTAGTGAATGATTAGGTGAATATCTACACACATAATATAGCTAAATGTATCTCAAGGTAGATATTACATATTTTATTAGGTTAAGTTACACTGATAAGGGGTATCTATTTATCAAAATCGCCTAGGTATCAAACCTTTCCCTAACTAGAACCATAAAAATTAAACCTTGGTGGGATTTTTCTGAAGTCCAATAATTCTCACCAATGGGATTCCAACCCTATGTTAGGTTGAAACTCTGTTAACATCAATATATATGCAAAATATTATTAACTTTATAAATGTTCATGCTTTTAAAATTAGTCTGAATAAAAAACCTCCTTATGCTACAAAATAGAAACAAAAAAAATATTATATTCTAGGATCCAATAGTGAAGAAAAGTGCACCCCTCCCTCTACACATTCAAGCTTGATGTATTTGATAGTGCACACACTCAGTTTTTAATTTATAAATTCAATTTAATCTATGCTCTATTTATTATGTTTCATCCAAACATAAGAATCAATTCCTTATTGTTATTTTTAATAGTAATATCTATCATATATTTCTTTAAAGTTAACTCTATATTCCTTTAATGTCTTTTCTAGTGATATTCAATAGTGTTGTTGAGACGATTATGTTGAGAATATATGTCAATAGTCAAATAGTTCCTAGATGCACTACAAAATGTATGAACTTGCCAAGATTAATGGACACTTGCTTTACTATAAATATTCAATATGTGATTTCTTCTATATTCAAAATAAAGCAATTGTTGTATTTGTAAACACCATGTTTTAATATCAACTTTAAATCCTTATTCCAAAATGCATTATGGTAGAATTTTATGGTGCATGTGGATCATATACCTTTTTTTTTGGTAAGTTAATTGATATTATATTATGTCGGGAAATATGAAGGCTCCCAAATACCTTTTACATCAACAAGGAACAACAGGCATCAACCTAAGCCCAAGAGGAAGTATACAAAACCCTCAGAAAAGCAGGTAAATCTTCACCTATTACATCGGCAGAAAACACTACAACAAACACAGAGAAAAGGATCCATCCTTCAAGACTACAAGATGAAAGCCGAACTCAAGAAAAACAAAGAAGCCCCTTGGGCACTACCCAAACCAAACAGTAGGAACATCCGAGCAACAATCTACTGATCAGGACTGCCCATGGCCTCCTTCTGTTCGTCCACATTTTTGCTAGAAGCTTCTGGATTCTTCTCAGCTCCTCCCAAAGTCTGAGAATTCTGGGAAGAAGCGAGTAATTTTCTGAATTGCTTTCGATGCAACAAATTTTTCCCACCCTATCACATTCGGTGATGGTTCCAAGACTTCTGGATTTTTCAAAAATGATGATTCCCAGCATTGTCAGATTTCCTATCTTGGTCTTGGAGCAAATCTTGTCAATCTTCAAATAAACATCTCTAAAAATATTTTGGTGCCAATGATCTTTCCACATGCGGTAGGGATCGCTCGAATTGGAAAGAGTGAGATCTCCATTTGTGTTGTTGATGTCCCCACTATATCTGCAAAAAACATCCTTTGATTTGTTCCCAAACTTTCTGTTTGAGACGTTAGTAGGCTTTGGGAATGAACTATTACTCCTGGCTGTTGAAAAATCATAAATTTTTTGGAGAAATGGATAGATCATGTGGCAATGGACATAGATACCAGACATGCTAGGGGTTATATGACAGGACACCCACCTATTATGGAAATGATGTAGATTAATATTCATGAGATGAATGGGTTCGAAACAAGTCCAAATGATCATGAGACAACCATCCAACTGATAGTTCCACAGAGAGAAGGGGTCATTAAATTGATGGAATTTGTTATTCAAAAGGATGGGCCATAAAACCAAGACCTTAAAGACTTTTTGAAATTTGGTACCTATTGTCCTACTAGGACCTTTTGAAACTTCAACACTCTTACACATAATGAGGAAACTTATAAAAAATATGGTAACCCAGCTAATCATTGTCAAATTTTTCAATAGTGGCTAAAGCATGTACCTCCTGTGGTAGTGTGTCTATCCAAGTCAACAAACCTGGACCATCAACCCCAATGTTTGCCAGTTTATCTGCTACCTTATTTGCTTCTCTGAAAGCATGTTGGAAGATAACTTCCTGCTGGTGAGTAGCAAGTTTCCTGGCCTCTTCAATGCAACTTCTAACTTTCCAAGATGGTCTTTTGGAGCTTTTCATGTAATTAATAATATTGAGAGAATCCCCTTCAATGATGATTCTACTTGGGATATGTTTGATTAATGCAAGACCTCTCCATAATACCTTTGCTTCAGCCATATGATTGGATTGTTCACCAAGGTATTCAACAAAAGCTAAAATCGAGTTTCCTTTATGATCTCTGATTATACCTCCTGCTCCTGCTTTGCCTGGATTGTCTTTTGTTGCTCCATAAAAATTCAATTTAACCCATCCCTGGGGTGGGGGACACCATTTAATGTTACTTCTAGGATTGGGTTGAGATACAATCGTGTCCTGGGAAATGTTCAGATAATGAAGAATGACAGTTTCAAACCTGGAACAAGGCCTTGGATCATACGGAATAATGGAAGCATTCTCTTTGGAAAAGGAAATAATTTTACTAGTTAGAGATGAAATATCCTTGGAAAAATTAGAGAACACTCTCCGGTTCCTTTCTAACCATATTTTCCAAAGAAAATGATATAGATAGAACCTCCAAATTGTGCTCAGCTTGGGATGGTGGAAAGGTTGAGGCCACTGAATGAACAACTCCACAATAGAAGGAGGTTTTACCCAACTTATTTGGAACCTTTGGAAGAGGTTATCAAGAATGGAAATGGAATAGGGACAATTGAGAAAGATGTGGTGGGAGGATTCCCAATTAGATAAGCATAAAAAACATCTATTTGGGATAATGATCCCTCTTTTAATGAGGTTATCAACTATCAAAATTTTATTTTGAATGGCAAGCCAAGCAAAGAAAGCAATTTTGGGGGTAAGGTGTTTGATCCATACCAAATTGAAAGGAATTTGGGTTTCTTCCTGGGGAATGAGGAGCTGATAAGCAGATTTGATTGTAAAATTCCCATCTTCTATTGGGGCCCAAATAATGTTATCTTTAACTTCTCCTGTGGGGATGATTATGGAATTGAGCAGTATTTCTAAGGCCCTTGATTCTTCAGGGTGATGGATGTTGTGAATGCTTTTCCACCTATAGATGTTATTTGTTTTGTGAAGGAAATCAACCACTTTGTATCCAAAGGTTGCATCTGTAAAGTCTTTGAGAATCCTGATGTTTTGAGCCTGAATGAGTGGTTGATTTCCTATCCACCTATCCAACCAGAAGTTTATTGATCTACCATCCCCCATTTCCCACCTGAGTCCTTTCCTCAATAGACTCTTTGTTTGGATTATTCCTTTCCAGAAAGTTGAGCCATTTGTGGGTGTTGTCTCATTTAGAAACTTTGTGCCCTGCAAATACTTCCTCTTGACTATAGTGATCCACTCCACTTGCTCTTTCGATAATAATCTCCATGCATGTTTAGCCATTAATGCCAGATTTAAGTTTTTAAGTCTTCTCAATCCAATTCCTCCTTGGTCTTTAGATCTGCAAACTTTATCCCAGGCTACCAGATGGAAATGACTTTTGTTTTCAGCCCTAGTCCATAAGAATTGTTTTTGAGTTTGTTCAATCTTGTCATACACTTTTGAGGGAGCTTTAAACACTGAAAGGAAATAGATTGGGATACTTTGGAGGTATGCCATGGTTAAAATAGCTTTCCCTACTTGGGACAGAAGGTTCCCTTTCCAGCCAGTTAACTTTTTTTGAACTCTCTCAATCACTGGGTTCCACATCCCCTCAACTGGTGTACCCACAAAAAGAGGAAGACCTAAGTAAACAACAGGGAATGATGCAATTGAGCATCCCAAGATCCTGGATATTTTGATCTATCTTTGGTGAGGAGTGTTCAAGAAATAAATTTTGCTCTTTTGGAAATTTATTTTCTGGCCTGTTGCTTCTTCATATAGCAAAAGAATGTATTTGATTACTTTAGCTTCAAGTATGGAGGCAAAAGTGGATAGGATCGTGTCATCCACAAATTTTTGGTGAGTAACAGGATCAATTTGAGTTGCTACTTTAATTCCAGAGATGAGACCTGATCTTCTGGCAGCATGAATTGTCCTCCCCAAAGCTTTCATAGCTATGATGAAAAGTAGGGGAGATAAAGGGTCTCCTTGTCGAAGACCTCTACTACTTTGGAAGTAACCAGCTAGGGAACCATTTACAATAACTAAAAACCATGCAGTTGAGATGCAACCTTTAATCAGTTCCACCCATTCTGGATGAAACCCAAACTTGAGTAAAATAGCAAAGAGGAAATCCCAATTAACCCTATCAAAGGCCTTGTTCATATCCAGTTTGAGGAAAAAAATAACTTTTTTATTTTGAGACGATGAATGGAGAGCCTCATGCATTGTTATGATTCCATCTAAAATTGACCTTCCTTGGATGGAGCTTCCTTGAAAGTGGTCTATAAACATAGGAAGCACATCCCTCATCCTGTTCACCATGCATTTAGTGAGGATTTTGTAGATAACATTGCAAAGGTTGACTGGTCTGAACTCATTTAAACTCCTTGCAGTTGGGCTTTTGGGAATTAGTGCTATGAAGGTGGAATTGAAGCTACGAGGGACCACTTTGGAAGATTGGAGTTCTCTGACTATTGCACAAACATCACCACCCACAATATCCTAGAAAGTCTAGAAAAATCTTGGAGGGAATCCATCTGGTCCAGGGGCCTTGTCAGGGTTCATGGAAAATAGGGCTTCTTTGATTTCATCCTCTAAAAATGTAGTAAGCAACTTTTGATTGACCCCATTAGGAATGACCTACGGAATATGGGATAGTAATGATTCTTTGGCCAAAGATGAACCTGGAAGAGGAGCTTCAAGAAGGGATTCAAAATGGGAAACTACTTCATTTCTGATTTCTCTGATGTCTGTTGTGATGGTCCCATCATTTTTGAGCAGTTATTTTATTCTATTATTACTTCTATTCCTCATTGTGGAGATATGAAAAAAATTTGTATTTGCATCTCCCTCTTTTAACCATGTGATTCTAGACTTTTGCCTCCAAAAGGTCTCTTCACAGGCCAAAACATTATGGTATTCTGATAAAGCAATTTTTTCTTCCAATATGATCTCTTCATCATTTAATCCATTTTGGATTTTATGCTCAATAATGGTTAATCTCTCCTTAATGGCTTGCTTGTTGTCAAAAATATTCCCAAAAATCTCTTTGTTCCAGACTTTAAGGTTTTCTTTGACTAATTTCAGTTTTTGCCCTAGTCTGTAAGAAGGTGACCCTTGGACCAAGGTTGGCCACCACTGCAACATTCTTTCCCTAAGATCTGGATGATGAACCCACATTGCTTCAAAATGAAAGGGGGTTTTGAAATTTTTTGGATTATCCATTTCTAATAGAAGAGGGCTATGATCAGACCCGATTTTAAGGAGAGATTGGAGACTAGCATCTCCCCAAATATTTATAGCTTCTTTGGACAATAATGTTCTATCCAATATCACCTGAATAAATTGGCTTCCACTTCATCTGTTGCTCCAAGTAAATTGGTTCCCTTTGAGGTTAACATCCATGAGATCATTGGTATTGATAAATTCTCTAAATTCTTCCATGCTTCTGGTTGGGTTACCTGAACCTCCCCTCTTATCAGATGGATACAACGGTGTGTTGAAGTCCCCTGCCAGGATCCAGGGAATAGAAGAAAAACTTTCTCTTAGCTTGGTAAGGGCTGCCCATAGCATAGCTCTGCCAGTGGGTGTGTTAGGAGCATAAACATTTGTAAGAATCCACTAAAAATTTTTATCTTTGTCAAAAAACAAAATGCTAGTAGTTCTATCACATGAATGTATTAATCTGCCTTCTATATTTAATGGGTCCCAAAGACACATTAAACCTCCTGAGGCTCCTCTTGCATGGCTAAAAATGGCTTCACAATTTTTCCAAACTTTTTTGGTTGTTTGAATAGACCAACTTTCATCTATCTTGGTTTCTTGCATGATAAATATGGTAGGTTTGACTTCTCTCCTAATGGATCTGGCTATCCTTTGTTTAGCCAACCCATTTAACCCCCTCACATTCTAGGAGAGGATTTTCATTTTGATGGTTTGGTTTTTCTGCCCCCTTACCTTGTGTTTGGGGGGGTTTGGTGCATTTATTCTCATCAGTGGATTGGGAAATAATATTTGGAAATAGGGTTAGTTGTATCCCATTAGCAATATCATTATGAATATCCTTTTTCCATTGCTCACTAGCTGATATCCTGCCTCTTCTCTTTTCACCTCCACAATCAATAGGAGATTTTTTTGAACTTCTAGTCTATTTTGGACTAGGTTTTGGGGGGATAATTTGTTGTAGGACGGGACTACCCTTTTCCTTAATCTTATGAATTGCACTCTGGTATTCCATATGAGCATGTTTTGACTTTCCTTCAGAATAAATAAGCTCTTTTAGAGGGATCAGATCCTCCTCTTCAAGAAAATTATCTAGGTTATTAACATTTTCAACAGGAGTGTGAGATGGCCCAGATTTCGTAGGAGAGTCTAAGTTATTGGGAAGTTCAATCTCCTTGCCCTTGATGTATTCACCCTCTTCGCATTCTTCTAATATATCTTTAGAAAGAACATCAAATTTATTTGGAGAGGTAAAATATGGGCATACCTTTTCTTGGTTTGGAGTTTTAGCAAAACCAGCCTGTTGGTCTTCATTATCAGGATCAGGTTGTTGGGGATTTGAAGTCTCTCCACCCAAAAGCCCACTTCCACTCTATTTCTATCGATAAACCTTTCCATGTAGGTTTTGACCTGACCTTTGCTACCAGAATTGTCCTTTTTGCCCTTGGTTCCTCCTCCCTTGGAACCTATTGAACTGCGCATCCTTTTTTGGTAATTCCTCCATTTCTTTTAAATAAGGGCATTGGTTCCTTAAATGGCCCTATGTGCGGCATTCAACATAGTAAGCTGGCTTATTTTCATATTCCAAAGCCTATTTGTGATAATATATCCCGTATTCCAGCTCTATGTAGGTCGGCAATTTAGAAGCCAGGTTAGCATTAACACAAATTCTTGCAACTGTCATTCTTGACCTAGCCAAGGTGGCTCGGTCAATAGCTACCAGGTCTCCAATGGATTTAGTGATTCCTCGAAGGAAAACCTCATGCCACCACTGCATTGGGAGATTGGGAAGGTGGACCCATATTGGAGCATAATTTATATCCTGCATTTTTGGGTCAAAATATTCAGCCCATTTTCGTAGAAATAGACTTCATCTCCCAAGGAACCAAGGGCCTCCTGTTAAAATTCTACTTGCATCATCATGGTTACTCAGGCGAATGGCGAAGAAACCTCTTGATAGGGCAACAATATCCATCCTTCCCATGGTCTTCCATTTTGACACTACCCATTTTTTTATTGTTTCGAGGTCAGGCATACCTCCAATAAACTTTCCCACCAAAGAAAAGGCCTCCATCGAGAGAAAACTTGACATGAAGGTTTCAAAAACCTTTAAATTTCTCCCTTCTGGGTTAAGTGAGATAGATGAGTTGGTAGAGGAGTTGCCTATCTCTTTAAGAATATCAGCATAGGACTTGCCCGCATTGGTATCCTCACCATATCTGTGGGGAGGGGGCCCATTGTCGGGCCCCTTGTCAGGAGGTTTATCCCCCCAAAATTTTTCCACTTTTTTAGTCGGTAGCTCTTGTCTGGCTTGATCCTCATCTGCGTCCTCTGATGTGGCTCCAGATCCATGTTCCCCATGACCAGATTCCTGCACTCCAGAGGCTTGATTTTGTTTGTTCTCACCTTTGCTGATTTGAAAATCTTGGTTCTCGCTCAGACCATTTTTGAGGACTCCGCTCTCCATCGCCGCTCTGGTAACCCTATTTATTGTAAACTATATTAAAAACCCTTTGTCATGTGGCTACCATCCTTCATCAAATAAACCAAAAGGTTCATATACCTTATACTCACCCAAATTTAATATTTCACGCATCTGCAACATGTTATTTTGCTTGAACTCCTTCATATTATATTCATTATCAAAAAAAAATTGAAGAATGTAACATCCATACCAAATAAAAATATATTTATTTGATTTCTCCTCAATGTAAAAAAAGTATTTTTTGTATGATGAATATCATGTTTTTAAGTAATTATATGTTTTTCTTATCATATACATGGTTCAAATTTCTTGTCCTTACTCAAATTTAATTGTTCATCCATTTGTTCCATCTTGCATTGACATCTCCTTTGATTTTCATCATTAAAATAAATTTAAAGGATACAACATTCATATTAGAATATAATGTATGTTTTTTATATAAAAAAAAAAAATAGCCATAGAGTCTAGAGCAATTTGTGGGAGTGAAAACTTTCATCCTTAAAATCTTTTGGGCACTTATTACCTTATTTAGTTTGGGAAGTTATTTAAAAAAAAAATTCTTGTTATTCAAACAAACTACAAGACTGCAAATTTCAAGAAGAAGCTTCAAGATGTAATTTATATGGACTTCTTGAGTATTGTAATCAAGTTGAATATGAATATTATAATCTCTCCGGTTTCACCATGAAATCAACATGTGGCATCAAAGTGGAAGATCTTGAGCCATGAATGAAGAGGATCATTTATTTTTGAAATATTTTTAAGGTTAAAGTTTCAAGAAATCCAAAAAAATAATGTTGTATGGAAAGCTCTTGTAGAGGCTCAAAGGCCTGAAGTCATTGCCATTTGGAATTCCTCACAAAGGCCTAAATATATAAGATAGTATTATCCTAGAAGAGGTATACAACACATGTTTTTTTATGAAAACTTTATTTTTTTAACACTAAAAAAATGTCTATGTGAAATTAATGCTAATATTGAAAGACGTTGAAATATGAGTGAAAGCAATATTATTGCCTATAAAATTTTGAGGGAAAGCAATGTTATTGCCTATAAAATTCAGAGTGAAAGTAATGTTATTGCATGTAGTATTCTAAGTGAAAGCAATGTTATTGCCTATTAAATAAATTTAAATGAATTCACATTATAAAGTATTTTGAGAAGATAATCCATGTTCTTTATAGAACATCACTTGTGCATTGGATCCAATCATAACATTTTTTGTGCATTAAATCTAGTTATCCATATCTAAGTTTGGACATATTTTACTATTCAAGAGAATGACATGTCAGTTCACCTGAGTTTTAATTCACTTGAGTGTAGTTAAAAAAATAAGAGTTCTAAGGAAAAGGAAGCAAAAGGCATGAGTTTCAGGTAAAATTTAAAGGAAGTAGAATGCCCAAGTTTCAAGTAAAAGGTAAAGGAAACAAAACGCTCAAGTTTCAAGTAAAGGGTAAAGGAACACCCAAATTTCAAAGTTAAAGACTAAGACACCACCTAATATAAATAAGGCTTCTAGATTATATCTTCCTTAAGTATTTAAAAAAGAAAATTAATACTTTTGAAAAAACAGAATCTGATTCTATAGTTAAAATTTTAATCTATACAATTATTATTTTTAATATTTTTCTATAGTTAAACCTTAGAAACTATAGAAATATATTGAAATAATTTTTTTTAAAGTTAAAAATTTAAACTATAGAAATATATTCTGAAGGATTTTTTTTCTTTTTATATCATATGTACATTTCAAGATAACATAGGGAGCCATAAGGAAAAATTGTTACTGAAAAGTCCTAGAGAAATATTTTGAAAAGAAACTTTTGCAATTTCAAGATTACATTGGGAACTATAAGGAGGCAAGTTATTATTTTTGGTGAAGATTCTAATTAGGGAGCTATGAGCAATATCCATCATGACACTTACTAAAACTAAGGATAAAATATGGTACATTGACTCTGGTGCCAACAAAAAATTGACAAGAGATAGACAATGGTTCTATTATCTTCATAAAATTGATGGAAAACCTATAACAATTGTAGATTATAAAACCTATTAGATGAAAGGTTTTAGTAATATTCATCTCAAACTTTCAAATGGAAAATATATTATGTAGAATGTTCTTTATATTCCAATTTTAACGAGCAATCTACTCTTAGTTTCATAAATGTTAGACAAAGGACAAATAGTGGAATTCAAAATACTTGAAGTAAAGAAACATTGTTTTCTTATAAAAGACCAAACACTTATTGCATCTGGTTCATTTAAAAATGAATTATTTGCTCTTGATGTTAGGTATCCATCTCAAATGGATTTATTAGTAGTTACAACAAATATATTTCTTTGGTATAAAATATCTGGTCATATTATATCTGCATCACTTTTAGAACTTCATAAAAAACAAATGGTTATAGGCTTACCTAATCTCTCTTTAACTTTACCAACACATCCTAGTTGTTTAGATTGTAACCAACATTGGATTCCATTTGAGTTCAATTCACATAGAGAAACTAAACCTTTGGAGATTTTTCTTACAAATTTATGGAGTCCCATGGCAGTTAGTTTTAGATATCTTAAATAATTCCAACTATTTGTTGATGACTATTCACGAAAAACATGGGTCTATTTTTTATCCTTAAAATCAAAATCCTTTACATGTTTTAATTAATTCAAGTAACTAGTTGAGACAAAATTTGGGAATTCAATCAGAGCACTTCAATTAGATCAAGGTGGAGAATATACAACTACTATATTTTTATAATATCTTACACAACATGGATTTAAGTGTCAATTAACTACTACTTACACTCCACAATAAAATTAAGTTGTTGAAAGAAGAAATTGCATTGTTATAAAAATGGTTTATTGCATGCTAAGATAATCTTGAACAATAGTTTTAGGCAGAATAAGTTAACACTGCAGTATATATTCAAAATAGAATACGTACAAAAGCTCTTTAGGGAATAACACTAGAAGAATATTGGTTAGAAAGAAAACCATTTGTAGCACATATTAAAGTATTTGGTTTACCTTTCATATTTCTAGGATATAATTTATCATCGAAAGCATATTGTTTGATAGATCCTATTATCAAACAAATCCATATAAGCAAAAATGTTATTTTGATAAATAATTTTCACAAATTGTTGAAACAAAATATGCTTCAATATCCATTGTAGAGATCAAACAAGATTATGTAGAATTTTTTTACATGAATCGTAAATCATAAATAAATCAATGGATGAACCACACACAACTATATCACCTTAAACTCCACAAAATAAAACACCAAAATGGGCCTCAACTAGTCTTCAAGATGCAAAAATAGATACACCTCTAGATATAACTTCTAATAGACTTCGTACTCATAGTCAAATACAAAGAGAAGTATATTATGGTTTAATGATTACAGTAATGGAAAATAATGAACCTCAATCAATAAGAGAAGCAATTAATTATCCTAAATAGAAATAAGCAATGGAAGTTGAATTTTTTTCTTTAATTAAGAATGAAACCTAGGATCTAATTGATTTGCATAAATATAAGAAATTTATTGGACGCAAGTGTGTCTAAAAAATCAAGTATAAGGTTGATGATTGAATTGATAAATATAAAGTTTTTCTTGTTACAAAAGGTCTCACTTAAAGATAAGGAATTGACTATGATGAAACATTTGCACCAACTACCTAAATGACTACAATTGATACAATTTATACATTAGTAGCCCAATATAATTGGAAAATTCATCAAATGGATATTAAGAGTGTTTTTTAATTGAATATCTTGAAGAAGAAGTATATATGAGTCAACTAGAAGGATTTGAGTTATCTAATCAAAAACAAAAATTCTGCAAGTTAAAAAAACCATTATATGGAGTAAAACAAGCTCCACGAGCATGGTATATTAAAATTGAAAATCATATTCAATAGCATGGTTTTCATAGGAGCTTCTCATACTCAAATCTCTACACTTAAAAAATGGGTTCTGACAGAGTAATTCTAGTGGTTTATTTTGATGATCTAGTTATCATAGGTAGCTTAGATGATATAATTACCAAGGTAAAAATTATCTAAATGAAGCTTTTAAGATGACTAACCTTGGGATCTTACGTTATCATATTTGTTTACAGGTATGGAAAAAATAAAATCACATTGTGATGACACAAATAAAATATGCTAAAACCTTGTTGCAAAAATGCAGAATGATATAATGTAAAGCAAAATCACACCTATGGAACATGGATTACAATTATCAAAATAAGATAAATCACCATCTATATCAACTACTTTGTATCATCAACTGGTTGAAAATCTACTCTAGTTCACAAATACAAGATCAAATATAGTTTTTGTTATCCTTCCAGATGCATGCAAGAACCTAAAGAAACTCATTGGAAAGCAGCTAAATGAATTTTATGTTGTATTCAAGGAAAAATAAAATATTGATTAAAATATAAGAAAAATGATAACTTATTTCTACAAGGTTATACAAATTTTGCCTATGCTAGATCTTTTGATGATAGAATATCTACTATAAAGTATGTATTTTATATGGGTTCTAGTTCAATATCATGGTATAGTAAAAAAAAAACATACAATAGCACTCTCATCTACTAAAGTAGAATATAGAGCTGCATGAAATGCTACATGTGAAGTACTATGGTTATAATATATTCTATTATATATGGTCCTATCTTCAAACAACCACTAATATTAAGTTGTGATAATCAAGGAGTTCTCAAGTTGATAAAAATTCTAATCTTACATAAATAAACCAAAAATATTGACGCACGGTGTCACTTTATTCAAGATCACCATATCAATATTTGATACATTTCTAGTACATAATAGGTGGTAGCTATTTTTACAAAAGCTCTTGGTCAAGTAAAATTTGAAGAATTTTGACAATTGTTATATATACCAAATAATGTAATATAGGGGGATGTTAGTCACTTAGTATCTTATTTGGTTCAGGGTGAGGCATTTCAGGCTAACTCCTTTAAAAAGCCATTCATATTTTTGTCAATGTGGGTTAAACATCCGAAATTCAAGAAACGAATAGAGGAATGGTGGTCGCAGCCTATCCAGGGAAGTGCTTCCTTCAAACTATCTAAAAAACTTAAGATGGTGAAAAACAACCTTAGAATATGGAATAAAGAAGTATTTGAAAATATTTTTGAGAATAAGAGAGCAGTGGGGGAAAAACTGAGAATAATAGAAAGCTAGATGATTTGGACACTCTCAGGTGATGAAATTTTCATAATCATATACCTATAGCATTAGGTACATCCAAACTATCTTCGTTGTGTCACCTAGCCATAATTATCACTATCTACACTACGTAATTAGACTCTTATTTGTGCAATCATGAATATATTGCTGAGAACTGAATGAAAATACACTGCTCATGCCTACCATGACTAGCTCAACCTCTCTTCATGAATACACAACGACCCATCTGAACGAATCATTTTCACCATTGGAAAGCTTTCCTTAAGAGCACATATTGCCTTTCATTGTTCCTCCTGATGGTTTTGCATCCGAGATCGTCTACCACTCTTAGATGCCCATGTCACCAAGTGTACAAATTTGTAGCCAATACTCATCAATATGCAATCTGATGTTGATTATTTCTCTCTTATTCTATATCCAAATCATGTCGTTTCACATATTTGTCCCTGGATATTCTTTCTCTATCACAATAATTACCATGTCATTTTTGGTTGTTCAACTTGGAACCTTGCACATTACCCAAAAATCTAGCTCACTTCACCATATCACCATGTTGTTGATCGCTCTTATAGCTGGTTCCAATTTAGAATTATTCATGCTATCCCAAAAATTTTATGGATGAGTATGAGTTGTCACGATACCTACCGACAAGCTTCCACATCTCCAATATGGTGCTCACCATCGAATCAACTCATTTAGAAACTGTGTGGCAATCAAGAAAAATCTCATATGCGTAGCTTGATCACTAAATGACAATACTATATCCTTCCTAGTGCAATCATCGCCTACTATTTTAGATTATTGACGAGATCTCCGAGCGAGTTAGAATACATGACTCTGTTTATGTGATCGTAGAAGGTGAGAAAATGCAATCCCTTATACTTCACCCAATCCTCTGTGTTCTACCTTATGCTAGGCTTACATTCCATATCACTTGTATTTCATTATCCAACTATCTACCCATCACTAGCATAGACCACATTATCATCATGCTAACGCATCTATTGAATCAGGTTTAGATTTCATCCTCAAGGTCCTAGCTACTTCTACGTGATGATCTCGATAAACTTCATCGAATCTTCATAGCATCTGGGCAATACTACTTCATGGCTCAAGACCCTACATATTAGTCAACCCCCCCGCGAATGCTCCATGTACTTTTCATCCTCCATGGATCTCATAAAAATGTGTCCTCATCGATGATATTCATGTGTCCATGACTATCCCTATTCGTGTGTCCATGACTATCCCTATTACCTGTACATATAAATTAAACCATTACGAGAATGCCCCATAGATATAAAAAATCATGTGTTATATGCCTGCATGAGTGATTTTGACTTTTATCATAACTTCAAAGCAAGTAAAAGCTACAACAAAAATTTTATAGATCTCACCTATATTAACAACTCCAACACCACTAAACTGCGAAGCTAAGATAGTAACATAGAACATATAAACTATAGAAAATTAATATTTCACCAAAATTCAAGACCATAGGGCACATTTAATTACATAAATATATATATATATATATATATATATTTACTTTTATTATTATATATTTTTAATTTTTTAATTTTTTATTTTAATTCTAATTAACACCACATAAACCTAATAAAACAAGAAAACATAAACAAGGAACATCATCACACTAAATATCTTTAAAGCAAACCAAAAATACACAACTCTACAGAGGACCCTGGACTCCACATTACCTCTCACGGGGAAAATTATAAAAAAATTAACAATCAAGATGGACTAAACCTTCCAAAAATTCAAATAAAATGTGGGTCCCCAAATTTGGGGATAGTTGTGGTATGGCCACAATACGACCTCTATGCTTAGGGCATGAAAAATAAATTTCTTCTTGGAGAGAGCGACCTCTATGCTCAGGGCATGAAAAGTAAATTGCTTCTTGGAGAAAGCAACCTCTATGCTTAGGGTATGAAAAGTAAATTGTTGCTTGGAGTGAGGTTGATGTTTTAGATATGAAAGTGAATTTTCTCTTGAAATGAATTGAAGCCAAAGGTATCTGATGCCTTTGGAATGTATGTAATTTTTGCAATGAAGCCAAAGGGATTTGGTGCCTTTGGAATGTATGTAATTTTGAAATGAATACCAAAGGGATTTGGTGTCTTTGGAATGGATTTGATTTTAAGTGAAGCTAAAAGGATTTGGTGTCTTTGGAGCTTTTGAATTGGCATTGAATTTTTAACCAAAGGGATGATGTAAATTTGGAGCTTTTGAACAAGAAATAAATTCTGACCAAAGGAAGTTCATGCCTTTGGAGCTTTTGAATGAGAAATAAATTTTGACCAAAGGGATTTTGTGCCTTTGGAGCTTTTTGACCTGGGATTGAATTTTAACCAAAGGGGTTTGGTGCCTTTGCTAAGAGATTTAAAAAGAATATTCCAAATGGCTTGAGGCTTTTGGAGAGACCTTTTCTCTAAGAGATTTAAAAAGAATGTTTCAAATGGCTTGAGGCTTTTGGAGGGACCTTTCCAAATTTTTGTTGAGATTTTTGGAAAACTATTTTTCTAAGAGATTTAAAAATAATTTTTCAAATGACGTGAGGTTTATGGAGAAACCTTGTTGCTAAGAGATTTTAAAAATAATTTTCCAATGATGATGAGGTTTATGGAGAAACCTTTTGGGCTAAGAGATTCTAAAAATAATTTTTCAAATGACAATGAGGTTTATGGAGAAACCTTGTCGGGCTAAGATTTTTTTTATTATTTTCAAATGATGATAAGGTTTATGGAGAAACCTTGTTGGTCTAAGATATTTTATAAAGAATTTTCTAAATGACGATGAGGTTTATGGAGAAACCTTTTTGGGCTAAGATATTTTAAAAAGAATTTTCCAAATGAAAATGAGGTTTATGGAGAAACCTTTTTGGGCTAAGATATTTTTAAAAATAATTTTCCAAATGACGATGAGGTTTATAGAGAAACCATTTTCCTATGAATGAAAGTGAGGAATGCAAAATTGCTATCTAAAGCAATAATTTGTGATGGTGAGGCAAAGGGTGCAACCTTTGATAAAATGACACAACCTTTTGAACCTAGTGATTGATTGATTGATGAAGGTGAGGCAAAGGGTGTAACATTTTGAACTTGGTGATTGACTGATTGATGAAGGTGAGGCAAAGGACACAACCTTTGATAAAAGGATGTAACATTTTGAACCTGGAGATTGATTTTATTGATGAAGGTGAGGTAATGGGCACAAGATTTGACAAAAGGATATAACCTTTTGAAATTGATGAATTATTTGTAATTGAAGTGTTTGAGGGAATCGACATAAGTGAATGAGAAGAAAGGTTTAACATATCTGGATGCAAAATTGGTTGATGAGAGTGGTAACTCCCCTGAATGGAAAAATGGTTTGATAGATGATGGGACTCGCCCATTCATGAAGAGATAATCAGAGTAGATCTAGTGAGGGAAAATATGACCTATGATGTAGCCAAAGGGTCATAGCATTGGGGATACTACCCCAAATATTATTGATGGTTTGTACTAAGGCTAATCATACTAAAAAAATCATTATGAGAAGGGATGTGGTTGACATGATCCACTTGGCATGGCATATATTGTGATGTTGAAGCCTTGGCTTGTGATTGTGGCACCCCATGTTGGGGTAATGAATTATTATATGTACCCAAGTTTGGATTAGGATATGATATGGGATGGTCCAATTGTATTTCCTATTGATCAATTAGAATGTGGACTAGTCATTTGAAGGTGCGACAATCATTGATGTCATGCCCTGGTTGTCAGTGGTAAACACATGACTGATGCTTGTTGTATATTTTTGGTTTAGTTTGATTTGGATTATTGGGTTTAATGTTAGGAAATATGATTTACCCTATGTTGTGCAACTTTTGGAAGAGATTAGCCAATGGTTCAGATAGAGGATTTCTAATATGAAGTGAAGGATGAGGATGTTGAGGTTTTTTGTGAGGTTGGATAGGTGGTGATGGGGTGACTACCAGTCTAGGTTGCATGTAACCTCATGGTTGAGGTAGAAGAGTTTTATGAGGTGGAGTTACTAGAGAACCTATCATGGTTAGGCTAGGGATAGATTTTTGACTATGATAGTTGTTCATCCATAGCTCAATCTGATTGAGGTGCTTCAAAATATTTTGTATGTCAATAGAGGGATGAATTAAGGGTGTCAATATAGGATTGACATAGATGATTGAAGGGGAAGGGGTTGATTGATATGGGTGGGAATGGAGATACAGGTGAGGTGAAGGAGAAGGTTGGTATTGTTGTTGTGGAACCCATTGATTTGGGTAGGGTGTATGGGGTTGAATTGGATGTAGGGGAGTTTGGGGTGGAATGGAGTTCAGTCCTTCATGAGGTATTTATTGTTGCATCAAGTTGGTTGTAGGAGCATATAAGTGAAGGGGTATCTGGTCGTGCATTGTATATGGCACTTGGGCCTAAGCTTCTTGATAAGTTATCTAAGTGTACCATTCTTGTTGTGGTATTTAGACATACCCTTGTTGGGACAACACTTGAGGGTGGACTTGTGGTGGGGGTACTTGGATATATGCTAGTTATTGTTGGAGCACTTGAGTGTACCCTTGTTGTTTTGGCACCAAAATGTGCATTTATTGTTAGGGTATTTGGTTGTACCCTTGTTGCCTTAGCGCATGAATATGCCCTAGTTGTTGTTGGGGCACCTAAGTATACCCCTATTATGTTGGAACCTAAATGTGCACTTGTTATTGGGGTATTTGATTGTACCCTTGTTTTGGCACTTGAATATGTGCTTTTTGTTGGGGTATTTGGTTGTACCTTATCTTGGAACCTAAATATGCACTTTTTATTGGGGCACCTGAGTGTACCCATGTTGTGTTAGAACCTAAATGTATGCTTGTTATTATTAGAGCATTTTATTGTACCCTGTTAACTTGGCACCTAAATATACACCTATTATTGGTGTATTTAGTTGTACTCTCATTGGCTTAGCACCTAATTTTGCACCTGTTATTGGGATATTTGGTTGTACCCTTATTGTCTTAGCACCTGAATGTGTACCTATTATGTAGGCTATTCGTATGATGATGATGAATATTGGGAAGGTGAATTTTATGAGGTAAATGCTTACTCTGCAAAAAGAGTAATGACATGTTCCTAGGGTGGTATGAAAGTGGTTGAGACTGGCATCTCAATTAGTGATACAATAGGGAATTCTATCTAAATTTGTGATAGCAAAGACAAGTGTGTATTGGGTATGTAGAGAGGTGGCAACAAGGCTTAAGGTGATCCTAGTTGCAGATCATGAAGGGTTTATCTTGAAGGGGTGACATTGTCTATGTGAGGTGTAGGTAGATGTTGTGGTGGTGGGAGGGATGCTCCTCCTTAGTGTTCAAGACAAGGGTTCACTCCATTATTCTCTATCACAATGCACTCTTGCTCAAGCACTTGGTTTTATGTAAGAACCATGACAAAGAAAAATGGATTACATTTGGATTCTATGAGGAGAAACCTAAAGATTTTTTGAATAGTCCTAGGCTTGGTTCTATCTGTTTGAAGTGTTTTTATGAAAAATACACATGTCCGTGCATTTTTTGGATGATCAAACATGTTTGTGTATTTTTTTAAAATGTACCTATCCATATGATTTATATTATGTGATCCCCTTGTAATTTTTCTACAGATTGGGGGACCAAACGATGGTGAAAAAAAATAGGTGGACTTTCTATGATGTGGGAAGTCTTGAGGTGACTAGGGGGGATACAAAGTTCCTATTATAAAATATGTGGAGTTGTCTAAGACATGCTACTAGCCTACCCATACTTTTTCTTCACCCTCAAATGGGCTTAGTCAATAATGACAATTGCACACTCACTAATTATGTGAAGCCTTGTGGGCAGGGGCGTCTATCCTAATCCTACCCCAAGGTAGTCTCAAAAGTAGGGAATTTTTTTGTGATGTTGTCTAGAAAACCACTCTTGGGGGTAACTATGGCATCTAGGGTGGTGAGTCAATGCTTACTAGTGGGATTCGATGTTGTTGATCTCTATTAGTGGTTGGTGATAAAATTCAATACAAACCAATATTTTGAATATCATGTGTGTGTGATTTTTTTTGGTGTTTTCTTCTTTTTAGCAATTGAAATATAGAAATGAAACTATGCTATAGAAAAATACATGAAGACAACATTTTTCAAATCCATTATTCGAAAGAATTTACTTTTTGTAAAACAAATCTACACTAAATTGAAAATGAGAAAGCTATTTTGGTGCATTTTTAGAGAGATTTGAAGCTACTTTGCAAGTTGACCTAATGATCTAGGTGCCTTTGTGATGAAAAAAGTGAAAAGAAAGCATTTTGGAAGTAAATTATGCATTTTTTAGAGTTGACCTAATGATCTAGGTACCTTTTGTGAATAAAATAAGTGAAAGAAGATGTTTTGTAAAGATATTGTGTTTTGAAAATCGATCTAATGATCTAGGTGTTTTTTATAAATAAAATTTAAACTACTATTTGGTTTTGAAAAATAGGCAGAAACCAAACAAAAAGTGGTGAAATTTTAAGTTTTTGTATATCAACCCACAATTTCTAGCCTTTGGATTCCTTCTAGGATCTGATAAGGGTTGTTGCACATGATGAATGTGAAATTGCATGGGTCCATATGTTTTTTGGGTAAAACATATGGGTCCATACATTTTTTTGGTAAAATGTAAAGGTCTGTATGTTTTCCTGTAAAAGTGCTTTTTTAGGTTGTTCTAGACCTGTCTCAAGTCTGAGAGATAGAATTTGGTAATTTTGGGATTGTACCTGTGATTTTGGAAGCATAATTTCAGATTCCTTTTAAATTCAAATTGTGCATATTTTCAGCAAAGAAATGGAAAAATGTTTGATTTCAATAAATGGTATTTAAACTAAAGAACAACAAATGTGGAAAACCAAATTGTTAAAGTAAATTACATTATTTAGGTTCATGTAAATGTACCACCTTTGGTACATTACTAGAATAGGAGTTTAATTTAGAGTAAAGTTAGTTAGTTACTTCAAGTATTGTAATAAATGCACAAGTGTCAATGTGCATGTAGTCCACATGTATATAAGTCTTAGGTAGAGTAAGGGCCAAGGAATCTATCTTCCTATATAAAGACCTCTTAGTGAGTGTTTTATATGGAGCAAAAAATATAGAGAGTGTGTGTTATAATTTAGTAGTATGGTACAATGTAGTTCTTTCATATCTATTCATGGAGTGTTCATGTCCTCCATTATTAGCATTGCACTATTTTTATCACTTTCATTAATAGTATGTTTCTAAGTTATTTGTAGATGTTCATCTTATTATTTTTCTACATATTATTGTACCATTAGTTTATAGTTATCTCATATTAGTTATCTTACATCTTATGGTTGTACTACCTCCCATAAAAATCTAATAATGGTATCAAAGCATATGGTAGATCAGATAGAAAATAGGAAGAACCACATAAAATAGGAAGAACCATGCGTGAGATTGAGAGAATCTAGAAATCTCATTTACATAATTTTTTAGATTACATTTGGCTAGAGTCTTTCCATGGGGTTATAGGAAAACTCATGAAGACTACGACTCAGCGTGGATTCCACTAGATTGACAAATCAACTAGTGAAGATTCGTCATCTCTAGATTTATATTTTCTTTCATTGTAGTCCTAATATTTTGTTGCAAGAAAAATGAGATTCAATGTGAGTTACGAATATTCCTACAAAATAGCTAGGAAGAATATCTTCTTTAGAATAAATCCAGCACCAGAAGCAACCAATAAAAGAATGAATATTTGGAGGCCTAAAGAAAAGGTTCTATTACTACAGATTACAGACCTACAATGTGTAGAAGAATAAAATG
Organism: Wollemia nobilis; assembly: GCA_028583015.1. Taxonomy (NCBI): domain Eukaryota; kingdom Viridiplantae; phylum Streptophyta; class Pinopsida; order Araucariales; family Araucariaceae; genus Wollemia; species Wollemia nobilis. The sequence goes on from JAQPPZ010000465.1 coordinate 10,895,807, forward strand.
TCATAGTAGCCTTACTGTTGATTCAAGAGATTCCAGAGAAGAGTCTAGAAGAATATTGGAGGTTCATGATCTCCATTAAATATTGCATATAACATATTTAAGAAATTAGCCCAAAGAAGTTAAATAGACCCTTAGAAGGTCTAGTTACAAAACTCCAAATTTTGGAATATTGGAGGATGGTGATCTCCATCATAGCCTATAGATTACAAAAATGAAGGACTAGTAAGGTCCTATTCTAGAATTCCAATAGTAGTAGTTTTTATATATCCAAGAGGAATATCTCATTACCAACACTTCAATAGTAGAAGGTTGAAGGAAATGTCTCATTTAGAAGACCAAATAAGTTGTGATATTGAAGACCTTGGTGAGGCCTCAAGGAGAAATAAGGAGAAGGCTTGGAGAGCCTTATTTTAGAATTCGAAGAAGGCATTAAAAGGAGTTCCTAGTAGAACTCATTGGAGAAATTTACCACCAAAGGAATAACTTAGGACAATTGTCACCATCCAACAACAAGCCCAAGAGAAGGATTTAGCAAGAAGTTTGCCAAATTACAAAGGATATTGGTGAAGACCTCGAGACTTTTAGATTCTTGAGAAGAAGGCCTCTATTGAAGTTAGAATTCAACAAGGAGGTTGAATGAGAAAGGAGCCTAACATTACTACCAAACTAGAAATATTTGAAGGTTGCCTTTGAAGGCTAGAAGGATTATTCAGAGTAGGGGTTTGCTGACTCTATAACAAAATATTGAAAGGGTTATTGAAGGAAAAACTTAGCTATGATTTGGGGGAATTCCCTACCAAATTTTTGAGTTTAAAGGATAGCATTTCAATGCAAAAATTGACTGTGAAAGGGTAGTAATTAGAATAGCATTACTAAGCTGCAAAACTTCAAAAGTTATAGAGTCCATACTAAAGGTTAATCAAAGTCACCTACTTCAGTTAAATGGTAGCAAGTTAGAGGATTTTTGAAACTACAAAAATGTGAGTTAAATAGTTTTTTAGGATAGCCAAGAAGAGCTGCAAATTCATCTAGTTAAAGACAACAATAAGGTTAATATAATCACCTAGAAATCCTTCATCTTTAAAAATCTTAAAGGTAAGCAACTTAGGTGCAAAGGGTTCATTTTATAAACATTTATTTTTGGTTCATTATTTAGTTTCATTAAGCACCATATTAAAGTTTCAATAAGTTGCAAAGATAAGGTTGCATTTTATAGTCTTCAAAGGGAGTGTAGAAGATAGTTTATTTTAAGTTTTATACCTGCACATTAAAATAGGAGTTAGATATATTTTGATAGAAAGAAAAATATCATCTTCCTATTATCTAGTTACAACAAAGAAGACTACATTAAGTTACAAAGATTATAATTCTCTACAAGGAGCAATTACTAAGTGCATATTTTAGGTTCATTTAAAGGAGTAATAAGGTGATATTAATGTTGCACTATACTAATTGTTCTTTAGATGCACTAAGTACTATTATATTGGAATTAAAATTAGTACATATTTTGAGTTATTTTAAGGATTCATTTATAGGAGAAATAAGGTTAAGATAATTATTGCACTATTCCAATTATTCTTAAGAGTATCAAGTTTGAAGATATTATTGGTGCATTAATACTAGTTATCCTTAAGTTTTAAAGTGCATTAAGATGTTATCATTGAAGGAAGTTACAGTACACAAAGTTGGGTAAGAGTGAAGTGTCTAAAGACACTATTGAGAATCCAGACCTTATTGCATATCTAGGTGAAAGTAAGTCACCAAAAGGAAGACAACGTAATAGTAGTGTTTCTTTTAAGAAGTCGCCTCATCAAGAAGGTTAAAGGGCATGAAAAGGAATATATTCAACCTATTACTCTAGTTTAGGTTAAGGTACCAAACCTTAACTATTACAATAATATTTACATGAACAAGAAGCACCATTTGTATGCTTTCAAACTCAGAAAAGAAGGATAATTAGTTTAGCCTCTATAGGCATTACAACAGTCAAGCCAAGGTGGTTATAAGGTAGTCATTTTAGCAAGGTAAAATGGTAGAGTTTTATAAATAAAAGAGAACCATTAAAGGGCTCACATTTCTCAAGAATCAAGGTTTCTAAAGACATCGTATTTGCCATTAAATCAAGTGCCTATCAAACCTATAGTATCAAGCCAATATAAGGAGACCATGATTGATTGTTATCTATGTAAACAAGGGATAGCATTAAGGTTGTTTATCTATTGCACTTCTACATAAGAGATAGCATAAAATATTGTATAAAGTGGCAATAATAAAAGAGAACAATTAAAGGGCTCACATTGCTCAAGAATCAAGGTGTCTAAAGACACCGTATTTGCCATTAAATCAAGTGCCTATCAAACCTACAGTATCAAGCCAATATAAGGAGACCATTATTGATTGTTATCTATGTAAACAAGGGATAGCATTAAGGTTGTTTATCTATTGCACTTCTACATAAGATATAGCATCAAATATTGTATAAAGTGGCAATAATAAAATAGAACCATTAAAGGGCTCACATTGCTCAAGAATCAAGGTGTCTAAAGACACCGTATTTGCCATTAAATCAAGTGCCTATCAAACCTACAGTATTAAGCCAATATAAGGAGACCATTATTGATTGTTATCTATGTAAACAAGGGATAGCATTAAGGTTGTTTATCTATTGCACTTCTACATAAGAGATAGCATAAAATATTGTATAAAGTGGCAATAATAAAAGAGAACAATTAAAGGGCTCACATTTCTCAAGAATCAATGTGTCTAAAGACACCGTATTTACCATTAAATCAAGTGCCTATCAAACCTATAGTATCAAGCCAATATAAGGAGACCATTATTGATTGTTATCTATGTAAACAAGGGATAGCATTAAGGTTGTTTATCTATTGCACTTCTACATAAGATATAGCATCAAATATTGTATAAAATGGCAATAATAAAAGAGAACCATTAAAGGGCTCACATTGCTCAAGAATCAAGGTGTCTAAAGACACTATATTTGCCATTAAATCAAGTGCCTATCAAACCTATAGTATTAAGCCAATATAAGGAGACCATTATTGATTGTTATCTATGTAAACAAGGGATAGCATTAAGGTTTTTTATCTATTGCACTTCTACATAAGATATAGCATCAAATATTATATAAAGTGGTAATAATATATCATCTATCAATGTATAAGGAATAATTCTAAAGATAAACATGAATAAGCAAGGTACAAGGAGCTTTACCCAAGGTAGAATCTGGAGAAATAATTGGCTAAAAAAAAGCACCCATAGACACCCCATAGAACCTCCATCAAAGAATTCCTCATTGCCTTAGTTGGAGCCACCCACACAACATCTACGTTGGCTTGGAAATAAAGCATTGGAGATAATTTATCAAGAGAATTTGTTGGTAAAGGATATACAAGATATAATATGTTGGAGAGAAGGTCTACATGTAGAAAACCTGAGTGTCACTTGTTATATAAATATAAGGTATCTTGTGCCACTTGGCAGAACCATTCTAGGTGCCCTTACATTCCTCAACGTACATCTAGGAGAAGAACACTTAATGGATAATATAATATCTATCTTTAAGCAGTTACAAGCATCATTGAGAGATTACTTGTCATAATCATCATTGTAAGGAGGAATGAACATTGAAATAACCTAAGTCTCAATGTCCATCTTTAATGTAACTCTCAAGTGCCACTTGTTTAAAGTTGAAAGGCATCCGTGATATTTAAAGCACCTAAACTTGAAGGGGTAGAGAAATCATATCCATAATGATTAGGAAAGAGTATCCATATGCAATGAAAAATGAGAGAACAACATTAAAAGTTTGAAGTTAAGGTTTCCAAGAGGATCAAAGTAGTATTAAAGACTCATTTTCATTGTCATGCATTTGTCATTAAAGGAGAGCAGCGCACAGTAAGATAGTGTCCAATGCTTATTATTTAGGAGTTGGATCATTATAAAGGTAAGGTTTTTATCTTAATTAAATTTATTTCATTAAGGAGTTATAAGGAGTATAGTAAGTGTAGACACAAAAAATTGACCCACTAAGGTGAGTAATTTTCCCTAGAGCCCTTGTTTTCTCCTTGGAAAATAAGGGTCACATTTAACCCAAGTTTTCCCCTACTAAATCTTCTCCATTATTTCTAAATCTTGCACCTTTTGATCAGGCTCATAAAGAACTTTCCAACAGTATATAATTTGTCCTGTTTTGAATTCATTTGAACCTCAAAAATGCATTAAAACTACATGAGGGTCCAGCAATTGCAAAATCGCAATCCACTTTTGAGGGGCTTGATTTTGCATTATGAAATCGTGGTTGGCCTTTGTAGGGTGTCATTTTGCATTTTAGGGTTTTATCTTAAGGAAACCCTAATTTTTGAAGTTGGTGTGTTTTGACATTGGCTTTTCTTTGTTTTCTCACCCATTCTTCTTTCAAATCCACTATAAAAGGAGGGTTTGAAGTTTTATTTTTCACCAAGAAAGTTCATTCTATACAATCAATTTTCAAGTTCTATTTTCTTGAGGTCTTCTTCTTCCGCAAGCAAGCTAACTCACAAGTGTGAAGTGTGATCTATTGAAGCTTTATTTTTTGTTGCATTGGATTGTGTGTTGCTACCCTTGGTGGACAAGTGTTGAAGCCCTAAGGAGGAATCTACTACTTGGAGGTCTCCATCCCTTTTGCTTGCTTCTTCACTACCACCAGGTTGTTTTCACTCTTCTATATTTTACATATTAGTTAGGTTTTGATTATACATCTATCAATTCATATTTTCTAAGTTTTCTCCTTGCTTCTATGAAATCACGCTCGGTCATTTGGGGCACGATTTTGTTAAACTGTGAAATCATGATCACTCCTTGTGGGGAGTGATTTTGCACAGACCACATTTGGGGGCAAGTTGCTACCCCCAAACCCTAGATCTATGTTATAGATTGCATTTATGGTATTCTATATTTGCTCTATTTTATCATTCTATTTTGTTGCATTCTGTTATGCTTGTTCATCTTCCAAAGGTCAAATTTCACTTCTATTTTCAAAGGTTAGCTAAAAGGACCTAGGGGGCTTGATTGCTTGACCTCAAAGCATTGCTATATAGTGGCCTAAGTAGGCCCCCTAATGCTAATCATATTTTCCAAGTGTTTTCCAAGTTATTTTGTAGGAACAGGAATTATTGGATATTGTTGGATAAAGGATAAAATCTTGGATCAACCACCGAATAAGATAAGTGCCCTGATTAGTCTTTAGGTTGTTTGTTGAGTGTTTATTATTTCTATTAAAATCCTAGATCTGATTTAAAATGAATATATTTAATTAATTCTAGGCATTTGAAAGAAAAATAGCATATAGTGTGCACTTAGGGTTTTAATATTGTTTGTGCATCTTCTCTTGAGCCCTTGCTTGAAGGTTTTCTATTTTGAAACCCTAGGGTTAGAAAGCATTCAAAGAAAGAATCATTCTAGGGTTAGCTCTTGTTCTCTTGCATACTATATTTATGCATTGTCCTTTATCTTTCATAGCATAGATCTAGAAAGGCCAAACATAGGTGATTGTCTTGAATTGAATACATCAAACATTCTCCAAAACCCCCAGACTTGGAGCGAGTCCTTAAAGCCATTCCTAGTGAACCCTTCCCCCCCTCTTTTACATCGAGTGTAGAGAACAACATACCCCCATGGTCACCTTGGCTTCCTTGTGGATCCAACCAAGAATCGTACATGGTAGGGCAATTTTCCCCCTCTACATCTTTGGTGAACCCAATGTGAACACCTCCTTTTATTTTAAAACTTTTAATAAGACCACTAATTCTATTTGTTTAGATCAGAAAACATTAAAAATATCCTAAAAATATTTTATTTTATTTGTTGATTTTTAGTTTTCTTCATTTTCCATCCTAGACCTTTTCTCTTTCTTCTAATGGCTTCCCTCCTTAGAAGTTAGTGAAGGCATCTTGAATCTAATTATGTTCCCTTAGAAGATGATCAAATTGATAGAGAGAATCCTAACTTGGATTCAGAAGAGCAAGCCAATATTGAAACTAAAACAAACCTTGATCCTATTAAAGGTCCTAATGGTGGGTACCATTTTACATCATTTGATCATATTTTGGGTTTCATGGAATGCCATAAGGAGGCTTTGCTTAAGGCTATGGAACAGAAAGCTCAACTCAAAAGAGGTGAGACTCTTCCTCCTCCTCTAGTCATTCTCCTAGGCATGTTCATGATAACCCTTTATTTGAATCTTTAAATCATGGTAATCATACCCATCAACCAACCTATGCCACTACTATAACCACCAACATTGGAAGGAGTCCACAAGTTCCTCCAACCAGTAGTGTCACTCAAGATTATTTTCAATTTCCTCCTCAATCTACTAATCTCAATATTCCTACTTCTATTCCACCAATTGTTAGTTATCCTCTCTAGCAAGGTATCACATATCACAATAGTATCAATGCTTCCAACATGTGCCAAGTACCCGTTCAATGACCTACTTATACCCCTCCCTTAGGGAATCTAGGGGTATTGCACAACAATAATCCAGAGGTGCAAATTTTGGCAAATATGGTAAAACAATTGGTTTCAAAAGTGGAGATGATTCAGCCTTCTAGTTTCACTTACAACTATAAAGAGATGTGTAATCAACCCCTAGACCCTATGGTTGTTGCTAGACCTTATCCTAAGCATTTTCCCATACCGGTTTTGCCTATATATAAGGGAACAGAAGATCCGATTGAGCATCTAAGAAGATTTAGAATAGCTTACCATGATCTCATCTATGATGATATGTTATTACTAAAGATATTTCCTAAGAGTCTTGTTGGTATGGCATTAGAATGGTACTATCAATTACCTAGCCATTCTTTGAATAATTTTGAAGAGACAACTGAATTATTTGTTCAACAATTTGGTGCTTATATTGAAAAGAATGTAACCATAAAGGATGTTTATGATTTAAAACAAGGTAAAGAGGAATTTTTTTTAGAATTCTTATCTCATTGGAGGAGTCTAGTTGGACGCTTGAGATATACTTTACCTCCTTGAGACATGCTTGAGATATTTATTGGAAATTTGCAAGAACATCTATCTTATGCATTAGAGACAATAATTATCACATCTTTTGATCAAGCAATTGAGTTAGCAAGGAAAGTGGAACAAGTTCTTATCAGAAGAGGACAACTCAAAGTGAAAGAAGATAAAACCATTAAGTCATAATATCAGAATAAGGATGTGGTAGGTGATGGTGTAACGAATAGTAGGCCTATTAATAGTATTGTTAACAACCTACAAAATATGGTTCTTCAAAAACCTCCACAAAGGAATTTCACAAGACTTGGCATACCTATGGAAGAAGTCCTAAAGCAACTTCTAGAGGCTAATATGATTGAATTACCTCCCATAAGACAACCAGATACTACAACTAATTGGTATAAGGTAGGACAACATTGTGCATATCACAGAGTGGAAGGACATTGGACAAATTCTTGTAAGAAGTTGAAACATGTGGTACAAGATTTGATCGATGCAGGATACATTGATATAGGGAATTCTCAGTCATCAAATAATCAATCTTCTACCTAGCAGACATTGACAAAAAATCAAGATATGGGAATATTCAAGGATCCATTACCAAAGCATAATCAACAGGCAGCTAACCAAGTATCATATCATAATGTGCCACCTACATATGGTAATATGGTTGGCATGGTTGGAGTAACTACAAGGAAACAAGTTCAAGCTTAGTTGACTTAGTGTTCTCAACAGGAAAAGAGTTCTTCCTCACAACCGATCTTGGGTTTGAAGAATAATCAGAGAAAAAGTGCAAAAATAGGAACCCCACCTCTAGTGTTGAGACCTCAACCTAAAGTCTCCTTTGACCTTCAACATCAGCTAGCTAGTGTCCCATCCAAGATTTCTATTTTAGAGCTCTTACAAACTTCTCCTACTCATCGAGAAGCTTTGTGGGAACTTCTAAGACAACAATCTATCCCTCCAGACATTTCCCCTAGTGCTATGGCTAATGTTGTAAGCTCTCTTGGGATACATCATATCACATTCTTGGATGATGATATTTCTTCCTCAGACCTACGTAGGGATTCTTCTCTCTACATTACTGCATTTATTGGGGAAACCTTTATCAAAAGGGTTATGATTGATAATGTTTATTCCCTTAATTTATGCACATATCAATTTCTCCAAAATTTTGGATTAAAAGAGGAAGATTTAACTAAATCCAATGCAATCATCAAAACATTCAACAACGAGTCCCAAGAAGCTTGTGGTATTATATCCCTCCCCCTTAAAGTTGGACCCAAGATCTTAGATACATTGTTCTATGTGGTACCTTGCCCTACATATTTTAATCTACTTCTCGAACATCCTTGGATCCATGCAATGAAGGTCATCCCTTCTACTCTTCATCAGTGTTTGAAGTTCAAATTTAAGGATCAACTTGTCACCATTCCAGGTGACCCTCATCCATTCGAATATTTTTTGATGGTTGAACAAGCTCAGTTTGGTCTCAATATTTTTCCTTTAGTTTCATCATCTATTTCTCCAAGTTCCTCATCTCAAATATCTGAGCAATTCAACAATCTAAAAGTGAGTGAGGAACCTCTAATCAAAGTTTCATCATGGGATCAAGACAATTAGTTTCTTCAAGAACCTCTTCTGGATATATCTCATCAAGGTTTGGAGCGGAGTAATGAGGATGAGGATTCCCCTTATCCCTCTAACATCTTGTTGATCTAATGGTAAATCTTCTACTTCTCAAAGGGACCTTGCTTCATTATCTTATAGAGATCTTGTAAAATTAGGGATTGCCCCTCCTTATGTTAAGAAAGATGGTTTTGTTCGAGAATGTATAGATTATCGTGTTATGGATGCCAAAGAAAAGGCTATGAAGGAGCCTCTCTATGATTATAATCATTGAGATGGCTTGCCTTCTAGATTTTTCTTTGATGAAATAGTCCCTTGTATGCATGTTATTTTTGTTAAGATAGGAGGCACAATCAGAATATATGTTGACTATCATTCTGCTCACTTGAATTAACACAATGAAAGATAATAAATAATTAATTAGGTATATAGTTGCTTTTTCATTCCATCATACCTGTTTTCTTGCTCATACTGCATGAATGCCTATCATACTTTGCATGGTTGCTTGACATTATGTTCCTCTTACACTTTTGCTTGTCATAATTGCATTGTTGCTTGCTCATGATTGCTTGATCATATAGCTTTTTAGGGATTTTGTGACAATGGCAAGTGATGACACCTAGTTAGGTCATAGCTCACATGCATTGCACTCTCACTAGGGCTCTAATGCCTAGAGAAGCCCCAACCTAGGGCCCATGCATTTTCATCCCTTCTTCTCTTCTTTTCTTCCTTTGCTCTTTTCTTCTCTTCTCTCTTCTTCTTGTATTCCTTGACTTTGAAAGTTTTTACAATGACTATCATTTCTCTCCAAAGTCAAGGAATACAATCCTCTTTTGGTATGTCCTTGTCCTTTGCATGATTCTTCTTTCTCCTCTATTTTCTTTGTTTAGATAAGGATATACATTCCCCTCTCTTATTTGTTTGCACATTTCCTTCCTCTTGACTTTTCAATAGCTGAAACTTCAAGCTGGGGGTACACACACACAATTATTTTCTCCTCATTTTCTTCCTCTCTTTTCTTCTAGCACATGTACACACTCACATTGTGTTATGCTCATATTGCTTGGTCTATATACATATTATTACATACCTCTATTGGGTAGTACTTGCTAATACATCATACACATCAACAATAACATATCACCCCTATCGGGTTACACTTCTCTTGACTCAATGGGAACTACACCCCATTATAGGATAAGCTCCTTGACCATTTTAGTAGGTCTTGGCATACATCCTAGTGGGTAATCACCCCATAGCAGTCACTAGCAAGTAATCATCCATAACGATTTATGCTCCATAATTTGATCATTTGAGCAATCACCCATAGTGGGTTACACTCCATATTTTACCCATCTATCCATCTTAGTGAGTACTACACCCATAGTAGGTTTTCACTCCACATCTAGACCATCCTTTTGGGTATAACACCCTTCATTCAGGGTTCTTGATCAGCTTCTCTCACTTTCTATTTTGTTGACCTTCTTTGGAGATGTTCTTATTATTCTTCTTGTTCTTCTTCTTATTATTATTATTCTTCTCTTATCTTCCATTATTTCTTACCCTTTCTTATATTCATACATGCATTTCATTTTAGTTGCATTAGATTCATGTTGTTCCTAGTGATCCTTGTCGTGTTGTTTTTTTGCATGCTTTTTTGTTTTGCTTTTCTTTGCCTTTTTTAAGTTTCTTAAGGAATTTTTATTCCTTCTAAAACTTGAGGGGGCACCCTATCCATAGAGGCATTAATGGAAGTAATGTCTCACCTTGTGTGCAAAATTTTAGAGTATCCATCGTGATACCACTTTTGCACCACCCCTTTGTCCAAACCTGGCCACCCCTTTTCTGTTTTTATTATCTTCTTGCCCATAGGATTCTACATATTTCTTTTATGCATTTACTTGGCCTTAAATACATCAAAGAGGGGGTAAAATGTAGACATGGAAAATTGACCCACTAAGGTGAGTAATTTTCCCTAGATCCCTTGTTTTATCCTTGGAAAATAAGGGTCATATTTGACCCAAATTTTCCCCTACCAAATATTCTCCATTATTTCTAAATATTACACCATTGGATCAGGCTCGAAAAGATATTTCCAACGGTATATGATATATCCCATTCTGACTCTATTTGCCCTACAAAATGCATTAAAACTGCACAGGGGTCCAATAGTTACGAAATCGCAGTCCACTTTTGAGGGGTGCGATTTCGCATTGCAAAATTATGGTCGACCTTTTTGGGGTGTGATTTCGTATTTTAGGGTTTTATCTTAAGGAAACCCTAATTTTCGAAGTTGGTGTGTTTTGGCATCGGATTTTCTTAGTTTTCCCACCCATTCTTCTTTCAAATCCACTATAAAAGGAGGGTTTGAAGTTTTCTTTTCACCAAGCAAGTTCATTATCAACAATCAATTTTCAAGTTCTATTTCTTGAGATCTTCTTCTTCTTCAACAAGCAAGATAACTCGCAAGTGTGAAGTGTGATCTGTTGAAGCTTTGTTTTTTGCTGCATTGGATTGTGTGTTGCTGCCCTTGGTGGACAAGTGTTGAAGCCCTAAGGAGGAATCTACTACTTGGAGGTCTCCATCCCTTTTGCTTGCTTCTTCACTACCACCAGGTTTTTTTCACTCTTCTATATTTTGCATATTAGTTAGGTTTTGATTATATACATCTATCAATTCATATTTCCTAATTTTTCTCCTCGCTTCTATGAAATCATGCTCAATCATTTCGAGGTGCGATTTTGTTGGTCTGCAAAATTGCAATCACTCCTTACAGGACATGATTTTACACAAACCAAATTTTTGGGTAAGCTACACCCCCAAACCCTAGATCTATTTTATAGATTATATTTAGGCCATATTATGGCATTCTATACTTTGTTTTATCATTCTTTTTTGTTGCGTTATTTTATGTGTGTTCATCTTCCAAAGGTCAACTTTCACTTTTGTTTTCAAAGGTTAGCTAAAAGGACCTAGGGGGCTTGACTGATGCACCTCCAAGAATTTTTATATAGTGGCCTAAGTAGACCCCCTAATTCTAATCATATTTTTCAAGTGTTTGCCAAGTTATTTTGTAGGAACAAGAATTATTGGATATTTTTGTATAAAGGATAAAAGCTTGGATCAACCATCGGAAAAGATAAGTGCCCTAATTAGTCTTTAGGCTATTTGTTGAGTGTTTATTATTTCTGTTAAAATCCTAGATATGATTTAAAAGGAATTTATATTTCTAGGCATTTGAAAGGAAAAAAAACATATAGTGTGCACTTAGGGTTTTAATATTGTTTGTGCATCTTCTCTTGAGCCCTTGCTTGAAGGTTTTCTATTTTGAAACCCTAGGGTTAGAAAGAATTCAAAAAAATAATCATTCTAGGGTTAGCTCTTGTTCTCTTGCATACTTTATTTATGCATTGTCCTTTATCTTTCATAGCATAGATCTAGAAAGGCCAAACATAGGTGATTATCTTGAATTGAATACATCAAACATTCTCGAAAACCCTTGGACTTGGAGCGAGTCCTTAAAGCCATTCCTGGTGAACCCTTCCCCCATATTTTACATTGAGTGTAGAGAACAACATACCCCCATGGTCACCTTGTCTTCCTTGTGGATCCAACCAAGAATTGTACACGGTATGGCAATTTTCCTTCTCTACAATTAGGTTGAAACTCTTCTATTAATTAGTTTGGCAATAATAGCAAAATCAACCATACATTTGAAAGAAAATTTAAAGGATATTTATATACTTAAATAATTTAATATTTACAACTAAATACCATAGTAGATATAAAGGTTTATACTTGGAAAATTAAAACTCTATTATTGCAAATATTATTATTTTATAATATTCCAAATTAGGGAGTTATAAGGTATACTATGTCAAAAATAGATTATTGAAATTTAGAAATATTAAACTATTGGATATTAAGGGCTATAAAAGGAAGGTCATAATTTACTTGAAGGAGTTGGAATTATATACTAACACTTGTCTCATACTCATACAAAAGGGACAAAAGAAATCCAACCATAGAGAACTTCAAATTAAGTGTATATTTCATTAAGAGAGATAAGGTGAAATAGAAGTTGATTATTGTTATTTTTAGAACATTACAAAAACAACTCAAAAGGTGAATTATTACTTACTAAGCACTTTATTAAACTTATAGCATATTCTAAACCACTAGGGAGACATAAGGAATCCTAAAAAACCTAAGTTTATAAAGGTTTTATTAAATTGGTTCATATACTTTAAACTGGGGAGTCATAAGGTAGTATACTACTAAGGATCTATCAAAAGTATTCTTAAAACATAAAGAGCTAAAACTAAGAAAAATGTCTACCTCAAGGAATACAGTGAACAATGATATGAACAACACTATTAGAAAGGAAAGAGCAAGTGTCATAAAAATTGAAATCAAGAATTTACTTATAAATTTTGAAGGAGACTTAGACCTTACTTCAAAAATGATTCATAGTGAAGCTTTAAAATATAACTTTGAAACCATGGAATATTATGCTCGACTCAATAAAGCAATTGATAATGGAAAGAGTGACATTCAAATTCCTTTAGAATTTGGTAGCATATTATATATGACATTACTTACATTCAAATTCTATAAGTATGGTAATGTAGAACAAAGAGGATTGATAGAATTACTTAAACTAAAAACCAAAATTGATGAATCATTGCTACATACCAATTATGAGGAGGAAGTCGGCTGCACTAGCTTGTTTTCATTTTATCATTATTTATTTAGCTATCCAATTGATTAATATTTTATAATCCAAATTAATTTTATCATCTGCATATTTGCAATTTAGCCTTAAATGCAGGATTGTGCCCACCCAGAGTGGCGACTGATTATATTCCATTATCATTTGTTATAATTTTGTTGCACTCTTATTCATTACAATCATGTATACGTAATTATTGGTTTCTATATTTACTGTTAGTATCCTACTGAGTAGTTGAGGAGGGAATGTGAACCCTTCTAAGTGGTATCATTTAGTCATGATCTGGTGTGGTGGGGGAGCTATTCTCAGAAGTCACAAGAGGTCCTATGTACCACAGGAAAAGCAGCATTCATTCATAGCACTATCGAAGTAGTGGCATCCATTCGGGTATAGAAGAAACCAAACAAGTTTCAAATTCTATAAGGATGATAATGTAGAACAAAGAGGATTGATAGAATTACTTAAACTAAAAACCAAAATTGATGAATCATTGCTACATACCAATTATGAGGAGGAAGTCGGCTGCACTAGCTTGTTTTCATTTTATCACTATTTAGTTAGCTATCCAATTGATTAATATTTTATCATCCAAATTCATTTTATCATCTGCATATTTGCAATTTAGCCTTAAATGCGGGGTTGTGCCCACCCAGAGTGGCGACTAATTATATTCCATTATCATTCATTATAATTCTGCTGCACTCTTATTCGTTACAATTCTATATGCGTAATTATTGGTTTCTATATTTACTTGTTAGTATCCTATCGAGTAGTTGAGGAGGGAATGTGAACCCTTCTAAGTGGTATCATTTAGTCATGATCTGGTGTGGTGGGGGAGCTATTCTCAGAAGTCACAAGAGGTCCTATGTACCACAGGAAAAGCAGCATTCATTCATAGCACTATCGAAGTAGTGGCATCCATTCGGGTATAGAAGAAACCAAACAAGTTTCATTGAGATAACTGAGGTTTTTGGGATAGTCATAAGCATCACCATGATACAGTACAATGAAATTATAATTGATTTAATGAGCCATCCACAGTTTAAAAGTACATGCACCTTTTAGCAGACGGTCCAAACCACGTACGATGTTGTCTAAGCGAGAGAGAATCACATCCCAAACCACCCTGATAGCTTATCAACCCTACAACATCCAAGGGCATCTCAATCGATCATGATTTGGGTCCATGTGGTGTTTCAAATTCATAAATCAATAGCATCCAAAACCAGCGATGTCGCCTAATCAAAACAAAGAAATAAACGCATTATTCATGTTAATATAAGGTATTGAGGCATCATATTATTTTTTAATTTTTTTAGTGAGTAATTATCCCACATCCATCATGTGGGGGATGCAAAGAGGTTTAAAATCCATATAGCACACCTTTGTGGTTGTGAATTCAGTCACACGAAGACATCTTAGCCTCGTGTGCACAGTATTTGCCTCATCAAGTCAATTTATCCCATGTGTTCTTTGTTAGTGTGTCATCTTTTGGTTTCTTTCCATTGTTGTTTTGTGTCTTATCTTGGTTCATTCCTTGTCTAGTTTCCTGTGTGTCTTCGTTGTCCATCATCCATGTGTCTCGTCAAGTCATGTCGTCATAGTATTACATGTTGTTCTCTATCGTGTCAAGGTTAGTCTCCATTGTCTATGTATGTCGCTAAGTGGGTGTCGTGTTGTACCAGTATTGTGTGTGGTTCTCCGCATGTCCTACCTTAGTCAATTCTAAAATTCATCAAGCAATAGATTCTAAAAAGTTGTCAAAGTTGTACAAAAATTGTCAAACTTGAAAAGTTGTTAAAAACTTGTTGTCAAAGTTGCTAAAATTGTCAAAATTGAAAAGTTGCCAAAAACTTGTTGTCAAAGTTGCTGAAATTGTCCAAATTGAAAATTTGCTGAAATTTACTATCAAGGAGGAAACCCAAATTCAAATCCGCGTCGCAGTTGGAGTGACAGTTGAAGTGGAATACAAATTTTTGCTAAATTCAACAAAATTTTATAGAAATCAAAGTTCAAAAGCTGCTAAGAAGGATATTTTGGAAAGTACATGAGCAAAAAGTGGACCAAAGGATCTGACGATTGGCTATCAAGCTCAAAGACTCCCAAAAGAGATGCAATGCGACCTTGTCGAAGCCAAGGTATGAAAAAATCTCCTTCTACTTTTGGAATTAGTAGTTATAATCCGAGTCATCCATTGGTCAACCCAATGGCATCCAATACCTCTCAAAAATCCTCACAAGAAAACCTCACTCAAGTAGAAAACAATCATCCCATGGTCAATGATGATGTGTTAAGAAAATTAATAAACAGTCTTCAGATTATGATTGCAAGATTCAACGCATCTAGGAAACGACCCCAACCAAATCCTCCTAGTCCCAATCACTGGAGTACTAATATCTACTATGATGACTATACACACCATAAATATCAAAATAGTCAGTCCCTCAATCATAATGGTCACCAAAGTAATGAGGATTGGGGTAACGAAGAAAATTTGGAGCAACAAAGAGGTTCTAATAGACCTTATCAAAATAACAACCAATGACATAGGAGTAACGAGGAACAAGATAGAAATAATTCTCACTACCAACCAAGAGGTCCTACTAGAGTCAATTATCCATGCATTGACATGCCTACCTTTGAAGGTCAATATCCATGTGGGTGGATAGCCAAAATGGAAGGCATATTAGAGTTCTATCAATTCAAGTAGGAGGACAAAGTCCCTTCTGTAGCAACCAAATTCAGCACTAAATCTTATCAATGGTTTACATGGCATAAATATGAGGACCCTCATTGGGCCTTCTATTGGCATAATTTTAGGAAAGCCTTTCTTCACAGATTCGA
This sequence comes from Wollemia nobilis, assembly GCA_028583015.1. Lineage (NCBI taxonomy): Eukaryota > Viridiplantae > Streptophyta > Pinopsida > Araucariales > Araucariaceae > Wollemia > Wollemia nobilis. Next base: position 10,912,041 of record JAQPPZ010000465.1, read on the forward strand.
CAAAGGTTCCATAGGTTCATACATAGTATGATTGTTGTCACTTAAGAAAAGAGGATCAGTAGGAGACTATATCTCAAAATTCACCAGTATGCTTCACTATGCACAAGACCTACAACTGGTCATGGTGGTAGTGGCTTTTCAAAATGGATTAAAAGCAAATATTAAATTTGAAGTGGACCTACAAAATCCATCAAAGTTGTATGAGTGTATAAGGATTGCTAATTTGGTAGAAACAAAGGCACACTTAGGCCCATCCACATGACATGATACATATGGGTGACATCAATTATGCAACAACTCTTTTCACAAAAATGATCAACTATCATGGTAATTTTGCTACAAATGTCACAATAATCATCTAAAATATAAATCATGTACACCACGACAAAACTTTCAGATTGAATATGCAGACAAGGAAGAAGAAATAAAGGAATACGGTGCATCTGAGGATCCCCCATTGAGGATCAAAGTGAACACGAGGAGGTTGTAGTTAAGGAGGATACCATGACTATTTCTATACATGCTCTTATGGGGTTATCCTCTCACCATACAATCAAGGTGGCAGGTTTCATTTAGAAACATAGGGTGACAGTATTAATTGATTCAAGAAGTACTCACAACTTCATTGATGCAAAACTTGCAAGGACATTGGATTTACACGTCTTCTCTTCTAGTCAAGATCGGTTTCAAGTCAGAACTGCAAGAAAGGAAATTTCTCAATGTCTAGGTAAGACATATTTAGTTTCATTACAAATGGGTACGTATAATTGGCAAGGTCCCTTTTTGATATGGAATTAGAAAATTCAAATTTTATTTTAGGTGTTGCATGGATGGAACAATTGGAAACCACCGTGGGTTTTAATCACAAACATCACTTTGTGGAATGGCAAGCCAATGGGAGGACCATTCGTCTTCAAGGTCTACCCACACCTCCATCAAAAGTTGTAAGTTCACATAGCATGGAAAATATATTAAGAAAATATGGTGGGGGATTCGTAGCCCAAATCAATTGCATAGAGAAATTATAACAAGATATGCCTAAAATTAAAGACGAAAATCTCCAAAACATTGTGGTTAACTATGAGGAGGTTTTTCAAGAACCAAAAGGACTACCATCCAAAATATCTCATGACCACACCATACATCTAGTGTCTGGAAGTCTTCCACCCAATGGGAGTCCTTATAGGTATCCTCAACCCCAGAAAACTAAAATTGAGAAGATCTTCCAATAGCTATTATACCATGGTGTCATCCGCCATAGTACTAGTCCTTACTCCTTACCATTAGTTTTGGCTCATCGAAAAGACAATTCTTGGTGTATGTGTCTTTATTTCTACCCTCTCAACAAAATCATGATCAAAGATAAATTCTCTATCCCTGTCATTGATGATTTACTAGATGAACTACATGGTGCAAAATTCTTTACCAAATTGGACTTACGTTCAGAGTTTCACCAAATCTGAGTTAGGGAAGAGGATATTCCCAAAATAGCCTTTAGAACTCATGAAGACCATTATGAATTCTTTGCCATGCCCTTTGGTCTCACTAATGCACCATATACATTCCAAAGTCTCATGAACCAGGTGTTTCGTCCATTCCTTCACAAGTTTATTCTAGTCTTCTTTGATGACATACTCATTTATAGTAAATCATGGAAGGATAATTTATCACAATTGGAAGAGTTATTCACATCCTACATAAGGAAAAGTTATTTGTTAAAAGATCTAAATGCTCCTTTGGTGTTCAATAAGTGGAGTACCTCGGTCACATAGTATCTCAGGAAGGTGTTAAAGTGGATCCCAATAAGATCAAGACAATCCATGATTGGCCTTTACCTAAAACCATCAAGAAGCTTCATGGTTTTTTGGGTCTCACTGGCTATTATCGCAAATTTATGCATAACTATGGAAAAATTATGGGTCCTCTCAGTGCTCACCAAGATATATGCTTTTCATTGGTCAGAGGTAGCTACCAGAACCTTCGAGGCTCTCAAGGAAGCAATGTGTACTACTCCAATTTTGGCCACTCCAGATTTTCAAAAATCATTTGTCATTGAATGTGATGCCTTAGGAACATGTATTGGAGCATTATTAATGCAAGAGGGTCACCCCTTGGAATTTTAAAGTAAACAACTTTCAAGGAAGAATTTGGGTAGATCCACTTATGAAAAATAAATTTTGGCTATTCTACATGTAGTGGAAAAATGGAGGCACTACCTAATCAATAGTCGTTTTATTATTAAAATTTATCACAACAGTCTCAAGCATTTTTAGAACAACAATTTTCCTATCCCGAATAAAATAAGTGGTTGACTAAATTTTTGGGATATGATTTTGTGATTGAATATAATAAATATAAAGAAAATGTGGCAGTTGATGAATTATCTAGAAAGTATGAATATGAAGTAGTCATTAATGTCATTTCAGGACCATGTTCATAATAGGTATCTCTGTTACAAGAAGAATGGTTATCCAACAGTGAAAGAACTCAAATAATTCAGGCATTATATATGGGTTCCTCTAAATACCCTCTTTTCATATATGATGACCAAATACTACATAAGAAGAATCATATTTACATCCCACACAACTCACCAATAAAAACATAGATTCTAGAGGAGTTACATGCTTCTCCATTAGTAGGACATTCAAGGTTCCTGAAAACCTACATGCGGGTTAAACAATCCTTTTGTTGAAAAGGGTTAAAAGCAGATGTCAAGCAGTGGGTAGCTAAGTGTGAAGTGTGCCAATGCAATAAGGGTGAAATAGTCAAATCACCAAGGTTGCTTCAACCGTTACCAATTCCAAATCGTCAATGGGAACATATATCCATGGACTTTATTGAAGGGCTTCCTAAGTCAAAAGGTAAAATAGTAATTTTTGTGGTAGTCGATCGCATTTCCAAATATGCTCATTTTTAGGCCTTACGACATCCATTTTCAGTAAGCAAAGTGGCCAAGGTATTTATGGATTCAATTTTTAAATTACATGGAATACCCAAAAATATTGTAAGTGATAGAGATCTCATTTTTACTAGCAATTTTTGGAAGGAATTGTTTCAACTTAGTGGTACCAAATAAAACATGTATTTCGTATACCATCCACAAATATATGGTCAAACAGATGTGATTAACAAATGTTTGTGTACTTATCTGAGGTGTTTTGTACAAGATAAACAATATCAATGGAGTCAATGGCTCTCGTTGGCAGAATGGTGTTACAATACTTCCTACCATTATTCCACTAAGATGTCTCCTTTTGAAGCATTGTATGGAACTAAGCCACCAACAATCATAGATTATGTACCAGGATCTTCCAAAGTGGCCCAAGTAGATGATTGGTTGCAACAACGAAAAGCAATGCTCACTCTTCTAAAATACAATTTGGTACAAGCACAAAATCATATGAAGCAACAATAGGACATACATTATTTGAAACAGGCATTCAATATTGGTGACATGGTGTTTTTACGCCTTCAGCCTTACAAATAGTTTTCCTTGAAGATCAAATCTAGTCAGAAGTTGATGCCACGATTTTACAGAATTATGCGTCGCATTGGGGAAGTAGCATATCAACTGGAGTTACCTCAATCCTCTCACATACACCCAGTATTTCATATATCCTATCTCAAAAAGGTGATTGACTAGAAAGTACAATCTCAGTCATAATTACCAGTGCTGGATGATGAAGGGTGTATTTATCTCCAACCAAAAGCAGTTATATAGACCAAAGCTCATAAAGATCTCGTCACATATAGGAGTTTCTCATCAAATGGTAGGACTTACCTGAAGAAGATGCAACCTAGGAATCTGAAAGTATTTTCCAATCATTTCCAGCTTTGAGGAAAAAAATTTCCGAGGGAAGTCATGATACATACCAATTATGAGGAGGAAGTTGGTTGCACTGGCTTGTTTTCATTTTATCACTATGAAGTTAGCTATTCAATTGATTAATATTTTATGATCCTATTGACTCCTTAAAGGCTAGCCACCTTTTCGAAACCATTTGCCTTTGGGGCGCACAAGGTGGTGCACCCCAAATTAGCCCTATGCACTCCACTCCAATGGAGCACACTCGAAGCCACCCGGGCGCACAAGTTGTGTGCCTTGAACCAAGTCGTGCGCTCCACTTCTTAGAGCGCGGAGTCCCTCGAGTGGGCGCACAAGGTAGTGCACCCGCCTCTAGCCCATGCACCCCATTGAAGGATGGGGCACACAATGTCCCTTAGGGGTGCACAAGGTAGTGCACCCCACCAATAGCCTATGCGCTCCATGGGGAGGTGGAGCGCATAATAGTCCTTTGGGGTGCACAAGGTCATGCACCCCATGCACTCTGAAGAAGTGGAGCATGCACAAGCCCATGAAGGGCGCACAGCTTGTGCACCCCGAAGACCTCGTGTGCTCCACTATGATGGAGCACACAAGTAAATTATAAGGGTGCATATTTCTATGTGCACCCCAAAGTTTGATGTGCGCTCCATCACAATGGAGCGCACTCGATCCCTTGGAGCGCACAAGGCATGTGCTCCCCCTCTAGCCGAATGCGCTCCACTCTCAAAGTGGAGCGCACAACCTCAGTCGGGGCACACAAGGCTGTGCGCCCCATCCCGAGTCGGTGTGCCCCTCCCTTCGAGGTGTGCAAATGTCCAAGTCGGGTGCACAAGGTTGTGCGCCCACCTCTAGGTTATGCACTCCACCGCAGTGGAGCACGCAAGGTCTAAAGGGGTGCACAACTTGTGCACCCCATTGAGTCGAGTGCGCTCCACTCCCTTGGAGCGCATGAAGGTCATGCGGGTGCACAACCCTATGTGCCCACCTTGAAAGTTGTGCACCCCACTCCCCAAGGGGGCACACATGCTAAAATTAACCCCAATGCATCTCAAGCGAGCACATACCTACCTGCATCCCATCTTCACCAATCCTAAATCACCCTATGTCCTAACTATTGTCCATAGTGATAGTTGACGTGGTATATCCAGCCAAACCTAAAGCTCTTGAAAGGCAAAAAGTGCATGCACCATCTCCCACATTTAATGCACCTGTTTTAAAAAGAGAAGGTGGCGGTCATTTTTCACATCATCCGTGCATGCAGAGCTACCTATCGACGAGGTCGAACATAGAGTAAAGTGTGGAGAGCGCAGAGGAGAAATTACAGCTAGGGGGTAAAATTTTCATGATAGTTTGGATAAGATGGCATCTACCAGCTCTTCGGTCCCTGAGACATCAATTGTTTGGTGGAGAATTGGTAAAATTACTGGGGCATGGCCCATTGATAAGAGGTCGGGGAGGGCGCAGAATCCTAAGGCATTCAAGAATTTTCTCGATACCGATAAAGAAATCACCGAAGAGTAGCAAAGGGAGGTGGAGGAGGTCACCATCTATGCATTCGACCCCACGGAGGAGGATAACCAGTGCCACCCGATGCTCCTGAGAGATCTCTACACGTGGGCCTACCGAGATAGCACTAGACCGGCTCCTATGTGCAACAAGTGGAATACGAACCTGGGTCGGTTAACCTGTCCGAAGGTATACCATTCTTTCGATATGTTGGCATGGCTCATTGTCTCCTATGACTCCAAGGCATGTACCATCCATGATTTTAATGGCTAGGCAGTGGCCCGGATGTTTGGTCGATAGGATTCGATAAGTTTTTGGCTTAGCCACCGCTTCCAGGGTGGTATATTTTAAAACATTGGCCCTTCTAGGCCAATTATATGATGAATACGATATTCCCTCAAAACCTGTTGAAGAGAGGGAAGATGAGGCCAGCAGATTTCCCCATCAAAAAATTCATGCTCCATCCCTGGGCACAAGATTATGTCGACATGATCAATCTAGCCCTAGGAGTGAAAGACTTGGAGCTAATCACTAAGGAGGTGATGTTTTTAATCCTCCAATGCAATAGGACAGACAAGACTCCTCTTTACCGATGGGAGGATATTATCAGTGATAAGATGGATGAAGAACTATGAATGCTGTAGGAGGCCATATTGGCCGATAAGAGGGAGATGCCTCCCTTTTCATACTATTCATTTTTTATTCACTTATTTGTAGCACAATTGGATAAAGCCTTGGTGGCCCAGATGGGGGGAGTGAATGCGCCTACTGTACAGGATCGGTTGTTATGCATCCAGGAGGGGTGTTCCAGCTATACAACCTTCTTCGAGAAGGTCCTCCCCGTAGTACACTTCTGGTTGTGTGGAAATTTCCTAGACAGAATCGGGGTAGGGGTTAGAGATTTTCTACATAAGGAGAAAGTGGGAGACTACTTCTACGTAGAAGAATTCTCCTATATCAAGATTTATGGATCAAAACTACCCCCAAAGGCACTACCTTTCCATTGCCCGACTTCCATTGCCATCCTAGAGATCACTCGATAGATGGCCGAAGAGGTAAAAATTAGACATCTGAGGAAGAAAGGACCAGTGAGGTGGTTGCCCATTCCCTGTACAATGGGGCATTACACCTATCTTGGCCATTTTGCCATGCTGCGAGCTATCTGGAATATGGACACCTACTGTTTCTCAGAGGTCACTTGGAGGGCCTATGACCCGGATGGCCACCACAAGAGAGAAGTTACTAGCAAGTTGGCCCTTCTGGCAGTCACACACAGTGGTGATGATTTTGAAGATGCGATGCAGAAGCTTTCAAAAATAACCAGACTTTGGACTTGGTATGGAGGATGCCCAAGGATAAGCGGCCTTACAGTGGATTGGAGGTTGTCAGTGATTATAGCACTCAACTAAAATTACATCGAAGCTTGCTAGTGGATAAGATGGCCCCGTTGGTCCCAATAGCCCCTCCTGAAGAATTCAAAGACCCCACTCTCCAAATCGCTCAGCAAGACTCTGACCTCTTTGAGGTCATGATGAAGATAAGTTGATGAACAGACCAAGCTTCCCTCCTCTTCCAGTTCCCCCATTGCCACTTCAAAAGGGAAGGAGTTGGCCATTAGCTCTTCTCAGTAGGCTACCACATCATCAACACTGACCTTGATAAGCCCACATGAGCAAGGTCAATTGGTGGAAAGTCAATGTTCATTATATTCCGCCACCCTGGTAGTAAATCAAGAAGAACATCAAATAAGACCCAGGGTGATGAAAAAGATAGTGCAAGCTGGGGGGTTATCTAATATTTTAAGAGGCTACGAAGTGTGAAGCCCCATGTAGTCCCCTACTCACAAAAAGGCTAGGACCAAATCCTCAGATCAAGGAGTGGAAAATTTTACAATGGCTAAGGTCACTGACACTTGCCAGTTCACCACCGATGAAGAAGACCAGATCCAGGACATGGAAGAACAAAGGTCTCCAAGCAAGGGGATAGTCAGACATAGGGAGACAATCTAGACAAGAAATCATCGACACACCTGTTGCCTCCTTTGAGATCCCCCTACCACCTAGCATGAGAGAGGCTACTATAGATACAAGCAAAGGAGTCATCCGAGCATCTATTGCACCTATCCAAATGATGAAATCACAAGTGGCTACTCAAGCACAGGTGGCCAAAGTAGTGGAAAAGGAAATTGAAGAATGGAAAGCCAAGGCTATCAAAGTTGAGTCATTACAACTCAAGGTCAAGCAACTTCAGGAAGAAGTTGATAAACTAAAGATGCCCGCTCCTTCCACTACACAGACTAGTGTCCAACTTGGGTCAGTAGATGAACTCAAACAAGAGATGAAGGAGAAGATCCAAGCCAAAATGGGGGATTTGGAGTCCATTCTGATAGATATATATGTTGTGAGACATGCAGTAGGTCTCATTCAGAACAACTTACAACAAGGGAGGCAGAGAATAGATAAAATTATGTCGATCTATAGGAGGTTTCAGGAGGACTACATGCCCATTTTTGGGCTAACAACCACTCTGTCAGATGACTCCCTATGCTTCTTTGTGGAAGAATACATCAAGGTCTCCCTATTTTTACAAAATGAGCAAAATTGGTGCCAGTGGAGCCAAGAGGTAGCAGAATATGAGTATGAGGCCAATGATGAGTTGGTCGATTGCAGCCTCTCCATTGAGGACTTTGGACGAGCCCTAGTTATCAAAGATTTTATTTTTCAAAAGATCCAAGATTTTGATTTAGAGTCTAGCGATAGGTTGTCTAAACGCTTCATGGCTTTGGTGGAGATGGTAGACCACCTGTGTGAATTTACCAATAATAATGTGTAGTGGGCTAAGGACCAGATAGTTGAGGCCATGCAAGATTTGAACCTACTCCTCTTCTCCTTGACCTTTCATGATGAGGCTTGGGAATTCATTGACCAAGCCATTCAAAATCATAAGGTAGGAGTAGGGCCCACCATTGCCACAACACATGCACCAGGAGGGCCACAACCACCAGCACAAGGTAGTACCAATAGAGATGCGCAACCTCCACCTACATAAAAAGAATATGGGATACGTGCCCTTTTTTGAGTGCATCCCAGGTTTGGGTACAACAAGATTCTTACAACATGGTAGGCGGTTACAATAGTCAAGCAACCCGCACTATAAAAAGAAGAAGACTACAGCAACAAGTTTTTTTTATCAAACCTCTGAGAGAGAAAATCTAGGTATTAACTTTGTCTATTGTTTGAGTCATATTTTCCTTTGTATCTCTTATGTGTGTGTCTTATCACCCTTTCTCTTGTCATTTACCAGGGACTATCAAGGTGCATTATTCGCTATGATTATTTCCTATGGAACGTGCTAGAGTTGAGGACTCTTACGTCACTACAATCAGGATGGAGAGGAGATACCCCTTGTTATGAATATTCAAATTGGGGGTTTATTGTAATCAAATGGCATATGAGGATCAAGCACTCTGTTGATCTGTTCTATGCACATATTTTATTAATGAAAATCTCAACTCTTCCCTTGGCATCTTTTGTGTGAATGTCTCGTGTTAGCTTGTTTATGTATTACTACAATCAGAATCCATAAATAATACCTTCTCTCACTAGTTTAATTATTTTATTTACATTACATCATTTGAATGGAGTAAAATGAACTAGTTCTTCTTTCTGTTATCTTTCTAAAGTCATTTATCAACTTGCTACAACTCTGTAATGGATAAGGAACCGGTCTGGGTTTTATAGGTTCTAATATTGATAGGTTCGATCACTAAAAATATCAAAAACAACTAAAAAATATTTTGTTTGGCATAGTGGGCATGTGCATAATAAAGCATTAGTAAAAGGACCCACTGCTTGGGGTTTCCTTACCCAACCTGGTCGGTTTAGAGCTATCTAAGGTAGTCTATTCCTAGGTTAATGAGGTGGATCTACCAGAATCCATAGTGTTGGTTGTGATCTTCAGAGTTTTTTATGATGTGACAAATCTGCTAAGGGTAAGCGGAAAAACTCCACAATAGTTTTTGGCACCATTGTCAGGGAGGGCCTTTTTAATTTCTTTTTGTCATATTACTCCCCTTTGTGACATATATTTTTATTTTTGTTTCCCTGTGAGGTTATAAGTTTTTGGGTTGAGCAATCTTAGCCGGAGAGAGTATTCCACTTTGCACCTAGTGTTGGCGACTCTAAAAACAAGGAAGTTGATCTGGCGGCCACAAGACAAAGCAACGAGGAGCTCTACCCCAAACTACTGGACCCATAGGTACTTTTCTGAATAAGTAAAAAGCAAAAGCACTCTTTGATTTATGTTCCTTCAAGTAGTCAGAGTAGTAACAGTCCCCCTCATATTCCTCAAAATCCTTGAAATAGTACTTCACCTATCATATCTACTATCCCGAGGGGCCCAATTCCACCAATGGCCAACCCACCTTTGAATAACTAGAATTTGAATAGGTATAGGCCCTTTATATTACCTCAGGCTTTAAACCCGTTGCCTCCTAAGGCTCATAAATACCTACCTAAGTTCCTAGGGGACAATACCATGATGGGGGAAGATCACATGAAAGATTTTTTATACGCCATGGACAGCCTGGAGGTAGAACATGAAGACGTTGTCCTCCGATTATTTTTATAGACCCTAGAGAAAGATGCTAGGGAATGGTTTAATAGCCTCCAAGCTGATACCATTGGGACCTTCCATGAACTAGAAGAGGCCTTCCTAAGAAAGTATGGAGAGAAGAAAAATGAACAGTCCATGTTGACTGAACTGGCCACTATGAAGAAGAAGGAGAATGAGACAGTGGATGATTTCAATAGATGATTCACTAAATTGAGAAACCGAATCCCCACTGCCCTTAGACCCAATGACAATCAATCTATCTATTTTTATAAGAATGCCTTCCCGAGAGATTTCAACTATGAGCTGAGACAACAACCCACACTTACCATTGATGCCTGTATGGAAAGGGCCATCGTGATAGAAAGAGATATGATAGACAGTGGGAAAATGAAGTCTACCTCCATGGATCCCAGTCCTAGCCAACCAGATAAAAAAAACAAGAAGGTGGGATTTGGTATATTAAAAAAATCAGAAGCAGATCCCGTTGAGAAACTATCCTCCCAAGTTACTGAAATGTTTTTATCAATAAATAATAGACTGTCCAAAATTGAGAGAGACAAAAATGATAGTGGGAAACCCTCTCAGCACCAGGACAACAATAGACCTCCCTTCAGAAGAAATTTTAACAGAAATTGGAGTAATGAAGGGGCTAGGAATTCAAATAATGGCTGGAAAAGGAAGGAAAACCAGAAATATCCTGATGTCATTCCCAACCCCATGGCCTCTATCAATATAGCTGCTGATTTTCCATTCTTCTACCCAGCTTGTGATGCTCCTCATAACCCAACTGATTGTGGTGTCTTCCATGGCCTGCATTCAAAAGTTAACATGGAGGAAGGCTCTGATGAAGAGATCAGAATAAATGCCTGTTGGACATGGGAAGAAACTGTAGACAGTCCCCCAATCCCGGAAGCTACAAATCAGTCATTATATCCTGATAGCCACCCCACTACCTTTGCCAATGATGATGTGAAAATCCTGAGAAGACCCCAAAATGACCGGTTTGAGCAAATCAAAAAAGGTAAACTGACTCCCACAACTAAAGAGGTTGAAACTTTGGAAAGAGTCCATGCCACCCGGTTATGTAATAGGACTGTTCCTGATAAAGTTGATAAGAAGAATGGGGAAGAGCCTACAAATAAAAGGGGAAATCAAGAGACTAATCCACCTCCTCCCCCTGAAAGAACAAAACCTGTTAATACTATTATAGGGCCCAAAGGGACAGAATTTGACATAGGAATGGAATTGGCAAAGCAAAAAATTAACATTACCTTTGGGGAATTAATGACCATCCCAAAGTATAGAGAGCAAATATGTAAGGCCTTTGGGCTGGCTGATCAAGGGGACAATCATGTGTTGGCAGCCTCAGGTTCAAACCCACCAAACAGAACTCCTGCCTTTGTCAGGCCATTTTATATCTCTCTCAGGTATACATCTGGATTTGGGGACCGATATGTAATCCACAACTGCATGCTTGACAGTGGGGCATCTCACAATGTGATGCCAAAGCAAGTGGCTGACCAGTTGGGGTTGATGTGCACCAAATATTCTCCCCCTATTTCTATCATGGACAATAGGCAAGTCCCATGTGTAGGGATAATTATGGGTCTCCTAGTTTTCTTAGACCAATATCCAAAGAAGGGGATTGTCATGGATGTGGCGGTCATGGACGTAGACCCATTTTTCTCCCTGCTATTATCTAGACATTGGGCAGAGCAGTTGGGAGGATCAATTCAGTTAGATTGGTCATTTGCTACTATTCCCCTCTCTTCCAAAGAACAAGCCACATTAAGAAGAGAACCCTTCAACAAAATATCAGTAGAGCTGATGAAGCCCGATAACACCACAGTCAATTTGGTAAGCTCCATAGAAGAGAAAGAATTGGGAGTTTATTCCATTTGGCACACCCCTTTTCTCAAAGAAGTACCCGATGTTGAAGGATTGGATCCCTTACTCAAAGCAGCAGTAGATGCTGAATCAGATAGGGTTCTCACCACTGAAATGTGGACTCTAACATTTGATGGTGCTAAGTCACAAATAGGGGTTGGGGCTGGTATCAATTTAACTGACATAAAGGGTAACTACCTGGGAGTACCTTATAGATTAGAATTCCCCTGCACCAACAATGTAGCAGAATATGAGGCCCTGCTTCTCGGTTTGAGAAAGGCAAAAGAACTTGGAATCAACTATCTGACTATGTATGGAGATGCAAAATTAATTATTCAACAGATAAGGGGGAAGTACCAAACTAAACACCCCAGATTAAAATAGTATAAACAGGTTGTCCTAGATGAGATAAACAAATTTATGGCATTCAATATCTCACATATTCCTAGGGAAAAAAATCATGTGGCTAACCTACTGGTTGTAAATGCCTCTGGGGCAGATGATCCTGAAATTGACACTGAATTCATGGACATATTTCCTACCATTTCAGTTTATCACCCCTCTATCCCAGACAATGTAGTATACCTACAAGTTTTTCAAGATGACACAGATATAAGGGATTTCATGACAGTACATAATCAGTTTGTAGGGGTAATATGTGATGAACAGGATGAGGAAAGACTGTAGCATGTTATAGGTACTCCCACTGAGGTTATACAATTGAAAACTAATAAAATACCTAGGGGACTAGTGGCCTTGGAATCCTTGTTTGATGATTTTGACAAAGCCCACAGGACTGCACCCAGTGAGTCAGAAGGTGAAGAAGTTAACATAGGGACTATTGGTGATCATAAGAGGGTAAGAATTGATAGGTCATTACCAGCTAAAGAAAAGAAGTAGTACATAGAATATTTAAGAAAAAATAGGGATAGTTTTGCTTGGGGGTATGATGAATTAAGAACATTCAATACAGAAGTGATGACCCACATTATTCCCTTAAAAGAAGGATCCAAGCCCTTTAGGCAGAAACAGAGAAATTTCAATCCCACACTACACCCTGTGATGCAAAAAGAAGTGCAAAAGTTACTGGATGCTAAGATCATCAAAAAGGTGAGGTTCTCCTCATGGATAGCAAACTTAGTCTCGGTCCGAAAGAAGAATGGAGAGATAATATTGTGTGTAGATTTCCAAAATCTGAATAAAAGTTCCCTCAAAGATAATTATCCTCTTCCCAATATGGAGCAGCTATTACAAGCAGTGGTAGGGTCTTCGCAAATATCTCTGTTGGATGGTTTCTCAGGGTATAACCAGATCCTAGTAAACCCTGAAGACCACTTTAAAACTACCTTCACCACACCTTGGGGTACTTTCGAGTACCAAAGGATGCCATTTGGGTTGATGAACATCGAGGCTACTTTCCAAAGAGCCATAGATTTCACCTTTAAGGGGCTAATGTTTAAAATAGTGGTGGTCTATTTAGATGACATTACTGTATTCTCCAAGAATCCTGTAGACCACTTTTCTCACTTGTCCCAAGTATTTCAAAGGTGCAAAGAATATGGGATCTCATTGAATCCAAAGAAATGTCTTGTTTGGAGCCTCTCATGGTAAATTACTAGGGCACGTAGTTTCAAAGGAAGGAGTTAGTATCGATCCTAAAAGAACCAAAGCAATCGCACAAATACCACCTCCCAAAAGCCTCAAGGGAGTCAGATCCTTCTTCGGAAAAATAAATTTCGTCAGGAGATTCGTTCCTAATTTCGTTGAGATTGCTAAGCCTATTAATGATATGATCAAGAAGGATGTTAAAATCAAATGGGAAGAGGGTAACCTTAAAGCCTTCCAGCAGATTAAGGATACTATTACTACTGCCCCTGTCTTGGATTGTCCAGACCATTCCAAAAATTTCAATTTGTACTCTTTTGCCTCAGACCACACTATAGCAGTTGTGTTATCCCAGAAGGATGAATAGGCAAATGAACGTCCCATAGCATTCATGAGTTCAGGGATGAAAGGGGCTCAACTAAGATACAAACCAATTGAAAAGTAGGCTTACGCCCTCATACAGGCCTTGGAGCATTTTAAGAGTGTCTTTGGAGCTTGCAAAGTGATTGCCTGTATACCCTATATCACCATCAAGGATATTCTTACCCAGCCCGAGCCCATAGGTAGTTCAACAAGATGGATGATTAAATTACTACAATATGATGTAGAGTTCAAAGTCATAAAAATAATTAAAGGCCAGGGGTTGGCGAAATACATGGCCTACAAAGAAGAACAATGGACAGACGATGTTGTCTTAGCTCAAGGAGAGCAGCAGGAACCACAGTTAGAACATGAGAATTTTGAGTGGTACAAAGATATCATGTTCTATCTAAAATAATTATCCTTCTTTCTTGGGAAGACTGCTAGCCGAATAAGAAGCATCAAACAATAGTCTCAAAAATACCATCTTCAAGGGAGTCGGTTGTACTGGTGGCATCCAAGTGGGGTATTGCTGTTGTGTGTGACTCAAGAGGAGGCTCCCAAGATTATCGAGGAATTTCACAGAGGTTTTTGTGGTGGTCACTTTGCTCCTAAAGCAACAACCAACCAAATCATGAGAGTAGGGTATTATTGGCCATCCCTATTCAAATATGTCTACCAAGCAGTCAGAAGTTGTTACAATTGTCAAGTCTTCACTGGGAAAAAGAACTTACCTGCCATGCCTCTATAGCCAATCATTGTCGAAACTCCATTTTCTCAATGGGGGGTTGATTTAATTGGGGAGATCAATCCCAATTCATTAGGAGGACATAAATGGATCATCACTATGACTGATTACCTGACCAAGTGGGTAGAAGCAGCCCCCCTGAGAAGATCAACAACAACTGCCATCATTAACTTCTTGGAGGAAAATATACTGACTAGATTTGGGGTGCCCAAAAAATTGGTGACAGATAATGCCAAATATTTTACTTCCTATGAGATGGTGGATTTCTGCAATGAGTATAGCATTAAGCTGGCTCACTCTGCTAATTACTACCCACAAGGCAATGGACTGGTCGAATCCTCAAATAAGAACATCCTCACTAGAATTAAGAGGTCATTAGGAAAGAATAAGAGAGGATGGGACAGTGAGCTCAAGTATGCTCTATGGGCAGATAGGCTGTCAATAAAAAGAGCTACCGGCATGTCACCATACGAGTTGGTCTATGGAGAAAGGGTATTGTTGCCACCATAGTTAGAAAGGATAGCTCTCTCTTTGCTACTACAAGATCATGAACAACCAGATAAACTACAGAGAAGGATGGACCAATTGGTCAAATTGGAAGAAGACAGGAGGGAGGTTGTCACACGAATGATCGATCAGATGGGTAAAACATTGGAATTGTTCAATAAGAGGGCTAAAGGGAAACTTTCACCATGGATGATGTGGTGCTGTATTGGGATCCAAAAAATGACAAGCCTGGGGAGAAAGAAAAGTTTGAGCCTAAGTGGTTGGGTCCCTACCAGATTGCTAAAATAGTAGGGCATCATACTTACAGACTGAAAGACATGGAAGGAGAAGAGCTGCCTATACCAGTCAATGGGCAACATCTGAAGATTTTTGGCCCCTCATGTTAAAAAAAAAAAAAAAAGAAGTGTGCGTGTGTTAGTCCTACGTCGGTCTACCCAGAGAGTCTGGAGTCCTCAAGTCGACGTCCTTCATCCGCCCCCTTGTCCCAGTTAGAGCCGGTGTTGACTCCTTAAAGGCTAGCCACCTTTTGGGAGCCAAATTCACATTTGCCCTTGGGGCGCACAAGGTGGTGCACCCCAAATTAGCCCTGTGCGCTCCACTCCAATGGAGCACACTCAGGCGCACAAGCTATGCACCCCAAACCAAGTCGTGCACTCCACTTCTCGGAGTGCAGAGTCCCCTGAGCGGGTGCACAAGGCAGTGCACCCACCTCTAGCCCATGCACCCCATTGAAGGATGGGGTGCACAATGTCCCTTAGGGGTGCACAAGGTAGTGTGCCCCACCAATAGCCTATGTGCTCCACGGGGAGGTGGAGCGCATAATAGTCCTTTGGGTGCACAAGGTCATGCGCCCCATGCACTTTGAAGAAGCAAAGTACATGCACAAGCCCATGAAGGGCACATAACTTGTGCACCCCGAAGACCCTATGTGCTCCACTATGATGGAGCACACAAGTAAATCACAAGGGCATGCATTTCTATGCATACCCCAAAGTTTGATGTGTGCTCCATCACAATGGAGCACACTCGATCCCTTGGAGCACACAAGGTGTGCACTCCCCCTCTAGCCGAATGCGCTCCACTCTCAAAGTGGAGCGCACAACCTTAGCCGGGGTGCACAAGGTTGTGTGCCCCATCCCGAGTTGGTTTCCCCCTCCCTTTAGGGTGTGCAAATGTCCAAGTCAGGTGCACAAGGTTGTGCGCCCACCTTCGAGTTATATGCTCCACTCTAGATCTATGCCCTCAGATCTGACTTGAATTCTATACCTAGCTCTTAGCTCACCACCTCAAACCTTGATTTTTGGGCCCTCCTGGCACTCCTTGAGCCCTATGCACACTGGCTCTGATACCAGTGAGCCAAATCGGGCTATAATATAAAAAATAATATTTATTAAACTCCAAAAATTTCATTACAAACCTCACGTAGTTCTTAGTATTTATAGGGAGTAGGGAATTATGGAGGAAGAGGAGGTGGAGGGATAAGGAGGGAGGCGGTGGGTAATGTCGACGAGGGGAGATGAGGAGGAATAAGGGATGAGGAGGAAGCGAGGAAGGTGGCAAAGAAATAGGAAGGAAGGAGATGAGAGAATATAGGCGAGAATGTAGGTGAGGGAATTTTGAAAGACCAAAAAATCATGCCGACAAACACCTTGCCGACAAATTCTTGATGTGTTCACACTTGGGCCTAGAAATATCTAGATATTTCTGGGCCTAAACCCTTTTCACACTTGCAACATTCTCCCATTAAAGTTGAGAGAACTGACTACACAGTCTCTCAGCTTTAAAAATTGAGCTTTAGCCATTGCTTTGGTGAATATATCAGCAACGTTCTCCAAAGTGTGACAATATTGAAGTTCAACAATTTCATTTTCCACCATATCTCGGATGAAGTGGTACTTCATATCAAAATATTTTATTTTTCTATGCTGGATCAGATTATATGCCAATTGAATGGCACTAATGTTGTCGCAGTAGACTCTGGTTGGACCACTTTACTGCTCTCCAATCTCTTCTAAAACTTTTCTTAGCCATAAGGCTTGAGTACTAGCATAGGTGACTACTATATACTCAGCGTCTATAGAAGACAAATCTACTACAGTCTACTTTTTGGAACTCCATGTTATTAGTCCTGACCCTAGACTAAAACAGTTCCCTAAAGTTGATTTTTTGTCATCAATGTTGCTGCCCCAATCACTATCACTGAAGCCTATAAGCTTGATAGTGTTACATTTATGGTACTGGATTCCAAAATCCAATGTACCTTTCACATATCTAAGAATTATTTTAGCTACCTGTAAATGCAGCTCAGATGGGCTAGCCATAAATCGAGAGACAAGAGAAACAACATATTGAATATTTGGTCTGGTGTTGGCAAGAAACATCAAACTCCCAACAATGCTTCTAAAAGTGGTCATGTCAACTTTTGGTGCTCCATCTTCTTTGCTTAGTTGGATCCCATGTCCAACTGGAGTTGCAACTGGTTTGCATTGCTCCATAGCAAACTTCTTAATCATATCCCGAGCATACTTTAGTTGATAGATGAAGATCCCGGACTCTGTCTGATGAACTTCCATTCCAAGGAAGTAGTGCATTAAACCGAGATCCTTCATCTCAAACTGCTTCATCATGGAGTGCTTGAACTCCATATTCACTTTTTCATTACTACCCATGAATATGAGATCATCCACATACAAGCAAACTATGAGGATGTCATTACCTTGCTTTAGGTAGTAAAGGGTGGGTTCATTTCTCCTTCTAGTAAACCCAAAATCTTTGAAGTACCCATCAATACGTGAGTACCAAGCTCATGGTGCTTGCTTGAGGCCATAGAGTTCCTTTTTCAGTTTGTAAACAAGGTGCTCCTTACCTTGCTCTTGAAATCCTTGAGTTTGCTCAACATACACTTTCTCTGTCAAGTACCCATTGAGAAAGGCACTTTTCACATCCATGTGTTGGACTTTCCATCCCTTGTATGCAGCTAAAGCAAGAATTGTTCTGATGGTCTCCTGTAGAGCTATAGGATCAAATGTCTCTTCATAATCAATACCGTAATTTTGTGTAAATCCTTTTGCAACAAATCTTGCTTTGTGCCTTTCAATGCTTTCATCAACATTGAATTTGGTCTTGAAGACCCATTTACATCCAACACACTTCTTTCCTTTAGGAAGCTCTACCAGCTCCCAAGTATCATTGTTTTCTATAGAGGTTATATCCTCTTTCATGGCATCTTGCCATATCTTTCGAGTACAAGCCTTCTCATAACTAGAAGGTTCAAGTTGTGCACTAGTTAACAAGGCATAGTTAACTACATCTCCCCAAGGTTCTTGGAAGTCATCATCTCCATACAAATGCATATTTTCAAGTCTTTGCAAAACTGAAACCATTTCACTTGATTGACTTCTAGTATATCATCTTTGAAAATTTGTATCCAACATCTGATAATATGGATGATGTTGAAGAGTTCTCTTACCTCTATATGGAGAATAAATATCCATTGGTGAGGAACTAACTGATCTTTGTGGAGAAGAACTTGGTGATGATGATGATGAACTTGAAGTCGAATGTCTTCTTGGGCTTGGAGGAGGAGGAGGCTTCTTGCTTTTCTATGGTTCCTATTGAATTTGTGAAGAACTTGCATCATGAGATTCAACATCACTATAAATTTTGGGATTTCCCCAGAGCGCGCAAGGTCTAAAGGGGCGCAGAGCTTATGCGCCCCGTTGAGTTGAGTATGCTCCACAACCTTGGAGTGCACGAAGGTCACGCAGGTGCACAACCCTATGTGCCCACCTTGAAATCCATGTGCCCCACTCCCCAAGGGAGCACACATGCTAAAATTAACTCTAATGCACCTCAAACGAGTGCATACCTACCTACGTCCCGCCTTCGCCAATTCTAAACTGCCCTATGTCCTAACCATTATTCATAGTCATAATTCGCCCATTAGTATAAGAAAGTGATAGTTGATGTGGTATGCCTGACCAATACTAAAGCTCCTGAAAGGTAAAAAGTGCATGCACCAACTCCTATAATTAATGCACATGTTTTAAAAAGGGAAGGTTGCAGTCCTAATTTCACACAATTCATGCATGCAGAATTACTCGTCAATGAGGTCGAACATAGAGTAAAGTGTGTAGATCATAGAGGATAAATTATAATCTAGGGAGTAAAATTTTCATAACATTTTGGGTAAGATGGAATCTACCAGCTCTTCAGCCCCTAAGACATCAATCGTTCGATGGAGAATTGGCAAAATTACTAGGGTAGGGCCCATTGATAAAATGTTGAGGAGGGCAAAATACCCCAAGGTATTCAAACATTTACCCGATACCGATAGAGAAATCACTGAAGAGCAGCAAATGGAGGTGGAAGAGGTCACCATATATGCATTAGACCCTAAGGAAGAAGATAACCAGCACCACCTGATGCTCTTAAGAGATCTCTATACACGGGCCTACCAAGATAGTAATAGATCGGCTCCTATGTGCAACAAGTGGAATACGAACCTGGGTCGGTTAACCTGTCTGAAGACACCATTCTTCTGAAATCCTGACATGGCTTGTTATTTCCTATGACTCTAGGGTGCATAGCATCCATGATTTTAATGGTCAGGCAGTGGCCCAAATGTCGGTCGATAGGATTTGATAATTTTTTTGCTTAGCCACTACTTCCAGGGTGGTAGATTTTAAAATATTGGCCCTTCAGGCCAATTATATGATGAACACAATGTTCCCTCAGAACCTGTTGAGTAGAGGGAAGATGAGCCCAGTAGATTTCCCCATCATAAAATTCATGCTCTGTCCCTGGGCACAAGATTACGCCAACATGATCAATATAGCCCTAGGAGTGAAAGACTTGGAGCTAATCACTAAGGAGGTGATGTTTTTAATCCTCCAATGCAATAGGACAGACATGATTCCTCTTTACTGGTGGTAGGATATCATCAATGACAATATGGATGAAGAACTGTGACTGCTATAAGAGGATGTATTGGCCAATAAGAGGGAAATGCCTCCCTTTTCATACTATTCATTTTTTATCCACTTATTTTTTGCCCAATTGGATAAATCCTTGGTGGCCCAGATGGTAGGAGTGAATGCACCTTCTATACAAGATCGGTTGTTATGCATCTAGGAGGGGTGTTCCATTTATACAATCTTCTTTGAGAAGGTCCTCCCCGTAGTACACTTCTGGTTGTGTGGAATTTTCCCAAACAGAATCGGGTTAGGGATTTTCTACATAAGGAGAAAGTGGGAGACTACTTCTACATAGAATAATTATCTTATATCGGGATTTATGGATCAAAAATATCCCCAAAGGCACTGCCTTTTCATTGCCTGACTTCCATTGCCATCCTATAAATCACTCATAAAATGGCCGAAGAGATAAAAATTAGACATCTAAAGAAGAAAGGACCAGTGATGTGGTTGTCCATTCTCTTTATAATGGGGCATTACACATATCTTGGCCATTTTTCCACACTATGGGCTATCTATAATATGGACACCTACTATTTTCTAGAGGTCACTTGGAGGACTTAGGACCCGGATGGCCACCACAAGAGAGAAGTTACTGGCAAGCTGGCCCTTCTGGTAGTCACACACAGTGGTGATGATTTTGAAGACACAATGCAATAGGCTTTTAGAAATAATTAGACTTTGGACTTGGTATGAAATATGCTCAAGGATAAGTGGCCTTACAGTGGATTGGAGGCTATCGACGATTATAGTTATAGACACCAAAAAGTCACACATTATCTCTCCCTCCTTCACGGTTAATTAATATGCAAAACCATTTAAAATTGCATAAATTGACCCAAAAGCACTATTCACCACCATTAGCCCCTTTGGGATAGCTTAGCCCCTTCCTATGCTTAACCATAGGTCCTCATGTGACCTCATGCCAACTCAACTAAGGTTGAAACCTTCACCATGGTCAAAAACCACTTTATGGTCAAAAAGTTAACATTTTGGTCAAATTGTGCTTTATGGCTAATATCATGCGTAATTAGATCTAATATTGATTAAATAAAAAGCCTTCACCTCACCTAGTCTACTTTGACTAGCCTAGACTCCCACCTCACCTAGCCTACCCTATCCTAGCCTTGCCACCTTTCATCCTAGATATTCCTTCATATCACACACTCCTGGGTCATTAATGTAAGATGGAGACTTTGCACACAAATATGATTAATTAATGCTAAGATGCTTCCATAAACGAGAATATTAATTGCAAATTGATATTTATCCCTAATCATCATTACTTTTAGATGGGTGAGGGATTCTCTCACCCAAATTCACTCATGACCTAGGACACCTCAGGGGACACCTCTTTGGTGGACACCTCACCATAGCCACCTCATAGGGGACACCTCATACCCTTTCTCTCACCCTAGCCCACTCTATAAATAGAAGGCCATTTTCACCATTTAGATGATCACAACTTTTACATACCGAAACTCTGACGAAATCACTACTACCATTACAATCAACACACATCCATCACACATCCATCGTACGAGTATCATAATCAATTTTTTCCTTGCATATTCCTATTTTTTGGGTGATATGGGTTGATTTCACCATTAGGATTTATAGTTCAGAAGCCCTACCAAGCAAAGTACATCAAAAGAACAAATCAGCAATATCTAGGGACCCTACCTGAGCAATCTAGCTTCAAAAGGGCCAGTTCATACCTCACACATGCGAACCTTCTAGTTTGCACCCAGGAGTGTGAACCTCTGCAACAGGCATCATAACCGCTCGAATAGGTAAGAATAGCTTAGTTTATGGTTTTTATGTTGGTTTTTAATAGTTAATTTCATGTTTTAAGCATTTTTATGAGTCTTTTGTCTTCATAACCATGGGGTTTGACTGAGGCAGACCCCCCAACACACTAATAGGATTTTGTAGGTTCACAGGTCTAGAAAAGCACAAGGAAACATCCAACAAGCGGTGGTTCACGAGCAAGAAGCCCACCTACATCGAGGAACCCATAAAGGATTGATCGTGCTATCATTGTGCCACACCCAAAAGAGATTCCTTAGGGAAGACTCCATTGTAGCCTTAGGAGCAAGATTGTAAAAGGATATCATCTCTTGTAACCCCCTTTTATGATTATCAATACAATTACAATAGGTTCCATAATATTTGAATGAGGTGTTATGGTGTCTTTTTGGTAGTTTCATTTTGGCACGCCTGGTGGGACCTCCACCAAGCATAAGCTTAATCACATTATAACAAAATTTTGGTCTTTTGTGTATGGAAGGTAGTTTTCATCATTGAAGAACACCATAAAACCAAACCAAAAATACCCTAAAATACATCTCAGGCCCAATCAAAAAGTTTCATTAGTGCACCGGTGAGCTTACAAAGAGAGTAGTGAGTACACACTTGGGCGTGTGGACTCCCCAATCTGTCTCAAAGCTACTAATTGATACTCAGGTATTGGTTTGAACACCCACAACCAATGGTAAGGTAAGTCAGTGGAGGTTAAAAATCTCATGTTCTCGAGGATTTTGTGCCCTCATACCTAGACCAAAAACTGTCTCTTGCCACGATGTATGCAAGGTTAAAGTGTCCTTGTATATTTCGATACCAAATAAGTAGCTAATTTACTTTCTACAATTTCTTTACTATGAGAATTTATGAAATCCTTATTGTTTTGATTGTCTTGATATAGTTAACTTGGGTTTTTAGAATATTTTGTGCAGACATATGTACTAAAAACACCAGGGACATCAAAATCATCATAGGATCCCAAAACCAGTTAGCTCAGTCTGTGGATCTTGGTTCGCAGGTTAGGAGTACGAACTCCTCAGCAGAAGACAGGTTTGCACCTTAGGAGTGTGAACCTCTAAAAATTATGTAGTTTTGAACCAGAGCATATTGGAGGCATTTACACTCACCTGGACGCAGGCTTTGTGCCAAAATTTCTCAATTTCCTTTGTTTTAAAGTTAATTTAACACATTGAGCTGCAAGATCCACAAGAAATCGCACATTCTTGTTTGTTTTAGCTAGAATTTTTGGTCATTTTCTAGTATAAATTCCAATTCCAGTCCTTTATTTCCAAGTCATTTCCTTTTAGAAGCAGTTAGCTAGATTTATCTTTTGCAAATCAATAGAGTAACTTTACCTTTATGCAAATCCTTTAATTAGCTTTTCAATTCACAAGTCAATAGCTTAGATTTTTTTTGTACCCCAACCAAGTAAATAGATTTGCTTTGAAAAGGCATCTTAGCATAGTTTCAATTTTGAAAAGGCATTAATCTAGATTTGCTTCTAAAATAGTACCGCACAAACAAACACCACACACTCACGTTCCAAATTAAACGGTGTAAGGACCTGGGTTTCATCTCCAGGCCGAATTGGATTTCATCACCAATTCACCACTAGAGTTTAGTGTGGAATGGGCTTGCCCTCCATTGGCTCACCTCTAGTTTTGACACCATAGTTTCCCCCCAGGTGGATCATTATGGCATTAATACCCGATTGGTCCTTCCCACTTTGAGTGTTGGTTATCCATAATTCATCACTGGAAGGTACCTTCAGAGTGGGTAGTTTTAGAAAGCCCCTTTACCACAGGGCTTTTCAAATAATTATTGGGCGTAGCTATCATTACTATGGGTGCCTTAAATGCAAGGATTAAGCGAAAGCATGGGTATGTCGGTAGCACCACATTGACAGTGTGAACTCTCTTCGTGAGAGTTTATTTGACTCATTAGAGCATTTTGAGTCTCCCCCCTTTGGATATCATTTTATTGTACCATATTCCATCTAGGTAGCAACTCACCCATTGCAAACATAGTTCTATTTTGTGCATCTTTGGGCATTGCAAAAAGTTATGTGCTATGACATACCTGATTCATATTAGCATATCACCCACTACCTAGATTTTACTACTAGGTTATATATTCTATCATCAAAACACACAAAAAAAAAACTTTTGCTTTTTGTTGAGTCTTGGGAAAAATGGTTACAACAGCACATCAAAAGTGTTATAAATCACTTAAAAATTATTCCATATTTTCATTACCATGATTTTCACTGCACAGCTCGTTTTAGGTGATTTGCGCCCCCAACATGATCATCCTACACTCAAGCTTATTTCACATGATTCTGTACAAAAATCCAACATTTAGGCGATCATATTGATTTACACAACTTTCTACGACATAGATAGGGTACACACAGCACAAAATTCACCCTTTGTTGCACTTTTGGGTTGTCTGCACCCCTGGAGTGCAAACCTTTTTGGTCCACACCTCTCAATTGTGAACCTATTTTTTAGGTTCAATATTGCACACACAACACACAGAGCCACATTTTGCACATTTTTAGTCTTTTATCTATCATTATGGGTGGTCTGCACCCCTGGAGTGCAAACCAATTTCATCCACACCCCTAGCCTATGAACCTATATTTTTGCCACCAAAGAGTATCCTGGTCAATCATAGATAGTTTTTGAGTTTATTTTTCACTTATGTTGACTGTTATACCTCTTCTTGCATATATTACCATGTTGGTTACATGTAGTCAGATGTGTAAAGCACTTCGTCATGCTACCGAGGCTGCCCAATGGACTGTCCTTACCGCAGGGGCCTCTTCTTCTTAGACCATAGATCCGCCCTTTGGTTCTGAGTAGGTTTCATCCAAAATTGTACCTAGCGTATTTACAGGGTCTTTTGTCCCTAGAGCTAGTCCTACCTCACACATGCCTTATTCTCCACCATATCATTTCCTAGACGAGCACCTCGAGGAGCCCCCTCCTTTAGAGGATATCTCTTCACCCAATCCTCCATATACCTTCTATCCTAATGTCATCTACACATCTCTAGGTCACCCCATACCAGTTATGGTGGCAGAGGAGCCCATCCCCCTCAGTTACCTTCTTTTGCTCATCCTTTCCTTGATCACTCTTCCTCCCCCTTTTGGGTGACAATATTATCATTTCCAAAATTATCCCGGATGTTGTCACCAATGTGCACTTAATTGGTATGATTTCCACTCATTCTTCCTCCATACCATCTTCATCAAAGATATCGGTATCTCACCAGGCCTCATCTAATCACCCACCTTCATCTTAGCCACCATCTGCTGGTCCACTAGCATATTATTCCCACCCATCTCAGGGTTACCACCTCGCTTCACCAGGTCTTATGAATCCCTCCATCTAGGCTTTTCCACCACCTACATCCTTCACCCTACGGCCGTTGCCACCCACCTCATAGTTCGCCATATTTCCACCTACCAGTTATCCCCCAATTCCCACTTATTATCTACCATTTGTACCTCCCAGTACCTTTTGGCTACCCCCTCCCCCTTCATATCAACCATATCCATTGCACCCCACCTACCAAGGCATTTCGCCTCGATACCCTATCCAGCCAGATTCCTTGTTCACTACCCCTTCTGCTCCACCTCAGTCCTCTTCCACACCACACACGACCTAACAACAATTTTCATTCCACACATCCACTTCTATTTCACCCCCTTCTTCCACACCTCCAACCTTTTTCACCACACCACCCACATGGTCATCCACTACTACTGCTCAAACACAACCTACTTTTTAGTATGTGCACCAGCAGTAGTAGATGCCCATGCCTAACCAGTCACCTCCCAGTTACTATGATACACAAAATCAATAGATCTCAATTTTGGGTCCATCCCCCTTAGGTATTATGATCCATCATAGCAACCACCATCAATATCCCAAGCTTTGTACATTTCACCTCATCCATCTCAGGTTCCTGTCCCATAGTACCACTCCACATCAGCACATACTCCACAACAAGATGCTTACTATCAGTAGTGGAAGGACCAATAGTTACAGTATCCCCCACATTTGGGTTGCATGGAGACCCCATCACAGCCACCACCTACATCTGTACCACCCCTTCCATTCCCTGCTCTGTCTGATACTACCACGGTGCTTTCTAGTGATTTTTACTCTATGCAAGAGAAATTGTAGGCTTTGGATCTGCGTACAGCTGGTTATAGGCCTCAAAAACCCACATATGATGAGTTGTGCAATGAAACCATTCACCCATCTATTCCTGTCCATCCCTATCCTTACAGGTTTGATATCCCTAAATTCAACAAATTTAAAAGTAAGGAAGATCCTAGAGAGCATTTGAATAATTATTGTTTTACCTATTACCAATTGCATGGAAGTGATCCCCTTATGCTTTGCACCTTTGCCATGTCGCTTGGAGGTCAAGCATTATATTGGTACAACCATTTACCTTGCCATAGCCTATATACATTTGAGAAGTTGGACAATATTTTTCTTGAACATTTCGCTATCAACATCAAAACCAAGCTTACCTTGTCTGATGTGTATGTTTTACATCAGTGGGATGATGAGCCTATTAATGATTTTGTTGCCCATTGGAGAGTGGTCCTTCATGATATTGCCTTCCCTCTCCCACCTTCAGATCTTTTCAAACTCTTTGCTAAGATTTGTCATAAGAAAATTTTCCAAACATTGCAAATACATCAGAGTCAGACATTTGAGGAAGCCATTTTCAAAGCCAAAGTTATCGAGGACATCAAGGTCCACACGTGAAAAATCATGTTGCATAAAAAACCACCATATCCTACCAATTATCATTACAATCACCCTCCATATGTACCACCTACCACTCGACCACCTCAAACCAATCAGATTCTACTCAATTCTTCATATCCACCAATGCAAGTGGCATCTATGCAAGCTCCACAACCCACTCCTCCATGATCCCCAAAAATCAGTATCAAGCCAATCCTCCACTTCTTCCCACTCCACAACCAAACAACCCCCCGCCACAATCCAATATATACCAAGGCTACAATCCACATCCACCTCGTCCCCCACATAATTGGACGCCTATTTCTAAGCCCATGCCAACACTATTTCACCGACTCACTAAGGGGGGACTCATCCACTTACCAAATGTCCCACCTATTGATCCAAATCAACCTCTTCCATGGGACTAAAACCTGTAATATTTTTGTGATTACCATCGACAACATGGCCACACCATTGATTCATGCTGCATCTTTTGCCATAATGTCTAGGACCTCATTTATCGAGGCTCTATTCAGGTCTCCAACCCCCTTGCACCAAAAAATAAAAACTTAGGGATATTTCAAAATCTCTTACCTAAGCATGGGGGTAATCCACCTCAAAATGATCCATGCTAGGTTAATCATGTCAATTGAGATCCTTCCCAATAGGGTTTTATGGGTATGATCAATAGCGCTACTCACAATCAACATTATCCACCCCCTGCAACTCCTCAACAACACTCCACATCGCAACAACCTCCCATCACAACCTCCATAATCACATCCTTAGTTCCTCCACCCTCACCATCGAATGTTATCACCATCTATGGTAGCCACTCTCACCAACTCCGCACCACCCCTATAAGGTTATCCATTTATGACCTTCTACAACAATCCTAACCTCATCGTGAAGCCCTCAACTCTATCCTTCGTTGTCTTGATCTTGACACCCATAATGTAGACTCTACCATTTTTTTTGGCAATATTTAGAGATGCCTACAACCTTCTATCAGCTTCCATGACCATAAAATTATAGAAGTTGTAGGTGAGGGAGCGGATACTCCATTACATATTCAAGCCTCCATCAACGTTGTTACCTATAAGCGTGTACTCATTGATACTGGATCTTCCATTAGAATCATTTCCATGGCCACATTGAACCACCTTCACCTTCCTCCATCTCTCCTTGGTACACCATCCATGGATCTTTGAGCCTTTGATGGCTTTATGCATCCCACTGTTGGTACCATTGTCTTGCCCATCAAGGCTGGTGTCAAAACCATTTCCACTCTCTTCCATGTTATCAAAGGTGAGATGCAGTACAACATCCTATTAGGGCAACCATGGATTCGAGACTTGCAATGTGTCCCTTCCACACTCCATCATTGTATCAAATATGTTCATAATATATTAGTGCACCACATCCCTACCAACGGTAATCCATTCAAATTCTGCAATATCATCAACCTCCCACCTGTTCCCTACTTATCATCTACAAAATTCACCCCTGTTCCATGTCGTACACTCGACAACACATATCCACCATCCTCCCACCCACCACCTACACCCAACCTAAGAAACATTGCTTCCACTTCATTCACTCCACCTCAACCTCCACCATGACCATCGGCTCTTTATTTTTTTCATCTTTGCTTTGTCATCCTTCATACCACGACTATTTACCTTTTTTGCTATGCCAACCCCACCACCATCATCCAATACCACACCTCTCCTTCCTACACCACCTCCATCCACTCACTGCTTTGTGTCACAATTCGCCTGAGTGCGCATGGTCCTCATTCATCCAATCCCTCTCCTTCACCTACATCCTATTTTTCCCATGCTAACCATCCTATTGTAGGATCTCCAGTTGAATGTTATGAGTGGGCACAACATGCTACTCGACTTGATAACCATTTGGCCCAATCCACCTACACTGATGCATGCACCCCTTTAATTACTCCACCTCTTCCCACTCCACCACCACCTTAGCCACACAAGGGGTCCTCCCCTCCACCCGAGCATCCTGATCCACCCCATGTTGCTATCCACATGACTGCACCTGGTCCTAGTGAATATAACATTACAGATTATCGAGTTTCACCATCCACTTTTCAAACCACCCATGATTTTTGCCAACCTCATGATGTGCCCTTAACCATCGGGGCATTTTTTCCTCTTGGTCCTCCCAATAATTGCATGAACTTTGTATATGGGGACCTTGATTCATTCGTAGATCCTCCAACACCTCCACCACCACAAACCAAATTTTGCAGCAATCTTAATCACATGTCTAATCCTCTCTTTGCATAGAAATATCTACATCAATAAAATGAGCATGGGTATGGCCTCGACAGATATGAATAAGGATGTTGTTCCTATATCAGTCCTCCCACTCGCCTTCCCACAAATCGCTCTAGATTCGGTTACAATCCAGCCACCATTCACACTCTTGAGCATGACTTCTAACATCTGAATCTTAATTCTCTTGATCTTCTACCTAATGAGAAATTTGAACCTACTATGCCACCTGATAGCTCTTCTCCTCAATCCACAATTGATATACCATTTGTATTCTTTTTTCTCTCTCCACCCCATGAGTCCATTTCCCCACATGAAGTTGAAACCCTTATCTATCACTTCATCTATCTGGCCATTGATCCATCTACACCACCTGACCCATCTACACCAACCGTTTGACTCCACCTTACCTACTACTTCACCCTCACCTACCAATCCATCCTCTCCTTCCTCTCCATCACCTTCTTCTCCACCTACTACTCCATTCATTACCATTTGTCTGACCATCCCATCTTGGTGACAAACTTCTCATTCACCTTCACCACCTGTGGTACTGAATCCAGGTTGCCACCAACCAGTTCCCAACTTCTTCCTCTCCTATTTTTATTCTTCAAAACCTTCTTCACCCACCTCCTTCATTTACAGTGCATCGGTAAACATAATTTTTGTCAACCTTTATGCCCTCCTTTGCTACCCTATCAGCCTAACTACATCCCACCTCCTATCGATGACTTCATCAATTTCAATGATATCTCATCCATCCCATCCACCACCAATTTCCTTCCCACTCCCTACATGATTCACTTTGCTAGCGCACTGCTACCTACCATCCCACCTCACATACCATGGATTCATAATACATATCTTTATATAAATGATGAATTCCTCACCCCTGATTCCATTGATGACCTACATATCATCCCCACACCCGTGCAACTTCAGGATGGTTCTCACATGCTTGTTGAAGAAACTATTGAAGTTGACATTGGTAATGATCTGGAGAACCCTCACCTCGTCTACCTCATTGCCAGTCTCACAGAACAAGAGCATGTCCTTTATACCAAATTCCTCAGATGCTACATTAAGGTGTTTTTCTGGTCTTATCAGGATATTCCTGGCCTCGATTCAGCACTTGTGGTGCACAACCTTGTCCTCGACCACACTCCCAAACCTGTGAGGCAAAATTTCTATTGCATGCATCTTATGCTAGCCCTCATGGTTAAATAGGAGTTACAAAAACTCCTGGATGCTGATTTCATTATCCCCATTGACTACCCTGAGTGGGTCTCCAACATGGTTCTTGTCAGTAAACCCAAAGGTGGTATCTGTATTTTCATAGACTTTAGGAATCTTAACAAAGCTTATCCCAAGGACAATTTTCCACTCCCTAATATCGACACGTTTGTTGATGCTACAGCTAGACACAAAATATTGTCCCTCATGGATGATTTTTTATGTTATAATCAAATTCATGTCAATAATACAGACCAACACAAGACTTCTTTCATGACCCCCTTGGGGACCTTTTGTTACAAGGTTATGCCATTCGATCTCAAAAATGTGGGGGCAACTTATCAGCACACCATGACCTACATACTTCATGATATGATGCACAAAACTATCGAATACTACGTAGATGATCTCATTGCTAAATCCAAAACTCATGGTCAACATCTAGAAGATCTGCGACAAATCTTTGATCGCCTATTATAACACAATGTCCGATTGAACCCGAAGAAATGTGTCTTTGGTGTTACCACTAGTAAAATCTTAGGATTCATCATCTCACACAAAGGTATTGAAGTCAATCCTTCCAAGGTCCAAACCATCATTAGTATACCTCCTCCCACAAATATTAAACAATTGCACGGTTTACAAGGACAAATCCAATCCATTCAACGTTTCATCACCCAGCTATCCGACAAGTTTCAACCGTTCAATCAACTTCTCCAAAAGGGCATCCCCTTCAAGTGGGATCACAAATGCCAAGCCACTTTAGATGCCATCAAAACCTACCTCACATCACCCCCTGTGCTCATCCTACCTCACCTAGACCACCCATTTTATTTATACATCTTCGCTATCGACGTTGCCCTAGGTACACTCTTCACCTAGAAGAATGATAATGACAAAGAGCAAGTTGTCTATTACATCAGTCGCACCCTAATTGATTATGAAACATGGTATGCATACATGGAGAAACTTTGTCTCACCATTTTCTTTGCTACACAGAAGTTGCAACACTACATGCTTAGTCATACCACCTATGTAGTCGCACGTGATAATCCTCTTTGCTACATGATGACCAAGAGCTACCACAATACTCGAACGACAAAATGGATCATGCTCCTCACATAATTTGATCTTGAATTTATTATCCAAAAATCCATTAAAGGCCAAGTCATTGCTGATCAACTAATCGAGGCTCCATTACCAAGTGATGTGTCCTTTCTTATCCCATTGCTTGATGACTCTGTATTTCACGTAAGTGAAGCCGAAGATCCTGTAGAGCCTGAATCCAATACCGACTTGACTTTTTTCTTTGATGTCTTTCATTGCACACACACTGGGAGTGCAAGAATAGTCTTTTTCACACCGTAGGGGGAACCTCTCCCCTTTTCTTTCAAATTAGGTTTTCCTTGCACCAATAACAATGTCGAATATGAGGCTCTTATCCTTGGTCTAAAGCAAGCCCTTTCCATTCACATTTGTCTCTTGGACATATTTGGTGACTCCCTCATCATTGTGAATCAAATAAAGGAAGAATGGCAATGTTATTGCCCAGTATTGCAAAAATACAAACAAGTAGCCGAAGACCTATTGGCCCAATTTGAGTGGTATGACATCACCACTACTCCACGATCCACAAATAGATTTACCGATACCATGGCCTCACTAGGCTTCCTCATTCCACAAAATCCACTTTTTAACACAACTCATGTGTTCATCCACACCCTTTTCCATTCTGCCATTTCCACCCATCCATCTTATCGTGACAATGGCATCAATATTATCGAAGCTTATCTACATGACCCATGGTTTATCGAAGTTAAAGATTACATCAAGCTTGGTATTATCCCACCTTACCTAAATCATACTCACATATGAGCTTTTAAATTATGTGCCAACACAACTTTTCTACTCCATACTACCCCCAAGGTAATGGTTAAGCTGAAGCAACCAACAAAACCATCATCGTCATTCTTCACAAAACTATTGTAGAGTCACACTATGATTGGCACCATAAAATGCCTTTAGCATTATGGTTATATCAAACTAGTATTCATACTCCAACTGGGGCAACCCCATTATCTCTTATCTATGGCACTGAATTCATCATGTTGTTGGAGCTTGAAATACCATCTTTAATGGTGTCCATGCAAGAATTCATTGATGATGACACGGCTCGACAAGCTCGATTGGATCAATTGACTCTTTTAGATGAACACCGCATTCATGCCATTGAACACACACGTGTTTATCAATATCATATCTGACATACATATAATTTAAGGGTACGCCAACATGAATTTCAATTTGAATACTTAGTCCTCAAAGAGAACTAATAGATTACTAGCCAACCGTGCCATCTCCGCAACAAATTTACACCTAATTGGCTAGGCCCATACATGGTTACTCAAAAATTTGGATCTAGGGCATATCATCTGGCTACATTGGAAGGAAGCTTGAGCCCATTAACATCATTCACCTGTGATAATTTTATGCCTAGTCATAGGTATTACAACTCATCACTACTTGTGTATATATATATATATATAAAACAAACAAACAAAAACAACAAAAACATCATTTTTTTTTGCGGTTCGATGACACTAAGTTTACATGTATACACATCTAAATTTGCTTGCTCTATTTATCTTCTCCCCTACCTTATTTCCTCTATAAGTGAATGTTGTATGGTCATGCTTTGAGCAGCTACATACCTTTCATTACTTCTTTTTCTCTTCTTCCTTCTATTATATTTCTTCTAAGTTCCTCACCAATGTTGTATGGTCACGCTTTGAGCAGATACATACCATTGATGGGTTTCTTTTCTTATTTCTTATATTCTCTTCTTCTTGTTACTTGCCAATGTTGTATGGTCATGCTTTGAGTGGCTACATATGGTTGATAAGTTTTATTTCTTCTCTTCTCTCCTCCTTTCTCTTCTTTTTCTTTCTTCCATTCTCCATTGTCACATCACTCCACTTCATGCCCCAGCCCATTGTCCATAACACTGGGGTAACCTTGTACATATATATTAGTTTTTGGCCTCCATGTAGGCATTTGCACATATTCATTGTCAATAACATGCGAAAGGAGTTTAAAAAAAAATGCACATGCTAGCATACTCGATTGATGTCCAAAACCCTTTTTCAAGAGACAATATTAGAGCTATGTTTTGATTGCTTCGACCACAAATAGTTATATACTCAACCACCATCCAAAGTTGGTATACTTTAAAAATACTCTTAGGCTTCCCTTGGTCACCTTGCTCTCTTCCCTGGACTTACATGCACGTATTACAAACTAATAACATTTTGGAAACAGGGCTGATTACATTGCATGCCAGTTGATGCTTAGCAAAAATTACTCTACTTATTATATCATTTACATGATTTCTCATGAACTAGAGGACTGAAAAAAGGATAAGCCCCCCCCCCTCCAATAAAAATACCTTGTTCTATAACTAATCTGATCATGTATCCTGGAAAAGCACCTTCAAAGAAAAATTCCTTGCTCTCTAGTTAATCTAAGCAAGTATCCCAAACAAGAAAACGCACAAAAAGTCCTTTGCTCCACATCTACTCTGAGCAAATATTCCATAAGCAGTGCAATAAAATACAAACCCATCACTCTACATCTAAAATGAGCATGTACAAAAAAAAGAGAAAAGAGAAACAAAAAGAAAGAATAATAAATAATGCACTCAAGCAAATCATTCATACCGGGGAAAAAATCAAAAAGAAATACCTCGATATATCATCATCTTGAATCCTTGCAGTCCTTAGGTCTCTACAAATGAGCTAGCACACAAGCTAAGTTGGCATGCAGTTATAACTCACCCCATTCCATAATGGTAAAATGAACATCACTTTCCACACAAGTCCATGATAGAGGTCCTATTTACCAAGATAGCCTCTAAGTAAATCAAGAAGTTTCGCTCAGTTAGTCAATAGGATTTATTTTACAAACTATAATATTTGAATATCCTCATGATAATCCTCATATCCAACTTCCTTGAAATAACAGAATGAATCACATCATTTGAGCACTGTAATGATGCACATGCTATCCCTAAGCATAATGTTTATACTATACACATTTACACATATCATTTATTTTTCCATCTCACGACTAACTTTTAAATTTTTCAATTACTTAACCACATTCTCATTTCATTTTCATCTAACCATATATTATCACATCTATGTTAATCATGCATTAACATAAGCAGAAAGTAAACACACACACACACACACACACACACACACACACACACACACACACACACACAAATAAACACGTGTCGTTTTGATTTTTTTTTCTTTTGTGCGATGAAATTAAATAAAATAAAAAGGCTTAAAATAAAATAAAATAAAATGAAAATAAAATGCAGGTTACAAAAAATTTAGAACTCCATCCAAAATCTGCAAACAAAAATATTCTAAAACATAACCTGATTTAATCCAACCAGAATTATTTTTTTTATTTTTATTTTTGAGATCACCATACAGGAAGAGGAATGAGTGAGCTGAGGTTTAGCGGGTGCGGCGGGAGTGAGGGTTTGAATTTTTTGGGCATGAATCTCAGCCAAGGCAGTAGAGTTAGAGCAGGTACAGAAGGCGGGGTGGGAACCTTGAGCATAGATTAAGTGAGAATCCAAAGGAAGGCGGTCACGCTACGGTAGATTTGGAGGCGTGCATCACACGGGGACCCAACCCTCCTTAGAAATACCCTAAAAAATATATATACGAAGGACAATACAGGGCCTAAGAAGTAGTTATCATTTTTTGAGACTCTTAGAGGAAAAAGAAAGGAGGTTCTCTCTCTTCCACCCCTAGTTCCAGTAAATAATAAAATTTCAGCCCCGACAAGTTCCATGAGCCCTTTTATTTTAATGGAAGAATTCTCCCTGGTAGGCAAGTTTTTGGGAGGTAGGCTAGACATGGAGACTATTAGGGCTTGGGTGACGGGTAAATGGTGATCGGTAGGTAGCTTAGAGTTGGTAGCTCTAACTCGAGGGTTCTTCATTATCCATTTTAATAATATGGAGGATGCTAACCGCATTTTAACAGGAGGTCCTTGGTTTCTAGGCAAAAGGAGCCTTTTTCTCAGACGATGGGGTGAAGATTTCGACCTTGAAAAGCAAAATATTAACATTTCCCCTATTTGGGTTCATCTCCCGAGTCTACCTGCCCAGTTCTTCAATGAATATTGGTTGCAGGGCATAGCCAGAATGATAGGGGACCTGATCTCCATTGACCATGTGACCTTGGCCAGGACAAGGATGACTCATGTACGAATATACATAAATTCTAATTTGAATAATGAATTGCCAAGGTTTGTGGAGCTAGAATATGGAGAATACTATAGAAAATAGTCGATAGAATACAAGAACATACTTGCATTCTGTGCAAAATGTAAAAATCAAGGACATATATGCAATAAGGTCCCTAACTTGGCAATGAATAGAGAAAAGAAGAAGCAGGGAATGCTAGACAAAGGAAATTTGAGGAGTTTACTTAGCAGAGATGATTTCAATCAGGCAAACTATGTCTACCAAAAAAATAAAAGAGATGGTGCAGGGTCCCAGTAAGACAAAGGAAAACAATAGGTTGTTGGCAACCAAAATACTCAAGTAAGTTCCAATCCTCTAGTTTCAAATAAATTTTCAATTCTATCCAATATGGGAGTAGGAGGATTATCAGAAGACGTGGAATCCTAGCACCTTCAGGCTAACCTTTCTAACTCTCTCGAATCCCCATCCAAGTCAAGATCCTCAAACCCTAATGCTAAAATTACTGTAAGCCTCATGGGCATCACAAATCCAAACCCTAATGCACAATCTCTAGAATCCACATCCAAGTCAGGATCCTTAAACCCCAATGCTGGAAATACTTCAAGCCCAGTGGGTATCCCAAAGCCAAACCCTAATTTTGAAGAACTTAGGAAGAAATTTGAGGCATTGGAAAATAAAAAATCTCATCTCCCTAACATCATCACTAGGAACCAAGTGAATCCTACTGAGGGGTCATCCCGTAGACCAGGGTAATACAGGAAAAAAGGAGAAGATTTCCATGTAGAGGTGGATATATGTGAAACTCTTTAGACTGAGGAATATGGCAGTCCGATTCTACAAAAAATTACCTCCCCTCAGTTTAGTCCTAAACAACCCAAAAGCACTATGAAGTCTCCTATAGATTTTGGTAGTGAAAAAAGAAGAGGGAGAATATCAAATGTTGACCATCAAAAAATTAAAACTGATAATGACATTGCCAATGGAAAATAGAGAACCTTGTTTCAACAGGTTATTCCGGGTTCCAAAGACAACAAATTAGGAAAACCCCCCTCAAGGGAGGGGGAGAGGAAGAAATCCCAAACAATCTAAATGAAGTTCCTCTCAGGGAATGTGAGAGGCCTCAATGGCCTACCCAAACATAGGGAAGTCAGTGCAATAAGAAATCAAGTGAATCCAACTATTATCATGTTACAAGAAATAAAAACTGATGAGATTTAGTCAAAAAAAATAGCAAAAAAAATCTGGAATCAAGGGGATATGGTTTGTAAATCAATCATAGGAGCATATAGAGGCCTTATGACTTTGTGGGATCCCCATATAGTAGAAGGCACCATTATTCAGAAAGATGGCAGGGTTCTTAGTGTTTTATTTTAGGAAATAAATAGCAATAGGTCATGGATCCTTTCAAATATTTATTCCCCAACTTCAATTGAAGGGAGAGCTCTACTGTGAGAGTACTTAGGAAATCTGAGTGAAATCTTCTATAATGTCACCTGGATTCTAGCTGGGGATTTTAACACTCCTCTTTACCCTTCAAAAAAAATGGGTGGAAATGGACCACCTATCAGGAGCATGGATGAGTTCAATGACTTTGTGAACTCCAACATGTTCATGGATGTAAAACTTAGAGGAGCGAATTATGAGAAACAATGGTGAAATTGTTCTATTGATCAACAATGCATTACATAGTTTTATAGTTCTTGAAAGAACTAAAAATAGACATGGTGGTTGAGAGAAATCCTCTTAAACTTATTACAACAAACTAACTTAAAGATAGCTCTTATCCTAACAACATGCTAATCTTGGACTATGGTCAAACATTGACCAACCAAGCCAAAACCTCAACGTATGCTAATCAAATTAACTAGAAATATGTAAATCAAAACATTAAACTAAAACTAAATACTAGGACTTAATACTTAGGACTAAGGAGGCAATGTTGAAAATATTCCAACATTCTCCCCCTTGATGCTAAAGACACTCATGCAAGAGTTCTTTAAGCATCATAGAATTGGAAGAAAAATATTTCTCTTACGTTTCCTCCAATCTTGAATCAAGAAATCAAAATTTACAAAATACTTATGGTGGCACTCCTTCCACTCTTCATGTGGAATTTCCTGCAAATGCTTGAGTGCCTTCTTTTGTTGATTAGCTCCCCCTTCAACAAAAGTATCTCCTCTTGTGGTTTTCAGCAACCACTCTCTTACATCTTTATCATTATGGTCTTTAAACCATGCTCTCACATTTTGATCTTCTTTTACATCTTCAACACTAAACAATACTCCACATGAGTATTTACAATTAATCATCTCACATAGATGATTATACCATACAACTCTTTCACATATTTCCACACAAAATATCACAATAAATATGGCCATATAATGACCAACTACATATGCAACATAAAGTTGCTCCTCACACAAATATTCTCTCACAACAATGACTTTACAAGAATCCTTCTCCCAAGGAATTTTGAACACATCATTTTGATCCATGTGACCCAAGTTCTCCATCACTGTATTCTCTCCAAGAAGACTCTTCATCAAAGTTGTCTCAATGAGACAATCACCTTTCTTTTCATTCCTGCTCACAAAAAACAAATCATTAATCATAAAAACATTACCTTTAGTATGAGTAGATTTGGTGCTTCCCATAAAGCTATTTTGTAGCAGTTCTCCTTCATTGTATGGTGCTTCAAGATCAACCATCAACTCTTCACTAAGAGTTCTCCTCCTTTGTTCAATCCATGTTGGTGTGTTGAAACACCATTCATTCAAGCAATCATACATAGTTGCCTTTTCAAGACAACTCTCTTTCCGCAATGTAGTCACTCCAAGTGAGTGATCTTCATCCATGAGTGATGTTTCCTTTGCCATTACGACAAGAAAATCAGCAATCTCATTTCCATTTTTTGTTTCTATCCCATTTGCCCTCTCACTTTCCATATCCCAAATGAGAGAGTCTTGTGTGTTCTTTTCTTCACACAACACATCCTTCACCCTTGATGAGTGATCTTCAAACAAGAAGCCTATCGCTTCCATCTCCTCTTCATCAAAATTTTCTTGTGGATCAACATCCCACATCACTTCATTTGTTCTTTCAAGAGAGCACACATCCATTCCAATTGAATGGTCTTCAGGCCAATGATCATCCATGAACATTGCTTCTCCATCATCATCTTCTTTATTCTCCTTCATGAGAATTGTAGGTGCATTCTCCATAATACACTCTTCATTTATCTCCTCCAGGAGACATTCTTCATCATACATTTCACTTTGATGGTCTTCAAGCAAGGAACACTCCAATGTGAGTGTTTCTCTTCCTTCATCTTCAAAGTCTTCTTCCACTTTTGAGTGGTCTTCACTACAAGGTCCTTGAGCAATTGTCTCTCCATTGAGACATCCATCCTCTTTGCTATCAATGCGAATGCT
The DNA here is from genome assembly GCA_028583015.1 of Wollemia nobilis. Lineage (NCBI taxonomy): Eukaryota > Viridiplantae > Streptophyta > Pinopsida > Araucariales > Araucariaceae > Wollemia > Wollemia nobilis. The sequence continues at coordinate 10,950,905 of JAQPPZ010000465.1, forward strand.
TTCCAAGCATGCCATTCCTGCAAAAAAATTATTAGTACAATTTTTCTTTTCATATTTTTCTCCTCCTAAAAGAAATAATTGACTATTACAATTTTCCATGCCATTACAAGACATGTCTGCAACTATGGGTGTCTCACAATAACTCTCTCCAATTAGAGCTATACAAGGCTTCTTCGCCTTCTCATCCTCTTCTCCATGAAGGGATTCCTCATCTTCGTATCTCTTCTCTTCAAGAATTTCATCATCACTCTTTTCTTCAAACATGTCTTCCTCTTCAAGGAAGAATTCACCATCATAAGAATGTATGTCTTCATATGAGTCTTGAAAATACTCTTCAAAAACTCCTTCAAAAGGATCTAATTCAGAAACTTCTTCAAGGAAGCAAGGCTCCTCCTTGCTTAAACAATCTTCATGATTGTCACACATGGCTTTATGGGTATCCTCATCAAACCCATAAGCATCCTTCAACACTTGCCATGCCATTTTAGCTGATCTACAATTGGCTATGAGAGGAAAAACATTCTTTTCCATTCCTCTCCTCAAATCCATAAGAGCTAAGCAATTTGCATATTGTTGCTCCTTCTTCTCTTTTCTCTCCTCACCTTGTAGGTTGCTCCAAGAGGGTTCCTCATAGCCTTCTTGAACTATATCCCATAAGTCTTGAGCCTTCAAGAAGGTCTTCATCATTATGCTCCAAATAGCATAATTATCTCCATTGAATTTGGGTACTTCCAATTCTTTATACATGGTGGCCATTTTGCAATGTCAGCACCAATTCATCAATCTTCCACCTAGATCTGAGCCAAACTAACCTTTCTTGTAGACTTCTGATATACTTATCTAAAAATCCACTAAATTTCAGATCCAAATTCACACAAATGAGAAATATGTGATCAATTTACTTTTGCCCTTTCTAGATCTTAGAGTGTTTTTGAGACAACCTCAATGTTCTTCACATAAATCAATCCATACAACTCCAAAATTTCTAAAAATTAAACTCTGTATTCCTGAGACAATAATCTGAAAACCCTCTAAATTTTTGAAGAAAATTCACAAAGGTGAAAAATATGTGATCATTTACTTTTTCCCTTTTTATCACAATTTCGGATCTAGGATTTTTGAAGAAAAAAATAAATATTCACACAAATCAATCAATACAGATCCAAATGATCTGAAATTTTGTCTGAATTATGATTTTATCTAAATAATATTTCTCCCAAAATTTGAGAAGCAAATACCCTGTATTCCACCTTATACAACCATTTTATTGAAAAACTCAAAATGCTAATAAAATCAGCAAATTAGCTCCAAATCACCTAAAATTTTGACTGCATCCTCTTGATACAATTACCTAACAACCCTCAAAATTTCATAATCAAATACCTCAGGATTCATGAGATATTAATGATTTACTCGAGCTCTTCCTTGCAAATCTGCTGAGTGTTGGCCACTTGAGTTTCTCTGACAAAGTGTGTGCTTCAGATCTCTTCACGCCACTCTCCATAGGTTTTGATCCATTTGAGAAAACCTGCTCTGATACCAAATGAGAAACAATGGTGAAATTGTTCTATTGATCAACAATGCATTACATAGTTTTATAGTTCTTGAAAGAACTAAAAATAGACACGGTGGTTGAGAGAAATCCTCTTAAACTTATTACAACAAACTAACTTAAAGATAGCTCTTATCCTAACAACATGCTAATCTTGGACTATGGTCAAACATTGATCAACCAAGCCAAAACCTCAACGTATGCTAATCAAATTAACTAGAAATATGTAAATCAAAACATTAAACTAAAACTAAATACTAGGACTTAATACTTAGGACTAAGGAGGCAATGTTGAAAATATTCCAACAAATTATACCTGGAGCAATCGACGGATAGGGTGTCATCTCATTCAAGAAAGGCTTGATAGGTTTTTTTTATCAAAGGAGGCTACAAATTTGTTCGGTGATTCTACCCTGCAAGCCCTTCCTAAAATTGCCTCTAATCATAATCCCATTTTTTTGGAGATCCCTAACTCTCTATCCTTCAAGAAACCTTTCAGATTTTAATCTATGTGGATCAAACATTCTAGTTTCAGAGATAACTTAAGTCAGTGGTGGCAGCAGCCTGTCAGGGGTAGTGCAGCTTTTAAACTTGCTGGAAAATTAAAGTTTGTTAAGGAAAAGCTTCGAATTTGGAACAAAGAGGTCTTTGGGAACCTCTTTGAAAATAAAAAATAGGTTGTTGAAATTTTGAAGATAATTGATCAGAGGATCCAACATGGTGATCCTGATGAAACTACTAGGCAGGAGGAACGAACAAAACTAGTAGAGTTTCATAACATTTTGGCCTGTGAGGAAATCTATTGGAGGCAAAAATCAAGGGCTCTTTGGTTGAAATATGGAGATTCAAATTCCAAGTTTTTTCATGTCACCATGCTTAGAAACATAAGCAATAACAAGATAATTTTTTAAAAAAAGCAGATGGTTCTATTATTCAAGACTTAACAGAAATCAGAAAGGAGGCAATAACTTATTTCAATTCTATCCTTGGTCAAGAATCGTAGTACAATGATGAGGCCAAAGATATTCTCTTGCAATCCATTCCTAGCATAATAAATGAGGATATAAACCTTAAGATTCTAGCTCCCTTTTCTAATGAGGAAATTAAGGAAGCCTTATTTAGCATGGAGCCAGACAAAGCCCTAGGACCCAACGACTTTTCCCCTCATTTCTATCAAGATTTTTGGGACATCGTAAGTGAGGATGTAATTTTTGTTGTCAGATAATTCCAAGCAAGCAATAATATCCCAAAAGGTATCAACTCTACTTTTATTTCTCTAATTTCTAAGAAGCAAACCCCTGAATCTATGGTTGACTTCAGGTCAATCAGTCTATGCAATATTTCTTACAAGATCCTAACTAAAGCCATTGTAAATAGAATGAGAGATATTCTACCCCGTATCATAGATCCCTGCCAGGGAAGCTCTATCCAGGGCAGGTGAATCTTGGATGGAGTTATCATAGTTCATGAAGGTCTACACTCTGCTCATAAGACTAACAGGTCTGTTTTTTCCCTCAAGCTTGATATGAACAAATTATTTGACAGGCTAAATTGGGACTTTCTTATTGTTGTCCTCCTTAAGTTTGGTTTTCACCACCAATGGGTTAATTTTATCAAAGAATGTATTTCTAAAGCATGGTTCTCAATTCTAGTTAATGGAACAATTATTGGTTACTTTCAAAGTCATAGAGGAATTCGGTAGGGGGACCCTATCAGACCCATGTTATTCATCATTATGGCAAAAGCTTTAGGCAGAACCATAAAAAATACTTGCAGTTCAAGGCTAATATCAGGAATCAAGGAAACATCTCTCACTAGGGCTATTTCTCACCAACAATTCATCAATGATACCCTTATATTGACTAAGGCATCAGTGGTTGAGGCCAAAATAATTAAATACATCTTGCAACTCTACGAGGATGTTGTTGGTCAAAAAGTTAATTTCAGTAAAAGCAAGTTATATTTCTTGAACACCCTCATTCAGAGGTAAGGAAGGATTGCAAAAATTTTAGGGTGTGATATAACAAACCTCCCCACTTTGTATCTTGGTCTTCCTCTTTTCATTGGTTCTCCGAGAGAGTCAATGTGGGACAGGGTTATTGAAAGAATTCAAAAAAAACTTCTTTGGATGGAAATGTCATCTTCTATCTCAAGCACGAAAGCTGACCCTCACTGAGGCCTCTCTTCAGAGCATTCCATTCTATTTCATCTCTGTTTTCAAAGCCCTTGTGAAGGTTTTCCAAAAAATTGAGAAACTCCAAAAAGAATTTGTATGGACTAGATCAGAGGAGAAAAAAAGGATACATCTTGTAGGATGGACCAAACTGTGCAGACCCAGGTAAAATGGGGGATTAGGTCTGAGGAGAATTGCTCATATAAATTTAGCTTTACTAGCTAAGCAGGCATGGCGTCTCATTTTTGATGAAGAAAATGAATGGTCAGCTATCATCAAACAAAATTATCTTCAAAATATGGAATTTCTAAGTGACTCAGTTCCAATCAGAGGTTCTACTTTTTGGAAAGCAATTCTTAATTGTAAGGAAATCATCAAAAAATGTTTAATATGGGTTTTAGGCAATGGTGAGAGGATAAATTGTTGGAATGATAGGTGGGCTAAGGATGAACCATTGATGCAATATCCTAACTTAGCCCGAATCAAAGATATCACGGAAGAACTCATTGGTAGAAAAGTCTTTGATTATATGGTTGAGGATAGAGGTAGAATGAAGTGGAAACAAATAAAAATTCAAGGATTTCAAGCAGAATCAAATGATCTTTGTAACATTCTCGAGCAAAATTTTATCCCCATGAGACCCAAGGAAGATCAAGTGACCTGGGCTCCTACGAAAAATGGGCAGTTCACTGTTAAATCAGCTTACAAGCTTCTACTTGATGATGAGGATTTTGTCCTCCAAAAGGACTTAGTTTGGATAAAAAATTTAATTCCAAAAATTACAGTATTTTCATGGTTGGTTATCCAAGGAAGAATTCTAACCATTGATAATATGATGCATAAAGGTATTTGTATCACTAATCATTGTTATCTATGTAGAGCTAATTGGGAGACCATTTATCACATTTTCCTTGAGTGCCCTTTTTCCTTGACTGTCCTAAGTGGGGTTTTTTAGGCCTTCAATATTTCATGGGTTAAACCAGCCATCGTACTTGATTTGTTCATCCAGTGGCCTTGCCCCTTTTCAAGCCAGAGACTTAAATACATGTGGAAAATTTATCTCAATCACTATCTTTGGTAGGTATGGTTAGAAAGGAACCATAGAGTCTTTAATGAGTCTATCCATGATCATAAAACTATCATTGCTAGGATCCTATCCTTTGCCAATGATAATGTGAACCTTATCCCTTTTGATAGTTGTAAACCTCATCTGCAGGAGACCACGATTGCTCAATATTTAAGCTTAACCTTGTTATATGAGTCTGTGCCTAGGGTAGTCAACCCCAGAGCCAATGTTAAGTGGTCTCCACCTCCTATGGGTTGGTTTAAGCTTAATTTTGATGGAGAAGCTAAGGACAATCCTGGAAGAGTAGGCACTAGTGGCATTGTGAGAGATCATAATGGGAATATGATTCTTGTGTTTTTCAAATATTTTGGAATAAGGATGAACAACGAAGCTGAAGCTAGAGCTATGTGGAGAGGCCTTCAAATGACTCAAGACTTAGAAGGCAATTTTATCACAGAAGGAGACTCTATGCATGTTATAAATCTCCTCAATAATTGGAAAACACATCCTTGGAGGATTAAAACAATTTTTGAAGAGGCTAGGATTCTTTTCCAAAGAAGACAGGCCATAAAAGCCCAACATGTCTTTCGAGAAGCTAACAAAATTGTTGATAAGCTGGCCAATTTGGGTGTCGATGGTGACGAACTTTTCAAATGGGAACATGGTGTCTTGAGTGAAGTAGAGGAGCTTATTCAACAAGAATGCCAAGAATGATAGTCGAATTTACCAACAGGGAAGGCACTGTAAGTTCGAAGGCTAGGAGTATTCTCGTCTCTTTTTTGAATTGGACTCACAATAAAAATTATCTGAGTTGTCAGTCTTCGTGGATGCTTCTTGGAAATACCACAAAGACTAATGGGGAAAGTCACATGTTAGATAACATGGCTCCTAGTCATCTTAGTAATTTGAGGTTGGTTGATAATCACAAGGAAGGAAAGAAACAACAATATAAGACTTCGAACCAAAGCCACGTGGACCACCAGATAGCCACCACCATAAATCTAGCCAGCAAGTTCACTTCTCCAAGGCTAATTGGCCAAGATAGTATGTAGTACCAAAGCATGTCATATATGAAATAAAGTAATTACCAAAGAATTATTAAGAGTAACTGTCAATACAGAGCTTGTGGGAGTTTTTTTTCAGTACTCTGCTATGTGTGTCTACAGCTTTTTGTTTCTCCATTGTCTCAAGGAAGGTATTAGTGTCCATTTTGTTTTTGTAATTATGATGCATATGTGTTTTCTCGGGGTATACCCAAAATGTTGTATGGGAAATTTCTTTCTTATAACAGGCTATGTGCCTTACCGGATGTAATGGCTTTGGTGGCATGTTGATTTTACATATATAGGATCCTTAGTAAGGATATGTTCATCAAAAACCCTGGGCTGATTTTTGTAAAAGGTTTTGGGTCAACCTGTAAATCCTAGTATTAATGCTATAGTATCTTATCTACCAAAAAAAATAAACACAAGTGTCGTCGAATCTCATATATATATATATATCAAAAATCGATGCCCTTAGGCTACAATAAAATGTGTGGGCCCTTACAGGCATATCATCACATATCCATGTATATACATAATCATCTACAAAAATTCCATCTGGCTACAATAAGGAATGCACCATCATTAGTTACATTTCTCCACAAAAATAATCCACTCCTCATGAGCGCCTACAGAAAAACAAAAATTCCCACCATCAAGATCCTACTAATCCCACAAGCCCTCACGACTACTACCCTCCTGATGTCTCCCCTCCCCCCTCCCCTATGCCACCTCTGCTAGTCACCCACTATGAGGAATCTACCTCTACAATATCCCCAACTCACACCATCTCCACCAGTCCAGGTGCCTGCGACATCGCAGGTGCCACGAACTCCTACGTCATACCGCCCACTGATGGTAGACTCTGCTCTGGATGCATAGCTAACTAGGCTAGTGATCCCTCATAAATAGGGATAGGTATCCCCCAAAGAGCTAGCTCCCCCTTGCATCTCACCTATCTCCCCACCTCCTTAGTGTTCATCACCAACAACCATCAGTTGCTTACCTGCAACCATGCCACATCCTTCCATGTCGCCTCCAATCATGGCACTACATCTCTTAGCTGAGCAATCTCCTTCTCCACCCTCTCCCTAGCCACCTACTTCTCCTGCACCACCTGCTCTAGCTTGACCACCCGCATTGCATGATAGACCTTCACGACATTTTTATCTACCCGTGCACCATCCAACAACTATCAAAATTCCTTGGTTACCACAATCATCTCATCCTACTCCTTGTCAAGAACATCACGCTCATTTCTAGCATCATATTGCTTAATCCTTGGTACCTTCAACTCTCAGGACATATCCTCGATGTAAACCCTAACCTCATCATGCTCATCCTATATAGCCTTTAGGTCCACCTCCACCTCCTTCTCCACCTCTATCATGGAGCGATCCAATGCCTAATCCATCTCACTATCAAGAAGCTTATTTCTAAGCTTCTTCACCTCCCTCCTCAATGCCATAACCTCACCTTCCACATTGATCATGGCTTCCAAATCCCCATTGAAATCATACTTATCCAAAAAATACTCCATGTCCTCGAATAATGCATCTCCAAAATCTCCCACATCCCTAACACCCCCCACACCAACACCAATATCTCCCACATCTTCATCATCCCCACCCATCAGTCTATACATCCACTCATCCACCTCAATCATAAGATTTTCCTCCCTCTCCTCCATCCCAACCACCTCCTCCCTCCCACCCTTAGCTAAAGGCCCCACATCGCTATCACTCACTAACCTATCTTGTTCATCACGTCGAGGCCTCACTCACCTCAACAGTAGCTCCATCTCTGCATCCTATTCCTCACTAGGCTTTGGCGACCCTACCTAAACCTCCTTCGGTGTCATCACCCTCACTCTACCTAGAAGCCCTACTATGAGTAGTAGCCCTACTACCTCCACCCATCCATCCGCCACACCCCGTCTCGACTCCCATGTCTTCCTCGACCACCACAACTCATACTCAGCTATCATCCTAACATTGTCCACATCTGGGACATCAATCACCTCATTCAAAATCAAGTCTAGTGGGGGCACTATAGGCTATGGCTCCCTATCCCCCTTCACCTTATAGATATCCAGAGGAGGATCGGGTCATCCCTGCACTAACCCAAACTATTGCTGCACTCGAGAGAATGGAAAGAACTCAACCTCTGCCACGTACTTCCCCACCACCCACCTCCCATGCTAAACGGATGCCAAATGCATGACATCTTGATCCCAATTAGGCCCTCCTTGCCAAGGCCTCCACCTGATATGCTCCATTCTCAGTCACCCAAGCTCCTCCCAGAGGTCCATCAAATCACCCACGTGCTCTCTCCTCTTCTTCTCCATATTCGCTTGCCATCTCATTGCGTAGGGCATCTCATGCCCCTCACGAGTATGTGCATCATACGGTAAATTTGTAGGCCTAAAAATCATGATGTTCTCCCATGCCCATATCTATAGCAAAGGAAGAACACTCAGCCAAGTACTATCGGTCCTCACCACCTCGTGAAGCTCTTGATACACATGTGTCAAAATTTTGTGTGCCCATTCATATCATCACCCCTGCTTCACCATATCGCATACAACTCCCATCATGTTCCAAGGGAATTTCACCCCTCAAGCATTCGGTAATGCATGACTCACGATCAGTAACATCGCCATCACATATCATAATGAAAGCCACCTCTCCTTCTTCTTCCAATAATACATATAGTCCACCCCCTTCTTTGCCTCCACCCGTTGCCACCGCTCACCAAAGGCCCTCGCCAGAATGCCATCCCGCTCCTCCTTCCTTGCCACCATCACTGTCACACCATAAATGGGCAACTGATATATCTGGTAGATGTCCTCCAACGTCACTATCATCTCCCCAATCGATAAATGAAAGGTGTTTCGGTCTAGATCCCACCTCTCATATAGTGTGGCCATATATGCGTGGTCTACATGCACCTCACGCATCACCCATACTCCATAAAGCCCCACCTTCTTCAGCCAGGACACATCTGTCTTACCCCACTGCACCTCCAACTCCTTTCTGCACGTCTGAAGTCAATGGCATGTAAATATTACCTTCACCTACCATCACACACACCACATGTTAGAATACATTCACATTTGTATATATACATTGCAATATAAAATAAATCCATACATTTTTTGCTATTGTTGTGCATCACTAGATAGAAATTGCATCAATGAGCATATCCATTTAATTTGCTTTCCCATTTACACAATGCATTCCATCACACTTCACCTTCACACAAACTGACAACAATGACACATTTCACAAAAAGATGTACAAATCCACAAAACATCATGCATTTCACCCATTTCAACTCCACCCACATCCCAAAAAATCCAAAATCTCCAAAAACATTTGGTTCACACGTCACACGTTTGAACCGAATGGTTAGAAACTGATGAAAACTTCATGGACGAATGCGGAATTTTACACTGATTCCAATGATACCCAACATGCATGTGGAAAACAAGAAAAAACATTTGCTAAAAATACAAAAATGATTCCAAAACCCTCTCTATTGGCACACACCACGAGGTAGTCAAACTGAGGTCAAAAAGTAAAGCTAAAGGTATATCCTGACACCCATTTGGCTTATCAGGCAGATTTCATTTTTAGTTTTCACCCCCATACATATTTTCCACCCATTTGCCATATTACATTCCCCATCACATCCCTTACATGTATTTCCATGCATCAAAAAGTCAAAATGAAAAACAAACAATGTTTTTAGATACCCATTTGGCCATTTTTACACGTGGTGTACACATTTTAGTCATTATCTACCCCTACCCTTGTTTAATGGTTTTAAAAGCAAAAAGGTTCATTTTAAAACCCCTCAAACATTCACACATTCCTAGAAATCCAAAAACCACCTACCTCAGGAATTCTTGCCCTCGCTTTGCTACTCCCTGATGCACTTGCCATCTCGTCCCGTCCAATGCAAAATCTAGTAGCACTTCGTTCCATTTCGTTTCTCTCCTCTTCTTCTCCCACTCCGTTCGTGCATGAAAAAATCACATCACATGTCAAATTTTTCACCTTTATATGCATTTTTTGATGGGTTTGCATGCCACACGTGCAAACCGACCGGTTTGCACCTCTAGGGTGCAAACCATACGGTTTGCATGTGTCATGCAAACCGGTCGTATGGCCTCCAAATTCACCCATTCACCTTATATTTCCCTCTAAACACTGCCCAATCATTCATTTTCTCTAAATTTTGTGCCAATTTTTCACATTTGCCTCACATCTTCATCAACCGTCGCATCATCTATCTCCACTTCCCATCATCACCAATTCAATGCTTGAGGGGGTAATCATAAATCACACAAAAAAGCTACCTCACACATGATCAAACAACCAACAACCTCCAATCATGAATTCAACATTTGCCTAAGAAAAAATTTTCTAACGATTATCTCAATGACCAAAAGTCCTATCCCAAATAAAAATGATGTTTGCTAAATTTCCAAATGCCTCGGCCTATAGACGTCACATGGATTCCAATTGTCATAATTGGCAGGCATAAGACCACTTGTGAATTAAAAATCCTAAAATTCTACCTTAGGCTCCAACGATTTATCAAATATCATCAAATGACCTCATCAATCAAATCGGAAGTAAAAGTTAACAAAAGCATATTGTTTCGTCTAAAATGGAAACATTTCCAATTGATCATAGTGCAAGATAATCATGTGATTTCTCTCCAAAAAGCAATCATTCGTAAAACCTTTTTTTATCAATGTGTTTCTTTCACAAACCATCAATCACCATCAAATCATCAGTTTTTGTACTAAACTGTGTTTCACACACTCCAGTACAAAAAGGAGCAAATGTAGACACCAAAAAGTTGCACATTATCTCTCCCTCCATCTTCACGGTTAATTAATATGCAAAACCATTAAAAATTGCATAAATTGACCCAAAAGCACTATTCACCACCATTAGCCCCTTTGGGCTAGCTTAGCCCCTTCCTACACTTAACCATAGGTCCTCATGTGACCTCATGCCAACTCAACTAAGGTTGAAACCTTCACCATGGTCAAAAACCACTTTATGGTCAAAAAGTCAATATTTTGGTCAAATTGTGCTTTATGGCTAATATCATGCTTAATTAGATCTAATATTGATTTAATTAAAATCCTCCACCTCACCTAGTCTACTTTGACTAGCCTAGACTCCCACCTCACCTAGCCTACCCTATCCTAGCCTTGCCACCTTTCATCCCAAATATTCCTTCATATCACACACCCCTGGGTCATTAATGCAAGATGGAGACTTTTGCACACAAATATGATTAATTAATGCTAAGATGCTTCCATAAAGGTGAATATTAATTGCAAATTGATATTTATCCCTAATCATCATTACTTTTGTATGGGTGAGGGATTCTCTCACCCAACTTCACTCATGACCTAGGACACCTTAGGGGACACCTCTTTGGTGGACACCTCACCATAGCCACCTCATAGGGGACACCTCATCCCCTTTCTCTCACCCTGGCCCACTCTATAAATAGAAGGTCATTTTCACCATTTATATAATCACAACTTTTACATACCGAAACTCTATCGAAATGACTACTGCCATTGCAATCAACACACATCCATCGTACAAGTATCATAATTAGTTTATTCCTTGCATATTCCTATTTTGTGAGTGATACAGGTTGATTTCACCATCAGGATTTATAGTTCAAAAGCCCTACCAGGCAAAGTACATCAAAAGAATAAATCAGCACTATCTAGGGACCCTACCTGAGCAATTGGCTTCAAAAGGGCCAGTTCGCACCTCACACATGCGAACCTCCTGGTTCGCACCCCAGGAGTGCGAACCTCTACAACAGGCATCAGAACCGCTCGGATAGGTAAGAATAGCTTAGTTTATGGTTTTATGTTGGTTTTTAATAGTTAATTTCATGTTAAAAGCATTTTTATGAGTCTTTTGTCTTCATAACCATGGGGTTTGACTGAGGCAGACCCGCCAATGTACTAATAGGATTTTGCAGGTTCACAAGTCTAGCAAAGCACAAGGAAACATCCAACAAGTAGTGGTTCATGAGCAAGAAGCCCACCTACATCGAGGAACCCATAAAGGACTGATCGTGTTGTCATTGTGCCACACCCAAAAGAGCTTCCTTAGGGAAGACTCCATTGTAGCCTTAAGGGCAAGATTGTAAAAGGATATCATCTCTTGTAACCCTTTTATGATTATCAATACAATTACAACAGGTTCCATAATATTTGAATGAGGTGTTATGGTGTCTTTTTGGTAGTTTCAATAGCACGCAACTAAAATTGCATCGGAGCCTACTGGTGGATAAGATGGCCCTGCTGGTCCCAATGGCCCCTCCTGAAGAATTCGAAGACCTCACTCTTCAAATCGCTCAACAAGACTCTGACCTCTTTGAGGTCATGATGAAGATAGTTGATGAACATGTCAAACTGCCCTCCTCTTCCAGTTCCCCCATCGCCTCCTCAAAGGGGAAGGAGTTAGCCATTGGCCCCTCTCAACAAACTACCACATCATCAACACTAAACGTGAACAAGGTCAATTGGTAGAAAGTCAACGCTCATTGTATTCTGCCACCCTAGTAGTAAATCAAGAAGAACGTCAAATAAGACCCAAGGTGATGAAAAAGATAGAATATGGGGGGTTGTCTAATATTTTAAGAGGCTACAAAGTGTGAATCCCCACGCGGTCCCCTACTCACAAAAAGGCTAGGACCGAATCCTCGGATCAGGAAGTGGAAAAGTTTACAATGGCTAAGGTCACTGACACTTACCAATCAAGCACAGGGAGACAGCTAGGCAAGAAACCACTGACACACTTGTTGCCTCCTTTGAGATCCCCTTGCCACCTAGCATGAGGGAGGACATTATAGATACAATTAAAGGAGTCATCCGAGCATCTACCGCACCCATACAAATGATTAAATCACAAGTGGATACTCAAGCACAGGTGGTCGAAGTAGTGGAAAAGGAAATTGAAAAATGGAAAGCCAAGGCTGCAAAAGTGGAGTCGTTGCAGCTCAAGGTCAAGCAATTTCAGGCAGAAGTTGATAAACTAAAGATACCTGCTCCTTCCACTGTATAGATTAGTGTCCAACTTGGATCAGTGGATGAACTTAGACAAGAAATGAAGGAGAAGATCCAAGTCAAAATGGGGGATTTGGAGTCCATTCTGATAGACATATATGTTGTGAGATGTGCAATAGGTCTCATTCAAAACAACTTACAATAAGGAAGATAGAGAATAGATAAAATTATGTCGATCTATAGGAGGTTTTAGGAGGACTTCATGCCTATTTCTAGGCTAATAGTCACTCTATCAGATGACTCTCTATGCTTCTTTACGGAGGAATACATCAAGGTCTCCCTATTCTTACAAAATGAGCAAAATCTAAGCATGAGGCCAATGATGAGTTGGACGACTACAACCTCTCCATTGAGGACTTTGGACGAGCCCTAGTCATCAAGGATTTTTTTTTCAAAAGATCCAATATTTTGATCTAGAGTCTAGCGACGGGCTTTCAAAATGTTTCACGACTTTGGTGGAGACGGTATACTGCCTCTGTGAATTCACAAATAATAATGGCCAGCGGGCCAAGGACCGGATAATTGAGGCCACGTAAGATTGGAACCTACTCTTATCCTTAACCTTTCATGATGAAGCTTGGGAATTCATTGACCAATCTATTCAAAATCACAAGGGGAGAGTAAGGCCCACTGTTGCCACAACACATGCACCAGGAGGGCCACAGCTGCTTGCACAAGGTAGTACCGACGGAGATGCGCAGCCTCCACCTACATAAAAATAACATGGGATACATGCCCTTTTTTGAGTGCATCCTAGGTTTAGGTACAGTAGGATTGTTATAGCATGGTAGGCGGTCACAACAATCAAGTATCATGTGCTATAAAAAGAAGCATACTGCAGCAGTGAGTTTTTTTTATTGAACTTTGAGAGAGAAAAGCCATGTATAGCTTTGTTTGTTGTTTGAGTCATATTTTCCCTTGTATCTCCTATGTGTGTTTCTTATTGCCCTTCTCTTATCATTTTTAGGGACTGTCAAGGTGCGTCGTTCACTGTGATTATTTTTTGAAGAACATGCTGGAGTTGAGAACTCTTACGTCACTGTAATCAGGACAAAGAGGAGATACCCCTTGTTCTGAACATTCAAACCAAGGGTTTATTATATTCAAATTGTATATGAGGATCAAGCACTCTGCTGATCTGTTCTATGCACATCTTTTATTAATGAAAATCTCAACTCTTTCCTTGGCATCTTTTGTGTGATTGTCTCGTGTTATCTTGTTTATGTATTACTGCAATCAGAATCCATAAATAATGCCTTTCCTCACTAGTTCAATTGTTTTATTTACATTACATCATTTGAATGGATTAAACGAACTAATTCTTATTTCTGTTATATTTCTAAAGTCATTTATCAACTTGCTATGACTCTGTAATGGATAAGGCAACGGTCTGGATTTTATAGGCTCTAATATTGATAGGTTCAGTCACTAAAAATATCAAAAATAACTAAACAATATTTTTTTTGGCATAGTGGGCATGTACATAACAAAGCATTAGTAAAAGGACCCACTGCTTGGGATTTCCTTACCCAACCTGGTCGGTTTAGAGCTATCTAAGGTAGTATATTCCCAGGTTAATGAGGTGGATCAACTAGAATCCATAGTGTTGGTTGTGACCTTCAGATTTTTTCGTGACATGACAAATCTGCTAAGGGTAAGTAAAAAATCTCCACAATAGATCCGAATTCATTTTATCATTTGCATATTTGCAATTTAGCCTTAAAGGTAGGGTTGTGCCCACCCAGAGTGGCGACTGATTAGATTCTATTATCATTCGTTATAATTCTACTGCACTCTTATTCATTATAATTTTGTATACGTAATTATTGTTTTCTATATTTACTGTCAGTATCCTGCTGAGTAGTTGAGGAGGGAAGGTGAACCCTTCCAATCATATCTAGAGAAGATATTTCAATTCTCATGCAATATTGATACTTCAAGTTCTACTAACACAAAATCTTATCATGATGCCTTAAGAGTGCGTTTAGAATATTCTATACATAACCTGGAAAATGATAAAAAGGACAAAGGCAAACAGAATATACTTTCACAATAATTAGGTGATAGTACATCCACTTATGAAAGTACTGACTCCAAATACAAGAATAAAGAAGAAGAAGAAGATGAACCAAATCAAGGAGGCATACAGTGCAATGTGAATTAAATATAATACAAAGGACCAGATCAAATTGAAGAACATCTAAAGATAAAAGATCCATATTGAATACTAAAGTCTTAAATACCCAACTAATGTAATACAGGGGGATGTTAAAGTATATTACATTATTTAGGTTCATGTAAATGTACCACATTTGGTACATTACTAGAGTAGGAGTTTACTTTAGAGTAAAGTAAGTGACTTCAAGTATTATAATAAATGCACAAGTGTCAATGTGCAAGTTGTAAATGTGCATGTAGTCCACATGTACATAAGTCTTGGGTAGAGTAAGGTCCAAGGAATCTATCTTCCTATATAAACATCTCATAGTGAGTGTTTTATATGGAGCTATAAATATAGAGAGTGTGTGTTATAGTTTAGTAGTATGGTACAATGTAGTTCTTTTATAATTTTTCATGGAGTGTTCATGTCATCAATTATATAACATTGTACTATTTTCATCACTTTTATTAATGGCATATTTTTGAGTTATTTGTAGATGTTCATATTATTATTATCCTACATATTATTGTGCCATTAGTTTATAGTTATCTCATATTAGTTATCTTACATCTTGTGGTTGTACTACCTCCCATCAAAAGCTAACATAAATGAGGTAAATCATGAAGTTGTGTAGATTGGGCCTGAGATGCATTTTAGGGCTTTAGGAAACTCCATGTTGGTTTTCTTGTAGTACCTACAACATAGCAAGACCATAAAAAGTTGTTAGCTAGATATTAACTAACAAAAGAAAATAAAACCATGATCACCAAATTGAAATAAAGAAAAACATGTCACATTTCATTGATAATTTAGTGTTACACAAGGTGTTTTGATATCCTTTTACAATATGCCTTGAAGGTTGCAAAATATGAACTCCATAAGTAGGAACCCTAGCATTAAACATCTTCACAACATTGTAGGAGTTTTCCTTTAGATCCTCAGAAGGGAGTGAGCTTATGACATGTGCCACTACGAGCTACACCGATCCTCAAAATCTATGTAACCCTACAAAAACTTGTTAAATCATTTGGAGGTCTATCTCAATCAAAAATCCTATAAACATAGACATGGTGACTCAAAAATCGAATAGAAATGCATCAAGGAAGTATATAAACAATCTAAAACGGATGTGGAAATAAGGGGTTACCTGATAGGCTAACTCGAAAGCCTAAAATGGAAAATGTACATATCCATACATTTTTTGGGTGGTTGTACTTGTCCATTTTTTCTAGTTTCTTGCTTTGGTTGGTATGTTTTTTGATCGTAGAGTCTACTAGTGGAGTTTGGAATCAATCCAAGAACTTTTGGTACTCGTTCTACACTTGCAATCTCAAGGACCTACAAAGAAAAATTAATAGGAGAAGTGTTGAATGTTGAGGATGTTCAATAATTTTTCAGTCTATATTTAGGCAGCATAACGGTGCATAAAATCCTCCTTTTGAAACCATAAGCAACTTGGTTTATTTTATAGCCTTCCTAGGAAGGAAAAGGGGTACGCGACATGGTGGGAGAAAAGGGATAAGAGAGAAAGCTTATTTAATGAGTCAAGTGGGTGGGTAAGGCTTTCCTCTCATGTGTGTGAATTGGGTATGGATGCACCATGCTTATTTATCACCTAGAAAAGAGAAAAGGGCCTAGGGAAGTGAAAAGGGATTTTAATTAATTAAAATCCTTAAAAGCCTTTCAATGGAGAAAATGTGGATGTTACGTGAAGAAGGGTGGGTAGATGCTTAGGGAAGTGTGTAGAGGGGTGTGAGAGGGGGTATGCATTGTATGGGGGAGGGTTTACCCTATTTTTATTACAACCTAGGGTTTAGGATTGCATAGCACTAGGTTTTAGGGTAATTAAGTGTTTTTGGGTGTTTCACCAACTGATCAATAATTGTTGCTACATGAGATCGAGTGTGACATTTTTACGTGTCTACAAAAGGAAATTGGGTAGCATATAATTTAGCCAATCATGATGTTGATCTTCATCTTGGTGAAATTCAAATTTTAGAAGGTAATTGGCTAACTAAGATTTTATCTCTTAATCAAAATGATGTCAGGGATTTGATTGTGGAAACATAGCACTTCAAGGAAGTTGACAAATATATTGATAGAAAAAGAAAAAAATGTGATAAAAAGGCATGCTAGATATTATTTAATTGACCTAAACACAAATGTAATATCTTGGGATTTTGATGGGAGTGGCCACCAATAGAAGCCACATCTAACATTAAAAAAAGTATTCCATATCTTCAATCACCATAACATGGTATGGAAAAATACAATAGTCTTATCTAAAATAGGAATCTAGATCCTCCATTATTTTTATTTCATCCTATTTATGTAAAACTTTAATTGATTCCATGAAGTAACCAACTTAAATACTCATACCTAATGCCTATTAACTAATAAACATTCTACATAACTAATTAGATATCTCAATTAATTAAAAAATTTACAAAGGTTACACCTAACCTGTCAAACAACTACACATAAATGTAAGTTTCTTAAGAATTTTTTCCTAAGGGGAAGGAAAGGGTAGACCATGAGCTCACTAATAAGCACTCCATAATTTTTTTCCTTTGACAATATTTTTTTGATACTTCACCCAGGCCTTATGTGGTGCATTGAGGAATTCCAAGTTTGGCTCCAATATGAGTAAAAATGGATAAGAACCATATATTTGGTCTTCTTAGTCACTTTCTATGAACTTAGGCCAACATTAATGCCTACTATTTAGAGTTATCCATATATTTTATTGACTTGGTTAGATGTCTTGTTGTATGTTGGCATAATCCTCAATGGCTTGCTCTATTATCTCATTCCTTTGAAGAACACAAGCTTATACTGAGAGGGGGGGTGAATAGTATAAGACCGCTTTTTACTTTTCTTAAAAAATAAATATTATGTAATATATCAATGGCAATATCAATAGCAGAAACTAAAGTAGTGCACAAAACATCACACACACATGAGACACCAATTTTACGTGGTTCACCCAATGTGGGCTACTCCACGGATAAAATATTTCACTAAATTTTCTCAATCAATATCTTGGGAATCCTTCCCAATTACAATATTTATGGACCTCTATCCAAAGGATATGTTGATCTCCTAAATCTGGTTTGTGGATCTCTATCCACAAGAGAACTCCTCCTCTGCTCTGGTTGGTGATCCTCTAGAAGACGGATCTCTCTCCACTGAAGACTCTTGTCCCCACTCAGAATACCTATCCTCACTGTCTTGGCTAATGGATATCTATCCATAGGAGACTCTGTCCTCTTTGCTCTGTCACATCCAAAGCTCTATCTCAAT
Organism: Wollemia nobilis; assembly: GCA_028583015.1. Lineage (NCBI taxonomy): Eukaryota > Viridiplantae > Streptophyta > Pinopsida > Araucariales > Araucariaceae > Wollemia > Wollemia nobilis. The sequence continues at coordinate 10,969,323 of JAQPPZ010000465.1, forward strand.
TCTGTACTAAACATAGTCTAGTCGATCTAGCACAACTTTGTTCAATCTTGCACTAAACATAGTTCATTTAGTCTAGCACAAGTTTTCTCAATAAGCTCACTCAAATATGAACTAAAAACAATCTATTTGGTCTAGCACAAATTTTATCAACTCTTGCACTAAACACAGTCTAGTCGGTCTAGCACAAGTCCACACAAATCTACACTAAACATAGTCCAGTCGATCTAGCACAAATCTGCTCAATAGGTCCACTCAGAACCTACTCAAATCTACTTAATAGGTCCACTTAAAACCTATCCAAATCTGCTCAACAAGTCCACATAGAACCTGTCCAAATCTGCTCAATAGGCATAGATTCTATCCAAATCTGCTCAACAGGTCCACACAGAACCTGCACAACTCTTCTCAACAGGTCCACTCTAAACCTAGTCAGATCTGCTCAATAGGTCCACAGAGAACCTGCTCAAATCTGCTCAACAGATCCACACAGAACCTGCTCAAATCTGCTCAACAGATCCACACAGAACCTGCTCAAATATGCTCAACAAGCTCACACAAAACTTGTCCAAATCTGCTCAACAAGCTCACATAGAACTTGTCCAAATCTTCTCAATAAGTCCTCTCTAGGACTTGCTCAAATCTGTATTGTAAGCTTCCACAAAAGCTTACACAAAATCAGTCCACAAGTCTTCTCAAAGACTTACCTCAAATATGCTTAACAATTCCACACAGAACTTGTCCAATCTCATAGAAACATAAATAGAATTGATAGAGACTCAATATATTCTTTACTCAATGCTTAATCACTTTCTCAAATCAAATCAATCTCATAGAATCATAAAGAGAATTGTTAGAGACTCAATATGTTCTATATTCAAAACTCAATCACTTTCTCAACTCAATCTCATAGAAGCATAAAGAGAATTGTTAGAGACTCAATATGTTCTATTCTCAAAACTCAATCACTTTCTCAACTCAAATCAGAATATAGAATAGTTTGTTTTATGGAACTTGAACAATCACTTCATACATCCACTTGACTAGGCTCAATCAACTCTACTCAACCAATCACTTCAATAAACAACTCTTGCTCACAAACCCTAGCCCAAGCATGTATCATCCAACTCAAAATGTTTCCAACAATGCTCAACAACAAATCTCACATGACAATGATACTCATGATCTTTTCAAATCCTATTTTAAGTTCTTTGCATAACAACTCACTTCAACAACCATGCTCATCAAACAAGGTTTTAATCACAACTCTCAATTTTAGAAAACCTTGAAGCATTAACTAAAACACTTCACTCAACCAATGATCTCAACAACAATGCTAATAAAACAAGGTTTTAATCTCAACTCTCAAATCAAAAAACCTTGAAGCAATAACTCAACCACTTTTGAAAAGGAAACCCTAATCAAGTCCTTTTTACTCCAAACTTAATTTTCAATAAAGTCAATCAACCAAGTCAATAAAAGAAGAATTTACCCATACCTTTTTGAATGTCAAGTAGTTGATCTCACAAATTTGCCACACTCATAATTACTTTGCCTTTGGAGGGACTTGAACCCTCAATGTTACCCCCTATGAGTGCCTTAACCATAGCCAAAGTTGCCACACGAGCCTAGCACTCATTGAGATTAATGAAGCACCACATGCTTCTTAATCTCCACTCTCTCCTTCCACCTTGGCAAAATAACATGCGCCGTAGGTGCTTCACTCAACACACCTCACGATGCACCCATCGTGATTCGAACACGAATTCCCTTGCAAGCCAACACTTTCGTGCTTTCCAAAATGCCACTAGACCACGTTGTCTTATGCAACTTCAAAAATCGAAGCTTCCTCCCTTCAACACTTTGTTGTCATGTTTTTCGCATACACTCACGAGCTCTTTCTTTCGTAAGCCAATCTTTTCACTTTAGAGCAAGGATAATAAATTTGAACTTTAGGCATAGTATTTATATGCTTCTTCCACTACTTTGAAAACGTCGGTGCTTTCCTTGTTGTCTTCTATGACGTTGGCGAAGATCATAAAGGCTTTGAATGCCTTTGGTCTTAAACCCAACCTTTGGGTTTATTAAAATATCTTTAGACTTTATAAAACCCACTTTTGCCTTATAAAACATTATAATAAGAATTATAAATATTTCATTTGGGTTTTCAACATGGCACATTTAATATTATAATAACCACTATTATAATATTATACCTTTGATAAAGTAACTTTAATATTTATTTATAAAATTTAAATTCACATTGAATTTAAATAATTTATAAAATAAATATTATAACCCCTTTTTAACTTTTGTCTTTTGCATTGTTTCACTTGTTCTTGGCCTTCTTCCTAGATATCAAATAACCATTTGTATCCCCTTTGTTTCTTGCTGAAATATTTGGTATTAATGATGACTTCATCTGGTGACATTAATGACAACTTTGACTTAGGGACTCAAAATGTCCAACAACCTTATCTCAATTTTGGCTAACCACCAAAAGGATTGCCATATTCTCTTGTATGTTCATTTTTTGTAATATTCCACTTTGTGACTTTTGAATTAAATAGTGTTGTTAGTAGTTTCCAAAAATACTTATATGATTCTAATTTAGGGTGAGTTGCATCATCTTGGGCCTATAGATTAACCAACATTTGGTTATGCCTTATGTACATTTGCCATATCTTTTTTATCATTACCTTGAGTTTTTTGTGTAGTTTGTCGATCATGCCTACTAGGACTCTTCCAGTCATATGAATATTGCATATTTTATCTAGATTCATCATATTCATTTCAAATTATCTTTTCTCTATCACTTGAGCTTCATTTTCTCTTCTAATGGCTTTTATGATTTGTTTATTGGGATCATGATCTTTTATGCTTTTTTAGGCTATGATATTTTATATTCAGAGGATCCAATGTTTTTCTTGTTAATATTCATCACCCCAAATTGATAAAATAGTTCATTTGTGGATTCCTTATCCAATTTCAACTTTTCATTCTTGGTGGCTAGATATCTGTAATTATATTTTCTTTTGTTTAGTTAAATATGGGTTTTTATCAAGGATCCCAAAACCTGATTACATTGAAACATGAATACATCAAAATGAAGACGTCCAAGGAAGGACAACAGGACAGGCTTGAGGAAAGCCAAAAGGAACCAAAAAAGGAAAGCACCAGAAGAAATCACAAAGGATGGCGCAAAGTAAGCAAGATTAGGACGAAATCTAGGAAAACTACGTAGGAAAGGAAAGCCCACCAGAATAACGAAATTGAAAATTTAGGCACCAAGCATGAAATTTGAAGCATTCCAAGGATAGAAAAAAGTGCCAAACCGCCCAATCTACCAAAAGATAATTTGAAACTTCCCACAAATGGAAAAAGGACACGAGTGCCAAAATTTGAAATTTGAATCCTCCCAAGGGCGGGAAAACCAGAAATCACCCTTGGGAAACCAGAATTTGAAAGAAAACTGCTTCCCATGTAGGGAAAAACCAATCTAAAATAGAACACCCACCCTAAAAAAAGGGTGGAGAAAAGGAACATAAATATTGTAAAACCCATCAAAATAGGGACGGGGAACACCTAAGGATAGCAAAGGATCATGGAAACAGGGCAAAAATCAATCCCTAGAACGCCTGAAAGATGAAGCAACATATTGAGGAATTCCGCAGGCCATGAAATCCTCATGCAATGGAACAATAGCCTAAAATATGGTGCAACAATGGATCAACATCAAGAGGAACTCCCCAGGCCATGGAGTCCTCAAGAAAAAAAAATAAGCCTTCAAAAACACCAGCCCAGAAGAGGAAGCAGCAGTAGTAGAACAACACATCTGAAGGAAATAGATGGTAAAGTTCCATAAGAACTCAAAATGAAGGAGTCACGAGGAAGAACAACTGCAGATGATAGATCCCAAACAAAAAGGAAGCAACCAGGAATCCCAGACAACCTTCAGCACCACCAACAAACAACTTCAAGGACATAGATGAGGAAGTCCTGCAGGGATACAATAGCAAGAAAAATGAAGGCCCTTCCAGAAGCCATGAAAGAAACTAAATTCCCATTGGACCCACCATCTTGATCCCAAAGATCAGAGTCACAGTAGAAAGTGCATGGTCCTCCTGAAACCAAAAGGATGTTATGCAAAATTGCTCATGAAGCCAAATTTTCTTAGACCCAGCATTCCACAACTGAAGATCTTCAAAGAGCAAATATCAAGAAGACTTCCAAAAATAACCTGAGAAAAAAGGATAATTCAAGGAGAAGCCTTGAATAATCCAAAAAACCTAGGAAAAGTCCTAGATAAGAACATAAAACCATCCTAGGACCTAGACACCGAAGGAAAAGGGTAGAACAATAGATCAAAACAATGGAATAATAATCTTCCCACCACAGGGTAACGAAATGAGCAGAACAGTGGACAATGATCTCCCCACCAAAGGAGATCTTTTGCAACACCCTCCTGCCATGGAGGATGGGAAAAGGAGGTGCCAGTGAAGCTGGGATAGGATCAGAGACCTGGGACAAGGCTGAGGAAGGGATGCAAGAAAGTGGAATAGGACTTCTATAGGAAGTCTCCTATAAAGCCCTTCCTTAGCCAACTTTTAGATATCTGTAATTATCCTCTATGAGCTCAAACATTGATTTAAGTAGTCCAATATTTCCATGGATGCCTAAAGTGGGTAAGTCATATGTGACAATATTGCATTTTCCATTATTAGTTTCTTGTGATGTGGAGTGTTGGGATTCATAATAGCTTGCTTGACTATTAGATTATTATTTCCCTTATTGTATGCCACATTTGACTTGGTCCCCTTAGGCTTGGGGTGGCTACAAAACCACCAAAAAAATTGGAGAGATTAGTTTCCTTGCAAATATTCTCCAAGTGTTGATCCTCCTTTAATATTTATTAAGAAACTCCTCATGAATGTCTAGTGTTTTATCTGCCAAGCTAATGTATTTTCTCATCTATCCCCCTTTATTGCTTTCAATGTATTTTGATTAGTAGGTTTAGCAGTATCATTTGTTGAAATATATGGTGATTAATCTTAAGGCCACAATTGCCTTTGTATTCTATTGTGTGTATAAGCTCCTTGGGCCCTTATAAAATTTATAAAATATAATTTTGTAATATTTTATTATTTAAACCTAGAGTTCAATTACTTAGTCTTGACCTAAAAGTAACTTGTAATTTTTTTTGGTTGAAGTGTATTCCATTTTGTTATAGTGGAATTATTTGGTATTCAAGAACACTCTTTATGTCGTGCGTACTTGCTTTTGGTGTAATTATTTTTAGCAATGTTGGGTAGTGTGTTTATTCCATTCATTTTGAAAATTGTTATAAAATATAACATGATATCAGAGCAAGTGTAAATTCCCTTTACTCCATTACATGTCCTCGACAAATTAGCTTTTGTGGTGTCTCCCAAGGGTAAAAGTGTTTAGAGTAGCCATAAGATTTTTTATAATATAAAAATAATTTGGAGAAATTTTTTTTCTAATAAAACCCTAGGTGGACATGGATCATGAGGATCTTATTGGATTCAGTAGATTTGCTCCAAGAAAAATATTCATCGATAGGTTTCTTTATTCTTCTCTTGGAACTGAATCCTTTCATTTAAATTTAATTTGATTTTTGAATTGATGGATGCCCTAGTTTTAGGATTGTGTTTCTTGAGATTTTTTGAAAACCTCATTGTCTTTTATGGATTTTTTCAAAAAATTCATTTATTTTTCTCTTTCAAAAATTTGTGTCCACTAGCAACATTGATGAGAGGATAGACTACTTAGTCATCATAAAATAAGAAAATAAGAGGTTGAACACCTTTTGATAGAACCCTAGTTTCAAATAATTCATGGAAGGCTTTGCGTATGGAAAAGACCTTCGAGCCTCTTAACAAAGTTGCTAAAATTGTCGGGTAACTTTTTTTTGTATAGACATGAGAGGATGCCATGATTGGTTGCATTCAACAAAAAGGTTGTGTGGAGCAAAATGTTACAAATACAAATGAATTGTTAGCTTTTTTGGATTCTTTGTGAAAATTTAAGGGGGTCTTAGTTTAGTACTTTTCTTCATTTTTCCTTTAGGTACTTTTTTTGCATTGAAAATTTTGTTATTTTTCCTCCAAAATATAAAATTTTATATTCAAAGTAGGGAATATTCTAGGGAAATGATGATAGGAAAAATGCACATGTGCCTAGTATTGTACATAATGGAGTGTCTTTAAGGCTAACACCTTATATTTCAAGTGGATCCTTAGCCCTAGTAGCTAGAAAATCCCACTACAGGTCATTAGACCTTGGAGGTCCAAGGTTTGAACCTCCATTGCCAATTGTAACACAATTTTTTGTTGATGACATCAATGACCTCCTTGATGATATAAGCATTGATGACATAACACCTGATGACATCATAAATTTTTTACTAAAGAGTGATGATATGATACCTGATGGCATACCACTTTATGTAGCACTTCATACAATACTATTGTTGACATAGAAGTTGACATGGCAGTCTATATAGCAATCAATGCATATGGTGCTTAACATGGTAGTTTATACATATGATAACATAACATGTGGTGATATGGCAGTTTATATAGGTGGTGACATGGTGGTTCATACAAGTATTGATGTGGAAGTGGTCAATGTTTATAATTGATATGGCAATAAAAATACCACACTACAAGTATAAATATAGGTTTGACCAATCATATTCTATCGACTCATCGATCTTAGTCACTATGCAATCGCATAGTCAACAACAAACTTTGTGAAGTATGAATTTAGAATGAATTAGAACATGACAAATGGAACAATGTGGCTCATAGGGTGTAGAGTGAATCAAAGCATAATAAGTGTCATAGTCTAATTTGTTGGTACACTACCCAATGGTTTGCACAACTAGCACCCATTTGGTAGCCCCTTATTTTTTATTATGACAAGTGGTGTCACCTCATGTATTAATACATTGTCTAGTCAATGAAAATTTGGCACCTAATCAATCACTCATGCATAAATACATAATAGCCTCTATTTGTTGTAGGTACCAAAAAAATTCAAATATTTTAGAAGTATTTTGTATGATTTTTTGGCCAAAATTCTAGGATACAACTTTTGCATACAAAAATGTTCTAGATCCTTTTTTAAAATTACATAAATTTTCAAGATCGTTGTACTGGTAATGTTATTTATAGTCATAACTACATACATGGTTTTGTTAAAGAATTTTACATTATTTGGTACATGCTAATGTATCCCTACAGTACCTTTTTTACAATTGTAAATATTGTAAATATTTGATTAGTGTGTGATTTTATAGTTTAGGTCATGTGATTTATATTTTCCCTAAAGAATGTATCTGTGTAGGATGTGTAAAAGTGTCATGAGTGAGAAAGTGTGTAAGTGTGGAGTGTGTAGGAGAGTGCAAATTGTCATATAGTAAAGTGTGCAAGTAAATAGAATGTCAAGAGTCATGTATGCAAGTGGCAAGATGTAAATCCAAGAGGTATGATAGGTTTGTCTTATGTGTGGAATAGGAAAAGATGCATCTCCCATATATGTGAGAAGAGAAATAGTTAAATTATTCAAGAGTCGCCTTTCTAAGGTTATATTATGGAGGTGAAGCTTTGTTTATTGTATTGAATGAAGCTTATTGTAATAGAAGATTCATCAGAGATTATTGAAAATTGTATGCAATATTTTGAGCAATTATATTGTAAGTTTACTTATGCATATTGTTATTGATATTGACCATTTAATCCATATTATTGTTATTTTCATCAATATTATATTCATTGATATTGGCCATTCATATTGATTAATCTAATATTTGAGTCTACTCAAGATCCTGTATATTGGGACCTGTGATTGAATCTGGCTAAAAAGCCAATAAATTTTATATTTTTATAGGAAAGTTATGGATCCAGTTTATGCCATTTGGAAGATTAAGATTGAAGCTTTGCTTCAAAGTAAGAATTTACTCAGATATTTGAATAAGGAATATTAAGATATTGATTTTAAGAGAGGAAATAAATCTATATGGATACAAAGGATGAGGCTCTTGGTGTGATAGCTCTTCATGTTGACAATATCTATGACACTCATGTTAGCAACACCATGAACCTTAATGAACTACTTGGTAAATTTTAAATATTGTGTGATCTCATTGATTCTACATAGATCAATAGGTTGGAGGTAGGGCTTCCTACTTTGACTATGGACTTTTTTGATACTATTGATGAGTATATTATTTGATACAAGAAATTGCAAGACAATATCTAAATTTCTAGAGGAATTCCAAAGGTGATAAGAGAAGTTAATGAGGTTGTGGAAAAGTAGAAGCATATTGAACTACTAAATATTATCTTTAATAATGTTTCAAATACATATGAGATAGATGCAATCATGTTTGAAATGATTAATTTCTACTTTTCTAATTCTCCTTTGCCACCGATTGATGAGGTATTCAAGTACCTTCTTCACCATTACACTAGAAGACAAAGGCATAAGGGTAATCTTCCATTAATTAGATCTATCTAAAAGAATTTTTTAAAATTTAAAATTATAAGAAGCCAAAGTACAATTAAAAAGAAGACTAAGAAGCCCTTCAAGAAGCCAAAATGTGAGTTTTGTAAGAAGGTTGGTTATAAAGCATACTTGTTTTAGATTCACATCAAGAAGCTTAAGGAAGCAACAAAAAGGGGGATTTTGATGCTACTCTCTTATATGCATAGGATGAGGAATATTTTGATTGAGAAATATCATAGGATCATGTAGCTGACCATTCAACATATTGGACATCCACATATATGATGAGTGGACTATAGATTCAAGGGTAATAAGACACACAACAAAGAATAAACAACTCCTCCAAGGGTAGAATAAATAATATTCAAGGAGAATGCATTGTCATTGGAGATGACTCTTCTTTACAAGTGGTAAGATGTGAAGAGGCTAGTATTGGATCTTCTTATTTTCATAAAGTTCTTTATGTTACTAGTGTTGACCCCAATCTCTTTTTTATTTACTGCATTACTCATACAACCAAACAGATAGAATTCTAGCCTGATTGTTGGGTAATAAAGGATACAAATTGTTAGTCTTACAATGACACTGAGAGGGGGGGGTGAATCAGTGTAGCTCTTTTAACTTAAATTCACAGCTCTTAAAACAAAAATAAGAAACCTTAGAACCAGATAAAGCAAGTATCACAAGAGAACATCACACAACACAAGATTTAACGAGGTTCACCAAAGTGGCTACTCCTCAAAAATGACTCGCTTGGACTACCATCCAAATCCAGCCTTTGCAAAGCACCAACTTTACAAACAATTTTACCAGCACCCACTGGAAGGAGCACCAACCCCTGATTTACCAGCACCAACTAGAAGGAGCACCAACCCCTGATGCCAAGCTCCAACTTGGACTTCAATTCTGAAACTAGAAGATTGATAGTAAGATACCTTTGCTTTTGCTAGACCCTGACTGGTCACCTTTGCTTTTCTTGTGCACTCTGCTTTCTCTACGCAAGCACTTCGCACACTCCTACACTTCAACGTCTTCTCCTATTGCCACTCTACTTTCTCTATGCAAGCACTTCGCACACTCTGCTACCACTTCACAGTCGTCTTCTCCTTATTGCGCACTCTACTTTCTTAGCGAAATTCCACACTTAGAATGATTCGACACGACTTGCTCTCTGCGCACAATGACCGTATTTCGCACACTTCGACACCCCAAAATTCTCCAAATAGCCCTCCTTTTATAACAAGATTTTCATGATGAAAACCCTAATCTTAGTCGGTTGAAAACCCTAATCTTAGTCTCGTAACCCTAATATTAGTGGCTATAAACCCTAATCTTAGTCGGCTATCAACGGACTTCGTCGGCTTCAACTCAACCATGAAAACACATGTCATGATATCGTGACACTTTTTCTTTCTCTCTCTTTCTCCTTGCTTTGGCCCCCAAAAATACATGTCGCGATATCGCGACACTTTTTCTTTCTCTCTCTTTCTCTTTGCATCGGACCGCAAAAATGCTACATGTCGTGATATCGTGACACTTTTTCTCCTTACGCTTTCTCTTTGCTTCGGCCCTCGAAAATACATGTCATGATATCGTGACACTTTTTCTCCTTGCTCTTTCTCTTAGCTTTGGCCTGCAAAAATACATGTCGCGATATCGTGACACTTTTGTTATCCTACCTGTCTGTCCTTGAGTCGTGAAAATGCGACATGTCGCGATATCACGACACTTTTACTTTTCTGCCTTCCTGTCCTTTTTGAGTCACAAAAATGTGACATGTCGCGAAATCGTGACACTTCTGCTTCCAAAGTCTTGCTTTCTACTTTTTTCGTGAAATCACGACACTTCTATCGAAAATCGTGACACTTATGCTTTTGTACTTCACTTCTTTCTATTGTCGTGAAATCGTGACACTTCTGTCTTCGAAGTCTTGCTTTTTGCTTTTGTCGTGAAATCGTGATAGTTATGCTTCCGTACGCTTCCTCTCTTTCTTTTGTCATGAAAATGTGACATGTCGCGAAATCGTGACACTTTTCCAACTTACTTTCTCTCTCCTATTTTAGTCATGAAAATGCGACATGTCGCAAAATCGTGACACTTTTCTTACTTGTTCTCTTTTCTTCGAACTTGTCGCGAAATCGTGACACTTCTTCCTGCTTTCTCTTTTTCTTCCAACATGTCACGAAATCGTGACAGTTTTTCCACTTGCCTTTTTCTCTTCCAACATGTCACGAAATCGTGATAGTTTTTCCACTTGCCTTTTTCTCTTCCAACATGTCGCGAAATCGCGATAGTTTTTCCACTTGCCTTTTTTCTTCCAACATGTCGTGAAATCATGACAGTTTTTCCACTTGCCTTTTTCTCTTCCAGCATGTCGTGAAATCGTGATAGTTTATCCTGCTTTTTCTCTCTCTTTCAACATGTCGCGATATCGCGATAGTTTTTCTTGCTTTTTCTCTCTCTTCCAACATGTCGCGAAATCGTGATAGTTTTTCTTGCTGTTGTATATGTCGCGATATCGCGACACTTTTCTTACTTGTCTTTTTCTTTGATCTTTTGCATATGGGCCACTTCGGTTTTCTTGGACAATCCTTGTACATACTCTGAGTAACCTTTGAACTCCTATCTTCTGCATCTGAAAGGCTTTTGAACTTCCTGTCCACTGCATCAATAGATCTATCTGATCGTGTTGACAACAATGACAATACTTGTTGCTGCACCTTGCTCAACAATCTCCCCCTTTGGAATTGTTGGCAACACATGTGCAATTTCCTGTAACTCTTCTCCCCCTTTGACAATAATACCAAAGGGCTACTGCAGACTCCCCTTGAGTCCTTACACAACATTCTTAGACACAATTTATTACACTTAGCAAAAATCATGAACATGAGCACAAAGATAATCAAATACTTAAATGCTCCCCCTGAGAATGTGATCCCTGTAGCTAGTCAATTCTTGGGAAGTGTGACCACTCCCAATTTATTGCGAAGGTACTCAAAAACTTCCTTGGGCAATGGTTTTGTGAAGATATCTACTACTTGCTCTGTAGTTGGAACAAAATCCAACTTAACCTCACCTTCCGCAACTTTCTCCTTCAAAAAGTGATACCTGATAGCAATGTGTTTTGTGCGTGAATGCATAACCGGATTCTTGGAGATGTTAATGGCATTGGTGTTATCACACTTAACTGATATTGGCTCACTGAAACTAATACCAAGATCTTTCAGAGTTTGTTTCATCCACAATACCTACGTACAACATGTTGTCGCTGCAATATATTTCGCCTCTATTATCGATAAAGAAACTGATTCTTGTTTCTTACTGTGCCATGCGACCAATCTGTCTCCAAGGTAGAATGCACCTCCACTGGTACTCTTTCTGTCATCTACACATCCTGCCCAATCTGCATCTGAATACGAAATAAGGGTGAAGTCTTTACCTTTCGGATACCATAACCCATATTCCATAGTACCCTTGAGGTATCGAAGAATCCTTTTCATTGCTGTCACATGAGTCTCCTTGGGATTAGCCTGAAATCGTGCTACCATGCATACTTCCTACAAAATATCTGGTCTGGTAGCTGTCAGGTACAATAAGCTTCCAATCATAGATCTGTACATGGTTTGATCAACAGTTGGAGATTTGTCATCCTTGCTCAACTTGCAACCTGTCATCATGGGTGTGCTAACTAGCTTACAATCCTCCATTGTGAACTTTTTTAACATCTCTTTCACATATTTAACTTGAGAAATAAATATGCCCTTCTTATTTTGATTAACTTGCAACCCGAGGAAATACGAAAGTTCACCAATCATTGACATTTCAAATTCTTTCTGCATCTTATTTGCTAAATCTTTACACGACTCATCCTTGCTACTGCCAAATATGATATCATCTACGTATACAACAAGAACAATAAGATGCCCATTTTCTATTTTGACATACAAATTACTATCCACCATACCTTTCTTAAACCTTTGTTGAGTGAGATAGTTGTCTAGCCTTGCATACCATGCTCGGGGTGCCTGTTTTAAGCCATATAATGCTTTCTTCAACTTGCAAACCAAGTTGGGATCATCACCAAGTTGGAAACCATCTAGTTGCTCAATATAAACTTCTTCTTCAAGTTTCCCATTCAAAAACGTTGATTTCACATCCATTTGATAAACTTTGAAATTCTTGTAGACTGCTAAAGCCAAAAACATTCTAATTGCCTCTAGTCTAGCTATTGGTGCAAAAGTTTCCTCAAAGTCAATGCCTTCAACTTGTGCATAGCCCTTGCAAACCAATCTTGCTTTATTTCTTACTACCTGTCCGTCTTCATTCAATTTGTTTCAAAAAATCCATTTAGTCCCGATTATATTTTTATTTGTAGGTCTAGGTACTAACTCCCAAGTTTTGTTTTTCTCGATCTGATCTAATTCTTCATTTATTGCCTTCATCCAACTTTCATCTTTGCTTGCATCAACAACATTTTTGGGCTCAATGTTGGATAGTAGAGAGTAGTTACTTACTACTCTTCTTCTTGTTTGAACACCAACTTTGGGGTCTCCAATTATTTGCTCTCTAGGATGATTTTTTTGCCAACTGCCTGTTTTGAATTTCTTATTTTCTTCCATTTCTGAATCACAACTTAAATCATCTGAGTCAATTTTTTGTATCTTTTCAATTTCTTTTTCCTCATCTCCTTCAATAGCCTCTTCATAGATTGGGTAGTTCGTTTCATAGCTAATTACTCGTTCTCTACCTTCATCAAATTTAACATCGACATTGTCCACAATTTTCTTTAGCCTTTTGTTGTAGCATTTGTAAGCTTTGCTTTTTGATGAATAACCGACAAAAATACCTTCATCCGCTCTATCTTCAAACTTACCAAGATTATCTTCAATTCTTTTGATGTAGCACTTGCTGCCAAAAACTTTGAGGTATTTTGTTGTTGCCCTTTTACCGAACCACAACTCATAAGGAGTTTTGCTTTCATGTGTTCTCAGCATGTACCTATTTTGGATATACACCGCAATATGGACTGCTTCTTTCCAAAATCTTTCTGCTACTTTGCTTTCAGCCAACATAGTCCATGCCATTTCCTGCACTGTCTTGTTCTTTCTTTCTACCACTCCATTCTCGCTGAGGTGTCTCGGTTGCTGAAAACTGTCTCTTAATACCGTATTTTTCATAGTACTCTGTAAACTCCTCTGAAATGAATTCTCCTCCTCTATCTGATCTTAGACATTTGATCCTCTTTCCTGTTTCATTCTCAACTTGGTTTTTGAAAATTTTGAACATATCAAAAGCTTCTGATTTATGCTTTAAGAAAAATATCCAAGTCATTCTGGAATAGTCATCAATGCACAACATAAAATATTTGTCACCATTTATGCTTTGTGTTCTCATGGGTCCACATAAGTCAGTGTGTATTAGTTCCAAAGGTTTGCTTGTGTAGTACTCTTTTGTTTTGAATGTGACTCTAGTTTGCTTCCCCTTTTGGCATGAAGCACAAATGTTGTTTGCAGGTTTGCTGATGGTGGGAATATCTCTTACTACCCTTTTTGAGGTGATTTTTACTAGATTATCAAAACTGATATGACCGAGTCTCTTGTGCCACAACCAATTTTCTTCTTCCTGTCCAATAAAACAAGCTCCTTTTGAAGTCTCTGAGAGCGTGTACAGGTTGCTAGATGTCCTTGATCCAGTTGCTATCAATTTTCCACTATTTGTTTTTTTGACTTCACAACCCTGCTTCATAAAGACTACTTCATGACCTTTATCACAAATCTGACTTACGCTCAACAAGTTATGTTTCAACCCATCTACAAACAAGACTTCTTCTGACTTAATTTTTCCATCACTAATTTTAACTGAGCCTTTGCCAACTATCTTAGCTCCATCATTATTACCAAACTTTACTGATCCACCTTCATATTTCTGTAACTTCTCAAATTTTTGTTTGTCACCTGTCATATGACTGGAGCATCCACTATCGAGTATCCATGGTACATATTTATTCTATGCTTTAAATGTTGTTTGTACTATTAAGGATTCCTTTTCTTCCTTAAGTCGCTCCTTTTCTTTCCACTCCATTTTGATAGTAGATTTGAGCTCTTGTTTTGCCTTTCCCTTATCAATAGCTTGTGTTTGTTTTTTGAGAAGTTTTCTATTTTGACTCATCCTGTTTGATTGAAATTTTCTTCCCTGAAACTGATTTGATGCAAATGTACTTCTATAGTTTCTTGCAATGTGCCCAAAATTATGACATTTATAACATTCTACTGTATAATTCATCAAAGGAGAGAAAGCATTTCTATTGGTGAAATTCCTTGGTCTTACATTATATTTGCAGTCCGAGATTTTATGTCCATAGCCATTGCATTTAAAATAGAAACCGGAAAAGGGATAATTGAACCTGGGTGATGGTCTTTGCCATGTTGTCGTAGGAGCCATAGGTCTTCTTCTTCTTTGATGTGTGACATTGGTGAATCCATCATTGTCAATTCTCCTTTCGTGCCTGGCATTATTGCTTTCTTTTGCATGAGATGTTTTTTCTTGATCAACCTGTTTCTTATCTTCATTCTTTATGGATTCTACATTTCTGGTCTTTGATCCATTTGATGATTCTCCTTCGACGAAGCCCAGACCAAATTTGATGCCTCGTAGGCCTTTGGTCATTTATAATCTTATCCAACTTCATAGAACTTTCTTCGCGTTTGTGATAGCAACTAATTTTGTGATTCATCTCTTCTATCTGCATCCGTAAACCAACATTCTCTTCTTCTAGTTTGCAGCAATAATCTATTTTCATGGTAATTTGTACTTCAAGATCTTCAGATATTTTCTTGTATTCTTCTATCTGTACTTTCAGATTGGTTATGATTTCATTTGCATCCTCAAGCCTTTTTGAAATTTTCTTATTCTTTTTCTTCTCTATTTTCCACTCTTCAAGTGTAGAGATCAACTCACCTACTAGATCTACTTCAGCCTCAGGGTTTTCACCACATACTTCAGAGTTCACTCCTTCTTCCTTTTCTTCTTCAAATGCCATGAAAAGAGCTTCACCTGTTTCCTCTTCAGAATCCTCACCTGAGCTATCTTCTGATGAACTGGCATTCCTGGAGATGAAACTTTTCTTCTTGAAGTTGCCTTTTCTGAAATTCGTTTTCTTCTTCCAGTCACTTCGTTCTTGGTGCGATCCTTCATCATTTTTGTTCTTCTCATTAAGTGGACATTTAGTCACAAAATGCCCAATGCCTCCACAGTTGAAACATTTAAGCGGTAGCTTTCCTCTATATTTTCCTTTTCCCCTTTTTAGATTTCTAACAAAGTTTGCTTCCATTTCATCTGATGTCTCTTCTTCCTCGGACTCTTGTTTTGCATTTTTATTTTTGAGGGCTTTAAAAGCCGCTTCTCTATCTATGGGTTTAGATCTTCCTATCCTCATCTCATATGCAGTCAAGGAACCATACATCTCATCTATACTAAAATAATTTAGATTTTTAGCTTCTTCTATCGCTGAGACTTTAGAATCAAACCTTTGAGGAAGAGATCTTAATACCTTTTTCACGATGGCAGAGTCTTCGATATCCTCGCTGAGTCCTCTGATCGCATTAATGATTCCATTAACTCTCAGCATATATCCCTCAATGTTTTCATCGTCATTCATTTTTAATGCTTCGAACTGAGCTCGATGTGTCTGTAACTTGGCCTCCTTGATCTTATCGTTTCCTTCATGAATACTCCCTAGTTTGTCCCATATCTCTTTTGCCATTTTATAGCTCATGATCTTTACTAGTTCATTGTTTGCTATTCCACTCATGAGAGCATTCATTGCTTTTGAGTTATTATCAAACAGTTTCTTTTCGTCAACCTTCTTTGGAGGAGTGATGGGTATTGTATATCCACTAACTACTAAATTCCAGATGTCGTATCCCAAAGCACAGAGATATGTCTGCATCCTGATTCTCTAGAACGCGTAATTAGATCCATCAAACAATGGTGCTTTGTTTGATGAGAAGCCTTCACCACCTGCCATTGTATTACTTCCAAGATCACCCTAGCCGGTTAAGCTTGTACAGGAACTTAGCTCTGATACCAATTGTTAGTCTTACAATGACACTGAGAGGGGGGTGAATCAGTGTAGCTCTTTTAACTTAAATTCATAGCTCTTAAAATAGAAATAAGAAACCTTAGAACCAGATAAAGCAAGTATCACAAGAGAACATCACACAACACAAGATTTAACGAGGTTCACCAAAGTGGCTACTCCTCAAAAATGATTGCTTGGACTACCATCCAAATCCAGCCTTTGCAAAGCAACAACTTTACAAACAATTTTACCAACACCCACTGATTTATCTACACCAACAGAAAGGAGCACCAACCCCTGATGCCAAGCTCCAACTTGGACTTCAATTCTGAAACTAGAAGATTGATAGTAAGATACCTTTGCTTTTGCTAGACCCTGACTAGTCACCTTTGCTTTTTCTGTGCACTCTGCTTTCTTACAAGCACTTCACACACGCTACACTTCACATCATCTTCTCCCTATTGTGCACTCTGCTTTCTCTGTGCAAGCACTTCGCACACTCTGCTACACTTCACAGATGTCTTCTCCCTATTGTGCACTCTGCTTTCTTAGCAAAATTTCACACTTAGAATGATTCGACATGACTTGCTCTCTACGCACAGTGACCGTATTTCGCACACTTTGACACCCCTAAATTCTCCAAATAACCCTCCTTTTATAACAAGATTTTCATGATGAAAACCCTAATCTTAGTCGATTGTAAACCCTAATCTTAGTCTTGTAAACCCTAATATTAGTCTCTTAAACCCTAATTTTAGTCGGTTGTCATCGGACTTCGTCGGCTTCAACTCAACCACGAAAATACATGTCACGATATCATGACACTTTTTCTTTCTCTCTCTTTCTCCTTGCTTTGGCCCCAAAAATACATGTCATGATATCGTGACACTTTTTCTTTCTCTCTCTTTCTCTTTGCATCGGACCACAAAATGCTACATGTCGCGATATCGTGACACTTTTTCTCCTTACGCTTTCTCTTTGCTTCGGCCCTCAAAAATACATGTCGCGATATCGTGACACTTTTTCTCCTTGCTCTTTCTCTTAGCTTTGGCCCGCGAAAATACAACATGTCACGATATCGTGACACTTTTGTTATCCTGCCTGTCTGCCCTTCTTGAGTCGCAAAAATGTGACATGTCGCGATATCATGACACTTTTGCTTTTCCTTCCTATCCTTTTTGAGTCGCAAAAATGCGACATGTCACGAATCGTGACACTTCTTTCAAGTCTTGCTTTTCTTTGAAACTCTTCTTTTTCACTTCCTTTTCTTTGTCATGAAATCGTGACACTTCTGCCTTCGAAGTCTTCCTTTCTGCTTTTATCACGAAATCATGACAGTTTTGCTTCTGTACGCTTCCTCTCTTTCTTTTGTCGTGAAAATGCGACATGTCGCGAAATCGTGACACTTTTCCAACTTACTTTCTCTCTCCTATTTTAGTCGCGAAAATGCGACATGTCACGAAATCGCGACACTTTTCTTACTTGTTCTCTTTTCTTCGAACTTGTCACGAAATCGTGACACTTCTTCCTACTTTCTCTTTTTCTTCCAACATGTCACGAAATCGTGACAGTTTTTCCACTTGCCTTTTTCTCTTCCAACATGTCACGAAATCGCGACAGTTTTTCCACTTGCCTTTTTCTCTTCCAACATGTCACGAAATCATGATAGTTTTTCCACTTGCCTTTTTTCTTCCAACATGTCACGAAATCGCGATAGTTTTTCCACTTGCCTTTTTCTCTTCCAACATGTCACGAAATCATGACAGTTTATCCTGCTTTTTCTCTCTCTTTCAACATGTCGCGAAATCATGACAGTTTTTCTTGCTTTTTCTCTCTTCCAACATGTCGCGAAATCGTGACAGTTTTTCTTGCCTGTTGTATATGTCGCGATATCGCGACACTTTTCTTACTTGTCTTTTTCTTTGATCTTTTGCATATGGGCCACTTCGGTTTTCTTGGACAATCCCTGTACATACTCTGAGTAACCTTTGAACTCCTGTCTTCTGCATCTGAAAGGCTTTTGAACTTCCTGTCCACTGCATCAATAGATCTATCTGACTGTGTTGACAACAATGACAATACTGTTGTTGCACCTTGCTCAACACAAACAATGGATTCAAGATAGTTATTTCTAATTATTGTGACGAGTTGGATCAAATGTATAAGCTAAGTAAAAATAGACTATTATTTCTTTCTCTTGGAAGAAATATTTTATGGCCATAGTGACTTATGTATATGATGAGAGTTAGTTATGGAACCGCATGTTTGAACATCTTAGTTATAAATATTTGACATTCATGAGTTGTCATAAGATAGCCATTAGACATCCTTACATTTTACCTTAGATTGGTTCATGTGAGGGATGTATTCTACAAAAGCATCAAGGAGAGACTTTTCTAAAATGGATATAGAGACATGCTACTCACCCCTTGGAGATCATACATAGTGGCATACATGGACCTATGGGTACATGCTCTATTTATAGAAATAGGTGCTTCCTCCTCTTTATTGTTAATTTCTCTATATGTGTGTGGTTATATATCATTTGCATCAAAGATGAGGGCTTTGAGAAATTTAATATATTCAAAGCACTAGTAGAAAATCAAATAAATAGGAATATTAAGCGTCTCATATTGGATAGGGGAGGTGAGGACATGAACAATGCCTTTCATGATTTCTTGAATTTTCATGGGACAACATATCAGAGGACTATTTACTATACCCAAGAGCAAAATTGGGTAGCCTAGAGGAAGAATAGAATAATCATAGAAATGCCACATTATATGATTCGTGCCAAAGGTATGAAGCACAAATTTTAGGGTGAGGCCATCACTTGTGAAACATATATCAATGATAGGGTTCTCATCATAGTTATCTATGGTATAAGACCTCTTGAGAAGTTGATAGGCGATAAGACTGATGTATCTTTATTCTACATCTTTGTGTCTTCAACATGCGATCACACACCCAAAAATCTTTAGAAAAAGGCACTAAAGAGCCATAGCTGCATTTTTGCAGGGAATTCTAATAGTTTTAAGATGTGTCATCTCTATGATACTCAAATGTGTGAGATACCATTTGAAGAGGTCATTTTTTATGAGGTTCTTGTAGGGTTTCCATCCAATCTACCACGTGAGGTTTTGGTAGAAGAGCCTTCTATATCTTCAATTGATCCAACAAATTCCTTAGAGATTTTTGAAGATATATTCCTATTAAAGCATCTTCTTCATATTCTAATTAGGGCCTTGTACCTATAGATCTAACCCCTTCTTGAGAAGCACCACATGTAGCACCTTTAGTCTCAAATTTAGGGAATGTTGACCTTGACACACCAGTTTCATGTGCTTCATTTTTACATGATAAGGTGAGTGGTGAGTTTGAGTTGGATTTTTTAGGTTTGGCTTTTGATGTTGCTTTTCCATAGGATGTGCCTAGTTCTTTTTTAGTTCATCCAACACCTAAGTGGGTTTGAACACTTTTGAAACATAGTCAGTCTATTTTATCTATGGACAACACCAGAAGGCCTTTTCTTAAGCATTGCACTTGAAGGTTGATTATTTTGGAGACCCTCTCACATATTCTCAATCTAATGGTCAACTAGGTGGGAAGATGCTATGCTTGTGGAATATGAATAGATGAAGAATAGGACATGGAAGCTTGGGAGGAATTTGGTTGTATGTAAATGGGCCTATAGAATGAAACACGCTTTGGATAGTCAAGTAGAAAACCATGATGCATTCCTTATTGCTAAGGAATTCTCTCAACAAGAGGGAGTTAGCTATTTAGAGATATTTTCTCTAGTTACTAGGATGGATTTTGCCAAGATGATTCTTTCTATAATTGCTTCCTTTAGTTGGAAGGTACATCAAATGGATGTGAAGAGTGTTTTCCTCCTCGGTGAGCTTCAAGAGAATATATTTATGCAACAACCACCTATTTTTGATCTTGAGGTCTCATTCCCTTGTTTTATCATTTGACTAGGTCCTTGTATAGACTTAAGTAGCCCTTGCATTTGGTATGAGAAGATCTATTCCTTATTTCTTAGTTATGGTTTTTGGTAGTGTGAGGTTAAAATGATGTTTATATCAAGCATTAATATAGGGAGACCTTGATGATTGTTCTCTGTATGGATGATCTTCTATTGGGTAGTTATCTTACCTTGATTCAAGACATGGAGTTCCTTTGAGATGAATTTATGTATTTTGCATTATTTCTTGGGTATTCAAATTGATCAAACTGCATTTGGGATCATTATCATATAACCAAGGATGCCTTGGATCTCTTTCAGTGCTTTAGGATGGAGGATTATAAGTCCACTTGAACTTCTTTTTGCCTAAGGACTAAATTTTTGAGTTGATTGTATAACTACCTTTGTTGATGCAACTCTATATAAATATTTTGTGGAAGGTCTCCTTTACCTTACCCACATACAACTTGATATTTCCATTGTTGTTAGCTATTGCTCCAAGTACATATAGACCCCTCGAGAGAGTAATTAGACCATGACCAAGAGGATCCTCAAACATATTAAAGGTACTTATCAAATAATTACTTACTATTTAATTGGTTCTCTTTCGATTTTGATAGGATTTTTAGATGTAGTTTGGGCTAGTGATTTTGATGAGTGACACTCCATCACATGTTTTGTTTTTTATTTTGATTTTGACCCTATTTCATGGTGCTCTATATGATGGTCTACTAGCTCTCAGTCTTCCATAGAAGCTAAGTATTATATTATCAACAAGGCAACTAGGCATCTTCAATGGATACTTATTATTATAGAGTAGATGGTCATTCCTTAGACTTACCTATTCACTCTTTGGTGTGATAATCAAAGCATCATCCAACTTATTCGTAATCCAATATTTCATAAGTGGACCAAGCACACTGATATTTGGATACATTATGTGAGAAGGCCTTATTCCCATGGGATGATTGATCCACTCGTTGTACCATTAGTAGCGTAGACAAAGAATATATTGACCAATATTATACTCAAGGTTCCTTTTGTGCACATATAGGAGCTACATGGTATGGGAGAGTCTCCCTTAATGGGGATGACAAGTAAGGATCTCTTTTTATCCCCTATTCAATGTAAGGGGGAATGTTAAAATACATGTTGGTTAAGCTTCAATGAGACCGTGACTAACTTTTTATTCCATTTTATGTATAAGCCCTTTGGGCCTTTATAAACCTTGTAAAGAGTATTTTTGTAATATTTTATTATTTAAACCTAAAGGTTGGTTACTTAACCTTGACCTAAAGGTAACTTGTAATTGGGTATAAATACCCCATCATACCAACCATTTATATATCAGTTGTAGTGGATTCTATTTTGCTTACCCTTGAAGAAGGTCATTGTGGGGATTGTCGCATCTTTGGGGAACTAGAAGGTAATTTGACTACTTCTTTGTGTTTAAGTATGGAAAATTGAATGGATAATTTATTGGGAGAACACCCTCATATAGTACAAATCTCCACTACTAGAACCACCACATCAATCCTTGCTTCCTTATTGGAGAAATATTCACTCATGGAAGCGTCTTCTAGAAAGGTGACCTCCTTTACCCTTAAGAGCATGTTGCACTTCTTTCAAAAACTTGATAGACGAGGTTTTTTCAATTTCATCCATGATATCTATCTCTCCCAATGAATCCTCAAACTCCCTTAATCTTGGTTCCTTAATTACCTCTTCGATATTTTAGATTTTTATCCATATTAGGATATCTAAGCCCCTAGTTGATCTTTCATGTACACCTTGATAACCATCATAATTGATCCAAAAGTATTTATCATCTTCTTCATGTTCAAAAATTACATTTTTCCTTTTATAGTAAGCCATTTTATTACCCTCCTATTATAAGTCCTTCTTTAAAAATAGTTATAAAACCAAAATCTTGAACCTCCACACCTATATTGCTTAAGTCTCTTAATAAGTTACAAGTGTAGTAACCAATAGTGAAAGGAAACTTTACTAGAGCTCTAAGACATTTCCAATAACCTTACAATGAAACAAAAGGAAATATCGATAGAAATCCTTAAGTATAAGGTTATCGATGGGCTTGATGCAAAGCACCACTGACTTACTCACTTCTATGAACATCCAAATATATAGATGTGTTGCATTTTGTACATACCAATCCATATAAGGATGTATTGCCTTCATCACTCCTCTAATAATATGGTGTTGTTCTTGGTAAGGTTCTAAAAAATATGCCCTAAAAAATTATCATGGATGAAACTCCCCTTGCTTTTCTATTTTTTTACACAATTGTAGGGTAGCATTGGGGAACTAGAAACCCTTGTTCAATATTCCTCTTCATCCTTATATTCTTCTTGTTTGAAATAAATTTTAGAAGTATATAACTAAATAAGAGGTCATGTAGAATGACCTAGTAGTTAGGATGTTGTAGATTTGGTTGATCAATTCCCAACAAATCAAATGTGCCCAATCAATGAGCCTATTTTGTAACACAAACTTCACAAGAGAAAATTCTTGTATTCAAGACCTCCTCCAATGTGGTTAAGAAACACAATTGCATTCCCAATATTCTTTTTAAAATAGACTTAGGAATCATCATTATTGTGTGGAAGTTTTCTTTAAGACCTTCATCCAATGAGTTGCAATGAACTTGAGGAAATATTTTTGGCTCTTCGCTTAGGTCTTTATTACGTTTAACTTGTTGGTGACAATAACATATTATAAAGAATGCTTCAAACCAAAAATAACCCTTTTTACTAAAGGTTTTATTAAGGCAAATGCTTTCCCCTTCATAGTCACTAAATTATCATTCTTTTTGTCCAAATGCTTAATCTAGATTGGCACCTTCACCAATCCAAAAACTCTTAATTGACTATATCTTTGCTCGAAATTGATGTCCTTCTCCAAAGCTTCATAATCTCCTATTAGTGATCTTGGATATCTAAGACATCACATTGGTCTTCTCCTATAGAGGGCAATTGAACTTCATATTCTCTACGAAAGGTAGATTGCTCACCATAAATGAAGAACTTATGACTATCTATGGAGGACCAAAAAAGAACATTATTGGCAAGCTTTACCTTTATGGTCTTTCAACTTTGCATGGACCATTATGCATGTGAGGGATGTGTGCATAAGGGATGAAGTTTAACAAAAATTATAAAGTCTATGAGATTGTGTCCACAAGGTTATGTTCAAAAGTGGGTCCTACTTGACACAAAAATAGACTTGTGTAAATAAGAGACCTCTAGAAGATGTTTGACAAGACTCAATTTTTTGTAGCTTCAACATATTTATAAAATTTTGATGCACAACACTCATTTTTTTTAAAGTCTTACAAAGGCCACTCCTATAAAGACTACGAGACTAAATTTCTATGGGGGAAACAAAACCATTAATAACAATTGATTTTTGGGTTATTATTGAAGGGAAATTGAAAAACCCAATTAACTTTATGGGGATAGCTCAAATAAAGTATATAAAGAGAATCATATGAAGTGGTGCAAGATGCTTTATGAAAAAAAATTATTTGTAATCATTCCCTAGAAACAACGTGAAATTGGGATAATATTTTGACCTAACACCATAAATGTGAAAATTGTTCAACACACAAACAAGTAAGAGAGACATTGTACATGAAGGTGATGAGAATACCCCCATGGAAATTGTTAGTAAAGAAAACTTACATGTAACAAGATTTTTTCATCTGTCAATACAATAACTATGCCCGACTGGATCCAAAAATGAGGTAAGCTATGAAAGAATCTAAGAAGATTTCAGAAAAAAAAATAAAAAATGCTCAAAGAGAGGTTTGCACAACCATAACACAATAATTATTCACAAAAAAGGGATATGATGAAAAATGACAAGAAAATTTAAGCTTGTTAGTACAAAGAAAATAAACCTTATTGATATTTTTTTCCTGTGATGTCGGTTACAAAAGACCTCCAAGGAAACATAATGAAACATCATGTGTATGCAAGATAGTGAGAGAGAATGACTAAGGTAAGGTAATATTTATAGAAAAATAGGCCATATGTGGTGTAATTACATGGACTTGGTTAAAAAGGTGGGTAGGTGGAAGCATTTTATATGATCTGACATGAAAATGTGGTATCTTGGGAAACTTGCCCCAATATTCGAAGAAAACATCATAGGAGCAAATAACTATAATAGATAGGACAATAGGCAAAGGTCTAACCAACATTAAGTTGACTTGGGAGGAAGTATCTCTTGTGATCAATTTTTTTGCACAAAAGAATGCATGTACGAGGTAGGATGACAACAAACATCAACATTTTGTGCTCCCATAAAAGTGTTTTTGCATGGTCCTTTTAACATATGACTTGCAGGTAGTGGATACATGGTAAATCTTGTAGATTATTAACCATTTGATGTTAATTGAAATAAATACCTTACAAGTTTGTAAAAACTTGGAAAAAATCTATCATAGATTAATTTTTAAGTTTTCAAAAATTGTTCTATTTTAACACCATCATATACATAATAATAGTGTGGTTATGACCAACTTTCCTGTATAGGAAAACAAAATAAAGTTGTTATAATATCACTATGTGATCATGATATAATAAGGGTGGGGCATCCTTCAATCTCATATAACCAATCAAAAAACAAACTATAAGGTCATTAAACAATGTCTGGATCTTATAATTCAGCTAAAATAAAACTTAATTTCTATAAACAAATACGAATCCTAATCTTATAATTCAACTATTTAAAACTTAACTTTTATAAAAAATATGGGTATATATATATATATATATATACTCTTTTAATCTCATATAATTTATTGAAAAAACAAAAAATTCAAATTAATCAATTAAAAATTTAAAATATTAAAAATTCAAATTAAGAGTGTGGTTTTTTGTTTGGTTTTATTCTAGGATTTTTGTTGCAACTTTGCTTTTCTCATGTTATCCAGGGAAGAGGTTGATGTTTATCTTGTAACCTTGGATAATTTAATTTTGTTATAAAAGGGTGAGTGTAGCCGAGATGGTGTGAGACACTAGTTGAGGAACGTGATCCGTGAGATGCTGATCTATGCAACTCCAGTTCAAATGACACTGATTTATCATAAACCCTTTTAAGGGTGAGTGTGTAGTTGAGTTGATGTGAGGGGACCAGTTGAGGAACCATAAACCCTTTAAAGGGTGAGTGCGTAACCGAGTTGATGTGAGGCGACTAGTTGAGGAACGTGATTCGTACAATGCCGACCCACACAACTCCAATTTAAATCACACTGGTTTACTATAAACCCTTTTAAAAATGAGTGTGTAGTTGAGTTGGTGTGAGGGTGCGAGTTGAGGAACGTGATCCGTACGATGCAGATCCGCGCAACTCCAGTTCAAATCACACTGGTTTACCATAAACCCTGTTGTCCTCGAGGGCTAGGTGGATTGGTAAGTATTTGTCTGGCAAGACACTTACCAAGAAAACATCCAAGTTCAAAACCTCGGGGGTAGCTTGTTTGCAAAGGTAGTAGTTTGATCTAAATCTTTTGAGTACATGCTAGACCAATGATAACCGAACAAATCTTGAGCGACTAATGGTTCCCTTCATGTCGGGTCAATAATAACGAGGTGGAATAAATTTAGTAGGAGTAGCTGGTGGGAGTAGCCCCTCTAGTTTGAACCCCGTACTTATCAATTACTAAAAATAATGTGATTGTGACCAACTCTCTTATGTAAAAAAAAACTTAATTTTATAACAAAATTAAAACCTCTAAAATTTGTTTTCACCACTAAAAAACCTAAAATATTCTATAAATTAACTTTTTTTTTTTTTATGCAACTAAAAGAACCACTAAAAAACTTAATTCCCTAACAAAATTACCTCCAAATATTTTTTTCCACCACTAAAAAAACTTAAAATATTCTATAAATTAAACTAATAATAAATGTATTTAAAGGTATACTTACAACACACTGTTTTTTTAGAACTCAGTATCTCATTTTTTTAGAAGTTTACTTATCCGCGTGTGATTTTGCGGGGTCCAAGTAAATCCACGAGAGCACACAAGTCTAAAGGTATTAATTCTAAGTTATGGGAGGTCAACAATAATCCAAGTGGTATAGAGATTAGAGGGAACAAATACCTATTTAATAGTAAAATAAAATTGTAAATATAATCATAATCCAATATAAAAACTTAAAAACAATCTCAAAATTTTAACTTATAGTAAAATAAATTTAAATTGTGAATATAATCATTATATAAAATATACTAACTCTAGGTCTATTTTTATACGAAATAAATAAAAATATATATTTGTGAGCCCAACACCTTGAGCCAAGCAGTCAACAAAGAAGAGATTTAAATTAAATAAAAAATTTAAAATTTAAATCCCACTATAAATTAAATTTTAATTATAAATATATATGCACGATGAAAACATTGGTGTTATCGACCTTTTACTCTTCCTGTCTCGAAGAAACCCGGAAGACGGTTAAAACACTTCCTCCAATGTTATAGCCAACACCTGTTGTACCTGCCTACCTCGCTGCTAAGTGGATTTTTAATTTTCTGGTGTCAAGTGGCAAGGTCGGTTTTGCAAATTACACACGTTAAGTGTTAGAGGAGAAATCCAAGCCGTCGATCATATGACCGTTGAAAACCGAAATAACGCTTACATAATTCAAATTTTAGATTTCAAACCTTCGCTATCCCATTATAATTTGCCTGCCCTGGTGTCTCTTCATCTCCCCAGTCCTACTCGTCCTGTAGTGCTTGAATCAGAATCAGTCTTGTATAATTCTCGCAGATTACTTCGCCCATATCGTTGGAGGAAGGCACTGAATTAAGACAACAAAACCAGGAGGCGCCAAGTTATTGAATTGGAGTAATACAATGGCGTCTCCCCATCGCCCAAAGCCAAAAAGGCCGGATTCCCTGGTTGCCCATGGGCATGCCCATTTGGTGAAGGACAAGGAGAATGACGACATGAATGTGAACATTCAGAGGTGTGAGGATCCACCCTCTTATGTGTCTGCCATGAAGAATGTGGCGCCCCTGCCCAAGTCCGGGAAGAAAAGCTTCATATCATTGCCTACAAAGACGAAGAAGAAGAAGCAAAATGAAATGACACCCTCCTTCGCTGAGAGTGCAGAGGAGATATTTGACATTACAGAAGTGGAACCGCCATCTTTGGAGATGTTACAGAGGAGAGTGAAGGGGTTTCTGGAGGAGCAAACGCTGCTGCCCAACGCCACGCCTGTTTTAGCCGAGGTCATACATTCTACCCCCTATCACCCTTCTGGTTCTGTTATTTTTGGACTTAGAGAAGAAGAAAAACAGGGTGAGATGCCGCCATATGACCCCAAGACGAACTACTTGTCTCCGAGGCCGCAATTCTTGCGCTACCGCCCTGACAGAAATTTGGACCTTCTTTTGCATGCGGAAGAACAACAAAGATTTGACATGGAAATAGACGACGATGGGCTTCATTTGGAATCCCAGGGTTTTAAAGACGTAGAACCCCAATTGTTTGAGGGTGTTGCAAAGAATAAGGGTTTTGAACAGACGGAGTTTGAAGAGGCGAATGAATTAGATTCTTTGGAGAGGCGATTGAGTTCTATTGACTTGGCAGGGGAAGAAAGTGGGTGTGGGTGTAATCAGAAGTGTGGCCATGAAAGAGAGAGAAATCCCCAACATGAGGAATTTGGAGGAGAATATATGTCTCGCAACTGTGCCTCTACCAAGTCAGTTGTGTGTGAAGATGTCGAGTCGAAACCGAGTATTCCTGAGTTTAATCCTAAGTTAAACATTGAAGAGGGTTTTAGATGGGTTCATTTTGTTAAAAGTTGTTTGGTTCTGGTATTAGCGATACTTATGGTAGCCATGGCTATTCTGGCATCTGGTAGTCCAGGGCTTCTTCCATCGGAGTTGGTTGATAACCCCTTAGCTACTGCATGGCATTCAAGCAAGTTTTACGGTCCTACAATGCAGGCTTTGAAAGGAAGTAGGGGACTCTGGATACAAGACATAGTGCAACCAGTGCATTATGACATTGATTTCAAACCTCGGAAGAAACAAGACCCTCCACTCAAAACTACGGAAAAAGGTTTTGGGATGGATAAATTTAAGGTGGAAGAACCTTCTGTTGTAGAAGCAAATTCCATTCCAAATAGTTTGCACAAGCATGTAGATGTTGAGAATTCATATTTTGCAATTGAGATGTACAATGAGGGTTCTCTCTATTCTGACGACGAGCTAGGGGAAATGCTTTCTCCAATATCCACTTTGGAAGAAAGACAACTTGAAAAATATGATGGGGCAGAGAATGGTAATCCGTTAGGCAATTCTTATGAGGCCCTGACCTTGTCTTTGGAACCAGAAGTCAAGGAGCCAACAAAAATATCTGATGCATCAATTTTTGCATTGGAAGTGCAATCCACAGAAGACAACACTTCTGGAAGAGAGGAGTTTGGTAGAATATTCTGTGAAACAGAAAACTGTAGCAGCAATCAAGATCAGATAGAAGTTCCAACAGATGATGCCAAAGATGCTTGTGTTCTAATGGCTGAAGATCTTG
Organism: Wollemia nobilis; assembly: GCA_028583015.1. Lineage (NCBI taxonomy): Eukaryota > Viridiplantae > Streptophyta > Pinopsida > Araucariales > Araucariaceae > Wollemia > Wollemia nobilis. Next base: position 10,998,465 of record JAQPPZ010000465.1, read on the forward strand.
ACTATCTACAAGCCATAGAACAGGTTCTGGAATGCTTACAGAATGATGGCTTTTCTTTCCAGGATAATAGTCTTGAATTTGTGCCTATTGAGAAGGCAATGATAGAAAGTGCTGTTGACTCTGAATCAGACGATAGTCGTAGTGATTCATTCGAGTTTCGCTTTTCTTCACAGAGAACCAAAATTATCACTGAATTGCAGAATGCTGAAATTTTCTCAGAGGCAGAGCATACATTTTTATTTGAAGATCCAAAGGAATTGAACGAGTCAATCGAAGGATATGAAGCTCATGATCCTCAATTAATAAAACGGAGTGAGACATTAGAAGTAGAAAGTCAAGAAGAATTTGAAGCCCGTGATCCTGTGTTGAATGGAGAATCTGAAACATTGCATTTGGAAAGCCCCACTGAAATGGAGTCTGTCATGCCAAAGGTAGATGAAAGCAGCAGGGATGGGGCTTTAGATGTTTTAGCTAAGGAGGATTTCAAAGATATGGAGATACTGTCTTCTTCAACTTCAAACAAATCCAAAAAAGGTTTACTACTTTCTGGAACACAAAGTGCATTCATTTTTATAGCTGCAGCAGTGTCTGCATTCATAACAAATTGGTACAGAAAGAGTGGAAGGCACGGAGGTGCTGATAGATCCTCAGAATCTGCCCCAAATGTTCAAACAAAGACAAATGATCCTACACAAGATGGTCATCTAACACTGTTGTCAAAAGGGGAGATGCAATACCCTGATACATTGCAACTTAGGACTTCAAGTGAAAACCCTAGTGATTGGAGGGCTTCTGCTGTTCCCAATGTGCAACTTCTGAATGAATATTTACCATCAGAGGTTGTTGGCACTTCAGAGAAAAAGAAAGATAATACTTGGACATCAGCAAGTGTTCGAGGAAATTCATTTTACACACCTGAAAGGACGGCTAGGAGGAAGAGCAATTTAGTTTTTGCAGCAGATCAAGAAAATGTGAATACTCCAGAAATATCTATGGCTGACTCTTCTTATGGAAGTTTCACAACTCATATAAAAGAGGTAATTCTGCAATCAGTTACACCTTCAATCTTAATGTTATTGGGAATGTGTAAGAATGTAATGAGCTTTTCTTTTCTTTTATCCTTCTTTCCTTGGAGCAAGATTAATTTATTATTTTAATAATTTATCTTCTGTAGAGTAACATATGAGATGCACTGTAGTTTATTTATTTCAAGATTGCAAATGGTGTTCTCAAAAAGAGGATGCCCTACTACAATGTTATCCATCTACATTGTGTTTGCTATCCATTAAAGAATTCTTTAAGCAGGGGTCTAATCCAGGAGCAGTATGGGTGTTGCACTTAATTAAAAAGTTTTCGAGACTCCTCCATCAAACATTAGTCCAATAGATTCTCTCACTTAAGGCTTAAGGGACTGTTATCTCCTTTTCTGTAATAACCATAATCACCAGATTTGTCCAGACCTGAACAAGGTTTGGTTTGGTTCAGACTTTTCAGGCTGATTCAATCCCTTTTTTTATATTTTTCATATTATATATCATAAACAATCATCCAAAAATGGCAAGGAGTGCGAATAATTTCCATAAAATTACTAATGATAAATGCTAATAATCAGCCATTAAAATTATTTACTTTGTTTGACCATTATAGGTCAAAGGAATAGGCAAGGAAATTACAATGGCCAGAATGATAGGGGTTTTACCTCAAAGTCCTCAAATAGTTCTATTGTAGAGGAAGATGACCTTATAGTCTCTATCAGCGTGATGTCAAGGGTTTCATAAATTTATTTCTAACAAATGGAGGCCCAAGGAGAATTTCTCTTGCTCAAGTGAAACAAATTTCCTTCCTTAGGTAATTTTTGTGCCAGAGACTGTTGTCACTGCCAGTACTGCAAATATAGTGGAGAAGTCCATGTTTGCAAGCGCTGCTTGTTGTTTTCATTGTTAACGAAAACTTGGAAGCCCTTTGTGAGGTGGCGTTGTAAGCACTTGCTTATTTTAGGGAATGTTATACCCAACGGTTGTGTGCCAATGTGTATGGTAATGGTTATGTGCCAATGTGTATGGTAATGGAGACGAAGCAGAAAAAATTCACATAATCCTTGGTAGACAATTAAGTCTTTTGTACTACTCTTTGGAGGCTTTGCAAAATTCAATTAACAGTGCCTATTTGTGATTTACCTTCCTTGCAGGAAGTGACTTTAATAGTTATGTTCAATCCATACGATGGAGTAGATAGATTTAGGAACAGAAATATTAATTAGTAAATTAGGGATATGATTCCTAACTCCCTATTAGTTAGGAACTCTAAGTTTAGCTAAAAGGTAAAAGTAAAGTAATTTTTAACGTTTATGAGGTCGTAGGTGATATGAGACAACCCTCCTAGAGGATGTTGTTTACTCAATTTATGGTTATCCAACCATACTTAAGTTACCAAAGCATGGTGTACAACCCTACCCCTTGTAGGATTTAAGCCTTGAACCTCTGTTTAGAGTTCCAAAGTCTCCCCTGCTAGGCCCACTAAAGAAACTTAGTTAAAAAATTAGTATTAGCTCGGCAGTAGTATAGTTTTTAATTTTTAATAAAAAAATTTATTTTTTAAAAACAATACTTTCTATTAGTTTTTTTATTTAAAAAAAATCTATAAATTATAAATTCACAAATATAATAATATTTTTATATCTCAAATTTAATGTCTAAACATGAACATGAATCTAGAAAGCCTAAAATACAGTTTCACTTTTTTTCCTATATAGTTATATTTTCCAAAAATGGCAAGCAGTGCGAATAGTTTCCATAAAATCACTAATGATAAGTGGTAATAATCAGTCATTATAATTATTTTCTTTGTTTGACCATTATAGGTCAAAGGAATAGGCAAGGAAATTACAATGACCAGCCGGATAGGGGTTTTACCTCAAAGTCCTCAAATAGTTCTATTGTAGAGGAAGATGACCTTGTAGTCTCTTTCAGCGTGATGTCAAGGGTTTCATAAATTTATTTCTAACAAATGGAGGCCCAAGGAGAAATTCCCTTGCTCAAGTGAAACAAATTTCCTTCCATAGGTAATTTTTGTGCTAGAGACTGTTGTCACTGCCAGTAGTGCAAATATAGTGGACAAGTCCATGTTTGCAAGCGCTGCTTCTTGTTTTCATTGTTAACGAAAACTACGAAGCCCTTTGTGAGGTGGTGTTGTAAGCACTTGCTTATTTTAGGGAATGTTATACCCAACGGTTGTGTGCCAATGTGTATGGTAATGGAGACGAAGCAGAAAAAAATCACATAATCCTTGGTAGACAATTAAGTCTTTTGTACTACTCTTTGGAGACTTTAAAAAATTCAATTAACATGTGCCTTTAATAGACAATTAATTTGTAGATTTACCTTCCTTGCAGGAAGTGACTTTAATAGTTATGTTCAATCCATACGATGGAGTAGATAGATTTAGGAACAAAAATATTAATTAGTAAATTAGGGATATGATTCCTAACTCCCTATTAGTTAGGAACTCTAAGTTTAGCTAAAAGGTAAAAGTAAAGTAGTTTTTAACGTTTATGAGGCCATAGGCCATATGAGACAACCCTCATAGAGTATGTTGTTTACTCAATATATGGTTATCCAACCATACTTCAGTTACCAAAGCATGGTGTACAACCCTACCCCCTGCAGGATTTGAGCCTGGGACCTCTATTTAGAGTTCCAAAGTCTCCCTGCTAGGCCCACTAAAGAAACTTAGTTATTAGCTAGGCAGTAGTATAGTTTTTAATTTTTAATAAAAGAAATTTATTTTTTAATATTAATATTTTCTATTAGTTTTAAAAAAAAAAAAATCTATAAATTATAAATTCACAAATATAATAATATTTTGTTGAAACATGAACATGAATCTAGAAAGCCTAAAATATAGTTTCACTTTTTTTCCTATATATTTATATTTTCTTATGAATATTTTGTGTGGGGTATATATATACATATTATCCAAACTGAACCTTCCTGAAAAAACCGAACTTCCAAACTTTTTTAGCCTTCTAAATCACTGAACTGAACTGTACCTGGTAACTATGGTACTGACCGGTCTAACCAGCCATACGTGGGATAATTTCCTTGGTGTAGATAACTATATTTTTCTTTTTTTTCCACAAGAGGATCAACTTGTTAGAACATATTTAGTCCTAATGATGATCTTATAGTAGATGAGTGCATAACCGATATATATGTAACTGCTGAGTAATTGACCGCGTGGCATGCATATGTGATCACCTAATTGATAACTGACTGAATAAGGGTTGAGTAACTGATCAATGCATTATTTATGAGGATCCTATTGTTGAATAACTGATGAATATGTAGCTGTGGAAAGATAGATTTATTGTTGCATAATTTACATATTCTAAGGACCATATGGAAGTGTTGTCAACCCATCCTAAGAGCTTTCTTTGCTTCCAATGTAACTTCCAAACTTTTTTAGCCTTCTAAATCACTGAACTGAATTGTACCTGGTAACTATGGTACTGACCGGTCTAACCAGCCATACGTGGGATAATTTCCTTGGTGTAGATAACTATATTTTTCTTTTATTTCCACCAGAGGATCAACTTGTTAGAACAGATTTAGTCCTAATGATGATCTTATAGTAGATAAGTGCATAAGCGATATATATGTAACTTCTGAGTAATTGGCCGCGTGGCATGCATATGTGATCGCCTAATTGATAACTGACTGCATAAGGGTTGAGTAACTGATCACTGCATTATTTATGAGGATCCTATTGTTGAATAACTGATGAATATGTAGCTGTGGACAGATAGATTTATTGTTGCATAATTTACATATTCTAAGGACCATATGCAAGTGTTGTCAACCCATCCTAAGAGCTTCCTTTGCTTCCAATGTAATTGTTGTGTTTTATGTTGATGAAGTATCTCTTGGTCATCCCATGTTATAGCCTTTGAAGGAATAGCCTTCCATTGAATTATATATTTTGGTGGATTTTACTCTTATGTTTCTTTTTTCCCCCTTGGCTTCCCCTAGTTGCCAAATATATATTCTGGAATCAAAAGGGCATGTCCATTATCAGGGGTGGCAATGTGTTTTAAAGTTTAACCTTTTATTTCATCACTTTGTTCAGGTATGAGATATGAGAGGTTTTGTGTATCCTGGAACTTTTTGGCAGCTCAACAGTTATAGCCTTTTAGGACCCATATTGCCTAGGCCCAAGCTGTTTTATCCCTTTTCCCTTGAGAAACTTTTGTTTATAAGGTTGCAATCTCAAGAGGTCATAATCTCTGTTTTCAAGTTTTTGCTCATTATGATGTTGGTCTTTTAGTGATTTCATCCCATCTTGAGCTGACTAAGGTTCTTCTAAATATCAACGAATGAAAAACTTAAGAATTTGCACTTGATTGTCTTCAATAGTTAATAAATCAGCAAAGGTGGATCATAACCATGAAGTGCCTTAAATGCCAACATTTCAGTGAATGCATGGTATGCTGTGTTACACCAGTTCTTTTCCAAATGCAACTATTTTGGACAAGAAGTTTGCATCTGTAGATGTTTATTGACAATCTTTATTTGCTCATAGGTGTGAGGGTGATAACTTCTGCTTCAGGTTATTGTGGTTGTAAACATTTGTAATAGGTCCTTTTCAAAAGTTAGCAATATTTTTTGACAGCCCTTCTAGTTTATAGGTTGATGCATGAACTAGTGAACAATTAGTGCATTGTTTTGAGTAAAATCCATGGCATTAAAGTGTGCATGACTAGTCAATGGATCAACCATGATAGAGATTGAAGTCTTTCCAACAGCTCTATGTAACATTGTAACAAAGTTTATGCTGATGGATTCCTAAATTTGTTTAGGAATGGTAATCTTTGAAGCAAAGACTTTGTCATTATTTTTTTCCTTTGGCAAATCTCATATGATGCAACAAATTATTCAACATTTATCTGAGTTTTTTACAGGGCAATTTTTGATGTTGTAATGAGGTTGTATAAGAACTTTTGTAACCAGTACAACAATGGCATTCAACTAACATCTTCTTGAATTTAGAATTTGATACAAAGTGGTTTTCATAAAATCAACAGCCCTATTATTTTGTCTATTCAGCCAGTTTTTATTCCTTCCATTAGGGTTCCACTATGGAGTTGGAATGTAATTTGAGTAATTGGGATAATGAATTTTCAATATGTTAAATATTGAAGCCTTTCTTACGAGGAATTTCAAAGTCATATTATTGCAGTTTGCTCACACATGTGCTGTTTGTTCCCCAAATTCTTTTGGGAACGATATATGTGTATTAAAACATGAACAAAGATAATCTATTTTCTTTTTTTTGGCTAGAGAAAAAGGGTTTGTACTCGGGTCCCCCACCTTTGACAAATCACAACTCTCTCCTTTAGAGCTTGAGAGTTTACAAACAGATTCAATTCTCATCTCAATCAATTTGCTATAGCTAGATATAGACATTTATTTATTTAATAAGTTTGAATTCTTGATTTTCATTTTTTGGATCTTCTTTAATTTTCTTTGTAAATACAAATATTCCAAAATTCAACATCCTTCTTCTTGACATTTTCTTGCAACAACCTTCACAATACCAAAACTCCACCTCTACTATCTACACACTACATCTTAGTAGAGTAATATTTCCAAAACTTCACGCTATCATAACCTGCTTTACCACATTTGGATTGTTAGTTTCCTTCTTGAAGCATAAGTTCAACCACAAGAACTATACTAAATAGTCTATATGAAAACACATTAATGTTATAAAATACAACAAATATTACCAATGAAAAAAATTACAGTAATATTCAGATAGTCTTGTCAGCTTTAGCTAAACTTACTACTTTCTCTAACCATGGAAAAGAGAATTTAACTTCACAATCCTCTGGAACGCCTCACTTTTAGAAGTACTTTTCCATTGCTTTAACCATTTTTCAATTCTGCCATTCAACACCATGCATTTACCAGACATATTAAGAATCCATTGCCATAGTTCCCAGACTATTGAACAGTGTCCCAAGTGATGGTCTATACTCTCCTCCTCCTTTTTACATAGAACACTTTGTGAGGGGCCATGAAAACCCCTTTTCATTAGGTTATCCCAAGATAAAATTTTCTTATGATCTACTAGCCATACACACATTTTGACTATTGGAATGCTCAGACTATCCCAAATATCTCTCCATATTCTTGCAGTATTCCTATTATGTTGGTGCTTTACATTATATCCACTTCTTGATGTGTATTCTCCTGAGCTATTCAACTCCCAAATCAGCTTATCCACTTCTTATACTAATGATAACCATCTACCTTTCCATGTTGGTATATTATTTTAATCTTATAACTGGATTCAACAATTTTATCCTCATTCTCCCCTCAAATAAGGGCATCCCTAGATATGTTGGCAAATTTGCCTCATCCATTTGAAGAAACCTGCATATCCTTGCTTTGATTCTAGATGGAGTATTTAGGAAGTAAATTTGGATCTTGTCCTATTCACTTTTTGCCCTGACACTCTTTCATATACCTTTAATAAGTTATTTAGAGCTTTGGCCTTGTTTTTCCCTTCCCTCCCAAAAAGGGTTGTATCATCTACAAACTGTTGATGGGTGATGTTGTCAATGTTATAAATTTATAACTAGCCTTAAGTCCGCTTATTAGCCCATCTTTGTATGCCTTCAAGTTCCTTCCCAATACCTTTGCCATAATAATAAACAAAGATAATCTATTCATTCCTTCATAATATATTTTTTTAGGGCCCATATTTATACCCCAAATATTCTAAAATAATGTCTTCATCATCATTTTTATTTTTATTTGCGTTTAACCCCACTTCTTGTTGACATTTGTAATATTTGCTTTTGGCCTCCCAAATCAAATTCCTTGGTTTTCTTTTCTCTTTGATTTTGTTTTGGGGGATTTTTCTCTATTCTTGCCATTCCCATCAATGTTTTCATCCTCCTCAATCAGACCATTCCCAACTTGCTTTTATGCTTCCGTAGGGAATCAAAGTGCAAGGTGTGATCTTCACTCAACTTTCTTTTTTGATTGTCAGTATATGCTTTTCTACTGTTTGAAGAGGATGGTGACTTTACAACACATATCTGCATTAACATAGCTAGATTCTTTCTATAGAAGTCGTTGCCATTTGGATGAACTTCCCTAGGATATTATTAATTTTTTTCAAGCTCATATGGAAGTCAAAAGAGCCCAATCCACACAGAATGCCTTTCAAGAATTTCTTTTTCTATAGAAAAGATTTCACTCCATGGTTTTAGATATAGGCCTTCCCTCCATGTAAACCATGGACCACCACCAATTACTTCATATTTGAACTTTGATTGATAAGATAATGAGAAAAATCCTCTAGCAAGATAAGTCATAGAATACTGCAACTTCATTGTCTTTTTCCTTTCAATTCACTTTTTGAATAGGTTGAAAAGTTGGGGGCACATCGGGGACCACCCTCCTTGTGAATTGAACTTGGGTCTCTGCTAGGAGAGACCAATGCCTTCTGCCATTGCAGTGTCCTTGTTAGGACATTTAGAGATATATATTTATTTATATATTTTTTGTATTCCATGCTGCTTTGTATCTAGGGTTACCTAGAAAATCAATGTTTCCATATTTTGTGTTTGCTTCTTGATAACTTAGGGTCTATCCCAATGACATAGTGTTGGCCCCAATAAATTCTGCTTGGACAACAATTTTCCTTTATCATCCAAGAGTTTTTAAGGGGCAAGATTTTTTTTTGGCTGGAGAACAAGGGATTGTACTTGGGTCCCCCACCCTTGACAAATCACAACTCTCTTCTTTAGAGCATGAGAGTTTACAAACAGATTCAATTCTCATCTCAATTGAGTTGCTATAGCTAGAAACCTACATCATTTTACATAAAATATCTGAATTCTTGATTTTCATTTTCTAGAACTTTTTCAATTTTTTTGTGTGAATACAAATATTCTAGAATTCAACGTCCATCTTGACTTTTTCCTACAACAACCTTCACGATACCAAAACTTCACCTCTACTATCTATGTGTTGTATCTTAGTAGAGTAATATTTCCAAAACATCGCACTATCATAGTCCGCTTTACCAGATATGGATTGCTAGTTTCCTTCTTGAAGCACAAGTGCAACCACAAAATTTGTAATAAGTAGTATATATGAAAGCACATTAATGTTATAAAATAAAACAGATATTACCAATGGAAAACATTAAAGTAAATCTTAATCATTATGTGATTCAGGCAGTTAACATTTTCTTGTCTGCTTCAACTAAACTTACTACTTCCTCTAACCAAGGAAAACATAATTTAACTTCATGATCCTCAATTAAAACCCCTCTATTGGCTAGCCTATTTGCACGTTTGTTTCCTTCCTTTAATATATGTGTAAACCTAATTTCTTCAAACTCCCTAGCAAGGTCTTGAATTTCCACAATTATCTCTTGTATGTTCCATGGAGTCTTTGCTTTCCTCAAAATAGCATTTATTACTATGAGTGAATCACCTTCCATCCATACTTTGTTCCATTTCATTTGCATATTTTTAACCCTTCCAAAGCTGCCCAAGCTTTAACTTCATTATTTGTCTTAAATCCACTATTGAAAGCGTAATGAGACAAAATATCTCCTCTAATATTTCTAATTATTCCTCCTCCTCTTGCTGCTCCTAGATTTCCTTTATATGCTCCATCAAAATTCGATTTGACCAACTCCACATCTGGTGGATTCCACTTTATATTCTTTTCCTTCTTTTTGTTTCTCCTATCCCCAACATCATAATTCCATTTGATGACTTGACTCCATCTATCAAGGCTCTCTGCTTCCATATTAGGGATTGGGTGAGTTGATAGGGTTGGTTTAGACTCCTCTATGGCTAAACAAATATTCCTTTACATTACTTCTAAACTGCTTTCCGTTCCTTTAAATATTATTCTGTTCCTTTCTAGCCAAACAATCCAAAGTATTGTATCTTTTGATATATCCCAAATTATCTGTAAAGTGTCACTTTTAAAAGTGCTTTGTCATTGCTTTAACCATTCCTCAATTCTACCATTCATCACCATGCATTTACCAAACATATTAAGAATCCATTGCCATAGTTTCCATACTATTGAGCAGTGTCCCAGGAGATGGTCTATACTCTCCTCCATTTTACAAAGAACATATTTTGAGGGGCCATGAAAACCCCTTTTCATAAGGTTATCTTAGGATAAAATTCTTCTATGACCTACTAGCCAAACAAACATTTTGACTTTAGGAATGCTCAGGCTATCCCAAATATCTCTCCATATTCTTGCGATATTCCTATTTTGATGGTGCTTTATATTATATCCACTTCTTGTTGTGCATTCTCCTGAGTTATTCAAGTCCCAAATCAACTTATCCTCGGCTCTCCTCAGAATAATCACTCCTTTTTTCTTTCTACTCAACTGCCTCTTAACATCAATGTCTTGTATACTCGTAAAAAAATCTTCTTTCCATTTGTATATTCCTTCCTGATCCTTGTACAAAATATTTGAAACCCTATCACCATATTTGTCTTGAAGTAATCTCATCCATGGTTTCAAAATTGGATCTAGATTGAGTGGTTTTTTATCACACCAAATATCCATCCAAATATAAATTTTTTCTCCAGCTTCCACCACCCATCTTAAACCTTTAATCACTAGATCAATTGATTTTTTTAAATTGTTCCATAGTGCAAAACCATTTGGTAGGGAGAGTGCAACAAATATTAAGCTTGGGTCATTGGGATCAACATACTTGGAAGAATTCGTGCCCATTGTCTTTGACTCTCTTTGGACAATCTCCAAATTACTTTAACCCTAAGAGCTAAGTTTGCATTCGAAAGAACTCTTAAACCGAGACCTCTCCCAGTTTTATAATCACACACTTTGCTCCATTTCACCAAAGGAAATTTCCTTTTATTATGTAATCTTGACCACAAAAATGACCGCATAATAAAGGTTAAAATTTTTTCTATTGATTTTAGCATAGCATACAAGGATATATAATATGTTGGAATGGCCTTTAAGACTGATTTAACTAGCTGCACTCTTCCTGCTAACGATAACTATCTACCTTTCCATGCTAGTAGTTTATTCTGAACTTTACTTATAACTGGATTCCATAATTCTATCCTTATTCTCCCCTACAAGGATATATAATATGTTGGAATGGCCTTTAAGACTGATTTAACTAGCTGCACTCTTCCTGCTAACGATAACTATCTACCTTTCCATGCTAGTAGTTTATTCTGAACTTTACTTATAACTGGATTCCATAATTCTATCCTTATTCTCCCCTCAAATAAGGGCATCCCTAGATAAGTTGTTGGCAAATTTGCCTTCTCGATTTGAAATAACTTGCATATCCCTGCTTTGATTTTAGTTGGGGTGTTTAGGAAGTAAATTCTGGATTTTGTCCTATTAACTTTCTGCCTTGATGCTCTTTCGTATTCTTTTAATAAGTTATTCAAACTTTGGCCTTGTTTATCCTTGCCCTCCCAAAAGGGTTGTATCATCTACAAACTATTGATGGGTGATGTTGTCAATGTTATTACTAGCCTTAAGTCCACTTATAAGCCCATATTTGTAAGCCTTCTTCAAGTTCCTACCCAAAACCTTTGCCATAATAATGAACAAATATGATGATAGAGGATCTCCTTGTCCAAGGTCTCTCTTGGCTTTAAACGATTTTGTTACTAACCCATTGTCCAACACCGAATAAGAAATTGTAGAGACACAAGCTTTAATACATCTGATCCATTTCTTCCCAAATCCACATTTTTCTAATACTGCAAAAAGAAAATCCCATTTAACCTTATCATAGACCTTACTCATATCAAGTTTTAAGGTCATTGCTTTCTCTTTTCTTGAAACTGCTCAATGCATAACTTCATGAGCTACTATGATCCTATCACAAATCCTCTTTGCAGTTCTGAAATAATTTTGTCTAACAATGGTCTTAACCAATTCGTCATCACTGTGGAAATAATCTTATATGCCATATTACATAGGCTTAAGGGTCGAAATGAATCAAACAATTTTGCATCCTTCTTTTTTGGAATCGGGGTAAGATATGTTGCATTTATTTTATAAGGTATGTATTGTTTTACCCTAGATTGTTCTATTGTTTTACCCTAGATTGTTCCACTACCAATGATAAAGAATCCTTCACTATATCCCAATTATGTTGATAGAATGCTGCAGAGAGCCATCTGGACTTGGGGATCTATCCTTATTAAAATAGAAAAGAGCTAGATGAACTTCTTCCATAGTAATAGGCTCCATTAGTTTCCTATTGTCTTCATCTATTATAACTGAAGGAACTTCTTGTAGAAGTTTATCATTAAGAACTTCAAACTCCTCTAATCCTAGAATATTATGATAAAAAGACCTTGCCTTCTTTTCGATTTCACTCTGGTCTTCAATCCAAACCCCTTCTACTGATTTAATTCTACTAATTCTGGATGCTGATCTTTGTACTATTGCCATCCTATGAAAAAAAATTGTGTTTTTATCTCCTTCTTTTAACCAAGTCTGTCTTGATTTTAATCTCTAAAATTTCTCTTCCTTACTTAAAATATTATGATATTCACGAAGTAACTCCCTTTCCTCTGAGCTTGGGTTATTATGATCACCTTTTTGGAATTTTGAAAGTTTATCTTTAAGTTCTTCTTTCTTCTCAAAAATGTATCCAAAAGTGTTCTTGTTCCATTCTTTTAATTTAGATGTCATGGATTAAATTTATTTTGGAAGTGTATACAGCCCACCGTTTGTGCTATCATATCAACAAATTGAGGATGGTCTTCCCACATCTGCTCATATTTAAAATATGATATTTTTTTGAATTCACAAGAGTTTTTAATCATGAATGCACAACAAATTTCCTTTATCATCCAACTTCCCTGTTTTAAAAGGCTAGTGGTTGATTTTGCATAAGCACAATCTACAATTGCTTGATGCATCACATATTTGTGTAAAAGAGTATGAAATGTTTGAGAGTGTAAGCATAGGGCTGGAAGTCATTACATTCTTCATATATTGAAAGGTAGTTTCTAATGCCTCTATTCATTTGAACTGATTCTTCTTTATAGGGTTAGGTGGAGGAGTTATAAGGTGTTTAATCCTTATATATACACATGCATACACACAATGTGACAAGGTTCGGGTTTGAGTTTGAGTTTGACTAGATTGAAATTTGAAACAAGAAAAATTGGAATAAAGTTTGACACACACATATATTTAATTTTATAGATTTGATAAAAATAAAAATATACTTTTAATTTTAATTAAACATGGTGATTTCACATGTAAGTGTTATTAGTTATTAGATCCTATAGTTAAAATTAAAAATCTAAAACTCAAAGACACTAAATAAAAATATTTCATTTGAATTAAAAAATTCCTAATTTAGCTAAAAAAAGTCAATTACAATTATTTTTAGAAAACAAAAAAGCTAAATGCTGAAGCTTTAAACCTAAAAGGAAAGCAAAACAAAAAAAATGTTTACACACTATCGAGGGCCTTGCCTTACTATCCCAGGATGATGACATTGACCTATTCAGACTTGTAATGCAATGCTGTTGATTGCAATGTTTACCTAGCCTCCCTTCTCCTAGATGCGGATACAAGGCGTAGGCTTCCATTGCTTAAAGACCATCATGTAAATGTTTAGAGGCAGAATTTGTGTTTCGTGCTTCCCAAAGAAAGTAGATAGCGGGTAATACGCATGATTAACTAACCAAAATGGCAGCTAAATATGGTGGAACGACTTTGATGCCCAAACGGAGGAATCCAATTTAGCAATTGGAGTTTGTAGTCCCCTTCCCCTAGATGTAGATAAGGGGCATAGGCTTCCATTGATTAAAGACCATCATGTAAATATTTGTAGGCAGAATTTGTGTTTTATACTTCCCTAAGAAAGTATAGAGTGGGCTATAAGACAACATTCAAAGGCATAATATGCATTATTAACCAACCAAAATGGCAGCTACAATGTGGTGGGAGTAACTTTCATATCCAAAGGGAGGAAACCAGTCTAGTGATTAGGGTTTGTGGTTCAGCGTCTAGAAGTGGAAAATTTCTTGGCATATGTTTTTCAAATTAATTCAGGGCATTCTAAATTCTGTATAATTTTGAACTTTCACGTTGAAATTTGCCAAATCCCGTGACAGTGTTTATACTACTTCTTGGTAAAAGTTAGGCAACCTATTAAATGCACTAAATTGTATCATATACTTTGGGATAAACCAATTAACATGGACAAAAATTTAGATTCTTTATTCTCTTTCTAAAAACTAGTTCTTATTTCTCTATGCAGTATTTGAGCTCATTACAAGTCCTCCCTCCTAAATTTGATTGGTTCCCAATCATGCATTTAATGCTGGATGTTGCAAGATATTGGGGCTTTCCCATTGAGCATCCTCAATAGGTAAATATTTCCACTGAATTAGCTACTCGGTTAGTACTTTGTTTCTTAAGCACTTGTCTTGCCCAACAAGGATCTGATCAGGGATTAATACCAATTTACCCTCATCATCCAACAGGGGTAATGATGGTGAAGCTTGAAAATGTTGTCCAATTGCCTTCTCCAGCCGGGAGAAATGAAATGTTGTCCAATTGGCTGATGGCGGTAATTGAGTTTGTAGGCAACTGACCCAATCTTTGAAAGAACCATGAATGGTCCATAATATCAAGGTGACAATATTTTAGAAGCCTTAATTCTTGAGAGAAGTTTGGTTTTAGGGTTGAAGCAGGAGGAAGACTTGATCGTCCACCTCAAATTATCTTTCAGAATAGTATTGATCCGCTTGGCTTTTCATTCTATCCTGTTTCGTCCTCAAATTTTCCTTGGTTTCCTGCAAAATTTGTTGGCTCTGGAGAATGAAATCTCGCATTATTGGTACTTTTGTATCCTGAAGATCCCAAGTAATCATTGAAGGTGGATCGTAACTGGCATTTGGAAAATCAGCTACATAATTACGAAAATATCCCTCAAGGGTCCTACTGACAATCTTCGTTTGACCATCAATTTGAAGATGGCAACTGCTAGTGAAGGATAATGTAAATTGCGGGTATACTTCAAATCACAATCACTAACTATGTTTCTTGGCAACCCATGCTGTTTGTAAAAGTTTTCAATAAAAGTACCTGCAAGTTGATGTGCTTTGATAGAAAAATCGATGGCCTTGAAATGAGAGTATTTAGTCAATCTGTCAACTACTACAGAAATACAATCCTTACTGATGGATTCTCACTTTTCACTTGGAATAGAAAGAGGCTGAAATAGTCCAGGACTGCATGCAGTTTCATCCTTGTTCCATTGGCACTGTTCACGTGATGAAATAAATTTTCCTACATCACCTTTTAAACCCTTCCACTTGTATGCCTTTCTAACACTTGCATAGGTTTTGAAGAGTCCTAAGCGTTCTGCTGATGGTGAAGAATGATTTCCAGCCATAACTTTAGACTTGACTCTGGACATAGAGTTGAAGACCATTTTGTTATCATGGTAAATAATCCCATTTCTGAAAGTATACCAATTATCCTTGTTGTGGGCTGCCTGTAGATCTTCTAATAATGCTGCCAATTCATCCTCCTTCGGATATTCTACTTGAATATCATAATGCCAATCATGTAAGGCCATGGAAATAACATTAGAACTCGAAATTCTAAACAGGGTTTCAACCACTTCATTCTTCTGTCCCTTGCAATACTGGATGTCAAAATCATATACTTGAAGTTTGCATTCCCACTTTGCTTGTTGCTCATTAAGATCATGTTGAGAGAGGAAATACTTCAAGCTGTTATGATCAGTTCTGATTGTGAATATTTCACAAACTAAATTTTGTTTGAATTTTGAGAGGGCATGCATGACTGCCAGCATTTATTTGTCACAAATGAAGAGAAGCCTTTCCTTCTCTTCCAATTATCTACCTTCAAAGGTGAGGGGCCTCTCTTGCTGCATTAAGATTGCACAAACTCCCAAGCATGAAGCATCATATTCATTAATGAAAGGAAATGAGAAATCAAGTATTGTGAGCATTGAACTGGTGCATATTACCCTTTTTAACTCCTTCAAGGCTGTTTTTGCTACTTCATTCCATTCAAAATGATCATTTTTTGTTATATCTGTGAGACAAGTGGCTAAATGTGATAAGCCTTTAATGAACCTGCAGTAGTAACTGCACAATCCGAGGAGACTTTGTAGTTGTCAGGTTTTGCAGTTCTGGCCAGTCATCTATGGATTGAATCTTTGTGTCATCGAATTAAACCCCACCATGGCTAATAATGTACCCAAGATATAGTAACTCATCAACTGCAAAGGTGCATTCGCTCTCTTTGGCAAAGAATCTTTGAGTTCACAAACTAGTCAAGACAACATTCAAATGCTGCGAGTATTCCTGGAAATTTCTACTATAGAACAAAATATCATCAAAGAAAACAAGCACAAATTTGCATAAATAAGGTTGGAATGCCTTATTCATGGTTGATTGGAAGGTGGCAGGAGCATTTGTCAAGCCAAATGGCATGACGTAGAACTCGTAGTGGCCATGATGCATTTGAAAGGCTGTCTTGTGCATGTTTTCTGTCCTCATGTGAATTTGATGGTACCCAAAACGTCCTTGGGCATCCTTAGCCATCCCTACAATATGGCTGTCTTGGGACGACGTCTCCGGGTTGCCCAAGCATCCACGAGACATTCCCATGGATTCCGAGGGTTGTTTGGCGTCTCTAGGAGGCCTTAGTGCAGGTAGGACAATTGGGACATCACACAACTGTCCTGGATGACATCTACCCCATTTGGGGATTTAAAAAAAAAGAAAGAAGAGAAACATAATAGAAAATCATAAAGAACATGAACAAGGGACCTTAACTGCCTTGGGGACGATGAAACTCACCCCTTTCTCATGACCATCCAAGTTCTCTCAATCAAATCAAAGAAGAAATTCACCATAATAATGTTAATACAATCTTGTCAGATGAAGTCATAAATGCATTTACAGGTCTTGCAAAAGAATCAAATACATGTAACAGGCTTGCCACACAAGTATAATGCATGTACAGGTCTTCTAGAAGATATAAATGCATATATAGGCATGCAAAAAGGAATTGAATGCATTTATAGACCTTTCAAGGGAGCACAAACACATTTAATAGGCTTGCAATGTCACAGAATGTGTTGACAATGGTCATAACATTATTTTCAAGCCTGTAACAGGTTAAATATGACTCATAAAAAATCTTCCATTTGCTGTTCAGATCTTGCAGAAGACATCAAATATATGTAACGAGTCTGCGAAACAAGTATAATGCATGCACACATATTCCAGAAGATATAAATGCATATATAGGTATGTGATAAGAAATTAAATGCATTTATGAGGCCTTTTAAAGCAAAAACACATAACAAGCCTGCAATATCACAAAACATGTCTACAATGCCAATAACAGGATTGTCATGCCTATAGCAGGTCTAAATATAACTAATAACAAATCTTGCATTTGATGTTTTCGAAGTAGACTAACTAATTTCAGACATGCTTTTGATTATAATCCCATAGATAATTGATATCCTTCATCTCTACCACCTCATAGGTGTAGGAGGCATGCTTTCACATTGAATCCATGTAAAGTCCAACACAACCTTACTCCAAATACCAATAATAGAGTGCACACAACCATTTGCATTTCCATAATCAAAGGAGATAGTTCATCAAGTTTTTCATGCAAACAATAAATTAATAAAGCTTTTCATTCAAAAATGCTGAGAATTGGGTTTCTCTTTCATTTTGTTTATGAAGTTGAAATTTGAGCTATAGATGAATTGAGAATCTTGATTGTGTATGGTATTCAAATTTTATTTTTACATGAATGATGGGCATGGATGTTTGATAGGGTATTCGATGTTCATTGTTTTCTATGTCTTTACATCATTCCTAATTCTTACATTTATGTGCTTTTACATTATATTATGTTACATATAATTTCTGCATTAAAAATCCAATTTGGGGCTTAAATATATCTTTTATATATATTTTGTACATGTTTATGTAATCTGTCCCCTAGCTGTCCTGCTGTCGTCCCACATTTTGGGGCCAAACCTCTGCTGTCCTGGAGACATTTCCAACCATCCCGTTCCATCCCCCGTCTCAAAAAACTTTGTGAAACATAGATAAAATTAGATAACTATTTTTAATAGTCCTCTTCACTTGTACACATATTTGAGGAATGATCCCCTTTTCTTGTTGATAATGTTAGAGATGCAAAAGGGCTCTTATTCGGTACTAGTTGTTTCATGTCCAAAAGCTTTTTGACTATATTCTCAATCTCATTCCTAGATAGCCCAGGATAGTTACAGGGAGGAATGATTTGGATTTGAGTTCTAACTCAATAATATGCTCTTGTCCTGTATAATGTGCAATCTATGGGATATATTCAGATTCAAAGTGCATTTTAGAACTTTTCAATCCACTATTGCACTTCTGTCTATGTTACCAATCCTTGTATTTTTTACCTTGATATATTTTTTTTATCGAAATGAACCATAATTATTCAGTACATGGTTGTTTTGCCAGTGTATTTGTTGAGATCAGGTTATTAATTATTTGTTTGTGGTTGCAACTCTATGATCTCTCAACAACTCATAAGGTTTCGAGTCATTGTCCCCTCATTATCACAACAACTCCTGTCCAAGCTCTGACGTAAGAATCAGAGCTGATATGTCATAGTATTATTGGCTAATGATATTTTATAGTTTTGAACCAAATCATACTTTTTACACCCCTAGAAAACAGTAATTAAGCATCTATAAAATTTTGTCCTGCCTGTACCAATAACTGCAAAAAAAAATTGTTTCATTGACCTCGCTTCTTACTTTCAATGTTTGATATTAGATGATTACCAATTTACCATCATGACACCAAGGAAAAATATTGGAACTTTTTGCTGTTCTTGCTCCTCTACACATGTAATGTTTATTAGAACTCATTGCTTCGATGATTGTATAATGAAAATGAAGGATATTTAAATACATAGGATGCCTGTTTCAGGCATAAAAAACCTTCAACCAAATTTGCAACTATCTTGGCCTATATTACATGCACATACCTTGTGAGGGGTCGTTATACCACTTGACTTTATACATGGTCTATGATATAATAACTCCCCCTTATTACATCATAGTCATAGCTCTATTTTAGCTTATGACCAAAGAATTAATGTCTAGGGTGATGCTAGAATCTATGGATTTGAGAGAGAAATTCCCCCCTTAATGTAGACTTTCTACTTTGATACTTAGGAGTGTTGGGTTCCATCGATCATGCACTCCAAAACATATTTTTATTACAAAAAATCATTGAATACTTTCTAATGCTTATAGAATTCAATACATGAATTATGTGTTTCTTTCAATGTGGAGGATCTTTATCAAATATGTTAGCTGTTGATGAGATCAAATGTTCTCCTGCCATGTAGACTTGCTGCCAAATATTGTCTTGATCAATGTCTTCTATTGTGGTGAGGTCAATCACCTCTTGTATTTTCTTCTATCATGGCTTCATTCATTTGATTAAGCCTTTGCTTGTGATACATGATGTATTCCTGCTTCCTTTGATCTTCAGTGTGATGTGCTACCATGCATCCTGTGTCAATCATTGAATTGACAAGTTTCCAATACTTTTTGTGTGTTGTCATATCTTTTGTGTGAACTAGTTTCCATTTCATGTTTTGATTGTCTCTTGATGTAGTGAGATCAATCATCTTCTTTCTTCTTGGCATTGTTCATCTGAAGAAGATGTTTGTGGAAAGCTATGTATTCATTCTTTCTTTGGTGTGCTATTGATGGTTGAACTTGTTGCATTGATTCCTCATTCTCTTTGTTGTCTTCTACTTCAAATTCTTCTATGGATGGTGAAGAATCACATTTCGAGTGTACATCTTCACTCTTAGGTGCTTGGCTCTTGATGTCCTTGGTTGCATTTGAATGGAACCAATTTTCTTGACTTGTCATTTGTTTGGAGTCATACCAAACATTATTGTGTTGTCTCAGGTGTGCTTGTGCAATATACACATCTTCTTCTTCTTGTTGATCTTTTTGTTCTTCTTCTTTAACTTGATTTTCGTTGGGCTATATTATTTTTCTGTGCCTTTCTCCAATTTTGGTTATTCTTTTCTAAAGATGACTTGTCTTGCTACTGGTTCATCTCTCGTGAAGTGGATTCATTTTTGAATGGATTATGCCAACATTCCTTCACGATGTGTCCATTTCTATCACAATGTTTGCATGTCCTTTGTGTGTGAAAAATATTTCTTTGAGAATCATTTCTCTCTGAAATCCTTGATAATTGTTTCTTTGTTGGAATCATTGTGGAGGCCTCATGCCTCTTCTGAATGGCTGCTTCCCTCTTTGACTTGTAAGTAGTAATTGTTTTTCATCTGTTGTATGTGAGTGAGGCCTCTACTTTTTGAAGTAGGTTCACCAACTTTTAAAACTTGGTGTTTGCTCAGTAATATTTAATGTAGTCACAAAAACATTGTACTTTGATGGGAGAGATCTCAAAATAATTGGAACTATAGTTTCATCAGATACCTTTTCTCCTAGTGCTTGCAATGATGCTCACAACTCAGCTATTCTCCTCATGAACGATTCCAGTTTCTCTCCACCTTTCATCTTCAAACAATGGAGCTGGCTCTGGAGGATTCAAACACAACCAAGAATTTGATTTTGATTCTTGGCTTCAAATACTGTTTTCAGTTTCTCCCATGCATCCTTGGCTGTGTTTGAATCCCTAATGTATGCTTGGACCATGTCTGCTACTCCAAACATGATGATTAGTTTTGCATTTCTGTCTGCTTTGTCGAACTTTATTTGGTCTTCATTTTCTTCTTTTAGACGGCTAGTGGTCCTGTCTACTACTTGTCATACTTCAAACTCAATCTGTGTTATGAGTTTGGTTTTCTTGGTAGCATAATTGTTTCCCCTCAACAGTTGGGAATCTGGCAACAAAAACTTCTGTGCTCCACTAGCCATAGTAAACTTTTACAAAATTTGAATATCATCTTTTCATCAAGTTAGCCTCAAAAAACACTCAAATTTTGATTGAAGTTTTAAAATGCAAGAGAATTGTTTTGCCAAATAAGAGAAATATGGAGGTGAAAACTTTTTCTTCCCTCCTTAAAAGAACAATATTTCTCTTTTCAAATATTTTGTATTTTTGCTTCTATCAAACGAAACTTTTCAAATTTTGTACCTCCTTGTTCTTCTCACCATAAATGTGAGATTTTAAATATTCTGCTTCTTCATTGTCTCCTTAATCTTGATGACAAACTTTTTGACTTCTACACGCGTTGTTTCCTTTGAAAATTGTGCAAGTTGTTCTTGGTGCGTTCAAGACCTTTGAAGCACCTTTGATCCAATCTTTGTTGTGAAATATTTCCTTGACATCTACAAATGAATAACTTCCTTCTTTTGAGGAATTCGTTCTTAGACAAAATGCATGAAGATGCTTTTGTTTTAATGCATTTCTTTCCTTCTGCTTGGCATTTTTCGGTCAGTTTTGTAGTTCTTTGAATGCTTTCCTTTTGGATGATTGCCTTGTCTTGTGATTGTTTTGTTGTTCAGGTGTCTGGTTGAGCGTTTTTCATTCACCATGTGCGTGTTCTTGATGTCGTAAATTTGTCCACTCTTTGTGAAGACAGACTCATAGGATTCTATTCCAAGTCGCTCGTCGAGAGCTGAAGATTCTAATTGCGCTATGAAGCCGATTTCGTATGCACTTCGGATGGCACACTATTTTCAACGTGTTTTCTTTGGATGAGTTTGTCGAGTGTTGTTTTGGATGGCTTCCTTTTGTGAGTTCTCTAAGCTTGTAATCTTTATACAAGATAAAGCTTTGCAGAATGTGACTGCCTTTAAATAACATTTTTCTTGCTCCTCTTTGGAACAGATTGATTCTTCCTCTATGAGGTATGCTTATGCACCTTTTGAAGGGCAATTTTCCTGCCACTTAATTCTATTTTCTGCTTGCTGCTTATTTTTGCAAGATATGGCCTTTCTAGCCTTAGAAGGGATTTAGACCCTTTTTAATACTTGAAGGCTTTTTGCCTTTTCTGGTCTATGGCAGGGTTTTTCCACCTTGAGACCTTTCAATAATTTTTAAGAATTCTCCCGTGAAATTTTGCTTCACGGTGGCAATTTTATACGAGGTAATTTTACCCTTGAAACTTCTTTTCTCAAACAAAGTGCACCTTTGGCTTTTTCAGTGTCAAAGCTAGAGGAGGATTAGAAGGATAGTTTTTCTTCCTTCTACTTGCTCTGATACCACATGTTAGAACTCAATGCTTCAATGATTGTATTATGGAAATGAAGGGTATTTAAGTACATAGGATGCCTATTTCAGGCATAACAAACCTTCAACCAAACTTGCAACTATCTTGTCCTATACTACATGCATATACCTTGTGAGGGGTGGTTATACCACTTGACTTCTCACATGGTCTATGATGTAATAACTCCTAACAATGTTGTCCTCTATTTCTATCAAATCCTTTCATTTACTTCAACATTCTTCCAGCCATTTTCCTTTCATAGTCTCAATTGTTTGAATTTTTTAGGTTTGGACTTAAGTCTCTTTGACCAATTCTTGTGCAGCTAAAAGAAAGTTCCTTCAGTGTAAATTAGCAATTGTAATAGAATATGCCACTTTACCCTTTTAGTGCACAATTTTGGGAATTAAGGGGGTTTACCTTTTGATTAAACATACATTATTCATTTTTTTTCCTTTTTATTTTTTGAAGTGCATCTTGTTATAAAGTAACTCCTTGCAATTTTTAACCTTTTAAGTTGGATTTGACATGCCCTCTAACGGGATCCTTTAGTCAATCAGTATAAATAGCAATTACATGTTGGGAGGATATGCGTTGTACCAATAGTTTGGTTTGATAGAATTTTTGAGTAATACATCATAATGACTTGCTGCTTCATCTTCCAAAGAGCTAAGGAGTAATCTTTATGGGTGTAAGCATTTGAACCCCATTCTTGATTGCATGTTCATTCTCACTCTCCTCCCATTCCTAGTTCTATCAATTGCCATCAAACAAAAGCTTGTCCATTCACATGTTTTGTTTCAAAATGGCTTTTTGACATTTCTCCATGAGTCTGAATAGAAAGAGAACAGTTCAAATTGTCTATCAAATCACTTAGGTTTAATTCCTTCACGATAGTCATCAAACATAGGAATAGGATTCCTTCTATCCATTACCATATGATTTATGAGGTTGTCCACTAGATCATCTTCCTCTCCTTGATTCTCCAGTTAGATCCATTTCTATTATCATGTCGGTAGGGAAAGCCTTCTGCTGGGTGCACAACTGGCATCGATTCAGCCTCCGATCTGTCCTTCTACCATAACCGACTGAGGTTGGAGGCCGGGTCTTAATGTATGGGTTGGGGATATTGGTCCTGCGTTGGGAACTTGGGACTACATGCATAGGGCAACTCTTTTGTGGGGTACACAACTGACATCAATTAAAACCCCGATCTGTCAGGATAGTTGGAACACAGTCAGAGCAGTAGGCCCTTCCTTCTACTTAACTCAGGTTGGAGGAAACTGGGTCTTAATGTATGAACTGGGGTGATTGCTACTGCATTGGGGTTGTGATGAGGGCTGCCATGTAAGAAATTCACCTGGCTCAACCTCTGGAGAGCTCAACCAACATATGGGCTGGTTTCCCTATAGCCTATTAAGTTACTAGAGGGAAAATTGCATGCTTGTATCCATTGAAAAAAAACCAGTGCCAAGTATACAACTTTCCTTGTATCGAAGGGTCTAGTTGTGACAAAGAGGGGCATGAAGAGGTGATTCTGAAGGTTCCTGGCAGGTCCCTTGTGCTGGTGAAACTTGGTGCTAGTTTCAGGCAAAATGAATAGCGTCATCCCTTACAAACGAATAATGAAAAAAAGCATGCATTCAAACTTCTCTTCTTCCATTTCATAGTCCTTGATGACCTACACTGCTACTCCTATGTCTTTTGTTCCCTCAGTCAATTGCCAGAGTCATAGAATGGAAGGCTTGATTCCCAGTTCAAACTAGGTACCATATTTCATAGATGGGCACTAACATGGGCTGCTTCCTTTTTGATATAGAGTGGATCTTGCTCCCTGTTAGACCTTCATGCTTTTAAAATGGATATTTATTCTTATTTCTCAGTGGATAGTGCTAATGATCGTGTAGCAGATCTATCAGTTCATCTATCAGTTCATGTATGCACAGGTTCTGATTCAACCTGAAATTACTGTGCCTATTCCTTCTTTCTTGCTGTAAACCAAATCATTTTATTTGTTATGTAAAACTTGGTTTTTCTTAAGCCATATTTTGAATGGCAGCTTACATTTATGTAATGCAGAGTGTAGATAAAGAGAAGGTAAAGGCAACACCTGTGAGGAGATCGGGCCGATTACGCAATCAAGCAAGGTCACCACCAAGATCTCCACCAAGGTCGCCACCAAGGTCTCCACCATCTCGTAGACAGAAGACTTCTGACTGAAGTCAATGTATCTTTTTTCTTAGACCAGAACAATATTTGTTGTTATGGGTGATTCTCAACTTTGTCATATCGAAAATTTTGAATTCAAAATGAAATACAGCAGGAAGGCAGAGGTTATTTTCTTGATATTCCTTTTGTTGTCACCATGTTAACAGTGGTAAGTGTTGTGCTTCTGGCTTTGGAAACTTGTGAATATTTGGTGTATATGAAAACTTGATCCCAGAAGCTATACTTGTTCTATTTATTCTTTTCAAACACACTTACAATTTTATTTTGCTACTGATTCTATATAAAAAAAGAAAAAAGTAAAGTATCCTGTATTTTTTCAGTGGATTGCAATTTTGTGTTTTTAATTTGGACACTAAGCTTGCTCTTGTATTGGGGTCTATGTACTTTAAGTTTCTCCAGCATTAGGTAAATGGCTAGACAAATGCCAATAGAAGATTGAAAATTGATCATTTGATCATATGTTGGACGATTTGCTTTGAATAAGACTCCCGTATTTGGTTTGAGTGGCAACTATATGCAATATAATAGTTCATGATTACTTTTGAATTACCATCAACTGGGCATCTCTTAAACAGTCTGATGGAGGGGTTTCCTAAGTTTTCAGCAAGAGTTGAATAAATAAATGTAGAAGCAGGAGCCTTTCATAGTTAAATGGTTCTATTGGATATCATTTTGAGGGTTTTGCTAAATTATTTGAGGGTTAAGCAGTAGCACCCTCGATGGGACTTATTTACTGCTACCATTATTTTAATTAATAAATAGCAATGGCAACCTTTTTAAAGGTTTTGTTTAATACTAGTTTTTCCTTGTCATGACAATGCTAGAACCATGTTCTCTCACATGCAATTTGGATTTTTTTTCTCTTTGGAGGATTGAAATGCTAATGTTCTACATTACTTTTGGAGTAGTGAAATGCTTACATTTTGCAATACTTTTGAAAGATTGTTCTTACAAGTTAAGATAATTGATTACCAAGGTTATTGCTCATATTTAAATAATATTTATTTTAAAGCAAAAAAGACATGATATTAGGTAACCAAATCATTGAAGGGCACTATGTTTCTTTCATAAGAAAGAGTTGGATAAAAGTAAATTACAAATAAAAAAATATTATGGAAATCATAGGTGGAAAACTCTCAACTTGTGATAAACTTGGCACCCCAATTTTGGAGATTTTATAGGCAAGTTGGGAGAATTAGGCAAAAAATCATAAAAACAGATTTGAAGAATAATTTTCAATTAAAAAAAAAATTTAAACAACAAGAGCCACAAAGCTATTTTTATTTTTTAATTTTATTTTTTATTTTTTATCAATACTTCTTATACACATCTGTTGTGGGGGTTGAAACCAGGTCTCATCACCAATAATGTAAGTGGCCTCCTTGCCAGTAGACCACATGCACACGGATACGCAAATCTAATTTTATATTAAATATTCATAAAAAAGAGCATAATTACAATTCAGGATCACCAAATCCAACCAAAAACATCATTGTATAATACAAATGCAAAATTTCAACAATATAAAGCAATTTTTGAATTGTTTTTTGTTTTTCCCTCCTCCCCTTGAACTAGATGGTTGGCCTCGGCTTTGAACAGGTGGTCGAATTGAAGGCTCCTTAGGTGCAGGATCATCATGGTATATCTCCTATCCTTTCAAATGTCTTTCTTCTCTTCAAGTGCCTCTAATGATGAACAAGCTTTCAATGAAACTTACTACCACTTTGAGCCTTGTATTCCCTTTCTTTGTTATTGTTCATTTTCTTTCAATTTTCCTAATTTAAAATTCTAATAGTATTATATTAGGAAGATGTGACAAGTTAAATTCATTTGGTATAATAGTAAAAGAACGACAATCAACATTCAACATACTATATTTTTAAACAGATTCAGTTACAAATATTGTCTATTTCATCAATTAGTCTTTCCCCAAGGGTACATGGAACTATTAAGATATCTCTATATTTCTATTGTATTTAAGAATTTAGGCTTACCATTAATACTATGATCATTTTCTTAGAGATTTATGTGGATGTAGTTGAAATTTTGAAACTCCTCTAAATATAGAAAACACATTATTTTCAAAATTATTAATAATGAAACAACATAAAAAATTGTTCATAATCAGAGAGCAGAAAAAATGTAAGAACAAGGTCAAATGGTGTCTTAAAAATTTAATTTTCGACATTTTTTCAATTGAGGCTTATCGAGTTTTTTTGTGAAAAAACAACGAGAAATCGCAAGAAATATCACCATGAGTTGATCGATTTTCTTGGTCTCAAGAAAATAAAAAACTTGCTGCATGCGATTGTGGGAAACCGATGATTTTTCTAACTATAATGGAGACGATAAAGAATGAAAATCCATTCATTAAATAAACTTGTAGAGTTGAACTAAAATTATAAGAAATAAAGGTGTTGAACAAGACTCAATATAATGTCTTGTTCTTCATTGTTTATTTTGGGAGCTTGATTGAAACCAATAGGAAACCATTGTAATTAGAATGATCCTAAATGTGCAAGAGTAGGGTTAGAATATGAGTGCAATTATAGAAGTACCAAAGCATGGCAAGAAGTTTATATGCATAGATGATATTTAAAATATTTTTAATATATTTAAATTTGGGCTTCTTACCTTTCAAGATCCTTAAGTATGTAAAGTATAACAATTTAAAACTAACAAATAATGATCAAATAGGGCATTTTATGTGGCGTAACATGATGATGAAATAATAAAAACTAACACAAAAAAGATAGGTTTCCCTAATCTCTAGGATCTAGCTTTACTTTGAACCTATGCATCTCCCTTGAAAGTAGGATAAGACACCTTGAATGAAATGTACTCGTTTCCTTTCTTCTTTTATTTATAAATATTGCCCTTCTTGAGAATTTTATTCTAACAAAATAGGATACATGAAATATATGTCTATGGAAAATAAAAATACTTAAAATCAATTAGTAACAAATAAACATAGAGTAATTATGACATACTTGAAGAGGTACAATATAGTCAAAATATTACTCAAGCTTCATTGCTATCTAAAACAATCCCCAAGAAAAAGACCAAAAGGTTGCACTTCATATAGATATGAGAAAAAATGTAATGCACCATCGTATGCATGGTAAACCAAAACCCCTAGAAACATACATAATAAGCGAAAACCCCTAGAAGTGGTGTGGTCCCAAAGTGTGATGGATCAAAAGTTGATGACCATTAAGTTTGTCTCTTTGAATGAGGATATGGGTTCTTATCAAAATACAAAAAAATATATTGTTAGACTCGATTGTTTAAAATATTTTATATAGACCAATATAAGTATCATCAATAATGATTGAGAGCATTTTCTTTTATTTTGGATGATTTAAGGCATTGTGATTAAGGATCATCTAAAATAACAACGATCTTGAGTAAGAAACAAATGACTTGGGATTTTGAAATTGATTTTTAATTTTTATTAATAATGTTTAATTTGAAACATATAAGAAACATCTTGATAGCCATGGAAGTAAATAAAGAAGTGTTGAATTAGGGAATTGTTCGACTTCTTATGCACCTTCAATTCTAATTTCAACAAAGTTGGATGGAAGGGTTTAAGGCATCTTTATACCTCCAAATTTAAGTTGAATCCCATTATCCTTGCTAAATTCTAAACTAATCTAATCTAGTTGCATGAAATCAAATGCATAAAATTAAACCGTAGAAAGTAAATGCATGCAAAGTAAATTTGTAGTCTTAGGTTGTGAGAGATTAAAAGTAAATATGTTTGAAACCATAGCAAAGAGAGGGTGCAATAAATCACCACATGAAGAATTCAAAAACAACAATGCATTCATATTCAAATAAGTCAAAATTGTGCGAGGAATGATAAGATGGCAATGCCACTGATGGAATGTAAAAGACATCAATTTCTCACTAATTTTATGAATTACAACAGTATAGTATGGGATTCACAAAGTGTAGCTCTGAATTCCCCAAGGCTATAAGATATTTCTAATGAAGCCCATGACTCTTATTTATAGGAAGCGTTTATCCTTGAGTTATCCAGGGTGAGAAACTATTTTTTTTTATAGAGAACAAGGGGTTGTACTCGAGTCCCCAACCCTTGACAAATCACAACTCTCTCCTTTAGATTTTGGGAGTTTACAAACAGATTCAATTTTCATCTCAATTGAGTTGCTATAACTATATACCTACACAATTTTTCATAAAAAGTATGATTTCTTGATTTTTATTTTTGGATTTTCAATTTTATGTGTGAATACAAATATTTCAAAATTCAACATCCTTCTTGACATTTGCTTGTAGTCACAATACCAAACTTCCACCTCTACTATCTATGCATTGCATCTTAGTAGAGTAAAATTTCCAAAACTTTTTACTATCATAGTCCTAATTTACCAAATGTGGATTGCTAGTTTCCTTCGTGAAGCATAAGTGCAACCACAAGAATTGTGATAATTTTTTTTTATATGAAAACACATTAATGCTATACAATAAAGCAAACATTAGCATTGGAAAACATTAAAGTAAATCTTAATCATTATTTGATTCAGACAATCAACATTTTCTTGTCAGCTTCAACTAAACTTACTACTTCCTCTAACCATGGAAAAGAGAATTTAACTTCATGATTCTCAATTAAAAACCCTTTATTGACTAGCCTATCTGCACATTTTTTTCCTTCCCTTAACGTATGTGTAAACCTGATTTCTTCAAATTCTATAGCAAGGTCTTGTATTTCCACAATTATCTCTTGTATGTTCCATGGAGCCTTTGCTTTTCTCAAAATTGTATTTATTACTATTAATGAATCACCTTCCATATATACTTTATTTTATTTCATTTGTGTGCATATTCTTAACCCTTCCAAAGCTACCCAAGCTTTAGCTTCATTATTTGTCTTAAATTCACTATTGAAAGCATAATGAGACAAAATCTCTCTCCTATTATTTCTAATTATTAGTCCTCCTCCTACTGGTCCTAGATTTCCTTTAGATGCTCCAATGAAATTCAAAGTTACCAACTCCACTTCTAGTGGTTTCCACTTTAAATTCTTTTCCTTCTTTTTGTTTCTCCTGTACCCAACATCATAATTCCATTTGATGACTTGACTCCATCTATCAAGGCTCTCTCCTTCAATATTAGGGATTGGGTGAGTTGATAGGGTTGGTTTAGACTCCTATGGCTAAATTTTTTTTCCTTTTCATTACCTCTAAATTGCTTTCCTTTCCTTTAAATATTCTTCAATTTATTTTCAACCATATTGTCCAAAGTATTGTATCTTTTGATATATCCCATATTGTTTTTAAAACCTCACTTTTAAAAGTGCTTTGCCATTGCTTTAACCATTTTTCAATTATGCCATTCATCACCATGCATTTACCAAACATATTAAGAATCCATTGCCATAGTTTCTAGACTATTGACTAGTGTCCGAAGAGATGGTCTATGCTCTCCTCCTTTTTACATAGAACATATTGTGAGGGGCCATGAAAACCCCTTTTCATTAGGTTATCCCATGCTAAAATTCTTCTATAACCTACTAGCTAAACAAATATTTTGACTTTTGAAATTCTTGGGCTATCCCAAATATCTCTCCATATTCTTGAAGTATTCCTATTTTGTTGGTGCTTTACATTATATCCACTTCTTATGCATTATCTTGAGCTATTCAAATCCCGAATGAGCTTTTCCTTGGTCCTCAGAATAATCCTTGTTGTTATATTTCTACTCAATTACCTCCTAGCATCAATGTCTTTTATACTTATAAAAAAATATTCTATCTATTTGTATCTTCCTTTTTGATCCTTGTACATAATGTTTGTAACCCCATCTCCATATTTATTTTGAAGTAAACTCATCCATGGTTTCAAAATTGGATCTAGATTAAGTGGTTTTTTATCACACCAAGTATCCATCCAAATAGATTTTTTTCTCAAGTAGTGATCACTAGATCAATTGATCTTTTAAAACATTTTCATAAGGTCAAACTGTATGGTAGTGAGAATATAATAAATATTAAGCTTGGGTCATTGGGATCAACATACTTAAAGAAATTTTTGCCCATTGTCTTTGACTCTCTTTGTACAATCTCCAAATTACTTTTCCCCTAAGAGCTAAGTTTGCATCCGTAAGAACTCTTAAACCAAGACCTTCCCTAGTTTTATCATCACACACCTTGCTCCATTTCACCAAAGAAAATTTTCTTTTATCATGTAATCCTAACCACAAAAATGACTGCATAATATAGATTAAACTTTTTCTATTGATTTTGGCATAGTATACAAGGACATATAATATGTTGGAATGGTCTGTAAGATTGATTTAATTAGCTGCACTCTTCTTGCTAATGATAACCATCTACCTTTCCATACCGATAGTTTATTATGAGCTCTACTTATAATTGGATTCCACAATTCTATCCTCATTCTCCCCTCAAATAAGGGCACCCCTAAATAAGTTATTGGAAAATTTGTCTCAATTTGAAGTAACTTACATATCCCTGCTTTGATTCTAGCTATTGTTTAGGAAGTAAATTTTAGATTTTGTCCTATAACTTTTTGCCTTGATACTCTTTCATATTCCTTTAATAAGTTATTCAAATATTTGGCCTTGTTTATCCCTACCCTCCCAAAATGGGTTGTATCATCTACAAACTGTTGATGGGTGATGTTGTCGATGTTATTACTAGCCTTAAGTCCACTTATTAGTCCATATTTGTTATCCTTCTTCAAGTTCCTACCCAATACCTTTTCCTTAATAATAAACAATTATGATGATAGAGGATCTCCCTGTCTAAGACTTATCTTGGATTTAAATGATTTCGTTATTAACCCATTAACCAACACTGAATATGATACTGTAGAGACACAAGCTTTAATCCATCTAACCCAATTCATTTCAAATCCAAAATTTTCTAACACTAAAAAAAAATCCCATTTAACCCTATCATAGGCTTTACTCATACCAAGTTTTAGGATCATTGATCTCTCTTTTCTTGAAGCTACTGCATGCATAATTTCATGAGCTACTATGATCCCATACATAATTAGTCTCCATTTCACAAATCCTTCTTGCTCCCTTGAAATGATTTTGTCTAACAATGGTCTTAACTGATTTGCTATCACTTTGAAGATTATCTTACAAGCCATATTACATAGGCTTATGGATCTAAATAAATCAAATAATTTTGCATCCTTCTTTTTTAGAATTAGGGTAGGATATTTTTGCATTTATTTTATAAGTTATATATCGTTACACCCTAGATTGATCCACTACCACAAATAAATAATCCTTCACTATATCCCAGTTATGCTAATAGAATGCTTTAGAGATCCCTTTTGGACCTAGGGATTTATCCTTATCAAAAGATAAAATAGCTAAATGAACTTATTCCAAAGTAATAGACTCCATAAATTTCCTATTGTCTTTGTTTGTTATAACTAAAGGTACTTTTTATAGTAGTTTATCATTAAGAACTTCAAACTCCTTTGATCCTAGAATAGTCTGGTTAAAAAACCTTACCCCCATTCTGATTTCACTCTGGTCTTTAATCTAAACCCCTTATGTTGATTTAATTCTACTAAATTTGGATGTTGATATTTGAACTATTTCCATCCTATGAAAAAATATGTTTTTATATTCTTCTTTTAACCAAATCTATCTTGATTTTAATCTCTAAAATTTATCTTCCTTAAAATATTATGATATTCACTAAGAAACTCCTTTTCCTATGAGCTTGGATTAGTATGTTTACCTTTTAAAATTTTTGAAAGTTTCTCTTTTAGTTCTTTCTTCTCAAAAATATTTTCAAGAGTGTTCTTGTTCCATTCTTTTAATCTAGATGTAATTGATTTAATGTTTTTGGAAGTGTATACAACCATTTGTTTCTTGAGGAATTCCACGTTTAGCTATCATATCAAAAAATTGAGGATGGTCTTCCCACATCTGCTCATATTTAAAATATGATATTTTTTTGAATTCACTTACCACCATTTTAACTCTTATTGGTCAATGATCTAAACCAATCCTCGTAACCGTATTAAATTTAGCACAAGTCCTTTCATCTAGCCAATGATATGAGAGTATGCATCTATCTATTTTTTTGCTATTAGGTTCTAGCCTCTCTTGTTGTTGGTTCATGTATAGTTGTCCTCTTCAAACTCAACATCCCATAGATTATTATTTTGAATAAGAGCTAAGAAATCTCATACTTTTGGGTTTTTTCCTAATTCCCCCAATGTTTTCATCCAACTTGGTTATGGCATTAAAATTTTGTATGATCATGAATTGGGTTTCTTGGTCTTTACTTCTCATAAAGGCTTCAATCCCACTCCATACTTCTAATATACTAACTAAGTTGTAGGTCAATTTTTGATCACATTGCAGACAGGTAGAGTAGGCTACATCACTAAGAAGATAGCCAATTTTTTCAAAAAATGGTTGTGTTCAGGAAGAGACTGAAAACCATGAGTTTTCTCAAAGTCATAGTCAAAAGATAGTTAAAATCCACTCAATGGAAAAATACCATGGTCGTGAGACAACAAATTCTCAAAACTACGTTCATCTTGGCTGAAATAAAGAAAAGTCTTCAGGTGACCACAATCATGAGTCTTTAGCTCAAGGCCGTGATTTCCTGTGAAACCATGGTTGACTTCCTCAAGATGCCACAAATCTAATTTTTGATTGCGACCGTGAGACTTTATTTTAAACAACACGTCCAATGGAGAAGCAAGGAGATGCTTGAAATCATAAATTCCATAGTCAAAATGGTCAACACTGGATAAAATTGATTGCAAAGCATGACTATGAGATTTTTTTTGTAAATGGTATGGCAAGAAGAGAAGCCTTATGGTTACTCAAGGCCATGAATATCGTTGAAGAATATTTATTAAATGGCCCTTGACTACGAGCAATCCCCACATCACAATCAAAACGATCAAATGAAGCTTGTTAGCAGAATTCAACACAACCTAGAACCTCCTCGAGATCGTGGCCAACGTTTCAACTTAGCATGAGATGGAAAGGTGACCCGCGATCATGAGCTAAACTATCCAAAGAAGAGATGAGGCATCGAAACCATGGATTTCCTCCAAATCATAGTCAAACTGGTCAAACAAACCCAAATTCAAAAATCAAGTGCGATTTTCAAGAAAGTAAAGAAATAAAAGAAGTGTTCTCATGATTGTGAGTAGGGTTATTCAAAACATGAAAAGTAAATGGCAAGGCATGGTTTTGAACTAAGTGACACACCAATTCTCATTGGTGCAAACTCAATCATGGTCGTCCACACTCAAATCGATGGAGGATGTTGAATTTACTCAAAAATTTAAAATTTAACAAGATTCTCATGCGGTTGTGCAACAGAGTGATAAAAAAAGATGAAATCCAAGACCATGGAAGGTGAATCACTTGGGAAGATGAAGTGTTTCATCTAGAAGCTTCTAGAATGGCCGATCAACAAGGTTCTATTGCAGATTTGTGGTGTTAAGCAATTACAAGAACAAAGGATAATTGAGATTAATTCTTTATCTAATTGAATTCAATTGTTCCAAGAAACATAGTTGGAGGCCACCAAGCTCATAATAAGTTTCAAAGAATTGGACACAGTTTGAAACATCCTTGTAATGCTCATAATAATAAATAATGTAAAATCTATAAATAGAGGTCGAACACTCACTTTTGGGGCCGACTCTGAAGTGTTTTCTTGCACTACTATTGCTTGGAATTTTTACCTCAAATTTATGTATCTTCTTCATTATCTGGTAACAACTTGTGAAGTCATTTCTGTTAATGTTGCTAGGATAGTCTATTATGATGATATTGGATTGCTACCTTAGAGTAGTTGGAATGATTTATAATATGAATGTATGCTTCTGAGAATTCATTTTTGTTAGTCTAAGTATTGGTTTATTCTACTGATATTGGATTGCTAGTACTTCAGATGTTTGGAATGGTTCTTGTAGTATGCTATGAGCTTTATTTGTGAAGATAGCAGAAATATGAATGTTGTTAGTTCCAATGATTTATTTATATTTGTTCTATGAAGAGTTTTGGGTAGAAGCCTATGTTGTTAGCTTCATCCGTCCACCTTACATTTCACATCTCTTAACCCTTTCTCATCCCTATCTCTAATATTTTTCCATTTCATTTGAGCTTAAAAGAGTCAACATTCATTAAGTTGACAAGGAACCAACCTACTCTAGAGGTTGAGTCAAAACAATTTGATTCATCTAATGTTGGGTTTAGGTTGTAACTAGCGGGTTCTCACCTTCGGGAATGATCTTTATATAATAGTTACATTGCATTTACATATTGGTGTCAATGTGAGCCACAATAGTTTTTGGCACACTCGGTGGGACCTTTCACAAGATTTTATCCCAAATCAAGTGAGGATTAATCCTACTAATTTTTTTTTTCCCCAGAGGAATCAAGGTTTAGTGAATTTCCTTGACCACATAAAGTAGAGAAAGTAAATTTACTTGGTGAATCCCTAAGTATAGGGCCTTGGAAGCCCTTGTTCATTACTATTATATTTCATGTCCATTAGGTGACTCTGTTTCGAGAAAGAATCCAAAAGTTATTGTTCCCCCTCTTCAAGCATTAGGTCATGCAATTTCTTGGATCAAAGTTCATATGTTATATAAGACTCCATAAGGTAAGATTATGGCTCAAAAATATTATCCCTCTTGGTATGATCCAGGTCCTCTTGCCATTCCAATTCTTCATGAAATACCTAAAATTATCCTAAGAAACTTACCCAACTTCGAAGGAAAAGAGAAAATTGTATTTGAGCATTGTCAAGATATAACTTATTTATCCTCTATTTATAACATTTTATTTGAGGATTTCATTATTAGATTACTTGTTCTATCCTTCAAGGGTAAAGTGTTATGGTATAAGTGTTTAGAGGAAAAAAGTTTTTATACTTGGACATATCTAGCTGGAGCTCTCATTAATGAATTTGATGACTCTAGAGATCCTTTCTTGTTGCTTACTCAATTTGCATTCATCAACAAAATTGCTCATGAAATCCTATTTAACTTTAATGTCCATTTCAAGAGAATGTAGAAAATAATTCCTCAAGAATATCAACCTTCCCCCGCCCAAGCATATCTCTATTATATTTATGCATTTTAGCCTAACCTAAGTATTCTCATCCAATAGTCCAAAAAAAAAATGTTTCTCCATATCTTCCAATAAGCCATTCATGCTGAAAATATGCTAATCATAGCAGGTAAAATTCCTCCTAGAAAGATAACTCCTTTTATCGACTCTCCTCCTAGCCCTCCCTACATAAACCCCCCTAAGGAAGTGGAGTCATGGCCATTTCAAAAGTTAGAAAATAATGTTGTTCTCACTATTCAAGATAATTAGTTTCAGAAAGAACATGGATTAAGAATGATGATCCAAGCATTAATGTAAAATGAAGAAATAAGGGAGGAATATTTCTCATAGGATTGAGTGGATGAATTCAATAATGCTAGGCACCAATGACAATAGTTCCATCCTAGCAATGACTCACAATGCATTGGTACCAACTTTGATAGAAAAGGGGAAAAAAAGCAGAATGTTGAATACAACAGAGGGAAGAACAATAATATATTGGTCCAATATGAGTTCTTCCCATATAATCACATCCAGGAAAATATGCATACCAAAGAAGTTTGATGGTATCATAATTGAAGAACAATATGATGGTTTTCAACACACTAGTTAAATAACAATCTCAAGAAGAGACAAAGATCATAGACAGTTAATAGGAGGATAAAATTTATGAGCATCCCTTGTGCCTTGAGTTCCAAAAGGAGGAGAGAAGTCAAACTAATTTTCAGACACAAATTCCAATGGTAAAATATTTGAATCAAATAAGGATGGATTCTTATAAGAGGCTATATTTTCCAAATATGACTTTGGAATTTGTGTCTGAAAATCCTATTCAAAGACTGTTTCACCATAACAAGATCCGAGAAAATATTTGTTGGTATCTTCAAAGGTAAATTTGGTTGATCTTTCCTTAGGAAATTAATAGAAAGAGGAGATGTAATTTCAAGAGGTAGATTTTTAAGTATTTATAAGGAGCATTTTATTCCATTTTATTTACCATTATTACTAGAAAATGCATATTACATAATTGTGTAGTAGAATAGAGAGCTAAGATCTCAATAATAGCACTAAAGATCTGTGAAAATCTGAGATTGAATATGGATGTGATAGAGCCTAGATGGCTACAATTCAATGGAAGTATGGTAAAAAGGGTAGGAATATTGAGAAAGTGTCATCATGCAAGACCTAATGGTTATTGATATTCCTCCATTATTTGGTATATGCTTGTATGAAGATCTCCTTAGGCAGGCTAGGGGATATCTCAATCAAGATTTGAACTAGGTAGAGATCTCTAGAGTTAAGAAGGCAATCAATATACCCAGCTAGGGGCTTCATCCTTTTTCATTGAAATATATGAACCACCATAAGTGAGACTGCTAAAGAAATTTTTTTACGGTATGGGGTCATAAATAAATAGTTTTCCACATGAAAAAATAAGCCAATCAGATTACTACTAAATATATTTGAATCAAAGGCTACAAAAGGAATCTAAAGTTATATTTATCCCCTACTAGAGTACGGGGAACCCCAACTTCCTCTTTTCCTACTCAGCTATGAAACAAGAATTATCAAAAGGAAAAAATGAGGTTGAATCATTTTGTCAAAAGCAAAAAGCTTTAGAAAAGGCAATACTCGACTAGGAATTACTCGATGAAGACCCGTATGCTATAAGAGCCACACTTGACTAGGAAATAGAATATCCAAGAAGAAAGAAAGAATCATAATGGTTTCACAACAAGATTGAAAACATTTGTGAACTATTAGATAAAGAATACAAAGAAAAGCATAAATTTGGTACTATATGGTCTAGGCAACACAGATTCACTGGATAGGTTTTAAAAGGAAAATTATTGGATCCAGACGTGGGTGTACATGCCACATTTTATGTACATAATCAGAAAGTAAATAAAATAGCTGACTACAACTATGATGTAATAATTAGAGCAAGCTCATGTGAGAGTGTGTGCCTTACATCACCCTATATATATACACTTATAAGGAATAAGAGGAGAATATTGTGGTAACAAGTTGAGCAAATCAAAAGGTATATTGAAGAATTTGAAATCATAGGGGATCATATGCAAAGTCCACCACATCTGTTAAGTATTTCACATGGCATTTTTTTTCCAGTTAGAATTATTTTAATAATTAATATATTTTCCCCCTCCATTATTTTTAGACTCTGTAGACCAATGGAAAAAGGATGCACTCAAGAATGGTATAAGGTATACCAAAATATCTAATATGATATGGACATGACTATCGTAACTCGTGTAAAGTGAGGGAACACATCATACCAGGCACATCATGATAACAATTGAATATAGAGCAACACAAGGGAAGATACTAGTTAACACATGAATATAACCCAAAAGGGGTTAAATATCTTGGAAATCAAAGATATGTAGTTCCATGGTTGTTAGCTAATGAAATGGTATCTCAAAGACCCAACTCTATATAAGATTTGGCATGCATTTTAAATTGGAGTATAAAATCAGCATGAGGATGATCATGAGAGTGCAGATAGATATTTCTATGGATGAGTACAAGAAGTTAAAGAAGTTCCTGCTAGCCTACATAAGAAAATGAGGGAAGCACAAGAAAAATAGATGATGTCCTATAAATAGAAAGAATATTAAATCATGGTAATCTATTTATTCTTGAAGCAACTCTAAGCAATAGTGGAGTATACTCATGGAGGTATGTTTTTGCTGGGGTTATCCATAACTTAGATATCCCTATTTCCCCTATTTTATTTTCTCTTTTCTCCATCTCTAACACCATAGTTTGGCTTCTTTACATCCGCTTGTAAAATTTGCCATAAACTCAGTTTTTTCATACATCCATTTCATCTTCCCACCATTTCATATAAATTTAGTATTATGTTTTGTCCCTATCCTTTGATTTTTTCTATTAGTTGTACATATACCCCATCTCCATTCTATTCAACATTCTCCTTCATTATGTTTCCATTACTATATTCATTTCTTCTCTTGTAGTTTCATCTTCCCCTCTAACTTATCCCCTAGTTCTTTTTAGAAAGTATTTATTTTAAGATAAGGCTATCTGAGTTCTACAACTTTGCAAGCAAAGTCCCTCGGGAGGAACCAAATATGTAGGTCAAAATTTAACCACATTGTAGAGGGAGAAGAAAAAGAATAGGTAGAGTAGGCTACATCACTAAGAAGATAGCCAAATTTTTCAAAAAATAGCTAAGTTTTTAGGAAGAGGCTCAAAATACGATCTTTTTAAAGTCATGGTCAGAAAAGTGACTCAACAAGAAAATACCATGACCATGAGACAGTAAATCCTTGAAACCATGCTCATATTTGCTTAAAGAAAGATAAGTCTTCAAGTGACCACGACCGTGAGTCTTTAGCTCAAGGCCATGATTTCCTGCAAAACTGTGATCGACTTCCTCAAGATGCCACAAATCTAATTTTTGATCATGGTTGCAAGATTTTTGTTGTGAATAACATGGACTAGGGAGAAGAAAGGAGATGCTCAAAACCATAAAATTTCACAATTTTACGATCAAAATGGTCAACATTGGCTAAAATTGATTTTAGAGCACAACTGTGAGATTTTATTTGTAAATGGCACAATGAGAAGAGAAGCCTTATGGTTACATGAGGCTATGACTATCGTGAATATTAAAACACATTTCTTAAAGGACCCGTGACTGTGAGTAATCCCTATGCCATGGTCAAAATGATTAAATGAATCTTGTTCGTAGAATTCAACATGGCCTAGAACCTCTTCAAGATCATGGCTAGTATTTTAACTTAGAAAGAGATGGAAAAGTGACCTGCAACCATGAGCTAAGATGTCCAAAGAAGAGATGAGGTCTCAAAACCATGGATTTCCTCTTAATCATGATCAAACTGGTCAAAAAAACCTAAATTTAAAAATCAAATGTGGTTTTGAGAAAAAGCAAAGAAATAAAAGGAGTCTTCTCACAACCACGAGCAGGGTTATTCAAAACATGAAAAGTAAAGGCCAAGGCCAAGTTTTAAGCTAAGTGATGCACCAATTCTCATTGGTGTAAAATCAATCATGGCCATCCACACTTAGTTGGAGGACGTTGAATCTACTCAAGAATTCAAAATTTAATGGGATTCTTGCATAAATGCATGATAGAGTGATTGATAAAGACGAAACCCAAGGTCGTGTAAGGTGAATCGCCTAGGAAGATAAATTGTTTCATCTGGAAGCTTCTAGAATGGTCAATCAACAAGATTCTATTATAGATTTACAATATTAAACAACTACAAGAACAGATGATGATTGATATCAGTTCTTTATCTAATTGAATTCAACTGTTTCAAGAAACTCATCTAGAGGCCACCAAGCTCAGGACAAGTTGCAAAGAATCAGACACAATCTAAAACCTTCTTGTAATGCTCATAATCATAAACAATATAAATTCTATAAATAGAGGCTAAACCCTCACTTTTAGGGGTCAACTCTGAAGTGTTTGCTTGCACTACTATAAATTCTTCTGCAAATAAAATAAAGAAGCATTGCTCAGAATGTCTACCTTAAATTTCTATATCTTCTTCATTATTTAGTAACAACTTGTGAAGTCATTTCTGTTAATGTTGCTAGAATAGTTTATTTTTATGATATTGGATTGCTACCTTAGAGCAGTTGGAATGATTCATAATATGAATGTATGCTTCTAAGAATTTATTTATCTTAGTCTAAGTATTGGTTTATTATGCTGATATTGGATTTATAGTACTTCGAATATTTGGAATGATTCTTGTAGTATGCTATGAGCTTTATTTGTGAAGATACAAGAAATATGAATTTTGTTAGTTCTAATGATTTCTTTGTATTTTTTTAGTGAAGAGTTTTGGGTAGAAGCTTATGTTGTTAGCTTTATTCGTCCACCTTACATTTCACATCTCTTAATACTCTTTCATCCCTATATCTATTATTTAGCTATTTTATTTGAGCTTAAAAGAGTCAACATTCATTAAGTTGACAAGGAACCAACCTACTCTGGAGGTTGAGTCAAAGCAATTTGATTCATCCAATGTTGGGTTTGGTTGTAACTAGTGGGTGCTCACCTATGGAAATTATATTTAGATGATAGTTACATTTCATTGCCATATTAGTGTTAATATGAGTCACAACAAGTCCATAGAAATTGATAAGGATGAAACAAATTTTTGCAAATTAGCATATGACTAGTGAGGCTATCTAATACCTAGTTTTATGAATGGTTGCATAGGAGGTTCTAACACAATTCCAACATGTTAGAATTCTTCTTGCAACTTCTTTAAAATTCATAATATCCGATTCACTTCTTGGCCACATTGTTTTCATAATTCTGCAAACTTCTTCCTTTAGCTTATTACTTAAATGGAGGTCCCTGAGACAGTTCTTCTTCGAGGGGTATTAGCACTCCTTATATTCGATGAGATGGTAATCATGTCTCATTAGGGGATATCGGCCCTATGCACAAGTTACCAATATCATTTTGCTATTTAGTAAAGATAAATTCAACTACCTTAGATTGTGTTCCTTACTCTATGTTTACTCTTGCTTCCCTAGATCTTGCTTGATAATTTGAAGGTTTTCCTCTTTTTTCCTCACCTTATCAGAAGTAGGTATTATTATTCTATTCCTCAATATTCTTTCACAACTTTCCTTTTCATTATATTTATCCTCTCTTGGCTCTACTATGAAATATTTTAACTTGTCCTACTCATTTTTTGGTATTTACTTATTAATGGTATATGTATTAACATATAACACTACATTTTCTCTACCACTTTTCTTCTCTTGAATGGTGCTTTTTAAATTATGCATAAAATGATACAAGAATAGTTTGAATCTGACAACTTTTTAGAAATATATAGCTCTTGAAAGATGATTCATTTTTAAGAAAAGTTTGCCCTAGCTCTACCAATTCATATTTTCCTCTAGGGAGAGAAACTATTACTTCTAGTAAGAGTAAAGATTTGAAGGCATATCCAACAAAATGAGCATTTCCAAATGTTCCATACCTCTAATTATGCATCTAAAGGGCTTAAAATACTTCTAAAATAATTTATGTCATCACTACATGCCAAAATTTTGCTTTCCAAAGTTCTTTCTCAAAATCCACACTTGTCTTTTTACCCCTCCACTACTCCAATAATAATTCACTCTAGGAGGTGAATGAATCACTCCATTATACTAGTGCTTCACTATTATAATATAACCACTTAATATTTCCAGTGGATCACTCCTATTACAAATTGACCATTGTCCTTGACATAGCAAAATTCATAGAGTTTTGGAAGGTTTTAATTGATTGATTTTAATTGTTTTGTATCCTTCTAAAATTGCTAAATTTCTAAGGTAGTGACTTGTCACTACATTTTTTGTGTCTTTATAGGGTGCCAAGATTGATTGGTGAGAGATCCTAGGTCTTGACTTTATCCTTGGGAATAAAGTCTTCAAAATTGAGATCCTTTCTACAATATTACAATTATAATTCTCCTTGTTTGACCTTCATGGCAGTACCCCTAGAAGCTTTTGCTATTCCTTATTTTCTAGTAAATGGGTGTTGATGAGGTATTTTGTTTCTCTTGCTAAGTCCTCAATTGGATTCTTTGACAACCCATATTTTTTATCCACTGTCTCCTACAACTTGAAAAATAATGACTCTAGCTTCTTGGCTTGTTCAATTGCATATTCAACTTTAGCCTTGGATTTCTTCTCTTTGATCATTGAATCAATGATGTCATCATAAAGGAATTTTATTTGATGATAAAAGTGTTAGGTAATAGAGCAATGATAGCCCCTAATTTGTTTTACCATTTCTTATACTAGGGCTTCTAAAGAGGCTAATACATCTTTGTAGGTTTGTAAGTCTCTCTGGGTATTAGGGATTTTATTCACTTTCTTGACCATCTCTTTTTGGTCTATTCCTAACTCCTGGGATTGTGATACAAACGTCATAGCCAAAAGTTTAAACACCTACTAATATCCCTCTTTTGCAATCAATTACTCTTTGGCTTGTTTAAGGATTCTTGTCATTTGATTGAGGTTGCTTTATATGTTTGCTGTAAACTCAAAGTACCTCTTGGCACTTGTAACCTCAACTTTGACGATGTCCTAGAGGGTATTAACCCTTTTGACCTTATAGTCTTGCCATGGATCTATCATTATTCCTTTTAGTTTGGCTATATTTTCATTAAGCTTATTTTTTTTGATATCTCACTTGTTGAGCTTCTTGCAACTACTTTACTTAATTTTCTACCTGGGATTTCTCTTGTTTATTTTGTTTCCTCAACTATTCTTTCTCTTTCATAATTTTTCATAAGAGATCTTCCAACTACTATCTTTTCTTCTAAATATCATCAAGTTGGTACTTGAGGTCTTCAACTAGTTTATGTTGTTGATATTTATTCATGTTGTATTTCTCTAAGGTTTCATTGTCTTGTATGAGTTGTTCTTTTTGAGTCTTCAACTCAATGATTGATGCCTCTAGTTTTGCATTATTCCTTCTTACATCATCATTCCTCATCAATAATTGGCCAAGTTGCATAGCTATACCAATTGATAGCTGATTAGTGAGCATGACCATTTGGTATAGATATCTCTGCCTCAACTACAACTCTAACAATGTAGCATTGAAGTTAGCACATGATATGGTAGTTTTGGAAGGATAATTTTGGATTGCTATTATAACAAGGATATTTTTTTCTCTATATGCTAACTATGATAATATTATAACTGGAGCCTAAGAGGTCTTATATTTTAATTGTTTGTAATTTATAATATTTCTTTATTTGTCAAGGTAGTCAAATACCTTTTGGATATTTCAAGCTCATTGGAAATGTTTCAAACAAATATATGGTTAGATCTTGTGGCTACACTAGTATTAAGAGTTGATTTTATAGGTTTTGACAAAAGTTTATGTAGATGATGCCATTGTTTATAGTAGGAGCTCATTAACTTGTGAGATGGGTGACCTAAATGGAATACCATGATAGATAGAGCAAGTTGCATGGAGATGAGAGTGAATGGTGATGTGGATGGGATCTTGGATTCCAACTGAGCCAATGTTTCAACTAGTGGAGATACTAGCTACAAAGGATATGGACTTGCAATGTAGGGGTTAAGAGATGGTGACTTGGATAATGGGTTGTGTGTTGTCAAAAACAAAGGTTGTGATTAGAGGTAGGGTGAATCCAAGATAACCATAGGCTACACTAGTGGATGATGAGGGAAGTGTCATAGAAGAAAGGGTGGGGGAAGAGAAAGAATCCAAAATAGAAGTAGAAGTAGAGAAAAAAGCAAAATCAATAGAACGGGGAAGGGAAGTGGTGGTGAAAGTGGTAGTAGCCATTGTCCTAGCTATTCCTAACTTATGAATCCCTCCTTGAGTGGTTTCCCCTCCTTGAGTTGAGGTACTTATTACTCTTGTTGCACCATTGACACTTTCTTAAACATGGACCCATGAGGGCGACCATTCAACTTCTCCAATATTTCTTTAGTTATCTCATGT
Organism: Wollemia nobilis; assembly: GCA_028583015.1. Lineage (NCBI taxonomy): Eukaryota > Viridiplantae > Streptophyta > Pinopsida > Araucariales > Araucariaceae > Wollemia > Wollemia nobilis. The sequence goes on from JAQPPZ010000465.1 coordinate 11,042,646, forward strand.
ATTATAATGTTTATGATGTCTAGCATGGTTGGTAACATAAATATCATGAATTTTGGCATGGAGGTGGGAGGTGGACTTGAAGGAATTATTGTGGATTCCTTTATGGTCCTTTCTCTTTTGGTACACCTTGGGTGCCATCTATCCTATATGAACCTTTTTGTTGTACTAGTCTCATATTGTATCCTCTACCAGACAAGGATATTCCTTTTTAAGCATACCATATTTTCTAAGGCTCCCAATGCATGATGGTTAGGCTTGACATATAGATCAAAGTCATCCTTGAAATTAACTTTAGCATAGAATGTGTACCACTTAGGGGGATTGGTATACCAACATTGCATTTAATTTTCATAACTCCAAATACTTCCTAAAGTGGTTTGGGATAGCTATTTATCTTTATATGTACCCTTCTTGACACCATACCTCTTTTTCATGTGAAAAGAAGGTATCAAAACCCTTGTCACTCAATTTATTCCTAAATTACTTCTTTGGGTTAGAGGACCACATGTACCAATGATGCTCTAGTCCTATATTAATGAACTTCTCTTCTATCACCATGTGGAACCCTTACAATTTTGATACAATTTTTATTATTGGATGCTTAAGTGGGTAGAAGGTAGTCTTATTCTACACCCTAAAATACCTTAGGTTCACATAGTTAAGCTATCTAACATATTCAATATTGAAGAGGTAGTAAGACACACATGTTGATAGCTTGAAGGGCATAGCTAAAAAGCCAAACAACTAGATGAAGGACCTTATCCTTCCTAGGTAGTAATATCCATTGTGCCATTATTCTAACCTCAAAAATTTCCTTACCTCTTTAAATATCCTAGGTTCCATCCCTTCCATTTTCTCCATTATAACATTGTATAATTTATCATAGAAAAGGTAAGATGTCTTCCTTGCTTCTTGGCAAGGTAAATTTGTATAATCGATCATCGATAGAGGTTGTCCATTTGATCCCATATGGTCTACTTAGATGGTAGGGAATTAGTCCTAATACAAAATGAGGAAAACCACATAGTAGGTGTAAGAAAATTTCCTTTCCTCATTGAACTTCTTTAGTTGGTTACACATTTGATCATCTATATATCTCATGTAGTCTATCATTTGTGAGTGATCGAAGTAGTTCTTAACTATATGAAGGGAGACATGTTCCTCATACTCCTCTTTGTCCAATATTTCATCAAGTATGGTCATAATACTAGATAAAACCATTTGGATGTCACTTTGAACTGGTCTACCTCTAGCGAGATGTTGAATTCAACAACCTTGTTTGGGTTGTTTAAATATGAGATTAAGAAGTATTGCTAGTAAATTTGGTCTAACCTATAAAAGTAATATTTTTTATCTTCAATTTTTATTAATATTAAAATTAAATATGTTTACTGAAGCCCTACAATGAGAGTTGGTGAATTTGAATTTTGCAATGGTGGGTCAGTGCAAGGGTCAAGTGGAAGAGTTGCTACAGACGGGTCTGATGGCGGGTTGTAGATGCCAAAAGAAAAGGAGGGCCCTAGCGATTTGCAGGTGGTGTTTCTTGATGGTGATTCTCCCCATTTTGGTGTTCATGAGGGTCTAGTTTGTGGTCAAGTGGGTGGATCCCAAAGTTTTGGATAACCCTTTAATCTAGGTATATTTTCATTTGTTGTGGTTGCTACAAAGAGTTACAATTCTTGTAACTCTAGGGTTCTGTTTGATCTTTTCTCTTCCTATAATAAGTTGGTAATTCCAGATGAGATGATGGCTATAACCATGGATAAAGGCTCATAGAATTTGATTGATAAATTCCAAGGGGTTTTTTGAATATTGATACCATAAGACTATGGGATTTAGTCCTAATCGATTCTACCATTTGAAGCAAGTCAAGAATTATTTTTTCTAGGATATGTGTAATGGTGGACCCTGAGGCAAATTTTTTTAACCATATTGATCTCATTTACAACTAGGGTTCCTAGAATCAATCTATAGTTTACAAGAATAGGCCTATCAGATGCTCAATCTATAATATTTTTAGACATTTCTTGGTATGTGCCCTAAGAGCATTCAATTTTTTTTAGAAACTCCTAAAAAGGGTTCTCATAAGAAGAAATAGGCTAAGAAGAAACTAATGACACCTCATATTCATAGCCAGAGCATGGGGTCCAAGGTGAATCCTATGGAAAATTTACATCCTGTTCGTATTGAGCATGAGGATATTGTTGCAGGGGATAGGATCATCGATGAGCTGGTGGCGGTTGATATTAGCAACCTAGGAATGATAGTGGTGAAGAATATTGATAGTTACTTTAGAGTCCTTCCTCATCCTGGCCATGCTAATATGATTTCTAAATCTCCTAATCCTATGGAGTTCCTTCAAAATTATTTTCTTTGCTTAAATTCTCAGGAAGTGGCTTAGGAGGAGCATGGTGTTCCTCAAGAAGTGGTTGAGGGTGGTTCTTCCCCTTTGAAGGTTGTGGCAAATATTAGTTGCAAAGAAACTCATCTAGAGGCCACCAAGCTCAGGACAAGTTGCAAAGAATCAGACACAATCTAAAACCTTCTTGTAATGCTCATAATCATAAACAATATAAATTCTATAAATAGAGGCTAAACCCTCACTTTTAGGGGTCAGCTCTGAAGTGTTTGCTTGTACTACTATAAATTCTTCTGCAAATAAAATAAAGAAGCATTGCTCGGAATGTCTACCTTAAATTTCTATATCTTCTTCATTATTTAGTAACAACTTGTGATTGGAAAACCTCCTAGAATTCAGGTAGCAGATGGAAGGATTTTTTTAAAAGGAAAAGGAATAAAAAGGTAAACAACTTGAGCTTGATTCGTTTTGCCATTCCCCCTAGTCTCCTAAAGGGGGAAATCGTATCAAATCTCATAAATTATAATAGTTCCTTGGACTATGGGTAGTATGGGCATAAAACTAGTGTGTTTCTTTGTGATGGTTTTCATTTTGGTGCCTGGTTCTTGTTTAGATGGACATGATGCTCATTTTAATTTTTAGCTTTAATTTTATTTGTGGTCGGTGCTCTATAGGTCATTGCATATTTATTTTCGGTGAGCACAAATTTTAATTTTTAAATTTTGATCTTAATCGGCATATGTCCAATTAGAATTGGAAGGTTAGATCTTGGTTTAGTTCCATTTGGGATGGTTTCATGATTTTTAGCTTCCAGCTTAATACATAAATTCTCAGTAGGGGAAGCCAAAATGTTCCAGTAGTAGGGTTGTTGGGTGTGTAAGTCTCTGGGTTCTTGTGATGAGTGGTAATTTCAAAATCCACCTTATTTTGGGTGCATGTTCGTGTTGAGCTGGATTTTTAAATTTGGAGTTTAGATTTGTGTGCCTTTGTTTCACTTTTAGGATATAGATCCTTGGTTATTTTTTGGGATAGATAGTTCAAAATATGCTTTGTGTGCTTTTCTTGCACCAATTTTTTTCAATTACGCTTGGCTCCCTTTTGGGGGATTTCTTTGATTTTCTTTGGATTCATCCTATAATGTGCTCTATTTTGGGCTGTTATTGAAAATATTGGTTTATTGTGTAAATGGGTTTGAGGACCCCTTTAAAACCCCTTTGTAAAGGTTTGGGGACCCTTTCAAAACCATTTTTTTCATCAAATAAAAAAAAATTTGGTCTTCAAGCTGCATATGATCCATTAGACATATCGACTACTAATTTTAGCATTTTCCTTACATCTCCCTCCCTAATATAAAACAACTCTTCTATTTATTAGAGCAGACTAATGATCCTACCAGTGAAGTCATATATTTCTATACAAGATTTTACAAAATCTAGGTAAATCTAAACTTGTGGGATCAAATTCATGGCCAAGCTCAAGATACAAATCCAAATTATGCTCCATGAGTTAGTTTGTGGGCCCAAATTGAATCTCATGAAGGATTACTTTCTCATGTTCCCAAGAGCATATTTTTATTTTTTTCCTCTTCTACTACGCCATGTGGTTCTTGAAATAATTCTTTGGGTCTTCAAGGAGGAGGGGATGAATTTCTTCTTGTTAATTTCTTCTATTTCTCCCCAAAGGTATCTACATCTTGTGTTTCTACCTAGATTAGAGTTTGTGGTGTTGACATTAGAGGGCCAATTACTATGGAAGGTAAATTTATTGGGCTATACTCAAGCATGGAAGTGATAATAGAGGTAGAAGTGGTGTCCATGATGATTTAATGGAAGGCAAGTGATTTTAAGCAAATCAATTTTGTTTTGGTATTTGGCATTGGGGAGAAATTTGCTCAATCCAAGAAGTGATTCACTTAAAATATGGAGTGAACCACTTACCTTTTGGAAGTTGGAACAATTTTTAAGTCATTAAAGTGAATAACTTAGGTCTTCTAGTGATTTTCTCTTATGTCCTATCAATTAGCTAGTTAAATTTGACTTAGCAAAATTTTGATCAAGGGGAGATTAATGGTTACAAAAATAGAGTGATTCACTTGGTTTTTCTAGAGAATCACTAGTAGTCTTATAATTAGATAAAAAATTATTTTTAGTTTTGAGTAGTAGAATACATTAATGATTAAGTCCTTCACTTAAAGGATAAGCCAGTTGGTTTGAGAAGCCCTTGCAGGTTTGACCTGACTAGTTAGTTTAAGTAGGACCTAAGAAAGGGATAATGAACTATCAACACATTATGTATGGAGTAGTTTACCACTATTTGAGCACCTTAGTGCATAAGCAGGGTAGGTTGAATCAATAATTTAAGGTAATGGGGTGGTTTTTGCCAAGAACAAGGCCATTTTATAGTGGGACCAATTGGGCTGAATGTTGGTGATGGGCAAGGCTAGGTGCATTTTATGAGAAGGTAGTAGTACAAAAATTAAAGTGAAAAAATGGCATGGGACTGGGGGTTTTATATCCTTTACCTACTCTTACCTCACATTTAATAGGATAGAGAGGTAGGTTGGCCTAAAAGTGGGCCAATTTACCTTCCTAATCATTTATCTTGCAAGAGGGGTGGTTAGCTAGTGCTTTGCTTACTTTTACGAGCAGATTGCTCATTGAAGCAAGCAATTCACTCTAATTTTTTCTGCTTTTATTTTATTTTAATAAGTTATTTAACAAGAGAAAGGAAAATAAATAAGAAGAGCATACAAATTCCATAAAGAATATAAATATTAAGTAGAGAAAGGAGAAAAGGAATATAGAAGTAAGATTTGTTATAGAAGGGAAAAGATAGAGAAGGGATAGTAGCCAAAAAATATAAGATTAAAGGGGAATTATGTACATATTTTTATACTTCATTCAGCATTGGTTTTTGTTTTATATGGGTTAGATATGCTACCTATTCACTGATACTAACAATGTCCTACATCTATTATGTAAATCTTGTAGGTGTTTGGAACAATGATATAAGGATTTGATATGGTCCACTTAAAAGAGAATAAAACTATTGATGGCCTCTTAGTTCAAATATACCCTCATCCCATTTGAATAACAAGTCTTCTTCCTTGTAATCCATATTGGTGGCTTGTTTATCAAACCACCTTTTAACTATCTCCTAATGTTGGACCATCTTCTTGAATTTCCTTTCTCTTTCTTCCTCTAGGACTAGTAGGGAAATTAGTCGAGATTGCATTGGTCCAACATTAGTATCTTCAAGCTCTATATACTATGCCATTTAGAGGGAAGGAAGTTGTAGATTAAATGGTAGTACAACTTCTTTTTCAAAGAACAACTTGTAAGGGGATGATATTGTTAAGGAATTAGGTATAAAATAGTCTACCCAAAGTATTTTCCATAGTTTGGTATGCCAATCCCTTTGTGATTTTACTGTGATTTTCTTTAGAATCTTCATGAAATTCTTGCTAATAGAGTCTAATAGTCTATTTACTTGATGATAGTAGTTTAAGGATTTTTACTTACAAATCCATATTCCAAGGTAAATTTCATCACTTTAAAACTTGTAAATGAAGTGGCATTACCAGTGATTACTATGGATGGTGTCCTAGATATAATAGTGATTATTAGGTTTTATTTCTTCCACTAGGTCAATTTGATCCTTCAAAGAAAATATTGTGATATTTTCATAGAATACCGTACTCATGTTGAGCATAGTGGGCTTAATTTCTATGTAAAACTCTTAGAATTTATTTATTCACCCATCTCCCTTCTACCTTGTTCACCATGAATCAATACATGTCAAAAATTACAGTGGACTACGAATATGGTAGTATTTCTTTGGAACAAGTAGTACCTAAATTTTCTTAGGGCCTTCATGATAGGAAATACATGCTTTTAAATGAATGCATATCTTTCCTTAAAGTTGTGAAGGGCCTAAATCATGAAAAAATGAGATGTTCTTCTTCCTTATCATTCTTTTGGGTCAATACTATAATAATGCTCTTGTCTGTTCAAAATACATAGAGCCTAAATCCTTGGAGAAATTAGGGTTGACTAGGAATAGGTCCTAGTGATGGTATTCTTTATGTATTGGAAGGACCCTTTTCAATATGTTGGTGATTCAATTTACTAGTTGCATGAAATTGGTTATGAAATCAACAATAGACTAGATTTAACCTAGGAATGACTAGATTCCTTTGATGAATGTGGACTATGGAACATGTTGGATTAACTTTATCTTATTGGGGTCTAATGCTAGGCCAAAATTTGACACCATATGTCCTAATAATTTTACTTCTCTGACTAATAAAATAGACTTTTTAGGGTTGAATGAGATACCGTATTCCCTACAATTTAGGAATATGGAATCTAGGTGTTCCATATGATTATTCCTTTCTTTTTAAAATACAATTAAATTATCAATGCATATGAGAATTATCTCACCAATTGTACCTATAAAGGAAATATCCATGGATCATTGGAAGGTGACTTCAATGTTCAAAAACCGAAAAGAAACTCCTTGATAGATAAAGGTTCCCTATTTAGTGATTAAGGATGTTTTGTGTTGATCATCATCCTTGACCCAAATTTGATTATATTTTGAGAAACCATCAAGTAGTGATAATATTTGTGATCTAGCTACCTTTTGTAAAATCTAGTCTATTGCAGGTAGGGGATAATGGTATTTTAATGATATCATTAATTAAGGTTCTTGAATTCAAAACACAATCTGATATCACTATTTTTTTGAAATGATTTTAGGTTGGATATGTAGGTTGATTGTTTAATTAGAATGATGATTTGGGTCTAAATAATTTTTAAAGCTTCTTCTTTATAATTGCCTTAATTTTGGGATTGTTAGGCCTTTGTTTCTACCTAAAAAGCTTTGCACCAAGCTCCAACTTGATGGTATGATTTATGATATTTATATCATACACCTTCAAATATTTATAGTACTAGATATTGATATCTCTATGTTTTCCATAGAGTTTAAACATACAAGTTTCTTCTTTGGTGTTCTCTTTACCAAACAAGAAGTTTTTTCTTTGGTGATCTTGCAGGCTGATAGAAATATACTTTTAATTTAATGCTAGATTTATTAACATTGTCATCCAAATTAAACATAATTTACAAAGTTATTAAACCATTCTTTAATTAAATTACTTTGGATTTTATGTCATCCCCATACTCAATTTTATCTTTAGTATGTTGAGATTCTTTGATGAGGAATTGAATGATTTAATCATCATTATTGAAGAATTACTAGTGATCAGAATTATCATGGATAATTGGCCTAAATATCACATATAACTCTTTCATTTTATCCTAGATGTTGTTAGTGGGGTTAAATTTTATTTGGATTAATGCTAGCTCATCTTATTTGTTTTTTAACTCTCTAGGAATTGCCTTGATCTCATAAGTGTTAAAGCTCTCTAAAAAATCCCAAGTCTAATGCTTGTATGAATTTAGATATTTATTATTTATGGCACATTGAAAATTAACATGATTTATGAATAGTTTAGTACTACCAAATATTTTGAGGTTTTTTATTCCTATCTTCTTAGCCTTCCTTAGGCTAGGATACAATGATTTGTATTTATATACATTATTGATATAATTGAATAGTAATTGTAGGTCAAAATCATGATCTAATTCATGAATTATTTTCATCAAAATATTGCCTTAGTCTTATTGAAGAAATATTCCCTCAAATATATCTCAAACTCCCAATAAATATGTACTCTAGCCTAAAAATAAGTCTCAAAGTGGTTAGACACTTCCCAAAAAAGTGACTAAGTCCTAAAAGAAAAATTGAGATTGCACAAAGAAGGAATGGAATGATTTTGAATTAATTTTGGCAATAAAATCAACATGGCATCTCAAAATTTTGAAAACACATAAATATGCATCAAGTGAATAAAGATAAATTTTTCAATGATGAAGCAACACATCTTTGGTATCAGTTAAAGGACATACCCTCATCCCAAATATGGAATGGAACAATCTAGGGCATCTTCAGGTGATGACGTTAACAACCGCACATCAAAGTTTGAAAATGCATAGAAGGTACTATGGTGGAAAAAAACCAGAACTCCTAATGCAAATATGTTGATGAAGCCAAGAGTGCATAAAGTTGAGAAATCAAAATACTAGCTAGAGATGAAAAAAATAAAAACTTATCCAATAGTAACATCATTAGACTATCCCAAAAGTATGTATTTGATTTAATATGTTCTCCAAGAAATCAAGAAGTTTGATATTATCATAAGCCTTACTTTGATACTTATCATCCTAGAACATCCCTTTCAGAGCTGCAACTACTTTGGTGCCTTCCAACTGTTCAAGCTAATATTGTTAAGCTTGAAAGTGACATCTTTAATAGACAATAGTAATGACATATCCATTTGTAGAATATAGTTTAAGATTCATGAAGCAAATCAAAGATACATTTTGAATTCACATGCTAGAAAAAATCTAAACCTACCACCTCAACAGTGCAAGATTCCAAGAAGACCTTTTGCCAAGCTGTTTATCTAACAAAACTATACCTATAAATATTATGCTAGAATATTCTAAGGACAACTTATAAATAGATGACTAGACCTTGAGACAAGGGTTGACTTTGTAGCAATTTTCTTGGGTGCATGTTGTATAATTTCTACTAATTAATAGAAAAGTGAAAGTTATTTGGCCTCCATTGCAATTGTGATCATAGGTTTTTATGAATGAATGGTTATGTTTTAAGTCATTTCTATTACACTTATGATTAGTTTATTATTTTTCTAAAGCAAATTTTGCTCTTTGGATATCTAATTGAATTTTTTTTCATTGTATTTGGAATGATTAAAATATACAATTATAATTGGATGAGTCCTATTATGCATTTGATAATGAATGGTCTATTAGGCTTCATGGGAAAATAACTAGATTAAAATTTTATGCAGTGAGTGTCCAATTTTGTTATGCTATACCCTGTCCATATTTTAGCAACTTCTCCTAACCCTTACTCATTTCTAACCCTTCCATTTATCGCTTTTATCTTAAAACCATGTTTTAATTTTGTAAGTACTTCAATAAGTCAACCTTCTTTGAAGGTTGAATTGAGAGAAATATCATTCATCTAAAGTTGGCTAAATTCTAGGGCACTCTTCATAGACTTAAGCAAATTTTCTATCAAATTTTTTTTGGCATGCCTGGTGGGATGAATTATGGCAATTCATTCATTTGTTCAACTGAGTAGAATCTTGGTGAAATTCTACTCCCTGAGATCATTCAAATTATTCACTTGGTGACTTCATTGAGTTACAATTGATTAATAAATACCTAGTTTCCATTTTATTCTAGCTTCCTATATTTTTATGTTGACAAGGTCAGCAAGTAGAAAGCTTTAGAATCCATTACCATTTATTGATAGAATATACCTCTAGAGTATATACCAATATGAACTAGGTATATACCTCTAGAGTCACTATCAGAAAGTATATAATATACATATTATAGTCCTCAAGAGTTCCTAGGAACATCTAGTTCTAAAACCATGGCTCAACAAGTTCCTCAAAATTTCCTTAAGTGGAACACTTTTTTTTTTAAAAGAAAAGATTTATTTACTTAATAAAAAAAGTACAAAACTCTTTAATCAAAGTTCAAAGTGAACATCATTCTAAAAAACTAAACATGAAGACAAAAAAAAACCTCATTATTGGAGCCTTTGTCATCCTTGCATACCACCCCTGCTCTTCTTCTTCTTGATGATTTGGCGGTAATAACCAGGGGATATATTTATTGCCTAATTTGCTAGTGTGTCGACCTCTTTGTTGAATTCCTGCCTTATGTGTTGATAGGATATTTTACCAATGATCGTGCCAAGTTGTCTAATCCTGTCTTGAATAATATTCAATTGTAAAGATCTAAAATCTTTATTTTTGGCAAGAGTTATTATTAGTTTAGAATCCCCGTAAACTGTGACCTGAGTGATTCCTTACTTTGCCACAAATATTAAGCTGATTTCACATCCAATAGCCTCTACCACATTGTTAGATGTTGTTTCCAAGTTGATCATGTATTTGAGTAGGATCTCACAAAGTCCTGTAAGAATCAGTCCCCCTGCCGCTGCTTTACCAGGGTTGGATTTGGAGGCACCATCAAAGAAGAGTGCTGGAAAATATATTTCAGGCAAAGAATTATTTGCTTTGCATCCTCCGTGTGTTAGGAAAGTTTGGAGATTAAGTTGGTATATAATTCTTCTTTCTATGGGTGACATATATTCTTCATATTGTTGCTGAAAAAAACTAGATTTGATTTTTAGTATTAATTCTTCTTTTATCCTTCGTATTAGAATTTTATTATCCTTACCTTTTCCTTCAAAAATTCTCTAATTTATATCCAACCAGATGTGCCAGATGACAAAATATGGTATGGAGCTCCATAGATATTTTAGGAGGGGCTTACCTGTCAGTTTACCTTTATATTCTTTGTTCCACGTGGTAAAACATTTGTCTATGGTTAACCTTCCAAAGTAGGAAATGCCAAGAATTTTGATTGTTCCTAACCAAATTGAAATTGCATTTGGGCATTTAAAAAAAATATGGAAAACTATTTCACTGTTCTGCCTGCACCTGTAACAAACATGAGGCCCTGCTATACCCCTCTTTTGCAGATTATCACCTGTTAAGATTTTATTTTGAGAAACTAACTAGCTGAATACTTGCAGTTTAGGTGGTGCTCTAACTTTCCACAATATTGATAGTTTTTTGTTAGCAAGCCCAATTTGCTGATGTTGGACTCCAAGATGCACTGAGTATTCCCCATTACTGTTTATGCTACCCCAAATAAGTTTGTATGGCATTGTGGGATGAAGAGGTCTAATGCTCACCATGTGAGACTTAAAATAATTCCAATCTCCTTGAAGTTGAGATGGAATGGGAGGGGAGATCCAGTTCAAAGTTTCTGAGGTCTAATAAAACAAGTCACTTAACTTAAATATTCTTTGGCTTTCCAAGTGATTCTATAATTTGATTGGAATTCTCTCTCTTAATGGTGGATTTCCTAGGATCGGGTCCTCCCATAGGTTAATTAACCTACCATATACTGGTAGCCAAGAAATTATATCCTTTATTATGCTCTTTGAAGCCACTATATGTTTCCAAACCAACGAGGCTCTGGAAGTTTGTCTATATGTTTGAGCATTTGAATACCTGTTTGATTATTTACATACTTGCTGACTAGTATGCGCTGCCATGCTTAATTGTTTTTAAGCATGTTCCAAAGAATTTTTTCTCCCAATGCTTTCGAAACTATCTCCATTTTTTTTATTCCCAGTCCTCCTTTAATTTTACTCTTGGTGACCATATTCCAATTGACCAAGTGGAACTTTTTTCTTTTTGATTTCCTACCTCCTAGCCATAGGAAGTTGCATATGATTCCATCTACCTTTTGTAAAATAAACTTGGGAGCATGATATACTAATAGCTGGTATACTGGAAGAGATGCTAACACTGATTTGATCAGTACTACCCTTCATGCAAGACTGAGCCAACTATTACTGTAAATTTGTATACTCCTAACCATATTATCCAATATTGGGGTCCAACAGTCTGAAGCTTTGAGGTGGAAGCTCATGGGCACTCCTAGATATCTGAAGTATTTTTCTGTATCAGACCAAAATCCTAGGATAGTGCAAAATATTTTGACTATTATTGCTGCAACGTTTTGAGTGTAGAACTGAATATTTTGAGTGTTTATCTAAGCCCCAGTAGCTTGTGTGAACCAATCCAGACATTGCTTGAATTTTATAACATTTTTCTTGGTGGCTTCACCTAGAAGAATGATATCATCTACAAATTGGCCATGTGTTACAACTTTGCATCTTGCTACAGCCTCTATCCCTGTTATTTTTTTTCTCTTTGAATATAGTTGATTAATCTTCCAAGAGTCTCAGCTAGAATGATGTAAAGATATGGTGATAGTGGACACCCTTGTTTAATTCCCCTTGTAGCCTGAAAGAAATTTGTTGGTTCTCCATTTATTAAGGGGCCTATCCATGGGTTTTTTATGAATGATCCAATCCACTTAATGACCTGATGTGGGAATCCAAACTTTTGAAGGACCTGTTCTACAAATTGTATATTAACTCTATCAAAGGCGTTTGCCATATCAAGTTTTATAACAATTTTTTTTTTTTTTTCTACTACTGTGGAGGGCTTCATGCACTATAATGATATTATCATATATTTGTTTTCTATGCATGAACCCTCATTGCTCTTATGATATTAGTTTGTCAAGTTTTTTATTTATTCTATTTGCCAACAACTTGGTAATAATTTTATATGAAGAGTTACATAGAGAAATTGGTCTGAATCTAGAGAAAGTAGTGGCATTTTTTTCTTTAGGTATTAATGCTAGAAAGGTGGAGTTGATGGCTCTAAGAATATTACCTTTCACCCTAATCATGCTTATAAAATCTTCTCCAATGATGTGTAAGTATTGCTGGTAAAAGTTATTTGTAAATCCATCAGGTCCAAGAGCTTTATCCTTTGGTAGAGCTGCTATAATATCCTTAAGTTCCTCCATAGTGATTGGCTAACTGAGATCCTATTTGTATTCCAAACTTAATATTTTTGGTATATGCTACAGTAGTATTTATTGGGAATGAGGATTACCATTTTATCTGGAGAGCAAAGCTAAGTAATGTTGCTTGGCAAGTTCCTTAATTTTCTCACTGTCTGTATAAGTGGTTCCTTCATGCTCTATATCCTTGATTGTATTTCTTTGGTAGCGTTACATGGTTTTTAGATGAAAATATTTGGTTTTTTTATCCCCCTTGCTTAGCCAGACCATTCGGGATCTAAGCCTCCAATGTGTTTCTTCTTTAGTGCTTAATTTATTGAGCTTCTGAATCAGGTCATTTCTTACATCTTCTTGCCATGGTTGAGGAGGATGATCCCCAATTTTTGTTTCTAGCTGCTCTAGTTGTTGCATCAACTGCTTCTTGTCTAGTTTGACTCTCGATTTTTTTGCCAACCATTTTTTTATCATATGCTTCAATTTTTGAATATTGATTTTCTACTTTTCTTGGGGGTTGATGGATTGGACCTATTGATTCCAAGTGCTTTCCACAAGTTCACTGAAATCTTCTTATGTTGCCCATTCAGAGTTGTATTTAAAAGGAATTTTTTGGGGTTGTAAGCTTTGGCCGCTATCTAAGAGAATTGGCTTATGATCTGAGATAGAGTTCTGAATGATGTGACTAGAAGTGAGGGAAAAGTGTATTAGAAGATTTTCACTGATAAAAAATCTATCCAATATTTTTGCAATATAGTTTGCCCCTGCTCTTCTATTGCTCCAAGTGTACTTTCCTTTGGTCGGTCGAATGTCTTGTAAGCTTTCATCTACCATAATTTTATTGAGTATATCTCTATTTGGATCCTTTGCTAAACTTCCCCCAACCTTCTCCCAATAGTAGAGAATCATGTTGAGATCTCCTCTTAGTATTATGTTGTCAAACTTCTCATTGTCTAGCCATTGTGCTAAGTTTTGCCATGTTTCTCTTTTTTGGATAGGATTATTTGGACCATAAAAATTTATTACTGCTACACTAGTTCCATCTGGTAAGGAAAATTTTGTACCTATCCAGTTATTATGCTTATGTTGCAAGCTACAAAATAATTGTTGTGGGTCCCAAGCCAAATATAGTCCCCCTGAAGCTCCCACATAATCAACAGTTATTAGTTTTGATTGTGTCCATATCCTCTGACATTCTATAATCAGTGTTGCCTCTACTATTTTTGTTTCCTGAATACATACTATTGCTGACTTTTGCTCCTGTATTAGAAATTTGAGATAGTTTTTTTCAAAGGACTTCCCAGTCCCCTACAATTCCATGACATAATCTTCATTTTTTGGATTGCTTCTTATTTTTTAGGAAGCTCTCCTCAATTCTGACCTGTATTTTGGATTGCAAGTCCTTTTGTGCTTGCTCATTTCTGAGTTGTTGGTTTGATTTTATTCCCTTAATTGCAGATCGTGTGGTCAGTAAACCCCTAGGAATCACTATTTCCTCCACTTGTATTTCTTCTACCTATTCCTCTGAGTTTCCATTTGTTTCTTCTCTAGCTGTTGTGTTCTCTAGTGTATCTCCTAAGATCTTTGGTGACTTTTCAGCTTCAGTTGTAGGTATCTTCTCTTTATATTTAGGAGCCATCACATCTAAAGAGGTGATTTCCTTTTCTCCTTTATTAAGACTTTCAAATTTATTTTTGTGTTGGAAGATTTTTTGATATTGTGGTTGAGGTTGTCGATTCTTGCTTGTTGATCTACGCGGTCTCCTTTTGACTTCTTGGAATCCTAGTTCTTCTTTTTTTGTTTCCTGTGCTTGTTTAATTGGGTATTTTTTGGAGAAATGCCCATGCTCATGGCATGTTATACACTTGAATGGTATATGATCATAGTCCAGGGGTTGGTTATGTATCCAATCAAACACATTTATTCCATTATGTTTAGGCAAACCCTTTTTTAGATTAACTTGCACGCATATGCGTGCACATATAGAATTATTAGCCTTTGGAGGAGCTCATTCAATGAATGTTCCAATAGCGTTACCTATTAATTCCATCGAAGGTTTGTTCCATAGGTGCAGTGGCAAAAATAGTAACCAGATGCAAACATAAACTTCTTCAGGCTCCTCCTCTTGAGGATCAAATGCCGTGCTCCATGGGATCATGTAAAGTGGGCTGGATCCTAGAAACCAAGTACCCCCATGAAAGATAGTGCTCTTGTCCTCCATAGAGGTAAATGTAATGAAAAATTATCTCCTACCTGTCATCATGAATTCATAAGAGAAGAATTTACTCCCCTAATGTGTATTAATCCATTTATGAATTTTTATTGGACTAGGACATATTCCTACAAATTTGCATGCAAGGGCTTGGGTGGAAAGCGTGAGCAAAGGTTGCTGGATGTAAGCTGGAGGTACCTCAATTACAGAAGACTTATCTAACTTGGGCACACAGGTACCATTGTTAGAGCGAGCAGGTGGTTTTGGATGGGGTTATTTTATAACTTTAAGCACTTGATGCATATGATCCAACTTATCATAATCAAAGGGAAACTATTGTGAAAAAATGGAGAAGGCCTCATTGCCCACTTGTTTTAGAAGTGAGGCTACAGTTGTCATTGGAACCAACAGATTGCCATAAATCTCTTCTAAAATAAGAGGTACCTATTTTTAAATCCCTAGCCAATGAAAGATTTTCAAAGCTAAAGCCAAATAAGTACCATACCTGAACTAACACTCATGATATCTCTAGGGTTTTTTGTCTTCCCCAAAATTTGTTCCTGCTACAACAATTTCTCCACTATAAATTTACAGTGGAACACTCTTAGACAACTATGTTTGACACATCTTAATAAAATACCTTAGGTGATACTTAAATCCTTGCCCACCTATGATAACATAGGCAACGTGACATATGAAAATTTCTAGGATATTATTCCATTGGCCATGATTCATAACATCTAAGAATAAGATATTATGATCTGACTGTTCGCTCTATCCTTAAGAGGAAAGATACTACATTGGTATTGTACTATGGAATATGGAAGTATTCATTTGTGGGTTGATTTAGCTCAACCATTTGTTAAATAATTTTATGATTTAGTAGATTATTTCTCATTACTTACCTAATTCACTATTATTTAGAGATATTCCCAGGAGGTCATCATTGATTTCAATATCAGGTTTAATAAGACTTGGAAAAGAATCCCTCAATATATTATATACCTTGTTACTATAGTATACATCTAATATATTAGACCCTTAGGTCTTGATCTAGGACTCCAAACACAACAATATAATATGACAACCTTCTCTCATATCTATCAAGTTGTTGTAGTAGTAGAGAATACTTTAATTTTTATAGGAAGACTTCCCCTTGGGTTGTCATGTTGTATTTCCTCAAAATTGTCCAGCCTACTTAGTAAGAAAAAACCCTAGTTATAATAATGCATATCCCTTCAATATCTCCTATTATTTCCCCCAAGGCATTACCCCTGGTACCTACATTACTGATATTACCTACCTTGGATCTAAAATAATATCCAATGATGCAAGAGGTGTTGATGACAAAAAATAATTTAAGCAACAAGATGACAACTATTGAAAGAAGAGAGGATAAAAGGTGCCATCCTAGAATATTTTATTATGTTGTTAAGGATCAAAAGGTGTCTCTTAGCAATACAATTAAAAGGACTAATAATATCTACAATGTTCAAGAATCAAAATGATCTCAGCGTTAGAAAACAACCCTTGGTGCATAGTGTGCAGTGATCCTTATAATACCAATATTTGCATGATGTACAACATCAAGCTTAGTTAGTTGCTATAGATAAATCTAAAAATGTACAAAAGGGTCAAGTAAATATGCTATGGGATCCAAAACAAGTTATGATCACACAAGATCCTTTATAGGAAGAGTGCATATTAGTGCTGACTAGGTTTGAGAAGAAACCATTACAAATAGATCCATAGAAATTAGGGCTATTTTTGAGTTCCATATTAACCTCAAAATCCAAAAGAGGAAACATTGCTTAATTCTAGAAAATCTCTAGTTCAACCAGAATAAAAATAAATCTTACCTTCACAGAGCTAGAAAATGGGTGACCAAATCCAAAATAAGAGGAAAAGGTAAAAGAGACTCCACCCAAGTCTAAATAATAAGCCCAAGACATATTGAATTATCCTTTTATGACCAAAAAATAGAGGATAGAGGCCACTCAAGAGTATAGAAAAATATTCAATGAACCAAAAAAGAAAGAAAAAAATAACCAAAATCATAAAAATTTAACATTGTTGAGGAATTGAAGAAGACTCCCTCCAAAGCAAGCATGTGTGACACCCTAATTATTCTAGGATAGATTGAATTGTTTAGGGCTTCATTAAAGATGACCAAATTTGGAGATGCACCAAATTTAAAATATAATCTAGCCCAAGACTTGTTGGCACCTAGAGTTAGGAAAAATAGGTCGCCACCCTTCTACATGTTCTTATGCATGGAGGGTTTGATTGTACATAATTGTATTAGTGATTTTGGAGCTATAACTATTGTGGTGCCTAAAGTAGCATGTGAAGCTATGGGTAATTTTGGAGTACCCTTGTGAAGATAGTTGGAGTAATCAAATATTTCCTATGATGCTACATAGGGCACTAGAAATCACTATAATAGAGGAAGTGGTGATCGTAGACCTTGAACCTTTTTTTAGCCTATGCCTTTCCCAAGAATTTTCAACAAATTGGGAGGCTATATATATCTATATTATTCATATATGCTAGTACTATGTTAGGGGAAAAAATTAAGATCTACCTAGAGAACCCAATATCATATCACATAGAAAAGATAGAGGAAGAATGTATCCATATGATCAATGAATAGGTAGACCCTCTAGAAGATATCTTTTAATAATTACAAATATAAGATGAATTTTCTATTAAATATTATATTGCAATGATTGAAACTAAAATCGATACATATGACATAATAGATCCAAAACAACAAAAAGTCTCAGCTATGATGAATCAAGAACTACAAAATATAGAGCTTTGGAAGCTTTACTTTGATGGATATAGATGCAAGAATGGGTTAAGAGCTATGATAGTTTTAATATCTACTTCAGATGGGATCAAAGAATTCTCCTATAGATTAACATGGACCTGAACAAACAATGTAGCTAAATAAAAAAACCTTGTGTTTGGGATTGATGTAGGCAAAAAAAAAGTAATTAAATTATTGTCCATATTTGGTGACTTAACTTATAGTCAATAAAATAATAGAAAGGTGCAACAGTAAGCACCGCTACCTAAAAGCTCATCGTAATAGGATGTCGGACCTAATGAAGTTTAAATTCATAAATATAAAATCTATTCCTAGGGAATAAAATAAAATGGCTAATGCATTGGCTTCTCAAGGAGTAAATTTTATACCCACCACCAGCTATGGTGAGAAATAAAATAAGATCAATATGATATTCAAACCCATAATATCAGACAAAGAAATATTCTAGCAATTTTTTTAAGATTAACAAATCATTGATTTATTAACAAGAGAAGTAATTTATGCAAAAAACAAGAAGAGATACTATAGGAAATTGACCAAGAAGAAGTGATTCAACTAAAGAACAATCATGTACCTAAGGGGCTAATCACCTTAGAAATATTATTTGAGAACAATGATTGAGTTATGGGATAAAGGATGTAAATATATGAACATGCATTAGAGAGGTTCATATTGAGCTAAAAAAAGTCTAAAGATCAAGGTAAATTTCTCCATAAAAGAGATAAACGAGTTGGTGTTACTATGTTATTGATACAAAGAAATAATAGCATGGAGCTATGATAATGTTTGAGTTTATGACAAAAGGGTTATTCAACATATTATAGAGATAACACCTAATGCTAAGCCATTTAGGTAGAAGCAAAGGCCAATAAATTCTAAAATAGAAGCGATAATGAAGTAGGAACTTCTCAAACTGCTAAATGCTAAGATCATATATCCAATTAAACACTCTACATGGGTAGAAAATTTAGTATTAGTGAGGAAGATGAATGAATATATTTTCCTTTGCATTGATTTCTAAAATCTAAATAAGGCATCACTAAAAGATCATTATCCCTTACAATATATCGATAAAATCTTGTAAGATATAGCAAGAGTAGAAATGTTTTCACTCCTTGATGGTTTTTCAAGGTATAATCATATGGGTAAAATATGAAGATCAACATAAAACTACCTTTGCCACCAAATGGAGAACATTTGCATATCAAAGGATGCCATTTGATTTATCTAATGCTAGAGCAACTTTCCAATGTGTAATGGACTTTGATTTTGGTGAGTTGGTCAATAAAATAATATTTATTTACCTGGAAGACATGATAATTTTCTTTCATAATAAGAAAAAACATCTAGATCACCTAGAGATAGTTTTCCAAATGTAGCACCCTAAAATTGGCACAGTTAAACCTTAGTAAAAATATAAAAATTTGAATTTTAACCCCAAAATGCCCGTTAACCATCTGTTACCCACTTCCCTTGTTTTACATGCCATTTTTAGGATTTGTTTTGACCGTTGGACGATATCGTCATAGATCAGATGAAATTGTCCTAGATCTGACGAATTCGTCTAGAACAGAACATCCAGACATTTTCGTCCCAAAACCAAATTTTCATAATTAGATTTTGTTTCAACAACTTCTCTAACTTGGGAAAAAAGCGTGTCTGCGCAGTTAGAGTCTCCCCGTTGGAGATCTCCCAAATTGGGATGATCTCCAACCTCCTAACCTCTCCCTAATCCTATATAAACTGGGATTTTCTTAGTTTATCCCCCTGAACCCCCTAGCTGATTGATTTCCCTACAAATTTAGTTCCTTGTGCCTTAGAACACCTTCATACTTTTGTTTGCATTGCGTATTTCAAGTTTTCTTGCAGGAATCTTACTATTTTTCAGTTGGAGCAAGCTTGGATCGTCGTAGGCGATTCCAGACGATTTCGAACGATCTTGTCGCAGATCGACAATGATCTCGTACGATTGGAGGCGATCTTGATTGTAGTCCAGATTGGGGGCAATCAGAGCCTAGAGTTTATATTTTCTTATCATTTCTCTGCATTTCTTTATGTATTATCTTAGTTTATTATATTTATGCATCCTCGAGTTCACCTCATTTAGTATAGATGCATGATAAAGTCAAAATAAATTATCAAATTGATGCATTTCCTTTTAATTGCTATCTGGATTATCATTTAGGCAAGTTTACTGTTATTTCTATCATTTTTCCTTGCTTTTGCAGTTGCATTTTTGGTATTTTGTATCTGTTTCTGTGATTGCAGGTTTCTGACGAATTTGTCTGACGAATTCGTCAGATCGTTGACGATCCAGTCTGATCTCAGATGACCAACTATGATCTGAGACGATTCTGTGCAATTACAGATGATTACGTACGATTTGAGATGATTTGGACTTCTATAAAACTTAGAATCTTCATCAGACATCCGAAATCAGGTATGTTTTGTTTTATTTAGCGTACTTTTTATGTTTAGCACTTACGCATGTTTTTTGTATTCATAAAAATCAGCATTGGCATATGGAATAGCTTAGATTCATCTTGGCCAAACCTAGGAATTGAATGATTAAAGCACAAAATGAACACATCAAACTTACTCTCAACCTAGACGTGGAAACTGCCACTCAAAAGTTTCCTGGTGAACCCACCATCCATAGAAAATTCACCCTTATACCCCTCCCCTGAGAGGTGGGACCTTCAAAGGGCCTCTCAGTCCGAGGTATTGTCCCATCCTTCTCGCATCCCCCTTTCGGGCACGAATCCTATAGCCTGAAATTAAGGATGCGAAAAATTTGGAGCGATACATTTTGGTGAACCCGACGTGAAGTCTAAAAACCTTTTGAAAAAAATCCAAAAAACAAAACATAAATGCATTTAGAATCAAAGATTGCATATCATAGTTAGATGGTAGATTATAATAAAAGACGAGCTGTCACTGTTAATGTTGAAAATAAATTAGCAGCCATAGAGATTACTTCTTTGCTTAGAGTATCTCAAATATATAGAGTCCCACCTTTATGGGATGAACTTAATAGGATATTGAATCTTATTTCATCTAGATCAAAAAAACTTAGGCAAATCAAGAGGTTTGTCCTAGATAGAATCCTAGATCCTGATCAAGTGACCTTATATCATGAACTTCAGAGAGCTTTCCATAGGTGGTTAGCAGATAAAATAGCCCTTGTGTCTTTCGAGTTGCACACCTTTGAGGAATACCTCGACAATGCAGTTGTAGTACATAAATTTCTATCTCGTATAGAGGATCAAGAGGTCATCCTTACGGATAGAAAGAGATGGAATAGAGTTCCTAGAGCTGTGTTATATCGAGAGTATTGCCATGAGCTCTATTTTTACAAGTCATAGTCAGAAGTAGATAACATCACGATAACACACTTTGTCAAATTCTTGAAAAACCATTTCCAATTTGAAGAGGAGCATTTCATGACTCTTGAAGAACTTGATCCCATCAATGACATCTATAAACTATTTATAGAAAACTAAGCCATTCTTTTATTATTTCTTGCATTTAGTGTGTTGTTTGTTGTCTTTATCATCATAAAAACATAAAAAAAAACAAAACAAAAACATAACAAAAATCAAAACATTTTCTTTTAAGTATTATAGTAGGTATATAATTAAAATATATACCTCCCAAATTTGTTGCAAATATATATATAAATATATATTTGCTAAAATATAAGTTTAAACATAATGATTAGACCCAGGAATGGAAAACAGACTGAAGTAGAAGAATATTGGTTAGGAAAACCAATAAATAAACCATATGTCCTTCCTAAAGACCCAATTCAGGAAGAAGGAACACTAGACCAACAAGAAGAAAATTTTGCTGAAGCAAACGAACAAAGAGAAACTATTAGAGGGGAAGGATCCTCATCCCCTAAAATTTCTTCGGAAGGAGCTGTTACTTTTGAGAACATGGAACATTTCTGGAAGTTACTCAATACTAATATTGGCGCCCTTAATAGAGTAGTCCATATGGACAAGGATCAAATTAGTGACACTGAAGCAACCCTAGAAGAAATATATCACACACGCACTAATCCCTTGTCCTTCATTGATCAAGAAAGTGATCAAGCTAGACCATCCAATTTGGATATAGCTGCTATAATCCAGAACATGCAACAACAATAGGTGACCCAACCACCTAGAGTGTCTGTTACCAAGCCTAGGGTTATTCCCACACAAAAGAAACCTTCATTCACTGCTCTATTTTGCCAAGTTATTGATCAACATACCTCAAATCAACAAAAGCCCAAAACAAAACCTAACACCAATTTCCAACAATCTAGGATACAACATAATGCTACTACAAATATTCTTCATAATACTCTTCCTACCAACCATTTGCATAATAGCAATATAGCATCTAATCCTTACGTCACGCCATCATACGCTCAAATACCACCAAACCCATATGGTGGAAAAAATAGTAATCTGGAAGCCATGGTGAAATAGTTAGTCTCCCGCATGGACCAGATAGATCCTTATCATCCCTCGTACAATTATCGAGAGATGTGTAGTCAGCCTCTAGATATTATAGTTGTAGCGCAACCATATCCTAAACACTTTCCTATGCCTGTCCTACCTATATACAAAGGAACCAAAGATCCCATAGAGCATCTTCGTATGTTTAGGATAGCATGTCATGATATATCACATGATGATTTGTTATTACTAAAAATGTTCCCAAAAAGTTTAGGAGGAATGGCATTGGAGTGGTATTATCAACTACCCACTCATTCTTTGAGGAATTTCGAAGAAACCATCGAGTATTTTGTTCATAAATTTAGTGCCTACATCAAAAGGCATGTAACTATTAAATATTTTTACAACTTAAAACAAGACAAAGATGAATGTTTTGCAGATTTCCTAGCTCGGTGGAGACAGTTGATAGGAAAATTGCACTTTGTGTTACCTTATCGGGAAATCCTGGATATCTTTATCAATAATTTACAAGAACAACTATCCTATGAGTTATCAACTGCTACCTTGACCACCTTCGATCAAGCTATATATTTAGCTCGAAGAGTGGAAGATGCTCTTATTAGGAGAGGTCAGCTTAAAAAGAAAGATGATGAGAAAACATCCAAAAATCAATATAAAAATAAACAAGTTGTGGGTGATGGAGTCACTGATAGTAGAAATATTGCTACTAGCAACAGAGAAGTTCATATTGAAGCCTCCTGATAAACCACCTTGAGAATTTACTAGGTTAAATAAACCTCTATCAACCATTCTCCTGTAATTACTAGCACGAGGTTTGATCCAATTACCACATATCCGGGAACCTGATCCAACTATACCCGGATACAGAGCTGATTTACACTATGATTTCCATAGAGGACCTGGACACACTACCAACTCTTGTAAAATATTAAAACATAAAAAACAAGACCTGATTGATAACAATGAGATGGAGGTGCAAGCCTTTCAACCTAAACAAAATCCTCCAAATAATGCTCAAAAGAACATCCCTCAAAATCAAAATCAGAATGCCAATCAATCATTGGACATATTTCAACATCCTTTACCAAAGCATGGTAAAGAAGTGGCTAATCAAATTGAGCACCATAATGTTCCCCCTCCTACCCGATATGTAGGAACTATTAGTGGACGAGTTACCTACTCATGATTTGGAAATATTTGACACAAATTTATCCATGGTTACGACCATACCTCTATATAATACTCCGATACCTGATCTTAGTGATGTAGAATACGAGACTGAAAGTGACATGGAAATTACCTCAAATCAATCGAATAGTTCTGAAGATGAATCAGATCCTATTCAACCTATCACAAGTTCTATGGTTCTAGAAGAACCATTTCCAAGAAGAGTCACTACTAGACCATCTTATCACCAATTACTTTCTAATGAACAAGCCATAAACGCCAGACCAAGACCTATTCATCATCTGCAAAATAATATTTTCGGTACCATCACAGCTGTTACTAGACAACAAGCTCAAAATTCTCAACAAGATCAAGCTCAGAACGATGGATTAGCTCCATTTGTTTTGAAAGTTCCTAATAAAGGGAATCATGCGTCTAATGTTCAACCTAAACCTCCTTATAATATTAATGAACAATTATCAAATAATACAGCTAGAATTTCCATTTTGGACCTTTTAAGATCTTCTACTACACATAGGGATGAATTAATGCTCACATTAAGCCAAATGATGGTACCACAAAATATTCAACCTGAAGCCATGTCCAATACTATCATAACTCGAGAAGTCGATTGTATTGACTTCCGGGATAGAGATATACCACAACATAGTTTACATAAGGATAACCCCTTATATATTACTACCCTAATTGGAGATGTAGCAGTTAAACGAGTCTTGATTGATAATGGTTCATCTTTAAACATTTGCACTTTTGAATTCTACCAAAGATTTGGGTTTAGAAGTGACGAAATGAAAAGAACTGATATGATCATAAAATACTTCAATGATGAAACACAAAAAATGTGTGGAGTTATCACTATCCCATTGCAATTTGGTCCAAGAACCTTAGACATGACCGTGTTTATTGTACATTGCCTTGCATCATACAATATACTCTTGGGTCGCCCGTGGATCAATGCAATGCGAACTGTTCCATCAAATTTACATCAATGTGTTAAATTTGAATTTGAAAATCAATTGGTTACCATCCATGGTGATCCCAGACCCTTTGATATGTGTGCTTTGGCAGAACCTATTGGAGTTCAATTTTGTCCTGCTTTATCATCCACACATCCTAATTCTCATCAACTGCCTAAACGTGTGAAACATACACCCATAACATCATCTACTTTTTCTCCATCAACTCCACCTCTACATATAGTTCAACCATCCTCTAAACAAACCACATTAGGACCTCAAAAAGATCCTAAAACCACAACCAATGCTTCTTGTTTTACTCCTATAACTTCCATACCTATAAAAGACTCATCCATCAACATCCCTACAACATCTACATCCACTAAAGGCATACTTTCCGCATCCGACGATGTAGGGAATGTTCCTTCTACCTCTTATGCTCTTACTGACGAGCTTTTACCCGATTTATCTAAAATTCTTATATCAGAAAAAACAAACGTTGCTATGCAAGATTCCCTTATTTTACATAAATTGTTGTCCTCTCCTCACACCTTGTGTCTCCCACAGCCTATGGGAAGTATTTACCTAGTCGGGAGTTGCACTTTTATTTATAAGGGATATGACTGGGGAAGAATACCTAGAAACATCAAGACACATTATGATGGATATGCTCGATGTTATTTTGCTAATGAGTATATTAAAGCTAAGCCTATAATGCTTAAATTGGGATATAAAGGGAAAGGTTTGGGACCTTCCCAGAATGGTATGAAAGAACCTTTTGAGGTAGAACCATGGCCTACCCGATGTGGTGTGGGCATATTTCCTAGTAAAGGTCAGCCCTTCCCATTCGAGGATGATGACCATCTCATATCTTACCAAGATTATTTGGATGAACGCGATCCTTTGCATTTAATAAATAAGTCATTTACGTGTAATATGCTCTTCATAGATTACCCTCAGATGATCGCTGAATCCGACGATGAGTTGGAGGGAGATATTTTCCATGATGTCTTCGCTGAGGAATTATTACATAATGGATTTTATTTTGATGGCTCTATACCTAGTATAGCCCAGCTTGAGGCCATGACTTCTCAAGATGAATTATCCAATCTAACCTCAAAAGAATTACAAGAATTAGGTGTTTCACCCACCCCACCTAATTTTGAGAGAGATATACACATGGAAGTAGAGAATGTCATAAAAATTAACATTGGAACCGAATATAACCCTCACATAATCAACATTGTATTAGAATTGAGTCAAGAAAAAAAATATAAATACATTGCATTTCTTAAACAATATGAAGACGTCTTTGCTTGGACATATGAAGATATGCCAGGATTAGACCCTTCTGTAGTTATGCATCACCTAGTAGTCCATCCGAATGCTAAACCTGTTAAACGGAAACTTAGAAAAATGCATCCTAAAGTGGCCTTACTAGTCAAAGGGGAATTAGAAAAACTCTTGAAGGTTATTTTTATACAAGCCATTGATTATGCTGAATGGATCTCAAATGTAGTTCCAGTAATTAAGAAAGAAGCTACCAAATTTAGGGTTTGCACAGACTCTAGAGATATTAATGTTGCATGCCCTAAAGACGATTTTCCTCTTCCCAACATGGATCAGATCATTGATTTTACTGTTGGGAGTGGAATGATATCCTTAATGGATGGATTTTTTTGGTTATAATCAGATTAGGATAGCTCCTGAAGATCAGGCTAAAACAACCTTTATTACCCCTTGGGGGACCTTTTGTTGGAAATTGATGCCATTCGATTTGAAGAATGTAGGTACAACCTATCAACAAGCTATGAATTATATCTTTCATGATATGATGCATGATATTCTACATGATTATGTAGACGATATTATAGCTAGTTCCACTAAAGAAGATGATCATTTAGATGACTTGAGCAAAGTCTTTGATCGGTTAAAGGAATATCTTATCCGACTAAATCCAGCTAAATGTATATTCGGAGTTAATTTCGGTAAATTATTTGGGGTTATAGTTTCTTTACGTGGCATTGAAATTGACCCTCTCAAGATTGCGGCTATCACTGATATACCTGCACCCAAAAATATATCTGAATTACGAAGTCTATAAGTAAACTTCAAGCTATTCGTCACTTTGTCGATAAGTTGGCAGACAAAACAAGACCCTTTCTTAAGCTTCTTAAGAAATATTTCTATTTTCATTGGGATGACGAATGTCAGGAAGCATTTTAACTCCTCAAACAATATCTTCTTAAACCACCGGTGCTTTCACCACCTAGATCTGATCACCCATTTATCTTGTACATTTTTGCTTCAGATTTTGCCTTAGGAGCTATGTTAGCTCAACTTGACGATGAGAAGAAAGAACGTGCTAATTATTATATCAGTAGAACCTTACTCAGTTATGAAACTCACTATACAGTATTAGAGAAGTTATGTCTAGCAGTCGTATTTTCTACACAAAAATTATGCCATTATATGCTCAGTCAGAAAACATATGTTATTGCTAAATTCGACCCTTTACGATATCTCATGAGTTGACCTTATTTATCTGGTCGCACAGCAAAGTGGGTTCTTGTGCTAAGCGAGTTTGAACTCATGTTTATAGGATAGAAGTTTGTTAAGGGTCAAATCATAGCAGATCAGTTAGTTGCTGCACCCTTAGAGTCTACCCATCCCCTCATCATTGAGTTTCCTGATGAATGCCTTAAATTAGAGGTAGACCATCCTGAGCAATGGTCCCTATACTTTGACGGAGCCCGATGCATGAGTGGGGCTGGTGCATGTATTATTTTAATATCTCCGCAAAAACATATTATACCTCTGTACTTCAAACTAACATTTGCTTGCACTAATAACACTAATGAATATGAGGCTCTAATCCTTGGATTACGAGTTGCCTTGGCACTAAAAATTAAAAATTTATTGGTTTTTGGTGATTCTCAACTTGTCATAAATCAAATCAATGATGTTTATCAAACCAGAGATGATAAATTACATCCATAGAAAGCATGTCTTACAATTATTAGCTTTATTTTATCAAGTTACCTTGGAAGCTATTCCTCGAACTAGCAACCGTGCGGCTGACACTATGGCTACAACTACATCTCTTTTGACCTTAGAGTTAGATTACGAATATGCTACCATCATTATTCATCGACTCAAGGAACCCGCTTCAAATAAATCATGCTTAGAACCTTTGGATGTGTTTCTAATCAACGAAACTACTCCTGAACCATGGTACACTGATATATTTAATTTTCTTCAAAATGGGACCTTTCCTGAAGGTTGTAATAGCAACCAGCTTCGGTTGTTACGTCAAAGAGCAAGTTGCTTCGTGATTATTGGTAATACCTTATATAGGATATCTTTTGAAGGCATCCTGCTGAGATGTTTGAATCTAGAAGAATCTAGATTAGCTTTGAGTGAAGCCCACAATGGATCTTGTGGGGGACATTTTAGTGGTAGCGCCATAGCTAAGAAGCTCCTTAGGATAGGATATTTTTGGCCTACCATGGAGAATGATGCACATGATTATGTGCGTCATTGCAACAAGTTCCAGAAACACGCTGACCTTGTCCATGTGCCTACGCAAGAGCTGCAGTTTATTTCATATCCTTGGCCATTTTCAAAATGGGGCTTAGACATCATTGGAAAAATCAACCCTATGTCATATGATGGTCACAAATTTATCATAACCACCACTGAGTATTTCATGAAGTGGGTTGAAGCTATGCCCTTAGCTTCTTGCATTGGAACCCAAGTTTCCAAATTTATTTTTAATCAAATTACTTGTAGGTTCGAAATTCCTACAAATCTCATCTCAGATAATGGAACTTGTTTCAAAAATAAAGATGTCAAGAAATTATGTCAAAAATATAAAATTCAACATCGTTGGTCCACTCTGTATTATCCTCAGGGTAATGGCCGAGCCGAAGCATCTAATAAAATATTAATCAAAATCCTCAAAATACTGGTCAATAAATCTGGTCGAGATTGGCACATCCAATTATATCTTGCTTTGTGGGCTTATCGAACTAGCATTCGCACCCCCACAGGTACTTCACCTTTTGTTTTGGTTTATGGCACTGAAGCAATTTTTCCCTTTGAATTAGAAGTTCCTTCTTTGGCTCTGCTACTTCAAGATACTGAAGTAGGATATGAATATCTTGCTGGCATATTTAGTCATTTGGAACTCCTAGATGAGAAGCGCATCAATGCTTTGGAGCATCTTCGAGCCTACCAAAACAAGCTTAAACGAGCATACCTCAAGAAAGTTCATCATCGATATTTTGAGATCGATGACCTTATCTTAAAAGAAAATAAAAAAAATAGTAATGCAACTAAAGATCTTAAAGGTAAATTTGAACCTAACTGGCTTGGGCCATATGTCATCACTACTAAATTTGTCTCAGGAGCATACAGACTATCTACCTTAGATGGTAAAGATCTTAAAGAACCTATGAACATTATGCATCTCAAACGCTATTATGCATAAAATCTAGTAATTTCATCATTGTATATATTGTTATTTTGCATATTATTTCATTTTCGTCATCCATATAAAAATTTCAAAAAATAGTAATAGTATTTATTCTTTCCATTCATAAATTAAGATCAAAATATAAAAAATTCAAAATCATCAAAATCTTCAAAAACATCTTTTATATTCGCACCTGTCAATTCTTGAAGTATTGCAGTTATATTTTCAATTATTTTAGATAAATTAACATTTATTTGGAATCCCACACTTTCACACGCACATGGATAAATATGTTGATTTTATTTGGTATGATTATTAATCTCTCTTATATCAAAATCCACAGTTGAAGTAAATAAAGTTTTTGAGCATAGAGAACTGATCTTGTTATTTACTTGAACCAAGTATATCTCTTCACATTAAAATGATTTCATTGCAAATTTGATATGATGCTACATAGTAGAAATGGTTTCTTGAGTGAAAAGTTTCCCCTGCTATCCTATCATGCACATGGTCTAGAATCTTTGATAATTGACAAAAGGACAAGCTCACCCCTACCCAGAATAAAATCCCTTGCTCTACAGCCAATCCGAGCAAGTATCCCTAGCATAGGAAGAAAAAGAAAAGTCAAAGCAAATGAGAAAAAGAAAAATATTATTTTGTACCATCGCAGCAATATTTTAGCATTGTCTCAGTTCCAAGCAAACATACAAAAAAAAAAGAAGCAAAAGAGAAAAGAAAAAGCAAAAAGCAATAAAATCCCTTTCCCTACCCCTTGAAAAGAAAAGAAGGGTGAATGAGCTTGAATCCCTGGAATTCTCAATTATTCGAAAACTATGAGGTAAGCCCCATAACAGGTGGTTTGTGCCCAACCCACTTGGCCTTGGGTAATCCCTAGCATGGTGATATGTCTATCACATTAGTGACCTTCTTTTGTACAGACCTATGTCTGCTTATGGATCAGATAGCTCTTGATGACCTAACTTACAGAGTAGTCTGGTACGGTTACGTGCATATAAATCATGGTCAACGAACACTTATTTGGTTAATTCAAATTACTTGTATCAAATTATCTTGCTCAAAATTGGTAAATGAACAATACAATTGCACACACATTTGTATTTGAGAGATTTTTGTATCATTATGATAAATCAAGATCGGCAATGAACTCACATATGCACATGAGGGTTCCTTATAAATCTACATTTTTCTTTGA
Source organism: Wollemia nobilis (assembly GCA_028583015.1). Lineage (NCBI taxonomy): Eukaryota > Viridiplantae > Streptophyta > Pinopsida > Araucariales > Araucariaceae > Wollemia > Wollemia nobilis. The sequence goes on from JAQPPZ010000465.1 coordinate 11,072,912, forward strand.
GATAATGTAAAATATTTCTGCAACTCTTTTTGGAATAATTTTATCTTCTTATTTCAGAACATCTGTTTAGTATAAAAACAATTACATACATTGTTTTCAAAAATCACAAAATTATTTCAAACAACATATTACACAATATAGTAAATAAAGTCAAGTTTATATATTATTATTTTTTGTTTATCTCAAAATAAAAAATCAATCATGTAATAAAACTAAAATATCAATTTCTTCTTTGGATTTTGCGATGATGGTATAAGTCTATAACTATAATTCTATGCCTAGCGCAAACCATTGTTCTAATTTTATTTTCCCATTCATTTTAATTTATAAAAACATATGACTTACATCATTATGTTACACAATTGTGCTTTAAAAAGAATGAACACATTTTTTTTCATTTCATTATGTCAACATTTAATTTTGCAATGATGGTATAGTTCCTAGGGACTTATTCAAAAATTCTATCACACTTAGGAATGTATGCCTAGAAAAAAATCATATTTCTTTAATATGTCATGCATAATACTTTTTTATGAAAATCTGAAACCAAATCATCACCATCCTCATTTTTCATCATCATAACCCAAAAGTCTTAAGACAGTCTCTTAAGCACTCTTTTAATTTCAACAATATTTCTATACTGGGATTAGCTTGACGACCTAGCGAGCGGTGACTCAATGAAATGGTCTATAACAACGACAATGTCCTTTGAAATTATTGTTAGAAGTCTCTTTTATTTTTCATCAAATCACACCACAAAACAACCAATTGTTTACATCAGATTATTTCATTTACAATTTTATGCCATGACATAAAAATTATAATTTATTTCCAAACGACATAATTACATGAATCATCAATCACCAAAATTCAAAAATTAAAGCATCATACAACATATACACAAGTCATATAATAAAAAACAAGACCATATATATATATATATCAAATTATGTACATCATATAAAAACTGGATTGGTATGCCACAATATTTACCCTAGCATACTCAATCCTATCAAAAATCTATACAATCTCTGTGCAGTCTATAGTCAACTAGTCTCAAGAAGCCCTCGAGCTCTCAGCCTCATCTCCTCCCCTACCATGACATGGAGGAGATGGTCCCATAGAGGTCCGTGATGTGTCTTGGGTCCTCACTGTTGATCGTGAGGATGTCCTCGTCGATCCCATCCTGATTTGTTCAGCAATGCCAGCTAGCAGTTGTACCCTTTGGCCTTCTAGAACCAGTTGGAAGTATACCCCCTAGTAGAATGCGGTTTGCATCATAGACCAGACCAGCTCCTCCATGCTTGCCCCTCTGCTTCTAGCCCTGAGACATGTAGCCTCATCTTGAAGTGTTTGCACCTGACCTCGGAGGCGGGCATTCTCAGCCTGGAGAGCCACCATCTTGTTGCTCTCCCCCACCTCGACACCCTTGCCCTTATTGGGTGATGGTGGCCTCTCCCCCTACTAATAAGGGAATCTCTCCTCCCTCCTCCCTATCTGCTGTGGCCTCTATGGAGCCCATGCCATCCTTTGACATCTCTCTTGCGGAGACCGTCGTTGCTCTCTCCCATCGTGACCTTATGCTGCCTCAATAGCAGCATGACATCGCCTCCCAATCCATCACACCATGGTGTGCATAGGACCCTGTGCCCTCATCATCTAAGGAGGGTGAATGCATGTGTATCAGGTATCATATCCATCGGCAACCCTAGCATCGTCACCATTCACTGGCTGGATGGGGCCATCATCCGTGTCCTGACTCCAGAACCGCTGCATGTCTGGAGCCCCGCTCAGTGTGGTACTATCTCGAACAATATGGGAGTACTCATAATCCCTGAGGGAAGGGATACCCTATTGAATACTAAACTATCATAGAACCTGATCGTAGTGGTGGAGCTCTACCTCTCCCCACTCCATCCTCAATCAATAGACTCACCTGATGCAAGCCAGCTTTTGCCTGTCCTCTGCCCACCCTGGATGCTCTCTCCATGATCTCCAGGTGATCTGGTCTGGGATGAGGTCATCCAACAACCTTCGTGACATCGGTAGATCTATCTGCCACTGTGACCCCCTATGTAGCCACCAGTAGAAAACCCGGGGCCTCTCCTGGTCAACCCCTGTTAGTGGGAACCCTATCGGCCTTCACACTGTGATGTGCTTCCAGCACCAAATCTATAGTAGTGATGTCAAGACCAGACATCGGCCTCCCTTGTATACAATCCCATGCAGGATCCTATACAAGCGACATAGTATAAAGCTACCCCATGCATATCTATACCCGTGGTCTCTCATGTCACAGACCACATCTGAAAGGAGCCATGGTAGCCTGCACCCACTCTGGTGGCATAGTAATAAGCCACCTACCACCCCTGCTAAAACTTGAGTCAGCCTAGATGCCCCAGGCATCTGCCTTAGAGACTCGATGTTCACTTCGCCCTTCTCCAGGGTGAAGCTTGGGTCTTTGCTCAGCCTCATCATTGCCTAGCCCTAATTGGCTGTAGGAATCATCAGCCATCCTTGTATGGGGATCCTCAAGATCCTCCATATGTCCTCTAGTGTGGGAGCCATCTCCCCTGTCGATAACCAAAAGTAAGATGACCCCAGATACCACCTCTCTGCTAGAGCTGTCAGTAGCCCCATGTTCATCGGTACTTGTGACATCTCTGCCACATGTTGCAAACTGACCTGTGCTAGTCGGTCATGCTCCGCCTGGTCGAGCGTGGCTATGTCATCTCTCAGCCCCCCGTATTTCCACTCCCGACTCTTTAGTAATCCCATCTACAAAACAAATAATAAAACAACAAAATTCATTAATAAACCAATTATTAAAGTCAATTAAATGCAATTCAAACAAACTTAATTTCATCAAATGATGATATCATTCACTATTGGACGATATCGTCCTAAATTGGGAAAAATCGTCCTTTGCAGGACGAAATCGTCTCCTAATTTTGCAACTTGGGGATCACGCTTTGTTGGATGAGATCACCCCTAGTTCGCCGACTTCACCCTCAGACAAAATTGACGATCTAGAGTCGATATCGACGAAATAGGGACGATTTCATCCCGACGTCGTCGACGGCCTAAAAATGGCCGCGATGCCCCAAACAGTCAAAATTTCAATAAAAAAATTACACAAATTAAATCCAAACATAATTCACTAGGATTAGATCCTTACCCATAGCCCTCGCCGGACCTCTGTCGATAGGTGCGCTGTCTCAACCATTTTTTTTCTGCAGAGCTCTAAAACAGTAAAAATGAATAGTAAAAATGAATTAGGGTTTTACCCTATTTTCTTAATTTTATTTTAAATCAACAACTTTTTTTTTTAATTTTGCTTTTTCATGCTTTTACCTCAAACATTCGATTTGGGTAAAAACACGAAGGGGGCACCATAGTCAGCAGTCGAACGATTTGACCAAGAATCATCGTCTAGAAAATTGAGTAAATTTTTGCTTTCTCGTAAAATAGGAAGAACTCGTCTTTAATGCATTTTCTTCAGAAATTTTTCTAAAGAGGGGGCAAAATGTAGCACCCTAAAATTGGCACAGTTAAACCTTAGTAAAAAGATAAAAATTTGAATTTTAACCCCAAACCACCCGTTAACCGCCTGTTACCCGCTTCCCTTGTTTTTCGTGCCATTTTTAGGATTTGTTTTGACCGTTGGATGATATCGTCACAGATCAGACGAAATCATCCCAGATCTGACGAATTTATCTGGAACATAACTTCCAGATGATTTTGTCCCAAAACCAAATTTTCATAATTAGCTTCTGTTTCAACAACTTCTCTAACTTGGGCAGAAAGCGTGTCTGCATAGTTAGAGTCTCCCCCGTTGGAGATCTCCCAAATTGGGATGATATCCAACCTCCTAACCTCTCCCTAATCCTATATAAACTGGTATTTTCTCAGTTTATCCCCCTGAACCCCCTAGATGACTGATTTCCATACAAATTTAGTTCCTTGTGCCTTAGAAAACCTTCATAGTTTTGTTTGCATTACATATTTCAAGTTTTCTTATAGGAATAATACTGTTTTTCAGTTGGAGCAAGCTTGGATCGTCGCAGGCGATTCTAGACAATTTCAGACGATCCTGTCGTAGATCGATGACGATCTCGTATGATTGGAGGTGATCTCAACTGTAGTCCATATTGGGGGCAATCAGAGCCTAGAGTTTGCATTTTCTTATCGTTTCTCTGCATTTATTTATGCATTATCTTAGTTTATTATATTTATGCATCCTGGAGTTCACCTCATTTAGTATAGATGCATGATAAAGTCAAAATAAATTTTCAAATTGATGCATTTTCTTTTAATTGCTATCTATATTTATCATTTATGCAAGTTTACTGTTATTTCTATCATTTTCCCTTGCTTTTGTAGTTGCATTTTTGATATTTTGTATTTGTTTTTGTGATTACAGGTTTCTAACGAATTCGTCTGACGAATTCGTTATATCGTCGATGATCCGATCTGATATCAGATGACTGAGTGTGATCTGAGATGATTATGTGCAATTACAGATGATTACGTATGATTTGAGATGATTTGGACTTTTACAAAACTCAGAATCTTCATCAGACATCTAGAATCAGGTATTTTCTATTTTATTTAGCCTACTTTCTATGTTTAGCACTTACGCATATTTTCTGTATTCATAAAAATCAGCATTGGCATATGGAATAGCTTAGATTCATCTTGGCCAAACCTAGGAATTGAATGATTAAAGCACAAAATAAACACATCAAACCTACTCTCAACCTAGGCATGGAAACTGCCACTCAAAAGTTTCCTGGTGAACCCACCATCCGTCAAAAATTCACCCTTATACCCCTCCCCCGAGAGGCGGGACCTTCAAAGGGCCTCTCAGTCCGAGGTATTGTACCATCCTTCTCGCATCCCCCTTCTGGGCATGGATCCTATAGCCTGAAAGTAAGGATACGCAAAATTTGGAGCGATACACCAAAATATCATGAATTTAGAATATCATTGAATCCCAAGAAATCAATAGTCATTGTGCATAAGGGAAAATTGTTGGGACATCTTGTCTCTAAATAAGGGTTAGCTACTGATCCAAAAAGAATCTAGGTCATTTTGACCTTATCACTTCCCCTTAGCAAGAAAGCCTTGCAATCATTTTTTGGATAGATTAACTTTATCTAAAAAATTATTTTTGACTTTGCACAAATAGTCAAGTCTATGAAAGAACTCTTGAAGAAGAATGCAATATTTGCATAGACCCCAAAAAGGAGAAAATAATTCAAAAAATCAAGTAGGATATAATGCAGGCTACGATTTTTTTCAACTTAAATTTTTATAGAGATTTCATTCTATATGCATATGGATATGAAGATAACTATGCTACAATTTTGACTCAAAAGATGATAAACAAGAACACCTGACATATTTTCTAAGTCAAACATTTCAATATTACCAAAAGAACTACAAATTCATAGAAAATCAAGCATTTTACATCATGAAGTCACTTAAGAAACTCAAATATTATGTGTCTCAAAGTAGAACAATAGTCTATGTAGTTCACTTAGATGTCAAAAATTTCATTCTTCAAGGAGAGGGGAGAAAAGACAGCCAGATGGATCACTAAAATACAAGAGTATGACATTGAGATACACGCTACTAAGCTGGTAAAATGTAGAGCCTTATGTTAATAGCCAACCATTATATCAGAACCAGAATACAATAGATGCATGGAAGACAACACTAAAGCAAACTCCATATATGAGCAATGCACAAGAAAATTGGATTGAGTCGATAAATTGTAAATTAATTTCAAATACAAACATTTTTGAAAGAATTGAATGCTTCATAGATATGTAGATGTAAATTAAAATAATTGAAATATGTCTTATTTTCATATTTATAATTTTTTTTGATGGGGTCCTCCTCCATTGCATAAAATTGGAGCAAGCTAGAAAAGTGTTGAATGAATTTCACTCAGGCCTATTTGGGGGCAATTACTCAAGACAAACAACTAATATTATACTTATTTGAGTTGGGTACTATTTAATGAATTTTGCTCAGGTCTATTTGACCTACAATGTTTACAGATGCTTTTAAGATAGTTAGAGCCTTTGAAAAATGCCAAAGGTTTGTTGGAGAAAAAAAAAAAAAATTCACTCCCCCTATAATCAATTATAGTAGAGGAACCCTTTCAACAATGGGGACTAGAATTCATTGTATTCATAAACCCAAATTCATCAATAGGACATAAGTATATCTTAATGATAATTAAATACTTCACTAGGTGGATGAAAGCAGTAGCAACGCAATCTATCGATAAAAGTACAATAATTGAGTTTTTGGAAAAGTTAATCATTAGGTTCAAAATCCTAGACACTCTAGTAAAAAATAATGGATTTTCTTTCATAGGGATAAAAATCATTAATTTTGCAAATATATATGACATCTACATAAAAGCATCTTTAAACTATTACCCACAGGGAAATGAGTTGGCCAAATTTACCAACAAGAAATTGTTGAAAATCATAAAAAGGATAATCGGGAAGAATACAAAGAGTTGACATATACTACTTGATCAAGCTTTATGGGTAGATAAAATAACAACTAAAAAATTATTTAAAGCTTTTCCATATTATTTTGTATATGTAAAAGAAGCCATCATTCCCCTGCACCTTAAACTGCTTGCTATGAAATTGAAATATCATAGAGAACTTTCAGATGTTGAAACCACACAAATCCAAATGATAGAGCTTCTACTATTGGAGGAATAAATATAAAAGGTCTATAATAAATTTCAACAAAATCAAGTTAAAAAGAAGTGATATTTTGTCAAAAAAGCTACATTATGATATTATCAAATTGGTGACCTTGTGCTTAAATAAGATGAAGATAGAATGAAACCAGGAAAACACCAAAATTTTGATTTCTATTGGTCTGGGCCATACTACATCACTATTAAAATAAAAACAATGCATTTGAGATGTCAAACATCAATGACTAGATTTTGTCAACACCAGTAAATGGCTTGCATCAAAAGCACTCTGTTTAAAGTACCACCACCTTTTTAAAGATATATACATAGAAAAGCAAAAAATAAACCAGCCATGAAAATTTTGAAAAAGTTGAAAGCCCATTAGCTAAAGCTAAAGCTAGCCCATGGTAATTTTTAAATCTCACATGATGAACTACTAGAAAAACACAATAACTACAATTCAAAGGGCATGCAAATATTCCACATTTTTTAAGAAATACCAAAATATAATTTTCCAAGAAAGCAAAAGCATGTGCCAACTACTACATTTACTACACTAAAAACCAATTTTGCACTATTTTAAAAGAATTTCCTAGTAGAAAACCCTTCCACCATAGTGTTGAGTATGATCATGATTGAGCTAACAAAGTGAATCAAGCAAGAATTATACAACAATTAACAAGAATGATTAAGCTGAAAAGCAAGCAAAGATGCACTACAATCTAAATTTAGCATTAATGGTTGATGATACAAAAGCTTATACTAGACAATAAATAAATGCTTAGAATATGAAAAATAAGAAGAAAGTACTACAAGATCACACCTATATAATTGAGGACACATAGGTCACTCTTTGGGCTAAACATAAGCACCATTGAGAAGCCATCAAACTATGGATAAAAGAAATATCATCTGGTTGCCCAAGTTCATTTGCATGGTATTCTTTCTTATCTTCTTACATCTACAAACCCCTGCATCCTTACCTAGAACTAGTATTAGTAGTTGCTTAGTTTTATAATACTTAGATGAGGGCATTTGCTTATTTTTATAATCCTTAGATGAGGGTAGTATTATAATCCACAAAGACCAATTATTATGTTATCTTACGACCAACCTCCTCACTAATGCATTCACCTTAGGAATTAATCCTAGGACACCCCCAAAACTGTTGGAGTATATTACATTATTTTGTACATGCTAATGTACCCCCATGGTACCTTCATGGTATATTTATAAATAATAAATTAGGGTTGAGTCATATTTTAGAGTGTGAGTTATATTTTCCCTTTTATGTAAGTGTGAATATGTAGGAAATACACAAGTATCATGTAAAGTTGTAATGTGCAAGAAATGCACAAGTGTCATGTGAGTTAGTGTGCAAGTGTAAGTTAAGTCTATGTGCACAAGTGTATTGTATGTATGAGAAAATAGAATTTAAATATGTGCACAAGTGTCTTAGATTAGAGTGTGCAAGTTATAGAAGTGTAAGAGTCATGTATAGGTGTGCATACAATATAGAGTCAAGTTTTCATCAAGTATGCAAATGTCAAGTAGATAAGCCAAGAGTCATGAGACTTGGCATATGGAAAGGAATAGTCAAGTATTCAAAGAGTCACAATACTATGGCTATATTATGGAGAGAATACTCCATAAGCAAGTGTCATATACAATCACAATCATTACTATCATATACTTTTGTAAGAGAAAAGAGGAGGATTAAAGCTTGTATACATTTTGAAAAATTAATATTGTAAGTTATAATACATGCTTAGTACATGTTAATTAAGGCTATTACATTTATATTGCTACATATTATTGAATGTTTTTTGAGTTATTATAAGCCTGATTTTACATATTAATTTCCTCATTTGTTAGGTTTTGATGTAATGAGCACCGGGAGATAGCAATCACAAGATGTAGAATAATATGAAAGAAAGTAAATTTTCTAGATGACTGAAATATGTTGTAAATAGAAATCATACAAAAGTATACAATGTAGCTATGGATGAAATGAACACTCCATTAATAAAGCTACTGAACTACATTGTACCCATCACCATTGGATGGTGATGTACACAAAATTGTACTATGCCCCTAAGCTACACTATTTGACTATGTCTCCTGAATCTATGTGTATCTAACAATGAGGCCTTTCTTATATAGGAAAATAGATACCTTGGCCAACACTCTACCTAGATGTGTAAGGGACAACTTGCACATATACAACTTGCACATTGACACTTGTGCATTTATTACATTGCATGAAGTAACTAGATAACTTCCCCCTAAAGTAATCTAATGTCTTAAGTATGTACCTTGGAAGATATATTTACATAACCCAAATAATGGAATAAACTCTATTTATAACAATAATATTCTACTATTATATTTATATTGACATTATTATATTGTGGCTATATTATATTTGATCTTGTGATACATAAATTGTGATATTTGTGGTCGTATTAAAGCTTAAAAAGCCATCAAAACCCTTTACTATTGAAGAGGAAAAAATACTATGACCTCAAAAGGTAGAAAAATGAGGGCAAGTATTTTAAAAATTGGCTAGACCAACAACTGTATCACCCTACACTTAGTAATGACCTCCCTGGCACCCCAATTCAAATTTATAATTTCAAATTCTTAGACATGTTCTCCATGTTAGCCATCATATTTAGATTACCCATAGATAGAGAATTCTATGACTATTCTATTGACATGGTGTACACCATATCTAATATATATTATTATGATGAATCTTGCTTTAACCAGTCAAATAATTTTTTTTTTTTATTGGGCTAGATTCTTGTATGAAGGAATGCATGAGCAACTCATGTAGTTATAGATTACAAAATACCGGACCTTCTGGTACCCTTCGCACTTGGCCTAGCTATTTTTGTATAACACAATTGAAAGTATGTCATGGATAGGTGTGAACAAACTAAATGGCAAAGGTATAAAAATGGTAATAGTGGATTGGACACCCCTAATTAGGACTTTTGATACTTACGATGATTTTAGTAGAGAATTCTTAGGATCAACATTGAAGCTTATATATGGAAAAGTTTCCCTATTACATCATACAACAATTGAGAGATTACAAAGCCCTCAATTAGAATAAAGAGATTGATACTTCTTGACATAGGAAACTATGATAAGGTTGTATGGTTTTGTGGAAAATACTTTTTGCTATCGTATTTTATCACTGACTAGGTATTCACCATGGAATATTACTAGCAAGTAGATGAGATAAATATAGATTTTGGTGCAAGCATAAATAAATTCAACACATGTGATTATCCTTTTAGTTTTGATTTGATTACACTAACAATGAAAGGGCAAGAAGAAATTCTAGAGAGTAAGCTTGAAAAGCTTAAATTACATGTAATACCACATAAATAGAGGTATGATCCTTTTGGTAAATTTAAAAATATATTTGTAGACTTGAACAAATGTAATCTATCAATATTTAAGAAGGTTAGTTGACCTGACATTGAACAAATCCAAAAGAATTATGATGAAAATATGCTAAAATATAATTTAAGAAAGATGCAAGAGTTACCTCCCTAAAGGGACTTCTATGAACTAGAGTGCTATTATGTTCTAGAGAAATAAAAAGAGTATGTACTGATTCAAGATAAAATAGACTCTATGGTAGAAAAAATAGGGTGCAAAGAAGGTACAATTATGGAATGGTAGATTTTAGATGTGAGCATGAAACTCAAAATTCCAAGTACCCACTATCAATGGATAAAATATTTTTATAGAAATATGAATCAAATATAAATACTTGGAAGCCCAAGGAAGAATAGCTTAAAAATATAGTTGTTTACAATGAAGGTGAGGGTGTACAAGAGGAAGAGCCTCCAACATTGGAAGAAAAGGAAGAAATAGGAGTTGAATAGAAAAGCCCTAGAGAAGAGCACATAGAAAGGAATGTATCAATTTTGGAGGAAGGAAAAGCTAGTGATGATACTGTAACAAACCCAAAAAGTTAAACACTTAAAGAGAAAATAATGAAATCTACTTAATAAAATTTAACTATTGTCTCAACTGAGTTTCAACAAGAAAGATATCTAATAGGGTCCAAAATAATTGGCAAAATGGGATGCATTGGAGGAAGTCTAGAAAAGGTAGCCATTGGATCACAAGATCTTTCCAAAATACAACAATGAACTCAAAATATAGCTTTGGGAGCTCCATTTTCTAAATTTCCTATTATTGAAAATAAAATAAAGAGGAGAAAATTATCCATGCTTAAACCTCCACTAGGGGTAGCTCCTACATTAGTATGAAGGGTACTGGAGCATCAAATCCACCTAGAACAAGAGACACCAACAAAAACTATATAGGAGTTGGACCAAGCCACCAAAAGCAATGAAGGATTCGATGTAAGTATAAGGTTATACCTACAACAAATGCTAGGAATGCAATTGTCAAATCATTCTACTATAATAAAAGAATAAGAGATGAAAAAATCCCTCCATATTTGTTTCCTATTCTTCAACCCATATTTCCAACATTACAACCTACAAATTCCATCTACAATTACCATTAAATGGCTCAATAAGATGAGCTAAAATACATAATACTAGTGGAAATATAAGTTACCAAGGCAAGTAGAAGAGCAAGCACCTCCCAAGCTAATAACCATGGTTGATCCAACTACCTGTCAGCAATTGAGAGTCATAGCCATCCCAAAATTTAACAAGCCATAATTTGAAATGATGCCATATGATTACCATATAGAGACACAAGTAATACATATTGTTTGGCTACCATTAAAATATTCTCTATTTAGTGCATAGAATCATGTCAACACCATATACCTCTAGTATGATAGGCTAAAAGATAGATGCAATAATATGGAAGAAAAAATGAAGAGCTTGAAAGCAATGGTGAAAAAGGATAAGAATATGAAGAAATCCATAGAAAATAAAAAACATAGATTAAAAAAGATGAATATGAAGCTTCCAACTCCTGATCAGATATAGGAAAAAGAATAAATAAATCAAGTATCATCAAAACAATCCAAAATATGTAGTAGGAGTTAGATAAATAAAGAAAAAAGGCTCAGGTCTCCCACTTCTCCAAAGAAATATTGATACAAACAAAGAAAGAGAGTCAGAGCAAAATCCTTCATATTTCTCTTGAAATGTATCCAATCATTAACTATTTGCACTTCAGCATAGGGGTCAAAAAAACAACAAAAAAGGACCTAGTAAAAGCTTAAGCTAAACTCGAGGGTAAAATAAAACAAGCATAGGCTTTAATTAATTTTGCCAAAAGAAGATTCAAACCAACAATAAGGGTTGTAGCAAACAGGGAATGAAGTGCAATGATGTATGTCTGTCAAAATATAATAAAAGGAAACAAACTAGTTCAACAAGGATGGGATATGATAGATAGACTATAATAGAAGGCAGTAAAAGTGATAGATCCAATAAAGGAAGTCAAAGATATTGGATTTCTAGGTTTTTAGGATGAACTTCAACTGTACACCAGAGAAGATTTCTAGGCTCAAATAGAGGCAATGGAAAATGATAAAGAAGAAATAAGTTAATGGCAATAATTGATTAACAAACCCAAGTGCTTGAGTTCCTAAGCATGCTAGCTATGATACAAGATAAACTCTAAGAAATGGGTAGGAGGTATGACGATCCTTCATATGAAAAAACCTACCAATGAAGAGATAAAATAAATTCAACAGCCTACTCCAGAGGCATGGGAAATGGTCTGTCAAGTGCTCTAGAAAGTGAAGAGTGTCCTAAGGGCTAAATAAGAAGAACAAGAGACTGGGAAAGAATAATTGAATGAAGTTTTTGAGACCCCTACCATCAATAATATAAGGACAAAAGATGGCTAGAAGACACTAGACACAAGAGTAGGGAAAAATATTTTACTCCTAAAGCATGATGCTTCAACACTACAATAATAAAATAAATATAAGGTATCCAAATTAGGGAAGATATGTTGGTAAAATACCATTAGTCGTCAAAAGGGAAACACAAAAAAATACTAGCTACACAGAGCTAATTTGTTTGAAAAGAGCACCAACTCAAGAAGAGGGGCCCAACCTTCAAGCACCTAGAAAATTTGGCCAAGTATAATCCATTCCCATCTCACCTTTGCATATGCATCATTAATAACCTCCATTTATCCTCTAGTAATTCACATATCTACTGTACACCACCCAATATCACCAACCTATCACACCCTTCCTCCTTATAACGGCCCTCCATTACATCGATTCAATGATTTGATAACCTTTTTATAAATTTTTAACTCCATAATAGATGAGATAAGGCTTTCTAGGTCCTCAATTTTTGGAAAGAAAATATCCCTAGGAGGTTCCAAGAAAGTAGGTCAAATTCGTGTCCTAATTCATGAGTTATTTTCATTAGAATATTGCCTAAGTCCCATTGAATAAATATGCCCTCAAAGATATCTCAAAATCCCAAGCTATGTGTACTCTAACCCAAAAACAAGTCTCAAAGTGATTAGGTACTTCGTGATTAGGTACTTCCCCAAAAAGTGACTAAGTCCCAAAATATATTTTGAAATTGTGAAAAGAAGGAATATAATTATTCCAAAAAAAATTTGACAATAACATCAGCATGGCATCTCAAAAGTTAAAAATATGCAAATATGCATCAAGTGAATAAAGTCAAATTTATCGATGACAAAGCAACACATCTTTGGTATCGGTCAAAGAATGTACCCTCATCCTAAAGACATAATGGAATGATCCTAGGAATATTTAGGAGATGACATCAACACCCTTGCATCAAAGTCCAAAAATGCATAGAAGGTACTATGCCAAAAAAAATTAAAACTACCATACAAATATGCTGATGAAGCCAAGAGTGCACAAAGTTGGGAAAACCAAAATACTAGCTAGAGATGAATAAAATTAGAACTTATCCAAAAGTGATATCATTAGACTATTCCAAAAGTTTGGATTTGATTCAAGAATTTCTCCAAGCAATAAATAAGTTCAATATCATCATGAGCCCAACTTTGATACTTATCATCCTAGAACATCCCTTTTAGAGCTACAATTACCTTGATGCCTTCCAGCTATCTAAGCTAAGACTGTTAAGCTCAAAAGTGACATCTATGGTAGATATTTGTAATGATACAACCATTTATAGAAGATAGTTGAAGATACACAAAGAAAATTTAGATACATTTTACATTCAAATGCAAGGAAAATCTGAATTGGCCACCTCAGTAGCACAAGCTTCCAAGAAGACCTTTTTCCAAGCTATTTGTCTAACAAACTATAGCTATAAATATTATGCTACAAGATTCCAAGGGTAACTTATAAATTGAGGACTAGACCTTGAAATAAGGGTCAGCTCTGTATCAATTTGCCTGGATGTATGCTATATAATTTTTGCTAATTAAAGGAAAGTGAAAGTTGTTTAGCCTCTATTGCAATTATGATCACTTGTTTTTATGAATGAATGGTTATGTTTTAATTAATTTATATTACACTATGATTGGTTTATTCTGTTAAAGCAAATTCTACATTTTGGATTGTTGATTGGATTTCTTTTCATTAAGACTTTAGAATGATTAAAATATATAATATAGTTAGATTAATCCTATTATGCATTTGATATTGGCTGGTATGTTAGGCTTCATGGGAAATTAATTAAATTAAAATTTTATGCAATGACTATCCAATGTTGTTATGTTATACCCCGTCCATGTTTTAGCAATATCTCCTAACCCTTACTCCTTTCTAACCCTTTCATTTTTCACTTTTATCTTAAACCCTTGTTTTAATTTTCTAGGTACTTCAAGGATCCAGCCTTCTTTGGAGGTTGAGTTGAGATAAATCCCATTCATCCAATGTTGGCTAAAGTCTAGGGTGCTCTTCATAGACTTATAAATATTTTACGCCAACAATAATATGCAAGCAAAATTAGTTTACGTTTCTTATGGGACAATAAATTGGATACTTATGCCTACTCCATTTTTGGTTCTTGCACCATCAAACTTTAGCCATGCTTTATTAAAATTTTGTTTGCTAGTAGGTTAGAGCCAAAATGTTATAATATCCTCATATCAAGTAATTACCTAGCTCAAATTCCTTTAAGTTTACCTTTGGATCCTCATTGTTCTAAAGTACACTTATAATCATGTTTGTCTTGGACATCTGATAATCCTTTAAGACTTCACCATATATAAATTATAGTATTTCATTTTAATATATCATGTCAAATTCATCCAAATTTTATAGTAAGTAATTATATGGAGGTTCATTTTCAATTCAAATCATATTTCCATCTTGTGGCATTTCATGTAGGTATTATTCATTGCCAAGTACTCATCCCCAAATACCTTGTGTGTACATTCTCTCAACAACATGTAAAAATACAAGGGAAAGTCAACTACGCTTATATCCTAGACTACCATTAACTTTAGATGCTTTGTAATGGTTATGATAAAATCCTTTAAAACTCCTATGATGTTCACCTTTATGCCATATCCAAATTATATGCCTAGCCATCTTGGTATAGGGTAATCCTATCTCTTCAAAAACAACCTTTGGAATCACTATTACAATTGATCTTAAATTGACTGAGCAACTATCAAGACCCTATCCTAACACAAACATTGTTATCTACTTTTCTAGTGTTGGTGTATGTTTGTACCTTGGTTGCCTAGTATGTATGGGCCCATTATTATGCAACCTTTACTTTTATTATAGTGATGATTTAGGAGCTCAAGTATCCTCTTTCAAATGGTCCAACCCTTGAGTATTAGAGTTATGATGTATAAGAGTGTATATAAGGACATGGGTACAAAGTAGAATGCATCTTATTTTTTTCTCAAGTTGTATTAGAGCTCTCCTTCCAAGGAGGTTTCCCCCTCGAAGAGGCCTAGAACATCTATTTTCTCCTGCTTGAGACAATCATAATTGGGATGGGGCTAGGGTGTGTGAAACTTTCACTTAGGGCATTGGATTTCAGATCCACAAATTACATTACAGAGCTGACTCCAAGCTCTTTTCAACATTTAACTACACAACCTCATTTGATTTAATTCTATGTAGTAATTTTATATATTACATAGGTATTTTTATCAAACATAGAAAAAATAAGAAAGAGCATCCTTAGCATTAATATTTGTATCCTTCACATTTAGCTTAGGTAAATTTTGCCTTTTTTGCATCTTTAGAATTGCCTTTCTCACATTGCATAGGCACAACACAAAAAAAACAAAAATAAATAATCACACACTTGCACCACATTTTTATACAAGATTTTGTGAGGATAACAAATTGACGATGTTGGATTTCATCACCAACTATCGGTTGCAATCAGTGATGTTGAATTTCATCTCCAACCGTTGATTGCCCCTAGATGCCATAGCATACCCCATGAGTGGTTTTTTGGACTTCATTGCTAAAATATCCCCTACTCTTGATATTCCTTCAGGGTTGGTTAGGTTAAACACCCTTGTTGACAGGGCTAAATAATTAGTGAGTGCATAGCTATCATTTTTATCCAAGCCCGATTGAGGGTGAAGTGAAATCTTGGGTAGGCTAGTAGTAGGACTTAGAAAATGCATCCTCTCTTGGGAGGATAATTTTATCCCCTTAGGATACCTAAAGCCACAAAAACCATCCTAGGAAAGCATTTTCAATCATTTTTGTACCACTTCTCATCAAGGAGGTGAGCATAAATACAACCTTGTAGATTGCATTCAACCATACACCTATAGTTATTAGGTTCAGGGTACATCACACACACCACAAAAAAAAAAATTAAAATCACAAAAATCAAAGCCAAAAACAACCAAAAACTAACAAAATACAAAACACAAAACACAAAACAAAACAATGCACGTTCCTTATTATCATTCTTCTTCTTATTCACCTTAATCTCAACCTCCACTCATCCATTATTACCCCTTTGTGCATCCAGTGCCTACCCATGATATCCACCAACACCCCCATGTCTCATATAACACTCATATACATCAAAAACCACCACCCCCTCAAGGTTCCTATTTCACCCACGATACATAATGGAATTCTTATCCATCAACTATCCATACATTCCCACCTTGAACTATATATAAATGGCCATCGATATAGATGTAAAACCCTCAACCATTACCCCATAAATACCACATACCACCAAACCAACCTCAACATGATCCCAATACATATTAGCCTCCCCCTCATCAATACCAATATCACCCTAATCACTACCAACAACCATCAACCTCCACCCAACCCCCCTAAGATTATGAGGTTTCTCTCTAATATCGACAACCTCAACATCCCAATAATCAACCCCCTCCTATGCAATATCAACCACCACCCAATCAATATCAACCACCCCCTACATATCATCAACCCTCCAACTACCAACCACCCACAAACCCAACCAATGCTTATAATCAATCTTATCAATTGATCAATATTTCTCAAGTGCCTTCCACAATTTCATACCAATCTTACCCATAATACAAATCTCATCCATATCATTCATACCCCCTTCTTATCAACCTCAACATTTGGTACAACAACCTTCATATCAACCCTAGTTGCCAATATTCCAACCTCAATAATCTCCATAGCGACCTTCATATCAGCTCCAAATGCCAACATACCAAGCTATACCACCCTTCAATCAATTGTAAAACCAACCTGCTTCCCACCCATACACATTCCTCCTCAGCCTCCTCGTAACTTCATGCCTATCTTAGAGCCCTTGTTAGCCATTTTACAAAAACTTCTTGAGGCACAGATGATCGCGATCCACATAAACCCAAATCTAGAGGGTATAGCTAAGATCACTCTTATGTATTCCATTTACAAAGGGGTCTTGAGCTCAATTATTGTTAACAATTCTAGAACTTGGTACAAGATATGATTTATCGAGGGGCCATTATTGTTTATAACCCTTTAGCCCCTCTTAACCAAAACCTTAGAAATTATCAAAATTCTTTACCACAACATGGAACCACACAACACAATGATGCATTAACTTCTACAACCCATCCAAAGTAAGTTAATCATATCAATAATATCCCATATTACCAAGTTTTTATGGGAATAATAAATTATGACCACTCCACTCCTGCTTCATCCATCCCCTCTACCATTCCTTAAGAGCATCAATCTTGGGAGTAGTGCACTACCCAATACAACTTTCAACTAGTGAATTCTCCTTCATCTAATTTTGCATTCACCATAGTACCAATTATTGAATCAACTTCCTCCTTAGCTTCATCTTATATATCATACGCTACATCTAATAACCCTTATTTTTCTACTATCACATCATCTTCTCAAGCTATTCCATACAATTCTTCTAATTTATCATCCTCTCAATCTAAATCACCATACTCTTCATCCACTTTGTTGAAGCTCTCATCCTCTACTATTGTGATTTGTACTTCTTCCAAGTTTCCTTAATCAAAGTCTCACCTCCATTCATTCAACCAAGTGTCCCCTCTTGTCTCTATCCAAATATCTAGTCTTGGCTCTGGGGAGTCCTTTGTCCATACAATCACTATATATCCACTAATATCAAGTCAGTTATGGATTTTGGCCCCCCCTATGACACCCCCATAAATATTTGGTACTATCATCCCCACTCATTCTTCCACCAAGTATACTGACTTTGTCTATGGGGTCTTCAATGCTTCCTCTAAGCCATCTATTTCTATCGAGTCTACAACAACATTTTGTGGTACCATTAATTATATATCCAATTTGTCCTTTGTTATAAAATATTTTCAGCATATCAATTGACATATATTTAGCCTTGGTCAATATAAACAAGATTCACACTCTATCGTTGATCCTTCCTACCAGGTACCAAAGGACAAATTAGGTTTAGGGTATCATGAAAACGCATTGATACTCCTCCTTGGGAATTACCTCCAATGTCTTACTATTGATTCTATGGATTATGATTCTGATGGATCTATCCATCCTGATCATGATCATTTACTTCTTCTAGAATTAATCCAAGTCGTAACCATACATGATACCTCTGATGACAAGCAAATCTTTCATCCATACAATATTCCTCCACATTGTCTGAAGGATACTCCTCCTACCTCACCATGTAGCCCATATATGCATTACCATTATTCCTCCCCTCATGTCATGAATTATTTAAGGCCCTCATATTTAGTCCTAATGCATCATACCATTCCAACCATGTCACACATGCATTGTCACAAGAAGACTATGAACAACTTCTCACATCGATCCCCCTCATATCTTCCATATATTTTTCCAACACCTTCTCTACCATATCTTCTTCTAACACCATATCTACCACATCTTATTCCAACCCCATATCTACCACCTCTTCTTCCAACATCCTATTCTCTACCTTATAGCCTCACATGGACCAATGATCACAACTTCGCTACTCATCCTATCTCCTTCCTCCACCTCCTCAATATTCATGTCCTCATCATTATCACCTTACTTCTAACCAAATACCCAACCAATTCCATCCTATCCCAACCACCTCCACCTCTAAATCCACATCCATATAACATAAAATAGATCTTGAATCAACTTAGAAATATTGAGCTATAGTTGAGTCATCACAATATCTCTCCAACTCCACCTCCACCTGGCCTACAATAAATGTTGGATTGAATCACAAACCTTGAGCTACAGTTGCATCCCAAAGACATCTCTCCAACACTTTCTCAATCCTCTTCTACAACATATTCCTCCACTTCACTTTCATCTCAACCTTCCAATTGACCTCTTCCACTTTGTTCATCATGTACTTGGATGCCCCTATTGGAGCTATTATTAATAATCTATCAAAAGTTGCAAGATGCAAGAACAATATATTTACCTAAAATCCACCCTACAGACCCCAATAGACCTAAATCCAAGTCGTATAAGGAAGATCATTTTTGTGTTTGTCATCATCAAAAGGGGCATGACATCAAAGACTATCGATAGTTCAAGCGTCTAGTGTAAGACCTCCTAGATCATGGAGAACTAACATGCTCCTCACATGATCCTCTTAAAATGGCTATTTTCTTTATTAATTTCCTCCTCTTCATCAATTCATCTCTTCCATTCACTTGCACATTGCATGTAACCACCAATCCAATCCACCCACCTAAACCATGCCCATACCATACCACCATATCACTTGAGTTGGATGACACCTCCAAATAAATGTTGTCACGAACTTGATCAATCCACAATACCCATTCTTGGAATTAATTTTTGTCCAAGAACCTTTCCTAAGATCATCATGAACCCTACTCTATTGAGTCATAATGCAAAATTTCTTTTCTCAACACAAACTCTAATAAAATTTTATTTTCTACATGCCATGCCTATGTTTGTAAGGGTCCACATGCCTATCTTGCATCAAGGTGGTAAAATTTATTGGCCACCTACAATTTATTGTAGCATCATAAGGATACCTACCATATGGCTAGCTCATTGAACACACTCAAATATGCTCAACAGGTCTATCAACATCAAGGTTTAAAGATATGCATCCCTTTCATCATTTGGGCATCTCACATTGATCATAATTTGAGATATATGGTGAGAGAAAGAGATTGTGGGTTTGAGTTTACCATGATCACCATTTTTTAGATAAGGAAAAATGCACCATTGCATGAAAACAAATGAAATATCATGTAATATTATAAAATGAGTCCTTTTTGTACAATAGAACCCTTTGTAGGGTGTTTTCACAAAAATGTGATCAAAGGGAGGTAATGATCCCTTTTACAAAGAAAATGTGGTACCATCATCTTCTCCATACTATAAGTAAATGTTGATGGGTTTTTAGTGACCACCTATTTGATTTGATCCCTTTAGTTACCTACACATATGCAAACACCAAATCATCAGTGGATTCTATGTCAAACAACATGATAATAATAATAATAACAATATTTAAAATTGAAGTGCATATTTGTGTCTTGAGTCTAGATGAAATTTTGGTAGTATTTAGATATGTCACCGTGTCTTCATGAATTTTTTATAAGGAAAAGGAAAGGGTTATTTATAGGAAATTATGAAAGAGAGGGTGATTGAGAAGGTCTAGAAATGATTGCTAAAGTCTCAAAACCAACTTGTCCAAATTG
Organism: Wollemia nobilis; assembly: GCA_028583015.1. NCBI lineage: Eukaryota > Viridiplantae > Streptophyta > Pinopsida > Araucariales > Araucariaceae > Wollemia > Wollemia nobilis. Next base: position 11,093,763 of record JAQPPZ010000465.1, read on the forward strand.
TATAGCTTGTACGGTTTGCTTTGTGCACTATGTCAGTTTTCCAAATAGCTTGTAAAATCATAAAATCATATAGTTGTACAATCCAAATCATACAACATTTTACCTTGTACAATTTGGTACTATTTTAATCCACTGAAATAGGTTTTGCAAGTTGAATCGATTGGTTTTGTAATCGATTTACCCAAACTAGAAATTATTCCTTATTTGGTAGGTTTTGTATTGCAACTTTATTTCCAAATCGGGTAAATTATTAGTTTGTACAATTTGGTACAGCCGTTGTATAGTTTATACGAACCCTTGCTACAAATTATACTCAAATCTATTAGCCTACACAACCATTTATTTCAAGCCAATTTTTGGGATGTTTTTTGTGACAATTGCTCACTTCCTTCCAACATGCAAACCTTAATTCATTGGCAATAAATTACAATCATCAATAACATTTATACAAATTATACAAATAGATGGAAACATAACTGCATAGCCATAACTCATCATACAATTAATTCATATCCTCACACCAAGTCTATAGGATGACCAGAATCATTCATAATGCCATTCCATCAATTAACATAACAAGTTATTGCACCCAAACATCAAGAACACAACTTGCAACAACCAAAAGTACAATGGAATTTACAAAGACATGGAAACAAATATAATTTCTATTGTATTCAGATTATAAGAATTCTTGTACAATATATCCTTCATCATTGATCACAACAATAGGTTCAACAACCATAAACATCAACAATGAACAATATGCAACTCTACCATGAACAATCAATAACTCCATGAATGAATGAACATTTCCACTATCAAAAAACAACCTAAAAATTGAATGGGGGGATATATAATGCATGCCAAAACCATTATAAAGTGGTTTATGAGACATCACATTACTTACAACTGTCCTACTTAATTAAATTAAAATAATTCTTTACAAGGTTTTACTAAGTCTAATTTGTTTTTTATCAAATTCATCCCAAATATACATTTCACCTAATTTAATTGATATTTCACATCGTACATTTGCAACTTGGTATGTTTTACTCATACTTGTATGTTTTACCACTTGTGAATTTTAACCAAAATTGGGTAAAATTGGACAAAATTGTGCGAATCCCAAAAATTATTTCTTCTTCTGGGAGGTGGATTTGCTACCTACACTACATAGGAGAACCAAGACTCCAAATCTAAAATCCAAGTAGACAAGACATCTGGATCCCTTGATCCATCATATAATTTGACCTCACATTTTGCCTTGTTGGAAAATTTGTTATAAATTTTGACATCACCAAGAGTCAACTGGATAGTAATATATTTCACTTTATCCACCAAAACATCTACTACAATGGTAAGATTTGCCATGTTTGTTTGGAGGTCAAAAGCCATTTGATGATGTGTATATGCCAGACTAGGAGGAATCTAATGTGGTTGTGAGAACTATCTAGGCAATTTATTAGGACAACTTGTGAAATTCCTAAAGCAAAAATTGACCTAGATTTTCAATTTGTCTTCCAATTTACAAAAAGGGGCTATTATAGTGCTTTTACAAAAATGGCATTAGTTTTACAATTACAAAAATTACCCTTCAATTTGAAGTGGTAAAATAAAAATTAACATTGATATTCTAAAAATTAGCCCTTAAAAGTTGCAAAAATTTAGCTTTGGAGGCAAAAATAAATTTTGAAAATGGTGAAAATTTCAAATTTTAGTAAAGAGAAATTCACCTTGCTTTGGTGCCAAAACTCAAATTTGAATTTTTGAAATGGGCATAAAATTTTTCTTCTGTAGTAAAAAAATTGGTTTTTCAACTTCGATCAATGGGTAACTCCTCGATCAATGGTTGGTGCCAAATTTCCAACTAGGTTTTTAAGTTGTAGTAGTCTGCCAAGTGGTACCTAGCTGTGGCTCTGCCCTATGCATGAGCACGAGCAGGGAGTGACCAAATCATCACCCCTATTGGTGAGCATTGGCAGTTATCAAGCCCTATTTGGCCTCCCGCAAGGCCAATGTGGGATATATCCCACTAGAACATAAAATGAACTCCCACTAAAATTTGGTGTAATCGGCCAATGAAGTTGTCACACAAAGTCTGTGTAGGTCAATAATCTATCGCAAAGTCAAGCGACATAAATTCCACCAATTCAATGAGAACTGAAAGGATTCCAAGTGTCCAACAGAGGCCACAATCACCTCTAAGTTGTGTGTGGGCACGATGAGTATGACCATTGCAAGGTGGTAACCTCAATAGGTTAGTATTGGAGCTTATAAATTGTGCCAAAATCCATCACACAATATGTGGGACAAAGATCCTTGGAAAAAATAAAATTGTTTTGTTTCCTTCTTGCATACGAAAACCATCAACTGCACTAGAAAACTGTAAGAATACACCTGAATATCAAAAATTGTCTTGAAATATTATTGTTCACACTGAAAACTAAGAAAAGTATGCCAAAAATCATGAAACTTCACCAGGATCTCAAATTTTCATCGAGAATTTGAAACAAAGAACAAACTTGTCCGTTGGGGTACCAAAACCTACCTGAGTTGTGCCCATAAAATAGATACCACTATGCATTCATCAATGATTGTGTAAGGGATATTCTCATCGTACATGTTAGTAGCACCATGTGTTGTAAATAAAATAGGATAGGAAATAGGGTTGAATCTTGAATATTACTAGATAGTTTTAAAAAAATTGAGTTTGATTAATTTTTCTCGCCTACGAAAAATTCATTTGGCCACCAACAAAAATCCTTCTGCACCTATGATTTCTTTTTTCTTGTGTGATCATATGTGCTATGAAGTTATTTGGTGTGCTGCAAATCAAAATGCTTCCTTGGCCTCTTCATGGAACGACTCATCTTTCTATAACCGGGAGTCACCAGAATGAGGAAAATTTTTAGATTTTTTTTGCAATGGTTGTTGTTGGTTTCTCTGGAAAATAGGGAGCTAACAATATGTTGTCTCATGCACCTGTGATTGAAGGTTTTATATGGAGGACAATGACCAGTTATCACCGTTCGTAGGCAATGGTGCAGGTGTGGCCTACAATGTTGTAGGTAGCAATCAGTTAGGTAGTTATCGATATGATATTACAAGCTACCATACATTCAAGCCAAAATATCAGAAGGGAAGGTCATACTAGTAGGATGCTAGTTGAAAAAGAGAGGACTGATAGATTGTCGAGGTGACACGACCAATGATTTTGTTGTCAATGGTCGATCATTGACTGTCAAGAGGGCAGCTTGTGGAGAGGTCATCGATCAATATGTAGGGCCCACCTATGTGTTGAAGGTGACTAAATAGACAAAGACCTATTTTTAACTTAGAAAGGTTAAAATAAATATTAATATTAATAAAATATTAATATTTATGAAGGAAATTTGGCTCAAAATTAGAAAATTTTCATGCAAAAACAAAGGAAAACAATTATTTCTTTGATAGCCCTAGTGTTCTCTCGACAATGACTATCAATGGCTTTATTTTGGCCAAAAATTGGCCTCAAATTTGTGCAATTGATACTCAAATATGTCCTCCATTCTTCTCTTTGATCTTCAAAGCAGATATATTTTTCTTGCCTTCCTTTGAGTAAGTCTAGTTACCCTCTGATCTTCTATTAGGGGCATTTGGTGTAGGGGTAATCTTCAAACCTATGCCACCTTAGAAGATTCACAAAAATGATGCTATAGACTGGCCCAAGTCAATTCCTACCAAAAAATAGCCTAGGATATGGTGCACTAGCTGCAAAACCAAACTAGTTACCTAGCAATGAAGTTGGCACTTTGCCTCCCTTCTTGCAAAAAAACATTCCATAGGCTCTTATTACTAGTGATATGGAAATACCAAATATGAATTTGATTATTCATTATGTGCAATAGAATATATAGAACATACAAAGAATCACGTAGGTTATAATGGTTGTAATAATTTTCCATGCAAGGCCAACCACTTATAACTAAAATATATGCAAGGATAACCACCTACCAAACATGGATGCAAACAAACAACTAACTACTAGATGACAAAACATATCTCTAACAATCTAACTATGCATCCTAAAAAATAACTTTAGACACCAAATTACAGCCACTAATCCTCCATCCTAACCATTCCACCACCCACTTGTCCACCATACACCTTTCCCACCTTCAATTATTTGGCCCAATTCCACCTTTCCCGCCATTTCCTAACCCAATTGAGATTATTTTAATATTATTTTATATTATTTTGTATTTAATATAATATTTTATATTATATTATAATATATTTATTATAAAATATATATTTATAAACTCAATTAACCACAGTCATCCGATCCAATCTAATCCCCACCGTCCATCTTCATTAATCCATGCCACATCTAAAAAGTAATCTCAACCTTAGGATCTAATTTAATCTTAGCCACACGATCAAAAGTGTAAGGCTAAAACCCTAAGAAAACCCTAGGTTGGATTATAAATAAGGGCATTTGCAAATGCTCAAACCCTAGAACCCTGATATTAGAATTTGCATCTTGAGGAGATCATTGGTGAAGCCCTAGCGAAGCAGAAAGAGATAGAGCCCTGAAAATCCAAAGCCCTAGCTAGCCAATAGGACTTCTGCTATTCCAGCCATCCCCCATATCCATCCTTTCCACCTCTCCATCCTCCATTGTCATCGCCGCCACTTTCATCCATCCGTTGCATTCGTCGCATCCCCCTAGATCTGCTTCTGCAGATTTTACCCTCATTGCAGGTGCTCTCCCGAGCTTGCGAAGCTCGTTGTAGAGCTTGCCAAGCGCATGCCTGCCTGCTACATTGCAGGCTCACTCCAGAGCCTATGAAGCTCACACCAGAGCCTACCAAGTGCACGTTCGAGCCTACTATAACCACAAAAATGTGAATTAGAGCCTGTTGCATCATGCCATATGTTATCAAAACTACAACAACGAAATGAGGCATCATCACAAGCAAGGTATATCTTTATTGGTTTTATTCTATTACATGATTTGTAGATTTTGCATGCCATTTGATCTATTTTTAGTTAGGGTTTACTGATGTCTGAGGGTCTCACACTATGGAGCCCTCACAGGTGTTATTAATCCCTTTCTCTATTTTTGTGTATGCAGATCTATAGATTCTACATATTGTTGAATGATTGTTGAAGTTGGAGTGGTCCAGCATCGGATACCTGAAGCCCACTCATTCCGTTGGAAGTGAGGACACACTATCTGAAGACACTTCATTGTTGTAGCTAGGGTTTCGAAGAACCCTAGCATTTTGTAAATCTTTGTATCAAATACTCACTGAGTATAGATTGTATCAAAAGGAGTTTATTGGCTCCCCTCACTTATTGAATAAATCTATCTATTTTGTGCAATCTTGTGTTTATTTGGGTCATTTGATTTCTTTATTATTTAAGTGTCATGTTTTCATCTTCACAAATGGTGATCACGGTGGGACCCCACAAGGGTTTCATTATTTAATAGATCTACCTTGCTAACTTAATTTTATTTCTATTTGTTACAGGAATTTTTAGAAGTGTAGAGGTCATCGATTTCATTGCTAGGGTTTCGAAGCAGTCTGCAACACCTTCAGAGATTACGCAAGCATTCGACAGCATCTACAGATTACACAGGCATTCGAGAGAATCCACAGAGCATTCAAAAGCATCTGCATACAACCATAGGTGCTCTGCTGTGCCTACACAGGTGCCCAACCACACCTGGCATTGATTTGGAGTAGAGCTAAGGCTTCCAAGTAGGCCCCATAACCCTGGTTTACCATTTAGCGATTTACGTATTCTGCTTTCTGCTACTATTTTTTGTTGTTTCTGGGTTTAACACTAAGTAATATGGGAAAGAATCCTTAGCAAATTACATTTAGGGTTTGTGTGTGTTTAGTTACACAAAATTCATTTCTTGTTCTAAAGTTGTAGATCTAGGTGATTGTTTGCATTTGGAGTGCATATGAAATAGAAAAGCATCCTAGATTTTGCATTTTAGGGTTAAATATCACTTTAATTTTGCATATCTAAATAGGAACAACATCTTGATGCATAAAGTAATCCTGCCCTAGGTTGGCCCCTTTGGCAGAGAGGTGGACGAACCCTCCGGTTGCTCTTGTGATTTTAATCACTTGTAGGTAGGGGATTTTTAAGGGTGTACTCTGCGCTCTTTAGGTGAAATTTGTATCTTTGTGTTGGCTTCTGATTTAGATTAGTAAAGTTAGTAATATTTAATATTGTTTGCACACCATAGAGAACAAGAGATCTAATAAAATTAATCACACACACTTGCATGGTTCACATTTTTAATAGTAGTGGTTGGATTTCATCACCAACCATTGCTTGAGATTTGGTGATGGTGGCAGTGATTTCCATCCACCAATCTCTACCCTAGAAACCATAGGACTACCCTCGAGCAAACTTGTTGGAGGTCATTACCAACAAGAATCTCGTTGCCCTGGCCAGCCTTAGTTTTTACCTTTGTTTTATTTAAACAAGATTAAGTTACATCAAAACACACAAGCCAACAATTCTAAAAAGAATCTCACATTAACGAGAGAAAATAATTAATGAACAAGGTAAGCCACACACGGTGAAACCTAGGATTGATTGTTTTCTTTACTTTAAATTATAAAAAAAGTTTTTTTTAGTTTGTGTGATTTTGATAAACTTTGAATCTTTGGTTTAACTACTTTATGGTACTAACGAGACAACAAAAGAAAGTAATAAATCAAAGTAGTTTAATGGAAAACATTTCCCATGATCCCGCTACTTCGGTAGCCCCATCCAGTATGGTTCAGACTACTTTGTCTGGATCATCATATCCATCCCTATCTCAAGTAGGAACCCCTTCACACAATGTGGAGACAACCACCACCTACATAGACATGGACAAAGTGAGGGCCATCTACAAGTCTTCCAACTATGTCTTAGAGCCCCTTAGCCAAGAGGGTTTTGAAGAATCCGAATTGGCTACCGCCCACCTTACCCAAGGATATCATAATTCAAGTTATGAATATGGTATGCCTTCTTCCATGAGCCAACCACAACAAAGCCCAAGTGTTCCAAACACTTACCTCACATCCACCTATTCCAACCCATTGTATGAGGAGTATGTCAATGTTGCCTCACAAATCCCTAACCACCAAGTTGTCACATCAAATGCAACTTGCACCATACCCATGTCCTCTCATCCATCATCATCCACACCTCCATCATCTCACTTAGCCACCATACCCATGTCTTCTCATCCATCATCATCCACCTTCCCATCATCTCATCCAACCACAACCCCATCCTTTGATACATGGTCAAATCAAGAACTTACGGACACATTAGGGCTCATAAATAGGTTGCTTTCACAATGAACAAAAGGAAAACAACTAGTTAACATATACCCTATGACCCAAGTAATTCCAAATCAACATCCGCTAACCAATCAAAATCTAGCATGGGTTCCCCAACCTTCCATAGTGTCCATCCCTAATCCACCATCAATCCACACATCAACCACACCAATTACTATTGCCACCAACCAACCACACAACTCATTCTTCCATAAACATCCTCATCAATCATCCCCATCCCTCAACCATCAATCTTCACCACACACCCATCCCAATGCATTTCACAATACCATGTTGGTCACACCCCAACATCTACCATCCAACCCATCAACCAACCACCACATAATCCAAGGTCCTCATATTCAAGCAGAAGATCTTAGATTCCAGGCAATACAAAAGCAAATTGATCAGTTGATGCAAAATTCACTAGGAATAATGAGCCAAAAGCTCACATTAAGCCAACTGATCCATCAACCAATCCACCCTTCGGTACCATCACCACCATATCCGACAGATTTTACGGTACCAAAATTTGACAAGTTCAGGGGAACTGAGGATCCTAAGGAGCATGTGAGTTCATTTATCCATGTATGTTTTTGGATTAGCGATGATAATGCTCTTATGCTCCGAACATTTCCTCAAACATTAGGGGGAGATGCCATTGAATGGTACAATCAATTGCCTACACATAGTATTTATACTTTTGATCAATTGATAGATCTATTCTTGGAATGCTTCACCCTTAATATTAGAAAGAAGGTGTCCTTATCAGATATATATTATTTGAAACAATGGGATGAGGAACCTATCTATGATTTTGGAAACCATTGGAGGGCAGTCATAACCAAGTTGCCATTCTCCCTCCCAATGGAAGAAATTATCAAACTTTTTACCAAGAGTTGCTTAAAACCCATCTCTTGGATGCTACAACTCAATACTTATAGAACATTTGAGGAGGCTTTAGCACAGGCTAGTGTCATTGAGGAGATAAAAATCCAAGAGGGTGTCATTAAGCCTAAGAAGAAAGAATGGCAAAATAGGGGCCAATACCAAAATAATCAAACTGGCCAAACCAAATCAACACAAGCCTCAACGGCTAACACAACTAATCAAGTCAATCAAGTGGTCATGAGCCAGCCTGTAATGGCTCAAAAGCCAGTGCAACAACAAATTACCTATCATGCGGTCCCATCAATAACCCAAGCACCAATGGTACAAAACACAATGCCAACTATGGAACAACCTACCCATCGCCAATTCAATCGGCCCCAACGTCAATACACTCCTTTAGCGGAATCATATTCATCCATATTTCGAAGGTTGTATGAGACCAATAAATTAGCCTTGCCAGAAATTAGGCCCGATGATCCCACCAAAAGGTCTAAAAATTATAGAGAGCACTTGTTTTGCCCATACCATCGACAAAATGGGCATGATATCAATTCCTGCCATATGTTCAAAAACATAGTGCAAGACCTCATAGACCTAGGGGCCATTAACGTGGATAACCCCTTAGCTCCACAAAATCAAAAATTTGGGCATATATCAGACACCTCTACCTAACCATGGGGAGGTCCAACATAATGTAGGAGGTAACAATCAACAACCACCTCCTAATCAAGTAAATCATGTCCAACAATACCAAAACTTTGTAGGAGCAAGTCCATGTGGTCACTAGAGGGCAAAGGCAAAATCAAAAAAATGCTCAACAACCTTCGAACCCACCTCCCATCCAAACATCACCAAATCCATCTCCACCAATCAATCTATCCAATCCATCCAATCAGCCCATCCTTCATCCAATAAGGCCAGTGGTAACCTTAACCAGCCGGTTAACCACTAGTTTGAAAATGGCATCAGCCAAGATTTATTTGTATGAGCTTATCCAACAATCCCCTAGGCATAGAGAAGCTTTAATGGAAATACTCAAGTCAATTGAGTTAGAATCCCAAGACTCTAATGCCTTCAACAACTTTGTAGGGAGTGTTAGAACGTGCATGGAGCCATCAATTACCTTTTATGACTTTGAGGTAAAATCAATGAATTCAGAATCAGTAGACCCTCCATTGCACATAATGGCCCTAATAGACAGAAAGCCATTCAAAAGAGTCCTAATTGATACCAGCTCATCAATCAATATCATTACTACCACTGCCCTTATCCACCTCAAATTACCTCCATCCCACATTTCCAAATCATCATTCACCCTCAAAGCATTTAACGATGCTTTGTGTACCACAATTGGCACTATTGTTTTACCTATAGAAGTAGGGGCCAGAACATTGCACACCATGTTTCACATCTTGGAAGGAGCCATGGCATATAATATACTCCTTGGTAGACCTTGGATGAGGGAAATGAAATGTGTTCCTTCAATTCTCCACCAATGCTTGAAATATGTTCATGATGGACAAGTCCATTGCATCCCTACGAGATGTCGAACCTTTTAAGTATTGTAATTTCATTTCAAATCCTTATGAATCCATGTTACCTTCCACCCATTTATTCTTGGCACCATCATCGAATCCATCCACATCATCTCTTAATCCACCTTCTTCCAATCCATCTACATCCTCTTCTAAAGCTCCTATCATAGAGGAGCTACCCATCACATCACCTCCTCAAACATCCATTTCTTCTTGTACATGTGGTCACAATCAGTCTACTATTAGCACATCGTACATCACATCTATCCCTTCTTCTACAACCACTTCTTCTATTTCATCATTATCCCATCCTCCATCTTCTAATTCCACACCGCCATCCAATCCCACTCCATCGACCGATGTTTCACAAGTCAAACTCTTAGATTGTGACATATTTAATTCACCACCACCCATAACCAATCCAGAGCCATCTGAATCCCCACCATCAACCATGCCAGCCCAAGTCAAAGTCCACATCACCAATCCTAGTATAGGTGAATATGTGGTCCAAGACGTCACCATCACACCCCTAGCCATTCCAACAACCAAATATTTTGGATGTCCTCGAGACCGTTCTTTATCCATAGGTGTTGTTTACGACATGAGTGCAGCTCCAAATAACATTAAATTTATTTATGGAGGGTTGGATTGCTCAACTAGGGCAAACCCACCCGAAGAACCACAAGAGCCTAGGCGTGCCAATATACCTAACATAGAGGATTTTCCTGCTCGCTACTTTAACATGTTCAATTGGCAAGGTCAAGGTCTAGGTTCCCATGAGCAAGGGATGCATGATATTTTAGAGGTCCCATATAGAGGTGCCCATGATCATTCTGGTTTAGGCTATACCCCGTTGTCTTCCACTGCTTCTCTTGAGCAAGCCTTTAAAAATCTTAGCCTCAATGATGAAGATCACCCCATCCACCCATTACCCTCAACATCTTCTCTTGAACAAGCCCTTCAAGAACTTTGCATCGACGAAGTAAATGAGGATGACCCCATCAACTTCTCATATCCTGTCTTTGATTTCGATGATGAAAGTTATGAAGAATTTGAAGTCATGTCAAACGCTTCTGATGATTCTGAAGAGGAGTCACATCCCATTGTCCCCATCACCCAATAGGAAGAGTTTTACCTCCGAATGTTCCCCATCCATCATCCCATATTCTACCTACTTCTTCCACAAGAACAAGTGGACCCACCTGGTAATCCACCTTGAGCCACACACATAAGCCAAGAAATGTAACATATGTACATATTTCAAAAAAAAAAAAAAAAAAAAAAAAAAAATGTGTTGCTCATGTTAATGCCATGTCTATTATAGGGATAACACCATTCGACATCGGTTCAGCTCCAATCATTCCATCCATTCATCCATCCAAGCCACCCTTCCTTCCACTAAGTCAATATGAATCCTATTGACTTATTCACCCTACTCCGTAATCCATACGATCTGGCTAGGCCAATTCCAATTGACATTAGCCTTATTGACTTGGACCGGATTTCCTCCCCACCCTCCTTTTTGGAGCTCATCCTATCCGAGGAACTGCTAAGGGCTTCAGCCAACTATATTCCTCCTTCATCGCCACATTCACCCACATCACCTTCCACTAGAGGTCCCGAGGTCTTTCAGGCAGAGTTAGGCAATGATAAGCAGGAAGAATTAGATGACACCCTAGACTATCCTGACTGGCTCTCAAGACTTCAACCATTCTTCTCCTCTCCTCATCCAAGCCTAATACCCATTCGTAAGCTTAATGGAGCAATACACATTTGCATTGATTTTTGAGACCGATCTTAGCTCTTCCTTATCTGGGGGTCCTCTTCTATGCATGACTATTTATCTTTATATATATATATACATGGCTTTTAAAAAAAAAAATTCACATAGGCATGCACACATTGCATACATTCCATTTGCATTTACATTTAAGCATTTGACATGCATCTTCACTTTTTGCATTCATACATTGTTTCATTCGCATACATTAAATCATACATATTCCATTGCATTATACAATTTCCATTTACATATCAACACTCCATTGCATTAGGCATATACATTTGCATTCATCCCATCCCATGTTCAAAGATCTGACATAGTAATGATGATATGGCCATAAACAAAAAGTCAAGTTATAAAAATTGGGGGTACCTAGTTTGAAACAATCATGCAACTTTTGCAAAATACATAAGCCAACAATACCATATGCCAAAATCACAAAGCCCAGGTTTTTAGTCACTCAGCCATTTCTAGTGTAGCAAGCAACCTCCAAACGGATGTCCGATTTTCTTTAGGACCAAAACACACTTTACATACTAATAAAGTCTTGAGCATTGCCGATTGATTTCGAATACAATCCTGAACCAACCACATTTCCTCACATCTTAAGAACATTATGAGATAGGGGGGGCTAGTACCATCCTTGGGTAGTACCTCGGGGTGAAAGGGAGATATCCCTCACTTGTCCCATCATGCAACATAGTCCAAAGCAAAAATAGTGGTTTTCACCACTATCGAAATTCCTCCAAACATAAACATAAAAACATAGAGTAGTAAGGATAGGGTCAAAATTCTCATCACACTTCGGTTGAGAATCCGATTCCCCAAAGCTCTATACAAATCAACAAATTCAACACCTACACCCTCGATCCCTAAAAGTTGTAAGGATCGTACTATGTTTCCCTTAGAAAGTCATGTAGTCATCCCCAAGGCCTAAAATATCAATCCCATTGGACTATGGAGTGAATCTCCACCGGGGCTATAGACGCTTGACTGGTAGTGGAGTAAGCTCATGCGAGGTGACATGTCTCTCCTCCAAAAAGGGAGACCTCTGAACGCACATAAGGACAGGCTAGTCTCAGGTCATCTCCATAACAGGTCATGCCTAACTTACTCATAATGGGTTAATGAACCTCACATGCACACACACTGGTACTTGATTGGATAGGGTCATTGTCATGCTCAAGACTGGGTAATTGAACCTCACTCACACACACATCTGGTCCTAAAGAAAGTTAGACAACTTAGTGAGTTTGGTTGATAACACTAGTATGTTTGAGTCTTTGAAAATATTTTAGTCTTTCATATCAACATCCATATCTTCTTCCATATCAACATCCATATCTTCTTCCATATCAACATCCATATCTTCTTCATTAAAATTCAAGTTGCAAAAATGCCAACAAATTAGGTACCCCCGATTGCCAAACAATGGACAACAAAAATGGCCAATAAAATTTTTGAACTATAAAAAGATCATTCGAACACTATGCATTCCTCTCATATAAGTGCAGATTCATTATACATTTACTTGCATTAATCATCCATAACACATGTCATTTAGTTGGCATTAATCATCTACATAAACATCATTCATATACATGTCATTTAGCTTGCATTAATCATCCATATAGGCATTATGCATACACATCATGATTAGCCTACATTAAGCATCCATAAAACATTCAACACAAATTGCATAAAACATAAAAGCATTCACACAAAATATGACACAAATATATAAAAGGCCATGTATATATATATATATATAAATCGCATATACAATGAATGCCAAAAAGGCTACAAGGGAGCACCAAGGCTCATATACAAAATAGTGCATCTAAGCACTAAGCTAATGTCCATGAGAGGACCCCTGAGACCTAGTAGGAGCCCTCGACCTAGTACTCTGCCTAGACTCAGTATGCCTAGATGGCTCAGCCATAGAAGAAGAAGGAGGATCCGACAATGTAATATGGTTTTGCATACACACATCCTCCAAGGAATGTGCATATGCCTCACTAGCCAAAGATATCGTAAGTCCATCTGATATCGATGCTCCTTCACCAACATCTCTGCCTGAAGCCATGTGACCGTAGCCTGATCACTAGCCACAGCTGCCACCCGCTCCACCTCCAACCGAGCTATAGTAGCCTATGACTCCCTATGAGTCTCGAGCATAACCTCACGCTCCTCGCGAAGCTGCTCCAACTCCGCCCGCAACCTAGCCACCTCAGAGATCTCACCCATCCCCTCATCATCCTCCCTCTCCTCCTCAGCCAACCCCATATCCGATGTCTGTTGAGCCGATCCCCTTGACCATCTTTGACCCATCGATCGTTGAGCCCTCATCCTCTTTGGAGTCACCCCGACCCTGCAGCTACCGCCTCATCACCCGCAATCTTTGGTACCCATACTGGTTGGGCACCAAACCACTCCACATACTCTAGAGTCACCCCAACATCATCTACATCGGGGACCTCCATCTCCTCATCATCCTCAATCACCACTCACCATGGCTCTACACATGGCAACATCCCCTCATCTCGTCGATGTCGATACAACACCGGCTCATCTGGCACACCCTGAGGTAAGCCAAATTGCCTCAACACCCATGAGTACTAGAAGTACTCCACCTCCTCATCCCTTCGCCCAACCAACCATCGAGCCTACCTCACCCGACGTAGTTGCTCCCCATCACCATCCCATCGGGCTCCACGCCATGGCCTCCAGATCACATCCACTCGAGTCAACCCCGACCACATATCCCGATACCACTAGCTGGTATGCACCTCTCGACTCAGTTGCACCTCCTCTACCACTGCCCATCGCCTAGCATAAGGCTCCCCCATCTACCATGACTCACATGGCAACCCCTCGAGCTGAGCCACAGAAAAATGCTCCCAAGCCCAACACTATAGGAGGAAGCTGCATCCAATCCCCTTCCTCTCCCTTTGAATCACCTCATATAGCTCTTGGTATAACTACACCAATAAGGTAGGTGCCCATGCATACTCCCGAGGATCCATCAATAGATCACTCACCAATCCCAATAGGTTCCAAGGGAACCTACAACTAGTGCTATTAGGTAGCACTATGTTCGCTAATACGAACATGATCAAGGTTGGGAGTGCATCCAACTCCTTCACCTTGTACATGCTCAAATAGCATATACCCCCATCTCCCATCCAAGCCTCCCACCATCGATCCCCAAACATCCGCTCCATCTCCACCTTCTTGTCATGACCAACTACCACCCTCTCCCCTTCTACTGGAACCTTGAGAATGTGGTATACATCCTCAAGCGTAACAGTAGCCTCCCCAGTCGGCAGCTGGAACGTCCCCCTATCAGGGTCCCATATCTCTATCAATGATGAGAGATATCCCTCATTTGCCCTCACCACATCAAGCCTAGCCACACCCTCTAGGCCTACCCTACCCAACAACGCCCAATCATCAGTCGTCAACTTCTTCCTCATCCTAGGAATGAGAGGAGAAAACCGATGTCGAGGCTCTATGTCCCTCAACTACAGCAACAAACAATTTCATTAATACTATTACAAAAAAAAAATAATAATAACAAAAACATGCACAAGAGATAAAGTGTTTTTAAACATTACCGGGGCAAATGGTGCCTCAGCTCCGCCAACAACATTCGATCCCTCCGCCGCCATAGCTTCCGTGCAATTTCTCACTAGCCTCACTAAGCTCACACACCCACTCCACTCCTCAGACGCAGCTTCTCAAAGTCAGAAATGCACAAGTGAGCCTCACGATTCACTCAGAAAGCTATTTATAGCTTTCCCTAGTGCATTCATGGTGCAGGTCTGCACCTGTGGGACACCACAGGCACAACCATGTGCCTGGCAACAAAATGGCACGAAGACAAAATCAATCAAAATGGTAGCTTACCTCCTCCAAATTTCACCAAATTTCATCCACACATCATGCACATCCTAAAATCAGGTTTTGTAAAAACAGAAATTATTTTGCAAGCATAATTTTTGAGAATAAACCAAATCTTCAAAATACGCTAATTGAGGCACAAAATGCAACAAAACAATCCAAATTTTCACAAAACTCACATCTGATCATTCTGCATTATATTCTTCATCATCACATACAATTGTGCAAAAATTAGAGTTAAACGAACCTCGTATCTAGTAGGTTATTCTATAAACTTGGTGATTGCAGTGATGGTCATCCATGCAATTCGGTAAGATGAATAATCTACAATAAGGACATTTGACAATGATCATCATCCATTATCACATCATCAAAGATCACAATCACATTTGGCACCTCACATTTTGAGTACAACTTTGCCAAGAACAATTTGCTCAAAGGCGGTCATTGATGCCCTTTTTCGTGGGGCACGAAAACACGGATAATCAAAATCACAAACACTCATTCATTTGACAACAATCACCATACAAGACATATCGGTAGGTTGATTGGTTCCATTATGGAATTGGCGAAGAAATTTCCACAATCACTACCCCACCCCTACGTTGACTTAGTCATCATGCATCTTCATAAATTGCATACTCAATGACGCCATTGTGACATCTTATTCAACAACATCGAATCATCCCAAAGTTTGGGGCAACCACAATTTGATTATGATTTCCCATGATAGGATACATCTTACAATCACATGGTATTATACACCAACCCCTTTCCCACCATTGGGGCATAAACGATATCACATTTTACATCATTCATATCATCCACAATCACATGGTATTATACACCAACCCCTTTCCCACCGTTGGGGCATAAACGATATCACATTTTACATCATTCATATCATCCACAATCACATGGTATTATACACCAACCCTTTCCCACCGTTGGGGCATAAACGGTATCACATTTTACATCATTCATATCATCCACAATCACATGGTATTATACACCAAACCCTTTCCCACCATTGGGGCATAAACGGTATCACATTTTACATCATTCATATCATCCACAATCACATGGTATTATACACCAACCCCTTTCCCACCATTGGGGCATAAACGGTATCACATTTTACATCATTCATATCATCCACAATCACATGGTATTATACACCAACCCCTTTCCCACCATTGGAGCATAAACGGTATCACATTTTACATCATTCATATCATCCACAATCACATGGTATTATACACCAACCCCTTTCCACCGTTGGGGCATAAACGGTATCACATTTTACATCATTCATATCATCCACAATCACATGTATTATACACCAACCCCTTTCCCACATTTTACATCATTCATATCATCCACAATCACATGGTATTATACACCAACCCCTTTCTTCCACCGTTGGGGCATAAACGGTATCACATTTTACATCATTCATATCATTCACAATCATATTGCATTTCACACCATTCATTCATCAATGGCACAAATTCACCACATCATTCATTATTAGCACAAAAATTTTTCAATTGGCTTGTGAGATACATTCATAACTCATTCGCCAATTGAGGGGGTAAGCTACAAAATTCCAAAAAATTCTTTATTCTTTTATCTTCAACATTAGTGCTCAAATCCAACGATAGAGAGAAGTTGCTTCTATGCCCATAGCCCAAGCAGGTGTCTCATATTTTTGCACCATATTGTGTTTCACGCAACATGGTACAAAAAGGGGCATCTGTAGACACCAAATTACAGCCACTAATCCTCCATCCTAACCATTCCACCACCCACTTGTCCACCATACACCTTTCCCACAAATTATTTGGCCCAATTCCACCTTTCCCACCAATTATTTGGCCCAATTCCACCTTTCCTACCATTTCCTAACCCAATTGAGATTATTTTAATATTATTTTATATATTTTATATTTAATATAATATTTTATATTATATTATAATATATTTATTATAAAATATATATTTATAAACTCAATTAACCACAACTGTCCGATCCAATCTAATCCCCACCGTCCATCTTCATTAATCCATGCCACATCTAAAAAGTAATCTCAACCTTAGGATCTAATTTAATCTTAGCCACACGATCAAAAGTGTAAGGCTAAAACCCTAAGAAAACCCTAGGTTGGATTATAAATAAGGGCATTTGCAAATGCTCAAACCCTGGAACCCTGATATTAGAATTTGCATCTTGAGGAGATCATTGGTGAAGCCCTAGCGAAGCAGAAAGAGATAGAGCCCTAAAAATCCAAAGCCCTAGCTAGCCAATAGGACTTCTGCTGTTCCAGCCATCCCCCATATCCATCCTTTCCACCTCTCCATCCTCCATTGCCATCACCACCACTTTCATCCATCCATCGCATTCGTCGCATCCCCCCGATCTGCTTCTACAGATTTTACCCTCATCGTAGGTGCTCTCCCGAGCTTGCGAAGCTCGCTGCAGAGCTTGCCAAGCGCACGCCTATACCTGATGCATTGCAAGCTCGCTCCAGAGCCTATGAAGCTCACACTAGAGCCTACCAAGTGCGTGTTCGAGCCTGTTGCAACCACAGAAACATGAATCAGAGCCTGTTGCATCATGCCATCTACTATCAAAACTGCAACAACGAAATGAGGCATCATCACAAGCAAGGTATATCTTTATTGGTTTTATTATGTTACATGATTTGTAGATTTTGCATGCCATTTGATCTATTTTTAGTTAGGGTTTATTGATGTCTGAGGGTCTCACACTGTGGAGCCCTCACAGGTGTTATTAATCCCTTTCTCTATTTTTGTGTATGCAGATCTGCAGATTCTACATATTTTTGAATGACTGTTGAAGCTGGAGTGGTCCGGCATCGGATACCTGAAGCCCACTCATTTCGTTGGAAGCGAGGACACACTATCTGAAGACACTTCATTGTTGTAGCTAGGGTTTCGGAGAACCCTAGCATTTTGTAAATATTTGTATCAAATACTCACTGAGTACAGATTGTATCAAAAGGAGTTTATTGGCTCCCCCGCTTATTGAATAAATCTATCTATTTTGTGCAATCTTGTGTTTATTTGGGTCATTTGATTTCTTTATTGTTTAAGTGTCATGTTTTCATCTTCACAATAACAAACACATATCCAACATGGGCATACTATGCCTTACGCATTACAATGCAAGAAATAAGAAATATAATATCTTAGTCTTATAATTAATCCTAAGATACAATAATATCCTCAACATAGGGGAGGGTTCCCAAGATCTAAAGTAGTAGTTTTACCAAGTGTGAAAAGGGGTTTGAGAATTTAATACACGTTTATTGGAGGAAAAGGATGCCTTCCCACATTAGTGGCCTTGAAAAGTGTGAAGTGATTCTAAATTAAAAAAATATTGATGTGGCAGTGTGAAATGATAAAATGGAGGGTGTGGAGAGGTTTGGCATTTAATGTGTGTGTTTTGACTTGTGCGGGTAGTGGGAGATTTAATGATTGTGGACTTTGGGCCACCCATGTAAATTTTAAATTTGAATAAATTCAAATTTAAATAATATGGGGGTGTGAAAGGGGGCTTATGCATTTAAGGTGGGTGTTAGGTGGAATATTAGGAGAAAATGTGAGTTTAATTAGTGGGTAAGCGGGATTATGGGAGGATTAGGGATTGAGAAGAATAAATGAGGGATTAAGTGGGAATTAGAGGATTAGGAAGGGGATAAGAAAGGATTAAGAGAATTAAACAGAGTAGGAGAAAATTAGAGAGAGATTAGGAAATTTAGAGGAATTTGGGGAAATTGGAGGAATTGGATGAATTTGGGCAATTGGTGAGTTGATTGGGAGATGGGCTTGGGTGCTTGCAAAAATGACTAATTTTAGGTGTTTATAATTACAATTGCTTTTGAATTGACTATGCAACTATCAAGACCCTATCCTAACATAAACATTGTTATCTACTTCTCTAGTGTTGGTGTATGTTTGTACCTTGGTTGCTTCGTGTGTATAGGCCAATTATTATGTAACCTTTACTTTTTATTATAGTGAGGAATTAGGAGCTCAAGTCTCCTCTTTCAAGTGGTCCAACCCTTGAGTATTAGGGTTAGGGTAAATAAGAATGTGTATAAGAACATGGGTTCAAATTAGAATGTATCTCATTTTTTTCTCATGTTGTATTAGAGCTCTCCTTCCAAGGAGGTTTCCCCCTTGAAGAGGCTTGGAATATCTATTTTGCTTTATTAATATAAGTTTATCGCATTTCTAGTTAGTTATTTTCTTAATAACTTATGTTATTTTAATTTTCATGGTCATTTAGTTTATAAGCATTTCCATTAATTATTACACTTCTATTATTGTTATGCTTATTTTTATATAAAGGTTCCTAACAAGTGGTATGAAAGCTCCTTCTAGGATCATCTTCCATAGCAAGCACAATAGGTCTTGTCCTTCTATCTATTTTTCTATTATATATTTATTTATTTATTTTGCTCATTTTCCATTAAAACATCTTTCCAAAAAAACATAATTTTTCTATTTTTATTGGATTAGGTTAGAAACCTTGTGTTGGGGGTTTTAAAATATCATATATGAACTATTATTTTTTGCTAAGCTATAATTCCAAAAGAATCTAGTTAAGTGAGGGGTGCTCAAACTCTAAAATATAGATCTTAGAAAACACTCATATATGGTTGTGATTTCCCACAAACCCTAAAGTATATATATAAACCCCCTAGAAATAGGAGAAACCTTCACCCATAGGAAGATATCAACCATTTAAATTTTGTGGTGCAATGATAAGTGGTTAACCTTAGGAAGTTAATCTCCTAGTATCCTTAGAAATGGATAGTGCAACTATCGGTATGGTGGAACCCTTTGTAGTTTGAGCTCTAAAATGTTAAGCCGACCACTAATCATGAATGAGATTGTATATCAAAGAGTCCATAAATTTAGACACACTTTGACTTAAGTTATCCCTACTAAAACCTTATTTTAAGTCCTTTTCTAGTTAAAACAAAAATTAGATCTAAGCATACTATAGAAGAGACTAGTCACAATCTAATAGTGCAAAGGATATTTTGTGAGACTGTACAAAGAATATATAGTTTGACAGTACAAAGAATATATAATCTAGAAACATAGAGAATATGTAGTTTTATAGTGCTAAGAATAACTAGTCTAATAGTTAGAGTAGTCAATTGTCAGTAGTATACCAATAGAGTAGTCGATTGTTAGTTGTATCATCTGAGAATGCACCTATCAAAATTGGGCTAGGAGGGCCCAACAAGGAAAAATGTGCAAATGCCTTGTGTAGAGCAAAAAAATAGGAAGCATAGTGGATGGGGGAAATTAATTGTAGGGTAACCTTCAAGGTTTCTAATCAAGGATGGATCCTCATTGGACCTAAATACTTGATGTATAGTGGTCTCCATGAGCTGAGGCTAGGAAAGAATTATAATGAAAGTAAAAAATAGAAAATTAAATGCTTGTAGAAAAGTAAATTTCTAATATATGGGCATGATGCACCAAATAATTAGGTCCCCCAATTTCTAACTACAACAAGTTGCAATTGAACATGAAAAATTTCACCTATGGCTAGTTAACACAACTAAGCAAACACATCGCTAGGAATCGAGACAAGTCAAGATGAGGATAAAGTGAAATCAATCACAACTTCCATTAACATGATTAAAATGATTACAAGATAATGAGGCCTAGATGGTTGGATGATCCCTAGGCATGATAAAAGGTTTGGGTCCCCCTTGTTATAGTAGTAAAAGAAGGGTTAAAGGAAGATCCCATAAGGCTAGGTACTAAGACTGAGCAAACAACTTTTAATGCCTTTTACAATGAAATTTTGATTTTCTCAAGAAGTCCTAATTCTCAATAAATTATAGGTTTCACGGGCTTTCCCTAAGTGTCTTGGTGATCTATGTCTTCAATGGAAACCCCTATTCAAAATTAAGAGGCTTAAATCCTTATGGGACTTTAGTCTCCCTCACTCTTGTGGGCTCTTTGGGAAGAAAAAACAACCATATTTTCAAAGTTAAGAAAAGGGGTAGTATTACTATGGCCAATAAGATTATTTCTCAAATAGTGGAAAATGCTAAATTGGTTATTTGGAAATAGTTTTGGAAAATAAAGAAAGAGAAAATTGTTGCTTTTGGGTGGGGCCTTGATCCATTGGTAGTTATGATCAATCCTACAAAAAATTTCTTGAGGTAGACTAAATGGAACCTCCCTCTACTTGGAATGTTAAAATTGAACTTTGATGGGAAAAAACAAGGAAATATTAGACCTACTAGGGTGAGAGGTTTGATAAGAAAGTAATGGAGACTTTATAATTGCTTATGTAGAAGCTCCGGGGATCGGTAAAGCCACTTTGCTAAGGCCCGTTATATGTGCCTAGGAATCAAATTTTTTATTAATATTTAGGTTAAGAAAGTTATTATAAAGGGGGAATCCTTAAACATGATCAAACTAATGAAGGAGTATACAAAATTTAGCTAGAATTTAGCCTTTATGATTGATGAAGCTTGACAAAATATGAGACTCCTAGAGGTGGTCGATTTTACTCATATTTATAGAGAAGGGAATGGTATGGTAGACTATTTAGCTAATATTGGAGTAGCACAAGAGGGGTTAAGTGTTTGGAAAAAGACTTCCCTCAATAAATTATTACAATCATTGATATTGAAAAAAGAAATGAGGATTTGATTGAATAATCTTATAATATTTAACAATTTGCTAGGTTCTTTTCATAAAGGGCTGCAAAGAGATCTTGGAAGAATTAATATGGATGAGTGGACCAATGATTCATTGATTATGAGAAATCTTAAGAATATAATAAGGTGTAGTTCGTTCTTATATGAGTCCCATCCTTTTATATCATTATTCAATATTAGGAACTCTAGTGGTGCTAGTTCCTGATTATACCACTCATCTTGATGGGGGTTCAATAAAATTATGAGGCACATAGGGTCTAGTTTTTATACAAAGTATTTCCAAGGTGAGTGATATCTCTAGGCTATTTTGACCTAGGATCCCATCCTTGTGCAGCTTGTAATAGTGCTAACTCTCGATTATTCCACTCATATCATGGGGGTTTAGTATATTCACGAGGCTCATGGGGTTTATATTTAAAAAAAATACCAAGGTGAGATCTTTCCATAGGCTATTTAACCTGGGACCCCCATCCTTGTCCTATATTTGAGTGGATTGTGATAGTAAGAACCAAGCTACATTTTATCTATGATCACTGGCATAAGGGTTTGGTGCTGAGTGATTTTCCCCTTCAAAATAATCAAGAGAACACATTTGTGTCCTGTTGGCAATTTTGCCACATTGTTTTTGTTGCTACTGTTAATATAAAAGAATGCATGAATTGTAGAGATACTAATTCTTCTATTTGTCCCTTCATGCACTTTGAAGGGGAAAATGTAAAAATCTCTACAAGTTTTGTGTTAGAGCAAGGTAAATGTAAGATGTCGTGATATCGCTACATTGTCGCGATATCGCGACGTGTTGGATTTTCACGGTCAACGCAGTCAACGGAGGCACTAAAATGAAATTTATCGCGATGTCACGACGTGTTGCAAAATCGCCACTTGCGGTGGCCATGGAGCAAAGTGATAGAAAATGTCATGAAATCGTGACATAATTGAGCAAAGGGCAATGTCAATGAAAAACGTCGCGATATCACGACATTTTTGAGGACGAGGCCAAGTAAGAGAAACTTGTCACGATATCGCGACATGAAGCGATAATGATGAAGAAGGCAAGAAAATGTCGTGATTTCGCGACATATTTGACAGGAAGGGCAAAGTGCGGAGAATTGTCGCGATTTCACGACATGTCACGTTTTCGCGAGGCGAAAGCAAGGAGGCGGCCAGATTGTATGAAATGTCACGATTTTACGACATGTTCCGTTTTCACGAGGCAGAAGGCGGAAATAAGGAGAACATAGAAACCTGTCGTGATTTCACGACGTGTTGAAGATAAAAGAACCAAAAGAGAAAAACGTCGCGATATCGCGACATGTCGCATTTTCGTGACATGTTGCGTTTTCACATGTTGAAAGCTGAAATGTACAAGATAGCGAGAAAGTGTCACGATTTCGTGACATGTTGCATTTTCGTGACCTGTCGTGTTTTCACGAGTAAGAAGGAGGCAAAGACAGCACAAGAGAAACATGTCGTGATATCATGACATGTCGCATTTTCATGACCTGTCTCGTTTTTGCAACCGAAGCAACAACAAAGGCTCGATACAATTCTATTGCATTTTTCTTCAAGATTGCATAGGAGAACGTGCAAAGGAGATAAGGATCAATTAAAGGCTCTCCAACGGTTTTTAGATTGTGGTCAAAGAAGTAGTTCCAAGATTAAATGTTGCTGATTACCGAGGTGTGCAAGATGGAAGAACCTAAAGCAGTTTTTGATGCCACCAGAATTAAAGATGCCTCCGATATTCAAAGTGTCTCTTCGTGATCTCTTACAGTTTTCAGCTTCCCTTGATAACGGTCATTTGATGAAGAGATATGGGTACTCATTTCTATTTCATTCTTAATTATAATCTATTAAAAGTAGGGACTGTCATTTCTCCAAGGCAGATTAAGGGGATTGTTCTTTGAAATCTGCTTCATGTATTAAATGTTGTAATATGAAAAAAAGAGGACGAACCTCTATAAATACCAATGTAAAGTTCAAGCAAAAGAAGGAGGATCTTGTTGCAGAAATTGAAATAGAAATCCTAGATGCAATTGATTCCATTCTTAGTGTCTTCTAGAGTTGTATTGTGTATGTTTGGATTTCTATGTGATTTACTTCTGTGTAGTCCAATGTAATATCAGTTGAATTTTGTTGTCTTTAATTTGGCTATATTGGCATTTGAATGTTTGATGTTTATTTGAAAGCAAACTCATGGCTAATGCGTGATCTAATTTATGTGTTCTAAGATTCAGTTGCTGCTAAGCTTTAGGATCTAGTTGAAGTTATTGTTGTTCGAGGTTATTCTCCCCATTAACGATCAGCTTTGGCTATATTTACATCCCTTTTAGTTTATTTCCCATTTCTTTATGCATTTTCCCATTTCTTTCCTGTATCTCTAGTCTTGAAACCAGTTTAGATTAGTGTGGGAACCAACCCTCTCTAGAGATTGGTCCGGGAGACATTTCTTTCTCTCGGCCTTTCAATGTTGGTCGGGTCTAGGGCACATAAACATAGAAAATCCTTTCCTGTGGCAGATTCGTGACCAACAGTTTTGGCACGCCCGATGGGACAGACTGTTTCTGTCTCTCAAAGATCCACAATCGGTGGGACAAGTATTATTTCAAATCGATACCTGGAGGAATCAAGATCTTGATGAACTGTCTTGACCTCAAAGCGAAGATTGTAAGTTCATCTAGTGACTCTGTTGAAGGTGATTGTTCCTGGAAAGTTCTAATTGTGAAGCTGGTGAAAATCTTTGCTTCATGATCACGAGATCAAGTGCCAAAGAATCATAAGATCCAGTCAATTTCTTTGAGATTGATGTTCAAAACTGGAGGGAGCGCCCAAGATTGGTAAGCCTTGTGAATCCATCATTTGTTGTTTCATCGTAGGCTGCAGGTCAGTTTGTGCCATCCCCGACTCCTCCCAGTACTACTACAAGCTTCTTATATCCAGATCCAACAGCCCAAATGGCTCAGCATCCTCCAAGGAAGTTCTCGACATGGAATGGTTTGGGAGCCTTGAACTTACTGGCACAAAATCTAGTTCCTCAAGCTGCTTTGAAAGCTTTGTCGACCTATGATGGTACTGGTAAGACTACTTATGAGCATATTAATTATGTAGCCTCTTTGGTAGCCATTCACGACATAACTGACGAGGATGTGATGATAAAGTTGTTGGTGTTATCATTGAGAGGTAAATTGTTGTATTGGTACCGATCGTTGCAACCAGGCACCATTACATCATGGGATCAATTAGGAGAATTTTTAGTCAAAAATTTTCATGAACAAGCTGATCCATACTCTTTATTGCATCAATTTAATGTAATTCAAAGGCACCCGTAGGAAGAGATAGCTGACTTCAATGTCAGATTTACCAGAAGCTGGTAGAGAATTCCTGATGGTCTTCGGCCTGTTGATGAGCTAGCTGCATTTTACTACCTCAGAGTGTTTAACACAGACATCGGTTGTGCTTTTCGATAGTCCAATGTGACTACATTTCTAGAACTATTCGAACAAGCGTTAAAGGTGGAAGCTGATTTGATTGCTATAGGTAGGCTTCCTCCAAAGGTAACAATGCCTATCATACCTAATCTTCCTAAGTATTTGTACTCTGGTTCGCTTTCATAGCCCATGCCTTCCATGTATCCTATCCCATCATGGAGCTCAAGTGTGCCTCAGATCACACCCATTCTAGTTCCCCAGCTTCCTGCTCCAACTATTCTCCAGTTGCCTGCACCGAGCATTCCATGGTTAGCCTCTCCGCTTCTAACTCCTACATTACCTTCCCCACAGGTTCCATTACCTTTACCAGCACCACTTGTGTCCTCAAGCCCAGATCCTCAATTGGCTATGTTACAAGAAATTCAGTCGGCTATGAGATCTCTCACTAACAAGGTGACATCTATGGAATGGAGAGAGGCGAAAAGGAACTATCAGCCACGAAGATTTATGCCGACGAGAACTAGAGAACAACTTGCTCCTAGCAAGGCTATGGAGAAAGTACCTGAAAGGAACTCAGCAATTCTGGTAAGCAAAGAGGCTGGCCCTTCTGAAGTTTCACATGAGCCATCTTACTTGTGTTCTTCTTGCAATGACCCACATGATGAGTCCAATTGCATCGTCCACCAAAATTATTTGCAAGTTCTTGCAAGGAGCCGTGTAAACATGATTCGAGAGGTGGATCTTAATTTCGTGGAGTCTCTAGAGGAACATATAGCAATACTAACATGCAGCAGCAAGAAACCAATGTTGGTAGATCCGACTAAGATGGAGCCATTGAAAGTGCCTCCTGTACAAGCAACAAAGCAGAAAATGCCAACAAAGGCTCATGATCCCCCAGCGTAATGAAAATCACCTATTTTGTCAAAGGATCCACTTCCACCCCCAGTAAAAGAGAAGGAAAAAGCTTCTACTTCCCAGCCGTAAGAAGAAACAAAGGAACAAGCCAAAGAGACGTTGTGGTATCCATCATTGACAAAACGACAACGAGTGGAGGCTACCCAGCAATATAAGAGCACATTTGAATCTACTAGTGGCAAAAAAGAACAGATCTCCATGGAGTATAACATTGTTGAAGAACTCAAATGAATACCAGCTAAGGTAAGTCTGTATGATATCTTACAGTTGCCTGGACAGGTAAATATTTTACAGGAATCCCTAAAGACCATACAAAGTAAGGGGAAAGCTCCAGCCCAGGTATTTATGTCTCAAACGTTAACTTCTTTAGCCACTGGAAAGAATAGACCACCCCCATTTTATCTGTCACTCAGGATGGAGGGTTGGATTGTACACAATTGCCTGATTGATTTTTTTGCTGCAACAACTGTCATGCCAAAGGCAGTTTGTGAAGCGATGGGAATGGAATATACAAGAAGTAGCCCTGACATCTTGCAGTTGGACGGGACTCAAGTGAAAATAGTGGGTGTAATCAAGGATGTTCCTATTGCTCTGCATAATATGCCTCAGATTACATTAATTCAAGAGATAGTTGTGGTTGATTTGGAACCATATTTTAGTATGTGTTTATCGAGAGAATTCACTGCTAAGTTGGGAGGCTACCTTGCTCTGGATTATTCTCACTTGGAGATTCCTTTCAAAGGAAGAAGAGTCTGGATCTATAATCAGAAGCCTTCTACTTTTCATATAGATAATATGGAAGAGGAAGAAAAGTCCAAACATGCTGTCAATATGATAACTGAAGAATTGGAGGATCTTGATTTGGAGGATGAGTTTTCAATGCTCAATTTTAATGCCATGATTGAAACTGAGATTGGTTGTTACTCCATTATGAAGCCTGAAGAGGTTGAAGTCAAGTTGCCTCCTGGTCAAGTTGGTCAAAGTCCTCTGCCAGATCAGCTCTATTTTGATGGAGCACAATACAGAAATGGCGCTAAAACTGGGACTGAACGATCATGCCTAGGTCTCAAGACGGCTGAGAAACTTGGAGCGCGTCAGTTGCAGATCTTTGGTGACTTTGAGCTGATTATCAATCAGGATTCTACTGAGTGTTTGTTAAGGGTCTAGAATCCAGGAGATAGAACCATGTTTGGGTTTGTGTCTTTCCCGAGAGTTCACAGCTAATTCGGGAGTTACCTTGTACATGAAAAAAAAAGAGAAAAAAAAGAGAGGAAAAAAAACAGAAAAAAAAAAAAATTATTTTTTCCTCGACTCCTTTTGCATGCGAGCCTGTAGGTACATTTCTTTCTTTTTCTTTTCCTTCCTTCATAGAAGTTAGTGGCTTCCTCTCTACTTCTTCCTTCCCCTCTTCATTCCCTTCTTCTCCTACTCCTTCTGTAAATAATCAAGCCACTGCTATTGTTTCTACTCCCCCCTATGATGTTCCCATTTCTACTTTCCATTTCCTCTAGTCCTTTGTCGTGTGAATACTTCGTCACAGCTACGGGTTCTACTACCATCTTCATTCCATACACTTCCATTTCATTCTCTATTTCGTATCATCTCCACAGTGGGTAGCACAGTAGCACTCTATTGTTGTATCTACCATTTCCATTCCTCCATCTTCCACCATTCCATCATTACCCATCCCTGTTCCATGGCCTACACATCCATGGGTCATCCCTCCATTTATTTCCATTTTTGTATCTCAGGTGCTTTTCTCTACTGCCCTGGAGATTTTTTCACAGCACCTGGTCCTTACCCAGCTCATCCGAGCTAGGCAAAGTGTAGTAGTTCTAAAGAAATAAAGGAAGTTCTGCTATTCCACACATTTTTGTTGAAGATCCTATTTTTGAGTGCTGACTACCAGAAAGAGTTTGTTGCAGCAGTCTGCAGACGCATCCAGCATCAACCAACACATACCCTCCTGTTTCTCCTATCTCTTGACTCTGTTTCCCAATGGATTGAGGCCTGAGATTTGTGCATATTGCAAAACTGTATACCCCGCAAGCCACCAAGAATGTTGGCAATTTTGCCACATTGTTTTTGTTGCTACTATTTATATAAAAGAATGCATGAATTATAGAGATACTAATTCTTCTATTTGTCCCTTCATGCACTTTGAAGGGGAAAATGTAAAAATCTCTACAAGTTTTGTGTTAGAGCAAGGTAAATGTAAGATGTCGCGATATCGCTACATGTCACGATATCGCAACGTGTTGCAGTTTCGTGAGTCGAAATGCAGAATTCGGCTAAGTACAAAAAATATCATGATATCGTGACATGTCACATTTTCATGACCTGTCGTGTTATTGCGGTCAAAATAGTCAACGGCAGCAGGAGGGTAAAACCGTCGCGATATCGTGACGTGTTGGATTTTCACGGTCAACGTAGTCAACGGAGGCACTAAAATGAAAGTTGTCGTGATGTCGCGACGTGTTGCAAAATCATGACTTGTTGTGGCCATGGAGTAGAGTGATAGAAAATGTCACGAAATCGTGACATAATTGAGCAAAGGGCAATGTCAACGAAAAACATCACGATATCGTGACATTTTTGAGGGCGAGGCCAAGTAAGAGAAACTTGTCGCGATATCACGACATGAAGCGATAATGATGAAGAAGGCAAGAAAATGTTGTGATTTCATGACATATTTGACAGGAAGGGCAAAGTGCGAAGAATTATTGCGATTTCGTGACATGTCGCATTTTCGTGAGGCGAAAGCAAGGAGGCGGCCAGATTGTACTGAATGTCACGATTTCACGACATGTTCCGTTTTCGTGAGGCAGAAGGCGAAAATAAGGAGAACATAGAAACCTGTCACGATTTCATGACGTGTTGAAGATAAAAGAACCAAAAGAGAAAAATGTTGCAATATTGTGACATGTCGCATTTTTGCGACCTGTTGCGTTTTCGTGAGTTGAAAGCTGAACCGTACAAGACAGCGAGAAAGTGTCACGATTTTGTGACATGTCGCATTTTTGTGACCTATCACATTTTTGCGAGGAAGAAGGAGGTAAAGACAGCACAAGAGAAACATGTTGCGATATCGCGACATGTCACATTTTCGTGACCTGTCTCGTTTTCGCGACCGAAGAAACAACAAAGGCCTAATACAATTCTGTTGCATTTTTCTTCAGGATTGCATAGGAGAATGTGCAGAGGAGATAAGGATAAATTAAAGGCTCTCCAACAGTTTTTAGATCATGGTCAAAGAATCGGTTCCAAGATTAAATGTTGCTGATTACCGAGGTGTGCAAGATGGAAGAACCTAAAGTAGTTTTCGATGCCGCCAGAATTAAAGATGCCTCCGATATTCAAAGCGTCTGTTCGTGATCTCTTACAGTTTTCAACTTCCCTTGATAACGGTCATTTGATGAAGAGATATGGGTCCTCGTTTCTGTTTCATTATTAATTGTAATCCATTAAAAGCAGGGAATGTCATTTCTTCGAGGCAAATTAAGGGGATTGTTCTTCAAAATCTGCTTCATGTATTAAATGCTATAATATGAAAAAAAGAGGACGGACCTCTATAAATACCAATGTAAAGTTCAAGCAAAAGACGGAGGATCTTGTTGCAAAAATTGAAATAGAAATCCTAGATGTAATTGCTTCCATTCTTAGTGTCTTCTAGAGTTGAATTGTGTATGTTTGGCTTTCTGTGTGATTTACTTCTGTGTAGTCCAGTGTAATATCAGTTGAATTCTGTTTTGAATTTGGATGTATTGGCATTTGAATGTTTGAAGTTTATTTGAAAGTAAAATCATGGCTAAAGCGTGATCTAATTTATGTGTTCTAAGAGTCAGTTGCTACTGAGCTTTAGGATCTAGTTGAAGTTATTGTTGTTTGAGGTTATTCTCCCCATTAACGATCGACTTCGACTATATTTACATCCCTTTCATTTTATTTCCCATTTCTTTCTACATTTTCCCATTTCTTTCCTGTATCTCTAGTCTTGAAACTAGTTTAGATTAGTGTGGGAACCAGCCCTCTCTGGAGATTGGTCCGAGAGACATTTATTTCTCTCGGCCTTTCAATTTTGGTCGGGTCTAGGGCACATAAACATAGAAAATCCTTTCCTGTGGCAGATTCGTGACCAACATGTCCACGAGAAAGGATTATGTGATACTTGTTTCCCCTTTGGTACAAACTCTTTGTATGGACATTAAGTTAGGTATATGGCCTACATATGGTACTGATTTATTTTCCTAGGATGTGTTGCATTAGGGTATTTACCTGTGTATCAGGGGAATAAAAAATATAGGTACAAGATTATGTAACTCCAAACATCATCATAAAAATCATTCAAAGTAATGCTACCATAAAAACTATGATGGGTGCTCATGGTGGTGATCAAGATGGCTTGTTTGTAAATCCCATGATAAAAATTCATGAGTTTTTGGTGAGTTTGGCTACCCATTTTATTTTTAACACATACGAGGTGGTGGGAAGTAACTTGATTTGGGATGAAAAGATTGATTCCAATTAAAGGGACCTAGCTATAGGAGAAAATAATTTTAGAATTGAGCCATTGGTTCTAAATGTGGATCATGAGGTCTAGGGAATCCTTAATAAAGGTGGATTTCTATAGTTTATAAAAAAGTTTGATGGGTATGACCTTGAGTTTTCAAGAAAAATTGCATACTCTTGGTCTAATGGTAGAGTGAAATTTTTTTAGTACAATTTCACAATAAACATGGCCTTTCTTGTAGAGATTTCAAGCTTAGTTGCTGAAGGTGAGTGCATTAGGAGAGAAAAGCATTCTTTGGTTGGGAAAATGGACTATTTATTCTCTGAAGGTGAGCATCCAAGAAGGTAAGGAAAGGGGGTGGCTATAAATTATTTACCTCAATTTTGGAGAAGGATGGCTATGCTCATTATTTATTACATCATAATAAATGTGAATCCTTATATCATTAGGAGCTTCTTTTTTTATTTTTTGAAATTCCTTTATAAAGGTATAAGGATGAACATCCCTACCTTCCTTTTTAGATCTATGGAAAAAATAATTTTGGATGTGCAATATGATAGAGCCTTGAATCCTCTCCACTAAGGGATTATTTTTATTATGTTCAAACATATGTTTGGAAAAGAGGGTAGGCCAGGGAAGGTGTTATAGGAATCTAAAGAAACAAGTCTCCTAAGAGAAGAAGAGATCCCAAAATACATTAGGTTAAATATTACCTCTTGTGGTGGTCATGGAAAGAAGATATTTAGAGAAGATCTAGAGTATTCCCCACAAAGAACTATAAAAAAATTTCCATGCATTTGGGGAATGCACAACAAACTATAAAGGAGGATTTTAGTCATCTAGAAGCTTCTCAAACAAGTTTAGGCACTAGGGTTAAAATTTTAGACAAGAAAGAGAATGTGGTCAATCTGCCTAAGAAAAATATGAAGGATTTTGATTCTAAAAAATTATATGATGTTAATAGGGAGGCGTCTATTATGGTGTCCTTTCATGAGTGTGGTAATCTCCTTAGTAAGTAGCATAACACTCTGGCTATTAGAAAGGACTTGGCTGATGAGACCCCAGGGAAGTGCATATTTGAGGAACTAGAGAATATTTGAGGAGACTAACTCAACTGCTAGCCCATAATATGGATGATGCCCTTGAGGACCTAAAAAACATATTACCCTTTTCAATTCCTAGAAATATATTTTCAAAAAGGAAGGGAATATCTAATTTGTGTTGATCCTTTCTTTTGTTTCTTTAGTTGGTTTTTGTGTTTGGTGTTATCATAGTTTGCTAGCTAGTTTTCTTAGTTTTAGATGTTTTTAGGGCATGGGTAAATTATTGAATGTTTATTATGTGTTTCTATTTGGAGCATTTTGGATTATATTTTTGTAATTTTATGTTAAAATATTTGGCAACCCTTTCAAAACCCCTTATTTTACCCTAATAAAACAAATTGGGCCTATTTATAAGTTGAGAGGAGGGTGCCTTCTCTCTCTATATCCATGTAGAAGGCTTGCAAATATATTCTATTCCTACAACTAAGAAATTTTCTACAACTTGCATGATAGTAGCTTCGAGGTCATTGGATCTAGGGTCATCAATAATGAAAGCTTTTGGGACTTTACATGATCAAGTATGGGTGGCTACACCATTACTTTTCTTTCATGTTTCTCATAGGGTGCATTGATCTATTGATGTGGTAGAAATTACCTCCCTGACTAGTGCATATGGACAAGGTAGGCTCATGTGTATGGTGGGAGATGACCATTATTAGCTCTAATAGGCTTGGCCATAAAAGTTAAGCTTTGTAGCCATTAACGAATGTCCTATTTAATGCCCCTTTTCCTATTTTTATATTTGCACACATGACAACCACATGCCCTTTATTTATATGTATCCTCATTTGGACAATGATAACATTTTTTTGTTAAGCATTGGTTTTTTCCTCTCTTAGGCTTCCAACTAGTTTCCATGTATCCTACTTTGGGCTTTGTCAAAGCTACCCCTTATCATATGCATTTTATTCTTTCAGAAGGACCATATGGGCCATTGGATTGAAAATCAATAATCCATGGGCCTTATAGCCCTTGATACAACTAGCTATGGGTGGAATGTATGTGTTTTTCATAGATGGAATATCTAATGGATGGTGTGACTTCTAAGCTTGTCCATATTTTGAAGCTCCTTAATTTTGACTAAAGGTAGGAAGTGCCTTTCGATAATGTTTTATTGGAATACATTTATTTTTATTGGTATATGTTGAAGTTAAGTGGGGATATAGGGAAAATTTTCCTATAGCTCCTCAACCCATTGAAGGAACAAACCTAGAATTCTTGTCTTATCCATTAGGTATAGTGTCAAAATTTGGTAGTTGCAAACATAGTAATAATAATAATAAAATATGTGAAATAAATGAGGTATAAATATAGTAATATATCTTTTCCCTTCATATATCTTCAAGGCCCATTTATTGATGGTGCTTCTTTGGTGTGAGGCCCTAATAAAGGTGGAGAATACTTGAGATGACATTTTTGGGAGCATCCTGAATTTAAACTTATTTCTTGCTCTTGATTATTTTTTGGAGTTTGAAACCATACCTCTTTTTCCAACTTGATGCCTATGATCCTACTCATTTCCTAAATTAGGTTTATTTCAAAAACTACTTATAGATAAGGAATTTATAGACTTTTGATTTACAAGTGTGCCCTAGTCCAATCTTGGCTATTTTTCTCTCCAACTTATGCCATGATGCTTAACCCAAGAAGTCCCTAAATACGTTTATAGGCTTGGATGAGCTTCTTAGAACCTTATAAAAAATATTCCTTTTCATGACCTAAGGGTATCGGGTTTCATTTATTTAGCATATTATTGATGTTGTATGTAAAATGTGCCATTAAAGTTTCATCCCAATGCCTTATGTAGGTTGGTTTGAATTACAAACCCACCCCTAAATTGGAGAGTGAATCCAAAATATTTGGAAATTATAAACCCTACCCCTTGTATATCCCCCTTAGTTATGATTGGGAAGACTTAAGGGTTTTTATTTAGTATGGGGTTAGGCTTAGATATCACTAAAAATTCTTAAATATTTCCACTTGTTTGCATTGGGTGGCTAGCATCATCTCATGGTGTTGGGAGTTTTATATTCATTATCATATTATGGTGTAGTCCTTTTCTAGTCAATTTCTTCAATATCCTAGTAGTAGCCATTATTTAAAAATATCTATAGGGATCCTTATTGCATTGACCCATTCACAACCACATTGCTCTAGGTGAAATTATTTGTGGAAAGGCTTTTATTATTCAATGATAATCTTCGTATCCCAATTTTGTAATTATCCTTTTTCTTTTCTATCTAGTTTGTTGGTAGTAAATTATAGTCTCCATGAGGGTTCTAGTTCCTATAGAGCCACTATATTTTGTACATGTGGTATGAAACTCTGTCATCTACCTCTAAGTTTGGTGTGTGCCTACCAAGTGCCAATAATCATGATCCTTGAGAAACCACCCTTTGGTTGGTAGTTTGGGTATGATTCCCTATGTGCATTTGGGAATTTCTAATTGAGGTTGGATCATATACCATCATTAGTGTTGGGGTGGTGCATTATCAGCCATGGTCATGATCGAATAGTGGGGTAAGCCTTCTTAATATTTTATTGCTAGATATCACCATGAAGATACCATCCTATAATCATCTGTGTCGTTTGTATTGTTGGAATTTCTATTTTTGTAAGCATTACATTTTTTTGATTTGTTCTTCCCAAAGATTTATTCTATATATTGATATGTATACTATGTACAAAGTAAAATACCTAGTGATAAATCACTCCATGCCAACTGGATTGAATGTTTTATCAAGATTCGATATCCATGTCTCAGATGCCCACTACTATAGGTAGTCACCTTAAATACATGGGTGCATATCATTAATGAAATAATTAGTCTAACAACTATTATTTTGCTAAGTAGGCTTGCTCCTTCACTCCTATTTTGAAAAATATTTGCTCTATGTGGTATGTATGGAGGGGTTTTGATAAGATTTTGAACTTGATCTTGTATCTGGTTTGGAGTAGCATGTGGATCAAATTAAGTGATAGGTATCCTTTGAAATTAGTGGTGAAGTATCTTGAAAGGCATATTATAAATGAGGTAGGGATATCGATCATCATTATTTCTTAACGAACCATCAAGTTGGGGCATGCTTGGAATTCCAAAAAGAAGTTCTTAGATGAGCCTAAAGACTGGTACTAGAGTGTTGTCTAACTACATCATCCTACTATTGGTATTTTATAATTATAGGCTAAGTTCTTCTACCACCCTTGTTATAATTATTGATGTGTTAGACCCTAAGTTAAGTATGCAATTATGTATCAGTTGATATATGTAGATCAAGGTTAGGTAG
Organism: Wollemia nobilis; assembly: GCA_028583015.1. Taxonomy (NCBI): domain Eukaryota; kingdom Viridiplantae; phylum Streptophyta; class Pinopsida; order Araucariales; family Araucariaceae; genus Wollemia; species Wollemia nobilis. Next base: position 11,129,180 of record JAQPPZ010000465.1, read on the forward strand.
AATAGAGTAGGCTTGGGCTTGTTAGGATTTTGGCATAAAATATATAATAAAATGTGCATTACTTATTTTCTCATATCCTTCAGCTTCTGTAGGGCCTCTTCCAAGTTCTTCATCTATTTTAGAATAGAGAGGATCTCCCAAAGAGACATGGCTACATCAGACTTCCTTAGGTGCTCCACCACATTGAAGGTTCCAACAAAAGGGGCTCTTGAAATGGTTGATGTTGTTAGAATATTGGTCCTTTCTATCATTGTAGGTGGCCTTGATAGAGTCATAATAGGATAATTTAGTAGTTTAGGGGTAACTCTTATCATTGTCAAGACTACTCGACTTCAATTTACTAGTGTAGCTTGTGTTAGAGGTGTCCTTCAAATGTTCATTTCTCTCCTTTGAGTTCTAGCTTTAGTTAGGATATGTGTTATCCTGACATAACCGTGGAGCACGTGCCTAGCTGGGCGTATTAATCTATACCATCACAAAAGCACAAAGATCCACACAAATACATAAATTGAACAAATAAAAGCCAACGTATGCAAAGTTTCTTGTATTAATATTTAAAGGATCTCAGATTACAAAAATTCCCTCTTAGGGTCACTCAAAAGATGATATAGATGTTATAATTGCCAATGCCGTCAATAGGGTAGGTGCACTTATTGTGCTCTGGTGATTACTCACAAACTGCCTTGGGGTAGAGCTAACCCCCTTCTCCGCAATGTGGAAGGATTGTGATATAGGCTCATTTTTGCACCTATCTCTATGTGAACAAGAAACAACATCACATGATTACAAAGGTTGATAGCCTCTCGTGATGAGGCCCTTTAAATAAATATGCACATAAATACCATTAAACTAGTAAAACAAGAAATCATAAAGAAAGACTTTAAGCTATTCTAGTTACATCAAGAATTATGCTAGAACATACAAGACATGAATAAGCAAAGGATGCATAAATCAAATATAAAATTAGAAGCAATAGGGCACATAAAAGACCCAATGTACTCCTACTTAATGCAACACATGAAATGTCTAATTCCTATGGTCAGAGTTTTCCTAAGATGCAATTAAACCTATAAAAAGACTAGCATGACTAATCTATGCAATCACAAGCAAAGTATGTAAGGTGATCATTAACCTATTGTAAACCATAGCTGTGAGGGGTGGTCTACACTATGAACCATGGATGATAATTGTGGTTTGATATCTGATGTGTTTGCCCTCAGAATTAGGGATAGTGGGCTTGACATCCTTGTTCGAATTGATGTTCAAGGGTTGCCTTTGTCATCCTTTGATAGATTTGGTGGTCAAATCATTGTGAAGGGCCTTTGTTTGCCTGGATTTGCATTTCTCGATCCTCCTAAGAACCTAGGGCATCCATGGCTAATTGGTCTTTATATGGATAGCAAAGGGGCTCTCAAATACATAAAGTCAGTATGCAATTTGATAGGGCTTCGTTGCTCTCTTGATCAGTTAGATCTTGCTCGATAATTCTCCAGCACTTCGCTATACAAATCATCTCTCCTCTTTTTCATCCCCTTGGAGGGGGATATTTATAGCATGCCCCTAGGGCTAGGGGTGGCTTCATGGAGAAGCCAAGACTAAGAAGGTTGGTTAGGACAGTTGGGATGGAAGCCTTTGGAATCTTTCGTCCTCCAACTGCCTCCTTCTAGATCTCTTGGCTATTCCAACCGATTTGGCTCAGATGGAAGTTCTAACTGAACTCCAGTTCATACCACAGGTCATAGTTACGGTCCAGACTCAGACCATAGGTGTCAATCATGGTTCAAATTGGATACTACAGATCTGGGCTATGGTTCAGATTGCTTAGGCCAAAATACCTAAATTGAGTGGTTAGAACCACTGCTCTATCTTGGAGTCTATCCAAGATCCTTCATATGGTTTTGTAGCATGTTCATATGAGTAGTCACCCTTGACATGACATGTTTTAGGTGTCTACATATGCCCCTTTTGATATGCGTTGTGAGATCAAACAACACTGAGCAAAATAGACCTCCTAAAATGATGTTGTAGGTTCTATTATGATCATTAGTTTGATTAACATTAGATGCCCCAGGTCCAGCAAAAGGACGCGCATCCTGGAATCATTGCTTCCAATGTGGGAAGGCTTACATTTGAAAATTTTGCACTCATCATCAGACATTCGGGTAGCTTTGGTGCTACAATAGGAGTTAGGCCTATATAACAAAAGGATGAGAGCTACAAACAAAATTTCATATTCGCTCTTTGCCCCAAGTAGAGGGGGAATCTTATGATAGTTGTTAGCAATGATTCACAAGGATGAACACAATTTTGACAAGATCAAGGGATCTATGATCTCTGGGATATTTTATTTATTTTGATTATGACATGAAATTATGACTACCCCCTCAAGTGACGAGTCGATGAGAGTAATGACAATGTCTGAAGCGATGAAATTGCTTGACCATAATGAATGATTCTGAACAACTTTAAAATTGAGACGTTTAATGCCTTGGCTAGGCCTAGTTCAGCTTATTATTACAACGCTTAGTAGAATTTGCACATTTCTCTCCCATGGATCAGTCAGGCTATGATATCCGTTTTAGGAAGTCAAAATAATACAAATGCAAGAAGACTTGTGTTGAATCATATTGTCGATGATTTTCTAAAAATATGTCATAAAAGAAATGACAATTTTGCCTCAAATGTCCTTATTGTGATTTACTCATCTTGTCAGATTGCATGGAGTTCCTGTCACTGCAACCACAAATTTTATAGAATAAATCACTAAATACGAGGTGCATTTGTTTTTTCATTGTTTGATTTTTTTTGTTTAATTTGGCATTTATTGGATTGATCCTGGTGCTTGTAACATCACAAAATTTGCAATTTTGATCATGTATTTTGATTTTTATCCATTGGGAGTCATTAATTTACCTTTTCATACCTTCCCACGATGGGTTTTTATTGCATTTATTGCTATTTGTGAACCGTAGGTACAATCTGCAGTTTGCAGTTCCAAATTTTGGGGATCGTAGGTCAGACCTGCGGGTAAAAAACCCTAGTTTTAGAACCATGGGTGTCAGCTGCGGTCCATAGAGATTAGGAGGAATTATAAATTGAAATCCTATTTGAAATTTTTCATTCTTTTCTCGCAACCCTTAACAAATTGAGATCTCTAAGAGAGAGAAGACATTCCTTGATACAAAACGTTGTCAAAACTCAACCACCATTATACTCATCTTCCCTGATGGTGTATCCTGATCAACCATCGACTAGCTGGGGGTAGGGCATGAGTAAGGTAACTCAAAACTAAGACCTCACACTCAATATCAGTAAAATGAACCACACTTAAGAAATGCAAAAATTGAACCTCATTAAACTGCCGGTAATGAACCCCACTAGTCTAGGTTAGCTTAGGATTTAATTTTTATGCTTTAGTGGTCTAGGAGGGTACCCGAAATGGGTGCCACTCCTAAACCACAACTGGTAGCTACGGTTCCCAGTTGGAAAATTTGGAACCGTAGGTTTCAACTACGGTCTCCAATTTCCCAAATTGGGGATCGCAAGTTGCAGCTGTGGTTCCCAATTTGCAAATTGGGGACCGCAAGTTGCAGTTGTAGGTTGCAATTGCTAGTTTTTTTTTTTATTTTAGCTATGCTTAGCTATATTTAGCTTACATTATGTTTTTTTCTTTTTTAAAAGTTAACTTCTAGAGCGTAGGAGCCTGACTTGATGAAGACTCTCCATGAGGCCTTGTTGGATGACGATCGAGCGTGGTTCTAAGCCGTTGGGTTCAGTTATGTCATGGATCTACCCACCATTAGGGTAGATCAGGCCTATATCACTACATTGGCCCAACACTAGAATGCATGGATCAACATATTTCACCTTCCTCCCGATGAGATGACCATCACCCTGGAGGATGTCTATAGGATCTTTAGGATCCCCATTGATGGTGAGGCTATCATTTCCTCTACCTACACGACAAAGGATGATATTTTTTCTACCATATTCGGTTATTAGAGTGTCGATGCATAGGATGATGTGGACCATGGAGGGGTGCACATTGGTTACTAGTACCAGGATGATATATTATCTGTTTGAGAGGCCCTCTTTATGCATCTCATCATTCATATTGTCCTTCTAGACTCCTCAGGTGCTAGGATTCCCTGGAACATGTTGGCCCTTGCTTGGAGGATGCTTTAGAGATCGATGGAGGAGCCATTACTGCTGGCCTAGGGGAGCACCTTACTATGCCAGCTCTACAGGGAGCTATACCAAATTACGAAGTGGAGCCATAAGGGCATTAGCTGTATCCTGTTGCTACAGATCTGGGGGTGGCAGCACATCCGAATCAAGCATCCTATTGATCTACCTATGTGCATAATTTCCCTATATGACGATCATCAATGTTACACCACCTAATAGCCTCGTGCTGAAGAGGGTATCTATAGTAGGGCTCATGCTGGGGACATGGAGCATTACATTGTTCAATTTGCATCACTTGGGCAGGGGGGCATTGTTTGGCACCCCTACATGGATTGCCCTGCATGGCCAGAGGTAGACGAGTGGCTATGATGGGCCCACAAAGATAGATGGCTTATCTGGCGTAAGCTAGAGGTTTGAGAGTATTAGTTCTTCTCTTGTATCCTATGATAGTTTGGACTGGTGCAAGACCTACCAGATATGCCCTTGAGGTACAAATGTTTGGATCTATAGAGGGATATCCCAGTGATAGTTTCTCCATCATTAGGAGATGCACCTAACAACTTCCAAGAGTCAAGGGTTGAGACAAATGGGACCACACCCGACTATTATGGGTGGTGGTATCTATTTATATGGCATGGGATAGGGTCTCTAGGCCAAGAGCTAGCTGAGGCAGAGGTAGAGGTAGATCCTGATGGGCGTAGGGTGTGCCAGTGTATTGAGGGTGGTTGGGGCATGAAGGTCACCATTGAGGACCTACCGAAGATTGATCCTGAGGAGGATGCTCTAGAGGAGGGTGAGGTCCCTCCTGATAGTATAGAGGGATGGCTACTGGCATAGGTTGCTGACTTACAGATTCATATTGGGCACTTTCATACTCAAAAGCGCTAGAGGGATACCACCATCACCACTCTAAAGGCAAATGTGGCTGATAGGGAGTGACACCTAACTGAGGCATAGGGCCAGGTATAGGAGCTCATGACTCAAGCTATCGACACAGAGGCCTAGGTGTAGAGATTACAAACTTGTCTAGAGTTGGCACAGGTGAAGCAGAATGCAACAAAGGTAGAGTAGGATATCACACAAGTAGCAAGGGAGGATATGCCACCTCCTCAGGCTATCATGGGGCCTCCTACAACACCAGCAATAGGTGTAGTAGCTACACAAGATCTAATTGCTGAGGTGACATGACTATTTAGTATGGTCATGAGAACCAATGAAATGCATGTAGCTTAGCTTGCTCGCATTGATCAACTAGTTGGATATATAGAGATGCATGGGCTATAGGTTCCTAAGCATCCCTTCACATCATAGTATCAACATATCAGGTCTAGGACCTCAGGGCAGTCAACATCGAGCTCAAGTCACAGGACTCACAGGACTGATAGGATGTACAGGTCCTCTAGTACACACATGGTGAGGTCATAGGCCAGGACTAGAGATCCAAGGCATACATTAGGAGCCTCCAGTCAGAGGACTAGCCTACTATAGTTACCCATTTCCTATGTGTTGGGTGCATTAGGATTTGGAGGTAGGTAGGATCCACCATAGGTGCCAAGTCAGCCAGGAGAGCAGGCTCCAGAGCATAGTGTAGAGGGAGGCAGCGAGAGCTCCAGTACAGGGGGAGAAGCCTAGATATGGGTTATAGTAGCTTCCAGCTATAGTTTGGATGCTTTTATTTTGTGTGTAAGGTCGAGGACCTACACAGTTGTAGCCTACGGGCATTTTGCACTCCCTATGTACTTGTTTGGACACACATATATATGATATGGTATTTCATGGCTCATTATGTGTACATGTTTATTTATTATTTTTGATTTTATGTTTATTTGATGCACATGGATGCAATGTTTATTTAAATGTTATGTTTATATGATGCGATGTATGGATGTCAGGCACTAGATAGCTATTCTACTTTATGATGATGATATGCAGTGATCTAGATGAGTAGATGTGTGACATATGATGTATGTAGATGGATGCGATGTTTATTTTTAATGCATATTTATTTTTACTTTGTGGGCATGCGTATATTTTATGTAGTTTATGATATGCTATGCAATGTATGGTAATGCATTATGTATAGAATCATAATCTAATGGAAATGAACCTGTATGATTTAATCACTTAAAACATAAGGAATGAATGTAAACTATGTATATCAATTTTTAACATATGACACCACAGAATATATGACAATCATGAAAAATAATTGATAATTCTCATTACAAGAACTTAATCAATTAATCACCCATATATGAAATGCAGTGAAATGGATTGGTATAATGCTAATGAATGAATATGTCATTTTTGATATTCATGTGGTATCTATCCTATATATTTGATTGTGCTTTGTAAAAATGCATTCTGATGAATGAATGACTCATATATCTAAAGTCTAATGATATTTGGTATCTTGTTGCTATTGGAGCACTTTTTGGGATTTTCCTTGAGACTCAAACACCCTAGTATACTTCTCCAAAAATCACATACTAACTTTACAAGGCTTATATTGGACAAGGCTTTTGCCGTGATAGATCCAACTATTCATTATTCTTGTGTGTGCATGTGAGTATTTTTAGATAGATCGTAAGCATACCCCGTATGTCAGTCGAGACTCTTTCAAACCATATGTGAGATAAGGTTCCTCATATGATCGTACCATCCTTGTTTCAACTTTGATTAGATTTATATAGCTAGACAATCCTAGGTATCTAGAGCTAGCTTATCTTGCAAATTGATCAGGGCTACCCATCCAAATGCAGGAGGGAATCTTTCAACCCATTGCTACGTTTTGGGATCACACAATAGAACTACCCCTCTGATTGCAGGCGGGATTCTTCCAACCCATTGCTGCGATCGGGGATCACTCTATGGCTTTTGAAAGGTGGACAATCCAGGGATTCAAGTTCTCACCCTTCTTACTTGCTCAGATGTAGTGATAAAAATCACTGTTAGTCCACGTGTTACCGTTTTATTTGAGCAAGGGATTTTTATAGTGCTTTTTATTCACTATGTCACTTTACATTTTAAACTTGAAATTTGTACTTTTTATTGCACTTTGTAACTTGGGATTTAACTTTTGTGACTTTGGGATTTATAGGGGAAATTCTTGTCCTTTTTCCAAAGTACACCTTTCTAGACCGACTATTTGCAAGATAAGCAGGTCGTGAAACCCATCTCTCTAGATACCTAAGACTGTTGTCGCAGCTTTCATCCTCTCTCATCTTAGCAGGATTTTATATTGTTTTGCTTAGTGACAAGATTCTGAAATGTTGAGGCACTATCCCAACTAATGACCTTGTATATAACAACAAATCAAGCTTTCTACAATATCTAAAGAACTCACTAGGTATGGCTGAGTGACCGGAAAACTTTAACATACATATATGTTTCTCCGCAATAGGTATCGTGTATGAATGCAATGAATTATGATAAATGCAGGGGTGTATGATTGTCATACAAACGTGTGACTGTTTGTAAAATTTTGATAAACACATTACACTCTACTATGGAATGCAATGAATGACAAATGCCTAAATGCAATATGATGATGTGAATGCATGTGTGAATGCAAAATGTAAATGCAAATTTTTTTGGATTTTAAGCTTTATCATTTTTTTTTTTGGACTTTTACACATTTTTCTTGATTTTTATAGATTTTTAAGCTTTCATATTTGACCAAATGATGAGTACATGTCCTTGGAGATTTTTAGGATTGACCGAGTGATTTTGAGAAATCCTTGGAGCCTCTTGAATTGACCAAAGGTTTTACAACCACCTTTGGAACCTTTTTAGCTGACCCAACTCTCAACAATAAGGCGTAGAGCCTTTTGGGATGACCGAGAAGCTATATGAACTCTCGGAGCCTTTGGGTTGACCAAGAAATTTTTGGAAATCCTTGGAGCCTTTTGAATTGACCAAAGGTTTTACAGCCACCTTTGGAATCTTTTAGTTGACCAAACTCTCAGCAAGAGGGCATGGAGCCTTTTGGGATGACCAAGAAGCTATAAGAAATCTTAGAGGCTTTGGGTTGACCAAACAATTTTTGGAAATCCTTGGTGCCTTTTCTTGACCAAGCTTCTTAATCATATAGTGTTAGGCCTATTGGGATGACCGAGCAGTTTAGATGAAATACTCAGGGCTTTTGGGTTGACCAAAGGCTTACAAATACCTTTGGCGCCTTTACTTGACCAAGCTTATTAATCAGAGAGATTGGGGCCTTTTGGTATGACTAAGCGGTTGAGACAAAAACCTTAGGGCTTTTGGGTTGACTAAAGGCTTACAGATGCCTTTGGTGCCTTTACTTGACCAAGATTCTTAATCAAAGAGCTTGGGGCCTTTTGGGATGATCAAGCGGTTGAGACAAAACCCTCGAGGCTTTTGGGTTGACCAAAGGCTTACAGATGCCTTTGGTGCCTTCACTACACTCTCAAGCATAGAATGCCTTAATATGGATGATATTGAGAGGCTAAAACTCTTCTACACCCTCTAGCGACGTTAGGCGATAGGTTCCAAGACCAATATTTTTAGATATGATGTAAGGCCCTAGCCAGTTAGCCGTGAATTTGTCTTGCATGTCAGGCGGTAAATTCGAGTTCTGTTGGTTCTCTTTCAGCACAAGATCCCCAAATTCAAAGTCTCTCTGGTGGACTTTGATATTGTAAGCTCATTTTAATCGCTCTTGATAAATGCAGAGATGCTCGAGGGCATTCACGTGACGTTCATCAAGCAACGTCATATGATCGAGGTGAGCTTGCCATGTAATGTCATTATCGATGAACTATTTCAATGTGACGTGCAGTGTTGGAATTTCCAACTCCAAGGGCATAATGGCCTCAGTGCCATATACTAGTGAAAACAACATTGCCCCAGTGGGCATCCGAATGCTAGTATTGTAAGCCCATAATGCAAGGGGCAACTATATATGCCAATCCTTATGGTGTTCATACACTATATTTTTTAAGATGGCTACCACAGTCTTGTTTGAGGCCTCATCTTGCCCGTTTTCTTGCAGATAATATGGAGTTGTAAAACTATGTTTAATATGGTATTTATATGTTAAAGCCCACACAGTTTTTTTCTTAAAAGAAGTTCCATTATCCAAAATTATTTTGGATGGTATCCCAAAATGACATATGATATGCTCGAGAATAAATTCTGCAATGCGAGCTCCAGTGGTCATTATAAGGGGAATGGATTCCTCCCACTTTGTAAAATACTCAGTAGCCATGATAATGAATGTATATCGGCCTAACAATGGAGGGGAAATCTTGCCAATCAGATATAGTCCCCACTGAGCAAATTGCCAAGCCGCCTGAATGGGCTATAAGGCCTGCGATGGCAAGTGCATAAGATTAGCATGATGCTAATATTTAACACATTTTTTGACATACACATTGCAATCCTTCTCCATAGTGGGCCAATAATAACCCATTGAAGGATGTGTTTGACGATAGCCATGTCGTTGAAATGGCCATCGCACATACCATCGTAAGCCTCTAAAATTGTCCAAGATGACTCTTGGGGCTCAAGACATCGAAGGAGAACTCCTTCATGGCTGCATCGATACAAAATATCTCCTATCAAGACATACTTAGTCACTTTATATTTAAATGTGTGTCTTGTGGCACGTGATAATACCTTTGAGATCATACCAAGCTTTAGAAATTCTTGGATTTGCATCATCCAACTTTGACAAGCCTCAGCTTCGACTGCTAAGATGACCTGCTCCCCCTATGTATTTAACTTTGCAAATGCAGACTGGGAAAAAAACTTGTGGTGAATGGTAGTACCACTCCCCATAGGACTCTAAGAAATCAATGACTCCTAGGGTGTCTTATTAAGAAAGTCTTTCGCTCTACAAAACCAATCAATTGTTGGTTCCAGGACAATCATGTTGACTGAATCTTTATTATCAAAGGTTGCACGCTCCACTGCTGGGTGTGAGAGTGATCTAACATGGATGGTAGTAAAATTTGTAGATGGATTATGAGGGATCAAGGACCCCAAATATGCCATGGTGTTTGTGAACCTATTTGACGAACGAGGGATTAACTCGATGTCATACCATTCAAGTTTAGCCAAATAAGTGGCAACAAGATATTTGTAGGCTTTCAGTATGGGACATCGACACTGAAAGAGCCCCTTAACCTAGTTAACTATTAGCAGAGAATCGCCAAAAATATTCAATATTTTAATACCCATGGCGATGGTTGTGTGGAGGCCCAAAAGTAGGGCTTTGTACTCAGCATTATTGTTGGTGCACAAAAAGTCTAACTTGAACGACAAGGGCATTGGAGCTCCTTGTGGTGTGAAAAACACTATTCATGCACCGCCCCCTTGCTCACACTTCGAACCATAAAAAAAATGTAATATCAATATTATTCTTTGGTTCCTTGGGTTCAGGAGCTTCAAATATTATGAATACTGCATCATCTAGAAGCTCAATGGTTAGAGGCCTACTGTTGGATAGTGGTGCCTCAGCCTGTTGATAAGCTATGACTTGTCCCTTGATGTACTTTTGGCTAATAAATTTTAAATCAAATTCTATCAATAGCATGATCCACTTTGCAGTACATGTGTTATGATATGTCTTGCTCATCATGTACTGCAAAGAATTTTGTTTCGATATAACATATGTTGTATGACTTAGCATGTAATGTCGCAATTTCTTGGTAGCAAACACTACTGCTAAATACATTTTTTCAACATATGTATATCCTGACTCATAAATCACCAAGGTGTGACTGATGTAATATATGCCTTACTATTTTTCTTGCACATTATTTTGGGCTAACATGGTCCCTAATGCAAAGTCGGTTGCCGATATATATAGCAGAAAAGGCTCATCTGGCCTTGGTGGAGCTAGCACTGGCAATTTTGCTAGGTATTGCTTAATCTCAATAAAGGCTTCTTGGTAGTCCTTGTCCCAATCAAATGGGACCCCCTTGTGTAGCATTCGATTCATGGGTCGACACTTATCCGATAATTGAGCGATGAATCGCTTTATGGATGCTACTTTGCCTTCAAGGCTTCTTAGTTCTTTGATATTAGTGGGAGGACACATCTCTAAAATAGTCGTGACCTTTGTTGGGTCTACTTCGATGCCTCGTTTAGAAATAATGAATCCTAAGAGTTTAACTGAAGTTACACCAAATATGCACTTCTTAGGATTCAACCTGACATTGTGTTCTATCAGGCGATCAAAGACCTTCCTTAAGACCTCTGCATGCTCTGCTCACAGCAACGACTTAGCTAGTAAGTCATCAATATAATATTCTAAGATTTTATGCATGTAGTCATGAAAGATATATGTCATAGCCCGCTGATATATGGCACCAACATTTTTAAGATCGAATGGCATAACTCTATAGCAAAATGTCTCCCATGGCATTATGAATGCGATTTTATGATGATCTTCGGGTTTAATACGAATCTGTTTGTATCCAAAAAAACCGTCCATAAGGAAGACCATTTCATGACCTATAGTGGCATCTACCAGTGCATCGATATTTGGCAACGAAAATGAATATTTGGGTGTTGCCTTGTTTATATCTCTAAAATTTGTACAAATACGGACCCTTCCATCTGGATTTCCTACAGGCACCATATTGGACACCCATTCTGGATAGTCGATGGATATGACGAACTCTACGTCCAACAACTTTTGTAACTCATATTTCACAATTAAGGCTACTATTGGATGTATTTTTCTAATTTTTTGCTTGACTGGCTTCTTTGATAGATCTAGCGACATGTTATAAGTAACCAATTTAGGATCTAGACCCGACATGTGTATCGCTCCAAATTTTTTGCATCCTTACCTTCAGGCTATAGGATCCCTGCCCGGAAGGAGGATGGGAAAAGGATGTCGTGGTACCTCGGACTAAGAGGACTTTGCGAAGGTCCCGCCTCTCAAGGGAGGTGTATTTTGATGATTTTTCGATGGATGGTGGGTTCACCAGAAACATTTAATGGCGTTTCCACGCCTAGGTTTGGAATGTGTTTTTATGTGTTCGTTTTTAGCCTTAAGCATTCATATCCTAGGTTTGGCCAAATGAGTCTAAATTAATCTATATGAAAATGCAGATTTTAATGAATACAGAGAACAAATTTAAGACAAAAAATAGAGAAATTAAGGAAGAATAAGAAGAATACCTGATCCGGATGTCTGATGGAGATTCTGATGTTTGAAGCAGTCAGATCGTCTGGAATTCGACAGAATCGTCTGAGATCAGACAAGATCGTCTGAGATCTGACGAATTCGTCAGACGAATTCGTCAGAGACCTGCAAATAGAAGAATAGATGCAAAATACAGAGAATACTACTGTGCTAACAGGGGGAAACAACACAAAATGACAGTATGAACACTAGAAAATAATTATGAACAGAAATTCAAACAAATTACGATGTTCTAATGATAAATTATGATCTTATCATGCAAGTTAAGCTATATGGGTGAACTCCAAATGCAAAATAGTAAGCAATAAGGATAAACTAACTAAAATGCAGAATAAAACAAAGAAAAGGAATAAGAGAAAGCGCAAACTCTGGGCACTGATTGCCCCCAATGCAGATTGCAATCGAAATCGTCTGGAAGTAATGAAATCGTCTCGAATTACGACAAGGATCGTCCGAGATTTGAACGAGATCGTCTGCGACGATCTGAGCTTGCTCCGATTGAAGATCAATGAGGTCCCTGCAAGAAAACTTCAAAATAACAAAGGCAAAATAATGTTCTAGGTATTCTAATGCACGCAAAATCAAGTTACAGGGAAATTCAGCCAGGGGTTGGGAAGGGAAGGTCCTAAGGATTAAATAGGCTTAGGGGAGTAGTTAGGAGGTTGGAGATCATCCCTATTTGGGAGATCTCCAATGGGGGAGGGTCTCTAACGGCGCAGACACGCTTCGCCCGGATTAGAGGCCCGTTGGAAAGAAGCTAATTGTGAACAATCGCTTTGCGACAAGATCGTCCGGACGTCCTAGCCCGCACGAAATCATCAGATCTGGGGTGATATCGTCTGATCGGCGACGATATCGTCAAACGGTCAAAACAACCTCTAAAAATGGCACGAAAAAGGGGGAAACGGATTACCCGACGGTTAACGAGCGGTTTGGGAGGTTAAAATTTGAATTTAAATTATTTACTAAGGTGAATGTAATTATTACAATTTTATTGCGCCAATTTTAGGGTGCTACATTTTGCCCCCTCTTTAGCGAATTTTTCGAAGAAAATGCGTTAAAGATGAGTTCTTCTCGATCTACGAGAAAGCAAAAATTATTCCCATTTTTAGGCGACGATTCTTGGTCGAATCGTACGACAGCCTTACTATGGTGCCTCCTCCGTGTTTTTACCCAAATCGAACGTTTGAGGTAAAAACGCGGAAAAGCAAAAAATTATTTTTGAATAAAATTAAGAAAAATAGGGTAAAACCCTAATTCATTTTTACCGTTCATTTTCTCGGTTTTTAGAGCTCGAAGCAAAAATGGTGGAGACGACGCACAGATCAACAGAGGTCCGACGCGGTCTACGGGTAAGAGTCTAGACTTAACTAGAATGCTTTAATTTGATTTTACATGCTTTTTAGGTAAATTTTGATTGAATTTTGAGCATCGCGGCCCTTTTTGGGCCGTCGACGTCGTTGGGACGAAATCGTCCCGATTTCGACGAAATCGTCTCAATTTCGTCAATTTCGTCCAAGGGCGAAATCGGCGAAAGGGGGACGATTTCGTCAAATTAGAGACGATTTCGGCTTGCAAAATCGGAGACGATTATGCTCAAATTTGGGACGATATCGTCCAATAGTGGGCGATATCATCAATTGCATAAAATTGAACTTTAACTTGCATTATTAATTACTTGAATTGTTTATTAATGATTGTTTGTTGTTTTGTTGTTTATGTTGCAGAGAGGTTTGCTAAAGAGCAGGGAATGGAAGTATGGAGGTTTGAGGGATGACTTGGCCGCTCTCACACAGGCAGAGCGAGATCACCTGGCACAGGCCGGCTTGCAACATGTGGCAGAGATGCCACAGGTGTCTACGGATATGGGGCTACTGACGGCCCTAGCAGAGAGATGGTATCCGGGTTCCTCATGTTTTCGGCTACCGACAGGGGAGATGACTCCCACTCTAGAGGATGTATGGAGGATTCTAAGAATCCCCATACAAGGACGATTGATCACTCCTACGGCCAATCAGGGCCATGCTATGGGACGATTGTGTGGTGACCCGAGCTTCACCCTGGAGAAGGGCGGAGTGAATATCGAGGCACTACGCCAGATGCCTGGGGCATCTAGACTCACACGGGTGCTAGCTGGAGTAGTTGGTGGACTTTTGTTGTGCCACCGAGCGGGTGCAGGGTGCCGTGGATGCTGGCAGATGTGATCTACGACATGCGGGACCACGGTATAGGTTCTCTTGGGGCAGCTATGTACTATGCCGATTGTACAGGATCCTATATGGGGTCGTGTACAAGGGCGGCCGATGTCTGGTGATGACATCGCTTCTACAGGTTTGGTGCTGGGAGCACATTGCAGTGCGGAGGCCGATAGGGCTTCCTCTGACAGGGGTAGACGGGGAGAGGCCCCGAGTCTTCTACTGGTGGCTCCGGAGAGGGTCACAGTGGCGGATCGACCTTCCGATGTCCCGGAGGCTACCGGATGACTTAGTCCCGGATCAGATTACCTGGAGGCCATGGAGGGAGCATCCAGGGTGGGCCGAGGACGGACAGGAGCTGGCTCGCGTCAGGCGAGTTTGTTGGCTACGGATGGAGAGGGGAGAGGTGGAGCTCCACCGCTATGACCGAGTTTTGCATCGCTCGGTCTGAGAGGGGATCCCATCTCTCGAGGGATTATGAGTTTTCCTAGACTGTCCGAGATAACACCACAGTGAGCGGGCTCCGACATGCAGGTTCTGGAGTCGGACACGGATGATGCCCCCATTCACCAGGATGGGGACGACGAGGGTAGCCGATGGCTACGATGCCTGGTACGTAGGCATATGCCCTCCTCATATGACGAGGGCATAGGGTCCGATACACGTAGTTGTGCATCGGATAGGGAGGCGGTGCGTGATGGAGGCGGCCCAGGGTCACGGTGGGAGAGAGCCGAGGAGGCCACAGGCACAGGAGAGGCCACGGCAGAGGGAGAGGAGGGAGGCGAGACCCCCATCTCCATAGAGGGAGAGGCCACCATCGCCCGATAAGGGCAAGGGCATTGACACGAGGGAGAGTAGCGAGACCGCTACTCTTCGAGCGAAGAGAGATCATCTCCAGGCAAAGGTGGCACTCTACAGGATGAGGCCGCATGCCACCGAGCTGAGGTGGCACAGCTCCGAGACGAGATTGCATGCCTCAGGGCACGGGGCGGAGGGGCGAGCACTAGGGAGCTGACACGGGCTATTGCCCAACTTACTTTCTACCAGACTTTGTACTATCAACGGTGCCGAGGCAGATAGACTACCCCCGCCAGCCAACATCGTAGATCCGATCAAGATCGGGTCGTCGAGGACCTCATCCCGATCGAGGACTAGGACTACTCAGACTGCGATGGGGCCACCTCGTCCACCTCAAGGTGGGGGAGGAGATGAGGCGGAGAGCTCGAGGGGCTCTCGAGGCTAGAGGACTGCACAACTTTGTACAGATTGACATTGTATTATTATTATTTTGTTGATAGAGGATTGAGTATGCCGAGGTACAGATTGTGGCATACCAATCCAGTTTTGATGATGTATATATACTGTTGATATATATATGATATGTTTTTGATCATATGACTTGTGTTATGTGTATGCTTATGATGCTTTTATGTTTGATTGATTGATTTGATAATTGGATTGAGGATTCATGAAATTATGTCATTTTGAAAATTTATACTTTTGATGTCATGCGGTAATATTTTAAATGAAATAATCTGATGTAACAAATTGATTGTTTGTAATGTGATGTAATAAAAAATAAAAAGAGACTTCTAACAATAATTTCAAAGGACATTGTCGCTATTATAGACCATTTCATGGAGTCGCTGCTCACTCGGTCGTCAAGCTAATCCCAGGATAGAAATATTGTTAAAAGTAAAAGAGTGCTTAAGAGACTGTCTTAAGACTTTGGTGCAATGGTGAAAATGATGGTGATGATGGTTTGTTTTCCAGATTTTCATAAAAATAGTATGCATGAAATAATGTTAAAATGATTTTTGCTAGGCATAAATTCCTAAGTGTGATAAAATTTTTGGATAATTCTTTAGGAATTATACCATCATTGCAAAATTGAAGGTTGACATAATGACATGAAATAATGAAAATGTGTTTGCTTTTTAAAAGCATAATTTGTGTAACATAATGAATTAAGTCATATGGTTTTCATGATTTTTAATAAATGGGGAATAAAAATTGTTACAATGGTTTGCGCTAGGCATAGAATATGTAGGTATAGACTTATACCATCATCGCGAAAATCAAAAAAAGATAGTTTTATTGCATGGTTGATTTTTTAATAAACAAAAAATATGAAGATGAGGACTTGCGCTAGGCATAAAATTCCAATTTTGGTTTTGGAACTATACCATCGTCGTGAAAGTCAACCAGATATATATGTTTTGATTGTATATTTTGAAAGAAATTTTGATTTTTCTATTATATAGTTGTCTTTATGGTAAGCAACTCGTACTTGATTTATTCCAAACAAGTTGCAAAAATAATATTTCAAAGTATTTTGAAGACAAAAGTTAGATTTATAAGGAATCCCATGTGCATATGTGAATTCATTTCCGATCTTGATTTATCATAATGATACACAAAATCTCTCAAATACAAATGTGTGTGCAATTGCTTTGTGCATTTACCAGCTTTGAGCAAGATAATATGATACAAGTGATTTGAAGAAACCAAATAAGTGTTCATTAACCATGATGTAGATGCATATAACCATACTAGACTACTATGTAGGTCGGATTATCAAGAGCTAGCTAATCCATAAGCAGACATAGGTCTCGTACAAAAGAAGGTCGCTAATGTGACAGACATATCACCACGCTAGGAGTTACCCAAGGCCAAGCAAATTGGGCACAAACCACCTGTTATGGGGCTTACCTCACAGCTTTCGAATAATTGAGAATTCCTGGATTCAAGCTCATCAACCCTTCTTTTCTTTTCAAAGGGTAGGGAAAGGGGATTTTATTGCGCTCTTGCTTTCTCGCTTTCTTTTGAACTTTGCTTCTTTTTCTTTTGTATTTTTGTTTGCTTGATTTTTTTGAGATAGTGCTTGAAATATTGTTGTAATGATATAAAAGAACATTTTTCTTTTCTCTTTTTCTTGAACTTTTCTTTTCTTTTTCTTTGCTAGGGATACTTGCTCGGATTAGCTGTAGAGCAAGGGATTTTTATTCTGGGTAGGGGTGAGCTTGTCCTTTTGCCAACTCTCAAAGATTCTAGACCATGTGCATGATAGGATAGCAGGGGAAACTTTTCGCTCAAGAAATCACTTCTACTATGTAGCAAAACATGGAAATTACAAATATAATCATTTTATTGTGAAAAGATGTGCTTGGTTTAAGTAAATAACAAGATCAATTCTCTATGCTCAAACTTTATTTAATTGAATTTTGTGGACTTTGATATAAGAGAGATTAGTAATCATGCCGTATAAAATCAAGATATTTATTGTTGTGAGTGTGCAAGTGAGGGATTCCAAATAAATGCTAATTTATCCAAAATAATTTGAAACATATAACGCGCAATAATTGTAAGAAAATATATATAAACACTTTTGAGAAGTTTTGAGAATGTTGACTCTCTCTTTCTTCTTTATATTGTTTTGGTTTCGAAAGAGTCAAGCATATTGCTGTTTTTTATTTTTATTCATTATTTTGTTTTTTGGGTTTTATTTTTGTTTTTGAACAAAAAATTTAACAAGTGCCATAAATAAATGCAACAAATAGTTTTTGAAGATTTTGATGATTATGAATGTTTTTGGTGTTTTTGAATTTATAAAGTGAAAGAAATACAAGATAGTGATTTTGAATTTAACAAATATATACATGGATGAAATGACCAAATTTATGCATAGTAACGTTTAAGATGCAAAATATTCATGGGTTCTTTAAGTTCTTTACCATCTAAGGTAGATAATTTGTATGCTCCCGATTCAAATTTAGCAAGTAATAATGTATGGTCCAAGCCGTTTGGGCTCAAATTTACCTTTAAGGTCCTTAGTTGCATTTGTATTTTTTTTTATTTTCTTTTAAAACAAGGTCGCCGATCTCAAAGGATCGATGACGAACTTTTTTAGCATATGATCTTTTAAGCTTGTTTTGGTAGGCACGGAGATGCTCCAAAGCATTGATGCATTTTTCATCTAGGAGTTCCAACTGAATGAGTCTACCAAGACGATATTCATCTCCTACTTCGGTATCTTGAAGTAGCAGAGCCAAAGAAGGAACTTCCAATTCAAAGGGAAAACTGCTTCAAGACCGTAAACCAAAACAAATGGTGAAGTTCCAGTGGGGGTTCGAACACTAGTTCGATAGGCCCACAAGGCCGGATATAATTGAATGTGCCACCACGACCAGCTTTATTGACCAATATTTTGAGAATTTTGATTAAGGTTTTGTTAGATGCTTCTCGCTTGACCATTACCCCGAGGATAATAGGGAGTGGACCAACGATGTTGAATCTTATATTTTTGGCATAATTTTTTAACATCTTTATTTTTGAAACAAGTTCCATTGTCGGAGATGAGATTTGCAAGAATTTCGAACCTACAAATGATTTGATTAAAAATAAATTTAGAGACTTGTGTGCCAATGCAGGAAGCTAAAGGCATAGCTTCGACCCACTTCGTGAAATACTCAGTGGCGGTTATGATGAACTTGTGTCCATCAGATGACACAGGATTGATTTTGCCAATAATATCTAAACCCCATTTGGAAAAGGGCCAAGGAGATGAAATAGCCTGCAGCTCTTGTGCAGGCGCATGGACAAGGTCAGCATGTTTCTGGCACTTGTCGCAATGGCGCACATACTCATGTGCATCCGTTTCCATGGTAGGCCAAAAGTATCCTATCCGAAGGAGCTTTTTAGCAATGACGCTACCACTAAAGTGTCCTCCACAAGATCCATCGTGGGCTTCACTCAAGGCTGATTTAGACTCTTCTAAGTTTAAACATCTTAATAGGATACCTTCAAAAGATCTCCTATATAAAGTATTGCCAATTATTACAAATCGACTTGCTCGTCTACGTAATAACCGACGCTGGTTTCTATTAGAATTGGCAGGGAAAGTCCCATTTTGGAGAAAATCAAATATGTCCGTATACCAAGGTTCAGGAGTAGTTTCATTGATTAGAAACACATCCAAAGGCTCTAAGCATGACTTATTTGAAGTGGGTTCCTGGAGTCGACGAATAATGATAGTGGCATATTCGTCATCTAACTCCAAGGGCAGGAGAGATGCAGCTGCGGCCATAGCATCACCTGCACGGTTGCTAGTTCGAGGAATAGCTTCCAAGGTAACTTGATCAAATAGAGACATTAATTGTAAAACATAGGCCTTATATGGGCACAGTTTATCATCTCTCGGTCTGATAAACTTCATTAATTTGGTTTATAACCAGCTGAGAATCACCAAAAACTAAAAGATGTTTAATTTTTAGCGCTAAGGCAGCTCGTAATCCAAGGATTAGAGCTTCATACTCAGCAGTATTGTTGGTGCAAGCAAATGTCAATTTGAAGGACAGAGGAATAAGATGTTTTTGTGGGGATATTAAAATAATACCCGCACCAGCCCCACTCATGCATCGGGCTCCGTCAAAGTATAAGGACCATTGTTCAATATGGTCTGCCTCTAATTGAAGGCATTCGTCAGAAAATCAATGATGAGGGGATGGGTAGACTCTAAGGGTGCAGCACCTAATTGATCTGCTATGATTTGACCCTTAACAGACTTCTGTCCTATGAATGTGAGATCAAACTCGCTTAGAGCAAGAACCCACTTGGCTGTGCGACCCGATAAATAAGGTCGACTCATGAGATACCTTAAGGGATCGTATTTGGCAATGACATACGTTTTTTGACTAAGCATATAGTGTCGTAATTTTTGCGTAGCAAACACGACGGCTAGACATAGTTTTTCTAATGCTGTGTAGCGGGTTTCATAACTGATGAAGGTTCGGCTAATATAATAATTAGCACGTTCTCTCTTTTCATCATCAAGTTGAGCTAACATAGCTCCTAAGGGAGAAATGGGCGATCAGGTTTAGGTGGTGAAAGCACAGGTGGATTAAGGAGGTATTGTTTGAGAAGTTCAAAAGCTTCTCTACATTCGGTGTCCCAATTAAAAGGGACATCCTTCTTAAGGAGTTTAAGAAAGGGACCAGCTTTGTCCGCCACCTTATCGATGAAGCGATCGGATAGCTTGAAGTTTACCTTGTAAACTTCGTAACTCAGATATATTAGTAGGTGCGGGCATATCAATGATGGCCGCAATCTTGAGAGGGTCGATTTCAATACCACGTAAAGAAACTAAAACCCCTAATAGTTTACCGGACTTAACTCCGAATATACATTTTGCTGGATTTAATCGAATAAGATATTCTCGTAATCGATTAAAAACTTTTCTCAAATCATCTAAATGATTATCTTCAATAATAGAGCGAGCTATAATATCATCTACATAATCATGTAGGATATCATGCATCATATCATGAAAAATATAGGTCATAGCTCGTTGATAAGTTGCACCTCACGTTCTTTAAGCCAAATGGTATCACTTTCCAACAAAAGGTACCCCAGGGGGTAATAAAGGCTGTTTTAGCCTGATCTTCAGGAGCTATCCGGATATTATTATAACCGGAGAATCCATCCATTAAGGACATCATCCCACTCCCGAAAGTAAAGTCAATGATTTGATCCATGTTTGGAAGAGGAAAGTCATCTTTAGGGCATGCAGCGTTAATATCTCTAAAATCCATGCAAACCCTAACTTTGGTAGCTTCTTTCTTGGTGACCGGAACTACATTTGAGATCCATTCAACTTGTATAAAGATAACATTCAAGAGTTTTTCTAACTCCCCTTTGACTAGCAGAGCCACTTTGGGATGCATTTTTCTAAGTTTTTGTTTAACAGGTTTAGCATCCGGATGGACCACTAGATGATGCATGACTACGTAAGGGTCTAGACTTGGCATATCTTCATATGTCCAAGCGAAGACATCTTCATACTCTTTAAGGAATGCAATGTATTGTTCTTGTTTTTCTTGACTTAATTCTGATCCAATATTGATTATGTGAGGATTATCCGCAGCTCCAATATTAATTTTAATGACGTTTTCTACCTCCATGTGTAGATCTCTTTCAAAATTAGGTGGGGCGGGTGAAACACCCAATTCTTGTAATTCTTGTAAGGTTAATTTAGATAATTCATCTTGAGGATTAGTGGCCTCAAGTTGGGCTATAGTTGGTATAGAACCATCAAAATAAAATCCATTGTGTAACATCTCTTCAACAGAGACATCATGGAAGATATCTCCTTCCAACTCTTCATCGGGGTCAGCAATCATTTCAGGGTAAGCTATGGATAGCATGTTGCATGAAAACGACTGATTTTTAAGAGGCAAATCAACATGCCTATCCAAATAATCTTGATAACATATGAGTTGATCATCATCTTCAAAAGGAAAGGGTTGACCCTTACTAGGAAATAGGCCCACACCACAACAGGCAGACCACGGTTCTACCTCGAAAGGTTCTTTCATGCCATTTTGGAAAGGTCCCAAGCCTTTCCCTTTATATCCCATTTTAAGCATCATGGGTTTAGCTTTAATATAATCATTGGTAAAATAACACCGAGCGTATCCCTCATGATGAGTTTTGATATTCCGAGGGATTCTTCCCTAGCCATATCCTTTATAAATGAAGGCACAACTCCCGACTTGGTAAGTACTTCCCATAGGTTGTGGGAGGCCCAAAGTACGAGGAGATGGCGGTAAATTATTCAAAAGAATTGAATCTTGCATGAAAGCATTTGTTTTTTCTGATATTAAGGTTGTGGATAAACCTGGTAAAAGTTCATCAGAAAGGGCATAAGATGTAGAAGGCTTATTACCTATATCTTGAGATGTGGAAGGTATGATAGTTGTTTCGTAGGTTTTGAATTTATAGGGATAGAACTTGAAGGATTGGTTGTAGATTTAAGATCTTTTTGAGGTTCTAGAGTGATTTGTTTAGAGGGTTGTTGATCTATATAGGAGGATGAAATTAATGGAGGGGAAATAGGTGAAGTTATGGGTGTGTGTTTCACAGCTTTAGATGAAAAATAAGAACTAGGATGTGTGGATGACAGAGCAGGGCAAAATTGCACTCCAACGGGTTCTGCCAAAGCACACATATCAAAAGGTCTAGGGTCACCATGGATAGTGACCAACTGATTTTTAAACTCAAATTTAACACATTGGTGTAAGGTTGATGGGACCGCTCGCATGGCATTGATCCAAGGGCGACCCAAAAGTATATTGTACGATGCTAGGCAATGTACAATAAACACGGTTGTTTCTAGGGTTCTAGGACCAACTTGCAATGGGAGGGTAATAACTCCACACGTTTCTTGTGTTTCGTCATTAAAAGCTTTGATAATCATATCAATTTTCTTCATTTCATCACTTCTAAAGCCAAATCGTTGGTAGAAGTCAAAAGTGCAAATGTTTAGAGATGAGCCATTATCAATCAAGACTCGTTTGACGGCTACATCTCCAATTAGAGCAGTAATGTATAAGGGATTATCCTTATGTAAACTGTGTTGTGGGATATCTTTATCCTGGAAGTCAATACAATCAATCTCTCGAGTGATGATAGTATTGGCCATAGCTTCAAGTTGAATGTTTTGAGGTACCATCATTTGGCTTAATGTAAGCATCAACTCATCCCTATGGGTGGGAGAGGATCTTAATAAATCCAAAAGGGAAATTCTGGCCGTAGTATTGGACAATTGCTCATTAATATTGTAAGGGGGTTTAGGTTGAACATTAGGAGCATGATTCCCTTTATTGGGGTTTTTCAAAACGAATGGAGCCGATCCATCATTCTGGGTTTGGTTCTTGTTGGGAATTTTGAGCTTGTTGTCGGGTAACGACTCCAATGGTACCTACAATGTTATAATGAAGACGTTGAACCGGTCTCGGTTGAGCATTTATGGCTTGTTCATTAGAAAGGAATATATTAGAAGAAGGTCGAGTAGTAACTCTTCTAGGAAATGGTTCTTCTGGAACCATAGCATCTGTGACGGGTTGAATAGGATCTCGATTCATTTTCAGAACTATTCGATTGGTTTGAAGTAATGTCTAGTTCACTTTCACTATCCGATTCTATATCACTAGAATCAGAAGTTTGAAAATTATGTAAGGGCCTGGTCGTAACCAGGGATAAGGTTGTGTCAAATATTTGAGGATCCTGAATAGGTAATTGTCCGCTAATGGTTCCTACATATCGGGTAGGAGGGGGAACATTATGATGTTCGATTTGATTGGCTACCTCTTTACCATGTCTTGGTAAAGGGTGTTGAAATATGTCTAAAGTTTGATTGGCATTTTGATTTTGATTTTGGGGAACGGTCTTTTGAGTATTATTAGGAGGGTTTTGTTTAGGTTGGAAGGCTTGCACTTCCATTTCATTATTGTCAATCAAATCCTTGTATTTTATGTTTCAACCTTTTACAAGCGTTGGTAGAATGTCCAGGTCCTCTATGGAAATCACAAGTGTAAGTCACTCTGTATCCGGGTATAGTTGGATCATGTTCCTGGATAGTCGGTAATTGGATCAAACCTCTTTCGAGTAATTGAGGTAAAATAGTTGATAAGGGTTGATTTAATCTAGTGAATTCTCGAGGAGGCTTGTCAGGAGGTTTCAATATAAATTTTGTTGTTGTCTTCGTTGCATTGATATTAGCAACATTCTCACTGTCATTGACTCCATCACCGACAACTTGTTTGTTTTTATATTGATTTCTGGATGTTTTCTCATCATCCTTCTTCCTAAGTTGGCCTCTCCTAATGAGGGCATCTTCTACTCTTCGAGCTAAATCTATAGCTTGATCGAAGGTAGTTAAGGTAGCAATTGATAGCTCATAAGATATTTGTTCTTGTAAATTATTGATAAAAATGTCCAACATTTCCCTATAAGGTAGCACAAAGTGCAGTTTTCCTGTCAATTGCCTCCATCTAGCTAAGAAATCGGCAAAACATTCATCTTTGTCTTGTTTTAAATTGTATAAATCTTTAATAGTTACATGCCTCTCGATGTAGGCACTAAATTGATGGACAAATGATTCAGCTGTTTCTTCGAAGTTTCTCAAAGAATGAGTGGGCAATTGATAGTACCACTCTAATGCCATTCCACCTAAACTTTTTGGGAACATTTTTAATAATAGCAAGTCATCATGTGATATGTCATGACATGCTATCCTAAACATGCGAAGATGCTCTATGGGATCTTCGGTTCCTTTATATATAGGCAAGATAGGCATGGGAAAATGCTTAGGGTATGGTTGAGCTACAACTATGGGATCCAAAGGTTGACTACATATCTCTCGATAATTATACGAGGGACGGTAGGGATCTATCTCGGTCCATACGTGAAGCTAACTGCTTCACCATGGCTTCCAGATTACTAGTTTGCCCCCCATATTGGTTTGGTAGGGCATTGACATGGGTTTTATGGGCATATGATGGAGGAACATGAAGATTAGATGCCATGTTACTATTGTGTAAATTATTGGTAGGAAAAGTATTATGAAGGAATTTTGAAGTTGTATTATGTTGTATTCCGGATTGTTGAAAATTGGTGTTTGGCTTCGTTTTAGGTTTTTGTTTACTTGAAGCATATTGCTCAATAGTTTGGCGGAATAAAGTAGTGAAGGAAGGTTTCTTTTGTGTGGGAATGATTTTAGGTTGAATAACAGGTTCCTTAGGAGGTTGGATAGCCTGTTGTTTTGACATGTTTTGAATCATAGTGACCATATCCGTATTGGATGGCCCAGCCTTATCACTTTCTTGATCAATGAAAGACAAGGGATTAATGCGCACATCATACATATGTTCCAAGGCTGCCTGAGTGTCACTAATTTGCCCTTTATCAATACGAACCGCCACATTAATGGCATCAATGTTATCATCAAGATTTTTTTTGAAATAATCTATGTTGTCAAAAGCAATAGTTCCATCTGGAGCTACTCTAGGGGATGAGGATCCATCCTCTTTAACACTTCCTTCTTGTTCATTATCTTCACCTAGGTCATGTTCTGATTGATCTAGAGTTTTTCCTTCCGGAATTGGATCTCCAGGAAGGACATTTGGGTCTCTAGTTGTATCTTGTAACCAATCTTCTTCTTCTCCTAAAGTTTCTTTACCATTCCTAAGTTTAGGCATGGTGCTAAATTTTGATTTCAGCAAATATATATATATATATATATATATATATATATATATATGCAACAAAATTAAGAGGTATATATTTACTATATACCTACTACAATATTTGAAATGAAATGTTTAAGTTTTTGCTATGTTTTTTAGTTTTTTAATTTTTATTTTAGTTTTTCTTTGTTTTTGAAATAATATAATAAAGACAATCAACACAATAAATGCAAGAAATAAGACTGAAAGTAATAATCTAGTTTTCTATAAATAATTTATAAATATCATTAATAGGCTCGAGTTGTTCAGAGGTCATGAAGTGTTCTTCTTCAAATTGAAAGTTTTCTTTTAAAAATTTGATGAAAAGAGCTATAGTGATATTATCTCGTCTCGGATGTCGGTTGATAGAAGTAAAGCTCGTGGCAATACTCTCGATATAACACAGCATGAGGAACTCTATTCCATCTTTCCCTATCTGTAAGAACAACCTCTTGGTCTTCTACACAACCTAGGAACTGGTGTACAATGGCTGCGTTCTCGAGGTATTCCTCGAAGGTGAACAATTCTGAAGATACTAGAGCTCTCCTATAAGCTAACCATCTATGGCAGGGCTCTCCAAGTTCATGATAAAAAACTAGTTGATGAGGATCCAGGATTCTATCTAGGACTAGCCTCTTGATTTGCTTAAGTTGTGTGGACCTAGATGAGATGAGACTAAGTCTTCTATCAAGTTCGTTCCACAAGAATTGATTTCTACTTGTTTCAGGCACATTAAGCATAGAGTTGATTTCTATGGCTGCCAATTGGTTTTCTACATTTATAGTAACTCCTAATATTTTCTTAGGAGCTACCATCTAAACATGATTTTAAACTTTAAATGTTCTAAAATGCATCTATGTTTTAGTTGTTCTATTTTTTTTTTTTTTTTTGTTTTTTTGTTTTCAAAAGGTTATGATGCATTCACGTCGGGTTCACCAAAATGTATCGCTCCAAATTTTTCGCATCCTTACCTTCAAGCTATAGGATCCGTGCCCGAAGGAGGATGGGAAAAGGATGTCGCGGTACCTCGGACTGAGAGGACTTTGCGAAGGTCCCGCCTCTCAAGGGAGGTGTATTTTGATGATTTTTCGATGGATGGTGGGTTCACCAGGAAACATTTAATGGCAGTTTCCACGCCTAGGTTTGGAATGTGTTTTTATGTGTTCGTTTTTAGCCTTAAACATTCAAAATCCTAGGTTTGGCCAAATGAGTCTAAATTAATCTATATGAAAATGCAGATTTTAATGAATACAGAGAACAAATTTAAGACAAAAAATAGAGAAATTAAGGAAGAATAAGAAGAATACCTGATCCGGATGTCCGATGGAGATTCTCGATGTTTGAAGCAATCAGATCGTCCTGAATTCGATAGAATCGTCTGAGATCAGACAAGATCGTCTGAGATCTGACGAATTCGTCAGACGAATTCGTCAGAGACCTGCAAATAGAAGAACAGATGCAAAATACAGAGAATACTACTGTGCTAACAGGGGGAAACAACACAAAATGACAGTATGAACACTAGAAAATAATTATGAACAGAAATTCAAACAAATTATGATGTTCTAATGATAAATTATGATCTTATCATGCAAGTTAAGCTATATGGGTGAACTCCAAATGCAAAATAGTAAGCAATAAGGATAAACTAACTAAAATGCAGAATAAAACAGCGAAAGGAATAAGAGAAAGCGCAAACTCGGGCACTGATTGCCCCCAATGCAGATTGCAATCGAAATCGTCTGGAAGTAATGAAATCATCTCGAATTACGACAGGTCGTCCGAGATTTGAACGAGATCGTCTCGCGATGATCCGAGCTTGCTCCGACTCGAAGATCAATGAGGTCCCCGCAAGAAAACTTCAAAATAACAAAGGCAAAATAATGTTCTAGGTATTCTAATGCACGCAAAATCAAGTTACAGGGAAATTCAGCCAGGGGTTGGGAAGGGAAGGTCCTAAGGATTAAATAGGCTTAGGGGAGTAGTTAGGAGGTTGGAGATCATCCCTATTTGGGAGATCTCCAATGGGGGAGGGTCTCTAACGGTGCAGACACGCTTCTGCCCGGATTAGAGGCCCGTTGGAATAGAAGCTAATTGTGAACAATCAGTTTTGCGACAAGATCGTCTGGACGTCCTAGCCCAGATGAAATCGTTAGATCTGGGGCGATATCGTCTGATCGGCGACGATATCGTCAAACGGTCAAAACAACCTCTAAAAATGGCACGAAAAAGGGGGAAACGGATTACCCAACGGTTAACAGACGGTTTGGGAGGTTAAAATTTGAATTTAAATTATCGCTCCAAATTTTTTGCATCCTTACCTTCAGGCTATAGGATCCGTGCCCGGAAGGAGGATGGGAAAAGGATGTCGCGGTACCTCGGACTGAGAGGACTTTGTGAAGGTCCTGCCTCTCAATGGAGGTGTATTTTGATGATTTTTCAATGGATGGTGGGTTCACCAGGAAACATTTAATGGCAGTTTCCATGCCTAGGTTTGGAATGTTTTTTTATGTGTTCATTTTTAGGCTTAAGCATTCATATCCTAGGTTTGGCAAAATGAGTCTAAATTAATCTATATGCAAGTGTAGATTTAATGAATATAGAAAGTAGGATTAAGGACAGGAAATAGAGAAATTATAGAAGGTTAAAAGCAGAATACCTGATCTGGATGTATGATGAAGATTCTGATGTTGAAGTAGTCAGGATTGTCTGGAATTCGACAGAATCATCTAAGATCAGACAAGATCGTCTGAGATCTGATGAATTCGTCAGACAAATTCATCAGAGACCTACAAATAGAAGAACAGATGCAAAATACAGAGAATACTACTGTGCTAACAAGGGGAAACAACACAAAATGACAGTATGAACACTAGAAAATAATTATGAACATAAATTCAAACAAATTACGATATTCTAATGATAAATTATGATCTTATCATGCCAGTTAAGCTATATAGGTGAACTCCAAATGCAAAATAGTAAGCAATAAGTATAAACTAACTAAAATGTAGAATAAAACAATGAAAGGAATAAAATAAAGTGCAAACTCTGGGCACTGATTGCCCCCAATGCAGATTGCAGTCAAAATCGTCTCGAAGTAATGAAATCGTCTCGAATTTTGACAGGATCATCCGAGATTTGAACGAGATCATCTGCGACGATCTGAACTTGCTCTGACTGAAGATCAATGATGTCCTTGCAAGAAAACTTCAAAATAACAAAGGCAAAATAATGTTCTAAGTATTCTAATGCACGCAAAATCAAGTTACAGGGAAATTCAGCCAGGGGTTGGGAAGGGAAGGTCTTAATGATTAAATAGGCTTATGGGAGTAGTTAGGAGGTTGGAGATCATCCCTATTTGGGAGATCTCCAATAGGGGAGGGTCTTTAATGATGCAGACACGCTTCTGCCCAGATTAGAGGCCCGTTGGAGCAGAAGCTAATTGTGAACAATCAGTTTTGCGACAAGATCGTCTGGATGTCCTAGCCCAGACGAAATTGTCAAATCTGGGGCGATATCGTCTGATCGACGACGATATCATCAAACGATCAAAACAACCTCTAAAAATGGTGCAAAAAAGGAGGAAACAAATTACCCAGTGGTTAACGGGCGATTTGGGAGGTTAAAATTTGAATTTAAATTATTTACTAAGGTGAATGTAATTATTACAATTTTACTGCACCAATTTTAGTGTGCTACAACATGTCTTTGTAATTCCAAGCAAAGAGACCCAGTATCTCTTTCAGTAGAGGGATGATGCTATCACACTCATCCAGAGTGAGACTCTCTCCAAATCTAACCTTCTTTGTATTGGTGGGATCTTTACTAATATCCACATCGAAGGTTTTCTCTACTAACATATGTGATCCCTCCTCAAGCTAGTGAGGCATAGGAATCAGATGGACATCATCATCCGGGTTCACATGTTCCTCTCGGGAAGCATTCTCGGCATGACAAACATCATGAGCATATCTTGGCACAAAATGAAATAGTTATAGCATTTCTTCATTAGGGAAGAAATATTCAAGCCAGATCGGTGAGTCAGCACAATCCCAATCGATAGCATCCATGTTCATATGCAATGGTTTGGATGGATATGTTGTATTTTGAAGTGGCATGTTCAAATCAATGGAGACCATATTGATGGAATGGAATTGATCTCCAAAACCACACAGACAAAACCCTATCCTTAAAGCGTAGCTTTCATACCCAAGATTTGGTTTAGATGGTACAGGCACAAACGGATCCTCTATGTGGGATGTCAGTATAACTGGATCCTCCTGGTGCACTGGCCTTAGGTGGATCGGGAAATATTTCGTGATACCTCTCTTTGAGCTCTCTTATTTCCCTTAGGCTGTGATGGAGATTAATATCCCGACGCAAACCTACAGCTGTAATAGGTGGGGTACCTTTAGGTGGAGGCCTATTACGTAAGTGGTGAGGTCCCAAATATGCCATCTCCATCGAGTCCTCATCATCGATGTACAAATATAATCTGTCACTTCCCCACTCTTCTAAGGAGCAATTTGGCAAATGTGGTCCCATGTATCTGATTTTGTGGTCGCTATCATCACTATCTGGATAAATTCGATAGAACGATTGTATATATGATACTTTCATGTAAATTGGTACTGCTCTTTCCTCAGAGCTCTAAGTTTTGGGAGGGACTTCCTCCATAACATGTTCTGATTCCCTAGGCAATAGATATTGCAGATACACGAGTCTGGAATCGATCCTCTCATATACATCATCATGGTAACTACCATGGATGGGCCACTCTATTGTGTTTATGCATAGTGGGAGATTATCTAGGTGAGGCCTCCTCTATTTCATCTTCACAATCACTATCAGTTATGAAGCGCTCATTTATCTCTTCCACCTATTCCATAGGCAACAAATGGTGTATAAATGTCGGCCCTAAAAAAGTCGGCTTAATTTCCTCCTCAGATTGATCATCATTTGAGGATTCATCATCTGCATAATAACTAGGTCCACTCATTTCAGAGGTGGACTCCTCTCCATCATCATTGCAAATATCTCCCAACTTGAGATTGCCTACAATAGTGGGGTTATGCCCCTGCATACCAGTATCATTGGTAGCACCACATATTTGGTTACCCAGGTTGTCTCTGGGGTTGTCCTCAAATGGACCATCATGGTATGAATTAGGTGGCCCTATGGTGACAAATGATACCATCTAGTGAGTCCTCCAATAGCTATAAGGATTAGGGTAATATGGATTAAAATCCACATCGCCCCCCAAACTCAAGTACATGTGATCTAAGGATGCAATAAGCAGATCATCATGATATCGTACTTGTAACCCTAACCTGAACCTATCAGTAGCTAACTGATAATGAGGTTCAAGCGGGTTTCTACATCCCTATTTAAAAAGACCAAGGTTGTGCCCATGCCAATGATATGACTCAAAAATGTGCATGGCATATTCCAGGTTGGACAAATAGCGCACATTCATAGTGAATGGCTCATCCTCATCTTCATCTATGGATATTCTGGTGGGCACTTAATCTAGCCCTGCATAGACAAATTTTGTTTGGTTGGTTGGCTCACCCAAAGAAACTATAGATCCAATCGAAAATCGATGGGCGTGTGGTCGGACTATCTCTTATTCAGTTTTTAGGATAGCTCCAAAAGTAACATTTTGCATAAGATACTCACCCAACCTTGTGCTGGCCAGATGAACGGTCACCTACGGTGTAGATGACCCTGTTGAATATGCAGAGGAAGAAGGCTGAGGTGCCTCCTCGACTTTGTCTTGAGGTTCTTCCACATCCATGGGAGTGGGAGTCTCATTGGCGACTGGTCCGGGCATATGATTTTCCACTTTCTCGCCCAATTTTACCTTTAGCTTCTCGACTTGCCGATGCATTGCCAATGCAGTCGATTTTAGAGAAGTTGCAGTCGTATGCTCATATCTGTGTGACACATATGTCGATGATTGAGCACGGGCTGCTGGTTTACCTCTTGGAATCTTAACCGATGAAATAGGTCGGATATCCAAGTGCATCGATGGGAGTACAAAACCCCTAGGAAAATCTTCTAGGTTCACAAACTTGAATGGTTCTTCATCCGAGGACACTATGTGAACTTGTCCCTCATGAATGTATTTCATGCATTGATGCAAGATAGAGGGGACGCAACGCATTTCATGAATCCAAGGCCTTTTGAGCAAAATATTGTACTGCATGGTGCCCTCTATCACATGACACATCACAGATATGGTCTTGAGTCCCACCTAAACAGGTAGAACAATTGTACCAACCGTCGAGCATAGTGCATCATTAAATGCTCTCAACGTAAAGGTGGTAGGCACAATGTGTGATTTGGGTAGCTTGAGATGGCTCAGTGCCTTGGTCATAATTATATTGATCGAGGACCCAGTGTCGATCAAGACCCTTTTGAAAGGCATGTGGTTAACACACATGATAATATGCAATGGTGGGTCAACCATAATAGTAGGAACCATCTTCACTTCATGATCGTAAAATTGTATTGTGGGTTCCTGACACTATTGTACATGTCCCACAAAATTTGTAAATGCATGGGCATCTTGGGATTGTACCTCAATGGACCTCAGAATGTCCATAAGAGTCTCCCTATGTCTAGGGGACTACTAAATAAGCTCATATATTGACAACTTCATAGGAGTTGTCTACAGGTTCTGAACTAACCTGCTCCTTATGGTCACCACCGGTCTAGTTGGTGGGCCTAGAATGTTTTGAGCTGGTCGTTGATCCGGCATAGCTTGTATTCTAATGGGAGCACGAGGTTGATTCGGTTGATCATACCTCCCGTGTCTAGTAACAACATTGACCATGCCTACGAACCCCTGGGTAGGTGGTTCGATTCTCACTTGATTGACCTGGCCGGCATTGTTATGAGGTGCCTCGTGATTAGGAAGTGGATTCTTGAAAATCCCCATGTTTCTATTGTTGGGTGCCTATGGGTTTCCTGGTACTACCAGCTCTCCTTTTTCTATCATGTTCTACATGATGTGTTTGAAGGACCAACATGTCTCGATGTCGTGGCCTTTCACTCTATGGAATATGCAGAATAGATCATCTTGATGCCACTTTGACTTTGGCACATTCAGATCTACTAATTTGACCTTAGGCAATCGTATGGCCTTGGCCTCGCACAGTTGATGGAAAATTGAAGTCATCGATTTCATCAAGGGCATGAACTGGCGAGGTGGGCGCTCTTCTTTGTTTTTGCCCTTATAGTTGTTTTTGCATGTCTCATAACACGTAGGAGGAGGTTGGGCCTGATAATTAGGCTTTTGTTGTCCCTTGTCTTCTCCTCCGAGATTTAGTACTACTTGATTCACATGGGCCTGCTTGCCCTATTGTTTTGTAGTACTCTTTTTAAACCCCTCTTTCCTAGTCTTGAGCTTCAAGTTGCCTTCTTGCAACTTGATGTCCTCGATCACCCTGGCTTGCACCATAGCTTCCTCGAATGTAGGGTACTACTGTAGCTGCAACAGTAGCGAGATGTGTTTGGCATAACTCTTTGTAAACATTCGGGTTAGTTTAGTCACAAGAATAGGGAATGGCAGCTTTACCATTATTCTATGCCATCTCTTTTTGTATTGCTCGATGGGCTCATCGTCGCACTGAGCTAGTGCCACCAAATCAGAAAGGTTGGCCTGTCTCTTGATGCCAAATGAATAGCATTCAAGAAATGCATCGGCCAACTGCTCAAAACCAGTAATACTATGTTTCTTCAGTTGGTTGAACCACTCTCGGGTTGGGCCAAAAAGTGTCATAATGAAAGTGCGCAACAACAAGGCATCCTGACTCTCTATCTAGAAACAAGCATCCAGAAAACTCGTAACATGCTCTTGTGCATCCTCATCACCCTTGAATTTTTCCAACCTAGGCATATCAAAATGCTTGAGATATGGAGGCGTAGGCACCAAGGGGTCTAGAGGTTCATTGTGTATCTTCCTTAGTGTTGGCTTTTGCATAGCCACGCCTTGCCTCTCTATTGCTTTGACCTTATCGGCCAAAACCTTGTATGCCTTAGAAGATAAAAAGTCCTCCTCCCTAAGCTGACATGGAGGTGGTCTAGGAGGTAATGTCTTCTTTGGGGGAGGTGGAGGACATGGCTCTTCCTCCTCCTCAACTTGGTAACTCTTAGGATACCCTTGATCGTATCTATCTGCATCTATGTGCTCATGCTGCCTTTGTCTAAGATCATTGAGTGATGATAGTCGCTCCCTCTATTGGGCACTGACATGAGTATGAGCATCTCTTCGCTCCTTGTGCATATCAGCTAGGGACACAAACCTTCTATGCACATGCTCTCTATGCTCCTCGGGAGGGTATAGGCCAGCCCTGGCTAGCCGATCCTCCTGCTCTATGCACTCCTTCTGAGCTAGAATATGCTCCTCGTGCATGCGCTGCTCATATAATCTCTATCGTAGGAGCCTTTGTGCTTGAATATTTTCATCTTCAATATGCTGCCTCTCTAGGCGAGCATCATCCAATTGATCTTGGAGGAGTTGACGTCTTTGCTCAGACACCAGTCTATGTGATCTATCGATCTGGTCGGCCGTAGGAGGCCTTCGATGTGTGTGCTCTATGCGAGCTACCTTATGGGTTCTATACCCATCAGACAAATGTGTGGATGGTGGACGTGTGACATGAGGGCACTTAGAAGCCTCTCCATGCTCTCTAGTGATATTGATACAACTGCCACTATGCTCACTCGAAGCACGAGTGGGCGGAGCTGTAGGCTTGTAGCCTAGCTACTCAAGAACACTACCTAGACCATCTAACTATCTAGACCTCCACCGCTCATGCGGTGGTTTTCCATTAGCTCCCACATTTGATATATCAATGGTGATCTTGCATGGTGAGCCACGCATGGGAGTATGGGTGGACCTATGCTCGAAAGTGAGCCTGTCCTCCTACCCTTGAATGGGTGGATCTCTGATCCATCTATACTCTAACGGTGGAGGGTTAGAACCTCCTGTGGACTTAGTATGTATGGGAACCAACTTGGTCCCCTACACAACATATTCCTCGATCGATCCCATGGACGCGCGTGTAGTGTGGTCTCGATAATGGCTTTGGGGGAGAGCATCCTCGTGCTGAGAAGCTTCGTGCTCAGTCCTATGCCTAGAAGAGTGTACTGAAGCTCCTCTATTGGGGGTCCGCTCAATGGGATCTCCTCGTGTCGAGTTGTCACCTCTAATGCTTGCCGAACGTCGTTCGGTTTGCTCATGTGTATGAGGACTCGACACATGCTACTATGAACCAGTTGGGGGTTGATCATGGGCATCGGTCTGAGACCTTTGTCGATCACCCCGTGTGTTCACCATTTGTGTACCTAACGTCTAGATGTGTTTTATTATGCAAACAAAGTATACAAATGATGATTATCTCCTTTTAAATTTTTATTGTGAGCCCTAAACTGTTTGATGTTGTTTTTAGATGTGTTGTATCAGTGTTAGAAACTCTCATGTGTTTTGAAATATTGTTGGATTTTAAACTCAGTTAAATTGGCTTTCACCTATATACTCGCACAAGCCGAATATGGTAATGAAGTCCATACTCAATGAAGTAGCATAGGTACTACCAACCCTCACCCAACACATCGTGCACATCGATACACCCTTTCGAAGAAGAGTGCATGCTATTTTGCATGGATAGGATAGTTCTTGGGTCGGCCTTGGCAATGAGCGGGTCCCGATAATACAATTTCAAATGAGCCAACCAAGTGGTAATGACATCCACTGTTGGTCTCAATCAAGTGGGTTGGATGTGAGAGCCCAATGCCACTGATGTTTAAATGGAACGTGGTGTGTGTGGTTCCTTTTACTTTGCAAAAATGACAAATGCATCGAAGAGCATAATGATCATTCCTACATGATATGCATGAAAAGAAAGGAATGTTTCAAATTTAGAAAGAATGCATGCTAATGTCCTATATGATATTTTGATGATGCAATTACAATGACATGGCCGCTGATTGGGCCTCAAGCATGCAAACGACACACAATCCTTATCAAGGTCATTGTATTTAGGGGCAGACTACACTCAGAGGTCCGCTATTCCCAACAACGCCTTTCTACTGAATGGAAAATGAAAATAAACTAGGACTTGTTCATTGACCCCTTATATATTTTTTTTAGTTCCTAGTTTGCAACGGTTCGATGATTTTTGGAAAGATACAGAGTAGAAAATTCAACACAGAAGGTGAAATTGGGACCTACCTCAGCTCCTGCTCTGCTACCCACTAATTTTCCTATTGTCTGCCTTTTCCTCTATGAACCGCAGGTCCGATCTATGGGCTGTAGTGGAGACCGTAGGTTACAACCACGGGCCAAAAAATAACCATAGCTAAAAGCTATGGTTAGCACCTGTGAAAAGAAACAGCCAAGAATAGTCAAAATTTAGGGCTAAAATTATGGGGTTCCATCATGATCACCATCTGACATAACCACGGAGCGCACGCCTAGCTAGGCGTACTGATCTATACCATCACAAAAGCACAAAGATCCACACAAATACATAAATTGAACAAAGAAAGCCAATGTATGCAAATTTTCTTGTATTAATCTTTAAAGGATCTTGGATTACAAAAATGCCCTCTTAGGGTCACTCGAAAGATGATACAGATGTTACAATTGCCAATGCCCTCAACAGGGTAGGCGCACTTATTGTGCTCCGGTGATTACTCACAAACTGCCTTGGGGTAGAGCTAACCCCCTTCTCCATGATGTGGAAGGATTATGATATAGGCTCCTTTTTGCACCTATCTCTCTACGAACAAGAAACAACAACACATGATTACAAATATTGATAGCCTCTCGTGATGAGGCCCTTTAAAGAAATATGCATGTAAATACCATTAAACTAGTAAAACAAGAAAGCATAAAGAAAGACTTTAAACTATTCTAATTACATCAAGAATTATGCTAAAACATACAAGACATGAATAAGCAAATGATGCGTAGATCAAATATCAAATTAGAAGCAATAAAGCACATAAAATATCCAATGTACTCCTACTTAATGCAACGCATGAAATGTCTAATTCCTATGGTCAGAGTTTCCCTAAGATGCAATTAAACCTATAAAAAGACTAACATGACTAATCTATGCAATCAAAAGAAAAGTAAGTAAGGTGATCATTAACCTATTGCAAACCACAGCTGTGAGGGGCGGTCTGCACTGTGAACCATGGTTGATAGCCATGGTTTGACCTCTGATGGGTTTACCCTCATAATTAGGGGTAGTGGGCTTGACCTCCTTGTCCGAATTGATGTTCAAGGGTCGCCTTTGTCATCCTCTGATATATTTGGTGGTCAAATCACTGTGAAGGGCCTTCGTTTGCCTAGATTTGCATTTCTTGATCCTCCTAAGCACCTAGGGCATCCATGGCTAATTGGTCTTTATATGGATAGCAAAGGGGCTCTCAAATGCACAAAGTCGGTATGCAATTTGACAGGGCTTCGTTGCTCTCTTGATCAGTTAGCTCTCGCTCGATAATTTGCCAACACTTCGCTATACAAATCATCTCTCCTCTTTTTCATCCCCTTGGAGGGGGTATTTATAGCATGCCCCTAGGGCTAGGGGTGGCTTCATGGAGAAGCCAAGACCAAGAAGGTTGGTTAGGATAGTTGGGATGGAAGCCTTTGGAATCTTCCATCCTCCAACTGCCTCCTTCTAGATCTCTTGGTCGTTCCAACCGATTTGGCTTGGATGGAAGGCCTAACTGAACTCTAGTTCAGACCGTAGGTCATAGCTGTGGTCCAGACTGCAGACCGTAGGTGTCAACCATGGTTCAGACTGGAGACCGTAGGTCTGGGCTGCGGTTCAGACTGCTTAGGCTAAAATGCCTAAATTGAGTGGTTAGAACCATTGCTCTATCTTGGAGTCTATCCAAGATCCTTCATATGGTTTTGTAGCATGTCCATATGAGTAGTCACCCTCGGCATGATGCGTTTTAGGTGTCTACATATCCACTCTTTAATAGAACTTATTTTGGACTATGTATTATACTTTGACTGGACATGCTTCATACTGCTTGACATACTTGCTTTATCCCACACAATGTATACTTTTGCTTCATCCTAGGTAATAAAGGTCTGCTTGGAGGTTGAAGGGTCAAAAACTAATGATTTGGTTAGAGTTTGAGAAATAGGTTCCTAACTTGGCATTAGGACTTTGCCTTATTTGTAGAAGATGGAAATCAAACACCAAAATGGAATTCGAGTACCTAACGATAATTAGGTGCCTGACATTCAAGCACCAAACAAGAATCAAGTGCCCGACAGTCAAGCACCAAATGGAAATTAGGTGCCTAAATAGGATTTGAGTGCCTGACTTAGCACTTCATCACTATTTTTTTGCAAATATTTTTATCATAATAAAATATAAAGTTCTAGGTTCGAATGGGACCTCGACGTAGTCATGCTAAAATATTGTAAAATCCACTAAATCTACACATAATTCACTCAAAAAAAAATATTAGATAACATATGTAATCTAATGTTAAATACATATAAATTTTTTGTAAAACATATATTTCTATTAAAATAAATATCATAATATATATGGAAATTTTATACAAAAATGATCATTTTAAAGGCTCATCATTCCCCCATGCTTAAGGGTTGGCACATCCCTATGCCACTTTAAACTGATAATTACCAGTCGCATTTACAACTTTCTAGTAGGCCTTATTTTCTCCTTCCTATTTTTGGTTGTAGCCTTGGATTTTTTTTATCTTTGGGTTTTTGCCCTTTTTGTGCCTTAGGGGTGCTCATTTCATGTTATGGCTATTTTTAGAACTTACTACACCGAGTTGGCTGACTTGATCTTGCTCCTTCACCTGGATGTTCCTTTGTCCAAGTTTTCCTCCCTGCCACATTCCTCAAGTAGTAGCTAGTAAAAGTGGAGGTATCCTTTTGAACTACTAGCTCAACCTACTTCCAGTATTCATGGTGAGGGGGTAAAATTTCTCCCACTAGCACTGTAGATTCATCACCAAATAGAATGCTAGATTTCTCAGCAACCTTAGCCTTGGTCAAGCTAGCCGCCATTGGTTCAAGTTCAACATCATCTTTATAATCTACTTCTACCAGAGGGGCTTTGCTTGTTGTTGCTTGAGCTGCAGGTGGTATAGGACCTAGCAATCCCATATTCATAAAATATACCTTCATCTTTGAAGGTTAA
The DNA here is from genome assembly GCA_028583015.1 of Wollemia nobilis. Taxonomy (NCBI): domain Eukaryota; kingdom Viridiplantae; phylum Streptophyta; class Pinopsida; order Araucariales; family Araucariaceae; genus Wollemia; species Wollemia nobilis. The sequence continues at coordinate 11,168,019 of JAQPPZ010000465.1, forward strand.
TCACCTGTTGACCCATACAAATCCCAAAACTACGCTAGCCAAGAAAATTTGATTTTTGTACGAGGAGCCTTGGATGCCTTTTTGGCCTCTTTTCTAGTTTCCTTGACCACTCTCTTAGAGTCTTTCCTATACTCCTTATTATCTACCTTGAGCTATTCAAACTTATTTTTCTGCTCATAAAATAGCTTCAAAGTCTCTACCCATTCTTCATCAAAATTCATACCTAATTCTTTTAGTTGTGCAGTCCTTACTCTGGTCCCGGGTCTTTGTTGAGGTCCCATTACAATCGTCCTCTTCGATCTTAGCTTCTTGGGTTGTCTTGCAGGGCTTGTAGGTATATTTGAAATATGATAATTTTCCCCTTCTACTATTTTTGGTGCTATTTCTGCTTGATCTTCAAAATTTGGAGACTTATGAGTCTCTTGTACCTACTCTGTAGGTATTTTCTTAGGTGATACTTTAGTCACATTTTGTGCAGCAAGTGATTCCTCCGTTGAAATACCTTTCTCTCCCTAAAGTTTCTCAGGATTAGTCCTTGCATATCCTTCTAAATCCTATCTTGTAGAATGAGTGAACTCTTAATATTTTGCAACCTCTTGATTCTCTACTATAGCTCTATCTAAAATTCAAGGCTCTTCAGCCTCAATTTCATCTTCTTGTCTTGTGTCTTCCTCTACAAATTTTTCTAAAAGTTGATGTTCTTTGAACTCAATTTCATCCTCTTGGTTTACCTTTGTATCTGTAGAGGAAGAATTTATTGGGGACTATCCCATATCAACTTTAGGACCCTGATCTTACCCCTATTCTATAGAGTGAGTTGGTGAATGGGGTTGCTCAACCTCCATTGTTGCATTTGTTTCCTACTCTACTTTTGCATGTGATTTCAGGGAGGATTCTTTAGTTGCACTTTATATAATAATTGTAGGGGTCCCTACCCAAGAATTAGGGCTCCCCTATGTAGACATATATCTTTTAGAAGCCACTGATTGGTCCCCTACCTTAGATTCCTTATTATCTAACCAAAAAGGGCTAGAGGAGGCTATTTTCTCCTTAGAGTCTGGAGAGATAGTGGGAACTTCCATAGCCCATTCAGTTTGCACCATCACATCTACCCTAGTAGGTTGTTCAAACTTATTTTGTTGGTCTTGTAATTGTAGCTTCAATATCATATCCTCTAGCTAGCATATGGTCTGATACAACTCCTACAATTTCACTATAGCTACTTTTTTGGAATCTTGAAAAAGAGTCGCTCCTCCTTATACTTGACCTCCCAAGTACATACCTATTCTTTCAATATTTGTATCTACCGTTGTATATCCACTATCTGTATTTCCTACTAAGGATTAATTCCCTTGGAAAATTCCTACAATATATGGTCTGTGAACTCATCCTTATTCAACTCAACTACATCATCATTCGATGAGCTATAAACCACCATGGACACCTTCATCCTCCTGCTCTTGATTATGGTGGAAATCGGCATGTAAGTAGGGCTTTGTGGACCATACCTTGTCTCATAATCAAATTGAACACCAATAGGGGATGAAGCCTCTCATGCATCCTCATCAAATTGAGGAAAAATAGGGGACAAGGCTTGCCCTATGTCCTATATATTTTCCCTAGGATGGGATGCAACCACCGTATCTATTTGCTCTATTATCTTATCAGTTGGTCTGTCAATCTATTTTGGTGCCACCACTTCTTCCTCTACCTTAAGAACTATATTATTTCCTTCAGCTTACTCAATTTTTACATATTTGTGTGACTCAGCATGTCACACCAAGGTCAAAATTAGACCATGGTGAGCTAGGGCAACTGTTGTGCCTGCTTGGTACTATTTGGCCTCATCCTTGAGTGCAAATGAAATATAATGGGGGAAATTGATCTTGTCCCCATGTAGTAAATGATTAAGGAAAAAAAATGGTTAGATTTCAATTTGGAAAACCTATCCATTCATGTGAAGAATCGAACAATCTACTTGAAGACCAGTCTGTAGAATTTAGGGATGTACTACTTTGGAAAACCAGCATGTGTCAAGTATTGCATTGGGTGCCCAAAGAATCATTGCATATAGAGTATGAGGTTGTCCTACTTATACGTGCATTCCCCTATTTGGGGAAGGCCTGTTACCAAAATAATGTACTCTTTGATGCTAACAACTTTTTTCCTCATAGATGCCACAAATTATTTAGCTATTCTACATCCTGGTTCTAGCTGACCAGATGTCAGTAGTCCAACCATCTGATAGCATCGAATTACACCTGTACATCCTCACTAATGCTTGAACAATTTGTAGGCTCACTCTTTTTCAATAGATGGTTGGTCAATTTTCCCCCCATGGCAAAGTTCAAATTTTTCTTGGCTCTGAGTTTTACTTGCAGCAATTTCTCACACTCTAGTTTCTATCTCCTGCAACTCTATTATTTTATTGCATAGAGTTTTATCAATGCATGGTTTTAAATCACCTACTTTCATGAATACAAGTGCCTGATTACTGTAATTAGAAATAATTATGGTTATCTATGCCAAATCTCGTTAAAATGAAGAACACAAGCTTATACTAAGAGGAGGTGAATAGTATAAGATAAAACTTTTTACTTTTCTTTCCAAAGCAATATTATCAATTGCAATAATGAAACAATGCACAAAACATCACACACATAAGAGATAGATTTAATGCGGTTCACACAATGTGGGCTACATATATGGAGAAAATATTTCTTATAATTTTTCTCAACAAATATTTTGGAAACCAATTCCCTATTACAATGTTTATTGGCACCAACCCAAAGGAGACACCAATATCCTATGCTCAAGTTCATAGACCTCTATCCATAGGAGACATCAATCCCCTCTGCTCTAGTTCATGGATCTCTATCCATATGAGACACTAATCCCCTTTGCTCTTGTTCATGGAACTCTATCCATAGGAGACACCAATCCCCTTTGCTCTATTTTATGTACTTCTATCCATAGGAGACACCAATCCCCTTTGATCTAATCTGCTCCAAGACCTACTCTTAACTCAGATCAAATATGCTCCAAGCCTACACACAAGGCTTTCTCAAATATACTAACCAAAACTTGCTTAAATATGCTCATAACCCTTGCTCATAAACCTGCTCAAATATACTCATAACACCTTCTCAAATCTGCTCACTATCACTACTCAAACCTGCTCAAATCTACCTCAATGCTACTCACATAACTTGCTCAAATATTCCCAAATCTTGCATACAAACAATGTTAAAGTGCTTTCTTTGACTAAAGTAATTCAAACATATTCTACTCAGAATTATTTTTCTTCATGAACATATAAAGAATGATATGCATTATAAATACTCAATATGTTCTTTTCACATTCATTAAATTTGTCGCTTTCACATGTCTCACATTTATTGCACTCTAAAGGATAGATCTAGTCTAGCATTTGATAATTGATTTTCTTATGTACTCCCAAAATCAATCAAGACCAATGTATAAATTTGCTTCACAAAACTGGTCTATAACCCTTAAAAATTTATTCCTAATATCAATCAAGACCAATGCATAAATTTGCTTCACAAATCTAATCTATAACCCTTGCACATATATCCCAATTTATTTCAAAAAATTCATATCCAATAATTCCTTATGTCTCCAACTATATGACAACAAAAATATTTCCTTAAAACAAAACCTCCTTAAGAAAGAATTAAATCACCATACCTCTAAAACTGCCTTGATGATGATGTGCCTTCAAAACCTGTCTCAAAAATAATTTTTCTTTTTGTTCCTTTAAAATATGGTTAGTAATATTTACTTTCTAGCACAAATTTAAAATCATCCACTTATGAACCCTTTTTATTATTCACGATATAATTTTAGAATCAATCACACTTACACCTTATAACTCCCTCTTTTTAAATATGTAAAAATAACTCTCACACTTAGACAAAATTACAATTTTCAAATAACATAATACACCATATAAATCCTACTTTATAAAATAATTCTTTCATACAAAATACAATTTCCAAATAGATATGAAAAACCTTATGACTCCCACTCAATTTAATTTAATCCAAAAAAAAAAAAAATACCTTTGCCTTGTCATGGATCAAAATTATGATATCCCACAATGCAGGATTCTCACAAGTGTTTGTGATCGGTTGTGCTACCACAGTAGTTAGAACCAATAGGGGCACCGTATAATGTTAACACTATCCTCAAAACATAAACCAAAGCTTTGTCCACACAACAAAATGTCATCTAGGGATTTCGACCTTGCGGCCTTTCCCACAACAGTGCTTATGCAAGCCAACCAACTACTAGACTACCCCAATAGGGTGAGACGTAATAGGTACACACATGAATTTTACTTTTTCTAGCACTTGCACACCTTTGAAACTTCGATGTCTTTCTTTCCTCTGATGTTCACAATAATCACCATGAAAGATATATCAAATTGAATGCTTGTGTTAGTTGAAAGGTGGAATGAGATAATGTATTTATATGCTTTTATAAGGCCTTCAAATTTTCAAGATGTTGGCTCAACCTTTAACTTATATTTTGAATATCTCCCAAAACATAGGTGCCTTGATTTCTTTTAAACCTTTGGTTATAATATTTAATTTAAATATTATAACATTACCTTTTAAACCCATAAATATTTAAATCCTTTTGATTTAAATAATTCATACTTGAGTCTCATCCTTTGTCCATATAAACCTGTGTCCTCAAGCCTTTGAACCTTTTTATTTAAACCCTTTTTCTCAAGCCTTTAAACCTCTTTAATTTAAACCTTTTTGTCCCAAACCTTCAAACCTTTATAATTTTAAATCCAGTCTCAATCCTTTAAACCTTTTTGTTTCAAGATTTTAAACCTATCGTCCCAAGCCTCTTAAACCTTTTTCTTTATAATATTTAAATATGATGTTTAAATATTATAATATTTTCCTTAAAAATATATGCCTTTCTTTGTAATAAACCTTACCATGAGTAATTTGTCCAACCTCATAAACTTAAAAACCTTGAAGAATATTTTTGCCTTGAATATCATGCTCTCTTTGACATCAATGAAAACTCAATATTTCCAACATAAAGCATGTGTCATATTTTAAGTGGATGATGACCATGAGTGTTTTCCCCAATCAAAGCAGTGACACATGGAAAAATACCAAGTGGAGAGAAATGGGTGGCTGGTAATTCAATGGGGATTGTGCCGACACTATTTTATAGAAACATACGCCTATGAAAATAATATATATATAACAAAAAATTAAGCACATACCCGTATTATGTTTCATGCATGTATAATGTGCAGATACTCATGGTGCATTGGCATTGGCTACTTTATGATGACCATGTCTCTCGTAACAAAAAATGATGTATGCATTTCCCATGTGATAATTTTTTCTCCATTTTGATTGGTTCTTAGTTGCTGCAATTTGATACATTTGAGAATTCCTAAAAGATTTTAAGAAAATATTAAAAAAACATGTCTTCGCGGGATGACACACATCCCTCCCTTGGAAATTGTTCGTTGATGACCTTGGAATGTGCACAAATCTCCAACGAAAAAATTAAAATAATTTTATCTATGAGAAGTTTGACTTTGTGCACATGGGTGAAATGCTGACATGGCTCGGGCCACTTTCCAATGCTGAATATTATTCATACGAGGCACAAACACCCATGAAAATACAAAGCAGGTGCCTCCTTATGTGGAAATAGAGTACCTTCTTTTGAATCAAGGCATGCAGGTGCTTGGTAAACATAAAAAAAAACACCTTTTTTTAGCAATCAGGCACCATGCTTAATATGGAAAGTAGGCAAATTTTGCTGGTAATTTGGTGTTGTACTTAAAGCATAAAATAGAAAGCAAGCACCTTTTTATTGGCAATCGGGCACCATACTTAAAAATAGAAAGTATTTTTTTTTTTATGTCCAGGAAATTAGGTGTTGCTTTCCCAAAAAATGGAAGTCGGGCACCATTTCCTTAGGAAAAATAGGAATCAGGCATCGGTCTACTAGAAAATGGGACTCAAGCACCTTTTCCTTGACATACCGGGAGTGGGGCACCTTCTACCATACAAACGGGAATCAAGCACCTTCCTCTTCAGAAAATGGAAAGTAGGTGCTCCTTTATTTCAACATCTATTGATGTGTCCACTAGTGTACACTTACAATTGATCAGGCCTTCAACATTCTGGTTTGAAGAACAGGGATAGAATCAGCATCCGCTACCTGAACCAGCATTCGGGTATTTTTCTTCATGAAGACCAAAAACAAACACCCAAACACTTGTTCAGATATGGTTTCCCCCTCCAAGTGGGGATGAGCTACTTCTACTAGAATTTAATCTCCTAGAAAGCTGGGATTGCATAGGTTCATGGATCCTATGCTTGTTAGGCCTAGGTTTCCTAGGCTGCCTAACAATTGCACTCAGGGCATCATTCCTGCAAAATAAAAATACAACTAAAGAAAGAAAAATTGTAGAACTTTAAAAGAATAATTGTTTTTGGACCATGTGGACAACGTCCACATATTACTGACTCATTTTAAAACTAGAATCAACTAGGGTCTCCCCCATGCCTAATCTGGACTTCATCATATAAGTCTCAGACACATGATATGGACGTAGTTGGTGACCATTGACTGTTAATGTAATGTTGCTGCCATCAATTGTTCTGATCCTAACAACTCCATTGTTGATGATTTCAGTCACTTCATATGGCCCCATCCAATGCTGCATAAGTTTACCTTTCCTTTCCTGGAACCGGGAGTCATACAATAATGCCCACTCTCCCACTTTTAACTACTTTGGCCTAGTGTGACGATCATGCCACTTGGCCCTCTATTTTTGGATGACCTCTGTCCGATGTAGAGCATCTCTTCGGTATTCATCCAACTGGTTAAGCTACTGAATCCGCTCCTTTTGTGCCTCATCCAGATTCAAATTTAAATCTACTATAGTTCTGAGAGTTTTAATCTCAAATTCTATGGGCATCATAGCATTCTTCCCATATACTAGCTGGAATGGTGTAAAACCAGTAGTAGTCTTCTAGGTGGTTCTGTAAGCCCACACTACTTCTGGTAATATTGTGGCCTAGTCCTTCCTATGTTGTTGTACCATCTTTGTGAGAATGTTCTCTAGTTCATGGTTGGTTACCTCTACTTGCCCATTTGCCTATGGATGGTAAGGAGTGGTTTTGTTATGCCTGATTTTATATTGTTGCATGAGTTCTTGAATCATATTTGAAGTAAATTGAGGCCCTTGATCAGTTGTGATCTCCCTTGGAACCCCAAATCTAGTGAAAATAGATGAATATAGGAAGTCTACTATAGTCTTCTCTTTAGAATCACGCAATGCCTGCACTTCAACCCACTTGGTCACATAGTCAGTGTAAACTAAGATATACCTCTTACCTGTTGACTATGGATTAATGGGTCCTACGAAGTCCATCCCCCATTTATCAAATGGCTCTATGTGCACATGTGGTTGGAGTGGCATTTCATCTCTAAGAGTTGGTCTGCCCATCCTCTGACATTGGTCACATTGGCTCACATGCTTGGCTGCATCTTTGAATAGTGAAGGCCAGAAGTATCCAACCTGCAATACTTTGAATGCAGTCCTTTTTCCTGCAAAATGGCCACCACAAGGTTCATTATGGCAAGCTTTTAGTATTTCTACAATCTCATTATCAGCAACACATCTTCTCATGACCTGATCAGGCCCTATTTTAAATAGGCACCCATCAATCCATGAGAAGTCTACACTTTTCTCAATTAAAGTTTATTTCTCACGTGGTGAAAGTGCAGGGGATACTTTACCAGTGGCTAAATAATTAGCCATATCTGCGTACCATGGTATCTATTCATTAAGAGCAAACAAATGCTCATCTAGAAATTGATCTTCTATGGCTGAATGATCAGGAGGTGTCAATCTGGAAAGGAAATCAGCTACCACATTGTCCTTTCCTGGTTTATCTACAATTGTCACATCAAACTCCTACAGAAGTAACAGCCATATGATAATCCTACCACTAATTCCAGGTTTGTTTGTTAGGTATCTGATAGTTGAATGATCAGTGTGCACAAAAACCTGATAACCTATAATATAGTGGTAAAATTTGTTAAGAGCATGTATGACTGCAAGGAATTCCTTTTCTGTGATAGTATAATTGAATTCAACACCTGTGAGATGTTTACTGACATAGTAGATGGCATAGAAATCATCACCATATTTCTATCCTAGAACTGACCCTATCGCATTATTGGATGCATCTGCATATATGTGAAAGGGGATGGTCCAATTTGGACCCCTCAGGACTGGAGCAGAAGTCAATTTTTCTTTCAAAATGTTAAATGCTTGTTCACAATCATTTGTCCAGACAAACTCTATATCTTTTGCTAACAATGTGCTTAGGGGTTTAGCAGTTTTGCTAAAGTCTGCTATAAACCTCCTATAGTAACCAACTGATCCAAGGAAACTATGGATATCCTTCTGAGTTTTGGGTGTAGGCAGATTTTGGATAACTTCTATCTTCTTCCTATCTACCTTGATCCCATCTGCAGAGATATGATGTCCTAAAACTATCCCCTCCTGCATTAGCATATAACATTTCTCATTGCTTAGGGACAGATTGGTTTCCTCACACCGCTGAAGTGTTTTTTCCAAATTTTTTGTGGCTTCTTCAAAGGTTTCACCATATATAGTGAAATCATCCATATATACCTCCATAGTTTCTCCAATCATATCAGAGAAGATGCTCAAAACTGCCCTTTGAAATGTGGTAGGTGCATTGCACAAACCAAAGGGTAAAACTCGGTAAGCGAAGGTTCCCCATGGACAAGTGAATGTGGTCTTATCTTGGTCCTCTTCCCCAATCTGAATCTGATTATATCCACTGAACCCATCCAGGAAAGAAAAGTATTTCTTTCCTGCTAAGGTGTCAAGGACCTGATCTATGAAAGGTAAGGGGAAGTGGTCTTTCTTGGTTGCTTTATTCAGTGACCTGTAATCAACACAGATCCTCCACTTTCCATTTTTCTTGGGCACCACCACCAAAGGTGATACCCATTCACTATCTGAGATAGGGTAGATAAACCCAACTATCAGGAGTTTTTGCAATTCTATTTTAACAATCTCCTTCATAGTTGGATTCATCCTACGCTGTGGTTGTCTTACCGGTTTTATTTCATCTTCCAGATATATTCGATGAGTACAGGTTTTAGGAGCTATTCCTCTCATGTCTGAATACTCCCAAGCAAAGGCACCTTGATGTTTGACTAATATTTCTCTTAGTTTGATCTATTGTTCAGATGTCAACCCATCATTTATGTTTAATACTCTCCCAGGTGCAACTTCTATTTGCTGAATATGGTGATCTTTACCTCCCACTAATGGCAACTCTAGAGGAGGACAGGAGGGTTCTCCTTGGAAAAAGTTTGATATCACCCTATCCTCATCACTCTCATCCTCCAACTCATCAAGTGCCATGATGGATTGAATCATTGATAAACCACTCATATTTTGGTTCTCACATTCAGGTTCTCCCAACAAATCTACAGACTGTGCAGGTGGATGGATGATCATATTTTTTACATTCTGACCATCAAAAATGGTCATTTGTCCATTTCTACAACTTATGTAGGCATCAACTATTGCCAGCCAAGGCCTACCTAAGATGAGTGGATAACCACCCAACCCAGACTTGGATTGTAACACTAAGAAATCTGTTGGGTACTCCCATGCATCCACTATGATAGTTATGTCTTCCAGTATTCCTTCAGGGAGCACTGTTGACCTATCTACCAACTGAAGGATAGTTTTGGTTGGCTTCAGATTGGTTAAACTAAGTTTTTGCATGGTTTCCTTGGGCATGACATTAATGGCAGCCCCCAGATCTACTAATGTATTGGGTAAAACACAACCCCCAATTTTCACAGTTAAAACAAGGCTTCCTGGGTCTGAATATTTTTGGTTGTAGGTATTTCCTAGCATAAGATCAACTAGTTGTCCTACCAAATTGATTGCCTGTGCTGGTTTTCTTCCTAGTTTTCTTAGACATAATTCTCTTATGGCCTTGCTGTAGATAGGAATATCTCTTATGGCCTAAAAGAGAGGAATTATGATTGTCAAGTTCTTCAAACTAGAAAGAATATCAAATTCTGGTTGTATTGGCTTCTTGGGTTCCTGCAACCTTTTTGGAAAAGGTGGAACCCCTTATCTATTATTTATAGTTGTTGATTCTTCTTCTACTTCTTCTATAAGAGGTGATTCCTCTTTTTCTAACTCTATGCTTTCCTCCTCTTCTACCAGAGGAGCTACTTCTACACCTACCTGTCTACCTAACCTTAATTGTATGGGACTACAATCTACTTTGATATTATACATGGGGTACATCTCATTCTCCATATGGTATGTTGGTTGTGGTTTGTTGTTTGGATTAGAAGTAGGTTGTATAGACATTTGAGTAGGTCTCAAAGTAAGGAGTTGTAGACTTGGTTGTAGTGGGATTGGTGCAGCATGTTATGGAGTTTGGCTCCAAGTATTTTGATTTCTCCACTATTATCTAGGTTGTTGGTATGGCATCCATGGGTAGGGATTGTAAGGATTTTCTCCTTGGGGAAATTGAGTCCAAGGTTGTTGTCCCCACCAGCCCATGTTGGGTGGTTGAACTTGACCTTGGTTCTGATAATTGTTGCCCCCATAGGATGGCATTCCTACTGGCATGTTGTTTCCCATAGGATACTATTGCCAGTTTCTCCTATTACCCATGAAGTATGCTTCCATTACTTTAGGTTCCTCTCTAGATTTTGATAACTATGGACACAACTTAGTTTTATGATATTTTTGACACACAACGCACACTCTAACTTTGTTCTCAGGACATTCATTTCTAGGGTGCTTTCCCCTACATTTAGGATAAAAATAGGCTAATGTTACCTCATTCTCCTGCTTCTTTTTTTGAAGTAGAAGGGTGTCCATTTGGAGTGCAAGAGATGACAACATCTCACTCTTGAGGTCTTCAAGCATATTCTCTATTTTTATTTTAGTGATAGTGGCTGATTGTTTGATATTCCTGGGGGTTAACTTACCCTTCCTTCTTGAAAAGTTCTGACACAACTATCGGATATCAGACATTTGGTGTTGATAAATGTCCCCTCCAAAAATCATGTTTAAGGCTTCAAGAGATTCATTTGTAAGCCCTTTTAAGAAGATACTTCTTAAGGACCTGTCTCCTAGTCTTGCATGGGGAGATCTTTGCAAATTAAAGCTAAACCTATCCCAATACTCCTCTAATGATTCTCCTTCCTTTTGTGTCATATCCAGGACTTCTTCTCTGGAATCTCGTGCTCTACCAAAGTCTTGATACTGATCTAGGAAGAGTTTTTTCATGTCTTCCCAGGTAGTTATCTATTTATGTCCTAAACTGATGAACCAACGCAAGGTTGCATCATCAAGAGTTGAGGGAAACAACTTTAATTTTTGAGCATCGGTTTTATAGTCTACCGACCTGCATAGAACATCAAATTTGAAGAGAAACAAGTCGGGATCTTCTAATTGAAATCCTCTAAATATTGGAAGGTGGGTAGGAGAGATATGTTTCATCTTGTGGTCTCCTCTTACCTCTTCTATGGGGAAGTTAAAACTAGTGGATGCTTCTTCTACTATTTCAGCCATCTTGTCTGCTATCAAGGTTTCTACACCTATTGCGTTCAAGGCAGCTTTCAAGGCTTCTATCTCATTTCTTTTATCCTCTAGAAGGATTACTAAATCAGTGTTTGAAATAGTCCCTTCCTCAACTACTTGCCAACATTGAAGGTTCAGTAAATCTTCCTCAGATTGAACTCTTCCTATCTCAGATCCTTCCCTAAGGTTTTGTTGGTCTATTTTAGAAGGATCCTGTGCAAACAATGGATGTTGACTCCAATGCACAGGTGGAGATGGTGGTGGAGAGGTTTCAGTCTCAAGATCTGGCACAACTGAAATAGAGGTTTTTTGAGAAACAACGTTTGTGTTCTTGATAAAACGATCATCTGGTCCTCTAATTCTAGGTGGACTCATACAAAATTTAATGGAGGTTCTATAGAAAGTAACCTAAACTACTTCTAACATACTTTCTTCAGAATAGAAAATTATAGTTGGCTACTCCCCGACAATGGTGCCAAAATGTTGGGCAAAACATTGGTTAGTTTTCTATGGTATAAATCATTACCTCCATTTAATTTTCAACCCGGGATAACTCGTAAACTTGTGAGTAACCCTGCATAGTATATGCCTGTAATCTCCCTTTAATCAGATGAGTCCCTTAGATTCTATGGTTTGGGGGTGTTGTTGTTTCATTGGAGTTCTCGTTTATCTTCCAAACCACTAATCTAATTTACATTATCAAAGAAATGACTGAAATGCATTTGAAATCAAAATTGCACACTTGCTAGAAATTTACAGAAAATAGGGGAAATTACAGTATTAAACTAAATTATAAAAAATAGGAAAATGAATTAAAATGATAGAAAATAGGTAAAATAAGGGAGGAATACTGTTGAGAGTGGGCCCAAGCTTCCAGTAGATTCCACCCATATTAAGTCATACATCGGATGCTAGTTGAATTTGATTAAAAGACTCAAATGTATTGTATTGAAATTTGTAGCAAAAATTTATAGAGAAAATCTAAGATCTATTTTTTAGGGGTGGCTTGCATATTTATAAGATATGTGGCCATGCCCTGTTACATTCTGAAAGCAAATCGATTTCTGATTTTTTTGTTACAACAATACGCAAGAATAAAGGAGATAAAGCAAAATATTAAACTTAGAATATATTCAATGTATTCTGTATCAGAACATAATACATATGATATTTTTCTCTACTCGATTACATTGATTTTTACGTGATTGCTAAAAAATAGATGACATATGGTCGTTGACGTTGTCCTTGGTCCGCATCCATCATTGAAATCATATCCACATCCATCACTGAAATCGTCATTCTGTTCTATCGACAATAGGGGTTGTGCTGTAATTCTGTGTCAATGGGAATCAGTTTCCAAAACAAAATTTGGGTACCTAACGGGAATCAGGAACTCGAAAGTCAAGCACCAAACGGGAATTGAGCACTCGATAGTCAAGCGCCAAATGGGAATCGAGTGCCTAAACGGGAGTCAGGCGCCTGACTTAGCGCTTCATCACTATTTTGTTGAAGATATTTTTACCATCACAAAATGGAAAGTGCTAGGTCCGAATGGGACCTCGACGTAGTCATGCTAAAATATTGTAAAATCCACTGAATCTACACATAATTCACTCAAAAACAAATATTAGACAACATACATAATCTAATGTTAAATACATATAAAATTTGCATAAAATATGAAAAGTTTATACAAAAATGAGTGTTTTCAGGGTTCATCAACAAAGGCTACATATGATCTAGTGTGAGTAAGATAGGGAATTCCTATCACAAGATATTAAGATTGGGAATTCCTCTCACAAGATATTGATATAATATAGTATCAAATAAAGGTGTAATGTCATCATCCCAAAGTTTTAAGCCTAAGGTAAAATGAGTCTAAGTGGGCTTACACTGCTCTATCTTGAAACACTTAAAAATATCCAAGGTATACTTAGGATAAGAAATGGTGATGCCAAAATCTATCTAATCAATATGAATCCACATAAATAATGTAAAATCCTAAACATGTCATCTCAAATATGGAACAAAGTCATGGGTTCATGTCCTAGATCATAGTAGAGGATATGCCATTGATATGAAGAACATCAACATACAACTAAATTACCAAAATTTTCCCATATTGATGTTTGATGTAAACATAATTTTTAGCCTTACATCATTAAAATCCATAATCAGGAAAAAATGAATGAATCTTCTCATACCCTACATGAGGAGACTACTTAAGTCCATACAAGGGCCTAGTTAGATAATAAACTGATGCAGTGGGTACCTCAAGCTAAAAATTAGGTTTTTGCTACATGTAGATTTTCTCCTAAATTTTCCCATGTAGAAAGGTACTCTTCATATCTATTTTATGTACCTTCCATCCATAGAAGGTAGTAATGGAGAGAATCATCCTAATTGAGTCCATCCTGGCTACTGGTGTAAAAGTCTAGAAATAGTCCACTCCCTCCAATCTAATTGAGTCCATTGTGGCTATTGGTTTAAAATTTTAAAAATAGTCCACTCCCTCCTATTGATAGAATCCCTTAGTAACAAGACATACATTATGCTTCTCTACCTAATAATACGATGTGCATTTGGTCCTATAGATCCATTTGCATCTAACAACATTCTTCCCTTCAAGAAGAGGGACTGACTTCCAAGTCTTATTATTCATCAATGTCTTATACTCTACCCACATAGCATCCTCCTATTAAATATTTCTCTTAGAATAAGAATATATGGGAGGACTCTAAGAATGGATTACCTTCAAAAGAAATTATCATTAAGGAGTATTTCGATGTTTTTTAGTAGATAGAATAGTATGAGCATCCTTCTAAAGAATCATAACCCACTTGGGGGTTGCAAAAATTGAATAATCACATGTATCTTATGATAACACAATATCAAAAGCTAAAATAAATAATCCAACTCATCACCACTATAATAGGATGAGCATCCTTATGAAGCATCATAACCCACTTGGGGGTTGGACAAATTGAAGAATCATGTGTATCTTGCGACAACTCAATATCAAAATATAAAAGTAAATAATCCAACTCATCATGCAAGAATAAACTATTGTAAATTGATGTATCCTCCTCATCCTACCCTACTCATTGAGAAGAAAAAATTGCCTATGGTGCTACCTATGAAGGGATCAAATTAATAAGAAAATAAAACCACTTGAGGAATATGAATAAGATGATCTAATATAAAAAGTGATAACAAAAATATCATAACTAGTTGAATAAAAATAGTCAAATGGTTAGAAGAATCAACAACAAAAATCCCAGGAGGTGGGATGGAAGGAGTCCCTAGAATAACCTCATCAAATATGACATATCTCTAGATCATATTTTCATGCCTCTAAGGATCATAAAGATAATATGCCTTTGAGGTATCAAAATACATCATAAATATATACTTATGACTCTTTGTTGCCTCCTTCTAAAGATCCTTGGGCATGTGAGCCCATGCTAAAGATCCAAAGATATGGAATTGGGACACATCTAGCTTATCCCTTGTTAATCTCTCAAGAGATATCATACCCTATACTACCCTGGTGGGGACTCTACAAATAATGTAAACCACACAAGTGATAACCTCACCCTAAAAATTATGATCCATCCCCTTGGCATAAATCATAAATCATGTTATCTCCATGATTATCCTATTTTTTCTTTTAGATACACCATCTTATTCATGAGTATAGTGAATATTAATTTAATATGTAAACCTATGAGAAGCCAAAATATCATTGAAATCATAGCTAACATACTATCCTTAGACATTTTATTATCCTATCTAGCTAATTTTCAACAAGGTCCTTGAAGGTCTTAAACCTCTCAAAGACCTCATCCTTAGTATAACCACACATATCTAGATAAATCATCAACAAAAATAAGAAAATATTTATTTCTTGAAAGATATGGTATACCCATAGTTCTATAAATGTCTATGTGTAATCTCTAAGGAATAATATGCTCATCTTACAACACCTTTTGGAAAGGTCTACCTATTATTATTTCCACTTGGATGGAATATATGTGAAATCCTAATAACCATATAATTATGAATAATGTGTCTTAAAGAAACATCCCTGAGATGCCCAAGCCTACAATGCCACTTTAAAATCTCATTATCAGCATGAGCAACCATGGCAACACATTTTTTTATAATAAAGAGGGTTAAAAGAGGTAAGTATTCCTACCAACTTATACATGTGGTTGGTCTTATCATATTAACTAGAAGCACTAGTTTTGAACCCATTGTCTATATCCTTCATTACCCATCTACTATATAAAAAATCTACCTCATTTGTATGAGTAATTCAATGAATAGAAAAATATTAGGGCTAACATTAGGAGCATGAAGTACTCATTAAATGATTAATATCCAATGCTAATGTCTCTAATATCTAAAACCTATAATAAAGTATCATTTCCAATCACAACATATTCTCTTGTATGTCTTTTATTATAACCCTAAAGCATATACTTATGCTTCATCATGTGCCTAGTTGCCTCATAAATTTACTATTCACTAATATGAAGAAGTGGATGTCCAATATGTGGAATGAACTGCTACATGACCCTTTGAGGTTTCTTCATCAAATCTATACTCACCTTGTGTATAGAAGAGAATAGCATCAACACCCACTTTTCTTGATACTTCATCAAGCTTATGGATCCAAATCCTATAAAATTCTACCTTGTACCTTTCTTTTTTGTAAAATTCATAAGTAGGCTTCTTGGGATTTTTCTCATTCTATTTTGGCTTTTTATCATTCTAAAATCTAGCAACGACTTCTTTTGGTTGATATAGAATTTCTCTTATGCCTATTTATTCTATCCTATTAATTTAGAATACTTAAATACATCATAAATGGGTGGTGTAAGAGAATATATAAAGTACACACAAAGCATATCAAATACAACTATCTCATTTATTCAGACACATTATTGAAGATAATGTTGAGTAGTTTATTGTTCCTTTCCTTTTTTAATGCTTTATGTCCTTTTCTCTCCTTGGGTTGTCCTCTTGTATTTGAATAAACCAACTAATATACTCATCAATAGTTAAAAATGAGTACATGGATAATGTTGCAAACTCAAACTCCAATATACTATTTTATGTGGATTAATTTTATCACACAAGACCCAAAAAATTCTCAAGTAGTACTTTAGGATCTGTGGTGTTGCTAACATTAGTGTCATATACATTGTCAATATGAAGAACAATTAAACCATAAGAATCATCTTTCTTATCCATGTAAAGCTACTTCACTTCTTACAAATTAGTATCATAAGGCTCCTCATTCACATATTTGAGGAATCCCTTACTTTAGAGTAGATATTCAATCTTTATCTTCTAAGTAGTATAGTTAGGACCACTCAATAAGGGCACATGATGATCCATAACTGTTCTTTCAAAATATAAAAATTATATGTAATTATGAACAAAAACAACACATAAATATAGACATATTTAAAAACCATGTGATTTAATTAAAAAAACTGATCAAAATTGTTTTGTATGTAAATGTTGTAGCCCCTAGAAGTTTTTCCCTAAAATTGCAAAATACCTCCAAAAACTTTGAAAAACTAAAAAACTAAAAATGACTCCAAAATATTTATTTATTTATTTATTTTAGTACCTATAGTCTATGTGATTGGATGATATGGTTCCAAGAATACATTGACTATGCAACATATCAATTAATCTGATGATGCCACTTGTCATGATCTAATTTTATCTCCAAAACCTTTGAAAAAATTTAAAAAACTTTTTTAGCATCTATAGTGAATGAGAAGCCACCACATGTTGTTGTATGAGTGGCTAAGTGGGTATCAAGGATGCACTAACTATTCAATATATTTATAAATACATGATGTCACTTTCCATAATTTAATTTGTTTCCTGATATATGAACCACACTACATCAATTGTCATGTCTTGATTTACTTTAGAATTTATACATTTCCAAGTTTGTTGTTGACTATGCAAGTTACTTGTCAAGTTTGATAAGTTAGTAGAATGTGATTCATCGAACCTATATTTTTATATGCCAAGTAGTGCATGGACTTCCATAATTGCTACTGTATGTGTAATGAAATTTCACTACACTAGAAAAATCCAACCTAAAAGGAGAATTTTGAGCTGAATTATTACCTAGTGCTAAACAAGATAAAGGGTCTTAAAGCTACATCAATCTATCAAGTTGATGTTGTAAATATGTTAGATATGCTTACAAAGGAAGGCTTTAAAATAAATATTCATGCAAATTTTCAAGTTCCCTATCCCACAAGGCTGCCCATCAAACAAAGATAATGATTAAGCACATTCACCAAGTCAAGATGGCCAACAATTCCCTATTGAAAGGAAAATATTAGAGTATAAAAAAAAAATAGGAAGATAATTATATTGGGATAAAAAGGAACATGTGAGCTTGAAATACTTTTCCAAAAATATAATTATTTCAAGTATTTGTTTTAGAAAGTAGTACTAGACTATACTAGGTGATTAATTGTCTAAAATTTGCTTAATCTTTCAAGTCAAAATATTGTAGCTAGACTAGCTTGCTATCATACTTGTAAAGGAGGTAATACAAAACATTCTCTACTAATATTAAATAAAATATTCAATAATTCTAATAAAGCAAAGAAATCATAAGGCAAAAACATGCCAGACTTGCTTGGTGTTGACATCGTCATAAACTTCAAAAAGTTCTAGGTGGGAAGCAATGTGACTTTTACCTTTATAATCCCAAAAACTAAACTAAAGAAAAGTGAGACAAAATACTTTACCATATATTGTCATATAGGCTTCTCAAAGCTTTGGTTAAATGTAAGCAGCACATAAGGGATTCCAAAAAGTAAAGAAAATTAGACTGATAGTCCAAGCTACCTAGACTAGATTCTAAATGGTTTGACATATTGACATTAAGAAAAAATGAATCCTGGAGGGTTAAAGACACACCAATAGCATAATAAACAAAAGGATCTCAATGCAAAGTGTAGCAAGGATCAATGCTATGTGCCCAAGCTCAACCACATGAAACAAGAAAAAGGGAGGAGAAGATTTTTGACAATGGAGAGAATGAAAATCACATCTCTCCCTTTGTGTTATGGAATTATATATTGAGAAAAATGAGATTAGGGTTAGGGTTCCCAAATATCCATGAAATTTACAAATCAAATAAACATGAAATGACATTACACATTAAAATAACCTATTCTAATGAGGTCTTATTAAAGCCTCATAACAATTAATTAGGAACCTAACTAATAAACATGACCTTGTAGCATTAACATGTCTTCAATCCCCCCTTAATGGTAGAAGGTCATTTTATTTTAGTAGATGAGTGGCTCAAGTGGCTCTTTGTGTAGTCGATTAGCCAATTGTCCATGAAATGTGGCTCCAATTCATTGGGTCTCCATATACCATTTGGTCATCCCCCATGCCCTTTCAGGTTTTCATAGGTTTTAATTTTTCAAAACTAGTACAACCCTTATCCTTTCGTGCCCACAAGGGGTTTTCATGAATGGGATAGAGCAGAGATCGACCAATACTTTTCACCCACATGAAGGTGGTTTTACGAATAAGCATTAGCCTTGTTGGTCCTATTGCATCTCCATTGTCAGGGGGAGATGGAGGCTCTCAAGCCTATCTACTATCTGAACTATTCAAACTTCACCCTCTGGAGTGGCTTGGTGAAGATGTTGGCAATATGATCTACTATTGGACAGTAGTGCATTTGTATTGTGCCATCTTGAACAAGTTCTAGAATCCTATGGACTTTTGTACTGATGTGTTTGGTTCTGTCATGAAACACAAGATTCTTTGCCATGTGGATTGTTGATTGATTGTCCACATGCAATCTTGTAGGACCTTTTTGAGTGATATCGAGAGTGTGTAACAACTTTCTCAACCATACCACTTCTTTGCTTGTCTTAGTTGCAGCAATATATTTGGCTTCTACTGAAGAATATGCTATAGTATTTTATCGCTTTGATCTCCATGAAATTGGTGCTGAGCCAAGAAATGTCAAGTACCTAGATGTAGATCTCCTAATGTCTTTATCTCCTACAAAGTCTGAGTCTGTGTATGCGATGAGTTTGAAATATGCATTCTTTTCATACAATAGGCCATAATTGTAGGTTGTCTTTAGGTACCTCAACACTCTTGTTGTCGCTTGCTAGTGACTCTCCTTTGGCTTGGTCATGTACCTTGCTAGAATCCCCACTGCATAAGTGATGTCAGGTCTTGTGTTAGTAACATAGATGAGACTACCAACCAACCTTCTGTAGAGTGTTGCATCTACCTCTAGTGTGTCATCATCCATGGTGAGTTTTAGATTTGATTCCATTGGTGTTGTCATAGGGTGTGCATATTTGAGTTGAAACTTCTCCAGAAGATCGTTGATGTATTTCTCTTGGGTCAAGAATATTTTACCATTTTCTTGAGTTACTTCTATGCCCAAATAGAATTTCATCAATCCTAGATCAGATATATCAAAAGTCTTTGCAAGGTCCTTTTTCACTGTGTTGATGATGTGTTCATTGTTACCTGTTAGAAGCATGTCATCCACAAAGACTATGAGGTATGTGACTTTATCTTTGTTGTGCTTGATGAATAGTGTTGCATCAATGTCTTGGTAATCACACACTTCAAATTCAAGTTGCTTCATCCGATCTGACAACTTGTTGAACCAAGCATGAGGGGCTTGCTTCAATCCATATAAATACTTTCTGAGTCTGCATACCTTGTGCTCCTATCCTACAATCTCAAAACCTTATGGCTATGCCATGTATATTTCTTCTTCCAATTCATCATTCAAGAAAGTAGTCTTTACATCTAATTGATGAATC
The DNA here is from genome assembly GCA_028583015.1 of Wollemia nobilis. Taxonomy (NCBI): domain Eukaryota; kingdom Viridiplantae; phylum Streptophyta; class Pinopsida; order Araucariales; family Araucariaceae; genus Wollemia; species Wollemia nobilis. The sequence continues at coordinate 11,188,557 of JAQPPZ010000465.1, forward strand.
TTCCAACCTTGTTGTGCAGCTAAGGCTACAAGAGTCCTGATTATGGGCCATTTTGTGGTAGGTGCAAATACCTCAGTGTAGTCAATGCCTTGCTTTTGCATGAAGCCTTTAGCCACTAATCTCACCTTGTGTTTGTCAAGGGTGCCATCTGATTTATACTTGTTTTTGTACACCCATTTGTTTCGAACTACCTTTCTTCCAAGTGGTAGATCGACTAACTCCCAAGTACCATTTTTGATCAGAGATTCATACTCCTAGTTCATTGCATATCTCCAAGTTACATGTTTTATAGCTTCTTGGTACATGAGAGGTTCATTATTCAGAGTGAGGTGCAGTTCTATAGGTTCCAGTTCAACAAGTAATGATTCATGCACTCTTGCTCTGAGGGCACCTCTTGTGCCTATTTTTCCTACTTCATCTAGTTTGATGTCCTTTAAGAGTTGGCAAGCTTCATGAATTCCTCGAGTGGGGAGTAATGTGGATGTCTCACCTACCTCAAAATTTTTATCATGATCCTAGAATGGATCATTAGGTACGAAGGATGCTGATGAATATGGATGTGAAACAATACTTTTACCATGATCAACATTACTATGTGAAGGGGTAGAAGGTGCAGAAGATATAAACATCTACTCAGTATCACAATTTGGTTCCTCTAGACTTGTGGGTTGATTTATAGATTCTAGAGTTTTGAGTAACTTTTCAACATCTCCCCTCCCAAAGGCTAAAATCTGAACATCATATATGTTAGCATATTTTGATCTAGGCTGAATATTGTGTCCCCTAGTATCCAATGTAACTAGTTGTTCTTCAGTTTCTACAAACACAACATCACGTGTCACAATCACTTTTTGGTGTGAAGGAATGAATACCTTGTATCCCTTCTGATCCATAGGGTATCCAAAAAATATGCCTTTAATAGCTCGAGCTTCAAGTTTATTTTTGTGCTCTAGAAGAATATGAGCATAACAGATGGAGCCAAATATTCTAAAGTGGTTGATGGTGGGGGGTGTCTAATCCATTTTTCATGAGGTGATGGGCCAGGTTTTGAGGGACTCACTATGTTGAGTACATGCATAGTAGTCTAGGTGGCTTCAGCCCAAATATATGGAGGTACATTTTTATAGACAAGAAGGGCATGAGCCATGTTCATAATTGTCCTATTCATGCGCTCAACAACACCATTTTGTTGAGGTGTGCCTAGTATTGTCAATTGATGTTTGATCCCATGTGAGGACAAGTACTATGTGAATTCATTTGAGGTGTACTCACCACCATTATCACTCCTAAAGGTCTTGATTCTACAACCTGATTCTCATTCTATGTGAGCCTTGAATGCTTTGAAGAATTCAAAAGCTTTAGACTTCTCCAAAAAGTTGATCCATAGCTTCTTTGAGAAGTCATCGATGAAGGTGATGTAATACCTTTTGCCTTTTAATGAGGGAATAGGCATTGGCCCACAAATATCTGAGTGAACTAGCTCTAGTTTTTGTGTGGACTTCCACTAACTCTTTGGAAAAGGTTATCGAGAGGATTTGGCAATGATGCATGCTTCACATTTGATGGGTTTGGAAGAGAAGTGTGGTAGTCCCCTGATGGTGGACTCCATTTATCTCAATCGATCAAGTTTGACATGACCCATGCGAGCATGCCATAATGCATCAACATAAAGTTTCTTGGGAGTTAGGGTGGCATTAAGTGCCATGTCAGCTTTGGTAATGTGAACTTTAGAAGTAGGATGTCCAGCAAGTCTGATGAGTTTTCCATCTAAGGAACCGATCATGACCACTATTTTGGAGGGTGGATGAATGACTCGAAGAGTTTTATCTTTGGTAGTGACACTTAGATCAAATCCATGATAGACGAGTGTGGATAGTGACAATAGATTTTGCTTCAGAGTAGGGATGTAGAGAACATCAAGTAGCCAAAAATTAGGTAATCTAGGAAGTTTCAATCAAATAGTTCTAGCTCCTTCAACTAGTTGAGAGGATTTGTTAGCCATGTGAACTACACCAAGTACTTCTGAGTTGAATTCTTCAAAGAAGTCCTTGTTGGAAGTCATGTGTTGGGTGGCTCTAGTATCCATGATCCATGAACTACTGGTGGAGGCTACATTATGGGCAACTCCAATGGGTTGTGATGTGGGATGAGAAATGTCATAGCCAACATATCCTGAATGTGCCTCAATGAATGTTTTGGGATGGTCAATAGATGGTGATATAGGTGCCCATGTGCTAATGATCTGGGCATGCACAAATTGAGAACTTTGGAAGATATATGGATTAGAGTCATATTCATTTACATTATGTGCACTATGCTTTTGAAACTACTTGATCTTGTGTGTGGTAGTTCGACAATCAATGGCATAGTGCCCTTTTCTATTACAATGTTTGCACATGATATTTGAGTTACTAGTTCCTTGAGAGGTACTAGGCTATTTTATTTGTCCTTGACTATGTTGTCCTTGACTAGTTTGATGTTGTGAGTGTTCATGTTGACCATTGTTAGAACCTTGTCCTTGTCCTTTGCCTTTGCCTCGACCATGACCTTGGCCATGACTTCTATTACCTTGACTATTTGAAAAATTTGCATCTTCATCCACCTAAAAGGTTGAGTCACCAGGGTCAGAACTGGTGAAGTTTGTGTCAAAGGTTTTGTCAAGTTCAATGAAATTTTTTGCTAAGGCTTCAAAGTTGAGAGTTTTTAAGGTTCCACTAGTTGATAAACTGGCAAGCAAGTTCTTGTAGTCTAGAATGTGAAGACATGACTGAATGAGGAAAGCCCATGTGATACATTGATTTTTGAAGTCTTTATCAATGACCTATTTAATAGGGTGAAGGAGGTTGATGGTGGAACTAGAGTGTCCTTTTTGCATCTTTATTTGATTCATCTTGAGGACAAGATGAACAAATTCTAGGTCAGATTTGGTGTCAAAGTTTTTCTTGAAGACTTCAAGAACTGACCATGTTGTGTCATGCTTGGCTTCATCAATCAAATTATGAAGGTGATATTCTATGACAAGTAGGATGTCGACACGAATTCGGTCATCATCTATCTACCATTTTTCTAGGGTAGCAACATCTATGGGTGGTGTGGGATTTGCATCCAGATGGTTGCACCATAGGTTCTCAAATTTTGTAGTTGTCCTAAGGCCTATGAACCATTGATCCCAATTATCCTTACCTTTGAGGGTACATCCAATATTTTGTTTGAAGTTGGAAGTCATTGTGACCTATGACACTACAAAGACCTAAAAGAGGTGTGTCAAGGTGTGAACAAGGAACAAATGACTAAGTGAGGTAAAATATGCCAGTAAATAATGAGCCAAGTGATGACAATGAATGAATGTGATCCACTAGACCTTGCTCACCATCCAAGTGGAATCTCTTTTACAAATGATGAATTGTACAAGTAAGTGGCTATGAGTCCTGATGCAACAGGATGATGATGTGGCTAAATCTAAAGTACTAAAAAAAGGTGTGTAGCCCAAACTAAAATACTATAGATGAATGTAAAAGCTAATATCTCCAATAGATGAATGTGCAAGCCAATATCTCCAACACTAGATTACACAACTAAATACCAAAGTGTGGGATGTGCAAAACTAGTAACCTCAATCTTATGACTACAAGTAGGTGAGGTGCTGAAAGTTGGAGAGGTATAATGAGCTTATCTCAAATTAAGGCCTTCACCTGGATGCCCACATATAGATGCTCGATGATGAAATCCAAGCCATGATGGAGCCCAAGTCCTACCAGTCCTCACCCAATTTACTATGGTCAATGATATACTCTCTGAAGAGAAGTACATGCTCTATTCCATAGCTATGATGGATATTGGATCAACTTAATTTTAATCTTGATTAAGAGTTTTTAGTTTTTTGAGCATAGGCAAAAGGATGATCCCTTTCCAAAGGTTCATGGGTATGGCTAACCCCCTTCACTATGTATTCTCATTAAGTCTAGTCCAACTTTGACTCATAGGGCCTTTAATATGGATTTCCCACCACCAAGGAAGTGGCACCCTATCACGAGGCTAGGCTACAAAATGAGTCATCAGATGTATTCCTTTTAGGGATGATGCAAATATGTGAATCAATTTGTAATGAAAGAAAGCAAATGAAAACTAAAAATAGACTTGGAGTGTAGATGGAGTGCTACTACAGTGCTAATGTGGTAGTATGTATGTTAGGTGTGATCCACTAGACCTTGCTCACCATCCAAGTGGAATCACTTTTATAAATGAGGGCTATAAGTTAGCCAAAAGCAATGTGGAAAATTTTGTAAGCCACTTATACAAGTACAATGGAGAGGCTAGAAGCCTACTATGTTATAAAAAAACATGATCAATTTACACAGAGGTCGATCTAACTGTATGGTTGTGTAAAAATAAACATGATCAGTTTACACAGAGGCCATCGAACTTCGTTAGATCTAGATTTTGGATATTATATGGTTATGTAAAAATGAACATGATCAGTTTACACAGAGGCCATCGAACTCGATCAGATCTAAATTTTGGATATTATATGGCTATGTAAAAAATGAACATGATCAGTTTACATAGAGGTCGTCAAACTTGATCAGATCTAGATTTTGGATACCTATAAATAGAGATACAAGCTAATATCTACAATAAAAAGAAAATCTATGGAGGTTTTATGAAACCTCATGCAACATCCTCATGCTCTCCTTCAACTCAACACATAAATTTGTGGAGGAGGAGAGGAGGGGAATGCAATGCTTCTCCAAGCTTGGTTGTGGGAGGGGTAAGCATCCAAGCTCTGATACCACTTGTAGCAAGGATCAATGCTATGTGCCCAAGCTCAACCACATGAAACAAGAAAAAAGGAGGAGAATATTTTTGACAATGGAGAGAATGAAAAATCACATCTCTCCCTTTGTGTTATGGAATTATATATTGAGAAAAATGAGATTAGGGTTAGGGTTCCCAAATCCATATTACATGAAATTCAAATGAACATGAAATGACATTACACATTAAAATAACCTATTCTAATGAGGTCTTATTAAAGCCTCATAACAATTAATTAGGAACCTAACTAATAAACATGACCTTGTAGCATTAACATGTCTTCATAAAGGAGACTAACACTCCAAAGTCCAAAACTGTGTAGTTACACCACATAGCACCTATCAAAGCTAGAAAGCAACAACCACCTCCATGAAGCATGAAAATCATCTAAAGAATCATAATCATCTGACAAAGTTTGTGTAGAGTAATTTGAAGAGGTTGAGTTGTTACAACTTATCCTAAAATCATGCCTAATCAATTTTTTCTAATAATCATATGTAATAGTTAATGCCAAGTTAGGCTAGCAAAATCCATAAAAGGAGTAGCACTCCTTATTTGTAAGGATTATATATTTAGTTTTTTCCTTTTTGTAAGTCGGTGTTCTAAGATATTATAATAATAATAAAAGGTTGTATGGATTCTTTGTATCAAAGTGTATGGAACTTACAATAATACGTCACACTTTCAATATTTTATCTAGTTATAATAGTTGTGAATTTTGTTAGGCTAAATGTTGTTTACCTTATTTCAACAATGGTTGAAGTAAATATTGTTAGGATTGAAGCTATTTGGATTATTGTTGTTATATTTTTTTGGAGTGTTGAATTCTATGATAATTATATTTCTAGATATTTCTGTTAGTGTTAGCTAGTGTAAATTCTATTGGATGAAATAGCCATTTGGATCATTTCAATGAAATGTTCGGAATATTGGATGCTTCAATTCTTGTGCTTACAATGCTTCCTTATGCACTTTGATAGAGGGAATTCTATTAGTCATTTGATTATTATAGCTAATATATGTCCATTTGGATTGAATTTTTGCTATTAGTTGAATTCCATTCACTTTTAATATTGTTTCTATCCCTATATCCCATATTTCTCTCTTTCCCTTTTCTTTAATTTTCAAGCAATTTCAAGGACTTGACCTTATTTGAAGGTTAATTTGAAAGAAATTGTAGCTAATCCAATCTTGAATCTAGTCTAAGGCGCAAATTTTATACCTAGGTAAATTGGAAGATCAAGAGTATGATCTACCAAGCCAACCATTATACAATCTATCATGCCAACCACTATATTGCCTACCATATTAGCCTAATCAAAGCCTACCACATCATTTTCAAAATCATCCCTTGCATCACCTACAACTTGTGACCTTAAATTTTTATGCTATATCACCAACTATATCAATACTTCTTCTAGCTTCCATGTGTCTTGCCATGCCATCTATATAGACTACCACATTATATGTATGGATTGCCATATGTCACCTCAAGATTCATGCACTTACTACCAAGTTAGTTGTGTGAATTACCATATTAGCTATATGAATTATTGTGTTTTACCTAAGGATTCATATGTCATATTAGGATTCATGTCATATAATCAACTAAGTTAACACCTCCATTAGATACCATATGTCATGCCATACCACCTATACAATCTACCACATATCATCTCAAGATTTGTGAATGTGTTGTAAAGTCAACTATATAGACAACCATGTTATGTATAGACTATCACATGCCACATTGAGATTCATATACTAGCCACCATATTAGTTGTATGGATTTTTGGAACAACCATATTGACTACTACATGGTTTTTATATGATCCTACCATGTCATCACTATTGTGCAAAGTGGTGATGTCATCTAGTGCCACATCATAGTATTTTACCACTTCATAATTAGTTTGGGTGTTAAATTTTTTGACTTCATCACCTAGTAAAAGGATAGGGTATGGGAGGTATTAAAACTTGAGATCTCCCATATCCCAAGATTTCAAGGGCCTTTGCTAGCCAATCCTCTAAGTGCCAATCTCTAGAGGAAAAGGTTGAACGTTATATTTAAACAAGCCTTCAAATATAAATATACCCTTTTTGGCTCCCTACACTGACATAGGCATGTGCCCCAAATATAATTTCATTTTAGATAATATTTCATGGAATATTTGAGGGAATATTCCTTTTTAAATTTTAAAAATTTGAAAAAAATAAAAAAATGGTAGTTAATTTTTTTTTAGGGTTTCTAAAGGCAAAGTTGGAAAAAGTGCTAAACTATGGCCCCCCTTAAAATTTACAAAGAATTTAGAAACACTAATTGTTTATCTATTTCTATTACAGTTTTCCCTACATAACCATTTTTCAAACATAACTGATAAGGACATTCTCTCATGCCTATGCAATAAAAAATTAGACCATTTTTACAACTTTGTCAAGTGGGTCATAGATCTAAAGCTTAGAACCTTTCCCATGACTGCTCTAAAACTAGGGATCTATCTAAAAATATTTACCCTCTTATTTTATTCTTTCATGGTAACCAAGTAGTCTACCCTCTCATCAGTATTGCTACTAGAAAAAAAAGGTTGAAAGAGAAAAGGAAATAGATTTTTTGAAAAAAATAATAAAAGATAAATGAGGTTCTTAAAAATACTCAACAAATCCAATCTTGAAACTAGGGCATCCATCTAGTAAAAAAATGAAATAAAACAATATTGAGTGCCTATGAGAGGAAAGAAGAACCTGCCAGTGAATAATTCTCCTAGAGAAAATATATTTATTCTAGTGAGATCATCACAATCCAATTCCACCTAAGATATTATCAAAAGCTTCCTTCTCTAGGTTATGTTTTTAGTCTTAAGGAAAATTTCTTAGCTAGATCCAACACAAATTTCCCTTAAGAGAATCTAAAAGAAAAAACACTTCCTGACAGAAGCAATTAAGTAATAAGATTCACACTTGCTTTGATACCTGATTGAATTTCATAGCAGTTTCTAGAAATGAATGGAATCAAACATTACCAGATATTGCTTCAACAAAGGAATACATAATGAAAAATAACACAAAATATGATGGGATGTTTGTGGACATCAAATAATGTTCACTAAAATAAAATAAAAATACACTCCAAAAAATAGCTAAAAAGGTTGGTATGAAGGGGTATTTATACTAAAATACATGATATATTTAGGTTAAGGTTGTTATACCTACCCTCATGAATAAAATATTATAAAAAAATGATAAAAGTACCTTTTTCAAGGTTAACATGGACCCAAACGAAAAATATAACAAATACTAGTACAAAATTTGGATATGGCCTCAAGAGAATATTAACCACCACTTATTCCAAAACATTATACAAGGATCTAGATGACATATTAAAAGTAATACTATAGGATTTCACATTGGGATGAGACATGGAATTCATATTTTATCATGTATGTTATGCAACGCAAAAGAATCATACAAAGATGAAACTTGTGGGTTTATTTGTGTTAGGAATTTAAATTTTTAATTTATGTATGGATGATAAGGGTTAATTGTAGATATAGATGGTAAATTTTTATATATAATATGATAAGGGATTCTTGTATTTATAGGCAAAGGACCATCATAGAATACATAATTACATCTACATGATGAAATATATGATCTAACATTAATGATGACCATATCATACATAATGTAGAATGTATGATAGTTAAATATGTACCTACAATATGTAATATTGCATAGGTAGTTTTTAAAGGTCTCAAGCATATGTGGTGCCCACATGGGACACAAAAAACACAACCACAATTTTTTTGTTAAAGCCAACCAAACACATCTAAATCAGTGGATGCAATAAACTTAAATACTTATAACTCAAGTAAAATTTCATTAAAAGTGCAAATGTGTTTAGTCTGGTCCTCAACTTCAAATTCAATGTTATGGATTATTGTTTAATTGAAAATACCATTAATTCTTAATTTTATTAAATTCTTGTCTAAATCCATGAAAAATAATCACTAGTAATGCAAAAGAATAAAAATCAAAGCATTTCATTTAGAACATTACATCTAATAAGGTTTTTTTTTTTATAATTATAGAAGGGGTGTTGAAAGGTCCCCAAACCTTTTACAATGAGAATAGAGCCAAGCCTACAATATTGTCAAAAGGGGCAAAAAAAGAAAGCAGTCCACATAGGGACTTAAGGCCAACCAACCCACCAGGGCATAACGAGAACAACCCAGAAACAAATCATGAATCTAGCCAGAAGAATGTGCAGACCCCCAATAGAAAAAGGCTCACAAATATCAGTGAGAAACATCAAATAAACTATTCAACTTCTATGGGAAAATTCTCCCTCCAAATAGAGAGATTATCCTGGCTTAGCCCTAAATTAGCTAATAAGTCAACACTCTTGTTACCTTCTCTAAAGATGTGCCTGACTTGAATTCCCTCCAAATTTTGATAGAATATCTTAGCTTCCTTAATTAGGTTGAAGATGTTCCAACTAGGATTTTGATCACCAGAAAAGGCCTTAACCACATTTAAGGAGTCCCCTTCAATAATGATTTTTTTACAATTCAAATATTCCATTAACGTAGTGCCTTGATACAATGCCCTTGCTTCCACAAAATGACAAGTTTGAGGCCCTAGGTTTTTCGTAAAGGCAAGGAGAATCTCCCCATTGTGATTTCTAAAGAGGCCACCTACCCCATAGGCCCTAGATTCCCTTTTGATGCTCCATAAAAATTAAATTTAATCCAATCCTGAGGTGGGGGTTGCCATTTAATAGAGGTTCTGATATTATCTAGAAGATCTATCATTCTGGCACTGATTGAAAAGCCTAATTTTTTCAAGAGAGCAATCTCTACTACCCCTCCATGGCTGGGAATAGAAGCTAGATTCCCCATATTTTCAACAATTATCATTAATGCTCTAAGCCAGACTGATTCAACATTTCTCTCCATGCTTTTGAAAACTCTCCTATTTCTCTCCTTCCAAACACCCCAAAGGAGATGTGGGAGGCTGAAGGACCAAAAGGAGCATAAGATAGGGTTGAAAAATGGAGAGGTCCACTACTCAATGACATCCTGTAATGAACCAGGAGACACCCATGAAACTCCCAAAAAATCCATCAGGAGAGAAAACACTTCCCTCAAAAAAGGGCATTGGAAAAACAAATGACTGGTGGATTCATCAAAATTTTTACAAAGGGAACACCAATTTGTAATTATCATACCTCTTCTTTGTAAATTGTCCACCATAAGAATTTTATCTTGAGATGCCAACCAAAAGAAAAAATTCACTTTTGGCGTAAGACCTTTAACCCAGATTCTCCTAAAAATAGGGCCTTCCTCCAAGGCATCAGAAGCAATCTTATAGGCTGACTTAACTAAAAATAACCCATCACTTTCATTCTTCCAAATTAAGTTATCTTCATCTTTCGTGTTCTTTATAACTTGAAGCCTTAATAAATCTTCAATGAGGCTAAAACTCCTTTGTTTTGGCATATTCAGATTATGCATTCTAAGTGATTTCCAACTTTTAACCCCCTATTGAATCTGCATATAATCAACCACCTTAGAACCAAACACAGCAGTGGCTATGGGTTCAGCTATAGCCAATTCTTGAGAGGATATTAGAGGTTGATCCTGGATCCACGAATCCTTCCAAAAATCAATAGCATTCCCACTACCCATAATCCATCTATACCCTCTATGGATGATGCTTTTCATTTTCAAAATACTGAGCCAAAAGGTCGATCCTGAGGCCAGAGAGGGATCATTCAGGAAATTAAAACTGGTAGAAACATATTTAGCCAACACAATATTCACCCAACCAATGTTTTCCTTCTTAAACAACTTCCATGCCTACTTCACCATCAATGCTTCATTCATCCACTTGACCCTTCTGAAACCTAGACCCCCATCTTTGATTTCTTTACAAACTTGTTCCCATGAGACAAGATGAAATATTTTCTTATTCTTTGAACTAGACCATAAGAAAGACTTCTAGAGCTGCTCAATATTTTGAACTACTTTCATCGAGGCCTTGAAAATAGAGAGGAAATAGACTGGAATGCTCTGCAGAGTTGCCTTAACTAACTAGGCCTTTCTAGCCTGGCTAAGAAGAGCCCCTTTCCAGCCAACGAGATTTTTTTGAATCCTATCTAAGACTGGGTCCCAAAGGTTCTCTTTCATTCTACCACTGAATAGGGGCATCCCTAAATAAGAAGATGGTAGAGCCACTATCTCACAACCCAAAATTCTAGTAATCTTCCTTTGCCTATTGAGGGGGTATTCAAGAAAAAAAAGTCTACTCTTGTGGAAACTGATCTTTTGACCCATCATATTTTCATAAAAGGTCAAAATATCTTTAACCTTTTTTACTTGGGGAATGGATGCAATAGTGGATAGAAGAGTATCATCTACAAATTGGTTATGAGAGATGCGATCAGAGTGTAAAGTTAGACTAATACCCTTGATACCTAACTCAACTTTTATGGCTCTATCGAGCGCCTCAACAAGTAGGATGAAAAGAAAGGGGGAGAGAGGGTCACCCTGGTGAAGCCCCCTTTGGCTCTTAAAGTACCCAACTACTGACCCATTCACTAAGACTAAAAACCAAGATGTCAAAATACATTCTTTGATCAAACTGAGCCACCATTGATGGAACCCAAATTTATGCATAACTTTTATCAAAAATTCCCAAGAGACACGGTCATAAGCTTTGTTCATATCTAATTTAAGAAAAAGACCTGCTCTTCCACTTTTATCCATAGAATGGATGATCTCATGCATAGTAATAATCCCATCCAATATCTATCTTCCAACCACAAAACTTGCCTGAGTTGGATCAATGATCTCTAGGAGGAAAATTTTTAGTCTATTAGCCAAAACCTTGGAGAAAATTTTGTACACAGTGTTGCACAGACTAATAGGTCTGAAATCATTGAAATCCTTGATCCTGTGAGACTTAGGAATAAGCATAAAAAATGTGGAATTAACATCCCTCAGAATATGCCCCATTCTCTGAACCTCTTTCAAAGCATTTCCAATATCTCTCCCCACAATGTGCCAGTATCTCTGAAAGAAGATAGGAGAGAACCCATCCGACCCTGGAGCTTTCAACCCCCCATGGAAAAGACCACCTTTTTAATTTCCTCATCTTCAAAAGGGCTGATCAAAATAGAGTTCATCTCTTCTGTAACCAGCTATGGAATGCTAGATAATAACTTTCTTTCTACCTATTCATCCCCATTTGACTTCTCCCCTAGCAAAGTAGTTTACCGCTTCTACTCTAATTTCATGAATATCAACAAATTTTTGACCATATGCTTTTAAAATTTCATTAATCTTGTTAATACTCCTACGCCTCAGAGTGGACACATGGAAAATTTTTGTGTTCCTATCCCCTTATTTTAACCATAAGGCTCTGGATTTTTGTTTCCATAGCATTTCCTCACATGCCAAAGTGTTGTGCAGGTCCACCAATAGAGTCTTCTCTCTTTTTGGCTTCCACTAAAAACTCTCTAGTTTCAATCTCAGTCTCCAAAGATTTAAGTTGGGCCTTCAAGGACTCTTTTTTCACATTCACATGACCAAAAATCTCTCTATTCCAGATCTTTAAATTAAATTTAACCCACCTTAATTTCTCAGCCACTTGAGAGATTAATGGCCCAAAGAATTTTCAAGATAAACAATCATATCTAATAAATATATCATTTATGGTATCAAATAAATTAACTCAATTGATTAAATTATTTTACTTTCAAAGATAAAACCTAGGTTTAAATCTTGTCAAGCAATACATGCATAATTTCTAATCTATTGTAATACCATTAAGTGGTCATGATGTAATACAAGCAGGGCCCATTTCATTTTCATAGAACCATTAAGAAAAGGATATCATGGATGGTAATATGGATAGTTAGAAGGGTGTAACTAAGTAACATTTTACCTTTACCCTAATAAATTTTAAGTTCTAGTTTTACTACACAATTGAATTTGGGATTTATTGGTTAAGTTTAACAATTTTTTCAATTTTATAATTTTCACCTTTAAACCAATTAGTTAACAAAAAATACCATTAATGCATAAGTAGATTAAATTCTTGGCTAAGTCTATGATAAAGAATCATTAATTATCTAAATTAATAAAATAAAAAGTATTTTAATTTTTAACATTACTTCTTATACAGATATCACAGATGGTATCAAATGTCATTACCTCAACTGGTTAAATTCCTTGAATTTCAACAAGGAGATCTAGGATAGAATCTTGCCAAGGTATACATTCATAATTGCCAAGATATTGTAATATCACTATGTGATCATGATGTAAAATAGTTAGGACCTATAGAGCAATATCATAGATGGTAACATGGATAGTTTCAAGAGTATAAATACATAGCATTTTACTTTTATCCAAATAAATGTTAAGCTCCAATTTTATTACACAGTTGAATTTGTGGTTCATAGGTTAACTTTAATAATTTTATCAATTCCATAATTTCCACCTTTAAACTAGCTAGGTAACTAGCAATAACATTAATCCTTAAGAAGATTAAATATCTAGCTAAGTCTATGATGAATAATTGGTATTGATCCAAAAGAAAAAACATAAAGTATTTTAATTTAGAACATCATCTCTAATAAGGATATCATAGATGGTATTAAATTGCATTAGTTCAACCAGTTAAATCCCTTGACTTTCAAAGAATATACATAGGCTCGAATCTTGTCAAGTGGTACATGCATAACTGCCATGCTATTGTAATACCATTATGTGGTTATTATGCAATATAGGTGGGGTCCATTTCTCTCCTATATAACCCATTAAGAAAAGGATATCATAGATGGTAAAATAGATATTTGTAAGAGTACAATTAAGTAGCATTTTACCTTTGCCCAAATAAATGTCAGGTTTTAATTTTATTACACTATTGAATTTGGGGCTCATGGGTTAACTTTAATAAATTTTTAATTCCATGATTTCCACTTTTAAATTCATCGAGTAACTAGTAATACCATTAATGCTTAAGTAGATTAAATTCTTGGCCAAGTCCATGACAAAAAATCATTATTGATCCAAAAGAAAAAAATACAAAGTATTTTAATTTATATTATTACCTATAATAAGAATATCACATATGGTAATAAATTGTATTAGTTCAACTACTTAAATTCCTTTATTTTCAAAGAACATACATAGGTTCCAATCTTGCCAAGCAACATGTATAATTGCTATTCTATTGTAATACCATTGTGTGCTCATGATGTGATACAACTATGCTTTTTTTCAATCCCATACAACCCATTAGAAATATTATCATGGATGGTAAAATAGATAGTTGTAACAGTATAACTCAGTAGCATTTTTCAAATAAATGCTAGGTTCCAATTTATTACATAGTTGAATTTAGGTTTATGGGTAAATTTTAACAAAAATTTTAATTCTAAAATTTCTATCTTTAAAATTTTTGGCTTATTGGAAATATCATTAATGTGTAAGTAAATTAAATTCTTGACTAAGTTTATGAAAAATAGTCATTAGTGATCCAAAAGAATAAACATAAAATATTTTAGTTTAAAACATTACCTCCAATAAGAATATCACATATAGTATTAAATTACTTTAGCTCAACTAGTTAAATTTTTGGACTTTCAAAAGATGTGATTCGAAAGGTGACAAGAGTAGTGAGCATGGGAGAAGGTGATAGTATCAACAAGGATGGCATAGGAAAGGGTAGCAATGGTGGTGTGGGTCCTCTATGGACCCACGTAGATCATGGATCCGATCCACACAATGGGAAAGTGAACACCTTAGTTCCACCTAGTGGTCCCTCCCACTCTTTTGAAGCTATAGGTGGATTGGAGGGGAATGCTTCTACAATTTCTCTTGGGCTAACGGATGAGAAATACCCCATCATACTTTTTGAGAGTGGACCCTCTATCAAGGATACATGGTGGATTTCTATGGATCGATTGACGAAGGATCTACTAATAACAAAACTCTGGTGGGATCCCAAGTGTCTAACAAAGCTAGATTTGAGAATCTAGGTGAGTGGACTATTTTTGGTGGGTTTAGTCTAGTTAGATCAAAATATCATGGGAAAAATAAATTAGTAGTTCATGTTATTTTGGAAGACTCACAGTAATCTAATTTTATCTAGGTTTTTTTTTATGCTAAGGCACTTGAGAAGTGTAATTTTCTTTCATTCTTGAAATAAAATTACATTTTTTTTCCTTATAAAAAAAAATAAACTTGATGCTTGGTGTTTTTAGGATGGATAACATGATCCTAAAACCCATATTCTCTCAAATAAAAGAAGTTGTGGATCGAAGTGAAGCTTTTAATTTTTGGTATATTTATAGAGAACCAAATAAGAAAGCAGATGAACTCTCAAAGGAGGTACTTCAAATTGATCTAGGAATGTGCTAGTACAAGAATTCAATAAGGGTAATGCACTGGAATTGGTTCAAATCTCTCTCTAGGGGGGATTAGTAAACTCAAGTTAAAGCAAGCACAAATAAATAAACTTTTCAAAATACGTAGAAGGTAGTGATTTAAAGGATATTGTTTGATAAATTAGGAAGTTACCTAAGGAGAAAACTTAGCATGATAGAGATAGCTAGTTATGATGTATAAATGACCTGATTTTTAGGTCACTATTAAAATTTTGAAGAAATGCCGAGAGGGGCATATGAAGAATGTAATTTCATATTTACTTAATATAAAAGTATGATTTTTTCGATAAAATATATATTTATTTATTTATTTATTTTTTTAAATAATTTCTAATCAATTATGATTAACCAAAGAAAAGAATTATGAATTTGATAAATCAATTCCTCAACTATTATCATTTTAAAAATATACATTATGAATTTGAAAAATCAATTCATAATCATCTCAACTTCTTATAATTTAAAAATTATTAACAAATTACTAATTTAGCATATCAATCTCTAATGCTTAGCTAAGCAATCTCTAACAACATGAGAATATCAACCCCCTTGATTTTGACCCAGTGTTACAATCAATTCCATTGTTGGTTGATTGTATCATAAGAGGTGATACAATTTGACTAGATTAAAATGAAAAAGATAAATTCATAGAAGAAGAAGCATTGTCTAGGTAATTATATTGATTAATTTTCAAAGAAAAAATACAATTATAGAAAATTAGCATTGCTTCAATTCACTCGTTTCAACTTTGTCTTCTTTTTAAGATGATTTTTTATTTCTTGATAAACAAAAATATGATACATGGATGTAACTTATGTTAAAATTTTCTATGTCATTTTCAATTATATTGATTGGATATTAATAATAACAAATGTTGCATAATGACTAGTCCTTATTGTTGCGTGAGATATAAATATTCTAAGATATACAAGATTCAAATACAGTGGAAAATAAATAGACAAATTATAGATATATGCACACTATTAAAATAATTGTGAGGTATTTTTACTACAAAATATAATTGGTATTAATATTAACGACATCAAATACATAATGTGATATTTTCCAAATAAATTAGATGTTTTGTACATTAACATTGTACAAATAAAACTTAAGGATCAACTAAAAAAATTGTATGTGGTGTTAGAGTTATATTACTTGTCTTCAAATAGTCAAAGCCATGACTTACAAATGTAAAAAAATAATCAAATCATGAAATGTTATCATTTTTATTTATATAATGAGATTATATTTAATGATAGTATTCATAAGTTATCAAGTGGCATTAGCTCAACTAGTTAGATTCCTCAATATTTAAAAGAGGAGACCAAGGTTCAAATATTTCCAAGCAATACATGGATAATATCCAAGCTTTGTTGTAATACCACTATGTGGTGATGATGTAATATGGGTAGGATCCATTTCAATCCCATATAACTAATTGAAAAAAATGTTCATAATAAATTTTATTAATAGAAGAGTAAATTCATAACCTCAAAATGTAGAGGCTTACTAAGGGATGGTGCTTGTCCACACATGCACTACCCATTATATGTCTTAATATATTTACTCGATTGAGAATTGTCCTAAAAAATATTATTTTTCCTTTGGTGTGCTTTAGGTTATATGTGATTTTTTTATATCACCAAAACTTTGGTATATGTTATAAACAACATAAAAAAAACAATATTGTGGATCACACTCTTCCTATATTAGCTTTTAAAAGTAGCAAGAGTTGAATAACTCTAAAACATTTTGTTGCAACATAGAAACAAATGCAAAAAAATACAAAATAAACTCATTTCTATTGATGAAATGTCAATTAATATTTGAAAATGACATGACTTAGTGACTTGATTCCTACAAATTCATTTTTATTACAATTATTTTACTTTTTTTTTGTTGAATAATAATCACAGGATCCACAAACTCCATCTGCCCTCTTGTATTTAGCCTTGTAGTCTTCCTCATTACCACACCCAATGTCATAAATACCTAAATTATTATAAAAAGCTTTAAACTAAATGAGACAAAAGGACCTTATCAACATAATTAATGCATGGACATGAACCTGTAGCTCTACTTCCATCCTAATATGAGCCCCATAGGTGTGGTGATATCTCATTCGATGGGTTATTCCATTTGTTTCATAGCCTTACCAATGATACGCCATCAAAAATGAGTTTTAAAAAGTATCAAATTTCCTCTCTCTTATGATATGAAATCAAGAAATTATTGTTTATATAAGGGTCCTTACTACTTATTATTTTATGAATTGAATACAAATATGTTCTTTATTATAGTGTTGACTTTGAAAGGTGTTGTGTTGGGATGTTTCACCAATATCCTTGTGCTAACACTTATAGCACCAGTGTCATGTGTAGAAAAACCTATCATTGTAGAATTGTCAATGTAAACATCATTAGTATTTGCCTCAACCTATCTTGCTATCAATATGCAAAGTGAGTCACCTATTTTTCAAGTGAAGTTGTAAATGCACTAGTCCATCCATCTTGAATTCTTTGTTTGGTGGTCTTGCAATAATTTCCAATAGTGGTGTTGAAGCCTTGGCTCCTTTAAATTAAAAAAAAAGTTCTTTAAGTGTATGGGCATCCCATCAAGCCTTATAGTGATGAAGAAAAAAAGTATCGTAGTCCAAATAAACAAACCATTGACTCATAAAATTGATAAAGAAAGCATTCAAAAGCTCAAAAAAAATCAACCACTATGACGTACCTTTGCCCAATATCTAAGATGTTAAAAATTTGAGAAGAAACTCAAAATCATATAATTTTATGTGGTCTTTGAAAAAGACTAATTATAAATTTATATTTTATAAATTTTTAAATACTAAAATTAAAAAAAATCAAAAAATAAAAACTAAATATTGAAAATATTACAAATATAATGATTAAAACAAAATATTTCCATATTAATAATAAATCAGGTTGCAGCGAGTGCAAGTGCTAATTGGTATTTAGTGCATCAACAAATGCATGATATAGGAGGGCAGCCATGAGTGAGCACAACCAGGGGTAAATGCAATCGAAAGCAAGTGAGAGCACAAGCTGGGAGTGGGGGCAACCGAAAGTAGGTGCAAGCATAAGTTAGGAGTGAATGCAACCACAAGCAAGTGCGAGCATAAGCCAAAAGTGAATATAGCCAAAAATAAGAGTGCGAGTGCAAACCAGGTGTGAGTGTAATTGGTATCGAGTGTGCCGTCTAGAGTGAGTGCATCCAAAAGCAAGTACGAGCACAAGCTGAGAGTGAGGAGGAAGTGTGAGCAAGAAAGCAAATAGTAAAAAGAAAAGTGCGATCAATCACTTCTTATTCCAGATCTCAAGAAAATTTAGAGGATTCTTTTGAAAAAAACCTAGGTAACATGGAAAGAAAGTCATTTGTGAAAGTCCTTACTAAAAGTATGAATGGCCAAGTTGGAATTTTGGATGCCCTAGCTAGCAATAAGGGTAAGAGAGAATCTATGGCAAACCTAGTCTAGGTAGCAGATTCTACACCAGAAGTGATTATCAAATATGAAATGATTGAGCATGATATAATGATTCTTAAAACCAGAGGGTTAGTTTGTAAGTTTCATGGATATTGGTTGATTTTTTCTAAGATTCAAAATTGGATTAAGTGGAAGTGGGTATTGAATTCAAATTACTCCATGACTTTTCTTTCAAAAGGATTTTTCCTTATTATTTTCTCCAATTCAGAAATAAGGGATAAAATAATAGATGGAGGCCTCTGGTTTAGGGGTAAATACGCATTATACTTAAGACCTTGGAGTGAGAATTTTTCTATGGACACAGAAACTATTAAAAGGATTCCAATATGGATTACGCTTTTTGGTCTTCCTTATCAACTCATCAATAAGGAGGTTTTGAAGAGTATTTGTAATACTCTAAGTGAATTCATCCAAGAGGGACCATCTACTAAGGAGAGAAGACATGATGTATATACTCAAATATGTGTTTCCATGGATATTTATAAACCTTTACCGCAATCGATTAAGATTAAAACTAAATCAAGAGAATGGGATCAACAGGTGTATTATGAAAACATTACATTCTGATGTCGTAAATGTCATGAAACTAGGCACATGGCAAAAGACTATAAAGTAAAATAGGAGGAAGAGATAGAATTTTTTGGGCATGAGGGTTATCTCAATTTGAAACAAGTAGACCATATCATAGGAGAATCTAGGTTAAATAAAATATTTTCCACTCCTAAGAAAGTAGCAAGAAAAATCCCTCTACATCATCAAATGAAAAAGGCAATTACAGTTCACTCGAATCAACCATTAGAAGAAAAAAAATGGTATGGAATATGAGGAAGTACATTGCACAAGTTCAAATATAGGAGCTCAAGGTGTGAAGGAAGATGGAAAGGCAAGTTTTAATACAAAGGAAAATGGGGAGATTAATATTAAATCAAATAAGAATAAGGAGGTCAATATTAATCCAGGTAAATCACTTTTACTACCCTCAAGTAGCTTAAAATATTCTCCTTCCAATTAAAATGAAAGTAGTATGGAGTGTGTTTCTTGCATTTTAGGTTTTCAAGATCAGTATATTAAATAAAATCTTATGGAGGATATCCAAGAAAAATTAGGGTTTTTAGGCCAACATAAGAAAGCGATGACTATGGAGGATCATATTTGTAGTTTAAATTTTTTAGGGCAACATAAAGAATAAAATGCTAATGAGGTTATTTCTTGCACTTTCAGCTCTTTAAGGCAACATAAACCTTTAGAAGATAAGTCTCATTTTGAACAATATAAAAAAATGGAAGAGATTGATGAAGATGAAAGTGTTTGCAAGAATGGAAGGAGATGAAGTCCATCAAACCATGATCTAAGAGAAAAATAAACTCAGAAGGATATTGATTTGGGAAGCTAAACAAAAATATCATAGGTGTTAACAAGAAGTGGGGCTAATCCCACTAACAAAAATAAAAAAGTATTGATGAAAAAAAAGATATCATGGAATATTAGGGGTATGAATAAAACCCCTAAAAAAAGAGTTATTAAGGAATTAATAGGTTGTTATAGCCCTGACTTTATTTTAATACAAGAAATAAAATTAAGCAATGAGGAATATAAGGAGGTTTCTAAGAAGGTTTGGAAGACAGGTGATTATTTAGTAGTTTCTTCTACAGGAGATTCAGGAAGTATTGCAATAATATGGGATAAATGCAAATGGGATGGAGAACTATTAGAAGCAAAAAGTAATTGGATTGTTGGATTATTTTGCAAGAAATAGGAAAACATCAAATATGGGGTTATAAATGTATATGCTCCAACTATAGTTACTCCACGTGAAAGATGTTGGAAGGACCTTAGTATATTTTTTTCAAATACAATGATGAATCAAAGTGATCTATGGATTCTTGGGGGTGATTTTAATACTATTATATCTCCTTTAGAAAAGAAGGGTGGTATTCTAGGATGGTCTAAATAAATGCAAGATTTTCCTTCATTTGTCAATTCAAATGACCTTTGGGATGTTAGTCCCTCAAGCTTTCAATACACATGGGATAACAAATGCATTGGAAAAAATCATATAGCAGAAAGATTGGATAGATTCTTGTTATCCAATAATTGGTTGCAAATAAAGTATACAATCTCTTCGGATATTTTATTGTGAGCAGGATCAGATCACAAACCCATTTTTTGACTTGTGAGTCACCTAACAATGGTCATCCAAATCCATTTCGCTTCCAGTCTATGTGACTCCAAGACCCTGATTTTTTCCATATGGTTATGTTATGGTGGGATGAATCAAAATTTGAAGGATCATGTATGTACAGGTTTGTTTAAAAGTTGAAACATATAAAGGAGAAAATGAAGATATGGAATGTCAAATATTTTGGTAACATTTTTAAAGAAAAATAATGAATCCAAACTCCAAAATTTACAAGAGATGGTAAAAATTAATGGAATGGACCAGGATTCTTATGTGAAAGAAAAACAATTACTTTATTATTATCATAATGCATTGAAAAAATAGGAGTCATATTGGTTCCAAAAATCTAGAGAGAAATGGCTCAAGGAAGGAGATAGAAATACAAAGTTTTTTCATGCTACAAAAAAAAAAAAAAAAATTGTGTGTTTGTCATATCAAAAATATTATAACTCCAGATGGAAGAAATATTGAGGATGAATAAGATCTAAGGAAGGAAGCATTAAATTATTTCAAAAATATTTTGTCAGATTAAGATAAGGAGTCACAAGAAAAACTTCTACAAAATATTCCATCAATTATCACTCAGAGACAAAATGAAATCTTGAGGAAGAAGATATCTATGGAGGAGCTTCATGAAGCAATTTTCTCTTTCCATCCTAACAAGGCACCTGGCCCCGATAGATTTCTTGCAATTTTCTTTCAAAATTTTTAGGATTTATTGAAGAGTGATATGTTAGATGCAGTGGAAGAGGCCAAAAAAAGAAATGCTATAATAAGTGATATAAATGCTACTTTTATTACCTTGGTTCCCAAGAAGGGTGACACAAAATATTTTGATAATTTTCATACAATAAGCCTTTGTAATATGATTTACAAGATCATTTCAAAATTTATGGCCAACAGGTTGAAGGGCATTCTAGGGTGTATTATCTCAAGGGAACAAGGTGGCTTTGTTTAGGATAAACAAATTCTTGAAGGTATAATCATTGCATAAGAGGTCATACATTCTATTCATTCCATGAAAAAACTAGGTATGCTTTTGAAATTAGATATGAACAAAGCATATGATAGGGTTTCCTAGAATTTTTTACATGCTATTCTCATAAATTTTGGCTTTGATTATAGTTGGTGTGAGTGGATTAAATATTGTTATAACACTACAAATTTTTTTCTTTTGATCAATGGTTCTCCTGTTGGGTACTTCAAGTCATCTTGTGGACTTCTTCAAGGTGATCCTATTTCTCCTTATATATTCATTAGTCTTGTAGAATAATTAGGGAGAGTATTTTTAAAGGTAAAAATAGAAGGAAAAATCAAGGGTATTCAAGTTGCAAAAAATGGGCCCTTTGAATCTCATCTCCAATTTGTTGATGATACTTTTCTTTTGGGTTATGCCTCAGTCAATGAGGATATGGTTTTTAAAAAAATATTATCATGTTATGAGAAGGCTACTAGATAGTTGGTAAATACTTCAAAATCTGAGATTTTTTTCATTAATATTGTCCTAGATTTACAAAAAATTATTGTGAATATTTTGGGGTTTAAAATTGAAAATTTTCCATCAATCTGCCTGGGTATTCCTTTGTCTGATAAAGGAAATAAAAATGAGCTTTGGATATATATTTTTGATAGAATGAAGGCTTTCTTGGTAGGTTGGAAAGGTAAGTTCTTAACCATGGTAAGAAGGCTACAACTCATAAATACTACTTTGCAATCCATTCCTATTTATATGATGTCACTTTCAAGACTGCCAATAGGTATTGCATCAAAAATTGATAAAATTCAAAGAGACTTTCTATGGAAAGGTTGTGAGGAAAATTTTAGGTTTCCACTTTGTAAGTTGGAAAGGGTTTGTAGAGGAAAGAATATTGGAGGAGCAGGCTTGCAGAATTGTAAACTTATGAATTTGGCATTAGGAGCAAAGCTTGGGTGGAGATTATTCAGATATTAAGGAAAGAATTGGGTAAAAATATTACTTAATAAATATATAGGTTCTCTTGATGCAATGAAATTATTTAGAAAAATAACTCTACCCAAAGGATCATCAACATGGAACTTCATATCAGAGAGTTTGCAATTGATAAAGAAACATATTAGATGGTCAGTCAATAAGGGGAGTTATGCAAATTTTTGGTATGACACTTGGTTAAATCCTTATCCTCTCATATCAGACTCAAAATGGAAACCATTGGCTCAAGTGTGCCTAGCATGTAAAGGTTGAAAGGTCAAATTTTATATTATTATGAACAATAACTCCAGATCATGGATTTCTTTTAGTGACCTAGTTGAAGGAGAGGAACAAAAAAAAATTGCATATGAACTTAAAAGTATGCTTCTAGAGTTTTATTTTCTAATTTTTACATGAAAATATGAGTTGGTTTGGAACTTATGGATGGTGTATACTCAATAAATTTGGGATATGATAATTTAGAATAATAAAAATTTCCTTCTCCCAAATATTTTCCTTGGAAGAATGTTTGGTCATTAAAGGCTCTCCATAAGGCCTCAACATTTCTTTGGTTAGCAGTTCAAAGTAATATTCTTTCATGAGAGAGCCTATAAAGAAGAGGATATTATGGACCCTTCAAATATGCCTTGTGTGAGAATTATTTAGAAACATCAGACCATTTACTCTTTCATTGTCTATTTGCTCACATCATTTGGGGTTACTTTTTAAAAAATGAAATTATATTGGGTATCTCCATCAATGTTGAAAGAGTTGATAAAATATTGGATAAACTATTTTAAAGCTAAAGCATTATATATTCTTTGGAGGATTGGACCTGCCTTTGTTAGAATTTATGGCTTGAAAGGAATAATATATTTTTAATAACAAATATCAAAATCATGCCCAAGTTTTGAACCACGTCACTCCCTCTCTTGCAAAATGTCTATATATATGGTGCTCATCATGGGAAGTCTCAATTGTAGAAAAATAAGTGCTAATAATTTGGCTACAAGATTTGAACATACATGGAAGATTCATCTGCAATAATGGAATTAAAACAAAGGATCTACTTTGATCTATGGTAAAATGGAAATATCCAGAAAATGGGTTTATCAAAATTAATTTTGATGGTGCTTCTAAAGGAAATTCAAGAAAATTTTGTGGAGATGGTGTTTTTAGAAATAGTGAAGGCAAAATTCTATTCATAATCATATGGAACTTCAAAACAACTATGCAAAGGCTAGGGCACTTCTTAATGGGATTAAAATTGCAGTAGAAAAAGGATGGAAATATATTTCAATTGAGGGGGACTCACAAATTATCATCTATGCTTTTAACAAAAATGGATGTGGAGACTGGATAAAAAAATATATTATTGTTTATGTTCATCATATATTACTAGATGAAATCTCTTGGTAGTGTGAGCATATTTATAGAGAGGGAAATCGAGTAGCAGATAAATTAACGAATTATGGTGTTGATTTACATCCCCATGAAATTCAAATTTTAGAAGACAACTGGCCAAGTGAGATTTTATGTCTTAATAAAAATGATGTCAAGGAGTTTATTTTTGAAACATAGCACTTTGAGAAAGTTGAAGAATATATTTAAGAGAAAAAATAAAGAAAAAACAGTGATAAATATGTTTGCTACAGCAAATGTACTATTCTAGTATTTTGATGGGAGTGGCCCCCAATAGAAGCCACATATAACCTATTCAAAAAAAATAAACCAGATTGAAAGTGTAGCATGGGGGTGCATAATTACTAGGTATGGAGGTGATTTAGAAGGTGTGATAATGATTTCCAAGGTTTTAGTACAATCTTACCCAAATCGTACAGCTTGTACGATTTGCTTTGTATGACTTTTCAATATTGCAAAATTGCTTGTATGGATTGCAAATAATATAGTTATATGATATAAATTATACAACACTATATATTTTATGATTTTCCACTTAGAAAATTCACAAGAATAGTTTTTGCAACTTCAATCGGTCAATTTTGTAATTGATCTCTCCAAAAGGCTAGTTTTCCATATTTGGACAGCTCCAATTATGCAATTTCATTCCAAATTGGGTAAACAATTGGTTGTATGGTTTGGTACACAAGATGTACAATTTTTCCAAACCCTTTTTGAACCTTTTAATCACAAATTTTCCAATTTACACCATAGACCTCTTCAAGGTAAGTTCTGGAATTTTTTTTATTATAATTTCTTATTTTCCTTCCAACATGCAAACCCTAATTCCATAGTATTGAATTATTATCATCACCAATGTTTCCAAAAATTATACAACTAGAAAATAAAATCTCTATATAGCCATATACCATCATAAAATCATCCTTCATCCTCACACTAGGTTCGAAGGAACATCAAAAGTCATTTCTATTGTAATTCCATCAATCTAATTTAACAATGTAGTCATTTAACACAGAATCTAAAATATGCAATAATAACTGTAGACACCAAAACAACACCAATCTGATTATGTGACAACAAGCACTGATCGCACTAACACACATAGCCCCCAGGGCAGCCCCCAGAGGTTAAACAGTGGTTCTAACCACTCACACAACAGTTTTACAAGTCAATGATCAATTTGGCACCTTTTAGACACTTTATTACTTATTCGCTCCACCCAAGGACGAGTGCGGATTAGTACTCATCTCACCCAGGGACGAGTGCGGATTGATACTCATCTCACCTAGAGACGATTACCAGCGCTCGCTTTGGGGTGGGATGAACGCCAGGTTTGACCGGCAAAAAGTTAGACCTCGGTGCATGACAACTCAGAACTGCCACTTAGCTTTTCTTGCATGGCATAGGAGTGCGAGTGAGTTCTTTTGACAACTCATATCTTCCAATTGACTCTCCCTTCACCGCATGGGAGTGAGAGTGAGATTTTTAAGACAACTCATATTTGCCACTTAGCTATCCCTTCATTGCATGGGAGTGCGAGTGAGTTTTTCTAAACATACAAAGACATGCATAGAGGCAGTTAAGAAGCCCTTGATCAAGAAGAAGTCTTCTCTTCACAAAAAAAAGCATTCATGAAAAGAAACACTTTTGCATGTTAATTCAAAGAGACCCCTTGGGTCTATAAAATGGTGAGATTCCTCACCCAAAAAGGATACAGAGAAGGAGCATTTTGAGCGACGAAGTGCTGCTAATTCACTTACTTGCGATTTGTGCTTTCAACATCCATAATCTCTTAATCGAAAGAGAGGTTATTGGGTGACTTTTGAAGGCACGAATCAAAGAACCAAAATCCAATTTTTCTGACCACAATATCCTACCAATTTGCCGACAACACATCACATCAGGTTTCGGACCCATCCCAAGTGGATTGGTGTCGAAACAAAGTTTCACCCGTGGGTGGTTTGCCTTCGGGCACCCCCCGCTTTATTGCTTTTGGTGACTATTTCTTTTGTAGTATTTAGCTAGTTTCATGTTTATGCTTTTGTCAAGTTTTCAGTTTATTTAGACTCATTTTAACCATCATTAGATTTATCTTTTATTTTTCATACACAGGTGCTACTGATTCTTTGTTTGTTTCTTTGAACGCAGATTTTCAGCATTAGAGGAGCAGCGAGGAATCTACCTTTACCAATGCAAGCGACGACAATGTTTTGGTTCGCCCATCTTATATGTGGGCACGCGGAAGAAGGAATTCTGAAACAAGTTGTAAAAGACCAACATTTAACGCTCCTATCCCCTAAAAAGGAAGGAGATGCATTGTAACACAAATTTGAAAAGCATATCAATAAAAGGGTCGTATTTTATATTGCTTTGATATCTTGTGTTCATGTTCTTTCTTTTTACGCATTTTTCAATAACATAGGGTTTAAGCGTTATTTTAGTTTCGTTTACATTGCATTTTTAGTTTATCCTTTTTGTTTTTGGAATCTCGTGTTTTCAATGGCGATCACGGTGGGACCTCTGTCCTCTATTTTTTTTTTTAGGTTAGATTTCTGATTTGAAATTGCTTGTTTGATTACAGGTACCTATTTTTCAATCATCAGACTGTTATTTGTTTCACCCAGAGACAAGTGCGGATTGGTAATCGTTTCACCCAGGGACGAATATACCATTCGTCTCACCCTAGAATGAATATTTTCTTATATTCACCTCACCTAGGGACGAGTATAAGTTCTGTGCATTTTTTAGAGAAAATCAGAGACATCCTATTGGGCAGAGAAGAGGTAGGGGTTTTTAACAAGCTTCTGTCAAATTTCTGTTTTCTGTTTTCTGGTTTTCGATTTTGTATGGCTTAGGGAAAGTTTCCTTTTTGTTTTCCTGTTTCAAATTTTTGCAAATTAAAATGAACCCCACACATCACGTGGTTTCTTAAACCAAGGAGCTGGTCGTAAAACCCTAGCCCTTGAGCAAGACCAATAGTGGATTTCATTACCACGTTGGCTTGGATATTTGCATTCATTTACCTCGATTGTCACTGTTGCTCGATGTAAATCCTGACGAAAGCTAACCGAGTGTCGTTGGGGTGATTCCCAACACGCGAGGATAAGTCTTCTATGGTAGGTGTCATAAACAAGACAATCCCCCTTCCGTACCACCTATGTTCCACGTATCATCTGCTCTCACGTACCTATAGTCTCCCTCACGTAAGGGCGGGTATATAGAGAGGTTGGTATATCGGTCCGGCAATAGGTATATTGAAGGGGCGACCATTTTGGGAGTCATATGAGCCATCATTTTGCATTTAAACATTCTTCAAAAACTTTCAAAAACAAAACAAAATCATCAAAAACACACTAAAACCAGTTTAGGACACACCATTAATCTTTAAAAGAGATAATCATCGCTTCGTGTGTGTGTTCATTTTCTGCTTAGTGTAACAAAAAAAAAAAATCAAAAAAATCATAAACAAAAGATAAAAATCTACGCATTTTGTCACTCACTCCAAAAAGCTCCAAGGATTCCCGCAATCACTTGGTCATCCCCAAAATGCCCCAAAGGTGTCCATGAACCCTTTGGTCAACCCAAAAGCACCCCGAAGGTGCCCATAAGTGATGCAAGAGCATCCAACAAAATATGGGAAATCTTATTTTTTTTTCCCTAAATTTTAGTGCATCTTGTCGGGGCCATAACTTCTCAACCGTAGCTCCGATTGACGTGAAATTTTACAGGGAGTTAGTTGGGATAATTTTAAACAAATATGACTCCTTAGAGTCCTATTTGCCCAGAAAAGTCAGTTTTTGGGGCCAAATTCCATCATCTAGTGCCCCGAAATTAGGTTTTAAAATTGATAACCTAATTTTTTATGCTTTTTGAGCTATTCGGAGGTCAATATCTCCTAATGTATTTAGAGTTAGGACTTGAAACTCTATTTATGGCTTATCTATGGTAAGAGGGATGCGCACCCCAATTTTGGGCCCCATATGACTCATTTCAATTTTTAGGGTTTTTAGAGAGACATCGTCATGGTGCTCACCCACAGCCAAGCCCAATCATGGGTGGATGCTATGGGGAATATCCAAGGAGGCACGAGTCACCTCCGTTATAGTCCCCAAGATTTGGTCATACCACCTTGGCAACCTAACACACAAGGTAGTCCCCTCCACACCTTAACGAAAAGGGACTATAGGGGCACCTCTTCTAGGGGCACTCCTGTTCAGCATAGCACCCAGCACGCACCCTTCCATGAGGGGTACATCCGTAGGAGAGCTCCCTTAGATGCTTGCTATGAGTGGTCACCATGCAATGAAGCGCTAGGTCAACATAGGGTTCGACGGGAGGAACCACATGATTACACTATCCCTCCTTCACCCCCTCTAGTTGTCAGGACTACAAGGACAAATCCAGAGCACAAGGCTCCTCAGGCGGGGCAAGCCAACTCTGCCCGTTCCTTTTTCACTTATGAAAGAGAGCACGAGGAAAACCCTTACCTTCCTCAAGAATAATATACATCGCGAGAGCAATATGCCTCCACAACTGCTAGCTATCAGGATCACCTACTGAGGCCAAAGCCTCGGGGGAATGCTGCTACCCCCAATAGAGGGAGGTGGCCTATAGAGATCTTGGATCACCATGACCGGGATAGATATCTAGGAGAGGCATCTAGGCCTTCTAGACATGATACGATAGGACCAACTATCTTAGAATCTGCCAAGCATATTGCACGTCGGATGCAACTCACGCTACTTGAGCTAGAACAACAATAGTTAGAGCAACAGTATCTTCTAAATCAAGAGTGCCTTCAATGCCAGGAGGATGAGTTGTTACAACACACTATGCAGGTGAAGACTCCAACCCCTCACACGCATAAGACAAAACATTATGAGAGACACAACTAGGTGCGAGACAGGTCTCCATGACCTTATCAAATGCTACCCCCAACGCCTCCTAGACTGGAGCAGGAGGCCAATCCAAGACCATCGATGGGTGCCTTCCTCAAGCACCCACCCAGGTTCATGGGCCACCCTCAAAAATCCCTCAAGAAGCCTCTGAGGAACCCGAGCAAGAAAAAGAGTGGACTGAAATGCCCTACCAAGGCATGGGGGTGCTATCTGGCCACCCCTCCATAGGCCCCAAGTTCCCTCAATAGGAAACAACCAAAACGGAGGAGCCCAAATCCCCCGATACAAGCAATGCGCTACCCGAGCACTTAGAGTTGATAGAGACCAAGATTTCGGGGTCCCAAAAGCCCAACATATGCGAGACTCCTCTCCCAGAGGATCAACCTCCGATTATAGAGCTACCCGAGGATGAGGTCTTCCATATCTCAAAATTGCTAGAGATCTTAATGGAAATATTCCCCTTAAAGGCACCAATCGAGCAAGCGCCACATCAAAGAAAATCAGGTCCCCCGACAAAGCGTGAAACAACCCCATTGGGACCATGTCAATCTGCTCGAGCAAGACGAGCCTAGAATGTCGCAGACAGCTGTCGGGGCCAATGAGGGCCTTTGGATCACCGATAATGATTACAAAGATGAAACTAAGATGGAATATCTCAATCATGCATGATGACACAATCACCCTGTAACCCATGAAGAACTGATGGCACAACTAGGCATAAGACTAGGGCATGAGTGGTGCATAGACCCAGCCCACTGGCATCAAATGTTGATTCTACTCCTTTGGGAAGATCGCGAGCAACTTCCACCTAGAGATATCATAGCAACATCAGTGCCGAAGGCGGACCCTGCCCTCCTATCCATGCATAAGGCCGATCCATTCGTGCCAATCCCTATAGAGCCAGATCCGATGCACACAGATCATCAAGATGGGGGTACCTCTATTCCCTGAAGAGCCAGTGGGTTACACCAAACGCTCCAAAGGTGTCCATAAACCATTTGGTCAAACCAAAAGCTCCAAGGATTATCGCAATCGCTTGGTCATCCCAAAAGCTCCAAGGATTATCGTAATCTCTTGGTCAACCCCAAAAGCTCCAAGGATTATCGCAATCTCTTGGTCACCCCAAAAGCTCCAAGGATTATCACAATCGCTTGGTCATCCCAAAAATCTCCAAGGATTATCGCAATCTCTTGGTCAACCCCAATAGCTCCAAGGATTATCTCTAAAAACCCCAAAGTACTAAAACCCTGTCAAGACAAAGCTCCAAGATTATCATAGCTGGCACCTACGCCCCAAAGACAAAACCCTTTGGTCAAGACAAAACCTCCAAGGATTTTCATAATCGCTTGGTCATCCCTAAATGCCCCAAAGGTATCTATAAACCCTTTTGTCAACACCAAATGCTCCAAGCGTTGCCATAACTGCTTAGTCAAAATAAATATTCAAAAATCAACAAAAACAACACAAAAATCAAAATCACAAAAACAT
Source organism: Wollemia nobilis (assembly GCA_028583015.1). NCBI lineage: Eukaryota > Viridiplantae > Streptophyta > Pinopsida > Araucariales > Araucariaceae > Wollemia > Wollemia nobilis. The sequence goes on from JAQPPZ010000465.1 coordinate 11,219,271, forward strand.
TTGCATACAATTTAATAAAAAAAAAAAAAAAAAAATAAAAAAAAGATTCCAATTCCATGCATTCTCATAAAAATCAAAATCACAAAAACAATTGCATTCCAATTCCATGCATTCTCATAAAAATCAAAATACAAAAATATAGGTTGCATTAAGCATCGCCTCCATACATTGCATACTTTGCTAGGTCATACAAGTCAAAAGCACCATAGACAGTCATTACTTGGAAATTCCATCCTTTTTCACATCAGATCCATTTTCATAAATGCATACATCTAGAATAGCACCATCGCCATTTTATTTTAGCATCGTCAGTTGTCTCCTAATGTGTATAGGGTTTTCGTCATTCAGCTATTTTTAAATTTCTAGCCAAAATCATACATAGTTAAACAGATTTTACACGGGAAAGTTTTACTTGGATCACACCTTGTTACGTAGCATCCCAACACAAATTAACACACATTTAAAAATTCCTAAGTTGTGTGAACGAAAGATGAAACCTCGCATAGTAATCTAGGTCACCATAAGCGAAATGGCTATCTTGCTCATCCCCCTGTGCGAATGACCCTAGGAATGCTGAGAGTTGGCAAAAGGACAAGCATCCTCCCTACCCAATTCCCCATGAATCCAAAGTTCTCAAAAGTTGCAAAACATCAAAAATTTGCAAAACGTCAAAACATTAAAATTTGACATCCTATAGTGCACACATCAAAAGGCACAAACAATAGTGATTCTCATCACTCCAAATCCAAATCCCTTGCTCAAAAAAAAAAAAAAAAATAATAAAACAAAAATAAACAGTGATTTTATCACTACAAAGGAGCAAGTATCCCAATACAATTGAAGAAAAGAAGGGAGTCGAACTTGAATCCCTGGAACTCTCGAAGATTTTGACGAGTCATGAGGCAAGCTTCAATACTGGTTTGGTTGATAGCCTATCGATCCATCGGCGGTAAACCTCCCGCATGACGATATATCTCGTCACATTAACTTGTGTACAGATCAATGTTTGCATGTGGATGAGCTAGCTTATGGTATCCTAGATAGCATCGTAGATTAATTTGACTAAATACAATAAAGGAGTTAGTGGAGCTAATTAGGTGATCCTCAGTATAGGTTCGGTTGAAAGCCCATCTGGCACTGGCGGTATCCTGACAAATACCACATAAATGAACTCAATTGCACACATAGGGATGTGAAATAACTTGGTTAAATTCAAGTCGAATTTAGACCTTGTTTAGAAGTCTTGCGAGATAACTGTACAATCTTGGCTAGTTAGTTAAAAATATCTACATCTCAGAAAAGCTTAACTTCATTTTCAAACAACCGATACATTTCATTCCATACATCACCATCAAAAAATAAAAAAAATAGACAAAATACAAAAACAAAGTTTTCACATGCACAAGCATTCCACAAAGTTATCCCATTACTATAGCAAGTCAATCCAAATCTTGTACAGTCTATGGTGCCTTGACAAATCATCAACAATTCATTGCATTCATTCCATATGCATACATCATACAAATTAGAACCATCGCATTCATAATCGCATATGCATACATCAATGTAAAAACATGTACATTAACATAAATCATGACAAATGTATAAACACCAAAAAGAGTCATCTGTATATATATATCATAACAAAATTGCCCGTAGGCTACAAAACTGGTCCTCTGACCCCGCAATCATACACCAAAATCCCCAAGTCTAGGGCGTCGTCCACCATGATCACGCAGGATCGGTGCGACGGGAACTACCCCCCGTGGTGCGGGTCCTCTGAGACCTCTCCGGACGGCTATCGCTCGCCCCTGCACCATGCCCGTTGGCCTCTCCCTCATCCTGCCGCCTCCGTTGCAAGGATGTTGTCTGCTCCATGTCGCTCCCTCTCGAGCATCACGATGATCCACCTTCGAAGAATGCAGGTACTCGCCCACCAAGGTGGATAACCTCATCCTCCAGCTCATCCCACTGTCGCTCCAAGTCCCTCGCCCATTGTCGGTATGTCGCAAGGTTATCCTCGTGCCGCTCCAACTATGTCCGTAGGAGATCCCTCTCCTGTACCATCTCCCTTAGCTCTTGATCTCACCTTTGCAATAACTCTATCAATCGTGCCACCTCAGCGTGCAACCCCGCCTCTATATCCCCTGACACGACCGGTTGCGTCGGCCTCTCTGGAGCATCGGCCTACTCCGGAGCATCCTGCATCTTTGGCTACTCCTCCTCATCAACGTCCTCTCCCGCATCTGCAACCTCCACCATATCCACATCCGCAGGAGCTCCCCAACCCTCTCCTGGTGCCTCTGCACCCTCTCCGCCTCCTGCTACCTCATCTCCTCCCAATGGCCCCTCACCTTGCCACTGCCGAAGCGTCCACCACTCCTGGTACTCGGCCATCACTCCGACATCATCTACGTTCGAAATGTCCAGTACGATATCCGACTCCTCCCCCAATGGCTCGAGGATCGGCATAGCTAGGGTCCTCTCATCGCTCCGACGCCGATAGACTACGGGTTCCCCAGGAAACCCTTGGCGTAACCCAAACTGTCGTGTCACTCGGAGGTAATGAAAGTACTCCTGCTCTGTCCCGTGTCGTCCAATCACCCATCTCCCCCTCTGGACCTACCGAAGCCACTCATTAGCCTCTAGCCATGCGGAACAATCCCGATATGGCCTCCATACCACATCTCCGGGAGTCAGTCATGCCAATGCATCTCTGTAATGGTCCACGTCTCCTACGAACCGTCGACTCTGCCCCCGCTCCTCCGACCAATACCATAAAGCACCATAACCAATATCCTTGTCCACCATGTCAGCCCTGGTAGTCCAGGGTAGCCCTCGTGGTCGCTCTACGGCTATATGCTGCCATGCCCAACACTACAACAAGTAACTGCAGCCAATCCCCTTCCACCTCCGACAGCGGACCTCATACAACTCATCATACAATTGAGCCAAAAGCATCTAGCCCCATCTCATAATCATCGGCTCTATCACCGGACAATCCACTAACTGCCACACCACCTCCAATAGGTTCCATGGGAACCTCGCTCCTGACGAGTCTGGCAAGAGCATGTTGGAAATGAGGCTCATGAGTAGTGCATGCCTCACTCCCAACACTCCCCTCACGTACCACCATCATACCAGAATCCCCCCAATCTGACAATCCAGCTCCGCCCTCTCCAATGAGCTCATCCCATCCCCATCCTCCTCCATGTCCAAAATATCGAGTCAGTACAACCGTCCTCTGGCCTCGTGGCGTCGTCCGGATGGGAACCCCGTCTATCGAAATCCGAAGAATCCGATACACGTCCTCTAAGGTGACTATCATCTCCCTTGTCGAAAGATGGAAGGTGTTCGTCCAAACATCCCATAGGCCGATCAAAGCTGTAATGTACGCCCGATCCACCACAATTGCATCCAATCGAGCCACATGCTTGAGCCCTAAGGCATCAAGCCACTCCTAGTCCTCAGCACTCAACGCCTCGTGGGCATTAGAAAAAATAGTCGGCACCCGATGTCGACTCTTCACCACCTGCACATCACGAGAAAATAACACACATCAAAAACATGCATCAAATCACCATCACATGTACAAAAATGCATAACTGTACAGTAACATCTTTCATTCACATGTACATCCAAAAAAAAAACAAAAAAAAAAAAAAAAAAAAAACTCTTCATTTTTAAAAAAAAAAAAAAAAATTGACATGGTTTACCTACGGTTTTACCTAAGTTTACCATTTCAAAACAAAAAAAAATTCATTCAGTTTTCATTTTACATTTCATCAAAAACAACAAAAATTTGACATGGTTTACCTACGGTTTTACCTAAGTTTACCATTTCCAAACAAAAAAATCCACCACTTTTTCATCTTACATTTCATCAAAAACAACAAAAATTTGACATGGTTTATCTACGGTTTTACCTAAGTTTACCATTTCCAAACAAAAAAATCCACCACTTTTTCATCTTCCACTTCATCAAAAACAACAAAAAATCGACATGGTTTACCTACGGTTTCGACCTAAGTTTACCATTTCAAAAAAAAAATTCATCCATTTTTCATTTTTTAATTTCATCAAAAACAACAAAAATTTGACATGGTTTATCTACGGTTTTACCTAAGTTTACCATTTCAAAACAAAAAATTCATCACGTTTTCATCTTACATTTCATCTTCTCTTCATACAAAAAGCATTCATACAAAGAAACACTTTTGCATGTTAATTCAAAGAGACCCCTTGGGTCTATAAAATGGTGAGATTCCTCACCCAAAAGAGATACAGAGAAGGAGCATTTTGAGCGACGAAGTGCTGCTAATTCACTTACTTGCGATTTGTGCTTTTAACATCCATAATCTCTTAATCGAAAGAGAGGTTATTGGGTGACTTTTGAAGGCACGAATCAAAGAACCAAAATCTGATTTTTTGACCACAATATCCTACCAATTTGCCGACAACACATCATACCAGGTTTCGGACCCATCCCAAGCGGATTGGTGTCGAAACAAAGTTTCACCCGCGGGTGGTTTGCCTTACTTTATTGCTTTTGGTGACTATTTCTTTTGTAGTATTTAGCTAGTTTCATGTTTATGCTTTTGTCAAGTTTTCAGTTGATTTAGACTCATTTTAACCATCGTTAGATTTATCTTTTATTTTTCATACACGGGTGCTACTGATTCTTTGTTTGTTTCTTTGAACGCAGATTTTCAGCATTAGAGGAGCAGCGAGGAATCTACCTTTACCAATGCAAGCGGCGACAACGTTTTGGTTCACCCATCTTATATGTGGGCACGCGAAAGAAGGAATTCCGAAACAAGTTGTAAAAGACCAACATTTAACGCTCCTATCCCCTAAAAAGGAAGGAGACGCATTGTAACACAAATTTGAAAAGCATATCAATAAAAGGGCCGTATTTTATATTGCTTTGATATCTTGTGTTCGTGTTCTTTCTTTTTATGCATTTTTCAATAACATAGGGTTTAAGTGTTATTTTAGTTTCGTTTACATTGCATTTTTAGTTTATCCTTTTGTTTCCAAAATCTCGTGTTTTCAATAACACACAAATGGAAATCACACATCTATAATCAAGAAGTTCTACTATTATATTATCTCTATACAATACATCCATCATCATTAATCACAACAATGGACTCAACAACAATAGACATCAGCAATGAATAGTATTCAATTCTATCATGAATAATCAATAATCCCATGAATGAATGAACCACTTGAGCTATCAATGAACTATCAGGAACTCCAAAAAAATTGAATGTGAGGGCTATATAATACATGCCCAAGTCATTCTAAAGTTGTTACTTACAATTGCTATCCTGAATTATCTCAAAATAATTAATTACAAGGTTTTACTAAGTCTAATTTAATTTTTATAAAATTCATCCCAAATGCACATTTCACATAATTTCATTGACATTTCAAGTTGTACATTTGCAAACCTTGTACATTTACACCTACTTGTACATTTTAATCAAAAATTAGCAAAACTAAAAAAAATTATACAAATACAAAAATCATTTCTTCTTCTTCTAGGACATGGATTTGTTGCCTACATCTACCCTCCCTTTTAAATCAGTTGGTGTTCTCATTGACTTAGTCTTCTTGGTCTTGGAAAATTATTCTTGGTGGTCCTCGTCAAGCTAAATATGAAGAGCAACACGCTCATCCTTCAATCGAGTTGTATATTGATTGACTTCCAGGTATTTTAACCCATACTCATTGGTTTTATTTTCTAAGTAGTCAAAAGTGTAGTTGGCTCCTCACACTTTGATGCTCCCTTGCACAACTTCTCTATCAACATGGCTTTAGTTTTGGCTACTATGGATAAATCCTCATTCTTTTTTGTAACGACGTATATATTATGATGAATGTCAGCCTCACAAGTTGCAATACACTTATCCTTAGCTCAAATTCAAACCTTATGATCCATAATGATCTCACTATCATACTTGGCATCCTTTATCATTTCCTCAATATTATAGTTCTTCTCCTATAGTTGTTCCTTTGCCACCTTCAACTGGTTTTCTTGTTTGGTAAATTGTTTATTTTGTGTCACCAGTAGAGCTTCCAACTATTTCATGCGCTCTTTTGTTTGTTGTATCACAAGCTACTTTTCCTCCTATTGTGAGCATAGCTTATCTTCATAAGTCTATTTGATGTTAGTCCATTCAGTTTCTACCTTATTCAATATTTCTTCAGAATTTATTTTGTTGCGTATAATTTATTCCATCGCAGCCATTTCCTTTCGAGTAACCTCTACTTCTTCCCTTTGTGCCTCCTTGGCTTGACAAATTTTTTCAAGACCCAAGTTGAGCCACTTGATCCAATATGTTAAGAAATTCAATTTCCTTAGGGTGAAGGCCAATTTCGAAGCTGCTCTTTAAAACTCTGTACTCGGTGTATTCAATGGACAAGTCTGATAGGTTGCCTTATCCAAGTACACTCATGGAAACTCATAATAATTGGTCTTCACTCCCTCTAGTAAATCAACTCTTCCTAACATCATAGTTATCTCTCCTCTGGATAACAACCATGGGTTTTATTCATGAATCTATGTTATCTACCTGGTACGATATTTATTGTGCATCCACTACACAACATTTTCCAATTCAGTGAAGGTTTGCTCCCTCTACTATTTCAACTACCCAACACCACCAATACAGAATTGCAACCTGGCACTAGCAAACATTTCACTAGCTTTTTAGAAGAAGTGCTCCACCTAATCATCAGTATTTTCACCCTCATACCCCAAAATACCAAAGCGAGGTACTTCAACTAAAAATCTTGTACAAAGCCCTGCATTATTATCTTGTGGTGAGGTATGTTCATCCTCTTCCTCTTTGAAACTCCTCTAACTTATTTGATCACACAAACTCATTTATATTCTTGTAGTGGAATGTATGCTACTTTCTTGTTTGTTAGAATATATTACATCATTTGGCTATGTTAGATTACTTCAGGGGGAAGTTATCTAGTTACTTCATGCAATGTAATAACTGCACAAGTGTCAATGTGCAAGTTGTATATGTGCAAGTTGTCCCTTGTACAACTAGGTAGAGTGTTGGCTAAGGAATCCATCTTCCTATATAAAGAGCCTCATATCTCTACTCGAATGTATCACTTCTATTTCATTCAATAAGATGTTCTATTGCTTTGATCTCTATCTCTTGTTGTAATTGAATGTTGCTAAAGCCATCAGTGGTATCAGAGCTATGGTCATTCCTAGATAGGAATAGGGAAAGTCATTACTATGGGTTTTTGCAAAATAGATGTGCCTTTGGACCTACCACTTGCAAATTCCATTGTTTTGAGATCGTGTGAAGAGCTCGGTAAGAATAAGAAGAGAAGTTTCTGATAAGAAAAATATTTGGGACAATTATCGCCATCCGAAAACAAGCCCAAGAAGAAGAATTTGGCAAGGAGTGCCAAATCTAAACCTCAATTAATATTGAAAATCTATTTAATTTCAAAATTAAAAATTAATAAATTTAATTCTCTCAAAATTAAAAAATCTTCATTAAAAAAAAACTACAAGAGGAGAACAAGCCACCAAATCCTAAGGCTCATGAAAGAGAGTTCGAGACCATATTTTGGTGAAGATGAAGTTATTCAAGGTAGCCTACAAAGAGTTACAAGATCTTACTCAAGGAACAACTTGGTGATCTTAGACACCAAGATCTACATCCTCTACAAAAGTGATGAAAAGGGCTTTCAAAAAAAGGTAAGCAACTATTGGTGCAAGTAGATTCATTAAAGTGGATTACTTATCAGATTTGTTTAAGCACCTTAATTTGGATTAAAGTTGCAATAAGGAGAATTGAATTACAATCTTCAAAAGTGCAAAAAGAGAAAGGTTTCTTTAAGGTTCATTTGCACTTTAGGAGTTGATTAGATTTTAAAATTTCAAACTATCTATCAACTACCTATCATCTACTTTGGAAAGCAAAAGAAGACTAGCTCCTACTACCTTGCTTATAAGAGAATTGTAGAATAATTCTTGAAGATTCATTTCAGATTATTCTTGATTAGTTGCAGTAAATTTATTAAGTGCATTATCTTGAGAGTTGATTGGAGTGATAAGGTGTAATTATTAGTGCATTAAAAGTGAAAATTGTTAGATTCATTTGCACTATTATTACTCTCAAAAGAAATTAGTTTTGTGCTTTTGAGAAGGGTACAAAATCTAGTTTGCATCAAGTGTCTAAAGACACTCTTAAAGCACAAAAATATGCAACTCATAGTGGCCAATAGAAGCCACCAAAATTGGTTAGTACAAGTGAATAAAAACTAACCAAAATAAGCTTCAAATATTGAGACTTGGTGAGTCTCAAATCCAAAGCACTACAGGGTTAAGTGCAGCAGAAAAAAAGCTTCTATCTACAACATTTGTAAAGCTTGGATCTATCATTAAATATCCAAGCAAAGAGGGCAAGGAGTCTATCCAAAGGGACATCCTCAAAACCCTCATTTGTGCATTCAAAATCTACTACAAAATCAGACTACAAGACCTGCAAGAAGGAGTGCAAAAAGGGTGCAATAAGAACATATTATTCTCATAGAATATTACAAGGTATTGCACTACATTATTCGTAGGAAAAGGGTAGATTGAAGGTGCCACTAAAGGCACAAAAACTACAGGGAAATCTAGCCAAGAAAGGTCAAACATCAAGCAAGAAAGATCAAACATCAAGCACTCCTCATCCATAACACAAGGAGCCATTCGAAGGGGCTCACACTTCACATATTGGATGGATGAACCTACAAAAGGCAATGCACATATCAGTCGATCATCAACCTACATTTACATAGATAGAAAGGGAGCTCTCTTTTACAAGCAAAAAGGTGATAGATTCTACCTCAATCAACATGGATGAACAACATAAAAGGAGCATATTGAAGGGAACAAGGAATGAGGAGAACATGTGATATATTCAGAGGTTTCTAGCTTGGTGAAGATTTTCCACCAAAAGAATCACCTACAATGCCATTCGAAGCTCCAAAATCACCTCAACGATCGACCAACAAGAGAAGAGGTTGCTTGCACTCCAAGAAATGTAGCAAGCAAAGAAGAGGTATACAAAAAGGAGTTATACTCTCCTTGGAAGTATTACAATGAAATAAATCCATGCAGAAAGGTTGAAAGCCACTTGGCATGAATTCTCTAAGGTGCCATCCCATTTCTTAACATCCAAGAAAACTCATGAAGGAGTTACAAGCACTCACACAAGTGTTCATGCATTACAAGGTGACCAAGAAGCTAGCAGAGCATTACTAAAGGATTGTTATATTACAAAGGAGAGAGCTCATACGTAATGCTCAGTGACACTTGTCAAAGCCTTCACCACCTTAAAAGGCATCTAAACATGAAGTGACATAGGGTGAAGAAGAGAGAATAGCACAATCAAAGGAATCCAGGAGAGAATAGCACAGTGAAACACATTCGAAGCACAACATGGAAGGAAGGAAGGAGGAGCATTAAAGGCTCCTAGAAAAGAAGGTCAAACCTTCTCAAATATACAATGCTCTTCACTCCAACATTGAAGACAAGGTCGACCCAATCCACACTCATCATCTCAAGCACCAAAAGTTACGTATTGCAGCTGTTATATCTAGCCAAATTCAAAGCCATTCAAGTGTGGTGATAAAGGAGCTAAGGTAAGTAATTTATCTCATTTAATATTGCTTTCAAATAAAGGAGATATAAGGTTTAAAATCAAGGATAAATTTTGAGATTATGAAAGCAAAAGACATAGGAGATAACTTACCAAGCTAAAATAATATTTGCAAATTAACCTAGGAGATATAAGGAATTCTACTTGGGTTAGATTATTTAATATTTTGCAAATATTATTATTTTTCTAATTTTTCCAAAAATTAGGGAGTCATAAGGGTTACTACATCAAATTAATTTATTGGAAATTAGATACACTTAAAATTAATTCCCAAAGGGTTATTTAAAAGAGAGGTTTATCATAGTATTTCAAAGGTTGGAAATTTATAAAATTATTGTCTCAAACTTCTCAAAAGGAGACAAAATATCCAACATTATAACCTCTTTAAAATTTGGGAAAAGTGCTTAGTTCAATAGGAGCAATAAGGGATATTAGAAGTTGATTTTTGGTATTTACAAAACTTTACAAAATCAACCAAACATTGAACTTCAAATTACAATAGCACTATCCAAAACATACTTGGGAGACATAAGGTATAAAAATAGTATCATGGATTATTGGTATATAGATTCAGGTGCAAGTAAGCATATGATAGGAAACATACATTGGTTCAAATATTTGAAAAATATTAATGAAAAACTAGTTGTCATAGCAGATAGAAAAACATATGAAGTAAAAGGAATTGGAGATATTCCAATAAATCTTAAGGATGGAAGAGGTATGATAAAAAATGTATTGTATGTTCCAGGATTAACTACTAATCTTATTTTTGTCTCTCAACTTATGGATCAAGACTTAACCATTGAGTTCAAGGTTCTCACTGGTAGAAAACAATGTCACATTTCTAGATAGGGAAGAATGATAGCATCAAGATCATATAAAAATGGTCTATTTATTCTAGACACTGCTATTCACTCAGCTCTTTCCACCAATGCTTCAGAACTATGGCACAAACGACTAGGACATACCAGTGAAACATCAATGAGGGAATTATTCAGATATCAAATGGTAGAAGGTCTACCTAACTTTTCTCCAGAAACTACTGTATGTCCAGAATGTCTAGCAGGAAAACAACATAGAATCCCTTTCGAAATTCATCAACACAGAGCTCAACAACCTCTAGAAATAATATATACAAATTTATGTGGACCAATGAAAGTTGATAGTGTTGGAGGACATAAATACTTTCAATTATTTGTTGATGATCACACTAGAAAAATGTGGGTATCTTTCATGAAGTACAAGTCAGAAGCATTCAGTCACTTCAAACAGTTCAAACTTCAAGTGGAAAAAGAATCAGGGAAGACCATAAAAGCACTTCGCTCAGATAGAGGAGGAGAATTTATTTCCAAAGAATTTGACTCATTTCTTGAAGAAAATGGAATTAAGAGACAACTTACTACAACATATTCACCTTAGTAGAATGGAATTGTAGAAAGAAGAAATAGATCAATAATGGAAATGGTAAGATGTATGTTAAAATAAGCACACCTTGATCATAAATTTTGGGCTGAAGCAGTACAAACAATAGTCTACATACAAAATAGACTTCCAACAAGGGTACTCAAGCATATTACACCAGAAGAAGCATGGTCAGGACAAAATCCCAACATAGAAAAGCTAAAGGTCTTCGGATGCAAAGCATACATGCATGTTCCAAAACAAAAGAGGACTAAACTAGATGACAAAACTATGATAAGAATATTTTTTGGCTATGACAATGAATCTACAGGATACAGAATACTAGATCCATCTACAAAGAAAGTCTACATCAGTAGAGATGTGGTCTTTGATGAAAAATCCAAGATCGACATAGATAAATCCAGTGGTGACACAGAAGTCCTCATAAATCTGTCTGAAGAAGACACAATGAGTATAGAGTCAGAATAAGAATCTCAAGAACAAGATACAGAAGCATCAACAATACTGCCTAGAAAAGAACCAATATGGCTCAGAGACACTCTCAGAGAATCAAATCTAGAAATAATGCCAGATCTTACTTCTATAGGACCTCAAACTCATAGCATGACCAAAATAAATAGAGGAATGCTAAGTAACTCAGTAGAACCGACATCAACTTCTCAAGCACTAAAAGACTCACATTGGAAAGCAGCTATGGAAACTGAATATGCATCACTCAAAAATAATAAGACATGGAATCTAGTAAATCTACCTCCAGGAAAGAAAGTAGTGGGATGCAAGTGGGTTTACAAAATCAAATACAAAGTAGATGGGACACTTGACAAATACAAAGCTCGACTAGTAGCAAAAGGATATACTCAGATAGAGGGAATTGATTATGAAGAAACATTCGCACCAACAACTCGAATGACTACTATCCGAATAGTATGTGTGCTAGCTGCACATCAAGGGTGGAAACTTCATTAGATGGATGTGAAAAGTGCATTCCTTAATGGTGACTTAGAAGAAGAAGTCTATATGACACAACCTGAAGGCTTTGTTATTCAAGGACAAGAAAGCAAGGTATGCAAATTGAATAAATCTCTATATGGCTTGAAACAAGCTCCTAGAGCATGGAATATAAAGATCAATAATCATCTACTACATCATGATTTCAAAAGGAGTTCATCAGATCCCAATTTATATACCAAGAAAATTGGAAATGATATCTTGATCCTCATAGTATATGTTGATGACATAGTAATTATTGGAAGTTTAGAGATGTTAATAAGTGATATAAAAAAGGATCTAGAAAAGGCATTTGAAATGATAGATCTAGGATTAATGAACTACTACCTTGGTTTAGAAATTTATCAAGGAAAGGACAAAATAGTTATCACTCAATCAAAATATGCAAAAGCTCTCCTTGAAAAGTATAGAATGATAGAGTGCAAGCCTAAAGATACACCAATGGAACAAGGGATTCAATTATCCAAAAATGATAAAACACCATTGGTCTCAGCTACAATGTATCATCAGTTGATTGGAAGTCTTCTATACTTAAAAAACAGTTGACCAGACATAGCATTTGTAGTAAATTATCTTTCATGGTTCATGCAAGAACCAAGGGAAAGTCATTGGAAAGCTACAAAAAGAATATTACAATATATCAAGAAGACTACAGACTATGGATTGACTTATATGAAGGATGTCAAATATTTTTGTCTACAGGGATATTCAGATTCAGATTATGTTGGATCTATTGATGATAGGAAATCCACCTCAGGCTATGTCTTCTATCTCGGATCAGGTCCTATATCTTGGCACAACAAGAAACAACATACAGTAGCACAATCATCAACTGAAGTAGAGTATCGAGCAGCAAGAGATACAACCTGTGAAGCTCTATGGTTACAATACATATTATCTGACATGGGAATCAAACAAACTCCCACTATGATATTTTGTGATAATCAAGGAGTACTGAATCTGATCAAGAATCCAATCATACATGAAAGAACAAAACATATTGAAGCACAATGTCATTTTATCAGGGAATATTTTTAGAACAGGCATATCATCCTCAAGTATGTTCCTACAGAAGATCAGTTGGTAGACGTCTTTACAAAGGCACTTGGAAAAATCAAGTTTCAAACATTCAGAGATCATCTATGTGATTCAAGAGAACTTCATACCAAATAATGTAATACAGGGGGTGTTAGAATATATTACATCATTTGGCTATGTTAGATTACTTTAGGGGGAAGTTATCTAGTTACTTCATGCAATGTAATAACTGCACAAGTGTCAATGTGCAAGTTGTATATGTGCAAGCTATCCCTTGTACAACTAGGTAGAGTGTTGGCTAAGGAATCCATATTCCTATATAAAGAGCCTCATATCTCTACTCGAATGTATCACTTCTATTCATTCAATAAGATGTTCTATTGCTTTGATCTCTATCTCTTGTTGTAATTGAATGTTGCTAAAGCCATCATTATTTGTCTCTCCTTATTCAAGTGATCTGATCTCCTCAACATTATTGATCTCTTGTAGAGAATGCTATTCTATTACTGGTGCTTGGAATTCCTCTTGTGGGTTAGGTAAGTTCATCTATTGTATTTCTGCCAACCCTTCCTCCTGTGGGTTCGGTTACACTCCCCTTAGTGCTGCAACTATCTGATTTGGAGCAAACTCTTCTTATGGTGGTTGCGTACCTACCTACTTCTATTGAATATTACCACCTCTCATGACAATATTAATTATCCTCATTCCTTTGGGTTCCTCAAATGGAACTTCCACCACTAGTTTTTCTTTCGAGGTTGGTGGTACCATTGTTTTTCCTGCCAAATATCTATATGAATCCAAAAATTTAAATTTTTGGTCTAAAGCAATGTTAAATATCCCATTGCTCCTCCTACTTCCATACCTGGTATATCAAAACTTAGCAAATCCAACCCTTCTGAGTTTGAGTACCTTTCTTCTGGCATTGGATCGAGTTGCTCTTTTACACGAGATTCTTCAAATTCATCTGTCTCTCTCATTGCCTATGTGTTTGAATTTTTATAGTAATGGATTACCATTCTACTATCTCCTCTTCACAAGAGGTTGGTTTCTCCTACAGTTGTTGGTCCTATACCTACTGGTCCAATGCAGGTTCTAACTATCTTCTTCTTTTCCTCCTAGGATGAATATATTCATCAGATGCAGTCTCGACCTCTTCCTACATCCAAGTTATTGGTTTTTTTGTGCCCTTCTTGACCTTATATTTTTCTAGAGTTGCCTTTGGTAGAGGTGCAGTCTTTTCCCATCATAGTATGGTATGTTGATCTAGTGATAAATCCCAAGGTCGGAACCTACCAGGAAATAAAATTTCCACTTTGGATATTGTGTCTAATAAAAGATAAATTACATGAAAAGTCATGGTGAAAGTCTTCCTCCTGGTTGTCAATAACTTTTGAATTCTTTGCTCTAGATAGGTTTCCCAATCATACTTCATACCATTGCAGATACATTCCACATATTGTGCCATCCAAATTGGCATTTCGAAAGCTCGTAATTCTCTTGACAAGCGAGCCATGATAATATTCATTGCACATGTCAATTCATCAGTATTCAACTATATCTACCTTATTCCATGAAATCCAAAATCAAAAATCTTGGCTACCACAAGTGACTTCACAGATGTGAGTGTTGTAATCAACCTATGAGACTCAATTGGATCTACCATATTCTTCAAAATTGGAGCTCCCTCCTTGGGCAATCTGAATGTTCAATGAAAATACTGTTGTAAACTCCACCTTGATGTATTTATTGCTTAATTTCACAAGTGTGATTTACAGTGGGTTCGTAGGACTAAAGAATTTGCAACAAGTATTCATTGAAGAATAATTTATCTTGCGATGGGATTTGTGTGATGATGCTTACTTCGGCCTTATTCAGCGTAAGCTTTAATGGATGCTTTGACTTAACCTTTTTCCAACATTTTTTGCAAAAAAAAAAATTTGGTTGTCCAAAAGTGATAGCATTGATATCCACTTGCTCTTATTCTACTTCACTGAGTAGCTCATCCTATTTGTCTGGGGTAGCTTCCCGATGAATCTTACTGTGAAGCTCACGTCTATGTAATCTTGATGGATCCATATCTTCTCTTAAAAATCATATTGGTGCACTATCTCTACCACTGCACCAATATCTCTAACCCCTCCATATCCTATACCCTGTTCCTCTCCAAGGACAATTACCACGCCTCCCATGTGATTGAAATCAGCATCCTTGGTCTTGAATGGGGTAAACTGAGTGAGATCTTCTGGGCCATGAATCTTTCTGGTGTAGTGGTCCTGGTGATATTTCCATTCTATTTGCTACAATGTGATCTATATGAGCTTGGAACTCTCACCTGGAGCTCATACTTTTGCCATTATCGAGTGGAAACCACGTTCACACACTCTCTAGTCAACTTGGCAATTTAGGATGACTCAACACAAAACCACTCTAAAATTCATACAGTTGCTTTCAAAACATACCAAGGCTATCAAAAATTATACAATTCCTTAGAAAATCGTACATATACATTTTTAAATTGTACAATCCATAGCCAAATCGTACAACTCCACCCAAAATCATTCAACTACACCCGATTTCATACATCTTCACCAAATTGTATAACTAGAGCTCTAAATCATACAATCTCACATAGAAATCATACAAACAGTCCCTAAATCATAAAATTGTGTCTCCCTTCTATACAATCCCATAAAAATCTGTACACCTACAAAAACATTTGTATGATAGCCTCCAAATTGCACAAATCAGGTCCTTGGAAGCCTTGAAATCATAAAATATGCCCTGAAATCATACCTCTAAATCATATAGATGGCCCTAGAAAAATTCACTTGGCTAAAAATCCTTGTTTTTTTAAAACTAGTATGATTTTTGGAATACTCATTTTTCGAAAGAGTGCAATCTTCTTTTCTGGTGCAATTTTGATGTGATTGTACAAGTTCTCTTTCAACTGGTGCAGTTTCTCTCCAAGAAATTTTTTTTGGTAATTTGGTAGCATTTTACAACTATATTTTTATGCTCTTCCATATATGCAAAGTCACAAAAATATTTTTGTAATTTTATGGTTGATTTCCTACACTAGGGTTTGTTTCTTTGCCTCCTTGCAATTCTCGCACTTCACAATTTCTTGGAAAATCAAACCCTAGCCCTAATTTTTCTAGAATAAGGGTTTCCTTGGGTGCCTCTATAATTTAAACCCTTATTTTTATAGTAGCTTTTAACCACATACAACATAATTTCTAAAATACTTAACTCTTTTCAAAGTAAAACCTTATCTTTGGTAGCTTTTTCTCAAATCTGGTTTGCTTTTTCAAAAATAAAAAGATTATGTAGTGTGAATATGGAATGGGTCATGAAAAATTGTAGAAAAATGATGAAATCAAATGCCCATATAGAATAAATTTGTTCAGTTGCACCCTTTTTGCTCTTGAAACAATTGAATTTCAATATTGGTTGTGTGCGATTTGTCAAAAAGTTGTATGGCGCCTACATTTTATTTGTTTTTCCTAACGTCTTTTTGCATGAAATTTCACCACCTTAGCCTCATTTGCATGTAATTTTATCCTTTTGTATGGATGATTGGCAACTCATATTCCTTGTCCATGTGATTTTATCTTTTTCTTATTTTTGTCCTTTCTTTGCCTTTTTTAAATATTTTGTTTTATTTTCTTTTTCTTTTTCTTTTCTTTTTTCTTTTTTTTTTCTTTTTTATTTTTTTTAGAAGGGGTCATTGTTTCTGATTTTCAACCACCCTCCATATTAATTGCATCCTAAGGTATTTTCACAATTAAGATATTTTTCTATATATATCTATATATATTATATTTATTTATTTATTTAATATCATAACAACTTACCATCGTGTGAATCATACAGTGACATTCACTTGTACGATCCCCTCCGTTGACTCATCGGTTGGGGCCCCATTTCTACATTATGAGTAATCATGTTTTTAGGTGCCAACCAATCATTTGAATGATCCCTTCCTATTTGTGGGGTTGTATCATTTACTATCCTCTCATTGCCATGTGTACAATTTGGAATCGTACAATTACAAACTACATGACTTCCTATTGGAAATACTTCATTTCATTTTTCTGGTGATTGATCACAAGGTAGGGGTGCTCTTACTAGTCTACTATAATTTGAGTAACTCCACCTATCTCCTTGGATCAAATCAGCTTCCAAACTTGGTGAACAAATTCTTTATCGTCCTTGACTTCCTTCATTGCAAAGCATACTCTTCCCTTGCCGATAAGTCCTCTTCCTTGCATATATCTTCCATGACCTAGTCTTCTTGACACAAGACATATTCAAACATTAAATGGGTTTTATCTATCCTGAAGCAATCCTCTTTTAGCTTCAATTATTCTTGGTCCTTATCGGATCAATGGGGGTCATCCAAGTGGGTATCTTTCGATAAGGTTTGGTTCATACCCTCTGAACCAGTGGATACCTTACAAGTTTTTGGTCCATTTTAAATAGGCCAATTGTGTATCTCTCAACCATCTAAGAGTAGGGGGTCATATCCTCCCTCGTTCTCTACCTCCTCTAGGTGATACATTCCAACTACTTCTATCAATATTTAGTGGATGTACTCCTTGTCCATGGCTTTGTTGATGCCTTGGGGATCCTTGTTGGTTCATTACCCCCCTTTCTCGGGTACCAGTATTTATATCCACCAATTCTATGTTGGCCAAGTGACCTTCATTTCTTTGCATTATGGGTGATAAACGTAGACACCAAAACCTAGCCACTTGTCATCCATCCTGACTTTCCCACCATTTCCACCCTTTATTTACATATATTTATATATATTTTAAATATTAATATTTTATATATTATATTTTATATATTTAATAAATATATATTTATATAAGTGAATTAATCCCAGCCATCCGATTTCACTTAATCCTATCCATCCATCTACATCAATCCATGCCACACCCTAGATTTAATATCCACCCTTCGATATGCTTTTATCTCAGCCACACGATTAGTGTCATTGAAACCCTAAGTATGCCCTAGGTTGGATTATTAATAGGAGCCATTTTGATGGCTCAACCCCTAAGTAATCCTTGAATCCTAAGCATTTTTATGAAGTTTTTCATCGAGTTCCCTAGAGTATCCAAGTGCTCTTCCCTTCCATCCTCGCTCACCATAGCCCCCGCATCCATCATCACCTCCCTCGCTCAACCAGATCTACTTCTATAGACTTCTCCTCCAGCCATCGAACACCTTCAAGCACTTTCTATCATTCTCGAGCACCTCTAGGTGCTTCCTTCCCCATCACCAAGCACCTCTAGGTGCCCTCCACCATTATCAAGCACCCATAAGTATTTCTTACAGCTACCAAGCACCCACAAGTATTTTACACTAGATATTCTAAAGTCCCCCTAGCCTTCAAGTGATGCTAGGGCATCGTCACATCGATTCACTACAACAAACTTCATCAGATCAGAAGATAACAAATATGTAAGGTAAATCTATTATTTATTATTTCATTATATGCACTTTTAAATTCTATTCATTTATTCATATTACATAGCTAGGGTTTTTATTTGCTTATAGAGGGCCTCACATTGTGGAGCCCTCACAGTTGCTACTAACTCATTTATTATTTTATTGTGTGTAGATCTAGAAGTGTGACATCAACATTGGATAATTGCTTAAGCTGGAGTGGCCCGACATCGGATAACTAGAAGCCCACTCACTTCTATTGGGAGCAAAGATGCATTTTAAGACACCACCAACATTGTTTTTCTAGGGTTTCAGAGAACCCTAGCCATTGTAAAATCTGTATCAAAGGATTCAAAGATCCTCATTGTAACAATGGAGTTTTTAGGCTCCCCCATTAATATAAGATCATTCATTGTGCAATACTATGTTCTTTGAGTTCTACTTTATATTTCATATTATTTGGTGTTGCATTTTTGTCTCTTCAAATGGTGATCATGGTGGGACCCCCTAAGGGTTTATTTTTATGATTTGCCTTACTAATTTATTTGTTATTTTCTATCATCTTGCAAGGTTTTCAGAAGCATAAATTTCATATTTTTATTAGATCTAGGGTTTCTAGAAATTTGTAGAAGGTTGCAGAAGGTGCACGAACACCGATGGTGCTCGAGGGCTATCCAGAAATGCCTAGGTGCATTTCAAAAATACCCAAGGGTATTTTACAGAGAGTTGGAGTAGAAGCGTAGGCTATTTTGTAAGTCTACAACTAAAACCCTAGCTTTTCTATTTACGTATTTTGGGTAATCTTACATTTTTTTAGATTTTTAAGCTAAAAATAACATCATTAATTAATATAGAAAAACATTCATATTAGCTTGCATATTAGGTTTTATATTACTCATTTGCATCCATCCACACTTTCTATTTGAAGTTTCTAGTTTCTATTGTATTCATAAATTAAAAAATATTGCATTCTGATTTCATGTGAATTGAAAATTGCATAATTAGTTTGCATTATAGGGTTAGGGATTCCTATTTTTGTAGGTCTAAGTAGGAACATTATTCATATACCAAAAGTATCCCCATACTTGGGTGATTCCATACAGAGGAGTAGATGAACCCCCAACTATCTAGAGTGGGTCTTAAGCGGTGTACTCTACATCCTTTGGAAAAATTGGTATTGTGAGTAGTGGCTTCTGATTTAGACTATCAAAAGTGGTTATCTTTCTAACATTGTATGAACACAATAGAAAATCAAAAATTTTAAAAAGAATCACACACTACACGATTCACATTTAATAATAGTGGTTGGATTTCATCACCAACCATTGCTTGAGATTTGGTGATGGTGGCTTTCATCTCCATCCACCAATATCTACCCTTAGAAACCCTAGGTCACCCCCAAGCAAACTTGTTGGATTTCATCACCAGCAAGAATCTCATTGCCCCAACTTAGCCATAGTTTTTACCTTTCTTTGGATTAATTCAGATTAGCACATTTGAAACACACAAGATTGAAACCTAAGAAAATGAACTCACATTAAAAGGAGATAATCAATGAATGAGGTAAGACACACGTGTTAAACAAACTTAGCATTGATTGTTTATTTTTATTATGAAATTTAAATTTTGTGTTTCATTTTACTACATAATCTATATTTTGGTTTATTTGCTTTATGGTCTTAACAAGAAAACAAAAGAAAGCATTAAATCAAGATAATCCAATGGAACCTTCATCCACCTTCCCCACCACTTATATGGTAGATTCCCTGAATGTGACATAGGAAGATTTATCTATAGGTCCCTCACATTCCTTACCATCCACAACCTTTCATATGGCTATGCCCCAAGAAGAGTCAACCTCACCAACCATTGATCACCATATTACCCACATAGACATGGCACGAGTAGAAGCTCTCATGAAGTCTTCTAACTATGTCTTAGAGTCAGTCCCCAACTCACCTAGATAGGATCCTACTTTACAATAGGAGCCTATTTATTCCTAACCACCATCCAACTTTACCCAGGTGTACACCAACCCTCTTTTTGAGGCATCAATTGCACCTTCCTCCCATATGTCCATTCCCCAACCCTCATGTGCTCCTAGCACTTCATACACATCCACATACACCAACCCCTTGTATGAAGCACATGTAAATGTTGCTTCACAAGTTTTAGCCTCACAAGTTACCATACCTAGTGTAACTTATCCCCCAACCACATCTTCCATACCATATACTTCCATACCCTCCAATTTTGATAGAGATATTAATGAGGCATGGGAACACTTGAAAAAATTGCTTAGACAACATCAAAATGCTCAACAACAAGTACAAGTGAACCCTAAGCCTTTACCAAACTCTACTCAGACTATCCTCATTAACCAAGGTCCATCATGGACACCATAATATTCTATGGTTTCTATCCCTATTCCCCCACCAAGTCATACCACTACCCATCCTATTCCCATTGGCCAACCTAGCCATAACCCTCATACATCAACCTCATTCCATAATTCTCCATATTTTCATCATCAATCTCCCATTCATCAATTTCCATCAAATTCACCTAGTCATCATTACCAATCTCATCATCATTTAGTCACTCCACAACATTTTTCCACCCCACCTCAAAATCATCAGGTAATTCAGGGCTTCCACATTCCTGAAGAAGACCCTCGAATTAAGGCCATGCAAAAATAGATAGATCAATTGATACAATATACTCCTAGTTTGACAAACCAGAAGCCAACTTTACACCAATTGATCAATCAACCCATTCATCCTTTGGTACCATCACCACCATATCCGAAAGATTTCATGATGCCTAAGTTTGAAAAATTCAAGGGAACTAAGGATCCCAAAGAACATGTGAGCACATTTGTACATGCCTATTTTAGAATTCAAAATGACAATGCTCTCATGCTCAAAAATTTTCCTCAAACATTAGGAGGAGATGCCATAGAGTGGTATAATCAATTACCCAGTCATAGTATTTATACTTTTGAGCAATTGATTGACCAATTATTTGAGTATTTCATCCTAAATGTTAGAAATAAAATCTCATTATATGATGTCTATGCTTTAAGACAACATGATGATGAGTCTATCTATGATTTTAGAAACCATTGGAGGGTTGTCATCACTAAGTTGCCATTCACCCTACCAATGGATGAGCTAATCAAATTATTCACCAAGATTTGTTTAAAACCTATCTCTTGGATGCTTCAACTACAAACTTATCATTCATTTGAAGAAGCTTTAGCTCAGGCTAGTGTCATTGAGGAAATCAAAATCCAAGAAGGCATACTTAAGCCTAAGAAGAAAGAATGGAAAAATAAGGGCCAATATAAAAGCAACTATTCTAGCCAACCAAAATCAACACAGGCTACCCCAACCAATCAACCCAATCAAGTTAATCAAGTGGTCATGAGCCAGCCGGTAATGGCTCAACAACAATCAGTGCAACAATCACCACAACAAATTGCTTATCATGTGGTACCCTCAACAACTCAAGCCATGCAAAACATAGTGCCAACTATAGAAAACCATCCTCAATGATAGTCTATCCAAAAAAATTACCAATACACCCCCTTAGCCGAGTCATATGCTTCCCTTTTTTGAAGGTTGTATGACACAAACAAACTTGCTTTACCCAAAATTAGACCAGATGATCCCGCCAAACATAGTAAACACTATCGAGAACATCTATTTTGTCCTTATCATAGGCAAAATGGGTATGATATTAACAATTTCCATACATTTAAAGACATAGTGCAAGACCTTATTGACTTGGGGGCAATCAAGCTTGACAACCCCCTTGCTCAACAAAATCAAAACCTTGGTATTTTTCAAACACCACTTCCTCATCATGAGGAGGTGCAACCAAATATAGGAGGGGCTAACACCAAAACTCCTCCTAATCAAGTCAATCATGTCCAACAATACCAAGGGTTTGTAGGGGCCATCCATGTGGTCACTAGAGGTCAAAGAAATAATCAAAAAAATGTAAGGCAACCACCTCAAGCAAGTGTGTCACAACCTCCTACATCGCCACCCATTCAAATTTCCCCCAATCCTTCATCACCCATCCATATCCCTAGCCAATAAAATCCTCCAAATCCACCCATCAATCATCCACCATGACCAATCATCTCATTGAGTAGTCGATTAACTACAAGTCTAAAGATGGCTTCCACCAAATTATCAATTTATGAGTTAATTCAACAATCTCCCCCACATCGTGAGGCATTAATGGATATTCTCAAATCCATTGAACTACAATCTCAAGATTCTAATGCCTTCAACAAATTTGTAGGGAGCATCCAAACATGCATGGAGCCTTCCATCACATTCTATGACTTTGAGATTAAGCCAATCTCATCGAAATCAGTAGACCCTCCATTGCATATCATGGCTCTAATTGACAAGAAGCCTTTTAAAAGAGTCCTAATTGATATCGGTTCCTCTATCAATATCATCACCACATCCACCCTTCATCATTTGAACCTTCCTCCATCTCATATCACCAAGTCATCATTCACCTTAAAAGCATTCAATGATGCTTTATGTTCCATAGTTGGCACTATTGTTTTACCCATTGAAGTAGGGGTCAAAATGTTGCACACCATGTTTCACATCTTGGAAGGATCCATGGCATACAATGTACTCCTTGGAAGACCTTGGATGAGGGAAATGAGATGTGTCCCTTCAATACTACATCAATGTTTGAAATATGTTCATGAGGGACAAGTACATTGCATACCGATGGATGTCGAGTCATTTAAGTATTGCAATTTCATTTCAAATCCATATGAGTCCATGCTTCCTTCCACTCACCTTTTCCTTTCACCATCAGCCAATCCATCTACCACTTCACCAATTTCCTCATCAAAAGCTCCTATTCCTGAGGAGCTCCCTATCACCAATCCCCATCAAGCTTCCATAACCCCATCATCTTCATCATTGACTACATGCACATGTGGTCACAATCAATCCACATCATCAACATCATTGCCATCCACTTCATCATCATCATCCATTCAACAACCTTCCCAAACCAATCCATCACCATCACCTAATGTTTCACAAGTCGAGTTGATAGATTGTGAGACATCTCCATCTTCACCATTCCTCGAGCCATCATCCAACCATAGTCCTTCCATATCATCCCAAGTCGAGGTCCACCTCACTAATCCTGGTATTGGTGAATACATGGTCCAAGACATCACCATCATGCCCCTCACCATTCCTAAGGCTAAGGATTTTGGTCACCCACGTGACCCACCTTTAGCCATAGGAGCAGTATATAACATGGGTTCAACTCCAAATAGCATAAATTTTGTATATGGGGGATTGATTCTTCATCAAATCTAGCACCCCTAGAAGAACCCAAAGAACCAACACTTGCCAACATTCAAAACATGATGAGATTTCCATCTCGCTATTTTCACATAGTCAATTGGCAAGGTCATGGCCTAGGATTGCATGAACAGGGAGTGTCACAACCTATTGATGTTCCATATCAAGAAGTGCATGACCATTCAGGTCTAGGTTACCACCCACTTTCCACCACCTCTTCTCTTGAACAAGCCTTCCAAAGGCTTAATCTAAATTCAGGAGAAGAAGCCCTCCATCCCGATAATTCTGATGATGAAATCTATGAAGAATTTAAACTTATATCAATAATTTTAGATGAATCTAAAGAAGAATCGGAGCCCATTATTCCCCATACCGAACAAGATGAGTTTTATCTCAACATGTTCCCCATCCATGAGCCCATATTTCACTTGCTTCTTCCACAAGAGTGAGCTACCCCTACCGGTGAACCACCACCTCCATTCCATTAAGCCATTTCATAAGCCAACTTGTAACATATGTACATAACACAAAAATAGTGGTTTTCACCACTACCAAAAAAAATCAAAAATCAACAAAAACAATTTCTTTCTTTACATTGCATGTATATATCATCTAGTTAAATGCATTTATTTGTGTTGCTTATTGCTATCCAGGTTTACCAAGCTCCTAGCACCGGTTCTTAGGTTCCATCCATTCCATCCAACCTTATCCACCTTGCCCATAAGTCAACATGAATCCTATTGATTTATTTACCCCACTCCATAATCCATATGATCCAGCTAAACCAATTCCAATTGACATAAGCCTTATTGATATGGACCAGATTTCCTCACCTCCATCCTTTTTTAAATTTGTCTTATCCAAGGAATTGTTAAGGGCTTCCACCAACTACATTCCTCCATCCCCTCCACCTTCACCTTCACCTTCACCTTTGAATCCCGAGGTTTTCCAGGAAGAAATAGATGAGGATAAGCCAGAAGAGTTTGATGACATCTTAGATGACATTCATATGATCCCTACACCCCATCAACTTGAGGAAGGTTCCCACATGTCCATTGAAGATACTATCGATGTGGACCTTAGTTCAGACAAAGACAATCCCCAAATTGTCAAGCTTGGTAAAATTTTATCACCCAATGAACAAGAGCAATTAATTGCTCTCCTCAAGAGGAAGAAGGGCATATTTGCATGGTCCTATAAGGACATGCCTAGTCTTGACCCTAGTTTGGTTGTCCATAATCTCACCTTACATCCTGATGCTAAGTCGGTCAAACAAAAACTTAGGAGAATGCATCCTACCATGGCCCTCTTGGTAAAAATAGAGCTTCAAAAACTCTTAGACGTGAACTTCATAGTTCCTATCGACTATCCTGAGTGGCTTTCAAACATGGTACCCATTCAAAAACCTAACGGGGTGATACGCATTTGCACTGACTTTCGAGATCTTAACAAAGCATGTCCTAAGGATGACTTTCCTCTCCCAAACATTGATACTCTTGTCGACACCTATGCTAGCCATGAAATGCTTTCACTCATGGATGGTTTTTAGGATACAACCAAATTCGAATAAATCCTGATGACCAACACAAAACAACATTCACTACACCTTGGGGAACTTTTTGTTACAAGGTGATGCCCTTTGGCCTCAAAAATGTAGGTGCTACTTATCAACGTGCCATGACATACATTTTCCATGATTACATGCATAATATTATCAAATATTATGTGGATGATCTCTTGGCTAAATCTAAAACTCGACAAGAACACATTGGTGTATTGGAGAAAGTTTTTGATCGA
This sequence comes from Wollemia nobilis, assembly GCA_028583015.1. Taxonomy (NCBI): domain Eukaryota; kingdom Viridiplantae; phylum Streptophyta; class Pinopsida; order Araucariales; family Araucariaceae; genus Wollemia; species Wollemia nobilis. The sequence goes on from JAQPPZ010000465.1 coordinate 11,245,042, forward strand.
CTTCTAGAGCATAATGTAAGGTTGAACCCCAAGAAATGTGTCTTTGGTGTTACCTCGAGAAAACTTCTAGGATTCATTATCTCCAAAAGAGGCATTGAGGTGGACCCTAACAAGGTCAAGGCCATCATGGAGATGCCTCCCCCAACTAACTTAAAGGAATTGCATAGTTTACAAGGAAATATCCAATCAATCCATCATTTTATTACGCAACTTTCTGACAAATGTAGGCCATTCAATCACCTACTACAAAAGGGGGTGCCATTCTCTTGGATAGATGAATGTCAAAAAGCCTTTGATGACATTAAGCAATACCTAGCTTCTCCACCAGTCTTAGCTCCTCCTCATTCAGGGATCCCATTCTATCTTTATATCTCAGCAATAGACTTTGCATTAGGGACAATGCTTGCACAAAAGAATGAAGAAAATCGAGAGCAAGTTATCTACTACATTAGTCGAACATTGGTAAGCTATGAAACTAGATACACTTATGTAGAAAAATTGTGCTTAGAAGTGGTTTTTGCCACTAAGAAACTTTGACATTACATGCTTAGTCACACAACTTATGTCATAGCTAGAGAAAATCCTCTACATTATATGATATCTCACACTTACAATAACACCCGCACCACTAAATGGATAATGCTCCTTACTAAATTTGACTTGGAATTCATTAGCCAAAAATCCATTAAAGGTCAGGTAATAGTCGATCAACTTGTGGAAGCTCCACTACCTAGTGATCATCCTTTGATTATTGAGCTCCCAGATGATTCGATATTTTCTATCACTGAACAAGAAGAAGATGTCATTCCAGAGGAAGACGTCGATATCACACTATTCTTTGATGGCTCTAAGTGCATGAAAGGTCAAGGTGTTGGAGTCATGTTTCATACACCCCAGGGGGTACCTATCCCCTTATCATTCAAACTTGACTTCCAATGCACAAACAACACTACAGAGTATGAAGCCTTAATCTTAGGTCTTCAATCAGCTATAGCTATGAGCATTAAGCGTATTAGGATATTTGGTGATTCTCAACTTGTTATTAAGCAAATCAATGGAGAATACCAATGCAAAGAACCTACCATTAAGCTTTATCATGAAGTAGCAATGAAATTGCTCTCTAAGTTTGATTGGTATGAAATCAATAGTTTACCATGTTTGACTAATAGATTTGTAGATGTGATGGCCTCCCTTGGATCATTGATTCCAAAAGATTCCTTTGGAGAGGTACAACCCCTTATAATTTCAATGGTCTCTAAATCTACAATTGTTCATGCTGAGTCTAAAGATGAAAAGGATGTTTGCTTTATCCAATCGGATCCATATGAGCCTTGGTCAAGCCAAATAGTAGCCTTTCTCAAGTTTGGAACACTCCCATATGACATGTCTCGAACTACCAAATACACTTTCAAGCAAAAGGTAGCTCATTTTATTCTCTTGGGGGACGTGTTGTATAAACATGGTTATGATGGAGTCCTCCTTCATTATCTCGAGTCTAGTGAGGCACAAAGAGCCATAGTTGAAGCCCATGATGGTACTTGTGGTGGTCATTTTAGTGGAATGGCCATTGCAAAGCGTATTTTATGCATGGGTTATTATTGGCCCACAATGGAACGTGATTGTTGCACTTATGTTAAACATTGCAAAAAGTGTCAAGAACATGCTAATTTAACTCATGTACCATCACAAGCTTTACAACCTATTCAAAGCCTTTGGCCCTTTTCACAATGGGGTCTAGATCTAATTGGTAAAATTTCACCTCCTTCCTCGAGATAACATACATTCATCATCACAACCATTGAATACTTCACAAAGTGGGTTGAGGTAATTCCTCTAACCAGTATGATAGGACCTAGAATTGTGGAGTTTATACTTCATCACATCATTTATCATTTTGGTATTCCCTCAAAAATCATCTTCGACAATGGCAAGTCTTTCAAGAACAAGGATGTTCGAGCACTTTGCAAGAAATATAACATTCAACATAGTTTCTCGACTCCTTATTACCCACAAGAAAATGGATAAGTTGAAGCTTCCAACAAGACCTTAATTGCTATTCTCAAGAAACTTGTCAAAGAAAATCATAGAGATTGGCATACACAAATTCCCTTGGCATTATGGGCTTATCGAACAAGCATCCACATGCCTACAGGGGCAACACCATTTTCATTGGTCTATGGAGCCAAAGCAATCATACCTCTTGAGCTTGAGATACCCTCCTTGCAAATTTCTTTGCAAGAATTCATAGATGATGACACCGCTAGACAAGCACATCTTGACCAACTCACACTTCTTGATGAGAGGTGAGTCAATGCTTTAGAGCATTTACGAGTTTATCAAGACCACCTAAAGCATGCTTACAATACCAAAGTTCATCTACATGAATTCCAAGTAGGAGATCTTGTCCTTAAAGAGAACCAACAAAACACCAATGCATTACCGCATCTTCATGATAAATTCATGGCTAATTGGTTAGGTCCATACATTGTTACTCAAAGAGTGGGTAATGGTACTTATAGGCTTGCCAGTCTAGAGGGAGAGGAAGAACCCAAACCACTTAATGTCATACACTTGAGAGCATTCTATGCATGATTTTATTTATATATATGTATATATACATGGCTAATACACAAAAACATTTGCATACATTTCATTCACAACATTGCATTTCCTTTGCATATACACTTCATTCCAAAAACAATGCATTAACACACATTTCATATTGCATTTCAAATTTCACAAAATTGCATGTCATACATTGCATTTACATCCACATTTCACATTTCATATTAGGGATCATTTATTAAGTTCAAGGTCTTAATTGGTCCAACAAAAGTCATGTTGCCTTAATCAGGGGCACCTTCACAATATCATCCACACAATTCCACCAAGTCAAATTGCCATTCACACAAACCACATTTTCATAAAATTCCTAGGTATTTTCGGTCACTCAGCCACTCCTAGTGTTTTAAGAAAACTCCAAAATACATGTCGAGTTCTTTTTAGGACCATTACACATATACACTAAGAAAATATTGAGTTTTGGGAATTGAATCCAAAACATTCTTGAACCAAACACAATTTCACATCTTAAAAACATCTTGTGTCAAAGAGGGATAACACCATACTTGGTATGAACCTCGAAGTGAAAAGGGTCATCCTTGCTAGTCCCATCATGCAACATAGTCCATAAAAATAGTGGTTCTCACCACTATCACAATTCCAAAAATAAAAGAAAGAGTAGGGAAAAATCCCTAACAAAAACTCTAAATATTTTACATCACACACCACTGATCATTGGGTTGTAAGGATCATACTACATTTCTAGTCAGACGGTTAGGTAGTCATCCCCAAAACTTAAGAGATCAAAAACACAAATCATGGACTATGGAGTTAGCCTCCACCGGAGCTATAGATGCTTGAATGGCAGTGGAGTACGCTCATGCATGGTGACACGTCTCTTTCAAAGAGACCTCTAACCACACATAAGGACAAGCTAGCTTCTTGGTTTCATCCATAATAGGTTTACCCAATTTACTCAAGATGAGTTAATGAACTCACTTGCACACACATTGGTTCTTGATTACCTTGAGTCATTACCATGCTCTTGATTCGGTAAATGAATTCATTGCACACACATTTGGTCCTAGAGGGATTAGGTAGTTTTAGTGAGTTTGTTTGATACCACTAGTATGTCTGAGTCTCTACAAAATAGTTTTCCATATCAACATCCATATCTTCTTCCATATCAACATCCATATCTTCTTCCATGTCAACATCCATGTCATTTCATGAGTCATTCATCCCATATCCCACCAAGTTTGGTGCCCCTAATTAAACAACAATGCTAGAAAAATGGACAAACAAGATCTAAACTATAAATGATCATTAGCACATTTGCATTCCATACCTTGCATTAATCATCCATACATTCCACCTTGCATTAATCATCCATAACATATCATATGCATTCATCATCCATATAAACATACATTCCACAAAAGCATTCACACAAACACATATAACACAAAAGGTAAAAGCCATGTATATATATATGTATAAATATCACATGTACAATGAGTGCCAAAAGGCTACATACAATGGAGCACCAAGGCTCATATACAAAAAGTGCATCTAAGCACTAAGCTATGTCCTCCAAGAGGACCCCTATGACCTAGTAGGAGCCCTAGACCTAGAGCTATGCCTAGACTCACTATGCCTAGCACCCCCAGATACAGATGAGGTTGGAGGATCCAGAAGTGGAATATGATGTTCCATCAACCTATCCTCCAATGCCTCGATATATCTATGCCGAGAGCGAAGATATGCTATATCAACATTATATTGATGCTCCCTCTCTACTAGCTCTACCTAGAGCCTCATGATCCTTACATCCCACTCCTCCACCTGCTGCTCCAACCGTACCCAATCCTCCTCGCTCTAATCTAGAGGCCCATCCAGAGCCTCCTCTACATCCTCTCCATCTCCACCATCTCCCCCACTATCAACACAACCTTAGTCCTCCTCCTTTAACTATCTGATCGAAGGCATCACTATCACTTGGGGGCCTCATGGGTCCCCTCATCCCTAGCCTCATCACCATCTCCATAAGCCACTACTCGAGGTGGTACCCATGGTGGCTGTGTAGCAAACCATACATCATACTCCATGGTAGTCCCTACATCATCTACATCTAAGAGATCTATCTCCTCATCATCCTCATAAGCCACCCTCCATGGCTCTACACATGGTAGCCCTATCTCCTTCTGATGCCTCCTATACCACACCAGCTCATCCGAGACCTCCTACCTCAAGCTAAACTATCAAAGTACTCATGAGAACTAAAAGTACTCAACCTCACTCTAATATCACCCAACCACCCACCTAGCCTACTACACTCATCGCAAGTGCTCTCCATACCTAGTCCACCTACAAGCCCACCATGACCTCCATATCACTTGGGTGGATGTCAATCTAACCCATAAATCTTGGTACCACTAACTCATCCACACAGGCCAACTCAATTGTACCTCCTCGACCACTACCCATCTCCTAGCATAGGGCTGCTCCCTACCCAAGCCTACTACTAGTAAGCCCTCCGATCGAGCCACACTAAAGTGCTCCCATCCCCAACACTACAATAGCAAGCTGCACCCCAATCCTTTCCTCCCCCACCTCATCACCTCATAAAGCTCTCGATATACCTACACCAACAAGGTAGGAGCCCATGCATACACCTACCACCTAGTGAGCATATCACTCACTACTCCTATCAAGTTCCAAGGGAACCTACACCCAATGCTATTTAAGGCCACGATGTTGGCCAACATGAACATTACCAAGGCACGAAGGGCATCCAAATCCTTATCCACATACATGGACAAGTAAGGTATACCTCCACTCTCCACCCTCACACCCTACCAACCATCGCCAAACATCTTCATTATCTTTTGAACATGCCCAACCTCAACTCGGATCCCCTCCACCAACACCTTGAGGATGTGATATACATCCTCCAAGGTCATGATCACCTCCCTTGTGGGGAGCTAAAAAGTCCCCCTATCCGCATCCCACCTCTCCACCAAGGCAGAGAGGTACCCCTCATCAACCCTCACCACATCAACCTGGGCTACCTCCACTAGCCCCACATCCTCCAACAACTCCCACTCCTCATACAATACTACCTTCCTCATCCCAAGAATGAGAGGTGAGAACCAATGTCGAGCCTCCAAAATCCTAAGCTGCAGCACAACACAAAAACACTTGTCATTTTTCATTAAAAAATCACAAAAAAAATTTTGCACAATACACAAAAAAGGAATTACCTCAACAACTCCACTCAACATCACTCGACCTTCGCACCCACTCCCTCCACTACCATAGCTTCTGCGCTCAAATCACTTCACTCCACTCTCCCATACATAGCTTCTCAAACTCTCAAATGCACAAATGAGCTTGGTTTCTCATCCTGGAAGCTATTTATAGCTACTTCAGGTACCTTGAGATGCCCATGGGTATTTCCTAGTGCACTAAAGCACCCATGGGTATTTACAGAATGCCCAAACATCGATGAGCATTTCTAGGCCAAAAGCGCCAACGGGCGTTTGGCATCAAATTTGACAAAAGATCAAATTTTCACAAAATAGTGGCTTATCCCCACAAAATCACTCCATATTGCATCCAAGCATCTATTCCATCATTTTAACAAGTTTTGTGAAGATTCCAACTGATTTGGATGCATAATTTTTATTTGCGACCACAAATTGCAAATTCGCTTAACAAGTTACAAAAGCACTCCAAAATGGTCCAAATCTTCACAAAATGACCATAATCATCATTATCATCATACATATCATCATCAAAATCATTCCATATCATCATTTGCATATTTTCCAAGTTCAAACAACATTCAAGTGAACCTTGTATCTAGTGGGTTATTCTATATACTTGGTGATTGCAGCGATTTGCATCCATGCAATTCGATAAGATGAAGAGCCTACCATAAGGACACTTGGTCATTTTCATCATTCCATATCTCATTGTTCAAAATCACAATCATATTTGGTACTTCACATTTTGAGTGAAACCTTGCCAAGAACAATTTGCACAAAAGTTATCATTGATGGCCTAGTTCGTGGGGCTTAAAACATGGACAAAATCAAATTTCATCATTACACATTTCCTTGATAGTTCACTAGTTGGCCCTCCAAAGTTGACTACTTTTTATCTTTTTTCATCTTTGCATATCAATGATGCTAGAAGGCATATTCTTCAACAACATCGAATCACCCCAAATTTGGGGCAACCACATTTGGTTTTGAATTTCCCACAATGGGATACATCTTACATGATCATGACATCTACACTTGGCAAAAATCCCTTCATATATTGGGGCAAAAATAGACACATTTTCCATCACATATTTTCACAAAACCCTTCATCTATTGGGGCAAAAATAGATGCATCATGTCACATTTTTCACCAATCCCCTTCCCACCATTGGGGCAAAAATGGTATCACATTTGCATCATTCATTTGCATAGATTTTTCAATTGGCTCGTGAGATTCATCCACAAACTCATTCACCAATTGAGGGGGTAAGCTACACAAAATTCAAATTCTTTCATTCTTTTATCTCCAAGCTCATGTTTCACATCCCAAGAAAAAGTTGCTTCTACACCTAGCCAAAATAGGTGTCTCATATTTTTGCACTGCATTGTGTTTCATGCAACACAATACAAAAAGGGGCATCTGTAGACACCAAAACCTAGCCACTTGTCATCCATCCTGACTTTCCCACCATTTCCACCCATTATTCATATATATTTATATATATTTATTTTATATATATTTAAATATTAATATTTTATATATATTTAATAAATATATATTTATATAAGTGAATTAATCCCAACCATTCGATTTCACTTAATCCTATCCATCCATCTACATCAATCCATGCCACACCCTAGATTTAATATCCACCCTCCGATATGCTTTTATCTCAACCACACGATTAGTGTCATTGAAACCCTAAGTATGCCCTAGGTTGGATTATTAATAGGAGCCATTTTGATGGCTCAACCCCTAAGCAATCCCTAAATCCTAAGCATTTTCATGAAGTATTTATCATTGAGTTCCCTAGAGTATCCAAGTGCTCTTCCCTTCCATCCTCGCTTACCATAGCCCTCGCATCCATCATTGCCTCCCTCACTCAACCAGATCTACTTCTATAGACTTCTCCTCCAATCGTCGAACACCTTCGGGTGCTTCCCATCATTCCCGAGCACCTCTGGGCGCTTCCTTCCCCACCACCAAGCGCCTCTAGGTGCCCTCCACCATTATCGAGCACCCATGGGCATTTCCTGTAGCCGCCAAGCACCCATGGGTGTTTTACGCCAGAGATTCTGAAGTCCCCCTAGCCTCCGGGTGATGCTAGGGCATCGCCGCACCAATTCACTACAACAAAGTTCATCAGATCAGAAGACAACATACAAGTAAGGTAAATATTTTATTTGGTATTTCATTATATGCATTTTTAGTTTTGTTCATTTATTTATAATAGATAGCTAGGGTTTTGTATCTGCTTGTAGAGGGCCTCACATTGTGGAGCCCTCACAGTTGCTACTAACTCATTTGTTATTTTATTGTGTGCAGATCTGGAAGTGTGACATCAGCATTGGATAGTTGCTTAAGCTGGAGTGGCCCAGCATCGGATAACTAGAAGCCCACTCACTTCTGTTGGGAGCAAGGATGCATTTTGAGACACCACCAACATTGTTTTGCTAGGGTTTCGGAGAACCCTAGCCATTGTAAAATTTGTATCAAAGGATTCAAGGATCCTCATTGTAACAATGGAGTTTTTAGGCTCCCCCATTAATATAAAATCATTCATTGTGCAATTTTATGTTCTTTGAGTTCTACTTTATATTTCATGTTATTTGGTGTTGCATTTTTGTCTCTTCAACAACTATCGAAGTGCTCACATTCAATGATCTGTACATAATAGTTGGTGTGTCCATCATCTTTCCTTGAAGTGTTATTGTGGATACAAGGTTGTTAGGGTTTCCCTATATTTTTTCAAAAAGTTGGACTCAGAACTAGAATCATTGCAATCATCATCCCTTTGTTCTGACCAATTTGTTGGCAAATTCATTATCCTTTGAAGTCTTCACACTTCTCTTCTTTGTCATATCATTTGTTGATAGGCTATTGCATAGGTCTCAGGGTAATGATGAGCATGAGGTACTGGCGGTTACCTTAAGAAGTCATCATCACTGCCATATAAACTATCATCTCTTACTAACCAAGGTAACTCTCAATCATTGGATTCACTTGAGTCCTTGTGTACATTACCTTGTGGTTCAGGTGATGTAATTTCTTCTTCAATTTCTTGCTAAATTATCTTCGCATCTTCTTCTATAATTTTTGTGTCATTTGGAATGCCATGTGGTGTTATCTCTGGTCTTTCTCCCTCGCTAGTTCTTACACCCTCGTGATGTGTACCACTTACTTGTGATGTCACCTCATGTTCTTCTTCTCTAACTTCTAATTCTTGTAACCTAGCTATCATTTGCTCATCCAACATTTGCATTTGCTTATCCAAATCTTGGATAGTTTGTTTACGAAGTCTTGCAGTATGACCTTGCAATGTTTGATACCCCTCTTGCAACTTTTGGAATTAGTGTCACATCCTTTACTGTAAAAATCCTATCTAAGCTAATGGATTTTGATGAGCTCTTCATCTATTTTTTCATTCTCATTCCTTTCTAGATCTTCCATATCAAAGATATATGTCCTATCTTTGTACTTTACCATTAGTCGTATCCTTTTCTAACCTTTTTTTTGTTGAGGTAGTTCTCTACGCTCCAACTATGGGTGCACAATTCCCTTCTCTAGTTGGGTTGCTAATGGTACTACTTATTGGTTCCTTCTTTCATTTGGAGGAATCCATTCCTCATCTTCTTCTTCGATCAATTCAATCTCATCTACAAACCTTACATGTACTCGCATCCTTATTCTCTCATCGATTTGAGGTACCAATTCTTATTTTCTATGACTGTCCTTGTCTTCTCTTCTTCAAATAGGCGTGCAAGTCCCATATCAGGGTCCTCCCGTAATGGACCTTGAATTCTTCTCTGTAGTTCATCAAACTGAGCTTCCTCATTTCGTCTTCTTTCAATATCCTTTGAAAAAATTAATAGACACTACACTTTATATGGCTTCAAATTCAAACCATTCACAATGTTTGGCACCTCAGTTCCATTCAAGTTTTGCAGTTTGACTGCCCCATTATCCATCACTTCTACAACTCAAAAGAGACCAAGCCACAAGGCCTTTAATTTTTCTGGTTTAATTTCCTATTTTCCATTAAATTTTAGAACTAATTCACCTTGCTTAAGTTCTAACTTTTGAATTTTCTTATCATACCACAAATTCCTTCTCTTTTGGTCCACTTCAATCACCCATTGTGCCATGACTCGTCTTTCATCTAGCTTGATTAGTGGTGCTAGTCTTTCCTCTAGACTTTATTGGTCACCTAAGTGATGCTCCACAGCTACCCATAAACTTGGTACCAAGAACTCCACTAGCACTACTGCTTCCTAATCATACATTAACTGAAATGATATATGGTCTATCATTGATTTAAAGGTAGTCCAGTGTGCCCAAAGAATAGATGGTAACCTTTCCTTTCGATTTTCTCCTTCTATGCCATAGGTTTTGTGTAAGGTTGAGACTAGGACTTTATTAGTCACCTTCACTTTTCCATTGTCTCTAGGGTAATACGGACTAGACAAGGAATGTAAAATCCTAAAATTAGTTATCAAATTTTTGATAATCTCATTCACAAAGTGACCTCTTTGATCACTTGTTATCTATAGTGGAATACCGAATCTTGTAATTACTTGTTCATACAAGAATCAAGTTGTACTCTTTATCATGTTATCTGGTAGTGCTCTTGCTTTGACCTATTTTGTTAGGTATTCAGTAGCTACCACGATATATCAACACTTTCGTCTACGGATAATTTTCAATGGTCTGACAAAGTCCAACCCCCATATCTCAAATAGCTCATGGTATTGCAATGGATGTAAGGGCATAAAGTCTCATCGTACTGGTTTCCCTACTCTTTGGCAAGTATCATATTCTCGTACATATTCCTTTGCATCGTTATACAACATGGGCCACCAAAATCTTGTTGAGTACTTTTCAAGCAGTGGTATCTGGTCCCATGTTTCCTCCTACCAAACCTTAATCAGCTTCTCTCAATGTTGCTTTTACTTCCTCGTCCATCACACATCTTCATAGGAAATCATAAATACCCATTTTGTACAGCAATCCAACTATCAACTGAAAAGGTTCTAACTTTATGATTACCTTTTTCTTTTCTATTACCATCAAATCTTGTGGAAACTCACATGTGGATAAGGATTAACCAATCAACTTGTACCAATATGGAAAAACATTAATTACAAATAACTGAGCATTAGGGAATTCATCTAGAATCCTCGTCCTTGTAGGCTCTCTTGATAATATTTGAGATAATTGGTCTACGATCACATGCTTCTTACTAGGTTGAACTACTATTCGAAATATAAATTCTTGTAAAGTGACAAGCCACCTGTTGACCCATTCTTGTATGACTGGCTTATTTATCAATTACAACAAAGCTTGATGATCTACGTAGAAAGAAAAAGAGTTTACCAATAGGCAATGCCTAAATTTTTGTACAACATATACCATACCTAAAGCTTCTCACTTTGTTGTGCTATAATTCCTCTTCACCTATGACAATAGATGACTTGCAAAAAATATAGGTTGATCTAGCCTAAACTGTCCCTCTTGTGCTAATGCACATCCAATCGCAAAGTTTGAGGTATCGATATGGACATGAAATTCCTTATCCCAATTAGGAAACACCAAAATGGGACTAATTTAAGTTGATCATGTATTTGTGTTGTCCCTTCTTAAAGGTGATCTGGTCCTTTCCCTAGTTGTGATTAACTTTGGCTATTCGTAGTCATCCTCTTTATAACAAAGCGTCATATGTTGGCTTTTGCATGGTAATCACAACAAAATCCAATATGAATTCTTGGTAATCTATTATAAATTGTTATGTTATCAATATACCCTTTATCTCGATATTGTACTGGTCAGTACCATACAATCGGAAGCTAGGTGTCTATAATGATGGAGCACCAATTTCTTGCCAAGTCTTCTCGGGTAACACATTAACACTGGATCCTCCATCCACAATGACTTGTGTCAACTTGTGCCCCAATATTTCCATATGGACTAATGTAGGTTTCTTCCCAACATCAATCATCAATATGGTTGGATCTATAAAATAGTTATTTTGTTCTTCTTCCTTGATCAACTGTCTTTGGACTTCCATCACCTTATGAGGTGTTTATTGCACCATCACTTTATACAATGATGGCATGGCTTCTAACAAACTTGCCACCTTAATCTCGACAATTGTATTCATGATTTGTGCTACTAGGTTTTGCACAACTACTTTGTCTTCTTGTGGTTTCTTTAACTCTTTTTCTTCTGCTAGTCTCAATTGCTTTGCCTTCTACGCTTCTTCCTCAAGTACCCTTTTCACCACTTGCCATAATTTATTTTCTTTAGCAAGTTCAGGATACTTGTATTTCTTAGCCTTATTCCTTGTCATGGCTAGTACTTCTTCAGTTTCCTCTCTAACTGGAGGTACCTCAATGTACAAAAAGTTCACATTCTACAAGTTACTAGAACTCGTCTGCTTTGGATAATTTATTTGTTTGTGGTTTCCTAGACCACATCATATACACATGTGTAGCATTAGTCTATTGTGTCTCTTGTTTTTGAGGTGAGGTATAATTCTTCATAAAATACCCCCATTCCTGGTAATTATGGCACTATATGATTGGTCTTCCTTCCGAATCATATTGCAAGCGGCTTTGTCCTCCCTGCTAGTTGCCTTGGTATTATCTTCCCCCTCTTTGGTTATTCTTATAACCATTGTTGGTAGCTTGTTGACCACTCCCTTAAATTTGTGGTTTCTTCTCTTATTCTTGGATTGAGAGAACCTATGGATGCACCTTTGCATTGAAAGTACATTGTACCACTTCATGTCCAAGTAGGTTACAAATGTGACAATAGTCATTTCAAGGATAAGTCACATTCATGTGGCCTTCATACTTGCATTATGTACACCAAATATCCTTCCTATCTTACTTAAATTTACCTTTCACCTCTTTTATTATCTTGTTAAATTCCTTTTGAAATTATTCTACCATCTATTGTATTGTATCATCTTCGTCGTTATCTGAATCGTCGCACTTAAAATATGTTATCATTTCGATGATTGTTTGTTTCATCTCACTTTCAAAATTCTTTGCATTCTCCAAGGCTTCTTCTTATGTGGAATATGATACTGCCTTTATATTTTTCTTATATCTTGGTAGCAATCTATCTACAAACCATCTTTTCACCAGTACATTTGCTCAAGGTATTTGCATCTTGTCCATCAACTACTTTAATTGATAATTATATGACTTTACATCTTCATCAACTTTCTGCTTAGTGGCACAAATTTTAGTTACAATATTTCCATAATCCTTCAAAGGGTGAAATTCCTCAATGAATTCATCCTTCATTGTGTTCTAGGCCTAAAAATTTGGTGTATTTTGTCTTTTCAAATACCAATCTATGGCAAGTCCTCATAATGTAGCAGGAAATAATCATAACCATTCATTTGGTTGGTCCACACCATTTGCTTTCTAAATGGTTATGCATGTCTATATGTGTCTTGTCGGGTCTTCCTTTCCTTCACCCATAAAGGGTGGGCATATCAGCTTCCCTATTCAATTGTCTAAGTCGGCAATTATTGATGGTTCTTCCTCCTCACTTTATGAAATATCTCCTAGAATCCTTGATTGATTCCTCCTTGTAGGTGATTCACTCTGTAGGTCCTCATTGGAAGTGTCTAGTCAAGGTATATTATACTCACCAAATAGTCATCTGCCAATATCCTATGCATATTCACTTTGTGATCTCCTTCATTGGTGTGTAGTTTGTGGCCCTAGTCTTCTCTCCTGAGATCTCGCATGCTATTTCTTTAGTGTCTGACTCTCATCCATCACACTCCTTTGCAACCTATCCACCACTTTCTCAGGTGTTACCATCCACTCACCTCGACCTCAAATATTTTTCTTTCTAAAATCTTCACTTGCACCAATTTTCTCATCAACTCTAGGTTCTTCTTGCTCCTCTCCTTCCATTTTTATCAGCAATGTATCTAACCTCTCAATGTCTCCTTCGTAAAATGTTCATACTTGTTCTATCACTGGTTCATGCATATTGTGTTTAGCACTGTTCACGTTCACTCTTTGAGTAATTCTCGTACTCCTCCTAGATGGGATATATTTTCCTTTATCTCATCTCCTCCACCTTCACACATTTGTGTCTATCATTCACCTCTAATTTAGTGGTACTCATAATTTATCACTTTGTAGGATCTTCTCGACTGCAACAATTTTGACCCATTTTTAACAAAAATATTAAATTTTGATAAGGAAAAAACATAAAATGTAGCATAGGGGTGTAGTATTCCTAGAGAGGGAGGTTATTTAGAAATTTTTATAATGATTTTCAAGGTTTTAGTACAATCTTACCCAAATCATACAGCTTGTACGATTTGTTTTGTATGACTTGTCAGTATTGTAAAATTGCTTGTACAAATTGTAAATCATGCATTTGTACAATCCAAATCATACAATACTACAACTTGTACTATTTTTAACTTAGCCAATTCATAGGAATATGTTTTACAACTTAAATCGGTCAGTTTTGTAATCGATTTCTCCAAAAGGCTAGTTTTCCATATTTGGAAAGTTTCAATCATGCAATTTCATTCCAAATTAGGTAAATGATTGGTTGTACGGTTTGGTACACAGGATGTACGATTTTTCCAAAACCTTGCTGAAAATTTTAATCACAAATTTTCCAATTTATAGCACAGGCATCTTCAAGGTAAGTTTTGGAATGTTTTCCTATTACAATTGCTTACTTTCCTTCCAACATGCAAACCCTAATTCCATAGTATTGAATTATTATCATCACCAACGTTTATAGAAATCGTAAAACTGGTAAATAACATCTCTGTACAGCCATAAACCATCATACAATCATCCTTCATCCTCACACCAATTTCGTAGGAACATTAGAAGTCATTTCCATTGTAATTACATCAATCTAACTTAACAATTAGTCATTTAACACAAAATTTGCAACATGCAATAAAAACAACACACAAATGGAAATCACACATCTGGAATCAAGAATTTTTGCTATTATATTATCTCTATACAATACGTCCATCATCATTGATCACAAGAATGGACTCAGAAATAATATACATCAGCAATGAACAATATTCAATTCTATCATGAACAATCAATAATCCCATGAATAAACAAACCACTTGAGCTATCAACGAACTATCAAGAACTCCCAAAAAATTGAATGGGGGGGCTATATAATGCATGTCCAGTTTGTTACAAAGTGATTCTTGGGACATTGCATTACTTACAACTGCCATCCCGAATTATCTAAAAATAATTAATTACAAGGTTTTACTAAGTCTAATTTTATTTTTATCAAATTCATCCTAAATGCACATTTCAGCTAATTTCATTGATATTTTGAGTTGTACATTTGTAAACCTTGTATGTTTAAACCTACTTGTACATTTTGACACTCATACATTTTAATCAAAAATTAGCAAAATTGAACAAAATTGTGCAAATCAAAAAATCATTTCTTCTTCTTCTGGGAGGTGGATTTCCTGGCTATAGAAAGATTTAATCCCCATAAGGACTAACAAGTGTTGCACACTTATCTAAAAAATTAAGAAATCTAAATTTCAAGAAAAATATTCGAATGTAATTTATTCTTCCTATATACAAACATGGTTAATCATATTATATGTAAAATCATTAGTCCTGGTAGAATAAGACTAATACTATACACAATATTATTATCACTAATTAGAGTTGCATAGCAACTAGTCTTCATGGAAGATTGTTAGTTGTAAACTTTACAATTTATCCAAAAAAAATGGTTTAGTTTTGTGATAGTTAGTATCCACTCTTGTGTGGTTAGGATAAGATTTATGCTTACCTAAGCTTGCATAACCCTAGTCCCTCCAACAAAAACAAGAAGAAAATTCAAATTTTATTAAGTGAATGTCGTAAGGTAGATTCCTAGAGAGGGGTAAAAGGGTTATCCCCTTTAACTCTTGTAATAAAAATTGAACCTAAGTGAATACATTAAATTGTTAATCTAAAACTAATGGTTCACAAGTATAAATTGTAAAATAGCTAATCATATTTCGTGTAACCAAATGAACATTCAACTGTTATAATATGTATTGTGTGTTATAAACTATTTGATAGATTTGATTTAATCATTACATGCAGACATATATACATCATTTCTATAAAAAAAATGACACATTTGTAGAATGCAAACCCTTTGTGGAAATTTTTATTACTGTGGAAGAAATGATGTCATATAACCATTATTAATTTAGATTTTCTAATGAGAAATCCTAATACTCTAATGGATTTTTTATAAACTAATTATTACATTTTTTTATTGGTAAAAGGGTTATTGAAAGGGTCTCGTAACCTTTTAAAAAAAGAAGAAGGTTGAGAGAAGATATCCCAACCAAAAAATAGCTAAATAAATAGATCCTCTATGGGTTATTGGAGAAAAATAGCTAAAACAGAAAAAGAGAAGCCCACGCAGGAGCAAGAGAGAAAGCCACACTAGCTGAGAAGAGAAGCCCTCGTAGGGGAAGCAGGGAAAACCTCAAAGGTAGACACAAAATTGAAAAGGGATTTTTTGTATAGGAGAAAACCTCACACCCAACTAAAAAGGGTTTTCCCACATAGGAGAAAACCTCAGATTTAGAAGGGCATCCGTAAAAGAATTAGGGTTGTCCGTAGATGAAACAAGTTCATCTGAAAAACAAAATAGGACCATTCATAAACCAAATCAGGACCATCCATAAAGGAATTAGGACCATCTAAAAACCACATAGGACCATTCACACACGAATCAGGACCATCTACAAAATAAAAGGGACCACCCAAAAACTAGCATAGGGTCATCCGCAACATAGCCCAGGTCCATCCGTAAACTAAACCTGAACCATCCGTAATAGCCCCCATGCGAACTCCAAGAGAAGAAGGTGAAGCACAGTCGAAGACAAACCATGGAAATAGGATGCCTAGATCAGCAAGAAATCCTAACCCTACCACCAATAGAGAAACCATGAAATCCTTCTACCATACATGGTCCCCCCCAAGACCAAAAAAATATGAGAAGTAATCTAGCAGAAACCCCTAGACACGAGCCCCGAAACACCAGCCATGAGAAACACTCAACTATAAATCTAAGGCCTCCCCAAGCCCAAAAAATATAGTGAATGACCATCCTAGAAAGTAGAACAAAGAAACGCATCCATAAAAAACCCTAAAACACTAGCCTCGAACCGCGAACAATGGAAAACTCTCAATTGGGAACAAATGAGGCCTCCCCAAGCCTAAAAACTAGTTAAAGGCCATCTCGACAAGCAGAAACAAGTGAATCAAAGCCAAAAAAACCCTAAGCCACCAACCACAAATTGTAAACCAAGGTAAACACTCAATTGAGAACAATCAAGGCCTCCCCCAAGCCTAGAAACCAGTGAATGCCCATCCCTATAAGCAAAATGAAAGGACTGGATCCCACTCCGAAGCAAAGCCAAGATCTAAAGAGGAACAAATATTTTCCCCTACATGCAGTATAGTGCATGGCCCCATCCCATGGCCAAGAAAAAACTACAAGGAAGAGCTCTACAGACCCCCCAAACCGAGCAAGAATAGAAACCCCACATCGAGACCACAAACCAGGTTTGTCTGACCACACAGCATCACCCAAGAAGACTTCTTGGAACACCTCAGGAAGAGGCAAAAAAGGTCTTGGAGATCCTCCAGGAACCAATCAATGGTAGGAAGGGCAAGAAACCCTAGGAAAACTAGGAGATCTGCCTAGAATTCCACAACACAACAAGAGATCCACCTGAGAAACCTAGGAAGAGCCAAGGAGGGAGCGAGAAGATGAAGAGGTGACCTCCCACCCATAGTGGGAGGTCTCTTGCTCCCACACTAGGAAATCTCCTAAGTGTACTATGATTCTACCAGAAGAATAGATGATCTACCTCCTCTTTCTTGGAACACCTCAAGAAGAAGTAGAAAAGGGTTTGGAGACCCCCAAGTACCAAGCAGTAGCAAGAAGGGCCAAAAACCCTAGGAGAACTAGAATATCTACCTGGAATTCCATAGAAAATCAAGAGATCCTCTAGAGAGCCCTAGGAAGAGCCAAGGATGGAGCACGAAGATGAAGAGGTGACCTCTTGCCCATAGAGGGAGGTCTCTTGCTCCCGCACTAGAGCATCTTCTAAGCGCACTACGAATTCGCTAGAAGAAAATGAGATTTGCCTCCTCTTTCCTAGAATACCTCAGGAAGAAGCATAAAAGGTCTTGGAGATCCTCTAGGCATCAAGCAATGGTAGGAAGGGCTAGAAACCCTTGGAAAACTAGGATATCTATCTAGAATTCCATAGCAAAACAAGAGATCCGCCTGAGAACCCTAAGAGGAACCAAGGAGGGATCGAGAAGTTAAAGAGGTGACCTCTCACCCAGAGCGAGGCTAATTATTACATTATTTGTGTTATCTAATGATTTGATTTTATTATAATTTCTAGTAGTAAGCAAAAACTACACTTTTCTTTTCTTAATCAAATAGTGACAATCATACAAATAGTGTATTATCATCTTGGTAGATTCTAACTCATTTTTAAAATTTGTTGAAGCTTTTATTTTGAATAACATTTATTAAAAAATATTTTTCAAATATGTTTTACCAATTCTCTTGCATAAAACATTAATAAAATTATACTTTAAAATTCTTAAATTGTTCTAATATATTTATATTTATTTAATTAAAAGTTTATAATATATATAATTTAAAAGATATAAAAACATCTTTCATACTCATCTAATCCAATATAAAAAACTACTTATTCCCTGTTGAGAACATCCTTTTATAGTAGAGCACATTTGAACAAACCAAAGAAGAGACCTTCAGTTAGGTTGGGAATGAATTTGGTTGGTATTGTTAGTAGGTCATCGGTCAAAATATGTACATATAAATGTTCGGAGCCACAAATTTGAAATTTTATAATTTTAATAATTTTATTGTTGAAATAAGGGATATTTTTTTATTAAATGATCTTACTTATAAGGGATCATTTTTTAAATTTACAATCAAAATAAATGAGGTAAAAAAAAATTCATCCATCAAAGTTAAGTGTGCAATAGTAAATTAATCATCTTCCTGGAGGTTCAAACTGTTATGTGGGTGAGTGTATGAGAGGATGGGTGTGTATGGCTATGTATTTGACCCCTATTGATAAGCTCAACTCTCACCTTTATCAAATATCATGGTTAGAATAGGATGCCCAACCCTAAGCATCGTAGGAATTTCTCACACTAACCTCAATCAAAAAACAAATTATAAATTTCCCCTCATACACATGTATTGTTGTAACGATCAATGATGTTGGCAATCACCTTATTCATCTAAATAGGATTTTTTATATATATAGTTAAAGTGTCTAATGTTGTATGAATAGTTAAGTTTGACTTAATGGTATAAGGGTAGATAAATTTTCAATATTGAAAAAAAAACTAAGGTGGTAGTAGCCATTTTAAAATAGATGAAAAAGAATTTATTTATAAAATATTTTTGAATATTAAGTTTGAAATTTTATTATACATCTTATATATTGTAGATGATTGAAAATGTTAATGAATACGTTTTAACATGCATGTGTAGAGGAGGGAAATTTTTCTACCTTATACGATTCTCGGTTAGATCTGTTGGGAGCTGAGGTGACTATGGGGGAATGTTATATTCCTCTACACTCAGGGGTTGGGAGATCAAAGAGGTTCACCAAGAATGGTTTAAGGACTTGTTCTAAGTCTAGGATGGAGTGTTTGATGTGTTTATTTGAACAAACACCTATGTTTGGTCTTTCTAAAAGCTAAGATACAAGAAATTAAAGAGCAATGTAGGGCAAACAATAATGCAATCAAACAAAGAGCTATCCTTAGAAAAATTTTGTTTTGATGAGAACCAAAACCCTAGTTTTGCAAATAAATGAATATTTTTTTTTTTGCAAGAGTTTAAGAGAATGCACAAACATATTTAACCTAAGATGCAAACTATATGCCTTTTCTCTTTCAAATACCTAGAAATAAAGTCATATTTTTTTTATTTATGATCTAATTTTGGAATAGAAATGAGCAGAAAGCAAACAATAAACAACCTAAGAAGTCTATTTAGAACATTTACTTGATCTAATGGTTGATCCTAGCTTTTAACTTTTGGTAGGAACCAGAGTTCCTCGCAAGCTGGCGGATATGAAAATAGATGAATTGAAATACAAACTAGTGGAAAAGTGGAAAGAATCATAGTTTAATTGAATCACTTTTTACACTAGAGGCAAAACCAACCGATAAATAAATTATATTTTTTATTCTTTCATGGATGCTTGAAAACACCCATGTAAATGCATATATGTATCTACTCTAAGGTTGTGATGTGAAAGGACACGTTGGTCTGTAATTAAGTTAGTGAATTAAATAATAGGAATAGTTAGGAGTAGAATCCTAACATGCCACCCTCCTTAAAAAGAGCTTTGTCCTCAAAGCAAAAAATGAGGAAATTGTTGCTGGATATGATGAAGTGTTTTCCATGTAGCATCTTCGGAAGGTAGGCCTCTCCATTGAATCAAAAGCTCGATGATAGTGTGATGTCAAAGTTGGCAAATGAGGTGATCTAGGATAGCTTTAGGTTCAACCATGAGCACTCCATCCTCTGTAAACTTAGGGAGTTGAGTTTATGTATTTATGTGTGTGCCAACTACTGGCTTAAGGCAGGAGGCATGGAACACAAGATGAATTTCAAAATATTCCAATAACTCAAGTTTATAAGCAACGGGTCCAATGCATTGTAGAACTTTATAAGGTCCATAAAATTTGGGAGCTAACTTTTGAGAACCCTTGAGTTTTAAATAAGTTTGACGATAAGGTTGAAGATGGAGGAATACCATATCTCCTTGAAAAACTCACTTGATTCGATGTTGGTCTGCTTTTTGCTTCATACGATGTTGTGTGGTGTGTAGATTATCTTTGAGAAGGTGAATAATATTATCTCGAGTAGAAATTTCTATCTCCACTGTTGGCACATTTGTACTTCTTGGAATATAAGAGGTAAGGGATGGTGGTATTTGGCCATATAAAGCTTCATATGGGGTCATCTTAATGGTAGTGTGATATGAGGTATTATACCACCATTCGGCTAAAGGGAGCCATTTAACCCAGTGAAGGGGTTGAGTAGAAATAAAACAATGTAGGTAGGTTTCCAAATATTTATTAACAACTTTGGTTTGACCGTCCGTTTGGGGATGGTAAGAAAAACTCATACAAATTTGAGTGCCTTGTAGTTTAAACAATTCTCTCAAAAAATTTCTAGTGAAGGTGGGATCACGATCACTGACTATAGTGGAAGGCATGCCATGTAATTTAAAGATATTATCAAGAAAAATTTGGGTGATGGCACTAGTTGTATAAGGGTGGTCCACAAGGCAAAAATGAGCATATTTAGATAAGTGATCCATCACAACTAGAATAGTATTTTTACCAAAATATTTTGGAAGGACTTCAATAAAATCCATGGAAATATCAGCCCACATTTTGGTTGGAATGGGAAGAGGTTGAAGAAGACCCGGAGTACCCATTGTCTCTCCTTTTTGTCTTTGGAGGGTTTCACATTCATTCACGAATTTCTAGATATCGTTTTTCATCCCTACCCAATAAAAATATCTAGCCACTCTTTTATAAGTTTTGAGGAATCTAAAGTGTCCTGCAATAGGTGTGGCATGTAACTCATGGATGAGTTTTATTCGATATGAGGAGGTGGGTGATAGGACAAGACATTCTTTGTACCTAAGTATGCTATTATTCCAAGAGTAGTGAGGCTTTCTTGTGGGATCTTGTTATATTTATTGAATTAATATTTGTGTCGTAGGATCATTAAACCATTCTTCAATTACTTGGTCTATCCATTTGGGAATAGGAGAGGAAAGGGCATGTAATTGGGGTATTTCTTCAAATTTTCTTGAAAGTGCATCAGTGACCATGTTATCCTTTCCCTTTTTATATATGATTTCATAGTCATATATTAATAGTTTAGTAACCCACTTTTGTTGTTCAGGAGTGGATATGCGTTGTTCAATAAAATGCTTTAGACTATGATGGTCAGTTTGAATAATGAAACGTTGGCCGATAAGGTAAGGTCTCCAATGTTTAATAGCATAAATAATAGCTAGCATATCTTTTTTATATGTGGAGCAAGCCAAATTCTTTTCAAAAAATACCCTGCTAGTAAAAGCCAAGGGTCTTTCATTTTGTATGAGAACGGCCCCTATTCATAATCCTAAAGCATAGCTTTCAATAGTGAATGGTTTAGAAAAATTTGGCATTGCTAATATAGGAGTGGTACACTTGGCATTTTTAAGGTGGTAAAAGCATCGTCAGCCTTTGAGGATCAAAGAAAAGCATTCTTTTTTAGTAGAGTTGTCAAGGGGGCTACGATTTTGTCATAATCTTTGACAAATTTACAATAGTACCATGTTAATCCTAAAAACCCATGCAAGCCTTTTAAGGTTTTTGGGATAGGCCAATTTTTTACATCTTCAATCTTGTGAGGGTCCACTTTAACTCCTTTAGAGACAATATGTCCGAGATATTCAATTTCTTGTTATTTGAAGGAGAATTTTGATCTTTTGGCATATAATTGGTTGTCCTCCAAGATTTTTAATGCTTGGTCTAAATGATGCAAGTGATCTTCCCATGTTTTGCTATAAATCAAAATATCATAAAATAAAATTAAAATAAACTTTCGAAGGAAAGGGTGGAATACCTTGTTCATTAGACTTTGAAATGTAGAAGGGGTGTTGGTAAGGCCAAATGGCATAACCATAAATTCATAATGCCCTTCATGAGTGCGGAAGGCATTTTTTGGAATATCACTTTCCTTTACTCGAATTTGATGGTAACCTAATCGTAAATCTAATTTTGAAAAATATGTAGCTCCATGTAGCTCATCTAATAATTCGTCGATGATGGGGATGGGAAATTTATCTTTGATAGTTATTTTAAGGGCATAGAAATCAATGCATAGGCACCACGATCCATCCTTATTTTGAACTAATAAAATGGGAGAAGAGTAAGGACTCACATTGGGTCTAATTACCCCTACCTTTAGTAACTCTTGTACTAGTTTTTCATTTTTTTTCTATAGATAAGGGTATCGATAAGGTCGGATATTAGGGGATTGATACCCTGGAAAAAGTTGAATGGCATGATGGGGGCGACCCTTTTGGTTCGTTAAATACTTGAGAATGGTATGCTATAAGTTGTTGTAATTTGGGCACTTCTGGTTGTTCTTCATTGGTGGGTTGAATGGAAAATAGTTGTGCAATCATACCTTTACCTCCTTTGTGAATAATTTTTTCCATTCTATGGGAACTTACGATTTGTGAAGGGCCTAATTTTAATCCTTTAATAGTATATGTTTGGTCCTTTTGTGTGAATTTCATCCATAAGTCTTCAAAGTCCCATTGGATTGTATCGAGTGTCCGTAGCCATTGCACTCCTAAAACAATGTCACATCCCCCTAAGGGCAGTACATATATGTCTCCTTTCATATTATAATCACCCATAGTGAGTTTAATGTTTTGGCACTTTTCCTTGCACATAATCCTTCCTCCATTTCCAATCATGACTTCAAAATTATTGCAAGGATGTATAAAGCAATCAGCTTGTTTTGTCACCCTTGGGTCGATAAAATTGTGTGTGCTGCCAGAGTCTAGAAGCATAATAAGGTTTTATTTTTTAAATTATCCTTTAACTTTCATAGTTTATGGGGTGGAAAAACCTACGAGGGCATTAAAAGAGATTTTTGTTTTATCCTTGTTATTTTCCTCCTGGGTATCCATCACTACTTCCACTTCAATATTATCCTCTTCTTTTGGAGTACAATTCTCAATCGTATCCAAAATATATAATTTTGGTGTAATACATTTGTGGTTGGGGAAGAATTTCTCATCACAATGAAATCAAAGGCCCTTTTCTCTTCTTTCCTTCATTTCCTCAGGATTAATTTGTTTAATTGGTAAGACTATTTAATTTTGGGATAGTGTAGGTGTTTTGTGATTTCCCTATTGGTAGTCTTCCTAGTGGACACTGGTTATTGATTTTTTCTTTCACCATTTGGGTTAACGCAACAATGTGCATCATGTTAGTAGGATTGAGAATTTGTACTTCTAATCGAATTTCTTCCTTTAGGCCACTAATGAAGCAACTTTGGAAGAATGATGCATCTAGTCCTGATGTAAGATTTACCAATTTCTCGAACTAAGCTTGGTACTCTCGTGGTTTGACGGAGATTGGTGAGAGCCCTTGTGAAATCTTCAAATTTGCTTGGGCCGAATCGTACCATTAGATTTTTTTATAAATTTTATCTATGTAGACGTGCCATTTGTCTTTTCGTACCATTAAGTAGTGATTCGTTCCAAGTGGAAGGATACAATGCGAACATTTTGGACCTCAAGGATTTGATAAAGCAAGAAGTATTGGTCCACCCGATAGATCTAATTTGTGGGGTCACCTCCTTCAAATTTTGGAAAATCTAATTTAGTAGTTCGAGGTAGGATTGATGTTTGTGGTCCCCGAGTAATACTTGTTGTGTTGGTGCTACGATAGGTTGGTCGGCTTGGATTACTGCCATATTTTTTTGTACCATATCCACAAAATGGTTAGTGGTATCCATTTTTAATTCTAATTCTACCATCTTTTTCATGATTTTCATTTCAAAATCGTCCTTCCATTTATTCATTTCCTACATGAATTCCTTCATCGAGTCTTGTGATCGCCTTTTGTCGGTCATTGTGGTGTGGTTTTACAAATTTAAAAAACTTCTTTGGCAAGAGTGATTAGTTGTTCCCTTCTAGTTAATTGCAATGAGCAATTTTGCAAAAATTATTTGTAAAAGTTGCTTGCAAATTTTGTTACTTACAAAAGTTACTTTTTGCAAAACTATGTTGCCCAAAAAAAAATTAAAATTTGGTTTTTCAAATTTGTGGATCTTTGATCCTTTTTGAATTTTAATTTTTTTATTTTTGGGTGGGAAACAAACGGCTATAAGGCAATTGGCGAGCAACTAGGGCACAAATATCTAGGCAACAAGAGTGTGAATGATGAGGCGGTAGGGCACGAAGGGCAGCAAGATGCCAATGGGTTAGAGCGCGGGCCATGAAGGCAGAAGCTCAATGGTCAGAGTGTGGGTCATGAGGGTGAAAGCTCAATGGTTATCACAACAAGGTCCACGGTGCACAAGTCCTATGCCTAAAGTCCACAACGTGCCCACAACTAACACCAACAAGGCTTCACTCATGAGTGCGTATGCCTAGCGCACTAGGCACTTCAATATGAGAGCATTGGTACTTAAAAACTATATATTCGCCCTAATAGGGTGAATGTGGGATTTTATCCCTTAATTTTTTTAAACTAATTTGCTTAATGTCGGTGGATAATTAAACTTACGAAAATTTTATTAAAATATTTTTATTCCTCCGGTGATAGTAGAACTATTCCTAGTCCTCGAAAAATATTTAAACTTTAGACTTTAATTTTATTTTTATTTTTTTTAAGCCACTGAATATCTGGTTTTTGTTGATTTTTCATGTATGTGATGTCGTATGTTAGATTTTTGTAATGATTTATTGAATCCTTTATTTATTTGCAATAGATACCCCTGATGGTTGTTTTGAAATCTGATCAAAGGTCTACAATATGGTCTGATTTTTTTCTGTTTATTTTTTATTTTTATTTGTGTTTTAGGTTTGATTTTTTACAAGTTTTGTTGAGGTTTGTTGGCACTGATGTTTTTTGGTTTTTTCTAGCATATATGAAGAGTATATATAAATAAATATGCACACAAACACACACAGCTAACTACCAACTGAGAGCAAAATGAAGGTAAACTGAAATATGTATGATTGATAATTAAAATCTAACCTAATACAGTTAGCATAGGACTGATATACAATTTTTTAGTGAGAAAACACTATATCAACTCCAATGAAAGGGCTCAAAACTTAGTCAATTGCTATCCAAACTTCAAAAAATTAGAAGGAATGATCTAGTCTGAATTAAGTACCTCCTTCTGGTGACAAATGATCTGATCTACAATATGGAGGGGCGCTAAAGTTGACAGTAAGGTACAACCTGCTTAGATAGTACAGTTCTAGCACTCAGCCCACCATAATGCACCCAAATTTTTGTATATTCAAATCTAAAAATGTCTGAAAGGACCACCAAACTAAAAATATTGAAGCACAAACTGAATCTCCTGTATTAGAGACTCCAAGCACTGACTAGGTGTGATCTTTCACACATGAAATCAGTGTCACCTGTAGAGGTTTTCATCCCTACAAACCTGTAATTGTAAATCCTGGAGAGATTTTGGTAGAGTTTTGTTAAGTCGTCAATATTGGATAATCAAATTAGCTCAAACAATCACCTTTTTAAAGAGAGTTGAGGAGGTGGACTTCAAACCATATTAAAATCTAATAAACTCCATTTGGGCACCAAAACAACCTTTTGAAATAATGTATTTTATTCACTTTTAAACTCAAATTCATGCCTAGAATGGGATGCCACATTTGTACCTTAGCCTAATGAAATGAAGTTGTTTTTTTTAAGAGGGGACAATGATACATTTACCCTCAAAAACTTAAAATATTTCCTCCTCAAGCTAGACGCCACCTTAGGAAAAAGATCCCCATGGCCTAGTAAGATAATGTTGTTTTCAAAAGGGGCCACTTATGTCCTCCTCCAACATTGACTAATAAAATAAATAATAGAATTAAATTAAGTGCTCATAAGCTCACCAAGGGAAAATCAACACTTAGTCAATTTTTGCTCTGCCATTGAACTCTGCGAATGAGGACACTACAACCCAAGCCATTCACTGCTAAAAATAGCAATGGCTATAAATAGTAACCCCTGAGATGAGCAATCTGAATCCCCTAACACTACATTGCATAGCCTACAGGGACTCCAGATAGGCTATCGTACACTCCACTTCTCATGAACGAGAAGGGGACAATACATTATTTTTCTCTTGTTTCTTGATTTGGACTATTGCAAAGCTCAGCTGCACTATGGAAGAGAGGTTTTTAGAATTTTTTTTAAGTCGCGTT
The DNA here is from genome assembly GCA_028583015.1 of Wollemia nobilis. Classification (NCBI taxonomy): domain Eukaryota; kingdom Viridiplantae; phylum Streptophyta; class Pinopsida; order Araucariales; family Araucariaceae; genus Wollemia; species Wollemia nobilis. The sequence goes on from JAQPPZ010000465.1 coordinate 11,271,968, forward strand.
CTCTTTTCTCTTTCACGCTGGTCATCTATGAATGTTTCAAAACTTCCTACGTTCGTTGTGATTTTATGTCTTTGTTATCGTTGGTAGAAAAATGTGGTCAAGGTTGCCTTGTGAGTGAAAGTAATGCTTGTTTTAATGGTAGACAACGGTGCATGGGTGAACTGATGATAATGACAGGTGGTACAATGGTGTAGTAGTTTAAATGGTAGTGATGAGCGATGGAAAGAAAAAATGGAAAAATGGCTCTTTGAATCTGGCTCTGATACCAGATGGTAGGAACTAGAGTTCCTAGCAAGCTGGCAGATATGAAAATAGATGAATTGAAATGAAAACTAGTGGAAAAGTGGAAAGAATCACAATTTAATTTGAATCACTTTTTACACTAGAGGCAAAACCAACCAATGGATAAATTATATTTCTTATTCTTCGATGGATGCTTGAAAACACCCATGTAAATGCATATATGTATCTACTTTAAGATTGTGATGTGAAAGGACACGTTGGTCCGTAATTAAGTTAGTGAATTAAATAATAGGAATAGTTAGGAGTAGAATCCTAACAACTTTCATCCTGAATATCCAAAAACTTCAAAACCTTGGAAAAATCAATAAGTGTTTGGAGGGCTACTTAGGCCACTATGTAACTGAGCTTGGAGTTGCAGTAGTCAAGCCCCCTTGGTCCTTTTTATTTAACCATTTGTAAACAAAAGTGATTGTTGACCTTTGAAAGCGAATAAGACAAAATGTAATAACATGAAATAGTGCAAAAAATAGAGTATGTTTTTACATTTTAGGGGACCAAACGGTGTCAGAATAGGACAAAATTTATAACGTCGAAAAGCTCTTTTTGAGCCCGATCCAATGGTAGAGGTTTAGGGAGGAATTTAGAAGATTTTATGGGGTAAAGTTGGCTCAAATATTACCTTAATTTTGAAGCAATAAATGCTCAATTTTAGGTCTTCAAAAGGTGGATTTGGCTTGGTTGGTTAGAGGGTCAATGTATGAGGGTGAATTTATGAAAATTGATGAAAATGGGTCAATTTTTAATGTCTACAATATGCAAAATGAAAAAAATCAAAGATAAAAAGTTGTATTACACATTTTATATATGAGGGTGAATTTATACAAAATTTATACCATCGAAAAGCTCTTTTTGAGCCCGATCCAATGGTAGAGGTTTTGGGAGGAATGGAGAAGATTTGATGGGGGGAAAGTTGGCTCAAAGATGACCTTACTTTTGAAGCAATAAATGCTCAATATTAGGTCTTCAAAAGGTGGATTTGGCTTGGTTGGTTAGAGAGTCAATGTATGAAGGTGAATTGATGAAAGTTGATGAAAATGAGTCAATTTATTGTCTACAATATGCAAAATGAAGAAAATCAAAGGTAAAATTTTGTATTGCACATTTTATTGATTTTGATTTCCTAGTGAAGATTTATATTTCTTAAATCATTGATTTTAAATTTAAACATCTCACGAAGGATATTATTGAATTTGAAATGTCATTTGCATTTACTTGAGATACAATGTGAGATCAAATTTCAAGTTAGAGTCATATTTACATGTGGCTCCCCTCTCAACCATGGGTTTGTGGACATCAATGACACATATTTAGTTTAAAAACTAGATTTGATAGGGCCTTAGATAAAAAAATTTAAAAAATAGAACTAAACACTTCAAGTATATCTCGGTGTCAAAAATAATTACCAATAATAATATTAATTAATTCTCGACCATCTATTATTCCTCCCGTATGTAAGAAAAAAATAAACACTTAAATTATTAAACTTTTTTTTTTTTTCATTTAGTTAGTATAAGAAATCCCTGTGACCAACGCACAAGGCTAAGCAGTATCCTCCCAACCATGATTGCTTATCAATAGAGAATTTAACACACAACCACCACACACCCACCCCCTCACACACTCGCCCACGTTGCGGTTTGAACCTTGGAGCTCCTGAAGAAAAGCCAAGACCCAAACATATTAATTTACAAAAAAAAAATAATAATCTTTATAAATTATAAAATAAAATAAAATTATTTAAATATATAAAGTTAAAATTTGAGAACATATTAATTAAACTTAATTTTCCTTTAGAAAATCCAATACTTTTGTTATTGTAATATATATTCTTAAAATGTTCTCCGTGAAACCTACTCGATACTAATTAAAAAATAAAATATTTCCGATGGCATGAATAAGTTGAACGTAGAAAAACGGGGAAATGGTAGGGACAAATATAGGAAAGGAGGAATCTGGAGGTAAAAGATTTGGTGAGATATTTGAAGAAGTGGACTGCAATACGGAAGCCCTGGACAAAGACACGCTCAAAAGCTCATGCTAGTCCATACTTCCACCGTCCAGGTTTTATCGTATCTAACCTTAAACTAGGCCTCCAACTTATTGCAAGACTTTCCTCACCATTTTTTCAAATCCTACCCAACATCATATCCAATATTAAGGACACCACAGTAGTATAATTTTAACTCTTAACAGATTAATTTCAAACTTTTATAAAATATATGTTTAAATTAAAAAAATAATAACAATATTTAAACAATTTTCACTTAAATCTTATCTATTTAGTATTTATTTGCTCAAACTCCACATTTTTAGTTATCAAAAACTTTACTCCATAAAATTACTTTAAACCTCTTAGTTAACAGGCAATGTAGGCATATGAGTTGTGGAATGTGGATGCTTCTCCAGTCAATAAGGCATGTCAATGGGTCTTGTAGAAATATGATGTCCTACCAACTTTCGCTTTTGCTTTCCCTTTCATAAACTTTGGTCAAGGCTCACGAGCTACGTACCTACATGGTTTCATAAAGACAGGGCACATAATCTCTTTAAAAATTTAGATTCCTCTACAAGGACAAAGTTAATTACGCCAATTCGAATGCAAACAACACTTACTTTATGCATACAACAAACAAAACAAATGGTACGGCTTCTTCTTCACTTGGCTGCATGCCTGCAAGTATTTGGCCTTCACAGACAGACGAATTTTATGGTACTAAACGTAGACAATGATATCCTCCTAAAATCAAAGTTATTGGGCACTTAATTCTTAATTTTACATCATGAATGGTCTGCAAGGGGGATCGGAAACATTTTTTCATTTTTAACAGTTGGGTACAGGAAGTCAGACATTTTTCGGGAGGTTTCTACCTTTATTAGAACTGTTTTTGTAACCCCCGTCTCTTCTCGGTAAACGCTAGCCGCAGTGAGGGAGACATCTGGTGGCTCAAGGTTGGTATTGCTGTCATCAAACTGGCTCACACTCAACGGACTCAAGACAGACTACTACCTTTGTCCTTCTTGGACATGCCCCCAAGGTTTGAACCTCAAACCTAGGTCTCCTCTTGGTAAGTGCCAAAAGTCTTACCAATCCACCTAACCCTTGGGGACCAGCTTAGTAGTTTGTGTTTTTTTTTTTTTTTTTTATAGAGATTTAGGTTTAAACCGTAGATTACTTCGAAAGGAATAGGTTAGGTGAGTGTTTGTCCATTGATTGTCCTACTTTGATTCCCTCAAAAATGGGTCCCATTGACTTCATTTTAAGTAGGTAGGGTTTGTGCAATTTCTTGGAAAGTGGGATCCCATTGACTTTGTTTTACACAGCCAGTCCCATTGCCTTGATTTTATCCACCTAAGGTTTGTGTGATCCCCTGAAGAGTGGGGTCCCATCAATTCCCTTTTACTCAGCCAGGTCCCATTGACTTCATTTTATCCAGCTAAGGTTTGTACAATCCCCTATAGAGTGGGGTCACATTGACTTCGTTTTACCCAGCTAAAAATTGTGTGATCCATTATCTGACAAAGATGTTAAGGTTTCAATAGCTTTGTTTTACCTAACTAAAATTTGTGAAATCTTTTATCTGACAAAAATGCTATAGATTCTTTTATACATAAAAGTCATTCTCTAAAAAGTAAAGTCCCATGAACTACATCTTACCCAACTAAAATTTGTACAATCCATTATCCAAAAAAAACTTTAAAAATATTAACATAACTGCACCGCATACGATTATTCATACCATCAATGGTGATTATTTTATTTTATTTTATTAAAAGATTAGTATAATTATACATCGTCAAAATAAATTATATATCAGTGGTGTTGAATGTCGTTATACCTTTTATAAGGTGCCCAGCCACATTTTTTGTATAAGAATTTAATGTGCAGGCAAAATCTTGAGCAGTCGCCGGGTTTTGGTTTGACGGGCACCGGTGCCCGTCAAATTCAAGGCCTCATTGGGTAGCTTACTTTTAAAAGCCTTGGTCGTTCTTCAAAAATATATATTTTAAAATAATATTACACCGTTAGTCATCACAATTACTTGCATTTTATTTAATTTTATACTAGTATTTTTAATAGGAGTATAAAATGTTATCATTAATTTTTTTTAATTGGTTGTATGGGTTTTTAAAGTTATACATCTATATGAAGATTTGAGATCAGAATACCATTGTTATGTTATTATAATTTGATAGTACTTCGACATTATCTTTGTAAAATTTTACACATTTTTAAGTAAGAAGTATCAGATGAATATCAAATGGCAAAAATTTCTTCAAAGTTGTGATTTGCTTGCAAAATCTGCTAATTGGTTTAGAGGAGCGATTTGCTCAACAAAGGCGTCAATTTGTTTAAGGAGTGATTCGCTCAGCTTTGCTAACACAAGTAAATCACTCACAAGAGCGAGTGAATCACTTACAAGAGTGAGTGAATCACTCAATCAAGGTACAAAATTGAAAATCCACACAAATTTTGAGGAAAGGCTCCTCAAAAGCGATATTTTTGGCATTTTGTGGCGCACTAAGCATTTTTTGATCTTTCTAAGCCTATTAGAGGCATGTAACATTTGGAAATGCAACATTTTGCTAAAGTTACCTTCAAATATTTACTTTAAGGAGTAATCATTTTTCACCCCAAATAAATCAAGGGTAAACTTTCACTATAATTAGGGGCCTAAGGCTCTCTTTGTAATGATCTTTTGACCATGAGAATTCAAAGCCACACTCTATGAAACCCACATTTTTCTTTGTACTCATGAAGTTGTAAGAAACTCGCAAGTCGTTATGCATTCCATTAGAGGCACCATCCTCATGGTTTGCCAAGTGTGTGGATGTCAGGTTCAGCCCTTCTAGCCCCTCTTGTCATTTGCTCGTCGATTTCATAATTAAAAAAATGGGTGTACATTGACGTTATTCAACTACTTGTGTTGATTGATTGCATGCACCTCACTATGGTGTAATACTTGTATTTTTTTTCATCTCTTGCACTATAAACTTCATGTATTTACTTTATGCATTTTAACTTATGCATTTATTTTTGTGTGTATTTAATTTCATGCAATTTATCTACTTAAAAGTCCAAACAAGGAAAGCAAGGAGTTGACCTTAATTTAAAGGTTGAGGGAAGCATGTGGCAAACCTTTCCAACCTTATTGAAACTCATATTTGGGAGACAACAATTAAAATAGAAGTCAATCCACTTCCCTAAATCAACATAGTTTTTGGTACTCCTAGTGGGACAAACTTCATTTTCATGTAATTTTCTCAATTTGCATGCTCGAAAATGCATATGTCATGGACAAAGTGATTGGCTCTAAATTGGGTAAATTTTTTGCCATGTTTAACTCAGGAAGCAATTTGCTTGTCAAAGCAAGCGATTCACTCAATTTTGAGCAAAGTTCTAGATTTTTGCAAAAGTGAGTGATTCGCTCAACACAACAAGCAAATCACTCAACTTAGCAAGCAAATGACTCTTTTTTTCCTATACTTTCAAAAAGCTAAAAATTGAGTTCTTTGCCTGATTTTTTAGATCTAAACCTAGTTTTGCTTAAAGTTTCATCTTTTTTTTGTACTTTTGTGTTTATATCTTACACGTACTTTATGTTAGGAGTTATTACATCATGCATAATATGAATGTAAGTTACTCAACACATGGTTTGTAAGGTTCACTAAGGGACAAGGGTGGTTGTAGGTTGTTATATCATATTTAGGCAACCATTGTATTTAAATACCCCTTCACTTTTATAATATAATCATCGAAGCTTTAAGTTCTAATGTATGGTATTAGAGCAAGTAGAAGGAAGAGAAAAACTCTCCTTTTGATCCTCTAGCTTCGAGATAGAGAAGCCAAAAGAGCACTCTATTTGAGAAAATAAGTTTAAGTTTGAAAAAATAAGTTTCAAGGGTAAAATTATCCTATATAAAATTGTTTAAAGAAAACCTCAAAAGGAGAGGTAATCATCACCGTGAAGCAAAATTCCATGGTAGATTCAAAGGTCTAGGGTAAAAAACCCCAACTAAAGACCAGAAAGGCAAAAGCCTTAAAGCATAAAAAATAATTTCAATCCCTTCTAAGACCAATAAGGCCATAAGCCTACAAGAAACAACAAGGTCAATTTTAGTAAGAAAGAAAATGGGCCATACATTTCCCCTGAAGAATTGCCACTTCGAAAGGCAGTAAGGAATCCATAGAAGCTCCTTAAAAGATACAAGAAGATTTAGGAAGCCATTGAAGCTTCACAAATAATTACAATAAATTCTTCAAGTAACATTAAGAGCTCACCAAACGTGAAGAATAAAATTCTTTCCAAGAAGCTATGAACACATTAGTAGAAGCATTAAAAGGCTATTAAAAACTTTCCAAATTGCAATGAGTTCATTATATTATACAAATAATTAATTTCCAAAGAGAATAAAACATTCTAAGATAACATGATCAAGTGTAGCAAAAGCTCAATTCAAGAGAAGCTTAGCTTCATAAAAGATTGCAAATCAAAATAGTAGACATTAGGTATTTTTTAAGAAGTCACAAGGAAAAAAAGTTTTAGTGAAACACAAGGAGAGTAATAAGTCCATAAAGAAACAAGTTTAACAGTTGTCCTTTTTCCAAAGGCGCTTCTACATAAGGCAATAAGAACAGAGAACAAAAAAATTTGGAATAGAACAAGAGAATTCTGAACAAAAAATTTACAAAGGTAAAAGAGCAGACTAGAAAAAAAATATTTCAAAGCATTGGTGTAAACATTCCAATTGGAATGACTAAGAAAAATGGACATTGCATGTACAAAAGAAACATCCAAAATATATAATCAAAATTAGAAAATCATGAGGTGCATGAGAAACTAAACTCCAAGCTAGTTTGACATTCACATTTGAACAAAAAAGTGTGAATACCTCATGAGAACAAAAATAGAAAAGTATTTAGGCAAAGCTCCCATATTTCAATAAATCAAACTATTTTTAAAGCCAAAAGAAATATATATATATACAAAGAGAAAAAATGATCTATAATATGGAAGGCAAAAGTAAGAACAATGATAATATGCTTTAAAGAATTGACCAAACAATAGAAAGCAAGAGAAAAATAAAGATAGTTACAAGGATTTATATTCCCTTATCAAAGGTATAAGATATTATAGCAGAAGCAAGGAAACATAGACAAAGACAACATAAAGCATCTCCAAACCCAGACACAAAAGACCTTGAATGCATCTAAAGGCACTCATTACTAGTTTCAAAAAAATTAAGAAATTATTTGGCACCAAAAGGGATTGTGAACAAATTTGAATGCATCAATACCTACTATCCAAGAAATAGCAATCCATCAGTATCCCCTACGTCATTATGTCACCATTATCGTAGCTCACGACAAAATAAAAGGATAAGTAATTATTCAAGAGATTTTTCGATGCCAATTCACATGAATTGATTCAATGTTTACATAAGATAGTCAAACACACCCAAATATTACAAGTCAAATGTCAAGAACCTTTCTTGGGATGACTCAAAAGAAGACATGTGAAAATATTGCTCAACATGAATGTGAATAAGACAAGTGAATAGTTGTAATAAGCACCAAGTTTTCATATACACAAAGGTCAACCTAGGCAAGACAAATCAAGAGGGAAAAAACAAATTGTCCCACATTGGTGGTGAAAAAGACAATTAGAAGGTACTAAATATTCTCTCTCTCATTACACAATTGTAAGCAAAAATAAGGGCTTATAATTTTTTTGAAGAAATAAAAAATATTTTAAGGAATATTCTTTAAAATATTGAAGTAGAAGAAAGAAACTTCATCATAATTCTTTTGCTTGGTGAGATATAATTTTTTTTGTAATTTGATGCAACTATCAAAACACAAGTATAGGTATATATATACTCATAAAAAAAAAAAAATCAAAGTAGATTTAGTAAAAGAAGAATATTTGAATTTTGTAAAAGTTTACTATGGCTAGTGGAGAATCAAAGATCTTATTGCTAGATTCCCAATTGTTGAAGGGAAATAACTATGCTACCTGGAAAATCAAACTGTGAATGCATCTTGAGTTTTAGGAAGTATGGCAAGTAGTAGATGAGACCATTACCCATCTTGAAGAAGCAAATGAAGACCAAATAAAGTTTGATAAGGTAGACAAAAAGGTAAGATTAATCATCATGTTCAAAGTAGCAAATGAAGTCCAAGCATACATTCAAGATTCAACCACGGCCAAAGATGCATGGGAGAAGCTAAAAATAGTCTTTGAAGCAAAAAATCAAAATCAAATTTTATTCCTCTAGAGCCAACTCCATTGTTTGAAGATGAAGAGTGGAGAAAAGCTAGAATTATTTATGAGTAGAATTGTAAAGGTATGAGCATTATTACAAGCATTGGGAACTTAGGTATTTGATGAAATATTAGTTCCAATTATTTTGAGATCTCTCCCATCAAAGTATTACTAAGCAAATACCAAGCTTTGAAAAGCTAGTGAACCTACTTCAAAGGAAGATGTATCACATTTAAAACAAGAATAAGAATAATTACCTTTTAAAAGGAAGTAGTCATTCAAAAAAGGCATAAGGAAAAATAAATCTCATCACTAGGAAAAACAATTATTAATGAATTCAGATTTGAAGCATCAAAAAACAAAAAGGACCATGCATTAGTTTTTTTAATGAGTTTACACAGGTTTTATGAGGAGTCTCGGTGCCCTCATACTGAGTGGGGTTTGAACCTTGGACCTAAGGAGCATGTATTAGTTGCACATGCTCAACTCAATGACATTCGGTACGTTGATTTAGAGTAATCAGACACATGATAGAATGAAAATATTGGTTTCAAAATCTAAAGTGTTCTAGACATGTAGGAAAATTTTCTCTTAGGGATGCCAAATCCTATGAAATAAAAGGCACAAGTGATATAAAATTATTATTTGTATCACACAAATGTAGAATCATAGAAGTCCTATATGTTCCAAGAATCACCAAAAATATACTCTTCGTCAATCAACTACTTGACCAAAACATAAAGGTCAAGTTTGCTAAGCAACACAAATCCAACGTATGCATCATTTGTGATAAAACCAAGAATTTTAAGATTACTGCATATGAAAAAGGAAAATGAAAGATGTTTGAACTTCACACAATTCATCATGACAACTTAGCATTAGTATTCAACTCCAATATATTTACATCACTTTGATACTGACGATATATGGTCATTTTATGGCATTACAAAATATGGTCAAAGATCTTCCTTCTTTATAGAATTCCACACAAATTTGTTCTTGATGCTTAGTTGAAAAGCAACATCAAGCTCCTTTTAAGACTACAAAATATTAGGCCAAGGCATCTCTTAATTTGATCCATATCGATTTGTGCATACCCATAGCTCCGAGTTATAATGGGTCTAGATATTTTGAACTCTTTGATCATACTCAAAAAAATATAGGTATATTTTTTGAACAAAGATGAAGCTTTCTTCTACTTTTAGAAATTTAAGGCCTAGGTAGAGACTTCCACAGGAACAAGGATCCATGTCCTTTGCTCAAATCAAGGGAGGAATTTACCAGCAATAAATTTTTAGCATTTCTAAAGGAATATGGAATTCAACGACAATTGAAAACTGCCTACTCACCACAAGTATTGTAGATCATAAAAATAAAAAAAATATGGAAATGGTATGAAGTATGTTGAAATATTTGCAACTTGGACACTCTTTTTGGGTAGAAGTAGTACATACAATAATTTACTTACACAATTGTGCTTCCTCTGCATCACTTGAACATATCACTTCAGAAGAAGCATGGACTAGACACAAACCATCAATATCTCATCTTCGATATTTTTATTGTATAATATATATGCATATACCAAAGGAGAAAATAATAAATTTGGATGAAAAATCTCAACAATGCATCCTACTAGGCTAAAATTATGAATCAAAATCCTATAGATTATTTGATCCAAATTCAAAGAAATTATGCATTAGTTGTGATATTGTCTTTAATGAAGAAGAAAAATCACATTCATCATCATCACAAGAATATTCATCTAACTCAGATCCAATAATGATTGAAAGTGATGAAGTTAATAATGAAGAATTTTTTAGTGATATTAATGATGAAGTAGATTTATCTACTCCACTACATCACACAAGGAGAATACTCAACCGGTACACTAGTACATTGAAAGCATATGGGATAGATGAAATCCCAAACACTTCTTCTACAAGATCAAGAACATGAAGTATGACTCACAATGCATAAAATATGGCTCTAATGAGTACAATTGATTCATCTATAGTACAAGAAGCCCTTCAATCTACTACTTGGAAAAATGCCATGCACACTGAATATCAAGCACTATTGAAAAACAAGACTTGGATTCTTGTTGGTCTTCCACCAAATAAAAAGGCTATTAGATGCAAATAGATTTTCAAAGTCAAATATAAATTAGATGACAATATTGATAAACACAAAATATGACTTGTAGCAAAGGGGTATGCAAAAAACGAAGGCATTGATTATGAAGAAAATTTTACCTCTATAGCGAAAATAAAATTTGTCCTCACTACACAATTTGGATGGAGAATTTATTAAATGGACGTGAAAAGTGCCTTTCTTAATGGGGACTTAAAAGAAAAAGTTTATGTGACTCAACCAAAAGGATTCATCTGGACAAGAAAAAAAGGTATTTAAATTAGTCAAATCTCTATAAGGTATCAAACAAGCTCCTTGGACATGGTATATAAAGATAGATGAACATTTTTGAAAGCATGATTTTAAAGAAACCTTTATGATCCAAGTTTGTATCACAAAGAACAAGGGGCGGAAGTTCTATTCATCAATGTGTATGTAGATGATTTATTATCACAGGAAGTTTTTGAAAGAATGATTATGGCCACAAAGAAATATTCAAAGAAATCTTTTGATATGACTGATATCAGGTTATTACAGTACTACCTAGAATTGGAGTTAAAGCAAAACCATCATCATATATTTGTTTTAAAAAGCAAATATGCCAATAATCTCCTTGAGAAATATCACATGTAATATTGCAAGCCTATAACAAACCCTATGGAATCATGGTCTACAACTCTTATGTTTTGATTTCTCTCCTCCAAAAAATGCAATGCTCTATTGGTAGTTAGTTGGGAGTCTCATCTACCTAACTTACACAAGACTAGATATCAGTTTTATAGTGAGTTATCTCTCACATTTCATGCAGGAACCAAAAATGACACATTGGAAGGTAGTAAAAATAGTTCTAAGATATATACAAGGCACTATTGCATATGATCTAGAATTCAAGAGGAGTGTTTAGTTCCTCTTAACAAGTTATACAAACATAGATTACATAGGTTGCATTGATGACCAAAATTCCACCTTTGGCTTTGTAATTGTATTATTTTTGGGACCTACACCTGTATCAGGGGGAAGAATAAACAACAAATTGTTGCTTGATATTCCACTAAAGCAAAATATCATGCAATAGAAGGAGCTATCTATGAAGCAATATGGTTAAAATATATATTAAGAAATATGGGAGTGTCACAAGGTAAACCTACAATCATGCACTGCAACAACCAAGGAGTACTAAAACTTATTCTTAATCCAGTATTCCATGAAAGGACCAAGCAACATCCACTTCATCCATAAAAAATTTCAACAATGGAACATCCAGTTCAAATTCTATCCTACTCAAGAGCAACATGCAAACATCTTCACAAAACCACTTGGACATGTTAAATTTAAATAATTATAAAGTTTTCTCTTCAAGCCAATAATGTAATAAGGGGTGTAATGTTAGGAGTTATTACATCATGTAAAATATGAATCTAAGTTACTCAACGCATGGTTTGTTAGGTTCACTAAGGGACAAGGGTAGTTATAGGTTGTTATGTCATATTTGGGCAACCATTGAATTTAAATACCCTTTCACTTGTTGGAGGTATTACATTAATTGATTACCTATATAAATATTTAGATTAGGGCGTGTTTATTATTTGAGTCAATAGTTTGTGTCAAGTTGTGCAGTGTGGATATATGTCATGTAATCAAGTGAGAGTTATTAGTATGAAGTGTCATGTGTGTAAGTGAATAGTTATGAGTGTGAGATGTCCTAAGTGTGAGTGAGAGTTATAAGTGTGATGTGTCAATTTTAGAAGCATGGAGTTATGTAATCATGAGAGACTTTGTCATTATGTAATATCTAATATTTATAATGGAAAGAAGGAAATATGAAGGTTGCATCTCTCGTGAGTTTGAGGAAAGCAAAGGTCAAGAGTCAAGTGCATGTGAAGAGTCTCATGTATCTATATATTGAAGACAAAGCTCTATGTTATGTAATTTCAAATGTATTGAAAGAGAATCAAAGAAGTATTACTTTATGCATGCTTTTGTAGATGCATGCTTAATCTGGTATTCCATATGCCTTCCTAGGGTTGAAAGATAAATTTATCTCCTATAGATACCTTATCTTATCTACTTTAAAAAAAATCTAGTTAATTAATTGCTTCCTTTCTCCTCTCTTCTTATATTATAATTCTTACATTTGTAGTTATAATACTTTTTTTTTATTGGTTGAAGGGGTTTTGAAAGGGCCATGAACCTTTTACAGCGAGAGACTCAAATGAGACAAGATCCATAAGAGAATAAAATTTGAATATTCCCACCTAATAAAGGTTACCACTTAGACAAGAAATTCAAAAATAACAACTCCCACCAAATCAAGGGATTCTCGCCCAAACAAGCAAAATTAAAACTTTGAAAAAAAAACCCTCCTCAAGGGGTCTCTCTAAGATGAGCACACAGGGCAGGGACCCTCCGCATAGGAAGGACCCATACAAATTACAACCAAAATTTATATTGGAGAAAGTCTCCATGCAAGAAAGACCCACGTAGGGGCAGGAAAGCCAACGAGATTCAAACAGGAGAAACACTTTCATGGAAAAGGAATTTCTTGCTTACAAAGAAAATTCACAACAAATTCATGCTCAAGAAAAAAAATAGAGTTTTCAACTCGATAGAAACAACACAAGCAACGAAAGCCCACATAGGAGGGTCTTTCAAAGGCTTGGAAGTTGGAACAACAACATGAGGAGGTCTCCATAGGCCACGAGATCTCCTTGTAAAAATAAAAGGAAAGCACAATCTAAAAATAGATGAACCCAAAAAATACCATGGCAATTATAAAACACAAAGTGTATCTAACCCAGAGATAGTCCTCAAGAACCCCTCCTCTATAGAAAACAAGCATGCACATGGCCTTCTCTCAAAGACAAAAAAAAACTGCAGACATGGCTCCTCGAATAATTAACTACAACAGATCAAAAAAAAATCCTAGCCCCACCAATATTCTGATCGAGAAGTAATCACCAGAAACCTTATACTATAGTTGAGCAAGAAAGCACAGGGTCCCCAATCCAAATACAAAAAAAATGTAGAGAAAGGTTTTTTCAGGGAACCCTTGAAATAGACAAGCACAAGACCTTCTAAAATCTAGAGCAAAAGCTCTAGAACCCACCACTGAAATCCCAACCCAGAAGTAGTTGTGATATCCTCTCTTTTGTAGACATTAAAAATGTGGTCCCCCATACAAAGACCATAAAATATGCAAAGAAAGAACCCCCAAGCCACTTCACACATTAGTCGAATAGAAAACCAAACCCACAATCGAAAGCTAGGATCAGAAGAAGGAAATAGAAAACCACCAATGCGGACAACGATGAAGCCTAAGGTCTCCTCTCCAAAGGCCCAAAAACCTGCAGGGAAGAGCTCCATAGAACCATCTTCCAAATCGAACAAAACCATAAGCCCTCCAACACCAACCCACGTTAAATAAAGAAACACCACATCCACCCGACCAGGTTGCAACCCCCATGGAGAAAATGAAAAGAACACTTCTTGGGAGACCCCAAGAAACAACAGAGAAGGCCCCAAAAACACACTAGGCACCAGGAAGAAAAGGGAAAGGCCTCACAGGCCTATAAATATAGGAAATCTACCGAGGAAATCCTCATATTTGGAGCTAGGAAGGGAGCAGGAAATTTAAAATGGTGACCTCCTACCTAGAGTGGGAGGTCTTCCCGCTCTCATAGTTGTAATATTTTAAATCCAATGAAAGGACATTTATTTTGGAAATATAATAAAAATTTAAGTATGTATATCATCTTTCTTAATCCATATCTTATTGTATATTTGGGGTCAAAATGACTCTGTATTTTGTAGTATTTTTTATTATTAATAGGTTAAGAAGGGGATTGAAAGGACCCCATCCCTTTTGCATAAAATTCCTTACAAGGAGATCATAAAAGGTGAATAAAATATGGTGCCAAGTCCATATGAACTATTAACAATCATTAAGAACCAAACTAAAGCACCTGATAATAAACATACATACTATACTGCAAATAACAAGAATAACCAGACAATAGTTGACTTTACAAACATAACAATCTACCACATATAGACTAGGACACCCATAACAGTTTACCCCAAGAGTTTAACCCCAAGATTTAGCTTCTTCCAATTGAAAGTGAACATCATTGGGCCAATTTGGCTTCCCTTAACCACAAATTCAACAAGTTGAAGTGGAAAATTATCTTCCTATACAATAATATCTTGAACCTCCACCCCCATGTTCACCAATAAATCTGCAGCTCCATTCCCCTCCTAATAAACATGCTTCAATTGAAGGTTGTGACAAGACTGTAAGATCTCTTTCATCCCTACAACCATATCTGCAATGCTCCAACCATTTTCATGTCTTCCTTTCAGGATATTTATAAGGTTTAGGGAGTCCCCTTCCACAATAATGTTTTTTTAATGAATTTCTTGGATTAACTTAGCCTCGATAAAAAAGGCCCAAGCCTCAGCAAAATGATTTGATTGGATAAATAGAGGTTCAACAAAGGCTTGCAAAATCATCCCCCTAGAATCCTTAAAAATTGCACCTGCACTAGCAGGCCCTAGGTTCCATTTCACAACACCATCCACATTCAGTTTGGTCCACCCATCTGGAGGGGGTTCTCCCTTAACTTCCAACCTTAAAGACCTCAAAAAATTCACACTCAAATTACAATAAACAACAATGGCTTCCTCAAGTCTAATTTTAGCTACCTCGGGAAAGGATAAGGTCTGAGTGTTCTCCATAATATTGATAATACAAAAAGCAACCACAAAAGCCTCTCTTTTCCTATTTTCAAAAGTCTTGTTATTCCTCTCATTCCATATTCCCCAAAGAAAATGGGGGAGACAAAACCTCTAGAGAACTTTCAATCTACCACTATTGAAAGGAGGATCCCACTGCACACATAAATCTCCTATAGTGGCTGGGAAGACCCAAGGAACATCAAAGGGTTCCAAAACCTTCTTTGAAATCTACCTAGCAAAGGAACATTTGAAAAAAAGATGATGAACCGATTCCAAATTCTATTCACATAAATAACATCTATTTATAATAGGGATGCCTCTTTTGTAAGTTGTCAATAGTTAAAATTCTATTTTAAGCCACCAACCATAAGAAGAAATTTATTTTAGGGATGAGCCCTTTAATCCATATTTTCCTCACTAGAAACCAACTTCTACCTTCTGTCTCAAGCAAATGGTATCCAGACTTAACAAAGTATTTTCCATTATTTTCCTCCTTCCAAATGATTGAATCATTGAAACGAGAGGACAATAGAGGATACAAATCAAGCCATATTTTTAAATTGATAATGTGGCCAGCCAATTTTGGGTCTAAATCTAGAGCAGATAAATCTTTCCATATTTTTTCACTATTTTTTGTTGTTATATAATCAACAACTTTGATACCAAAATGGAGGGATAGAGTAGGTTCCAATGCACTTACCTTTGGGTCCTTTGAAAGGGGAATGTTCTTTAGCCAACGATCTTTCCAAAATTTCACCTGATTGCCATATCCAATATGCCAGCGAAGCCCTTTACATAACAAATGTCTAATATCCACAAGATTGTTCAAAAATGAAGATTCAACTGGCAAGTCATTGGAGTATACAACTTTTTTTTCATTTCATAAATTCTTGGCTTTGAGGATCTTAACCCACTCAAACTAATCATTTTTCAATAATTTCCATCCTATCTTTCCCATCAAGGTTTCATTCATCCATTTTGCCCTTCTAAAGCCCAACCCTCCTACATCTTTAGTAGAACATATTTGATCCCAGACAACTAGGGCAAATTATCTTCTATTTTCTAATCCAGACTAGAGGAAGGATATTTGAATTTGCTTCATTTTAATCCTTATTTTAGTTGAAATCTTATTATTGAGTAAATATTTTTTATACATATACATATCCACCATGGGGATTGAACCGGGTCACATCACCGATAATGCAAGTGGCGTCCTTGCCGGTATACCACATCACGCAGATTTTAAAGACATAAAATAAATGAGAATACTCTATAAAGAAGACTTCACAAGCTAAGATTTACCTGCTGGGCTAAGAAGACTTCCTCTCCGACCTATTAATTTTTTTTCTAGTCTATCTAGAACTGGATTCCAAAGATGTGACTCCATCCTACCTTTGAACATAGGCATACCCAAATATGTGGTTGGGAGTTCTCCAATGTCACACCCAAATATCCTCGTGATCTTTATTTTCCTTCTAGCTAGGGTGTTGATAAAATAAACTTTACTTTTTAAGAAGTTCACTTTTGACCAATAACTTCTTCATAAGACACTAAAATGTTTTTAAACTCCTTAGCTTGAGAGGCATAGGAGTAGGAGATCAACAAAGTATCATCAACAAACTGTTGATGTGAAATAGGGTCTGATGTCGAAGCTGGTTTGAAACCATCTACTCACCCACTTTCTACTGAGCTCAAGTCTGTTATAACTTTGACCTACTTCACCTCATCCACTTAAAATTTACCTCCATATCTTCATTTGTGATTTTAATTCCTTTTGTATTGAAACTTGTACATTGTAGTTAATCATCCCTTATGTCATTTTTTCTTCTAATGGTAGATTTGAATGAATTGTATTGACCTTTGCAATTTGATCATGTACAGGTGTTTTTCTTGCCACTTTTTTAGAAGTGGAAAATCCTTGATTTGACTCAACTTCTACTATGAAACGATTTCCTTGTTTCATATTGAAGTTTGTTTTATGCCCAATTTCCTTCTCTTTCTCCATCATTTTATCTTTGTAATCTCTTACCATGTGCTTAGTCTCATAATATTTTCAATATTGGAATGTAATGTTTTCAATTCACTTGTTGATCTCATTCTCTTAATCCAAATTTAATCCTAATGTATTGCAATAAATATTTTAAAATAGCCATGGCAACACATATTCTGGTGTATGCAACATGCCTTCTCTCCCTAGTAGTTGGTCCCTCCAAGATGAACTCCCCTACAATATAGCCAATATTCTTTAAAACCTCTTTATTGATGAATTGATAAGGAAGTCCAAAAAGCCTAATCCACACCAAAAGAATTTTAATAGTCTCTGTCTTCACAAAAAAATATCACCACATGGTGTTGAATATAATGCATGTTTGCCCTTAAATCAAGGGCCACCATCCATTATTTTATCTCTTATTTTCTAATTGGGGAAGATAATAAGGAAAATTATTTTAAGAAGAAAATTTATGGCGTAATTTAAATTCAATCCCCACTTGCACTTGATCCAATTTTGAATCTTAGGAAAACTTGACTAGTATCCATAAAACTTATTAACCCTTTAGTTTTAAGAACCATTATATCATGCTCAATCATCTCGTCCTTGATAATCACTTATGGTATATTATATGTTACCTAAATAAAATTTGCCATATATTCTATTTTTCTCTTATTGCTAACTAGGGCATCCTTACTTCTAATAAGGACTTTTAAAAATAATGTTCTTGCCATACTAACTAGATTTTCTTCATGTCGATATTTTAGTATTTTATTTTTCTTAAAATCTAGAACAAAAATAAGTGATGCTCACTCTTGCTTGCACTTTGCTTCTACTTCATGTTCACACTTCATGACTCTCTCTTACTCCTACTTATTATAAAAAAATACATATATTAAAATCATTTAACTAAGAATTTTTTATTTGATATTTATTCTAGTTAAAGAATCTCAATAAATAAATACACATGACTAAGAGATGCATCCATCAAGTCATTGCTTACTTGTGTGTTCCCTTATAATTGCATCCACTAAATCATCTTTACTTGAGTGTTCTCTTTTTGTTTTTGGTTGAACACACTCACACACCCACTAAGTAGTTTGAACTTGGGTCTCTCTGATGATAATTCCAAAGACATACCAATGCAATGTGCTTTTTGAGACGTTCCCTTATATTTTCTATCAGCTTTGTCATGTATTTTTATTTTTGGAAAGGAGACTAGAATAGCCCTACCTAATCTAGTTAAGTTGCCCACTTAGATTTTGGGAAGATGTTAATTTACAAGCGAAAGAAAAATAATTGTTTTTAGTTGTTTGATAATCATTTTTATTTAAATTATTTTATTTAAATAATTATTTTTAATATTGTTCTTTGAAATTTTTAACAACAAAGGGTGAACGAAAATTTTTATATTGTAAAAGGATGGGATGTGTATCCCCTCTCTAGGCAGATAAAAACAAAACTAAATTTACGTCTTTATAAATTATAATCTTAATAACTCATTCAAAAAAAACTTTAATTATTTAATAATAATATAAAATATTATAATTTAAAAGTTTTAATAGTTTGATTTTTAATTATTTTAAAGTTATTTAATGGAGTGGTAGTTGGTTAGGACCTACCCAATTAAGGTTAAGTGGTCTATGGTTGGTATTTGTTTTTGCTTGAGAAAAAAAGCTTACATTTGGGTCCTTCATCCTTGATAAACACAACTCTTTTATAGATAGATAGATAGATAGGTAGGTAGGTAGGTAGGTATTAACGTGAACGAAAAGTTTAGAGTTTACAAACATATTCAATTCTCATCTCAATTAACATGCTATAATTAAATATCTACATCTTTTTTCACAAAAAATTGAACTTTTTATATTAATTTTTTTCATTTTTTTTGTAAATACAAATATTTAGTATTCTTTTTTTTACAATTTCCAGTTTTGTTCATCCATCCATCTAAGTGAAATCTTGATTAGTGATGGTCTTTGATGATGCCAAGCTGCCATTATGGCACTTGAATATCCATAATTGATATGTTGGCTTCATGCTTCCGTTGCTCTGCTATGATATTTTAAATAGTTGGTCATGTTGTTCCTTGATGCTACTACACTCCTTTGAAATCCAAAAACATTAACATTGTGTTTTTTGTTAAACATTTCCATACTTGGTGCTTTTTGACTCCATGTAGATCTAAAATATTGATGTCTTAAACCATGACTCCAAGGTTGTTGTCGCTCAAGGTGGTGTGGGTGTCGATATGTTACAACCTTAACTTAACATTTTATTTCATTTCATTCTTTAACAACTTATTTCTTCTTTTTAAATTATTCTTCCCAATATTCTCTTTTATACCTTTCCTTTGGTGCATCCTTGTGCACTTCTAACAAGGCTTCCTTGGACTTTATTGCTTCTTCTTTCATGAAATCTATTGTTGTTGCTACTATAAATTCAACTTTTGAGTTTTCTAATGGTTCTTCAACTTTTTCTATTGCCATAACTACTTACTTCTCTTTGGATCCTTGCTTTTTAATATTTTCTTTCTGAATACAACCATGAACTTGCACATTGTCATATGTATTTTTTCCTTCTATTATATCCTCTTTATTCATTTTTTTTTAGTTTTTTATGAAAAATTTTTATTTCTTTTTCATATCCTTTGATGATAACCTTCAAACTAGTTATTTTTTTATGGGTTCCACTAACTCAAGAATGCATGCTCCATTTCATCCTAGGTGAAATTCCTTTCCTTAGCAAGAATTGTCCACCAAGTCCACAATTAGTCATAGTCCTAAAATATATTTTAGTTTATTAGCTATATGCGTTGAAATAATAATATTTTTTTAATAAATATTTTTAATGGAACTAGGAGACTCTTATCTTAAGAAATGTTTTTAAAATATCTTTTAATTTATTGATTATATGGATTGAAAAGATAACCTTACTTTTAACTTTTTATTTATTTATTTATTTATAATTTTTTTGGATTTGGTTATTGTGAGAAACCCCTTATGACCGACATATAGGGTTGAGCAGTCTCCTTCCAACCATGACCCCTCCTAAAGTTGAGAGCTATACTTATCAATAGGGAATTTAACACAACCACCACATACCCACTCCCTCGCACTCGCCAATACCGCGGTTTGAACCTTGGACCTCCTGAAAAAGAGTCAAAGCCCGAATTGTTGTGTTGTCCCCCTAGGACACATGATAAATAATTTAAGAATTTTTAATTTGTTAAATATAAGATAATGAAATGAAATTATTTTAATTAGGATTATGAGACCAACACAATTTATTAGACTAAGGGTTTTTTTTTGG
This sequence comes from Wollemia nobilis, assembly GCA_028583015.1. Taxonomy (NCBI): domain Eukaryota; kingdom Viridiplantae; phylum Streptophyta; class Pinopsida; order Araucariales; family Araucariaceae; genus Wollemia; species Wollemia nobilis. Next base: position 11,292,704 of record JAQPPZ010000465.1, read on the forward strand.
AGTTAGACTAGGAGTTTTAAAACAAAATTGGGTATGGTGTACAACCCTACTCTCTTTTGGATTTAAAACCTTGGACCTACTATTCAAAGTTCAATAGTTTAACAACATTTAAGAAAAAAATGTTTAAATAAGTTAAAAAGCTCAACATCATCTTATCATCTTTTGAAGTATAATTCTTTTGATGTTGATTTTGATGAGAAGTTTTTCTATTTTTTTATTCCTAAATGTTCAAAAAGTTCCATTAGTGATTTTACTTTTATAATGTCCTCGTATGTAGTCTTAACGTCCTTGTAGGCTTCATATTCCATGACAAATTGTTTTGATGTCTATGGCATTTTCTTTCTAACCATACCTGGATAATACCATTAAAATAAAACGAATGAGTCCCCAAGGGCTAGGTGGATTGGTAAGATGTTGGACACTTACCAAGAGGAAGCCTAGGTTCAAACCTTTGGGACATGCCCAATTTTGGGTAAAGGTAGTAGTTTGACCTGAGTCTGCTGAGGGTGTGCTTATTTGATGACAACGATACCAACCCCGAGTCATTGGGGGCCTCCCTCACTCTGGATCGTGTTTACTGAGGCGAGATAGGGGTTATAGTGGTAACACCATGATTTGACACTACAATGGGAGGTAATGTGACTTGACCCTGTGACCAATTGTTTAAAAAGAAAAGGCTGTCCAACGGGACAGTGTAACATTTCAGGCTTTGGCTCTTTTTTAGGAGGTCCAAGGTTCAAACCACAACATAGCAAGTGTGTGAGGGGGTGGCTGTGTGGTGGTTGTGTGTTAAATTCTCTATTGATAAACATAGCTTTAAGGAGACTACTCACCCCTTTCTATTGATGATAAAGGTTTCTCACGCTGACCAAACCCATATATATAATACATTATTATTTTTATAAATATTAAAAAATAAAATATTTTTTTAATATTTATAAGATTAAAAGTTATTGTTTACTCTTACATAATTAAAACCTTAACTCAGAATTTCAAAGTAACCCTTAACAAGGCTATACAAATTACTTAGATAGCACCTACTTCTATATTTTAATCAGGGTAATTAAATCCAAGTGAAAGATTACGCCAGAAAAATTGCATACCCCGCTCCGTAAATTTTCTGCTTGTTAGTACGGGATGTGACGTCCTTGTCTCCAATGACTTTATATTGAAAAAACCTGGAATATAGGACAGAACACTAGTTTTCTCTCACACTCCATGACGTTGCTGTCTGTGCGGCTGGAGAATTCAATGTTTAACCAAAACCGTCCCACCTAGGGAAACAGTCACGAACATCTCTTTGGACATGGTCACGTGTAACCGCATTGGATACGCTCAGGAGTCCACACGACCACTCCTTTGAGATAAACCCTAAAATTCGGCCCAATGGCGGCAAGGAAATCAAGCAATGGGGTCCAATTCACTCCGCGGTTCTGACAAACACTTTTTTTTTTTTCCATGGCGGTTAAATATCTTAGATAGACACGGAGTAATGAGTGGCCCACTTCGTCTCTATCTCCGCTGCTAAATTTTCTGACATGGGCCGGACAAACTCCGTGCAATGTGATGATTGGTGTTCGGTTTACGCAGTCAAGAACGTGCAGTAGGAAAGTTGTGTCGTCTATAAAATAAGGCCATGCGAAAGAAAGGAGTCGAGGGATTCGCAGATGATACCCAACTTCTGGTTTGGTGTTGAGAATGGATCGGATGGGGATGAGGATGGAGAGGTTGTCGAAATGTGTTACCAATATTAATACTGATAGGAGAGAGAGCTGTGAAGATCTGAGGCTGGTGAGGAGACTAGGCCAAGGCAATCTGAGTAGCGTCTTCCTCGCCGTCTACCGTGGCACTAACAAGCCCATTGCTGTGAAAGTGACGAACAAGAAGGCTTATAAAATGGCTGCCACCGAGAAGGAGATACTGTCATCTCTGGATCACCCTTTCCTCCCTTCCTTGCTTACCCACTTTGAGTCGGAGAATCATACTTTCCTGGCCATGAAATATTGTTCTGGAGGAGATATGAACCTTTTGAGACATAAGCAGCCCAAGAAGACGTTCTCTGAATCTACTATAAGGTGAACCATTCGATTCTCTCTCTTTGGATTGCATTGATTTAGTTTATAGCTTGTGTTCCACTTGTCTACCCGCTGATAATCCTTCTTGGATCTGTTTGGATCTGTTTGTATCAATCTGTGTTTGTTGATTTTAATAACATGGAGTTTGGGCATGCTTTCTAGCCAGTTAATGTGATAGTGCAAGTCTAATAGCATTTCCATGATTAGAATTTTCATTCCACTTTAATATCTATCTACCTAGTATTCGTCTTGCATGAGGAAATCCTGAATCCTCTCTCGTTTCTTACATCTTTGTATGTGTTTTGTTACGAAATATTTAGTTTAAGGAGATTGGTGATGGATCGCTTCTTGTTTTCACTTGCATTATCGATAATGTGATCTGGGTTCAATTCCTATGACGGATATTTATAAGAAGTATTATATAGTAGTAGTATGTTACCTTTGTTTGTAGGATATATGAATGAAATTGTTTAAATCTTGAGAGATTGGGATGGTGGCAGGTTCTACGCGGCGGAGGTGGTTGTAGCATTGGAATATTTGCATGAGCAGGGAATAGTTTATCGAGACCTGAAGCCAGAGAACATCCTGGTCCAAGAGAGCGGCCACATAATGCTCACCGATTTTGATCTGTCGGTGCGCCTCATGTCAGAGGAGGAGAGCCAGACCCAGAGCCAGAGCCATTCGTTTGTGGGAACGGTTGAATATATTGCACCAGAGGTGTTATGGGGTAAGGCCCACAGCTTCCCTGTGGATTGGTGGTCATTGGGGGTGTTTTTGTACGAAATGAGTCACGGAAAGACTCCATTCCGAGGGTCAAGCAGAAAGGACACCTTCGTCAATATTTTGTGCAAGGAGCCAACCTTCGCCTTTCCCCCCTCCTCCTCCTCCTCACCCCTCCACGATCTCATCAGCAAACTGCTTGCCAAAGAGCCGTCAGAGAGGCTGGGGCTCCACCAGGTGAAGGCTCACCCATTCTTCCGTGGCCTCAGATGGGACCACCTCGAGTTTGTTTCCCGCCCTCCTTTCGTGCCACCCCTTTATCCACAAGATGTCGTGTATATGGATGACATGCCAACCGCTATGAGCTGTAGCTCCGACGCCTCCGCCACAGAGGCTTGCACCACTGAATCTGACGACTGGCCAGAAGATATCGCCGCTTTTCAAGATTTTTAATAGCTTCGTCGAAATGTGATAGTTTTTTTTGTAATTATATGTTAAATTTCTTAGTGGTAAGTTTAACTAAGCTTGAATTCAAACCACCAGCAGGTTAAATTCAGCTTCACCCTTTTTTTTTCCAATTGTTCTGCGGTTCTCCGTCATTTTTTTTAGAGTGCTCTGAGCTTGTGGAATAAATAAATCAATTGTAGTAGACAGGCTACGTTGTGCTTTCAACTTCCAACTTAAGTTTAGCGTAAGGATGACGGCCATACGTGAGCATTATCCACGGAACTTACCGGGAAATTGCCGGGCTGTATCTTTTTCTGTGATCGGAATTTGACTTGACTGTGCTTTGGGTTTTGTGGAAAAAGGAGACCCAAATGGCCAAATACCATCCACAGCACAGTTTGATGATATCTAGCATTTTGTGTGGATCAGGCTCTTCGCTGCAGAGCCATCAGCCAGGGAAACAGAAAAAAATCAATTATAAAAGACAAGCAATCCACGTTGTTAAATCTATTTCTGCCACCGTAGTCGTAGCACAAGTCACTCCTGAGATTGTAACTCCTGCACTGTTTGTTTTATTGAAAACTTCTGGAATATTATTTCTCGACTGTAGTAACAATTTTCTCATTGAATATTTACCCCCAAACCCTCATTTTTTCTTTATCAAGATAAACAGAAAAACAATCCTATACTAGTGGTTGCTTTAATTTCCCTTTTTCCTTCCCTCTCAACATTATTTTTTTTTTTTTTACATAATAGAATCTATAATATTCTTTTATTTTTATTATCAATTAAATTTTTTTAAAATTATCATTATAAGTCTTACTTCTTCTCGATAAAATAATAAAAATTTAAAACTCCTTTTAACTTAAAACACAAACTACCAACTTAAAACACAAATTACTAAACTATCAACTTAAAACACAAATTACCAAGCTAAAACCACAAACCTCTTTGGAAAAATTAAAAACTCTTAACTACCTGGTGCAACATTATTAAAAGCATATGTACACCATAAGGGAAAAAATAAGAAGTTGGAGTTAGAAAATTTAAAATTTAAAATTTGTTTCATTGCATTGTGCAGTATTTTATTCGTCAATATTCTTGTTTTCCATTCTTTATTAGAAGAAGAATATCCTTGCATTATATAAAGCAACGTCATATTTTTTAATTCTTTGGTGTTGTTTACGAGGGATTTTTCATCTTGTTAATATTTGTGTGGGGTAGTTGATTCTCTTGCTTTCTAATCGATTCATACCGGTTTATGTGATATTGTTTTCATACAAGCTATTTATTTCCAATGGCATATTTTTATATTAAAACTTTGTTCTACTTTAATACCTTTTCTTCTATCTTATTTTATTTAAGTTCCATATTTATTTATTTTTATTTTTATTTTTTTTTGGTAAAACTTTTAAACTAATAATGAAAATTAAATTATAATTTTTTTAAATTATTTAATATATATTTTTTCAATTGATTATATGGGATTGAAATGGGCTCCACCCTTATTACTCATCACATAGTGGTAAATATTATCCATATATCACCTGATAAGATTTGAAGTTGATCTCCTCTTTAAATATTGAGGAATTTAATAGGGTGAGCTAATGCCACTTGATTTTTAATATATATTTTATTTGGTTAGTATGAGAAACCCATACAACCAATACAAGATTCGAATCCCATTTGATAGTATTGTGTAAATTCTTTTTTCAGTTCGTTAAGTGGGATTGTAACTAACCCATCCGTATTATATCGTCACCATATAATGGTATTACAATAATTTGACTATATCACTTGCAAGATTTGAATCTAATATTTTCCTTGAAAGTTGATAAATTATATGGGTTGAATTAATATCATTTGAATGTCCCGAGGCGGGAGCAAGAGAACTCCCGCTATGGGCAGGAGGTCACCTCTTCATCTTCTTGCTCCCTCTTTGGCTCTTCCTAGGGCTCTCGGGCAGGTATCTTGGTTTGATGTGGTTTTCCAAGCAGATCTCGTAGTTCTCCTAGGGTTTTTGGCCCTTTTTGCCACTGCTTGGTGCCTAGAGGGTATCCAAACATTTTTTTTGCTTCTTCCTGAGGTGTTCCAGGTAAGAGGAGGCAAATCTTATTTTCTTCTAGCGGATTTGGAGCACGCTTAGGATATGCCCCGGTGCGGGAGCAAGAGACCTCCCATTATGGGCGGGAGGTCACCTCTTCATCTTCTTGCTCCCTCCTCGGCTCTTCCTAGGGTTCTCTAGCGGATCTATTACCGTGATGTGGTTTTCCAGACATATCTCCTAGTTTCGTAGGGTTTATTGCCCTTTTTGCCATTGTTTAGTGCCTAGAGGGTCTCAAAGGCCTTCTTTGCTTCTTCTTGAGGTGTTCCAAGAAGTCTTCTTGGGTGATGCTGCGTGATCGGACAAACCTGGTTTGTGGTCTCGGTGTGGGGGTTGGCTTTGCTTCAGAGTGGGATCCAGTTTCTTTTGTTTTGCTTCTCGAGATGGTCATTCGCTGGTTTCTAGGCTTGGGGGAGGCACTAACTGTTCTCAGCTGAGTATTTCTCATGGTTTGCATTTTGTGGTTGGTGGCTTAGGGTTTTTGGTGGCTTTGTTTCGCTTGTTCTACTTGCCAAGATGGCCTTTCACTGGTTTATGGGCTTGGGGGAGACCCCTTTTGTTCCTAGTTGAGAGATTCCCATTGTTTGCGGTTCGTGGTTGACATTTCAGGGTTTTCGACGGATGTATTTCTTTGTTCTTCTTGCAAGGGCGGTCACTCACTACCTTTTATGGGCTTGGGGATACCTCAGATTTACAATTGAGTGTTTCTCATGGTTGGCATTTCGAGGCTCGTGTCTAGGGGTTTCTACTAGATTCCTTCTCATATTTTCTTGGTCTTGAGGGGGACCATGTATGGCAGAAGGATTTCGTGGTTTCTCCGCTAGTGGTAGGGTTAGGGTTTCTTGTTGATCTGGGCATCCTCCTTCCATGGTTTGTCGTCGACTGTGCTTCACCTTCTTCTCTAGGAGTTCGCATGAGGGATTTTATGGATGGTCCGGTTTGGTTTGCGGATGGACTTGAGCTAATTTGCGGATGGCCCTATGTTGGTTTTTGGATAGTCCATGTTCCTTTATGGATGGTCCTATTTCGTTTGCGGATGGTCCCGTGTGGTTTTTTATTGGTCATGTTTCCTCTGTGTATGGTCTTGTTTCGGTTGGTAGATGGTCATGTTTCATCTTTGTAGGTGGTCTTGTTTTGTCTGCGGACAATCCTGATTCATTTGTGGTTGGTCTTCTAAGTCTGAGGTTTTCTCCTGTGTGGGAAAACCCCTTTCTTTTGGGTGTGAGATTTTTTTCCTTTACGAAAAAACCCTTTTTTTGTGTTTACCTTTGAGGTTTTTCCTGCTGCCCCTGCAAGGGCTTCTCTTCTCATTTGGTGTGGCATTCTCTCTTGCTCCTGCGTGGGCTTCTCTTTCTCTGTTTTAGTTGTTTTTCTCCAATAGCCCACAAAGAGTCTATTTCTTCAGCTATTTTGTGGTTGGGATCTCTTCTCCCAACCTTCTCCTTTTGTAAAAGGTTATGATATCCTTTCAAAACCCCTTTTTACCAATAAAAAAAAAAATTAATATCATTTGATACTATTATGTAAATTATTGTTTTACATAGTTTTTTTAATATTTATTATGAAATTATGATATTGTTTTTTAAACTAGTTTGGGAAACATTTTCATAATATAATTAGACTTCTTTTTTGTGATTTAAAAAATGGTTCTACATAAATTAATCATAATTGTTGTCAAAATATATCTTAACAAGGAAGCAATTCATATTATACAATACATGATTTTAAGACTTCATAAGTAATTTTTGTTAAACAATCGAGGGATCTATAGGGCCCCCTTCCAAAATGGTAAAAATCCATATACAAGCATCAAAAGCAAAAAACAATTATCGAACATCATGCACTACTACCACATAATACAAATAAACCTTATCATAAAGACCAATATTAACGTGGAACAAAATTCCAATCATGGAATATGCCACTATACTTGCATCATCATATTAATCAATTAGAAAGCAAGAGGGCAAACCCCCCACACACATCCCCGAACTCGATGTTAATAGAGGTGAGGAATCCCATAGAGTGGGACCAAGGATTGAGCCATGAGAACACAAAACCAACCAACTTCAAGCTCCATCCTACAACAAGGACATCAAAAAATTTAAGCCACAAGGGCATTAAAACCAACTAGCATCAAGCATTGAGTGAGATCTTTGTGACATCATTAGTTGCTAAACTATTTGTACTAGGAAAGTGGCTAAAGCTTAAGGTTTTAATTAATTGGAAGTGGGCACGAAAATCTACTCTCATTGGCTACTTTATCACAAAAGAATTACATTCGTAAATAGTATGGACTAATTCAAATTTAATACTAATTTTAACCATTTGAAAATATTTCAATAGGGAAACAAGCCTCCAATGGTTCATTTATTCCTTCTTAAATATATTCACTATAACCTATGAGTCACTTTTTGAAATAATATCATTGAAGCCTTCTTATTTAGTTATTTGGAGCCTTATAATAATATTAAGGTCCTTAATATAATTTTGTGTTGGAGGAATGGTTAAGGCAAACGTATAGAGCATCCTTCCATCATGGTTTCAAAATACTCCCCCACACCCTACGGGGCCTAGGTTATCCAGAGATTCTTATGAAACTTAAATTTGATTTATGCCTTCAAGGGATGGAGATAATTTTACAAGGCTTCTCATAATCCTTTTTGTATTGAGCCTATTATCAGATATGATGCAAATGAGAGGTCATAATACTAAATAAGTAAGGAGCCTACCCCTAAGGAACAACTTACAAGAAATATTCTTACTCTTGACCACTTTACTAATAACAATATTCAATGGGCTCAAGAATCTTCCAAGACTCCACTTTTACCCCTAAATATTCTTTTATTTCTCTCCTTCATAATGGCCAGGAGATCAATGCATGATATTGACTCCAAATTAATTCTCTTCCCCCACTAAATTTCCCCTTTGAGATGTGTAGCAACATGACAAAATTTGGAGGAAAAATCCAAAGCATACTAAATTTGCTAATGAACTAAGTTTAAACATTCCATATAAAAGGACAAATAATTAATAGATGTAAAGAATTATCCTCAATAGAATTACAGAACAAATATAAAAGGATAAAAAAATATCTTTCAGTAAATTTTATCAAATGTCAGTGCTCTACGTCTTACGTATAAACAAAATAAAACCATAATTTTAAGAATTTATAGTTCTAGATGCCCTTTAAAGGAAACATTGACCTCACATTATTTCAAATAACTATTTGTAACCAACACTAGCTAAGTAGGAACCATTGTCTACTCTTATCCAAACAAGTTTACCTGCTTTCAAAAGTAGAGTCTAGTAAATCAATCTAACTTGATCCCATAGAATTTATACCCCAACAACATCAATATCAACTGCATGTCTTTGGTTAGGTTCCAACTTGGAAGACCACCATGGTTCAAATAGAGAGAGTACTAATTTTCCAATATTATTCCCCAAGAAAATAAGAGTTTTTATTTTACGACCCCTAGTCAAGGTTATTTTGCCAAAGAAAGTTTTCATGTCCATTAATTTTTCCAAAACTTATTTGACTTACTATCACCCACCACCCATTTCAAATTATTAAAAAATTATATCTTCTATAAAACATAAAATTCTAAAATTTGGAACCTCAAGGGGGATTTGTTGTAGAGAAAATATGCATTGGGTCAATGTTATTTGTATATTTACTTCTTAAGACTTGACTCCATAATCCCTTTTCATTCTTAAAACACCTTCACACTAGCTTCAATCCCAAATCCATTTTAAATACCTCAAACTTGTTTTAACCCTAGATATTCTTTGGGGTTTACATATATAAATATCTTACCAACTCACCAATTCAAACTTGTGAGTTGTTATGTTTCCCTTCCACAAGAATGACCAGTAAAAAGTGATTATATCCTTCATTATACCTATAGGCACTTGCAAGATGAATAAGAGATACAGTGGCATTGCTTGTAAAGTTGATATATTTAGGAGAATCTTCCTTGTAAAAGTTAAGGATTTGCTTTTCTAAGAGTTGATAAGATCTCAGATTCTTCCATAATGTTACCATAATGAATTCACCACCCTTTTTGAATGAGGTAAACTCTAACATAAGTACTTGGTAAGGTTCATAACTAGAACCCAAAATCTCTCACTACCACATCTTGCTTAACAAATGGGACATTAAGAAAGAAAAAGTTTAAATTTTTATTATAATTTCTTATCCTAATGCTCTTTAAGTATGTTTGAAAAGATCCCTCATATTTCTAACCTCCCAAAGGGATGCATCACCAAAAATAAGAGTATAATTAACAAAATACAAATATTTAAGAAAACTAAATTAGAAGTGATCTTAAATCCCTTGATGTCTTTTTGAGCCCTTACATCTATTAGTGATCGACATAAATTTTCAACAAAATTAATGAACACAAAAGGTGAAAGGGTCCCCTAGTCACAATCCTCGTGTTAGGTACCCCATGATAAGTATTTAATATTATAATATTATATTAGATGTAGTTATCCCACATGTATGGATAAGTGGGAGTGGTAGGTAGTTGAGCATTATAAATATGGGAAAAAACTCATAGAGAGGATATGAAGAGAAAAATATTGTAATTTTATATTATAATATTAAATACTTATCATGGGGTTATCCCACATGTATGGATAAGTGGAAGTGGTAGGTAGTTGAGCATTCTAAATATGGGAAAAAACTCATAGAGAGGATATGAAGAGAAGAATATTGTAATATTAGGATCTTATATTGAGATATTGTAAGGAGTGTCTTCCTTCCAATAAGGAGCATTGTATGGTGTTGCCCTATCTCAAGGATTTGATTATATTTTTGGATAAATTGGAATTATATTTGTGTTTCATTATAAAATTGTTATTGTGCTTACAATTTGTAGATGAATGCTATTATTTCAATAAATATGAATAATATTTTTGTAATAAGAAAGTATTTCCAAGGTCGTGTTTCATTGCAAAAGCTTCAATACCAAAGGATATTCCAGGGCCAAGTTCAATTGCAAAAGTTTCAATGCCTAATAAGCACCTGTATTAAGCTAATAACCTCTTGAAGAATCGAGTGTAAGTCCTGATCGCTTAACTAGGGGAAGTACTTGGGCTAATAATTTCCCTAAAACTCATTATGAGGAGTACCTTAGGAACCCCAGAGTAACTAGTTTGAGTGTGTCGCCAGTGAAAAGGATCAACGACCCCACACCTTGTTAGTAGTATTTTTACCTTATGAGAGTATACAAAGAGCTATCATTTAGAGGTAAAATTGTGGTTGGTTTCTCATCAATTATTTCCTAGAGAAATATTATTGGTAATCATAGAACAATACTCACTTAGACAACCTTTGTGGTTGGTGAGATTTTCCTTAAGCCACTAAGAAGACAAAGTCTAGGGCCAATTTCATTGCCAGGATTTTCATAGAAGTGTCATACAACCATTAACAATAGCTTCATTAAGAGTCTCTACACAGTTTCCACAATCTACAACAACTTCATAACTTAAACAGAGCAGACAATTTGTAGTCTACTAGCAATCTAAAAGTGGCAATTAGAAAAATAGAGAGATTGAGAAGTCTACAGTTTGGTCACAATAAAAATAATAATTTGTAGAGCAAGTTGTTATTAGTATTAAAAAAATAAGTCTATAGAGTAGCGGTTGCAGTTTGGTAGTTGTGCCAAAATACTTAGTCCATAATTTGGTAGTAGTTAAAAAAAGGAGAAAAGTTCATAGAACAAGTTGCTATCAATATTTACAAAAAAGGTCTACAAAGGAGGTCTTTATCAATTGCTAGTTTGAGTGTAGAAATACCCAGTTCAAAGTTGGGTAGTGTTTTGCAAAAAAAACATCTATAGAGTAGGTTTTTCTCAGTTTCTAGAAGTTCATAGTTAATAGTTGTTGAGCGCAAAAAATAAAATAAAAAGAAGAAGAAAAAAGAGTCTATAGAGTAGCAACTTGTAGTTTGGTGGTAGTTTGAAGAGTAGCAGTCACAGTTTGGTAGTAGTGCCAGAATACTCAATATGCAATTTGGTAGCAATTAAAAAAATGGATCTATAGTTTGGTAACAGTTTGGAAAAATTAAAAAGTCCACAACTTGGTAGCCATCTGAAAGTGGTAGTTCATTTGAAAATAAAATATTTGTAGTTTGGAATAGTTTGAAAAATAAAATCTGCAATTTGGAACAGTTTGAAAAAAAATCTAAGTTTTGAATTTGTTTTGGGGGATTTGAGTTCATGGAGTTGCCAATATTCATTGGAAAAAAAGATATTGATGTTCAAAAATGGTGGATGAAATTTAAATCTCTATATTTTTATGATGATTATTAAAAATCCTAAATGGGAAAATTTTTAGACAAATAAGCTCTTTCGTGGTGGGTAAGTTTTATTAAGAAAAATCAAAATTATACTTGGGACAAAATGGAGCAGGCATTTTTATTCAGTGGGAACCATATAATGAGATATCTAGTTTGAAGGTCACCATCAAAGGTTATGTAGAAGAAACAAATAGCCCTAAAATGGAACAAAGGGAAATTCAAAGAGAGTTAATTTGTGAGAAATTAGCAAAAGGAAATGACAATGATGATAGTGTGTAGACAAAAGGAAGTACAACTTGGATATCAGAGGAGTCAAAAAATGTGCAAAAGGATCTATGTGCACCATAATGCATAGAAGAAATAAAAAAAATAAATAGACAGACTAAACACTATGTAGAAAAAATAAACAAGTAGATAATTTGCAAAAAAAATACAAAAGAAAAAAAAGGATGATAGTATACAAATTGAAGGAAGCACCAAATGTGTATTTTTTTTAATTATAAATTTTTTTTATAGAAAAGGTAAACAAGATTTAGGAGGAATGTGAAAAAATGAGCAAAGAGAACATTCTAGAAGTAAAAAATACAAATGGCAATATGCAAGTTGAAAGAACCACATCATTAGTATTAAGATAAACCAAAGAGTGATAAGAGGGATTTGTTCAATTTAAAAATTTATATTTTTAGGTTAATGGTTGCATCCAAAAAGAAAATGTTATTATTTCTATAAACCCTAGTAGTAGATACAATGTCATTAATATGTCTTTGTCTAAGAGGTTGCAGGTTCAAGCAAAGAAAATCAAAGACATACAACTTGAGGGTATAAATATTCAAAATTTTGAAGATTTGAAGATCATTGTGGAGAAATATATTTTACATTAAAAATTTTATGCTATTGAGATGGATGATGTAGACATTGTTCTTGGTTATCCTTGGTTAAATTCTTTGGGTATTGTTAATATTAATGTACAAAAGAAGTTCATGAAGTTTTGGTACAAGAAAAAGAAAATAACAATACAAGATATTTCTTAGTGTAAGAAGCAAGAATCCAAGGAAAAACAAGTAGTTATAGTAGGGGAACAAGTGGAGAAACCAATAGAAGAATCAAAAGTTGAATATACAAAAAAAATAATAACATGGAAAAATAGCAACAAAGATCCAAGAAATAATTTTTTTTTTTTTGTGGAAAACATCCCAGAAGGGATGCCACTTTCGGGTAAGACTCAAGGAGGCAGGGGTATCTAAGATCCAAGAAATTATGTCAAAGATAAAAATAACTCTATTTTTTTTTTTAAAAGAACTTGAAATAGAGGTGAAGGAAGAGGCAGTAGCAAAAATCAAAGAAGAAGCAAATGCAGAGTCTAAAGACCAACCAAAATATGGGAGCATGATAGAGGGACATAATAGAAAATAATAAAACACTTAACAATCAAAGCTAACAAAACATCAAGTTAAGGTTGCAACATATTGCCACCTTCACCACCGGGACTACCAACAATCTTGGGGGCATGGCTTAAGGCAACAATGTTATGGTTATACCTAGGATCAGAAGAGCACCAACTATGGCAGTGTTTGGAAAAGAAAGCATAGTGACTCTAATTTTTAGAGTGGTGTAGTAGCATCAATGAACAAATGGACCTAGCATTTGAGTTACCATAGTAGAGCAGTATAAGCATGGAGTCAACAAAGCAATCTTGGATACTCAGGTGGCAAAAACAAGAATGGATAAAAAAGAGTGATATTTATTGCCAACAGAAATATGCCTCCAACATATGGAACCAAAGGATCACTTCCAAAAATTCAAATGACAGAAGGGCATATCAACATTAGCAAAGACCACCATCAATCAAAGTTTCACTAGGATGGATGGATGAACAAGATCGATACCAATTCATAATAAGTCTTAGAAGATCATATTGTTTAGTCTCTTCTTATATTTTAAGGATTAAATATTTTGTAAAGGGGACGAAATTTTAGGAACCCAAGACAAGTATTTACTATTATTATAATGTATAAATGTTATAATATTATATTAGATGTAATTATCCCACATGTATGGATAAGTGGGAGTGGTAGGTAGTTGGGCATTATAAATATGGGCAAAGACTCATAGAGAGGATATGAAGAGAAGAATATTGTATTGTTAGGATCTCATATTGAGATATTGTAAGGAGTGGCTTCCTTCCAATAAGGAGTATTATATGTTAGTGCCCTACCTCAAGGGTTTGATTATGTTTTTGAATACATTGGAGTAATATCTATTTTTTTATTATAAGATTGTTATTGTGCTTAATATTTGCAAATGAATATTTATATTTCAATAAATGTGAATAATATTTCTGTAATAAGAAAGCAGGTTCATAACACCTCTTGCCCCTCTATAGAAGCCACATAGTAAACCATTAACCTTGAAATATAGAAGCTCAAGGTGCAAGGGAATTCCTCAATTGAGTGGGTCCATTCTAGTAAGAAACCCAATTCAAGTAGAATTTTCAATAAGAATCCCAAATTAACTCTATCTTAGGGCTTGCTAATGTCCAATTTCAACATCATATCTTCTTTCTTATTAGATATTAAAGAGTGAGTTAACTCATGGGTAAGATTAACACCATTAAGGATCCATCTATTTGCATTTTATCCAAGCCAATGAAGCTAAGAGAATGCATAATTAATTTTTACATTGTATTTCATAAGGGCAATAGGTCAATAATATACCATCCTCTCACAATCATCCTTTCTAGAATAAGGGTGATCAAGGTTGATTCAATTCCTTCACAATTATTTTCAACCACCTATATTCTTCAACTATTTCCATAAGAACTTTGCTCATTGTAATCCAAAATTCTTAGAAAAAAACCTCTAGGAAAACTTTCTAGACTTGTTCGTGTCATTTCCCATTCAAAATATTGTTGTTCTTATCTCTTATTCTAAGAAAATATTAAAAAAATATATTTTGATCTTTGATCAATTACTCTTAATATCAAATGAAAGATCTTTGCTTGAGCCTCTTAATCAACCCACTGTGTAGAGAACAAATTATGGAATTACCCCACTGCTTTGAATATAATATCACTTAGATTATAATCTATAGATCCATATCCTTTGGTATATGAGTGAATAAATTTGAAATTCCTTCTTTACATGGTGACCCTAAAGGGGTGATTTTGTTCCTTTATTTTAACCAAAATTTGTAGGTTTTTGCCTCTAAAATATTTCTCCCTTGGAATATAAATCATTAAAGTGGATTAACAAATCTTAAATTAAGATTCAAGCCATTCAATTGGATTTCAGCCTAAAAGATCAATATCTAATTATTAGAAAGCTAAATGATGAATAATTGAATATTGTTAAGCTTTACAATCAAGTTTATAGACCATGTTATTATGAACATATATTAATAGTTCTTAGATTATAGTCATATCAAATAATGACAATGATAATTAATTTTAATATCATTAAGAAAAACTTGTCTAGAATGATCTATTAAAGGTTCTTTATCTAAAATTTATTTTAAAAACAAGTGAGCTTTACAGTATATTCCAAGCACAAAATTCTAAGTGATTAAGCTTTAGAATGATAAATACATTTTGTGCTTTAAGTCATCAAAATTTAATTTAAGTACAAATTTTCTATAGTATGTTATATCTTTTGTAAATCAATATGAGTTTTATTAAGAACATCATACGAGCTACGTTATGTTAAACAATTAAAGGGGATTCATTTACAATATCATCCTTATATAGCATTAACAACACGTTCTAAAAGTGTGTGTAAGAAATAAATAGGACTTAGAAAGATACTATAAGTAAAAGATTACATCGAATATTTTCAATAAAGACTTCACATTTTTACTAAGCATAGTAAATGAAAAGAGATTTTTATTACCAAATATCAAAACTTTGTATGATGTTTCAAGCATGGACCCAAAGAGTTGCCTTTGCCTTTGGAATTCCTAGGATATAACAAAAACCCCCTTTAAAACTTTAGTTGGTCATAGATTATGGTGCATGATTGGGAGCCATAGTTATGTGCATCAAGTAATTTAAGTTTTCCAATAAACCTTGGAGAGTGTGGGGACTCTAAGAGGGTACCACATCAACAAAATTCAATGCCAAGTATGTGGAAGCTAAGACATTGTCCCTATTCTTACTAAATTAGCATTGAATCTCTTGGTTCAAACAATATTCATGGTGATTAATGAGGAATTTTTCTTCAAAATAGATTTAATATTTATTCTATTCAAGATCATACTTAGGTCCGAGGTGTAGACCAATTGGTTCATCCAAATCCTATAAGGGGGATGGAGGTCCAAGGTTCAAATCTCGGGCCTCGTCGGACTGAACGCTTGTCCCTTTCCTGGTGCTTTCAGCGACGTAAAAGGTTTAAAATGATTGTGGCATGGTGGTTATAGGGGCGGAATGTGTGAAGATATGTGTGGTGGCTTCCAAGGCAAACAACGCAAAATACTATGACGGCCATAAAAGCTGGACAACCTACCTGGATTCGTGGCGGCTATCGATTCCACCATGTAAATACAAAAAAAGAAAGATCATACTTCCATAAGGAATCACTTTCAAAAGTATTTTGTTATGGCACTACTGAGAGATGGAGAATTAGAAACATACATGCAAACAAATATTCACATAGATACAACTATATGGGTTTGAGGGCTTCAAATTTAAAGTAGATCACTATATTGACAATCTTTATTCATTTATTAGAGGATATTCATTTTGACAAGTGTTCAATCGGGTAATTATCTTGACTTTAAGTTTAATGATATTCCCTATTTCTAGTTTTAACAAAGTTTGAAGGGAGTGCCAATAGCTCCTCCCAACCTCCAGATTGAGACTAACTCCCCACTCTCCCCATAGAAATGATCCTATTTTAACCTACACTAATTACATGAAAAGTAAAGCATGGAAAAAAAACATGCATAAAATATTAAGGGTGTGAGTGATTCAAATTAATACATATTTAAACCATAGCAATAAAGTGTAAGTTATCAACCAACACATGTTCTCCCATTCAATAAGTATAAAATTAATAAGTGAATGATAATATGGGAAATGGAAAATACCTCAATCACTGTGCACTTAGCAAACCAAGAGGATGGTGCCACTAATGGAATAAATAAGGACTTGCCAATTTTTAAACAATCTCATGAGGTCAAAGCACAATGTGGGTTTTTTAGAGTGTAGCTCTTAATTCTCATGGCCAAAATATGAATACAATGAAGTCATAGGCTTTCATTTATAGTAAGATTTTATCCTTGAGTTACTTAGGTGTTAGAAATTCACTACATAAAATATAAAATATAGAGGAGTAATAAAAAAGCAAAAGGGAGAAACACACAATAGATGAGAAAACAGTTAACGTGGTTCACCCAATGGGCTACATCCACAAGAATTTTAGTCCTTTTATTTAAACAATCCAAGCATCAAAGAGATGTGACATACAACAAACACCTGTTGTAACCTCCTCTCTGTATTTAAAGGAAATAATAAAAAACCCATGCACACCCAATTCTTTATTTTTCTCCCAACTATATAAAGAAAAATAAAAAATCTGTAGATCTCAAATGCATGCAGTGGATACAATACACAACCAGATATCAATGCATGATATTTGATACAATCTACAACCAAGTCTCAATGCATGAGATTCGATACAATCTACAGCAAAGTCTCAAAGCATGCAAGTCTCAATCTACAGATTAACTCTAATGTCAAGTTCCCAACCCTTAATTGCGAGATAAAAAAATAGAGTTTATCCCCTGGCGATTGCATTTAACTTTCATTGGTCATTCTCCTGTAAATTCGAAAACAATTTCTAATTAGGCTCCATTCCTAATAATCTCCCACTTGGAGACTAATTCCATTGCATCATACTGCAACCAAGGACTAAAAATTATCATCATGGCCTCTTATTACTTAAGGCCAACTGAAATTGAAAAAAAACTCAACTTCTCTCTTGACACCACTTTTGTAAGCATATCGGCAAGATTTTGTGATGTGTGAACTTTCTCCAATTTCAAAGATCCATCTTCCATTACTGATCTGATGAAATGATACCTGAGTTTGATGTGTTTGGTTTTTGAATGGAATGCTGAATTCTTCACAAAGTGTATAGCACTCTGGCTATCACTCCACAACCTATTTTCCTCTCGCTTCTTCCCCAATTCCTCCATTAGTCTTTGAAACCAAATCATCTATTTGCTTACATTTGTAGCAGCAATATATTCAACTTCAGTGGTTGAAAGGAAAACTACAGGTTGGAGTTTAGAATTCCAACTAACCACTCCTCCTACAGTAAAGATGTAGCCAATAGTGCTCCTTCTACCATCAAGATCACCTACCATATTAGAGTCTACAAAACCTTCGAAGCATATATTAGAGCCTCCAAAATTCAAAGAATATTTTGAAGTTCCTCTCAAATACCTGAGTATCCATTTTACTTCTTGCCAATGTCCTTTTCTTGGATTACTCATAAATCTACTCACCACTCCCACTGTTTGGGCAATGTCTGATATTGTACAAACCATTGCATACATTAATATTCCAACCGTCGATGCATAGAGAATATTAGCCATATACTCTTGTTCCTCTTATGTCTTGGGACACAAATCTCTGGTGAATTTGAAATACTTTGACAAAGGAGTAGCAACAGACTTTGCATCTCTCATGTTGAATATCTTAACAACTTTCTCAATGTATTCTGCTTGTGAAAATTTTGGAGTGTGACTCTTCGTGTCTCTTGTTATCCTCATGCCAAGGATTTATTTGACCTCTCCCAAATCCTTCATGGTAAATAATTTAGCCAACTTCTTGAGCATGTTAATATCTTGCATATTTGTTCCTACAACCAACATGTCATCCACATACAATAGAATAATAACATAGTTACCATTTCTAGTTTGCTTAAAATATACATAGTGATCACTTTGACATCTTTCAAACCTTTTATTAGCCATGAACTTATCAAATTTTAAATACCACTTTCTAGGAGCTTGTTTTAACCCATACAAGCTCTTTTTCAGTTTACATACCCATTCCTCTTTACCTTTCACCTGAAAGCATTCTGGTTGGTGCATATAAATCTCCTCCTCCAAATCACCATGAAGGAATTTTGTCTTCACATCCAATTGTTCCATATAAAATTTTTCTATAGCTACAAGACTCAAAATAGCTCTAATAGAGGTCATTTTCACAACTGGAGAAAAAATCTCATCAAATTCAATACCCTTTTTCTAAGCGAATCCCTTGACCACTAGCCTTGCTTTTTATCTCATACATCCTTTATTCTCCTCTTTAATCATGTACAACCATTTATTGGTCAAAGATCTTTTACCTTTAGGTAGCTCAACCAAATCCCAAGTTTTGTTGTGGAATAAAGAGTCCATATCTTCATTCATTGTAAGCTCCCACTTATTCCTGGTATCCATCTGTAATGCTTCCAAATATTCTGGCTCACCAGCATCAGTATACAAAACATAGTCAAAAAAATATTGAGGAATTTTACTTGTCCTGGTAGATCTTCTAATAGCACTTGCAGGAGATTGAAGTGCTTGTTGCTGCTGTTGTTGTTCATTTTGATCTTCTACCACTTTTGGAGTTACATTTTTTGTGTGTCCATCAAGCTCTATGTATTTAATATTTTCCTCTTCCTGTTTCTTTTCCTGCAACCAATATTTATACAAACTATTTTCATTAAATATGACATCCCTACTTCTAATGACTTTTCGGTTATCACAATCCCATAATTTGTAACCCAAGCCATCAATACCATAACCAATGAAATAGCACTTTTGGGCCTTAGCATCTAACTTCTTTTTGTTCTCTTTGTCTATACGCATAAAGGCCTCACATCCAAATACATTAAGGAAATAATAATTTACTGGTTTACCTATCCAAAGCTCTTTCAGAATTCCTCCATCCAAAGCACTAGATGGTCCCCTGTTAATTAGATATATTGCAATATCAACAATATTAGCCCATAAAAATAATGGTAATCCTACATGTATTCTCATGCTTCTAGCACGTTCCATGATGGTTCTATTCATTATTTCTACAACCCCATTTTATTAGGGTTTTCTTGGAACTACCTTGATTCTTCTAATTCCATTCTTAGAACAAAATACATAAAAATCTCTATTACAATATTCTCCACCATTTTCCAACTTTAGACACTTTAACCTTTTTCCATTTTTATTTTCAACTAAGGCTTTCTAATTCATAAAGGTATTAAAAACATAACTTTTATTCCTAATGCAATATATCCATGTTTGCATGGTTGCATCATCAATAAAGAGTACGTAGTAAGAGGAACCTCCAAGAGAAGTTACCTGAGCTGGGCACCAAACATCTGAGTGCATAAGCTTCAATATCTCTTTCTTCCTTTCCTTGCCACCCTTGAGGAATCTAAATATCCTTGCTTTACCATAAACACAATCCTCATAGAATTCCAAATCAATATCTTTTAACTTAGGCAATAACTTTCTTGAATGTAAAATTTCCATACCTTTTCCACTCATATGGCTAAGTCTTTAGTACCACAAATATGCACTCTCACCTATAGAAACAAAATTCATGGAGCAGTGAGAAGAACCAGTAAGTAAATAAAGAGTACCTACCAATTTACCTCTAGCTACTATCAATGAACATTTAGTAACTTTCCAAGAATTTTCTATGAATGTAACCATGTGTCCTATACTATCAACCTAACTTTCTGATATAATATTTCTCTTCAAATCTGGTATGTGTCTCACCTCTTTAAGAGCCCATTAACTTTCATTTGGGTATTTAATCAAAATATTTCCAATGCCCATGATTTTACATGGTTGGTAATTTCCAAACAGAACCTATCCATAATATCTAGAAACATAATCTATGAAGTATTCCTTATGTGAAGTTGCATGGAATGAAGCACCACTATCAACTACCCAATAATTGCTATTTTTATCAAGATATAATATTAAAGCATCTTGTAAAATTTTCCAAAAATATTGGCTTCTGAAGTGTTACCATTATTTTCATTACCTTCATTTCCATCACCATTTCTTTGCCAACAATCCTTCTTGAGATGACCCTTTTTGCCATAATTCCAACACTATAGCTTTCCTTTTCCACATAATTTGGATCTGTCTTTGGATTTGCCATGATGTGAACTATTGCCTCTTTCTCTTCCTCTTCCTCTATTCTCAACAGTTAAGGTGGTGCCAAATGATTCTCCTGTGGTTTTTCTTCTCATGCCCTCACTGAGCATCACACCAACCATATCATCAAATGCTAATTTATTTGAACTCGGAGTAGAGTTACTTACCGCCATTACCAAACTATTCTAACTTTTTGAAAGATCCTAATCTCATCATCAAAATCCAATCCTACTAAATGCAATTGATTAGTGACAATATTGAATTCATTTAAATGATCCTACACATATCATCCTTCACTCATTTTCATGTTAAATAACTTTTTTATTAAGAATACCTTATTTGATGTTGATGGTTTCTCATACATCTTGGCCAACTTATCCATGACTCCCTTGGTAGTCTTTTTATCGGAGATGTTGAAGGCTACAGTGGATCCCAAGAACAACCTTACAGTAAGTACCCAATGCCTTTCTATCAAGGAGATTCCACTCCTCATATGACGTAGTTGAAGGTTTCTTTGTTGCCCCCTAAGAGGTAAGTAAATATCCTTCTGGTACAAGTAATCTTCCATCTACATCTTCCAAAATTAAAAATTCTAGCCGTTGAATTTTTCAACTCTAAATCTCTCTTCTTCCGCCATTGCTCCCACTTGATCCAAAAATTCTCCTTTTGTCAAGTGCACCCAATAAAAAATGCTCTGATACCACTTGTTAGAAATTCACTGCATAAAATATAAAATATAGAAGAGAAATAAATAAGAAAAAGAGGGAAACACACAATATATGAGATAAAAGTTAATGTGGTCCACCCAGTGGGCTACATCCACCAAAATTTTAGTCATTTTATTTAAATAATCCAAGCAGCAGAGGGATGCAACCTACATAAAACACCTATTGTAACCTCCTCTCTATATTTATAGGGAATAATAAAAAACCCACGCACACCCACTTCTCTATTTTTATCCCAACTATATAAAAATAAATAAATAAATCTATAGATCTCAAATGCATGCAACATATACAATACATAGTAAGATCTCAAAGCATGATATTTGATACAATCTACAACCAAGTCTCAATGCATGAGATTCAATACAATCTACAACAAGGCCTCAAAGCATATAGGTCTCAATCTACAAATTAACTCCAACATCGAGTTCCCAATCCTTAATTACGGGATAAAAAAATAGAGTTTATCCCCTGGCGATTGCATTTAACTTTCACTGGTCGTTATCTTGTAAATTTGGAAATAATTTCTAATTAGGCTCCATTCCTAACACTAGGGTGATAAATATTACCCATAAAAGTAAATATTTGGGGGTATCTCTAACAAAATGATGTACCTCCAAATTTTACATGCCTCTAAATATACCTCTAGTAGGCTTAAAAGGCTTCCAAAATAAGTTCATGCACTATTAAATTACAAAAATTCACTTTCTAAATATTTCCCTCAGTATCGATGCCTTTGTTTTTACCCCTCTACTAGTTGAGTGATTTTGTATTTAACAAGCAAAATGCTCACTTTTGCTAGTGAATAACTAGTTGTCCCTAAGCGGTTCACTCCTTGGATCCAATAAGGCCACTTTGCAAGCCAATTGCTACTAAACCAATCAAGACACATTGCAAGTGAATAGTTACTAAAAAAATTGGGTCATTTTATAAGCAAATTAGTCCTAAACCAATCGACACATAAGTTAGAATTAGCCAAAATTTAGAAGGTTTTGACTTCTTGGTTTCACTATTTTGCATCCTTTTAAATTGCATTTCCTAAGGTAGTGTTAAGGCACTACATTTATGGCAACTTCAGGGATTCCAATATCGATTGGTAAGATATCCTAGATCTTGACTTTATCCTTGAGTACAAAGTCTATAAAATTGGAATCCTTATTGAAAAAATATCAAAATTGGTTCTCTTTGTCTAATTGTTTATGGTAGTAATGCCAAAACATCTAGTCTTTATTTTTTATTAGCTATATTGAGATAAGGTCTTATATTTTCTACATCAGTTTTCAAAAATATTGTCTAACAACTCATTTTATTTTCTTGTTAGCTCTTGTAGCTTGGTGTATGTGGGCTCTAGCTTCTTGTATGTCTCAACTGCATCCCCCTCACCAAATTGATATTTTTATTATTTTAACATAACATCAACAATTTCTTAATATAGGGCCTTCATCTGCAAGTCAAATATGTCAAGTATTCCAATGACAACTAACTCTTGATTTTCTTTAGTCATTTCTTGTATTAGAGCCTTCAGTGATGCAAGAGTGCTTTTACAAGCTTGGAGGTCTCTCTGGGCATCTAATATCTTATTTAACTTATTGACTAAGTTATTTTAATCCATCCTAAGTCGTTATACCTTTGATGTTGACATAGAGGAAAAGGATCTTAAAAACCTCCTAGCATTTTCCCCTAGAAAACACCTATTCTTTTACTTTTTCAATGGTTTCTACTTTTCTAATATCCATTTTGCATAGGCAAAAAACTAGAACTATTCATAGGCATTCTTCACTTCTTCTATGATCTTGTCCCAAGGGGACTTTACCCATTGGATGTCATGTGCCTTCTTGTGGTTTATGGTTGTTTCCATATGTTGTAAGGCTACCAACTCTATGATCTTATAGTCTTTTTATTTTTGGGACCTCATGTAGTTGTTCTATCTAGATTTTCTCTTGTATAGGTTGTTTTGAAAGGTCCTCCATCTACTATTGGTTTGTTTTAGCCTTAAAAAGTCAAGATTTTAGGTCCTTGATATGCTTCTTTAGTTTATCTTTTTCTAAGACATCCTTCTTTAGGCCCTCATTCTCCTACTAGAATTGGTCCCTTTGTGCTTTGATTTGTGTCAATTCTACTTGAATCTTTTGATTTTTTTTTTTGCATTACTTTGTCCTCAACTGTTAGACAACCAAACTTCATGGCCACACCAAGTATGATCTAGTTTGCAAGTTAGACCATTGAGCATGAATCCATCTAGTTTAGATGTAACTTAGATACATTGTTGGTTAATTTAATAGGAACTATGACCACCTTGAAAGGATTAGACTCTATTTCCTCTATAATGTATATATATCCCCCTTCCTAGCTAGTTGTGACTACATAAGGATTAATGCCTTAGATATTTTATCCCTAATCCACTTATACTCCTTCCATTTATTTTCTTCAATGGCAAGGATATAAAATTCTTTTATGACATCTATTTCCTATGGCTTACACATTGTTTTTCATACAATGTCTAAATGTGGCCCTATAGTTGTGATGGTTTGAGGGGTTTCTCTTGTAGACTCATCCTATTAAGTCAAGGAGGTAGGCATTATTTCCTATAGTAGAAGTTGTCTCACCTAATATGGCGGGTAAGGTTGACTTATGAAAGTGATAGGTAGATCAAGCAAAGTGCACTAGGTGGTGATGGGAGAAAATGAGTTGAAAATGGATGGAGAAGTCTAATACCAACTATGCTAGTGTATCAACTAGTGGTAACAGTGTAGGTAAAGGCATGTCTAACAATGGTGATGTGGTGTATGGGACTAGTGGTTGTGTGGTGGATACTTGAATTGTAGGCAATGGGAATGAAGTGATAGGTTTGGTCTTAGGCGTGATAGATACCATTGGAGGTAGATTTCCTCTAGGAGAACCAGGGGATGCATTGGTGGAGGGTGAGAGAAGTCGAGTACACAAATTTCTAGGGATGGAAGAATAAGCAAGAATAGAAGAGTAAATGATAGAAAAATAAGTGGAAGTGGTTGTAGTGGTGGCCATGACCCTTGTCATTCCCAACTCAACAAGAAAGCCTTCTTGAGGGATTTTCTCCTCCTCAGCCTAATTTTCTACCTTTATTGTTATTTTTTAACTACAACCTTTCCAATAGTTGATTTGTATTTCTCAAAGTCTATCTTCTCTGTGATGATTGACTATCTTACTATCGATTTGGCTAGTGCCAATTTCATAGGTGTAGCAAAAAGTTTAATCTTAGGCATATAATTATTTAATCTTTGGGAGCTTGATGGATTGGCTACTAATTCACTAATATTATTGGTCCTTTTAGTGTTCTTAGAGATCTTATCATTGCAAATGGAATATAATTGGTTTTCAAACATAATGCCTTTGGTAGATCTCTATAATGTACCCATCATGTACCTAATATTTTGCCATGCCAAAATTTTCTTGTCAACATACCCCACTTTTCTCAAGGCCCCCAACTTTTGATGGTTCATATTGATGTTGGGGTCAAAATAATTTTTTGCCTTCGTGTAAAACACATGCCACTTTAGTGGTTCATTGTACCATTTTTGCATCTTGTCTTCATACCAATGGCTTCTTCCCAAAGCAACAAGGTCTATTTCTTTGTTAAGATTTACCTCCTTTGGATCTTGTATATTTTCATGTGTGTAAATAAGGTGTCCAACTTCTTATTTTTTACGGTCTCCTTGAATATTCCAAGTTGATCATAAAACTAACGATCCCTTAGCTTCTCTACCCCCATATAACTCAACCTCACCTCTTCATCTTGGTGGAACCCTCATAGCTTTAGAGTGATCTTCATGATGGGATGCTTTAGTGGGTAGAATGTGGTTTTCTCTTACCTCCTAATTTACTTTAGGTCTATGTAGTAAAGCTACCACACATATTTGAGGTTGAACATGTACTTGAGAATGTATGCAGGCAACTCAAAAGGCATGAATGAGAAGCCATAAATATGGATGAAGGATCAAGTCCTCCCTATGCAGAAGTCTCCATTTAGCCATTCCTTTGACATCATTAGCTATTGTACCTTATCCAATGGCCTTGATACCTTACCCCTAAAATTTCCCATGATTACCTCATACACCTCATCATATAAGCGATATAAGGTCTTATCCACTTCTCTATAGGGTACATCAGTGTAGTCAACCATTTAAAGGGGTTTGCTATTAGCTCCTACTTGGTCTATTTGAAGGGTTAGAAACTAATTTTTCTTTTGATATATGATAAGCATACCAAGTAAGAGGTATAAGTAGAATTCCTCTCTTGAATACCTTTAGCTGGATATCCATCTGATTAGTGATATATCAAGTGTAGACAAGCATTTATGAATACCTAGGATAGGTATGTATAACATGAAAAAAATATGATCCTCATATACCTTCAAATTCTTCCTCTACACCAAAACTAAAGTTATACATGATAAAACCATCTATACATCCTCGAAAAATCTCAACTCTAGTGGAATGCTAAATTTAGTTGGGAGACTCAAATTTTTGAGGTATGGGACTAAGAAATTCTACCAATAGGAACTCATGCACTAGTAAAACAAATATTTATTGGTATTGGGATTACAAGACACCCATATGGTTAGGTCATCCATTGCCATAAACATTTCTATGATGTCCACTTATCTTGTGTTAAATACTCTTCACTCCATTGAAGGAGTTTGAAGCTTCTTTTTCAAGGATCATATCTTTCTATATAGACTTATATCAATTAGGGGTAGCTCTAGACTTGGCATAGTAGATTCATCACCAATCCTAATGTCTAAATCTATCTAAAACTCCACAAGTTGGTTTGATGCCTTAAATTGAATTACCTCAATAACTCCCTCCTAACCTTCATGATTGAGTGTGTATGCCCCCTCTTAGTTTCTTCTATAGGGGTCCATAAAATATTCCTAAGGTCTTTTTAAATATGGAGAGGCTTATCTATTTCTTTCTTCCCTATTCTTCTTGTCCTTACACTTTGATGGTTTAGTCTCCTCAAGTAGAACAATTATAGGTCATGATGGAGTTGGTGTGGATATTAGAGTTATAGTATATTATATAATTTGGGTCATGTAAATGTACCACCTTTGGTACATAGTTAGAGTAGAGATTACTTTAGAGGGAAGTTAGCTACTTACTTCAAGTAATGTAATAAATGCACGTGTTAATGTGCATGTTGTATTGTGCAAAGTGTCCACTTGTACAACTAGGTAGAGTGTTGGCCAAGGAATCTATTTTCCTATATAAAGGGCCTCATAGGGATAGATCATAATATGTAGCATATAGATTTCAAGAGAATTATAGTAGAGAGTAGTAGATAGTGGTACAAATCTTGTATAGAGCACAACGTAGTTCT
Source organism: Wollemia nobilis (assembly GCA_028583015.1). Lineage (NCBI taxonomy): Eukaryota > Viridiplantae > Streptophyta > Pinopsida > Araucariales > Araucariaceae > Wollemia > Wollemia nobilis. The sequence goes on from JAQPPZ010000465.1 coordinate 11,319,590, forward strand.
TTAGGTTATATTAATGGAGTGATCATTTCCTCCATACTACATTGTATATTCATCGCTTTATATTTATAATATATTTCAATCATATTGCAGACTCACTTTATTTCATCTTATCAAGACCTGTGTTAGATATCTTCCACTACATATATCCTAAAAAGCTAACAGTAGCATCAGAGCCATGGTGAATTGATATAGGAATAGGAGGGCCTACATATATCATAGTTCCTCTTTGGAATTTTGGAAACCGAACTCGTTGGTGTGCACCACCACTTGCAGAAGTCATTACAAAAGAAGTCTAGTAGGTCGATAGGAATAGTGAGAGAATCACAAGTGAGGACTAAAATAAAATCTCAGTTACATGAATTCTGAGATTACATCTGGCTAGAGGATTTCCACAGAGTTGCAAAAAAACTTGTGAAGACTAGGATTCAACATTCATACCACTCTATTGACAAATCAATAAGTGAATATTATTATATCCAAATTTATAAGTTTTTCCTCTCTAGTTTCTAACAACTTGTTGTAGGAAAAGGAGATTCAAAAAAAAGGTTGGGAAGCTTCCTACAAGAGAGTTAGGAATAATATCTTCTTAGAATCATTCCAACACTTGCAGCAACAAGGAGAATTAGTTACAAGCACTTTATACTCCATTCCAAGAAGCTATAAATATGTCCACCTCAAGTAATACAGTAAATAATGACATGAACAATACTATTAGAAAAGAAAGAGCAAGTGTCATAAAAAGTGGAATCAAGAATTCACTTATAAAATCTGAAGGAAACTTAGATCCTACTTCAAAAAGGATACATAATGAAGCTCTGAAATATAGATTTGAAATAATGGACCACTATCTACATGCTCGACTCACTGAAGCAATTGACAATGGAAATCATAACATTCAAATTCCTTTAGAATACAAAAGCATACTATACATGGCACTACTTACATTCAAATGTTATAAGGATGAAAATGTAGAACAAAAAGGATTGATAGAATTACTTAAGTTGAAAACATAAATGGATGAATCATCACTAGCAAATATATTTCAATCCTCATGCAGTACTAGTACTTCAAGTTAGAATAACTTAAAATCTTATCATGATGCTTTAAGTATATGTTCAGAAGCTTCTATACAGGTAAAAAAGAATGATGACAAGAACAAAAACAAAGAGAAAAGATCTTTACAAGAATCGGATGATAGCACATCCACCTATGAAAGTACTGAATCTAATAAAGAAGAAGAAGAATAATCAATGCAATAAATACATACAGTACAATGTGAATTAAATAGGATAGGAAGGACCACATCAAACTGAAGAAAATCTGAAGAAAGATCCATATTGAAGATTGAAATCTTCAATACCCAAATAATGTAATACTGGGGGGTGTTAGAGTTAGAGTATATTACATCACTTGGGTCATGTAAATGTACCACCTTTGGTACATAATCAGAGTAGAGATTACTTTAGGGGGAAGTTAGCTACTTCAAGCTGTAGTATGCAAAAATTGTACACTTAAGAAATTATATGAAACCAAATTAAAAGCATAATCATGTAATTGTAGACACCTAAAATGTGTCATGTTGAGGAGACTACTCATGTGGACACCTTTTCAGGCCATGTGACTCACCTTGGACCTTTCCAAGACCCAACCATGGTTCTAACCACTAAATTAGGGCAAGCTAGTCCTATTCAGCTTGGCCTACTGATTTCTCTAGTGATGGGCTCATCATCACTAACGTTGATAGTGGTCATGGGTAGGCTGTGCCTGTTGATAGCGGCCATAGACTAAGTCATTCCTATCGAATATGGCCAAGTCTGTATGAAAATCATACTACATGAGCTGAGTAAAATCTATTGGAATACAATAAATTCTTGAATAGTTATCCACTAGAAGCTTTGCCTCAACTGCCCTAGTCCAACTGAATCTTGTTCTTGGCTTCATGGACAAGCTAGGATGATAATTTTGGAAGTCTACTTAAGGACCCAAAAATAATAAATAAGTCTAGATATTTTTATGAGCAATTGCCATAGCGAAGCACTACCAAAATGAGTAGAGAATTGATATCGCTTGAGGTCACATCATGACATTGCCACATTCATCAATGGATATTTCACAAGCTTTAATATCAGCCACCTTGTTGTTCAACACCAATTTACCATGGATTTGAGCCCAGCATGCAATCCAACTATGTTTCTCGACACATTGACCCTTGCACATCAATTCAATAGTAGAATTGATCATCACTAGGCCTAGAACATAGAGAATAGAGCCTCTATCTGATGGCCACTATTTTTAACAGTGGCCTGCAGGTACCACCACCAATATCATCAGCGGCTAATAGAGCCCACTGACCTAATCAACAATGGCCTTGGGATGATGTATCATTTCTTCTATTTTAGTCATTAGATTAGTCATTAGCTACTTTCTATTGGATTTCTAACCTATTTTAGTACATTTCATTTCAGTATTTCATGCATTTATGCACTTCTTTATGCATTTGCTTTCCTTATTGCACCTATCAAGAAACTAGCCTCATTTTGAGAGGCTTTCAATGCTATTAATCCTTCTTTAGTTTCTTTGTGTGCAGGTGATAGGCCTTTTGTAGGAGCTAGACATCATCAAGACCACATTTCTTGATGTCATCACATGGAGGTTGTGAAAAAACCCTCAATAATCAGATTAGAGGAATTTCAGAAGAATCTATTGGAAGACATCTATTCTTGATATTTATTGTAATTCCGTATCAATTTGGTATCCCTAAGAGGGACGTATTGTAACCCGATGTACAATATATTTTGAATATTAATGAGAATGGCCCATTTCTTTCTTCAATTTCTTGTTATAATGGTTACATGAATTTCTTTTATCAAATTGATTTTGTTATTGCAATGCTATAGATGTTTAGAATATTTTGGTAATTCACAAGTGGTGATCACATGCGGGACCATTCCTAATTGGTTGCTAATATGAGTTTTCTTGTTGTTTGTGCATTACAGGTACCATCGCTTTGAGCAGGCACATCTAACAGTGGTCACCACCATCAGATCTAATGGCCAGCATCACCTCCATTTTGATCATTGATGGCCTCGAGACACACATAGAAAACCTAATTTGCAACAACTTCTTTGAACTATAGTTGCACCTGTAAGTGGCCCTAAACTATTTTTTGCTATGTTTTTCTAAAAATCACAGAATAGAAATTAGTTAAACAACTTAGAGAAAGTTTAAAAGAAAAAAAATTAAATCTCTATTGTTTATTGGCCATCGCTGTTGGGAACAACGACCTCTGTTGCTCATAACCCCAGAATCCAGCAACTAAATTTTGTATCGAATCTATGTCTAATAGTCACTATTGTTGACCATTTTTCATAGAGAACCTCTGTTAGATTGAGTTTTAGGGTTTTCTTGCTTGGAGCCCACTTAAAGGTTGTCTCATTTAGATCTGCACTGCATATTTCTAAAAGGAAAATTATTTTTAATTGCATATTTTTGAATTTTAAATGTTCTTTTTCATGCATGTAGATAAAAATCATGGAGTGTTTTATCTTGCATCTTTGTTTTTGCATCAATTAAAGTGAACCACACACACTTCATGTTTTGAATTTAATATTAGTTGAGTGGGAAGTGAAATCCAACCACTTTGGCTTGCATATTATGATTTTCAAACCCAAACATGGCCAAGGCTAGCTCCAAGGACCATTGAAGCCATGGAAAATAGCATACATTTCTCTTCTGAGAGTGTATCGTTTCCCATTACGAATTGGGTGAGGACTAGTAGGACTTGGGCTCCCTCATCAAGTATGGGTTTCATCTCCATACCCTAGTGGGTTTTGCAATATGAACTTCATCACTGGATTAGAGTGTGAGACCATACAGGTGAAAAACTTTAAAAAATTGAGAGTTACATCAACTATTTTTCAAAATCATATGAGAAAGTGGTAAGATATCCAGCGCATCAAAACACACAAGCCAATTTTATAGGACACACAAAGAATCCTTAAAAGAGATAATAATTTTATCTACTTTGTTTATTTCTTTATTGTTCATGTATCCTTGAATTGCTACCTTTTGATTCTACATCTAGAAAATCAAAAATCATGCAAATCAGAGCTATAATGAAGAAGTTATGTTGGTTTTATCATTACTCTATTTTGAGTAATTTTTAAGCCAAAATAGGGAAAAACTGCACTAAAACAGTCATTAAAATCCGTATATAACCCCAAAAATTGCCAAATTTATTTTGTTGTCTTAGTTAGCCCCTTTTGTATCTCTCACAATATTTTTGAGGCCTAGCTCCACTTTTTTTTTAAATTCCTCAAATTGGTCATTTTTCCACGAGCCCTAGTGGCCAAATATTCCAAAAATATAAATTTTGACCCTAAAAACACTTTTTAGAGTCCTAGCCTATTGTGATCACCTCATCGCACTGATCATTTTGATATATAACACCCACAACTTTTTTTTGAAAGTCAATTTTCTAAAACAAAAATGGTCGGGGGACCCCCCATGGCGAACAAGGCCTTCGAATTAGAGAGAGAATCAGGATCCACAACTAATGAACATCTTCAAATCAGTCTAGAGGACATGCCCATCCTTGAATAGCATCATGAGTTTTATCATAACACCAATACCATCCATAGGGGGTCAAACCTTCAAGATATCCCTATTAAGGAGGCACCCACAGGTTCTCTAGAAAACCTACCTAACTTGGATACCTTGATAGAATTTTATAAAGAAAAATCCACCCACTAATGGTCCTAGTAGGTCAATATCGTGGGTTCACATCCCAACTTGCTCTATACATCAATCAGAACATGAATATGATCATACACCATGGCCTAGCCTAGATGAGCAAACCACCCCGTTTGATCGAGCAAGTCACTCCCTTACTCCTCATGGAGAGCACTTTGCATGCGCACGTTGTAATTTTGTGCAACCTAAATATATAGATCTTACATCTAATATTGCATATTATTCATTGCTCATATATGAGGAAGAGGACCCAAGTCATCCTCCTACTCATGAAGAGTACTTGGTGCAACCACATTGCATCTCTGCATCACCAGACTATATAGAGCCCATTCATAAACCAGAGTATCATGTCAATGTAACCTTTAGGTAGCATGGAAAATAAGCAATAGATCCTACTTGGGGGGAAATACATGATAAACCCATCCATATTTCAAATACGAGGGTACATAGATCCCATACAACTGAGCAACAATATCATACACATCAGGAATTTAGGCCACATCTTAATCAACAACAACATACAAATCAATTCAAGTTGGATAAAAAACAATGAAATCAACAATGGGTGGACCTACAATGAGCACACCTACAAAGGTTGTATCAATAAAAGATACAAGAACAACAAAAGATATAAGAGTAAGTGCAAAATGCATTGCATGAAGTGGTACTTACACCTAGCATCTAGAGGATGCAACAACGTGTAAGGCACCCAATACAATATCAAAGTCTTCCCCCTTGACCATGCCAAAATCGTTTTCAACATCAAAGGCCATTAACTAGTTATCATCAAGAACCTCATACTCCTCAATAGTACCAAGATTAATACAAGGAGGAATCATATGAAGAGTCACAATGGGAACATCATGAACAAGTAGATACCTACCCTGAATCTATTTATGATGAGGCACCTAGTGATTATACTTATCACCCACCTCAACATCAAAAGTGACCCCCTCTACCTAATCAAGGGTGAAAATAGGCACATCATATCATCTCACTAGGGGAATACAAAGTGCTAACTGATCGACTAAATTTATTAGAAAAACAAGCTCAAAGTTTGGTTTATAAAAAACCCACACTAAAGCATCTTAGAAATCATATTTTGCATCCCTCAATGTCATCACCACCATACCCATCACATTTCAAGATGCCTAAACTTGAAAATTTCAAGGGTGATGAAGACGCATAACAACACATGGCAAGCTTCATCAATATGTGCTTTCATCTTCAAAATAATGACCCCTTGATGTTGAGAACCTTCCCTATAACATTAGCTGAGGGTGCTTTGGAATGGTATAATAATCTTCCATGCCATAATATACACCTTTGAGCAATTAGCTCATGCATTTTTGGAAATTTTTGCCTTTGGTGCTACGAAAATGATAAACATGACTGACTTCTCTAGTCTTCATCATCTTGATGATGAGCCAGTCATGAAGTATGGAAATAAGTGGAGGAAGATGATGTCAAAATTACCTTTCACCCTACCCAAAACAGAGCTCAATCGTATGTTCACTAGAAGTTGTTCAAAGCATATCTCGCTCTTCTTACAATTATAATAGTATTAAACATTCGAGGAGGCCTTAGCACAGACCAATATCATTGAGGACATCAAGGTCCAAGAGGGTGATATTCAACTTTGCAAAAAATAATGGCCAAACAAGAATATTAAAAGTGGAAATATGCAACAAAAGGCAGCCCTAGTCAATCAAGTTGTTTTGAGTATCCTCGGATCCTCAAACCAGAATTCACCACCTCAACTACTAGTGTAGTCTAATTACCAGGCTCAGCCTCCATTGGTCAAAAATCATATGCAACAAAATCAAAGACAATACCAAAAACATTAGTCAATACAACAATATGCTCATTTGTCAGAGACATTAGCATTGATCTTCAATCAATTATATGAGGTGTGAGCAATCACGCTTCTTGAGATCCATCCATTAAAGCCTAATAAGCATAGATCAAAGGGGCACAGGAAAAATCTATACTGTTTTTACCACCTGCAAAGGGGTCATGACATCTAGACATGTTACCCCTTTAGATATTTAGTATAGGATATGATCGAGAAGCAAGAGCTTCAGATGGGCAATCCTCTTGCTCTAAACAACCAGCCAATAGGAGTCTTCCAAGACCCCTTGCCCATACACGAAGCAAACATATCACCTGCCAATCAAGTCGAGCAACCTAATCTAGTGCATATTAGTCCACCTCCCCAAGAGTTTGTGGGAATGATCAATGTTGTAACAAAGGACCAAGAATATCAAAATCGATCTACATAACGTATGGCTTCATCCAATGTTTCATCTTCGTTCATCTTGTCTCATTGAGGGGGTTTAGTTTCTACCACTCCTAGTAAAGCCAATCACATTGTAGCAAATAAAATTCACACTAGGTGTCTTCAAGGTGTCAGACCTTCCCCACCATCCACATCACAAATGATGAAACAAATTGGGGATTCTAGAGGTATCGTGTCTTCCCTATTTTCATCGATCACCACACATACTAGGGGTGCATAAGGTATCGCACCTTCCCCCTTTAACAATAAAAAATTAAAAAACAACAAAAAAATATCAAAAATACCAAAAATAAAATAAAAAATAATCAAAACAATAAAAAACAACAAACAAATATCAAAAATACCAAAAAAAAAAAATAATCAAAACAACAAAAAATAATCAAAAATTCCAAAAATAAAATTCAAAAAACATAAAACACAAAAACAATTCAAAACATCAAAAACACAAAAACAATTCAAAACATCAAAAACATAAAATTCAAAAAACAGAAAACACAAAAACAATTCAAAACATCAAAAACACAAAAATATTTACATTTTGCATTTTGTTATATGCATTCATTAGTTGCATTGCATTAGGCATCTTCATTCATTGCATTTGCATTAGGATAGCTCGTGTTTACATTATTATGAATGACACCATGTTTGTATGTCAATCATGAATCTACATATCCTTATCATTCATATTCTCTGCGAGTAATGTGTTTTTTAACACAACTTATGAGTTGCTATAGGGTGTAAAATAGGGTTTTCCGATCATTCAACCATACCTAGTTATCTTTTCAGATTTTGTAGAAAGCTATCTTGGCTTTCAAATATGAGGTCTAGTTTTGATAGTACCTTGCATATCTCAAAATCCCATCAGAATTTTAAACATTAACAATCCTAGTTTGAACAAGGAAGGATGACACTACAAAGTGATCCAGGTCACCTTAAGTGAAAGGTTTTCCTTGCTCATATTATTATGTGCATGGTATAGAATGCTAATAATTGGCAAAAGGACAAGCTCCCCCCTACCCAAAAAATCACTTGCTTTTACAAAAAATGAGAAAATTTCCAAAGCAAAGCAAAGCAAAATAAACAGTTATTTTCATCACTAAGAAAATTCCTTGCTCCAAAATAAAACAAATACAAAATAAACAATGATTTTCATCACTAAGCATGAGCAAGTATTCCAAGAAATTAAAAGAAAAGAAGGGGGTAACGAGCTTGAATCCCTAGAATCTTCAGTATTCAAACACCATGGGGTGATATCCATTACAACAATGGTTTGAATGAAACATGCCTGGCAATGAAGTATCCTTACACATGACGATATGTTTGTCATATTAGCAATCTTCTTTTGTACAGACCAATGTCAGCTTTTGGATGAGCTAGATTTAGGTGGATTGCATTGCTTAGTAGTCTAGTCCAACTGCCTCCAAACTTAGGATCATGGTGACCATATGGTCATCCTCATTATAGCAATGGATTGAATGAAACCCACATAGAAATGAGGTAGTCTTATGCCCGGGGTTATGCATAAGGGGTAGTACCAAAAAAGTAATTATAAAATCGGGGTGAATCTAGGTGAATGGTGTATAAACTTTGGGGCAAATTTTTCAAAATTTTGTAGAAAATTTATCAAAATAAGGCGATTTTTTTATTTTTTTGCACAAAAATTATCAATAAAATTTTATGGCTACTGGTAGAAGGCGAGTGGCAGAAGGTGAGTGGTATAAGGTGAGTGGTAGAAGGCGAGTGGCAGAGAAGTGGTAGAAGGCGAGTGGCATAATGGTGAGTGGCAGAAGGTGAGTGGTAGAAGGCGAGTGGCAGAAGGTGAGTGGCAGAAGGCGAGTGGTAGATGGTGAGTGGCAGAAGGTGAGTGGTAGATGGTGAGTGGTATAAGGTGAGTGGTAGATTGGAATGAGTGGGAGGGGTGAGTGGTAGATGGGAGTGGAGAGAAGTAGAAGGTGAGTGGTAGAGGAAGTAGAAGGTGAGTGGTAGATGGTGACTAGTAGATGGTGAGTGGTAGAAGATGAGTGGTAGATGGTGAGTGGTAGATGGTGAGTGGTGTAAGGTGAGTGGTAGATGGTGAAGAGAGGAGTGAATGGTGATGAATGGAATGGTAGATGGTGAGTGGTAGATGGTGAGTGAGGGAGGGAGGAGATGCAGATGGTGACTAGAAAAAGGTGACCATCAAAGATCATTAATAAGATGGTACCACATGTCATCTCGTCTACCACGTGTCATGCATCTATCAACTTTCACCATGCAGACTTCTATAAATACATATGCAGGGTCATTTTTTACCTTTCCTACAATGTTTTCCAGAGCAATTCTAGAGCTTTTTCCAGCATTTTTAGAGCATTTTCCACAATGGTTTCAGAGCTTTTTAAACGCTTTTCAGAGCATTTTCAGAGCATTTTGGCAGCATTTTTAGAAGGTTTTGGCAGCATTTTTAGAAGGTTTTGCCAACATTTTTAGAAGGTTTTGGTAGCATTTTTAGAGTGTTTTCCAAGGCATTTTAGAGCATTTTCCTAAGTGTTTCAGAGCATTTTCCTGCATGTTTTTAGAAATGGCTAGCTCTTCCTCTCCTCTTCCTTCTAAAGTGAATTTCAAGAGCTTCTACTACCCCAACATCAAGAACATTTTCAGCACTCCTAGAAGAGATTCACAATGGATTTACACCTCTGGACTTGTTGGTGTATTGAAGATGCCACAGTTGAACATTAACGTTCAGTTGATGCAATGGATCATTAGTTGTTACAACCATGACGTGTCCACTATTACGATCAGAGTGGATAACAAGGACATTATTTTTTTGTTAAACCCTCTGATGTGCAACGACTAATAGGGCTACCATTTTTGGATGGTGTACTGGTGAACAACCAGTACGCCTTGACCGATGATGATAAATCCACCCTAGCAATCATTTACTCTGTTCACTCAGATAATTTGAAAAGTATATTTTTAAAATTTATTTTTTATTTAACATTAAATATTGATGTATTGTAGTTTCCATTCTCTAATAACGTTCTCCTTGTTGTACTTTTTGTTTTCTAATAATGTTCTCTCTTTTTTTCAGCTAATTCTTCTAAGTCCAAAAGGGGCTTAAACATTTCCAACGTTGGAGACAAATTTCTTTATGCTTGCATTGAATTTTTTAGGCAAGGCTTATTCTGTAGGGGTGACCTACAGAAATACCTTTTTGGGCACTATATTTATTGATTCGATGTATTGGTGGTGGAATATTTGACTGGTCCATGCACATTTCCAACCGCTTAAAATTAGACCTTTTGAGTGCCCAAAAAATTCAAACTTCGTATACAGTGACAACCAACAATTTTATTCTTTGTCTTTTTCAGGAAGCTTATTTCAATCTTCAACAAAGCAATCCTCCCACTACATTGCACCCCAGTTTGTTGGCTATTGGCATGACTGAGAATGAAATACAGGTAAACATATTTTTTGGAATATCTTTGTTTTCTTTTTTTCAATCTATCTTGTTATTTTCTAATTTTATTTTGAAAATAGAGAAGAGCATCTCAGTATTCAAGTAAAAGGGATGTCACATTTAGGATTCAAGAAGTGTCTACTGATTCTGACTCGTAGTCACAGTCATCACCAGTAACTCCCTCCAAACGTGTGAGGTCTCATGGTGATCAGATTCAACATACACCTATGGCTCCTTTTACTTCTCGAATTGCTACAGTCGACGTGGAAGAAGTTACCTCCAACCCACAAGGTAACCTTATTATTCAAAAGTACTATTTTAAATGATGTATTTTAATGACTTAAAATTATGTTTTTTGATTTATTTTAAATATTTTTTAGAGAAAGGGCAAATGGTTGAATCATCAATGGCTGCAGAGTCTGAGTCTGGTATGTTTGGTTAAAATAAATCTCTTTTTATGATATTGTTATTTACACAAGATTAAATTTATACTTTCATGTGAAATTTTGCAGATAGACCTATTACATTCAAAATACTAAAAAAAAGATGCCTCCACCATCTGCCCAGCCGCAAACGCAACAACAACCATCAACACAACAAGTTCCTATCCATCCACAATAGGTACCACCGATGAGGAACCAATCATGCATGCATGGTAAAATATTCCTCACACCGCCATCTCATGATACAAGAAGTGCTACCCAGACACACAATGTGTCTGAATCTAATGTTTCTGTTTTACCAATTTTAACCCTAGAGAATTTCTCAAATGTTGAGAGTGCATCTCATATGCCCTCGGGAACTCTAGATTGTGATTTTCTTTATCAGGATATGAATCCTCAAAATTTCCCTTTAAAGGCAAGTGATATGCTTCAGGATGAAGAGGGCAATGATGAAGAAGAAAATGTTGATGCAGATGCCGCCAGAGTTTCCTCCTCCCCCCAACAAGTCGTCGCCCATCATCTAACAGATGATGATAAAGTAATTTTTTCTAAAAATGTGTTATTAGCTAATAGATGTAAAGTTGTAGTTCATAATAATCTTCTTTTAGATATTGATAAATTGAAAGAATGGGAATATCAGGCCAAGGTTTTGATTAAAGCAATAAATGATCGATATAAGAATTTTTCAAAGAGAAAAGAGTTGTTTTTAAAGGTTGAGAATGAGCCCCAAAAGCTCGATGCTTTGCTACATAAAGTTGAATCTGGCACTATGGAGGTAGAGTCTGCATACACAGATGAAGTTCTGGCCATTGTTCTGAATCATTTGGAAAACCTCAATGTAGAGGCCCAAGCATATTTCAATGAATGGGCACTAGATCAGAATAAAGTAGCAGTTGCAAAAACTGCATGACTTACAACTGATGTAAGTTTTACATCTAACTAAAAAATCATTTTTTTCTTAAATATGTTTTGTTTATAAATATTAACCTTTTTTCACTTGTATTTTGTAGTCTAATTTCCAGCACTTAAAGCAACAGGTCGGTGCCATGAAAACGTTGATCAAGACTACCAAAATTAGTATTAATAATGCTATTGAAGTGAAGAAGAGGTTACAATACACTGTTAGAGAAAATAATTGGTTGAAGAAGTTTATCAGAGATAGGGGCCTGGATGTCGAGGTTGTATTGAAAGAAAATGAGAAAGAGTTGAATGCACCTTTTAAAGAAGATCCAATGAAGGAAGAAAGTTCATTGTTATCGGGGATCAACACTACAACTGAAATTTTGGTTAGGGTTGGTGCATTAGAAGCAAAGGATATTGAGATAGATGAAGGTGGACCTTCAGGAACCATGCAAAAAGAATAGAAGTTTGTTGTTTTAAATTTGAAGTGAAACAAAAACTCTTTGATATTTTTTATAAATTGTGAAAGAATGGTATCTTTCTTGAAATCAATGAAAGAGACAATTTTCAAAAAAATTGTATTATATTTTTGAAATTTTGTTTTAAATATTGTTATGTTTTGATTATTTGTGTTGATGTAGAAGTTTGTTGTTTTTAATTTGAAGTGAAACAAAAAATGTTTGATATTTATTTGTAAATTGTGAAAGAATGGTATCTTTTTTGAAAATTGAAATCAATGAAAGAGAAATGACTGGAAATGTTTATTGTCATCGTATGCTAGTTTTGATTATTTGTGTTGATGCATTAAGTAATTTTGAATTATGTGGATGCAGTATGCCAGTTTTGATTATTTGTGTTGATGCATTAAGTAATTTTGAATTATGTGGATGCAGTAAGATGTTCTTTTATGTTATATGAAATAATTTGAAATGACTGGAAATGCAACATAGATATTTACTTTGACACATTGCCATAAATGATATATACAATACAAATCTACCAAAAAAATTGAAACTTTAGACTAATAATTCAATAACAAGGCTTATGTAAAATGATATACAAAATATCCAATAACACATTTCTGATATAAAATATAATGCAGTGTTCTAATCAACACTATATAGGGGGCTACTCAAATAATCCAATTTCATTCAAATATACATAATCAATCAGTGGGCTATGCTATACAGAGTATCCAATGGCATTTCTAATATCATATTATATGATTAATGACATCAAAATTATACAAAGTATCCAATTGCATTTCTAATATCATATTATATGATTAATGACATCAAAATTACATTTATCAAATTACAATATAATCTCAATATTCCTTTCATTATAATGTTGAACTCAAATCAAATCAAATGAAAGCATCCTTTCATTCTAATATGTGAAATCAAATCAAATGAAAGCATCCTTGCATCATAATGTTGGAAGCTGGAACAAACTCTTTTCAGATTGTACAAAATCATCTACACTCATACCCAAAATTTTTGTCATCACAATCTGATCAGTGTTACCATCATCCTCATCATCCTCAGTATTCATTACACCTCTTCTCTCTGCCATAGATTTCCAGTGTGACAATGCTCTTTCATAAGGAAACTTCTCCACCTCATAGGTCGACACATATACTCTCAAACAATTTTCCAAATTTTTGTCCAACCTATTTCGAACTTTAGATTTTACATATGATAATGCATTGAATACCCTTTCATCTTCCACAGATCCTAAAATCATCATTTGACATAATTCATATAAATGAAAATATTCACTCATAGTATGTTGTAAGATACTACTGGGATGTAATCTTCTCCACAAACGTGAAATAGAACCTGTTTCATGATGGTTAGAGAGTTGTGAAACTTGAGCAGACATTGTTGTTCCAAAATAGTTTGATTATTTTGTCAAAAGATCTCTATTGAGAATGCCATTGATTTCAATACCATTGACTACCACACTTTTACCGAAATGGCTAGCAAGAATGCCCATGTATTTGAGAAACAAACCATTTATAATATGGTATTCACTACAAGGATCCCAAAACATCGGATTAACCACACCCATAGCCTCAAGCAATTCATCTCTTTGAAAATGGTCTCTTATTTCTTTTGTCAATGATTCTGCTATTTGTTTCAGTTTAATTTTTGTATCATGTACAACTACATGAAATCTATTGTAGGTTATGGGCATTTTCTCAACTTCATTTGTAGCTATATCCATTCATAGACCAAAATAATATAAAGGTATTTCCTTTTCATGGACATTAATACATAGATGATCATTTATATTGAACTTCAGAAAGCTTTGAGGATCATTCACGTTTGTTAATGTTCTCCAACTCTCAAACATGGGATCCATAAAACTTTGACCAGATGCGTACATCATATCAATATGCATGCAAATTTGTTTTCTCGCCCTGATGAAATCCATAATATAAATCGATCTTTCTTGTGCAATTTTGATCAAAGTATTCATTTCTTCCAACATTGGAAGAATACCACACAATGTGAGAAGTGTTTCAAAGTCACTCATTCGAAATAGTAAATATTTAGCCTTATCAATTGCCCTACGATTTGCATACATAAACCCTATCAAGGATTGATATTCTTTGAAAACTCTAAATATCGGTTGATACATCGAAATCCACCTAGTATCCACATATTTTAATAGTTTTTTACCTTCAGTAACTCCTAGTGCAAACTGTTGAAACTCTGAAAATATTTTTGGACTATGCAAAAAATAATCATGAATTTCATGGACAAGCTCTTCCACTCTCGCAACATTTGTAAATGTATCCACAATTTTGTATGCAAGATTCATTATATGAGCCATGCAATGAATAGGGATCAAATATGGGGTAACAGATGTTTGTAGTCTAACACAAAGACCATTCATGTGTCCTTGCATTGTAGCAGCACCATCAGCTCTGACACATATTAACTTAGTGGCTATTTCCATTTCATTCATTCCTGCTATTTCCTTTAAACTAGAAACAACAACATTGTAAATGTTTTTTGCATTGCAATTTTCCACCATCTTGCGTAATGCAAGTAAATGAGGTTGCCTTAAATGATTTTCCAATGTGTAAACATGCATGCAAATCCAAGATGTGTTGTCAACAATAGTCACCTCATCAATTGAAAGTGAAATGAATTTGGCCTTTTTTACTTTCTCTTTGAGGTCATCCTGCTCAACCAATGAGAGACATTTTACCATTTCCCAACCACTTCGATCTGACCAATGGGCGCTGGGTAAGTTTTGCACATCAGCTAGTCAAAATAGAGATTTATAATCAATGAAATCAGACATAGGTCTACCCTTTTTAAGAATAGAGAATACAACAACAAACTGCAAACTTTTTGAAGCTAAAGTTAACTTATTCATTTTTTGAAATTGGGCTTGAATCGTTGCACCTTTCTCAACCAAAGTTTGCTTTTGTTTCATTTCTTTATCATATTCTTGTGCATATCTTATATGTGCGCACTCTGATGCATCCTTCCACCTATAATTTTTTGGTATTGGTCGATCACCTTCTTTTGTTTTGATATAAACCTTTCCACAATGTTTTTCTACTGTATCTTTCTTAAGTTGCAATCTATGATCCTTTTCATGTTTCCAACTGCAAATTACGCATCTCAATTCTATTATTTCCTCACTACTATTCTCTGGCAGCACTGGCTCAATAAATAGAAATTCTGCTATCCAATCAGGCTGAAATGATCTGTTAATTGTCCACCTAGATAACCTTGCACGTTTATGTTTTTTAGATGAAGATTCTTCGAAAGTAGGGACTGCATAAGAACTATTATTTTCTTTTCCACTTGGCATGTTAGATTCAAGAATCTCTTCATGTTGTTGTTCCATTTGATTAAGAATATTTTCATCTGTGGAATTTTCATTAACGAGGATATGTGGAAGTGGAGGTATAACAGGGTCAACGGTGTTTTCTGTAGAGATAATACTAGTGTCAATAGTAGGGTCATTATCACTATGGCATTTAAAAGCATACCTTCTACAGATAAAAAATGGACAAAGCCATCAACCAAAAAGCACACTTCTTTATGAATGAAGACATTATATATAAAATTAACAATGTTAAAAAATTAACTAGTAAGTAAAGGTGTTCATACCTTCAGTTTGTGCAGATGTTGATGGCTGATCGGATTTCAAAATATTATGAAAGTATTTGAGGATACTCCTCTTATCTGAAGACTGGCCTCCCTTCTTTCCACTACCAGTAGTTGACATTTTACCTGTATGAATAGAAGATTAACATGAACAATGAACATCATTTTTAAAAATGAAAATAACTAGTATAAAAGAGAACTACTGCTAGAGACAACAGAATATCTATCCCAAGTAGAATAAACCTCCTTATTGAGTGTCCATGAACAAAATGTTAAAAAAGGAAAATTAATGGTAAAAGAAACTTACCAGTAAATGGTGATCATTGTATTTTAGTTAGCTACTATCAATCGCCTTAAGCTAGTCACCTTCTACTAGTCGGTTTATGCCACTCACCTTCTACCACTCACCTTATGCCAGTTGCCTTATGCCACTCACCTTATGCCACTTGCCTTATGCCACTCACCTTACCACTCACCTTCTACCAGTTTTCTTATGCCAATCACCTTATGCCACTCACCTTATGCCACTCGCCTTATGCCACTCACCTTATGCCACTCACCTTATACCACTCACCTTATGCCACTCACCTTATGCCACTCCTTCCTTTCCTTCTTTACTATTTCTCCTTTCATGCCTTATACCACTTGCCTTCTACCACTCACCTTCTGCCACTCACCTTCTACCACTCGCCTTATGCCACTCACCTTATACCACTTACCTTATGCCACTCACCTTATTCCACTCACCTTATGCCACTCACCTTATTCCTCGCCTTTTCATCACCTTCTTCCTCTTCTTCTCTTCTACCTTTCCTTGCCTTCCACCAGTCGCCTTGTGTCAGTCGTGGACTCATGTTTTGTCAGTCGTCTACTTTCTATCGCTCGCTATCCAAAAAAATTAATGTTGTAATTGTATGAGAGTCACTGTCAGGGTTAGCTATATATAATGGGGTACAAGGGGTGAATTGGGTGGGATATTTTTTATTTTTTATAAATTTAAGGCAAAAATTAGGTGGGAAACCTTATGATAGCGTGGCGAATTTACCCTTAAAAAAATTGGATCCCAAAATTTTTGGGCGAATGGGCCGACCTATATGGTCCCAAAATTCGCAAAATTAACATTGTGAAAATCTGAATATTCGTGCTAAATTGCGAAATTCGCCACTATGCAAAACCCTGCTTATGCCTCATCTAACACATTCACTTTGCACACACAAATATAGTGAATATCTAGGTATTCTTAATAGGCTTATATATTTTAGGAGTCTTGTGTAGTCATTATACAAATTTTGATCAATAAAGTAGGGTGTTTGAGTCTCATGGAAAACCTTAAAAATCCCCTAATAACAACAAATCATCTCATCAAACAATCACAGTTTTCCTTATGAACTTTTGTTTATTTAAGGAGTATTCATAAAATAGGAAAGATACTGAATGGATATCAGCAATGATATTTAGACAACCACTGACTATTTTATGCATACCTTTTAGTTCGCAAAAACTTATAGGGAAAGCCCCTACATCTCACATCATTTCATCTCACATATGGATGTATACATGATTAATTATTATGATAAGGGTTATCATTTTAATTCATGATTTTTATACATTTTGTGGTGTTTTCCATTAAGTCTGTTAAACACAAATTAGATTCATTCATTATGTTTTAAATACTTAAAGCATATAGGTACAATTTGCATTAGAACATCCATATAAAAATTAATGCATATCACACAAAATCAGATTTGTCATAACAACAACATGAATTCACATTCATAATCAGATAAAAAAATCTAAATCATCCATCTAACATCAGATATCGCATCTAGGTATACATACATATATGCATCCATACATATGTCATATAGGTATTACATCCATCAATGCATCCATAAATCATAACACATAATGCATATAATGGTCCACTGTCATCAAAAATTGTAAAATTTACAAAAAATCAAATAAAAAAAATCTCAAATGCACCTCGTACCTAATTATTTACTCTATACACTTGGCGGTTGCAGAGACTTGCTATCCATGCAATCCGACAAGATGAGTAAATTAGCATAAGGTCATTTGAACCAAGTTATTCATTGACAAATTAAAATGTATTCACTTCAATCCCCAAGAAGACCATGCGACCAGACTACTCCATAGAATGAGGAGTATGTTTTATTCTTCTATGAAATTTCATCAAATCATCAAACATAGTGATTCACCACAAGCTTAAATTGAATTTCTATCATCTTGATTCCTTAAGAAAGCCATGTGGTTGAACTGCTCCATGGGATAAAGATGTACAATTACTAATCATAGTTGAAATCACAGCTATAACATGACTTTCTCTTTACA
The DNA here is from genome assembly GCA_028583015.1 of Wollemia nobilis. Lineage (NCBI taxonomy): Eukaryota > Viridiplantae > Streptophyta > Pinopsida > Araucariales > Araucariaceae > Wollemia > Wollemia nobilis. The sequence continues at coordinate 11,337,908 of JAQPPZ010000465.1, forward strand.
AAGGTTATCATCTTGCACCATCCAAATAAGTCATCTTGGTCAAGCGATTGGTCGCTTTCATCACTTGCCATTTCCTCATAAATGTGTTGCTTGAGGGGGTAGTCATATATGTAGACACGAAAATCTAGCCATTTGTCATCCAGCTGTGTCCTCCAATCACAACCATCCATTATTTATTTATTTATATATATAAGTTTAATATATATTTAAATATTAATATTTTGTATTATATTTATATATAAAATAAATATGTGTATTTATATGAATTAATCTTAGCCATCTGCCACATTTTAATCTCAGTCGTCCATCCACCTCAATCTATGCCACTTACCCAGATTTAATCTCCACCCTTCCTCATGTTTTAATCTTTCCCACTCAAATTGTGTCATTGAAACCCTAACATGTCTAAGGGAAGATTATAAAAGAGGAGTCATTTTGATGACTCAAACCCTAAGTACCCTGAGTTCTAAATCCCTAATATTCTAAGGTTGAATTTTTTGATGTTCATTCGCAAAGAATTCTTAGAAGATCCCAAGCCCTAGCCCCTTTTGTTTTCATCCTCGCCCCCATCATCACCATTTACAGCCCTCCACTTCTACCACTGACCTTCCTACATGAACCAGATTTGGTTCTACGCCACTCTCATCAATCAGTTGAGTGTCCACCAGAGCCAACCAAGTGCTCGCAAGTGTCTCACTCACTAGATTTGCAAACCCTACAACCCTTGGGTGCTTCTAGGGCATCTTCACAACTATCACTAACATCATATATGTAAACAAAAAATACGAAGTTAGTATTGTTGACAAGGTAATAAATTTATTCATTTATTTTTATATTCTTATGCTTTTGTTTACAGTATTATCGTAGCATCTAGGGTTAGTTATTTTATTCATAGGGTGTCACACAGTGGAGCCCTCACAAGTATTACTAATATTTATTGTAGTTGACTATGTGCAGATATAAGGATTATAATTGTTGGAAGCTATTGAATCTAGGGTGGCCCTATCTAGGATACACAAGCCCACCTATAACCTCATTGGGATTGAAGCTAAGCATGAAGACACCAACCATTCTTTTTAACTAGGATTTTTAAGAACCCTAGTCTCTATAATTTTGTATCAATATAAGCATTGTAAAACCCCACATTTGGGGCATATTGATTGTAACATTTGAGATCCACCTGCAGCAATAAAATTTTTATCTATTTTGTGCAATCTTTGTGTATTACTTTGCTTACTGTTATTTTATATCATTATTGTATTGGTGTTGCTTGATTTTTGATTCACAAATGGTGATCATAGTGGGACCCCAAATGTTTTTCTATTTTAATTTACTTTATTACTAACTTCTATTTTCTATTTCTATTTTGCAGGTTTTCAGAAATTCGACTGCATAATTTTCGTAGAGCTAGGGTTTTTGGAAAGTTGCAGAAGTTGACTAGAAATTGCACAAATACCCTACAACGCTTGAGGGACACCCTACAACGCTTAGTGACTGCCATGCTACATTCCATTGGATCTGGGGTGAGTTTACTAGAGTGGGTAAGAGATATGTAGGCTTACTTGTAAGTTTGATTCAAACCCTAACCCACTTCTACTTTATTTATTTTTATTTTTTTTATGCTTTTTACAAATAAATTGATAAAAATAACATCATTAGTTTTTGTTAAAATCAATCATATTTAACAGGAGAGGGAAGAAAGTAGAGAGGGGAGGGCTCTGGTCCCTCCCCTGCTCCCCTCCCATGGCTCTTGGTTCCTGCCCAGTCCCTGGCTCAACCCAGGTCATCCCTCCCGGGGAGTGGTTGTTTGCAGATGATTTCCTGGGAGGAGATCCTTCTCCACTATCTCGCGCCCTCCCGACCGGCTAGGGTTTCCTTGGTTGTTTTTTTGGATCGGTGCTTCCCGGGGATCCCCTGTTTGGTTGGGGATCCCTTCCATTTTTCCCCCAGGCTTCCCCCTGGGGTTTTTTGCAGGTTATTCACGTGGATCTGGTCCCATGCGTTTCTCGGTGCGATGGAGGTGACGGTTTAGGGTTTGGACAGCTTCCCCATTTTTCTTGTGAATCCTCAACGGGCTCTGTGCTTGGACAGGATTCTTGGTCCCTGCTGCTGGGATCCTCTTTTGTTTTCTCGGGGTGGGTTCCTTGTGGTGCAACTCTCTGGTCACTTCCTGATGGGCTGGATACTCTCTGTGCTGGCTGTCGACTTCTTGCAGGATGGCTCTCGCTGAACTGAATGTTTTCCCGGTGGGCGGGATGGTTTCTCCATAGTGCGGGATCCGCCAAATCCATCGGTTTTCCCGCGAGGCGGGATCCTTTCTTTCTCGCTGGTTTCCCGGATGGCGGGATTTCCCTGTTGCTTCCCGCTAGGCGAGACTGTTTGTGGTGGTTTTGACTGCTTCCCGCGAGGAGGGGATTTTATTGTAACGGTTTTTTTGTGCTTCCTGCTGGGCGAGATCTTCTCGATGGTGGTTTTTGGCTACTCCCCGTTGGGCGAGATCTCCAAAACTACTTTCTTTATTATTTGTTTGTTTCCTGCTAAGAGGAATTGTTTCATGCTTACTGTTATCGCTGGGCGGGATTTCTATTTTGGTGTTCAGTTTCAAGGGATTGATGCCCTAGGCCCATTGCTTATGTAATCAGGTTTTTGGATCCTTGTTAAAACCCGCTATAAATACAAACACTTGTAACTATCAAAAAAAAAAAAATCAATCATATTTCATTTGAATTTTAGGTTAGACTTGCATTCATATTCATCATAGTTCACCTTTCAGATTTAAAATTTTGTTATTTTTTGGTGTGTTTTATTCAATATTTTGTATATTGTTTTCATGTAAAATGACAATTGCATAATGGGGTTAAGAATTTTCATTTTTACTTGTCTATATCAGAAAAAAATCATAATATTTAAGTATATCCTACATTTGGTGATTCAATGTGAAAGAACTAGGCAAACCTTCCACTATTGGAATCACTTGATGATTATGAGTGGGACTTAAGCGATGTGACATAAGTTCTTTTGAGGAACTTAATAATTCTATTTTTGGCTTTTGATTTAGACCTATAAAATAGGTTATTTTTGACATTGTATGTACACATTAGAAAACATGAAACTTTAAAATGAATCACACAATGCACGTTTCACAATAAACAGTAATGAGTTGGATTTCATCACCAACCATTGCTTGATATTTGGCGATGATGGGATTCATCTCTATCCGTCAATATCTACCCTTAGCCACCATAGATACCCATGAGCAAACTTTTTGGATTTCATCACCAGGAAGAATCTCATTTTCCATCCAACCATAGATTTCACCCTACATAATTCAGATTAGAACATCCAAAACACACAAAACTCACAAAAAAACAAAAAAAATTAAAAGTGAGATGAAAAAAAGAGGTAAGAAAATATGTTGCAAAAAATATAGGATTGAATTGCTTGTTTAATTTTGTGAAATTTTTATATTTGCATTTCTTTCCTGCACATTTCACACATTCCATGTTCAACATTGCATTTCACACATTTCATGTTAAACATTGTATTTTACACACTACATTTCACACATTCCATGTTCAACATTGCATTTCACACATTCCATTTTACACATTGCATTTTACACACTGCATTTCACACATTCCATGTTAAACATTGCATTTTACACACTACATTTCACACATTCCATGTTCAACATTGTATTTCACACATTTCATTTTATACATTCTATGTTAAACATTATATTTCACACATTACATTTTACACATTGCATTTTACACACTGCATTTCACACATTCCATGTTAAACATTGCATTTTACACACTACATTTCACACATTCCATGTTCAACATTGTATTTCACACATTGCATTTTACACACTACATTTCACACATTCCATGTTAAACATTGTATTTCACACATTGCATTTCACACATTACATTTTACACATTGCATTTTACACATTGCATTTCACACATTACATTTTACACATTGCATTTTACACATTGCATTTCACACATTACATTTTACACATTGCATTTTACACACTGCATTTCACACATTTCATGTTAAACATTACATTTCACACATTACATTTTACACATTTTACACACTGCATTTCACACATTCCATGTCAAACATTGTATTTCACACATTGCATTTCACACATTCCATTTTACACATTGCATTTTACACATTGCATTTTACACACTCTATTTCACACATTCCATATTAAACATTGCATTTTAAACATTGTATTTCACACATTCCATGTTCAACATTATATTTCACACATTGCATTTTACACATTGCATTTCACACATACCATGTTAAACATTATATGTCACACATTGCATTTTACACATTGCATTTCATACATTCCATGTTAAAAATTGTATTTCACACATTGCATTTGACACATTGTATTTTACACACTGCATTTCACACATTTAATGTTCAACGTTATGTTTCACACATTGCATTTTACACACTGCATTTCACATATTCCATGTTCAGCATTGCCATTCACACATTCCATGTTCAACATTACATTACATTTTACACATTGTATTTTAAACATTACATTTCACATATTGCATTTCACATCAATTTCAATTTCATTTCATCATATCCTCCCAGTCACTCACATCATCAGTCATCAAATACTAGAGATTCTCAGGATATTGTATCCTCCCAGTCACTCACATCATCAGTCATCAAGAATATTGAGGATTCTCAGGATATCGCATCCTCCCAGTCACTCACACCATCAATCATCAAGCAAATTAGGGATGCTTAAGGTATTGCACCTTCCCCATACAAAAAAAAAAGCTCCAAAGGAACCAAAATCCCTTTGGTCACATCTCAAGTTCAAAAAGCTCCAAAGGAACCAAAATCCCTTTGGTCACATCTCAAGTTTAAAAGGATCCAAAGGAATCAAAATCCCTTTGGTCACATCTCAATATCAAAAGGCTCCAAAGGTATCTAATCCCTTTGGGCACATCTCAATTCAAAAGACCCTGAAGGTACCTAATCCCTTTGGTCACATTTCAATTTCAAAAACATCCAAAGGCACCTAACACCATTGGTCAAATTTCAATTTCAAAAAGATCCAAAGGTACCTAATCCCTTTAGTCATATCTCAATTTCAAAAGGATCCAAAGGTACCTAATCCCTTTGGTCACATCTCAATTTCAAAAATATCCAAAGGTACCTAATCCCTTTGGTCATATTTCAATTTCAAAAAGCTCCAAAGGCACCTAACACCTTTGGTCACATTTCAATTTCAAAAAGCTCCAAAGGTACCTAATACCTTTGGTCACATCTCAATTTCAAAAGGCTCCAAAGGTACCTAATCTCTTTGGTCACATATCAATTTCAAAAAGCTCCAAAGGTACCTAATCCCTTTGGTCACATCTCAAGTTCAAAACTATCCAAAGAAACCAAAATTTCTTTGGTCACATCTCAAGTTCAAAATCTCCAAAGGAACAAAAATCCCTTTGGTCACATCTCAATTTCAAAAGGCTCCAAAGGAATCAAAATCCCTTTGGTCACATCTCAATTTCAAAAAGCTCCAAAGGTATCTAATCCCTTTGGTCACATCTCAATTCAAAAGGCTCCAAAGGAACCAAACTCCTTTGGTCACATCTCAATTCAAAAGGCTCCAAAGGAACCAAACTCCTTTGGTCACATATCAATTCAAAAGGCTCCAAAGGAACCAAACTCCTTTGGTCCCATTTCAATTAAAAAAAAAAACAAAAACAAAAATCTTGGCATTGCATTTGCATAATTTTGTCATTTGCATAATTTTGTCATTTGCATCTATACACGTTGTTTGTTGCTATCTGAGTTCACAAGATTCAAGGAGCACATAAGCTTACAAGGCTATGGGGATGTTGGCCATTTTGTATTTCATTGGGATTTTGGGAAAATTTTGTATTAATTTCTATAAGAAGTGATAATATACTTTCCATTCAGTATGTAGAAGTCTGATTTATTGTATTCCAGAAAACACAAAGAAAAATCCTGAAGACACTATAAAAAAAAATCTTTATGTATTTATGGATATTCACGTTCACCCTTAAGGAGGGGCGAATGCCTCATTCACCGTTTCCTGGGGTGAACCTATTTTGAAAATGTATTGGCAAAACATTTAAGTATGAAATTGCATTCACCCTTCCTTAGGGGCGAACATGTCGTTCGCCCTTTCTTGGGGCAAACGTGACTTGGGGTACTTTGTTGCCCACGTGCCTAAAAAATGTTGTGTGCCCTGGTCAAGAGGCGAACATGACGTTCACCCATCCCAGGGATGAACTTCCTTTCAATAATGAAGAATCATGTTTGCCCATCCCAGGGGTGAACGTCCCATTCGCCCTTCCTTTGGGGTGAACGTCCCATTCACCTTTCCATGGGGTGAATGTACTTAATGAAGATCACGCGCGTGTTTGATATGACGAAGATGAATTTAAGGCGAACAAGAAAATGGTCAAATATTGAATTGTGTGTATTTAATGAAGGGTGCCCTTAGTAACTCTGTTTTGTGAATCGCAAGGACAAAGGCGAGGAGAAATAAATTTTCTTGATTTCCAATGTATCAAAGTTGTTTAAAGAATTTAATGATTTCTCCTGTCATGCACATCTATGTCCGAATTTCAGATTTTCTGGAATTTGTTTCTCAAGTGCACGGATTTTCCAAGAAATCGAGGAGATTTTTTTTGGTTGTTGTCTTTGATCCCAGAACATTATTCTCTCAGATGTATTAAATGAAAGAGGCAGAAACCTCTATAAATACTAAGAAAATATTGTTGTAAAATGAAGTTAGACACTTTGTGAGAATACTCTCTAAGTTCTCTACATTAATGAAAGGCATCAGGTTTCTAAATTGATAAGTGATTCTGCGTATAATTTATTTTTGCGTAGTGCACTTCTTTTAATTGTTACCAGTGGAAGAGTGAGTACCGACGTGTTGAGTTAAAAGTTATTATTTCAATATTGAAAGTTTATTCTACTACCTTTCCTTCTATTCAATGTTGTTTTGCGCTTGAGTGTTTTCCTACTTTTAGTCTAACCCGAAACCTGAACTTTGACCTGTGGCCATATTTTTTATTTCTTTTCGCAATTTGCAATTTATTTCCTACATCTCTAGTCTTCAACTAGTTTTAGAATTAGTTTGAGAACCAGCCCTATTTGGAGATTGGCACGGAGGACATCTCTTTCCTCTAGCCTTTCAATGTTGGTCATATCTAGGGCACATAAACGTAGTGTTTATTGATTAGGTAGATATTTGACTAATAATTTTTGGCATGCCCGGTGGGACTTTTTGAAGGTTTCACCTTCAATAGTGTTAAGTTCGATGTTCACCTTCCTTCTTGAGAATAAAACATCTGGCGAATCAATTGTTACCCAGAACTCCATAGGCGTGGGAGCGGCGAAAGTTGTCTCTCATGAATACAAGATCAAAAGCCAAGAATCCTGATAATCAATTTTTTTATGAATTAGACATCCAAAGGCTAGGAGAGCATCCTCAAGTAGCCACTTTTTGAATAACGTCCTCACTTCCTTATATTCCATCCATACCAACTATTTCATCTTCCCTATTAGTCGATGTGTTTTTTGCTCTCGTAATTCCTGTAAGTACCGCCACTAGTTTTCCCTAGTCTTCATCTACTACAACCACTAATGCTTCATGACCTGTTCCTCATATTCTAGTGCATATGGCTCAAAATCCCCCACCACATCAACAACAGCTTCCTAGATAGTTTCTGGCTTGGAATAGCTTGAGTGCGCTGAATTTGCAAGCGTAGAACCCAGTACCTCAAGTTGCTCTGAAGGCTTTGCCAACATATGATGGTAATAGAAAGACTGCGTATGAGCATATCCAAGATGTAGCATCTCTTGCAACTATTCATGATATAACTGATGAATATGTGATGATAAAGCTTTTGGTTTTGTCATTAAGAGAAAAATTGCTCTATTGGTATCGATCTTTGCAACCTGGCACAATTACTTCATGGGATCAATTCACAGAATTACTAATTAATAACTCTCATGAGCAAGCTGATCCGTATTCACTGCCACATCAATTCACCTAAATTCAAAGACATCCTCAAGAGGAGCTTGTATATTTCAATGTGCAATTTACATGAAGCTGGCAACGAGTTCTAGATGGTTTATGACCGACCCATGAACAAGCGGTGTTTTATTATCTTCATGTACTTAGTACTGATATTGGTATGGTGGTGCACCAGGCTAATATGACCACCTTATCGGATCTCTATATACAAGCTCAAAATGTCGAATCAGATTTGATTGTTGTAGGAAGGCTTCCAACGAAGGCAAAAATACCTATTATTTCGAACCTAACACAATATCTTTATTCCAACGTATTTTTGCAACCCACGTTGTTGATGTATCATGTTCCCTCATGGAATTCAAGATCCCCTCAAGTAGCTCCTATCCCTGCCCTGCAGTCATATGCTATAAGATTTTCATATTTTTTTGCTCCAACAGTATCATCACAGCCTTCATCAGTTTCTTTTCCAGCATTGCCAATACTTCCAGCCCCTTTACCTTTGCCTGATCGCAAGCACCCTTGCTATTACCCGCACCCATTCCATCATCTAGTACGGAACCCCTCACGGTTTTGTTACAAGAAGTAAAATCCAATAATGTGGCTTTGAGGACAATATCCAATGAGTTAACAACTATGAGGAAGAAGTAAGCTAAAGCTGAGTTTCGATCGAGGAGGTTCCAAAATTTGCCGATCACCCAAGAGCAAGCATCCATCAGTAGGGGGCCTAAGAAGAATAATATGATGCAGTAAAATGATGAGATTAATGCATATGAAAAGACATATTGGTGTTCTACTTGTAATGATCCTCATGGCAAAGACACATGTATGGTCCATCTAAACTATGTTCAGAAACTGGCAGAAAGTTCTTTGGCTAGGCAATTTAACATGATTCGAGAAGTGGAACATAATTGTATTGTGTTATCTCCTAAGAAGTTTTTAGTTCTTACTAGGTCAAGAAAGAGACCAGTGACCGTGGGTCCCACAAAATTGCAGCCGTTGAAAGTACCCATGGTTACAAAAGATCTAGAAGAAAGGTGAACGTCCCATATGAAGACCCCTAAGGTTGTCAAGTCAAAAGATTCACTACTTGGGCAAGCGCAAGGTGAAGTGCAAGCTCAGCCTTCAACTTCACAACACATGGCCACTGCTCCATCCTCTAGTGAAATGAAAGAGCAAGCTATGGAAAAACTCAAATATCCTTCGTTGACTAAAATACAAAGAGTAGAAGCTATGCAGTAGTATCGAGATAAGTACGAGCGGTCCTTAGAAGAAAAGGTCCCACCTGCTCATAGTTATTGTATCATGGAGGAAATGAATAAAATACCAGCTACGATTAGCTTGTATTATGCATTGCAGCTGCCAGGGCAGATTGATTTGTTGCAAGAATCCTTAAAGAGCACCAAAGACCAAAAGAAAGATCGTTTGCAAACAGTATTGGCTCAAGCACTCCCCACTTTAGTGATAGGTAAAAATCATCCTCCTCCATTTTGGTTATATTTGAGAATAGAAGGGTGGATTGTGCATAATTGCATGATAGACTCTGGTGCTGCCACTACTGTTATGCCCAAGGCGGTATGCAAAGTGATGGGAATGAAGTATACAAGGAGTAGTCTAGGAGTGTTACAATTGGATGGTACCCCAGTTAAAACGGTTGGAGTAATCAAAGATATTCCAATTGTGCTTCATAGCATACCACAGATCGTTGTCATTTAGGAGGTTGTGGTTGTTGATTTAGAACCTTATTTTAGCATGTGCATTTCAAGGGAATTCATAGCTAAGTTGGGAGCTTATCTGTCTTTATATTATTCACATTTGGATATTCTATTCAAAGGTAAGCGAATTCGCATTCATAATGAGAAACCTTCCCCTTTTCATATAGAGAATATAGAGGAGGCATAACAAGCCCCAGGTGCGGTAAATATGATGATCAAAGAATTGAAAGAAGTTGGTCTGATTGAAGAAGTACCTGAGGAGGTATACAAGGAGTAGTCTAGGAGTGTTACAATTGGATGGTACCCCAGTTAAAACGGTTGGAGTAATCAAAGATATTCCAATTGTGCTTCATAGCATACCACAGATCATTGTCATTTAGGAGGTTGTGGTTGTTGATTTAGAACCTTATTTTAGCATGTGCATTTCAAGGGAATTCATAGCTAAGTTGGGAGCTTATCTGTCTTTATATTATTCACATTTGGATATTCTATTCAAAGGTAAGCGAATTCGCATTCATAATGAGAAACCTTCCCCTTTTCATATAGAGAATATAGAGGAGGCATAACAAGCCCCAGGTGCGGTAAATATGATGATCAAAGAATTGAAAGAAGTTGGTCTGATTGAAGAAGTACCTGAGGAGCTTCAACTAGAAGATGAGTTTTTGTTGACAGACTTCAATGTTGTGATCGAAAGAGACATTGGTTGTTATTCCATCCAGAAGGTAGAAAAGCCTCAAGAAAAAGCCCTTAAGCCCTCAAAACCTGGTTCTCATCAGTTATAGAAGTTGTTCTTTGATGGTGCTCAATGTAAGAATGGTGTAGGGGTAGTTGTGGTATTGGTCTCTCTTGAAGGTATGCAAAAAATGTACTCCTACAGTTGACCTGGAGTTGTACAAATAATACCGTTGAATATGAAGCATTATGCCTTGGCTTGAAAAAGGTCAAGAAATTGGGAATTGAGCAGTTGCAATTTTTTGACGATTATGAGCTTATAGTCAATCAAGTTATAAAAAGATGTGTGTCTAAGCAACATTACTTGAAGGTATATTGTAACAGGGTATGGGATCTTTTTGAAGTATTTAAAGCTTTGAATATTCAAGTAATTCCTAGGGAGAAAAATAGACACGCTGACATTTTAGCTTCCCTGGGTTCTAATTATTCTCCTACCGAGAAAGTGGTTTGAAAACCCAAGATAGTGAGGGTAATCTACAGACCTTCCATTTCAGATAAGGGCCTCTATTGGCAGGTGTTTGATAATTATGAGAAACTAGTAAATTTTCTCCTCAAATAAGATGCCAGCATAGAAAGTAAAGTTCTTGTGGAAGAAGAAAAAGGAGAGATGATCTAGTTGAGAAATAATCATATTCCCAGAGGTTTAATTTTGCTAGAAAGCATGTTTGATCAAAGTGATAGAGCTGATAAACATATGATTAAGGTGGATGCCAAGGAATACAGAGAATTACAGTTGAAGCCAGGAAAGGTCATTAAGGTTGGTACCGATTGTGAATCTAACAAAATTGAGGGCAGTAGAAGTTTATGCTATGAATACCCAAATATTATAGCATGGAGTTATCAAGACTTGAAAGGGTACGATAAAAACATGATCCAACACACCATCAAGCTGCAAGAAGGGGTGAAGCCTTTTCAGCAGAAGCAACATCCTGTCAATCCAAAGATCGAAGCCCTCATGAAAGCAAAATTATTAAAGATGCTCGAAGCAAAGATCATTAATCCTATTAAACATTCCACCTGGGTAGCGAAATTTGTTCCTGTAAGAAAGAAGAATGGAGATATACGTCTGTGTGTTGACTTTCAAAATTTAAATCAGTCATCATTTAAGGATCATTATCCTCTTCCCCAGATAGGTCAGATTCTTCATGTTGTGGCTAGTGCTCAAATATTTTCCTTGGTAGATGGCTTCTCTGGGTACAATAAAATTTGGGTTAAGGATGAGGATCAATACAAGACATCGTTTATAACTAAGTGGGGTGCATTCTCTTATCAGTGGATGCCTTTCGGGATTTCAAATTTTGGTGCAAATTTTCAAAGAGCCATGGATGTCGCCTTCGATGAGTTTCTAAATAAAATCATTGTAAATTATCTTGATGATATGATGGTGTTTTCACATTGCATAATAGATCATGTTTCTCATTTAAGGCAAATATTTAAAAAGTATTGAGAATTCAGGATTCCATAAATCTCAGAAGTCAATTTTTGCGCAAGGGAAGCTACTGGGCCATGTGATCTCACAAGAAGGACTGGCCATAGATCCCGCGAGAGATGAAGTGCTAATGAGAATTTCTGCTACCTAAAAATAAGCAAGACTTGCAATCCTTCTTCAGATAAATAAACTTCATTCACAAGTTTATTGCTGATTTTTCCCAAGTCGTTAAACCAATGATAGAGCTCTTGAAAAAGAATGTTGAGTTTAAATGGACGGATGCCAGGAAGTGAGCTTTTCATGAAATCAAAGAGAGGATAACTCAAGCGCCAGTATTGATCAATCCTGACTACTCCAAAGATTTTATACTATATGTAGTAGGTGACCAGGAGAGCTATACTGCCATGCTCACACAAAAACAAGATGATGACAAAGAAAAGCCTATCACTTTTCTAAGTCATGTTATTGCACCGCACCAAGAGAAGTACAATTTTATTGAGAAGCAGGTGTATGCAGTTATGAAAGCCTTGAAGAATTTTTGCAACTTTGTTTCTCAGAGTAGAATTGTGGTTTACATAATTCATCCTGATTTTCAAAATTTTATAATTCAAGGAGAGTTGGGTTATAAGAGAGTCGGATGGGTTTCAAAGATCTAGTAGTATGATGTAGAGATCAAGCCGACGAAGTTGGTTTGTGGGCATGTTCTGTTTCAATATTTGGCCAAAATCACGGTTGTTGAAACAAATCTTGAAGATGTAATTTATGCGAATCATGCAACGGGCGACAAAGAATGGATCGAGGAACTCTTTACATATTTTACTTTTGGATGGTGTCCGAGCAGCTTTAACCCCTCACAACACCAAAGGTTCATATTGCAGGAACTTAGGTATGTGTCGTTGCCCAACGGCATATATTATAAGAACATTGATGGCATACTCCTTAGATGCGTGAAAGATTCTGAAAAATCAAAAAATTTGGAGGAGTTCCATTTCGGGTTGTCAGGAGGGCACTATGCTGGTAGACCTATGGCTCTAAAAATTATTTAGGTACGTTATTATTGGCCTACTCTATTTACTGATTCACACAAGCTAAGTCAGTAGTGCAACAATTTTCAAAGATATGTGGGATGAATGAGAAAAGGAGCATCACCATTGCATCCGATTTAGGTAGAGACACCCTTTAAACAGTGGGGTCTTGATTTTATAGATATTATTGATCCTCATTCCTCTATAGAGCATAAGTATATCCTAACTACAATATATTACTTCACCAGATGGGCAAAATATATACCCACCAAAAAGGCTGATCAGGCGACTACTATTTCTTTTCTAGAGAGCCTCATCACCCATTTCGGTATACTCGATTCCTTGGTTACCAATAATGGTACTCCTTTCATTGGAGCTAAAATTACTGAATTTGCCAGTAGGTATGGTATTTATTTGAAGACATCTTCCAATTATTACCCATAGGGAAATGGATTGGCTGAGTCAACCAACAAAAATTTGCTTCGGATTCTAAATAGGATAATGGGTGAGAATAAGAGAAATTGGTATTTGTTGTTAAATCAGGCGCTTTGGGCCGATCGCATTTCGGTAAATAAGTCCATTAAAATGTCTACGTATGCTTTATTTTATGGGAAATAAGTTGTTCTTCCTACCCATATTGAACTTCCTGTGCTTCAAACTTTGCAGATGTTTGAAGATGAAAATGAAGAAAATAATCCCATAGAGGCAAGGTTGGCACAGTTGCTACAATTATAAGAAGAAAGGGAGCGATCTTATCACACTTTTGTAGAACATGCTTCTGAAATGAAGAAGTGGTTCAAGATTAAAACCACTGATCGAAGCTTCCAAGTGGGTGACTTGGTATTAAAATGGAACAAAAAAAAATCTAAGCCTGGGAAACATCATAAGTTTGATGCAATTTGGGAGGGACCTTTTTGGATTTCGGCTGTCACTTCTTCTAATGCATTTCGAATCTGTGATATGGAAGGGTGCGAGCTCCCCATTCCAGTGAATTGCCTTCATTTGAAGGCCTATATTTCATGATTTTAAATTGAAGGTAGTACCTTGTACATATGTAATATTTTCATGTAAATATGCATGTTGTTTTTGTTTTTTTTAAAAGAAAAAAAAAACTTAAGGATGACAAAGTGATAACACAAGTTCGTGCGTGCCCCTTGGAAGGGGAAAACATCATGTTCACCCATTTTTAAGGTGAACGCATCTTTTTGATGTCACAAAAAAAAAAAAGGCGTTGTGCATGGCACTTTTTCTATAAAAAAAAAAAGGAAAAAAACACAACAAAAAGGAAGAAAAACATAGTGAAGATTGCTTTAGAAAAAGAAGGCATGCCATGGAGTTTTAAGAGACACTTTCATTGGAAAAGCTTTCCTAAGACACGCATTCAGAGTAGTTAATTTTTCCCAAAGGTTACGTGGCGATCATCGAAAGTAGCTGACACCAACTTTAAGTGATGATATTCAAACATGGGAGGTGCTCAGATTGAGCTTTTCAAGGAAGCTGACAGAATTAATGATTGATTATTAATAGCAGGTTTGATCTTCCTAGTGAGCTGCTGGCATAAGGGCACATTTTTCTATGAGATTGTGCTATGTTGTGGGTACGATTTCCAAGAAGAATCCAACGATGAACCAAAGGGAAGTTTTTTTTTGCGCTTCAAGAAAGGAGTCTGAGCGATTTTTGAAGAATATTTCTCTCTGAAGGTGCATCTACATTTAATTCTATAATTACTGCAGTAGTTGGTAACGCTCCTATAAAATTTTGAAGAAAAAAAGCAAGTCTTGTTTTCCTTATTTGTTTTTCTTTTCGTGCTATGTTGTATCCTATTTTCCAAGGTGCTGAGGAATTTTCAAAAGTTGCTAAGCAAGGAATTGCATAAAAAGTTACAATTTTTATCTGACAATATGGGAAGACGTAGCAAAGGGCAGACAAAGGTGTCGAAGGATGTTGAAGTATATTCAGCCAAGAAACAAGAGAGAAGTTCAAGGGCTAAAAAGGCCTGATAGAATGACTATGTTGATTTGGATCCCTATGAAGATGAAATGGCCAAAATTGGTGATTGTTTGCTTACACATACGGGAATTGATAGATTAAGGCAAGAGGTTGAAGCTGCAGTCAATCAAGGGATTTCCCATAATAGTTGGATCATGATGCCTCACCATGCACAACTTTTATGGTATCTTTGCTTGTATGTGCATCCATACCCCGAACTCATTTGATTAATTACACAATTTTATGACTCCTCCACTAGGGTTGTCTGAAATGCTCAGAATGAGATTATTTTTATGATTACATCGGATGAGATTCGAGAGGATTTTGCCTATGGGATGGGCACGCTGACGTATACAATAAATAATAAAATTCATACGAATGAGCAAGAGGAAAAGTATGTTTCCACTATTTCTATGAGGCAATTTATGGAGACGCAGCTCGTCAAGGAGCCGCAAATGGGGTAGCTACCAAGTTTACCTAAAAATATTTCAGAATTCAAGTGCCAAGATATTTATTCTATGCTTGCCTAGGTTGCTGGGTTACCTTTTGATGAAACTGTGCACAAGTGGCAGGTAGCTATGGCCCAATGTATTTGCAAGGTAGAATTTTATTCTCCCATGGCTATGAGGTAGGGGGAATCCAATTTATTTTGATTGGGTCGAATTTGTTTCTTAGAGAATTAATTCACAGTTGTAGATATTGCAAGAAGGAAAGACTAGGGCATTTCAGCATACTTTGTTTTTGGTATGGTTTTTCTTTTTTTAGATGCAGCGACATTTTTCTTTTATTTTTGTTATGCAGATAGGCGAAAAGAATGAACCTCTACCATTTTATAAGTGGACTTAAGTATTGACTAAGAAGGAGTCTGTATATAGCTTTAATAGCTAGTTTTTTTGCCTAGACATTGAGTTACTTTGTGGTAGTTTTGATCGAGTGCCTCATGACCTGAGAGATGCCATTATTTCAGAGGAGAAGGATGACATATTTTTGCTCACTCAGGGTGTGGTTGTTCTAATTTTTGGATATACAGGTAAACTTTTTTGTTGCCTTATTTTACCACTATGCATATTTTTGCTATGGAAGTTGTGTGCCAGATGGATTATATTAATGATATATATGGCTCTAGATGAGGGAAAAAAATGACCTGTACTATGCCTCTTAATTTTGGGAGTATAGAAATGAACCAAGTTGGGAAAAATCACCTTTTGACGGTGGCGCTTCAAGACCTGGGATTAATTGAGTTACCGCAATGATGGCGATATGATCCACTTGAAAAAAATTTGGCACTTATTAAGGCGAAGACCTTTCATTGTTGCTTGCACCCGGATATTCAGAAGCATTGAAATAATTTTGATGGGCCAAACATGAACTGGCATGTGGAAAAAGTGTCCTCCCTTCCTCCATGGCATGATTATTATGAGTAGGAAGTGGAGTATAATCCAGGAAAGAATAAAATGCATATTCCTCCTCCAGGCCTGTTTGGTACTGTCCAAGAGGCAAACCCTCGTTGGAAGGAGGAGAAAATTATGAACTGGTGGGTAATGTGCATTCATCGAAGGAATCCCTATGCTACTTATGGATTAAAGCTTGATACCCAATTCTCTCAGGTTTATGATAGGTTTGTGGATTCTTATCAACCTGTCGCCTTTGCCACCATTTTGCCACAAAGTTTTCAGCAGTCCAAAAGTTGTGAAAGTAAACTGGAGGAGGAGAGTCCTATGGTTGAGGACAACACTGAAGAATAAGAGGAAGAAGAAGAACACTCACATGTTTTTCAAAAGTGGACTCAAAGAGTGAAGCGCCCTCCTAAATAATTTCCCTCGCCTAAGCAACAAAAATGGTCGATGGCATCCCCTTTTCCTAAAGCAGCTAAGCAGCCCCAAACTGGTGTGGCCACTACTTCAACTATTACAGCATCCATGTATTTAGGTACTATGATTCCTATTACATCGAGTTTCTTAGTTTCTTCTATACTAGCAGTGAACCTTGTCATCAATACTGAGCAACCTACATTAGTAGCATAAATATTTTTGATGGCACAACCAAAGGAGCAACTTTCAGAAGATTCTCATGTTGAGATTCTGGATGAAGAAGTAGCCCTCAATGTTGGCAAGCAGGAGGTAGAGTTGGGAAAGGAGGTAGTTGCACAACCTCCACAATCCACAGAACCAATGGTGCTTACACCCCAAGGTATGTCATCTCTTCCTTCATCTTCCCTTTCCCTCATTGGTCACGCAGTGATTTCTTCTTCGATCCCCTCAGTTTCATTTTTGTCCCCTCCATTTTCTACTTTCCCACCCTTTGGTCTTCCTTTTGTTTCTCTTTCTATGGTTCCCTCTTTCGCTTCTGCTATTTCCATTTATGAATTCACTACTGCTCCTTTCATTCTTGCTTCCTCGCCCTCTATTTCTTTTAGTTCTTATGCATCAGGGACTAATCCTTTTTTGCTCCCCTTCCATTGGTCATCATTTCTTCCACCATTATGGCTATTAGTACGCAAGCTCCATCTAGGCTTAGCGTAACCACGGTTGCATATGTGTCCTCTTTGTCCTCCATCGCATCCACTATTTCCCTCTCTTTCATCATCCCTGTGTCCATTCCTCCACTTCAATTTGTGTCTTCCATGTCCATTGGGCTTAGTCGCTCAGATATTTTTATTCCATTTACCCTATTTTTGGAGCTACACACTATTCCAAACGTGCAGGTGGCCCACACACAGTCTGATGTTGAAAATTTAAATCGAACACACCTGAGCTCCTCTCAATGGTTGAAGAGTATGTGGCAGAAAGAAGCTTTGGCACCAGCACGACCGATCAAGAAGGTGGCCTTTGATCCAATTGCCAAGGAGGCTCATGTGACAACATTCACTCTGATGGTTTAGAAACCTCAAGGCGAGTTGTATCCTGAGGACTATGTTTTTGAGACTATAACTGAAGATCTGACGTGGATTTATCCCATTGAAAAAATGGGCAATATGCAAGTAGATATGAGCTCTTTGTATTTGCATGGGGATAATTATAAAGAAAAATATTTTGAGTTGCAAGACAGGGTACTTGAGCTGGAGAGTGCAATGGCTAAGAGCAAGGCAATAGAAAAAAAATGGCCACTAAAAGGGAATATTTTTGCAATCAAGTCAAGGTGCACTTAAAGGAGCGTGATGCCACTCGGATTGACGTGCATAACTTGTAGCAACAGGTTGAAGAACTCAAAAAGTAGCTTGAAGCTAAGGTCGCACCTATTGTGGGGTTTTCATGTGATAGCATAAGAGACCTTCGCCTTCACTCTGTATAAAATTCTACAAAGTTGATCGTGCACACAGTCAAGGTGTTGCAATACTTATGGGAAGCAGAGATACAAATCCATCTTGGGAAACAAATGATTGACTTAGTGGAGGAGTTGGAGGAGTTGCTATCACCTCATATGGATACGACTATGAAGATACAAGATTTTTTGAATATGTCCTTGTATATTTGCCCTCTTAGTGAGATGGACTATACTTGGTCCTGAGCGCGGGTAATGCTATGAAGTTATTTTCAATGTATGGACCTTGTAGATGAGGGGTAAACCATCCTCAATACTATTAAGCAGGAGCATACTATTTTGATATCTCATTTTGAGACTATCGATCGGCTGGGTTTCACCACCTTCCTAGATGATTGGGGTGAGCTTCTTCCAATGGAGTAGTTGCAAGAGCTTTGGAGTGTATTTATTGAAGATAATGTAGACATTGATGCCTTGGTCGAGCCTCTCACTCAAGCACAGGTCTTGCCACTGATGGAGAAATATACATATTTGGAGCTTTCCCTTTACGAGTTAGCTCAACGTTTGAAGTGCCTCAGCTTGACAGATGTACAAAGTCTTTGCTTCATTTATGAGTCTCTCAGTACTCGCTGCTTGTTTACATCTTGGCATGATGTTGTACACACATATGAGGCCCTTTCAGAGGATATTACAGAACAGGAAGCAAAGGTGGCAGCAGATCATGAAGCAGCAAAAAAGGTGGTGGAAGAAGCTGAATGTGTTGAAGTGCGTAGGGTCGTAGCAGAAGCAGAAGCAGAAGATGCAAAGTGTGCACAGGTGGCCCCCAGAATATAAGATGTTTGTATCTTTTGCACAGACTCTACACCCAATGGATAAAGGCCTGGGATCGCTCGCATCCATACGAGTTGGATACCCCATGAGTCACCAAGAAATTTTGGCCATTTTGTATTTCATTGGGATTTTGGGAAAATTTTGTATTAATTTCTATAAGAAGTGATAATATACTTTCCATTCAGTATAATATACTTTCCATTCAATATGTAGAAGTATGATATATTGTATTCCAAAAAACACAAAGAAAAATCTCGAAGACACTTTAAAAAAAATATTTATGTATTTATGGATATTCACGTTCGCCCTTAAGGAGGGGTGAACACCTCATTCACCCTTTCCTGGGGTGAACCTATTTTGAAAATGTATTGGCAAAATGTTTAAGTATGAAATCGTGTTCGCCCTTCCTTAGGGGCGAACATGTTTTTCGCCCTTTCTTGGGGTGAACGTGCCTTGGGGTACTTGGTTGCTCGTGCACCTGAAAAATGTTGTGTGCCCTGGTTGAGGGGTGAACATGATGTTCGCCCATCCCAGGGGTGAACTTCCTTTCAATAATGAAGAATCACGTTTACCCATCCTAGGGGCAAAATTCTCGTTTTTCCTTCCTTTGGGGCAAACATCTTGTTTGCATTTCCATGGGGCGAACATACTTAATGAATATCGTGCGCATGTTTGATATGGCAAAGATGAATTTAAGGCGAACAAGAAAATGGTCAAATATTGAATTGTGTGTATTTAATGAAGGGTGCCCTCAGTAACTCTATTTTGTGAATTGCAAGGACAAAGACAAGGAGAAATAATTTTTCATGATTTCCAATGTATCAAAATTGTTTAAAGAATTTAATGATTTCTCCTATCATGCACATCTATGTTCAAATTTTAGATTTTCTAGAATTTGTTTCTCAGGTGCACAGATTTTCCAAGAAATTGAGGAGATTTTTTTTTTTGTTGTCTTTGTTCCCAGAACGTTCTTCTCTCACATGTATTAAATGAAAGAGGTGGAAACCTCTATAAATACTAAGCAAATCTTGTTGTAAAATTAGGTTATACACTTTGCGAGAATACTCTCTAAATTCTCTGCATTAATTAAAGACATTATGTTTCTGAATTGATAAGCGATTCTGCATATAATTTCTTTCTGCGTAGTGCACTTATTTTAACATTCACTCTTTTTATTTTCTATTTAGTTTAAATTCTATATTTGGATTTAATTGTTGCCAGTGGAAAAGTGAGTACCGAGGTGTTGAGTTAAAAGTTATTATTGTAGGATTGCAAGTTTTTTCTGTTGCCTTTCCTTCTATTCGATGTTGTTTTGTGCTTGAGTGTTTTCTTGCTTTTAGTCTGACCCAAAACCTGCACTTTGGCATGTTGCCATATTTCTTATTTCTTTCCGCAATTTGCAATTTCTTTCCTACATCTCTAGTCTTCAACCAGTTTTAGAATTAGTTCGAGAACCAACCCTCTAGATATTGGCACGGAGGACATCTCTTTCCTTCAGCATTTCAATGTCGATCGTATCTAGGGCACATAAATGTAGTGTTTATTGATTAGGAAGATATTTGACCAACAGGGGAGTAGAAGAACCTTAGACATTGAACATAATACACTTGAAAGTATTCTATGCTTACTATGATTTATATATGTATATATATACATGGCTAATACACAAAAACAACATTGTATTTCACACATTAAATTTGTTTGCACTGCACAACATTACATTTTACATTTTGCACTGCACAACATTGCATTTCACACACTGTATTGCACACATTTCATTTCACAACTCTCATTTCACAAATTTCATTTCATACATTGCATTCACAACCACATTCACACATTTTATATTTCATATTAGGGATCATTTATTCAGTTCAGATATCAATTGGTCCAATAAATTCATGTTGCCTTAATCAGGGGCACCACCAAACCACCATTCATTTCATTGCACCATTCCACAAAGTCAAATTAACATTTGCAAAGCCACATTTCCAAAATCCTTAGGTGTTTTTAATCACTCAACCACTCCTAGTTTTTTAAGCAACCTCCAATACATGTCAAGTTTTCTTTAGGACCAAGACACATTTTCACTAAGAAAATATTGAGTTTTGGGAATTGAATATAAACACTCTTGAACCAAACATAATCACACATCTTAAAAACATCTTGTGTCAAAGAGGGTGTATCGCTCCAAATTTTTCGCATCCCTACCTACAGGCTATAGGATCGTGCCTGAAAGGAGGATGGGAAAAGGATGGTGCGGTACCTCGGACTGAGAGGACTTTGCGAAGGTCCCGCCTCTCAAGGGAGGTGTATTTTGGTGATTTTTCGATGGATGGTGGGTTCACCAGGAAACATTTGGCGGCAGTTTCCACGCCTAGGTTTTGGAATGTGTTTAGATGAGTTCGTTTTAACCTTAAGCATTCATATCCTAGGTTTGGCCGAATGAATCTAAATTAAACTACATGAAAATGCAACTTTCATGAATACAGCAAACAGATTAAAAAAGCAGAAAATAGAGAATTTACAGGAGGAAAATGGGGAATACCTGATCCGGATGTCTGAAGAAGATTCTGACGTTTGAAGCAGTCTGGATCGTCTGGAATTCGACAGAATCGCCTGCAATCTGACAGAATCATCTGAAACTGACAGAATCGTCTGAGATCTGACAGAATCGTCTGAGACTGACAGAATCGTCTGAGATCTGATGAATTCGTCAGACGAATTCGTCAGAGACCTGCAAAACAGAAAATAGATGCAAAATACAAGAAATTCTACTGTGCTAACAGAGGCAAATTACACCAAATAGCAATATGAATATTGAACAATATTTAAGAACATAAATTAAAGCAAATTACTGTACTTTAATGGCAGATCATGAACTTAGCATGCAATCTAAGCTAAATGGGTGAACTCCAAATGCAAAATAGCATAAAAACTGAATAAATAATCTAATTTGCAGAATAAAAAGACGGAGAAAGAGTTAAGAAAAGCAAACTTCAGGCACTGATTGCCTCGATGTGGGCTGCAGTCGAGATCGTCTCGCATCAGTACGAAATCGTCTCGAATTCGACAGGATCGCCTCCGATCTGAACAAGTTCATCGACGACGATGGGTGCTGGCTCCGGTTGAAAAATAGTGATGTACCTGCAACAAAATTGCTATGGGACTAGTGCAAAAGCAAAATTAGGATGTTTTGACGCAGAGGGAATCAATTTGCAGATAATTTCAGCCAGGGGTTGGGGAGGGAAAATCCTAGAGATTAAATAGGCTTAGGGGGAGTAGTTAGGAGGTTGGAGATCATCCCAATTTGGGAGATCTCCAACGGGGGAGGGTCCCAACGGCATAGACACGCTTCTGCCCAGATTGGAGACCCGTTGGAACAGATTCCAACTATGCAAATTCAGTTTTGACAAGATCGTCTGGACGTCCTAGTCCAGACGAAATCGTCAACTGGGGGCGATATCGTCTGATCGGCGATGATATCGTCAAACGGTCAAAACAACCTCTAAAAATGGCGTAGAAAAGGGGGAAACGGATTTCTCGACGGTTAACGGGCGGTTTGGGAGGTTAAATTTGAATTTAAAATTATTTACTAAGGTGAATGTAAATTTTATAATTTTATTGCGCCAATTTTAGGGTGCTACATTTTGCCCCCTCTTTAGCGAATTTTTCGAAGAAAATGCGTTAAAGATGAGTTCTTCTCGATCTACGAGAAAGCAAAAAATTATACCCATTTTTAGGCGACGATTCTTGGTCGAATCGTACGACAGCTTACTATGGTGCCCCCTCCGTGTTTTTACCCAAATCGAACGTTTGAGGTAAAAACGCGAAAAAGCAAAAAATTATTGTTGAATAAAATTAAGAAAAATAGGGTAAAACCCTAATTCATTTTTACTGTTCATTTTCTGGTTTTTAGAGCTCAAGCGTAAATGGTGGAGACAACGCACAGATCGACAGAGGTCCGACGTGGTCTACGGGTAAGAGCCTAGACTTAACTAGAACTGATTTAATTTGATTTTACATGCTTTTTAGGTAGATTTTAGATGAATTTGGAGCATCGCGGCCGTTTTTGGGCCGTCGACGTCGTCGGGACGAAATCGTCTCAATTTCGGCAATTTCGCCCGAGGGCGAAATCGTCGAAAGGGGGACGATTTCGTCAAATTAGAGACGATTTCGAACTACGAAATCGGAGACGATTATGCTCAAATTTGGGACGATATCGTCCAATAGTGGGCGATATCATCAATTGCATAAAATTGATCTTTAACTTGCATTATTGATTACTTGAATTGTTGATTAATGATTGTTTATTGTTTTGTTGTTTATGTTTGCAGAGAGGATTACTAAAGAGCAGAGAATGGAAATATGGAGGATTGAGAGATGACTTGGCCGCTCTGACACAGGCAGAGCGAGATCTGCTGGCACAGGCCGGCTTACTGCATGTGGCGGAGATGCCACAAGTATCCACAGATATGGGGCTTCTAACAACCCTAGCAGAGAGATGGTATCCGGGGTCTTCCTATTTCTGGCTACCGACAGGGGAGATGACTCCCACACTAGAGGACGTATGGAGGATTCTGAGAATCCCCATACAAGGACGGATGATCACTCCTACGGCCAATCAGGGCCACGCTATGGGACGACTGTGTGGTGACCCGAGCTTCACCCTGGAGAAGGGCGGAGTTAATATTGAGGCACTACGCCAGATGCCTGGGGCATCCCGACTCACACGAGTACTAGCTGGAGTGGTTGGTGGACTTCTGTTGTGCCACCAGAGCGGGTGCAGGGTACCATGGATGCTCGCAGATGTGATCTGCGATATGCGGGACCATGGGTACAGGTTTTGTTGGGGCAATTATGTTCTATGCCGATTGTACAGGATCCTGTATGGGGTCGTGTACAAGGGCGGGCGATGTCTGGTGATGACATCGCTCCTACAGGTTTGGTGCTTGGGAGCACATTGCAGTGCGGAGGCCGGTAGGGCTTCCACTGATAGGGGTAGACGGGGAGAGGCCCCGAGTCTTCTACTGGTGGCTCCGGAGAGGGTCACAGCGGCGGATCGACCTGCCGATGTCCCGGAGACTACTGGACGATTTGGTCCCAGACCAGATCACCTGGAGACCATGGAGAGAGCATCCAGGGTGGCCAGAGGACGGACAGGAGCTGGCTCGCATCAAGCGAGTCTGCTAGATGAGGATGGAGAGAGGAGAGGTGGAGCTCCACCGCTATGACCGAGTTTTGAGGCAGTTCGGTCTACAGCAGGGGATCCCATCTCTCAGAGACTACGAGTTTTCCTGGACAGTCCGGGATAACACTACGGTTAGCGGGGCTCCGGACATGCAACGCTTCTGGAGCCAGGACGCAGATGATGCCCCCATCCAGCCAGTGGATGGGGATGACGCAAGAGTAGCCGATGGCTACGATGCCTGGTACGCAGGCATCCGCCCTCCACGGATGACGAGGGCATAGGGTCCGATCCACGCGGTTGTGCATCGGATAGGGAGGCGGTGCCAGGCGGCGATAGAGGCGGCCCAGGGTCGCGACGGGAGGGAGCAGAGGAGGCCACAGGCACAGGAGAGGCCACGGTAGAGAGAGGGAGAGGAGGGAGGAGAGACCCCCATCTCCACAGAGGGATAGGCCACCATCGCCCGATAAGGGCAAGGGTGTAGACACTGGGGAGAGCAGCGAGACAGCGACTCTCCGAGCTGAGGTTGCCCGCTTGCGGCTCAGGTGCAAACACTGCAGGATGAGGCTACACGGCTCAGAGCTCGGGGCGGAGGAGCGAGCACTCGATATTTAGCACGCGCTATCACCCAGATCACTTTCTATCAGGCTCTATACTACCAGGCGGTGCCAGCGAAGCAGAGGGTGCCATTACCAAGCACACATTGTAGAGCCTCGTCATGATGGGGTCATCTAGGACATCATCACGATCGGCATCCAGGACTCACGGCACCACACAGACTATGATGGGGCCACCTCCTCCACCTCCAGGGGGAGGAGATGAGGCGGAGAGCTCGAGGGGCTCTCGAGACACTACACGTAGGGTATTTGATTGAGGGGATTGAGTATGCCAAGATATGGATTGTGGCATACCAATCTAGTTGATATGATGTATACATATATTTGTGATATATATATAGATGAGATATTTTTGATCATATGACTTATATTGTGTTATGTATTTTGTGATGCTTATGATGCTTTTATGTTTGATTGATTGATTTAATAATTCATTGAGGATTCATGTAATTATGTCGTTGGAAATATTATAATTTGAATGTCATGCTATAACATTGTAAATGAAATAATCTGATGTAACAAAGTGGTTGTTTGTGATGCAATATGATAAAAGATAAAAAGAGACTTCTAACAATAATTTCAAAGGACATTGTCGCTATTATAGACCATTTCATGGAGTCGCCGCTCACTCGGTCGTCAAGCTAATCCCATTTATAGAAATATTGTTAAAAAGGAAAAGAGTGCTTAAGAGACTGTCTTAAGACTTTGGTGTGATGATGCAAATGATGATGATGATGATGATTGGTTTGTTTTCAGATTTTCATGAAAAATATTGTGCATGAAATAATGTTTAAAATGATTTTTGCTAGGCATAAATTCCTAAGTGTGATAAAATTTGTGAATAATTCCTTAGGAATTATACCATCATTGCAAAATTGAAGGTTGACATAATGACATGAAATAATGATAATGTGTTTGCTTTTGAAAAGCATAATTTGTGTAACATAATGAATTAAGCCATATGGTTTTCATGATTTTGATAAATGGGGAATAAAAATTGTTACAATGGTTTGCGCTAGGCATAGAATATGTAGGTATAGACTTATACCATCATCGCGAAAATCCAAAAAAATAGTTTTATTGCATGGTTGATTTTTGATGAACAGAAAATATGAAAATGAGGACTTGCGCTAGGCATAAAATTCCAATTTTGGTTTTGAAACTATACCATCGTCGCGAAAGTCAATCACGATATATATGATTTGATTTGTGTAATTTGAAAGAAATTTTTGATTTTTCTATTATATAGTTGTCTTTATGGTAAACAACTGTACTTGATTTATTCCAACAAGTTGCAAAAATAATATTTCAAAGTATTTTGAAGACAAAAGTTAGATTTATAAGGAATCCCATGTGCATATGTGAATTCATTTCCGATCTTGATTTATCATAATGATAGACAAAATCTCTCAAATACAAATGTGTGTGCAATTGCATTGTTCATTTACCAGCTTTGAGCAAGATACTATGATACAAGTGATTTGAAGAAACCAAATAAGTGTTCATTAACCATGATGTAGATGCATATAACCATATTAGACTACTATGTAGATCGGATTATCAAGAGCTAGCTAATCCATAAGCAGACATAGGTCTGTACAAAAGAAGGTCGCTAATGTGACAGACATATCGCCACGCTAGGAGTTACCCAAGGCCAAGCAGGTTGGGCACAAACCACTTGTTATGGGGCTTACCTCACGCTTTTCGAATAATTGAGAATTCCAGGGATTCAAGCTCATCAACCCTTCTTTTCTTTTCAAAGGGTAGGGAAAGGGATTTTATTGCTTTCTTGCTTTCTTTTGAACTTTGCTTATTTTTCTTTTTGTATTTCTTTTGCTTGATAATGCTTGGAACATTGCTGAAATAACATTTTTCTTTTCTCTTTTTTTCTTTCTTGAATCTTTTCTTTTTCTTTTTCTTTGCTAGGGATACTTGCTCGGATTAGCTGTAGAGCAAGGGATTTTTATTCTGGGTAGGGGTGAGCTTGTCCTTTTGCCAATTCTCAAAGATTCTAGACCATGTGCATGATAGGATAGCAGGGGAAACTTTTCACTCAAGAAATCACTTCTACTATGTAGCAAAACATGGAAATTACAAATATAATCATTTTATTGTGAAAAGATGTGCTTGGTTTAAGTAAATAACAAGATCAATTCTCTATGCTCAAACTTTATTTAATTGAATTTTGTGAACTTTGATATAAGAGAGATTAGTAATCATGCCAGATAAAATCAAGATATTTATTGTTGTGAGTGTGCAAGTGAGGGATGCCAAATAAATGCTAATTTTATCCAAAATAAGTTGAAACATATAACTGCAATAATTGGAAGAAAAATATAGATATAAATAATTTTAAGAAGTTTTGAGAATGTTGACTCTCTCTTTCTTCCCCGTATATTGTTTTGGTTTCGAAAGAGTCAAGAATATTGTTGTTTTTATATTTTTGAGCAAAAGATTTAACAACTGCCTTAAACAAATGCAATAGATAGTTTTTGAAGATTTTTGGAGATTTATGAATGTTTTTGGTGTTTTTGAATTTTTATAAATTGAAAGAAATACAAGATAGTAATTTTGAACAAATATATACATGGATGAAATGACCAAGTTTATGCATAGTAACGTTTAAGATGCAAAATATTCATGGGTTCTTTAAGTTCTTTACCATCTAAGGTAGATAATTTATATGCTCCCGATTCAAATTTAGCAAGTAATAATGTATGGTCCAAGCCGCTTGGGCTCAAATTTACCTTTAAGTTCCTTAGTTGCATTTGTATTTTTTTTATTTTCTTTTAAAACAAGGTCGCCAATCTCAAAGGATCGATGACGAACTTTCTTAGCATATGATCTTTTAAGCTTGTTTTGGTAAGCACGGAGATGCTCCAAAGCATTGATGCATTTTTCATCTAGGAGTTCCATCTGACTGAGTCTGCCAGCACGATATTCATCTCCTACTTCGGTATCTTGAAGTAGCAGAGCCAAAGAAGGAACTTCCAATTCAAATGGAAAACTGCTTTAGCACCATATACCAAAACAAATGGTGAAGTGCCCGTGGGGGTTCGAACACTAGTTCGATAGGCCCACAAGGCTGGATATAATTGAATATGCCAGTCACGGCCAGTTTTATTGACTAATATTTTGAGAATTTTGATTAAAGTTTTGTTAGAAGCTTCTGCTTGACCATTACCCTGAGGATAATAGGGAGTGGACCAGCGATGTTGAATCTTGTATTTTTGGCATAATTTTTTAACATCTTTATTTTTGAAAGGAGTTCCATTGTCAGAGATGAGGTTGGCAAGAATTTCGAACCTGCAAATGATTTGATTAAAAATAAATTTAGAAACTTGTGAGCCAGTGCAGGAAGCTAAAGGCATAGCTTCAACCCACTTCGTGAAATACTCAATGAGCGCTTATGATGAACTTGTGTCCATCGGATGACACAGGATTGATTTTGCCAATAATATCCAAGCCCCATTTAGAAAAGGGCCAAGGAGATGAAATAGCCTCGCAACTCTTGTGCAGGCGCATGGACAAGGTCAGCATGTTTTTGACACTTGTCGCAATGGCGCACATACTCATGTGCATCCGTTTCCATGGTAGGCCAAAAGTATCCTATCCGAAGGAGCTTTTTAGCAATGACACTACCACTAAAGTGTCCTCCACAAGATCCATCGTGGGCTTCACTCAAGGCTGATTTAGACTCTTCTAAGTTTAAACATCTTAATAGGATACCTTCAAAAGATCTCCTATATAAAGTATTGCCAATTATTACAAAGCGACTTGCTCGTCGACGTAATAACCGACGCTGGTTTCTATTAGAATTAGCAGGGAAAGTCCCATTTTGGAGAAAATCAAATATGTCTGTGTACCAAGGTGCAGGAGTAGTTTCATTGATTAGAAACACATCCAAAGGCTCTAAGCATGACTTATTTGAAGCGGGTTCCTGGAGTCGACGAATAATGATAGTGGCATATTCGTCATCTAACTCCAAGGGCAGGAGAGATGCAGCGGTGGCCATAGCATCAGCTGCACGGTTGCTAGTTCGAGGAATAGCTTCCAAGGTAACTTGATCAAACAAGGACATTAGTTGTAAAACATAGGCCTTATATGGGCACAGTTTATCATCTCGGGTTTGATAAACTTCATTAATTTGGTTTATAACCAATTGGGAATCACCAAAAACTAAAAGGTGTTTAATTTTTAGTGCTAGGGCAGCTCGTAATCCAAGGATTAGAGCTTCATACTCAGCAGTATTGTTGGTGCAAGCAAAGGTCAGTTTGAAGGACAGAGGAATAAGATGTTTTTGCGGAGATATTAAAATAATACCCGCACTCGCCCCACTCATGCATCGGGCTCCATCAAAGTATAAGGACCATTGTTCAGTGATGGTCTCGCCTCTAATTGAAGGCATTCATCCGGAAACTCGATGATGAGGGGATGAGTAGACTCTAAGGGTGCAGCAGACTAATTGATCTCGCTATGATTTGACCCTTAACAGACTTCTGTCCTATGAATGTGAGATCAAACTCGCTTAGAGCAAGAACCCACTTGGCTGTGCGACCCGATAAATAAGGTCGACTCATGAGATACCTTAAGGGATCATATTTAGCAATGACATAAGTTTTTTGGCTAAGCATATAATGTCGTAATTTTTGCGTAGCAAAAATGACTGCTAGACATAGCTTCTCTAATGTTGTGTAGCGGGTTTCATAACTGATGAAGGTTCGGCTAATATAATAATTAGCACGTTCTCATTTTTCATCATCAAGTTGAGCTAACATAGCTCCTAAGGCAGAATCTGAAGCTGAAATATATAGGAGAAATGGGCGATCGGATTTAGGTGGTGAAAGCACCGGCGGATTAAGGAGATATTGTTTGAGAAGTTCAAAAGCTTCTCTACATTCTGTGTCCCAATTAAAGGGGACATCCTTCTTAAGGAGTTTAAGAAAGGGACTAGTTTTATCCGCCAGCTTATCAATGAAGCGACGGATAGCTTGAAGTTTACCTTGTAAACTTCGTAATTCAGATATATTAGTAGGTGCGGGCATATCAGTGATAGCCGCAATTTTGAGAGGGTCAATTTCGATACCACGTAAAGAAACTAAAACCCCTAATAGTTTGCCGGATTTAACTTCGAATATGCATTTTGCTGGATTTAATCGAATGAGATATTCTCGTAATCGATTAAAAACTTTTCGCAAATCATCCAAATGATGATCTTCAATAAGAGAGCGAGCTATGATATCATCTACATAATCATGTAGGATATCATGCATCATATCATGAAAAATGTAGGTCATAGCTCGTTGATAAGTTGCACCGACGTTCTTTAAGCCAAATGGCATCACTTTCCAGCAAAAGGTACCCTAGGGGGTAATAAAGGTTGTTTTAGCCTGGTCTTCAGGAGCTATCCTGATCTGATTATAACCGGAGAATCCATCCATTAAGGACATCATCCCACTTTCGACAGTGAAGTCAATGATTTGATCCATGTTTGGAAGAGGAAAGTCATCTTTAGGGCATGCAGCGTTGATATCTCTAAAATCGGTGCAAACCCTAACTTTGGTAGCTTCTTTCTTGGTGACTCGAACTACATTTGAGATCCATTCAGCATAATCAATAGCTTGTATAAAGATAACATTCAGGAGTTTTTCTAACTCCCCTTTGACTAGAAGAGCCACTTTGGGATGCATTTTTCTAAGTTTTTGTTTAACCGGTTTAGCATCTGGATGGACCACTAGATGATGCATGACTACGGAAGGGTCTAGACCTGGCATATTTTCGTATGTCCAAGCGAAGACATCTTCATACTCTTTAAGGAATGTAATGTATTGTTCTTGTTTTTCTAGACTTAGTTCTGCTCCAATATTGATTATGTGAGGATTGTCCTCGGCTCCAATGTTAATTTTAATGACATTTTCTACCTCCATGTGTAGATCTCTTTCAAAATTAGGTGGGGCAGGTGAAACGCCCAATTCTTGTAATTCTTGTAAGGTTAATTTAGATAATTCATTCTGAGGATCAGTGGCCTCAAGTTGGGCTATAGTTGGTATAGAACCATCAAAATAAAACCCATTGTGCAACATCTCTTCAACAGAGACATCATGGAAGATATCTCCTTCCAACTCTTCATCGGGGTCAGCAATCATTTCAGGGTATGCTATGGATAGCATGTTGCATGAAAACGACTGATTTTTAAGAGGCAAATCAACATGCCTATCCAAATAATCTTGATAGCATATGAGATGATCATCATCCTCAAAAGGAAAGGGTTGACCCTTACTAGGAAATAGGCCCACACCACAGCAAGCAGGCCACGGTTCTACCTCGAAAGGTTCTTTCATGCCATTTTGGAAAGGTCCCAAGCCTTTCCCTTCATATCCCATTTTAAGCATCATGGGTTTAGCTTTAATATAATCATTGGTAAAATAACACCGAGCGTATCCCTCATGATGAGTTTTGATATTCCGAGGGATTCTTCCCCAGTCATATCCTTTATAAATGAAGGCACAACTCCCGACTTGGTAAGTACTTCCCATAGGTTGTGGGAGGCCCAAAGTACGAGGAGATGGCGGCAATTTATTTAAAAGGTTTGAATCTTGCATGAAAGCATTCATTTTTTTTGATATTAAGGTTGTAGATAAATCTGGTAAAAGTTCATCAGAAAGGGCATAAGATGTAGAAGGCTTATTACCTATGTCTTGAGATGTGGAAGGTATGATAGATGTGTCTAGAGGTTTTGAATTTGTAGGGGTAGTAGTTGAAGGATTGGTTGTAGATTTAAAATCTTTTTGAGGTTCTAGAATAATTTGTTTAGAGGGTTGTTGATCTATATAGGAGGATGAAATTAATGGAGGGGGAATAGGGGAAGTTATGGGTTTATGTTTCATAGTTTTAGATGAAAAAGAAGAACTAGGATGTGTGGATGACAGAGCAGGGCAAAATTGCACTCCAACTGGTTCTGCCAAAGCACACATATCAAAAGGTCTAGGGTCACCATGAATAGTGACCAACTGATTTTTAAACTCAAATTTAACACATTGGTGTAAAGTTGATGGGACCGCTCGCATGGCGTTGATCCAAGGGTGACCCAAAAGTATATTGTACGATGTCTGGGCAATGTACAATAAACACGGTTGTTTCTAGGGTTCTAGGACCAACTTGCAATGGGAGGGTAATAACTCCACATGTTTCTTGTGTTTCGTCATTAAAAGCTTTGATGATCATATCAATTTTCTTCATTTCATCACTTCTAAAGCCAAATCGTTGGTAGAAGTCAAAGGTGCAAATGTTTAGAGATGAGCCATTATCAATCAAAACTCTTTTGACAGCTACATCTCCAATTAAAGCAGTAATGTATAAGGGATTGTCCTTATGTAAACTGTGTTTGTGGGATATCTTTATCCCGGAAGTCAATACAATCAATCTCTCGAGTGATGATAGTATTGGCCATAGCTTCAGGTTGAATGTTTTGAGGTACCATCATTTGGCTCAATGTAAGCATCAACTCATCCCTATGGGTGGGAGAGGATCTTAATAAATCTAAGAGGGAAATTCTGGCCGTAGTGTTAGACAATTGCTCATTAATGTTGTAAGGGGGTTTAGATTGGATATTAGGAGCATGATTCCCTTTATTGGGGTTTTTCAGAACGAATGGAGCCGATCCATCATTCTGGTTTGGTTCTTGTTGAGAGTTTTGAGCTTGTTGTCGAGTAACGACTCCAATGGTACCTACAATGTTATAGTGAAGACGTTGAACCGGTCTCGGCTGAGCATTAATGGCTTGTTCATTAGGAAGGAATATATTAGAAGAAGGTCGAGTAGTGACTCTTCTAGGAAATGGTTCTTCCGGAACATTAGCATCTCGTGACAAAGTTGAATAGGATCTGATTCGTTTTCAGAACTATTCGATTGATTTGAAGTAATGTCTACTTCACTTTCACTATCCGACTCTATATCACTAGAATCAGAAGTTTGAAAATTATGTAAGGTCCTGGTCGTAACCAGGGATAAGGTCGTGTCAAATATTTGAGGATCCTGAACAGGTAATTGTCCGCTAATGGTTCCTACATATCGGGTAGGAGGGGGAACATTATGATGTTCGATTTGATTGGCTACCTCTTTACCATGTCTTGGTAAAGGGTGTTGAAATATGTCTAAAGTTTGATTGGCATTTTGATTTTGATTTTGGGGAATGGTCTTTTGAGTATTATTAGGAGGGTTTTGTTTAGGTTGGAAGGCTTGCACTTCCATTTCATTATTGTCAATCAAATCTTGTATTTTATGTTTCAATCTCTTACAAGCATTGGTAGAATGTCCAGGTCCTCTATGGAAATCACAGTGCAAATCAGCTCTATATCCGGGTATAGTTGGGTCAGGTTCCCGGATAGCTGGTAATTGGATTAAACCTCTTTCAAGTAATTGAGGTAAAATAGTTGACAAAGGTTGGTTTAATCTAGTGAATTCTCGAGGAGGCTTGTCAGGAGGTTTCAATATGAATTTTTCTGTTGTCTTCGTTGCATTGACATTTGCAACATTCCTGCTGTCAGTGACTCCATCACCGACAACCTGTTTGTTTTTATATTGATTTCTGGATGTTTTCTCATCATCCTTCTTCCTAAGTTGGCCTCTCCTAATGAGGGCATCTTCTACTCTTCGAGCTAAATCTATAGCTTGATCGAAGGTAGTTAGGGTAGCGATGATAGCTCATAAGATATTTGTTCTTGTAAATTGTTGATGAAAATGTCCAACATTTCCCTATAAGGCAGCACAAAGTGCAATTTTCCTATCAATTGCCTCCATCTAGCTAAGAAATCGGCAAAGCATTCATCCTTATCTTGTTTTAAATTGTATAGGTCTTTAATAGTTACATGCCTCTCGATGTAGGCACTAAATTGATGGACAAATGATTCAGCTGTTTCTTCAAAGTTTCTCAAAGAATGAGTGGGCAATTGATAGTACCACTCTAATGCCATCCCACCTAAACTTTTGGGGAACATTTTTAGTAATAGCAAGTCGTCATGCGATATGTCGTGACATGCTATCCTAAACATGCGAAGATGCTCTATGGGATCTTCGGTTCCTTTATATATAGGCAGAACAGGCATGGGAAAATGTTTAGGATATGGTTGAGCTACAACTATGGGATCCAAGGGTTGACTACAAATCTCTCGATAATTATACGAGGGATGATAGGGATCTATCTGGTCCATACGTGAAGCCAATTGTTTCACCATGGCTTCCAGATTACTAGTTTGCCCCCCATATTGGTTTGGTAGGGCATTGACATGAGTGTTATGGGCGTAGGATGGAGGAACATGCAGATTAGATGCCATGTTACTGTTGTGTAAATTATTGGTAGGAAAAGTATTATGGAGGAATTTTGAAGTTGGATTATGTTGTATTCCGGATTGTTGAAAGTTTGTATTTGGCTTTGTTTTAGGTTTCTGTTTATTTAAAGCATTTTGCTCAATAGTTTGGCGGAACAAAGTAGTGAAGGGAATTTTCTTTTGTGCGGGAGTGATTTTAGGTTGAGTAACAGGTTCCTTAGGAGGTTGGGTAACCTCGTTGTTTTGACATGCTTTGGGCTATAGTGACCATATCCGTATTGGATGGTCCACCCTTGTCACTTTCTTGATCAATGAAAGACAAGGGATTAGTCTGCATATTGCATATATATTCCATGGCTGCTTGAGTTTTACTAATTTGCCCTTTATCAAGGCGAATTGCCACATTAAGGTCATCAATGTTTTCCATGAGAAATCTCTTGAAATGCTCTACATTGTCAAAGGCAATAGTTCCATTTGGAGCTACTCTAGGGGATGAGGATCCATCCTCTTTAACACTTGCTTCTTGTTCCTTATCTTCACCTAAGTCTTCATCTGATTGACCTAGAGTTTCTCCTTCCGGATTTGTATCTCCAAGAAGGACATTTGGGTTTTCAGTTGTATCTTGTAACCAATCTTCTCCTTCCCCTAAAGTTTCTTTACCATTCCTAAGTTTAGGCATGGTGCTAAGTTTTGATTTCAGCAAATATATATATATATATATATATATATATATATATATATATATATATATATATATATATATATATATATATATATGCAACAAATTAAGAGGTATATATTTACTATATACCTACTACAATATTTTAAAAATGAAATGTTTAAGTTTTTGCTAAGTTTTTTATTTTTAGTTTTTCTTTAATTTTTTGAAACAATACAATAAAGCAAATAACACAATAATGCAAGAGATAATACTGAAATAATAATTTAGTTTTCTATAAACAATCTATGAATATCATTAATAGGTTCGAGTTGTTCAGGGGTCATGAAATGTTCTTCTTCAAATTGAAAGTTTTCCTTTAAAAATTTGATGAAAAGGGCTATGGTGATATTGTCTATCTCAGATGCTGGTTGATAAAAGTAAAGCTCATGGCAATACTCTCGATATAACACAGCACGAGGAACTCTATTCCATCTTTCCCTATCTATAAGAACAACCTCTTGGTCTTCTACACAACCTAGGAATTGGTGCACAATAGCTACGTTCTCGAGGTATTCCTCGAAGGTGAACAACTCTGAAGATACTAAAGCTCTCCTATAGGCTAACCATCTATGGCAGGCTCTCTAAAGTTCATGATAAAAAACTAGTTGATGAGGATCCAGGATTCTATCCAGGACTAGCCTCTTAATTTGCTTAAGTTGTGTGGACCTAGATGAGATGAGACTAAGTCTCCTATCAAGTTCGTCCCACAAGAATTGATTCCTACTTGTTTCAGGGACACTAAGGACAAAATTAACTTCTATAGCTGCCAATTGATTTTCTACGTTTATAGTAACTGCTAACCTCTTTTTAGGAGCTACCATCTAAACATGACTTTAAACCTTAAATGTTTTAAAATGCATCTAAGTTTTAGTTGTTCTATATTTTTTTTTTTTGTTTTTGTTTTTGTTTTTCAAAAGGTTATGATGCATTCACGTCGGGTTCACCAAAATGTATCGCTCCAAATTTTTCGCATCCCTACCTTCAAAGCTATAGGATCCGCGCCCGGAAGGAGGATGGGAAAAGGATGGTGCGGTACCTCGGACTGAGAGGACTTTGCGAAGGTCCCGCCTCTCAAGGGAGGTGTATTTTGGTGATTTTTCGACGGATGGTGGGTTCACCAGGAAACATTTGGCGGTAGTTTCCACGCCTAGGTTTTGGAATGTGTTTAGATGAGTTCGTTTTAATCTTAAGCATTCATATCCTAGGTTTGGCCGAATGAATCTAAATTAAACTACATGAAAATGCAACTTTCATGAATATAGCAAACAGATTAAAAAAGCAAAAAATAGAGAATTTACAGGAGGAAAATGGGGAATACCTGATCCGGATGTCTGAAGAAGATTCTGACGTTTGAAGCAGTCTGGATCGTCTGGAATTCGATAGAATCGCTTGCAATCTGACAGAATCGTCTGAAATTGACAGAATCGTCTGAGATCTGATAGAATCGTCTGAGATCTGACAGAATCGTCTGAGATCTGACGAATTCGTCAAAGACCTGCAAAACAGAAAATAGATGCAAAATACAAGAAATTCTACTGTGCTAACAGAGGCAAATTACACCAAATAGCAATATGAATACTGAACAATATTTAAGAACAAAAATTAAAGCAAATTACTGTACTTTAATGGCAGATCATGAACTTAGCATGCAATCTAAGCTAAATGGGTGAACTCCAAATGCAAAATAGCATAAACACTGAATAAATAATCTAATTTGCAGAATAAAAAGATGGAGAAAGAGTTAAGAAAAGCAAACTTCAGGCACTGATTGCCTCGATGTGGGCTGCAGTCGAGATCGTCTCGCATCAGTACGAAATCATCTCGAATTCGACAAGATCGCCTCCGATCTGAACAGGTTCGTCGACGACGATGGGTGCTGGCTCCGGTTGAAAAATAGTGATGTACCTGCAACAAAATTGCTATGGAACTAGTGCAAAAGCAATATTAGGATGTTTTGACGCAGAGGGAATCACTTTGTAGATAATTTCAGCCAGGGGTTGGGGAGGGAAAATCCTAGAGATTAAATAGGCTTAGGGGGAGTAGTTAGGAGGTTGGAGATCATCCCAATTTGGGAGATCTCCAACGGGGGAGGGTCCCAACGGCGCAGACACGCTTCTGCCCAGATTGGAGACCCGTTGGAACAGATTCCAACTATGCAAATTTAGTTTTGCGACAAGATCGTCTGGACGTCCTAGTCCAGACGAAATCGTCAAATCTGGGGCGATATCGTCTGATCGACGACGATATCGTCAAACGGTCAAAACAACCTCTAAAAATGGCACGAAAAAGGGGGAAACGGATTTCTCGACGGTTAACGGGCGGTTTGGGAGGTTAAATTTGAATTTAAAATTATTTACTAAGGTGAATGTAAATTTTATAATTTTACTGCGCCAATTTTAGGGTGCTACAGAGGGATAACACCATACTTGGGTTGTACCTCTAAGTAAAAATGGTATTCCTTGCCTATCCCATCATGCACATATTCCACAAAAATAGTGGTTTTCACCACTATCACAATTTACAAATAAAAGAAATAACAGGATAAAATCTCAAAAAGCTCTAAATATTTTCCACATCACACACCATAGATCACCAAGTTATAAGGATAGAACGACATTTCCAATTAGACGGTTAGGTAATATGAATCCCCAAAACTTAGAGATAAAATTCTTCGACTATGGAGCTAATCTCCATCGGGGCTATAAACTCTTAACTGGCAGTGGAGTACGCTCATGCGTGGTGACATGTCTCTTTTAAAGAGACCTTTGTCCACACATAAGAACAAGATAGCTTCTTTGTCTTTTCCATAATAGGTTTAATCCCAATTTACTCAATATGGGTTAATTAAATCACTTGCACACACATTGGTTCTTGATTGCCTTGAGTCATTACCATGCTCATGATTTGGTAAATGAATTCACTGCACACACATTTGGTCTTAGAGAAATTAGGCAATATTTAGTGGGTTTTTTTATATCACTAGTATGTCCGAGTCTCTACAAAATAGTCAATTTTCCATATCAACATCCATATCTTCTTCCATATCAACATCCATATCTTCTTCCATGTCAATATCCATGTCTTCTTCCATATCAACATCCATATCATTACATGAGTCTTCCATTTCACATACCACCAGTTTGGTGCCCCTGATTAAACAACAATGTTATACATGGTCAAGAAACATCTAAACTATGAATGATCATTAGAGCATTAATTCATTTGCATTCATACATGTTATCATTGCATTATCATCCATCAAAAGCATCCATCACACATATACACATGCATTCACACACATATACATATGCATTCACACAAAAACATCCACATAAAAGCATAACACAAAATTAAAAGCCATGTATATATATATATAATTTGCATATTCAAATATTGCTAGAAAGTTCTATACAATAGCACAAGGGTGTTCAAGGTATCACACCTTCCCCCAATCAAATAAACAAGCACACAACTTGGGGGTGTTCAAGGTATCACACCTTCCTCAAATTAAACAAACAACAATACAACTTGGGGATGCTCAAGGTATCACACCCCCCCACCAATTCAACAAAAAATTCAATCACTCAATCACATTCACATCATCAACAAGTCAATTGCTAGGTTAAAAAGGTTGCATCCTTTTGTCAAATGTTGAGCCCTTTTCCTCGCATACACACATCAAATTCAAAAGTCTCCAAAGGAACCAAATTCATTTGGTCACAATCACATTACATCATCAACAAGTCAATTTCTAGGTTCAAAAGGTTGTGTCCTTTTTTCAAAGGTTGAGCCCTTTGCCTCGCATACACACATCAAATTCAAAAAGGCTCCAAAGAACCAAATTCCTTTGGTCATAATCACATTACATCATCAACAAGTCAATTTCTAGGTTCAAAAGGTTGTGTCCTTTTGTCAAAGGTTGAGCCCTTTGCCTCGCATACACACATCAAATTCAAAAGGCTCCAAAGGAACCAAAATACTTTGGTCACATACACATTACATCATCAATAAGTCAATTGCTAGGTTCAAAAGGTTGTGTCCTTTTGTCAAAGGTTGAGCCCTTTGCCTTGCATATGCACATCAAATTCAAAAATCTCCAAAGATTCTAACCTCTTTAGTCACATTTCAATTCAAAATGATCCAAAGGAACCAAACTCCTTTGGTCACATACATATTACATCATCAACAAGTCAATTGCTAGGTTCAAAAGGTTGCATCCTTTTGTTAAAGGTTGAACCATTTGCCTTGCATACACACATCAAATTCAAAAGGCTCCAAAGGAACCAAACTCCTTTGGTAACATATACATCACATCATCAACAAGTCAATTGCTAGGTTCAAAATGTTGCATCCTTTTATCAAATGTTGAGCTCTTTGCCTTGCATATATACATCAAATTCAAAAGGTTACAAAGGAAGCAAACTTCTTTGATCACATGCACATCACACTAATCATACACATATCAAAAACCCCTTTTTTGTTAGGTCAAAAATAGAATCAATCATCACACATGTCAAAAACCCATTTTCTGTTGGGGCAAAAAAAAAATCAATCATCTACATTTAAAAAAAAAAACCTTTTTTTGGGGGTAAAAACATAATCAATCATTGCACTTTTCATAGTCATTACATTTTCCCATGTCAAAAACCCCTTCATATGTTGGGAAAAAACAAAATTATTCCTTGCATTATCCATACATACACATTCAACATCATCAATTTTATTCATAATTACACCTTAATTCAATATTTGCCAAATACATTTGCAAGTACAATTAAACCTTGTATTTAGTGGTTTATCCTAGTCACCTACGATTGCAACGACTGGTTTTCCATGAAATTCGATAGGATGGGTAGATCACCATAAGAACACTACATGTCAAAAATCCCTTCATCTGTTAGAGAAAAAATAGAACCAATCATATATTTTAAAAAACCCCTTTTCTATTAGGGTAAAAATAGAATCAATCATACACATGACAAAACCCCCTTCATTTGTTGGGGCAAAAATAGACTCAATCACTTACATTTTCACAAACCCCTTTTCTATTGGGGTAAAAATAGGATCAATCATTGCAATTTTCATAGTCATTATATTTTCCCATGACAAAAACCCCTTCATATATTGGGGAAAAAATAGAATCATTCCTTGCATTATCCATACATCCACATTCAATATCATCAATCTCATTCATCATTACACCTCCATTCAACATTTGCCAAGTACATTTGCAAGTACAAGTGAACCTTGTATTTAGTGGTTTATCCTAGTCACCTAGCAATTGCAACGACTGGTTATCCATGCAATTCAATAGGATGGATAGATCACCATAAGGACACTTACATTTTCATAAAACCCTTTTTTCTTGTTAGGGCAAAAACATAATTAATCATCTTACATTTTCACAAAACCCCTTCATATGTTGGGGCAAAAATAGACTCAATCACTTACATTTTCACAAACCCTTTTTTTCTATTAGGGCAAAAATAGAATCAATCATTACACTTTTCACAATCATTGCATTTTCCCATATCAAAAAATCCCTTCATCTATTGGGGAAAAAATAGAATCAACCACTTGCATTTTACAAAAATCAATTTACATCATTCATATAATTTGCATTCAACATCATCAATTTTATTCATCATTACACCTTCATTCAATATTTTCCAAGTACATTTGCAATTTTAAGTGAACCTTATATTTAGTGGTTTATCCTAGTCACCTGGCGATTGTCACGACTGGTTATCCATACAATTCGATAGGATGGGTAGATCACCATAAGGACACTTATATTTTCACAAAACCCTTTTTTCTATTAGGGAAAAAACAAAATCAATCATCTTACATTTTCACAAAACCCCTTCATATATTGGGGTAAAAAAAGACTCAATCACTTACATTTTCATAAACCCCTTCTTTATTGGGGCAAAAACAAACTCAATCACTTGCATTTTCAAAAACCTCTTTTCTGTTAGGGCAAAAAAAGAATCAATCATCTGTATTTTCATAAACCCCTTTTGTGTTAGGGCAAAAACATAATCAATTATCTACATTTTCATAAACCCCTTTTCTATTAGGGAAAAAATAGAATCAATCATACACATGTCAAAAACCCCTTCATCTATTAGGGCAAAAATAGAATCAATCATTGCACTTTTCATAGTCATTGCATTTTTCCATGTCAAAAACCCCTTCATCTGTTGGGGAAAAAACAAAATCATTCCTTGCATTATCCATACATCTACATTCAACATCATCAATTTCATTCATCATTACACCTTCATTCAATATTTGCCAAGTACATTTGCAAGTACAAGTGAACCTTGTATTTAGTGGTTTATCCTAGTCACCTGGTGATTGCAGCAACTAGTTATCCATGCAATTCAATAGGATGGATATATCACCATAAGGAAACTTACATTTTCACAAAACCCCTTTTCTATTGGGGCAAAAATAAAATCACAGTCATTGCATTTTTCACAGTCATTGCATTTTCCCATGTCAAAAACCCTTTCATCTGTTGGGACAAAAACATATTCAATTATTTACATTTTCACAAACCCCTTCTCTGTTAGGGTAAAAACAAAATCAACCACTTGCATTTTACAAAAAAAAATTACATCATTCATATCATCCATATTTAACATCATCCACTTCATTCATCATTACACCTTCATTCAACATTTGTATTTCAACACCATCAAATCCATCAACAGTTGCATTTACTTTCAACATTTGCCAAGTTCACATATAATTTCAAGTGAACCTCATATCTTGGTCTATTATATCTCCTTTGAGATTGCAGTGATTGGTTGTCCATGCAATTTGGTAAGATGAGTAAATCACCATAAGGACACTTGGTCATCTTCATCATCCAATATCTTCTTGTTCGAAATCAAAATCACTTTTGGGTCCCTCATATTTTGAATGAGACTATGCCAAGACCAATTTTCTCATCAGTTGTCATTGATACCCTTTTCCATGGGGTCCCCAACATGGATAAATTTCATCATTTCCTTTTCAATTACACCAGTCTTTGAGGATATAGGCTAAGTAAAGTGATTGAGCAACTGTTTAGGAATTTCGTGTGGGAATTAGCTACAATCATGAGTGGCCCTAAGGGCAAGACTATTTTTCTTTTTCTGCATTTTCATCACTTTGTATTTCAATGATGCCAAAAGGCACTTTCTTCAATAGCATGGAATCACCCCAAACTTGGGGTAACCACATTTGATTTTAATTTCCCACAATGGGATACATCTTATATAATTATGGTATTTACACTTGGTAAAGACCCTCTCTTTGTTGGGATAAAAATAAAATTAATCACTTGCATTTTACAAAAATCTCCTTTCTTTGTTGGGGCAAAAACAAAATCATTTTACATCATTCATATCATCCACACTTACATCATACACTTACACTTACACCATATATTTACACTTACACTATTCACTTGCATTTTCACTGCACAATTATGTCAATTGGCTTGTGAGATTTATTCTTCACTCACTCGCC
The DNA here is from genome assembly GCA_028583015.1 of Wollemia nobilis. NCBI lineage: Eukaryota > Viridiplantae > Streptophyta > Pinopsida > Araucariales > Araucariaceae > Wollemia > Wollemia nobilis. The sequence continues at coordinate 11,380,328 of JAQPPZ010000465.1, forward strand.
AATTGAGGGGGTAAGCTACACAATAAAATAGTTACACAATCAAATTATTTTGTCTTCAAGATCATATTTGCATTCCAAGGAAATAAAGTTGCTTCCGCATCAGGCAAAACCAGGTGTCTTGTATTTTTGCACTGCATTATGTTTCACGTAACACGATATAAAAAGGGGTATCTTTAGACACCAAAATCTAACCACTTGTCATCCATCTGTATCCTCCAATCACAACCATCCACTATTTATATATATAATATATTTAAATATTAATATTTTATATTATATTTATATATTTAATAAATATATGTATATTTATATGAATTAATCCTAGCCATCCACCACATTTTAATCTCAAACGTCCATCCATATCAATCCATACTACTTTCCAAGATTTAATCTTCACCCTTCCTCATTTTTTAATCTTAGCCACTTAAATTGTGTCGTTGAAACCCTAACATGTCTAAGGGAAGATTATAGAAGAGGATTCATTCTGATGACTCAGATCCTAAGTACCCTGAGTTCTAAATCCCTGATCTTCTAAGGTTGAATTATGTCGATGTTCATTCACAAAGAATTCTTAGAAGATCCCAAGCCCTAGCCCCTTTCATTTTCATCCTCACCCCCATCATCGTCGTTCATAGCCCTCCTCTTCTACCACTACCCTTCCCGCACGAACCAAATATGGTTCTATGCCACTCTCACCAATCATCCAAGCACCCACCAGAGCCAACCGAGTGCTCTCAAACATCTCACACACTAGATATGTAGACCTACAGCCCTTGGGTGCTATTAGGGCATATTTGCAACTATCACTGGCATCATCTATGTAAATAAAAAATAGGAAGTTAGTATTGTTGATAAGGTAATAAATTTGTTCATTTATTTTTATATTCTTATGCTTTTGTTTATAGTTTTATTGTAGCATCTAGGGTTAGTGATTTTATTCTGAGGGTCTCACATAGTGGAACCCTCACAAGTATTACTAATATTTGTTGTTGTTGACTATGTGCAGGTATAAGGATTACAATTATTGGAAGTTGTTGAAGCTAGGGTGGCCCTATCTAGGATATACAAGCCCACCCATAACCTCATTGGGATCGAAGCCAAGCGTGAAGATACCAGCCATTATTTTCAACTAAGATTTTAGAGAACCCTAGTCTCTGTAATTTTGTACAATATGTAAATACAAAATCAAGCAACACCAATACAAACTATGAAATGGAAATAAACACCATAACACATAAAGATTGCACAATATGAATTTTTTGTTATTGCGAGCGAATCTTCAATTGTTACAATCAATATACCCCAAATATGGGGTTTACAATACTTATTTTTGATACAAAATTTTATAGTACTAGGGTTCTCTGAAAATCCTAGTGAAACTAATGGGTGGTGTCTTCACGCTTAATTTGATCCCATAATATTTGTGGGTGGGCTTGTGTATCCTGAGTAGGGCCACCCGAGCTTCAACAACTTCCAACGAATGTAGTTCTTACACTTGTACATAACAAAAAATAATAGGGATTAGTAATATATGTGAGGGCTCCATTGTGTGAGACCCTCAAAAGCAATAAAATCACTAAACCCTAGTATTGCAATGAAAGCTGTAACAAAGCATAAAAACGTAAAATAAATACAATGAACTTTTACTTTGTCAATGAACTTGTTGTTTCTATTTCTTGCTTACGTAAATATTACCAATGAAGGTTGTGAAGATGCCCTAACAGTACCTGAGGGTCATAGGGATACAAATCTAGTGCATGAGATACCCGCGGACAATCAACAGGCTCTGGTGGGTGCTCAACAAACTCTGGTGGGTGCTCGATAGACTTTTGTGGGTGCTTGGAAAACTTTGGTGGGCACTCAAAAGACTCTGATGGGTTCTCGATGAGCTCAAGAGGGTGTTTGGGGATGCCAAACTCTAGTGGGAACTTGACAAACTTTGGAGGGTGCTCATGGAGCTCGAGAGGGCATTTGGGGATTGATGGAAATGGCGCAAAACAAGGTCTGGTTCATGCGATGTAGGAAGGATGGCGATAGAAGTGGATGAGATGCAAATGATGGCAATGGAGGCAAGGATAGAAACAAGGGGGGAGGTTTAGGATAACTTAGAGCTTAGGGTACTTAGTTAGGGGTTGAGTCATAAAAAATGACTCCTCTTTATAATATTTTCTTAGACATGTTAGGGTTTTGACAACACAATTTGGGTGTCTGAGATTAAAACATGAGGAAGGATGGAGATTAAATATGGGTAAGTGGTATGGATTAAGGTGTATGGATGGAAAATATTAAAACATGATGGATGGTTGGGATTAGTTTTTTTTTTTTTTTTTAAGCGAAAAACCCCTTGCGGGGCCGCCTTGGTCTAAGAGACCACAAAAAGGGGGTTCTACACCGTCAAAGTCACCCGAGAGTCGCACCCGACCCTGCCCACACCAACATTATCAATTGGATTTTGGGTACCCAATTCAGCTTTTTGGTAGGGTGGAGATTTGAACCTGGGACCTCCCTTGGAGGATTGCCCTCTCCTCTCCAACTCACCTACAACACCTGGGTGTTGGGATTAGTTCATATATATATTTATTTATTTATTTATTTATTAAATATATATAAATATAATATATAAAATATTAATATTTAAATATATATTAACAAATATGTATATATATAAATAATGGACGGTGGAGATTGGGAAACATGGATGGATGACAAGTGGCTAGATTTTGGTGTCTATAGATACCCCTTTTTATACCGCATTACGTGAAATACAATGCGGTGCAAAAATATGAAAAAACTTGGTTTGGCCTTATGAAGAAGTAACTTTATTTCATTGGAATGCGAAGATGATCTTGAAGACAAAATAATTTGATTGTGTAACCATTTTATTGTGTAGCTTACCCCCTCAATTGGTGAATGAGTGAAGAATAAATCTCATAAGCCAATTGACATATTTGTGCGGTGAAAATGTAAGTGAATAGTGTAAGTGTAAATGTATGATGTAAGTGCATATGATATGAATGATGTAAATAATTATGTTTTTGCCCCAACGAAGATAAGGATTTTTTCCAAGTGTAAATGCCATGATCATGTAATATGTATCCCATTGTGGGAAATCAAAATCAAATGTGGTTGCCCCAAGTTTGGGGTGATTCCATACTATTGAAGAAAGTGCCTTTTAGCATCATTGAAATGCAAGGATGCAAATGCAAAAAAAAAATAGTCTTGCCCTCGGGGCCACTCATGATTGTAGCTAATTCCCATACAAAATTCCTAAATAGTTGCTCAATCACTTTACTCGACCTGTATCCTCGGATATTGGTGTAAGTGCAAAGAAAAATGATAAAATTTATCCATGTTGGGAACCCCATGGAAAAGGGCATCAATGACATCTTTTGAGAAAATTGGTCTTGGCATAGTCTCACTCAAAATATGAGGGACCAATAGTGATTTTGTTTTTGAACAAGGAAATAGTGGATAATGAATATGGCCAAGTGTCCTTATGGTGATTTACTCATCTTACCAAATTGCATGGACAACCAATCGTTGCAATAATCAAGGAGATAGAATAGACCACTAGATACGAGGTTCACTTGAAATTGTATGTGAACTTGGCAAATGTTGAATGTAAATGCAGTTGTTGATGGATTTGATGGTGTTGAAATACAAATGTTTAATGAAGGTGTAATTATGAATGAAGTGGATGATGTTAAAAGTGGATGTATGGATAATGCAAGGAATGATTCTATTTTTCCCCAACAGATGAAGGGGTTTTTGACATTAAAAAATGTAATGACTATTTTTTTTTTTTTAATTTACATGGTGGAATCGGTAGCCGCCATGAATCTGGGCAGGCTGTCCAACTTTTATGGCCGCCACAGTATTCTGCGTTGTTCGCCTCAGAAGCCACCACACAGATCTTCGTGCAGTCTGCCCTTATAAACACCATGCCACAATCATTTTAAACCTTTTACATCGCTGAAAGCACTAGGAAAGGGACAAGCGTTCAGTCCGGCAAGGCCCGAGATTTGAACCTTGGACCTCCGCCCACCTATAGGGTTTGGATGAACCAATTGGTCTACACCTTGGACCTAAAATGTAATGACTGTGAAAAAGTGTAATTATGAATTTTGTTTTTGCCCTAATAGAAAGGGATTTTTAAAAATGTGGATGATATGAATGATGTAAAGGAATGTGAATGATTGATTCTATTTTTGCCCCAACAAAAAAAAGGGGTGTTTGATTTGGAAATATGTGAATGATGTAAATGATTGATTCTATTTTTGACCCAACAAAAAATGAGTTTGTGTAATGGATGATATGAATGATGTAAATGATCGATGTAATGAATATGAATTGTGTAATGACTAATTCTATTTTTACCCCAACTAAAAAAGAGTGGTTTTGTGAAAAATTAATTGTCCTTATGGTGATATACCCATTCTACCAAATTGCATGAATAACTAGTTTCTGCAACCACCAAGTGACTAGGATAAATCACTAAATACAAGGTTCACTTGTACTTGCAAATGTATTTGGCTAATGTTGAAGGTGTAATGATGAATGAAAAAGGTAAGTTATTGAGTCTATTTTTGCCCCAACAGATGAGGATGTTTTTTATATGTGTATGATAATGATGAATGAAATTTATTATGTTGAATATGGATTTATGGATAATGTCATGAGTGATTCTATTTTTTCCCCAATAGATGAAGGGGTTTTTGACATGAGAAAATGCAATGATTATGAAAAGTGCAATGATGAATTATGTTTTTGCCCTAGCATATGAAGGGTTTTTGACGATGTAAATAATTAATTTTTTTTTTTCCCTAACAGATGAAAGGGTTTTTTGAAAAATGCAAGTGTCCTTATGGTGATCTATCCATCCTACCGAATTGCATGGATAACCAGTCGCTGCAATCGCCAGGTGACTAGGATAAACCACTAAATACAAGGTTCACTTGTATTTGCAAATGTATATGGAAAATGTTGAATGAATGTGTAATGATTAATGAAATGGATAATGTTGGTAAATGTTGAATGAAGGTGTAATGATGAATGAAAATGATGATGTTGAATGCGAATTTATGGATAATGAAATGAATGATTCTATTTTTGCCCTGTTGTGGCTGATCCACAACACACCCCAAAATTGGGGACCCACCTTTTTTGCATGCTTTCAAAGAAGATCTCAGTGACCCAGATGCTAAAAATCAAGAAAAAGGCAAAATTGCACAAGGATGGAAAAGTGTCGCGAAATCGCGACATGTTGCTCCGTCGCGCCGAAAATGAAAAAGTGTCACGAAATCGCGACATGTTGCTCCGTCGCGGCCGAAAATGAAAAAGTGTCACGAAATCGCGACATGTTGCTCCGTCGCGGCCGAAAATGAAAAAGTGTCGCGAAATCGCGACATGTTGCTCCGTCGCGGCCGAAAATGAAAAAGTGTCGCGAAATCGCGACATGTTGCTCCGTCGGCCGAAAATGAAAAAGTGTCACGAAATCGCGACATGTTGCTCCGTCATAGTCAGAGAGGAGAGAGAAAGACAGAATGGAAAATTGTCGCGAAATCGCGACATGTCGCAAAATCACGGTCAAAACAGTCAAACGGGGCACGAAGCAGAAAAGCGTAGCGATATCATGACATAAATATAAAGGGCAAGAAAAGGCGGAAAAAAAGGAAAAAAAATCGCGATATCACGACAAAAAAAGGGCACGAAGAAAAAACGTCGCGATATCCGAAAGAAAGGACAGAAAAGCCACGATTTCGACGAAAGCATCGAAAAAGGACGAAGTGAAAAACGTCGCGATTTCACGACAGGAAGTACCGAATGAAAAACATCACGATTTCAGAAGGAAAAAATGCGATTTCAAACCGATTTGAAGGCAACAAAGGAAAATGTCACGATATCGTGACATGTCGCATTTTCGCGGTGAAAGCAAAGGAACAAAGCTGCATGCATAAAGACGTCGTGATTTACATGGGGCCATTACAGAACGTGCATAGGAAGCATGAAACACGTGGCATACAGGTGTCAGGGTTATAGAAGCGTTACATGTCAACAGAAAATATCGAACGTTTTGGCATCGAACATAAATTCAAAAGCAACGAAAAGGCGGGAATACGAAGCGATGCATTCTGGGAGGTGAAACGAAGCGACGCAAGGTGAAACAGAGAGCCGTGCCAGATAGTATAAAATCAGAAGCACAGATTGATACGAGGGTTGGAAATTGTTGCTAGCAGAGTTGCAGAGCCAAGGGCAGCAAGCCATTCTGGGCCTGCATCAGGAGCATTTTCCTCCACTTGTTCTGGATTTGTTAAACCTGGAACATTCTGTCATTGTAACTGAATATCCATTTAATACAGAAAATACAGAGAGTTGGCATCTCATTGATAAGAAAGAAGGAGTCATTTTTGCATGCATGATTTAATGTTTTATCTTTCCCTTTCAGATTTCTAGGCTTCTAGGTGAAGTTTAATGCAAGTGTTCTTGGTTGCTTCATGCGAATGTCTAAATCTGAAATCACAGTAAAAACCCTAGAAACCCGCACCTAGCTTATCTGGATTGTGTGAATGTGCAGATTCAATAGGTTAGGTTGCATGCAGAAAACCTCATTATCTTCGGTTTTGTCGAATCGAGATGGTAGCATTCTGGACGTAGTTTAACTTATCTTCTTTGCATTTCTTTTATTTTCAATCCTTTATTTTATTTCCTGCATTTTTATTACCGTCATTTAAATAAATAACTGAAAATCCATCAAAGCTCAAGATCGAAATAGATTCATTTCTTAGATTTATTCACTTTGAGTCCATTGCAAATTCAAATTAAAATAAACCATAGTGCCCCTTGTTAACATCCACTTGCAACACTAAGGTATTCCCAGCATTTAAATTAAACAACATCATTGGTATACAAAGAACTAGCATAACAGGAACCTTGGAGAAATTATTTGTGAAATTTCTTTGCAAGCAGAGGATTTTGGGACTCAGATCCTACCGGAGAGTGTGCTTTCACAACTGGGTGAAAACACCACTCAACAGATTGGCGCTAGAAGGAGGGCATGAAACGGTTTATTTTATTCGATTTTGTTAAGAAATTCATATACATTGTTCTTAACGCTTTGATTGTTCATACAGGAATAATATGATTTGATTTGATTTTTAAAAAATAAAATATATATAAATAAATAAATAAATAAAAGGAATTTTTGGGTATTAAAGTTATATTCTTTAAGATTCACTAATGGCTATGTTTACACCGTGGATGACAGGTAGCCCATTGAATATACCGGGAGTTCAACATTATTTGCCCGTTGGTTTTGAGAGATGTCTTCCTCGATTTTTGTCTAATGGGACAAATACTGTAGAAGAACATATTCAAGCATTCAAATTTGTTGTGAATCACTTAACAAGTTGGTATGATGATGTTGCTTGTAAAATGTTCCTTTACACCTTGGACAAAGTGGCATATGATTGGTTTACAAGTCTGCCTTTAGGGTCTATCACTTCTTGGGCTCAGCTAGAGGCAACATTTCTCAATCAATTCAACAAAAAGCGAGTTGACCCAATCCTCATGTACAATCAGTTGGCCTATATTAGAAAAGGACCAAGTGAAAATGTGAAGTCATTTTCTGAAAGGTTCTTTGGATTATATACGCAATTAGTGACATTTTATGTTCTTCAAGAAGAAGTGGCTCTCCAAATATACATCAATGCTCTTGACTCACCCATGTCCACATATTTGCGAGGGATGCCTCAAATCACATCTTTGTCACAAGCCTATACTCAAGCAATGGCAATTGAGCAACAATTGAGTTGTCAAAATTATGGTGTGGGTTTTGGATCATGTAATCTTCAATCATTTAATACCTCCTTTACCCACCCAATGATTTATCCACCTCAACCAAGTTCAAGTGTGAATCAATTTCAGAATCAACAATCATTCCCAAGCTTCAATCAATTTCAAAATCCTCAACCTACTATGCAAGATCAACCATCTTTCTTAAGTATGAATCAACTTCAAAATACTCATCTTGATTCAAAAGATGTTGCTAAAATCAATTTCAATGATTTTCATAAGAATATGATTTTAGGCAAGGGAGGAGTACTAGATCCAACTAGTATGGAAACATGTGATAGATTGGAAACCCTTGACTCACCAAAAGATGAATTCTATGAGGATGAATCTGATTCGGATGACACATTGGATGACATTGTTGAAAGTAATGGCCTAGGAAATTCACACCTTCCAAATCATGTTAAACGTGAATCATGGGTTACACATGTGGATTATGATAGCCTTATCAATTTGAATGCAAGCAATAACCCAATTTTGGAAGTAATTGAACCATCTAAGGAAGGAGAAGATAAATTTGATGAGAAACATGTTGATGAATTAAAAGATGATGAAGAAATAGTTGAGCATCACAATTTGATTTTGAAAGATGATTGTTATGATTCTTGGGAAGAGTATGCTCACTCCAAACCTTCTAATGAAATTTGTGTGCCTATTGATATGCAGGATAATACAATTGCCCTTTCATATGAGGATATTACAAGTCCTGTACAATCTGAGAATGTTTTGGAAGAAGGGTTGGAATCTCATCAAAGGTTGGAGAAGGATAATGATTCTACTACCATGGATGAAGAAGGAGAATCAATTGTTTTTGTTCCCCTTGGGGGGCAAGAAATCGAAAATCTTGATCCACCTATTGTTTCTACAATGTCTATGCCATCTCAAAATGATGAAATTACAAAACCTAAGTGGTGTGGGTTGGATGCTATTGATGATCTTAATGAAAATATGGATTTTGGGGCAACTCAAGCCATTGATCGTGGAAAGGTGTCACGTGACACATATCTTGAAAAATTAGGCTCTTGTTTTGAAAAATATGGACGCATGTTTGATTGGGTGCCTAACTTTGGTGTTTTTGAACAGGTATTGGACGATGAAGAAGACAACGAGAAAAAAGAAAAGGCTACTAATACTCATCAAGTTATGATAAATTTTAATCATGATGGGTTGAGTATGGATGACAAGGGGAAATCTTTACCTTTGGTAGTAGCTACAAAAATTTCAAGTGATAGGTTACATGATGTCCCTTTGGATGCTAACATCATTAATGAGGAAATGCCAAATTTTGTTGATGCTTGTCAAGTTTTGAATGATTTTGATTGCTTTAAAATCCTGGAAAATGATTTGAATTCAAGATTTTTAGAAATAGGCTCTTGTTTGCAACATCTCACATTTGAAAAGGAAAGCCTACTTCTAAATCATGAATGGAACGATGAAACTTGCACTTTAAAGAATAGACAAGATAAAATTGAATACCAACCATTGTCTAATCAATTTGATTTGATTCTCACCTATGATGTTGGTAATAGAACTAAATCAAAGTGGAATGGTGAGCATGGCAAGTTGAAATTTGTTGCATTGCTTGGTTTGATCTTATTGTTGTTGGATTCCTACAAAATTTGGCATGTGTATTGTGTCATATGTTTTTTGATATGTTCTAATCATGTTTGGGATCCAGGAAAGTAATAGTCCAAGCTTGGCATCATCTTGTACAATAGTGTATATAATTTTTGGTTTTTTGGTGTGGGCTTTCAAGTTTTTGTTTTTGGGATTGTTTTTGGGTTTTGGTTTTGGTTTGTGTTTTTCAAGTTTCATTTTTTGGATTCTTAGTTTAATCATGATTTAAGTTGTGTGTTTGATTTCAATTGACATGCTTTGTTTGTTTTTATAAAAAAAAGAGAGAAAAAAGAAGAAATTTGAGATGTCAACTTATGCTTAAGACTAGGAGAATATGAAACATTGGAATTGTCTTGTAAAAGCTCCACAAGTAACACAAACATTTTAAGTTATATCGTTTGAAACTTGTGATGCATGAAGTAGTCAGTTTTGTATGGCAAATATTTCATCTGCAATTCAAGAGATAATGCATTCATGTTACATCTCACTTTACATATACATTCCATCTTAGTTGCATATGCATCTTAGGTACAAATCATTAAAGTGTGTCAAATCCTCTTAGGGTTGTGCTATAACATAAATGTGAAAAAAATCCTAAGGTTGGAAACTGAGTCTTGTGATATCTAGAACTAAGCACATCTTATACACATTAAAAAGGATCTTGAGCAAAATGATCAAAACCTTGCTTGGAAGAAAAGGTTGGGCGAAAGAAGTATTTCATGTCTATCCTATTATGCAACATGATCCTTAAAACAGTGGTTTTGACCACTTCCATAAAGCTTAAAGCCTAAAATCAGAGTAGTAAGGATAGGGCTAAATCCTCATCGAACTTAGGTTGAGGATCCAACTCCCCAAAGCTTTGATTTGACCTACATGGAGTAGTAAGGATAGGGCATAAATTCTCATCTCGCTTAGGTTGAGAATCTGATTCCCCAAAGCTCCTATGTCTCATTTCATGATAAATCTTGGATTGGAAGGATCGTACTACTTGTCCTCTGCAAAGGATGGGTAGTCATCCCCAAGGTCTAAGCAATAAAATTAATATTTTCCATTTTTATCCAAAGCTTGGATTGGAAGGATCGTACTACATGTCCCTAGCAAGGATGGGTAGTCATCCCCAAGGTCCAAGAAGTAAAAAATTAATTTTTCCCATCTCATATTTATATTGGATTGGAAGGATCGTACTACTTGTCCTCTGCAAAGGATGGGTAGTCATCCCCAAGGTCCAAAGAAATGAAGGTAAGTCTTGGATTATGGGGTTAGGTATGCCCATGCATGGCAACATGTCTTGTCTAAAAAACAAGACCACTGATTGTCCAAAGGGTTAGACTAGCATGACCATTTCTTCCATAATTGGTTAAATTATTTTGCTCAAAGTGAGGTAATGAATTCCAAATCAGAATAGTAAGGATAGGGTTAAACTCCCATCTCGGTTAGGTTGGGAGTCTGATTCCCCAAAGTTCTGATTTCACGTTCACTTGCACATGGGTTCAAGATAGTAGGGACTCATAACCAACTTTGGGATATAATAAAGCAATTCATTAGTGGATCCTAAGAGGGTTTGGTAATCTTGAATGTTTGTGCATGATACTAGAAAGTTTAGGCCTTTACAAGAGCAAAATCTCTAAGCATAGTTATCAGGTTACACAAATCATTCACAATCTCACATATGCATTCATGTAAAACTGACAATGGAATGTTGATCAATTTCAAACGATAGGGAATGAAATACATTGCACACACCGAGCTAATACTTGATGATTCTGATGATTCATGTACTTCTGATCTTTGGGCATTTGTTTATATTTCTTATGTGCTAACACATGTTTTCGAGTTTGTATACTTCCAGGTAGGGTTCTCACTAAAATGCTCAAGAGCATTTGACAGTAGAGTCGCCATTTGTTGTGGCTGATCCACAACACACCCCAAAATTGGGGACCCACCTTTTTTGCATGCTTTCAAAGAAGATCTCAGTGACCCAGATGCTAAAAATCAAGAAAAAGGCAAAATTGCACAAGGATGGAAAAGTGTCGCGAAATCGCGACATGTTGCTCCGTCACGGCCGAAAATGAAAAAGTGTCACGAAATCGCGACATGTTGCTCCATCGTGACCAAAAATGAAAAAGTGTCACGAAATCGCGACATGTTGCTCCGTCGCGCCAAAATGAAAAAGTGTCACGAAATCGTCGACATGTTGCTCCTCAATGAAAGGTCAACAGAGAGAGAGAAAGTACAATGGAAAATTGTCACGAAATCGCGACATGTCGCAAAATCACTGGTCAAAATCACAAAGGAAAAAGAGAAAAAAAAAAAGCACAAAAAAAAAAAAAGGGAAGAAAAACGTCGCGATATCGACAAAAAGGCACAAGTAAAAAACGTCGCGATTATCGCGACAAAAAGCGACGAAGAAAAAGTGTCGCGATTTCACGACAAAATGAAGTACGGAAGTGAAAAACGTCACGATTTCACGACAGGCCAATACTCGAATGAAAACGTCACGATTTCGACAGAAGCCAAGTGAAAAAGTCACGATTTCTTGAAGGAAAATGTCGCGATATCGCGACATGTCGCATTTTCACGGTGAAAGCAAAGGAGCAAAGCTGCATGCATAAAGACGTCATGATTTACATGGGGCCATTACAGAACGTGCATAGGAAGCGCGAAACACGTGGCATACAGGTGTCAAGGTTACAGAAGCGTTACATGTAAATAAAAAATATCGAACGTTTCGGCCTCGAACATAAATTCAAAAGCAACGAAAAGGCGGGAATACGAAGCGATGCATTCTGGGAGGTGAAACGAAGCGACGCAGGGCGAAACAGAGAGCCGTATCAGATAGTATAAAATTAGAAGCAGATTGATACGAGGGTTGGAAATTGTTGCTAGCAGAGTTGCAGAGCCAAGGGCGACAAGCCATTCTGGGCCTGCTATTGGAGCATTTTCCTCCACTTGTTCTGGATTTGTTAAACCTGGAACATTCTGTCATTGTAACTGAATATCCATTTAATACAAAAAATACAGAGAGTTGGCATCTCATTGATAAGAAAGAAGGAGTCATTTTTGCATGCATGATTTAATGTTTTATCTTTCCCTTTCAGATTTCTAGGCTTCTAGGTGAAGTTTAATGCAAGTGTTCTTGGTTGCTTCATGCGAATGTCTAAATCTGAAATCATAGTAAAAAACCCTAGAAACCCGCACCTAGCTTATCTGGATTGTGTGAATGTGCAGATTCAATAGGTTAGGTTGCATGCAGAAAACCTCATTATCTTCGGTTTTGTCGAATCGAGATGGTAGCATTCTGGACGTAGTTTAACTTATCTTCTTTGCATTTCTTTTATTTTCAATCCTTTATTTTATTTTCTGCATTTTTATTACCGTCATTTAAATAAATAACTGAAAATCCATCAAAGCTCAAGATCGAAATAGATTCATTTCTTAGATTTATTCACTTTGAGTCCATTGCAAATTCAAATTAAAATAAACCATAGTGCCCCTTGTTAACATCCACTTGCAACACTAAGGTATTCCCAACATTTAAATTAAACAACATCATTGGTATACAAAGAACTAGCATAACAGGAACCTTGGAGAAATTATTTGTGAAATTTCTTTGCAAGCAGAGGATTTTGGGACTCAGATCCTACCGGAGAGTGTGCTTTCACAACTGGGTGAAAACACCACTCAACATGCCCCAATATATGAAGGGGTTTTTGACATGATAAAATGCGATGACTATGAAAATTTTAAAGATTGATTCTATTTTTACCCCAAGAGAAGAGGGGTTTGTGAAAATGCAAGTGATTGAGTCTATTTTTGCCCCAACAGATGAAGGGTTTTTGGCAATGTAAATGATTGATTCTATTTTTGCCCTAATAGAAAAGGGGTTTTTGAAAATGCAAGTGTCCTTATGGTGATATACCCATCCTACCGGATTGCATGGATAACCAATCACTACAACCGCTAGGTTAATAGGATAAACCACTAAATACAAGGTTCACTTGGAAAGTGTCAAGGAATTTGATAAATGCAATGGTGAGTAAAATTGATGATGTTGAATGCAAGGAATGTAAATGATGTAATGAATGATTCTGTTTTTGCCCTAACAGAAAAGGGGTTTTTGACAAGGAATGAATGCAAGGCAAAGGGTACAACCTTTGACAAAAGGACATAACCTTTTGAACCTAGCAATTGATGTGTTGATGATGTGAATGCAAGGCAAAGGGTGCAACCTTTGACAAAAGGACATAACCTTTTGAACCTAGCAATTGATGTGTTGATGATGTGAATGCAAGGCAAAGGGCACAACCTTTGACAAAAAATGGCAACCTTTTGAACCTAAAAATTAATGTTTTGATGATTTGAATTCAAGAAAAAGGGCACAACCTTTGACAAAAGGATGCAACCTTTTGAACCTAGCAATTGATTTGTTGATGATGTGATGTTATTGTGACCAAAGAATTTTGGTTCCTTTGGAGCCTTTTGAATTTGATGTGTGTATGTGAGGCAAAGGGCTCAACCTTTGAAAAAAGGACACAACCTTTTTAACCTAGCAATTGACTTGTTGATGATGTGAATGTGATTGAGTGATTGAATTGTTTGTTGAATTGGTGGGGAAGGTGTGATACCTTGAGCACCCCCAAGTTGTGTGCTTGTTTGTTTGATTGGGGGAAGGTGTGATACCTTGAACACCCCCAAGTTGTGTTGTTGTATAGAACTTTCTAGCGATCTTTGCATATGTGAATTATATATATATATATATATATATATATATATATATATGGCTTTTACTTTTGTGTTATGCTTTTGTGTGGATGTTTTTGTGTGAATGCATATGTATATGTGTGTGAATGCATGTGTATATGTGTGATGGATGCTTTTGATGGATGATAATGCAATGATAATGTGTATGAATGCAAATGAATTAATGCTCTAATGATCATTCATAGTTTAGATGTTTCTTGACCATGTATAGCATTGTTGTTTAATCAAGGGCACCAAACTGGTGGCATGTGAGATGGAAGACTCATGTAATGATATGGATGTTGACATGGAAGAAGACATGGATGTTGATATGGAAGAAGATATGGATGTTGATATGGAAAACTAACTGTTTTGTAGAGACTCAGACATACTAGTGATATCAAACAAACCCACTAAATACTGCCTAATTTTCTCTAAGACCAAATGTGTGTGCAGTGAATTCATTTACCGAATCATGAGCATGGTAATGACTTGAGGCAATCAAGAACCAATGTGTGTGCAAGTGAGTTCATTAACCCATCTTGAGTAAATTGGGGTGAAACATGTTATGGAGAAGACCAAGAAGCTAGCTTGTCCTTATGTGCGGTCAGAGGTCTCTTTAAAAGAGATGTGTCACCACGCATGAGTGTACTCCATTGCCAATCAAGCATCTATAGCCCCGGTGGAGATTTAGCTCCATAGTCCAAGAATTTGATCTCTAAGTTTTGGGGATGAATACCTAACCGTTTGACTAGAAATGTAGTACTATCCTTACAACTTGAGGATCAGTGGTGTGTGATGTGTAAAATATTTAGAGTTTTTGGGGATTTTTACCCTACTCTTTATTTTATTTTAAAATTGTGATAGTGGTGAAAACCATTATTTTTGTGGACTATGTGCATAATGGGACAAGCAAGGAATACCCTTTTCACTTCGAGGTACAACCCAAGTATGGTGTTATCCCTCTTTGACACAAGATGTTTTTAAGATGTGTAATTGTGTTTGGTTCAAGAATGTTTAGAGTCAATTCCCATAACTCAAGATTTTCTTAGTGAAAATGTGTCTTGGTCCTAAAGAAAACTCGACATGTATTTGGAGGTTGCTTAAAACACTAGGAGTGGCTGAGTGACCAAAAACACCTAGGGATTATGGACATGTGGCTTTGCAAATGATAATTTGACTTTATGGAATGGTGCAATGAAATGGATGATGACTTGAAGGTGCCCCTGATTAAGGCAACATGACTTTATTGGACCAATTATTATCTAAACTGAATAAATGACCCCTAATATGAAAATGAAATGTGTGAAAATGATGGTGTGAATGTAATGTATGAAATGCAATTTGTGAAATGCAATTTGTGAAATGTAATGTATGAAATAAAATGTGTGCAAATGAAATGTATGCAATCCAAATGTGTGAAATGCAATTTTATTTTTGTGTATTAGCCATGTATATATACATATATATAAATCACAGTAAGCATGGAATGCTTTCAAGTGTATGATGTTCAGTGGCTCGGGTTCTTTTACTCCCCCTAGCTTGGTAAGCTTATGTGCTCCTTGAATCTTGTGAACTCAGATAGCAACAAGCAACATGTATAGATGCAAATGACTTTGAGTTGACATGTGACCAAAGGTGTTAAGTGCCTTTGGAGCCTTTTGAAATTGAAATGTGACCAAAGGTGTTAGGTTCCTTTGGAGCTTTTTGAAATTGAAATGTGACCAAAGGGATTAGGTACCTTTGGAGTTTTTTGAAATTGAGATGTGACCAAAGGGATTAGGTACCTTTGGAGCTTTTTGAAATTGAGATGTGACCAAAGGGATTTGATACCTTTGAGCTTTTGAAATTGAGATGACCAAATGGGTTAGGTACCTTTGGAGCCTTTTGAAATTGAGATGTGACCAAAGGGATTAGGTACCTTTGGAGCTTTTTTTGTATGGGGAAGGTGCAATACCTTAAGCATCCCCAATTTGCTTGATGATTGATTGTGTGAGTGATTGGGAGGATGCGATATCCTGAGAATCCCTAGTATGCTTGATGATTGATGATGTGAGTGACTGGGAGGATGTGATATCCTGAGAATCCCTAGTATGCTTGATGATTGAGTTGGTACCAATGTCCTGATCAGATGGGTTGAATGGACCATTTGTGGGAAAGACTTTCCTATCAATAAGATCTTGGACAATGTCTTTAAATGCATAGCAATTGTTGATGTCATGGCCGCTTGTTGATGATAAGGATAGTACAAGTGCTTCTTATAACCTTTTCCATATGGCTTGTTAGGATCACTTGGTTTGATTTTTGGAAGTGAAATCTCTTGTGCTTCATAAAGCCTTCAAAAAATGGTTGCATAAGATTATGAAAGCATCGTGTAGTTCAAGGGGCTTTGTAGGATGCTTGATGCATTTGTTCGATTGTGTTGGATGTTGAATTTGTGGTATATGTATCATAACCTGAGATGTGGATTGTGGAACTAGATGTTGCAACTATTGTGGTTGCTGACATGGATGATGATGAAATTGATGATGACTCAACTATAACTCAATGTTAGTGAGTTGAGTTAAAATTTGTTGTAAAATTAAAGTGTGTTGACAATCTGATTGTAAGCCCTAGTTTGTTTGTTGAGTGTATTGAGATGTGGTGAATGGATTGATGAATGGATGAGATTGAATGTGTTGTTGGTGGTGTGATGAATTGGGGGGCATGGATTGAAATTGATGATGATGAGGTTGGTGAAGAAATGATTGTGAATGAAGAAAAGGAGATGATGTGTGAGGACTATGGATGGGTTGACTCATGGGAATGGAATGGGTATGGGTTGATGGAGGTGTGGGAATGGAAACCATAGAATATTGTGGCACCCATGATGGATTTGGAGTGACAAATATAGGCTGAGTGGAAACAGGTTGAGGCTTAGGATTGACCACCTGAACTTGTTGTTGAGGACAAGACTAAGCATTCTGTCACTTCTTAAGCAATTTGTTAAGGTGTTCCCATGCTTCATGTATTTCCATATCTGAGGTAGATGGTGTGGATGTGGATGGAATGGATGATGTAGGTGGAGGATAAGTTGCAATGGGAATTACAACTGGATGGGAAACATTGGATGAGATGGAGGCTGGCATTTGTGAAGTAACATTGGCATGTGCTTCATACAAAGGATTGCCATAGGTGGTGGTGTACGAAGATGGGATGAATGTGCTTTGAGCACATGATTGTTGTGGAATAGATGTGTGGATGGCTCTATGCAAAACATCAACATTTGAAGTTTGCACAATGTGTGATGGACCCGTAGACAAATTTGAACAACTTATCTGTATCACACTAGTGGGATTGACCACATAAGTGGTGGGGAAGGATGATGAACAATCCATGGATGAAGTGGTCTTGGTGGATGGAAATTTGATTCAATACTTTTGTTTGATTTCTAGTTAAGACCATAAGCTAATGAATCAAATATGTGCAATGTGCAAGAAAGTAATGCAAATGAAACTTCACAAAATCAAGTAAAGAAACTCAATCCTATGTTTTTGCAACATATGTGTCTTACCTCCTTTTTTTTTATCTCATTTTTAATAATTTTTTTTGATTTTTGTTTTGTGTTTTTGATGTGCTAATCTGAATTATGAAGGGTGAAATCTATGGCTTGGCTGGGAAATGAGATTCTTTCTAGTGATGAAGTCCAAAAAGTTTTCTCATGGGTATCCTATGGTGGCTAAGGGCAGATATTGACGGATGGAGATGAAGCCCACCATCACCAAATCTCAAGCAATGGTTGGTGATGAAATCCAACTCATTACTATTTAATGTGAAACATGTTGTGTGTGATTCATTTTAAATTTTTATGTTTTCTAATGTGTACATACAATGTCAAAAATAACCAATTTTATAGGCCTAAATTAGAATCCAAAAACAGAAATACCAAGTTCCTCAAAATATGTAGGGTACACCGCTTAAGACCCACTCTGAATAATGGAGGGTTCACCTACTCTTCCACTCTGAATCAACAAGGGATTCCAATAGCGGGAGTATACTTGAATATCCTGATTTTGTTTCTACTTAGACAAGTAAAAGAGGAATTCTTAACCCTATTATGCAAACTATTTTATGCAGTTGTCACTTCATATGAAAACAGTATGCAGAATATTGAGTACAACACACCAGAAAATAGTAAAAATTTAAATCTGAAATGTGAACTATGGTGAATGTGTGAATGC
The DNA here is from genome assembly GCA_028583015.1 of Wollemia nobilis. Classification (NCBI taxonomy): domain Eukaryota; kingdom Viridiplantae; phylum Streptophyta; class Pinopsida; order Araucariales; family Araucariaceae; genus Wollemia; species Wollemia nobilis. The sequence continues at coordinate 11,398,753 of JAQPPZ010000465.1, forward strand.
AAGGCTACTCTAATGTGCAAAATGAATGCAAGTGCCTAAAAATGTAAATGTAATATGATTTTTTTAACAAAAATTGAATGATGTTCTTTTTATCACTTTATTTGTAAAAACATAAAAAAATGAAGTAGAGGGGTTAGGATTTTGAAGCAGACTTACAGAAAAGCCTACGTATCCTTTTCAAACTCTATGAAATGTACCCTCAGAGCCTCTAGAATGCAACAGGGCATTCACTAAACACTATAGGGCACCCCTCGAGCACCGTAGGGCATCTGCACAACTTCTAGTCGACTTCTACAACTCTTCAAAAACCCTAGTTCTAAAAAATTCATGCGAACAAACTTCTGAAAACCTGCAAAATAGAAAATAAAAATAACAAGTCAGTAACAAAGTAATTTAGCATAGAGAACCCATTGTGGGTCCCACCGTGATCACCATTTGTGAATACAAAAATCAAGCAACACCAATACAAACTATGAAATGAAAATAAACACCATAACACATAAAGATTGCACAATATGGATTTCTTTATTATTGTGGGTGGATGTTCAATTGTTACAATCAATATGCCCCAAATGTGGGGTTTACAATGCTTATTTTTGATACAAAAATTTATAGTACTAGGGTTCTTCGAAACCCTAGTTAAAAATAATGGGTGGTGTCTTCACGCTTGATTCGATCCCAACAAATTTGTGGGTGGGCTTGTGTATCCTAAGTAGGGCCACCCAAGCTTCAACAACTTCCAATAAATGTAGTTCTTACACCTACACACAACCAATAATAACAAGGATTAGTAATATCTATGAGGGCTCCACTGCGTGAGACCCTCAAAAGCAATAAAATCACTAAACCCTAGTATTGCAATGAAAGTTGTAACAAAGCATAAAAACATAAAATAAATACAATGAACTTTTACCTTGTCAATGAACTTACTATTTATGTTTCCTACTTAGTAAATACTGTCAGTGAAGGTTGGGAATATACCCTAATGGCACCTGAGGGTTGTAGGGTTGTAGATCTAGTGTGTGAGACACCCACGGGTGCTTTAAAGGCTTTGGTGGGTGCTAGACAAACTCTAGTGGGTGCTTGAAAGACTCTAGTGGGCACTCAAAAAACTTTGGTGGATGCTCGACAAACTCTGGTGGGTGCTCGAAAAACTATAGTGGGTGCTCGACAAACTCTAGTGGGTGCTCAATGAGCTCAAGAGGGTGTTCGAGGATAGTAGACTCTGGTGGATGCTAGACAAACTCTAGAGGGAACTCGGCGAGCTCGGGAGGGTATTTAGGGATTGATGAAAATGGTGCAAAACTAGGTCTAGTTCACACGACACAAGAAGAGTGGCAGCAAAAGCGGATGAGATGCAAATAGCAGTAATGGAGGTGAGGATAGAAACAAAGGGGGGAGGTTTAGGATAACTTAGAGCTTAGGGTACTTAGTTAGGTTTTGAGTCATCAAAAATAACTCCTCTTTATAATCTTCCCTTAGACATGTTAGGGTTTTGACGACACAATTTGAGCGATCGAGATTAAAACATGAGGAAGGGTGGAGATTAAATCTAGGTAAGTGGCATGGATTAAGGTGGATGGATGGATAAGATTAAAACATGACAAATGGCTAGGATTAGTTCATATAAATATATATATATATATATTAATTTATTTATTTATTAAATATATAAATATAATATATAAAATATTAATATTTAAATATATATTAACAAATATGTATATATATATATATATATATATAAATAATGGATGGTGGAGATTGGAAAACATGGATGGATGACAAGTGGCTAGATTTTGGTGTCTACACAATATAAGTATTGTAAAACCCCACATTTGGGGCATATTGATTGTAACATTTGAGATCCGCCCACAATAATAAAGAGTTTATCTATTTTGTGCAATATTTGTGTATTACTTTGCTTATTGTTATTCTATATCATTATTGTATTGGTGTTGCTTGATTTTTGATTCACAATATATCACAAAATTCATAATCAAATTCAATAATAAAAAACTCAATCATCGTTAAGTGTGTTTGTTCAAGAATCATTGTCAAAGACAATCATGCACCCTCCTTGCTTGGGGAAAATAAACAAAAGATAAAAAATAAATTCAAGCAAAAAGGACAGCTTATCTCCTAATCGCCACCAAGGCTAGGATTTTGACTTAGGCTTATCTCCTAATCACCACCAAGGCTAGAATTTGACTTAATCTTATCTCCTAATCACTGCCAAGGCTAGGATTTGACTTAAGCTTATCTCCTAATCACCACCAAGACTAGGATTTGACTTAAGCTTATCTCCTAATCACCACCAAGGCTAGGATTTGACTTAATATTATCTCCTAATCACCACCAAGGCTAGGATTTTGACTTAATATTATCTCCTAATAATCACTAAGGTTAGAATTTTTACTTAAGATTGTCTTCCAATACCCCAAATATTACCAAAATCAAGTTCTTCAACTCGTCAAAGGTAATGATCAATGATGTATGCTCTTTTTGTGATTGGAGCATCTAAATTTGACCAGATAAATGAACATCAATCAACTCATAGTGTGGTGTTAGGTTGTTTATTTTTGCTCAGTGTTGTGTTTTCCCACAATGCATCCTAAAAAGGGGCATTTGTAGACACCTAAAACACGTCATGTTGAGGAGGCTACTCATGTGGACACCTTTTTAGGCCATGTGACTCACCTTGGACCTTTCCAAGACCCAAAAATAGTTCTAACCACTCAATCAGGGTAAGCTAGTCCTATTCAACCTGGATCGTTGATTTCTCTAGCAGTGGGCTCACCGTCGCTGATGTTGATAGCAACTACGGGCAAGTCATGCTTGTTGATAGCGACCACAGACCAAGCTATGTCTGTCGAAGATGATCGAGTATGTAACAAACTTGAACTATCTGAGCTGAGTAAAATATATTAGAATGTAACAAATTCTTGAATGGTTATCCATTAGAATCTTCCAGAAGCTTTGCCTCAACTGCCTAGTCCAACTGAATCTTGTTCTTGGCTTCATGGGTAAGCTAGGATGAGAATTTTAGAAGTCTACTTAAGGCCCCAAAAATAAGAAATAAGTCTAGAGATTTTGATGAGCAAATTCCATAGCAAAGCGCTGCCATACTGAGGAGATAATTGATATCCCTTGAGGTGCAATGAAGTTCTACCAATTTGCATCATGACATTGGCACATTCACCAATGGATATCTCACAAGCTTGAATATCAACCACCTTGTTGTTCAACACCAATTTACCACGGATTTGAGCCCAATCACATAATCCAACTGTATTTCAAGACACACCAACCCTTGCACATCAATTCAATAGTATAATTGATCATCACCAGGCCTAGAACACAAATAACAAAGCCTCTATCCAATGGCCACTATTTTTAACAACGGCCCGCAGGCACCACCATCGACATCATTAGTGGCTAAAAGAGCCCATCGACCTGATCAACAACAAACTTGGGATGATGTATCATTTCTTCTATTTTAGTCATTAGATTAGTCATTAGCTACTTTCTATTTGATTTCTAACCTAGTTTAGTACATTTTATTTCAGTATTTCATGCATTTCTACACTTTTTATGTATTTAATTTTCCTTATTGTACCTATCAAGAAACTAGCCTCATCTAGAGAGGCTTTCAATACTATTAATCCTTCTTTAGTTTCTTTGTGTGCAGGTGACAGGCCTTTTGTAGGAGCTAGACATCATCAAGACCACATTTCTTGACATCATCATGTGGAGGTTGCAAAGGAAACCCTCAATAATAAGATTAGAGGAATTTTAGAAGAATCTATTGGAAGACATCTATTCTTGAGATTTATTGTAATTTTGTATCAATTTGGTATCCCTAAGAGGGACGTATTGTAACCCGATGTACAATGTATTTTGAATATTAATGAAAATGACCCATTTCTTTCTTCAATTTCTTGTTATAATGGTTACATAAATTTATTTTATCAAATTGATTTCATTATTGTGATGTTATAGATGTTTATAATATTTTGGCAATTCACAGTAACCGTCAAGATTAGAACAAAAAATAAAGAAATGGTGTCCTTCTCGCTAATATTGAAATCATCCTTCACAAGGTGGTTATAATGATATCCCTCTTAGGGATACAATACCAATTTGATATTATTGTTACAAGAAATAACCAAATGTAGGTATAACACGCAGAATCTTTGCACCTTTAAAACTAATTTGGGGAGGGGTTTTTTGTGACCTCTGCAAGGTGAGATAAATATTGATGAATCTTCATGTTGAATAGCTCCTACCAAGATCTAAAATTTACACACAAGAACACTCACAAGACGTTAATAACAAATGAGGAACCTCTCATTATGAGGTCCATATCCATGATAAGAAACTGAAAAAAAAAATACTAAAAACAATAAAAATATGCATGAAAAAATGGATAAAACTATGTTAGAAAGAAAATGAAATACTGTTAGAGCTATTGTAACTAAGAAAAATAATAAAAATATATGTCATCGAGAGGACATTCTGAGGTAGAGCGATCTGTCCTGCTGACCATCCTAGGGTAGGGTGGCAGTGTCTGTGGACCGTTTCAGGGCAAAGTGATCATTGAACAACAGACTAGTTCTTCGTGATCGATGCAAGAAATATCATGGTTAATCTCTCAAATTGATGCTCAAGGGTTGTACTCTTTGAAGTAAAATTAAATTATAGAAATTAACACAAAATTAGGATGTTTGATGGTGAAAGAGTGTTGAATTTGGTCTTCAAACTCGAAGGGACTTCATTTTTGTAATTGAGAGCTCCATAACTAAAAAATTTTAGCACTTTGTTGCTTATGAGAGGATACTTTCTCTAGTAAAAAAATCGGCAGCACTTCATTGTGGAGAATTAGGATCTTTTTGAATGAAGGCAAGGTACATTTTTATAGATTTCCCAAATGGTAATCTTGTCTTGTAGGATAAGCCAAGAACCAAGAATCAGTTAGGATCTAAGAAGACAAAACACCACTTCTAAAACCTTCTCGCACTTGACAATTGATGCTTAGTTGTCCCGTAACTGATTTTGGTTTGGCTCAGGAGTCTTATTTTGTTATAGGTATAGTCATCCTAGGGTAGAGCGATCATGACTGCTGATCGTCATAGGGTAATATGACCTTTGGAGGCTGCCCTTGGGTATGACGGTCTAGGCTACAATGGGAGAGTCCTTATTATTAAAGTGATAAAAATAATTGTTAAACCCTGAAGCTTCCTCAAGGGGGTCATATGGCCTAAAAATGTATCCATGTAAGTAGCCTCCTCAATGTGGCATGTTTTAGGTGTCTACAGATTCCTCTTTTTGGGATGCATTATGTGAAATCATAGTGCAAAGAAAAAATAGATAACCTAAAATTAAATTGAAGGTTGATTGATGTTCATTGATCTGATCAATATTAGATGCCCCAATCATAAAAAGAGCATGCATATTTGAATCATTGCTTCAAATAAAATTAAAGAGATTAATTCAAGTAAACCTTTCGATGAGGCATACTTGATCTTGGTACACTATCACAGTGTAGGATACCAAGATATCTTTTTAGTTTAAATTTTTCTTGTTATCTACCCCAAGAAAAAAGCGTATGATTGTTTTTGGCAATGATTTATAGATGAACGTGATTAGAATGATTTGATTGTTTTATTATTGACTGTGATTATGAATTTTGTGATTATGACTACCCCCTCAAGCGACGTTTCAATGAGGAGATGACAAGTTATGAAAGCAATGAGTTTCTAGACCAAGATGACTTGATTGATTTGACCAAAGGACTAGGATTATTTGGAGCTTTTTGAAATTGACCAAAGATAATAGACATCTTTGGAGATTTTTGATACTAATATGACAAAATTAAATGGGTATCTTTGGAGTCTTTTGCAATTTGAAATGACCAAAGGAAATAGGCACCTTGGGGGTCTTTTAAAACTGACCAAAGGAAATAGACATCTTTGGGGCCTTTTGAAATTGACTTAAGGAATTTAGGCATCTTTGGATCCTTGTGAGATTGACATAGCAAGGTAAAGGGTACAACCTTTTAATCTTGGAAGTTGATTTGTTATGATTAGATGCGAGGCAAAGGGTGCAACCTTTTATACCTAGTATTTGAAATGTTTGGATTGATTGAATGTGAGGCAAAGGGTGCAACTTTTTAAAACCTAGCAATTGATTGGGTGATTGGTGATTGAATTGAATTAAACATTTGATTGGGAAGGTACACCACCTTTATTTGTCCCATGTTGCTTGATTGTTTGATTGCTTATTGGGGGGAAGTATAATACCAATAATGCTCCAATTGATGTTTGAAAATGTTGGTGTGATTTGCAATTATGTGATTTTGAACCATTAGATATGGTTAAATGCCCAAATTGATGTTAATGATGCTTACAAAATTCTTGCAAATTGTGCCACTTTGAGGTCATCATAGGGTATAGTGGCTGCAAAATGCAAATTCCAAGACCATCTTGGGGTAGGACGATCATATCGAAGTGCGACTGCCCCACAAGAGAGCGGTCTCAAAATTTGGAAAATATAAAAGCAAATTTGCAAATTTTTAATGTCATTTTCATAGTTGGTAGTGAGATAAAAGGAGAGGTGAGGTGGAGGAGAGAGTTTTCTGATATGGAATGCTACCAAAAACTCGACACAACATGATCATGGCCCAACCTAATGTGTCTACGAGTGGATCCTATTATAGGAAGGTAGAAATCTCATTACTTCTCTTGTTAATTTTTAAATTTAAAAATGAACCTCATTAAGTAATTGGAAAATGAGCCTCACTAAACTTGTTGGCAACAAACCTCACATTAATTTAGGTAATTTAGATTAGTCTAATTTAGGAGTGGGTAATTTTTTTAGAATTTTGCTTTTTAGCATGTTTTTAGATGTCGTTGCAGGGTTGTCCTAGGTAGGAGCGGCTCCCCTTTGGCTGGTTGGAGGTTGTTTGAAAATAAACAGTTAAATTTTTGGCCGTTAGGATGGTTATCCCAGGGTGGGGCTTGCGCTTACTAGTCGTTCTGACCTGGCACGGTTGCAAATATTTTTAGTTTTGATTGAAATTTTGCCTTTTTTATTGTTTTGAATTTTTGTTGAGTTTTATGTTTTCTAGGCTTCAAATATTGATGACCTGCTATAGATAACCCACCTTGTTTGTGGATTTGCAATGTAAGCTCGTGAATGATGATTGGGCATGGTTTGAGGTGATTGGCCTCAAACAGATCGTGTGTATCCCATGGTGATGTCATATCAGGCCTATATGATGTCCTTGGCTCACCTATGGGATAGTAGGACCAACACCTTTCATCTTCTTACTAGTGAGATGACTGTGACATTGGAGGACATCTACAAGATATTTCGTATTCCTATCGAAGGGTGCCCCATTACCTCCACTCCCTTTACATAGTGGGAGAGAGTACTTCAATAAATATTTAGAGGGTAGGTAGATTGATGTAGGAGCATCCAGGAGTAGCACAGCAATCTTGCATCACCGAAAAAAAAACAAAAAAACAAAAGAAACAAGCAAAAAAAGTTCTAAGTATGAAAAATAGTCTGAGTGTTGAATGTGTCGCGATATCGCGACATAAAAGCTGTCGCGATATCACGACAACTCAGAATAATGATGGGCACAAATCGCAAGTGTCGCGATATCGTGACATAAAAGTTGTCGTGATATCGCGACAACTCAGAACCAACGATGGGCACAATCACAAGTGTCGCGATATCGCGACACAAAATTTGTCACGATATCATGACAACTCAGAACCAACGGCGGGCACAAATCGCAAGTGTCATGATATCGTGACACCAAAGTTGTCACGATATCGCGACAACTCAGAACCAACGGTGGGCACAAATGGCAAGTGTCGCGATATCGTGACACAAAAGTTGTCGCGATATCGCGACAACTCAGAAACAATGGCGGGCGCAAATGGCAAGTGTCGCGATATTGCGACATAAAAGTTGTCGCGATATCACGATGAACTTAGAGCAAAGTTGGAGCAAACAAAAGTGTCGCGATATTGCGACACATTGGCAAACAAAGCCAAAAGTCGAAAAAGTGTCGCGATATCGCGACGAATGGACATGGAGAAAAAAGTGTCATGTTTTCACGACCCGGCTAGGAGAGAGAAGAGCGAGATGCAGAGGTGTCACGAAAATGTGACATGTTACTTTTTCATGGACTATTGCAGAACGACAGTTGGCAGTTCCAGAAGTCATTAAGGCAGTTCCAGGGAACCGTTGCAGCGGTTACAGGGATGGTTGTGAACAACGGTTGTAGCAAGATCCTATGATGATAAAAAGAGATTTTTTGAAGGATTGCAGAGGCTGGAAGGAGGAAAGTTGTGGCTATTTTTGGCATTTTTTTGTACTGTGTAATCTTCCATGGTTCCAAATTGTAAAGCTTTCCATGCTTCAAAATAAAATTGCGTCTTTTCTTTATGTTATTAAAATTGGCTCCCCATCAAGTGGTATCAGAGCGAGTAAGATTTTGAGTGTGTGAGCAGAGCGCCGAACGTGAGGCAGCTTGCACCAGGATCTAGGGTTACGGGTTCTGAGAAAAAGTGAAGCAGAATGCCGCCGCGAAGAAATCATGGTGCTAGAAGGAACGTGGTTCCTGAAGGAGACTTTCGAGCATTGCAGAGGCAAGTGTAGGCCCTGCAGGAAGAATTACGTAGAGGAGTAGAGCCAAGAGGAGAAGACCAAAGCGATGATGAAGCTTGCGGAGTTGATGACCCGTCTGAAGAAGAAGAAGAAGCAATGAGTGTTGTAGAGTCTTGAATGATTAAAGCCATTTCTCAAATTGGGAAAAGGCCAAAGATTGATGTATCCACATATTCTGGAAATTTAAATCCAGAAGAATTGATTGACTGGATTAATGACATGGAGGAATATTTCAAATATGAGGAGGTTGAAGATCCAAATCGAATAAAATTTTCCAGAACAAAGTTGAAAGGCCATGCTGGCATATGGTGGAAAGGAGTGCAACTGGAAAGAAATCGGAGAGGAAAAGAAAAGATCACCAGGTGGGATCGAATGGTTGAAAAACTAAAACGATAGTTTATTCTAGCAGATTACGAATTAGATCTGCTGAGAAAAATGTAGAGTTTGCGACAGTCCAGCAAGTCTGTTAAAGAATATATAGAGGAATTTTTTAAAATTTCTATCAGAACCGGCCATACAGAAGCAAATAAAGAGAGAGTAGCCCGTTACATTAATGGGTTAAGAACCAGCATGCAAGAAGAATTGAGTCTGGTTCGAATGAGCACCATTGAAGATGCTTACCAGTTTGCTCTGAAAGTGGAAGAGAAACTGAACCGTAGATTTGACAGTAAGCAAAGAGGAAGAGGTCGTGGTGGAAGAACTGGTGGAAGAACTAGTGGAGGTAAATATGATGACCAAAAGCAGACTGGTGAAACAAGCAATCACCAAGAACAGAAGGAGGAGAATGCTTACCGACCCCGTAATCAGAACAATGATTATCAAAGGGGACGAGGTAGAGGTGGACGCGGATATGGAAGAGGCAGATTTCGTGGAACCTATTTCAATTGTGGAGAAGAGGGGCATCGATCATATGAGTGTCCCAAACACCAAGAAACACCGAACAGAAGGCCTGAAGGTAATGCCAAAGCTACGGTTGTTGAGGATGGTGTTGAATCTGAGCACTCTAAAGAAGCAGAGTGAGGAGAAGTGATGATCACAAGGAGAACCTTGTTGAACGAAGAGAAGGAACCAGATCAGCGAAAAAGCCTATTTCGCACGAGGTGCAAATGTTTAGGTAAAATCTATAATATTATTATTGATAATGGTAGTACAGATAATTTGGTTTCTGAGGAAATGGTAGCTAAGTTAAAGCTAGAAAGAAGACAACACCCGCATCCATACCGGATTGCGTGGTTGCAGAAGGACCATAGAGCATTGGTCGATGAACAATGCTTGGTCAAGTTTCAAATTGGAAGATACCAGGATGAGGTCCTGTGTGATATTTTGTCGATGGATGCTTGCCATTTGTTGCTAGGAAGACCATGGCAATTTGATAGACGTGCAGCGCATGATGGGCATGCAAATACCTATTCCCTGACAAAAGACGGAGTACGCCACAAACTGAAGCCATTGAAGGAGGTTGAGGAAAAGGTATGCAATAATGCTAGAATTTGTTTAGTAGATGGCAAAAAAAATTTGGATGGTCTAAAGAGGGATTCAATGTGTTATGCATTAATTCCTACTGTAAAGAGAAAAGAAACTACTGACATTCCAACAGAAGTTGAACATCTGTTAGCAAAATTTCTTGATATTATATCAGACAATGTGCCTGAGGGTTTGCCGCCAATGAGGAAGATTAGTCATCAGATTGACTTAATGCCAGGATCTAGCTTACCCAATAAGGCCGCCCATAGAATGTCTCCTGTAGAGAATGAAGAGTTGAACCGCAAGTTCAGAATTGTTGAGGAAGGGTTTGATTCGAGCAAGTTTGAGCCCTTGTGCAGTGCAGCAGTACTTGCACCAAAGAAGAATGGTGAATGGCGAATGTGCACTGATTCTCGAGCCATTAATAAAATTACCATTAAATATCGCTTTCCATTACCCAGAATGGATGATATAATGGATTGCTTGAGTGGAGCTAAATACTTCACTAAGATTGATTTGAAGAGCGGATATCACTAGATACGTGTTAGAGAGGGTGACGAATGGAAGACAACCTTTAAAACCAGAGAGGGTTTGTATGAGTGGTTAGTTATGCCATTTGGATTGACTAATGCACCCAGTACATTTATGAGGTTGATGAATGAGGTATTGCATGACTTCCTGGAAAAGTTTGTGATAGTTTATCTGGATGATATTTTAATTTTCAGTAAAACATTGGAAGAGCATTTGATGCATGTGCAGACAGTTTTTGAAAAACTGCGTGAGGAGCAGTTATTGATTAATATACAAAAGTGCAGTTTTGTACAGAAAGAGTTGATTTACCTGGGATTTGTCATCTCAGAGGAGGGTCTAAAAATGGATCCTGAAAAGGTGAAGGCTATCATTGAATGGCCTGCCCCAAGAAATGTAACAGAGGTAAGATCATTTCATGGTCTTGCAAGTTTCTATCAAAAATTTATTAGAGACTTTAGCAGTATTTGTGCACCCCTAACAGAAACTATGAGAGGGGATAAGAGAGAATTTAAGTGGACTACCAAGGCAGGTACCAGTATGGACATATTGAAGAAGAAAGTGATAGAACAGCCCATTCTAGCACTTCCATATTTTAATAAAGTGTTTCAGGTTGACTGTGATGCCAGTGGCAGTGCCATTGGAGCTGTGTTGAGCCAAGAAGGTAAACCTGTTGCATACTTTAGTGAAAAATTGAATGATGCTAGAAAGAAATACTCTGTTTATGATCAAGAATTCTATGCTATAATTCAGGCTCTTAAGAAATGGAGACATTATTTGCTAACCAAAGAGTTTGTTTTATATACTGACCATCAAGCTTTACAGTATATAAATAGTCAAGGTAAACTTAACCAACGGCATTTGAAGTGGGTTGAATTCCTGTAGAGTTATACCTTTGTCCTGAAGCATAGAAGTGGTAAATCTAATAGAGTTGCAGATGCCTTGAGTAGAAGGCATAATTTGTTGATAGAAATGAGAGTGCAAGTTGTTGGGTTTGATGAACTCAAGAGTTTATACCCAGCAGATCCAGATTTTGCAGAGGCATGGACGACATGTGTGTCTCCTACTACTGTGGATCGCACTAAGTGGTTGGATTTCATGATCCAAGATGGGATGCTATTTTGGAAGAACCAGTTGTGCATTCCACGAAGTTCCATGAGGGAAAATTTGATCAAAGAGAAACATAGCGGAGGACTAGCAGGGCATTTTGGTCGAGATAAGACCATTGCTCTCGTTAGTGAGAATTACCATTGGCCGCAGTTGCAGCCGGATGTGACCAAATTTGTGCAGGGTTGTAGAGTGTGCCAGATGGCAAAAGGAGTCAGCTAGAATACAGGAATGTACCAGCCATTGCCTGTACCAGAGAGACCATGGGAGGACATCAGTATGGATTTTGTTCTTGGTTTGCCAAGGACACAACATGGAAATGACGCCATTTTTGTTGTTGTTGATAGGTTTTCAAAGATGGCTCATTTTATTCCATGTCAGAAGACAAGTGATGTTGTTCATATTGTAGGTTTGTTTTTCAGGGAGGTTGTGCACCTTCATGGTCTACCCCAAAGCATTGTCTCGGACAGAGATACCAAATTTGTGGGTTATTTCTGGAGAACCCTGTGGAAGAAGCTAAAAATAGAATTGAAATTCAGTTCTGCATACCACCCACAGACTGATGGACAGACCGAAGTAGTCAACCAAAGTTTGGGTAATCTTCTACGATGTCTGGTAGGAGATAAACCCAAGGGATGGGATCTGATTTTACCATAGGCAGAGTTTGCTTACAATAATTCTGTCAATCATAGTACTGGTAAATCCCCATTCCAGATAGTACATGGGAACAGCCCGAGAAACGCTTCTGAGTTGAGGCCGATGGATAAAGGAGACAAGCACAGTGCTGAAGCTGAAGACTTTGTAGCACACATGAAGAATTTACATGAGGAGGTACAATAGCATATCAGTAACATGAATGCTACTTACAAAGCCCGAGCAGATCAGAAGTGGCATTTCAAGGAATTCCAGATAGGAGATGAAGTCATGGTTCATTTGCACAAGGAACGTTTTCCTACCAAAACCTACAATAAGCTAAAAATGAAGAAGTTTGGACCATGCCGGATCATAGGTAAACGAGATTCAGGCAATGCCTATGAAGTAGATCTACCGAGTGAGATGAATATTTCACCCATCTTCAATATTTTAGACTTGGTTGAATATCATGCAGGAAGTTGTAGCGAACCACCCAGTCCGGATCTGTGGAACATTCCAGCATCCACTCTAGACAAAGAAGAAATTGAAGACATACTCGACACTCGCGAAGGTAGAAGTACCTGAAACAGGCAATATTCGGAGTATTTGGTCAAGTGGAAGAACCGACCTATCGAAGATGCCACATGGTTGTCCAAATCAGAGGTTGATCATCTAGGTTTTCCTCTAACTGTCCAGAAGTGAGGATCACTTCTAAAAAAAAAAATCTACCCCGGGTGTCTGATGCAGGAGCATCCAGGAGCAGCACAACAATCTTGCATCACCAAAAAAAAAGAGAAAAACAAAAGAAACAAGCAAAAAAAGTTCTAAGTATGAAAAATAGTCTGAGTGTTGAATGTGTCGCGATATCGCGACATAAAAGCTGTCGCGATATCGCGACAACTCAGAATAATGGCGGGTGCAAATCGCAAGTGTCGCGATATCACGACATAAAAGTTGTCGTGATATCGTGACAACTCAGAACCAACGATGGGTGCAATCGCAAGTGTCACGATATCGCGACACAAAAGTTGTCACGATATCGCGACAACTCAGAACCAATGGCAGGCGCAAATCGCAAGTGTTGCAATATCATGACACCAAAGTTGTCGCGATATCGTGACAACTCAGAACCAACGGTGGGCACAAATGGCAAGTGTCGCGATATCACGACACAAAAGTTGTCGCGATATCGCGACAACTCAAAAACAACGGTGGCGCAAATGGCAAGTGTCGCGATATCACGACATAAAAGTTGTCGCGATATCACGACGGACTTAGAGCAAAGTTGGAGCAAACAAAAGTGTCGCGATATCGCGACACATTGGCAAACAAAGCCAAAATCCAAAAAAGTGTCGCGATATCATGACGGATGGACATGGAGGAAAAAGTGTTGCATTTTCATGACCCAGCTAGGAGAGAGAAGAGCGAGATGCAGAGGTGTCATGAAAATGTGACATGTTACTTTTTTGCGGACTATTGTAGAACGACAATTGGCAGTTCCAGAAGCCATTAAGGCAGTTCCAGGGAACCATTGTAGTGGTTACAGGGACGGTTGCGAACGGTGGTTGCAGCAAGATCCTATGATGATAAAAAGGGATTTTTTTGAAGGATTGCGGAGGCTGGAGAGAGGAAGGTTGTGGCTTCTTTTGGCATTTTTCTGTACTGTGTAATTTTTCATGGTTCCGAATTGTAAAGCTTTCCATGCTTCAAAATAAAATTGCGTCTTTTCTTTATGATTAAAATTGGTTAAAATTGGCTCCCCATCATAGATATTACGCTAGCTCGGATGGACCATGGTGATGTTCTCATCCGAGCCTGGTATGATGCTCAGGTATTCACTCAATGACATGCAGTAGTGATGTACATCATCTCGAACATCCTACTACCAGATTCCTCAGGGGTAAGGTTTACATGGAATCTTGTTGACATGGTTCAAGACCTGATCGAGTGTGAAACACAAAATCTGATCATTATGGCATGTGGGAGAACCCTACTAGATCATCTATATGATGAATTATATGATATTCAACACTAAAGTTGATGAATATTGGGTTACAATATGCTCCTACAAATTTAGGAATGGGAGCACATCCAAGTAGATCACCCAGTAGTACTACTATTTCCATGATCTGATATGGAGGATGATGATATTAGGTATGCTACTCATTGGAGATGAAACCGAGAGATAGGAAAAGTTGGTCATAGGTGGGTAGACTATCCCACTATGAAAGATATTTGGAGATATTGCAGTCAAACTAGGTGGTGTGGAGGCCATACTTGGATTACTCTCATTGGGAAAATGCCATGGTGTATCTAGGACATGTGAGTCATGAACGGTGGCTCATTGGGCATCACAACTCTAAGCAAGAGTACTTCTAGTACTCTCGCATCAAATGATAGTTTGGTATTTATCAGGATGTCTTGGAGGAGCTCGTTATCTATCACAGGCATGGAGACAAGACACAACTGGTTTGGCCTCGAGTGCAGGCACTAGAGAATAAGGAGGATCCTATGGTGGTCAAGACCAGGTTAGTAAACATAGGGACCAGCATAGAGTATGATACCTAGTGGGTGACTTGATTATGGCAGGGAGGTGGTCTGATGGGTAGGCCTATTAAGGTGGTAGAGGAGGAGGACATGGATGAGGTTGAGCAACGAATGTATTGTAGGATAGAGGGGGAGTGGGACCATGCTATAGAGGATATAAAGGAGTTACAGGATGAGGGCAAGGGTGATGATATATGAGATATTCTAGTTGAGAGTGTTGGTGCATATCCTATAGGGGTAGCTAGCATAGTGGGAGACTACCCTATCCATATTCTAGAGCCAACTCAATAGTGGGTTGTAGTAGTAGAGGGGATTATTTGAGGAGAGAGATCTCCTCAAGGTCTAGATAGCCACAATCCAAACAAATATTAATTGAGTGATAGTTGAAAGGGACAGGGTGATAGTAGAGCGAGATACTTCATAAGGTCAGTTGATTTTCAAGACAACAGAGTGATACGCTCTACAGGATCAGGTGGGTGTCTTGACTACAGCTTAGGGGTAGACCAGTATAAGTAGACATGCTACAACTGATGTGGTGATGTTGCATGAACACATGAATCAATACTCTTCTCTTCAACGATCAGATCAAGCATACATTATGAGCTTATAGGATGAGGTAGAGCAATGTGGAGGTATACTACCGACATGATCCTTATCAGGGGCATCACATCAGAGCTAAAATATTGAGTCAGGTAGCCATTAGTGAGACAACAGGTGCCAATATTCTAAGATCCTCCATAGAGGTTAGAGGCTAGTGGTTCTTCTCAGCCTCATCATAGCGGGGCTGAGGGTGGAGTCAAGAGCAGTGGTGCAGGGCCAGCCTGACTTATCTATGTGTGCTCTTATTTTTTAGAGTTTGAGGTTTGAGGACCCACTCTATTGTAGCCTACAATAATTTTATCTCATGATGTACTCTTTTCTCATATATATATATATATATATATATATATATATATATATGATATATTTTTTTTATGATTCATCATGTGTCATTGTGTTATGATTTTATGTTTTATGTATGGATGCATTGATGGATGTGATGATTATATGATGTATTTATTTATACATACGATGTACTAATAACATGCAATTATTAGGTGATATATGTATGACTAGATTTTATAGTCTAGATGTATAGATGCACTATTATGTATGTGTATATGGATGCAATGTTTAATGTTAAATGCATGTTTTTAAATTTATTTAATTGATTATGCATTTAATTCTTGTTATTGATATGACAAATGTAATGTGTAATGCATTAATTTAATGCATGTTGTACATTTATGCTTTAATAATTTAAAACATAATGAATGAATCTAATTTGTATTTAACAAACTAATGGTCGACACCACAGAATGTATAAAAATAATGAATTAAAATGTTAACCTTATCATAAAATTATACATTTGTATATGAATATGTGACATGAAATATGTGAAATATAGGGGCTTCCCCATAAGCGTTTGCAAACTAAAAGGTGTGCATAAAATTTTTAGTGGTCATCTAAATATCATTGTTGATATTCATCTGGTATTTATCCTATCTTATGAGGACCCCTTAATAAGCAAAAGCTCAATAAAAATTATGACTATTAATGAGATGATTTGGTGCTATAAGGGGATTTTTAGGTTTCTCGTGAGACTCAAACACCCTAGTTGATTGATCAAAATTTGTATACTAACTACACAAGACTCCTGAAAGATATAAGTCTGTTAAGAAGACCTAGATATTCAATATCCCTGTGTGTGTGTTGTTCATTAGATGATACATAAAACTATCTCATTGCAACCCATTTTTGTAATGAGGATCACCCTATGATCATCATGATCCTGAGTTTGGACGTAGTTAGACTAGACTACTAAGCAATACAAGCCACCATAAGCTGACATTGGTCCATACAAAAGAAGGTCACTAATGTGACAGACATATCACCGCACGTAAGGCTACTCTATTATTAGGCGGGTTTCATTCAACCCATTGTTGTAATGGATATTGCCCCATGGCTTTTTAATACTAAGGACTCCAAGGATTCAAGCTCATTACCCCCTTATTTTCTTTTGATTTCTTGGGATACTTGCTCATGCATAGTGGTGAAAACCACTATTTTTTTTTAGAGCAAGGGATTTGTTTAGTGATGAAAATAACTATCTCTTTTTGTATCATTTTGGGAATTTTACTCATTTTGTGGAAGATCAAGGGGATTTTTTGGGTAGGGGGAAGCTTGTCCTTTTGTCATTCTCAACATTCTAGACCATGCACGTGATAGGATGAGCAAGGAAAACCTTTCGTTTAATGTGACAAGGACCACTTTGTAGTGTCATATTTGAAGAACACAAGCTTATATTGAGAGGGGGGGTTAACAGTATAAGACCACTTTTTAACTTTTTCCTTTTACTTTAGAAAACAATGTAATGAACCAATAGCAAAATCAAAGCAGTAATCAAACCAGTGTACAAGTCATCACACAATTGAGACACCAATATAACGTGGTTCACCCAAGGTGGGCTACTCCACAGAGAAAATATTTTACTAAATTTTCTTAATCAAATCCTTTGGGAATCCTTTCCAATTACAATTTTTATGGACTTCCTGTCCAAAGTAGAATCCTTCTCCTAATAAAATATTTATGAGCCTCCTGCCCAAATGAGATGTCCTATCCCCCAAATAATTATTTATGAGCCTCCTACCCAAAGGATATGTCATATCCCTAAATCTCTGGAAATGATACTTCAGAATATCACTGCCTCTTCTATCGCTAGTAGGTGAAACTCCTTTCCACATAAGACATCATGTCCTCTTTGCTCTAGCTCTGAAGACTTCTATCCTCACTGATCACCTCCATAGCTACTCATCAACACCTGTACTAAACACAGTCAGTTGGTCTAGCACAAGTCCTCTCAAAATCTGTCACAAATCTACACCAAACTCGGTCCTCTGGTCCAACACAAATCTGCTCTCAAATATCTGTCATATCTATCCCAAGATTAAGCCAAAATATTGAACAAATCAATCACAACTACTCACAATTCTTCACCAAGACTTCATCAAATTTATCCACAAGTTCTTCAACAAGAACCTATCCAAATCAGTCCACAAGTTCTCCACAAGAACCTGTCCAAATCAGTCCACAAGTTCTCCACAAGAACCTATCCAAATATGTCCTACCAAGCTTACCAAGAACTTGCCCAATCAGTTCAAGCAAGTTTACCAAGAAACTTGCCCAATTTGAATGCACAAATAGAATTTTTAGAGACCCAATGTGTTTCATCCAATCATATCAAATCAATATCATAGAAGCATAAAGAGAATTGTTAGAGACTCAATATGTTCTATCCTTCAACTTTCAATCTCAACTCAAAATAATCTCATAGAAGCATAAAGAGAATTGTTAGAGACTCAATATATTCTATCCTTCAACTCTCAATATCAACTCAAATCAATATCATAGAAGCATAAATAGAATTTTTAGAGACTCAATATGTTCTATCCTTCAACTTTCAATCTCAACTCAAATCAATCTCATAGGAGCATAAAGAGAATTGTTAGAGACTTAATATGTTCTATCCTTCAACTCAAAAATAAACTCTTTCTCAAATTAGAATAAAGATAGAAGTAGTATACTTTCACAATATCTTGAACCACAACCCAACAATTGTCAATAATATAATATCAAGGAATCAACTCCTCCAACATAGAACCATAACTTGCTATCAAACCCTAGCCAAGTTAGTTTTCAAGAACTCAAAGCAATCTCTCTCTAAGCATCAAAAAGGGGTTCAAGATATTTCCAACTTCTCTCAAATGGGAATGCTCAACTTAACCACACAACCAATTTTATCAAGCAAAGTACAACTTGATAAAATCAAATCTCAAAGGAGCAAGCCCAACTCATGTATCAAGTAAAGCATAACTTGATCAACTCAATCTCAATGGAAGTAATCTCAAAACCAAACTCTCAACAACCAAACAACTCAATTAGGGTTTCAACAACTTATAGCAATGGCATAAGCTTCTCACTCAAAAATCCTAAAGCAAACTTCAAATGCTTCCACTCTCATAAACCATAATTATGCAATAACTCATAAACTCATCATGATCTCATAATGCATAATCAATACTTCCACTTTCGAAAAATAAGATCCACTCCAAATAAAGAAACTTAATTTAATCCTTTTCACTCCAAACTTATTTTCATAAAACCATAAATTAATAATAACCATGTAAGAATGTGCCCATACCTTTACTTTGATGAATAAGGAGAATTCAAAATATGTCACAACACTAACTCTCAATTTACCACAAATTAGAGTTAGAAACAATGGAATAATGCACAATGATAAGAGTCCTAAAAACACCTTATCACTCCAACTCATCAATAATAAAAACTCACAAATATACATATCAACAATATTACTTTACACCTTATAAATCCTACTTAATATATCACAAAATAACCTCAACCTCAAAAAATAATTACAATATAATATCCACTTAATAACTCCAAAGGCTCTCTAACCCCAATATGACATTAAGCACAATTATTCCTTAAACCCTTATAACTCCTAAAATACATTTACTTCTAAAAGCATTTACCACATAAAAATTAAGCATCAATAATAACAATGTCAAAGCAATATTTCTATTTAACCTTATACCTCCATCGAAGTACCAACAATAATTTGCCAAGTCAAATCAAATATTCCACATTATCAACAAAAGATCTACCTTGGCCAAAAATCAATTCTCCAACCTTAGTAGAAGTTTGGAGACACCAACATAAATGCCAAATCATTTCCTCCTCCAAACTCGTGGCCCAAGGCAACTTTTGTACCACATGCACAATAATTCATGACCAAAAATGAAACACGCTTGACGTGAATCGATCTTGACACCTTTGCCTAGTGAGCGCCTTCACTCCACTGCCTCCGTCATTGGAGCACAAGTGCCCAACAAAACTCTCAAGTGCCACTCATCATTTTACCTTCCCTTTGCTCGTAGAAATTAAAGACAAATAGATTTTTCTTCCTCATAGGCGTACAAAATAAGAACTTAAACACAGAGCAATACGAAACTCGAAAATCACAAAGAAATCCAAAATCAAAGGTCACAGAGCAATACGAAATCGAAGGTCATAGAGCAATACAAATTCAAAGGTAATAATGCAAATTGGAGGTACATTGAACCTTAGGAATTAATGCCCTTTAATAGTCTTTGGCATCCCATGCAAGTTTACATCGGCGCTCCTTCCAAACAAACGATGTCGACGAGGTAATTCTTCTACATAGGCATCACTAAGGGTTTAGAAACCCTTTGAATAATAATTATTATTTTATTAATAATAAACTTAACTTAAAACCTTTTCAAAGGTTTGAGTTAATTTATTTATTAATAATAAAAATTGACTTTTAAGGTTTTTTCAAGGAGCAAAAGCTTTTTCATTAATCCAAGATGGTTTTAATAAAAACCCTTAATGAGTCCAGATGGTTTTAAGAAAAACCTTTAACCTTGTCACCATGGTTTTAATTAAAAACCCTTAAAAAAACATCATGGAACTTTCAATATATTTTTGGCACCAAACTCTTTTTGACATCAGCACAAATTCCTTTTGATATCAACACAAACTCCTTTTGACATTAATGATAACTCACAAACATGAAGCTAGGCAACATACCCAAAATTGCCAACAATCTTTCCTTGTTCAAACTAGGATTTTAATGTTTAAAATTATGTTAGGATTTTGGCATATGCAAGGTGTTGGTCCAAAATGACCACATCCTTAGAAAGCATTGAAAATTTTATTCTAAGGTACGAAGTTTCCATTCTGCATATTTCCTAGTGTATTTTTTAGTGGATCTGCAACAAGAGCTTCCCAATCTGCTCAACACTGTGTATTTTTTGCCTTAAGAAATTTAATTCCATTCCAATCATTTTGTAGTGTATTTGGAATTGAATTCCAGATGAGTCTCGATTCTATAAAAGTTTTGGGTGATGATGACGTCAGCACAAGAAGTGTGGAATGGCGATCGAGTGTAATTTTTTGCATCCTCCAAGCGGCTAAGTGTCGGTAAGATCCATTCCACTGAGTCTCAAGAGTATTTTGGTATGGATTGGTGACATAAAGGTGGAAAGCACTATATTGGGTGCGTAATGGTGACAAAGTGTATTTTATACCAACTCCAGAGCAAAATGGTGATAAAGTCAGTTTTACACTGCAAATGGTACGGATTGGCGATGAAGTATTATTTACACTAGATTTGGTGTGTATTGATGATTTCGTATTTTAACCAAGGTGATGATGACATCACCATAATTTTTGTGTGGATTGTGTTCTATTTGGAGTCAAAAGAAAGACAAGAAAATATAATAAGTGGATTGACAGTGGAATGCATCCCGCTCGCTCTTTAACACATTTTATGTTGAAATCTGATTTCGCATAATTGAAGCCAAAAAAAATGATGTTAGCAATTAAAAAGTGCAAAATGGTGCTTTGGTATTTCCCCTCTAGTTTACAGAGTATTTTTTGATTTTTAATTGCAGCCATTCATGATGAAGATTTATGATCGAGAGTTTGCTAACACTGTTGCAGTATTTAAAAGCAATAACTCACTAGATCAAAATTCAGTCAGTTGGAGGGCAGGAAGACAAAGCGTGGAAGGGTTTCAAGAATAAGAATCGGAGGTAGTTGTATATAAACAATGGATCGAGCTTCCAATAATGTTCTATGGATCATATGTGGTCTCTAACGATCTGAATACCAACTGCCATCAATGAACCAGCAAGTTATAGAGCACCAAGCTACCATGGTGGATTACTCACAGCGGATTTCCTGGAGGCCATCAACCAGTAAGATAATGCCAACAAAAACTCTCTGTTGAGCTATAAATATGTAATCTTTGTAATTTCTCCTCAATATTCTTTCATTTACAAACTATAAATAGAGGCCGAACCCTCATTTTTTAGGGTCGGATCTAGTGCATTTGCTTGCTCTACTATAAATATTCGTGTGAACTAATGGAAGGAGCATTACTCTGATTTTTTACTCAAATTTGTCATATTTATCATCTTTTGCAAGAGTTTCGAAGCCTTGAGCTACATTTATGTTAATTCTTTAATGATTATTTCATTCCATCTTATTGGATTACTAGTTGTGAGAGTAGCTAAAATCTATTCATAGTTAGATCTGTGTTAGAAAGTTTATTTCTGTTAAATATAACTATTGGTCTATTCTTCTAATTTGGATTATCAATATTATATGTTGAAATTGCTTTCTACAATACATATTTGTTTATGTTTTAATGTATGAATATTTCATGGTTTGGGTGTTGCTTATCTTGAGTGATGGAACATAGGAAATAGCTTGTGGGAGCCTTTTGTTGTAGTTGCCTATGTTGTTAGCCTATCCAGCCACTATTTTTTATAATACCTTTAACCCTAAATATTTTCTAACCCTTATCTCAAAACCCTATTTGAGCTTTAATTGTGTCAACATAAGTTTAAGTTGACAAGGAACCAGCCTACTCTAGAGGTTGGATTGAAGTTGTCTTTGGTACATACAATGCTTGAGTGTTGAGCTACGACTATCGGGTGCCTGGATAGAAAATTGGAAGATAGATAGTTGTAGTGTTGAGTAAAACCTGATTTCAATTTGGTGCCCAATAGTTTTTGGCATGCCCGATGGGACCAATTCACAAGGAACATGAAAACCCATCATATAAGTTATTATTTTATCTCTAACCAGAGGAATCAAGATTTGGTGAATTGTATTGACCCTGCTAAGCGAAGAATAGCAAATTCACCTGGCAACTCCCTGGTCTTTGAACCCAAAAAAAAATTATCCCTATAGATCAGTGTCCTTTCATGTATAGCAGGTCATTCAAAAGTAATAACCCTGACTCATATTTTTATTGTGACCTACCTTTCAGAGGGTCTACTGTTATCAAAAATTTGAATCAATATTTTCATTCAGAAGAAGATATTCTTGAGTAAAATCCTACAGTTAATCCAAGAGACCCTCCAACAGGACCTACACCTAGAAATATGGTTGGAAACACAGCCCCTAATCAAGGAAATGTACCCCCAATTCAGCTTTTGTAGAAATACCCCAGCTAGAACACAGCTGGTCCCCTTAGATTAGCCCATATGAATACCATTCCCTAGGTTGTGTCCAAGGCTATTCCCACTTATGATGGATATGGAAAGACAAAATATTAGCACTATTAGGATATTTCAAATCTGGTAGTAATTCACAACATAAATTATGAGGATGTTATTGTTAGAATCCTAGCCCTGTCCTTCAGAGGAAATATCTTGCATTGGTTTAGGACTCTTGAGGATAACATCATCACTTCATGGGCAGAATTGGATGAGCCTTTTGTGGAAGAATTTAATAAATCTATTGACCATTTTTCTTTGCTTAATCAGTTCATGTCTATGCAGAAACATCAGTAAGAGACTATCTCAAATTTTAATTTGAGGTTTAGCAAAACATGGAAAAGAATTCCCCCTGCCGCTATACCAACTGCATGTCTTGCTTATATGTATTATATCATAGCTCTTGGATCAGAGCTAGGCTTGCAAACCCAACAATCAGGAGTAGAAACTTTTCCACAAGTTTATAATGCAGCATTTCATACCAAAAATATCCTAATTAATGTGGGGATATTACCTCTCAAAGTTGTGCTACCTTAGAATCTAGAAACCACAAATATCCAAAACCAAACCACTACTTCATCTTATATGGACCCTCTTTTCTTATCATCCCATATTCGCAAATGAATCCCATTCCTTAGCCAAAAGCACCTTCTGTTGTAGTTCCTTTCCCTCCCCTTCCTTCTCATACCCCTCAAGAGTTTTTTGTCATTTTTGATATACATAATACTTTGAAAACTTTGAGTAATAGAATGAATTCAATGGAGAAGAGAGATATGGATAGGTATCAATAGAGGATATTTCCATATGTGAACAAAGATCAAAGACCTGGTCCTAGTAACAGTATTGGGGTTAGAGTAAATGTAGCATACAAAGAGCCTGAGTGTTCTTCAGAAAAAATTCTGGTAAATTTTTAGGTGTTTGGTATGTAATGATCCTCATGATTCACAGTCTTGTGTCATGTACCAAAACCATGTTTAGCAAGTTATCGATCAAGAATAAAGAAACTAGAAAGTAAGGGTAAACATGCTATGGAAACCTAACCAAATCATGGTTGAGAAAGAGCTTGATGAGGATGGCCTAATTGTTGTTATTACAAGGTCGGGGAAGAAAATCCTACAAGTAGATCCACAGAAGATGGGACAATTCTAGGTTTCTTCTCAGAAAAAGAATGACCCACCTCCTTAAAGAAGTGATACTTTTCCTATTCCCCATGCTAAAGGGAAAGAGAATACAGATAGTCTCCCCAAGATATTTGAGAAAGAAACTAAGGGATATAAAATGAAGTCTAAGGATGAGGCTCAATAGAGGCTTAGATTCCCTTCTTTTACCAAGAGACAAATAATAGAAGCCACTCAGCAATACAAGACGAAATATGGTGAGCCAAAAATAAGGCCTAAGAAGAATACTTAGGGTAATTTTGAATACAACATTATGGAAGAGATGAAGAGGATACCATCAAAATCTAGTTTATATAATACTCTTTTTATTCCTAGCCAGGTAGACTTGCTTAAGGCTTCTCTAAACAAGTATCCATAGGATGGCAAGCCATTGCAATCCTTAGTATACCCTCAGAAAAGAAAGAAATGTACTCAACTGTTTTAAATAACAAACCCCCTCCTTTATATATCTCTCTCAATATGGAAGGTTGGGTAGTCCAAAATTGTTTGATAGACTCAAGAGCATCAACTACAGTTATGCCTAAGGTGGTATGTGAAGAAATGGGTATGGATTATACCCGATCCTACCCTAGAGTGCTAAAATTGGATGGAAAACCTGTAAAAATAATGGGAGTAATAAAGGATAATTTAATGAGACTACATAGAGCCCCTGAGGTGAT
The DNA here is from genome assembly GCA_028583015.1 of Wollemia nobilis. Classification (NCBI taxonomy): domain Eukaryota; kingdom Viridiplantae; phylum Streptophyta; class Pinopsida; order Araucariales; family Araucariaceae; genus Wollemia; species Wollemia nobilis. The sequence continues at coordinate 11,423,705 of JAQPPZ010000465.1, forward strand.
AATAGTACAAGAAATGGTAGTGGTTGATCTAGAGCCCTACTTTGGCTTATGCCTCTCAAGGGATTTCACTACAAAATTAGGTGGATCCATGTATATGGATTATTCCAGCATGGTCATTCCCTTCAAAGGAAAGAGGATAAGGATAATACCTGAAAATCCTATGTCTTACCACAGAAAAAATTTAAGAAGACATGTGCAACCTCACTCCTCTTGAAGAATTTGAAATTGTGGATAAATTTGAAGAACTAGAATTGGAAGATGAATTACCTTTTAGGAAGGATTACAGTCAGTTTGGGACAAACATGGGCACATATAGTATTTCTACAGAATCAGAGAAGAAAATTCTTGCTATATGATGAGGCCTAGAAATGCCTCATTATTACACTATGGTTGACATAAAAACTGCCATAATATTAAATATGACAAAGTTAAAGTGCCAAATAGTGATTAGAATATGTTATTTGTTACATGTTTGCATGATTTTATGTTTGGAACATTATACCTCTGTTTTGATTGTTTTTAGCATTTTATGCACTTTTTTAGTTGATTAGGTAGTAAATAAAACATGTATTGCAATTACATTCTAATGGCATGAATAGATTCCTCTCATCAAGAACTACAACTTTGCTTTTTGAAGCAAGTCAATCCGAGCTATAGATAAAAATTTATGAAGGTTACATCGTTCTTGTGCTCATTGTTCATTCATGTGCTCATTGTTCATTCCTGCACTCATTGTTCATGCCTTAGTCTTTTTTGGAGCTATTAACAGGTGCAAATCTGCGTTAAAGGGAACATTGGTAGATCTAATGGGAATGATCCAGAGTGATTTAAGGTACCAAATTCATAACAATGGTACTTCATAATATAGATAAAAATTACCCAAATTTGAAGGCATATGGACAAGTAACCTAGAAGTTATGGAGCCTACAAAATGGTAGTTTCACACTTTTTGATAGCTGGAAATGCTGGTAAAAATCTATGTTAAAGGCCAACTTGACAACGATGCAGAGAGTAATTTCTAAGGAATTAAGAGTTGAAAATTGAACCCAATGTTGTTCATATAACCAAGAACACGTGGACATAATTTGGTAAAAAATGGAGTTACGATGAACAAGTTATGATCACTCCAAAAGGGCATCTGGGCATGTTTTGGCAGCTAGAAACAACAGGTTACAGTCCATACAAATTCCAGCCACCTGTCAGTATGAAGGAAGGCATGGAATTTGTCAACTAAGAAGAGGTAAACGCTTGGAAACAGTTGAGGGAGGATAGGCATGAATCTTTCTCCACCTGACAACACTTCCACGTGATGCAAATGGGAGCAACAAGTCAAAAGGCTAAAATGTAGGAAATTTGGTAAAAGTAGGACACAGTCATGCAAATTCCAGCCAGCTGTACATATACAATAGGGCTTGGAATCAGTAACTCCAACACATTCCACCAATGTATAAGGGTGTACAAGATAAGGTAAAACAATCCAAATGGTCAACAAATTTCTCCCTATGCATTTGGAGTGCAGATAAGCAATAAATTGTCACCTACCTGTTATTCCAAAACAGCACAGGAATAAGCAACGCAGGAATAGGGAATAGCGCAGGAACAACCAAAAATGGTCAAAATGCATCAAAACCATGGAAAGCATGATTGGAAATTGACCAAGTGGTTAGTCCACCCTATTTGGACTTCGTTCCTTCACCATAGGCAGACCAGTTGGGATAAAGGGATAAAGTTTGACAAATTATAACCCTGCATTCTAGGAAACTGTTTTGTAAATAGTTGGAAATCCTTGAAACTCAGCAAATAGATATATCAACTTTGTCTTATAAATAAAGTTCTCAGCATAGTTGAGGATAATATAGAGATAGACATATGGAGAAATAGGAATAGAAGATAGTTATTAGCAGCAGATAAAGTCTTTTGTAGCATTACAGTAAATTGCAGATTTTTCTTGCAATATTGTAATGCAGTTTCAGATGGAATAAAAAGGTGCATTCTTCATATTTTATTAGCATTTAATGGTTGATAGTGCACATTTAATTTATCTAGTATAATTCTTCACCCTCTTCTGGTTCTGGAAGCAAGGGTCACTTGCAGGATCAGAGGAAGGGCAGCACAGTGACAAGAAATTCTTGTTGATTTCTTGCTACAGCAGATCAGCAGAATTATGTCAACATTTATTTACAGCATTAGTTTTATTTTAGAAGTGCACCATAGTATTTAGAATATGTTCAACATTTAATAGGATTTGACAGCATTTTCCATAATTCACTACAATTTCTAGATTTTTGTCATTTTCTAGCTTTGCAGCAATTTCCATATTTTTGTCATTTTCCAGCTTTGCAGCAATTTCCATATTTCTATCATTTCACTGCAATTTCCAGATTTGTGTTATTCTCCAATTTTGCAATATATGTTAATTTGATTTTCTAGATTTAGAACATGCTCATATAATTGTGAAATTTGTAATTAGTTGACTTTTCTACAACTGTGTGTGTGTTTTCAATTCTGTAATTTACTTTTCTGTCACTTTCAATTTAGCAACATTTCACTTCTTGTTATTTCAGATTTTGTAATTTTCATTTCTTGCAATTTTAATTCAGTTTCAACTTCTGCAATTTGATTTCCAATTCTAGGAGTTAGAGGTCACACCAAACCCCCAAAAACTAACTGATCCATCAATAAAGCCTATTTTATGAATGAACTAATCTTTAACCTGTTGGAGCTTTCTTTTGTATATAGCCTTGGACACCGCCCTGGATTGACACATATAATGATTAAATGATGAATGATCAATGACCTTCATCATTATATCTAATCAGTATCTGAGAGAGACAAAGGTATGAACCATGCACTTTGATGGTGCTAGATGCAGAAATGGTATTGGTGTTGGTGTGGTAATATAGTCCCAATCATAAGGGACAAAGAGTTCTACCTACAGATTAACATGGTCATGCACCAACAACATTGTAGAGTATGAGGCTGTATGCCTCGGAATGATGTAAGAATAAAATATGGGCATTGAGGTCCTAAAAATTTATGGTGACTCTAAGTTAATCATCCATTAGGTAAGAAAAAAGTGTAGCAGTAAGCACCATTACCTAAAAGTATATAGAATTAGGGTATGGGATCTGATGGAATCCTTTGATGCCCTAAATATAAACTTTGTTCCCAAATAAAATAACACTTTGGCAGAATCCTTAGCAGCAAAGGGAGCTAACTTCAACCCTTTTGTAGACATTGGAGTCAAGAAATACAAGGGAATCAAAATAATTTTTAGACCTGCAGTGCTAGATAAGTAGATTTTCTAGTAGGTCTTTGAAAGTGATGAACAAATCATCAATTTTTTGGTAAGAGAAACCTGTCTCTCCACTGTGCAAGAGGAAAATCCAAATAAAATTAATCAACAATAAGTTATTAAACTTAAGAACAATCACATACCTAGAGGTTTGGTTACTCTAGAGAGCCTTTTTGACAATGAAAACAGGAAAAGAATTAGATCCATGGAAGTTAAAAACAAAATATATAAAGAAGTTGAAATAAAAAGAGAAGAGGCTCAAGGTTGGAATCTGATGCTCACCAGAAGAAGAAGAGGATATTAAAACTTTATGTATAAAGTACCAAGACATTATGGTTTGGTCATATGAAGACCTCAAGGTATATGACAAAATGATTATCCAACACACCATTGAGCTAGAGCCTGATGCAAAGCCTTTTAGGTAGAAGTAAAGGCTCGTAAATCCAAGTATAGAAGCTATAATGAGAGAAGATATCTTGAAGTTGTTAAAAGCTAAGATCATATATCCAATTAAACATTCAACCTAGGTAGCCAACTTGGTACCTATGAGGAAGAGCAATTTTGATATTCGCCTATGTGTGGATTTCAAAAATCTTAATCAGGCATCATTTAAAGATCACTACACCCTTCCATAGATAAATCAAATCTTATAGATAATGGTAGGGGAAGAAAGGTTATCACTATTAGATGGCTTCTCTGGATATAACTATATTTGGGTGAAAAATGAAGATCAGTATAAAATAATATTCACCACAAAATGGGGCACATTTACCTACCAGATAATACCTTTTGGGTTCTCCAATGTAGGTGCAATATTTCAAAGAGCCATGAACTATGTCTTTGGGGAACTTATTAATAAAGTCATTTTGATTTATATAGATGCCATGACTGTGTTTTCCCACAACAAGCATGACCACCTTGAGCAAGTTTTTCAAAAGTGCAGAGAATTTGGCATTTCCCTTAATCCTAAGAAGTCATTTTTTGTAGTACATGAAGGAAATTTGGTAGATCATGTGGTCTCAAAAGAAGGTATGGCCATAGATCTAGATAGAATTAAATCCATTCTTGCTCTTCCAGTGCCTGTTAACAAGAAAGCCTTACAGTCCTTCTTTGGCTAAATAAACTTTGTTAGGAAATTCATTTTTGACTTTGCTCAGAAGGTAAGGCCTATTTCTGAACTACTGAAGAAAGATGCAGAGTTCAAATGGATTGAAGTAAGGAAACAAGCCCTACATATTTTGATATTGATGGTGCAGCTCTTTGGTGATAATGTTGAAGAGGAAAATAAAGAGCAATCTTCTCCAGAGGAAGAAGCTAAGTAACAACTATAGGATAGTGTAGAAGAAGAGTCCCAACAAGAGGAATAGCCATATAGAGTTGCAAACCCTGAAGGGGCACAAGCTTAGCCATTTTTGTTTTATACATATGTAGTCATAAGTTTTGTATTTTTGTTTGTTTCATTTTTACTCTGACATGGTCACAAAGAAACAACAAAAGCATGAGTCTAGAGAGACACAAAAAATAGTAATTTTTGTGTGAAGGCATTCATATCAAGTATTGTAAGAAGACTTTATAAGAAGAACATAGTTGTGTTTTTCTTTGGAGCATTGAAGCAGTTTTACTAGAATGGCACATATATTAATATTTATGGCATAGTCTCCATGTGAACAGTTATTCTCTAGGATGTATGGAGCATGGTCTCGATATGAACGTTTATCCTCTAAGGTATTTATTTTCAGAGGGTAGTGTTCATATGGAAATTATTCTTTAAAGCATTTTTCTTGAAGATAAGTATTTTTGACTCCTGATATCCAATGGATAAGACTTTGAGTTCTATGGCTTTGTGAGCAAATCCACCCGATAGGTGCTAGAATGTAGGCCCAAAATGGCCACATCCTTAGAAAGCATTGAAAATTTTATTCTAAGGTATGAATTTTCCATTCCGCACATTTCCTAGTGTATTTTGGAGTGGATCCGCAACAAGAGCTTCCCAATCCGCTCAACACTTAGTGTATTTTTTACCTTGAGTAAGTTAATTCCATTCCACTCAATTTGTAGTGTATTTGAAAGTGGATTCTAGACGAGTATCGATTTTGCAAAAGTTTTGGGTGATGATGATGTCAGTGCAAGAAGAAGTGTGGAATAGCAATCGTGTGTAATTTTTGCATGCTCCAAGCAGCTAAGTGTCGGTAAGATCCATTCCATCGAGTCTCAAGAGTATTTTGGTGTGGATTGGCGACATAAAGGTGGAAAGCACTATATTGGATGTGGAATGGTGACAAAGAGTATTTTATACCAACTCTGGAGTGGAATGGTGATAAAGTCGGTTTTACACTACAAAGGGTGTGGATTGGCGGTGAAGTATTATTTACACTATCTTCGGTGCAGATTGATGATTCCACATTTTAACCAAGGTGATGATGATGTCACCATACTTTTATGTGGATTGCGTTCTATTTGGAGTTGAAAGAAATAAAATGAAAGATAATAAGTGGATTGACAGTGGAATGCATTCCGCTCACTCTTTAACACATTTTATGCCAAAAATTTGATTTCACATAATTGAAGCCACAAAAGATGACATCAACAATTAAAAAGTGCAAAATGGTGCTTTGGTATTTCCTCTCCATTTTAAAAAGTATTTTCCAAGTTTTAATCGTAGCCATTCATGATGAAGATCGACGATCGAGAGTTTGCTAACATTTTTGCAGTATTTAAAAGAAATAACTCACCAGATCATAAATCAATAAGTTGGAGGGTAGGAAGACGAAGCGTTAAAGGGTTTCAAGAACAAGAACTAGAGGTAGTTGTAGATCGATTATGGAGTGAGCTTCCAAGAATATTTTATGGATTAGATGTGGTCTCTAATAGCCTGAATACCAACTGCCATCAACGAACCAGCAAGTTGCAGAGAGCCAAGCTACCATGGTAGATTACTCACAGTGGATTTCTTGAAAGTCGTCAACCAGTAAGATAATGCTAGAAAAAACTCTCTGCTGAGCTATAAATATGTAATCTTCGTAATGTCTCCTCAATATTCTTTCATTTACAAACTATAAATAGAGGTCGAACCCTCATTTTCTAGGATTGTCTCTAGTGTGTTTTCTTACTCTACTGTAAATATACTTGTGAACTAATGGAAGGAGCATTACTCTAATTTTTGACTCAAATTTGTCATCTTCATCATCTTGTGCAAGAGGTTTGAATCCTTGAGCTGCATTTTTGTTAATACTTTAATGGTTAGTTCATTCCATATTATTGTATTACTTGTTGTGAGAGTAGTTGAAATTTTTTCATGGTTAGATCTGTGTTGTTAGAAATTTTATGTAACCTTGTAGAAAGCATACACCTAACTAATGCATCAATTGATATCAAACATTAAAGCATAAAATATTGACAATAATAAATTTAACAAGAAAGAGAATGTTTCTTTTATTAAATCTTTTGTCAAATCCGATTACAAGTACGTCCCTCTTAGGGATACTCAATTTTGATACAATTAATACAATATTGAAGACCCTCTAAACGAGGGGGTGGTGTAATTCACAGACTCTCCAAAAGGACACGAACTGCTCAAGATCAATGGTGACCTTCTTCTCTCATGAAAAGAGGTATTTGCTGCCTTGAATGCCTTGAAAATGAATAGATCCTATAAACCCTGCATTCAAGAAACAACAAGAAAGGATTAATAGCAAATATGGCCTCTCTTGATGAGGCTTTTGATGGAAACTTGCATAAATTGATGATAAAGAAAGCAAGAAAGCATGTAAATCTATGAATATTAGCATAAAATCATCAAATTACTATGAAGCATAGAAAGAAAGCATGTAATCTAGGTAATAAGCAACCTAATTAGCCATTAGAAACTTGAATTGCATGAAATAACAAGAAACTAGTCTAAATTGACAATTGCAAGGAAATGGAAGCAAATCTACCTCTAAATCCTAGAATTAACCAGTCAAATATCTGCTAAAATGTTAATCTATGCTAGACTAAGCTAATTGCATAACTAAAAATGTAAATCTAATGCTAAAACAAAGGAAATTAAGGATCAAACCCTCGTCATGGGTCTGAGGTGCAGTGGGCACTATTAGCCATGGTTGACAGCCATGGTTGAGGTGCAAATGTCTTTGCTCTTGTAATCAGGGCTTGGATCTCCAATTCCCTCCATGGAATTGATGATCAAGGGTCACCTCTATGTCCTAAGATGGATTGGTGGTTGAATTTGATGAGATTCATGTTTGATTGGCTTGATTGTGTGATTATGCTTCCTAGTCCTTTGAAAGCTCCATTGATGGATTCATGCTTGTCACTCCACAATTGGGCAGCATTTCGACTCTCCTCAAAGGGTTATCAATTTGCTATCCATTTTGATAGAGCTTCGCTATGTTCAAATGCAAACTTTCTCCAGACTTCTCCCCAATTTGGAGGGGGGTCTTATAGGACTCCTAATCTCTAATATTGGCTTGCTTGGGAAGCCAAGATCAAGATCCAAGAGGTTGGATCAATTGGGAGGAAAACTCTCAAAGCTTCCCCACCCAAAACCATTTGAATCTCTCATTGCCCAGACCATTGTAACCAAATTTGGCTCGGCCCAAGATTCAAAATAGTTTTGATGCTAGTCATGGCTCTGAGGCATAGCTAGCTCTATTAGCCATGGGTGTCAGCCATGGCTAAGGCTGAGTTAGCCAACTCTACCCAAATTGAGTGGTTAAAACCACTGCTTCACCTTGGAGCTATCCAAGATCATTCATATGGTCTATTAGCATGTCCCATATGAGTAGTCACCTCGACATGACACATTTTAGGTGTCTACAGATGCCCCTTTTGGGATGCATTGTGAGAATGAACAATGCTGAGAAAAAATAGACCTCCTAAAATGATGTCATAGGTTGAATGATGATCATTGATCTGATCAACATTAGATGCCCAATCCTGCCAAAGGGCACACATCTTAGAATCATTGCTTCCAACTGAGGGAAGGCTTAAATTTGCAAAGCTTTTGCAAGCTCCAACGATGATCGGGTAGCTTCAGTGCTACAATAGTACCGATAGGTGGAGAGCTACTAACTTAACTATCATAGTTGCTTTTTGCCCCAGCAAAGGGTAAGCTTATGATAGTCATTGGCAATGATTCATAAGACGAATGCAATTTGACAAGATCAAGTGATCTCCTATTGAATTTGATTATGATAATTGATATTATGACTACCCCCTCAAGCGACGAGTCGATGAGGGTAGGACAATTGAATGAAGCGATGAGTCGCTTGACCACAATGAGTGATTTGAATAATTGAAGATTTTAGCACTTTGATATTACTTGGCAAGGCCTAATTCAGCCATGATTACAACTATTAATAGTAATTGTACATCTCTATCCCATGGAGCAATCTAGCCATAATGGCCTTCTTAGGGAATCAAGATGATAGCAATTCCAATTAGGTTTATGTTGAATCATAATGTTCGATGATCTGCTAAAAATGTCATAGAAGAATTGAGATGAATACCTCATTCCCATGGAGCAGTCCGACCATCGTGGCCTTCTTAGGGATTGAAGTGAAGCATATCAATTCAACGATGACTAATTTACCCCAAATGGCCTTATGGTAATTTACTCATCTTGTCGGATTGCATGGATCACAAGTCGCTACAACCGCCAAGTGTATAGGGTAAATAACTGGATACGAGGCACATTTGAATTTTGAATTATATGAATTTTTTTGTTATTTTTGAAAATTTTGAGGGTTTTGCACCATTAGATATTTTTGATTTTGCATTTTGAAGCCCCTCATGGTGGAATTTTGAGGGTATTTATTGCTGGATGCTAGCCATGCTTGTCAGTCATAGCCAATTTTTACAATTTTCTTAGTCATGACTCCGACCCATGGTCGAAAAACCCTAATTTTGCACCCATGGTTGCTAGGCATGATCGAGGGTAAAATTGAAAATATAAAAGAAAATATATCATTTTCAAAGTCATTATTTTCAATTGTCAAGCTGTAAAACTAAGAGCTCTGAGAGGTAAACTTGACTTTGACAAATTGCTACAAACCACATCACAAACCTCATGGCAGACCAACCAGAGGCATCCACTAGTGGTGGAGCCGATGCGACTAATGTAGCCACATGCATCTCTCTTATTTGATTTACCCAATTAAAATGAACCTCATTAATTAATGGGTTAATTGAACCACACTAAACTCGATAAAGAACCTCACCTTAGTTTAGGATTAGTCTAGGTTAGCTTAGATGGGTGGGATTTAATTTTTGGGTTTTTTGGATGGGAAGTGACCCCAAAAAGGTCATTTCTCTTAGCCATGGGTGGTAGCCATGGCTCCCAATTGGTAAATTGGGGCATGATTGTCAACGATGGGATTCAAATCCCAATGGTCAAAAATTTGATCATTGTCATCGGTCATGGGTCCCACAGTGAGCACCACTTTAGAAAATTTCAATTTTTTTAATTTTTTGATTTTTTCATTTAATTAATTTTTTAATTTTTGCATGCATTTATGAATGTTTTTATCTTTTTAAAATTTTTTGAATTTTTTTACTTTTTAAGGTCATTTTTTGATGTTTTTGATTGATTTTATTATTATTATTTGTCTCTCTTCAGAATTTGACCACGAGGGTGAGGGAATCAGATATCCTTCATACCCTTTACAATGGCCTTAATGACACTGAGCGGGCCTAGTTTGGAGCCATAAGATTTGGCTATGTGCTATGACTTCCATCTATCAAAGTCGATCAGGCTTACATGACCGCTTTGGCCCATCATTGGGATGCGAGGACCAACACCTTTCACCTACCCATAAGTGAGATTACTATCACTTTAGAGGATGTCTACCACATCTTTCAGATCTTGATCGATGGTGAGGCCATCACATATTCACCCATAGAGGTGAAGGATGTTATATTTTGATAGATATTTGGTACCCAGAGTGCTACAGTGTAGGTAGATTCAGACCATGATGGGGTCCACATTGAGGATTGGTACCATGAGAATGTCTTCTCATGATGGGTAGTTGTACTTATGCACTTGATAGTCTAGATTGTGCTGCTTAACACATCAAGAGTGAGGTTCCCTTGGAACCTCTTGGCGAGGACCCAAGATGTGCTAGTGAGCAGCACTAGAGAGCCATTGATCCTATCCTAGGGGAGCGCTCTACTTGCATAGCTCTATGATGAGTTATATAAGATCACATGGAGGAGCCACATGGGAGTCAGCTATAGTCTCCTACTATAGATCTAGGTATGGTAGCACATCACCATTGAGCACCCCATGAGACTACCCCATCATATTACCAATATTGTTGAGGAGAGCCAATGCTATACTTCATGTTAGCCTCGAGAGTCTAAGGGATTTTAGAGTAGGTCTCGAGCAAGGGATGTGTAGTACTACATTGATCAAATTGCATGACTATAGCCTAGGTAGGTGCTATGGAGGCCCTACATGGATTGCCTAGCATGGAGGAGGTAGATAGGTACCTGAGGAGGACGCGGTATGGTAGATGGCTTCTCAAGTACAAGCTTGAGATACAAGAGTTCTTCTACTTCTCCCATATGACCAGGAAGTTTAGGATTCTCTAGGATATTCCTCCCACTCCCACTATCTACCACCTTAAGGTAGAGAAGGACTTAGCATGGCCTCATGTGACTCCACTAGGGGATGAGGATGATGATTTCTAGGAGTCTAAACTGTCATATGTAGGGACTACATAGACTATGATGCCTAGTGGACTACCAGGTTATGGTGGGGTGATGGCCCACTAGGTAGACCTATAGATGGAATAGTAGTAGAGGTAGAGGAGGCATATCTAGAGGGAGTAGATCCTCATGGGTATAGAGTGCACCAGTAGATAGAGGGTGGATGGGGTGAGGCTGCAATAGAGGAGGAGCCCCAAGTAGGAGGAGGGAAGGAGGATCCTGATGATGAGGTATCCCAACTCAGGGCCTAGGTTGCTAGCTTACAAACATGGGTAGGGACCCTCCAAATGTAGATTTTAGAGAGGGATACTTCTATGGCTACTCTATAGGACAGATGAGAGTAAGATCACTATCATAGGGATAGGAGCAGTGGCAAGGATACTAGGAGTAGATGACTCTTCATCTAGCATAGATTGAGAGTACCACTACAGCTCTAGAGAAGATGACACTTGAGTGAGATCTTACATAGTCTCAGCTAGAGCTCAGGACTCATGAGAGGGATCTATAAGGAGTGCATGAGGGGAGCCCTCGACTCCATAGGCTGCTCCTATGGCTCTAAATGTATAAGGATGCATAAGTTTGGATCTAGATGTAGAGATCAGGAGGCTATAGGCTATCATCCAGAACATATTAGTTAGGGTGCATCAGATGTTGCTCATATCGCTCCTCTAGAGGGAGAGGTCAAGCTACATAGGGGTGAGATTCTAGAGAGGTCCATAGATCCAGGGACCTAGAGGACTCAAACATGGGAGACAAGGGAAGTCTTTAGCTCAGTCCAACCATAGGACACACCAGATAGAGAGATCTCTCAGTACTAGCTCTAAGGTGGACTCATCAAAGAGGGTGGCACTGGTGATGGAGGAGCCTCATAGGTGAGGGGTGAGCACTACCTAGTATCATATTTTTATGAGTGTAAGGTCGAGGACCTACATAGTTGTAGCCTACAAGTATTTTGGACATATGTCCTATGTACCTTTTTGAGAAACACACACAAAAAAAAATATATATGATAATACATTGATTTATGACTCATTATATGTGTACATTTATTTATTTTATGTTTATGAGATGCATATGGATGCAATGCTTATATGTTATATTTATTTGATGCTATATGATGTGATGTATGGATGACATGCACTAGCTAGATGATGGATGTATGACTAGATATTGTGATCTAGATGTGTAGATGGACTACTATGATGTATGCATATGTGGATGCACTATTTGATGTTAAATGCATGTTTAATTTGATTTACTTGTATGCATTTAATTTATGATGTTATGATATGATGAATGCAATGTATGTAATGCATTATTTACATGATGATGATCTAATGTAAATGAACATGTATGCTTTAATCACTTAAAACATAATGAATGAATGCAATATGAGTTTAACAATCTAATGGATGACACCATAGAATGTATAATAATCATGAAATGTAATTGATATATCTTATCATAAGAATTAATCAATTAAACATCCATATGTGAGATGAAATGATGTATTGTTTCTATTCATAAGCTTTTGTAAGTTAAAAAATATGCACAACATAGTCAGTGGTCATCTAAATATCATTGTTGATATCCATCCGGTATCTAACCTATGTTATGGACACCCCTTAACAAATAAACTCTCATAAAAAGAAGTTGATAATTGAATGATTTGAAATGAGTTGTTGCTATTTGGGAATTTTTGAGGTTTTCCATGAGACTCAAACACCCTAGTTGACTTATCAAAAGTTGTATAATGACTATACTAGACTTCTAAAGATAAAGTTTTTGCTATGAAAGACCAAGCTATTCATTACCCCTATGTGTGCAAATGAATATATTAGATGAGACATAAGCATACCCCAATGCTAGGTGGGATTCATTCAGCCCATTGTTGTATTGGGGATCCTCAAATGTCCACCTGATCCTAGGTTTGGACTTAGTTAGACTAGACCACTAGGCAATACAAGCCACCTAAAGCTAGCTCATTTGTAAATTGCTTAGACCTACCCCAATGTCAGGAGGGATTCATTCAACCCATTGTTGTATTGGGGATCACCCTATGATTTTCGAGTATTGATCATTCTAGGGATTCAAGTTCACCCCCTTATTTTCTTCAATTTATTGGGATACTTGCTCATATATAGTGATAAAAATCATTATTTATTTTGTATTTTTTTTTTTTTTTTGAGCAAGGGATTTGATTTGATTTTGGGATTTTGCTCCTTTTATGTAAGCAAGGGATTTATTCGGGTAGGGGGAAACTTGTCCTTTTTCCAATGACCACTACTCTAGACCATTGCACCTCAAAAAATGAGCAAGTAACAAAACCTTTCGCTTAAGGTGACCTGGACCACTTTGTAGTGTTCATCCTTCCTTACCCTAATTAGGATTGTTAATGTGTTTGATTAGTGATGGGATTCTGATATGCTAAGTGCTATCAAAACTAGACCTCATCTACAAAAGCAAAGCAAGCTTTCTACTAAATCTTGAGAAGACCACTAGGTATGGTTGAATGACCAGAAAACCCTAGTATATTCTTCATAGCAATAGGAGGGGTTGTGTTGAGAAACACAATTACTCACAAGGGTGATGGATGATGATGAATGCATAGATGCATGATTGAAATACAAATGTGGTGTCATTTGTAAGATTGCAAACACAACCTATCCTAATGCAAGTGCGATGGATGGAAATGCCTAATGCAATGCAATTAAATGAATGCATGTGCAAAATGAAATGCATGATGCAAATTTGAATATGCAATATTTTTAGATTTTATTGCTTTTTGATTTTTATGGATTTTGAAATTTTCCATATTTTTAAGTTTTTGAATTATTATGTATGGAACACCTTAAGATGAAGGATGTTGAGAGGTTCAAGCTCTTCAACACCTTCAAGTGATGTCAAGTGATACATTCTAGGTCCAATCTACTCTGAGATGATATAAGGACCTAACCAGTTAGCCATAAATTTATCTCGCAAGTGCGGTGGTAGGTTTGAGTTCTATTGGTTCTCTTTCAGCACAAGATCACCAACCTTAAAGTCTCTCAAATGGACTTTATTATTGTAAGCTCATTTTAAGCGCTCTTGATAAATGTGGAGATGCTCAAGGGCATTCATGTGATGTTCATCAAGAAGCATCAATTGATCAAGGTGAGCTTGCCATGTAGTGTCATCATCGATGAACTCTTTCAATGTGATGCACAACATTGGAATCTCCAACTCTAAGGGCATAATGGCCTCAATGCCATATACTAGAAAAAATAGGGTTGCCCCAGTGGGCATCCGTATGCTAGTCCTATAAGCCCATAATGCAAGGGGTAGCTGGATGTGCCAATATTTGTGGTTTTCTTGTACCATATTTTTCAAGATGGCTACCACTATCTTATTTGAAGCCTCAACTTACCCATTTGCCTATGGATAGTATGGAGTCACAAAACTATGTTGTATATTGTACTTAGATATTAAAGCCTTCACAATTTTATTCTTGAATGATGTTCCATTATCCAATATTATCTTGGATGGTATCCCAAAATGACTAATGATATTGTGAAGTATAAACTCCACAATACATGCTCTAGTTATCATTGTTAAAGGGATTGCTTCCACCCACTTTGTAAAATACTCAGTAGCCATTATAATAAATGTATGTCAGCCCGATGATGGAGGAGAGATCTTACCGATTAGATCTAAACCCCACTGAGCAAATGGCCAAGCCGCTTGAATGGGTTGTAAGGCCTATGATGGCAAGTGCATAAGATTAGCATGATGCTGACATTTAATGCATTTCTTGACATACATGATGCAATCCTTCTCCATAGTGGGCCAATAATAACCCATTCGAAGGATGCGCTTGATAATGGCCATGCCACTAAAATGGCCACCACATGTACCATCATGAGCTTGCAAAATTGCCCAAGCTGATTCTTGGGGCTCAAGACAATGAAGGAGAATTCCATCATAGCTTCTACGATACAAGATATCTCCTAGCAAGACATACTTTATCACTTTCTATCTGAATGTGCATTTTGTGACATGCAATAATCCCTATGGGATTAAACCAAGCTTGAGGAAGTCATGTAATTATGACATCCAATCCTGATAAGCTTCTACCTCAACTGACAAGATGACTTGTTCCCCTAGCATTTCATTGTGCATGAATGCAGACTAGGATACAACCTTGTGGTGAATGGTGGTGCCATTCCCCGTAGGACCCTATGAGATCAAAGACCCCTAGGATGCCTTCTTGAGAAAGTCTCTAGCTTTATAGAACCACTCATGGTTTGGTTCTATATGAATCATGTTGACTGATTCCTTGTTATCAAAAGTCGCATGCTGCATCGTGGCATGTGATAGCATCTTTACATGAATGGTAGTAAAGTCAGCAGATGGATTCTGAGGGATTAAAGATCCCAAAGATGCCATAGTGTCTATAAATCTATTTGATAAATGAGGGATTACCTCGATGTCATACCACTCTAGCTGGGCTAGATAAGTGTCAGCAAGATCCTTGTAAGATTTCAAGATGGGACACCTACATTGAAAAAGTCCCTTCACTTGATTGACTATGAGAAGGGAATCACCAAAGATATTTAATCATTTAATCTTCATGGTGATAGTTATTTGGAGACCCAATATTAGGGCCTCATATTCAACATTATTGTTGGTACAAGGAAAGTCTAACTTAAATGACAAGGGCATTGGAGCACCTTGTGGCATGAAGAAGACAATTCCTGCACCACCCCCTTGCTCACACTTTGAACCATCGAAGAACAAAGTCATGTCAGCTTTGTTATCTGGTTCTTCGAGTTTGGGTGCTTCTGATAATGCAAAGACTGCATCATCAAGAAGCTCTATGGTGAGAGGCCTACTATTCTTGAGAGGTACCTCTACCAGTTGATCAACTATGACCTATCCCTTGATGGAATTTTGGCTGATGAATTCCAAATCAAATTCTATCAATAGCATGATCCACTTTATAGTACGTGTATTATGATATGTCTTGCTCATCATATACTACAAAGGATTTTGTTTGGATATCACATACATCATATGACTTAACATATAATGATGCAACTTCTTCATTGCAAACACTACTGCTAAACACAACTTCTCCATGTATGCATACCCGAGCTCATAACTCACCAAGGTGCGACTGATGTAATATATCACTTGCTCTTTATCTTGCATATTCTTTTGGGCTAACATAGTTCCCAATGCAAAGTTAGTAGCTGATATATATAGCAAAAAGGCACATCTAGTCTTGGTGGAGCTAGCACTAGTGGCATTGCTAGGTATTGCTTAATTTTAATGAAGGCCGCTTGATAGTCCTCATCCCAATTGAATGGGACCCCTTGTGTAGTAGTCGATTCATGGGTCAATATTTATCTGATAATTGTGTGATAAATCACTTTATGGATGCTACTTTGCCCTGTAGGCTTCTTAAATCTTTGATATTTGTGGGAGGATGCATTTCTAATATGGCCTTGACCTTCATTGGGTCAACTTTGATGCCTCATTTTGAAATGATGAATCCCAAGAGCTTTCCTAAAGTTATACCAAATACACACTTCTTGGGATTCAACCTGACATTATGCTCTATCAAGTGATCGAAGACCTTCCTTAAGACCTCTACATGCTCTGAACATAATAATGACTTTGCCAATAAGTCATCGATATAATCTTCTAAGATTTTATGCATGTAGTCATGAAAAATATATGTCATGGCTCATTGATATGTGGCACCAACATTTTTAAGGCTGAATGGCATAACTTTATAACAGAATGTTCCCCATGGCATTGTGAATATGGTTTTGTGTTGGTCTTTGACTTTAATCCGAATCTGATTGTAACCAAAAAAACCATCCATAAGGGAGAGCATCTCATGACCTATAGTTGCATCTACAAGAGCATCTATATTGGGCAATAGAAATGAATCCTTTGGTGTTGCCTTGTTGAGGTCTCTAAAATCCATACAAATACAGATCCTTCCATCAAGTTTTCCTATAGGTACCATGTTTGATACCCATTCTGGATAGTCGATGGAGATAATGAAATCTACATCCAACAACTTTTATAGCTCATATTTAACCATTAAAGTGATTATTGGATGCATCTTCCTGAGATTCTGCTTGATAGGTCTTTTAGAGGGATCTAGCGAAAGGTTATGAGTAACCAATTTTGGATCTAGTCTCGACATATCCTTGTATGTCCAAGAAAAAAGGTTAGGTCTCTCTTTCAGTAGAGGGATGAGTATGGCATGCTCATCAAGAGATAGACTCTCTCCAAATTTGACCTTCTTAGGATTAATGGGATCATTACTGATATCCACATCGAAGGTCTCCTCTACTGACATGTGTGATCCCTCCTCAAGCTGGTGAGGCATAGGAATCAAGTGGATGTCATCAACTAGGTTTAAAGGTCCTACATCAAAATTTCCCTTAATATGATAAACATCATGTGCACAGCCTAGCGCAAAATGAAAAGGTTGCAACATTTCTTCATTAGGGAAGAAATATTTAAGCTCTAGTGGTGAATCAACATGATCCCAATCAATAGCATCTACATTCAGATACAATGGTTTGGAGGGATCGACTGGATTGTGAAGTGGAGTGGTCAAATCAATGGAGATCATATTGATGGAATGGATTAGATCTCTAAGACCACGTGTGTGTGACTCTACATTGATATAACTTCCATCCTCGAGATGTGGCTCTAGGGGTATGGGGATCTCTAGATCTGATCTATGAATAGACTCAAAAATAGGATCGCTTGGCTCAAGGAGTTGCATGTACATTGGTGGATCAGGGAAGACTATATGATAAATCATATCCAAATTGGGTGGTCTCCCTCTAAGGCATGGGCCAGGATAGACTCATCGATACATCTCATCGATGTCAACCGACTCATGATGATGGCATAAATAGTGAGGCCCGAGATAAGCTCTCTCGATCTCATCCTCATCATCACTATTATAAATGAGTCCTTCACCCCTACCCACTAGAATTGGATGATTAGAAAGATGAGGCCCAAGGTAGGCCCACTCTATTTCATCCTCATAGTCACTATCAACCATGAAGAATTCCTCATTCTCACCCATTTTCTCCATGGGTAATAGATGATGTAGATTTAGAGGGCCTAAGTAGGCCAACTCAGTTTCATCCTCATATCATTCATTGTGTGAGGATTGCTCATCATCATCTATTCTAGAATCATAATCGGGTCCATCACTTTTAATAATGGACTCTGCTATACCCAGATTCTAGATCTGCATACCTGTGTCATCGATAGCTTCATGACTTTCATTGTCCAAGTTAGCTCTTGGATTGTCTCCTTGATTTACCTCTACCATGATGTGCTCATGATAGATCTTTGGTGGCACTTTTGAGACATAGGTTACCAACCTATTACCCCTTCATAGATAAGAAGGGTTAGGGTGATAAGGATTCCAATCCACATCATCCCCCAAAGTGAGGTTCAGATGATCTAAAGATGCTGCTAGGAGCTCATCCTATCCTCGAATATGATAGCCTAACCCAAACCTATCAGTTGGTAGCTGATACTATGGTTCGATGGGAACTCGATACCCTTACTCAAATAATCCTAAGTTATAACCATGCCAATGGTAACATTCAAAATAGTGCAAGGTAAATTCAGGGTTAGATAGATAATGAACATTCACCATGAATGGTTCATCATCATCCTCATCTATGGGCGTACGATTTGTAAGTTGATCAAGCCCTCCATAAATGAAATTTGTTTGGTTGGGTGGCACCCCTAGTGGTACCACCATCCCCACAGGAAAGTGATGGGCTTGAGGTCAGCCCATATCCTATGTAATTTTGATAAATGGTATGAATATCACATTCTACATGATATATTCTACTAATCTAGGATTAACCAAATGTATGGTCACCTACGGTGCAGATGACCCTACTGAAGAAGTAGGTGAGGTAGGCTGAGGTGCCTCCTCAACTTGATTTTGAGCATCCCCTTCATCCATGGGACTAGGAACCTCGATAGTTGCTACTTTGGGTGCTTGCTTTATCTCTTTCTCACCCAATTTTACCTTAAGCTTCTTATCATTCCTCAGCACTATGGATGTCATAGGTTTAGTCGAAGCTACTATTGTGTGCTCTGATAACTATGGTGCTACCATGGAAGGTCCTACACACACTCCTTTTAATTTACCTTCTAGATGTTTGATAGGTGATATCGATCATATATCTAGATGCATTGAGGGGAGAATGAAATCCCTAGATAAATCAGCTAAGTTCACATATTTGAATGGCTCTTCATCAGAAGGTACCATGTGAACTTATCCCTCATGTATATATTTTATACATTGATGTAAGATCGAGGGAACGCAATGCATTTCTCTAATCCAAGGCCTCCCCAAGAGGATGTTATACTGCATGGCACCTTCGATCACATGACACATCATAGGGATGGTCTTAAGTCCAACCTGAATTGGAAGAACTATAGTACCTACCATTGAGCATAGCGCATCATTGAATGCTCTCAAGGTGAAAGTAGAAGGTACAATATGTGACTTTGGCAACTTTAGATATGTCAATGCCTTGGTAGTAATTATGTTGATTGATGACCCTGTATCAATCAAAACCCATTTGAATGGTGTGTGATTAACACATGCAATTATATGTAGCGATGGGTCCGCTATAGCAGTGGAGACCATCTTAATCTCATGATCACTAAATTGAATGACCGGTTCACTACACTACTGCACATGTCCCACGAAGTTCATAAATGCTTCAGGATCCTAGGACTAAACTTTGATTGATCTTAGAATATCCATGAGCATCTCCCTATGCTTAGGAGACTGCTGAATCAGTTCATAGATTGACAACTTCATTGGAGTTGTCTATAGGCTTTGAACTAGCCTACTCCTAATGGTCACCACCGGTCTAGTTGGTGGGCCTGGAATATTTTGAGCTAGCCTTTGTTGAGGTACAGTGTGCACTCTAATTGGAGCTGGAGGTGGATTTGGATGCTCATACCTCCCTTGTCTCATGACAACATTAACCATACCGATGAATCCTTGAGTTGGTGGTTCAACCCGCACTTGATTCACATGACCAACATTGTTCCTCGATGGCTCATGATTTGGTAAGGGGTTCTTGAAGATCCCCATATTCTAGTTGTCTAGAGCCTGAGGGTTGTCCATAGTTAGCTCACCTCTTTCGATCATATTTTGTACTACATGTTTGAAACTCCAACATCCTTCGATGTCATGTCCTTTCACCCTATGGAAAGCGTAATATAGATCATCCCTATACCCCTTTGGCTTGGGCTGATTAGGGTCTATTAACTTGATCTCTGGTAAGTTTAGGGCCTTGGCCTCACATAATTGATGGAATATCAATGTCATCAATTTCGAAAAAGGTGTGAACTAGTGAGGTGGGTATTGTTCTTTATTCTTACCCTTCTTGTTATTATTGCGTTGATCATACCATGCAGGAGGAGGTTGGGCTTGATAATTCTATTGTTGCCCCTTATCCCCTTTCTAGAGGTTTAACACCACTTGGTTTACATGGGTCAGCTTGGCCTATTCCTTCTGATTGTGGGTGTTCTTTTTGTTCCATTCCTTCTTGTTCTAGAGCTTCAAGTTACCCTCCTATAACTTGATATCCTCTATTACCTTGGCTTGCACCAAGGCCTCCTCAAATGTTTGATACTATTGCAACTATAGTAGTAATGAGATGTGCTTCACACAACTCTTGGTAAACATCCGAGTTAATTCTATGGTCAGAATGGAAAATGGTAACTTCACCATTATCTTTCTCCATATTTTACCATAATCCATGATCGGCTCATCATCATGTTGCATTAAAGCAGCCAGATCAGATAGGTTTACCTTCTTCTTGATGTCGAAGGAGAAGCATTCAAGAAATGCATTAGCCAACTATTCAAAGTTGGTTATGTTGTGCCTCTTAAGTTGATTAAACCACTCTCGAGTAGGGCCTAAAAGGGTTGTGATGAATGTTCTCAACAACAGAGCATCATTGCTTTCGATATGAAAGCACATGTCCATAAAGCTCATAACATGTTCCTGAGCATCTTCCTCACCTTGAAACTTCTCCAGCTTTGGCATCTCGAAATGCTCGAGATACACTAGAATGGGCACTGAAGGGCATAAAGGTTCATTATGAATCTTGTTCAAGGTCAGCTTTTGATAAGCCATCCCTTGCTTCTCTATAGCTCGAACCTTGTCTACCAAGGCCTGATAGGCCTTCGAAGATAGAATTTCCTCTTCTCTAAGAGGTCATTGAGGAGCCTTTGGAGGTAAATTCTTCTTTGGACGAGGTGGAGGACTAGGCTCATCCTCCACATCTACTAGGGAGATCTCAGGATATTCCTATTCTTGATCATCTCCTACTACTTCTTCATACTACATACGCCCATGATGTTCGAGTGCTTGGTACTACATCATATTTTGGGCCATGTGGTGAGTATGATTCTCAATATGCTCAAGGTACAAATCAGGCTATGAAGTAGCTCATCTATGAGTGTGCTCCTATACTCACTATGAGGGGGTAAATTAGCTCGAGCCAATCGATCCTCTCACTCAACATACTCCTTTTGATCAAGGATGCATTGCTCATGCATGCATTGCTCAAAAATATATTGCCTTAGCAACCTCTATCTCTGAGTATCCTCATTTTTGAGGTGCTCATGCTCTACATGGACATCCTCCAATTGATCTTGGAGAATCTACTACCATTGTTCTGACACCAATTTCTATGATCGATCTATAAGATCGGTCATATGTGGTCTCTAGTGTACTCATTCTATTCGAGCAGCTTTATCGGTATGACCTCCAATAGACTTGTTTACCATGCTCTTGCCCTTGTCTATGTAGATGGCATTCACATTCTAGTGTTGTCTGTACTCTATGCCCACATGGGTCGATGGGGCAATTATACTATGAGAATACTTAGAGCATTCTCCTAGCTCTCTAATGGTCCGACGTGTGCTCTCACTATGAGAACTCATAGAATGAGAATGCGCAACTGAGGGTTTATACCCTAGCTACCCTAAGACTCTATCTAGACCATCCAATTGCCTAGTGCACCATGGCTCATGTGGTGGCATACCATTGACTCCAACCTTAGACATATCAAATGTGAACTTGCCAAGTTCATTATTGTTTGGAGTCTATGAGGGCCTATGCCTTGAAGCAACCCTCTCTTCCTACCCCTGAATGGGTGGATTTTCTACTTATCTATTTTGAATTGAGGGGGCCTTGAGCCTCCCTTATCTCGA
This sequence comes from Wollemia nobilis, assembly GCA_028583015.1. Lineage (NCBI taxonomy): Eukaryota > Viridiplantae > Streptophyta > Pinopsida > Araucariales > Araucariaceae > Wollemia > Wollemia nobilis. The sequence goes on from JAQPPZ010000465.1 coordinate 11,445,990, forward strand.
GTACGGATGGGCACTAACTTAGTTATAGTTCCTTCCTCAATGATGTACTCTTCAATGGATCCAGTGGATCCATGAGGTGTACGATCATGATATATACTCCCATGCTCGAAGGGCCCATGTTGGGATCTTCCATACTCAGATCTATCTCATGAGGCATGTGCATTGCCTCCTCTAAGTGGGGTATTCTGATGAGAACCCCCATGCATAGAGTTATCCCCTCTAATGCTCATCGAACATCATTCAAGAGGATCTTGTGATTGAGGGTTCTTCACATTGTGTTGTGCATTGGGTGGAGCCTCGACTTTGACCTCAATTCTATGCTGAGATCGACCTCTCCATGTGACAACCATGATATGGTATTATCTCATATGTATATTTTAAAGCAAACAAAGCAAACAATGATGATTATCTCTTTTAAATGTTCTTTGTGAGCCCTAACTAGTTTGATGTGTTTTGAAATTTATTGAAAACTTAAACTACTCTCATCATGTTTGAAATTGTTGATGTAATACTCAATAGTTTAAGGGTTTTCACCTATATACTCATAGCTCGACAACCAAAAATGAAAGTCATGGTCATATAAACCCCCAAAATATGGAGATGAAATCCACACTCGGGCAGGGAGCACAGGTCCTACCGATCCTCACCCAGCACCCCATGCATAGTGATACACCCCTCCAAAGAGGAATGCATGCTATTTTGCATGGTTAGGATAGATCTTGGAGTCGGTATTGGCCAAGTAACAGGGTTCAAGGGAGTTGGGCCAATGGATGGAAATCACTACCACCATCATTGAACCCTACCAGTGGTTGGATATGACTTCCAACTCACTAGCATTTAGATAGTGCATGGTGTGTGTTTGTTCATTTTAGATTTTGCATGAAAGTAAAATGCAACACCAAGCACTCAATGCTCTTTCCTAAATGCCTAATGATAAAGATATTTAATATTTAGAAAGATGCATCTAATTGACTAAATGAAGTTTTAGAGAATGCATCTACATGATAAATTGGCCACTAATTGGGCCTCAAGCAAGCAATCTCTACAAACATAACCCAAACACTAGAGACTAGGGTGGATTGCAATCAGAAGTTCATTATTCCTAGCAATGACTAGAAGAAAACCTAAGAGAATCTAAAATTTTACTTTTAACCTTTCTCTATGTTTTCTAATTAAACCAACTTCATCTACTATAAAAAAAAACATAGAAACAAAAACACAGAGAAATACCTCCTACCTAAAATCCAAGTCTGATGTAGATTCGATGTCTACTATTTTTTTATTCTCTACTAGCATAACAATGGAGACCTACAATAAAAAATATAGCAAGTCAATCAGTGATAGCATAATTTGTGGGTTCCCACCATGATCACCATATGTAACATTGTAAAAAGCATACACCTAACTAATGCATCAATTGATATCAAACATTAAAGCATAAAAATTCACAATACATAAATTTAACAAGAAAGAGAATTTATTTTATTAATATATTTATCAAATCGATTACAAATACATCCCTCTTAGGGATACTCAATTTTGATACAATTAATACAATATTGAAGACCCTCTAAACGAGGGGGTGGTATAATTCATAGACTCTCCAAAGACACGAACTGCTCAAGATCAATGATGACCTTCTTCTCTCATGAAAAGAGGCATATGCTACCTTGAATGCCTTGAAAATGAATAGATCCTATAAACCCTACATTCAAGAAACAACAAGAAAGGATTAATAACAAAGATGGCCTCTCTTGATGAGGCTTTTGATGGACACTTGCATAAATTGATGATAAAGAAAGCAAGAAAGCATGTAAATCTATGAATATTAGCAAGAAATCATCAAATTACTATAAAGCATGTAAAGAAAGCATGTAATCTAGGTAATAAGCAACCTAATTAGCCATTAGAAACTTGAAATGCATGAAATAGCAAGAAACTAGTCTAAATTGATAATTGCAAGGAAATGGAAGCAAATCTACCTCTAAATCCTAAATTAACCGGTCAAATGTCTGCTAAAATGTTAATCTATGCTAGATTAAGCTAATTGCATAACTAAAAATGTAAATCTAATGCTAAAACAAAGGAAATCAGGGATCAAACCCTCATCATGGGTCTGAGGCATGGTGGGCATTGTTAGCCATGATTGACAGCCATGGTTGAGGTGAAAATTTCTTTGCTCTTGTAATCAGGGCTTGGATCTCCAATTCCCTCCATGGAATTGATGATCAAGGGTCGCCTTTATGTCCCAAGATGGATTGGTGGTCGAATTTGATGAGATTCATGTTCGATTGGCTTGATTGTGCGATTATGCTTCCTAGTCCTTTGGAAGCTCCATTGATGGATTCATGCTTGTCACTCCACAATTGGGCAGCATTTTGACTCTCCTCAAAGGGTTATCAATTTGCTATCCATTTTGGTAGAGCTTCGCTATGTTCAAATGCAAAATTTCTCCAGACTTCTCCCCAATTTGGAGGGGGGTCTTATAGGACTCCTAATCTCTAATATTGGCTTGCTTGGGAAGCCAAGATCAAGATCCAGGAGGTTGGATCAGTTGGGAGGAAAACTCTCGAAGCTTCCCCACCCAAAACCATTTGAATCTCCATTGCCCAGGCCATTGTAACCAAATTTGGCTCGGCCCAGGATTCAAAATAGTTTTGATGCTAGCTGCAGCTCTGAGGCATGACCAGCTCTGTTAGCCATGGGTGTCAGCCATGGCTAAGGCTGAGTTAGCCAACTCTACCCAAATTGAGTGGTTAAAACCACTGCTTCACCTTGGAGCTATCCAAGATCATTCATATGGTCTATTAGCATGTCCCATATGAGTAGTCACCTCGACATGACGCATTTTAGGTGTCTACAAGTTTATCTTTTTAAATCTAACTATTGGTTTATTTTGCTAATTTGGATTATCAATATTAGATGTTGGAATTGCTTTCTGTAATATATCTTTGTTTATGTTTTAATGTATGAATATTTCATGGTTTGGATGCTACTAATATTGAGTGAGGAGACACTAGAAATAGCTTGTGGGAGCCTTTTTTTGTAGTTGCCTATGTTGTTAGCCTATCTCAAAACCCTGTTTGAGCTTTAATTGTGTCAACACCATTTTAAGTTGACAAGGAACCAGCCTACTCTAGAGGTTGGATTGAAGTTGTCTTTGGTCCATCCAATGCTTGAGTGTCGAGCTGCGACTATCGGGTGCATGCCTGGGTAGAAAATTGGAAGATAGACAGTTGCAGTGTCGAGTAAACTTGATGTCAATTCAGTGCCCAACACAAGGTACTACCAAAGAAAGACCTTACCTTCTAAATCAAAGATAGCTTTCTACAAATTATAAAAATATAACTAGGTATGGTTGAAAGACCATAAAACCCTAGTATACACCCTATAGCAACTTATTATTCTTGTTGAAAAACATAGTTACTCTCAAGGGGAAATGTGAATGATAATGATATGTGGATTCATGACTGGCATACAAACATGGTGTTATCCGTAAGAATGTAAATATGAATTTTTCTAATGCAAGTGCAATGGATGAAAATACCCAATGAAATGCAACTAATTATTTAGTGCAATGAAAGACATGATAACATAATGTAAATGTTTTTGTATTTTGATGTGTTTGTATTGTTTTTGTGATTTTATGTTTTCATATTTGTTTGGTATTTTTTCATAATTTTTGTTGCTTTTGTAATTTTTATGATTTTATGATTTTTTTTAGGGGGAAGGTACGATACCTTAAGCACACCTAGGGTGTGTTTATAATCGATGAAAGTGGGGAAGGTGTGATACCTTCATAATTCCAAATTTACTTCATCGATTGTGATGTGGATGGTGGGGAAGGTGTGACACATTGAAGACCCTTAGTGTGCATTTTTTCTGATGCAATGTGATTGACTTGGTTAGGAGTGATAGAAATCAACCCCCCTATTGTGAAACAAAATTTTGTGCATTTCTAATGTCTTTATGGTGTGAAACGAGTGATCCATATGTGCGGGTCTCATTTCATTCTATCATATCTTCAACCAAATTTTTGAATGAGTAGCAATTGTGGATGTCATGCCCATTCACACGATGATAGGTACAATAGAGGCTCTCATTGTTTGACCCCAGTTTAGGTGTTCTCGATTTGATTTTTGATAATGTGATTGCATGTGCCTCGTATAAATTTTGAAATAGGGTCAAAGTAGTCATTTAAAATATAACATACTGGTAAGGTATCTTGTTAGACTTATGGGGATGCAGTTGACATTGGGGTTACCAACAGGATGATGTGGCCTGAATTTCGATAGGCTTAGGTGAGGCGGGCGAATCATCTATGGGAGAAGCCTCATTATCCATAAATTCTTGGACCATATTTTTAAATGCATAACAATTATCAAAATCATGGTCCTTTATCCAATGATAAAGTAAAAGTGATCCTCCTTGTAACCTTTAGGCTTGGGCCTGTTTGGGTCGAAAGGGCGTACGTTAGGAAAGACGATTGCCTTTGCTTCTTGTAGCTTTTGAAAAATGGTTGACATGGGATTAGATAATGGAGTCCAAGTATGAAGTTGGCATTTTAAATGAGGTGGATGTGGTTGACCAGTTTGATGAGGTGGCTAGGTTGTTTGTATCTCATTCACCTGCTTAGGTTGCTCTGCTTGTTTTTCTTGCGTAGGTAATGATTCATCACCCATGCCTACTTGTTGATCCTCAGTGGTGAGAAGGTTGTCTATTTGAAGTTGATTCTTATCAAGCATGTCTTATACTATGTTTTTGAAAATGTAGAATGCTTGAATATCATGTATGTTTTGTCTATGATATAAACAATATAAATTCATTTTATGCAATTTAGATTTCAGGTAGTTTAGATCTTACGGGTAAATGTCAGGTAAAGTAATGGTCTTCACCTTGCATAATTGAGTGAATATCGATGCTAAAGGTTTGAGAAATGGTATGTAAATGTGAGATAGACTGTGTTGTCAATTTAGCATTTGATTTTTAGGGGTCCATTTTGCGTTTGTCAAGGAGGCGATTTAGCCATGGGTGTGACTTGCTGTTGGATTTCCATGTTTGTGAGGTGATTCATGATTTGTTGTAAAGCATCATTTTGGTGACCCATTTGTGTCTCAAATTTGGCTAAGAAATCTAGGATGTTTTTTAAGACTAATTGGGATAATAATTGAATATTTTTTGATGGAATTGGTACGCAATTGCTAGGTGATGAAATTGGGATAGATGCAGGTGCCAAAAGACCCTTAGGTAAATGGGAATCAGATGACTCCATTATCAAAAGAGATGTGGGTATGTCATAATGATACTTTTTAGTGGGTGTGTCCACATGCTCTTATTTTTTACTTAATTCATGTTCTTGTTCCACCCTAGAGTGCTCAACCATGATGGCTTGGTTACCCCCATTTTGACGTAAAGGATACACCTGTTCTCGTTTTTATGAAGATGTTGGATGAAATGACCTAGGTGTGACTAGTTTTAGTGGTGGTTGCAATTTTGATGTAGAGGTAAATTTAGATGGAGCTAAAAATTATGTGGATTGATTTAGGGAATCCTAGTTCCCTATCATAACATTGATCATTCCCACAAACTTATGGGAAGAAATTTTATTATTTTGACAAGTCATGGATGCCTCATCAACTTGTCTAGGGTTATCTGCTTATCCCCCATGTTTAGGTGAAGAATCAAGGATGGAATCAATGGGTGGTGACTTGATAGGATTTCAACCTAAATTCTTAATTGCCTCAATGATAGGCATGAAGGTAACATTTTGTGCTATGTGTTCATCAAGGCAGTATTGGTCAAATAAATGATGACATGAAATGTGGAAGATTGAGATGGTATGATATGATTTTATTCATCCATCACAATAGCAGGTTCTTCATCATTGGTAGAAGTGGGAAGGCCCTCTATTGACATGTTTGATATAGCTATGGGAATCTCTACGATTGGCTTTGTCAACTTATCCTTGATTGGAGAAATTGAGGATGGAGGAGTAACAGGAGAGATCGATGGTAATGGTGGTGGTGGAGGTAGTTCTATGACTAACCATGGGGTTGAATCTACACTTTGGATAAAATCACTAGGTTTAGTGTCTAGATGTGTGGGTGATAGAATATTTCATGCATATGATCAACCTTATTGTAATATTTGAAGGGGTCTCGATCAGCATGAACCACATGGACCTTACCTTCATGTATGTATTTTATGCATTGATGAACTATGGATGGTATGCACTCCATATCTCTTAACCATGGCCTTCCAAGAAGTATGTTGTATTGCCTTGAACCCTCCAATACATAGAATAATGTAGGTATAGTCTTCTATCCAACCTGAACATGGAGGACTATCATGCTAACTGTGGGAGATACAATGTCATTAAATGCTTGCAGGGTGAATGTGGATGTTGTAATGTGTGAAGGTAGGATGTTGAGATATTTTAGTTTAGTTGTGGTAATAATATTTATTATAGAGCCTATTTTTATTAATACCCATTATTAGGGGATCCTATTGATACACGCGATGATGTGCAAAGGAGGGTCAGGTATATTAACGGGCATAGGTTTGATCTCGTGATCCTGAAAGGTTATCACAAGATCTTTGTACATTTGTATATGTCCCATGAATTTTGTGAAAGCATCAATATCATGGAATTACAATTTGATTGAACTCAAAATCTTCATGAGGGTTTCCCCATGTTTGGGGGATCGTTGTATTATCTCACTCAAGGTCATATTGGTTGATGGCATATGCAAACTTCGTATAGATCCACTTTTGATTGTGACCATCAATTGAGTTGGTGGGCTTTAGATGGGAATTCAAGGTGGCAAAGGTTGTGACATAAAAGAAATATGGACTTCCCTACTAAACCCATCGATAGACCAGTTATATCTGGTGGTCGTCTGAGGTCAAAATTGGCTAACAAAATCATCCACTTGATCATGTGGATAACCTATTGGTGTTCCCCTAGCAAAGGTATATTTATGCTCTAATCCTCTATGTGAGGAATTAGCTTCATGATGACTATCATGGCATTGTACAAGAATGATGAGATCCGTAGGATTGTAACAGAGGTATTCAAGGCCTCTCTGTAAGTTGTCTACTTTATCGGCTCGTGGTTGAGCTTGGCTATGCGTAGTTATAATTTATGTGTTGATTAAGCATATAGTAAGGTATACAAAATGATTATCTTGTTTAAAATTTTCTTTATGAGTCCTAAACTATTGTGTGTGTTTTGATTTGTTGTTGCTATTACTTTCTTATTCATGTTTTTGCTTTCGTTGATGATATTACTTAGTTTAAGGGATTTCATCTGTATGCTCTCACACATAGACTTGGTGATGAAGTCCAAGTCGTGAAACCCACTAATATTTTGTGATGAAGTCCAAATCCGATGAGGGAGCCTAGGTCCTACCAGTCCTCACCCAGTTCACCTCGATCAGTGATATACCTCTCTGAAGAGAGATACCTGCTATATTCCTCAGTTATGATGATTCTTGGATTGGCCTTAGCCAAAATAGAGTGCAAAATAACCACAAAAAAGACAATAATATGGTGATGAAGGCCACCATCGTTGGTCTTGATCAATGGTTGGGTGTGAATTCTAACTTGTTGATGTTTAATTTTATGTGTGGTGTGTGGGTTCGTTTTACTTTATGCAAAAATAAATGCAATCATAGAGCAATCGATACCTTTTTTCTAATGCATAAAATAATGTTTAATTTTTAGATTCCTAAATAAAAATATTTCAATTTTAGAAATCTAAAATTACATAACCCTAATATGATGTCAGCCTTTGCACAAGAAGTAAGCACACAATCCACATAGAAAGCAAATAGAGGTCATCTCTATGTAATATGGTTTGTAGTAGAGTCCATCTAACAAAAAAGTAGTCAAAAATAGGGGTTGCTTGACCTAGAAGCGGCCAACAACAGAGGTATTCGGACCCAAGGGTGATCAAAAATAGGCTATTAGAAATTGAAAAATTCTTGTATTTTCTCTACTAAAATGTGAAATTCTTACATTTCTTTACTAAATAGCAAGAAAAATAGGGATATAGAAACTTACAGTGAAGCCTACTGTAGACACCAAAATCTAGCCATTCATCATCCATTCGTATCCTCAAATCATAGCCATTCATTATTTATATATATATATATATATATATATATATATATATATATATATATATATATATATATCTTACATTTATTTACTGAATAGCAAGAAAAATAGGGATATAGAAACTTACAGTGAAGCCTACTGTAGACACCAAAATCTAGCCATTCATCATCCATTCGTATCCTCAAATCATAGCCATTCATTATTTATATATATATACATATATATATGTAATTATTTATTTAATATGTATATAAATATTAATATTTTATATTTATATATATATATATATATATTTAATAAATATATATGTATTTATGTGAATAAATCCTAGCCATCTACCACAACTTAATCTAAGCCACCCATTCATCTCAATCCATGTCACATGCTCACATTTAATTTCAATCCTTCCTCATGTTTTAATCTCAATAATTCATTGATATCATTGAAACCTTAATATGATCAAGAGTAGAGAGCATCCGAGCATTCTATCCACTCCCAAACCCTAGCCATTTTGCTACCATCTCCCTCCCTCACCACCGCCATTGTACCTTCCACCGCAACACCCTCACGAACCATATTTGGTTATGTATCACTCCCATACACCCCTGAACACCTCCTAGAGTTCATAGAATACTACTATGCATTCTTGAAATGTTGTTGGGTATTTGTAATCCTCCTAGAATGATTTTGGGTGTTTCCAATAGCCAATTTGTAGTCCATAAACCCTAGGATGCTTTCGAGCGTTCGTGCGACTTCAAAATACAAAAACAGGAGTATAGATCAGTATCACAGTTGTTTTCTTAACAAGGTAAGATATTCATTTGCATATATTTACATTTTTACATTTTTTTTACAATTTAATATTGTAGCACTTAGGTTTTGTAGGTTTTTATCATTTAGAGGGACTCACACAGTGGAGCACTCACAAGTGCTATTAACTCGTTTGGTGTTGTTTTCTATTTGTAGGTGCAATACCTGCATTTTTGGAAGTTGTTACAACTAGGGTGGTCATGTAGGGATACACAAGCCCACCCGCACACTTGTTTGGAGCAAAATTCAATGAAGGCACACCACTATTATTTGTAACTAGGGTTTAAAACCCTATCATTTGTAATACAATATCAAGAGTGAAATAAGAGCACATTGTAACCCCATATTCGGGGTATATTTGTTGTACATTGTGGAGATCTAGGCTCCTCCAATCATATATTAATAAAATATTTCATTTTGTGCAATATTGTGTTTGATTGCTTTTGGTATATTGTTGTTATTGGTGTTAGTCGATTTTTCACTTTACAAAATGGTGATCATAGTGGGAACCCCAAAGGGTTCCTCATTTTGATTTACCTTGTCACTGATTTATGTTTTTGTTTCTATTTTTCAGGGTTTTTAGAAGTTCAATCATGTGAAAATCACAAAAACTAGGGTTTTTGGGAGTAGCAGAGTTCAATCAGTGGTTGCACGGATGCCCTATAGTGTTCGAGGAATGCCCTATAGAGTCTAGGAGATGCCTCACAGCATTCAGGAAACTTTGGTTTACATTTAGGAGAGTGGGGAAGACATACATAGGCTTCCTAGTAAGCCTGGTTTAAACCCTAACTCAATTTTTTATTTTTTTGCTTTTTAACAATGAAATTAACAGGAAAACATCTATTTTCTATTTTAAAAAGCAATTGTATTTTTCATTTTAGGCATTTGCATTTTTTATTTTAGTCATTTGCATCTTTCATATAGTCTATATATAGGGTAGAATTGCATTTGTGCATTCGTTGTAGTTGCATCATCACATTTGATTCAGATTTTTGTTGTTTTATGGTGTTTCACTTGTTATTTTGTATGTTGTTTGCAATTGAAATGATAAAAGCATAAATAGTTGCATATTAGGGCTAAAGGCTTTCATTTTTTTCTTTTCTAATCTAGAACAAGTTCATAATACCTAAGTACACTCCCATTGTTGGAATCACTTGATGATTCAAGGCAGAATAACTGGGCAAACCCTCCACTCTTTGAATCACTTAATGATTCAGGGTGGATCTTAAGTAGTGTACCCTAAGTTATTGTAAGGAACTTGGTGTTAATGTCCTTGGCTTCTAGCTTAGACAAGTGAAATAGGGTTTTTTTAGCATTTAGTGAAAACCATAGATAATATAAATTTTAAAAATGAATCACACGCTCTACACATCACACATTTAACAATAGTGAGTTGGATTTCATCACCAACCATTGTTCGAGATTGGTGACGGTGGGCTTCATCTCCATCCATCATCTTGCCCCATAGAAACCATAGTAACCCATGAGCAATATTTTTGGATTTAATCACCAGAAATATTCTCATTTGCCATCCATCCTAAGATTCCACCTTGCATATTAGATTAGGTTTGAGCATTCAACACACAAAACCAAATAAAAAAAAGAATTTATTGCAAAACATAGGATTGACTTGCTTGTTTAATTTTGTGATTTCAATTACATATTCCACACAGTCACCATCCCCAACTGACTCATTAGCTTATGGTTTCAACTTGAAACCAAGAAAATATTTTGAGTCAAGCCCCTATTAGCCAAACCACTTCATCCATGGAGTGTTCCACATTTTTTCCTGCCACTTTTTTGGTTAATTTTATAAGTGTAATACAGATAATATGTCTTGGTTTATCTGCGAGACCCTCACATGCTATGTATACCTCAAATACTTATGTGTTGCATAGATCCATCAATACCCCCATTCCAAAAATTGGGCCATCATTCCCGACCAACCCTGCCATCACCTACATAGATATGGGTAAAGTTAGAGCTTATCTAATATCCACTAACCCTATTCTAGAGAAAATTAATAGCCCATCTAGGCATAGTCCTTCTCAATAAGAACTTGCCTACTCGTATCCTTCCAACTTCAAGTAGGTGTATACAAACCCTCTTTTTGAGGTATCATCTGCACCTTCCCATCACTTGTCTCTCCCACACTATTCATGTAGCCAAAACATTTCCATCCCATATTCCTATACCACCACCTATGGCAATCCATTGTATGAAGCACATGTCAATGTTGCTTCACAGATGCTAGTATCCATTTCATCCAATATTCCCCATTCACTTGCAATCCTTGTTGCAACCTATCCTCCACCTACCTCATCCATTTCCACCACACCTACACCATCCACCTCAAAAATTACCATATAGTAATCATGGCAACACCTCAATAAATTTCTCATGGGTTAGTAAGATGCTCATTCATGTCTCCAATTGAAAATACATGTGTTACATTTTAAGCCCCATTCTATTACAACCCAATCTACCTTCTTTACCTAAAATCCATCATGGGTATTGCAATCTTCTACGGTTTCCATCCCCATACCTCCATTAACCCACACCCATTCCATTCCCATAATTCAACACATTCACAGTCCCTAAACCTCATCTCCATTCAATCACCCACAATCATTCCCTCATCAAGCCCAACATCATCAAATGCAATCTAATCCATCAAGCCATCAATATCTCATCACACCCTAGCATTTCACCACTCCATCTCTACACAGTCACCAAGTAATTTAGGGCTTCCACATACCTAGGGAAGACCCTAAAATTTAGGTAATGCAACAACATATTGATAGCTTGATGCAACACACTCCTGGTATGATGAACCAGAAGCCTACCTTAAGGTAGTTAATAAATCAACCCATTCACTTTTTGTATCATCACCGCCATATCCAACAAATTTTACAATGCCAAAATTTGATAAATTCAAAGGGGTTGAGGACCCTAGAGATCATGTAAGCACATTTATTCACTCATGCTTCAGAATCCAATATCAAGATGCTTTAATGCTTAAAATATTTCCTCAGAAATTGGGAGGAGTTGCCTTATATTGGTATAACCATATGCCTCATCACATTATTTATACATTTGAATAGTTGGTAAACCATTTTGTAGAAATATTTTTCCTCAATGTTCATAATAAAATCATACGGTCTGACTTGTATAACCTTAAGCAATTCTACGATGAGTCAGTCTATGATTTTGGCAACCATTGGAGGGCAGTTATCACAAAACTGCCATTCTCCCTACCAATGGAAGATTTAACTCGAATGTTCACTAAGGGTTGCTTAAAACCCATCTCCTGGTTATTGCAATTGCAATAGTATAGATCATTCGAAGAAGCTCTTACCTAAGATAGCATAATCAAGGAAATAAAAATCCAAGAAGATGTGATAAATCCTAAGAAGAAAGAATTGTAGAACAAGGGCCAATCAAAAGGAAGTTATTCTAGCCAATATAAACTAAATCAATTGAATCAAGAGGTCATGATTCAACCAGTAATTGCTCAACAATGGCAATCAATGCAACAATAATCATGACAAATTCCATATCAAGTAGTTATCCCACCCAAAAAAAAATCATAACATATGCCAACTATGAATAATCATCAATATCGACAATCTGTTCAAAAAAATCACCATTACACACCCTTGTCTAAATCATATGCTTCCATATTTTGTAGGTTGTATGACATAAATTATCTTGCCTTGCCTGAGGTTAAACTAGATGATCCTACCAAGTGTAGCAAAAGCTATAGGAAGAATTTTTTTACCCTTATCATCAACATAATGGGTATGACATTAATATTTGCTATTAATTTTTTTTTTTTCTAAGCGAAAAACCCCTTATGGGGCTGCCTTGGTCTGAGAGACCACGAACAGGGGGTTCTACACCATCAAAGTCACCCGGGAGTCACAACCGACCCTACCCACACCAACATTATCAATTGGATTTTGGATACCCAATTCATCTTTTTGGTAAGGTGGAGATTTGAACTTGGGACCTCCCTTGGAGGATTGCCCTCTCCTCTCCAACTCACCTACAACACCTGGGTTCAGTTGCTATCAATTTAAATATATAGTGCAAGACCTAATTGATTTAGGGGCCATCGAGTTTTATAGTATCTTGGCTCATCAAAATTAGAACCTTGTCATTTATCAAAAACCACTTCCTCATCATGAGGAAGTGCAACCAACAATCAAAGGATCAAACATCAAGATTCCTCCTAAACATCAAGGGTTCACCAAGAATGGTTTAAGGACTCGCTCCAAGTCCTCAGGATATTTCAGGAATGTTTGATGTATTCAGTTTTAAGAAAAACACCTAAGTTTGGTCTTTCTAGTTCTAAACTAGGAAAGATAAATGACAATGCAAAAAATAGAGTACAATAGCTGAAAGTAGAATGCAAGCATACAAGAGCTAGCCTAATATGATTCTTTTCTTTGAATGCTCACTAACCTAGGGTTTATTCCAGAAAACCTTTAAAGCAAATGCAAAGGATGAATGCACAATATTAACCCTAGATGCAAACTAAATGCTTTTCACTTTCAGATGCCTAAGAATCAAATATTAAAATCAGATCCACAATTAAGGCAATAAATAGAGCACTTATCTAGATCGGTGGTTGATCCTAGCTTTCTTGCCTCTTGTCCAATGATATCAAAATACCTGTTCCTGCAAGATAATTCTAAAGACACTAAAGAAATGTGATCAGCGTTAGGGGGCCTACTTAGGCCATTGTACAGAAGTCCTTGAAGGCGCAGCAGTCAAGCCCCCTAGGTCCTTTTAGATGACCTTTTAAAGCAAAAGCAAAAATTGACCTTTGGATGATTAATCATAAAAAAAAATGCAGTAATAGAAAATAGAAAACAGAATGCAGCAGTATGACCTAAATGCAAAATGGAATGCAATAGTGAAAGCAGAATCTTGAAATTGCCCTCGGTGTGCTCTCGAGCAAAGTCGTGCCTCATCTGGAGTGGGCGTGATAACACAGCAGCAAAGTCGTGCACCCTTCCTGGATGGGGTGCGATCTCACTTTTGTAGACTGGTTTGCCCTAATATGGGCAAGCGAAGTCATACCTCACTAATGTCGAGTATGATATCACTACAGATTAATGAAAAATAAAAAGTGAATGCAGGAAGTGAAATAAATGCTAGAAACTAAGTAATCAAACCCTGATGGACGTCGCAGAAGTAGGCAGAGAAAATTGAAGTATCCAAGTGGGCACTCTATCTCTCCGAACCACACCACGAATCCACCAAGTCCAACAACAATCCAATCCAATCCATGCAATAGAAGATCAAATCCAAAATTCACACTTTGGGGTTAGCTTGCAGTAGAAAAAGCAAAGGAAGAAGAATGAGCTATCATAAAAATTTTGAGCTTAATCAATAATCAAAATTTCGCATTAAGATCGCATATAACTTGCATATATTTTTCTTCTTTTTATTAAGCAAGAACATCCTTCCTTTTATAGATGAAATCGAAGGGAAAAAGGTGGGCAAAATAAACCCAAAGACGATGCCAAAACACGTTGGGAGGGTTTAGACCTAGGTTTAAGCGGGCCAAAAGAATAAAAATAAGAATTAAATTAAAATTGGTGAAGTCGTGCCCCATGATGATGGAGCGCGAGATCACTCCGACGAAGTCGTACCTAGCCATGACGGAGCACGATTTTACCAAAGGCACTAAAACAAGCAAGGTTGAGGGAGGAGAGGCCTATCCTTGCCTTAGGCAAGGGTTAGGGACCTCTTAGGGGTTCTAAGGAAGATTACCCACTGAAAGTGGGTCAATTTTTTGTGTCTACATTTTCCCCCTCTTTGATGCATTTAAGGCCAAGTAAATGCATCAAAGAAATATGTAGACTCCTATGGGCAAGAACACACACAAGAAGGCAACAAACTCAAAGAAGGGGTGGCCAGGTTTTGGGCAAAAGGGGTAGTGCAAAAAGGGGTATCACAAAGGACATCCTAGAATTTTGCACACAAAACGAGGTATTACTTCCACTAATACCTCTATGGCTAGGGTACCCCCTCGAGTTTTGAAAGGAAAGGAATATCCTTAAGAAACTTGAAAAAGGTAAAGAGAAAGAAAGCAAAAGGTAAACACATAGAAAAACAAAACAAAGTGAAACAAAGCAAAAGTTACTAGGTACAACATGAATCTAATGCAACTAGCATGAAATGCATGGAAGAAAAGGAGGGAAAGAAGGGAGGGGAAGAAAGAGGAAGAAGAGTGGAAACAAAAAACTATGAAGTGGAAAAAGAAGAAGAAGACAAAGATAAAACTCCAAAGGTCAACCATCTAAAATCGAGAAGGAAGCTAGATCAGAACCCTGACTAGAGGGTGTTATGCTCAAAATATGGTCCATGTATGGAGTGAAGAACCCGCTATGGGTGTAGTACTCACTAAATATGGACCAATAAGTGAAGTGTATAGTGTAACCCGCTATGGGTGGTTGCTCACCAGTAACTATTATGGGGCGATTACCCGCTAGGATGTATTCGTGTATGACACGAGGCCTCTTATGCAGGGGGGGGGGGGGGGGGTAATGTATATGTCAGTACTACCTAAAAAAGATGTATGCGTATGTATGTATGGACCAACTAATATGAGCATAACATGATGTGAGTGTGTGCATGTGCTAGAAGAAATAAGAGGAAGAAAATGAGGAGCAAAGAATTGTACGTGTGTACCCCTAGCTTGAAGTTTCAACTAGTGAAAATTCAAGAGGGAGGAAGTGTGTAATCAAAGAAGAGAAGAATGTATATCCTTATCTAAACAAAGAAGACAAAGGAGAAATAAGAATCATGCAAAAATACAAGGACATACCAAAAGAGGATTGCATTCCTTGACTTGGAGGAGGAATTATGATCATTGTAAAACTTTCAAAGTCAAGGAATACAAGAAGAAGAGAGAAGAGAAGAAAGAGAAAAGGAAGCAAAAAGAGAAGAAGGGATGAAAATGCATGGGCCCTAGGTTGGGGCTTCGCTAGGCATCAGAACCCTAGTGAAAGTGCAATGCATGTGAGCTATGACCTAACTAGGTATCATCACATGCCATTATTGTGAATCCCTAGAAGCTATATGAACAAGCAGTCATGAGCAAGCAAGGATGCAATATATGACAAGAAATATGCAAGAATAGAATGATAGGAAATCATGCATAATATGATAGACAAGCGTGTAGAATATGTCAAGCAAACATGCAACATGATCTAACTAAATGCATATGCAATATGAAAAATGGGTCAAGCATAATATCTTTTTAAATGCATTATATTCATTGGTTCTTTAAGTTCTTTACCATCCATAGAAGCCAAATTATAAGCACCTAAACCAAACTTAGCTATTATGACAAAGGGCCCCAACCAATTGGGCTGAAACTTACCTCGAAGATCAACATGAGCATTAGTGTTCTTTTGGTTTTCTTTGAGGACAAGGTCCCCAACCTCAAAAGAATGGTTGCAAAATTTCTTAGAGTAAGATCATCAGAGCCTATCCTGATAGGCTTGCAAATTCTCTAAGGCATGAATACGCTTCTCATCCAACAACTCCAATTGGTGCAAATGGTTCACATGATACTCATCGTTGACCTCAACATCTTGCAACAAGATGCACAAAGAAGGAACTTCTAGCTCAAAAGGAAACACTACCTCAGACCCATATACCAAGACATATGGTGAGGCCCCTATGGGAGTACGCATGCTAGTACGATAGGCCCACAAGGTAGGATAAAGTTGTGCATGCCAATCATGATCGGTCTTACTAACCAACTTCTTCAAAATCCTGATCAAGGATTTATTGGATGCTTCGGCTTACCCATTACCTTGAGGGTAATAAGGGGTTGACCATCTATGCTGAATCTTGTACTTAGCACAAAGAGTACGGATATCCTTGTTCTTGAAAGGAGTGCCATTATCAAAAATAATCATCGAAGGAATCCCAAACCTACAAAGAATCTGGTTGAAGATGAACTTAGAAACCTGAGTCCCAGTCACCATAGCCAGAGGCATGGCTTCAACCCATTTAGTGAAATACTCAGTCATAGTAATGATAAACTTGTGACCATCAGATGACACTGGGTTAACCTTCCTGATAATGTCCAATCCCCACATGGAGAATGGCCAAGGGGAAGATATTACCTGAAGGTCTTGAGAAGGAGCATGAATAAGATGATCATGGCGTTGACACTTGTCGCAGCATCGAACATAATCACATGCATATTTCTCCATGGAAGGCCAATAATACCCCATCCGAAGGAGCTTTTTGGCAATAGCATTACCGCTAAAATGGCCTCCGCATGAACCTTCATGAGCATCACTAAGAGCAATTTAGGCTTCATCAGAGTTAAGGTATCATAAGAGGATACCTTCAAAAGAACGTTGATATAAAGTATTGCCAATTATAATGAATCGACATGCTCTTTTGCGCAATAGCTTACATTGATTATGATCTAAACCATCAGGCATCGAGCCATATTTAAGAAAATTAAATATGTCATTATACCATGGTTCATATGGGGAATCTTCGATGGTAAAACACTCTAGGGGATCCAAACAAGAACTCAAAGATGTAGGTTCCTAGAGTTGCCAAATGATAATCGAAGCTTGATCATATTCTAACTCCAAAGGGAACAAGGATGTAGTAGTAACCATGGCATCCACATGGTGATTTGAGGATCTAGGGATAGACTCTATGGTTACCTACTCAAAAGAAGATAACAACTTGGTAACAATATCCTTATAGGGTTTAAGCTTATCATCTTAAGTTTGATAAACATCATTGATCTGATTAACCACAAGTTGAGAGTCATCAAAGATCGAAAGGACCTTAACCTACAAAGCTAAGGCTACTCTAAGACCAAGGATCAAAGCTTCATATTCTATAGTGTTATTTGTGCAAGAAAAATGAAGTTTGAAGGACAAAGGGATGAGTTATTTTTGTGGTGTAACTAGAATGACTCTAGCTCCAGCACCCTTCATGCATCGGGCTCCATCAAAAAACAAAGTCCAAGACTCGGACTCTTCAATTTCAACATTGAAGCACTCATCGAGGAACTCAACAACTATAGGATGGGTAGCTTCTAGGGGAGTGGAGGCTAACTGATCAGCAATCACCTAACCCTTGATAGCCTTCTGACCTATGAAAGTTAGATCAAACTCACTAAGGGCCAACACCCACTTAGCAACTCGACCTGAAAGGTGGGGCTTAGACATCAAATAGCGCAAAGGATCAAACTTTGCAATCACCAATATCTTATGGCTGAGCATGTAGTGTCTTAACTTCTGGGAAGCAAACACTACGACAAGGCAAAGCTTCTCTAAGGGAGTGTACCTAGTTTCATAGCTGACCAAAGTTCTACTAATATAGTAGATAGCTCTCTCTTTATTTTCATCATCATGTTGAGCCAACATGGCTCCCAAAGCATGAGTGGTGGCCGCTATGTAAAGCAACAAATGCCTACCAGGCATAGGAGGAACTAAAATAGGTGAGGAGGTGAGATACCTTTTGAGGTCATCAAAAGATTTTTGACACTCGAAATCCCACCAAAAAACTACATCCTTCTTAAGGAGCTGAAGGAAAGGCTGACACTTATCGGCTAACTGGGTGATGAACCGATGAATAGACTGCAACTTACCTTGCAGACTACGTAGCTCGATCAAGGTGTGAGGAGGAGGTATATCAATGATAGTTGCCACCTTAGTAGGGTCCACTTCAATGCCTCGCCTAGACACTATGAAGCCTAACAACTTGCTAGATGTGACTCTGAACACACACTTAGCGGGTTTAAGATGAACTCTGTATTGTCGAAGCCTTTCAAAGATTCATCTTAAGTCATGGACATGATCCTTTCATTCTAAGGAATGAGCCAAAAGGTCATCCACATAGTCCTGGAGAATATCATGCATCATGTCATGGAAAATATAAGTCATGGCCCATTGATAGGTAGCTCCTGCATTCTTAAGGCCAAAAGGCATGACCTTCTAGCAGAAGGTACCCCAGGGAGTAGTGAATGTTGTCTTGGCTTGATCTTCAAGAGCAATCATAATCTGATTGTAACCTGAGAAACCATCCATAAGTGAAAGCATTCCACATTTGGTAGTGAAATCTACAATCTGGTCTATGTTGGGCAAGGGAAAATCATCCTTGGGACATGCTAAGTTAATGTCCCAAAAGTTGGTACATACTCTAATTGTTCCTTCTTTCTTAGCTATAGGAACGATATTAGAAATCCAATCAGAATAGTCGATGGCTTTTATAAAACCGACATCAAGGAGTTTTTGGAGCTCCTCCTTGACTGAAAGGGTGACCTTCGGATGCATCTTTCGAAGCTTCTGCTTAATAGGCTTAGCATTAGGCTTAACTACCAAATGATGCATGACAAGGGAGGGATCAAGCCCTGGCATGTCAGCATATGACCAAGCAAAAATATCCTGATATTCTTTCAATAAATTGGTCAATTGCTCCTGCTCGTCCATGGTCAAGGCTTTGCCTAACTTAAGGATTCTAGGGGCTTCCTCAGAACCTATGTTCACATCTATGGTCTCCTCAATAAGAATGGATAAATCATCCTCAAGAGGAGGTGGGGCAGGAATCACTCCTAATTTCTCAAGGTCCTCGAGAGACATAGAACCAAAGTCCACTTGAGAACTAGAAGACTCAACCTACGCTGCGCAAGGGACAGACCCATCAAAGCAGATGTCATTCTGAGAAAAATCCTCATCTATAACATACAACTCTAGGGTTAAGACCTTAGGAGAGGGTGGACCCTCATCCTTAACACTCCATTCTAAACCTTGATGAGATTCATCAAAGAGAAGATCTAAACAAGAAGAGTCATCTTGATCCTGTGATGAAACATTTGTAGAGAAATTTTTAGAGGAAGATTGTGATGAATTGATTTGGGCTAGATCTTCTAGTGAGAAAAATTCAAATGGATGAGGATCTCCCATGATAGAAATGATTTGGTTTTCAAATTCAAATTTTACACATTGGTGAAAAGTAGAAGGGATGACCTTCATTGCATGAATCCAAGGTCATCCAAGAAGAAGATTAAAAGATGCAGGACAAGACACCACATAAAATATTATTTTCAAAATTTTGGGTCCAACCCTAAGAGGGAGTAATATAGTGCCACAAGCTTCTTGAGAATCATTGCTGAAAGTTCTAATGATGTCACTGGATGCAATCAAATATTCCTTCTTCAATCCAAATTTTTGAAAGAAATGATGTGTACAAACATTAAGTGAAGAACCATTATCAATCATAACCCTTTTGATGAGAGTGTCCCCAATGTAAGCAGTGATGTATAGAGAAGAATCTTCCTGTACTCCTAAGGAAGCCATATCATTATCTAAAAATGTTAGATGAGGCTTCTAGAGGGAACTTATAACCTTTGTCATATCACTAGGAGAAATATCTGGAGGTACTGGCTGTTGCTTCAAAACATTTATCATAGCTTCTTTATGGGCTTGAGAATTCTGTAGAAGTTCTAAGAGTGGAATCTTCATTGAATCATCCATATTTTGTACAAGTTTTCCTGGAGTAGCTGTTATCATTCCAACCATGTTGTTATCATACTGATGTGGTACATTTTTATAGGACACTTGGTTGGTTTATCTTGTTCTATTCTGATTCTGTTGGTTGTTGGAAGATTGAAAACTACTAGTGTCAATGCGACCAACATCGATTAAATCTTGAACCACATGTTTCAACCTTTTACAAGAATTAGTCCAATGTCCCTCTACTCTATGATATGCACAATGTTGATCTACTTTATACCAATGAGTTGTAGTATCTGGTTGTCTTATGGGAGGTAATTCAATTGCCTTAGCATCCAATAGTTGTTTCAAAACTGCTTCCATAGGCATATTAAGTCTTGTGAAATTCCTTTGAGGAGGTTTCTGAAGTACAATATTTTGTAGGTTGTTAGTGACATTGTTAACAGGCCTAGTATCACTGTCACCTCCCATATGCTTATTCTTATGTTGAGACTTAACTGACTTATCTTCTTTAACCTTAAGTTGACCTCTTCTAATGAGAGCTTGTTCCACTTTTCTTGCTAATTCGATTGCTTGATCTAGAGATGTGACAGTAGTAGTTTCTAGAGCATAAGATAATTGTTCTTGTAAATTACCAATGAATATATCAAGCATATATTTCTGAGACACAGGTTGTCTTAATCGGCCAACTAAACTTCTCCAACGAGCTAAAAATTCTGAAAAGCTTTCTTCTTTACTTTGTTTTAAATCATATAGATCTCTCATAGTCACTTCCTTTTCAATGTAAGCACTAAACTGATGAACAAACATCTCTGCAGTCTTCTCAAAACTCTTCAAAGAATAGTTGGGCAACCGATAATACCACTCTAATGCCACTCCAGCAAGACTCTTTGGAAATATTTTCAATAAGAGCATATCATCATAAACAAGATCATGACAAGCTATCCTGAATCCTCTTAAATGCTCTATTGGATCTTCAATCCCTTTATAGATTGACAATATTGGCATAGAAAAATGCTTAGGATAAGGTCTAGCAGCAACAATAGGATCCAATGGCTGACTACACATTTCTTTATAGTTGTATGTAAACCCTGAAGGCTGAATCATATCCATCCTTGAAACCAACTGATTCACTATACTTGCCAAATTCTGCATTTTTGGATTACTATGTATGTTTCCCATATTCCCTTGACTTAGGTTGGACATGTGAAGGTTGTTGTTATATGTGGTGCCTTGTGAGAATGGAAGATTAACTTGTGGTGGAATAGAGGAAATAGTGTTGACATTAGAAGATGAAGGAGGAAATTGAAAATAATTTTGGGTGCCATTACTAGTTGGAGGAGTTGGTGGATTCCATCCAATGTTGGTGGTCACAGTAGTGGCATAAGTAGGTTGACAGGTTTGATTACCATGATTCAAAGGTTCACTCAAAGGATTTTCTTGAGGTGGGATATCCTTTTCAAGTAATGCTTCTTCCTCTAAGGCCATATCCAAAGCATGTCTATGGTACTTATAGAAAGTCCATATATGATCAAAATATTTAAAGATAATATTCCCATTGGAATCTTGGATAGGATCAAGATGATTATCAACCTCTTCTTCTAGGTTATGATTTTCTCTATCAATCTGATCATTCTCATGAAAAATCTCATCAAACCTAAGAAGTCTTCGTCCTTCCCCAAGGTCATAAGCCATTGAGAAAAAGGAGTAAGACAAGGAGGAGAACTAAGACCAAAAGGAACCTATGCACTTATACGCAAATGAATTATCTTTTTAAATATTTGGCACACAATTTAATGATCTTGCTTATTGTTTGAAAGAAAAGGAGGTGTTCACGTCGGGTTCACCAAATATGTAGAGGGGGAAAACTGCCCTACCACGTACAATTCCCAAACAAAAGGTTGGATCCGCAAGGAGAGAACCTTTTGTGGGGTGAACCACGGGGGTATGTTGTGCTCTACACTCGGTGCTAGGGGGATGGGTTCACCAGGAATGGTTTAAGGACTCGCTCCAAGTCCTCAGGATATTCAGGAATGTTTGATGTATTCAGTTTTAAGAAAAACACCTAAGTTTGGTCTTTCTAGTTCTAAACTAGGAAAGATAAATGACAATGCAGAAAATAGAGTAAACAGTAGAAAGTAGAATGCAAGCATACAAGAGCTAGCCTAATATGATTCTTTTTTTTGAATGCTCACTAACCTAGGGTTTATTCCAAAAAACCTTTAAAGAAAATGCAAAGGATGAATGCACAATATTAACCCTAGATGCAAACTAAATGCTTTTCACTTTCAGATGCCTAAGAATCAAATATTAAAATCAGATCCACAATTAAGGCAATAAATAGAGCACTTATCTAGACCGGTGGTTGATCCTAGCTTTCTTGCCTCTTGTCCAATGATATCAAAATACCTGTTCCTACAAGATAATTCTAAAGACACTAAAGAAATGTGATCAGCATTAGGGGGCCTACTTAGGCCACTATACAAAAGTCCTTGAAGGTGCAACAGTCAAGCCCCCTAGGTCCTTTTAGATGACCTTTTAAAGCAAAAGTGAAAATTGACCTTTGGATGATTAATCATAAAACAAAAATGCAGTAACAGAAAATAGAAAATAGAATGCAGTAGTATGACCTAAATGCAAAATGGAATGCAATAGTGAAAGTAGAATCTTGAAATTACCCTCGGTGTGCTCTCGGGAAAAGTCATGCCTCACCTAGAGCAGGCATGATAACGCAGTAGCAAAGTCATGCCCTGCCTAGACGGGGCATGATCTCGCTTCTATGGACTGGTTTGCCCTAATCTGGGCAAGCGAAGTCATGCCTCGCTAATTCTGGGTGTGATATCACTATAGATTAATGAAAAATAAAAAGTGAATGCAGGAAGTGAAATAAATGCCAGAAACTAAGTAATCAAACCCTGATGGACGTCATAGAAGTAGGCAGAGAAAATTGAAGTATCCAAGTGGGCACTCTATCTCTTCGAACCACACCACGAATCCACCAAGTCCAACAACAATCCAATCCAATCCATGCAATAGAAGATCAAATCCAAAATTCACACTTTGGGGTTAGCTTGTAGTAGAAAAAGCAAAGGAAGAAGAATGAGCTATCATAAAAATTTTGAGCTTAATCAATAATCAGAATTTCGCATTAAGATCGCATATAACTTGCATATATTTTTCTATCTTTATTAAGCAAGAACATCCTTCCTTTTATAGATGAAATCGAAGGGAAAAAGGTGGGCAAAATAAACCCAAAGCCGATGCCAAAACACGCTGGGAGGGTTTAGACCTAGGTTTAAGCGGGCCAAAAGAATAAAAATAAGAATTAAATTAAAACTAGTGAAGTCGTGCCCCGTGATGATGGAGCGCGAGATCGCTCCGATGAAGTCGCGCCCGGCCATGACGGAGCGTGATTTCACCAAAGGCACTAAAACAAGCAAGGCTGAGGGAGGAGAGGCCTATCCTTGCCTTAGGCAAGGGTTAGGGACCTCTTAGGGGTTCTAAGGAAGATTACCCACTGAAAGTGGGTCAATTTTCTGTGTCTACACCATGTGCAACAATACCAAGGTTTTATGGGTGCTATTCATGTAGTCACTCAAGGCCAACAATGCACCAATCAATAGAATGCACAACAACATACTGTCCAATCTCCTATAGCACCTCAGGCAAGTGTGTCTCCTCAACCTACCAATTCATCATCATCCATGTAATTCTTCACCAATTCTCCCCAACCAATTCATATTCCAAGTCGTCCATCTCCACCCACTCATATTTCCAGTCATCCACAAAGGCAAATCATCTCTCTGAGTAGCCAACTAACCACTAGCCTTAAAATGGCTTCAGCCAAACTATCTATTTATGATCTAATACAACAATCTCCCCCACATCACAAGGCATTAATGGAGATTCTAAAATCCATTGAAATCCAATCTCAGGATACTAATGCCTTTAGAAATTTTGTGTGGAATATCCGAACATGTGTGAAGTCTTCCATTACATTTTATGATTTTGAAATCAAATCAATATTGTCAAAATTGATGGACCCTCCATTACACATTATGGCTTAAATTGATAGGAAGCCATTCAAATGAGTTTTTATTGATATCGACTCCTCCATAAATATCATCACCACCTTTGCTCTTCAACATCTTGATCTTCCACCATCTCATATAATCAAATCCACCTTCACCTTGAAAGCATTCAATGATGCTCTCTGTTCCATAGTTGGCACTGTTGTTTTACCCATCAAAGTGGGGGTAAAAATGTTGCATACAATGTTCCACATCTTGGAAGGATCCATGGCATACAATGTACTCCTTGGATGCCCCTGGATTAGGGAAATGAGATGTGTCCCCTCTATACTCCATCAATATCTAAAATATGTACATGAGGGACAAATTCATTGCATACCAGTGGACTTCGAACCATTTAAGTATTGCAATTTCATCTTAAATCCCTATGAATCCACTCTTCCATCCATTTATCTTTTCTTGACCCCATCAACCACATCATCCACCACACCATCCATCTCTTAATATAAAGCTCATATTTCTAAGGAGCTACCCATCACTACCCCACAACAAGCTTCCACCTTCATGACCCCATCCTCATCACCATCGACTGCATGTACATGTTGTCGAGTCCAATCCACATTTTCCACATCATCAACATCAACATCCCCCATAATTATTCCCTCCACATCATCACCCATTCATCAAACACCTCAGCCAAATCCACCTTCATCCACATTATCAGAGCCACAAGCCAATCATGAGCCTTCCACATCCACCTCCACATCATCCCAAGTTATGGGCCATCTCACTAGCCTGACATTGGTGAATACATGGTCCAAGATATTATTGTTACACCGCTTAGCATCCAAACCACTAGGTATTATGTTCACCCATGTGACCCACCCTTATCCATAGGAGCGGTCTAACAACATAAAATTTATGAATGGGGGGATTGATTCATTATCCAATCCATCTTCCCTAGATGAAACCAAACAACCAAACCTTGCCAATATACATCACATGTCGGGTTTTCCATATCGATACTTTCATCAAGTCAATTTGCAATGATATGGCCTAGGACGACATGAATAGGGAATGCATGAGATCATCAATATTTTATATCAAGAATTGCATGACCATTTAGGTTTAGGCTATCACTCCCATTCTTCCACTTCTTTTGAAAAAGCTTTTCAAAATCTCCATTTAAATTTAGAAGAAGAAACCCATCACACCAATGACTTTGAGGAGGAAATATATGAAGAATACGATGTTATATCAATAGCTTCTAATGAATCTGATGAGGAATCAACACCCATCACTCCATTCACTAAACAGGATGAGTATTACCTCATAATGTTCTCCATCCATCAACCCATATTTTATTTTCTCCTCCCTAGAAAGTGAGCTGAACCAACCGATGAACCACCTCCACTTCATTGATCCCCCTCACTAGACAATTTTGTAATATATGTACATAAAAAATTAAAAAAACACATAAAAATTAAAAAAAATCATCATTGCATTGCATATGCATGGCTTTTTTTCTGTTGCATTTATATGTGTTGCTCATTTTTGTTTAGGTTCCCAAAGTTCTTGCATATTCTCTAGAATATGGGATCTATATATCCTTCACATTGCCAGCCACCAGTTTCCCCTTTAAGTTAACATGAATTCTATTGACTTATTCACCCCACTCCATAATCCATATGATTTGGCAAAGCCAATTCCAACTAACATGAGTCTTGTTGATATGGACCATATTTTCTCGCCTCCATCCTTTTCTAAATTCATCCTTTCAAAGGAATTGTTAAGAGCTTCAGCCAACTACATTCCTTCATCGTCTCCACCTTCACCTTCACCTTCACCTTCACCTTTAGATCCTGAGTTTTTCTAGGTAGACATGGAAGAGATTGTGTCAGAAGAGTTTGATAACGTCATAGATGACATTCATCTAATCCCAATGCCCCATAAAATTGAGGAAGGATCTCATATGTCCATTGAAGATACCATCGATGTGAAACTTAGATCAGACGTAGACAATCCTAAAATTATCAAACTTGAAAAAAGTTTATCCGCAGATGAACAAGAACAATTAATTGCTATCCTCAAGAAGAAGGGCATTTTTGCATGGTCTGACATATACATGCCTGATCTTGAACCTAACTTGGTTATCCATAATCTCACCTTGCACCCTGATGCTAAGTCAATCAAACAAAAATTGAGAAATATGCATCCTACCATTGCCCTCATGGTCAAAGAAGAGCTTCAAAAGCTTTAATATGTGAGTTTTATTCAACCCCTTGATTATCCTAAGTGGCTTTCAAACATGGTACCCATTCGTAAACCTAACAAGGCGATACGCATTTGCACTAACTTTTGAGACGTTAAAAAAGCATGTCCTAAGGTTGAATTTCCTCTACCAAACATCGATACTCTTGTTGAAAGTTGTGCTAGCCATGAAATGCTTTCTCTAATGGACTATTTTTCAAGATACAACCAGATTCGAATCAATCCTGATGACCAACACAAAATAGCATTCACTACACCTTGGGAACTTTCAAAAACAAGGATGTTTGAGCACTTTATAAGAAATATAATATCTAATATAGTTTCTCGATTCCTTAATACCCACAGACTGAATATTATAACATAAAACACAGATAAAAAATGAAGCAGATTCCAAAACTGGAAAACACAGTAAAAACGAAGCAGACCTGAACTGTGTTTACACAGGAAAAATGAAGCAATTTTTGGAAGACGAAATGAAGGCCTTCCACTTATCAGAATCACGTGAAATTTATACATCTTAGAGAGCTAAGTAATTTCAATAAACTATCCAAAAATTAGTGGAAAAGGATTTGTAAATCAAAAGTTATAGCCTCTCAAAGTAGGCTGCTAACCACTTTTTCCAGAAACAGGACTGCACAGAAAATATCAAGACTGGAGCTTCGTTTTTCATTTTTCACTATTCCATTCAACTTCTCCTCTCTAAAAAATGTTACCATAATATGTTTTTACACTATTCTCCCTAATACAAAGATTCTAAAGTTGTTATAAGAAGTGTAACAGTCTATAGCTGTTACAAACTGAAATCTTCCTACAGTTACATATTCTTTTATTCTACAGTTACAAAATAGGGGACATATTTGTTTTGCTTCATTTTTGCTGACTTGGAAATGCCACATGGTCAGCATCATATTCCAACATTCTCCCCCTTGATGTTGAGAGGGCCAACAATCAGGTCTCTCAGCATCAAAAACTGAGTCTTTGCAACTGGTTTTGTGAATATGTCTGCAATTTGGTCTTTGGTGTTACAATAGCTCAGTTTGATCATCTTCTTCTCCACCACATCCCTGATGAAATGGTACTTGATGTCAAAGTGTTTTGACCGGACATGGTGGACAGGATTTTGTGCCAACTTAATGGCACTTGTGTTGTCACAAAAAAGTGTAGTAGGAGTTCCTTGCTTCTCCCCAATCTCTCCAAGAACTTTCCTAAGCCACAAGGCTTGTGCACTTGCTGATGTGAGTGCAATGTATTCAGCTTCTATAGAAGACAATGCAATAGTAGCTTATTTTTTGGAACTCCAAGTAATCAATCCTGAACCAAGGGAGAAACAATTTCCACTAGTGGACTTTCGGTCATCAAGATTACTTCCCCAATCACTATCACTGAAACCAATCAACTTCAAATTCTGAGATGAGGAGTAATGAATGCCAAAATCAATTGTGCCTTGCACATACCTCAGTATTCTCTTGGCTGCCTTCAAATGCAATGTAGAAGGATCAGCCATGTACCTTGAACAAAGTGATACTTGCATAACAAATATCAGGCCTAGTATTGCAAAGAAACATTAAACTCCCAACAATGCTTCTATATTCAGTTTTGTTTGCATGATCAGCCCCATCATCCAAACACAAAAGCTCTCCATGTGCAATTGGAGTAGCTACAGGCTTGCAATCAATCATACCAAACTTCTTCAACATGTCCTTTGCATACTTTGTTTGACAAAGAAAAATCTCATTACTAGTTTGATGTACTTCCATGCCTAGAAAGTAACTCATCAAACCAAGATCAGTCATATCAAATTCTCTTTTCATGTCCTCCTTAAAATCATCATTCATTGAAGGACTACTTCCCATAAACAACAAATCATCAACATACAAGCACACAATGAGAATGTCATTACCTTGTGTCTTGTAGTACAATGTAGGCTCACTCTTGCTTCTTTGAAAGCCACACCTTTGGAAGTATTCATGAATTCTTTGGTACCAAGCTCTTGGAGCTTGCTTCAACCCATACAAAGCCTTCTTCAATCTATAGACCTGATCTTCTTTGCCATGGACCTGAAAACCTTGAGGTTGTGTCACATACACCTCTTCATCAAGATACCCATTGAGGAAAGCACTTTTTACATCCATGTGGTGCACACTCCAGCCTTTGTGAGCAGCCAAAGAGAGCACCATTCTCACTGTCTCTTGCCTTGCTACGGGAGCAAAAGTCTCCTCATAGTCTATGCCAAAATTTTGTGTAAAGCCTTTGGCAACCAATCTAGCCTTGTATCTCTCAATGGAACCATCACTGTGCCTTTTGATCTTGTAGACCCATTTGCAGCCAACACATTTTCTATCTTTGGGCAGTTCACACAATTCCCAAGTGTCATTATTTTCAATAGAATGCATTTCTTCATTCATTGCCTTCATCCACAACTTGTTAGAAGCAGCATGTTCATAACAAGAAGGTTCAAAATCATCAACAACTTTTGAAACAAGAGCATAATTAACAATATCACCTTTGGGGTCTCCATTGTCTTCATCTCCATACAAGTGCAAATTCTCAAGCCTTTGCAAGACTTGGTTCATTTCTTGATGTTGGCCTCTTGTCAATCTTCTATTGAAGTTGGTGTCAATGATTTGAGATGGTGGATGATCCTTCAACAATCTCTTTCCCTTCACATTTGCAGCTGGTGATGGAGGTGCGAAAAAGCTTGTAGGAACTTCTTCTTGGCTTGCTCTTGGACTTGAAGATGAACTTGTGGATCCCATGTGAGATGGTGACCCAAAATAAGTGCTTCTGTACAAAGAATTATTAGTAGAAACATGGCTGGGCTGAACACTTGCTTGGCTACTTGGAACAATCTCTTCAAACACATCATCATCAACACACAATTTTTGAGACTTCCAATTTCCCCCTTCATCAAAAATTGCATCTCTAGATACAACAATTTTTCTAGAATGAGGATTAAAGAATCTATAGGCCTTAGATTGCTCACTATAACCAATGAAAATCATCTTCTCACTCTTAGCATCAAGATTTTTCTCTTCTCATCATTCACATGCACAAAAGCAACACTCCCAAAAACTCTAAAGTGTTGTACATTTGGCTTCTTTCCAAACCAACATTCATAAGGAGTACTATGCTCTAGACTCCTAGTAGGACTTCTATTAAGAATATAATTAGCAGTCCTAGTTGCTTCAGCCCAATAAAATGAACTCAAACCTTTAGTTTGCATCATACATCTTGTCATCTCCACCAAAGTCCTATTCTTTCTTTCAGCCACCCCATTTTGTTGAGGTGTGTAGGGGCTGGTCTTTTGCCTCTTGATGCCAAACTCCCTACAAAACTCTTCAAATTCATTAGAACAAAATTCACCTCCTCTATCACTCCTCAAACATTTGATGGTATGCCCACTTTCATTCTCAACAAGTGCTTTAAAATATTTGAAGCAAACAAAAGCCTCATCTTTATGCTTAAGGAAATAAACCCAACAATATCTTGAAAAATCATCAATGAAAGTGAGAAAATAGGAAGCTTTACCAATACTTTGAGTTGGCATTGGTCCACAAATGTCACTATGAACCAGCTGAAGTGGATATTGGGCCCTCCATGCTTCACCTTTGGGAAATAGCCCCCTTGTTTGTTTACCAAGAGCGCACCCCTCACAAATCTCCTTGGTGTCTTCTACTTTTGGCAAACCATACACAAGTGGTGAAAGCATCCTCAAACTATGAAAATTCAAATGCCCAAATCTCAAATGCCATAGCCTCCTTTTATCTTCAATACCCACACAAGCAAGTTCTCCCCCTTGCTCAACAAACCTCAATGGAAACAATTTGTTCTTAGTCATCTGCACTTTTGTGATCAGCCTTCTATTCTTATCATAAATCTTGCACATTTTATCCTCAAAAACCAATTTGTAATATTTTTCTAACATTTGCCCAATGCTCATCAAAGAATGCTTCAAATCAGGTGCATAATAAATATCTTTTACCTTCAATTTACCTCTTTTTGTAGGAACCTCCATGTCCCCTTTTGCAACCACCTCCAAGCTCTTCTCATCTCCAAGCTTGATACTTGAATGATAAGAATGGTCAAGAGAAGAAAACAACTCCTTCTTGCCAGTCATGTGGTTTGTGCACCCACTATCAAGGATCCATGTCTCATTGGTGAAACTTTTTGGTCTATCATAGGAGAGAAATGCTTGCTCTTCATGGAGCGCTCCATCTTCATTTGAGTAGAACAATGTCTCATCTTCAAAGAAGTCTTCCTCTCCATAATTTGTTGATCTATTAGAGGATTGTTTCAGCCTACAATCCTTCTCAAAATGGCCATATTTGTTACAATGATAACATTGAACATTTCTCATGTCTCTACCTCTACCTCTTCCTCTTGCATTTGATCCTCCTCTTGAAGCATGGGCTTGATGATCACCTTCAGAATTCTGATCTCTGCCTCTTCCTCTACCAAAGGAGCCTCTTCTTCCTCCTCTTCCATTTATGCCTCTTCCTCTAGAGCCTCTTCCTTGTCCTCTTCCATGTGCATCATTTCCTTTGATAGAAAATGCTTGTTCTTCACTAGAACTAGCTTGCTTTTTCTTTTCTTCTCTCTTACAAATTCTTTCTTCATGAGATGTAAGAGTACCAATTAATTGGTCAAGGTCCATGGTGGAAAAATCCTTGGATTCTTCAAGCATAAGGGCAGCATTATCCCATTTCTCTATCAAAGTTCTGAGAACTTTCTTAATTACAACTGGTTTCTCCACATCTTCACCAAGAGTGGACATTTTATTTACCACTGCCTTTACTCTCACACAATAATCTCCTACATCTTCATTATCTTGCTTGCCAGAGGTTCTCAAATTCTCTTCTCAAGGTCTGAAGCTTGACCTCTTTCACTTTATCATTTCCTTGATAATTTTCTTTCAAGGCTTTCCAAGCCTCTTGTGCAGAAACACAATTTGCAATCCTTGGAAAAATGCTCTCAGAAAGAGCAGATTGCAAATGGTACAAAGCAAGACAATTCTTGCTCTCTTTCTCCCTCATATCTTTAGTTGCATCTGGTGTTAACACAGTCCAATCTGATGGTTCTGTGTAACCTTCATCAATAATGCTCCACAAATGTTTTCCTTTTAACAAAGTCCTCATTTTGATGCTCCAATATTCATAGTTTGATCCATCAAACTCTAGAATTGGAAGTGAGTTTGAGTTGCTTGCCATTACAACAATATGAACTGAAATCTCCAAGAAATTTTAAATTAAAACTTCAAGAACAACCCACAACCTTCAAACCCAACAACTCAATCTACCAAGCTCTGATACCAAATGAATATTATAACATAAAACACAGATAAAAAATGAAGCAGATTCCAAAACTGGAAAACATAGTAAAAATGAAGACAAAGCAGTTTTTGGAAGATGAAATGAAGGCCTTCCACTTATCAGAATCACATGAAATTTATACAGCTTAGAGAGCTAAGTAATTTCAATAAACTATCCAAAAATTAGTAGAAAAGGATTTGTAAATCAAAATTTATAGCCTCTCAAAGTAGGCTGCTAACCACTTTTTCCAGAAACAGGACTGCATAGAAAATATCAAGACTGGAGCTTCGTTTTTCGTTTTTCACTATTCCATTCAACTTCTCCTCTCTACAAAATGTTACAATAATATGTTTTTACACTATTCTACCCTAATACAAAGATTCTAAAGTTGTTATAAGAAGTGTAACAATCTATAGTTGTTACAAACTGAAATCTTCCTACAGTTACATATTCTTTTATTCTACAGTTACAAAATAGGGGACATATTTGTTTTGCTTCATTTTTGCTGACTTGGAAATGCCACATGGTCAGCATCATATTCCAACATAGACAAATGGACAAGCTGAGGCTACCAACAGGACTTAATTGCTATTCTCAAGAAATTAGTCAAAGAAAATCATCGAGATTGACATACTCAAATCCCCTTGGTATTATGGGCTTATCAAAAAAGCATCCACATATCTACTAGGGCAACACCATTTTCACTGGTCTATGGAGCCAAAGAAATTATATCTCTTGAGCTTGAGATCCCCTTATTACAAATTTCATTGCAGGAATTCATAGATGGCGATACTGCTAGACAAACACATTTTGACCAACTCACGCTTCTTTATGAAATGTGGGTCAATACTTTAGAGCATTTATGAATTTATGAGGACCATATAAAATGTGCTTAAAATACCAAATTTCATCTACATGAATTCCACATAGATCTTGTTCTTAAAGAAATCAATAAAACACCAATGCATTGTTGCACCTTCGTGATAAATTAATGGTTAATTGGCTAGGTCCATACATTGTCACTCAAAAAGTGGGTCAAGGAACTTATAGGCTTACTAGTATAGAGGGATATGAAGAGCTTAAACCACTTAACATCATCCACTTGAGAGCATTTTATGCTTAAATATGATTTATATATGTTTATATACATGGCTAATACACAAAAACAACATTATATTTCACAAATTACATTTTACACATTACATTTCATAAATTGCATTTCACACATTGCATTCACACACTCATTGTGCACTACCATCTTCACACATTTCATTCACCATATTAGGGGTTATTTGTTAATTTTAGACAATAATTGATCCAATAAATTCATGTTACCTTAATCAGGGGCACTCTCAAGTCATTATCCATTTCATTACACATTTCCATAAAGTCAAATTGTCATTTGCAAAACCACATTTACATTATACCTAGGTGTTTTTGATTACTCAGCCACTCCTAGTGTTTTAAGAAACCTCCAATACATGTCAATTTTTCTTTAAGGACCAAGACGTATTTTAACTAAAAAAATCTTGAGTTTTAGGAATTGACTCTAGCAATACTGAACCAAACACAATCACACATCTTAAAAACATCTTGTATCAAAGAGAGATAATACCATAAATGGGTTGAACCTCACAGCAAAAATGTCATCCTCACTTGTCTGATTATGCACGTAGTCCAAAAATAAAAAATAGTGGTTTTCACTACTACTCACATTATCAAATAAAAGAACTAGTATGGATAGGGTTACATTCTCATCACACCTTGGTTGAGAATCTGATTCTCCAAAGCTCTAATTATTTTACACATCACACACCACAGATCCTTGAGTTGTAAGGATAGAACTACATCTCCATCTATATGGTTAGGTAGTTTAAATACCCAAAGCTTAGAGATCAGATAATTGGACTATGGAGCTAACCTCCACTGAGACTATAGATGCTTGACTGGTAGTGGAGTAAACTCATGCATGGCAACACGTCTCTCTTGAAGAGATATATGGCTGCACATACAGACAAACTAGCTTTCTCATCTTCTTCATGATAGGTTTTCATCCCAATTTACTCAATATGGGTTAACGAACTCACTTGCACACACATTGGTTCTTGATTACCTTGAGTCACTACCATGCTCTTGATTGGTAACTGAACAATTCATTGCACACATATTTGGTCTTGGAGAAATTAGATAGAATTTAGTGAGTTTGTTTGATATCACTAGTATGTCTGAGTCTTTACAAAACAATCAGTTTTCCATATCAACATCCATATCATTACATGAGTTTTTCATTTCACATGCCATAATTTTGGTGCCCCTGATTAAACAACAATGCTATAAATGGTCAAGTAAATCTAAACTATGAATGATAATTATAGCATTAATTCATTTGAATTCATACACATTATCATTATATTATCATTCATCACACATATACACATGCATTCAAACAAAAGCATCCACACAAAAGCATAACACAAAATTAATATATATATATATTGCACGTACAATGAATTCTTGAAGACTATATATAAGGGAACACCAAGGCTCATATACAAAAATTTAATCTAAGCACTATATGCTACCCATAGACAGACCCCTCTGACCCTGAAGTATCACTAGACCAAGAGTTGCTATGCCTAGACTCACTACGTCCAACAGCACCCACTAGGGAGGAAGAGGGTTGATCTGGTAGTCTAATGCAGTGCTGCATCAATAGATCCTCAAACTTCTAGATATATCCCTCTCTGGATCGAAGGCATAATATATCATACCTATGATGAAGGTTCCTATATGCTAGCTCTACCTGGAGCCTCACAATCGCATATTCACCTCTACCTACAGTTATTCATATCTCTATCTTTACCCATAGTCGAGCTATCTTCTCATCTCATTCTACTATCTCTGCATCTTGCTATACCACCATCTATCAGAGTTGATCCTACTCTACCTTGAGCTCATCCCTCTCCTCCTCACTCTAACCTTTAGGTCTCTTTGGAACCTCCTCCACACCGTCCATGGCCTCACCATCACCTCTAATGTCTAGAGGCTGCTTTGCTATATCCCTCACCTACCTCTTGACACTACTAGACCTATGTCATATCTGATGACAGGGAGTCTCCTTTGCCTCAACCTCTACCTCATCATCATCCTTTTTGTCCTCAACCATCATCTAACTAGGTACCCATGGTGGTTGTGCAATGAGCCATACATCATAATTAGTGCTAGTTCCTACACCATCCACATCTGGGAGATCTATCTCCTCGTCATCCTCATAGGTCACCCGCAACTTCTCCACATAAGGTAGGCTCATCTTATCATGATGATGCATGTATAGCACTGGTACCTCATGTATCCCCTATCATATCCTAAACTACCATAGCACCCATTAGAACTATATCAACTCCACCTCACTCCCATGTCATCCAACCACCCATCTAGCCTACCAAACTCTCTACAGTTGCTCCCTATCACCAGTCCATCTAGCACCTCACCATGGTCTCCAATGCACTTGATTAGGTGTTAACCCTACCCACAAATATTTTTATTCCTAGCCATTTTAGCTAGGATAACTCGGTTGAACCTCCTTAAACACCTACCATATCAAAGCATAAGGTTGCTCCCCATCCCATGCCTCACTAGGTAGGCCCACAGACCAAGCCACACTAAAGTACTCCTAGACCCAACACTGCAGCAATACACTACAACCCAACCCCTTCCACCCTCGCCTCCTCACCTCATATATATCTAAGTATATTTGAGCAAAAATATCAAGTTCCCATGCATACACTCGAGGCTTATCGATCATATCATACACCAGCCTAATCATGTTCCATGGGAACCGATAGCCAATGTTGTTAGGCACCACTATGTTGGCCAACAGGAACATGACCAAGGTGGGTAATACCTCCAAATCCTTCTTGGAATACATGGCCAAGTACATGATCCCTCCACCCTTCACACTCATACTCCTCCATAGATCTCCAAAGGTTCAGCTCATCTTATGCTCCTTATTGTGTACAACCTCAACACATAACCCCTCCATTGGCACTTAAAGAATGTGGTATACATCCTCGAGTGTCACTATCACCTCATTAGTTAGGAGCTAAAAGTTCCTCCTATTTTGATCCTATCTCTCTGCCAAGGCAAATAGATGCCCCTCGTCAGCCCTCACCACCTCAATATGTGCAACTCCAGCCAACCCCATAGTCTCTAGCCACTTCTAGTGCTCCTCCTACAACACGTTTCTCACCCCTGGTATGATGGGTAAGAATTGATGTTGAGCCTCCAAGATCCTCAACTATAGCACAACACATGCACAGTGCAAGCACATTAATGTCACATTTATTGCATAATTCAAAAACAAATTGTGCAAGTCCAAACAAGAGTGCCAAGGGCACTTATCAAATTGTTATTATTTTTGCTAGACATGAACATTGGTAGGCATTTGAATTCAAAATATTACAAAAGGTGTTGAAAGGGCCTCAAAATATAGGTTAAGCCCATAAAATCATTTCATACTTCATCCATACATTCATTTCATCATCATATCATGTTTTGTGAAAGTCCAAACTGATTTGGGCACTTAATTTTTGCTTGCAACCAAAAGTCACAAAATCATATTACAAACTTCAAAACAGTCTAAGTTTTCACAAAACAACCACATTCATCATTCTAATAACCCATCCAATCATTTCACCACTCTTGGTGATAGCATGGATTGATTTGGATGGTTAACTTCTATTTACGACTAAAAAGTCACAAAAATTATCCAAAATTACTTTTAAAAACACTCCAAAATAATGCAAAACTTCACAAATTCATGCAATCCAATCATCAATGCATTCTTCATCAACACATTCTCATTTCAAATCCATCAACCATTGCATTTGCATTAAACATTTGCCAAATTCACCTATAATTTCAAGTGAACCTCGTATCTAGTGGTCTACTCTACTCCCTTGGCGATTGCAACAATTTTTTGTCCATGCAATTTGGTAAGATGAGTAAATCACCATAAGGACACTTGCTCATCATCATTCAATATCCTCTTTTTTGAACACAAAATCATTTAAGTGAGACCATGCCAATTTAACCTACTCAAAAATTTGTCATTGATGGCCTTGTTCATGGGGCTTGAAACACATACAAATCACATCTCAACATTTATTTTACATTGACAGTCATCACGGACATAGGCCCTTCCTAGGTTGATTGGTTCCAATTGAGGGAATTATCCTACAGTCACTAGTCGGCCCTCCAAGGTTGACTATTTTTATTTTTGCATTTTCATCACTTTGTATTTCAATGATGCCAATTGGCATGTTTTCCAACAACATGGAATCACTCCAAAATTGGGGTAACTAAATTTTATTTTGAGTTCCCACATTGAGATACATCATTCACATCATACATCTACATTTGTAAAAAACCCCTTTTCTATTGGGGTAAAAATAGAATTCATTTACATCATTCATCATACATCTGCATTTGGCAAAAATCCCTTTTCTATTGGGACAAAAATAGAATTCATTTACATCCACACTTGGCAAAAACCCCTTCTCTATTGGGGCAAAAACATAATCAACCACTTGCATTATACAAAAACCCTTTTCTCCGTTGGGCCAAAAATGACATCAATCATTCATACGTATTTACATCATTCATATCATCCGCATTTACATCATACACTTGCACTTACACCATTCACCTACATCATTACCCACAATTATGTCAATTGGCTTGTGAGGGGCTAAGCTACACCAACAAATTCTTTATCTCCAAGATCATCTTTGCATTGCAAGGAAATAAAGTTGCTTCACCACATCAAACTAGGTGTCTCGTATTTTTGCACCGCATTGTGTTCCACGCAATGCAATACAAAAAGGAGCATCTGTAGACACCAAAATCTAGCCATTCATCATCCATTTGTATCCTCAAATCATAGCCATTCATTATATATATATATATATACTAATATTTTATATTTAAATTTATATATAATAAATATATGTATTTATGTGAATAAATCCTAGCCATATACCACAACTTAATCTTAGCCACCCATCCATATTAATCCATGTCACATGCTCAAGTTCAATCTCAACCCTTCCTCATGTTTTAATCTCGACCATCTGTTGGTGTCGTTGAAACCCTAACATGATCAAGGGCAGATTATAAAAGATGATTCATTTTGATGAATCAAGGTCTAGAAATTTAACATTCAAGAGCATTCGATCATTCTATCCACTCCCAAAACCTTGCCATTTCACTATCATCTTCCTCCCTCACCATCGTTATCGCACCTTTTGCCAAAAAACCCTCATGAACCAAATTTGGTTTTGCATCACTCCCATCCACCCTCGAATGCCTCCCAGAGTTCATAGAACATTGCTAAGTGTTCCTGGAACACTGTTGGATGTTCACAATACTCCCTGAATGCATTTGGGTGTTTCTTGTAACCAATTTTCAATCCATAAACCCTTGGGTGCTTTCGAGCGTTCGTGTAACTTCAAAACATAGGAACAGGAGCATAGATCAGTATCGTAGTTGTTTTTTGATAAGGTAAGGTATTCATTTATATCTATTTACATTTCTATATTTTGTTTACAGTTTAATATTGCAACACTTAGGGTTTATAGAGTTTTATCATTCAGAGGGACTTACACAGTGGAGCCCTCACAGGTGCTATTAACCCTTTTGGTGTTGTTTTCTATTTGTAGGTGCAAGAACTACATTTTTGGAAGTTTTTGCAGCTAGGATGGTCTCGTAGGGATACACAA
The DNA here is from genome assembly GCA_028583015.1 of Wollemia nobilis. NCBI lineage: Eukaryota > Viridiplantae > Streptophyta > Pinopsida > Araucariales > Araucariaceae > Wollemia > Wollemia nobilis. Next base: position 11,484,824 of record JAQPPZ010000465.1, read on the forward strand.
GCCCACCCGCACACTTATTTGGAGCAAAATTTGATGAAGACACACCACTATTCTTTGTAACTAGGGTTTAAAACCCTATCATTTGTAATACAATATCAAGAGCGAAATAAGAGCACATTGTAACCCCATATTCAGGGTATATTTTTTGTACATTATGGAGATCCAAACTCCCCCAATCATATATTAATAAAATATTTCATTGTGTGTAATATTGTGTTTGATTGCTTTTGGTACATTGTTGTTATTGGTGTTAGTCAATTTTTCACTTTACACCTACATTTGATGAAGGTGATGTTTTTGACCTTTCTGAACTTTGCTTCAGGGCCATATCTAGATAGGACGACAGGGTCTGCTGACCATCACAGGGTAGAGCAGCTATGACTATTGATGACTCTATCCAAGGATAATGATACCTATAATTCAAGAAAATCAAGAAAATAGATAATTAGCGATAGATATTATGAAATGTGGAAAGAGTCCACCACCGTTCCCCACCATAGTATGCAAAAATTGTACACCTAAGCAATTATATGAAATCAAATTAAAATTATAATCATGTAACCATCAAGATCAAAACAAAAAAATAAATAAATGGTGTCCTTCTCATTAATATTGAAATTATCCTTCACAAGGTAGTTAAAATTATATCCCTCTTAGGGATATAATACCAATTTTATACAATTGTTATAATAGAGAATCAAAGGTAGGTATAACATGCAAAATATTTGCACCCTCAAAATTGATTTGGGGAGGGGTTTCTTGTGACCTTTGCAAGGTGAGATAAATATTTATGAATATTAATGTTGAATAACTCCTTCCAAGATCTAAAATCTACACACAAGAACACTCACAAGATGTTAATAGCAAATGAGGAACCTCTTGTTGTAAAATGTGAAAAGGGTCTTACTTGAACTAGCTTAGAAAAAACTAGTTCAACGCCCTTCAAGTGTGAACTAGAGTCATAATCAGTCGGCAACATAGTTCTAAGTTTTATTCCTTTTCTTCTCCCCAATGTTTTGCCGACCATGTCCCTTATCGCTTCACCTTCCCCAATCTCCTCCTTATTCGTCTTTCGCCTTCTTCATCTCATCTTCCACCTCCTTCTCTCTCATCCATCGTTGTTCTCCTCATTTCTCTCCCTCTTGCCGCCTCCCTTTCCTTTTCCTCCGGCTACGCTTTCTCCCACCGTCCCAAATTCCCAATTCCCTTATACCTCCCACATTCTCATGGCAATTTATTTTAAAAGCCTATTTAAGGCTTAGTAATATTTTTTTCAAGTTGTTAGTTGATATTAATGAGAATAAAGCATTATACTTTTTTGCGTGTCTAATATTTTTGTTTGGGCCCACATAGATCTCCGAGTCGAACTGGTATCAGAGCGAAGGTTAGAACGCGGTCTTCAAAGCAGCACGAGAGTCGAGAGTGGGTCGAGGCAGAATCTAGAGTGGACACAATTTTTGGGGGCACCGTAATCGAGGTTGCGGATCGAGGAGAGCCGAGCACACGGATCATGGAGAGTTGGGCATGCGGATCGAGAAGGTCCTAAAATCTACTGAAGTCAGACCAGAGCACGATAGAAATCATGTTGGGCATGAATCCCGAGAAGCACCGGGTGGCAGAGATACTGAGGTGGCAGGCGAGGTCAAGCTTATGTGGAGTTGACACATGGATCGAGGTCCTACTGAGCTGGCAGAACAAGTGAGCTGACGAGGAGCACCGACGTGAAGGAGACACGTGGCACGGATGCATGGAAAAGTGGTAGGTGGCAGCAGCCACGTGGCAGGAGATTATTCATTGGACGGGGCAAAATATCGGTTGAGCGATCGCCCGAAGGCAATCGAAAGGGTAAGTGTTTGTGGGAGTATAAAAACACTTATAATGCCCTCATCCTGCTAAATGTGGGATATATGAATTTGTTTTTTTTTTTTAAAAAAACGTGGTAGCATATTGTTTAAAAGTTGGGTAGTTCCTTCCCATACTCACCGAGCACCGTGGTGTGGCGGTTAAGGCACCCCACAAGCAGGCAGGAGAACCAGGGTTCGAAACCCGCCGGAGGAAATATATAAAAGTTTTTTAATTTTTTTTTGTTGACACGCCAAAGTGCAAGAAATAAGGATAAAGGCGTGCACTTTGGTTCCAAATGCAGTCGCATAGTGCAGCGGCTAAGTCCCTTGGCTGGAAAGAGCAACGTGCAGGGTTCGAATCACCTGCAAGACATTTTTTTTAAAGGAAAAGGTTTTAATTATTTGTTTTAAAGTTTTTTATATTTAATTTAATAGTTTTTTATATTATATTTATAATTATTTTTTAAATATTTGTTTAAAAAATAATTAGGGATATAACAAAATTATTAAAAAAAAATTGAAAGACTTTAAACAATTTTTTTTTGAAAACCTTAAGTTTTTTTTTGTGGAAAAGAAATTTTTTTTCTTTCTTGAGACTATAAAAATTGTTTTATGAAAACCTAAAAATTGATGTGGTTTGATAGATGATCCGGTCAGCTGGATGCTACTATGCACTCTGCTCTCTGTTGAGAAGAGAGACACCTGATTCCTTTGACGAGAAAGTCTAGCGGAACGGACTTCATACAGTATTTTGCCAGTTAGAAAACCAAGTGATTGCTCATTTGAGGAAACCGGACTCTGGATACGAGGCGGATTCTAAAGATAATATCTTCGGGAAAAGGATAGAAGAGTTCGAGATGGTTGAAATAGTACCTGAAGCACAATCAAGTGAAAGTTATACACCTGCAGTGCCTGAAGTAGAAACAAGTGAGAGCTATACACCATGCTCTCCTGATCCAGAACCAGTAGAAGAAGAAGAAGAAGAGGAAGAAGAAGAAGAGGAAGAAGAACCTGAAGAAGAAGAAGATCCAATAGAAGTTGAACCTAAAACTGAAGAACGAGATGTTATAATCATCAGTAATAGTTTCGAGCCAGAAGCAGCACCAGAAGTCATTGTGATTAGTGACGACGAAGCAGACAACTTCGCCTTTCCAGTTCTGGGTGATCCTCAAGAAGAAGAATGCCAAATCAATGAGCGTATTAAAAAGGCTAGATTTGATTTAAATCAGTGATCTATTTTGTACTCCTTTGTACTACTTGTTTGCAATTGAAATAAAGTCTACTTTCTAAAATGGCATCCAATACTAGTCTACCAATCCCTGAGTTCAATGGTGGTGATTACGAGTATTGGTCAATTAAAATGAAAACTCTTTTGATAGGCAAAGGTCTTTGGGATGTGATTGAAGAAGGATATACTGAACCTACTGCTGCTGATTGGGCAGCTTTGAATGCTGCCGATAAAAGGGCTAAAAAGGAAGCTCAGAAGAATAATTCTTCCGCCCTTTATCACATCCAAGCTGCCCTTGATAGAAGTATTTTCCCTAGAATAGCTTCTTTTATAACATCTGAATCTGCTTGGAATGCTTTAAAAGAAAGTTATAGAGGTAGTGACCAAGTCAAACAAGTAAAACTACAAACCTTGAAATGAGATTTTGAAACTCTTAAAATGCAGGAAAGTGAAAAGGTTGGTGATTACTGCATGCGTGTAAAATTCGTAGTAGATAAGATGGTCACTTTAGGAGAAGAAGTCAAACCTGAAATTATAGTGAAGAAGGTGTTGAGGACACTTCTTCCTAAGTGGAATTCAGTTGCCATAATCATAGAAGAATCCAAAGACCTAACTTCTCTATCTTTTGAAGCCCTCATTGGTTCACTTCTCTCACATGAAGAGAGGTTACAACAATCTCCTTCCACAAGTTACGGAGGAGATGAAAAAGCCTTTGCTTCTCATGAAGGTAGAGGTAGAGGCCATGGTAGAGGACAGTATCGAGGTAGAGGCAAAAATAATTAGAGAGGTGGAACTCCTAACAGAGGAGGAAATCAGAATAGAGGAGGATTCTCAAATAGAGGTGAATATCATAATAGAGGAGGACAACAAAATAGAGGGAAACAATCAGGCAGAGGAAAAGGAGGAGATAAATCAAAACAATCTTGCTACAATTGTGGCAAACCTAGCCATTATGCTCATGATTGTTGGTCAAAGCCTTCACAAGGAAGCAGCAGCAACCAAAGCAGTCAGTTTGGCAATTTTGGAGAAGAGGAAGAGGCCACAAATCTCTTTCTCTCATATGGTCAGGCAGATCAGAACATGAATGATACATGGATCTTGGACACTGGGTGTTCAAACCATATGAGTGGCAAAGAAGAACTCTTTGCTACTCTAGACTCCTCATACAAATCCAGCATCCGATTGGGTGATGACAAATCATTGGAGGTTGAAGGCATTGGAGCCATGGCGGTTCCAACTAAAGAAGGCATCAAGCAAGTAAGTGATATCTATTACACACCCCATCTCCAACACAATATTTTAAGTGTTGGTCAAATGTTAGAAAAGAACTACAAGTTGCTTTTTGATGAGGGTAAATGCACCATTTTTGACAAAAACAATAGTAATAGAATCATTACACAAGTGCCAATGTCAAAGAATAGATTGTTTCCTTTAAATTTTGGCCAGCCAGGGGGAGATAAGTTAGCAAATGTTGCTATTACCAATTCAAGTGTCCTGTGGCACTTGAGATATGGTCATTTGAATTCAGCTAGTCTAAAAATGCTAACTTCACAAGCAATGGTAACCGGACTTCCCAAAGTTCAAGATAGTAAGGAAGTTTGTGAAGGGTGTGCCTTGGGCAAGCATGCCAGATCAAAATTTCCTCATGGACAAGCATGGCGGGCCAGTCATCCACTTCAGCTAGTGCATACAGACATCTATGGTCTGATGCAGACCAAGAGTCTTGGTAACAACTCTTACTTCCTACTTTTCATTGATGATTTTACTAGAATGTGTTGGATATATTTTTTGAAACATAAGGATGAAGCATTTGAATGCTTCATCGATTTCAAAGTAAGAGTTGAAAATGAAAGTGGATATTTTGTAAAGTGTCTTAGATCAGATAGGGGAGGAGAATACTCCTCTCATGAATTTTTGAATTTTTGTAAGCAACATGGCATTAAGAGGCAGTTCACAGCTGCCTACACTCCATAGAAGAATGGTGTGGTAGAGAGGAAGAATCACACCATTGTGGATATGGCAAGGTCTATGCTTCAGATGAAGCATTTGACTAATTCATATTGGGCAGATGCAGCTAGGACCAACGTACATATCTTGAACAGAAGTCCTACTTCAAGTTTGGAAGGACAAACACCTTACCAAGCTTGGTATGGTAAGAAGCCAAATGTTAAGTATTTCAGAGTGTTTGGTTCATTGGCATATTCTCACATTCCTGATGAGCTGAGAAAGAAGCTTGATCCAAAGAGTCAGGCATGCATATTTGTAGGGTACTGTGAGAACACAAAATCTTACAGACTTTACAATCCTAGGACTCGAAAGAATGTGATTTCAAGGGATGTGATTTTTGATGAAGGGGGAGAATGGGGTAAGCCTCAAATATTTAGTGATGATGAATCTAATGATGTAGTTTCTAAGCAGGTGCAGCAGATAGTCACCGCAGAAAGGTAAGAAGTCTCCTCCCACAAGCCCAAGTTCATCTTCTAGTTCAACTTCTTCACCAAGTCCTTCTCCACAGAGATCAGTAAGTTCCTCACCAATGGACATCGATTCTCCATCCAGAGGTAAGAGAACTCTTTAGAACCATCCATAATATCAGATGTTGGATAAAAAAATTTCAAAAAGATATACTAGGAGTCAAGCTAGTGAAATGAATTATGTTCTACAAAGATTAGAAAATATGCACTTGTATGGTGATGATGTCTCCCAACAGGAACCTAGGGGAGATCTAGTTAACTATGCTTTGTTAACTAGTGCACATCTTGAACCTTCTAGTTATGAGAAGGCTTGTACCCAAAATATTTGGCAAGATGCCATGAAAGAGGAGATAACCTCTATAAAAAACAATGACACTTGGGAGCTGGTGAAGCTTCCTAAAGGAAAGAAACGTGTTGGATGTAAGTGGGTCTTCAAGACCAAGTTCAATGCTGATGGAAGCATTGAGAGGCACAAGGCAAGATTAGTTGCAAAGGGATTCACTCAAAAATATGGAATTGATTATGAAGAGACTTTTGCTCCTGTAGCCAGACAGGAGACTATCAGAATAGTTCTTGCCTTAGCTGCACACAAGGGATGGAAATTCCAACACATGGATGTAAAGAGTGCATTTCTCAATGGTTACTTAACAGAAGAAGTGTATGTTGAGCAACCGTAGGGATTTGAAGAGAAATACAAGGAGCACCTTGTTTATAAACTGAAGAAGGCACTCTATGGCCTCAAGCAGGCACCGAGAGCTTGGTACTCACGCATTGATGGGTACTTTAAATATTTTGGGTTCATCAGAAGCAAAAATGAACCCACGCTCTACTACCTGAATCAAGGTAATGACATCCTCATAGTTTGTTTGTATGTGGATGATCTCATTTTTATGGGTAGTAATGAAAAAGTTAATATGGAGTTCAAGCACTCCATGATGCAGGAATTTGAGATGAAGGATCTTGGCTTAATGCAATACTTCCTTGGAATGGAAGTCCATCAAACAGATTCAGGGATCTTCATCTGTCAACTTAAGTATGCTCGGGATATGATTAAGAAGTTTGCTATGGAGCAATGCAAACCAGTTGCAACTCCAGTTGGACATGGGATCCAATTAAGCAAGGATGATGGAGCACCGAAAGTTGACGTGACCACTTTCATAAGCATTGTTGGGAGTTTGATGTTTCTTGCCAACACCAGACCAGATATTCAGTATGTTGTGTCTCTTGTCTCTAGATTTATGTCTAACCCATCTGAGCTGCATTTGCGAGCAAGCTAAAATAATTTTGAGATATGTGAAGGGTACATTAGATTTTGGAATCCAGTACTACAAAAGTGATACTATCAAGCTAGAAGGCTTCAGTGATAGTGATTGGGGTAGCAATGTTGATGACAAAAAATCCACATTGGGAAACTGTTTTAGTCTTGGTTCAGGACTAATAACTTGGAGTTCAAAGAAGCAAATAGTAGTTGCACTATCTTCAACAGAAGCTGAGTATATAGCAGTCACTCATGCTAGTACTCAAGCTCTATGGCTATGAAAGGTATTGGAAGAGATTGGAGAGCAGCAAAGTGATTCAACTAGAATATACTGTGATAACATCAATGCCATTCAGTTGGCATACAATCCTGTCCACCATAGTAGATCAAAGCATTTTGATATGAAATACCACTTCATCAGAGATATGGTGGAAACTAAAACTATTGAGCTTCAATATTGCCACACTTTGGAGAACGTCGCGGACATCTTCACCAAAGTGATGGCTCAAGCTCAATTTATAAAGCTGAGAGACTATATTGTTAGTCCTCTCAACTTTAAGGGGGAGAATTTTGTAAAATGTGAAAAGGGTCTTACTTGAATAGCTTAGAAAAAACTAGTTCAACGCCCTTCAAGTGTGAACTGGAGTCATAATCAGTCGGCAACATAGTTCTAAGTTTTATTCCTTTTCTTCTCCCCAATGTTTTTCCGACCATGTCCCTTATCGCTCCACCTTCCCCAATCTCCTCCTTATTCATCTTCCACCTTCTTCATCTCATCTTCCACCTCCTTCTCTCTCATCCATCGTTGTTCTCCTCATTTCTCTCCCTCTTGCCGCCTCCCTTTCCTTTTCCTCCGGCTACGCTTTCTCCCATCGTCCCAAATTCCCAATTCCCTTATACCTCCCACATTCTCACGACAATTTATTTTAAAAGCCTATTTAAGGCTTAGTAATGTTTTTTTCAAGTTGTTAGTTGATATTAATGAGAATAAAGCATTATACTTTTCTGCGTGTCTAATATTTTTGTTTGGGCCCACATAGATCTCTGAGTCGAACACCTCTCATGATGAGGTCCATATCCATGATAATAAATTGAAAAGAAATGTTGAAAACAATAAAAAAAATGCATGAAAAACTGGATAAAACTATGTTAGAAAGGAAACAAAATATTGATAGAGTTATTGTAACCAAGAAAAATAGTAAAAACAAATGTCATCGAGAGGTTGTTATGAGGTAGAGTGATATGGCCTAATAACCATCCTAGGGTAGGGTGGTGGTGCCTACGGGTCACTTCAAGGCAAAGTGACCGCTGAACAGTAGACTAGTTCTTCATAACCAATGCAAGAAATGCCAGGGTTAATCTATCAAATTGATGTTCAAGGATTGTATTCTTTGAAGTACAATTAAATCATATAAATTGACATGAAATCAGGATGTTTAATGGTGAAAGAGTGTTGAATTTGGGCGTCAAACTCCAAGGGATTACATTGTTACAATTGAGAGCTTCATGATTGAAATTTAACAACATTGTTGCGTATGAGAGGATACTCTCTCTAGTAAACAAACTAGTAGCACTTCGTTGTGGAGAATTGGGATATTTTTAAATGAACGCAATGCACCTTTTTATAGATTTTCCAAATGGGAATCTTGGCTTATAGGAGAATCCAAGAACCAAGAATCAATTAGGATCTAGGAAGACCAAACACCACTTCTATAACCTTCTCGTGATTGATAGTTGATGCTTAGCTATCCTATAATCGATTTGGGTTTGGCTCAGGAGCCTAAGTTTTTTATAGGTGAAATTTTCCTAGGGTAGAGCAACTATGACTGATGGTCGTCACAGGGTAAGGTGACCTCTAGAGGCCACTCCTAGGTATGACGATCTAGGCTGCAATGGGGGAGTCCTTTTTGTTGAAGTGATAAAAATCACTGTTAAGCCCTGAGGCTGTCCCAGGTGGTCATATGACCTAAAAAGGTATCCATGTAATTAGCCTCCTCAACATGACATGTTTTAGGTGTCTACACAAGCAATGTAATAAATGCACAAGTGTCAATGTGCATGTTGTAATGTGCAAGGTGTCCACTTGTACAACTAGGTAGAGTGTTGGCCAAGGAATCTATTTTCCTATATAAAGGGCCTCATAGTGATAGATCATAAGACACAGCATATAGATATCAAGAGCATTGTAGTAGAGAGTAGTAGATAGTGGTAGAGCTCCTGTATGGAGCACAATGTAGTTCTTTAGCTTATATTAATGGAGTGACCATATCCTCCATACTGCATTGTATTTTTACCACTTTCTATTTATAGTATATTTTAGTCATATTGTAGACTCACTTTCTTTCATCTTATCAAGACCTGTGTTAGATCTCTCCCACTGCATATATCCTCAAAAGCTAACAATGGTATCAAAGCCATGGTGAATCGAGATAGGAATAGGAGGGCCTACATCCATCATAGTTCCTCTTTGGACTTTTGGAAATAGACTCGCCAGTGTGCACCACCACTTGCAAAAGTCATCATAAGAGAAGTCTAGTAGGTCAATAGGAATAGGGAGAGAATCACAAGTGAGGACTGAAATAAAATCTTAGTTACAGAAATTCTGAGATTACATCTAGCTAGAGTCTTTCCATAGAGTTGTAGAAAAACTCGTGAAGACTAGGACTCAACATTCATACCACTAGATTGACAAATCAACTAGTGAAGATTATTATCTCCAGATTTATAAGTTCTTCCATTCTAGTTTCTAACAACTTGTTGCAAGAAAAGGAGATTCAAGAAAAAGGTTGGGAAGCTTCCTACAAGAGAGTTAGGAAGAATATCTTCTTAGAATCATTCCAGCACTTGCAGCAACAAGGAGAAGACTAAATATTTCAAAGACCTCGAGAAAGGTCCCATTACAAGAGCTACAATCCTACGAAGTGTAGAAGTGAAGAAAAAGGCCATAATAGCCTTATAGAAGACTCAAGGAAGAAGAGACTCCAGAAGATGAGTCGAGGAGGAGATAGGATATTGGTGATCTCCATTCAAGATCAATACCTGTAGAGTGCAGAAGAAGAATAGGCTAGAGAAGCCTAGAAGAAGAATAGGCCAGAGAAGCCTTGAAGAAGAAAATGCTAGAGAAGCCTTGAAGAAGAAAAGGCTAGAGAAGCCTTGATCCAGAAAAGAAGGCCATAGAAGCCTTAATTCTAAAGAAAATTTTAGAAAATAATTCTTGATTCAGAAGATAAAGTTCTTGATTCAGAAGAAGACTCCAAAGAAGAGTTTCTAAAGAAGACTCCAGAGAAGAGTCCAAGAAATAGGATATTGGTGATCTCCATCAAAGCCTACAAATTATAGAAGAAAGAGAAAGGACCAATGAAGTCCCATTCCAAAATCTAGAAGCAGCAGAATTAGATATCCAAGAAGAAGATCTCATCACCAACACTTCTAAAAGTAGAAGGTTGAAGAAAAGGTCTCAGTTGGAAGACCAGAGAAGTTGCAAGATAGAAGACCTAGGAGAGGTCTCAAGCAAAAAAGAAGAAGGCTTGGAGAGCCTTATTGTAGAGCTCATAGAAGCATCATTAAAAGAGTTCCTAGGAGAACTCATTGGAGAAATCCACTACCAAGGAGAAAGCTCCTGATAGTGAAGGACTTGGGACAATTGTCGCCATCCAACAACAAGCCCAAGAGAAGAAGAATTTGGCAAGGAGTGCCAAATCCAGAAGAAGAATCTAGTGAAGACCTCAAGATATTCAGAATCTTGAGAAGAAGAAGATCCTATTTGAAGTCAGAATTTGATAAGAATATTGAAGGAAGATTTAGATAGAAGAAGCCTACCAAATCCAGGATATTTGGATATTACCTCTCACAACAAGAAGGCACAAGTTCAGAGAAAGGAGTTCTCTGAATCTACAATAGAAGGTAGAATATCACTAGAAGGATCAAGCCACCAAACCTAAGGCTCAAGATAGAAATTTCAAGACCATAGTTTGGTGAAGCAGGAAGTTGTTCTAGATAGCCAACAAGAAGCTATGAATTCATCCACTACAAGGCAACAACTTGGTGAAACAAAACACCAAGATCTACATCTACTATAAGCCATTAAAGGTAAGAAACTAGGGTGCAATTAGTTGAACTTAAATTAGGGTTCATTATCAAATTCCATTAAGCACCATATTTGGATTAAAGTTGCAAGAAGAAGGGCTCATATTATAGTCTTCCAGAAAGTGCAAAAAGGAGAATTCATTTTAAGATATATTTGCACATTAATAGGAGTTGGATATTTTTGAAAGAAATAAAATTATCATCTACCTATTATCTATCTAGAAAGCAAGAAGACTACATCCTACAATATTGATTGTAGTGAAAATTGTAGAATATTCATTAAGGGTTCTTTACAGATTACTCTTAAGAATTGTAGAAGATTATTGAGTGCATTAGAATTCATTATGAGAGTTTATTATCATTAAAAGTGCATTATTAATCCATTAAGCACTATACTAGTTGATATTTAACTAGTTACTCTCAAGAAATTAGTTTGTGTTGTTAAAGGCACAAAAATTTGTAACACTATATGGCCAAAGGAAGCCACCAATACAAGAAAAAATGTGGAGAAGGAAGCCACCATTAATATCCTTGAAGGAAGCCTCAAATCGAGACTTGGTGAGTCTCAAGATTCAAGGAGAATATAAGGATTTCATTTAAGTGTAGAGTGCAAAAATCCTTACTTCAAAAACAACATCTCATTAGCTTGGATTAACTATCATTAAAATATCCAAGGAAGCAGATTAAAAGAGGCAAGAAGGATTTCATAAAAAGGTCCTTCATATTGGTGCAAATATAACTATTACAAAGCACCTCTTTTGTTCCTTTGAAAGGACAAAAGTAATCCTATTTATAGGAAGTAACGCAAACATCATATTTTGTAGGTTGAAGGGTAGAGTTCGAGCAAGAGGAAGGAGCCACCGAAGAGCTCACACATCTAAGAATCAAGGTGTTTAAAAACACCATTTCTCCACATCCAATCTAGCCCTAGGAGCAAGTGTGTCACCTACAACATTGGAGCTATTATAAGAAGCCATTACCATCCGAGTCTACATAGAGAAAAGGGTAGCATACAGAGGGAGATCATCTACATAGAAGAAGTGCTATCAAAGCCAAGCAAAAAGGCTAGCAATTGATTATTATAAAAGACATACAAACAACATATTATAGGCGTAAAGATACAAAGGAAGAAGTGCTATACCCAAGGTTTCTACTTGGAGAGAATGACCACCATTGAAGAGCACAAGAAGCTACCATAGGACCGCCATTGAGAGTGCCATAGAACCAAGAAGCAATACAATTGGTGCCATCCATTATCCTCATCAATACAATGTGCAAACAGAGAAGAGGGAATGCTTGCATTTCAAGAAACATAGCAAGCCAATGCACATTTCAAAGATATAGGTAAAGATAGGGCATCAATGCCCATCGTTGGAGCATTAGAAGAAAGGTTTACATGCACAAGTCGTGAGTGCCACTTGGCACAAGAGCTCTAAGCATCCAACATTCGTAAATAATCCAACGCTCACCCAAGAGGAGTTACAAGTCTTTGGGAGGTTACCACCAAACTCATCATTGCATACATTGGAATATCAATGCCTACTAAGTAACGCTCAAGTGACACTTGTTCGAAAGTCACAAGGAAGTAGTCCTATTTAAGGCATCCATATTGAAGAAGGAAAAGCATCGAAGGTCAAAGAGAAGACTAGCATTGAATGGTGTGAAGCATATTCAGAGGAAGAAGGCTAATTCAAGCTTATGTGCCATTCGAAGGAGAAAGCCAACATTTAAGAAGCTATCATAAGATCAAAAAATACAGTACCTCATTCAATCAACAATCCAACATCTCATTCATGGAAGGAATACATCATAAAACTAGCCATACCAACATCCAATTCATAGAGGATAATACCGAGCATTCTTTAAAGGAATACCAATATCGATTATAGAGAAAAGAAGTGCTACGTAAGGGAGAATTCAGCATCGATCAAAGAAGGCATTGACTACCATTTCAAAGGATTCAAATTTACCACCTCACAACATCAAGGTAAAGGAATACGAAGGTAAATCATATACTATTTATTGCTTGCTATAAACTAAGGATATATTGGAGTTATAAGGGCACATTATATTTACTATTGCAATTCATTCACTTAGCATTAGTAATATATTAAGCAAGCATATTTCAAAATACTTATATTTACAAATAATAAAGTAGGAGGAATAAGGATTTCAACTTGGAAATTAAAAATCCTATTATTGCAAATATTATATTGTTTTCTAATATTCCATATTAGGGAGTTATAAGGAATACTACATCAAAGTAGGTAATTGGAATTTAGAAACATTAAATATTAAATATCAAAGGCTATAAAGGAGGTCTATTAAGGAAAATCAAGAGTTGGAAATAAATTGGCATACTTGTCTCAAACCATATTAAAGGGACAAAAGAAATCCAACCAATAGAACCTCATCAAATTAGAAAGTGCTTAAGTTCAATAGGAGTAATAAGGTGTAATAGAAGTTGATTTTTTCTACTTACAAAACATTACAAAATCAACCCAAAATTGAACTACTATTCTCAAAAAGCACTTTATCAATCATAAAGCATATCCAAAATTACTAGGGAGTCATAAGGTATTCTACAAAACTTGATAATAATAGCATTCATTCAAAAATTATCAAGTACTCAATCCATTTAGGAATCATAAGGTTTCTACAAGTCTACAAGGATTATACTAATTCACATCTCTTAACTAGGGAGATATAAGGAAGCCTACAAAACCTAAGCACTAAAAGGTTCTATCAAATCAAAGCTCATAACTAGGGAGTCATAAGGTAGAACACTTTAGAAGACTCTATCTAATCAGTTACAAGCACTTTATACTCCATTCCAAGAAGCTATAAAGATGTCCACCTCAAGTAATATAGTAAACAATGACATGAACAACACTATTAGAAAAGAAAGAGCAAGTGTCATAAAAAGTGGAATCAAGAATTCACTTATAAAATCTGAAGGAAACTTAGATCCTACTTCAAAAAGGATACATAATGAAGCTCTGAAAGATAGGTTTGAAATGATGGAGCACTATCTACATGCTCGACTCACTGAAGCAATTGATAATGGAAAGAATGACATTCAAATTCCTTTAGAATATGGAAGCATACTATACATGGCACTACTTACATTCAAATGTTATAAGGATGAAAATGTAGAACAAAAAGGATTGATAGAATTACTTAAGCTGAAAATAAAAATGGATGAATCATCACTAGAAAAGATATTTCAATCCTCATGCAGTATTAGTACTTCAAGTTCTACTAACTCAAAATATTATCATGATGCTCTAAGTGTATGTTCAGAAGCTTCTATACAGGACACAAAGAATGATGACAAGAACAAAAGCAAAGAGAAAATATCTTTGCAAGAATCAGGTGATAGCACATCCACCTATGAAAGTACTGACTCCAATAAATAAGAAGAAGAAGAACCAATTCAAGGAGGCATACAATGCAATGTGAATTAAAGAGGATACGAAGGACCACATCAAACTGAAGAACATCTGAAGAAAGAAGATCCATATTGAAGATTGAAATATTCAATACCCAAATAATGTAATACAGGGGGGTGTTAGAGTTAGAGTATATTACATCATTTGGGTCATGTAAATGTACCACCTTTGGTACATAGTTAGAGTAGAGATTACTTTAGGGGAAGTTAGCTACTTACTTCAAGCAATGTAATAAATGCACAAGTGTCAATGTGCATGTTGTAATGTGCAAGGTGTCCACTTGTACAACTAGGTAGAGTGTTGGCCAAGGAATCTATTTTCCTATATAAAGGGCCTCATAGTGATAGATCATAAGACATAGCATATAGATATCAAGAGAATTGTAGTAGAGAGTAGTAGATAGTGGTAGAGCTCCTGTATGGAGCACAATGTAGTTCTTTAGCTTATATTAATGGAGTGACCATATCCTCCATATTGCATTGTATTTTTACCACTTTCTATTTATAGTATATTTCAGTCATATTGCAGACTCACTTTCTTTCATCTTATCAGGACCTGTGTTAGATCTCTCCCACTGCATATATCCGAAGAACACAAGCTTATATTGAGAGGGGGGTGAACAGTATAAGATCACTTTTTAATTTTATTTTCCAATCAATATTATGCAATATATTAATGGTAATATCAATAGCAGTAATCAAATCAATGCATAAATAACCACACACAATAGAGATACCAATTTAACATGGTTCACCCAATATGGGCTACTCCACGAAGAAAATATTCCTTATAAACTTTTCTCAAATAAATTCTCTTGGGAATCCTTTCCCTATTACAATGTTTATGGACCTCTATCTAAAGGAGACATTAATCCCCTAATCAAGTTTGTGGATCTCTATCCACAAGAGACACCAATCCCCTATGCTCTGGTTGGTGATCTTCTAGAAGAACTGCTACCTCCACTGCATTGGATTATGGATCTCTATCCATTGAAGACTCCTATTCTCACTCAGAAGACTTGTCTTCACTGCCTCGGCTAATGGACCTCTATCCACTAGAGACTGTCATCCTCTATACTCTGTCACCTTCAAAGCTTGCTCTTAGCTCTATCTCAAATTTGCACTAAACATAGTCCTTTGGTCTAGCACAAATTTGCTCAATCTCTATCCTCAAATTTGTACTAAACATAGTCCTTCGGTCTAGCACAAATATGTCCTCAATATCTATCCTCAAATCTGCACTAAACACAATCCTTCAATCTAGCACAAATCTGTCCTTAATCTCTATCCTCAAATCTGCGCTAAATACAGTTCTTTAGTCTAGCACAATTTTTTTCTCAATATTTGTCCTCAAGCCTTAACATAAATCTTGAATCAATCACAAATCAACTTTGCTAGATCTGCTCCAAATCTTAACTCAAGGTTTGAATCAATCAGTCAACTCTGCTCTCAAGTATTCTCAAGTACTTGTCTCAAATCTTCTTTGTAAGCTTCCACAAAAGTTCACACTAATATGTCCATAAGTCCTCTCTAGAACTTGTCCAATCTACTCAACAAGTCTTCACCAAGACTTACCTCAAATCTGCTCAACAAGTCCTCACTAGAACTTGTCCTATATTCTCAACAAGTCTTCACCAAGGCTTACCTCAAATCTACTCAACAAGTCCTCACTAGAACTTGTCCAATATGCTCAACAAGTATTCACCAAGACTTACCTCAAATTTGTATTGTAAGCTTCCACAAAAGCTTACTCAACTCAACTCAATCTAACACAAAATCCTCTTCAATCACATAAACAAGCTTCACATAGAATCTTGTTCAATCTCACTAAAACATATAGAGAATTGTTAGAGACTCAATATGCTTCACACTTACAACAATGCTCAATCACTTTCAATATCTTTCTCAAATCAAATTAGAATATAGAACAATTTGTTTTAAAAAACTTGAACTATCACTTCAGCACTCCACTTGACTAGGCTTAATCAACTCCACTTAACCAATCACTCAATAAAATACTTCTTGATCATAAACCCTAGTCCAAGCATATGAAAACTCACTCAATTATTTCTAAAAATGCTTATCAAACAACATCACATAACAATGATACTCATGATCATGCACAAACCCTAGTTTCAATATAGTTCTCAACTTCACATAATAATGATACTCATGATCTTGCACAAACCCTAGTTTCAATATAGTTCTCAACTTCACATAACAATGATACTCATGATCTTGCACAAACCCTAGTTTCAATATAGTTCTCAACTTCACATAACAATGATACTCATGATCTTGCACAAACCCTAATCATGCATATGAAGATTCATTCAATGTTTCCAACAATGCTTATCAAACAAGGTTTTTATCAACAACTCTCACTCAGAAAAACCTTTAATAATCAAACTCAATAATGTTTATCAAACAACCCTTTTCTCTCCAACTTAGCATTCACAACATCCAATAATCACTCACAAGGAAGATGTGCCCATACCTTTTATTTGTTGAATAATTGATCTCAAAACTTGTCTTAAACATAATTTCCCTCTTTGCCAATTTCAAAGGTTATATGACAAAAATATCACTCTAACACTCCCTCAAGATATTTCACAATTAGAAAAATAATTAAACTCGAATACACCTTATTACTCCTTTGAAATAAGCATTCACCAAAACATATAAAAATAAATCTTTTATTAGACCTTATAACTCCACTCTTAAACAACTCAAACCACCAAATAATTAACTAAAAAATTATGTAATTTCATTAACCTTATATCTCCCTAAGCTCATAAATACACCATACAACCTTAGAAACACAAATTAATTTATAACAAAAAAATTATTACCTCACAAAGTGCTCCCGACGAGATTCGATCCCACAACACAGCGCGTCCAATGCCTTAGCCGTGGTTGCTAAGCCGCATGAGCTAAGTGCTCATGTGGAAGGCAAAAGCGCACATGGTGTTTTATCTTCTACTTCGAAACCCAAAGCCAAAAGGCTTTGGCATCGTCAGTGCCCAAAAACACTGCACAACCAACCTTTTTGCGAGTCGAACGTGGAACCTCAAATTCCCAAGGTACTTCCACTTACCGCTAGCCCACCTGGCTAGATGGTAACAAGACCTTTGTGCCTTGTGCCTCTTATTCATTTGCTACCTACCAAAAAGGGTCAAACGGGGACTTCTTCCCTCTCTTGCTTACAAAAATTATGCACACGATTTTTGCTTAGGAGATTATTAAAATCATGGATGATTTTGAAGCCTTGAGGCTTAGGGTATTTATACCCATTCTTTGAAAATTGTTGACGTCGGCAGAGGAGATGGAATATGATGTCGATGCTTTGCATATGTCCTTTATAACCCTAACTCTAGGGTTTATTAAATTAAGTTATAAATTAACTTGTAATTAAATTATAATTAAATTATAATTAACTTATAATTAATTTAATAACTCTTTAGAGTTAATCAAATTAAATCATAAAATAATTTATAATGAAATTATTATAATTAATTTAATCTTTAGGTCTCAACCTTAGACTTCTAATATTATAATAAAATATTATAATATTATTTTTCTTGGGCCTTCTTGTTGCTCTTTAGACCTCATATGACCACCTTGAATATTATAATTAGGGACATTATAATATTATTTTTCTTAGGTCTAGAAGCAATATTTTTCTTGCACAACTGACTCTTGACATCCTTCCTTTTGTCCTACTCATTGAAACTAACTCTTGACATCAATGAAAACAAATCCTGCTCATATTTCCAATAATATTCCCCTTTTTCATTGATGGCAACCCACTTTCTTTTTACCATTCCTTTTACCTTTTCCTATTTTGCTCCCTTTGAGAAACTGCTCCCCCTGACTGAATGCTCTCCTCCTAACTCAAATCTCTCCCCCTTACTTAAATCTCTCCCTCTTTGTCATCAATGGCAAAGGGTCACCTTTGGGGCTTGGGGCTAAGAATTAAACTCTTAGCTTAGCCCCTCCCCCACCTCATCTTAAGGTGGTTAATTCAGGTTTGGGAGTATTTCTACTCCTGGCATACACTGATATTTACCTTTGTCAACTTTTCTTCTCATCTAATCCTTCTGATTCCTCTGACTATTCTTGTTCTCGCTTGTCTCTAGAATTTTTGCTCTACACCACTTTGTTGTATGTCCATCATTATTGCACTTATAACACTTAATTTTATTATTCCTTGGAGGTGCAAATGTCTTGGGATTTCTCTTGGTGAAGCCATATCTATTTTTGTCATGAACCCTGCAATTCATTGCCTTGTGACCAAATTGATTACAAGAGTAGCAATACCCTTGAAATAATTGTTTGTTTCTAAAGTTCCCATATTCCTGTCTTTCATGTGTCTTGCATTGAGAAGCTTTGTGCCCAAACCTATGACATGAGAAGCATCGTCCATTGAAATTTCCTTGCCTTGATCCCATGGATATTTTAGTCTCTTTTACCCTATGTTGGTTCTTTTTCCATCTGTTCCTCTTTTGTGCATTGTTCCTTTCCTTGTTGAACTGTTTATTGTCCAACTCATCCTCAGAAGTCTCACTCTCTCTTACACTCTCTTCTTCTGAAGTTTCTTCTTCTTCAGAACTTGAGGTTGACTCCTCTCCTTATTTCTTTTGTACCTATTCAAAACCAAGATCTATCTTGTTTGTTGATCATCTTTGTACATTGATCATCTTATCTACTATTTTTGAGCTCTTTCCAAACTTGTGTAACCTATCCTTAGACTCTTTTACTTCCTTAGAAAATCTACTTTATACTCTAACCTTTCACATTCTAAGACCTTTGCTTCTAACTTGTCTTTGAACTTTTTTGTCTTAGCCATTGGCTTCTTTAGATCCTCTATAAGTTTTTCTTTCTCTTCATCACATTCTTGAAACTAAAGCTTAAGTTCAGATTTTTGCTTTCTTACCTTCTTTAAAGCATCAAGGGCATGAATAAGCTCTTCCTCAAGATCAACTTCACCTTCCTCTGATTCTTCCTCCATTTGTTTACCTTTGAAAACATATTCATTATTTTTTGACTCATATTTTATAGGATCACCTCCTTCTTCTTCTAATGCCATTAGAAGATTCTCTTCTGGTCCTTCAAGTGTATCTTCATATTCATCATCATTGAAACTGAATCCATTCCTTGTACAACTATCTTCAAGATGACCAAAGTTACCACATCTAAAACACTCGAGATTTATTGGCGACTTTTTCTTAACCTCTTCTTTTTATTTTTCTAGAAATAGAACTTCATATTTATCATTATCTAAGGAACTATTATCATTATCATTTTAGTACTTACTTGCCTTGTCTGCATAGAAACTCTTCTTATGTCTTTGAAATAACTTTCCTTGCTTGCCTTGTCCATCCCTACTTTTATTTTGGTACCTATATTTTTTTGATTCCATGTTCTTATGATCTTTTTTTTCATCATCATTTCTATTTCCAGCTTCTTGAAAATCAGTTGCATAGTGACCATACTTTCCACAATTGAAACATCTAACTGATTTCATACCTTTAAACTTTCTTGGATATTTGTTCCTTCTACCATAATTTACTTCTTCATCATTGGATAACTCATTGCTTGAATCTAACTTCTTACCCTTTTTCTTCTTAGTAGCTTTGAAGGTTGCTTCTTTTCGAAGATTAGGTTCCTCTTTTGTTCTCATCTCAAAAGTTGTAAGAATGTCAAGTAATTCATATCTTGTCAAAATATCACCATATTTTGATTCCTCTATAGCTGAAATCTTTTCACTAAACCTTTTTGGTACTGATCTTAAAGATCTTGTCACAAACATTATATTATTTAACCTCAATTCTAAGCCCTTGCCTGGAGTTAACAACCTCATATACACGAAGTAGATAAGCACTAATGTTTTCCTCATCCTGCATTTTTAGATCTTCAAATTGTCCCTTGAGATTTCACAAATTTACCTTTTTGACCTTTTTATCTCCTTCATATATGCCTTACAACTTATCCCAAATTTATTTTGTTGACTTGTAGTGCATAACCTTAACAAACTATTTTCTATGCAACCCTCTTAAAATTGCATTCATTATCTTGAATTGTAATGATGTAGAAGCTTACCATATTTATCTGTAGGAGGAGAATCCAGTGGTATGTATCCATTTTCAAATGCTTCCCATATTTCATTTCCAAGTGCCATTAGGTGAATCTTAATTCTCATACTCAAAAATACATAATCGCTCCCATCAAATACTGGTGATGAATTATCTAAGGATCCACTCTTAGAATCCAATAGTGTTCTTGTAAGCTTTTCCTTCAAATTTTTAAACTCTTTTGAAGTAACCCGCTCTGATACCAATTTAAGAACATCAGCTTATACTAAGAGGGGGTGAACAATATAAGATCACTTTTTACTTTTCTTTCCCAATCAATATTATGCAATATATCAATGGAAATATCAATAGCAATAATTAAAGTAATGCACAAATCACCACACACAATAGAGACACCAATTTGACTTGGTTCACCCAATGTGGGCTACTCCACGGAGAAAATATTCCTTATAAAATTTTCTCAAATAAATTCTCTTGGGAATATTTTACCTATTACAATGTTTATGTACCTCTATCCAAAGGAGACACCAATCCCCTAATCAAGTTTATGGATATATATCCACATGAGACACCAATACCCTCTGCTCTGGCTGGTGATCTTCTAGAAGAACTGCTAGCTCCACTGCACTGGCTTATGGATATTTATCCACTGAAGACTCTTGCCCTCACTCAAAAGACCTGTCTTCACTGCCTTGGCTAATGGACCTCTATCCACTGGAGACTATCATCCTCTATACTTTGTCACCTCCAAAGCTTGCTCTCAACTCTGTCTCAAATATGTACTAAAAATAGTCCTTCGGTCTAGCACAAATCTACTCAATCTCTATCCTCAAATCTACACTAAACATAGTCCTTCGGTCTAGCACAAATCTATCCTCAATATTTGTCCTCAAATTTGCACTAAACATAGTCCTTCGATCTAGCACAAATTTGTCCTCAATCTCTATTCTCAAATCTGCACTAAATATATTCCTTCAACCTAGTACAAATATGTCCTCAATCTCTATTCTCAAGCCTTAACACAAATCTTGACTTAGTCACAAATCAACTCTTCTAGATCTACTCCATACCTTAACTCAAGTTCTGAATAAATCAATCAATCAACTCTGCTCTCAAGTCTTCTCAAAGACTTATCTCAAATCTCCTTTGTAAGCTTCCACAAAAGTTCACACTAATATGTCCATAAGTTCTCTCTAGAACTTGTCCAATTTACTCAACAATTCTTCACCAAAACTTACCTTAAATCTGCTCAACAAGTCCTCACTATAACTTGTTCAATCTGCTCAACAAGTCTTCACCAAGACTTACCTCAAATCTTTTCAACAAGTCCTCACTAGAATTTGTCCAATCTGCTCAATAAGTCTTCACCAAGACTTACCTCAAATATGTATTGTAAACTTCCACAAAAGCTTACTCAACTCAACTCAATCTAACACAAAATCCTCTTCAATCACATAAACAAGCTTCACACATAATCTTGTTCAATCTCACAGAAACATATAGATAATTGTTATAGAATCAATATGCTTCACACTTACAACAATGCTCAATCACTTTCAATCTCTTTCTCAAATAAAATTAGAATATAGACCAATTTTTTTCATAGAACTTGAACTATCACTTCAACACTCCACTTGACTAAGCTTAATCAACTCCACTTAACCAATCACTCAATAAAACACTTCTTGCTCACAAACCCTAGTCCAAGCATATGAACACTCACTCAATTATTTCCAACAATGCTTATCAAACAATCTCACATAAAAATGATACTCATGATCTTGCACAAATCCTAGTTTCAAGATAGTTCTCAACTTCACATAATAATGATCACTCATGATCTTGCACAAACCTTAGTTTCAAGATAGTTCTCAACTTCACATAACAATGATACTCATGATCTTGCACAAACTCTAGTTTCAAGATAGTTATCAACTTCACATAACAATGATAATCATGATCTTGCACAAACCCTAATCATGCATATGAAGATTCATTCAATATTTCCAACAATACTTATCAAACAAGGTTTTTATCAACAACTCTCACTCAAAAAATCCTTTAACAATCAAACTCAATAATACTTATCAAACAACCCTTTTCTCTCTAACTTAGCATTCACAACATCCAAC
Source organism: Wollemia nobilis (assembly GCA_028583015.1). NCBI lineage: Eukaryota > Viridiplantae > Streptophyta > Pinopsida > Araucariales > Araucariaceae > Wollemia > Wollemia nobilis. The sequence continues at coordinate 11,507,392 of JAQPPZ010000465.1, forward strand.
AATCACTCACAAGGAAGATGTGCCCATACCTTTTGTTTGTTGAAGAATTGACTTCAAAACCTGTCTTAAACACAATTTCCCTCTTTGTCAATTTCAAAGGTCAGATGACAAAAATATCACTCTAACACTCCCTCAAGATATTTCACAATTACAAAAATAATTAAACTCAAATACACCTTATTACTCCTTTGAAATAAGCATTCAACCTAGGAGTTGTAGGTGAGTTGGAGAGGAGAGGGCAATCCTCCAAGGGAGGTCCCAGGTTCAAATCTCCACCCTACCAAAAATTTGAATTGGGTATCCAAAATCCAATTGATAATGTTGGTACGGGCAGGGTCGGGTGCGACTCTCGGGTGACTTTAACGGTGTAGAACCCCCTATTCATGGTATCTTAGACCAAGGCAGCCCCGCAAGGGGTTTTTCGCTTTAAAAATAATAATAATAATAATAATAAGCATTCACAAAAACATATAAAAATAAATCTTTTATTAAACCTTATAACTCCACTCTTAAACAACTCAAACCACCAAATAATTAAATAAAAAAATTATTTAATTTCCTCAACCTTATATCTCCCTAAGATTAGAAATACACCATACAACCTTAGAAGCACAAATTAATTTATAACAAAAAATTTATTACCTCACAAAGTGCTCCCGACAGGATTGGATCCCACAACACAGTGCCTCCAGTGCCTTAGTCGTGGCTTCCAAGCCGTGTGAGCTAAGCACTCATGTGGAAGGCAAAAGTGCCCATAGTGCTTTGTCTTCTACTTCTACACTCAAAGCCAAAAGGCTTTGGTGTCGTCGATGCCCAAAAACATTGCACAACCAACCCTGCTGCGAGTTGAACATGGAACCTCACGTTCCCAAGGCGCTTACACTTTCCAGTAGCCCACCTGGCTAGATGGTAACAAGGCCTTTGTGCCTTGTGCCTCTTATTCCTTTGCTACCTAACAAAAAGGATCAAATGGGGACTTCTTCCCTCTCTTGCTTACGAAAATTATGTACACAATTTTTGCTTAGGAGATTATTAAAATCACAGATGATTTTGAAGCCTTTTAGGCTTAGGGTATTTATACCCATTCTTTGGAAATTTTTGACGTCGACGAAGGAGATAGAATATGACATCAGTGCTTTGCATATGTCCTTTATAACCCTAACTCTAGGGTTTATTAAATTAAGTTATAAAATAGTTAAATTATAATTAACTTATAATTAATTTAATAATTCTTTAGAGTTAATCAAATTAAATTATAAATTAATTTATAATGAAATTATTATAATTAATTTAATCTTTAGGTCTCAACCTTAGACCTTTAATATTATAATAAAATATTATAATATTATTTTTCTGGGCCTTCTTGTTGCTCTTTAGACCTCATATGACCACCTTGAATATTATAATTAGGGACATTATAATATTATTTTCCTTAGGTCTAGAAGCAATATTTTTCTTGCACAACTGACTCTTGATATCCTTCCTTTTTTCCTGCTCACTAAAACTAACTCTTGACATCAATGACAACAAATCCTGCTCATATTTCCAACAATATCCTCAAAAGCTAACAATAGATGGGATGGCGGAATGAAAAAATAAAAAATTTGGATCCTTGGCAAATTTGGAGCAATTCAATCATAAATTCAAGTAATTCCTTTAATTAATGGAGTTATTTACTCATTTTGTAAACTTGGATAAATTTAGAACTTTCATAGTGATTTGTTTCCACTAGGTAAGAGATTCACTTGCTTTAACTAGCTATCCATTATCTTTACATGACTTGGCTAGTTTTCACCTCAAGAACCAGTTTGCCTTGAAGAGCAAGTGATTTGCTTGCATAATCAAGAAATTTACTTGGGTTACATTGATCTTAGAAATATTTTATTTTATCCATAATGGATGCATGTGATTCACTCAAATTTTTAGGTAAATCACTATTTGGAGTCTTTGATGTCCTCTTATGCCAAAGTGGTTTGTTATACCTTTTGGTTGATTGTACTCAAGTGATACCTTGGTGGGGATCCTTGATAGGGCTTGATCCTATCATAACATGAAATATAGTGAAGTGGATTAAGAGGGAGGTATCATTAAACAAGTTGCTTGAGTTATCAGGATGAATCGATATGCGAGTTGTGTGTAGTTGGCATATGACTGGTGCAAAAGCAAAGTATCAAGGGTTGGATGCTTGGTCGTTTGTCATATTGAAGTGACCAATTTATTTTGGGTAGGGGTATTTATAGACCCCACCCCTCATGGGATCTAGCTACACATTCCCTACCCATGTTTAGCACAAAATCCATCTAGGCAAGTGGTTGACCTATCAAGGGTCAATATACCCTTTAGAATGGTCCACTCATAGTGCATCTATTTATGAGTGATTCATTCATCACTGGTCTTGAATTTTTTTTAACATGATACCAAGAGATGGCATGATAGGTTATGAGCTTATGGAAGAATAGGGAGAGGAGGAAGTAGGAAATTCAAAAGAAAATAGGAAAGAAGTAGAAATTTAGAAGAAAAAGGGAAAAATACTTGTAATAATAACCACTATAAAGAAACTATATGTATATATTTACATGTTATTTTAATCAAAAAATGTGTTGCTAGATCAAGTAGAGATATTTCTCATTCATGGATATTGCCAATATTTTTACATCCATGGTGGTAATTATAAATGCATTTGGACCCACAATCTTCAATATTTGGTAAGGCTTACTCCATAGGGAATAAAACTTTTGATGTTCTCTTGATTTTGCCTAATTGTCATCCCACTTGAACATGAGGTATCCATCCTTATAAATCCATCTCTATGTCCCACTTGTCTAACCATATTTTGATTATCTCTTAATGCTACACTATGCTCTTGAATCCATTCTCCATTTATTCTTCAATGGCTAGCAAAGCATTCAACCTTGCTTGCATGGGCTTGATGTTAATATCTTCAAATTCTACATATTGCAACATATGGAGGGAAGGGAATTCCAAATTGATTGGTAACATGACCTTCTTACCATAGACTAGTTTATAGGGTGATAAACTAGTGGATGCTTTTGATGTCACTCGATCTCCCATAATGCTTTACATAGCTTGATGTTCCAGTTCTTCTATGATTAAAAAATGGTTCTTTTAGGGTAGTGATGTTCTTGTTGGTTGATTTGGCCAAATTTTTTCCTTGGGGATAGTAATTTAAGGATATATTAAGCAAGAATCCATATTCTAAGGCAAAATTTATCTCATTTCCCTTTTGATATAGGTGGCATTTTCTATGTCTACGATAGCTAGAGCTTTGAATCTGGTGATGATACATTTCAATAGTTGAAGTATTATCTCCTTATTGAACAATCTAGCTAGGATAGCTTCCACCCACTTCATTAAGTAATTATTAGTAGTGAGGATCCATCCATGCCCCACACATGATAGTAAACTAATTTTACCTATGAAGTCTAGTCCTCATTATTAGAACAATCTAGTCATAATTATGGGATTTAGGGGTATTAGCACTCTCCTGTTATTTCCTATGAGCATAGAATAGGATTTGGAATCCTTGACACACTAATGACAATTGAATAATATGATAAGTCAATAGTATCCAACCCTCAGTTTTGTGGGCTATATTTGGTGCATAATAGCACCCTCCCTCATCATGATATATTTTATTAGGGCCTCTATCCTCTTTTCCTAAATGCATTTTAATAAGGCATCATCATATCCCTTCTTAAAAAAGACACCATTGAGCCAATAATACTACAATAATTTTTACTTAAATCAAGCTCTTTCCTTGGTGGTCAACATTTTTGGCACTTTTCTAGTAGCCATATATCTGCTAATGTTGCCCATCCAACCCATATTGTCATTCACTTCTATTTCCACCACTAGGGTGATTTGATCTTTAGGGACTGCCATTGCCAGACTTTCACATAAAACCCTTCCCCTGATGAGCTTGATGGGTTTCATCTCAATGTCAAATTCTTGGATTTTATTAATCCATCTAGCTTTATTTTCACCCAACTTTCCATGAAGTATAGTAGATCAGACATTAGGGTGCACTACAAAGACTATGTTTTTGCTTTGTGATATCTAGTACCTAAACTTCTTGAGAACTTTCATGATAAAAAACACCTATTTTTAAATGAAAGTGTATCTTTCTTCATAGTTGTGGAGGACTTGGCTCATGAATGAGATGGGATACTCTTCATCTTTATCTTTCTTTTGGGTTAGGATGATGATAATGATTTTATATGATCCAAACATGTCAAATCTATAAATTTCAAGAAACATCTAGGTTACTTAGGACTAGGGCTTAGGTGACGGTATATTTTTTGAAAAACCTTTTGATCTTCATTAGTCCATACTAGGCAACATATTTCTTTATAATTTTGGTTATAAGCCTGATCATTTGGGAATTATTTTATGATTTTGACAATAAACTAGATTTGACCTAAGAAAGATCTTATCCCATTGACATATGTGGGAAATTAGAGATCTTGGATGGCTTATATCCTAATGAGACCTATAGATAGGCCATATTTTGACACTATATAACATAGCAATTTTCCTTCGTAGACCATAAAAATAGAATTTTGGGGATTTAGTGAAATACTGAACTCTTTATATCTCTAGAATATGAACTCAATATGTTACATGTATTAACTCCTATCTTTGGAATACATGGTTAATTCATAGAGGTATATGAGGATTTTCTCACCAATAATTCCAACAAATGCTATCTCCATGTCATATTGGAAGGTCATCCATATGTTTGATGGGACAAATGACATTCTTTGATATGCATAGATACCCTATTTGGTAGTTAAAGTTGTTTTATGATGGTCATAATATTTTACTCACATCTAATTATAACTTGAGAAACCATCTAGAAGCGACAAATATGTGACCCTTCCACCTTTTATAGAATATAATCAATGGCCAACAAAGCATAGTAGTCTTTCAAAGATGCCCATTTTAGGTTCTTGAAATCGATGCATAAAATTGTATATCTTTGTTCTTCTTATGTACTTGAACAAAATTAGCAACCTAGATGGAGTGTTTAATTAGGAATATTATCTAGGCTTATAGGAGCTTCAATAGTTTATTTTTATCACTAAATCAACCTTGTGATTCATTGGTTGTTTTTTCTATTTGAAAGGTCTAGCACTTGGATCCAACTCATTGGTATGCTCTATGCTTTTATAAAACTTGAGATGTTCATATGACAATGCATTGTACTTGCCATAGAGTTATTTGAAAATACCTATTTCTTCTTGAGTGCACTCTCTTCTAAGTAGTACATTCTTTCCCCCAAACACTTCAATAAAGTGATGTGAAGAGGATTTAACTTTGAGGTTTGTTTTCTTTATACTATCATCTAGGTTAAATATATTTTCTAGAGTGATTATTCCCTTGGTAAGTTGATTTGTCTTTAGTTGTATAACCCCATCATCCATGTTATCCCCATAACCATTCTTCTCTTTAGAATGTTGGGTGTCTCTAATTAGGAATTCTATGATCTTCTAATCATTGTTAAATATTTTCCAATAATAATCTTTTAGGGAAAAATGACTAAATACTACTTCCAACTCCTTTGGTTTATCCCACATATCAATTGTGGGATGAAATCTAGCTAGTATGCCTACCAAATCATCTACCTTATCATTCAATTCACTAAGAATCACTTTGGTTTCATGTGTCAAATATTTCTAGAAAATCCTAGACCTAGTTCTTCTATGACTTCATATGCTTATTATTTGTGGCATATTGAGAACTAACATGATTTACAATTAGTTGAGTCTCTATATATTTTCAAGTTCTTAATTCCCAACTTCTTTATTTTCCTAGGCTGGTACAAAGTGCTTCATACTCCATCATTTTTTTGGTACAATTGAACAACAATATACATGAGACATGAGTCTATACATCCTATGGTTCAATGAATTGAATGCTAGAACCTACCCCATTTCTAGTTCTAGTGCCATCAAAATACATTGTGCAGATTGTATCCTCTCTACTTTCCAAAGACAAGAGATTAGATGGTATTTTTATGCTAAGATAGTTTCTAAGTTTAGTCTCATCATAGTCAACCTTTGAATCTTATTGTTGTTAAGTACAATTATCATGTCAATTTCTTAGCTTTGATCCTCTTTAGGCTCTTCAAAAATTGTTTTAGGCATCACTATTATTGTTGCCCTCGAATATCTTATATTTCTTAGCAGATACTTTTTAGATTTGAGGATCACATAAAATGGGGGTGGATTTATTGTTTTAGGATTTGGAAAATTCAATATATCAACTACATTGACTTGAACATATATTGGATGCTCTGCTATCAAGTTTTATTGTTTAGATATCTTTGTCCAAGTGGGATCTTATTGTTTACTCTTAGAATAAATCCTCTCTTACTCCTTTAAAGAATCTTGGAATAAATCTCATTGACCACATAGAGCTAATACCTCTAACATACTTACTTTAATTATCATCTTTTTCATTTTATTTCATTCTACAAAACTATTCTCACTTTATGTGATACATTTTCAATATTACCTTATGGTTGTTGTAAGGCCTTCATTGGTGAGAGAGGGATACTTCAATCATCTCTCAACCTTCTTTTGTATTTGGTTCCTCTTATTATCTCCTCTTTTTATATAGGTTTCTCTTCTTATCTCATCGCTTTCATCATTTACCATATCCTCTATCGACTCATCACTTGAGGGGATAGTCATATAATTACAAAATTCATAATCAAGTCAACAATCAAACACTTAATCATGCAAATTGTGTTCATTCAAGAATCATTGCCAAAGATAATCATGTCCTTCTTACTTGGGAAAATAACAAGCAAAAACTTAAACTAAACACATAACAAGATAGCCAAAATTGCCTGATTGATATCTCCAAAGGCTAAAGTGTAGACTTAATTTTATCTTCCGATGCCCCAAAGGCTAAAGTGTAGACTCAAGCTTGTCTCCCAATGCCCCAAAATTTTACCAAAAATTTAAGTTCTTCAACTTGTCAAAAGCAATGATTCAAAAATGCATGTTCTTTCCATGATTGGAGCATCTAACATTGATCAGATCAATGAACATCATCAACCCTCAATTTGACTCTAGGTCATCTATTTTTGCTCCACATTGTGCTTTCACATAATGCATCCCAAAAAGGAGCATCTGTAGACACCTAAAACGCATCATGTTGAGAAGACTACCTATATGGATTCCTTTTAGACCATATGACCCATTTTGGGCAGCCTTGGGGCTCAAACAGTCGTTTTCACCACTCAAACAAGGACATTTTCCTTTACAACCATGGTCTTCCCTCCAAGGGATGGCCTCCAAAGGTCGTCTCACCAAGATATGGCCTCCAGTCAAGGTCATCTCACCCCGAGATGGTCGGACCAAAAGTAAGATTAAAAAAAGTGGGACATAATTGGCAGTTGAAAATACCTATTAATCCCATGCATGAACCTACATCACAATTTAGCACATGCATGAGACTAGATTAGAGAAACTGCATGACACGGTCAGTTGCATGGAAATTTTAAATATAAGCATTCACTTTTCTTAATGCAAACTGCCTATTCACTTTTTCATGCATAGGGTTGTGTTATTATTAGATTCCTTTCAAGGAATCTATATAATAGCGTTCACCGCTTAATTAAATATACATCCATACCAAGTTTTCAAATATTCAAGCAATGAAGTGCCACCGAAATTTGACCATGAGCTTCCAAGCCTAGGTATTCTTCTTGTTGTAGAAAGCATGTTGTTGGTTCATTCCATGGTTGAAGACTGCATACATATTTGTTGTGCAATCAAACGCTCCAGCTTAAAATATTGATCTAGACCAAATAAGCCATTCTCGCAAATGCACCAATATGTTGACCAAACCCTAGATTGAACCCAGAGTCACCCTCGTATCGATCTCAAAAATGCAGCTATAGATTAGCGGTCATCTCGATCAAAGACAACCCATAGGTATAGTCGTCCTACATAGAGACGACCTCTAGGGTAGAGATCTGTTTGTTTATTTTTTTCATCATAAGTTTTAGCAGCACTCTTATTTACTATTTTAGCATAGATAGGCTTTATTTTACGCATGCATCTATCATATTTCATTTTATTTATTGCTTTCACTATCATTACATCGAGCCCTATCTCGAAGGGCTCTGCACATGCTACTAATCGCTTTGATTTTCTTATGTGCAAGTAACATATATCTATAGGGAAGATGATCGCAAGACATTTGCACATTAATCATTGTGGTATTCATGAAAAATTTACCCCCAATGAGTTCGTGAGTGCGAGGAATATCCTCCATAGTACATCCAGATTGTTTTATTTGTAACTAATTATATCAAATCGATAGCAAATCCCTCAGAGGGATATCATTGTAACCTCCTTGAAAAGAATGGATATTATTAATAAAAGAGAACCATCATTCATTTGCATTTATCTTGTTCTTATCTTTGTGGTTGCATTATTATTGCTATCTTTCAATATTTTGCTTGCATGGATGTACAGATTTTTCAGCATTTCAACAGGTTGTTCTTCCAAGGAAATTGTGGGCTTTTTGAGAGGCCTTACCCCTTTTTCTCCCTTTGTTTCCTTTGATATGGTTACTAAGGTGGCTACAACACTTTCTTCCATTAACACTTGTTCTTTTTTTGTATGATTCCTAGGCTTAGCTTCTAGCTTTTGAGATTGACAAGTCTCTTTTTTATCTTGGAATTTATCCCTTGCTTCATTTTATGATGATTCTTGTTGAATTATCATTCTTTGTTTCTTCAATGGAGGACCTTCCTTCAATTATTTTTGAATTTTATCCTTGTTTAAGTGTCCTATTGAAGTCCTTATGACCTTCTTTTCATCGAGACTAGTTTTTGTAGCTTCATATTTATTAGCCTTGATCAATGCCTCCTTAGGATGCTCTTGGTCATAAGTCATATTGAACATCTAGTCTTCATATGAGTTAAGGCCTCCATAAGGTACCTTTATTTGATTAATTTCTTGGGAAAAATTACACCATGCCTAAGTCTTATTATGACTCCATCCAAGATTTCTCAACCTTTTTTGTATAGAGGCCTCGATTGTCACTATAGGGTGAAAGCCTTTTAATTTTTCATAGAAACTCTCATATATATTCTTTTGGATCTCATGTTGCAACAAATTCTCCTTTTTAGCAAGGTAAGGGATCCGTTCTACTATATTTTTCTAGATCAGGTCTTGGTTCATACTCAAATTTCTTGAAAATGTTAGCACCTTTCAACCATGCTATAAATTTGCCATATGGGTCATAGTTCCACGTATCTTCCAAGATTTCCAACCCTAGTTGTTTTAGCCTTGTTTCCAATTCTTCAATTGCTTTTCTTTTTTCTTGGGTTATTGGTCCCAACTAGAATGGGATTTTATAAAATTCCAATTTTTTTTCCACTTGCATACATGTAATTTATCATATCCACTTGCCTTCAGATCTCCATACATGCTATCTTATTGGTAACATATGTTGACAGAATGAAGATTGTCCCATTGAAATAAATAATACAGATCACAATTCCTTCTTCCAAGAATACGAGTCCCTTTATATTTATTTTTATAATATCAATGGTCTCTTATGATATTCATTTAGGTCTTTCTCCTTTGAACTCTACTATAGTGGAAACCAAGAATGTAATTGAATATACAATATAGGTGGAGTGAAGGTATAAGATCTTTCTCCAGTTGGTTACAGGATTTCCTTCCCCTTTTTCACTTCATTTTTCTAAAGATAAATGTTCAAAATCTCAACTATTCTAGTATAGAATAAGGTGTACTAAAAATGATTTGTACCTAAGTTATTGATTTCTTTCAAAGTTCACTAACCCTTTATGAATTCATCTAGCTATGAAGTTGCTGAAATTGAGCACCAATGGTTTCTTCTTTACATTGTTCTTGAGCAAATATACAATTACCAACATTTGATCTAATATATTTGCATCATTAGGGGATCCAAAGATAAAAGTGGCCATACTCAAGACATCCTTTGCTTCTAATGAGAAGATATCATTTTTTAAAGGAAATTTTGGCATGATATTTATAGTTTTGATGAGCTCCTGGTTCAAACAACCTAGTTTATCTTATATTCTTAAATAACATGTCTTTGTAGTTTCTAGGTTCATATTTAGACCTTTTGATACTTGAAGCATTTTTTGGATAGCATCCCCAGATATGATTACTTGGAATGCATTATCCTGAGGATCCAAAATTATTTTAGAACGAGGTTCATATTTTCCCGCACATAACCTTATCAGTTCATAATAGGGTTGCACTAGTAGGAGAAGATATTAGGCAATACTACTACTTCGTACCCTTGTCACAAAAGAATTTTATTTAGCTTCCATTTATCTACTATGAGCTTCTTCCATTAGCACCATCCCATTCTTCACTAGCCTAGGGTCATTGACCCCATCAGCCTCATCTTTAATACTTTTGTGTTGCTCATTTTTTACCACCTACGTCTGTCCTATTATTTTCTCTGCAAGCTTGCACAAAGTAGTTGTGTTCTTCTCTCTCTTTTTGGATTCATCAAGTACTATTGGTTTTCCCATATCAAATCCTAGGTTGTGGCTTGCTACAACTTTATTCTCTAGAGGTGTTTATAGTGAAGAAAAATAACATTACTTGTAAGTGTATCTCTTATGGGGATTAAGGTCTTGGACTTTTTCTCGATTGGTAGAAACCCTAGGTTGGTGTCTATTGATTTATAATTGGTTGCCCTTTTCTCCAATATTGGTTTGTGGTTGTCCATATATCACCTTATACATATTTTATATCCATTGAGTGATAGTTATTTACTAGTGGTTTCATGTTTATCGTGATAGCTACTATCGCTCTTTTATTAACCAATGAGCAGACTTCCTTTTGCACATAAAATAAAACACACACACACACATTTATTAGGAGAAGGAAAGGAAAAGAGAGACATGGCTCATTATAATCCCATATCTCTAACTTTGCAATTATTTGGGCCTAGGTCCCACACTATGATTAGTCATTGACATTTTTATCTATTGCAGGCACTAAGGACATGTTGAGTGGTATTTTCACCCAATTGTGAAAGTACACTCTCCCTTAGGATTTGGGTTCCAAATCCCCTCTTGCAAAGAAGTTAAACAAACAACTTCTCCAAGGTCTCCGCTATATTAGCATTTGCATATGTGTATTAGTAATCTCAAATAAAGATATTCAATTTAAATGCTTGGAACACCTTAGTGATTGCAAGTAATTGTAAACAAGGGGCAATGTTGGTTTATTTTACCATGAAACTTTAGTGATTGTTCATTGAACCAAAATAAAGCAAATGTGAGTTGGCCCTCATATGACCTTCAATGTGATGCTCAAATTACCCCTCTTTCGTAAAATCAGAATTTTTATGAAGAGAGGGCAATTTTAGGCTCCAAAAATGGAAATTTGTGAAATGCCATAAAACATAACTCCTTCAATGAAATTGGAATTTTCATGAAGGGAATGTCATCATAGGCTCATGAGTGCAAAACATGAAACTGAAAAAATGAAATTTGACCTTAAAATGGAAATTTTCTATTTTCGGATTTTTTAAATCTGCAGTAAAACAACAACTTCGATGAATTTTTAAAAATACTAAACAACTCCGAAAATGAAATTTCAAAGTGCGTATTGGAAGTCTGAAGTATAACCTACGCAATGGTGAAATTATTTTTGGATTTTGAAATTTTTTAAATGTTTATTTTAATGCCTAAAAAAAAAGTTAAAATTTTTGGAAAAATAAAATGCAGAAAATGAAAATGAAATGCAAAAAATTGAAAATAAAATGCATTCAGTATGATGCTATCCTATTTCGACAAAACCGAAGATGTGAGGTTTCCATGCATGCAACCTAACCTATTGGACTTGCAAAACAAGCACAATCCAACGGATAAGCTAAGTGTTGGCTCCTAGGGTTTTAAATGAGGTTTTCGGATTTAAACATTCGCATGAAGCAACCAAGAAAACTTGCATAAACTCCATTTACAAGCCTAAAATCTGAAAAGGGGAAAAATAGACATTTAATCTTGCATGCAGAAAATGACTCCTTTCTTGTCCATAAGATGCAACTTTCTGAAATTTTCTGTATTAAAAATTTGTCATTTTACAATAACAAAAATTTTTGGTTTTCCCAAACCAGTCCATGGAAGAAAAACAGCCCAAACAGGTCCAAAATGGCCCTCTTGCCTTCAAATCTGCAACTCTGGTCGCAACAGTTTCCAACCCCTCAAAACATCCTTGCCTGGCATATTTAAAATTTTTAGGAAGCTTTTCGTTTCATCTTCCAATGGTTGTTCGTTTCACCTTCCCTTGTGCATGCATGTGTTTTGGTTTCCAAAAAGGCTTTTCGTTTCTATTTTGTGGCCCTTCGTTTCATTTTCTCCACATGGGCTTGCGTCGTTTCGTGTGTAACGACCATCTTAAATGATTTCAAATCATTAAAGATTCCTTATGTAACGTTTTGTCTTATTCATTGGATTTTGTCCTTATGTCCACGTCACTATGCAGTCTTCAATTTCACTGTCCTGGTGTTCATCACTAATATCAGTTACTCTTTCCTTGGCAAAATGGAACATGTCGCGATATCGCGACACTTTTGCCTCCTTGCTCTCTTTTGTTGCTTTTAGCCACGAGAATGTAACATGTCGCGATATCGCGACACTTTTCTCTTTCTTGTTCTTTTAGCCATGAAAATGCAACATGTCACGATATCGCGACACTTTTCTCTTTTTTTTGGCCGCGAAAATGCAACATGTCGCGATATCGCGACACTTTTTTCTGTTTGGTCGCAAAACGCAACATGTCGCGATATCGCGACACTTTTCTCTTTTGGCCACGAAAATGCAACATGTCGCGATATCGCGACACTTTTTCTCTTTTGGCCGCAACAATGCAACATGTCGCGATATCACGACACTTTTTCTCTTTTGGCCGCGACAATGCAACATGTCGCGATATCGTGACACTTTTTCTCTTTTGGCCGCGACAATGCAACATGTCGCGATATCGCGACACTTTTTCTCTTTTGGCCGCGACAATGCAACATGTCGCGATATCGCGACACTTTTTCTCTTTTGGCCGCGACAATGCAACATGTCGCGATATCGCGACACTTTTTCTCTTTTGGCCGCGACAATGCAACATGTCGCGATATCGCGACACTTTTTCTCTTTTTTGCCGTGAAAATGCAACATGTCGCGATATCGTGACACTTTTTCTCTTTGCTTTGCCGCGAAAATGCAACATGTCGCGATATCGCGACACTTTTTCTCCTTGCTTTTTCTCTTTGCTTTGAACCGCAAAAATGCAACATGTCGCGATATCGCGACACTTTTTTCTCCTTGCGGTGTTTTGCTTTTTCTTTGATCTTTAGCATATGGGCCACTTCGGTCTTCTTGGAAAACATGCAAAAAAAGGTGGGTCCCCAATTTTGGGGTACGTTGTGGAGCAGCCACAACAAATGGTGACTCTACTGGGAAATGCTCTTGAGCATTTCGGTGAGAACTCAACCTGGAACACCTTCAAAACTCAAATACAAGCGTAAGAAAATATCCCAAGAATGAAACTAGACGAGAAATACATGAAGCATTAGAATTATTAAGCATCAGCTCGGTGTGTGCAATGTGCTTCATTCCCTATCGTTTGAAACTCGTTCAACTTTCCATTGTCAGTTTCACTTATGATTCTTGTAGGATTTGATGTATGATGAATATGCTAGAGATATAACAACCTGCTTTGCAAAGGCTCAAACTTTCTAGTATCATGAACAAACATATTAAAACTGTCAAACCCTCTTAGGACCAAATATGTGTATATTGAATTAATTTACTAGATCCCAAAGTTGGTTATGTGTCACTACCATCTTGAACCCATGTGCAAGTGTAAGTGAAATCAGAGCTTTGGGGAATAGGATTCCCAACCTAAGCGAGATGGGAATTTAACCCTATCCTTACTACTCCGATCTAGAGTTCATTACCTCATCTTGAACAAAATGATTTAACCTGTTATGGATGAAACTGTCAGGCTAGCCTGTCCGTTTGAGCAGTCAGTGGTCTTGCTTTTAGACAAGACATGTTGCCACGCATGAGCATACTCCACTGCCAATCAAGCGTCTATAGCCCTGGTGGAGATCAACCCCATAATCCAGGATTTGAATTTACTTTTGATTTCTTGAACCTTGGGGATGACTACCCATCCTTGCAAGGGACATGTAGTACGATCCTTCCAATCCAATATCAATGATGCAATAAAAGTAGAATGAAAAATATTTGCTTTGGAATTTCAAGTTCTTGAGTGGGCAAAATAGAAGCTTTGGGGAATCGGATTCTCAACCTAAGCGAGATGAGAATTAGACCCTATCCTTACTACTCCATGAAGGTCAAATCGGAGCTTTGGGGAATTGGATCCTCAACCTAAGTTCGATGAGGATTTAACCCTATCCTTACTACTCTGATTTTAGGCTTTAAGCACTATGGGAGTGGTAAAAACCACTATTTTAAGGATTATGTTGCATGATAGGACAGACACGAAATACTCCTTTCGCCTCACCTTTTCTTCCAAGTATGGTTTTGACCATTTTACTCAAGATCCTCTTTAATATGTGTAGAACGTGCTTGGTTCAAGATAGTTCGGGCATCAGTTCCCAACCTTAGGATCCTTTTAATATATGTTATGTAATAACCCTAAGAGGATTCGACACCTTTTCAATGATTGTATTTGAAATGTAGATGCAACTGAGATGAAATGTATATGCAATGTGGAATGTAACATGAGATATGGATGAATGCATTGCTCTTTTTGAAATGTGGATGGAGTATACCACCTACTTTACCATAATGTGTAAAACTGACAACTTCATGCATCACAAGTTCCAAACGATATTCTTTAATGTGTTTGCGATACTCGTGGAGCTTTCTGCAATACAATTCCGATGTTTCATATTCTCTTAGTCTTAGTCAACATTCATAAGGACATAAGTTGACATCTCGTTTTTCTTTCTCTTTTTTTTTTTCAAGACAAACCAAAAGTGTCCAAAGGACCAACACACAAAACTTAAAACCAAACCCAAAATGCAATCCCAAAAATGAAACTTGAAAACACAAACCAAAACCAAAAACCAAAGGTATATACAAATGTACAATATAATACAAGATGGTGCAAAGTTTGGATTATCACTTCCCTGGATCCCAAACATGATTTGAGCATTCCAAAAGACATATAATGTGATACACATGCCAAATGTGGAAGGAATCAAACAAAAACAAGACTAGACCAAACAATGCAACCAACTTCAACTTTCCTCTCTCACCCCACCAATTAGATTTAGTTCCATTAGTATTCTCATAGGTGAGATTCAAATTACCAAATTGATTAGACAATGGTTGATTTTCAATTCTTTCTTGTCTATTCTTTAAGGTGTAAATTTCATAATTCCATTCATGATTTAGAACTAGGCTTTCTTTATTCAAAATGAAATTTTGTAAGCAAGAGCCTATTTCTAAAAATTTCAAAGCTAATTCATTTTCCATGTTCTTAGGCCAATTAAAATTGTGCAACAATTTACAAGCCTCTAGGATATTTACTAAATTGGGATCATTAGGAGTTTTTATCCTAGGTTCAAGAATTAATTGTTGATGAATTTGATTTAGCAATTTAAATGCATCAAGCTCCTTTTCATTCATTAAAGTAATGTTATCAAAGGTGTGGTTAGAAATTAATCCTTGTTCTTCATTCACCTTCAATGGCATTTCATCATATAGCACTTGTATTCTTTCTCCATGATTTGTTTATCAAAGGCACCAAACTTAGGTACCCAATTGAACACATGTCCATCCCTTTCAAACCATAAGTCTTGTCTATCTAGGGGTGGGTTAACTAACACATTTCCATGATCAATCACTTGGGTTGTTTTGGGTAACGTGAGATTTTCAATTGGATCATCAATGATATCAAACCCAAATGATTTAGGTTTTGTAATTTTCTCATTTTGAAATGGCATAATCATTGTAGCACAAGTAAGTGGATCAAGATTTTCAATTTCTTTTCCTTCAAAGGAATCTAAAGCAAGTGACTCTCTTTCTTGATTCATGGTTGTAGAATCCTTATCATGTTCCAAAATTTGATGAGATTCGAATTCCTCTTCCAAAACTTTCTCAAATTGTATAGGATTTATAGTATCCTCATGTGAGGAAGCAATTGAGTTATCCTGCATATTAATTGACACAACAAGTTTGTTAGAAGATTTAGATTGATAATATTCTTCCCATTTCTTCCACGAATCATAGTAATCATCCTCCAAGTTCAAGTTGTGATGCTCAAGTACTTCTTCTTCATCTTTTGATTCATCAACATGTTTCTCATCCAATTCATCTTCACCTTCCTTAGATGGTTCAGTTATTTCCAAAAGTGGGTTATCTCTTGAATTCAAATTGGTAAAGCTATCATAATCCAAATTTGTAACCCATGATTCAATTTTATCACAATTTGGAAGGTGTGGATCCTCTTGGTCATCACTTTCGAGAACATCATCCAAAGTGTCTTTCGAGAACAAGTGGTGAAATTCGATTATGTCTTCAACTTCATTTGTTGATTTTATTTCAAATTCATTTTCAGCCACTTGTGATGACTTAGGAGCTTCTATAATGGGATCGATTTTTGAATTCCGTGTCATATAGTTGCTCCAATCCTTTGCAAGTACATCTGACCAAATCATATCCACATAAGTTTGTTCATCCAAATCCTCCTTTTTGGGTAATGATTCTAGATATTTCTTTTCCAAAACAAGATGGTGATCATTTGATTCCAACTTCTTGTTACCCATCCATAGAATTTCTTCTCCAAAAACTTCATGCTCTTCAAGACTTTTTGAATAGGTATTTACTTCAACGTGAGTCACCTCAAAATCTCTTGTATCGCTTGAAGAAGCATAACATGAAACATCATTAAGATCGGCATTATGAATTTTCTTCCTAGGATGATTTGGATGCATACATTGACGTGCTCATTTTTGTGGTGGAACATGCCTACATACCTTCTTAACCACTTTCTTTTGCTCTTTTACTTTCGATACGAACTCTTTGGGTTGAGTGGTAGAAGTAGTAGGATTAGTTGGATTGATACCCACGGACAAAGCTTGAACATTTGTTGCAATGGTTCCATGGGTGACCACATGATTCTCTAATTGAGGCATAGTTGGATGGATGGAAGTACTTGTATAAGCACATGTGGGAGCATAAGTTGGTATGGTAGGATAAAGTTGATTGTAGGGAAAAACATTTGATATCAAATTTTGTTGTGCCCACGCTTGATTTACCATCGAGGTTTGATTGCAAGCCCCTAGTTGTCCTACCATAGTTGATTGCTCCATTCCATAACCTTGTGGCCTCAATTGTTGATCTACAATCATAGCTTCTGTGTAGGCCGATGCAAGATCAGTAACCAAGGGATTCATCCTAACAAATATGGCAAACAATGGATCCAATGCTCGAAAGTATATTTGAAGAGCACCACTTTCCTCAATAGTATAGGGAGAAATTAATCTCGCATAAAGCTTTCGAAACCTCAAGTTGAAACTTCTCACTGGCTCATTAGGTTCTCTTTTGCAAGAAGTAAATTGTTGATATATCGTGAGAGGATCAATGAGCAACCTAAATTGATTGATAAAATCATCTTTCAATTGAGTCCAAGATGTAATAGAACCAGTGGGTAAATTGATGTACCAATCATATGCCACCTCATCTAGGGTTCCAGGAAACATTCTACATGCCACATCCTCATGTTCGACATTCCATCTAACTAGGATATCCACATAGGCTTGAATATGTTCCTCGGCTAATGTTGGACCATTGTGTTTAAATTTGGGCAAATGTTTTTCTACGTTCTTGGGTAAATCATGAGAATCTCCACTAATGTTCAAAGGATTAACATGTATCCCATACCACGTTCCCGTAGTTGTAGCCATTAATGAAACTCAAAGAATAACTTCAAAACCAATTTGTTAGTCATGAATAAAAGAAGGAACCATGACAAAGCAATATTCTAAAAATGTAAATTAGTTTCTGATTCACCGGATCGCATATGCGCAAGTGAAGAGCATACTCCTAGTGTTGTAGGCTTTCTGATTCACAAGATCGCATTACACGCAAGTGAAGAGCATAATACCGACAACAAATACATTTTTAGACAAAATAATTCCTTACAAATAAGCATGAAATGACTAGCAAATATCAAACATGTAACGTATGAATAATCATGTTAGCATCAACCAAGAGATGTATCCATTAAAATCAAATGAAAGTAATTGCATGGAGACAACCTCGTTAGTCAAGACCAAAATTTTTCAAAATCAAATCAAAACACATTATTCCTGTATGAACAATCAAAAGCGTTAGAACAATGCATAGCAATTCATGTCCTCCTTTTAACACTACAAGGTTGTATTGTTAAAAGAGGGCTAAAGATAATAATCAATAGGGCATGAAATATTCAAAATTTAAATCCCTATAGCATTTAAATCACACTGAAATAAACCAATTCTGAGGCCCTCCTTCTAGCGCCAAAATGTTGAGTGGTATTTTCACCCAATTGTGAAAGTACACTCTCCCTTAGGATTTGGGTTCCAAATCCCCTCTTGCAAAGAAGTTAAACAAACAACTTCTCCAAGGTCTCCGCTATATTAGCATTTGCATATGTGTATTAGTAATCTCAAATAAAGATATTCAATTTAAATGCTTGGAACACCTTAGTGATTGCAAGTAACTGTAAACAAGGGGCAATGTTGGTTTATTTTACCATGAAACTTTAGTGATTGTTCATTGAACCAAAATAAAGCAAATGTGAGTTGGCCCTCATATGACCTTCAATGTGATGCTCAAATTACCCCTCTTTCGTAAAATCAGAATTTTTATGAAGAGGGCAATTTTAGGCTCCAAAAATGGAAATTTGTGAAATGCCATAAAACATAACTCCTTCAATGAAATTGGAATTTTCATGAAGGGAATGTCATCATAGGCTCATGAGTGCAAAACATAACTGAAAAAATGAAATTTGACCTTAAAATGGAAATTTTCTATTTTCGGATTTTTTAAAATCTGCAATAAAACAACAACTTCGATGAATTTTTAAAAATACTAAACAACTCCGAAAATGAAATTTCAAAGTGCGTATTGGAAGTCTGAAGTATAACCTACGCAATGGTGAAATTATTTTTGGATTTTGAAATTTTTTAAATGTTTATTTTAATGCTTGAAAATTAAAAAAAAAGTTAAAATTTTTGGAAAAATAAAATGCAGAAAATGAAAATGAAAATGAAATGCAGAAAATTGAAAATAAAATGCATTCAGTATGATGCTATCCTATTTCGACAAAACCGAAGATGTGAGGTTTTCATGCATGCAACCTAACCTATTGGACTTGCAAAACAAGCACAATCCCGGATAAGCTAAGTGTTGGCTCCTAGGGTTTTAAATGAGGTTTTCAGATTTAAACATTCGCATGAAGCAACCAAGAAAACTTGCATAAACTCCATTTACAAGCCTAAAATCTGAAAAGGGGAAAAATAGACATTTAATCTTGCATGCAGAAAATGACTCCTCCTTTCTTGTCCATAAGATGCAACTTTCTGAAATTTTCTGTATTAAAAATTTGTCATTTTACAATAACAGAAATTTCTGGTTTTCCCAAACCAGTCCATGGAAGAAAAACAGCCCAAACAGGTCCAGAATGGCCCTCTTGCCTTCAAATCTGCAACTCGCTCGCAGCAGTTTCCAACCCCTCAAAACATCCTTGCCTGGCGTATTTAAAATTTTAGGAAGCTTTTCGTTTCATTTTCCAATGGTTGTTCGTTTCACCTTCCCTTGTGCATGCATGTGTTTTGGTTTCCAAAAAGGCTTTTCGTTTCTATTTTGTGGCCCTTCGTTTCATTTTCTCCACATGGGCTTGCGTCCGTTTCCTTCCGTGTGTAACGACCATCTTAAATGATTTCAAATCATTAAAGATTCCTTATGTAACATTTTGTCTTATTCATTGGATTTTGTCCTTATGTCCACGTCACTATGCAGTCTTCAGTTTCACTGTCCTGGTGTTCATCACTAATATCAGACGCACTGTCAACTACTTTGTTCCCTTGGCGAAAATGCAACATGTCGCGATATCGCGACACTTTTGCCTCCTTGCTCTCTTTTGTTGCTTTTAGCCACGAAAATGTAACATGTCGCGATATCGCGACACTTTTTCTTTCTTCTCTTTTGGCCGCGAAAATGCAACATGTCGCGATATCGCGACACTTTTTCTTCTTTTGGCCGCGAAAATGCAACATGTCGCGATATCGCGACACTTTTTCTCTTTTGGCCGTGAAAATGCAACATGTCGCGATATCGCGACACTTTTTTGTCACGATATCGCAACACTTTTTCTCTTTGTTAGCGTACTATGTACTTAGGTTATTACATTATTAGTTAGTTGTTAAGTTGTTGCAACTACGTACCTAAGTTGGCTAGTTAGCTCCATTAGTTACGGGCTAATCTAGGCTATGCTTGTAGTATTTATACAATGATTAATCAATGTTAATCAGTCTTTGCTCCTAACATGGTATCAAAGCAGGTTGGAGACGACGCGATGAGCACCTCGACACATTTCCCGAGGTGACTTAGACTCTGGACATAGCTTAACTCAGGCATAATTCTCGAGGAGGCCTGCAGGAGTTGACTGACGTGACAGCCAGCTGGGCACGAAAACCCACGCTGGCGAAATACTCAGAACATACCTGGTTACCTCGAGTTGTTGGACAAGGCGAGACTCCATCGCTCCAGCCGAGGTAGACACGAATCTCGAGACATGGGTGACTGGACCAGAACGAATCAGGCATGGATCCCGAGACGCGGTTGACTGGATCGGACTGAACCTTGGGCACAGATCCTAAGGTAGACTGACACGGCCGACTGGACCTGAATTGGACCTGGCATGGAACCCAAGGCCGACTGAACTGGACCTGACTGGACCCTAGGCACGAAACCCAAGGCCGACGATGCGATGACACATGGCGGACTGGCCACGCGCCACCTGGACCAATGACGTGGTGACACATGGTAGACTGGCCATGCGCCACTCGGACCGACGACGCAGTGACACGTGGTGGACTGGCCACGTGCCACCCGAACGCGACGCATGGTGAACAAGCCACGCGCCACTCGACGCAACAAAAGAACTGCGGGATGTTCGATTTCCCGCAGGCAATCGAAGCTAAAAGGGCTTCTTAGCCCTTTTATTCTGCTTCATCATCGCCCGTCGCGGCGATGTGGGATTAATTCCCAAAGAATTTTTTTTGGCGTATCACGCCGCGAAAGGGAACAAAGGGAAGGATCTTCCCTTCCCTTCCTGTCGGGCGATGTAGCCCGACTGGCAGGAGCGCCAGTCGGAAGGCTTACTGCCGCGGGTTCGGGAGTTCGATTCCCGACGACATCAAAGGCATACCTTTTACAAGGCGCGGCGGAAGGTATATTATTTTTTTTGGTTATGTTTTGTTAATATTTTTTTTATAAAGTTCTTTTTTAATTTTTTTTATTTAGTTTAATTAAAATTAAATTTTTTAATTACTTTTTTCATTATAAAAAAATTTATTTTTAATAATTTTTTTATGAAAAAGTAATTATTTAATTAATTAAACTTTATAAAAGGAATTTTTTTGAAAAGACTTTAGAAAAGAAATCTTTTTTCAAAACTTAACAAGGGGGGATTTTTTTCTCTCCACCATCAAAGCAATTAAAGAGGCATCAAATCATCAAACCTCAAACTCTGTTTTTTAGGCTTCATAAATAGCAACTTGTTTGTTTGAAGTACTTCACACAAGGGGGATTTTTTTTGGTGATATATTGTGCTAATCTGCCTACGGGGCAAGCTTTGTAAGAGCCTTTTGAGGCTTAATTGTTGCATTTTTTTGCACTAAAAGGGGGGAATAATTTTTTTTCTCCACCATCTCCTATCTTGCACTAAGGGGATATATAATTTTGCAAAAACAAATTGGGAAGACTTATAAGGGTGCATTTTCGACAGAGTCCAACACCTGAGTCAAATTCTTTTGCAAAATTCATTGTAAAAGGTGCATTTTCGGCAAAGACCGACACCTTAAGAATGGGTAGATCAAAGAAGAAAACTATCCCAAAACCAACTGATGATGTTGTTAAATCAGTTAAAGGCCCATATTTTTCCCCACACCTAGAAGGGATAGATTATTATGAATATGGCACATTTCGTACACTAAGGAGTGGTGTAAATGCCATAATCAATGATTTTGCGTCTTGTGGAGACATGCAGAAAAATGGTGTTCTAATCCCTATTGGTGCTATAATGGGCATATTCATGTCATTTTATGCTCTTGACAAAGCACAACAAAAAAGGGACATTAGTGAGGAATCAGAGGTCAAACCCCTCATGGTCGATGCATGTAGTGACACAAGTGACCTTCAGCCCATGGTGGTGAATGCTTGTTGTTACACATGTGACTTTGAGCCCATGATGGCCAATGCTTGTTGTGATACAAGCGACCTCATGCCTATGATGGCAGATATCAGTTGTAGCATAGGTGATCTCATTTCAGTAGAAAATTTTGCTTGTGACACTAGTGACTTAAAAACTGAACCTCCTCAAAAAGAGCTCCATAATCTCATCAATAGCGACAAATGCAATATTGTTAAAAGCATTGATGAAGATGATGAAATTGGGTGTTTTGAAAAACACACCAAAGGATTTGGTTCCAAAATGATGAATAAAATGGGATTCAATGGTGAGATATTAGGTAAACAGGAACAAGGCATTAAAACTCCTATAATGCCAAATGTCAGGGCAAAGAATGAAGGCCTTGGCTATACTGGACAAGCAAGTACCAGTAATTCCATGTTTGTAAAACCTAAATCTCCTACATCTCCTAAAAAGCATTGTTGCAGTCACTATGGAAAGGAAGGACATGTTGCAGCTAAGTGTTGGAGATTACATCCTTGTGATTCATGTGGATGTACGAATCACTCTTCTTCCAATTGTTGGTACAAAGTGAAAATGGCCAACAAGGTTCATATTGATTGTGGATGGACAGATTTCACACAATGGACCATGATGAAAGAAATGTTGTATGGCTTCTACCAAAAAGGTAAAACCTATGGTAGACCCCGAGGCAAATCCAGTGACAGACCTAGTGGCAGTCCCAGAGATAATGACCCAGAGACAGACCTAAAGATAGACCCAGTGACAAAGTTCCAGAGGCAGATCTACAGGTAGATCCAGAGGCAATGATCCAGAGGCAGTTTCACAGGCAGATCCCGAGATAGACCCAGTGGTACAGATCCAGAGGTATGCTTAGAGCCAGAGCCAGAGCCATGAGCCAGAGCTAGAGCCGAAGACAAAGCACGAGCCACCATTCTTTCATTTCTCTTATTATTTTTCACTGTATTGGGGTAGTTATATACTTTACCCAAATATTGTTGTATGGGGGGATGTTAGCATAGCTAGTAGTTATTCCATTACACAAATAATGTAATAAGGGGGGATGTTAGCGTACTATGTACTTAGGTTATTACATTATTAGTTAGTTGTTAAGTTGTTGCAACTACGTACCTAAGTTGGCTAGTTAGCTCCATTAGTTACGGGCTAATCTAGGCTATGCTTGTAGTATTTATACAATGATTAATCAATGTTAATCAGTCTTTGCTCCTAACACTCTTTTGGCCGCGACAATGCAACATGTCACGATATTGTGACACTTTTTCTCTTTTGGCCACGACAATGCAACATGTCGCGATATCGCGACACTTTTTCTCTTTTGGTCGTGACAATGCAACATGTCACGATATCGCGACACTTTTTCTCTTTTGGCCGCGACAATGCAACATGTCGCGATATTGTGACACTTTTTCTCTTTTGGCCACGACAATGCAACATGTCATGATATCGCGACACTTTTTCTCTTTGCTTTTTCTCTTTGCTTTGAACCGCGAAAATGCAACATGTCGCGATATCGCGACACTTTTTCTCCTTGCTTTTTCTTTTTGCTTTGAACCGCGAAAATGCAACATGTCACGATATCGCGACACTTTTTTCTCCTTGCGGTGTTTTGTTTTTTTCTTTGATCTTTAGCATATGGGCCACTTTGGTCTTCTTGGAAACTATGCAAAAATGTGGGTCCCCAATTTTGGGGTACGTTGTGGAGCAGCCACAACAGGACATCAAAAGTTGAACTTCCTAAATTAAATGTCTTTTTATTATTGTAGACACGTAAAACATGTCATGTTTAGGAGACTACTCATATGGGCACATTTGTTGACTATATGAATGATCTTGGACCTTTCCAAGAGATAGCAGTGGTTCTAACCACTCATCTAAAGCAATCTGGTCCTATGCAGGCTTAGTCATTGATGATCAGAGTGATCGCCAATCCAGCCACTAACGCTCAAAGCGGCTACAAGCTAACTGTTCTTGCTGACAACAACTAGCTCTAAAATATACTTGGCCTCCCGAGCTAAGCCAAAATCAGTTGTAATGGCCAAAAGCAACTGATCTTAGGTAGTTTTAAGCAAGGAAGCTTCTGGATGTTTCCTCCCAACTGCCCCAACCTATCAATTCTTGATCTTGGCTTCTCAAGGAAGCTAGGATGAGGAGTTAGGAAGGCTATAAGACTCCCTCCAAAATTGGAGATAGGACTAGATTGATCTCAATTTTATTGCAGTGAAGCTCTGCCATTTTGGATAGTGACTTGATAACCCTTGAGGAGTGTCGAAATGATGCCCAATTATGGAGTGACAAACATGCAATCAACAATGGATCTTCCAAAGGACTAGCAAGCATACCTTGTAATTCCACACCAATTTGATGTGAATTCTATTGATTTCAACTGCTAATCCATCTCTGGACATGCAAGTTACCCTTAACCATCAACTCAACTAGTGAATTGCACATCTCAGACCCTAATTTAAGAGGCAAAATACTCAATTTGTGGTCATTGTCTTCAAAAGCGGATCACAGGCTCAACCATCGACAACGTCAGCGACTAGCAAACCAACTACTCTGAGCAACAATGGCTAGGGTTTGATGCATAATTTCTTTAATTTTTAGTCTAGATATTTGTTTGTTTTTGCTTTATCAGTTTAGATTAGAGTATAATTACCATTTTTAGTGCATTTGTATGGTTCATTAGCAATTTGAGAGGTAGCTTTACCTTAACTTTGGTCATATTTGCTTACTTTCATAAGTCTTCTTAGATTAGCTTCATTTCATGCTTTGACTACAAATAACATGTTAGATTAGCTAGATCTCTATGTTTTACTTCATGCTTTGCACTGATTTAGCTATTTCTTGATTATCTTTGCATATGCTTCCATCATGCTTTCATGTCATTTCATGCAATTTCTTGAAACAAACCTCATCGCAAGAGGTTGCATATGCTATTAACATGTTTTGTGGTTGCTTTGTGTGCAGGTGATAGGATCTACAAAGGACAAATCCACATCTAAATATATTTCCTCTGAACAAGTGAGAAGGAGGCATCAATAATCCCTCAATCAATTCGTGTCAATCTAGAAGGCCTACGAATTGCACCACCCCCCATTTTGGGGATTCATATCTTTGTATTCATTGTATCAAAATTCGGTATCCCTAAGAGGGACATACATGTAATTGAGTTTCATCATGAATTAATAAAAGGAGCCTTTACATTTTTTTCAATTCATTATCATTGTATGTTTTCTTGTTTTATCTTTGATATTATGATGCAAATATAGTAGGTGCATGCATTCTAGCATCGTACAAATGGTGATCATAGTGGAAACACATGAAATTTACACTATTTGCTAATCTGTTGCATGTTTTTTTCACACAGGTACAACCACTCTGATCGACAACGGATAGCAGATATTAGCCACTTTTGAAGACAATGGCCAGATTCAGAGCTGCCCTAAGTGATAGCGACCAACAAAAAAACTTGCAAATAACAGACATCCAGATCATTAGCAGACTTGGATTTCAGGTTGGTTGAAATTATCTGTATTTTTGCTTCTTTGTCTGTGTTTTTAATTTCTAAAATGCAGTAGATGGATGTTAATTAGGGAACATAGAAATTTTTAAAGCAAGAATTATAAGATCCCTTAGGTTTTCTACTAGTCATTGCTAGGAATAGCGGTCTTTAATTGTAATCCACCCTAGTCTCCAGTGGTCTAGATTGTATGTTAGGGTTTGCATGCTTGAGGCCCAATTAGAGGCCATTCTTCATAACTAGTCTTGCATTCTCTAAATATTATCTAGCTTTTAGACATGCATTCTCTAAAATGGAAACATTCTTTTTAAGCATATAGAAAAATCATTTGAGTGCTCTATGATGCATTTTATTTTCATGCAAAATTAAAAATAACCACCACACACCACGTCACACTTAAAAATTAGTGAGTTGAACTTCATACCCAACCACTAATAGAGACCAACAACGATGGGCTTCATCTCCATCTGTTGTCTCAAATCCTACGAACCCAATTTTTGGCTAAGGCAAGCTCTAAGAATCGACGTGGCTTGTAAAATTTGCATGTACTTATCTTTAGAGGGTATAACATTGACCAAGTGAGACTGGGTGAGGACTAGAAGGACTTGTGCTCCCTGACCAGGTATGGGCTTCATCTCCATACTTTGGTGGTTTATGTGACTGGACTTTCATTACCGGTTGTCAAGCTGTGAGCATACAGGTGAAAATCCCTTTAACAAAAAAATATCATCCAACAAAAAGAAAACATGTGACATGAGGTCTTTTTGAAAATTAACAAATCAAAAACACACAAAACAAGTTCTTAGGACACACATCAAATCTTTAAAAGAGATAAACATATTTTTCTACTTTGTTTGTGTGTCTTAAAAATTTAAACAAGAGATAAGTCTAAATTGTCATGGTATTCACACGAAGCAACCACCCTCTATCCAACATCGAGGCAGGAATTAGTGCTCCACCCAATAATAATCACAACACTGATGTTGAGCCGCCCACACATAATTCTTCTAGATGAAGTTCAATGAGCCTCGGGGAGGATAACTCAACCCATGGGGGTAACTCTCAAGGAACCCCAACTAGAGAACCAGATCTAGGTTCCTCTCACATTAGATAGGAGGGAGCTTCAAGGCCCCAATCCTCACAGGATAGATATAGGTAAGATCATCCCAATGAGGGGTAAAACATAAGGGTTGCATCCAATAGCAGGTCCTCAAAAACTCCTAACCACATTGAGGGTGGTATAATTATAATAGACATCAATCTTATTAGAGAAAATGGCACTCCACGAGATCATCCATGGAGAACCAAACAACTTGATGAACTGGACCAGGTTATCCTAAGGCCAACGTGGAATAACACTGCTACTACACACTCTATTTTTGAGAGTTCACATAGTCAAAAAATAGTGAGACACACTCATGAGCAGGGGGAAGCTTCAAAACATCCTCGCAACACACACTACTTTCGATCACGGAGGTATAGAATACAAGTCGTTGCACACTAACAATGTTATATTTACAAATAGAGGTAAAAACATAGTGGGGGCTTCTTCAAAGAACCTCACCATAGTGAATCCTCGCACAGATTTAAGAAATTAAATACCTTCAGTGGTGGATCAATCTGACCATGTGCGTAGGTTGTATGAAGAAGCACAATATCAAGAAAGGCTAATCCAAGACAAAAGGGAGGCATTGTGCACAGAGCAAGAGCACTTAGATAAAATTGAACAAGAAGAGGCACATGCACAAATAAAACGGTGCCAATGTCTATATGAATAGCACCTGAGGGAACAACATACCCTAGAACAAATAGATCATGAGGAACAAGCAGATAGGTTGACTTAGGAAAATCTACACATGGGCAGTGAGTACTACCACTCTAATAGATGTGCTGCTTCTTAACCAAAGAGGTATGCCAAACAGGTAGACGATCATACTCATCGCACCTCACAACATGCTTTGAGACACCAATGGCACCTAGCACAAGAACAGGTGGATCATGAACAAGAACAAGATGCAGATATGGATGACCAAGAATAGACTTATCTTGAACCATCATTTGTGGCCATGGAAGAGGACTATAACCAACTAGCTCAGTCTAATGTAGAATGATTACCTCCTTGGCCACCCCGAAAGAACCTTTGGGAAGAAGATATCATCTCTTCAAAAGCTTACAAGGTACTCACTGAGAGAATCAAGTCTCAAGAAGCAATATACGATTGGGCAGAAGCTAACCTTAACCAGGATACACAATCAATCATTTTTTCCATCGGTACCAAGTCCTACCTATCTGAAGTATTTTGAGATACCTCAGTTAGATAAGTTTAAGGGAGAGGAATATGCTCAAGAACATGTTACCAATTTCATGAGTGTGTGCTTTCATCTCCAACATAATGATGCCCTGATGTTAAGAATGTTCATTATGACATTATCAGGCACATCAATAGAGTGGTTTAACCAACTACCCAAGCATAGCATCATCATTTTTGAGCAACTAGTGAAATCCTTCCTCGAACACTTTTTATTTGGCATCAGGAAGAAGATCAACTTGTCTAACCTGGCCAATATTAAACAATATGATGACGAGTCGTTCCAAGACTACGGGAATAAGTGATGAAATTTAATGGTAAAATTGTCATTTTTTGTTCCCACTATAGAGCTCACCCGAAATTTCACCAATATTTTTGCCAAGCATATCTCTCTACTTATGTAGCTTCAACAATATGCAACATTCAAGGAAGCTTTGGTATAATCCAAGCTTATAGAATACATCAAAGTAGAATAAGGAGATCTTAAGCTCCATAACAAGAAAGACTGGAACAATAACCGTAACAACTGCAATCAACAGCAGCAAGCCAAGCCTGCACCAGTCAACTAGGTTATATTAAATATACCAAATGGTAGGAATAGCCAAAAGCCATATAATTACCAATATCAACCACCCCCAACTAACTACAACCAAAATAACAAGAACCAAGGCTAAGAAAAGCAATGTCGATCACCTTCCCAGTTCACGCCATTGGCAGAATCCTTGGCATCAATATTCAATCAACTGAGTGAGGCACAAGTACTCAAACTACCTGAGGTACAACTTATTGACCCTAAACACCCTAAGCCCAAGGGATACAGGGATGATCATTATTGCCCCTACCATAGAATACAGGGACATGATATTGAAATGTGCATCAATTTCAAAAATGTTGCATAAAATATGATCAAAAATGGTGAGCTACAAGTTGACAATCCACTAGCTCTTGATAACAAAAATATGGGCATATTTAAAAACTCGTTTCCAAATCATGAAGCCCCTAGAAATTAGGGTGCTCAAGTGAATCAGGTCCAATTCGAACCTCCCACTTAAGGATTCATTGGAATGGTCAACGTGGTTACAAGAAACTGGTGATACAACCAACTAGAACTTCTAGCGGCTCCCATCCGTATCCTGACTACATATCAATAGAGGCCAGTGCAAAATAATCTTCCAGGTCCACCATCGTAATCTGTGATAACAATCTAGAATAGACTTACTCAGAGTCTTCAAATAATGTTGCCCAAGTTATCAATATACAAGCTCATTCAACAATCTTCGAGGCACAGGGAGACATTAATGGAAATCTTGAAATCTATTGAGCTCCAACCCCAAAACCCTGAAGCATTTATAAACTTTGTGGTTCAAGTACAATAGTGCCAAGAGCTTGTGATTCATTTTTATGATCATGAAATAAAGGTAGTCCCAACTACCATAGCAGACCCACCTCTGCACATCATCACGTGTATCAATCACACACCCTTCACGTAGGTCCTAATCAACATAGGCTCATTGATTAACATAATAACAACCAAAGCTATAGGGCACCTAAATATCCCTAGGTCCCACATAGTCCCTTCTTCTTACACATTGAGAGTGTCCAATGATGCATTGTGCTCCACAGTGGGTAAAATAGTCCTACCTATTTAGGTGGGGCATAAGACCATCCCGGTGATGTGTTATGTGTTATAAGGGGCCATGCAATATAATATTATTCTAGGGCATCCTTGGATAAGGTACATGCAGTGTGTTCCCTCGATCCTACATCAATGTGTTAAATATGTGCATGAGCGACAAGTACACGTGGTACCATAGGATGAAGAAACATTCAAATATGTCCATCAGGTTGACCTACCTGGGGATTTCATCCTCCTATATGCTCACCTGTACATTAGGCCTTCATCCCCTACCACGCAGTTAGAAAGTAAGTTAATATCAGTGTGAGGTGATCCATCCACATCGGTGCCACCTCCTGCTTCCAAAACTACTGGTGCTTCTAAGAAACCAATAATGTCTAAACCAATAGACTCTTAGAAGTTAAAAGCTCACATGGTGGAGGAAGAACCTAGGGTAATTCCAACCATAGCAATAATAGAAATTCCAACTCCCATGGAGGAGGAAGATCCTCAAGATATAGTCAAGGAGGTGCCTCAACCTGCCTCACCTGCATCATCATCAGCATCGTATACATTGCAGGTGACTGTTCACTTAGCCAACACAGGACTAGGTGAGTATCTTGTACAAAATATCACTTTCACTTCAATCATTGAGTCTACACAAGATATGGGATGACCAAGGGTCCCAAACCTACCCATAAGAACAATGGTACCATTGGGGATGACACCCAACTAGACTAATTTTATTTATATTAGTTTAGATCAAGCCCATGATGCCTCATATATTGAAGAGGGTGATGATGAACCATTCACAACAAATATTCGTTATCTATCCAACCCTGAGTTTGCTCGTAGATACTTTAAACGCAACCATTGGCATGACTATGGTTTAGGTTTATATGACTAAGGGCAACAAAACCCAGTTTTACCACAATATCAGTTACCTACTGATAGGTCTAGCCTAGGATATCATATCAAAAGCTATGATGATTCATTAATAGCATCTTTGGATAGACTAAGCTTAGGGTTTAGGGAAGACATCGAATGGAATACTTATCACCTGAATATAAGCTACATAGATGACAGGTTGGTGACCATGGTCACTATAGAACCACCCGCTATGTATCATCCAAATTTCTCTCTCAAGGCAATTCCATCAAGAATTATCCTATGGGAGGATGAACCAAGCTATGGTTATGAGTGAGAATAAAATGAGCACATCACAGATCACAGAGAGTCCAAGGATGAGACTAAATTGGCCTACCTTAGGCCTCGACATTTGCATCACCTCTTGGAGTACGTGGATATGAATAATAGACACTTCATATATGACAGTGATTATGAGGATGATACTGAAATGGCCTACCTTGGGCCTCAGCACTTACATCATCGCAATGAACCATTTGACATAGATGAGATGTATCACAGAGTATATCCTCGACCTTGCCTCAAGGGAATACCGACCAATGTAGATGAAATCTATCATATATTTTCCTCAATCCTCCTACATTTAGATAGCTCCAACAGCCAAACGATCTCATCTTCTTGTCTATTCATAGACTGGATCTTCATATCCCCATACCCTTAGAGCCATATCTCAAGTATGGAAGTCACATCAATAATGTAGAGTTGCAACCACGTGGTCCTGTGGATTCTATCCCATCCATCAATATGATATCCATTGAGTTGACCACTCCACAACCCAACTGATCCTTCTAACCATTATGTCTTAATCTAGATGTTATTGATTGGGATCGCGTTGATTCACCCTTGGAGCCTATATTTTTCCCCAATAAAGAAATGTTACAAGCATTTCACTTTGCACCAAGCTACACACATGATGTTTATCATGTTGATTTTGATCTTGATTCAGTCAAACCTTTAAATCCAGTAGATGATATCCATCTGATCACTACACCTCACCATCTTGAGGAGGGATTGCACATGTCAATAGAGGAAACTTTTGAAGTGGACATCAGCAATGATTCATCTAATCCAAGAAAGTTAAATTTAGAGAAAGCTTATACCCTAAGGAACGGGCCACCCTCATACCTCTATTGAAAGAGAGATCTGGTCTCTTTGCTTGGACCTACAAGGATATGCTAGTTTTAGATCCTAAGTTGGTTGTTCACAATCTTTCACTAGATCCTACAAAGAAACCGGTCAAGCAAAAACTTAGAAAGATGCATCCTACTGTCACCTTGATGGTAAATAATGAGCTTCAAAAGTTATTGGATGTAGTCTTCATTATTCTCATTGATTATCCAGAATGGGTATCAAACATGGTACCTGTAGGAAAACCTGATGGAATAATCTATATTTGCACAAATTTTAGAGATCTCAATAAGGTAACACCAAAGGATTTATTCTTGTTTCCCAATATATATGCTCTTGTAGACACAACTACGGGTCATGAGATGCTCTCCCTAATGGATGGTTTTTCTAGTTACAACCATATTTGGATTAAACCTGAAGACCAGCACAAAACTACGTTCACAACGCCATGAGGGACCTTCTGCTACAAGGTAATGTTATTTGGTATTAAAAATGTTGGTGCCACATATCAGTGGGCCATGACATATATCTTCCATGACTACATGCACAAGATCCTAGAGGATTACATCGATGACTTACTGGCCAAGTCATTATTGCGTGAAGAGCATGTTGAGGTCTTGAGAAAGGTCTTCGATCGTCTGATAGAGCATAATGTCAAGTTGAATCCCAAGAAGTGCATATTTGGCATAACTTTAGGAAAACTCTTGGGATTCATTATTTCTAAATGAGGTATCAAAGTTAATCCAGCAAAGGTAAAGGTTATCCTAGAAATGGCCCTACCCACTAAAATCAAAGAGCTAAGAAGCCTATAGGAAAAGTAGCATCCATAAAGCGATTCCTCGCACAGTTATTGGATAAATATCGACCCATGAATTGACTGCTACACAAGAGGGTATCATTCCATTGTGACGAGGAATGTCAAAAATCCTTTTTTGAGATCAAGCAATATCTGGCAACACCGCTAGTACTAGCTCCACCAAGGTTAGATGTGTCATTCTTGCTTTATATATTAGCTATTGACTTTGCACTAGGAACCATGTTAGCCCCAAAGAATGTGCAAGACAAAGAGCAAACGATATACTATATTAATCACACCTTGGTGAGTTATGAGCTAGGGTACGCATACGTAGAAAAGTTATGCTTAGCAGTGGTTTTTGTGACTAATAAGTTGTGCCACTACATGTTGAGTCATACAACATATGTGATATCAGAACAAAATACTTTGCGGTATATGATGAGCAAGACATATCATAATACACGTACTACAAAGTGGATCATGCTACTGATAGAATTCGACTTGGAATTCAATAGCCAAAATTCCATCCAGGGAAAGGTCATAGCTGATCAACTGGCAGAGGCACCTCTTCAAGATAGTAGGTCTCTTGTCATAGAACTTATCAATGATGTAGTCTTTACATTATCGAAGTCACCCAAACCTGAAGAACCAAATAAAAAAGCTGACATGACTTTGTTCTTCGATGGTTCAAAGTGTGAGCAAGGGGGTGGTGTAGGAATCATATTTTTCACACCACAAGGTGCTCCAAAGTCCTTGTCGTTTAAACTCAAATTTCCTTGCACCAATAACAATGTTAAATCTAAGACCCTAATATTGGGTCTCCAAACAACAATCACCATGAAGATTAAAAAGCTAAACATCATCGGTGACTCCCTTCTCATTTTTAACCAAGTTAAGGGAATATATCAATGCAGGTGTCCCATCCTAAAAGCTTATAAGGATCTTGTTGACACTTATCTAGTCCAACTAGAGCGGTATGACATTGAGGAAATCTTGTGTACATCAAACAAATTTGCAAACACCATGGCATATTTAGGATATTTAATCCCTCAAAATTTATTTTTTGACTTTACTACCATTCATGTGAAGATGCTCTCACACTCCGCAATGCAGCGTGAGATTTTGTACAATCAAGAATCAGTCAATATGATTCATATAGAACCAAACCATGAGTGGTTTTATAAAGCCATAGACTTTTTGAAGAAGGCACCTTGGGGGTCTTTGATCTCACAGGGTCCTACAGGGAATGGCACCACCATTCATCATAAGGTTGTTTCTCAGTCTGCATTCATGCACATCAAGTCATAGGGGGAACAAGTTGTCATGTCTATTGAGGTTGTAGCTTATCAGGATTGGCTAACCCAATTATAGGATTTTCTTAAACTTGGAATAATCCCACAGGGATTGTTGCATGCCAAAAAATGAGCATTTAGACAAAAGTGACTAGAAATGTCTTGCTAGGAGACATATTGTATCATTGAAGCTGCGATGGAGTCCTCCTTCATTGCCTTGAGCCCCAAGAATCAACTTGGGTAATTTCACAAGCTCACGATGGTACATGTGATGGCCATTTCAATGGCATATCCATAGTCAAGTGCATCCTTTGGATGGGTTATTATTGGCCCACCATGGAAAAGGATTGTTGTGCGTATGTTAGGATGTGCATTAAGTGTCAACATCATGAAAATTTGATGTACCTACCATTGTAGGCCTTACAGCCCATTCAAGTAGCTTGGTCATTTTCTTAGTGGGGTTTCAATCTAATTGGTAATATCTCTCCCCCATCTTTGGGCTGACACACGTTTATATTAATGACCACTAAGTATTTTACCAAGTGGGTGGAAGCAGTCTCCTTAATGTCAATGATAGGAACGTGAATTGCGGAGTTCATACTGCATAATATCATCTATCATTTTGGGATCCCATCCAAAATCATTTTGAATAATGGTACTTCATTTAAGAACAAATATGTGCGAGCTTTAACATCCAAATATAGCATTCAACACAGCTTTGCAACACCATATTATCTACAAGTAAATGGGCAAGCAGAAGCCTCAAACAAGATAGTAGTAGCCATCTTGAAAAATATAATTCAAGAAAATCTTAAAGATTGGCACCTGTAGTTGCCCCTTGCATTATAGGCTTACAAAACTAGCGTACAGATGCCCATTAGGGCAACACTGTTTTTGTTGGTATATGGCACCATGGCCATTATTTATTTGGAATTAGAAATTCCATCTTTGTGTGTCGCATTGAAAGAGTTCATCGATGACGAAACTACGTGAAAATTTCACCTTGATCAATTGACCCTTCTTGATGAACATCACATGAATGCCCTCGAGCATCTTCACATTTACCAAGATCATCTTAAACAAGCTTACAATAATAAATTCCATCTAAGGGACTTTAAGGTTGGGGATCTTGTGTTGAAAGAGAACCAACAGTACTCAAACTTGCCGCCACACTTGCGAGACAAATTTACAACTTTTTGGTTAGGTCCTTACATCATCTCAGAGAAGATAGGAAGTGGAACATATCACCTAACATAGATTGAAGGTGTTGAAGAGCCTAAGCCTCTCAATATTATTCATATTAAGGCGTTCCACACATTAAAATAAAAAATCCACAATAATCATAAAATTCAAAAAACATTTAGACAGCTCCTATAGCCAAACGATCCCATCTTCCTATCTGTTCATAGACCATATCCTAATATCCCCATACCCTTAGAGCCACATCTCGATTATGGAAGTAAAATCAACAATGTAGAGTTGCACTCACGTGGTCCTGGAGATTCCATCCCATCCATCAACATGATCTCCATTGATTTGACCACTCCACTCCACAACGTAGCTGATCCTTCCAAACCATTGTGTCTTAATCTAGATGCTATTGATTGGGATTGCGCTGATTCACCCTTAGAGCCTAGAGATTTCTTCCCCAACAAAGAAATGTTATAACTATTTTACTTTGCACCAGGCTACACACATGATATTTATCATGTTGGTTTTGATCCTGATTCAATCAAACCTTTAAATCTAGCAGATGATATCCATTTGATCCCTACATCTCACCAGCTTGAGAAGGGGTCACACATGTCAATAGAAGAAACTTTTGAAGTGGACATCAGTAATTATTCATCTGATCCAAAGAAAGTTAAATTTGGAGAAATATTATCTCCTAAGGAATGGGCCACCCTCATACCTCTATTGAAAGAGAGACCTGATCTCCTCGCTTGGACCTACAAGGATATGCCAATTTTAGATCCTAAGTTGGTTATTCACAACCTTTCACTAGATCCTGCAAAGAAATCGATCAAGAAGAAACTTAGGAAGATGCATCCTACTATCGCCTTGATGGTAAAGAACAAGCTTAAAAATCTATTGGATGTAGTCTTAGTTATGCCCATCGACTATCCAGAATGGGTATCAAACATGGTACCTATAGAAAAACCTAATGGAAGAATACGTATTTGCACAGACTTCAAATACCTCAATAAGGCAATACCAAAGGATTCATTCCCATTGTGCAATATAGATGCTCTTGTAGACGCAACTACGGCTCTTGAGATGCTCTCCCTAATGGATAATTTTTTGGTTACAACAACATTCAGATTAGACCCGAAGACTAGCACAAAATTGTGTTCACAATGTCATGGGGGACCTTTTGCTACAAGGTAATGCCATTTGGTGTCACATATCAGTGAGCCATGACATATATCTTTTATTACTACAAGCACAAGATCCTAGAGGATTACATTAATGACATACTAGCCAAGTCATTGCTGCGTGAAGAGCATGTTGAGGTTTTGGGAAAGGTCTTTGATCGCCTGATAGAGCATGATGTCAGGTTGAATCCCAAGAAGTGTGTATTTGGTGTAACTTCAGGAAAGCTCTTGGGATTCATCATTTCTAAATAAGGGATCAAATTTGATCTAGCAAAGGTAAATTTTATCCTATAAATGGCCCTACCCACTAACATCAAAGAGCTAATAAGCCTACAGGGCAAAGTAGCATCCATAAAGTGATTCATCACACATTTATCGGATAAATATCGACCCATGAATCAACTGCTACACAAGGGGTTCCATTCCATTGGGATAAGGAATGTCAGCAAGCCTTTATTGAGATCAAATAAAATCTAGCAACACCACCAGTATTAGCTCCACCAAGGCTAGATGTGTCATTCTTGCTTTATTTATCATCTACTAACTTTGCACTGGAAACCATGTTAGCCCAGAATAATGTGCAAGACAAAGAGCAAGTGATATATTATATCAATCGCACCTTGGTGAGTTATGAGCTAGGGTACGCATACGTAGAAAATATATGTTTAGCAGTGGTTTTCATGACTAAGAAGTTGTGCCACTACATGTTGAGTCATACGACATATGTGATATCAGAACAAAATCCTTTGCAGTATATTATGAGCAAGACATATCATAATACACGTACTGCAAAGTGGATCATGTTACTCACAGAATTTGACTTGGAATTCATTAGCCAAAATTTCATCAAGGAACAGGTCATAGTTGATCAGTTGGCAGAGGTACCTCTTTAGGATAGTAGGCCTCTCATCATAGAACTTCTTGATGATGCAGTCTTTGCATTATCAAAGTCACCTAAACCTGAAGAACCAAATAACAAAGCTGACATAACTTTGTTCTTCGACGGTTCAAAGTGTGAGCAAGGGGGTGGTGCAGGAATCATGTTTTTCATGTCGTAAGGTGCTCCAATGCCCTTGTCATTTAAACTAGACTTTCCTTGCACCAATAACAATGCTAAATACGAGGCCCTAATCTTGGGTCTCCAAATAGAAATCACAATGAAGATTAAAAAGCTAAACATCTTTGGTGACTCCCTTCTCATTGTTAACCAAGTTAAGAGAATATATCAGTGCAGGTGCTCCATATTAAAAACTTATAAGGATCTTGTTGACACTTATCTAGCCTAACTAGAGTGGTATAACATCGAGGCAATCCCTTGTACGTCAAACAGATTTGCAGACACCATGGCATCTTTGGGATCTTTAATCCCTCAGTGTGAGGCTTTTGACAATCAAGAATCAATCAACATGATTCATATATAACCAAACCATGAGTGGTTCTATAAAGCCAAAGACTTTTTGAAGAAGGCACCTTGGGGGTCTTTGATCTTGTAGGGTCCTACAGGGAATGGCACCACCATTCACCATAAGATTTTTTTCCAGTCTGAATTCATGCACATCAAGTCACAGGGGGAAAAAGTCATATTTTCTATTGAGGTTGTAGCTTATCAGGATTGGTTAACCCAATTACAGTATTTTCTTAAACTTGGAATAATCCCACAGGGTTTTTGCATGCTGCAAAATGAGCATTTAGATAAAATGCGACTAGATATGTCTTGCTAGGAGACATATTGTATCGTCAAAGATACGATGAAGTCCTCCTTCCTTTAGCCCCAAGAATCAACTTGGGTAATTTCACAAGCTCACAACGGTACATGTGGTGGTCATTTCAACGACATGGCCATAGTCAAGTGCATCCTTCGTATGGGTTATTATTGGCCCACCATGGATATGGATTATTGTGCGTATGTCAGGAAGTGCATTAAGTGTCAATATCATGCAAATTTGATGCACCTACCATCGCAGGCCTTACAACCCATTCAAGCGACTTGGCCATTTTCTTAGTGGGGTTTTGATCTAATTGGTAAGATCTCTCTCGTCTTTGGGCTGACAAACATTTATATTAACGGCCACTAAGTATTTTACCAAGTGGGTGGAAGAAGACCCCTTAACGTCAATTATAGGACCACGAATTGTGGAGTTCATACTGCACAATATCATCTATCACTTTTGGATCCCATACAAGATAATTTTGGACAATGGTACTTCATTTAAGAACAAATATGTATGGGCTTTAACATCCAAATATAAAATTCAACACAACTTTGCAACACCATATTATTTGCAAGCAAATGGGCAAGCAGAAGCCTCAAACAAGATAGTAGTAGCCATCTTGAAAAATATGGTTCAAGAAAATCTTAAGGATTGGCACCTGTAGTTGCCCCTTGCATTACAGGTTTACAGAACTAGCGTACATATGCCCATTGGGTCAACACTATTTTTTATGGTATATGGTGTTGTGTCTATTATGCCTTTGGAATTAGAAATTCCATCTTTATGCGTCGCATTGAAAGAGTTCATCGATGACAAAACTACGCGACAAGCTCACCTTGATCAATTGACCCTTCTTGATGAACATCATGTGAATGCCCTCGAGCATCTTTGCATTTACCAAGATCGTCTTAAACAAGCTTATAATAATAAAGTCCATCTAAGGGAATTTAAGGTTGGGTATCTTGTGTTGAAAGAGATCCAACAAAACTCAAACTTTCTGCCACACTTGCGAGACAAATTTATGGCCAATTTGTTAGATCCTTACATCATCTCAAAGAAGATAGGACCTAGAACATATCGCCTAACATCGCTTGAAGGTGTTGAAGAGCCTAAGCCTCTCAACATTCTTCATATTAAGGCATTCCACACATTAAAATCAAAAATCCAAAATAATCATAAAATCATAAAATTCAAAAAATATTTAGACAGCCCCTACAGAAAAATGATCCCATCTTCCTATCTGTTCATAGACCGGATCCTGAGATCCCCATACCCCTAGAGCCACATCTTGGGTATGGAAGTCACATCAACAATGTAGAGTTGCACCCATGTGGTCCTGGAGATTCCATCCCATCCATAAACATGATCTCCATTGAGTTGACCACTCCACTCCACAACCCAGCCGATCCTTCCAAACCATTGTGTCTTAATCTAGATGCTATTGATTGGGATCACGTTGATTCACCCTTGGATCCTGAAGATTTCTTCCCCAATGAAGAAATGTTACAACCATTTCACTTTGCACCAGGCTGCGCACATGATGTTTATCATGCTAGTTTCAATCCTAATTTAGTCAAACCTTTAAATCTAGCAGATGATATCCATATAATCCCTACACCTCACCAGCTTGAGGAGGGGTCACACATATCAATAGAGGAAACTTTTGAAGTGGACATCAGCAATGATCCATCTGATCCAAAGAAAGTTAAATTTGAAGAAAGCTTATCTCCTAAGGAATGGGCCACCCTCATAC
Source organism: Wollemia nobilis (assembly GCA_028583015.1). Lineage (NCBI taxonomy): Eukaryota > Viridiplantae > Streptophyta > Pinopsida > Araucariales > Araucariaceae > Wollemia > Wollemia nobilis. The sequence continues at coordinate 11,547,341 of JAQPPZ010000465.1, forward strand.
CTCTATTGAAAGAGAGACATGATCTCTTTGCTTGGACCTACAAGGATATGCTAGGTTTAGATCCAAAATTGGTTGTTCACAACCTTTCACTAGATCCTGCAAAGAAACTAGTCAAGCAGAAACTCAAGAAGATGCATCCTACTATCACCTTGATGGTAAAGAACGAGCTTCAAAAGCTATTGGATGTAGTCTTTATTATTCCCATCGACTATCCAAAATGGGTATCAAACATGGTACCTGTAGGAAAACCTGATGGAAGAATTTGTATTTACATGGATTTCAGAGACCTCAATAAGGAAATACCAAAGGATTCATTTCCAATTGCCCAATATAGATGCTCTTGTAGATGCAACTGTGGGTCATGAGATGCTCTCCCTAATGGATAGTTTTTTTGGTTACAATCATATTTAGATTAAACCTGAAGACCAGCACAAAATTACGTTCACAATGCCATGGGGGACCTTCTGCTACAAGGTAATACCATTTGGTCTTAAAAATTTTGGTGCCACATATCAACGAGCCATGACATATATCTTCCATGACTACATGCACAAGATCCTAGAGGATTACATTGATGACTTACTGGCCAAGTCATTGCTACGTGAAGAGCATCTTGAGGTCTTGAGAAAAGTCTTTGATCGCTTGATAGAGCATAATGTCAAGTTGAATCCCAAGAAGTGCGTATTTGGTGTAACTTCAAGAAAACTCTTGGGATTCATCATTTCTAAATGAGGGATCGAAGTTGATCCAACAAAGGTAAAGGCTATCCTAGAAATGGTCCCGCCCACTAACATCAAAGAGCTAAGAAGCCTACAGGGCAAAGTAGCATCCATAAAGTGATTCATCGCACAATTATCGGACAAATGTCGACCCATGAATCGACTACTACACAAGGGGGTCCCATTCCATTGGGATAAGGAATTTTAGCAAGCCTTTGCTGAGATCAAGCAATATCTGGCAATGCCACCAGTACTAGCTCCACCAAGGCCAGATGTGCCATTCTTTCTTTATATATCAGCTACTAACTTTGCACTGGGAACCATGTTAGCCCAAAAGAAAGTGCAAGACAAAGAGCAAGCGATATACTATATCAGCTGCACCTTGGTGAGTTATGAGCTAGGGTACACATACGTAGAAAAGTTGTGCTTAGCAATGGTTTTTGTGACTAAGAAGTTGTGCCACTACATGCTAAGTCATACGATGTATGTGATATCAAAACAAAATCCTTTGTAGTATATGATGAGCAAGACATATCATAATACACGTACTACAAAGTGGATCATGCTACTGATAGAATTTGACTTGGAATTCATTAGCCAAAAGTCCATCAAGGGATAGGTCATAGCTGATCAACTGGTAGAGGCACCTCTTCAGGATAGTAGGCCTCTCATCATAGAACTTCCTGATGATGCAGTCTTTGCATTATCGGAGTCACCCAAACCCGAAGAACCAGATAACAAAGCTGACATGACTTTGTTCTTTGACGATTCGAAGTGTGAGCAAGGGGGTGGTGCAGGAATTGTGTTTTTCATGCCGCAAGGTGCTCCAATGCCCTTGTCATTTAAACTAGACTTTCCTTACACCAATAACAATGCTGAATACGAGGCCCTAATCTTGGGTCTCCAAATAACAATCACCATGAAGATTAAAAAGCTAAACATCTTTGGTGACTCCCTTCTCATTGTTAACCAAGTTAAGGGAATATATCAATGCAGGTGTCCCATCCTGAAAGCTTATAAGGATCTTGTTGACACTTATCTAGCCCATCTAGAGTGGTATGACATCGAGGCAATCCCTCATACATCAAACAAATTTGTAGAAACCATGGCATATTTGGGATCTTTAATCCCTTAGAATCCATCTGCTGACTTTACTACCATTCATGTGAAGATGCTCTCACAATCCACGATGTAGCATGAGGCTTTTGACAATCAAGAATCAGTCAACATGATTCATATAGAACCAAACCATGAGTGGTTCTATAGAGCCAGAGACTTTCTGAAGAAGGCACCTTGGGGGTCTTTGATCTCGTAGGGTCCTACGAGGAATGGCACCACCATTCACCATAAGGTTTTTTCCAGTCTACATTCATGCACATCGAATCACAGGGGGAACAAGTCATCTTGTCTATTGAGGTTGTAGCTTATCAAGATTGGTTAAGCCAATTACAAGATTTTCTTAAACTTGGAATAATCTCGTAGGGATTATTGTATGCCATAAAATGAGCATTTAGACAAAAAGTGACTAGATATGTCTTGCTAGGAGATATATTGTATCGTCGAAGCTATGATGGAGTCCTCCTTCATTGCCTTGAGCCCCAAGAATCAACTTGGGTAATTTCACAAGCTCACGATGGTACATGTGGTGGCCATTTCAATGGCATGGCCATCATCAAGTGCATCCTTCGAATGGGTTATTATTGGCCCACCATGGAGAAGGATTGTTGTGCATATGTCAGGAAGTGCATTAAGTGTCAGCATCATGTGAATTTGATGCACCTGCCATCATAGGCCTTACAACCCATTCAAGCGGCTTGGCCATTTTCTCAATGGGGTTTCGATCTAATTGGTAAGATCTCTCCCCCATATTCAGGCTGACACATATTTATATTAATGACCACTAAGTATTTTACCAAGTGGGTGGAAGCAATCCCCTTAACGTCAATGATAGGAGCACAAATTGTGGAGTTCATACTTCACAATATCATCTATCACTTTGGGATCCCATCCAAGATAATTTTGGATAATGGTACTTCATTTAAGAACAAATATGTGTGGGCTTTAACATCCAAATATAACATTCAACATAGCTTTGCAACACCATATTATCCACAAGAAAATGGGCAAGTAGAAGCCTCAAACAAGATAGTAGTAGCCATCTTGAAAAATATGGTTCAAGAGAATCATAAGGATTGGCACCTGCAGTTGCCCCTTGCATTATGGGCTTACAGAACTAGCATACGGATGCCCATTGGGGCAACACCATTTTCATTGGTATATGGCATTGAGGCCATTATGCCCTTGGAATTAGAAATTCCATCATTGCACATCACATTGAAAGAGTTCATCGATGATGACACTGCATGACAAGCTCACCTTGATCAATTGACCCTTCTTGATGAACATCGCATGAATGCCCTCGAGCATCTCCGTATTTACCAAGATCATCTTAAATGAGCTTATAACAATAAATTCCACCTAAGGGACTTTAAGGTTGGGGATCTTGTGTTGAAAGAGAACCAACAGAACTCAAACTTGCCACCGCACTTGCGAGATAAATTTATGACCAATTGGTTAGGTCCTTATATCATCTCAGAGAAGATTAGACCTGGAACATATCGCCTAACATCACTTAGAAGGGGTTGAAGAGCCTGAGCCTCTCAATATTCTTCATCTGAAGGTGTTTCACACATAAAAATAAAAAATCCAAAATAATCAAAATTTAAAAAACAATTGAAAAATCATAAAATTTCAAAAACAATTGAAAATTTCATAAAATTTCAAAAATAATTGAAAACATCAAAAACACAAAAACATTTGCATTTTACATTTTGCATTTGCATTCATTTAATTGCACTGCATTAGGCATATTTCATCCATTGCACTTGCATTAGGATAGGTTGTGTTTTCAATCTTACAAATGACACCACGTTTGTATCTTAATCATGCATCTTTCAAAATCATCATTCATCCATCACCCTTGTGAGTAATTGTGTTTTTCAACACAATCCCTTCCTGTTGCTATAAGGAATATACTAGGGTTTTCTAGTAATTCAGCCATACCTAGTGATCTTCTCAGATTTTGTAGAAAGCTATCTTTGCTTTTGGAGATGAGGTCTAGTTTTGATAGCACCTAGCATATGTCAAAATCCCATCACTAATTAAACACATTAACAATCCTAGTCTGGACAAGGAAATATGAACACTACAAAGTGGTCCTAGTCACCTTAAGCGAAAGGTTTTTACTTGCTCATCTTGTGATGCGCATGGTCTAGGGTGTTGATCATTGAAAAAAGGACAAGCTCCTCCCTACCCAAAGAAATCCCTTGCTTTCATCAAAATGAGAAAAATCCCAAAACAAAGCAAAAATCAAAGGCAAAATAAATAGTGATTATCATCACTACACAAATCCCTTGCTCAAAATAAAAAACAAAATGCAAAATAAATAGTGATTTTCATCACTAAGCATGAGCAAGTATCCCAATAAATGTGAAGAAAAGAAGGGGGTGAAGAGCTTGAATCCTTGGAATGGTCAGTACTCAAAGCCATTGAGTGATCCCCAATACAACAATGGGCTGAATGAATCCCACCTGGCATTGGGGTAGTTCTAAGCAATTTACAAAGTGAGCTAGCTTTAGGTGGCTTGTATTACCTAGTAGTCTAATCCAACTGCGTCCAAACTTAGGATCATGGTGAACATTTGGTGATCCTCATTACAATAATGGGCTGAATGAATCCCGCCTGGCAATGAGGTAGTCTTATGTCTCATCTAATATATTCATTTGCACACAGGGATAATGAATATCTTGGTCTTCATAACAAAAACTTTTATCTTTCAAGAGTCCTATATAGTCATTATACAACTTTTGATTAATCAACTAGGGTGTTTGAGTCTCATGGAAAACCTCAAAAATTCCCTAATAGCAACAAATCATCTCATCAATCAATCATACAATTTTCCTTATGAAGTTTTGTTTATTAAAGGGTGTTCATGAAATAGGATAGATACTAGATGGATATCAACAATGATATTTAGACGACCACTGACTATTTTGTGCATATATTTTAATTTATAAAAACTTATAGAGAAACAATACATCTCATCATCTCATATCACATTTGGATGCTTAAATGATTAATTCTTATAAGAGTTATTATTTTCATTCATGATTTTTATACATTCTGTGGTGTCACCCATTAGATTGTTAAACACATATTACATTCATTCCTTATGTTTTAAGTGATTAAAGCATAAATGTTCATTTACATTAGATCACCATCATGTAAATAATGCATTACATACATTGCATTCACCATATCATAACAACATAAATTAGATGCATACAATTAAATCAAAATTAAACATGCATTTAACACAAATCATTGCATCCATACATGCATACATAAGTAGTCTATCTACACATCTAGATCATAACATCTAATCATACATCCATCATCTAGCTAGTGCATGTCATCAATACATCACATCATATAACAATAATCAAATCATGTAAGCATTGCATCCATATTGCATCACATGAACATAAAAGCAAACACATAATACACATAATGAGAAATAAAATAAAATATCATATATATATTGTGTGTGTGTGTGTCAAAGTGTCTAGAGTACATCAAGGTACAAAAATACCCGTAGGCTACAACTGTGTAGGTCCTCAGACCTTACACTCAAAAATGGTACATGTCTCATCATGTCATATCAATACTGGGCCTGCACCCCCTGGCTCGCCCCCACCCTCAGCTCCATCTCTATGATGATGGCTAGAGCTCACCCCTACTGATATCTCAGATCGGGTAGTTGTCCTATGATTGGGCTGCACTAATGACTACCCAAACTCACTCCTCCTAGTCCGTTGAGACCCTACTATCATAGATCTAGCTAGCACAATGCCATCACGTAATCTAACCTCAACCTCTATAAGAATGATGTGATGTGCATTTGATACCTACCACCTTGCATCATCTACTAATATACCCTACAATCACCTGAGCTCTACCCATATATCCAACCCTGCTAATCCCTAAATAGCTAGAGCAACTGGTGCAACCTATCCCATAGGAGCAACCCCTATCTATAGCCTAAGAGCATCCCACTCACTAGTCAAAGCACCTATAGTAGCATGCATCAAATCTCTCTTTGTGGTGAGCTACTCTATCCTGAGAAGCGTTGAATCAAGTCATGTCTACAGAGAGGTCCTCTCCTCATCTAACCCTCACCATCTATCCTACCCTGCTATCATCTAGCTCTATACCATGGCAAGAGAGGTATCCCGCTCTAGGATCTATCATCAAGTCATCTACAGCTCAGTCTCTAGGTTGTGTAGCTCTGCTCGAAGGGGAGACTCTTGCTCCTCTAGAGCCACCTCCTCCTCCTCCTCCTTTGGCATTGCCTACTCCTCTATAACCTAGCCCTACTCCTCTATCCTAGGCTACACTCACCACCCATTAAGATCCTCAATAACTGCCTCATCCCTAGATCACCCTAGGCTACCACCACCATGCCATAGTCATATCACCCACCACTGAGTGTACACCTCTATAGTACCAACATCTACTATACTCGATATCAACTTTAAGAGGATCTACCTCCTCTGATAGAGATGTAACTTGTGGCACTAGGAGATCTCTCTCTACCTAAAAATACCTATATAGAACTAGCTCTAGTGGGATGTCCTAACGAATCCCAAACTATCTAGTAACCCAAGAGAAGTGGAAGAACTCCCTCACCCCTCCCTTGCACCCAATAACCCATCGATCATGCCTCATCCGAGCCAAGAACTAGTCTACCTCCAACCATGTAGGATAATCTACATATGGCCTCCATATAATATCCCTAGCCTATAGTCCAATCAGAGAGCCTACATAGTGAGCCAAGTTCCCTACCTAAGGATGACTCTATCGCTCCTCTACATCTCATGACCATCTAGACCCATAGCATTATGCCCTCACTACTATCGTAGTAATCCCCTATGGTAATCCTATTGGGTGGTCTACCCTGATATGCTCCCATCCCAGATCTGTAGAAGTAAGTTCCATGCCACATTAGCTCAACCCCACCACTAGATCCGATACAACTCATCATAGAGTTGTGCCAGTAGAGCACTCCCCCAAGCCATAATGATAGGCCTAGGACTATCCAATAGATCCTACACCATAGCTAAGAGGTTCCATGGGAACCTCGCTCCTGATGTATCTAGAAAAAGCACATTACAGATAACATGCATCAGAATAGCCTAGCACCATGAGAATAACCTGGCTCGATACCAGTGGGCGATAGGAACTCCTCCATGTTGAATGTCGGCTAGAGTTACACGTGCCTGGTCGCAAAAAACCCTATCAAATACTACTGCCCTAGCATTGGTAGGTGATGAGATGATGGCCTATCCATCAAAGGGAATCCTAAAGATCCTATAGACATCCTCAGGTGTGATAGTCATCTCACCGATCGAGATATGAAAGGTGTTAGTCCGATAGTCCCATCTATGGGCCAAAGTAGTAATGTATGCCTGATCCGACATAATAGTCGACAATCTAGTAGCATACATGAGGCCCTATGCATCAAACCACTCCTAGTCTATGCGGTCTAGTAGGGGCAGCAACTCAACCAGCAAATCAAGCTCCCGAGCCCATGTTGTCAAGAGCTAAATGTGCAAATATACATGCATAATCAGATGCATATGCACAAAAAAAAACTAAGCAAAAATTAAAAAAATAAAAAATTCCTAAGGTTTAGCGACTGCCTACGTTGATAGCTACTGCCACAGCAGTCACCGATGCCGAAAGTGGCTAGCCATAAACTTTTTGACCTTTGGGGTTTCAAACCAGTCGCGCTCAGTGACAACGGCCCCTCTTTGCCAAATTGGGCGCTCAAGTGACACACCAATGATGTTCGTCCCTCACCCAAAAACCCAAAAAAAATGTAAAAACCTAAAATCTAATGCAAACCCACCTAAATTAGCCTAGTTCTAAGCCTAGCTATGGGTGTGGTTCATTACCAACAAGTTTAATGAGGTTTATTTACCCATTTCTTAATGTGGTTCATTTTACCCTTTAAATGAAAAGATTAGGGTTTGAGAGATACCCATGAAGCTCCAGCTCCTCCACTCGTCGATGCCTCACCGTGCTCCACCATGGTGTCAAGGTAATTTGGGCATTGGGTCAACTTTTCTCTCTCTCTCCTTAGAGATCACTATTGCAACTACCAACTAGAAAATAATGAAATTGAAAACCCTAATTTTTCTTTTATATTTTTCAATTTTGGCACGGTCGCTGATGTCGACAGTGGCTATGAAGTGTGGGTCGCCTATGCTGACAATGGCTACAAAATTACAAAAATGGGCTGCTACTACTAAGGTGGCTAAGAAGCAACAATAAATGCACTAAATTTCTCACCATGAGAAGATTCAAAATGGACAATTAAGCATATCTACCAGTCCAGAATCATCAAAAATCATCAAAATAACAAAAAAATCAAATAACATCAAAATTTCAAATGCACCTCGTACGTAGTTATTTACCCTATACACTTGGCGGTTGTAGCGACTTGCGCTCCATGCAATCCGGAAAGATGAGTAAATTACCATAAGGTCATTTGAACCAAATTATTCATCGTTGAATTGAAATGCTTCACTTCAATCCCTAAGAAGGCCATGGTGGTCGGACTGCCCCACGAGAATGAGGCGTTCATTTCCTTTCTTCTATGAAATTTTTATCATATCATCGAGTGATTCACCACATGCTAAATGGAATTGCTATCATCTTGATTCCCTAAGAAGGCCATTGTGGTCGGATTGCTCCATGGGATAGAGATGTACAATTACTATTATTGGTTAAAATCACACCTGTAATAGGACCTGCCATATAACAACAAAGCAATCATCTTAAATCATCCAAATCAATCATCTTGGTCAAGCGACTCATCACTTTCATCACTAGTTATTTTCCTCATCGACTCGTCGCTTGAGGGGGTAGTCATAATAACAAATTCATAATCAAAATCAACAATTGACAACTTAATCAAGTTAATCGTGTTCGTCTTACGAATCATTGCTAACAACTATCATAAGCTTACCCTCTTGCTTGGGGCAAAAGCAAATATGCTGAATTAAACCTTTGATGATCTAGCTTTCGGTCCTTTGCTAATGCTAAGCAACGTGACCCGAGATTCTAGTGGACTTCAAAGTTTTACGTAAATTAAGCCTTCCATCCAGTTGGAAGCAATGATTTAGAGATGCACGCCCTTTTCATGATTGGGGCATCTAATGTTGATCAGATCAATGATCATCATGCAACCTATAATATGGCTTTAGGTGGTCTATTTTTTCTCAGTATTGTGTTTTCCCACAATGCATCCCAAAAGGGGCATCTGTAGACACCTAAAACACGTCATGTTTAGGAGACTACTCATATGGGCACCTTTGCAGACCATATGAATGATCTTGGACCTTTCCAAGAGATAGCAGTGGTTCTAACCACTCATCTAGGGCAGTCTGGTCCTATGCAGGCTCAATGGTTGATGATCAGAGCGATCGCCAGCCCAGCCAATGATGCTCAGAGTGGTTACGAGCTAGCCGCTCCTACTAATAGTGGCTAGCTCTAAAACAGACTCGACCTCTCAAGTTGAGTCAAAATCAATTGTAATGGCCAAATGCAACTGATATTAGGAAATTTTGGATGAGGAATCTTCTGGAAGGTTCCTCCCAACTACCATAGGTTGGCAATTCTTGATCTTGGCTTCTCCAGGAAGCCAAGATTGGGAATTGGGAAGCCTATTTATAGGCCTTCCTCATGAATTAGAGATAGATTGATACCAATTTTATTATAGTAAATCTATGCCAGATTGGATAACAACTTGATAACCCTTGAGGAGTGTCAAAATGCTACCCAATTATGGAGTGACAAGCATGCAAACAACAATGGAGCTTCCAAAGGACTGAGAAGCATACCTTACAAATTCACACTAATCTAATGACATGAATTCCAACAATTTCAATCGCCAATCCATCTCTGGACAAGTAGGTGACCCTTGACCATCAATTCAAATGGTGAATTGTGCGTCGCAAACCCTGATTTAAGAGGTAGAATACTTAGTTTGCGATCGCTATCTTTGATAGCGGCTCGTAGGCTCAACCATCGATGACGTCAGTGGCTAGCAGAACCAGCTGCTCTGAGCGATAGCGGCTAGGGTTTGATGCATAATTTCTTCAGTTCTTAGCCTAGATTTCTATTTATTTCTACTTTATCAGCTTATATTAGAGTAGATTTACCATTTTCAATGCATTTGTATGGTTCATTAGCAATTTTAGAGGTAGCTTTACCTTAACTTTGGTCATATTTTCTTACTTTCATAAGTCTTCTTAGATTAGCTTCATTTCATTTTGATTCAAATAACATGTTAGATTAGCTAGATCTCTATGTTTTACTTCATGCTTTGCATTGATTTAGCTATTTCTTGATTATCTTTGCATACCTTTATGCTTTTCATGCTTTCATGTCATTTCATGCAATTTCTTTGAAACAAACCTCATCATAAGAGGTTGCATATGCTATTGACATGTTTTGTGGTTGCTTTGTGCGTAGGTGACAGGATCTACAAAGGAAAAAGCCACATCTAAGGATCTTTCCTCCGAACAAGTGAGAAGGAGGCATCAATAAGCCCTCAATCAATTTGTGTTGATCTAGAAGGCCTGCGAATTGCACCACCCCTATTTTGGGGCTTCATATCTTTGTATTCATTGTATCAAAATTTGGTATCCCTAAGAGGGACGTACATGTAATTGATTTTCATGATGAATTAATAAAAGGAGCCTTTACATTTTTCTTAATTCATTGTCATTGTATGTTTTCTTGTTTTATCTTTGATATTATGATGCAAATACAGTAGGTGCATGCGTTCTAGCATTGGACAATTATCATAGGTAGCATACAATGCTTTTTACTTTTCTATATTTGAGTTAGGTATAGCCCATATGAAATTCATACCCCGAAGTCCCCTTTTTAGTAATGTGTCCTTATACACCAGTAAAAGTGGGAGCACCAAATCGTTTGACTATGTTTGTCTTGATACTGTCCACCATGTTGCTTCAAGCCTTAGTTTTTTGTTTTTGAAATTCATAGGGCATGATGATGATTTCTTCCTTATCCCACTACTCAGATAAGTTATCCCTGCTATGGATCTAGTGTTGTCTATTCTATAATTTGGGATAACTTATTTGGCTACTATATTCAGGATGATGGTCAGAGGAAACCTCTTCATGTTGAGTTAATTCATTTCCAACTTCAATTAGTTTTTCTTCACTTTTTATGAAGTTTTTCATGAGTAATGCAACCAACTGATATCATTATGTGATTGAATGAGGAGGAAGTGATTCATATTTTTTATGTACCTCTCGTTTGAAGGATACCATCAACAACCTTAAGGCTACATCTTGATCCATGATATTATGTGTTTGGTATATAATACCAATTCTCTTAGGTGCTCTAATGGAGTGGTTTGGCCTTTATCAGTATATTCAGGTAATATTGCTAGTATGGATTTAGATAGCTTCTTCCATACATTAGGTAAATTGTGGGGACTTAGGGGGCTTGATCCTACCTTTTTTGAAGGGATGTTTACTAAATATCTAGCCATGATTTTTAAGATATGACAAAAAGCTTTTACAGCATATTTTACTTACATACCTCTAGGTTTCTTTTGTTGATGTGGAGTCTCTCCAGGTGAATATAGCTTCTTGCTTTTGAAAAGTAGGTAAACTAAGGTCTTCACCCAAATCTCAATCTAGTATTTTCAATAGTGACTTCTTATGGTGTTTGTTTTGAAATGGAGTCATCAAATGGGTAAAGAGGTGCTTCAACAAGCGAAAATAAACAAATACCTCCATGAAGTCTAAGTCCTACTCCTTATTGCATTTTTTGAACCAATGATGTGTCACTAGGATCCCATCGAGCATGCCATTAAATTGTTATTATATCGGATTGTCTCTAGTGGGACAATTATGCCTCACGGGGAGTGACACAGTGGGGCCATGATCAAGAGTGTGGGGTTTAACCCAATCGGGATCCTTCGAGAGTTTTTGCAAGGTTGACTCCTTGTTAGGATGTGATCTTCAAGGTGCATTTATTCTCAAAAAATAAAAAGGGATGCAAGATATGAAAATAAAACATGTTGAGGAATATTACATTATTTGCTACATGCTAATGTACCCCCATGGTACCTTCATGGTACAATTGTAAATATTTAATAGATTTAGGTTGAGTCTATAGTTTAGAGTGTGATTTATGTTCTCATTTTATGTAAGTATCAATGTGCAGGAAATGCGTAAGTGTCATGTAAGTTAGAGTGCAAGTGTATATTGAGAGAATGTGCACAAGTGTCTTGTATGTAAGAGTACAAATATGTAATGTGAGGATGTGGACAAGTATCCTAGATTAGGAGTGCATGTAGAAGTGCAAGAGTCATGTTTATGTGTGCAAGTGTTATAGAGTCAAGTGTCCATCTAGTATGCAAGTGGCAAGATGAGAAGCCAAGAGTCATGAGACTTGGCATATGGAGAGAAATAGTCAAGTACTTAAAGAGTCACATTACCATGGCTATATTATGGAGATAATACTCCATGATAAAGTAAGAGAAGAAGGTACAATCCAAGAGATTATAGAGTTGTAATAGAGAGGAAAGGAATAAATCTTGTATACAAATTTTTAAGCAATTAATATTGTTTTCTACATGCATAATTCATTAATGATATAGGCCATTTACATTCATATTTTAGTATATAAATGAATGTTATTTGATTTATTTTTGAATGAGTTTACACACGTTTTTAGGAGGGATCCTGGTGTAACACCCCTACTTGACAGAACTCTTATGGATAATAAAACTATGTGTTGATATGAATGATTAATGGTAGCTTCACCGGAGGGACGTTTTTCGTAGGACTGCCCAAACTATCGAACTCGTTTTGGCCATATCTCACTCATCCGGACTCGGATTGAGCTAAAATTTTGAGGGTAGATGCCTGAAAAACCCTAGAACGTCTCCACCAATTTTCATATCATTTGGAGCAACACAGATCCTAGCGCATCCCTATGTGTGAACGAGATATTTGGCAAGCGGCTATGCGAGGGTTTCATCTGGGTTGAGTGCAAGCAGCTCCAGAGGTTGGTTTTAGGGCCTTCGGGCCCTAGCGGCCAATATTTTTGTGGTTTATGCTCAATATTTTAGCAGGAAATGTTGCAGGGGATCCAATATGGGTTAGAAATTTATCTTTCAACAGATCATACTGTGAACTTGAGTGACAACGGCTTCCAATTTGCTGCACAAAAGAAAAGTGAAAACCATACCTTTCCACGACGTCTAGGGCAAGGATTAAAGAGATCACGAAACAAGTTTCAAGCAAGTTGATCAAAAAATGGCTCATATCTCAAGTGAATCTGGTGCTAAGGTGCACCCACAAAATAATTCTACTATGAAAACCCCTGTCAAGGGTAAGAATTTCGAAGACTCGGCCCCAAAAATGAATTTTAGGGATGCCCTCCATGGTGGACAGCCTCAGCCCAATGCTAATATCAATCTTAGGGCTTCCCATAAACCTCTAAGAATGCCTAAGATTGATCCCAGGAAAATGGAGTCGGGATGTCTTAAAGCAGGTGATGGAACTCCTATTGTTAAGCTTGATATGGGTAACATTAGACTGGCATTGAAGATTTGGAAAAAAGAGGACTAATTTGTCGGTTCGTGGGTTTTCGTTCGAGTCTATCTGCTTTCAAAGTCTGGGCTGCAAAAAGCTGGAAAACTAAAGGTGAGTTACAAATCTCTATTTATCCAAATGGTTATTTTCTTGTTTTATTTGCTAATAATGAAGATAGAGAGAAAACTTTTCAAGGGGGTCCTTGGTTTTTGGAAGGGCGGGGCTTTTCATGAAGCCCTGGCATACTAAATTTAAAGTCGAAGAAGAGATGCCTTCTATAGCTCCCGTGTGGGTTAGACTCTTTGGCCTCCCTATTGAATTTTGGAATCCTACTATTTTTTCTTCAATTGGAAACTCTTTAGGAACTTTTATGATGATTGTTGATTGTACTCAAAATTTTGAACATATTATTTATGCTCGGATTTGTGTTTTAATGGATTTTGACAAACCCCTACCTAAAAATATCACATTACAATTTGGGGAAGACACTTGGGAGCAAGTAGTGGACTATGAGAACATTCCTTTTCGTTGTAGAATTTGCCATGAATATGGTCATTTGGCCAGTGCTTGCCCAAATAAAATTCTTGATCAAAAGAAAGAAGATATAAACTCAGCAGGTTTCCAAATACCTAAGAAGAAGAACACTCAAAAAAAACCAGTTATGAAGGATCAATCAAAGTCATCTGCTAATATGTTTGAAATCCTTTCCACAAATGATGTCCCAAGTGAGGAAGAGGAAATAATGGAAACTGAAATCTTAGAAACACAATTTAAATATGAAGGGAAGAACTCGGAGACAAACCAACAAATCAAAGGTTTTCAACAAAAAAAAAGGGAGAAAATTTACACAAGAAAAACAATCTTTCAAATGTCAAAACTTCAAATAATGCAGGGTCCCAATATAGACTCCGTTGAACCATCTAGTAAAATTTTGGTTGTGTACGAGCATTCTTCAAGGTTAGAAGCCATCTCAGATTCAATTGGAATAAGTCAAGAAACAGGGAAAAAAATTGAAGATGGATTCTAATCAAAAAGCAAGTCGCAAGACCAATCAATATCATATGGTAAAAGAAGGTGAAAAGCTTGTAGAGGAAGGTAAGATTAATGCCCTTCCCAACTTTTTAGCCCTGGTATTAATGAAGATCATCACTTGGAATATTAGAGGACTCAAAGGGAGTCTTTCAAAACAAAATGAAATTAGAAGAATGATTCGAATAAATCATCCACATCTTGTTTTCCTTCAAGAAACAAAGATGTCAATGGAGGATATGGACTCAATTGCCGATAAAATTTGGCCGGCTGGAAAAGTGGTTTCCCTCAGTTCCCAATGGACTTTCGGTGGCATTGCTTGTCTTTGGGACCCAAAAGAGGTAGTTATTCACCATATGGTTGGCAGTTGGGGTTTGTTGGCTATAGCTATTCAAAGTAGACATTCCAACCAAATTATGCTCTGCATTACTGTTTATGCTCCGACTTCTTTGGAGGAAAAAAGAAGACAGTGGAAGGATATTACTCATATTATCTCTCATTTTCCTGAAGCTTGGATCTTGATCGGAGGAGATTTCAATACCATCCTCTCTCTGGATGAGAAAAGGGGGGAAATAGAAATTTGGACAAAAGCACCGACCTCATGAGCGAATATATTGCAAACCTCCATCTTGTGGATATCCAACCGAGATAATGGCCTTATGACTTGGTCTAACAGAAGGCAAGGCTTAGCTTGTATAATGGAGAGATTGGATAGGTTTTTGCTCTCTAAAAATTTCTTAATCCATGGTCACATTCCTAAAGTGAAGACTCTTAATAATGTTGGTTCGGATCATTGGCCGGTCATGGTGGAAATGTGGAAAACCAATGTGAGTTTCTCTCCTTTTCATTTTCAATTAATGTGGCTTAGAGACATTTCCTTGAGACCTCGTGTGCAACAATGGTGGAAGGAAGGTAAACCTAGGCATGGGACTAAGATGTTCTGTTTTGCCAAAATACTGCAATACATTAAATCCAAAATCAAGACTTGGAACTGGAAAGAGTTTGGGGATGTTCATAAAAAAAACATGAAGTTATTGCTCATCTTGAAAATTTGAATAAGAAAATCCGTTTAGATGGCCTCACAGAGAAGAGAAGTGCAGATGAAATTAAACTCACAACTCGATTAGAGGAATGGGAAAAAAGAGAAGAAATCTTATGGAAGCAAAAATCTAGAATTCAATGGCTCAAAGAAGGAGATCGAAACACAAATTTCTTCCACAAATCTCTTCTAGCTCGAAGATCTCACAACTTTATTTCTTCCTTAAAATCAGATTCTGGAGATGTTGTTTATACTTGGGATGGCATGAACTCTATTGTTGTTGATTACTTTTCCAATATTTTTGCTTGCTACTCCTCTTGACTCAGCTTCACAACAAAATGTTCTTCAAGCAATCCCTTCTCTTATCACTTCTGAGGAGAACTCTATTTTGACTGCTCCTGTTACTATCAATGAGCTTCAACAAGTAGTTTTTAAAATGCAAAAAGGAAAACCCCAGGTCTGATGGTTTTCCCATTGAGTTCTACCAAGAGTTTTGGGATATCCTTCATGTTGATTTATTAGAGGTGGTGGAAGAAGCCGGGAAAGCCAAAGAAATTTTGAAGGTTATCAATAAAACTTATATTACTCTTGTTCCAAAAGCTCAAGAGGTTGATCATATCTCAACTTTTAGACCTATTGCTTTATGTAATGTTCTTCTCAAAATCATTACTAAAATCATGGCGAGAAAGGTTGAAGCCTCTTTTGCATAAGATTATTTCCCAGGAGCAAGGGGGTTATGTGGAAGGACGTCAAATAGTAGATGAGATAGTTCTTGCTCAGGAAGCCATCCATTCCATGGATATGCAAAAATCTCCTTCCATGTTCATTCGGTTAGACTTATCCAAAGCTTATGACAGAGTGGATTGGCACTTCCTTATCAAAGTTTTGAGGCAATTTGGTTTCTCTAAGGATTGGATGGATTGGATTATGGGATGTATCTCTTCAGTTTCCTACTTAGTTCTTATCAATGGCAGGCCTTCTCGGTCATTCCCAGCTTCTAGAGGTATTAGGCAAGGTGACCCGCTATCCCCTTATTTATTCATCATTCTTGTTGAATGCTTGGGTAGGACTATAACCAAAAAGAGGGAAAACAAAACCCTTGAGGGAGTTACCATTGCTCATGGAGCTAGACCTATCTCTCATCTTCAATTTGTGGATGACTCTACTCTTTTAGGTAAAGCTACAGTTAAGGAAGCTTCTAATATTAAGCAAATCATTAGCTATTTTTCTAAGGCTACTGAGGCGGTTGATCAATGAAGACAAATCTAAAGTTATTTTCTTTCATTGCTCTGCTAGACAGGAATCCATGGTCTTGGATAAATTAAGATATAAGAAGACCTCCCTTCCAATCACTTATTTAGGTATTCCCATAAATATTCAAAGGCAGAAAAATAAATATTGGAATTGGTTGTTGGACAAAGTCAAGAAGAAAATTGGAAAGTGGACCAACAGGTGGCTTTCTTCTAGGGGTAGAATCACCTTGGTAAAATCAGTCCTTCAAGCTATTCCTATTTATGTTTCTTCCATTTTGAATATCCCAAAGGTTGTTCTTCGAGAATTGGATCAAATCAGTCATCGTTTCCTTTGGAGTGGTACTAAGGAGAAAAGAAAATGGGCCTTGGTGAAATGGGATACTTTATGTCTTCCTAAGAGTGAAGGGGGGTTAGGATTCCGGTCTTCTATTAATAACAACAAAGCTTTAGCTGCTAAATTATATTGGAGGATGTTGCATAACCCCAATGCTCTTTGGGCCAATAATCTTCGTGCTAAATATGTTGAGAACAAAAGTCCTGAAGACCTTGTTCGCTATCAACTTCCTACCAAAGGTTCTCCCATTTTAGCAGTTCTTAAGACTGGTGAGGATTTGATAAAGAAAAAATTTATTTTGGATCATTCATAATGGTCAACAGGCAAATTTTTGGATAGATTCTTGGGATGGTCACAAGCCTTTGATAACTCGGTTTCCCGATTGGAGGCCTTGGATGGAGGAGCTTCACCGAGCTAATTGGATAAAGGTGGCTAATTACTGTCGGTACCATACTGGTAATTCAAAGGTTGGTAGATATTGGATCCCTATTGAGGACTGGCCTATTCAAATCCCAGAAAGGCAAAGACAAGATATCCAAGGCATCCTTCATATGAGATCCCTCTCTTGGTCCCATGAAAAAGATTGTTTTGGATGGAACAACACTACTAAGGGTGAGTATTCGGTTGCTCAAGGTTATTTGACCTTATGCCATAATAATCCCAACCATTCTTTTGACATATTTTCTCGATTGTGGGCTCAAAAGCTCTGGCCTAAGGTGAGGTTCTTTAATTGGCTTTTATTGCATCGTAGGGTGCTTACTGGTGAGCAACTTATGAAGCGTGGTTTTCATGGCCCTTTTAGATGTGAAATGTGTGAAGAGAATGTAGAAACTCTCAACCATATTTTTATTGAGTGTACTTTAGCCTCTGAGCTATGGAGGAGAATGGCCACTTTACTTGGCTTACAGTGGTCCAATTTTTTTACTTTTGAACAACTTTGGAGGGATTGGCCTAATCAAGAGGGTGTTGATCATTTTATTAGGCGAGTAGTTTGGATGGGTTCTACCATTCTTCTTTGGAATATTTGGAATGAAAGGAACAACCAAATTTTTAATCAAGATAGGAAGGATATTCACTATATTTGGCAAAATACCATAGCCAACTTAGTTGAATCAGTCCATCAACTCCTTAATCACCCCCAAAACTCCCACCAAAGATGGGATCAAGTGATGCAAATATTGAAGATTAAATCTTCTAAGGGCAACCAACTTAAAGGGAATGTGAGTATTAGTAAGATGGATAGGACAAGAAATTGGCAACCTCCTCCTAAGGATTTTGGAAAAGTCAATACTGATGGAGCCTCTAGAGGGAACCCTGGAAAAGCCAGTGTGGGAGGAATTGGTAGACTTTCAGATGGCTCCCTGGTTTTTACTTTTGCTTAGAATTTGGGTATTCTTTCCAATAACCTTGTTGAGGGGTATGGTATCCTCGAGAGGCCTTCAGGAGGCTACTAAGGTTGGATGGGAAAAGGTGTTAGTTGAGTCGAACTCTCAACTTATGATTAATCTCTTGAAGACTCCTTCTAAGAATCATAAGGTGGATTGGAGAATAAAAAGAATTATTGAGAAGATTCAATTAATCCAGGATGGGATTTTTGAAAGTTGATTACAATCATGTGGTCGAGAGATCAAAACAAGAGTGTTGATGCTTTAGCTAATTGGGCTTTGGACAAAGGTGATCTTACTTGTTATGGCCACCCTCCTAGATGGTGGGCTTCTCAAATTAGGGAAGCTCTTCTTTCTATCATTTCTTTGGATGGCTCCAATTCTGAAGGTACCTAGTTTCTTCTTGCTTTTTTTTTTTGCTTCTCTTTGGTTCATTCAGTTTTTTTAGTTCCCTAGCTCATTCTATTCTTTATTTTGTTTCCTCTGTTGATTCTTGCCTTAATAGTCTTCTGGTCTAGATAGGTCATTGTTATGTTCAATTTTTTTTTTTCTTTTTTTTTTTTGTTTAGTTTTTTAAGGTGGGTGGGTTCTTTTGTTTTGTTTTGTTTTTGTGTTCTTTGTGTTGTTTTTTGTTGTTCTTGTGTTTTTGTTGTTTTTTTTTTTTTATGTTTTTTGTTATTGTTCTTGTGTTTTTTCGTTCTTGTTCTTGGGTTTCTCTTTGTTTGTGTTAATTCGTGTTTTTATGTGTGAGTGTTTTCTATGTTTTTTGTTTTTGTTTATTGTATGTTGTTGGTTGTTTTTTATTTTTATTTTTATTTTATTTTTTAATTTTTTAGGTTTTGGTTGTGTTTATTTTTCATGTTTTTTTTGGGTTATGTCTTTGTAGTGTTCTGTTGTTTTTGTCTTGTTTGTGTTTTGTTATGTGGTTCTTGTGTTTTTCTATGTGGTTCGTGTTGTGGTTTCTTTTATCTTATTGTGCGTGTTTGGTTGTGCTTTTGTTTTTGACACACTCAAGGAGCATGTTTTTTATTTTATTTTATTATTTTTGTTGTTATTTACTTATTTTTAAATTGGTTTTGTGTGTTTGTTTGCTCCTTGAGTATGTCAAAGGTGGTAGGCCAGGTCCGAGTCCTGGGCATTTTTGGTGGAATGGATACCCCTGCCTCCTTGGGTCTTACCCGAAAGTGGCATCCCTTTTGGGATGTTTTCCACAAATAAAAAAAAATGGTATGCTTTACTCTTTGATGTCTATATGAGTATATTATTTTGGGCATATAATATGGCACTATTGATGCATTTGTAGATGCCAAGATCGGGTACCTCTCTCTAGTGGGAATATATGGGTAAACCACCTACAATGAGAGATATGTTGGGGAAGTGATGATGATGACTTGTTCATCAATAACTTAGAGTAACATGGAAAATTACTCTTCACATAAATGCATATCATACTATTTGTTTTCATATTTGCACCATTGGGTCGAGATGTTGCTTGTACAATGAGCCTCCTCAACAGGGTTGGTGATAGCATTTGGACTATCTTAAAGAAAAAAACCTCCCTCTTGAGGATAAAACAATGGTGTAGGATATTGATATGATGCCATGTTTGTTTATGCTTTGCATTATGGATAATAATGGATATGTTTGATTAGTTTCATATTGCTTGAGTGGTAGCTTAGTAAATCAAGTATAAAGTTCCCATAATAATTGTATATCACCCTGGCATGAAAGTGGTTGTTATTTATTTAATGGTTATTTATTGCTTTATGTTGGATGATCGAGTCACCTTAGAGGTTAAGGCACTTCAACTTTACTAAAGGTTTGATTGAAACTAACAAGCTCGCCAAGTAGGGTGGTGCGTAACACTCCTTGACATTCGATATGATCCCATGCAACATTGTGGCCCTTCCTTTTTAATCTCATGGAAGGTTGGGTGAAGGGGTCATTGGAGATCGAAGGAGGACTGTAGTGGAAGAAACGATGAAGAAGGAGGTGTGGAAACAAGCAGTGGAGGATTTGGAAATCTAAGTTTTAGGTGCTTCTTTTGCTTGTTTGAAAAATTCTTTTGCTGCCTAGTTTTGTTTGATATGTTATGCTTGGTTATGTTTGTTGTTTTAAGTTCCTTCTGCCTTATGCGTTGTTGCTATCATAGCATTGTAGTTTATGTGTTGCATCTTGTGTCACCCTTATAGTTTGTGTTAGTGCTTTGTGTCACCCTATTAGCTTGTGTGTTAGCACTCTATGTCACCTTGATATCCTGTGTGTTGGCGCTTTGCGTCACCCTGGTAGCCTGTGTGTTAGCACCTTGAGTCGCCTTGCTAGCTGGTGTGTTAGTGTGTTGCATTGTCCTGGTAGCCTATGTGTTAGTACCTTGGATCACACTAACATCCTGTGTGTTAGCGCCTTGCATCGCCTAGTTTATCTTGTGTGCTAGTGCCTTTATGTCGTCCTGGTTATCCTAGTGATCACGTGCCTTCCCTTTTTTGCATAGGCTTGAGTCTCTTAGTTTTTTGGGACTTTGTTCTCCTATGTTAGAAGCTTGTATTGCCTAGTTCATGGGCATCACAACGAACATTGATTTATGATTAATGCTTTTACAACTTTAATATAGATTAAATTTAGGTTTTGATTAAACTTCAAGTATTATGATTTAATCTATGTTCGAGTAAGCTTTACATATAATGCTTTGATATAGACTTAATCAATGCTTTGATTTTTGGTAAGCTTTTATATAGATATTATCTATGTTTGATTAAGCTTTATATATGATGCTTTGGTAAGCTTTAATATAGTTTTGTCCTATTTTTAACTAAGCTTATGTTAATAGTCTAAATGCTTTCTTTAAGCTTTAATAGCATTATAGATGAGATCTATGTTTAAATAAGCTTAATGTCATTAACTAAAGACCCTTGTTAAGTTGAAAAGAATGGGGATTAGTCTATGTTTTAAGAAAGCTTATGCATGTTTATTGGAAAGCTCTTGTTCTAACTTATGTGGGTAGGTTTGTGATTGTTTTTATGAGTTTCTTTTTGGTTGAAAATGTTGCTTGCATGTTGGCTTGAAAGAGAAAATAAAATAATAATTCTTGAGACTTTTTTAAGTTAAAGGATTATTATTAAGAGAAGTATGGGATTCTCTTTGGTTGAATGTTTTGCTTATGCGTTGGTTTTGAAAGAGAAATTAAAAGAATAATTCTTGAGACTTTTTTAAGTTAAAGGATTATTATTAAGAGAAGTATGGGATTCTCTTTGGTTGAATGTTTTGCTTATGTGTTGGTTTTGAAAGAGAAAATAAAATAATAATTCTTGAGAAATTTGTAAGTTAAAAGATTATTATTAAGAGAAGTATGGAATTCTATTTGGTTGAATGTTTTTCTTATGCGTTGGTTTTGAAAGAGAAAATAAAATAATAATTCTTGAGACTTTTGTAAGTTAAAGGATTATTATTAAGAGAAGTATAGGATTCTCCTGTGTGGATTGTATTGCATGTATAATAATTCTTGAGACTTGGGTGAGTTAAAGAATTATTATCTAGAGAAGTATGGGATTCTCCTTGGTTGATTGTTTATGTTTTTGCATGGTCTTTTGCATATTGGTTTTGGCATGATCCAGTTGCATTGCATTTAGAGTTATTTTGATCCCTAAGTAAATCTCTCATGTTGTGGGTGGCTCAACCATCAAAGAAGTTGTAGAGACTTGATTGGCGGTGGATCTCGGATAGTTGTTTTCTTAAAAGCTCTTCAAGAGTAATGTTGATGTAAATGAGCAAAGACTTGCATTTGCTTGAGTGAGTTATAAGAACTTGATCACTATTATAAAGAAGGATTATGTTGTTGTCTTTGTATCATGAGCCATGAAGTATTTGGTTAAGTAATCTTATGCCTTTAGCTAGCTTGAAGTTTGCTTGATTAAGGAATTAGATTAATGGTTAATATCTTTAGCTCCTAAAATGATGGAATGTTTCCTTGAAGCCTTTTTTATAAGTATTGGAAATAAGTAATGTGGTTTAATTATATCATGGTTTAGGTAGCTTTTGCTTATTTCTTTATATCAATGCATGGATGTGGCTTTTGTTAAGAGGAACTCTTAGATTATTTCTTCTAGCATTTATTTTGATGATTTATATCATGCTTCTTATTATTGAAATGTTTATCTAACCTTGGGGTGGGTTAGAATGTTCCTCTAAGTAAGCCATAAATCCCAATCCTGGGATGAGTTGTGTGAAGGCAATAACCAGGTAGAAACGAGTCCTAGAAGGGGTTGCATACATGCAATAGCTAGGAACTCATAAACCTAGGAAAAGTTATGAGAATATAATAGCCAGGGTACTTGTGAACCATTGTACCTTGAACATGTAGGTTTGGGTATGTCCCATATAAATATTGGGAAAAATAATTCACAAGATAGTAGTGGTGATCCCTCAATCATGTAGGATTAGGTGATCATGTTAGTTTTCATCGAAGTGGCAATGACCTTAGTTAGCCCACAAAGGTGTGGTAACTAAGCACCAAGGCTCTACGCTATTCAACTTGTCTAATTGGAGTTAGAGTCAAAATAGGAAATGAGCATCCCTTTTAAGCGTGTAGGTCTTAAAGGATAATCCCTACACCGTTGTCATAAGGTCCTATGCCAAGGAGGGTATAGGAAAGGTGGGGGTATCACTTTATGCATCCTTATAAACGTGTAAGTTTAGTAAGGTAAACCCCAAAAAATACGATATTTGGCCACTCCTATCCACTGAGTGTCATCTACAGCGACTTGGAACTCAAATGTGGTGAAGCCTTGTATATTGAGTTAAACAAATTAGGGGTGTTCCCCTTGTGAGCCTTTGTTTGTAAGTGCTCTTTAAAAAAAAATGGGTTGGTAGTTTTGGGTTGTTACACCTAGTCCCCTCATACTGATTGGGGTTTGAACATTCAACCTCTCAAAGAGAGGCCAAAGCCCCTACCACTATAGTAAGCTTATAACTTTAAACATTATTTTTTTTTGAGTTTATACAAATTTTTATGAGGGGTCCCGGTCCCCTCATATCGAGTGGGGTTTGAACCTTGGACCTCTCAAAGAGAGGCCAAAGCCCTTACCACTACAATAATCTTACAACTATAAATATTATTTGATTTATTATATAGGCCTTGATATACATATACATTTGCTCATATTATTTTACTCTCATATTATTATTTTGACCTTTAATAATATAGCTATTTTATATAGGGACCTATGATATTTTGTGGTAGTAAGGCTTAAAAAGCCAACAAAACAACTCAACAAAATAAAAAAAGGGGGGTGATGAGCCAAGATATTTGCTAAGCTCTTTCTACAAGAACAAGCTTGAGCATTATATGCCAGCGATGAATACTTCCTCTCCTCAACATAGTGAAGCACAAATGAGGTATACCAAGTTTGAAAATAGACACATGCCTCTCACACACACATACTTAATAAAACTCAAAGAACAAACAAAACATTATGAACAA
Organism: Wollemia nobilis; assembly: GCA_028583015.1. Classification (NCBI taxonomy): domain Eukaryota; kingdom Viridiplantae; phylum Streptophyta; class Pinopsida; order Araucariales; family Araucariaceae; genus Wollemia; species Wollemia nobilis. Next base: position 11,571,283 of record JAQPPZ010000465.1, read on the forward strand.
ATACATACACACAGAAACGGGTTAGTAGGAGGCCATAAATGGATATACCAAAAATTTGATATAAACTCCCATGTATATATATGCAAGCAATATCTTACAAAGATTTTTCTAGAAGCAAGGGTTCAATATTACCCATAAGTTGCTTAGGAGTCGACTGTTTTTACAAAAATAAATGAAGGGAAAGCTTACAAATGGATACAATTGTAAACTTGTCAATATTTTTTATAGTCTATGTCACTATTATTTATAGCTTACATTAGGGAAAATTTTCCTCCAAAATCATCTATAGATAGATCTAACAATCCCACCTACTTTTCCTATGGATTCTAGAATGAAGTACTTCTTTGACCATAATGACTATTCAACTTGAGATTGTCAATGCCATACTTTGTCTTGAATGAGTGTCTGAGATATTTACTAAGGTTGTGCTCTGGTATGTGGTCTTTGTCTTCTAAGTCAAGGAATCATTAACTCAGCCCATCTACCTATGTGGCTTTTGATTTAACTCATACATCCATGTTCACTTGAATTTTTGGCACTTATTATGCATCTTGGGTCATCTTGTAGACTGTTCAGGAGTTTTGTTGTTGGCAATTTATCATAGATTGCAAAATATTTAACATCGAGACTTATCTTGAAGGATAGACTCTTTTAGTGCCCATCTATTTATCTTTTAGGAATTTTACCAAAATAAAACCTCGCTTAAGTCCTAATTGTCAGATTTGTTTCAGTCCTTTTTCCTTCAAGCTAGAAAAAACTTTGGCTATCATCTGTTAGGGTTTTACCTTAGTCGAAAGCGAGTAGTGAGGAATCACTACAAGTATCATAGATGTGTAAATTAGAATATATTGGATATTGTCTAATCGCATGTAAGGTGCAAATTAGCTTGTACTATCGTAATTGAAGCTAACAAATAACTAATTAGACTAACAACTAACTAACATGAGTTATGCTCACATTTATAATAAAATAATTCCTAAACTAAGGTGTAAAACCTATAGTAAATTATGTTCAACCCTCATCATTCCTCCCAACAATGAAAACATTAGACTCCAATGCTTTCCAAATACAATCCTGATGTGGTCCTACTCTAAAACTATTATTGGCAATGCATGTTGTCAATAAAAAAATTAACAAGAATGAATATGGAAGCCTGCATGAAATGCATGAGAGATAAAGACAACTCTAATTGTAGGAGTAACCATGATTCCATGATCAAAGAAATCAAAACAAAAGGGCCATGATCAAAGGAAGAGAATGACAACTCCAAAACTTGAGTACCCAAAGGATTCCCATGATGGAAAAACAATACCTTCTATTGTAGAAGTACCCAAAATCATGAGGGAATCTCATGAGGGTCATTGTCATGAAGAAAGTATACTTCCAAACAAGTCTCAAACATGAACAAGACAACAATAATAAACCAATAAATACCCCAAAAAAGACTAAGGGTGTACCAAAATTACATGAGTATGGAGAGTTTTGCATAGATTTATTTGCTAGAAAATAGGAGGGATAAGAGAAGGTTAGAGATACAGTAAACCTCATGCTAAAGCAATATACTGGATGTGGTGCTACCTTGAGAAGTTTGACAAGTCTATTTGGTAAATACATAAGCCAAGCTAAAAAATTGAAATCTAGTGAGAGAGACAAGACACTAAAGAGCTAAGACAACTATGATGGGAGGAGTACCCATGTGATATTTATGATCACATAAGAAGGGTCATGATATTGTGAAGGAAGTCTACTTCCAAAATAATCTCTAATGACAAAGGTGGATTGAGTGTTAGGTATGACCAAAAATGCACTCCAAATTACAATTGTTTTTTAAGTAGGTTTTGGAAACCTAAAATTCAGAGCACCATAGGTCAAGGTAGACCTATACAAAACTACAAAGTAATATTTTTATTGGATCCATCTCAGAAAGAGCTTTCCAAAAAGTATAAATAAGGGTATACTCAAGAAATGATAGTGCCTCAAAAATGAGAAAATAGAATATCATCGGGAAAAAAGAAAGAGGTGAATGTTTCCCTCCAAGCGAAATTATTTTGGAATGTTCCACAGTGTATTCCCTCTAATAAAATATTTTGAGAATATTCTTTGAAATATTTTAATGTTTTAAAAATTAATGTTTGCCACCAACTTTTCACTTTTTTTTGTAGAGGTTATACAATATTTAAAGGCTTGAAGTGCCTTCATAATGTTGAATGTAGGATAAACATTCCAAAGGCAAGATAAATAATGCATCCTTTATGAGGACATGATGGAGACATATCCTTTGTGTAGGATTCATTGTGTATGCATCGATGGAAATCTAACACAGTTCCATGTGGTGAGTGGTGGTATGCTTCTTCTACATATGCATGAAGCCCAAGTCACCCATGTAGTGTTTTCCCGTTTGGATTGGATATCCTTCTTTGGTGTGGTATCCAACAACAAGGTCATCCCAAGGATTCTAAGGATACCATTTATATATCAATCATTAATTTTAAAATATGATGGCTTGTCTCTAGGTTGGAGTTATTGTTCATCTCATTAACCTAATTAACTTCCTCAGACACCCCCTCACTACGGGCTTGAGTCATCATATCTGATTGATCTAGAGGAGAACAAGATGGACGTGGATTGGAACCAGGGCTTGCACGTTGTCCTCCATAGTGACACGAGATCTTTGTTGAGGGCTTTGGTATGTTAAATGTGACATCATCATCGCTATGGAGAACTTAAATTTGGCATCTAAATCTTTGTCAAAGAACTAAATGCTCTTGAACACCTCGATTACCTCCCTAGTCTCAAGATATGTCTTATGCATGCTCATGGTGAACTTTCCCCATCAATGATGATTGTATTATGCGTAGGATTGTAGCCACAATTGGATATCTAAGCAAAAAATTGGGATTGGGTTTGCTATTACAACCATTACTTCCTTAGTCATGAGGAATCTTACGTATCCACTAATATCTTTGAAAATGACCTATGGAAGAAATACCATAGAAATGAGTGAGCAACGATGCTTAGTGAGGAATCCACTAAGATGACAAAGAGGAAACAAATCACATAACCTAATGTCGAGGAAGATGCATGTAGACCAAAAGAGAAAACATTATTCAAAGGTGATTCAATGAATGTTGACACTACCAAGGACAAACCCAAAGTTAAAATGGTGTTATCTCTTAGTCATTTGAAGGAATTCCAAATAATTACTCAATGCTCTACGAGAAGAAAACGCGATCAAACACGCATAGTCAGTCTTTAGGCCAAATCACAATGTTGTTGTCGATCGAGACTATGGATCCAACATACAAGAAGGAACAAAGACAAAATCCAACAAGACCTCATGGCAAAGATAAAATATGGTAGAAATTTAGGGAAGGATCGAATGATGGATCCTTGAGTGCCCACGTACTATAGAATGGTGGTCTTCTATCGACGACACCATAACTTCCCTAACATATAAAATGTTTAGTTAAACTAAAAAAATGATATGGATGGCAACAGGTAAACTTAAAGAGAAGCGCATAAGGAGTGATCATGTTTGTCATGTCATCTATCATAAACGTCGATGACATTACTAGTGACCCCACCATTATGACCATGAATACTATATCTTTATGGGGTTGTGCATCTACAACAACTGACCTTGTACTTCATGCATGAATGAGGTGCGTAGGTCAACTTGAGGGTTTTTGCAGAGAGGCTTCAAATTGAGGCTAAAATAGCACTCAAAGGAGCATAGAGAAAGTATGATGCCACCAGACTTAGCCGTCGTCGAGAACCTGAATGCTAAACGAGCTAGTGATCATCTTCATTCAAAACAACTTGATAGTGAGCTATCTTCATGCATGACATCTAAGAAAAAGGAATTCTATGATTAATACACCAAAAAGTAAAGATCGCCAAGTAACAACAAAACATCATAGTGAAGGTGATAAACACATGAAACCATTAAGTAAATAGTGCTTTTAGGGATGTCTTTCAACAAATGCTACTAGCCATGCATAATGTATTAGATGCTCTCCAATTGGACTGCAAATTAGATGCTCTTCATCTTATCCATGCGGATTCAAACAGGTTTATCCACAGGGATCCATGTCTATAGTAATGAGGGGAATTCTCAACCTTTAGCCCTCATATTTTATGCACCGACAATCCCCTACCAAGACTCACAACATAATCGATGCGAGTTGGTCATCATAAAGCCATAATGAATCCTAGGTCAAAGAGCTTTGACAACCCAGAGAATTATCAACAACTCCAGCTCCTTAGTGATTCATCAACGTCCCTATGAGGAGAAATTGTTGATATTCTTCTTTTGAAGGTACAATAATTTGTTGCTCACAAAAAAACAATCTGATGTGGGAAAAATCCTAGATGATTTTTTATTCAAATGCAAAATTAATTTATAGGCAAATTTTGCCCAATTTACAAAGGATTTTCAAATCACAATGGAATTTAGAATCCTGGCAGATAACAACTAAAGTCTAACAACTAGCTTGCCAACATTTTACATAGGCTAATTAAAAGGATAAAATTCTAATTAAATAAAGCTTATGCAAATTAATTAAAATAAAACACCTATGCCTATCCTTATCAATCCTCCCCACCATAGAAGCATTGGACTACAATGCTTATACAAGAAAGTGGAAAAGAACATGGGAGTGTGTACAAGTACCCAAAATGCAATCTTTGAACTTGATGAAGAAGAAAGAGACCCTTTGGAAGGCTCTTCTCGATAATAGAGAGCATACAATTATCTCGAAATATCTGCTCAATCAAAAAGAGCATACAATCATTGAAGACTTTACTCGATAGAGCTTATAATCGCCTTAATGGAATCACTACTACTCTTGAAAATGGAGTACCCAAAAGTAAACAATGCTCAAAAGGGTCTTGTAGTAATTTTCTTCAATCTTCTCCATAAAATGTTGCTTGCTCCACGTGCGGCTGTCGTAAGCCACGTTAATGGGAGGTTTGCAATCTTCGACGTTCGAGGGGCTGGTGCGTAATTTTTGATGTGTACTGCGTCTAAACTATAAACCACACTCGTCGCATTAATTGGTTTGCACAGGTCCGGTCCACCCACACCATCGTGCAAAGACAACCAACCCGTGAAGATTGCATTGCATGGATAATAATGATTCATGTCATCATGATCCTATTAGCCATTCCGAAGAGATGTTGGGTGCACGTATTTTGACGAGATAATATGAGGAAAATCCCTATTTTTTCACAGCTTCAAAAACCGTCTCAAAATCTGGAAGATTTTTCAGATTATGAATCTTATAGACAAAATCAGGCAGGCAACAATGCAGAATCGGTATATGGCAAATACGATGTATCTAATCGACTAAAATAGGTCTCTGATGAGAAATCGCAAATTGCCATAGGATATGTCGAAGGTTGGTCTAGAGCTAGTTATCTCTTGTGTCGAACAAAGCCAAGGATGTGTGGGTATTTTCAACATGACAATGGATCTCCAGGTATAACTCTCAGGTCGTTAGTCGTCAGATCGAGCCCCACAAAATGAAATCAACACATCTTGTAGAACAGACGATCGTCAACTCTTTTGTTATTCGCCCATCAATGAGGATGTTATCTATCGAGGCTTCGATGAACTGCACTCCCGCATTGTTGTAGTTGACGTAAGTTATGTCTATAAGAGGGTAATTTTTGGTGATGCTGCATGACCCAAACCACAGATCTTGGAAAGTGTGATATGGGCAACAGAGGAAGGAGGCGAAGAAGGAAAGGGAATTTTCTCCAAGGAAAACTCCGCCTCAGAGGCAGATTCATTCCTCCTCTAATACCAAATCTGATATGAAAACTGAGGGCAAAATTGCATAAATTTTTTAATCAAAAAAAGTACTGGTTACAAGTTTTTTTATAGGCCTAAATTAGAAGACATTGAATATCTTCTAATCAATGTAAGGTTCAAATTAGTCTATCTTATCGTAATTGAAGCTAAACAAATAACTAGGTTAACAATTAACTAACCTGAGTTATGCTCATGTTTATAATAAATAATTCTTAAACTGTAAAATCTATAATAAATTATGTTCAACCCTCATCATTATATGTTCCAAGTATTTTATTTTTTGAACCTTAAAGGCACGTTTGAACCTTTTAACAAAAACTTATTCTGCTTGTAATAGGTGAAGAAATTTGTTGATATAAATTACATGGTAATCCCAAGACTTTTATAAATTAAAATCTCATCAAAGAAAACTATGACAAACATGCAAAGAAAAGGATAAAAGACAGAGTTCATAAGACTTTGGACTTTGGAAAGTGGAAGGAGTGTTAGTGAGATGAAAGGCATGATTAGAAATTCATAATGAACCTCATGTGTATGAAAAGCACTCTTAGGAATATCCTCTTTTCTAACTCTAATTTGATGAAACCTATAATGCAAGTCTAGTTTTGTAAAGTATCTAGCACTATGTAATTGATCCAACAAATCATCTATAATATGGATAGAAAACTTATCTTTCATAGTGATCTTATTGAGAGGACAAAAATAAGGACACAAATGCACCATGAATTATCCTTGTGTCATACCATTGCTATTGTAGAAGAGTATGGACTAATGTTTGTATGGATGATTCCTTGCTCCAATATTTCTTGAACTAGCTTCTCAATTTTTGACTTTTGGGGGTGGGGGTAGTGATAAGGATGCACATTAGGAGGTTGACTTCCTAGAACAAGGTGGATGGCATGATCATGTGTGTGCTTGGGAGTTAGACCTGTGGACTCACTACAGACCTCCTCATAGCGATCCACAATGTTTCAATATTATGGTAAGAATGATGAACTAGAAGAAGCAAAGACTGAACCTCCTGGAAATTGACTTGGGCAAAGAATCCACAACCAACTTTCTTCAATATATTTTCCATGCTATGTGAACTAACCACCTTGGAGGGAGGGGGTTGGATTCCTTGGAGACAAATGATTATTCCCTTCTTTGTCCATTTGACATATAATTTTTGTAGATTAATAGTAACATCACTAATCTAAGATAACCATTTTGCTCCTAAGATGGCACATGAACTACCTAGGTTCATGGCAAAGAGATTACCCAAGCATAATTCCCCATTCAGATGTTAACTTTAGTTGTTTGATCCACACACTAAGTGATACCCTTGTTTGCAATTAAGACTTGATTTTTTTCCTTGATTTGAAGTATTGATATATAAGCCCAAGGACTTTGTTATCTTACTATCTATAAAGTTATGTGTTACCTAAATCAATGAACACATTTAAATCTTGTCGTTTAATAAATCCTTGTACCTTGATACTATGGTGAGCTTGGAGTCCCATAAGATAATGAGTAGAGAGAGCCATGGTATCATCCTCATGTTCTACTTCATCTACTTCTGTTGGTTGCTCCTACTGTAATGACTCTTAATCTTCATATATTGTTGTGTCTTCACCTTCCACTTGAAAGTTATGATGTTCTTCATAAACCTGATCTCGGGGATGGTGAGAACAACATTTGAAATAGAAAAATCCTTGAGAATATTAATATTGTGGTAAGAATGATGAGAGTTAAAGTTATGCCTATATTGGGGACTAGAATCTAAAGACAATGACAACAAACCCACAATATTCTAGAAGATAATTGCACTAGAAGATGGATTGAAAACAATTATTAAAAAAATAACTAAAAAAATAGTTAACACCAAGTAATTTGCTAATATTAATCACCTCATCATCTTATAAGCAAAAATTAATGTTTTTCATCGAGGACATTTTTATAAAGTCCACAAATTATTTATGATTTTAATAAAAAGTTTTTATTTTAGTTTTAATGTTAAAAACATGATTTTTTTTTAAATTTTCGTTAATTATAGTTTAAAATGAGCAATATAGTTATGTTCTATCCATTTTGTTATATATTTTAACAATCAATTATATGTGAGCTAAGTAGTCTAATAGTTAAGAGTTTGGAACTCTAAATAGAGATCTAAGGTTCAAATCCTACAAGACTAGGGTTGTACACCATGCTTTTGTAATGGAAGTATGGTTGAATAACTATATAATGGTAAACAATATCCTCTATAAGGATTGTCTTATATAACTTGTGACCTTGCAGAAGTTAAAAACTATTATACTCTTTTCACCCTTTATTACTTTTACTAGCTAAATTATATATACTTTTATTGTAATTATGCATCATATACTTTTTATAATTAATATTATTTTCTTAAAATGTTTTATATATTTAAATTATAATTAATTTAAATCAAATTATTATTATTATTATTTTTTAAAAAGCTAGATTATATTAATTCATTAACCATAACATTACAATAGTATGGTGCTAACATTGTCCACCAGCTAAAAAACAAAATGAGGTGGATAAGGAGTAAAGCATCCATAACTAAATATACATAATAATAGAAACTAAACAATAAAAAGACTATAATTATATCTTGCTGCAATACACTAGATATCGACACTCATCTGAGGGAGAGTTTGTTTTATGGGGAAATTTTGGGCGTGTTTTCCATGATATCTTCTAAAGTGTTCAAAGAAAAAATAAAAATAATCAAATCCTGAACTTGCTTATCATTGTTAACTACCTCTTTTTAGTTTCTTGTTGGACCTTTTGAAGATCCTGAACCACATGAGAAAGCTAATGAAGTTTGTCACTAACATCTCGTGGTGTGTTGGAAGTTCCATAGACTTGGGAATGAATGCATCCCACATGTAACAAAAGATCAAAGGTCAAGTTTGCTAAAACTATATTCCATGGAGGAGCAAAACCTGTAAACACCTTTTTGCATCTACACTTCCAAATGTGCTTGAGAAAGATGAGTTTGTAAACATCCCAAAGTTTGGGGTATTTATCTAGCTGAGAAAAACCAAGTAGAGAAAGCTTCCAAGATCTAGTGAAAGAGGGAAAAAGAAAAGTGTAGAAGACATCCTAAAATTGTTTAGCCATGTCACAAAACCAAAATAAGTGAATTAGAGTTTCTAAAGCATTACAAAAATTGCATTGAGGGGAAATATGTAAAATTGAAGCTAAACTTTCAAAAGTTGGAAGTTTTTGATGCAAAATCTACCATCCAAGAAGCTGAGTTTTGGATTCAACAAAAAATTTCCAAATTTGGGTAGCAAGAAATTGTCATTAGGCATTGGTAAAATTCACTTGCCACTTGACATTGAGCTTAGAGTCTAAAGAAGGAAGACAATTTTTTTTGTATATCCAACTAGAATTAATGGAAGAGATTTCTTCAGAAATGCTAGATCTTGAATAGCACTGCATAAAGCTAAAGGTTTATCATTATGGAGGATAAGTTTATTCTACCAAAGACTGTTCAGATCGATGCTTAGACCATGTCTTAAGGAGTCAGACTTCCAAGCCAATAAATGAGAAATTGATTGCCAAGATTTCTAGTTTTGGGTAACTAGAATAGATCCTTTAACCATAAAGTAAGGTGCATTAAGGATCTTATCCTCCCATGGGGTTTCTTTCCATTTACATTTGTGAGTAGCTAGAGATATTCTATAACGAAATAGGTGTTTCCAATTTTCATCACCAATGATGGCTCTAGCAACCCATTTTGTAGCTAAAATTTTGCTATGGGTAAGAGGATCAATGATGCCTAGACCTCATAAAGCCTTAGGTTGAGTACAAAGTTTTCATGAGATGATTATCATTCCCACCTCCCCACCCCCATTTGGTTTATAAAAAATTACGAATGGCCCGATTTAATTTGTTATAGGCTACCTTGGAGGCCATCCAACAAGAGAAGTAATAAACATGAGAGGCTACCATAATTTTATTTGCAACTTGAATTCTTCCAGCTAAGGAAAGAAACCGAGTTGGCCAAGCATTAAATTTTGTTGAAGTCTTTCCATAACCCAGTTCCACATATCCTTAGGAGAGATATTAATCCCAAAGAAAATTCCCAAATAAAGCACAATCATACCATGAAGGATGATCTTCCACTCAATCAAGGAGTTGCATCCACGAGGAGAGGAAGAGGTATAGAAGACTTCAGTTTTAGAGTCATTGATACGAGAGCCAAAGACATCACAAAATAGTTGAACAATCTCTTTAGCCATTTCCATATCTTGTTGGGTATTTTGAAGAAAAAGAAGGGAATCATCAACAAAATGAGAGTTAAGGGCACATTTATTCCGAGGAAGCGTAATACCTTGAATGAGACTATCATAATGAACCTTGTGAAGAAGGTACCCTAGAGCATCAACAACTAGTATGTACAAAAAATGAGTAAGAGGATAACCCTGTCTGATAGACAGTTGAAGACGAAAGGAGGGGGAAATAGCTCCATTAACCTGAACACAAGCTGAAGCATCACCAAAGACCATCCCAATTTGATTACAAAATTTTGGACCAAAACCAAGCCAAGAAAGCATACTAAAGATAAAATCCCATCTGATTCTATCATAAGCTTTGTCAAAATCTAATTTAACCAAAAGAGCATCTTGATTAGAGTCGATAGCCCATTGCGAAGTTTCCTAGGCCATCATAAGATTATCTAAAATATAACGACCTTTAAGAAAAGCAAATTGTTATGGGCGAACAATCGCTTAAACAACATTTTTTATTTTCAAATCTATAACTTTAGCTATGATCTTGTATGACACATTGAGGAGGGTAATAGATCTTCAACTTGAGATTTGATTACGAGTCGTACCTTTAGGAATCAACTTGATCAACCTTGCATTGATAAAAGCTCCAAGGGAACCATTATGGAGAGCTTCTAGGTAAACGTGATGAAGATCAGAGGAAAGAATATGCCAATTTTTTTATAAAACTCCACTAGAAGACCATCCAAGCCAGGAGCTTTGTCATTCTTTATAGAAAAAGAACAATTTTCAAATTATTCATAGAAAGAGGATATTCAAGTTGATCCCGAATAATGGGGTATACAAGAGAGGGAATATGTTCCTGCACATATTTCATTAAGATACATTGGATATCATCCCTTGGCTCCATTGTAAAATGTTGAGAGAAATAAACTACAAAAATATTCATGATCTATTTAGAGTTGAAAAGAGAAAGACCTGAAGGGTCCTCCAACTCAGTGATTCTTTCTAAAATATTCTTATGTATGAGGTAGTTTAAAAAAATTTAGTTCCCTTGTCTCCCTGGGAGATCCAATTGAGGCGAGATCTAACATGCACCCCTCTAGCACGATAAGACTCATAAACTGTAGCCTGATTTTCAACATTAGCTAGGTCACAATGAACAACAATGTTAGTAGGGCCTTTCATAAGCATGGAAGGGAGATGAGAGACCTCTTTATGAAGGCGACTCTCTTAAATCTTCTTCCTCCTGACAACAAAGCACCCATGCCATCTAAGGGATGAAACCGTATTGGGAATAGGTATTTCAAACCATTTGATCCAGGCAGTATTACTAGTTGGTCTGAGAAATCTATTCTAGACATGCTCTACAAGGTGGCAATAGGCATGACTAGCAAAGTGGGACACAATTAATTTGAAAGGAAGCAGGATGGAATTAAGGGAGAGATGAAGTTTGGATAGAAAATAATATAGGAAGGTGATCAGATAAAGTTATGTGAGAAAGAATGCGAACTTGCTCGTGGATGGAGAATTTATCCAATAAATAATTACTGAAATAAAATTTGTCCAAACGAACAAACTTCCTAGCAAAACCTTGACGATAGTTGGACCATGTAAACCAATTGTCTTTATGAGAGGAGGCTTTACCAAAGAGAGGGTCATGCACACCTAAATGATTATGACAAAACAACCAACTACCAAATTCAACATTAGAAAGGGGTTTACTACCAGTCCAACTTTCGTCACTAGGATTCTTAATCATATTAAAGTCTCCTCCAAGGGTCCATTCTACAGGAGGAAGAGAAACAACTAACGATTCGCAAAGGGCTATACGACTAGGAGGGTCATTGGGAGCATAGATAGAACAAAATCCAATAACCTGAGAGTTGAGGGCTAATCTAACCCACACACAACATTGGGCATGATCTTCACCATGGTCTAGAATAGCATAACAAAGAGACTTGGCTATGGAAAGGGCAACAACTCCTTTACCATTAATATGAAAAGTAAAGGCAGATGCATATCCACCACCAATGATGTCCATACAATGGGTGAGAGCGTGACTAGTGACTTTCAGTTCTTGAAGGAAAAGAACAAAAATATGATTTTCAGCAATTACTTTTTGAACTTGAAACGCACGGTAAGGAAGGGAGAGTCCCCTAACATTCCAAGATAGAAGATTTAAATTCATAAGGGGAGATTTAGAGGCTACTCGACCTCATGAATTAGAGACTGGAATATACTTTCAGTGGTTGATAACAATTGTGTGTTGTCCAAATGAGTTTGTTGAGCAAGAACCTTATTTTGAGCAACTTGAGAGAAGGATCTAGCAAGATCTTTGACAGGGTTTTTTCCCTATATGGATGGAGAGATTTGGGGGGTCTACGAACATTGTCGCTTGCCTACCATTCTCCACCCATCTGTCATAAGACTGACTTTCAAGAGTTGCGGTGAAGGAATAAAAGCTAACTCAAGACTCATGGTTGAATTTGACGGGACTTGTAAATTAACATGATTATCTGAAGATTTAATCTGAACTGTAAATAAACTATAAATTATTTTTAATATAAATAAATAAAATAATAATTTTTTTCTTTTATTGCAACCACTATTTTTACTGGCAAGCGCAAGGTTCAAACCTTAAAGCATGTTCCTAAGCTCAAATCTCAAATCCTGGGGGCTGCTCCCAACAACACCTATTCCACTTCATTATTATTTATTCCACCTCATTATTATTTAACTTAGAATAAGACGTTGCTCCCAACAACACCTATTCAACCTCGTTGTTATTTAACCCAGAGCAAAAAGGAGCATCGATTGTGAGGTAAACACTCAGCAGATGCAGATCAGGCTACTAACTTTGTACAAAGATACTCCCCAAATTACAAATCCACTAATCTACGAAAACGTATATTATTTATTTATTATTTTCAGATTACAATCTAATCTTATGTCGTACAAAATTTTATTTTAGACATTTTTTTAGAATTCCGAAATTTGCAGGAAAGAAAATCTTATAGACATGCTATTTCTAAACACGCCGTTCTGAAGAAGGGCATGCATATAATAAAAGAAAGAGCGTTTCGTAGGAGGTACAGATACTAACCTGTTGCTCCGTGTAGGGGTGCATTTAGGAAATCGAAGGCATGGAGCATTCAATGGCGCAAATTGGAGGTGAGAATGGCGTTTAATGGTAGACTCTCTTTGCACATTTTATTCTATTCAAGGTGGCAATCAACTCATTTGAAAAGGTGGATCTTTGATGATCGGTCGATTAACTCCGAGGGGTTATGTATCTATAAAATTCAATTTCCACTCGATTGCGAAATTAAACACCCCTTAAACAGACAGTGCACGGAATGATTTGATAACTTTGTTTGGGCATTGCAGAGAATAGAGTTGCACAGGCCGAAGAGATGGAGGCGTTGCAGTCCATATATGGCGGTGAATGTACAGTTTCTCAGGACGAGCATTATTGCGAGGTATTCAATTTCATATACTGAGAGGGATTTCAATAAACGCATCCCATGTAGCCTCATTTTGTTTTCGGGGACTCTGTTCTGTCTTTTTTAAATTTGACTTCACCCGACTGGTAAGTGCTTTCGCTTGTCTAGAGACTATGCTTGCTCTTTAAGCTTCAAAAACTCAACGATGGAGTGAAAAAGATTCAAATTTTATCATGTGATAATGTCCAGAAAGTTGTGGTGTGACGGTGACAAACAATGGAAACTCATAAGAGGGAGATCCGGGTTGCCACAAAAGCGGCCCGTAAACTTACCCACGAATTACGAACTAAGAAGAATTTTTAAATTATATTGCTTAACATCTTCAAGCAAAATTTTACATTGCTTCACATTCTTGAATTATTCCAATAAAGTATTTCTGTCAACAAAAAATAAAGATTTGAATTTGGCTGGCAGCAGTTAGGGTACATGTGCTTGTCATGGTTAATGTACAAGTCAGCGTCCTGTTTAGAAGGATTTATTGGGTATAAAAAAAATCCTAGAACTTTTGTGGAAGAGGTATTGAGCTATTTTTACATCCTAGCCAAACTAAGCACAATTTAGCCGTTTTATCTATGAATAACAAAATTTTTCAACATATTGTTGTGACAAAGCCAAGTTGATGCGTCTGTTGCTAACTTCGTGTAAGCCTGGTTATATGGCAGAGATTCAAATGTTAGATTCGAAAAGAAGGCGTGAAAATGTTGGTAGAGATATTTTGCATCAAGGTGGTTGATATTGGGTCCCCTATCCCGTTAAGAAAAAATAATAAACAATCCACATCTGCGTTCTACCTATTGCCTATAAGATTAGAGCGTTGTCGTTCGTATAATCCTCTTGTTTTGATTCCTTCTATTTGATTCTTTCAATATCTGGAAGGATTGAGTGCAAATGCACATTTTGGTTGTGTGAAATTCTTTCTTATGGGATCCCACTTGCTCCTTGTGCGTGCCTTTCGGGTGATAATTCTCGATTTCACACAGGCTTAGAACCAGCTTTACATGGTTTGAAGTACTATTGTGCTGATTTATGGACTTTGTACCGACTCCTGCTACAAGGACTACTTTGACCTTTTGGATTGTCAGAAAAGAAGCAAGTTAAATACCTATACTTGAATCAAGTCCTATATTCAAATGGGATTTTCGCTTAGTCCAATTGCTGTTTCTATAGCCCATTGGTCAGAGTTTGGTCAAAGCTTACAAAAGGTCTTTCAAGATCTACATTAATGCATAGTCTTGGATAGTTAAGGTTGGTCTTCCCATGACTTGAGAAGGTACTGGCTAAATGCCCAAGGTGTTCCCAATTTGTTTCAAAACTGATTGTTGCCAAAATTCTAGTGGTGAGGCCATAAGTCCTATGGTTTGCCCGGACTGTGCCAAATAAGGTTGGACTCTAATGAGTTGAACTCTACTGCTCAATGCTTCATAAATAGTCCTGCTTTCCGTCATCAGCCAAAAGCCACATAGGAACACTGGGTCTGTCTCTGGATTTCTAAAACATTACAAAATGTTTCAATTTGCATCCATGCATCTTCTGATATTCGAATAAGATCCTGAATATGATTAGTTAATGATTCTGGTTTAAGAAATTAAACTCAGGTATCAGACTGCTGGAAAAACTCATTTACAAAAAGTGTTTTTGCGAACTCTTATTTTTAGAAATAGGAATTTTTTTTATGGAGAAAGAAGGGAAGAAATTAGACTTAGGCTTCTCTCTTGGAAAGTGCTGTTATATATTTTGGAAATGGAAGGTTAATATTTGTAGAAAAGGTTCCTGCTCCCACAATCAACACAACAAGATTGTTTACCTTAAAGGCTGGGAACAGGTAAGGCCTGCGTCATGGATGGATTACAGATGGAATGCTTAAAATGGGGAATAGAAGACTTAGTACTGCACATCAACAAGATATTCAATGATGGTATTCAGCATGGATTTCCAGTGGGTTGGGAAAACAAGTTTAGCTATATCTCTTTCTGAGATTGGTGATGTGAATAGTCCTACAAGCAATTAGTATTGAACCATTGTAGTCCATCCTCTATTTGCAAAACTAGTTGGAAACATGGTTGAGCGTAAAATCAGCAAGTAGGTAGAGGAAGAAGGAAAAGGACAAGCAGGTTTTAGATCAAAACACTCAACAATAGATCATTGCATCACATCAAGACATATCATTGACAAAGTATGGAATGGGAAAGGGGAAGTTTATTGTTGCTTCGTTGACTTTAGAAAGGCCTTTAATATGGTTCCTAAAAGTAAAATTTGGAGTAGAATGAGGAACTTGATAGACCAGAAAATTATATGGCGACAGTTCATCGTATTTATGAGGAGGTCCAAGCCAAAATCAGAACACAAGCAGGTCTTTCAGAATGCTTTAGAAGTAACATAGGATTTAAATAAGGTTGTCTGGTATCCTCTATTTTATTTATTTTCTATATTGACAATTTAAAAGAATGGTTAAATTTGAAAGGTGGTGAGTGTTGTCGAACTGGGCATATATGTGGTGAAGCTACTTTTGTATACAGAAGATCTCATTTGATTGTGAGGACAACACATGGGTTGTGAGAGCATTTGAAAGCCTTGGAGCAATTTTGCAAGGCAGTAAGCATGCACGTATATACCAGCAAAACCAAGATCTTGGTTTTCTCCACTCAAAAGAAAAAGAAACAACTAGATTTTTATTTTGAAAGGGGTCTCTTAGAAGAAGTAACAAAATACAAATAACTTGGGATAATCTTCAGTAACAAACTCAGCTGGGAATCATGTAGAATCAAGAGAATTTTAGGAGGATAGAGAGCATTTTTTGCATTGAAAAACAGGTGTAGAGAAGCATAATTATGGCATTGGTAGACTATATGGGTCTTCTTCAGGTTATTGGTGGTGTTGGTGGCACTCTATGGGTGTCAAGTGTAGGCTAGCAGAACTTCAAAATTAAAATGGAGACAAAAAGAGATTATTCAAAAATGTTTTGATCACAAGCAAATTCAAATTAAAAGCTTTAGTTCCATATGAAGTACTTTTAGCAAAACAGGTACTTTTCCTATAGAGGCAGCTATTCACCTTCTAGGTGATCTAAAAAATATTGAAAAGATGGATGCAAATAAATGGGCAAAGGCTATAGTAGGAGAAGATTTGGATTAATTAAAGAACAAAAAAAACATGAACAAACCGAAAGAACAAATGAATGAATAGGTGGAATAGTAAATTATCTGAATGTCCAAATAATAACAAGGATAGAAAGGTCTACGATAGGGAAAAATTTAGGGCAGCTATGTGGACGGAGGATCTAGGAAGGAAGAAAGAACACTACATTGTTGAGTTCAAACCCACATATGAATACCATCAAAGGGCACATATAGGGGCAAACATCAAATGGAGAGCTAAGATGCTTATGTCCTAATTTGAGGACTAGCTCATGTCAACTCAGATGTGAGAGAGGTAAATAGAAGAGACCAAAAGAGAGATGGGAGGAGAGGATATGAACCTTCTCTACATCAGGGGGCAATGGAAACAAAGAAGCATTTAATCTTGGAATGCAATACTTATAATGATATATAGTTAGTTATGCTGATACTCTAACAGTGGACTTTATGCACGAACTGTTTGAGAAATTAAGAATAAAGAAAGTAGGGGAATTTATCATTAGAAATCAACAGCAACATATAAGCACTTCAGAAAGGAAACAATGATGGTTCAAACTTAATAGTTTTACACAACCTTTTCTCGTCTAAAAAGACAAGTGAGATAAAGATATATTGATTGATAATACTATATTTATGTATTCCCATTGGCTATTGGCTAGTGGATGTTAAAAGCATTCTATTTTTGTATTTCTTAGCTGCTCCCTCCCCCCTCCTTCTCTCTCTCCGTTCTTCTTGGCGTGTACTCCTCTCTTTTGGACTGCAGCCCTCCCCCTCTGCTCTCCCTTTTCTTTTTTCCTTTTCTCTTTGGCTTGGTTGTCGGGTTTTGTCTTGTATTTATCTTAGTTCTTTTCTTTGTTGGGCTTTTCAGCCTGCTAGCTGGCAGTCATTATTGTCCTTCTTATAGTCCCTTGGGTCTTATTTTGGCCCACCAAGGATATTAATAATATTTCATTTCATTTCATTCCTATAGGCTATTAGGCCTTGTGGACATTAAGAACATTCTATTGTATAATTCCTGATTTTGTTTCTTTTTCGCCAACTCTTCAGGAAAAAATGTCCAATTGATGCTCCTGGTGTAGTTTCTTACAGGCTGGGAAGAGTTTTCCATGTAATTACAATTGCCGTCTGATATGAACACTGTGTATGTCTTAGACAGAGTATTCAGGAGAGGGAGCTAATTTTCTATCTCTGATACCACTTATTTACATTGTTTTTCTCTTTCATTGCATGTATGGTGATTTACAACATTCCTTAGGACCTTAAAAATTTCATCATGGATGGGTACTTCTATCAACACCCCAAGTGGTATATAATGTGACTGTCAATAAACCTATTAGATATAAACACCATTTAACTTTCGTGACCATCGTTTGCTTGGGATTTGGCTCTATTATTCACGGCTTCAACCAACATATACAGTCCAAACACTGCATTGTTCTCAGTTTTAAATACAGTGGATTTATTGTTGCCAATATTTCTTCCATTACTTATTAATATTGAATAACAAAAAAAAGATGGGCTCAGTGTGAACATGGGCTTACTGTTTTGGAGCTCAGTGTACTTGCTTTGACCTTACGTTATTCACTGTGAGGTAGTCCTTGGTTCTGTTAGACAACCCAACTGAAGATATGGCAGCAAAAGTTTCTGACTGCTGCTGTTTTGTCTTGATGCTTATTTGCTGTGCAGGTGAATGTGCTTCCTTTGGAGGAAAATGCAGATGATCTTGGTTTACGTTTGACTGCATATTTTCCTGAACTGTATCCATCATCTTCTCCCCCTATAGTAGAGTTAAATGCTCCATGGTTGCAAGAGAGCACACGACAACAACTGAATGTTGAACTTGGGAAATTGTTTGATGAAAGTATTGGAGATGTTGTTTTGTTCAGATGGATAGAATGGCTAAAGGTATGACTTGTACTTACCTGTTAGTACTGTCAGAGAAATCTGTTATTGAAATGGTAAGTATTTATGTTATTTTGTCATGATCCAGACAGAACTGACATAATATCAAGGAAATCTAATTGACTAAAGGAATTATTGAAGAATCATCTATGAAATCTATCAAGGAAACCATATATTAAAGTTACTTGTTGGTTATATAAACTTCATATTGTAGAAACATTTTAATTCAATCCTTTTGATCATTACATTTATTTTAACGCTTACATTACAAGAGATTCATTTCTTAGTTTTTCATACAAGTGGAAATTGTGATGTCAAGATAATCATCAAACAGAAATTGCTTATGGAAGATTGGAAACAGGCACGTTTTCTTTTGGGATTTTCTTAACCCATGACAGTGGATAGATGTTTGAACATAAACTGTGACATTAAACAAGGTGGGTGCTATGTCTGCGAGAATTCCAAAAGATAATATTTGTCATATATTTACTTGAGATATAAAAGTTTTTTGTTCTGAAATTGCTAGGCATGGATTGATTGATAAAACAGACCCATTAGGAGTAAAATAACCAGATCTCAAATTCTCATGCGTGCTAGCTGCTATATATGTGCATGAACTAGGGAAGATCAAAGAAATAAGCTATTTTAAATTAAAAAATGGGAAATAACTCTGTGACATAAAGCATCTGGCAGTCAATTGTAGCAAAACTAAGGTGATGATATTTAATGCATCAAAGAGTGCGTTATCTAAGTTTCAGTTCTTTTATAAGGGCGAGTCCATTGAGATCGTCACCAATTACATCTACTTGGGGGTTCAGTTTGCAGGTCCTCCTTTTAATCTTTTGCCAGCTTCACAGTCACATCTTTGCAAGGAGTACGCTTCTCACTCAATCTTGGAACACCAATGCTTCCAACAACACTTTCAAGACTTACCTACAAATATGCACCTCTTTGATTGCATCATCAAACACACAACCCTTTATGTATTTGAGATTTGGGATCCAAGTCTAGGGTGCATTGATTGGGCTTGCATTGAGAGGGTTCAAACTATTTTTCTTCAACGTTTTATCCGATCTAAAAGAACAATTCCCCAATGGATTGTTCAAGCTGAGTTTGCCGTTCATCCTCTTCGTCTTGAGAGCATCTTTAGAATTATTTTTTGGCTTCATCGCCGTAGATCCATGGGTGACTGCACCTTACGCCGAGAGAGATACCCATATTTGGCGCTTTGCTCCTCAGAATGCATCACCTCGAGGGGCTCTTTTGGTCGTCATCATGGATGGTGTACTCATCTCTTCTTTAGTCAGTTGGCATCTCCATAGATCAATTATCTCCTTTGAGATACTCCTTAAATGCTCCTCCCTACCTTCTAAATAATAAGAGGGTAATTAATCAAGCAGTCAGAGATGATGTTTATTGACAATATATTTAGATCACTTGGTTGCTCCATCTCAACCTCGAAGTCCTAAGTTGTCCTTCTACACTAAGCATTTCATGAGGATTAAGAATGACATTATTACTCGTCCTAATTATGTCGAGCGACATTGGACACACAACCTTAGGATTCCTCTTGGTCAACTCAGAGTATTCTCACATCAGTTGCAGGTGGAGACAGACCAACATATTCCTCGAGAGGATAGGGTATGTTATCTTTGCTCTATTCGAGAGGTGTAGACTGAAGAACATTTCATCTTTAGGTGTCTTGTTTATTATGAGATTCAAGGGAGGTACTATTGCTTGTATAGAGTCTGAGGCGGATCACTTGCTACTTTTTTCAGCTATCCTGACCAAAAATGCTTGGCTCTTTACCTCAACGATGACTCTTCAGCGTCGGTTATTACAAGGGAGACAGACTACTACTCGAGTAATCACCTCATTCTTTCACCCTATCTCTATAGTTGAGAGTAATAAGCGCTTATTGGAAGCTACAACTATCCAAAATATTAATGACAAATTTGTGTGCCCTTGTCTACATACAAGAGTGGCAACTAGGGCTTTAGCTCTTTTTCTTGTTTGCAACAAGGCAGGATTGTAGTTCTTTGGCATTGGGTTTCAGCCACCCCTCACATACCGAGGAATTGTAGATAGGTGCAACTTACTAGTTTCTTGTCCCCATCTATTGTTTCCACAACCATGGATGCTAGAAGAGTCTTGAGGGATAGAACTCCATGTCCTCCTAGGATTATCCAACCAAGCCCTCTTAGTCTTGGCCATTCTCCGAGAGCATCAGTAGATCCAATGTTGGCCCTTTTCGCATGGTTGGTGACGACAACTATGCTTCAACTTTACATCCCACTATAGATTAATGTGGCGCTTGGACCAATTGGAGCTCCTTTCTGTCTCTGTTGTACCTCAACTTCTAGATCTCTCTTAATCATCTATTTTAGCATGTTTTGGTTTATCCATTTTGGGTAACCTCGAGGCTGTAATTTTATGCCATATAGTTGTTCCACTTTAGAGTAGTTGACACTAGATTCTTTATTCTAGTTTAGCTTATTTTTTTATTATTTTGTGATTACTACAATGCATTGTAATTTGTAACAACTCTTTTCAATGTGTTCC
The DNA here is from genome assembly GCA_028583015.1 of Wollemia nobilis. Lineage (NCBI taxonomy): Eukaryota > Viridiplantae > Streptophyta > Pinopsida > Araucariales > Araucariaceae > Wollemia > Wollemia nobilis. The sequence goes on from JAQPPZ010000465.1 coordinate 11,592,446, forward strand.
ATTGGCCTACTTTGGCCATAGGTGGACATTAAGAAAATCATCTTCTCTTAGAAGAAAATTGAAATCTCACACACAATGGTGAGACTCAAAATTTTAAAATGGTGAAGTCCTCATGGGAAACAAAACTTGACCAAGAAAAATATAAGTCATTATTATTTCAAAAACCTTGAGATTTTGGTCTTTGGAAACCCTTTGGTTGTCTTTGACAATTTTCCAAATCCTTGTGCGCTCAACCCACTTTTTGGCGAATGGCTTGCCACTTTGTTGTCAGTGTACTCAATGTCACCATCCTTGCCACTCCTTGGTGGTAATAGTTGTTCACATGCAATGATTGTCAGTTGTAACTACCTTGACTTCTCAGTCTTCATCTTTAACCTCGAGCTAAAGTTGGCACTACTCTAGTCTTGCTTGAGCTCGTCCGAGTTACGTTGTTGCTCTTTGTCGACCTATGCATTTCATTGTTTGTTGAATGGCTACCATGTATAAGGTTATTTGGCAAATCACTCCTGCAAATTGTTGTTGACATGCATAGGATTATTCGACTCTTCTTGCACATCTCTCCATCTTGCTTTCAAACTTGCCAATCTTGTTGAACTTATACTTGTCGAACTTTTACCAAAATTTTGCTTGAACTTCCACTCATCAAACTTCGGCTTGTCGAACTTTCATTTGCAAAACTTGTTTAACTTGTTGAACTGCTACGACAATCTTTCCTTTTCCCTCTAAAATGCTGGTTTTGGTTTGGCAAAACCCTCGCTTGTGTCATTTGACTCTAGGCTAGACGGCCTAGGTCCTAGCTTAGATAACCTAGGGCTATATGACCCAAGTCTTGGCAGTCAGGGCTTGGATCTAGATGACTCAAGTTCACATGGCTAGACGACCTTGGAAAAGGGTCAAACAAATAACCTCCTTTGGTGTTTGCATCACTCACATCATCGTCTATGTCACTCGTGTTGCCATCTGCACCCAACACTCAGGTGAATTCCTCCTTTGGAGGCTTGTGTGCGTCTTTGTTCCTAGTTTGGATTGGGTTGCACGATCACTGCACCATCCACCACAGTCTGTTCATCCAACACCTGCACAGTTCTATCTAGTTATACAATTTCAACCACTTGCACAATCTCAACTGGTTGTGCAATCTTAGCCTCCTATGTAGTCTTAACCTCTCATGCAAACTCAACCACTTGTGCAACCTCCTCTTCCTAGGCAACCTGCACAATCTCTGCCTCCTCGGTTGTGATCAAGTTTACCTTCTCAATTGGAATTGGGTTCATCAATTCACCTCCTTTGCTTTGTGGCTAGGGTTGTGACTCTTCTTTGGCTCTTCAAACCCTCTAGACATCATTGGTCTGTCTCGGCTCATAGTACTTTCCTATTCATAGGGAATTTCACATTCACTTGCAAATTGCCCCCACAAATGGTGTCACTAGCATTGCATAAGGGGTCTGCCCTCAATATGATACTCAACTTGGCGTCTTTCAATTCTTTGGTGGTTGTCACGAGTCGCACCACTAGTGGCATCCTTGGCATAGTCTCCCTCTATGTTACACATACTTGCAATGATGATTTCACATCTGTACATGTATTCTTCGCTTCACACTCATCTTTGGAGTCATCGGTCTTCTCATCAGAGTCACTCTCTTTACTAACTTCTCGACCCCAACACTTGGATGATGCACTTAAATCATTCATCACGCTCATTTTCAGAGTCTCTCTCAACGGTAGAGTCACTTTCATCTTCAGGGTCATTCTCTTCCTCATGAACATGACCTTTAACCTTTTAATGATGTCTTTGTATCGCTTTCCAAGTTTAAGGCCTACTCAGAGTCCTCTTGATATGACGTTAGAGGGACCACCCTAATCTTCCTTTGATACACAGGAAGGCTCTAAAACTACCTTTTATTTAATGCATTTGATTGATCCTCCTCCAAATACTTAAACAATTAGCTCAACATCTGGTTGTAGGACCGAACAAACTCTGTCTCATTTGTTCCGTGCTATAAATTTCAGCAATGACCTCACTATCATTGCAGAATAATCAAAATTCCTTCACAAATGCTTTGCGCAGCTCTTCCCAAGTCTAGTACTTACCCTCAAACAATCTCATGTACTAGTCCATTGCAATTCCACAAAATGTTGTAGGGAATAACCTCCTCCAATCTACATGTTGGCCTTCATTGTGAGGCAAACATTACAATGCCTAATTGGGCCCTCTATTTCAACACCATGAAACATGGGACACGATATTCCAAAATTGGTTGTTGGCGTGTCAAGTTGATTCTAAATTGGGAGTGGTTGTTCGCGTGTCTCACCCTCTTCATGCACATTCCCAAACATAATCCATCACAATTGCTCTTGTGCTAGACTCTTGTCTTGTGCACCATGAAACGTGCCAACCTGTAGTTGCTTCAACGTTGGATTCCCATCCCACTTGCCATCAAGCACACCAACTTGTAGTTGCTCTAGTGCTAGACTTCCCTCTTGCGCATTGTTGGACACACTGTCTCCCATTTGCTTCAAGGTTGAACTCCTGTCCCACTCACTATTGGACGCAATTGCTCCGATGTTAAATATTCATTAGGTGTTTTGTCTACCGCAACACCTACTCCAACCACTCCCAACCTTTCTTGCCAAACAAGGTTTTTCTCCTTTGTCAAACTTGTTGTCAACTTTGTCATGCCCAACTTCATTAATGGAAACAAAAACTCCCATATTTGTGCACGTCTTTGCTTGCGTGAGCTCATTTATCTGCACGTGTATCTCCACTTGTGCGAAATCGTCCGTCTGTGTGTGCGTCTTTGTCGCCTCACCATATGTTGTTGTGCACTTGTTTGTCTACATGCACACTTGTACAAACTTCTTTGTTGGCATGCATGTTTATGTAAACATCTTCACTTGTGCATACTTCATCAACATGCACACTTTTGTCAACGTGCACTTCCACATTGACGCGCACATCTTCCCTTGCACAAACTTATTTTTGGGCGCACACGTTTGCTTCATTTGTGAACATGATCTAGGTTTGTGACCCTTTTTAGGCATGGCTTTTTGCGCGACAATGCTCGAATTTTTTTTTTTTCCATTCTAACCACATTGTCAGGGGCATAACTTTGTGCTTAGGACTCCGTTTTGATTCATTCAAGAAGCATTGGAAATATTAGCAAGAGAACAAGAATTTCATTAGGCAATTCTGTCACAGGCAGACTCGCCACAACTTTGTGGAAAAAAACGCTTTGGAGGCCCTAAAAAATGCAAAACAAAATATTTACTAAAATAGTAATTTTCTATTTTTAGATTTTTGTAGCCAAAATGATTTGTTAGCCATGTTCACACATTAGTAGAAGACAAAACACAAAAGGACAAGTTATATGTATGTAATTTTCTATTCAATGTATTTTTTAACTCATGGAAGTTAAATCACCACATTTTCATATGGGCGACCTTGATTGTAAAAGGCATAAGTAATGAATGCACCAAAATATTTTCAGTGGATTTCCAACACCAAAATATTGTATAAAGAGAGATGCACCCTTGATTGTAAAAGGCATAAGTAATGAATGCATTGTTATAGCCTCACATCTCTTCTCAGAGATTGCTTGCATTGTACTTTGTTTTTTGAGTAATAAAATCATTATGCTATTTTGCTTATATATTTTTGTGTTTTGGTTTGTTATACTCTGTTATTTCTAAATTGCACTCTTTCTTCATATTCCTTAACTTGAAATTCTGAGTTTCGGAATAGTTGAAATTATGAGTTTCGATTAAGAACACTTGCATGTCATTTTGCGCATGAGCACTTGCATGTCTCCCTTGTGTGTGTACACTTGTATGTTAATGTGCATGGACACTTGTGCATCTCCTTTGCGCACGAACCCTCGCATATGTCATTTGTTTGTAGATACTCGTGTGTCTCCTTTGTGCATGTTTGCATGCATGAACAGTTGCACGTCTCTTTGTGTGCATCCATTTGCGTGTCTACTTGCGCATCCACTTGCATGTGTGGTTGTGCATCCACTTACACATTGGCTTTACGTGTTGGTCCTTTGTCAATGTCAACAAACAAGTTTGCGTTTTCTTCTGTTACAACCTCCAGTCTTCCCTACTCCCAAGGGAAACTACATCGTTTGTTGATTGCATTGTAATCATCCCATTATTGTCGTTGCTTGCCCCCTGAGTGATATGCTCGTCACAACATCATGTCACCAAACGCGATCCAACTTCAAATAGACAGTGAAGCTAGAATGTAGGAATGGAATACAATGCATTGCAAAATAATTCCATTCCCACTTATATAAACAAAAGTATGCAATGGGAATACTTACAAATACAAATGGATACTGTTGGTTACGAATCTGCCATGAGGAAAGGATTTTGTGTTAATGCGCCCAGATTCGCCCACCAGCTAGAAAGGCCGGAAGGAAGAGATGCCTTCCGTGCCAATCTCCGGAGAAGGCCGGCTCCTTGGGGGGTTTTATGGTTTAAGCTAAGAGTGCAGGAAAGAGATAAAGGAACGGAAAGAATTTACAAATGTGATTGGAGTTGGGTGGGGGGAACTAACAGTACGGCAACACATCAATCACCATTACTTACTGCATCATAAATACAAAGCATGACCAGGAACCGCAAAACCTAAGTATACTTTTTGTATTAAGCAGTGTACGCACAGCTACAATGGTCCCCTAGCAAACATTCTCCCTACAAGGAGAACTAACAGCACAGCAATGCATCAATCACCACTACGGACAACAACATAAACAGAAAGCAACCAAGAGATGTCGGGAGCTGTGTATATGTGTTATGCAGAGAATTTATACGCACAACTACAATGGTCCCCTAGCAAACATTCTCCCTACAAGGAGAACTAACAAAGACGGCAACGCATCAATCACCACTACGGACAAGCAACGTAACGCACAACTGATGGAACCGCTACCACATCTATTCTATGTATCCTCTAATCTATGAAGTTCAAAAGTGCTTGGCCACCAAATGCCGAAATGAATCAACAAGCCATGACACAAGCAATGCTAAAGGCACCTGACCACCAAATGCTGAAACGAATCAACGAGCCGTGACACAGGAAAACGTAAAGCATAAATATAAAGGAGAGGCAGCATAAAGAAATAAAAGCAGCAGAACAGAACCAGGCATACAATTTATATTTATAAGCGTAAGCACGGTTACAATGGTTCCCTAACGTACATTCCCCTTCCACCCCTTTACAATGAAAACATGGTGGGTTTTTATAGCCCGAGTCCCTCCCGTTACATTAATGGGCACAAAGTCCCACCAAACACTAGCCGACAAAAGCGGCGAAGGAGCCGCAAATGCTGACCTTTGTCGGACCGGACCGTACCCGCAAAGATGGTCTTCCCGGAAGCCGGACAGCCTACGTGGCGCCGTGTTGGGTAGAACTTCTTCTCGGCAGGAATGCGGGCAGCTGGAGCAGGTAGAACCTCCAATCAGCTTTAAATGAGGCCACTGGCATAGGTAGTGCAGCCCATGCTCGTCCTTTTGCTCGGCACGTCTTGGCTCAAATCCCGAAGCTGGACACTTGTCAGATGATGGATGATGCCGTTTGACACGTGTCTGCCTTGAAAGGCGCTTTATCCAACTTCGCCTGGGATCGTAGCGCCATCGGGTTGCGCAGGCAGAAAACAACGCAGTCGGGAAGGCCTTCATGCCTTGGGTGTATTTCCGAGTTTGTTTCCCTATCGCAAGCACTCGTCAAGGGCGCACTCCGACTTCGCCGCGAAGTCGGACCGCGCACAGTGAAAGCTGATTTCTCGCCGCCGTACGGACTTCGCCTCCAAGACTTAGTCATTTTTCTCGCCACCGCCACTGCTACAAGGTGCGCCCAGAAAGAGGGGCGAAGTCGGACTTCGCACCAAAACTGGGCGAAGTGCGGACTTCGCACCAAAACTGGGCGAAGTGCGAACTTCGCACCAACACTTAGCCATTTTCCAGGGCAACTGCTGTCAAATTTGAGATCCAACTGAGGGGCTCCAAGAAAAGGGGGGAAGAAAGAGAATGTAGGGAAGAGAGAAAAAGGGAGAGAAGAAGAAAGGGGAAGAGAGGAAGAGGGAAAAGGAAGAGCAAGCACTGCTACAAAACTGAAAACATTGCACCCCGTGCAAAATGTGGCAACATTTCTGGCGGCTCGCGGGGTGTCGAGCTCGCCTCGGCGCAAAGAATCCATGCCTTCATCCATTGGGTGCAGAGGAACTTGCTTCCCCTGCCTTTTGCTGCTCTAGCTGTTCTCCTCGTGGCAACTGTTCTTCAGATTCACCTTCGTCAGTTGCCTCCTCAGAACCATCTTCCGAAGGCTCTCCAGCTTTTGCTTCTGCCTCGCAGATGCGGTTGTATGCGGCCTGGGCTTGGCCCCAGGCTTCTGCTTCGAATGGCCGGCGGTCAGCAACTTCTTCTAATGCTGCGTGGAAAGCAGCGACCGCATGCAGGTCGATGGTGAGGTATCTTTTTCCTAGCTCCTGGAAGTAGGAGCTGATCTTGCAATATTTAGACACCATCTGGGTGACTCGACTTTCCTGAATTGGCTCGACCCAACTATCAATCTCAGTCAGTATCCGCCTCAAAGGACCGCCAATTCTTTTTCACCTGCTCAAGGGTGAGAAACTCACCATTCTCAACAAAGCCCGGGCACCCTAGTTCGGAAAGAGCGTGAAAGGGAGCCATACAAATGTCTCTTTCATGTTCAAATGCGTCCAGCATTCGTCTGGCAACCCTCACCTCTTCTACTTTCTTAAAATATTTATGCAAGGTTACCCTTGCATCTGCCCATTCTGCAGCGAATGAGGACATGGGGGAGAATTGGAGGCCATCGCGCTCGCGCTCCTGAAGATTTATTGCCAGGTCCAACCATTGCTTCGCCTGGCGTTCGGCCTCCTCTACCACAGGCTTTCCCTGCGTAAACTTCTTGAATTCCGGATGCGAAATCCAGAACTGACATAGCCTTATACGTGTGGGGCTTGCATCCCCGCAGCAGATCAGCCCGCATCCCCTTAACTTTGCTCTTCGAAAAGACCGTCGCTTGAGATGCTCTCTCTGCAGATTGCGACTGCGCTTGTTTCAAAGACTCCTGGAGCCGAGAAATCTGCTCCAAGGCTGCCTCGTTTCCGCTGCGGCTTGTTGCCGAGAAGCGGCCAGCCGGGCTTTTAATTCATCTATTTCTCGCCGCGCCGCTTCCAGCCGCTCGCTGGACCCGGACAGTCCTCTTCAAGCTGTCTTGTCTTATCCCGCAACCCGAAAAGCTCTTCCCGTTCCCTCCGCACTCTTGACAAGGAGATTATCCGCTTTACGAATGATTCCCCGAATCTCGTATTGCTTGTTGATATCGTCAAAGCTCTTCTCCTTTGTCCTGGAGCTCGTAGTCCGCCCCCGGTCATTTCCCGGAGAGGCTTCTTCACTTTCGGGATTATCTTCTCTCGTTGTAAGCACTCTCCTCTCGAAGTTAAACTTGGTGCGCTTTACCGGGGCGGCTATCTCTTCAGGTCTCCTCCGCTTCAGGTTTTGGAGGAAAGAGATAGGGTACTCTACAGCTCTCGTTGCCAGAGGCAAATCGTCCGTATTCTGGAGGTCGTCCATGAAGTCTGGTTCCCCCAGCCTAGGGTTCTGCTGAGACGTCTCTCCTGCGGGAATGGAATCAGGAGGAACCGGACGGACTTTGGAAGGATCGGCCGCTTCTGAGGGCGACCGGGGAGTGGAGATGGGAGCGGCTGATGCTGAAAGGGTTTCAAGCGGCTGAGGCGGTGGATGTAACGGTGAATGCACGGCTTCAACACTAACCTCAGGCGAAGGGTTTGGGGTTTGACTCAGAGATAGGGAAACGTTGGGGTTCTGAGCAAACTGGTCGAAAGAATGGGGGCCGCTAGAAGGGTGTGGAGACGGGGAGGAAGATGCGGCCACGGCTTGCTCGGATTGAGCGGGAGATGGAGTAGGAGTAGGGCTAGATGAGACCAGAGAGAGTGGGGCAGCAAACGTACTCGCGGGCTCCGCCTGAGCCGATGCTGGATGGATGTCTCGCGATTCTGGTTCCGGCGGCTAGCTCGGGACTGCCCGGAGAAACAAGCTCTCAGAGCGGCTGAACGCGGCTGCGGCTCTGCGACTGGTTGCTGCACGGTCAGACTAGGTCGCCTGATCTTTTCAACTCTCTTCCTCTTTTTATTTTCCGGAGCGATGGCTGGATCGGGGGAAGGAGATGAAGCAGGTGCAACGGCGCCGATGTTCCCACGGTGAACTTGTACCGGGGTTTGACTTGCAGAAGGTCTGCCGCAACCGGTCTGCTCTCTGGCGGCGCTGGCGTCTTTTGTGCCTGAGGAATCACCTCGGGCGTTACCTTGATTAATTTCTTCGCCTTTTCAGGCGCCGCCTTGGAAGCCACGGGCTGCATTGGGTCCACTTGGATGTCTCGTTGGGCCCGCGCTGGCAGTTGCCGAAGTGTACAACTGTTGGGAGGAAGACCCTCCTTTATAACCCTCAAAGGGACCCTCGGGGAACGTAATCTTGATATGCGAATGGCCGCCACCGTCATGGTGCCTGGTCATATAGAGCTGAAAAGTCGTCATCAACGGCCAGATTTCTCCCCGGTGGATTTGTCGTGCCGCGTGCGGCACCTCATCTTCCAAAGATTCAATAATCTTTTCTTTTGGCCGCTTAAGGCCTCGCTATCTTGGAGATGAATTTTTTAAACCCCGGAGAAGAGAACTTGTGGTCCGGGTTTCGCTTGGGGTCATATGCTACCTCCTCGCAATAAAAATCCTGCCACGGAGGCGAAGCTTCCATCAAGTCAATTTCCCAGTCAAGGTCAACATGGACCACATCGCATCTGTCTTCGATTATATCCGCCCGGGGCAGAGATGCGTGAACTTTCCCCTTATCCCGTACGGGTCGTACTTCCAGCGCTGCGGCAACAGAATCAAGCCAATGTCATAAAGCTCCCGCTCGAGATAGACATGCTGTCCTACCTCGGAAATCTCAACGTTCGCCCAAGAAAGAGGATATTGAAAGATCTGACCCCTTTTCTTTCCCAGGCCGAACTCCTCCTCAACGTAATCCATCTGACGGGCAACCTCCATCCCAAACTGATGATCCGTGCACCAGTAGGGCAGCAGATGAGGTTTGCCCTTGAATCCGTAGATTCTGACCACAATCCCCTGCGTCGGTCTAAAAACGTCCCCGAGCTTCTGACTCAAAGAAAGAGTTCGTCATTTCCCGCGGGGGCCGAGGGATCTCGCCATCGCTGAAGACTGACATGACCAATCCCGTAAAGTTGAAGTTAAACTTGTAGTAAGACCCTTTCCGGTATAGGTCATCCGTCCAGTCATAGACGGGCTGTGGCTCTCCCTCTCATTGACCTTCTTCAGGTTCGGGATCGGCATCCGGGAGTGCAAATGATACAAACATAGCCAAGCTAGGAAGGAACTGAACCGAAATTCAGTGGACTGCTTCTTCTGGAGCTTCACCAGGCTGGAGTGGATGGCGTATGCAAGCCAATCCGCCCAGTCGAAAAAGATGGGGCGCTTTCCACTTCTCTGCGCCGCTGGTTCGTAGGATTCTCCACACAAGAGACATTCTGCCAGCGCTAGCTGGTACGGCTGTACCACTCATCGTAGTCGCAGCTCGAGGATCCATGCCGTAATGGTGTATAAATATTTGCTCGAAACCTCGCCAAGGGCATGGGGCCGGTTGGCCACCGTCCGACTGCAAGCGGGGCGTTCAGCTTTGAATTGAGGAAATCCCTCATCCTTTTTGTATGCATGAAGCGTCCCGCTTGCTCGCCCAGATTTATCTTTCTGACGATTGTGCTGGAGTCATACTCCAACCCTGGGGCGAAAGCTGGCTGGACAGTCTCCTTGCGCAGCGCGAACAAGGGTTTACCGCTGGAGCTGCAAATCTGCCGGGTAGCTGGTCTGTAATGTCTGACAATCAGGTCTACCAGCTCCGGGCATTGATGGACAGGAGGGCACAAGAACCGGAAAAGGTTTGACTTGTACGCCGCTCCGAAATGGTGAGAGGGCGAAACCTTGTCAGCCCAACTCTCCACATTTGTCCGCAGCTTAGTCAGGCTCATAGAAAACGAGCCGTCCTTGTATCCCGCCAGTTAATTTACCGGAGGTGGTGGGGCTTGCCCACGCCGTACTTTCTTTGGCCGGGACTTTGACTTTCGCTCCGGCGGTGTTTCACTTCTGAAAACACCTGGCCGCGGTAAATCCTCGGGTTCGCACCCTTCGCCGGATTGCGCTGGCATTGATATCTTTCCTCTGTCCATCTCTTCGAAACAGCAATAATTACAAATTCAGGGCGTCAGCAGCAGATTTCGCATCACAGATAATCTGCACATCACAGGAATAATCTGCACAGTTTGGCATGTCTGGATGCATCTGACCCCCTTTTCTAGATAATGACAGCGTCATTAATGTCGCGCAGGAGGGGGTAGGTCGGCTGGCAAGTGAAGGAGTTATGTTTCTTGGGTGGCCGCACAGGAGAATGTTTTGAAAAAGGTATCCCGACTGCCGTGCCATGCTTCTTTGATTGCACTTTCATTGAGGACTGTGCAATCATTAAATTTATCTTGAACGCCGCGCCATGGCTGACGTCACTGCCGCAATCTGGGCACACTGCTCAAGAAAAACCCCTTGGTGCGGAAACCCATCTCAAACGGTCGCAATGCGCCTTGGGCCCATGCTTGGAACTTTTAGAATATTTTATTCATTTTTTTTTTTTAAACAACTGTCCAAGCTGGCCCGGAAAACAAGGCGCAATCGGACTTCGCCCAAAGTTGGGCGAGATCCGACTTCGCCACGTAACTGGAGTTCGCCCAAAAATCGGGCGCAGTCCGAATTGCGACTTGCATTGAGACTCGTTTCCCTTTCTTTTCTTACCGCGCCCAAGGATTGAGCGCAGTCCGGCCCTTTGCAAACTTCGGAAGAATTGGCGAACACTTAGAGTTTTATTGCCTCTTGGGACCGGGTGCACGAGCTGCGCTAAGAAAATGGAGCGCGTTCGGACTTCGCCCGAAGTTCGGGCGAAGTTCGAACTTCGCGCGAAGTTTGCACTTCGCGCGCGAGCTGCGCGCAGTTCGTACTTCGCGCGCAAGCCGGCCGAAGTCGGACTTCGCTCAAAACTGAGCGCAGTCCGATCACTCGTGCCCTTGCAGTTTTCTCCCTTCAAACTTCGCTCTTTTGCTGGCGCGCAGCCCGACTTCGCTGCGAAGTCGGGCAGCGGCCAACACTTAGCCGTTTTTCTTTGCTTTCTTCTTCACTCAAGCAGCCCCTTCACGAACTTCGCCCCTTCTGAGGGGCGACAACAGACTTCGCTGCGAAGTCTGTATTCTCTCCCATGTCGCAGTTTGGCTCAAACAAAATAAAAAACTGAAAGCTGGAAACTGTACATGCTGGAAAAGCAAAAATGCATAAGGGAAATTTTTACAAAGAAGGGCCACTCGGGCACCTTCAGCAGCGGTAAATTTTTAAGTGGAACCCGTTAACAGGGATAGGTAGGAGCTGACCCTCCATATCCCGAAGTACATAGGCATTGAACTGGTTCACCCGGGCAATCTGATAAGGGCCCTCCCAGAGAGCATCAAACTTCCCGTGGTTGCCCGGCTTCGCCTTATATGAGTCCCACTTCAGCACCAAGTCCCCGATTTTAAAAACTCGGGCAAGAGGTGCCTTTTGCAAACCAGCCTTGAGTGGCCGCAATATGATTAGTGAAGGCCCGGTATGCTTTTTCTCTCGTCTTCTTCCAACTGCAGGAGTTGGCACAGTCTGTCGTCCACCGGGTCTCCACTGCTCCTGTCTTCGTCCAACATCCATAGGGCAGGGATTTCAATGTGGGATGGCATGACAGCCTCTTTGCCATAGACGAGCGCATAGGGGGACGTTCTGATGGATTTCTTGAATGAAACTCTGTCCGCCCACAGCGCCCGGTTCAGGAGTAAATGCCAAGTCCGCTTGTTTCTCACAATGGTCCTCCGGATGATTTTCAAGAGGTTCTTGTTAGTAGACTCGGCAAGGCCATTCCCCCGCGGGTAGTAATTAGAAGACATCTTGTGATAGATGCCAAGTTTGCCGCTGTACTCCGTGAGTACAGCGCTCGCGAATCCCGGACCATTGTCCGTCACAATTGACTCGGAACCCCGAAGCGGGTAATCAGGCTCTCAATGAACCTGATGACCGTTTCTTGGTCTGCGTTCTTGGTCGGGATTGCCTCTGCCCACCGTGTGAAGTAATCGGTGGTCGTAAGAATAAACTTGTGTCCGGCAGAGGAACTAGGCGAAATCACCCCAATGAAGTCTAGACCCCATTGCTGGAACGGAGTCTCGGCCTGAATCGGCTGAAGGGGCAGGGGTGCTTTTCTCGTTTTGCCAAAGAAACCTCTGGCATTGATCACACTTGGAACAGACCGCATAAGCGTCTGTAAATAGAGTGGGCCAATAGTACCCAGCTCTAATTATTTTTAAGGCCGTAGGCCTTGCAGAATGATGACCCCTGTGCATCCCGGAATGAAAATCTCCGAGGACCCTGGGCTGGTCTGATTTTCTCGACGCACCGCAACAGATGCCGTCGATGTTTTTGAAGTAAAGCCCCTCGGGGCGAAGAGTGTACTTAAGTGCACCTAGCCGAAATCTCCTTCGTTGTGAGGCGTTCAGTGATCTCGGACATCTTCCGTGCAGAAATATCTCACCACTTCATCTCGTCCAATCACTCCCCTCCGATAAGGAGTTGGCTAGGTAGATGCGTGTCGCCGTGTCCTCCCACTTACAAGCGGAGATGCCGGCTACGCCGCTTCGGGCCAATTCCCGACACAAGGCTCGGCCCCCGATAAGCTTGGTGGGCCGCACTTCGATGTCGAACTCCCGGATTTTTGCAATCCATCCCGCTCTCTTGTGACCCGGTTCTCCTTGTATGATGAAGCTTCGAACGTCCGGTGAATCACAAAGACAGCTGTTTTGCTCTGGGAGACAAAATGCCCGAACTTTCGGAGGGATTTCATAACAGTGTGAACCTGCCGCTCTATAAAGTTGTACTTTTCCTCATGCGGCTGAATCACTTGGCTCAGAACGCTATGGGGCGCTCCTCGCCATCGTCTCCTTCTCCGAGTTAGGACCGCAGCCGTAACTTTCGGGTTCTCCCACCGCATAAAGGATGAAGTCCTTGGAGTAGTCCGGGTTTATCAACACCGGAGCTTGCGCAACTCGAGCCTTGATTTCCTCGAAGGCTTGCTCTCTCTCATCAGCCCATTCGTAAATTGTATCTTTTTTCAGCAGCTCGGCCATAGGCTTGATCACCCGTGCGAAGTCCGGAATGAACTTCCGCACGAAGTTAATCCGACCGAAGAAGGACTCGCAGCCCTTTTTTATCGATGGGGCTGGCAAGCGAAGGAGGGCTTCTGCTCCGTCAGTGGTCAATGGCGAGGCCTTTCTCGGAGATGACATGTCCCAAGAAACTTTCCTTCTTTTACCGCGAAGACAGTCTTCTTCGGGTTTATAGAAATGCCGAATTCTCGACACCTCTCAAATATTTGCCGCAGGTGGGAAACATGATCCCCTATTTGGTGAGAGAAAACAATCATGTCATCAAGGTAGATAACAATGATCTTATTGAGCAGCTCTTGGAAGGTCAGGTCCATGGCCCTTTGGAATGTGGCACCAAGCATTGGATAAGCCAAAAGGCATGCGCTGATAGGCGAACGTCCCCCACTTGGTGGTGAACGCCGTCTTATGCCGGTCCTCATCTTTGACCCAAATCTGGTTGTAGCCGGAAAATCCATCTAAAAGTGAGAATCTCTGGGCTCCAGCAACGATGTGTAGAATCTGGTCGATTTGGGGAAGCGGATAGTGGTCCCCGAGGGAAGCCCGATTCAGGTTTCGAAGTCGACACGTAGACGAATGTCGCCATTCTTTTTCCTCACGGCACCAAATTCGCGACCCAGGATGAATGTTTGATGGGGTAGATGATTTTGGCCTCCAAAGATCTTCAAAAGCTCGGCTTTCATCATGGCCTCAATCTTCGGATTTACGGCCCTCTGCTTCTGACGGAATGGCTTGGCGCCATCCTCTAGCTCAATGGTATGCTGGATGACATCTCTGTCGTACCCTCTCAAATCCTCATAGCACCAGTGCCACGATGTCGGGGAACTCTTGGCACAGTTGATCCGATCTCGCTCAAGTTCCTCCGAGGTGCGACCTGTCCCGACCTTGATAGTTTTACCAGGTTCAAGTTCCAGTGTCGGCATACCGCTTCGGGTCTACTTTGATCCCGTGAGATATTGCTCGTCATTCCGATCAAACAGACTCTCCAATGTAATCAGTCCTTTTGGGACATGATTATTTTTTAACCGTATCAACCCCTCATATTGCTCGTCATCAGGGTCTCTACCTTCGATTGAACCAACTTCGTTAACCAAAAATGTGACGATCTCCTCGTCACAACTGAACACCTGCCAGTGGGTGTCCTTATCAGGCACAGAAGGCCTGTAAATAGTGCGAACCGGCTTCGGTTTCTGGACAACGTCATCAGCCGGAACGTACCTGGCTCCAACAGACGCCGGAATGTCAGCGTGTTTGTTTTTCTCACGCGATATCGCCTTGACATTCAACGAGTCGAACGATTCCATCAAGTCCCACACCCGGTTGCGGTATGCCCTAAGATAGCGTTGTTTGGAGGCGCACTTGTTCGTAACCTGGTGACACACCAGATCTGAATCTCCAAAGATCTGCAAGTGTTTAATCCCCAGCCTCTCCGCCTTTCGCAAACCCAAGCACAGTGGCTTCGTACTCCGCCGAGTTGTTAGTGCAGCTCCAGGCCAACTCCGTAGGTATAGTCCTTCCGGATTCCGGCCGGAGAAACCAGAAGCACCCCCGCACCGGCGCCATTTTTGCATCGCGCGCCGTCAAAGAAAAGCTTCCACAGCCTTCTAGGTGCAGGTCCCACTTCTTTTGCAGCCGACTTGTCAAGCCTCTCGGGCTGTACGATGGAGTAACAGCCCTGCTCTGTCTCAATTACGGCATTGAAGTCCCGCAAAGAGAACTCATCTTCAAGCTGTAGCACTTCGAAGGCTTGCTCGTCGCCTCTATCGTCACCAGCTTCTTCCTCCGACAACTGGACCATGCAATCCAACTCTCCTCCGGTATCTTCTCTACTAGGAAGGTGGAAGGCTTCTCATTGAAAATTTTCAGCCTCCTTCCTTTGAAGGGCACTTCCATGTGTGAGTAGTCTAGAGACAGTACCCGCCCAACTTCGCAGTGAACTCCCGAGAGAGACACATGCCGAAGTAGGGAGCCAGGTCAACAACCACGACCTCTTGGATGACCACGATGTCGAGAGCCTTGTGCAGCCGGATAGGGATGTCCTTTATGACACCAACTGTCTTGACAGGGGTGCCGTCTAATTGCAAGCACGCCTTGGCTGCTCCGTGTGTACTCCATCCCGATCTCATCGCAGACGGCCTTCGGCATCACAGTCGTGGAAGCACCAGAGTCCACCATGCAGTTGTGAACTATGTGCCCTTGCATCCGTAAAGACAGATAAAAGGGAGGCGGTCTGTTCTTCCCAGTGGCTGAGACTGTCAGAGGTTGAACCAGGACAGCGGGTCGTATCTGCTTGCCGCTCTTCATGTTCTTCAGAGATTCTTGCAGCAGATCCACCTGGCCTGGGAGCGTAAGAGCATCATACATGCCGATTCTAGCAGGTGTTCTTTTCAACTCGTCTACTATGTCCGTAGCCCGAGGTGCTAGCTCCTTCTCGCTTCTTTTGCCGGCTCATACTTCGTCCGGCATCGCCGGGTAGCCTCAACTCGCCGTCTCTTGGTCGAGACGGGTACTTCAGCCTTCTCCCCGGGCTTGTTCTTTGGTTTCACTCGGAGGCCGAGGTACGGGAGCTTTAGCCGGAACTGGAGCTTTTGCTATAGGAGGCTTGGCTGGAACAGGGGCAGCCTTTGCCGGAGGAGGCTTGGCTGGAGCTTTATCTTTGGATGCCTTCTCCTGGGCTGTGTAGGGCCACAGCCGCTTGTACGGTGGCAGCCCACCGGCCTGCGGTTTTTCTCTTCTGGCATAAACCTGCAAAGGCTTGGCAGCATCTGCGGTTTTCTTTTCTTCCTTGGCGGGCGGCACTAGATTCTCCTCTGGGAGGGCAAAGTTGGCTTCGCCGTCCAGGATCATGTAGAGTTCATCGTCCTCTATGGCGCTGCCGGCCAAAGTCTGGATGTAGTGCTGGTGCAATGTGCGGTCTTCCTCCGAATGCGGGTCATTGCACGTAGTGCACTAGTTAACCTGGTCGGAAGGACCAGCGGGTCTTCTATAGCAAGCATTTCTCGAGGCGGACGCCTCCGCAACCGGTGCTCGGGGGCTTGTCTTTTGTCGGCGCCGGGGGCGCATATGGCCTCCTAGGAGCGAGGTCCATCTGGGCCTGCTTTTTCTTCAAAGCAGTCATGTCATTGGACATGGCATGATATCCCGAGGCCAAAGCCCGCACCTCCTGGAGGATTGTATTCTGAATGCTATTGTCAGGAGGCGGCAACTGTGCCGGTGGAGGCAATGCGGCTAATGGAGGAGGGTTGGAATAAGGTGCGTATTGAGGGGGAGCAGGAAGTGCTGGAAAATGCGGAGCAGGAGGAGGCGGGTGAGGATAATGCAATTGAGGCGGGCCGTAAGGAGTTACGACCGGCGCCGGATTCCACTGCTGTTGGGGTTGCTGTCCTGATGTGGACGGCGCACCACCATAGCGAGGAGGATACCGGGATCCCGGGGAAGTCAGGATGAATGGGTTCCCGCACCCTGGACGGGAGTCTGCCGATAGAAATAATGTCAGCTTCAGCTTGCTGGGCAGCCTCGTACAGAGCAGGAAACTCGTCTATTCTGGCAATCTTCAGCAAGAGGCATATGTCTGAGTTGAAGGATCTCAGATAGTAGTGAGCAGCCATGCCAGCTGAAGGCCGAAGTTCGGCGAGGTACCCGTTTCCAGGATCTCGCAAACCTGATGTTAAAGTCAGACACCTCCTCTTGAGGGTGTCTCTGGATACTTTGGAACTGATGCAACAAAGAAGTAGGGTCAGCAGACTCGTTGCATCCTTTCACGAGCCTTCTGGCAAGCTGGGGCCACCCTGTGATGGATCCCTCTGGCAGCGATCTCCACCAAGAGAGAAGCTTTCCCCTCAGGGAAAGGGCCAGCAGACGGGTCTTCACACTCTCATCGGTAATGGAATGCAATGCGGCCGTGGCAAGGATGTCCCGGATGTGCTCGTACGCCGTCTTGCCGTAGCCGTCGTATGTAGGGATAGACTTTAAAGCAAGCAGGGGGCACAGCCTTGTCGTCCGACCAGGGCCAAGGGCCCCGTAGAGTCCACCGCCGGGAAGAGATCATCGTCATTCTGCTGTTGAGCAGCCATTTCTTCTTCTTCTCCTCCGTCGGTTGTGTACTCGGTGTCGGTACTTTCCGAGGATGCAGATGCTTCTTCTTCCTCGGCCTCTTCTATTTCGTACTCAGCTCCTCCGACCTCAGCTTCGGCTTCTTCTTGAATTTCAGCCTCGGCTTCGTCGACACGAGCTTGCGGATCAGCCAGCTTGGCAATTTCGCCTCGAGCGTTGATGTCCAGTTCGTAAAAGTCAGGCGGGCTTCTCGGATCCCTTGCTCGCCACCTTCTTGTTTGCATGAAGGTGCTGGGACCGGTCTTTCGGACTCAGAGGATTTGTTCGTGCAGAGTCGCCAGGTGTTCTGATTTTGAACAGCAATGAAGCGAACACCAGTGCTTCGATTCTGTTTGGGGGTGGGAAACTTCCTTGTCCCACCGAGTGCTCAGAAAAACCGCTGCGCCAGGTGGAGACGGATCAGAAAATCTCTCTTCAAATGTGGGACCCTGGTCCCACCGGGCGTGCCAGAGAAACTGTTGGTTACGAATCTGCCATGAGGAAAGGATTTTGGGTTAATGCGCCCGCATTCGCCCACTAGCTAGAAAGGCCGGAAGGAAGAGATGCCTTCCGTGCCAATCTCCGGAGAAGGCCGGCTCCTTGGGGGGTTTTATGGTTTAAGCTAAGAGTGCAGGAAAGAGATAAAGGAACGGAAAGAATTTACAAATGTGATTGGAGTTGGGTGGGGGGAACTAACAGTACGGCAACACATCAATCACCACTACTTACTGCATCATAAATACAAAGCATGACCAGGAACTGCAAAACCTAAGTATACTTTCTGTATTAAGCAATGTACGCACAACTACAATGGTCCCCTAGCAAACATTCTCCCTACAAGGAGAACTAACAGCACGGCAATGCATCAATCACCACTACGTACAACAACATAAACAAAAAGCAACCAAGAGATGTCAGAGCCAGGTATATGTGTTATGCAGAGAATTTATACGCACAGCTACAATGGTCCCCTAGCAAACATTCTCCCTACAAGGAGAACTAACAAAGACGGCAACGCATCAATCACCACTACGGACAAGCAACGTAACACACAACCGATGGAACTGCTACCACATCTATTCTATGTATCCTCTAATCTATGAAGTTCAAAAGTGCTTGGCCACCAAATGCCGAAATGAATCAACAAGCCATGACACAAGCAATGCTTCAGGTATACCTGACCACCAAATGCTGAAACGAATCAACGAGCCGTGACACAGGAAAACGTAAAGCATAAATATAAAGGAGAGGCAAAGCATAAAGAAATAAAAGCAAGCAGAATGCAACCGTGCATACAATTTATATTTATAAGCAGAAGCACGGTTACAATGGTTCCCTAACAGACATTCCCCTTCCACCCCTTTACAATGAAAACATGGTGGGTTTTTATAGCCCGAGTCCCTCCCGTTACATTAATGGGCACAAAGTCCCAGTCAAACACTAGCTGACAAAAGCGGCGAAGGAGCGGCAAATGCTGACCTTTGTCGGACCGGACTGTACCCGCAAGCATGGTCTTCCTGGAAGCTGGACAGCTACGTGGCAGCGTGTTGTGTAGAACTTCTTCTCGGCAGGAATGCGGGCAGCTGGAGCAGGTAGAACCTCCAATCAGCTTTAAATGAGGCCACTGGCATAGGTAGTGCAGCCCATGCTCGTCCTTTTGCTCGGCACGTCTTGGCTCAAATCCCGAAGCTGGACACTTGTCAGATGATGGATGATGTCGTTTGACACGTGTCCGCCTTGAAAGGCAGTTTATCCAACTTCGCCCGGGATCAGAGCGCCATCGGGTTGCGCAGGAAAAAAACAGCGCAGTCGGGAAGGCCTTCATGCCTTGGGTGTATTTCCGAGTTTGTTTCCCTACTGCGCACCTGTCAAGGGCGCACTCCGACTTCGCTGCGAAGTCGGACTGCGCACAGGTGAAAGCTGATTTCTGCCGCCGTACGGACTTCGCCCCAGACTTAGTCATTTTTTTTGCCAGCCTGCCAGCTTGCTACAAGGTGCGCCCAGAAAGAGGGGCGAAGTCGGACTTCGCACCAAAACTGGGCGAAGTGCGGACTTCGCACCAAAACTGGGCGAAGTGCGAACTTCGCACCAAAACTGGGCGAAGTGCGAACTTCGCACCAACACTTAGCCATTTTCCAGGGCAACTGCTGTCAAATTTGAGATCTGACTGAGGGGCTCCAAGAAAAAGGGGGGAAGAAAGAGAATGTAGGGAAGAGAGAGAAAGGGAGAGAAGAAGAAAGGGAAAGAGAGGAAGAGGAAAAAGGAAGAGCAGCACTGCTACAAAACTGAAAACATTGCACCCCGTGCAAAATGTGGCAACATATACACTACACACATGTATCCTGCATAGCAACTATCTACGATATGTCATACTTTGACGAACAATCTATCAACAAGCAACTCTTGGTCAGCAATACATTTTGGCCAACAACAACAAGCGCTCTCTCCCCAGGTTTCTCACATAGATATGTACTTATAGATATAATGAGACCGGTAGGTGGTTAGCAATTACCCAACTGCATCTAACCTACCCACATTAAAAATATCCCATTACATTACATTTTTACAAACACTTTGCCATGTGCACATTACTACAAACACTTTGTCATAGACACACATAACACTACATGACAGGTTATTCTAGACACTTTGTGCACACACACATTCCTATGCTCAAACATGCATTCATGCAGACGTGACAAATCGCCTGTTTAGGTCTCACACTCTCTAATGATCATCTCCAGAAGTAGCCTTGTTGCTTGATTTTCCTCCTTTATCCATTCTTTTTGATGGAGTCCATTTGCACAATTCTAAAGGAAGATTTTGACGTGTTACATGGTCAATGATGGTGGAAAAGTAGCTTCTAGATGATTTTTCAGTTTCCTTTGTGTCCATGAATTAATTGTCAACCATCAACATGCCCAATTTTCCTTTCCCTAGCATTTTTTGGTTGCTCTCTAATCACTTTTTTCAAACACCAATGTAGAAGTATCCAAAACTAACATAATGTGTATTCCTCTTTTAAAGTAGGGATATGTACCACTGATTTTATTTGAAACCATTTTAACCTGCTTTAGATGTAAATTTAGGCTGAAACTGCATGAGAATGTTGTCCTATGTTCCCAAGCTTCATGTCAGCATTCATAGTGTTTGATATTACATAGTGAATTTATGGCCAAAAGCTTATGAATCCCTGCTCATGTCTAGGTGTCACAATTCCTTCATCATTCCTTGACTATTCTTGGTCAGATCAACCCTAAATTGAGTCTGATGATCTTGGACAATATTATGCACCTTATGGGACTATATTTGATGAGGATTCATTGTTGATCATAGAACTATACTATTCATTTTAGATGATACCTCCCCAGTGGAAGAGTTTTGTACCTAAAGGATTATCGTGCCTTTCCGAATTGGATTTTTTTGGAGCTGCTCATGCTGTAAAGTTTCTTTTGCCCAAATGAAGTCCTGTATTTCCAAGATAAACTGGCCCTTATAGACTTTGGTGCCTTAGCCTTACCTCATGTCAACTGTGGAGAACCCATACTAAGCTTACTCATTAATAAAATTTTATCAACTATTTATGGCTTTGGTGCCTTTTTTTAAACTAGGGTTTAAACTCTTCTCATTTTCAGATTTTCTTGACAAGACTTGAGACTGCTCAACCTTTTTAGTTTCCTGCCAACCATAGCCCATTGTTGAATTGGTGTCTAACCGTACATAGTTCTTATTTTGCTCCACAATGGTGCCTATTTTTGGCTTCTTCCAACCCCACACATTGGAGGTTTTGAATAAACTCTTGGTGACATCCTACTTTCAACATATAGTGGAGTCATGATTCTTCTTAACACAGAACTGACATGGATGCAAGTCTCAACAATACTGTGTTGAGTATCCTTCTCTTCCACAATGAGATCAAATTTCAGGCATTTTGCACATTGTGTTGATATGCCCCTTCTCTTGGGTATCATGTGCACTTCCTTCCCTTTAGAAGGTATTTCTTCTTTAAACTCTTTGAGCATTTTCCCTTTTCAAGGTACCTATGACCAAGAGGCCTTGCCACTGCCTCTATGGGATGTCTTATACCTTGGCCATACTTGCCTAGCATTGGCCACTACAACCCCTTATCGTGAACAATTCAGAGCCTGCTTCTTTGGCATGCTATTCAGAACCATCAAAAAATTTCTTTATTCTAATTAGTTGCAATATAAGTGAAATTTGGTATGCTTACGATGCAATTGTCCATAACGGTCTTGACCTAGCAACCAAAATCTACTTCCCATACTTCGAAGACACATTTTTTTTTGAAATTTTTAATACTTTTCTTTGAGCTCTACCGAACACTCTTATTTGCAGCCCACCATTCATCTCTCTTCCCTTCCTAGATCATGTCACCTCGTCTCTTTAGGGGACACTAAAAGAGCTATACATAAATTATGCACTAGCAAGGCTGTTGATTTTGAGGGATTTCAGGCCGGGTCCTTGAAATATGGTGTTTAAGCTCCTGGCTATCCCATTGCAGAATTATGCAATGAAGTTTGTTTTGGTTCCCTGCCTCTTGGTCACAACATATCATCCACCCAATCCAGAAATCTGGAGACTATTTAGATTCAAATAACTACAGAACTATCATGAATGGGCACACATTTGCTAAGCTTTATGCAACAATTTTGAATATGAAACGCTTAGAATTGCTAGATCAGGCCAAGCTTAGAGTGAGAGGGGAGGCTGGTTTTAGAAAGTAATCATCAAACTATTGATCATGTTCTCACTCTGAGGAGGCTCGTCAATGGTCTTCTAAAGTATTTTGTTGTTTTGTGGACTTTAGAAAGGCCTTTGACACCATTCCTAGGTATCTTTTATTTCAGAAACTTATGACATTGGCATCTCGGAGCTCTTTATCATTGCAAGAGATTATATGATGTAGTTGTTGGCCATTTTCGGACAGCTTTTGGTTTCTCATAGGATGTAATAAGCACCTTTGGCATCAAACAAGGCTGCCTTCTCCTTCACTCTCTGGGATCTACATTGATGAGCTGAAGAATTTATTCATCAAAACATGCATGTTGATGATGGTTGCCTTCTACATAATGTCTTGATAGCCATATAGCTTTTTTGCAGATGATTTAGATCTTTTTGCTCATACTCTTGATGGCCTGCAAAGACAGTTGGATGCTCTTGCCTGCTTCTGTGACTTAAAACAACTGACAATCAATCTTAGCAAGACTAAGGTGATGATCTTCAACACATCCAAGAGTACCCTTTCCAAGTTTCATTACTTTTTTAAGGGTGAACATATTGATATCACCATTGTTTACACTTAGTTGGGGCTTCAATTTATAGGTCCTTCCCTTTATTTTTGGCCAACTTCATAGTCATGACTTAAAGGGAAATGCATCTCTCTTAGTCTTGGAATGCCGATTTTTCCAACCACACCTCTAAAACATACCTACAAATATATGCTTCTTTTATTGCATCACAAAGCGACAATCCTTTATGGATCCGACTTTAGGTTGTGTTGATTGGGCTTGCATTGAGAGGTCCAGATTATTTGTTGTATATATAGGCTTGACAGGGTAACACTTGTTTGCGGTTAACTAGGCGCCAATTGTAACTGCCTGACACTAACTATAGAATCTTATTGGGACATATCATTTGCAAGGAGGGGCTAATGATAGACCCTGCAAAGATCACAGTAAATCATGAACTTGGAGCCACACACTACCCAAAGTGGGATAAGATCATTATTGGCAAGACAAGTTATTATCGTAAATTCATCAAGAAATATGTGGATATTACAACATCTATTGAAAATGAACACTAAGGCCGTATGGAACAAGGAATGTGATCATGGCCTGGATACATTGAAAGATAAGTTAGTAAAGGCACCAATCCTAAATTTTCTAGATTGGAAGGTAGAGTCACGATCATATCAATGCCTCAGGTTTAGAGATTGGTGCCATACTAGTGCAGGCTAGAGGAAAATTGGATCGACCAATAGCATTTACCAACAGGAAATTGGTGGAAGCTAAAAAGTATTATTCAACTAGAGAAAGGGAAGTGTTAGGGATGGCGTATGCACTGCAGAATTATAGACATTTCCTGTTGGTGACACTATTCGTATTCTACACAGAACATTAAATGCTTGAGTACTTAATAAAGAAACAAGTAGTAAATGAGCGCATTTGTAGATGGTTGTTGCCATATTAGGAATTTGACTTCAATATTGTGGTTAAACCTAGAAGATTGTATCATGGCCCCGATCGTCTGTCAAGGATTGAAAATGGAGGAGGCGGTTTTATAGGCAAATGACTCCCTAGCACCAAATTATTTAGTATAGCACCAGAAGAGCTAGAGGAGACTGCGTCATTCTTGACTAGCGGTGAGTTCCCCAAAGGATTAGATACGATGGAAAAAAAGAGTCTTGGTTAGGGCAATGCCATATACTTTGATTGAAGGTCAACTAAACAAAATTGGCAATGATGAGGTAATTTGGCAAGTGGCACTGCCTCATGAGAGCAAGGACATTTTAAAGGAAGCCCACGAAAGAGTGGCAGGTGGCCACTTTGTTGGGGAGTTAACTACGAGGAAAATACTAACAACAAGGTGATGATAACCTACAATGTTTAAAGACACTCATAATTTTGCATGCACATTCGACATATGCCAAAGGGTGAGGAATCCAAACAAGAGAGATGAAATGCCCCTCCACCTAGTATTGCCATCACAAGCCTTTGAGAAGTAGGTGATTGATTTTATGTGGCCAATAAATCCCCTAGCCAAGAAAACAGAGTCGAGATTCATTATTATTGGGACAAATTACTTAACGTGTTTGGGTGGAAGCAATGCCAACAAAGAATTGCAGTACTCAAGTGGCAACAAAGTTTCTATATGAAGATATTATCACTAGGTTTGGATGTACAAAAGCCATATTAAACAACCAAGGAACACACTTTGTGAATGCAATTATTGTAGAGCTATTAAGTACATTTATGTTACAACATCAACAAAGTTCACCATACCATGCATAGGCAAATGGTGTCATTGAGGCATTCAATAAATATTATGTACGACATGGAGAAAGCTCTACGTTATAGACCACATAGAATGGGATGAATGCATACTGGCAGTTTTGTGGGCTTACTGCCCCTCTTATAAATGCCTCAATAAGTTGACACCATTTCAGCTCATATATGGGATGGAAGGAACTATAACAATCAGTGATATAGTTCTAAGTCTCCAAATAGTTATTGTGATAAGAATAGATGAATCAAAGTCATTAAAGGAAAGATTAATTGAAATATTGAAACTGGAGGAGGAAAGAAGAGAGACAACATTCCAGCAGCTTCAAGAGAAAAGGCGCTAAAAGGCTAGGCATGATAAAAATTTAAAAACAAAGTAGCATCTTGAAAAGCTAAAGATAAGGTGGATGGGCCCATATAGAATTACCAAGATTAATGACAATGGCTCAGTTCAACTAGAAACGCTAGATGGTTAATTGTTTAAAGAACTGGTAAATGAGGCACCGTTGAAGCCCTATTTTCCCCAGTTACCAAGATTAATGACAATGGCCCAGTTCAACTAGAATCTCTAGAAGGTCAACTATTTAAAGAACTAGTAAATGGAGCACGCTTGAAGCCCTACCTTCCCCAAGAGTGACAATGAAGGGGGAGAAGGCATGGCACCATAAGAAAATATGGTGCCATGACCTAGCACTAAACAATTGATTTAAAAATAAAAATAATTGATTGATAAGCCAAAAGATAAATGCCTCCCATGGCATGATGATGGTGGAGAGGCCAACCAAAAAGAGTTAGGATGGCAATTATAGCAAGAAATACTATAGAAAAGTGAAGCACAAAAGAAAAAGAAGAAAACATAACTAGCACCAAAATCCAATTGACAAAGTAGGAAAAGAAAAGCATTAAGAGAGAAGTGCTTACAAATACAAGGACATAGGATGAAAAAAAAACAAAATCTATATGCCACAAGAATTAGACAGAGGGTTAAACACATCAGTTAAGGAAAAGCCCACACTATGAGTGGAGAAAACGCACCTAAGGGAGGCACAAGCGCACCTAGAGTAGGGTGGAGTAGACACACCCGGAGAGGCAAGGACACAACCAAGGGAGGTGTCATTGATGCAAAAAGGAAAGGAAAACTCGCCAATAACAAAGGTGTTGCAAGCATAAGAAAGGGTAGCGAGAACTCACTAGTTATAAGAGACGAGATTAAGATTCATGGCGTCAATAAGAAAAATGATGAAAAAGAAAACTTAGTGACATGAGTGGAGAAATCCCCAAGTTACCTCAGGACGAGGTAACATCTTAAGTTGGGTGGAGGAGGAAAGAAATGGGTCAGTAAGAGAAGAAGGCATTATACGGTAAGATTAAAATATTAGTGCCAAGATATGGTGCCAAAGAAAATTAAGAGATTAAGCACCAAGGTTTGGTGCCATAGAAGGAATGTGAAAGATTAGCACCATGGTTTGGCACCAGAGAAAAGATTAGTGCCAAGCACCAAAGAAAGAGAAAATATTAATGGCACCAAGCATCAAATGCAAATAAAATTGAATAACAAATGGCATCGAAAAGGAAAGTCAAAGTAAGTTAATTCCAAGTAAGGAATGATGCCAGACTGGATGACACTAATCATGTTTATCAAGGGTATTAATTAGAATGATAGAAAAATTAAATGAGAAAAATGAGAAAATCAGATCGTGCAATAAAACCAGAATGGAAGCTGAGTCGATGTTGGATCTGAGCGGCACCAAGGACTCGACAACCCATCAATTGTACAAGGACACAATTGAAGAAGAGAAATAGAAGTAAAATGAGACTAAAGGACTCGTGGCCAAGCCCTCATTAATTACCCTAGCAAGTTTTGTAAAAAGAGTTACAGGGTAGGCGAGGCCAAGGGAGGCATTTGAGGGAGTTGGTTCCTCAATGCCAGCGAGGGGAAGTGTTTTGGCCCCAATGTCATCCTGTACTACAAAGTGGCTTCCGAAGTGGTACGAAGTCATGATGAAATCAGCTAGGGTTAGGTAGTTTTAGGTAACCCCTAACCGATTTACACAGGGGACAATGATGTCAGGAGATGATGTGGTTACTATGGACTTAAGGCATATGACAACAAAGGAGAAGATCTTGACTGCTAGAGAAATTCAAGACAGTGCCCAGGAGGACATGACAAATGATACCCTGAAATTGCTAACAGTGGAAAGATCATATGAACCAAATATTAGACATTATCCATAGGTGAACCAGTAGTCTCAACAAGAAGTGATGCTCTACCAAATGGCAGGTTGTTGGGCGCCATCACTGACCTACTTCAGCGCTATCTTGAGTGGAAGCAGGAATTAGAAACCCAGAAGCATAAGCAGATGGAGCCATTATGGCTGACATTACAACAAGGTCGCAGTATTAGACAATATGGAGGACTCCCAAAAGGATGTAGACAGGGGACAATGATGTCAGGAGATGAGGTGCTTACTATGGACTTAAGGCATATGCCAACAAAGGAGAAGATCTTGACTGCTAGAGTAATTCAAGACAACGCTCAAGAGGACCTGACAAATGATGCCCTGAGATTGCTAACAGTGGAAGATCATATGAACCAAATATTAGACATAATCTACAGTTGAACCAATAGTCTCAACAAGAAGTGATGCTCTACCAAATACCAGGTTGTTGGGCACCATCACTGACCTACTTCAGTCCTATCTTGAGTGGAGGCAGAAATTAGAAACCCATAAGCATAAGCAGATGGAGCCAGTATGGCTGACATTACAACAAACTCATCAGCAATTGGTCGCAATATTAGACAATATGGAGGACTCCCAAAAAGGATGTAGACAGCTTGGTCCAACTGAAAATTCAGCTCGAAAGCTTAATGCAGGAAATAGATCATGTGATCAGAGTGTTGCAAGAACAACTCTAGGACAGCCTAGAAGAAGTTGCAACTTTGATGGACACTATTAGACAGCAAACGAAGGATAAGGAACAACTTTTAGGAGATCTTAAGGCATTCATAGACATCATGAGGCCTTGCGCCCTTCGGAAGTAGAGTCAGCGGCACAACCAAGCACCTGCTCACAACCTTTTGGCACAAGAAACGGATAATGTTGTGGTGGCCATTGAAAACAAATTTAGAGCCTACCAATTGAGACATGATATGATGGAGACGATGATGAACTGGACAAATATGCATGAAGAGTATATTGGGCAAGTTTTGCCATAGTCTTTGAAAACGTACCACCAGAAGAAGCATTGAAGTCCCTAGCCACTCTTTGTTCTGAATTTTGAGTGTTTTGGGATGATTCAGGACGAGCCAATAGCTAATTTGGAGGGAATGTTAGCAGGGGGCATAAGAATAATTGGCGCAACCCCTTGCATTAGAGATTGAGGAAAACACCACCCATTTGGGTTGGCACCATAGTTTATTAGTTGGCATAAAAGTTTATAAGGTTGGCACCATTATCTGTTAGATACCATTAGGTGTCAATAGGCACATATTCAGATTCAAGGATCCCACAATGATGATAGTGAAGAAATACTACATGGACTCAAGGGCCGATGACAATGTAGATGATGACAACTGGACAAAAGGAGATGACAAACGTAAATGTGCTGATGGTGAATCCCTTGATGGCAATGATGACATCTGCATCTATTGGTGGCAATTGATTCTCAATGTCGAGGACTTGACAAATGTCGAAATAGACGACAATGGTGGTTTAGACAATGAGGACTGAGACTTTGCAAATGCTTTTGTTGACGATAATCCTTAAGGTGCCAACGATAAGGAACATCTATTTGCTGACGACATTGACCTGGCGAACACTAACAATGGTATTGACAAATGTCGAAATAGACGACAATGGTGGTTTAGACAATGAGGACTGAGACTTTGCAAATGCTTTTGTCGACGATGATCCTTAAGGTGCCAACGATAAGGAACATCTATTTGCTGACGACATTGACCTGGCGAACACTAACAATCGTATTGAATGCCAATGACTGCAACAATTGAGTATTAATGCCGACGAGGGGAAGTGTGTTGTGGCTAGCAATGCCAGAAGTGTGTTGTGGCTAGCAATGCCAAGGAAGTTGTGGACGATGGGACAAAAGGTATAGATGATTACAAGCTGCCAATGACACTAAAGATGACCTTGCTGACAGGGATGACGATGTTGATCTAGACAATGGAACCGCTGATGATGGGGACAAGAACTATGCTAACAAGGACTGTTTGCTGGTTGTTGATGGCATTGGGGAAGAACTAGCTAATGAAGAGCCGATCGATGACATTGTTGTTGGCTGTTGTGATTACGAATGACAACTGTGCCAATGTAGTGAGCTTGAAGATGCTGACACAAGTTGGGCTGACTACGGTCAACCAACAACTAACAACAAAAGATACGTCGACAACGAGACTTGATTATACTAACTTTGTCTGCTATAAACTTGATAACGACTTCTTTAAATGGCCTTCTAATGGCAATAATGTTGTTGGTAAGAATGGGTCTAATAAAGGTTCCCTTGTAATGCCTATAGGCCTCGAACAGTGATGGTGAGCTTGAGAACAATAATATTGTGTTGGACTGAAACGATGAGTGTAAGTCTGGTGGCAACGATGACCATGGCTAACATCAGAACTTTGACCATTGCAAGGTTCTAAATTTAATTCAGCATTTCCCTAGTACAAATTTTGAGTGCACTGATGATTTCTGTGCAAATGATGGTACGCTGGTCCTACATACTTAAATCGATGCAATGCATGACCTTCATGGAAACTCCATTGCATTGGTTGTGAGAGGAAATGACCACCAAAAATTCTTCTTTGCCCTCGATTCTTAGCATAAGGTTTATTTTGGGTCTTCCTTGCAGAATAATAGGTTCACACTTCTCCCTTGGAGTTGCGCCCTTGCAATGGTTTTTGAGACAACAACCATGTCCGTTGCATCTACTTCTTCCTTCATGAAGTGCAAACATGCTTCTATTCTTCTTCTTCCTTTTATAAAGGAACTTCTTTTTTAAATATTTAGAAACCAATTATTGCCGTTGTAAAAATTACGTATAACTGTTGTTGTTTTTAGTGTCTGATGGAACTAGTGCTGATGCCTTCCCTCTCCTTGTTGGATTGAACCATTCCCTTGATGACTTGATTCAACTCCTTCAAAATTTTTATTTTTACATTCCATTCTTATTCTGGCCATCTTTGATTCCATTATTGCATTCAGGGTATAAAAACAATTGCTTTGGCTTTATGCTTCTCTTGTTGTTTGATGATCTCATGTAGCTCCACTATGCTTGTCCTTCATGGCATAGTGAGAGCATTACTTTGGCACTGCAACCTTTCACTCTCCTACTGTAGTTGTCCCTCTCATGTTGCATCTTCGAGTATGTGCATTCAATTTTAACTAGTTGACTAGGTCTGTCTGCCCTAGTATTAGTTCCTTCATTCTCTGATGTGTTGGCATTGCCCACAATATTGCCTTCTTCACTCATCACATCTGCTCCATTCGAGGCTCCATCTTATGGCCTCCAATTTTGGAAATAATCCATTGTCTACCATAGTCTCTGGACTTAAGTGGAATTATTGTCTAGTTGTTCATTGCCTCATGTTCACCAATTTCAATCCTTTCTTCAATTGTTTCGTTATCATTGTGTGCTGCTGCCAAGACACACTCCTCCATGTCGTAGCAAACACTCTTAAGCTGGAAGCATTTCAAGTCCCATGGAATCTAGACGTGGAATTAGAACGCGCGTTTGCTAGGTTATGTGGGTTCTATCTCTGCTTGTTCCACCATTGGCTTAGGTGTTGGCAATTGGTTAAACCTTGTATCTTCCCTTGCCAAACTACAACCCTTTGGACTTTCATCAGTTGGTTATGCCCTATCTCCTGTTTGACTCGTTCCACCAACTTCAAAATTGTCAAACCCCGGGACGAGTCCTTGGACCAACTTGTCACCTTCAACAATTTATCTAAACTTTGCCTCTGGGTCTGGCTTGTGATTGAGGAAGTTAACTTATGCACTCATCGTGTAGGGTTTCATCTTGGAATCATTGATAGGGTCTTCACATGGCATCCCATCCAACTTCACCAATTGGATGAATCCATTCTCCATTCACCTCATCCACTTGGAAGGAGCCAACCACAAGGTTTTCATCTTCCCAGGCTTCAAATCTTGCTTCCTATTGTGCTGTAGGATGAGGTCTTACTTATTGAGCTACATGTGATGTAAAGTTCTTGTCATGGCTACATTTTCTCTGTCTTCGGGCTATATCAATGAATCACAACGCCATTATCCTATTTTCTTCCAACCATAGTTGAGAAAATTGGAATCAGCAAGGCAAAAGAGTTAGAAAAAATTAGGACTTGGCAATTTTTTTTTTTTTTGAAGAAAATGCAAATTTTCATTGAAAAAAAGTGTTTTTCATGCATAGCACAATGAATTAAGATTATGCAAATCAATATTAATATTTGTAAGTGATACAAGCTTAAACTTGTAACAACCCCTCCCGATCTGCACTAATATTTTTGTCTTTTTTGCAAATATGTAATTTTTTTGTATTTTTCAGACTTAAATAAAAACTCAGAAATAACCAGACAGCCAACTTGCAATCAACAGAACTTGGAAAGTACTCAATAGAATCTAGTGAAATTCGGTATATAGATATTAGATGCAAAGAATTACAAACCCTTTTGAGGAGAAGATCAGAAGTGCAAACACCACTATTTTATTCAGATCTGGAATTTACTTGTTCAGAATGTACATCAGCATTCATAACAATTGAATGTGTCACACAGCTCGAGAAATACCAATATCTCCAGCAAGGAATTGATTGCTTTGTCACCTCCGGCCCTAGGCGCCAAGGTATGGTGCAATGGACAGCCCTGAAATGAATCGCCCAGCTCTCTAACTGTCACGCCAGCAATGACTGTACGACTGTGCAGATGTACGGCCAGCTAGCAAGCAAATCACTTCGAAACCTCCTTGTGTCTCTGAAATTTGTCTCCAAATTGGGCCGATAGAGATGATTGAATGGTGACAATCAAAATGGGAAAGAACCCTTGCTCAATGTGCAAACCCAACGCCACTCACAATGCAAATTGGTACGGCCCTGTGGTAGAGATCAGCAATTAAAACCAGCACTGAAATTACTTCTGAAATCTGAATAAACCCTTTGAATAATCTTCCCAATCTCTGTGAATATCTCTGCAATGAAGCTCCTTGTGCAATCTCCGTATGAAATCGCCAACAAAATCCACCAGGGGTAATCTCTCATACCCGAAGAGGATGTCCCTATTGGAGGTTTCCGTCCCCAATAAGCTCGAAACCCTGCAAATTTCTCTGCAAGCCTTCTCCAAGAAATGCCAAAGCAAATATCAAACTCTGAATGTTGAAAATGAGCGGCCAAATCCCTTTTTAAAGAGCTACAAGAGGGTCGACCCCTTTTTGGAGGGAAAAGTTATTTTAAAATTGTTTCTAGAACATTACTTTTCCCCTTTCATGTATGGCGTACCCTTTTTGCACCTTTATAAAGTCACTTTGTGAAATATTAGATAATTTAAGTGACTCATTTATAAAATAAAGTCTCAACTTATATAAAATTAAATTATTAATTTAATTTTATATAATTAACTTCGGGTATTAAAATCTTTGAGCTCTGCATAGCCAAACCGCCAACTGATCATAGATTTGGATACCCATTTCGCCGAACAATCACATCGTGCCATTCGCTCTGACTGAAACCCTAGGAACTGACTTACTATAAATAGTAAGTCCCCATCCTCTGCCTGAAATGTCACCAAAAACTGGCAACTGAAAGCTGGTGGCGCCTGAAGAAGACTACCAAAGGTTCCCACACAACCATCTTAGCCTACGGGAACCCGTGAGTAGGCTAATCTCAACTGATAAGCTAGCTGACTAGAAAGGGGACATTACAGTCCGCCCTCCCCAAAATTGCTTGCCCTCAAGCAATATGACCTGTCTGCCTGGATCCCAAATGGATCTGAAGAGTATCCCATGATGGAGACACCGCCATAAACAACCATCATCAATACTGGCATCACTGTCCCTCCTGTCACCAATACTAATGCAACTGAGCCAGACCACTCTGTCAGTCTCCAACAATAAACTGAGAAATGATCTATCACTGAGATTAAAACGAATCCCAGTGTCCCAAAACATCTTCTGGAAAAAATCATCACTCCTATGATGAACCGTACTGTCCGCAACAATGGAATCATAGTGCCTGAACTGCACTAATCTCGACTGCAACGCCAAGAATTTGTCTTCCTTCAGGCTAGAACTGAAACACCTGTCAGAGCTGAAATGGAATATCTCTTGCCAAGTCATCTTAGCAAGAATATCATCAGAAATCTCGCTGCTAGTCACCACCATGGGCCGAAGGAAAGACAATCTACTCAATAGGAGAGCGAAGTTCTCCACATCTCTCATCATGAAATCCCCATAGTAATGAAGAAAAGACCCAGTCAAGAGGTAATTATGAGAAGCAATAGCAGTACCCATCCCTAAAGTGCTTCTGCAATCGAGAGCCGATATCCTCTTATTGACACTAAACCTCCTAGTGTCTACTGAGCAATCCCAAACACACCACCCAACTGTAATTATCAGGGCATCATCATCATCTGATATCACAATGCTCAGCACAAAATTGTTGGGGCAGCAGCTAGCACAAATAAACGTTCCTGTATTCATAAGAGATATGCGTGCGGAGAATACCAACAAGCACTCCTGGAAAGCCTCTGCAAGAAGAGCATCCAAAATCTGCGAAGACCTTGGACTCACCTCATGACGCTGCTCACCAGAGTCTCTAACCCCAAGCACCAAACCCTGCACATCAATATCAATCATGTGGCCCTTCCCATGAGTGCTAGTAACATCTCCATATGTAAGTGTGTGAACACCCAACCAAAGATGAGATTGAGAAACCAACCTAGACATCCTCTCAACCCCTCTGGTATAACTCGGTTGTTCCCAAGTACAACTGCCAGCTAAAATCATCAAGACACCCTCCAAGAGAATAACTACTAACACCACGTGAAGTCCATGATAATCATCATGCCACCATGTGGGATATGAAGATAACTGCACGATTCCCAGAGAATCATCCACACCCTGCTGCCTATTAGCCATGAATGAATACAAATCTATCTGCTCATGTCTGGATGTCACCATACTCAGCTCCAGTAGCAAACGACAACAACTAATATGTTGGTAAGCTCCAGCAATTCCACTGTCCAAAATGAAACTGAGTACCTGAGAATGCAATCTGCTCAACCATGAAGCATTATACTCAGCAAGGCTCACCACCGTGTTCCAACCAAAATGCAAGTCAACCTCTAACAAGTAACTAACAAAGTAGTGGATAGCAAGAATAGATCTGAAAATAACTATCCTGAAAATGCTCCTATTGACACTTAATCTCCAAGTGTCCATATAATCATCCCAGAAATACCAACACACCCACTCAACAACAATCATGAAAGTACCAGCAGTAAATATATCATTTAATAATATGAAGTGGCTGCAACCACACATTTGTGTTGCCCCAAAACTCATCCACAACTGAACTGGGTTAGCTGCAACAATCATGAAAAACCAAAATCGAACCTTACCAAAGTGCTGGATGACCCGAGAATGAATTAATCTACAGCTGTCCAAGTCTAAAAATGGCAACACATAGTCTGATTTTTGAAACATCAGCGTTCTGCATAAAGAATATCTGCTGCAAATCAGAAATATATCACCTGGAATGCAAAATATGATCTCATTACCAGCTGAGGTGACCTCCCAACAAGTCACCAACTCAACAAATCTCCAATTTTTGTTCAAGAGCTCTCTCCAATCCACTTGTATGAACACAAATGGATTCATAACATGGCTGCTCAATAAGTGAACAACATCCTTTCTTTTCCACTGATCATCAAGCCTCCACGGTATGCCTCTTCCATCGTCCTGGATGACAAGCAATTCATGCAAATGCGCCTGAGTGTAGTAACTTACCTCCCAAGTGGCTCTACCATGCTGGGGCTGCGCAACAAGCATAAAGATGTGACCATCATCATAAAGAAATCTGCTAACCCCCTTAGTCTCTACGCCAAGGCTCTCTACTCCATCATCCTCTGAAACAATATAATCCTCATCTCCCTGCGACGTACCTACAATACCAATCTTCATGCCATAGTGTTCAGAATCAACATGATCTGACATAGGGAGTAAATCATCACAGAGGCTATTATCATACATCTCAAAGAGAACGTCAGAATATGCCAGCTCTACATCCAAGCTATGAAGCCTACTGCCCACACAACCAATCTCATACTCATGATAGTGTGAACAACCTGTTTCAAAGAATGAATTCATATGATCTGTCATAGAAAGTGATTCATCACAAGAGCTGTCACCATGCATCCTAGTGGAGATGATAGGATGTGATATCTCTACCTCCGCACTAGGAAGAGTACTGTCAAGAGATCCATTCGCAAGCGCATGGACATGGAAACCATTTAGCTCCAAATGAAAATCTTTATGGAGCTCTTCAATACCCTCGACCAACTGTTTGATCTCTATATATCTGGCACCTGGTTTTTGCTCATCGTTCTTGGTTGTCGTAGATGACTGATTTTCAGCTTGAAGCAGAGAGTAGTGAGCCATACTAAGATCCAAGCAAAGTTTGTCCACCTCATCCTCTTTCTCATGGTATGCTCTCAAGGTGTCTTCTGCAAACTTAACAGCCAAACTTCTATCAGCAAACAACAGTAAATAATCTGATTTTATTACCTGGAGAGCCTCTCTGATGGTATGCAAATTGGAAAGTGTGACTCCTCCCTGAACTCCCTGTTGTCGCTCTTCCTTCTGAACCTCCCAGAAGAGATCATCAGTGAAACTACCTATGTTGTCAAGATGTGTGAGGGCTGCCACAATCTTGACTTCATTAACTCTCAACTGATTCTTCAAATCACGTAGCTCACCCGACCTGTAACCATAATCAGCCATATGCAATAAATTTTCAGATTTTCTCAAATGACTGCATTCTTCAAATTCATCGTCTTCCTTGACTTCCTCTTTACAAATTATTTGCTCTTCTGATTGTTCATCACTTGGGGTAAGAGGAATTTCATTCCCAAGTGGTTCTTCATCCGCCTTAGGTGTCAACACACCCGGATCCCAAGGCACTGTGAGCTGATCACTTAGTTCCGCTTTCCCATGTGCGTTATGTTCTTTATGAATAACCGATTCCATTTGCAACTCGCTTTGTAAGTCTCCGAAGAAGATGTAATTTTCCGGCACCTGCATCCCAATAGGTTCCATTTGGATACCGAACCCACATTCACCTGTGTTTTCATTACTGAAATGCAAAGTGGAATTAGTACTACATGCTGGTTGGAAATCTACACTATGTTCATCATGTTTAACATCAAAAAAATCATTAGTGAACTCCTGAATAGGGGCTGCTTTGAAATCTGAAACAAATCCATCATGCTCTTTTTCCTCAAAGGTGTTAGAGTACTCAACAGTTTGGCCTTTATATGCATCAACTTCATTTGAATCATCAAAGCAACTGATAGATTTAGTAATTTCATTTGATAGGTTCAAATCTGAAATCAGAACTGCTGTTTGATCCTTTTCCACTTGCACAGATTCATCAACATTGGCCGCATGTATGATCAAAGAGTCATTTTGGTTTTCAAATGAACATACCTCATGAGATAAAGTATTTCCTTCATCACAAACTTCTGTTTTGGGTTCTTCTTTTGAAATTTCCTTTGATTTACCAGTAGCAATTTTAGGTTCCTCTCCTTTTATGTGCTCATCATTGACCACTAAAAGTTGCAACTCCTTCTCACACCGTTTGACCCAGTTATGAGCGGTAGTTGTTAGGAGGTGAAGTCAATATCCAGATCTCCAATGTTCTTCAGCAGAGAGGTGCATGGTGGTGCAGCTTATAAAGAGGAAACAAACAGTATTCTGTAGTCTTCCTTTGGGAGAGGAAACAAACAGTCTTTTGGACTCTTCCTTTGGAAGAGGAAACGAACAGTTTTTTTTTTTCTATAAAAGGGGAATGACCCCTTGCATGTAAATGATGATTGAATGTAATTCTGCCGAAATCAATAAAAGATCAAGCTGCCATTGCCCCGTGGTTTTTCCTGCACATTGCAGGTTTTCCACGTAAAATCTGTGTTACCGTTTTTTCCTCTGTTATTGTGTTTTTCTCGCTTGCACATAATTTTGCTATATTTTCTAACATCTGGTATCGTAGCCTAGGGTTTTGTGCGAGTGGGAGCTGCAACAATGACTGGAAGTGTAACCAAGTTTGAGATTGAAAAGTTTGATGGCAGGAACTTCGCCCTATGGAAGATGAAGGTGGAGGATTTGTTGGTTCAAAATGACCAAGCCCTAGCCTTGAAAGGGGTCGCGAGTAAACCAAGCAACATGAAAGATGAGGAGTGGGCAACGCTGGATAGGAAGGCGGTTTCTACAATCCGTCTATGCCTAGCGGACTCCGTCTTGTTCAATGTTGTTGAAGAAAAGACCGCGGAAGCCCTTTGGAAGAAGCTTGAAAAGTTGTATGAGACGAAATCTGCAACAAATAAGGTTTTTCTGAAAAACAGCTTTACAACCTAAGGATGAAGGAGGGCTCATCTGTGGCAGATCACTTGAATGAGTTTAATACCCTTATCAGTAAGGGGTTTCATTTAATGTGAAGATGGAGGATGAGGACAGAGCTATCACCCTACTTTGTTCCCTCCCGGAGACTTGGGATCATTTGGTGATGACCATCAGCAATTCATCATCAGGAGCTCTAACTTTTGATGATGTGGTAGCCGCTTTGTTGGCAGTAAGAGTTGAGGCGGAAAACGTCTTTGGAACCCTCAACCAATGAAGCCCTAGCCGTGAGAGGTCGATCTTTCGAGAAGAGTCAACAAAGTAGATCACAATCCAGATCTAAGTCTAAAGGACGCAAGCTGAAAGGGAAGTGTTGGCATTGCGGGAAGCCAGGGCACTCAAAGAAGGACTGTTGGCAGTTAAAAAAGGAAAAAAATGGTGAAAAGCAATTTCAGCCTTCACTGAGGCCAAGACAGTAAATTCTGGGGAGACGGCAACATGTGAGGCTTTTGTATCAACAACAACAGATCTGTTTTATATACCTGGGTTTTGGACTCGGGTGCATCTTTCCACATGTCTCCTCACAGAGACTGGTTTGACAAATATCAGCCATATAGTGGTGGGAAGGTCTACTTGGGTGATGATCACCCTTTAGAAATTGTGGGAAGAGGGGACATAAGGATCAGGCTGGACGATGGTAGAGAAAGGATGTTATGTGATGTGCGACATGTGCCGGATTTGCGGAAGAATTTGCTCTCAATCAAGATGATGGATAAGCTAGGGTATTCTGTCACTTTCGGTAACAACTATTGCAAAATTACCAGAGGTGCTATTGTAGTAGCAAAGGGAGAATCTTATGGGACCCTATATCGTTTATGCGGTGATACGGTGACAAACCATGCAAGCAACAGCAACTTCAGTTCAGATGCAATAATGCTATGGCATCAACGCCTAGGCCATATGAGTGAAAAAGGTCTGAAAATTCTGCATGACAGAGGTATGCTTTCTGGGATTAAGTCTTGCAATTTAGACTTGTGTGAGCACTGTATTTTTGGTAAACAAAAGAGGGTTCGGTTTATCGCAAGCCCCGGTAAGAGTTCTGATTTTCTGCAACTTATACATTCGGATATATTTGGACCATCCCCACTCTATCCTTAAATGGTGCCATCTATTTTCTGACATTTATAGATGATTATTCTAGGAGAGTGTGGGTTTATTTTCTGAAGAAGTCGGAAGCTTTGCAGAAATTTAAAGAGTTCAAAACTCGAGTAGAGAAAAGTTTGGGCAAGCCTGCTTTATGTCTTAGGTCAGATAATGGGGGTGAATATTGCTCCAAGGAATTTGATAAATTTTGTACGCAGGAAGGAATTAAGCACCGTAAGATTGTACCATATACTCCACAACAAAATGGTGTGGCTGAGCGGATGAATCGCACAATCATGGAACGTGCAAGAAGCATGCTCAGCGCATCCATGTTGGATAAAAGGTTCTGGGCAGAGGCTGTTAATACAGCTGTTTACCTCATTAACAGTCACCTACAACTGCGTTGGATGGACAGATTCCGGAGGAGGTTTGGTGTGGTAAGCCAGTTGATTACTCTCATTTGCGTACCTTTGGCCGTGATGCATTTGCCCATGTGCCTAAAGAAAAAGGTCCAAACTTGACCCGAAGTCAAGCAAATGTGTTTTTCTCGGCTATGGAGATGCAATAAAGGGGTATAGACCGTGGGATCCTACTGCCCACAAGGTAATTATTAGCCGAGATGTTATTTTTGATGAAAAATCCATGCAAAGGAAGGAGGTACAACAAACACCTAATGTTGTACCAGTTGAAGTAGACATGAACGAAGATGAAAATGAAAATCAGCATGCTGAAATTTTTGACCAGCATGCTGAATTTTTGACCAGCATGCAGAAACAAGTAGAACAACAAGTAGAGCAGCCACAACAATCACAAGACCAAGAGCCACAATCAACAGATCATTGGGTTAGAAGATCTACACGTCCACAAAAGTGTCCGGAAAGGTATTCTCATGTTTATCAGTCCTCTTTTGCTTTGTTAACTGATGATGGTGAGCCTAGTTCATTTCGGGAAGCTAGAGAGTCTGAGAATGCAGAAAAGTGGAGGAAATCCATGGAGGAGGAAATCGAGGCACTTCGCAAGAATAAAACGTGGGAACTTGTGGATCTCCCACTTGGAAGAAAGACTGTTGGAAACAAGTGGGTGTACAAAGTGAAGAAGAACAACGATGGGCTGTTGGAACGCTATAAAGCTCGCTTGGTGGCAAAAGGCTATGTGCAAAAGTCGTATTGACTTTAATGAAATTTTCTCTCCATTGTGAAGATGGCTACTATTATAGTTCTACTTGCACTTGTAGCTGCACAGGATTTAAAACTGGAGCAGCTTGATGTAAAGACCGCTTTCTTGCATGGTGATCTCGAGGAGGAGATTTATATGGATCAGCCCGAGGGCTATGAGGAAAGAGGCAAAGAGCATTTGGTTTGGCAGACCAAGAAATCTCTGTACGGGTTGAAACAAGCGCCAAGGATGTGGTACAGAAATTTGACACCTTCATGAAGAGCCAAGGTTTCAGCAGGAGTGAAGCTGACCATTGTGGATACTATAAGAGGTTTGATGATGGCAGTTTTATTATTTTGTTGTTGTATGTTGATGATATGTTGGTTGCAGGCCCCAAGATGAAGAAAATCATTGATCTTAAGGCTCATTGGCTAGGACATTTGAAATGAAGGATTTAGGAGCAGCAAACCAAATTTTAGGGATGAAGATACACAGGGACAGAAAAGGAAGAAAGATCCGGTTAAGTCAAAAGTCATATATAGAAAAGATTTTGCAATGCTTCAACATGTCATATGCAAAACCAGTTAGTACCCCACTTCTTTCACACTTAAAATTGTCTTCCAACCAAGTGTCCTAGAACGAAGGAGAAGACAAGCATGTCTCGTGTACCGTATTCATCAGCAGAAGGAAGCCTCATGTATGCCATGGTGAGCACCAGACCGGATATTGCCCAAGCAAGTGGGAGTAGTTAGCCGGTACATGGCAAATCCCGGTAAGGAGCATTGGAATGCGGTGAAGTGGATATTTAGATATTTAAGAGGCACTTCAGATGCTGCTATTTACTACGGATCGGATAGTTTGCAAGTTAAAGGTTTTGTGGATTCCGATTATGGTGGAGATAGAGATGGGAGAAAGTCCACTACAGGATATACTTTCACTCTTGCCGGTGGAGCCGTGAGTTGGGCTTCTAAGTTGCAGTCTGTGGTGGCTTTATCAACCACCGAAGCGGAATATATTGCAGCGACTCATGCCAAAAAGAGGCAATTTGGCTAGAGCGACTCTTGGGTGACTTCAAGGTAATGCAGGGAAAATTACGTTGCATTGTGATAGCCAAAGTGCTATTCAGCTAGTGAAGAACCCAACATTCCATGATCGCACGAAACACATTGATGTCAAGTACCACTTTATAAGAAATGTGGTGGAAGAAGGTAGGATCCTCGTTGCAGAAAATCGACATCGAAGTGAATCCTGCAGATATGCTTACTAAGCCGGTCAAGACAGAGAAGTTTGAGTGGTGCAGAACTTCTCCGGGCTTGCTGAAAATGTGATAAGGGCAGCATTGGGCAATTGGCACTTGGATGGAAAAACATAGGCAAAGAATTCCTGTATATCGACTTCAAGTGGGAGAATGTTAGGAGGTGAAGTCAATATCCAGATCTCCAATGTTCTTCAACAGAGAGGTGCATGGTGGTGCAGCTTATAAAGAGGAAACAAACAGTATTCTGTAGTCTTCCTTTGGGAGAGGAAACAAACAGCCTTTTGGACTCTTCCTTTGGAAGAGGAAACGAACAGTTTTTTGGACTCTTCCTTTGGAAGAGGAAACAAACAGTTTTTGGACTCTTCCTTTGGAAGAGGAAACGAACAGTTTTTTGTTTTTTCTATAAAAGGGGAATGACCCCTTGCATGTAAATGATGATTGAATGTAATTCTGCCGAAATCAATAAAAGATCAAGCTGCCATTGCCCCGTGGTTTTTCCCTGCACATTGCAGGTTTTCCACGTAAAATCTGTGTTACTGTTTTTTCCTGTGTTATTGTGTTTTTCTGCTTGCACATAATTTTGCTATATTTTCTAACAATAGTAGTATCAAACAAATCTAGCCTCCTCTCCACAAATCCCAGTCCACCACTATTAAGATCAAT
The DNA here is from genome assembly GCA_028583015.1 of Wollemia nobilis. Taxonomy (NCBI): domain Eukaryota; kingdom Viridiplantae; phylum Streptophyta; class Pinopsida; order Araucariales; family Araucariaceae; genus Wollemia; species Wollemia nobilis. The sequence goes on from JAQPPZ010000465.1 coordinate 11,633,726, forward strand.
CCTTATCTTTCCCAAATACTTATCAAAAGGAAAGACTGCCTTCAGGCCCTTTGGAAAGGCTATATATTTTTGCCGACAATCTTGTTTCATTACGTTGTTCTATCCAATACTCAAGCTGATTCTGCCAATACTCACGCTGTGACCTAGCCCATTCACTGTATGACTCCATGAATCATGCACCAATTTTATTCTACCCGACAGGCTGGCAGTGTTGAGCCTGGCTCTGATACCATGTAACAACCCCTCCCGATCTGCACTAATATTTTTGTCTTTTTTGCAAATATGTAATTTTTTTGTATTTTTCAAACTTAAATAAAAACTTAGAAATAACCAGACAGCCAACTTACAATCAACAGAACTTGGAAAGTACTCAATAGAATCTAGTGAAATTCAGTATATATATATTAGATGCAAATAATTACAAACCCTTTTGAGGAGAAGATCAGAAATGCAAACAGCACTATTTTATTCAGATCTGGAATTTACTTGTTCAGAATGTACATCAGCATTCATAACAATTAAATGTGTCACACAGCTCGAGAAATACCATTATCTCCAGCAAGGAATTGATTGCTTTGTCATCTCCGGCCCTAGGCGCCAAGGTATGGTGCAATGGACAGCCCTGAAATGAATCGCCCAACTCTCTAACTGTCACGCCAACAATGACTGTACGACCAAATAGCAAGCAAATCACTTTGAAACCTCCTTGTGTCTCTGAAATTTGTCTCCAAATTGGGCCGATAGAGATGATTGAATGGTGACAATCAAAATGGAAAAGAACCCTTGCTCAATGTGCAAACCCAACGCCACTCACAGTGCAAATTGGTATGGGCCTGTGGTAGAGATCAGCAATTAAAACCAGCACGGAAATTACTTCTGAAATCTGAATAAACCCTTTGAATAATCTTCCCAATATCTGTGAATATCTCTGCAATGAAGCTCCTTGTGCAGTATGAAATCGCCAACAAAATCCACTAGGGGTAATCTCTCATACCCGAAGATGATGTCCCTATTGGAGGTTTTCGTCCCCAATAAACTCGAAACCCTGCAAATTTCTCTGCAAGCCTTCTCCGAGAAATGCCAAAGCAAATATCAAACTCTGAATGTTGAAAATGAGCAGCCAAATCCCTTTTTAAAGAGCTCCAAGAGGGTCGACCCCTTTTTGGAGGGAAAAGTTATTTTAAAATTGTTTCTAGAACATTACTTTTCCCCTTTCATGTATGGCGTACCCTTTTTGCACCTTTATAAAGTCACTTTGTGAAATATTAGATACTTTAAGTTACTCATTTATAAAATAAAGTCTCAACTTATATAAAATTAAATTATTAATTTAATTTTATATAATTAACTTCAGGCATTAAAATCTTTGAGCTCTGCATAACCAAACCGCCAACTGATCATAGATTTGGATACCCATTTCACCGAACAATCACATCGTGCCATCCGCTCTGACTGAAACCCTAGGAACTGACTTACTATAAATAGTAAGTCCCCATCCTCTGCCTGAAATGTCACCAAAAACTGGCAATCGAAAGTTGGTGGCGCCTGAAGAAGACTACCAAAGGTTCCCACACAACCATCTTAGCCTACGGGAACCTGTGAGTAGGCTAATCTCAACTGATAAGCTAGCTGACTAGAAAGGGGACATTACAAAACTACCCATGAAAGTGACAAGTGATACAAACTTAAGACCTTAAACTATACATGAAAGTTATAGAAAACATCTTAAATAAAGAAATTTTAATGTGTCCAAAATTCAAATATTCTTGTATTGCTTATAATAAAAAAAGGTACAAATTACAAAATAGGTTTATAGTTAAATTTAAATCCTTTGCAAATGATTCAGTGGGGATGAAAGATAGGAAAGTAAATCATTAGGTTGGTTATTGTCATAACAAAGTAAAAGAGTTTATTGTGGTAATCATTAGCATGGTTTCTCAGGCTTTTCATGCAGCCAACGTATTCAAGTTGTGTGTATTCTTTTTGATTGTTTGGTGTATGGTAGTTATTAGTTTAAGAGAGAGGGCTCGAACTTTGGCCAACAAAAGAAAAGAAGGGGGAGGGGGCAAATGGTTACAACTCTCAACCGTCACCCTCATACCAAACTACAAACATAATTGCAAACTAATCACTCAAAACACAACACATTGTCTTATCATGTTCATGACAATTGTGATGTGTACAATTTGACAATTCGTAATACCACTTGATCACCATTCATTACAATTTATTGATCAAAACATGTCACAATACTTAACAAAACTTATGTACAATACAAAAATACACTCATTAACTCACTAAGGTGGTGCCTCAGATAGCGCCACGTCCGTATTAGGAGTTATTACATCAAGTATAATATGAATATCAGTTGAGTAACCACTCGAACATAGTTTGTAAGGTTCACTAGGGGACAAGGGTAGTTGTAGGTTGTTATGCCATATTTGGGCAACCATTATATTTAAATACCCTTTCACTTTCATAATACAATTCATTCAAAGCATTAAGATCTAACATGTGGTATTAGAGCAGGTAGAAGGAAGAAAGAATTCTCCTTTGATCCTCCTCTAGCTTTGACATAGAGAAAGCCAAGGTGCACTCTGTTTGAGAAAAAATTCAAGTTTGAGATCAAAAGTTTCAAGGGTAAAATTACCCTGTATAAGATTGTGACCATGAAGGAAAATTCCACGACACATTCAAGAAGTTTTAGGGTGGAAAACCCCCTGCCAATGCGAAAAACCTGCAAGCTAACAACCAAGCCAATTGAGGCAAGAAAAGGAAGCTATTGAAAGCTCCATAAAAGATTACAAAGGAAGCTATTGAAAGCTCCATAAAAGTTTACAAAGGAAGCTATTGAAAAGCTCCTAAAAGGATTACAGAAAAAAAAGAAAGAAAGAGGAAAAGCAGCATTGCATAAAGAACTCTCTCTGAAGAGAAATCAAATCAAAGTGCAATTCAAATGCACTTCAGTATAAGTCATTCAAGTCCAAAGCAAGGAAACAGGGTTCACGGACCCGGTTGGCTGGGCACCCGCACCCGCACCGGGTGCGGGAACGGGTGCGGCTCGGTCGAACCCTATCCGCACACTATCTGACAGGGTTCGCCTGGGCGAACCCTGTCAGATGGGGTTCGGCTCAGCCGAACCCTGCAACCAGTTAGAGTTCGGCCAGCCGAACCCTGCCCTATTTGGGCATTAAAATGCTTAATTTAAATTTTTTTTTTAAATTTTTTTTAGTTATTAGGTGGGCCCAGCCCTTTAAAAAATTGGAAAAAAAATTAATTTTTAAAAAAGTTTATATTTTAAATTTTATAATTTTAAAGGTTTTTACTTTTTTAATTAAATTAACTTTATATTTTAAAGTTTTTTAATGTTTAGTATACCCTCTAAGGCCAACTTTGCTTCTATGACATGACTTGTACAGAAAAACAACCTAGCTACTTTCACAACAGTCCAAAGAAAGATATTACGCTGCTCTTGATTGTGGCACAAGGGAATTAAATTATTAATTGTATAATTTTTTATTTAAAAGTTTTAAGAAACCCCCCCCAAAAAAAATTAAAAAACCCTCAGTCTTGCTTTGTCTGTCCGAAGTTGTTTGTCTCTGTCGGAAGTTTGCTGTCTCTGTCCAAGAGTCTTTGCTTGTCCGAAGTCTTGCTCGTCTCTGTCCGAAGTTCTGCTTTGTCTGTCGTCTCAGTCTTGCTTATCTTTGTCGGAAGTCTGCCGTCTCAGTCTTGCTTGTCTCTGTCCGAAGTCTACTGTCTCAGTCTTGCTTGTCTCTGTCCGAAGTCTACCGTCTCAGTCTTGCTTTTCACTTGTGCAAATGCTTAAAATGAAGTAGAAACCCGTGGAGAAGGGTTTATATAGGAGAAGTGGACTCCAATTCACTTTACAATGAATTGGAGTCCACTTTATAAATTATAATTTAATATTTATTATAAAAAAGTTTAATGTATAAACTATAAAGTATAAACTTTTAAAAATTAAAATGTTTTAAGTTTTTAACTTTTAGTTTTAAGTTTTATTTTTTTATGTTCTTTTAAAGCCCGTATGGGCTGGGTGGGCCCACATAAACATTAAAAAACTTTAAAATATAAAGTTAATTTAATTAAAAAAGTAAAAACCTTTAAAATTTTAAAATTTAAAATATAAACTTTTTAAAAAATTAATTGTACATGCACTATTTGAAGAGGGCCTATATATTGTTATCTTTTTATGACTTTGACATCCTGTTGAATATCATATATGCTTTTATGATGCCAATGTGTATGATTTATTTATTTATTTTGTAATGTGTATGATTTATAATTTATTTTATTATTTTGGATAATATTAATATATATATATATATATATATATATATTAAAAATTAGCCGCACCCGCACCCGGCAAACCCTATTTTTGGTAGGGGCCGCACCCGCACCCGCACCCCACATTCCCGCCGCACCCGTACCCCTGCACCTGGTAACCTTGGTCCAAAGTAATTTGATAAAAGAACTCTAAAAAAAACAGAGCATCACATTTTCAAAGCAGCATTGTGAATGTTCCAATTGGAATGATTGATAAGTTGAAATCAAACAGCAGACTTACATGAGAAGGAGAATGCTCAAAAGCGTCCAAGTTTAGTAAAATTGTTGGCATCAAACAAGAAGAAGACAAAGCTTTAGGAAGGAAAGTCTAAGAAGACTAAAATGTCCACATCCAAACTACAAGAGCAAGCAGCTCGTGGGTATAAAATTAGTAAAGACACTTTCGGGATAAAAAATATATATTCTTAGCAAGAGACCCGTTTGGGGTGAAGGAGAAATTGATTCACCTGGCATTGATTCGCTCAAGAAAAATTCATTCGCTTGAGCAGAAGAAAAGGGAACTAGCTCAAAAGAAAGAAAAGAGCATTGAAATTAAGATGCTCGGAGCAACGCGTCAAGCTCTTGAACCTGCACCTGCGGTTCAAAATCTCTCACAGGTCCGATGTGAGCCATTTGGAAAAAGTGTGACAAGTTGAGCTTGCCCATCACCAAGGTAGAAAACTTGCGAGATGGAAAACAGTTGATGAATCGGTGCTGCCTCCCAAGGACGAGAAGAATGAAGAGTGAAACTAAGAGCGACATCAAATATCTGACATTGATTGCATAACATATAGCTAAATGAACAATGATATACCGAAAGAAAGGCAAAAAGAGAGAAGTTTGCATTTTAAAGATGCTTGCACCAATCAAAAGGAAGGCAAAAAAGGAACTAGAGACTTTTGTACCAAGGAAGGACGAGAAGGATAAGAACGTGCACCTGGGAGACGTAGGAAAAGAACACGCAATTGAGAGACGCAAAAAAGGAACACACACTTGACGAAAGAAAACGCTTGCCTGAGCACACGAATAATCACAGGGCAAGATATTCATTTGAGAAGAAAAGCATTGGTCTATGAACACTGAGCAGAAAGAAAGGCATCAAAGACGTCTTCTCTAAAAACGAATTGCTCAGAAAAAAAGCAACCTATTAGTCCGCAGAGGACAAGGAGATATTGTGCTACCAAAGGTTTCGAAAAGTTCAAAGTTTAACCAATGCGTTTTTCCAAAAGAAAGAAGTGTGCAAAATTAGACGCAAGAAAAAAAAGGGGCTTGTGGTTATTGTCATTAAGACAATCAAGAAGTTGAATACCACCTCATATCAATAGTGGGAAGAAAACAAAGGTACAAGGTTTTTTACAAAGGTTTCTAAAAATTCATTTTTTGATTAAATGGCATATTACAAAAAGAAAAATTATTCTTTTAAAAGATTTGAAAAGAAGAAATATTGTTTGGAGGAAAGAAAAGTTTTTCATCTCCATATTTCATACTTGGTGAATTATTTTGAGATTTGAAGCATTAATTTAAAATCGAGTATAAGCTTATATATAGTCATCGGAAAGAGTTTTTTGAGGATAATTTATTGAAAAGAAATTCAAATTTTGTAAAAGTTTACCATGGCTAGTGGAGCACCAAAGTCTTGTTGCCAGATTCCCAATTGTTGAGGGGAAACAATTATGCTGCCTGGAAGACCAAACTCATGACACAATGTAAGTTTGAAGAAGTATGGCAAGTAGTAGATGGAAGCACTTCTTGTCCTATTGCAGAAGGAGAAGATCAAACAAAGTTTGACAAGGCAGACAAAAAAGCAAGACTAATCATCATGTTCGGAGTAGCAGACCACAACCAAGGATGCATGGGAGAAGTTGAAAACAGTATTTGAAGCCAAGAATCAAAATCAGATTCTATTCCTCTAGAGCCAACTCCATTGTCTAAAGATGAAGAGTGGAGAAAAGCTAGAATCATTCATGAAGAGATTTTTAGAATTGCGAGCTTCATTGCAAGCATTGGGAACTCAGGTATCTGATGAAATGCTAGTTCCAATTATTTTGGGATCACTCCCATCTAAATACAATGCTTTTGTAACTACATTAAATATTACTGAACAAATACCAAGTTTTGAGAAGCTAGTGAACCTACTTCAAAAGGAAGAGGTATCACATTCAAGACAAAAAGAGGAACAAGTACCTCTTAAAAGGAAGTAGCCATTCAAAGGCATAAAGAGAAACAATTCTCATCACAAAAAAGAACATGCATTAGTTGCACATGCCCAACTCAATGATATTTGGTATATTGATTCTAGAGCAACTAGACACATGACAAGAAGAAAAGATTGGTTTCAAAATCTAAGGTATAAGACATGCAGGAAAAGTTTCTCTTGGGGATGACACATCCTATGAAATAAAGGGCACAAGTGATATAAAATTGCAACTTGGATTACGCAAATGTAGAATCACAAAAGTTCTATATGTTCTAGGACTCACAAAAAATCTACTCTCTGTCAATCAACTACTTGACCACAATTTAAAGGTCGAGTTTGATAAGCAACAAGGATCCAAGGTTTGCATCATTCATGATAAAACTAAAAATTATTGCATATGGAAAAGGAAAAGGAAAGATGTTTGAACTTAATACAATGCATCATGACAACTTAGCATTAGTTGTCAACTCCAAAGTATCACTTTGGCACCGACGATATGGTCACCTTATTGCATTACAAAACAAAAATATGGTTGAAGGCCTTTCTTCTCTATAGAATTCGACACATGTTTGTCCTTTTTGCTTAGCTAGGAAGCAACATAGAGCTCCTTTCAAAACCACAGAATATCAGGCCAATGCATCTCTTGATTTGATCCACACCATTCTATGCGGACCCATGGCTCCAAGTTACAATGGGACCAGGTACTTCTACAACAATTTATTGATGATCATACCCGAAAAATGTGGGTATATTTTTTGAAAAACAAAGATGAAGCTTTCTTCTACTTTTAGCAATTTAAGGCCTAGGTAGAGACTTCCATAGGAAGAAAGATCCATGTCCTCTGCTCAGATCAAGGGGGGGGGGGGGGGGAACTTACAAGCAATGAATTTTCAACATTCCCCTAATCAAGTTTGTGGATCTCTATCCACAGGAGAACTCCTTTCTCCTTAGCTCTGGTTGGTGATCTTCTAGAAGAACTGTTGTCCTACTGCTCTGGCTAATGGATCTCTATCCACTGAAGACACTTGTCCTCACTGCCCTGGCTAATGGATCTCTATCCACTGGAGACTGTCGTTCTCTATACACTGTCACCTTCAAATCTCTGTCTCAAATCTGCACTAAACACAGTCCTTCGGTTTAGCACAAATCTGCTCAATCTCTATCTTCTGACCTGCACTAAACACAGTCCTTCGGTCTAGCACAAATCTGTCCTCAATCTCTGTCTTCAAGCCTTAACACAAAGCTTGACTTAATCTCAAATCAACTCTTCTAGATCTGCCCCAAACCTTAACCCAAGGTTTGAACAAATCAATCAATCAACTCTGCTCACAAATCTACTCAAAGACTTGTCTCAAATCTGCCTTGTAAGCTTCCACAAAAGCTCACACTAATCTGTCCACAAGTCCTCTCTAGAACTTGTCCAATCTGCTCTCAAGTCTTCACTAAGACTTGCCTCAAATCTGCTCAACAAGTCCTCAATAGAACTTGTCTCAATTTGCTCAATAAGTCCTCACTAGAACTTATCCAATATTTGCTCTCAATTTGTATTGTAAGCTTCCACAAAAGCTCACACAAATCTGTCCACAAGTCTTCTCAAAGACTTGCCTCAAATCTGCTCAACAAGTCCACACTAGAACTTGTCCAATCTCATAGAAACATAAAGAGAATTGTTAGAGACTCAATATGCTTCTCACTCATCACAATGCTCAATTATTTTCAATCACTCTTTTAGAAACATACAAAGAATTGTTAGAGACTCAATATGCTTCACATTCACCTCAATACTCAATCACTTTCAATCACTCTTTTAGAAACATACAGAGAATTGTTAGAGACTCAATATGCTTCACATTCACCTCAATGCTCAATCACTTTCAATCACCTTCTCAACTCAATTCAGAATATAGAATAATTTGTTTCATAGAACTTGAGCTATCACTTCACACACTTGACTAGGCTCAACCAACTCTACTCAACCAATCACTCAATGAAATAATCCTTGCTCACAATCCTAGTCCAAACATATGAACACTCACTCAAATATGTTTCCAACAATGCTTATCAACCAATCTCACATAACAATGATACTCATGTTCTTTCCAAACCCTAGTTCAAGTTCTTCACTCAATTACTCACTTCAACAACAATGCTTATCAAACAATCTTCACATAACAATGATACTCATGTTCTTTGCAAACCCTAGTTCAAGTTCTTCACTCAATTACTCACTTCAACAACAATGCTTATAAAACAATCTTCACATAACAATGATACTCATGTTCTTTGCAAACCCTAGTTCAAGTTCTTCACTCAATTACTCACTTCAATAACAATGCTTATAAAACAAGGTGCATAGCATTCACTTCTCAATAGCTCAACAACTCAATAAGGAAATCTAATCAAGTCCTTTTCACTCCAAAATCGTTTTCCAGAAAAAACCAACCAATCAACTCAACCAAGGAAAAATGTGCCCATACCTTTTATTTGATGTAGAAGTAGACCACACAAATCTGCCACAATCATAAACACTTCTTTGCCAAGTACAAAGAGTTAGATGACAAGAATTATCACTCACACTTTTCACAATTTACCTTAATCACAAAGATAAATTAAATCTCAAATACACCTTATTGCTCCATCTCAATAATAATATTCAACATCATAAATTTCATCAAAATCCCCTATAAAAATATAACTCAACTTCTCCTTATAACTCCCTACTCAATATTGCATTTAATCTAAATAACTCTCTTTATAACTTAACGGAATAAATCAATTTCCATTTTCCTAAGGTAAAAACAATAATTACCCTAGCCAAATTAACCTTTCACCACTTAGGTGAAAATCAGAAATTACTTACACCTTATACCTCCAACAACCTTAGCATGTGCAATAATAAAAATCAAAATAAAACCTTTATTACCCGCTCCGCAATCGACGGGATTCGAACTTGCACCAAATGCTTTAGCAGTGCCTTGGCCGCGGCTTCCACGCCGTGTGAGCCACGCGCTCACCTTGCTGCTCTAAAGCGCAATGTGCGCTTTATCCTCTTCACTCTCCCCTAGAGCCTTTGGCTCTTCTTCCAACATGACGCCTGCTCCACACACACTTCGGAGGCACCTTTCGTTCGATTTCGCACGAGCTCTTTCTCACCGAATATCGCGGATATTTTTCGAATGCCAAACATAAGGTTTGGCTTAAGGTATAAATACCTTTGCCCTTGATTTCATGCATGTCGGCGGAGATGAATTCGTTGGGGGTTGGCGCTAATGTTTTGGCTTCAAATATTTAATTTATAATTTATTTAAATTCATTAGAATTTAAATATTATAAATTAATATTTAAATCTTTTGGCTTTATTAAGGATTAAAGCCTCCTTAGGTTTTAATAAAAACCTTTTACTTTGCCCATTATGGTTTTTAATAAAAACCTTTTATTTATGCTTTACATAATATTAAAAATAAATATTATGAAGCTCTTATGCCATCAACCTTTTGCATTGCTCCTTTTGACCTTTTGACATCAACGGTAGCTCATTCCTTGACATCAATGACAACTTCATGGACTCAAAATGTCCAACATTTGGTTGTACAGAATACATGCACATTCCAAAAGAGAAAAGACATAAATTGGATGAAAAATCTCAACAATGCATCTTACTAGGCTACAATGATGAATCAAAAGCTTACAGACTATTTGATCCAGCTTCAAAGAAAATATATATTAGTCGTGATGTTGTCTTTGATGAAGGAAAATCACCTTCATCACCATCACAAGAATCTTCATCTAACTCAGCTCCAGTAATGATTGAAAGTGATGAAGAAATTACAAATGAAGAAATTTTCAGTGATATCAATGATGAAGAGGATCTATCCACTCCACCACATCACATGAGGAGAATGCCTAAATGGTATACTAGTACAAGGAAAGCATATGGGATAGATGGAATTCCATATACCTCTTCTACAAGACCAAGAACATGAAGTATGACTCACAATGCACAAAATATGGCTCTAATGAGTACAGTTGAGCCATCTACAGTACATGAAGCCCTTCAGTCTACTGCTTGGAAAAATGCCATGCACACTGAATATCAAGCACTATTGAAAAACAAGACTTGGGATCTTGTTGATCTTCCACCAGAGAAAAAGGCTATTGGATGCAAATGGGTTTTCAAAGTCAAATATAAATCAGATGGCAGTATTGATAAATACAAAGCAAGACTTGTAGCAAAGGGATATGCACAAAAGGAAGGCATAGATTATGAAGAAACTTTTGCCCCTACAGCAAAAATAAAATCCATTAAAATTATCTTTGCTCTAGCTGCACAATTTGGATGGAAAATTTATCAAATGGACATGAAAAGTGCCTTGCTCAATGGAGACTTAAAATAAGTTTATATGACTCAACTAGAAGGATTCATCATACCTGGACAAGAAACAAAGGTATGCAAATTGGTCAAATCTCTTTATGGTCTCAAACAAGCTCCTCGGGCATGGTACATAAAGATAGATGAACATTTTGAAAAGCATGGTTTTAAAAGGAATCCATATGATCCAAGTCTGTATCACAAAGAGCAAGGGGGGGACATTGTATTCATCAATGTGTATGTAGATGATTTGGTCATCACAGGAAGTTTTGAAAGTATGATTCTAGTTGCAAAAGAAGACTTGAAGAAATATTTTGACATGACCGATCTTGGGTTATTACACTACTGCCTAGGATTGGAGGTAAAGTATAACCATCATCAATTTTTGTTTCACAAAGCAAATATGCTAAGAATCTTCTTAAGAAATATCACATTGAAGACATTTTGATTCCTCTTCTCCAGTAAATGAAACACTTTATTGAAAATTACTTGGGAGTCTCATCTATCCAACTTACACAAGACCGGATATCAGTTTTGCAATGAGTTATCTCTCATGTTTCATGCAGGAACCAAAGATGACACATTGGAAGGCAGTCAAGAGATTTCTAAGATATATATAGGGCACTATTGAGTATGGTTTAGAATTCAAGAGGAGTGATTAGTTCCACTTAACAGGTTATATAGATGCAGATTATGTAGGTTGCATTGATGACTGAAAATCCACCTCTGGCTATGTATTCTTTCTAGGGTCTACACCTATATCATGGGGAAGCAAGAAACAACAAACAGTTGCTCGATCTTCCACTGAAGCAGAATATCGTGCAGCAGGGGAGCTATTTGTGAAGCAATATGGCTGAAACATATGTTGACAAATATGGGAGTACCACAAGATAAACCTACAATCATGCATTGCGACAATCAAGGAGTACTAAAACTTGTTCATAATCCAGTTTTCCATGAAAGGACCAAGCACATAGACATGGAGTGCCACTTTATCCGTGAACATGTTCAACAACAGAACATCTAGCTTAATTTCTGTCCTACTCAAGAACAACGAGTGGACATCTTCACCAAACCACTAGGACGAGTCAAATTTGAAGAATTCCAAAGTTTCCTCTCCAAGACTATGATGTAATAAGGGGGGGAATGTTAGGAGTTATTACATCATGTATAATGTGAATATAAGTTGAGTAACCACTCAACACATGGTTTGTAAGGTTCACTAGGGGACAAGGGTAGTTGTAGGTTGTTATGCCATATTTGGGCAACCATTGTATTTAAATACCCTTTCACTTTCATAATACAATTCATTCAAAGCATTAAGATCTAACAGTCTGTCTGTTGGGTTTGATCAGATTGGCTGCCTACGTGCACTATGTACAAGACAAAATGCTCTGATGATTCACTGTTGTGTTGCAGCTTAAGCTAGCACCATGTCTGTGAGTTGGCTGCCTACAGTCTAATTACTAAGGACTTACATATTGTTAGTGACATCAGCTGGTTAAGGGTCAATAGGATATCAAGCAGGTAGAGTGATTTTTTAAATAGGATATCAAGCAGGTAGAGTGATTATTTAAATTTTCTATTGTTGGGAAGCACTTCAGGAAAAGATAGAATCTGAGGTGCGGTATCTGATTATCAAGCACTTCATATTTGCAATGGCATCAGTTGCTAAGTGGCTACCACTTATCAAGCAGGTAGACTTAGTTTGGTTATCAAGCACTTCTTGGGAAGCATGATCGCAAACCCTTTTCTCTGGGTGAAAGCTTAGATAGCTTAACATTGGTCGTAATTAGTTCACAGTGATATCTGAAGGCCAATGTCTATTTCTTCACTGCTAAGGGTCAAAGTACTATGTGCCTTTTTTTGATGTTTTTTCAAGCTTGACACATTGACTAAGTTCAAAATAATGGAGAGGGATTCACGTCAAAGAAATTCTGTGTTTTCTGTGGTATACATGGGTTACAACAGTACACCAATTCTCATACATGTTGGCAGAATGGAGTTTCTGAGAGAATGAAGCACACATTTCTCGGAATAGCTAGGTCGATTACCCATCATATCATCGGGAAATTCAATTCATGTATGTTCGGTGTCTGTCTCCCACTTCAGCACCGGATGGTATGACTCTTTATGATGCGAGTATGGATTCAGCAATGTATTAAACATGGTTAGAGAACACAGCAATGAAATAACCCTTGCATGCACTAGAACTCTGACATTCTCTTGGCTAAAATGAATTCTTGGTCCACTGCTCTAAAAGCCGACATATAAAAAAATTTAAAGAGATTGGAGCATGCTATCGGTAATAGACAATTTTTTCTGTGGTAGAAGGATGATCCACATTGATTATCAGATTCTCACCTTTTATGGAGAGGCATCTATTAACCTTCTTCATATGATAAGATAATTCTATTAAAGTCCACACATGACCAAAGTATGCCAATGGGGCTCGTTGAAACAGCTGTTACAATATATAGTAGTAACCAAAAATTTCTACAAAAATAAACTAATCTAGAGTAAAGAAACTAGGGGTAAAGTCGTAAACCACAATAAAATGGAAAATCTGTCTGGAGTTAAATTACAGTCCCAAGAGGTGGACCTAAAATGGGTAAATCCTGACATGCTAAAAGTAATTACAAAGAGTGAGGAGGTTAGTTTTAGTTTGTTGCTGATTACATTGTATGTCTACTTGATCATATTTGACACCTGTGCGAAGGTAGATTCTTCATCTTCTGCAACAGAACTTGCTTGAATGACATTGGTTGCGAGCCTTCACACACTGGCTAAGTTCAAAACCATGCTTGAGACTGAAATAAGTGATAGAAATGGGACTTTGAAATCAGATAATGATGAGGAAATGAATTCTTTATTTCTGATACAAATGGGATTTGACAAGAATTCACCAATTCTTATACACCTCAACAGAATGAAGTTTTTGAGAGAATATACGAGACATTTCTTAGAATGGCTAGGTCAACGATCCAGTGTAAGTGTTTGGGGGATGCAGTTGACCTCACATTCACATTCAAAATCTGTCTGTGACTGTAGCAAAAGATGGTATGGTTATTAATGATGATGCATGGTATATGGACATCAGCTGCGTGTTCAATATGTTTAGGGAACATAGCAAGGAAACAACCCTGGGCACACTCAAACTTCTACATTCCCATGTCTACAATGCATTCTTGGACCATTGCTCTAAAAGCTGTAATAGGTGGGCACATGCCAATAAATTTACGGATTGGAGCATGCTTTAGGTAATAGATGATTTCTTTTGTGGTGGAAGCATGATTCATATTTATCCTAATCATCTGCTTTTATAGAAAGGCATCTATTAATTCTCTTCATAAGTTTAATTTTGGCTTGTCCCTGATTACATGGTATGCCTTCTAGATCAAAATCAAAAGTATGCGTGGGTTGATTCTTGATCTTCCATGACACTGCTTGGCTGAAGGACATTGGTTGGGAGCCTTATGACCTCCCACATCACTGATCAGAGGTACATAGAGCACAGAGCTCAGTTCAAACCTTCCATCAATTGCATTTTGCAATTTTTTGAGTGTGTGTCATTACAGATTGTTTACATTATTTGCAGACAATCATGTGTTGAGATGACTCAAAATAGTGGATTTCCTCTGCTTTTCTATTTCTAGTTGGCAAAATATTAGTGTGTGGGGTAATCGTCTAGACAATGTGGTCAGAGCGAAACTAAAAACTCATGTCAAGTTCTTTGGGGGTTTATGAATGCTTTGGATTGTCATGACTATTCTGTCCATTCTCCTCACATACATATTGCATTTCTGGTTTTTTTGAAGGGACAATTTATCAAACACAAACTTATTCACAATAATATAAAAATGGGATAGCATGAGTACTGTTTGAACATCAGTCACCTCTTTCACTATTAATCTGTTAATTTCTTAAACGTTTAAACTGTCATTGCCTTTCAATTGAATATATGCATTAACAAATTCAGATCAAGTATAAATTTGTTTTGTTGCATCTGTAGCACTTGACCCTAACTGTCATGTATAGGCTTGTAATTTTGATCTAGGCATGTGACCTTTTTGCAGCATGGATGTATGCTAAAAAATGCCCGAAAACCTATTTTTTTGATCCTAACTCCACTGTTAGGGGCATAACCTTTTCGGGACTTTGTTTTGGTCCATTCAAGAAGTGTTGGAAAGATTAGAGAGAGCTACAATTTTTACAGGCAGACAAAGTTGCCAACATGTTTGTAGAAAAAAATGCTCCGGAGGCCCTGAAAAATGCAAAACAAATTACTTACTATAAATAGTAATCTTCAATTTTTTAGATTTCTGTAACCAAAATGCATCTCTAACTATGTAGACACATCATTAAAAGACAAAATACAAAAGGACAAGTCACATGTATGTAATTTTCATCTAATATGCACTTTGTAACTCATGGAAGGTGAATCACCACATTTCCATATGGGTGACCTTCTAACTCGAAAGGTGAACCACCACATTTCCATATGGGTGACCTTCCATATTCAATACGGTGGATTTCAACATATGTATGATTTCTGGTTTCTTTGATATTCATGTATCATTTAAATCATGATTTGTTGAACAATATAATCTTATCCCTTGGTATCTTGCAAGTTTATTGTGTCCCTTACATGCTGAACATTGCTTGATGTAAAACAGTAGAATAATGGAGAATTTATCCAGAGATAATAAGAGTCATTCCTAGAAGGTATGCGGTTATGTGGTTATGTAAAGATCTGCGTATATCTGTTACAATGTCCTCTTGCTAGATTGGATTCTTAAATCAAATGCACTATGGGAGATAAGATACAAAAGTGGAACTTGGGAGCTTAACCAGAAAGAAAATATGTGGGATATTTTACAAATTTTCCTTGATTTGTGATTTTCCCATTTTGAAAATGCATGTAGATTATTTATTTTTATTGTAATAGAGAACAGAATGCATGTAGATTATTTATTTTTATAGGAATAGAGAACATAATGCATGCTTCAGATATTTGGTTTTTTAACTATTTAAAAGAAGTGTACTAACATGATCTTGAAGAAGTTGTGATGATTTTGAGTTGTTTCTCTCTTATTTTTATTCCTACTATTTTTCTCCTCTCTATTTATTTTTCTTTAATGCTGTTTCTTGTTACAGGATCTTGCATGGCTGTGGGATGAAGCTAGATATTGGAAGAAAGAAAACAAATTAATGGATGGAACCATAAGCACTAATGTGCAAGGTAAACAAACTATTTTATGAGCCTACTGTCAAGAATTTTGAGTTTAGAAATTTTTATGAACTTTTAAAATTCAATGATGACAAATAAGATTTTTATTGACTGCAGATAATAAAATAGTAGTAGTGACTAAATTACCAACACAGTAAGGGACTTTGTTACCATTAAGTCGTTGAAAAAACAGTCTGAAAAATTATCTTTTGAACGTTTAAAATTTATCATCATGACCTTATGTTGTTTGAATGTTGTGGATTCAGAGTTTTAGTTTGCTTAAACCTTTTAAAGTACTTTGAAGACGATGTCTTTATAGTGATCATCTTGGTTATGGAAGAAAAAGTTTCAAAATTAATCTCTTCTGAGAAATATCTCTCGTGCTCTTTTTTGTTTTATGTCTTTGATGTGTCATTAGCCTTGTACTTAGTTCTTAAAACCTTGCTTATGTCCAATTGTTTCTTTATCCTGAGGTAATTCTGTCAGTGGCCAGGTGTCAATTTTTCCTGAATGAGGCATATATATTCTCTAAAGCATTTTCCCAATTGTTTCTCTGTATGCTTCAGCAAAGGAAATAAGCTTTTGTGAATTAAAAATGGCACTCATCAAAGCAATATTTGCCTGTAAAAAATGACAATAACATTCTTATTTGTTATTTTACTAATTAAAGGCAAATTTTGTTCAAACCATGCATGTAAAGTGTATTTTTATTGTTATTTCTTTAAAACAAATGCCAGTCTTTAATTTTTGGAGTATATGCCTGATTTTATCCAAAATGCTTTCATTAGTACCATCCTTATCTGCAAAAAAATACCTTTGATTACTCTTAATTGCAGTCTCTTACATCGTTTAACAACAGCTCCAATCTGAGACACAAATTCTTTGAATTTTTGCTCTCCTTTGATCTTATTCTGAATTGAAAGCTCTCTCGACCTATGTTTGAGTCTTTAAAAAACTCAGATGTTTACAATGGATCTTTTACCACTTTCCTGAGTTTTAGTTTTGAAGACAACAGCAAAATCACCATGTCCAAATTTGATGAAAGTAAAAAAGAGAAATAGAGATAACAGCTGCACAAAATTTTTAGGAAAGGAACTTGCTTTGACCAAATTTACATGGAGATAAAGAGCCCAATCACAGGGCTTTAAATTTATCTTTTTAATCTTATTGCGACAGAAGTTGACTGAAATTATTAGCAAATTTTTCTATTTTGTGTTAGGATATTGAAATATTCATGTATGGTTAGTGCAAAATTGTTCCTCTTCATACTCTTTGGTTTATGTTAGTTTGATGGTCTTAAATCTCTAGAATTCTCGTGTGAATCTTCACGTTGTCATCTCAGTGTTGATGTATGTCAGAGATCAACATCTATGTGGAATCAGTATTTCAAAGTGTCTTAAACATCAGCACCTGTGGAGTCAGCATCTTCAACATCTTAGTGCCAGTTGTGAAGGGCTTTGACATGCTTCGAACATTGTTGATCTAAACTGACATTATAATTGGTTAGAGCTGTTGGATTTTAGAAGAATTTCCAACAACTTTCCGAAGCATAGCATTAACCACAATGATATCCAAAATTGTAAAAGAGCAAAATAAAAATCATATAGATGAAATAAATAGGAGAAATAATCAAAATAAGAAGAGGGGTGGATGCCTATAGGCACCCCCATGCTATCATATCACATAAAATTGATATAATGGATCAATCATTGGAGGATATTTATAGTGATACCTAATCCCCAATTTATTACAAACCTTAAGCCAATATAACCTAGCTTAAAGGTTAAATTACAATATATTAAATATATTAAACCCTTAATTGAGGTTAACCATACAAGTGGTTTAATCGATATTGCTAAGGGTGAATACATCAATACTACCTGTACACTTACATTGCACATGTCCAAGGGCTTACATCAAGAGCCCCCATAGGCTCAACATTGTTATCCTTGGCCAATAAGGTTGGATTACTTTTGTTCCAACACCCTTCCCCCTTACAATCTGAGCTGAGGGTCCGAGGAGGGAAGACGTTAGAGATGGTAAATTCTCCCCCTCCCCCCCAAATAATGAATGCTCGAATGGGCCAATGAATCTTCATCATTAATCCTACTATCTTCTCTTGTCAAAGGTACATGAACTGGATCAACCCTTCCTCGAACTTGAAGTCAGGACTCCACCTTCTGGATTAAAGATGTTGAGCTTCTGTGAGAAGATCTTCAACATGCAATATGGTGACTACAATCTGTCCTCCAATCTCAAAAGAAAACAATTGAATCATCAAGCAACAAAGACAGGTTTCCGAATGGTCAGCCCCCATCCTTTGAAAGGGATCTTTAGGAACATGAATTCAAAACCTACTCCTTTTACAGCCACAAATTCTTCTATATCATTGTAACAACTCCTTGAACTGATGTCACCAATGCGTAGAGATCGAAAAATCCTGCGATCTGGAAAAAAGACGTGCCCAAAATGCTTCCATAAACAAAAGTTATGGCCTCCAAAAGGTTGGGCATATTATCAATTAGAAAAATTAAACTTCAAACCTCAAAAGTTAAATGAGCCAATCATGGCCTGCCATGTTCACATGATATAGGTGCCAACTGTTAGCTATGTCACTGAAACCTGTCTGGCTAGATGCTACCACCTGTGCTAAGTTTGTGAATAGTGAATGACACTTTTCAAGTTTTCATTGGTTTTCACTATTTGTGTGTATATATAATTTTTTTTTATTACACATTAATGCTACATCAGTTGGCGGATTGAATGGGAGTAAGTTTGAAAAGAACAGGGTTCATACCAGTGACCTCGTGTTCGAAGTGCTTTAGCTCATTAGCCTAGCCAAGTGCCCCCATGGTGCCTTTAAAACATAAATGACATTTCCTTTACTTGAGGTACTTTGTTGGAAATGGTGCACTCACAGAAAAGAAAAAAAATCCTTTTCTTGCTTACCCAAAAGAAGTTGTGATTCAAACTTTGAACTTGTAGATTGAAAAGACAACGTCTTCACGCTGGCCACTACACCCAACGTCATTTTGGCAATGAAATTGCCTCGAGAATATAATTGCTTATGGCATTTGAATAGGCCAAAAAATCAAAATGGTTTTCATCGATTGTGAGATGTGAACTTGTGATTCTAGGTGAAAGAGACACCAATGCCTTTATGTTGGCCACTATACCCTACTGCTAGGTTGAGATAAAAAATCACTGTCCTCTTATTGAGCAGTACATCTGAAGCATTCAAGATTAAAGAAATGTTGTTGCTAGTTAGAATTGGAATCACAGCCTCTTGAAAGGAAGACGACACCAACATTTTCATGTTGGCCGCTATGCCCAACTAACGGTTGAGGCTTGGATTTCCATGACTGTATTATGGCATAACCGTTTGTTTTTTTTTTATGTTTTTTATAATTTTGTCACCAATGGGGTTTGAATTTCCAATGTCCTAGAGAGGAAGGTACCAACGCTTGTTGCGCTAACCACTATGCCCACAAACTGGGATGAGATGAAGTTGCGAATGCAGTTATAAATGTCTTGCATGTTAGGTAGAAAGAAAAGTTGTCGCTAGTAAGAATTGAACTCGTGCCCTTTTGAGAGAGAATACACCAACACCTTCACGTTGACCATTATGCCCACAAGTTGACTTGGGTAGGAAATGCGATTGTGTTTCTAATCAAGACATTGAGAGTATTGTTGGCTGGTGAGAATGGAACCCGTGTTTTATTTGTTTAGAACAACTGTTCTGAAAAGCTTTACGTTGGTCAAAGGAGCAAGGAAGATGGATAGTAAAGATTTGCCTAGGCCTTAACCAAGGCATTATCTGTCACCTAACCCTTGAAAAAAGGAAAAACACAAACAATATTCAATGGTGAGAGATTCGACCTTGTGACCTGCTTATAGTCTATGCTTCCAAGAAGAATAACTCGCCAACATGCCAAAGCATCATGTCTAGTTGGAAAAGCGATTTTTTTTTTTGTTGATCTTCTTTGACTTATTCTTTGAAATGACCTGTGTGCGAACTTTGGCCCTTGTCTTTTTGTCTTTTCTTTTAATAAATAAGTTTGGTGCGCAGAAAAGAATGGCACTGAAATTTAGAATTTTAAATTCAGATTTCTTTGAATTTTTCCCTCCAAAAAGGAAAGGATTTTCTTTTTTTCTTTTTTTGAATCGTCATAAAGAGGAATTCTTCTACACAATTGAATGATGCTGTTGGAAGGATTTTTTTTTCTCCGTGATTGAATGTTGTTGCTTCAAATTGGCTTTGATACCATGTTGGATCTTAGAACAATTTCCAAGAACATTTTGAAGCATAGCATTCACCACAATCATATCCAAAAGAGTAAAAGAGCAAAATAAGAGAGCATATAGATGAAAGAAATAGGAGAGAGAACTGAAATAAGAATAAGGGGTGGATGCCCATAGGTACCCCCACGATATCATATGACATAAAATTGATACAATGGATCAGTCAGTGAGGGATATTTATAGTGATGTCTAATTTCCAATTTATTACAAATCTCAAGCCGACATAACCTAGCTTAAGGTTAAATTACAATATATCAAATATATCAAACCCTTAATTGAGGTAAACCATACAAGTGGTTTAACTGATATTACTAAGGGGGAATATATCAATACTGCCCATACGGTTACATAGAGAATGCCTATAGGCTTACATAAAGGATGCTCATAGGCTTACATCAAGAGCACCTATAGACTCAACATTGTCAGCCTTGGCCAATAAGGCCATGTTACTTCTATTCCGACAAGGGCACCTTCCATTTTATAACTCCCAAATCCACTATGTTGATTTTTTTGCTATTATAATTTGTTACTGATTTATCTCGAATTTGGGAAAAATGCCTATGGGCTTATCTTTAGGTTCACTTGCCATTCTTAGGAGTGATAATTTTGTAGGTGGTTTGTTAAACTGTTTTTATAATATTGTTGGGACAATAGCCATGCTGAATAGACCATCATCACATTTTCCAACAGCAAATCCACTTACCTCTATTGAAATATTTGAATTACAATATTTTCCTAGGACTAGAACATCTTATTCGTTGAATAATTCTTTGAGATAGCCACATCTGGTAGTTTTGGGATACACGCCATTAATGGTTAAACAATTAGTGTAACTTGTGCGTGTTTTATAATGACATAATTTTTGTAATGGTGACCCCATGGTTCCTTTTCTTCTTTATTACTCAACTTTTCCTCTGTTTGCTTCTCTTTTTGTAGTAGGTTCTTTTTTTCTGATCTTCCTCTCCTTGGCTTCTCTCCTTGTCATAATTTTACAAAGGGCATGTAGTAGTTTGTGTTCTTGAACTACAATGCTTTCATATACATTTTCAGGATTTCTCCTTTAAATGTCACTATTTGAGTGTATCATCAATGCCTCAGTTCTTTATAGGTCTGAGGTTTGGGACCTATTGTTGGGCATCCGACATGCTACAAGCGTACAATTCTTCAACGCATTGTATAAGCTGATTTTGCATCCCACTCACTTCATCCTTGGAACATTTTTTGATTGACTTTCTATCTGAATTGTCTATGGTGCTTGAGAGATCGTGCTTGAGATAGATAGAGATAACCCATTCCTAGCCCTTAGTTCTATAGTGAGAGTTGCCTCTTTGAATCTCCTTGGTTGGAGGAAAGGTTGATTCTTAGATACTACCTTCTCCAATCTATTGGGATTTTCATGGACCATGTGGATATAGCCTTCTCATGTTCTTGGACCCAATAAGATCGTGTATGTCAAGCGCTTTATGTAGATTTTTGATGGCATAATCTCTTTCCTCGATTATTTCAAGTGTTGCTAGTCTGAGGGCTTTAAGATTGCCCTTTGTCAAATGATGTTATGTAGCTTAAGATCAAAGCCGACCTCACATTCACGAGGACAATAGGATTTGTCACCCTTGGTTGGTATGGGAGTTAGAGTCCGAAATAAAATTTATCCCAGGTTCCTCCTGTATTATGAGATCAAAGGGATGTTTGACTGCTGATATAGAGATTCAAAAAGCGTGCTTTCTACTTCTTTTTATATCTTGACTGAGCCTATATACGTTGGGGAAGCGTTTATCCTCGAATGACGGGCCTTCAAGGGGCTCTTGTGGAGTCTAAGGAGCACTTTATCATAGGTTCCTCCTGTATTATGAGATAAAAGGGAGGTTTTACTGCTTATATAGATATTCAAGGAGCTTGCTTTCTACTTCCTTTTGATATCTTGACTAGATCTGTTAGGCTGTGTACCTCGGCGAAGTGTTTATCCTCAAATGACAGGCCTTGAAAGGTCTCGCATGGCCTCTACCAATGATCAAGCTGATAACATTCTTTCACCCATTTTTGATAGCAGGCAATGCTAAGTGCCTATTGAACGCTATGGTTGCATCCACTTCCTTAGATGGGGTTAGACATGTAAGAAATTTGCGGTATGTGGGGGTACTCTAAATCAGAGATCAACACAGCATAGCAAGTCTCTAATTTGCACAAACCCCACCCAAAAAACACTTAATCAATCTTCAAATCTATACATACTACTTCAATACAATGCACTATACTTATATACACGCAATAGAATGTCTCTTGGTTGGCTCAAGAGTCTCTTGCTGCTTCACATTTTCTCCAAATCCATGTGAGGTATTTTTTTAATTTAATCTTCTCTTAATTTTCACTTGCAACTCCAATTTCGTCCTGTTCTAATTTTTGGACCTAGTCTTGTCTTGTTCTGATTCTGATTTTTGTCTCATTCAGAATTTCCAACATTCTCCCCCTTGAGACTAAATGGGGAAATTTTCATTCTATCGCTGAGTGAAATAAACTGAATTTGTGCTACTGCCTTTGAAAAATTGTCTGTATACTGATCTTCTAAATTGCAGTGTTTCAATTCAACTTGCTTTTTTCTAAACTAAGTCTCGAATAAAATGTTTCCTCAATCAATGTGCTTTGATCTTGTATGAAAAACAGGAGTTTTAGTCATTTGAACTGCATTTATATTGTCACAAAAAATGGTAGTTGGTCTTTCTTGGTTTTCACGCAACCTTTCTAGTATCTGCCTCAAACATACTGCTTATGTGCTTGCTGATGTAGCTGCCATATACTCTGCCTTTGCTGTTGAGAGTGCAATCGTTGCTTGTTTCTTGACCGGGCACAGGGGATCACACCCCTTTGACCCCTGACAAAGGCAGTGATAGGCGTCGCTTGTCATGTTGATGCAGTCGATTGCAGGAAGTAGAGTGAGCAATTGGTAAACAATGTGTTGTTGGAATCAATTTGAAGTGAAGCTAGAAGTAGAAGATTTGTGGAACAGGAGAAAGCAAGAGTGTGACAAGTGATTCTAGTATAGTGTTTAGTGCTTCTATCCTCGTTGTTCATTTCATGTGTTGTCAAGGACGCTGAAAAGCCTAGAGGGGATAGATGTAGGTAGGCAAATTGACATGTCTACATAATTAATGAATGAAGTTTTGTCATTTTGTAGTTTGTATGCTAAGTGTTTGACAAAATGATTATCAGACATTATTAGTGTGCATGTAATTTGGATGTCAGGTAATTAGAATGTCAGGTAATTTGGATGTAATGCAATTATGATGTATTGTATATGATGTGTCATGTAAAAGTAGTTAGAGGTAGGTATGAGGAAGTTGGCAACTATCCCCCCTCCCCACGAGTAGTATAAATAGACCCCTTCATTTTTTGAAAGCATCCATTCGTCCATTTTTTGAAAGCATCTATTCATCCATCTATTTGAAAGTATGTGATTCATATATGGTTCGTCGGATTATGGTGTATTGCAAATAGTTGTTGTTTGGGATACATTCTATGTGTGCAGTATATCCATTTGTATTTATAAGTATTCCTATTGTATATTTTGTTTATCTAAGTGGTAATGGAATTGTATTGCAATGCATTGTATTCCATTTTACAACCTTAACACACTTCACTTCTTGCTTCTATACAAGGCCGTCAATGGACCATTTCGTTAGCATTCAACAAATAGAAGCTTTGGAAATTCAGATGACCATACCTTTGGTGCCATAACCAGCTATTGTCCTCAATGGCTGTATGAGATATATTACTCTTTTCTCCTCCAAGCTTCAAAGGACACTTTTTTTTCTTTGTCGTAGGTACAATAGCCACTCCTTGGTTCCCATTTGCTTTGTCATAGATGATGCACTCCTCAAGCACCGCTTTGTTGTTTTTTCCTGCAAGGTGTCCCACACTCATCAAATTGTGCTTCAAGCCTGGTGTGAAATAAGTATATTGGATATTTTTCTTTCCATCTTTTGTGCTAATTTGTAAGGTCCTTTTTTTTAACCTCCAATGCATTGTTTTCTCCAAATTTCACCTTTCTCGTGTGAGTCATCCAACTCCACAAACAACTCCTTACTACCTGTCATGTGATTTGAAAAAACAAAATCTAAGTATCAGGAATATTTAGTTGAAAGTTCTACTGCATTACATGACAAGAACATTTTTTTTAAACTCTCACCTTCTTTTTGTGAGTTTTTTTTTTAAATCCTCCATTGGATGCCTTTATTTTACATTCTTTTTTATAGTGGCCATACCTTCTGCAATAATGACATTGACCATCCCTCTTATCCACAGAGCTGTGTCTACCTCTTCCACTATAGCCTCCTCTTCTACCATGGCCTCTTCTTCGTGTATAATGCTAGCTTTGCCACTCTCCTCTTTGTCCTTTGGGAATTAGAGCTTGAGCTAGTCTCATTATTGTTTTACACTCTAGCCTTGGAAACAAAAGATTGCTTCAGGTTTTCTTCTTCACTATTCTTAATTCTTTCTTCATTGGACATTAAGTTATCCCACCAGTTCATCAAACTCCAGCTTCTTCAAATCTTTGCTCTCTTCAATAATCATCGAACAATTGTTCCAATTTGGTTAGTGTTCTTAGCACATTTTTGACAACATCTCCTTGTGTTGGTCTTCACCATAGATACCCATTTTATACATAATGTTATGCAACTTTACACATAATGTCCCACATTCTCATTGTCCTTCATTCTCAGATTTTCATATCCTGTCTTCAATATTTGTAATTTAACTAATTTCACTTGAGCAGCCCCTGGATAGGCTGTCTTCAAAGTGTCCAATCTCCTTTGGCAGTTTTGATTTTCAATTCTTGGAAAAATGCTTGCATCAAGAGATTCTTGTATGTGATACAAAGCCAAGGAATCTGTTATTTGTTTTTCCTCTGTATGTGGCTGATAAAATACACCAATTTGCTGGTTCAGTGTATCCATGTTCCATAACACTCCACACTTCCTTGGCAATGAGCAAAGTCCTTATCTTTATGCACCAATATGTATCATCTTCAATAATCAGTAGCAAAATTTCTTTGCACTTCCCTGTAATATACATTCAGTAAAACATTCATCTAACCACTGGGCCAAGGAACAAACAAATGCTTCCAAATTCCTAATGAACACAGGAAACATTCACCATGTTTGAGGAAACTCAAAGGTGTCATGAATAAGACACAAAAGATTGGAAAAGTACAGTGCTTGGGCCCTCTCACAATCCCAGTGAGATTTATAAGACGCACATAAAAGAGCAAGCGGCCATTTGAAGAAGCACAAAATATCCTTGAGGTTTCTTTCTAAGGAAGACAAGTTGACTAATATTTGTTATATGTAGTTATACCCTTTGAAGGATAATAAACTCTCCATACTCTGCCAGAGAATAGCATCAACCATTATCGGTGTTGGTTTGAGCATTGCACCTATGTACAGCCACAAGACCAGAATGCGAGATGACATGACTTGAAGGATTTTCTATCAATAGCCACTAGCCCTTATATAACCATTTATCTATGGGAGGCATCCCTAGTACAGCCATAATCTGAGAACCATGGACATTAGAAGGGATATGTACCAGCCTTATGTACTCTCTCTGGACTTTAACTCAATATGAAATATTAGCAAATACTACATATTACATTGATGTGTGTTTTGTCACTTTCATGTGTAGTTTAAGGTTGTATTGCTTAAAGTATTAATTTTGGATTTTTATAATGTTAATTAATTGTGATATGCATGTAAAATAACATTTTTCTAACGAAAATTTGCATTTTCTTCTGTTTTTTTTTTGGCTGAGTTTTTGCTGAGCTTTTCTGATATTCTTTTGCTGAGTCTGAGTCCAAGTCAAAACTTGGCCTTGCTGAGTCTGCGCTGAGTCCAAGTTTCTCTACTATGGGACTCCCTTGCATTGTCAAATGCACTCTCTTGCACTTGTGTCTTTGTTTGAATCTCATCTACAGTCACTCATCAACCACCTCTGTTGTGTCTTGTGACCTTTGTAATGAACAGTCTCATCACGTGTTACTTCATCACGGACACCTTTGTCGCATCCACTTAGATGAGTTCAAATCTGAGTTGTGTGAAAGAGATTGTGCAGAAAATTCCTTCTTCACATGTTTCATCAAGAACACCTTGGTCTCATACAATTGTCCCTCTAGATTTTATATAGACAAACAGTTCAAATCCTTCCTTGCAACCAAATATGCGTCTGTCCAACTAGAGAAAACAATCAAACCATTTTCCTTCAAGTCCAACTTTCTTAACTGAGTTGATATAGTATCCAGGTCAATCTCCAATCTTCGTATTTGGCCTAGATCAAGATCACAAGGATGGTATTTTCTGCACAATCTGTCTGATTGCCTTACTGATCTTGAATCTTGTTTATGTTGCTTATGACTTCTATGTGCTGGTTCATTATGTTCCTCAAGTATTCTGTCCATGTTCAAGGACATATACTGCTCTTTCTTGTTTGCTGCATTGTCAGGCTCACCAATGTAAACCTTATTTAGGATGTTTGTTTTAACAGCAAAGAGTAACACAGATTACCAGAACTGAATCCATACTGCCACTGAAAGAGAACAAAGAAGACAAGATATGGAAGTATATAAGGTGATGATAATCCAAAAAACATAAGAATTCATATATACATTACAATCCATGCTGTGAAGGGTTGTTTGAGTTCACCCCTTTTATGACAATTCTTTAGAGCAATTAGTAATCTACTAATCAGCTGTATTATCTTGTAATTACTTTCTACCATACATGCTACAAAATATGAAAATATCCTCTATCCTCCCCCATTTCCTGATGTCCTCTTTTTCAGCATCACTGTTGATTGTCAATAGAGAATTCTAATAGCTTGCTTTTGGTATACAACTAAAATCATGAGAGAGAGAACTACTCAATTTGGCAGAAATATCTAAATGTCTTGTGTATTCTTGGATTAAAATTCTCTCATAGTTTTTTGTTCTTTATGTGTGACAGGAAAAGAATCATCTACAGTTGCAAGGCTCCAAAATAATCTTACATCAGAAGTGTATGTCAAGGTTTTGAAGCTCTTGAACCCTTAATGTTATAAGGTCTTTCATACATTTTTATTTCTTGCTTATGAAATATGTCCACTGGAAAGTAAAGTTTGTAATGTATACTTAACATGCATGTGCTCTCACACATTTGAGCAAACTTATCACATCTGATGAGTGCAGCTAGCTAGTTTCTTTCATTTTCAGATTAGCATCACCGACTAGAAACTTTGCAGGTCAGAATGCATGAACGTATCTGGTGGTATTAGTCCACAATTGGGAAGTTTTGAGAGCAGTCCTATGACATGTGATGATAAATCTTTGGAAGAATTGGACAGAATTCTTGGGATTGTTCATGGTGCTCCCTTCACTGAAAAAAGAAGTGAGATTGATGCCTTAGTTTGTAACAGTGTAGATAAGTCATTTATTTTATGAATCCAGTTGCTTTTTGTATAGTGAAATGATCTAATCATCCATTCTAGAGTTCAGGTACATTTCAAGCTCATCTTTCACCTGTAACTGGAGTTGATCAAGTAGAAACAGTGATGGAAACTCTATTGCGAAACCGCAAAATTGTTGGTGCTACTCACAATATAATGGCTTATCGAATTGCTATTTCAGAAAAGGGCATGGTATGTTCCTTTTCTGTTAACCTTATTGTTAGTCTATTCATGAAAGGAATGCAAACAACATTATTGGAAAGAAGAAAAAATGGTAGATACTTATGAATAAAAATAGAATTAACCAGTTATATTTTGATCTGTATTTGTATATTTCTAATTCACTTCATTTAAACTTTAAAGTATATTTTCTTTGACATAAATAGCTTCTTTTTGTGAGATTTTAGCTTTCGTTTTATACAGACCAAGGGAAGGAATGTGAAGGTTTTAGTGAGGATATTTGCTATTACCAGATAATAGACAACAAAATATTAGTTAACAGTAGAATTCATAAATCAACAGTACTGTAAACATAGAAACACAGATGAAGGGCATTGGACAAAAACTGTCTAAAATATTGATGATTTTATCCTAGGCAAAAGTTTGGAAAAACCATTAGATTTTTCTTGTTATATTTTGTGTGATTTTTCTTGTTATATTTTGTGTTATTCCAAATTCCAATTATTTTTCCACAAAAAGTGGATCAATGTAATTTTTAGAGGTTTATATTATATAGCCAACACGAGAGAACCTTGCATATTGGATAGAAGAATCATTTTCTTTTCCTTCTATTTTGCGAGATATTATCTATTGTTTAAACTTTTATAAATGTTATCAAGGAAGAGGTGCAATCACTTCCATGGGATGGCCCTTTCCACCATTGATCCAAAATCAACCATTGATCCAAAATCAATGCTATTGTTTAAACTTTTATAAATGTTATCAAGGAAGAGGTGCAATCACTTCCATGGGATGGCCCTGCCAAGTCTTCCTTCCATGATCATGCCAATTTTTTTGGGAGGGTTTTAGTTTTATATTGGTAGACTTTTCTTCTCTTCTTGTCTTTCTCAACATCATAACTTGGTATTGGAACTCAATGGTAAGGCACCTGCCCCACATGCTGCTTTGTGGCTAAATGAGACATACAAAGTAATACTCTCGTATGAGCTATGATATTATATTGTCAATGCATTCTTCCCTTTCTATGACTTTTAATGTCTTTCTCTTGATTGATGAATTTCTCACTAATAATTGTTTAGACTCTTTGTATAATAGTCAAGTTTCTTTACCTGACATTGTGCGTCTTCTCTTGCTTATGGAGAAATGAGGAAGCAGGCAGAGGACATGATTTTTTAATTTTTTTAAATAAATTTTAAATTATTGACAATTATGGATTTGTCTTCCACATATATTCGGCTGAAATCTACTTACAGGCATATTTCTCTTTGCTGTTGAGTTTCCCATTGACAATTTTTTTTGCCAATTCATATGATGGTTGAGTTTACCTGACAGGTTGTGTCTTCTCTTTTTCATGGAGAAATGAGGAACTGGGCAGAGGGCAATATATTGTTTTAATTATTGGGTTATTATGGAATTGTTTTCAACATATATTCTGCTGAAATCAACGTAATTTGCTAATTCTGAATATTCTATGCTTCTCCAATATTAATTTAAAGCTTTTATTTACAAAAATGATATCAATCTGGTATAAGGTCCATGTTCATAAGGATATTCTTGTTCTTGGGAATTGTGATATTCACACAATGACACTGAGAGGGGGGGGGTGAATCAGTGTAACTATTAATATTCAAATCTACAGCATTTAAAAATGAAGCAAAGAGAACTTGAAAACCAGAAAAGCAAATTGAACAAGAGAGCACACCACAACACTCAATATACCGAGGTTCACCAATTTGGCTACTCCTCAAAAATGACTGCTTGGACTCCAATCCAAATCCAGTCTTTGCAAAATACCAATTTTACAAACACTTTACCAGCATCTACCTGGAAGGAGCACCAACCCCTTAATTTTCTGCTGCAACAGATAGGAGCACCAACCCCTAGTACCAAGCACCAACTTGGACTGCAATTTTGAGCAATTTAAAATGACATAAAAATGTCTTCACTGTTTATACAACCCTGACTGGTCTGCAATTAAACACACTCTGCACACACTCACGGCTCTGCTTATTTCTCTCTTGGCTTTCTTCTAACCCTCTTTTCTCTGTAATTTCACTCTTACAGCAGCAACTTAATTCTCTGCATGACTGTCCTTTTATAACCCCTTTTTCTCATCGAGACTCTTCGTCTTCTATCACTTTTCAATCCTGCATGCAGTCGAATGACATACTCTAACTGTTCGAATTCTTTTCTCCTCTCCATAAGCGTCTGTTCGAATCCTTGCAAATACGGCTGTTCGAATGCTTTTACGATCCTGCATATACGACTGTTTGAATGCTGCAAATACGTCTGTTCGAATGCTTTTACGATCCTGCATATTCGACTGTTCGAATTCTGCAAATACGGCTATTCGAATACATTTTTGATTCTCCATATGCGACTCTTCGAATGCTTTTCCAATCATGCATATACAGCTGTTCCAGTGCATTTCCAACACCTGTCAATGTGTAACTACAGATCTGACTCCAGTTACTTCTTACGTAACTGGCTGCATGATTTTCCTTTATGCTTTTTCGACACGTGTCACCTTGCATGTTCCTTCGGCATTTACCAGCCAAACTGTTACCTGTCGTGAAATCGTGACATTTCTGCCCATTTGACTTTTTTGGGCTGTTGACCGCGAAAACCTGACCTGTCGCGATATCGCGACGTTTTCCGCCTCCTCGACCTTATCTTGGCATGCACTCGTGAAAATGGAACATGTCACGAAATCGTGACACTTTGCGCTTCCGTACACTCTGCTTCGCTTGTAGCCGCGAAAATGGAACATGTCACGAAATCGCGACACTTTGCGCTTCCGTACACTCTGCTTCGCTTGTAGCCGCGAAAATGGAACATGTCACGAAATCGCGACATCTTTCTCTTCCGTACACTCTTCTTCGCAAACTCCAGCGAAAATCTGACATGTCACGAAATCGCGACATCATTCTCTTCCGTACACTCTTCTTCGCAAACTCCAGCAAAATACGACATGTCACGAAATCGCGACATCTTTCTCTTCCGTACACTCTTCTTCGCAAACTCCCACGAAAATCTGACATGTCATGAAATCGCGACATCTTTCTCTTCCGTACACTCTTCTTCGCAAACCCCAGCGAAAATACGACATGTCACGAAATCGTGACATCATTCTCTTCCGTACACTCTTCTTCGCAAATACATGTCGCGAAATCGCGACATTTTTCTCTTCTACACTCTTTTTCTCATACATGTCACGAAATCGCGACATCTTTCTTTTCTAGCTTTTCACTATGTCGCAAAATCATGACATCTTCTTTTCTTGCTTTTTCCCATGTCGCGAAATCGTGACATCTTCTTTTATTGCTTTTTACCATGTCACGAAATCGTGACAATTATCCTTAACTTTTCTTCTTTCTTCACCATGTCGCGAAATCGTGACATCTTCTTGCTTCTTCTCTCTTACCATGTCGCGAAATCATGACAATTTTTCTTCCTTCTCTCTCTTACCATGTCACGAAATCGCGACAATTTTCTTACCTTCTCTCTCTCCTCGGCCATGTCACGAAATCACGACAATTTTGCTTGCGCCTTCTCTCTCCTCGGCCATGTCGCGAAATCGTGACAATTTGGCATGCATTTTCTCTCTCCTTCGTTATGTCACGAAATCGTGACATTTTTCTTTCTGCCTTCGGACTTCTCAACCTGTCGCGATATCGCGACAGAAAACATGTCGCGATATCGCGACAGTTTTCTTACTTGTCTTTTTCTGCAAATTTCTGAATCTGGGTCACTTCTGTTTTCTTGGAAATTCATTGTACTTGATCTGACTGACTTCAGAATTCTTGTCCATTGCTTCAACTGCATCAATTTCTGTCTGTGTTGACAACAATGACAATACTTTTGCTGCACCTTGTTCAACAATCTCCCCCTTTGGAATTGTTGGCAACACTTATGCACTCTCCTGTAATTCTTCTCCCCCTTTGACAATAATACCAAAGGGCTGCTGCAGACTCCCCCTGAGTCTATGCACACCACTCTCAGACAAATGTTGTTATAGTTAGCAAAAATCATAAATATAAGCAAAACTATAAGTATAGGCATAAATGCACCCCTTGAGAATGTGATCCCAAATGATAGTCAGTTCTTGGGAATTGTGACCACTCCCAACTTATTCCGAAGGTACTCAAAAACATCCTTGGGCAATGGTTTTGTGAATATATCAGCTACTTGCTCTGTAGTTGGAACAAAATCCAATTTGACCTCTCCTTCTGCAACTTTATCCTTCAAGAAATGATACCGGATTGCAATATGTTTGGTTCTTGAATGCATAACTGGATTCTTGGATATGTTGATAGCACTAGTGTTATCACATTTAATTGAAATTGGCTCTTTGAAATGAATACCAAGATCTTTCAACGTTTGTCTCATCCATAATATCTGTGTACAGCATGTTGTTGCTGCAATGTATTCTGCCTCTGCAGTGGATAGAGAGACTGATTCTTGTTTCTTGTTGTGCCATGCTACCAGCCTGTCTCCAAGATAAAATGCTCCTCCACTGGTACTCTTTCTGTCATCAATACATCCTGCCCAATCTGCATCAGAATATGCAATCAAAGTGAAGTCTTTACCTTTTGGGTACCACAACCCATAATCCATAGTACCCTTGAGGTACCTGAAGATCCTCTTTACAGCTGTCACATGAGTTTCTTTGGGACTAGCCTGAAATCTTGCAACCATGCATACTGCCTGTAATATATCTGGTCTAGTGGTCGTTAAATACAGCAAGCTTCCAATCATAGACCTGTACATTGTTTGATCTACATCCGGGGATTTATCATCCTTGCTCAACTTGCGACTGTTGTCATGGGAGTGCTAACTGGTTTACTATCTTCCATTGTGAACTTTTTCAGCATTTCTTTTACATATTTAACTTGAGAAATAAAAATGCCCTTTTCATTTTGATTGACCTGCAGTCCTAGGAAATAAGAAAGTTCACCAATCATAGACATCTCAAATTCTTTCTTCATTTTAGTTGATATGTCTTTGCAATATTCATCCATCCTGCTTGCCAAATATTATATCATCTACATAAACAACAAGAACAATAAGATGGCCCTTCTCTTTTTTGACATATAAATTGTTGTCCACCAAACCTTTCTTGAACCCTTGTTTAATTAGATAGTTATCCAGCCTTGCATACCATGCTCTGGGTGCCTGTTTCAAACCATATAATGCTTTCTTTAACCTGCAAACAAAATCTGGATTGTCACCAAGTTGGAAGCCATCTGGCTGTTCAATGTAAACCTCTTCTTCCAGTTTTCCATTCAGAAATGCTGATTTTACATCCATTTGATATACTTTGAAGTTTTTATGGATCGCTAATGCCGAAAAATTCTGATTGCCTCTAGTCCGGCTACCGGTGCAAAGGTTTCCTCAAAATCAATGCCTTCAACTCTGAGCATAGCCTTTCTGAGACCAATCTTGCCTTATTTACGACAACCTTGTCCATCTTCATTTAATTTATTTCGAAAAATCCATTTAGTGCCAATTATGTTTTTATTTGTTGGCCGAGGTACTAATTCCCAGTGTTTTTTTTTTCTCAATCTGATCTAGTTCTTCATTAATTGCCTTCATCCAACTTTCATCTGTGCTTGCTTCGGCAACATTTTTAGGTTCAATGCTAGATAACGAGAGAATAGTTCCGCACTACCGCTCTTCTTGTCTGAATACCATCGGTGGGGTCCCCAATAACTGTTCACTGGGATGATTTTTCTGCCAATTGCTTGTTTTAAATTTCTTGTTTTCTTCTTCCTCTGAGTCAGTTTTTAAAACATCTGGATCAATTTTCTGATTCTCTTCTATTTCCTTTTCATCATCTCCTTCAATGACTTCTTCATAAATAGGGTATTTTTCTTGATAAGAAATTTCTTGCTCTCTACCTTCATCAACTTTAACATCAGCACTCTCAACAATTTTCTTTAGCCTCTTATTGTAACATGTGTAGGCTTTGCTTTTAGTTGAGTAACCAAGAAATATACCTTCATCAACTCTATCTTCAAATTTACCGAGATTATCTTCGATCCGTTTGATGTAGCACTTGCTGCCAAATACTTTGAAATATCTTGCGAGTTGCCTTTCTGCCGAACCACAGCTCATACGGTGTTTTGCTTTCATGCGGTCTTAGCATGCACCTGTTTTGAATGTAAACTGCAGTGTGGACTGCCTCTTTCCAAAATCTGTCAGCTATTTTGTTCTCAGCCAGCATTGTCCGTGCCATTTCCTGCACTGTCCTGTTCTTCCTTTCTACAACACCATTCTGCTGAGGTGTCCTTGCTGCTGAAAACTGTCTTCTTATCCCATATTTTTGACAGTATTCTGCAAATTCTTCTGAAATAAACTCTCCTCCTCTGTCTGATCTTAGGCATTTAATCCTCTTTCCAGTTTGATTTTCAACCTGATTTTTAAAAATCTTAAACATCTCAAAGGCATCCGATTTAGTCTTTAAAAATAATACCCATGTCATCCTGGAGTAGTCATCTATGAACAGCATAAAGTATTTGTCACCATTTATGCTTTGAGTTCTCATGGGTCCACACAAATCAGTATGAATTATCTCCAACGGTTTGCTGGTGAAGTATTCCTTTGATTTAAATGTGGATCTGGTTTGCTTTCCTTTTTGACATGAAGCACAGATGCTATTTACTGGTTTGCCAATGGTTGGTATATCTCTTACTTGCTCTTTTTGAACTTATTTTTGCCGGATTGTCAAAACTAATATGACCGAGCCTCTTGTGCCATAGCCAATTTTCATCTTCCTGTCCAATCAAGCATGTTCCTTCTGCAGTTTCTGAGAGAGTATATAGATTACCAGAAGTCCTTGATCCAGTAGCTATCAGTTTCCCACTGTGTGCTTTTCTCACTTCACAGCCCTCCTTCTTAAAAGTGACTTCATGACCTCTGTCACAGATTTGACTTACACTCAGCAAGTTGTGCTTCAGTCCAATCACAAACAAGACTTCTTTTGATTTTATCTTTCCATCACTGATCTTGACTGATCCTTTTCCAACTATCTTTGCTCCATCATTATTTCCAAATTTCACAGAACCACCTTCATAATTCTCGTAACTTCTCAAATTTTTGCTTGTCACCTGTCATGTGACTGGAGCATCCACTGTCAAGTATCCAAGGTGCGGATTTGTTCTGTGCTTTAAAGGCAGTCTGAACAATCAAAGATTCCTTTTCTTTCCATTCTGGTTTGATAGCAGATTTGGCTACTTGTTTTGCCTGTGCCCTTTCATTAGCATGTGCCTGTTTTTCAGGAAATTTCTTGTTTTGTTTCAACCCATTTGGTTTAGATTTTCTACCCTGATAATTCTTTGATGCAAAAGTGCTTCTACAGTTTCTTGCTATATGTCCAAAATTATGACAATTATAACATTCAACTGCATAATTCATTAAAGGAGAAAAAATATTTCTACTGGTGAAATTCCTTTGAGGTACATTATGACTGCAATCTGAAATCTTATGGCCATAAGCATTGCATTTAAAACAATAACCAGAAAAGGAATGATTAAACCTGGGTGCAGGTCTTTGCCAGTTTGAAGTAGGAGCCATGAATCTTCTCCTTCTTGAATGTGTGACTTTTGTGAATCCATCTTTGTCAATACTCTTCTTGGGTCTGGCATTATTGCTTTCTTTGGCATGATTTGTTTTTTCTTGATTAACCCTGATCTTTTCTTCTTTCTTTATGGGTTCTACATTTAAGGCCTTTGAACCCTTTGATGATTCTCCTTCATCGAAGCCTAAACCAAATTTGATGCCGGAAGGCCTTTGGTTATTTAACATTTTATCCAGCTTTACAGTACTTTCTTCAAACTTATGAAAATAGCTCAATTTCCTATTCATCTCCTCTAGCTGTATCCTTAACTTAACAATGTCTTCTTCTAGCTTGCTGCATTCAACTGTCTTTACAGTTAATTGTTCATCAAGAACTTCAGACATTTTCTTGAATTCCTCTGTCTGTATTTTCAGATTGTTTATTATGTCAGTGGCATCCTCTAGTTTCTTTGAAAGTTTTTTATTCTTTTTCCTTTCTGCACTCAACTCTTCAAGTGCAGCAACCAATTCTCCTTCCAGATACACTTCAGCCTCATCCTTGAAGTTTTCATCACCTTCCTGATTTTCCTCTGTTCTTTCTTCTTCAAGTGCCATGAACAGAGCTTCACCTATTTCTTCTTCGGAATCCTCACCTGAGCTTTCTTCGAAGTGCTGACATTCTTGGATATGAAGCTTTTCTTCTTGAAGTTGTTCTTTCTGAAATTTTGTTTCTTCTTCCAGTCACCTTTTTCTTGGTGTGACCCTTCACCATTTTTGGTTTTCTCCTGCATTGGACATTTGGCTGCAAAATGACCGACTCCTCCACAATTGAAGCACTTAAAAGGTAGCTTTCCTCTATATTTTCCTTTTCCCTTTGTGAGTTTTCGAACAAAATTAGCTTCTGTTTCATCCAGTGTCTCTTCATCCTCAGATTCATGTTCAGCTTTTATATTCTTGTGTGCTTTAAAAGCAGCTTCTCTGTCTAAAGACTTGGTTTGTCCTATTCTCATTTCGTATGCAGTCAGGGAACCATGCATCTCATCCATGCTGAAATTGTTTAGATCTTTTGCCTCTTCTATTGCAGAAACTTTGGAGTTAAATCTTTTGTGAAGTGTTCTGAGAACCTTTTTCACAACAACTGCATCATCAATTTCTTCACCGAGTCCTCTGATTGCATTAATGATTCCGTTGACTCTCAGCATATAAGCCTCTATGTTCTCATCTTCATTCATTTGTAGTGCTTCGAACTGTGCTCGATGAGTTTGCGGCTTGGCTTCCTTGATCTTGTTGTCTCCTTCATGGATGCTCTTCGAGTTTATCCCACATGTCTTTTGCTGATTTACAACTCATGACTCTTATCAGTTCATTGTCTACAAGCCCACACATTATGGCATTCTTTGCTTTGGAGTTGTTCTCAAATTTTTTCTTCTCAGCAATATCTGTTGGAGGAGTAGTGGGTGTTGTGTATCCACTATCTACAGAATCCCAAATGTCATATCCCAATGCACTCAGATATGTTTGCATCCCGAGTTTCCAGAAAGTGTAATTAGTTCCATCGAACAAGGGAGCTTTGTTGGATGAGAATCCTTCACCGCCTGCCATTGTGTTTCTTCCAAGATCACCTTAGCTGATTAAGCTTGTTCAAGGAACCTGCTCTGATACCAATTGATATTCACACAATGACACTCGAGAGGGGGGGTGAATCAGTGTAACTATTAATATTCAAATCTACAGCATTTAAAATTAAAGCAAAGAGAACTTGAAAACCAAAAAAAGCAAATTGAACAAGAGAGCACACCACAACACTCAATATACCGAGGTTCACCAATTTGGCTACTCCTCAAAAATGACTACTTGGACTCCAATCCAAATCCAGTCTTTGCAAAATACCAATTTTACAAACACTTTACCAAGCATCTCCTGGAAGGAGCACCAACCCCTTAATTTTCTGCACGCATGAGATAGGAGCACCAACCCCTAGTACCAAGCACCAACTTGGACTGCAATTCTGAGCAATTTAAAATGACATAAAAATGTCTTCACTGTTCATACAACCCTGATTGGTCTGCAATTAAACACACTCTGCACACACTCACGGCTCTGCTTATTTCTCTCTTGGCTTTCTTCTAACCCTCTTTTCTCTGTAATTTCACTCTTACAGCAGCAACTTAATTCTCTGCACGACTGTCCTTTTATAACCCCTTTTTCTCATCGAGACTCTTCGTCTTCTATCACTTTTCAATCCTGCATGCAGTCGAATGACATACTCTAACTGTTCGAATTCTTTTCTCCTCTCCATAAGCGGTTGTTCGAATCCTTGCAAATACCTTCAATTTTACGATCCTGCATATACGACTGTTTGAATGCTGCAAATACGTCTGTTCGAAAGCTTTTACGATCCTGCATATTCGGTTGTTCGAATTCTGCAAATACGGTTGTTCGAATACATTTTTGATTCTCCATATGCGACTCTTCGAATGCTTTTCCAATCATGCATATACAATCTGTTCCAGTGCATTTCCAACACCTGTCAATGTGTAACTACAGATCTGACTCCACTATTCTTACGTAACTGGCTGCATGATTTTCCTTTATGCTTTTTCGACACGTGTCACCTTGCATGCTCCTTCGGCTTTTACCAGCCAAACTGTTACCTGTCGCGAAATCGTGACATTTCTGCCCATTTGACTTTTTTGGGCTGTTGACCGTGAAAACCTAACTGTCGCGATATCGCGACGTTTTCCGCCTCCTCGACCTTATCTTGGCATGCACTCGCGAAAATGGAACATGTCACGAAATCGTGACACTTTGCGCTTCCGTACACTCTGCTTCGCTTGTAGCCGCGAAAATGGAACATGTCACGAAATCGTGACACTTTCGCTTCCGTACACTCTGCTTCGCTTGTAGCCGTGAAAATGGAACATGTCACGAAATCATGACATCTATCTCTTCCATACACTCTTCTTCGCAAACCTCCAAAAATTGAACATGTCACGAAATCGCGACATCTTTCTCTTCCGTACACTCTTCTTCGCAAACTCCAACGAAAATCTGACATGTCACGAAATCACGACATCTTTCTCTTCCGTACACTCTTCTTCGCAAACTCCAGCGAAAATCTGACATGTCGCGAAATCGCGACATCTTTCTCTTCCGTACACTCTTCTTCGCAAACTCCAGCGAAAATATGACATGTCACGAAATCGTGACATCTTTCTCTTCCGTACACTCTTCTTCGCAAACTTGTCGCGAAATCGCGACATTTTTCTTTGCAGGCTCTTTTTCTCATACATGTCGCGAAATCGTGACATCTTTCTTTTCTAGCTTTTCACTATGTCGCAAAATCGCGACATCTTCTTTTCTTGCTTTTTCCCATGTCGCAAAATCGTGACATCTTCATTTATTGCTTTTTACCATGTCGCGAAATCGTGACATCTTCTTTTCTTGCTTTTTACCATGTTGCGAAATCGCGACATCTTTTCTTCTTCTCTTTTTACCATGTCGCGAAATCATGACAATTTTCTTCCTTCTCTCTTCTCACCATGTCGCGAAATCGCGACACTTTTGCTTGCGCCTTCTCTCTTCTCGGCCATGTCGCGAAATCGTGACAATTTTCCTTGCGCCTTCTCTCTTCTCGGCCATGTCGCGAAATCGTGACAATTTTGCTTGCGCCTTCTCTCTCCTCGGCCATGTCACGAAATCGTGACAATTTTGCATGCATTTTCTCTCTCCTCCGTTATGTCGTGAAATCGCGACATTTTTCTTTCTGCCTTCGGACTTCTCAACCTGTCGCGATATCGCGACAGAAAACATGTCGCGATATCGCGATGTTTTCTTACTTGTCTTTTTCTGCAAATTTTTGAATCTGGGTCACTTTTGTTTTCCTGGAAATTCACTGTACTTGATCTGACTGACTTCAGAATTCTTGTCCATTGCTTCAACTGCATCAATTTCTGTCTGTGTTGACAACAATGACAATACTTTTGCTGCACCTTGTTCAACAAATTGTTCTGTGCTTAAAGTAAGATTTTTTTGCCAAGTTGGGAGTAACTCAAGCAAATCTCAGTGATTAAAAAAACAGAGAAAATATTAAGAAAGAAGAAAAAAAAGTTGTTAGTGATTTTTGAGTTTTTCTACTGCCAAGTTTTAAAAACTCACTAGTTATGAGTTTTCCTGACTATATTTTTTGTGGGCAATTGACTGGCAAGCAAAGCCACACCTTAATTCAGCTCATTTTGGGTCCAAACAGTTAATACTTGGAATAGGTTTGTGAGTTATTTGTCGAAAACTCCGGTCAAAATGCAAATTTAGAGGTGGAGGTGTCACATTCCAGTCAAAATGCTAATTTTGATAACTGAAGGCTTTTACTTTCTATGGTGTCTTAATATTGTGGCGTGCCCTTTTACCTGCAGTCATGGGGGTTCAGTTTTGATGCTTGATGTACAAGCGATGTTACCTATTGTAGACAGCTTCCATATGTTTGGTGAGTTTATCAGGGGTGTAATTCAGCATGTTTTTAAGCCCCATTGGAAAGATCTTGCTTGAGGAATCTTCTGAAGCTTGATTTGTAAGAAAAAATGACCTGGTGTATGTTGAGACTGATCTGTCAAGGGAACTCCTTTCTGTTATCTCACTTAATACATTAATTCTATAAAAAGTCCAAATAGTCAATTATTTAAAAAAATAAACACCTTTTTTTTTTTAGGCAGTATTGTGTTTAGGGCGTTGGACCTTTGGATCAAAAACAGTCCTTTCAATTAAAGCAAATGGAAGGAGAAGTGTATGTAGGAAGAGAAGATACAAGCAGAGGTTAGTCATGAAGAAAAAGGGGTAAATGTTATAAAGCAAAATAGCCAATAATAGAAATATCACCCCAATATACATAGATATAAAATAAATTTGCCATGCAAGAGATCCATATATATGCGCTGGGTACAAATGTACTCAGCATATTCAGTAACCTTAATCTATATACTAATCTCACGGGCATAGGTACATAACTTTGAGGTTGGTTAAAAGTGACAGGGGAAAAACAGACGCAGAAAAGCTTAAATATCTAATCCATGGCAGCCCTAAAATGTCTCACACAAATTTCCTTTTGTATGAAATGGAACAAAAATATATACCTTGCTTAATAAATTAACATATTTTAAAACATGCTGAACATTGCATAGAAAAACAGTAACGAATTAAAACAAACATTGGCAATGAAATCAAACTTGGTAAAAGACGAGCACTATGATTTTTGTGGGGAAAACCCTTTAGGGGAAGAAAACCCACAAAAATATGTTGCTGCAGCTTATGTTGAAATGCAACTGAGGGTACAATGTACATGAGCTAAAACAAATACTCTTTATACAAATGAAAGCATGAACAACTCACTCAACCAAATTTTCCAAGCTGCTGCCTTGCCAATGGCTGGAAAATATCATAGCATCCCCAATGTATGCTTTCCCAACAATGGGGAAAGAAAGAGGGGCATGGAAGGTCAAAATTCATGCCTTTTCTCTTCAACTCTTCCTCTAGTGACTCTTAATTTGGCAGTCTCTCTTTAAATCTGAAAATGCTTTTTCTTCTGTTTGTATTTGACCATCTTTAATCCTTATCAATATGCCATGAAGAATAGTTTTCTAAGAATCTATCCATTCTATGTAAAGGTCGAGACTAGTAGGAAAGAACCTTCTACCAGAAAAGAGCAGTAGGATTATACTAAGGACAATAATGTTAATCGTGACAATGACCAGCCTCTTGGGATGGCAAAATGTCTTCAACAGGTGAGTGATTACAGGTACAAAGTACAATTACTTCATGCAAAGTTCTCTTTGAAAATCAAACAAAACTAGAACTTTAAATCAATACCATGCTAGGAAATGAAACACACTTATCCTTGAATTTTCTTATTCTTTTGATTTCAAAGCTTTAGTAGTCACAACTTCTTTTTGGAGAAAAAAGAAAAAAAACAATATTTGATGGATGCTTTCTTTGTGATACTTGTGTAACGAAAGGTTTCCTGTCCAGATACTTCAAGATTATGATGATGATGGTGAAAGTGCGGCTGGAAGTCGACTTCTTCATCTCTTACAAATTGTTGATGCTACCAATGTGGCTGGAAGTCGACTTCTTCATCTCTTACTAATTTTCAAAAATCCTATTTTATTTCTATATACATTCATAGATTGAAGATTTTGCTATTTTTTTTCTCACTTATTTTGTTAAAAGTTATATATCTATTGCTCGCTTTTATTTTGTGCTATTACTTAGCTTTTTGTTCTATAAATAATTTTGTTGAGTGCTAAAACAGCAAGGCTTCCAAGATATTGAGAAGAACATAGGAATAATTAAATAATGCCTACCATTCAAGGAATATTTTTTTGGAAATGATGTGTTAGTTATTCTTGCAATTTAAGCCTCCTATACATAGTCCTAGCTAGCTTTTTATTATGCTTCCATTTGAGAAAAACTTTTTCTTAAGGGAATTAGTAATAAATCAATTTGAATAGCCTAAGAGGATTGGGGCAAATGGTGGAGAGTGAGAAGTTTCATACCCTAAACCAAGGTTCTAATTCCATGGGTGAATCTTGACATTTTGTACGTTAATGTGAGCTCGAGTGGTTGAGACAGGTTGTCTTTCACAAAGAAGGCTCTAGGTCAAATCTTGACGGGCATAAAGGCCTTGCTTGTGTGAGTGGCAGATGCTTGACCTCCAAGTGTGTTGTCCTGGCCTCACTATAAACTAAAATCTGTGGTAACCCATTAGGAAAAAACTAAATCAATTGTAATAAACCCTCATTTTTGGCCTGACAAATTTTGAAATTTTAACAATTGTGATGCTAGATGTGCAATTGAGAGTACGGGTATGGTCATGTTATGGTGACGGTAGTGACCATGAGTATACAAAAACCTTTTTGGATATGGAAGAGGTTGCCTTGACAAAGCTGTGAAGTTATGTGTAGATGTATTTTTGCATTTTTTGACTTAGACTCTGTTGTAAGAATCTTGTCTATGTTTAGGGAGTAATATTGTATAAATATTACATGTATTACCCATTAATCGATTGGCTATTGTTAGTGATGATTGTTATTGTCATGGTTGTACAGTATTAAGAAGATTGGAGCTAGGCCTAATCCTTTGACATAATAGAAAGATGAGATGAACCACCAGATTTCTTTTGTTGTGTGAAAATTGTCCTTCATTTTTTTGTAATTTATGTGTGTTTTGCTATTGTTCAAATATGGTTGATATTGATTTGATAGAGTATGGTACTACTCTTGCTTGAGTGATAATAGTGTATAATTGCAAGAATGGAACTCCTCAAAATTTGTTTATAGGCCTTGAGTTGAATTTAAATGAGACTTTCCCTCTAAGTGAAAAGATGATTGCATAGGGCTTTTATGTTTGCAATAAGGATGCAATCCAAAGACTCACAACTTTGGTACCATTGTTGGGACTAGATCACAACTAGTATATGAAATGATGTTTGAAGTAGATCGGTAGGAGATAGAATATTGGTTTCAATAATAGCAAGGAGTTTGGTAGAATATAACGTGAAGGATTCGTGTCGAGGGTAAAAGCTTGGATTTATGAGTGCGTGACGATCCCTATATACATCCTTGTGCTTGTTGTTGGCAAGTGAATAGTGCATGCCAACTATATTCTAGAGAACACTTAGGGTTAGTACC
Organism: Wollemia nobilis; assembly: GCA_028583015.1. Lineage (NCBI taxonomy): Eukaryota > Viridiplantae > Streptophyta > Pinopsida > Araucariales > Araucariaceae > Wollemia > Wollemia nobilis. The sequence goes on from JAQPPZ010000465.1 coordinate 11,677,054, forward strand.
TTGAGGGGAATTACATGGAGACATGGGAGGGGGGGGGGTTGATCTAACAAGTCACAACATGTTAGACGAAGAGTCATAGTATTGCCATGCCATGCTGATGAAGTAATTGGCCAAACCCACGTTTATAGTGTGTGAAAGATATTGGATTGTTCGCATTGTTGACGAGGGAGAGAGCAACATCGACATATGAGCAATTTGACAAACTTGGTTGAAGAGGCAAGGAGTGCTAAAAGCGATGACACAGATAGAGTACCCATGGTAGACAGGTGAGGCAAATGGTTGCCAAGTCCATTTCAACCATCTTTAGGTTTGTCTGTTATCAATCGTTTGAACATATCCAAGCTATTCAAATCAAAAGCATGACATTCAAGGAGGCCATGGTAAAAGAAACTAGGATGGCCATGGCAAGAAGAGATAAAGACCCAAAATTGCAACATGTTTAAATTAGACAACTTGCACCACCTTTTCGGCAACCAACACCTTTGTAGAACATATTGCATATGAGAGACTTCATGACGAGGTCACCCTAGAATACTACCCATTAGGATCACTAGTAACAAGCAGTCACCCTAGAATACTACCCATTAGGATCACTAGTAACAAGCAGTCACCCTAGAATACTACCCATTAGGATCACTAGTAACAAGCAAATTCCCATCTAGTTCACCAACACCAAAAAGGCCCGACATCTAGAAGTTGTGAAGCTGAATATTGGAAGAATGTATTATGCAACTGAAGCTAGCAACTGTTCAGAGGATACTTTTCTATTATAGGGCATTCTTTATCAGGTAGAGAGAACATTCAGAAACCTAAACATATACCCTACTTTTCGTATATATTGTAGCTGTATTTAATATGATTTTAATTTTGAAGCTAAATGCTATTCAAAACCTATGGGAATAATGCAAGTCAAAATGGATGTCTATTGTGTAGATGGTGTATACTGGGGAACCATAATGACCACTACCCCAAGCAAATAAGGGGCGATGCGATCATGATTGAAGTCAAAGACGATGGACAATGGATAATGTACCATGCCCATAACCAGAGCACATGTGAAGTACAAACAAAGATGGAAGGATGCAAAGATAGAGATTGAACAACCCATGGGTGATGAGAGACTATCTCAAAAGTGATTTTTATAGGTGTCGATGAAGACATAACTTGAAGCATCTACGCTTCACATAGAGATGGAGATTGCTAAGTAGATGTTGCAGACCCAAGTGCTAGTGAAGATGACAAATCTTTTTCAGAGCGTCCCAAATTGTCAAAGGTAGGTAGGGATATGGCATTATTGAGAAAGAACAAGAAGCAACAACCCAAGGAACAATGGTGTGTTAAACCCTTTGTTTTGATGCTAGATGTAGGGTGAAAACCTATAGTGCTTCACATGGAGCTAGCAAGACACAGTTTAATGAACTTGATTGTGGACAAGGTATTTGGCATATATGTACTCTTGGAGGAGACCTTACACAAATTAGGAACACCCACAAAAAAACCTCCTCAATTGAGATTGCTAGGAGTAGACCAATATGAGTTGAAGGTGAAAAGCATGCTAGTTGTGCAAAATTTCATAATTTTTTTATCAACCTTTTATAAGGATTTTGTGATTATCACCTTTTGAAAGGCAATATGCGAAGACGTATTGAATTATGGATGGTTGTGGACAATGAAGGTGAATCACTATTGGAAATGAGATTTGTTGACTCTGGAAAAGGGCTACTAGAAGTATACTATCAACATGAGGATATGGTTGTTGAGTAAGGACATTGTATTGTTTGATGATTTTGAAACTTAGACTCGAGATGAAATTGTTTTCCACAAGAAAGTTGCTGGTGTTGCTCGTATGGAACCAAGGGAAGATGGCGTGCTAGAACTTGAAGAATGTTCCAAAGGTGAGAGAAAATTTGAAATTGTTGTTCACAAGAAAGTTGTTGGTGTTGCTTGTATTGAACCAAGGGAAGACGGTGTGCTAGAACTAGAAGAATGTTCCAAAGGTGAGAGAAAATCTGAAATTGTTGTCCACAAGAAAGTTGTTGGTGTTGCTCGTATGGAACTGAGTGAAGACGGTGTGCTAGAACTTGAAGAATGTTCCAAAGGTGAGAGAAAATATGAGAATGGATTCTTCTATTAGCAAATGGAGTATTGCGAAATCTTTACTTTTGAATGTCTTTCTTTGTAGATTAAGAACGGTTAAGGAAAGCAACAGAAAAACGAGGAACTCTTCCCCCCTTGTTGAAAACAAATGAAGATAAATAAGAAGAAAGGATTTCCCTTATGTTTGAAATAAATGAGTCATTAAGAAGCTAGAAGAAATCAAATACAAAGTGTTGAGATGGCCCAAGTAGACCTTGGATCATAGAAAATTTTGAAGTTTATTGACACTAGGAATGATTGGGATCTAGTCTTAAAGGCTACAATATTCAAGATTTTCATGAAATATAACAAAATTTTCACATGGATTTACAAGGACTTGAAGGGGGTTTTGTCTTAATTGTGTGTGTTGGATACCTCTAGTCCATTGAGCACAACCTGTGTAATAGAGATCCTATCACATGATCCAAAGTACATGGAACATGTGTTTGTAGAGATTGACAAGATGCTCAATGTTATTAATTTGGAAGTTATGGTTAACTAATGGGTCTCCCCTATCAAGTTAGAAATACAAGATACCCTTTCATCAAAAGCCACTTTCTCTTTTATGTGAACTGCAACATTATAATGTTCCTCTGAAGCACATCTTCACCAAGTAGATTTTTATGAAGGAGTTAGAAATACAAGATACCCTTTCAGAAGAGGTGCATAAGAATAGTATGAAATAAAACAACAATGTAGGAGCCTTGCTACTTCAAATCTTTCTTCATCAAATTCTGATAATGGTCATGAACCGTTGTACAGAATGCCTCGACCAAGAAATTGTTAGATTTTTCTCTTTGTTCTTCTTTTTGTTCAGTGGTTTATATTATATGTACAAATTATGCATGCATGTCATGTAGAATTCAAATATTATAAAAAACAAACATGCATGCACTGTAAAAAGCAGAAATGCACATGCTAAAAAAGCATGCATGCACCAGAAAAGCATGGGTGAATTGTAAAAGCATGTATGTGTGAAAAAATCATGCATGTGAGTATGTAAAATAGAAAAATTTAAAAAGTTTGACAAGGGAGGAAAGAAGGCAAAAAGAAGGATTACTTTCCATAAGAAATTGGTTGTTTTACAGATCTAGAGGATATGAAAGGTTTTTAAGCATGTGGTAGTAATATTGGAAAAAGCCAGGCTATCTCAGACCTGCTTGTCCATTAGTGAACAAGAGGTTTTATATGTAAGGTTTATATTTCATCATCAATGAAAACAAAAAGAAAATAAATGAGAAGTCTCCTTGTAAAAACAATGTATAGCATGCAAACTTCCTATAAACACTTTGCCTAAGAGAAGGAAGGTAAGCATTACTTAATCTAGAGAAAGTTTTGGGTCCATCAAAGGAACTTTTAATGTGTTGATGGAAACTTCTGTTAGAACTATCACATGGTGATTTTAGGGTCACTGTTGGTCATGAATCCACCCTAGGAGAGGTTTTGGTCTATCTACACGCCCTAGACCCGCCCGACAGATTGAAAGGCCGGAAGGAAGGGATGCCTTCCGTGCCAATCTCCGGAGAAGGCCGGCTCCTATTCTATTATAACTGGGGTTTTTAGATAAGGGAACTGGAAAGAGATTTGAAAAGTGCAAAAGAAATGTAAATGGCATTGCAGTAACAGTGAGGAAGAACAAGCAGCACAATCACTCATCTATATCCAAACCAGCAGCTATCAACGCAAAGAATAAAACAGAAACTAACTGTTGCCACATTTTGCACGGGGTGCCATGTCTTGAAAATTTTGTAAGGATGCTGCTTTGCCTTCCCTCTTTCTTCTTTCCCTTTCTTCTTCATGTCCCTTCTACTCTTCAGCCATCAAATTTCAGGTTCTCCATCTTCCATTTCATGTATTAAAGTGTTTTCAACAAGTGGGCAAATTTGCCCAAAAAATCTTCTAAATGTTGGAATCCACCCGATTGCGCAGCGCAGTCGGGCTGCGCTTGTCTACTTTTGCGCACCTGGGCGGTATTGGCATGACTGCCCAGAAAATTGGCTAAGTCCTGAGCGTTGCCCGAATTCGCAGCGAAGTCGGGCAGCGCTCATAGTCCGGTGCGCACCTGGGCAGCCTCATGGGAAAAGCAACCAAAAAATTGACTAAGTGTTGGGCCCGCCCGACTTCGCAGCGAAGTTGGACGACGCCCTGAAGACGGTGCGCACTCGGACGGCAGTGTCGGGGCAGAAAGTTTCTAAGTACTGAGCCGCCCGACTTCGCAGCGAATTCGGGCTGCGCTCGTCAATTTGTGCGCACTCGGGCGGAAGGACAGGAAAATGCTGCTAAAATATTCTAAGTGTCGGACTCCGCCCAACTGCGCTCCCGTTTAGCCGCGCCATCGGACGAGAAGTAGAGGGCTGCTGAAAAGATTCTAAGGCACGAAGGCCCGCCCGACTGCGTTGTTTTCGCCTTGCGCCGTCCGACTGCGCTCCAGTTTTGTGCGCAGTCGGGCGGGATAGAAATACAAAGGATGAGCTTCTAAGCTCAATTGTTCTCCCCTCCATTAGCCTATTTTAGATGTTGATAGGTGTTTGGTCTTGGGATCCGGGTCAAGATGTGACAGAAGGTGTGCCACCAGGGTACAGGACAGATGAGCGTGAACTGACAAATTGTACCACATCTGCCCCCATTCAGACTGACTCAATTTCTCACCTACCGGATTGCCACGTAGCTGCCATATTTTCAGGTGGACCTTGCTGCAAGTACATTCCTTGCCCGCAGAGGTCAAACATCAGCCGCTTTTGCCGCTTTTGTCAGCTTTTGCAGCTTTTGTCAGGTCTGGGATTCCGTGCCCAAATTGTAATCGGGGGGAGAATTGCGCTATAAATAGCAGCCTCATTTCATTGTACAAGGGTGGAAGGGGGATATACTGCTAAGGAACTTCTGTAGTTGTGCACTTGCTTTTGAATGCAAAGTATATTTGGCTCTATTAGTTGTGTTTATCTTGTATGCTGCCTTTATTAAGTATTTCTGCCTCATGTTGCTTATATTTTTGATTACTGCTATTCTGCTTTTTTGGATATCAGTATTGGTGATTAAGTATATCTGGAATGCTGAAGTAAAGGATACATAGGATAGAATTGCTCTAATAGTTTCTGCTACATACATTGTTTTGATTGTTGTTGGTAGTAGTGATTGGTTAGTTGCTGTGCTGCTTATCTTCCCCACCCGAAACAAGCATATTTATGTTTCTTTTCGTACTTTATAATTTCTTTCCTGCACTCTGAGCTAAACCCCCCAATTGAGAAAACATAGGAAGCCGACCTTCTTCGGAGATTGGCGCGGAAGGCATTCCTTCCTTCCGGCCTTTCAATATGTTGGGCGAATCTAGGGCGCAAATAGATTAAAATCCTATCCTAGTGGCAGATTCGTAACCAACAGTTTCTTTGGCACGCCCGGTGGGACACGAAGGTTTCCCACCCCAAAACAGAATTGAAGCATTGGTGTTCGCTTCATTGCTGTCAAATCAGAACACCTGGCGACTCTGCTGTACCTGAACATTCTCTGAGTCTGTAAGACTGGTCCAATATCAAAAATGCCTTCATGCACACAAGAAGGTGGAGAGCTAGGAATCCAGGACAACAGCCTGATTTTTACGAAATTGACATCAACGCTGTTGGAGAGCGCGTAAGGCTGGCTGACTACCAAGCTCACCAAGACGATAGGTTCGAGCACGAATCTGAAGCTGAAATCGAAGCTGAAGTGGAAGAAGTTGAGGAGGCCGAAGTTGAAGAACAGCCCACAACTTCAGACAGTACTGATACCGACTACACCACTGACCAGCTCGAAGAAGAGGAAGAAGACATGGCTGCCCAGAATCAGCAGAATGATAATGACCTCTTCCCGGCTGTTGATTCCACGGGTCCCCTTGCTCTAGCCATACAAGAAGTTGTTCCGCCTGCTGCCTTAAAATCCATTCCTACATATGACGGCACGGGGAAGACAACATATGAGCATATCCAAGACATTCTGGCCTTGGTTGCGTTGCACTCTATCACAAATGAGAGTGTTAAAACCCGATTGTTAGCTCTCTCTGCGAGGAAAGCTTCTCTACTGGTGGAGATCCTTGCCGGAGGGGACTATCACGGGATGGCCCCAGCTGGCTGGCAGGTTAGTTAAGGGATTCAATGAGTCCGCTGATCCCTCCTCGTTGCTGCACCAATTTCAAAGCATTCAACGCCATCCGCAAGAGGAGATATCGGACTTTAACGTGAGGTTCGCGAGGTCCTGGAAAAGAGTACCCCCTGAGCTGCGTCCTTCCGCGGGACAGGTTGCTCATTATTACCTGAGAGCTTTCAACTCGGACATTTGTCTAGTTATCAAGTTAGCCCGGGTCAACACTTTCCCCGCATTATATGAGGTTGCTCAATAGGCAGAACTAGACATGATTGCTATAGGCAGGCTCCCTCATAAAATGCAGCCTCCGATCTACCCGGATTTCCCTCAGTCCCAATATCCGCCCGCGTCGGGTGGGACGCCATCCTCATCCAATCAGTTCCCCCATCAGCCGTGGAATCCTGCGCCAGTCATTGACCCGTACGGTCCGCCTCAGATCCATTATCCTAATCCGCCACCTCCGCAACATCCAACACTCCCCGCTCCCCCTCAATATCCGGCATTTTCTGCTCCACCATTAGCCGCATTACCTCCGCCAGCCCGGCCGGCGCCTGCCGATAATGATATACAAAATAAGATCCTTCAGGAAGTGCGGGCTCTTGCCTCCGGTTACCATACAATCTCCAATGACATGACAATCATGAAGAAGAAGCAGGCTCAGATGGAGTTTGTTCCTAGAAGGCCATACCCTCCTCCTACGCTAACAAAAGATCAAGCAACTCAAGCGCAAAGGCCTCCAACAAGAAATGCTATCGGCAATGCTCAGCCTGGTACTTCTGACCGCGTCAACTGGTGCTCTACTTGCAACGACCCCCATGGAGAAGAGAGTTGCATGCTGCATCAGCATTATATTCAGACCCTTGCGGGTAGCGCCATAGAGGATGAAGCATACATGATTCGTGATGATGAGGGTAACTTTGCAGTCCCTGAAGAAGATCCCGTATCCCTCTTAACCAAAGAGGGCAAAAAGCCGATTGAGGCCACCCCGGCCCAAATGAAGCCGTTAAAGGTGTATGCAAGAAGGGAGAAGACGCAACCGCCGTGGCAGCTCCTGATAAGCCGCCTTTACCTCCGACTGCCAAAGAGAAGCCCCCGACGCTCAAGACTCCCGTAGTCAAGGCTCCAACGACCCAACCTCCAGCTGAAACAAAAGAGCAAGCTCAGGAGAAGCTGAGGTACCCGTCGCTGACAAAGAGGCAGAGGGTCGAAGCCACGCAACAGTACCGCACCAAGTACGAGCCAGCAAAGGAGGCGGAAGGGGCCAGTACTTCGACCTATAATATAGTCGATGAGCTCAAGAAAACTCCAGCAAAAATAAGCATGTACGATGCTCTTCAGCTCCCAGGACAGGTAGACCTGTTGCAGGAATCCTTGAAGAATGTAAAAGACGGGAAGCCGACACAGCCTACTGTGTTAGCTCAGCCCTTGACGACTTTTGCTACCGGAAAGAACAGACCGCCACCTTTTTATCTATCTTTGCGGATGGAAGGTCACATAGTGCATAACTGCATGGTGGACTCCGGTGCTTCGACTACTGTCATGCCAAGGGCTGTCTGCGAAGAAATTGGTATGGAATACACAAGGAGCAGCCAAGGTGTGCTACAATTGGATGGCACTCCTGTGAAGACAGTTGGTGTCATCAAGGACATCCCCATTCGGCTGCATAAAGCACTTGACATCGTGGTCATCCAAGAGGTCGTAGTGGTTGACTTGGAACCCTACTTCGGCATGTGTCTCTCAAGGGAGTTCACTGCTAAGATGGGTGGATATTTGTCGCTGGACTATTCACATATGGAGGTACCTTTCAAAGGAAGGAGGTTGAAAATTTATAATGAGAAACCTTCCACTTTTCTAGTCGAGAAGATACCCGGGGAGGAGCAGCAAAATGACATGGTTCATCTGACGACCGAGGAGCTGGTAGAAGTAGACTTGGCGGGAGAAACCCTGGAGCAGCTGCAAGTGGAGGACGAGTTCTCCTTACTAGACTTCAACGCCATGATCGAAACTGAACTGGGCTGCTACTCCGTCACTCAGCCTGAGAGACATGACCAGACTGCGCAAAAGGACGTAGGACCTTCCCCAGACAAGCTGTGGAAGCTGTACTTTGATGGTGCCCGATGCAAGAACGGCGTCGGGGCAGGTGTCCTTCTGGTCTCACCATCCGACATTCAAAAGGACTATTGTTATAGGCTGGCTTGGAGTTGCACTAATAATGCGGCAGAGTACGAAGCCCTGTGCTTAGGCTTAAAGAAGGCAGAGAGGCTTGGGATTAAGCACTTGCAGATCTTTGGCGACTCAGAGCTGGTGTGCAACCAGATCACTAATAAGTGCGCCTCCAAGAAGCACTACCTCAAGGCGTACCGTAACCATGTATGCGGGATCCGATGGAGTCATTTGACTCCCCGAATGTCAAAGCCATCTCTCGTGAAAAGAATAAACATGCCGACATTCTGGCGTCTGTTGGAGCCAGGTACGTCCCGGCTGATGACACTGTGCGGAAGCCGAAGCCGGTTCGTACTATTTACAGGCCTTCCGTGCCTGACAAGGACACCCATTGGCAGGTGTTCGATTGTGACGAGGATATCGTCACCTTTTTGATACATGAAGCTAGTTCAATCGAAGGTAGAGACCCTGATGACGAGCAGTATGAGGGGTTAATACAGTTAAAGAATAATCACGTCCCAAAAGGACTGATTACCTTGGAGAGCCTCTTTGATCAGAATGATAGAGCCATATCCCACAGGATCAAAGTGGACCCCAAGCAGTACATGGACCTGGAATTGGAACCTGGAAAGGTGATCAAGGTCGGAACAGATTGCACCGATGAAGAGTTAGAGCAGATCCGAGCTCTATGCAAAGAGTACCCAGATATTGTAGCCTGGTGCTACCAAGACCTGAAAGGGTACGACAGAGAGATGATCCAGCACACCATAGAGCTGGAAGAGCATGCAAAGCCCTTCAGGCAGAAGCAAAGGGCAGTAAATCCGAAAATTGAAGCCATGATGAAAGCCGAGCTCATGAAGATGCTGGAAGCAAAAATCATCTATCCTATCAAGCATTCTTCTTGGGTCGCGAATCTGGTTCCCGTAAGGAAAAAGAATGGAGACATCCGTCTCTGCGTAGATTTCAGGAATCTTAACCAGGCTTCATTGAAGGATCATTACCCACTCCCTCAGATTGATCAAATCCTTCACGTGGTTGCGGGAGCCCAGAGATTCTCTCTCCTGGATGGATTTTCAGGCTATAATCAGATTTGGGTGAAAGATGAAGACCAACATAAGACGGCGTTCACCACCAAATGGGGAACGTTCGCATATCAGCGCATGCCCTTCGGTCTTTCCAATGCCGGGGCTACATTTCAAAGGGCTATGGACTTGGCGTTCCGCGAGTTGCTCAACAAAATCATTGTCATCTATTTGGACGACATGACTGTGTTTTCACACAAGAGAGAGGACCATGCCTCCCACTTGCGGCAAGTATTTGAAAGATGTCGCGAATTCGGCATATCCATCAACCCAAAGAAGTCAGTCTTTGCGGTGAAGGAAGGCAAACTGCTAGGCCATGTTATTTCTGAAAAAGGCCTTGCGGTTGCCCATCCCAGTCGACAAGAAAGGGCTGCAGTCATTTTTTGGCCAGATCAACTTCGTAAGGAAGTTTGTGCCTGACTTTGCACAAGTAATCAAGCCCATGGCTGAGCTCCTGAAGAAAGATGCTGAATTTGTCTGGACTGAAGAGAGGAAGCAAGCCTTTGAAGAGATCAAGGCCAGGATTGCCCAGGCCCTAGTGCTGATAAATCCAGATTACTCCAAGGACTTCATCCTTTACGCGGTGGGAGAGCCCGAAAGCTACGCTGCAGTTCTGACTCAGAAGGGAGATGATGGCGAGGAGCGTCCAATAGCATTCCTAAGCCAGGTGATCCAGCCGCACGAAGAAAGGTATAATTTTATTGAGCGGCAAGTTCATGCAGTTATGAGATCCCTGAGAAAGTTCAAGCACTTTGTCTCCCAGAGCCGGATAACTGTCTTCGTGATACACCCGGATGTCAGAAATTTCATCATCCAAGGGGAGCCTGGTCACAAGAGGGCGGGATGGATTGCCAAAATCCAAGAGTTTGACATAGAGGTACGACCCACAAAGTTAATCCGAGGTCGGGCTCTATGCCAGGAATTGGCCCGAAGTGCTGCAGCCGAAGTCTCTGCTTGCCAGTGGGAGAATCCAGTAACAGAGGTTAATCTCACCAACTCCTTATCAGAGGAGAGTGATTGGACAAATGATCTAGTGTGGTATTTTAACACAGGGAGATGTCCGGATCATCTCAATGCCTCACAAAGAAGGAGGTTTAGGCTTAATGCCTTGAAGTATGTACTACGCCCCGAGGGGCTGTATTTCAGAAATATTGACGGCATCCTGTTGCGGTGCGTCAAGGAATCAGATCAGCCAAAAGTCCTCGGCGAATTCCATTCTGGGATGCCAGGAGGACATCATTCAGGAAGGCCGACGACCTTAAAAATCATCAGAGCGGGCTATTATTGGCCCACCCTCTTCACAGACGCGCATGCAGTCTGTCAAAAATGCGAGAAATGCCAAAGGTTCGCCGAAAGAAATAGGAAAGCACCCTTGCCTCTTCAGCCAATTCAAGCTGAGACTCCATTTCAGCAGTGGGGCCTGGACTTCATCGGGACGATAACGCCCAACTCTTCGGCGGGGCATAAGTTTATCCTAACAGCCACATATTACTTTACCCGATGGGCCGAGGCAACGCCTACAAAGCATGCTGACCAAGAAACGGTCATTGGTTTCCTAGAGAGCCTCATCACCCGTTTCGGGATTCCAGAGGCAATTGTCACGGACAATGGTCCAGGGTTTGCAGGGGCTGTACTCACTGAGTTCACCAAAAAGTATGGCATTTACCACAAGATGTCTTCAAACTACTATCCGCAGGGAAACGGCCTGGCCGAGTCCACCAACAAAAATCTCTTGAAGATTATAAAGAAGACTGTGGAAAGGAACAAGAGGTCGTGGCACTTGCTTCTGGACCGAGCGTTATGGGCGGACCGTATCTCTTTCAAGAAGTCCATCAAGACGTCCCCTTATGCGCTCGTGTACGACAAAGAGGCTGTCTTGCCCACCCACATAGAAATGCCCGCACTCTGGTTGTTAGAAGATGAGAAAGGTGACAGGGACCCCGTGGATGCCCGACTGGCTCAGTTGTTGCAACTGGAAGAGGAAAGGGAAAAGGCGTATCAGGCTTTTACCAAGCACGCCGAGATGACCCAGAACTGGTTTTCGAAGGGAACCACCGCCTGAGTCTTCAAGATTGGAGACTTAGTGCTGAAATGGGACTCACTTAAGGCGAAACCGGGCAACCATGACAAGTTTGATGCCTTCTGGGAAGGCCCCTTCCAAGTCGCCCGGGTAAACCAGTTCAATGCATTCGTACTAAGAGACATGGAGGGTCAGATCCTCCCGATCACCGTTAATGGCTTTCATCTGAAAGCCTACTACCACTGAAGGTTACCAAAGGTCTTCCCTTGTACATATTTTATTTTCCGCAGCTCAGTTCATTTTATTTCTGAATGTAAATATTGCTTTCAGTTTAGTTAGTTTCCTGTCTTGATTCAAAAAAAAAAAGAGCTGAACGTCTTCAAAAGAAAGGTGCATGGCAGTCCAAAAAATGGCTAAGGCAGGAAAAGTCGCCCGACTGCGCAAGAAATCTGTCCCGAAGTCGGGCATCGCCCTTAAGTTTGTGCGACGTCGGGAGGTTCCAAAGCAAGAGCAAGTGGGAAAAGGTTCGAAAATTTTTCTAACTGTTGGGGAAGCCGCCCGACTTCGCAGCGAAGTCGGACGGCGCACCCTATCTTGAGCGCAGCCGGACGGGAACAAAGCAAGAAAATGCAAAATCGACTAAGTGTCCCGCCCGACTGCGCAATTTTTCCCTGCGCCGCCCGACTGCGCACACAAAAATTTGCGCACTCCGACGGGCGCGTCCTAGAGGCATGATGTATGACGGAGAAATTTCTAAGTGTTGGCCTCCCAAAGGCGCGTCTTCCATAGTGCGAAGTCGGACAGCGCTCGTTTTTTGGGCGCACTTGGTCGGGGAGTTTTAAAAATTTGCTAGCTTGCCTAAGGTTTCACAACACGCTTCCCCAGTTAAATGCCTCGAAGCGTGTGCCCAGTTGGCACCCATGACGTCATTAAAAGCACGGGTTTCGAAGACTTTAAGGAATGATTGCGCAATTTTCGAAGCAGATGTCATAAATGAAAAAGCGCACCAGGGTGCAATGACGTACAAGTCGCGCTTTCCAACAGTGGATCCCACGCGCGGCCGCCGAGGAATAACGGCGCTTCTCACCCACTTCGGGCAAAAAACTTTAAATTCCCCTCGCGCCATTAATGTTGCTTTCCCCATTTTTAGAAAAGGGCTTCTTACTTACTCAGAGCATCAGAATTACCAAAGTGAATTCGAGCTGCGTTGTGAAAGAGGAGAAAGTGCGAAGTTTTACTAAGTTACAGCTGTAATTTCTGTCGATTCCCAGCGCCATGAGTGAGAGGCCGAGTACAGACAAAGGGAAAGCGCCCATGCAGGCGGACCCTAGTGATTCAGAGCAGGAACCTGAGGAGCAGACCGACTCGGGCGCTCATGAAAGTGAAGCGCCGAAGGAAAAAAGAGGAAAATCCAGGGCGAGAAGCGCCAAGAAGCAAGGTCCTCCCCCGCCGCCCGTAGACCGCCTAGCCGAGTACAGAGACGGCGATTACTCGATTAGTATCACAAAGCTGCGCCCTAATGTCAAGCATTGGGCAGACAAGGTGTCGCCCTCACACCATCTCGGGGCCGCCTACAGGTCGAACCTTTACTGGTTCTTGTGCCCTCCTGTTCACCACTGCCCAGAGCTGGTCGAGTCAATTGTAGCATATTACAAACCAGCCACCCGGCAGGTCTGCGACTGCCAAGGGAGGATGTTGTTTACCCTCTTCAAGGAGAGCGTACAGCCAGCTTTCGCGCCAGGGCTCGAATTTGACCCGAACGCCATTGTCAGGAAGATCAATTTGGAAGAGCAAGCGGGCAGATTCAGCGAAGGCAAAAGGATGAGGGAGTTTCTTAATTCAGAGCTGAAGTGTCCACTGCCGGCTGCAAAATGGCCGTCGCGTCCTATACCCCTGGCAAATTTCAAAAGCAAGTATATCTATACTATTCTTGCTTGGGTTTTGGGCTGCGGCACTGACGTAGAAGTGCACCCATACCAGTTGGCGCTCGCAGAATGTATTCTGCATGGGGAGTTGTATGACCCCAATGCCCTAAAAAGCGGAAGGCGCCCAATCTATTTCGATTGGGCAGACTGGGTGGCGTACGCCATTCATTCAAGTCTGGTGAAGTTGTAGCAGAAGCAGGCGATGGAATTCAGGCACTGTTCATTTCTTGTATGGTTGTGCCTGTACCACATGCATTACCGGATGAATATCGTCGGGCTTAAGAAAGTGGATGAGCAGGGCGCGCCGCTGCCAGTATATGAGTGGACGAAACTGTTGTACAGGAAGGGGTCGTATTATGACTTCAATTTCAAATTTTTGGGTATGGCCCTGGCACTTTTCAACGGCAAGGCGCATCGCCCTCCTTATGCTATGACGAGGCACCTGTCAAGGAACAAATTTGGGGATACTTTCCGGTTGACCCAGGGCATCATCATCAGGATTTACGGATTTAAAGGGAAGCCATTCCTGTTGCCATATTTCTGTACAGAATATCACTTTGGCCTCGAGGCAGCGCGGCAAATGGACTGCGTTGAAGAAGAGTTCGGCCAGGGAAAGAAGAGGGGCCACATCTTCAAGTATCCTTTTACCTGGGGAGACATTGAGGTCCACGAAATTGGGCAGCATGTATACCTAGAGCAGACCCTCCTCAACTTGGGCCTGGTGTAGTTGCCGCAACGCTGGAAATATGACCCAATCGGGGTAAGGGGAAAATTCGTGCACGTCTGCCCGCGGGAGGAAATCATGGAAGAAAGGTGTAATAAGACAGGGCGGACCTAGAATGGCACATTGAGCAGATGCAGTCGTGGCCACCATGGCATGATTTTTACTATGTAGAAGTAGACTATGATCCCGAGCACAATGATGATCACAAACCGGGATCAACTGGTTTCAGAAGACTGCTCGCGAAGGTGGCGCACCTGGGCTGGACAAAAGACAAAATCATCGAATGTTGGAAAATGAGGTGTCGCACGCGGCACGATAAATCAGAGAAAAAGACGCTGGCCATAGACGACGAGTTTTCCACCTTGTATGATAAATACGCTGACAAATGGCAGCCGTTCGTATTCCGAGATTACGTTCCCCTAGGCGCCCGGAAAAGGTATAAAAGGAAGCCCCCTCCTCAGCATTTGCCCGTTCGAAAGACGTCCAGCAGCAAAGCGTCAAAAGGCAAGGAGGTGGGCCCAATGTTGTCCTCAACGCCTGAAAAGTCGCCTCAGACAGAGGAGCCCGAAAAGTCAGCCAGCGAGGCAGCAACAGAGGGCACAGATCCGACAAGGCCTAAGTACAAATTCACTGTAGGCACCCCGACCCCTGACGTATCAACCGCCTCTGCTCCTCCCGAGCAAACAACCGCGCCAAAAGAGAAGAAAAGAAAAAGGGGCGAAAAAACCAAAGAAAGGCGGCCCAAGAAGGAGGTTGTACAACAGATAGTGGTGGCCCCACGAGCGAGTGCGGCTGCAAGTGAGATAATCTCGATCGAAGATAGTCCTCAGAGAGAGGCAGAGGCCTGGGCTGCAGGAGTCATTCAAGCACCAGCTCAGGCGGAGCACGCAGGTACGTCCTCTTCCCCTGTGCAACAAACCCTAGCAAGCCCTGTTGTTACGCCCTCATCTTCCACATCTGGGCACATTTTGGCTGCCTCGCCCTCTTCACTAATCACGCAGTCCCAGCACAGCCCTCGGTCCTTTGGCCGCTACGCCCAAGACCCTAATATTTTCCAGACCCTGGGTCAAACCCTAGGTCTCTCTCCCGCGGCTAGCACTGAAGCAGTCTCCCCGTCCCCACGTCGCTCACCCGCCGCCGATACCGCCTTCCAAACCCCATCTCCACCTCCTCAGCAACCGCCCACTTCCCCTAGGTCCCGGTCGCCCTCAAAAGCGGCCTTGTCTTCTGGCGTACCACCCGCCTCATTATTTTCAGGGAGGATGCCGCAGCAGGATTTGGCCTCGGCGTACCCCATGTTGGCAGAACTGGAGCTGATGGAAAAACAACTGCAAGTCACGGATGACCAGCCCTTAGCTGCAAAGGCCGCAGGGGGTTCTGTTGCTTTCCTCCAGGGCGTAAAAAAGAGAAGGGCCGAGGAGATTGCCATACCAGTAAAGCGCACCAAGTATGACCTGGACAGAAGGGTGCTCCGAACAGAAAAGTTAGTACCTAAAGTCAAGAAGCCCCTCCAGGAGATGACCGAGGCGGACTATGAGCACCAGATCAAAGAGAAGAGCTTTGACGACATAAACGAGGAGTACGAAATAAGCGGGATCCGCCGAAGGACTGACAATCTCCTCGTCAAGCGGCTCGAAACCCAGGAGAAGCTGTATCAGCTTCAGAATGATTCAAGACAGCTGGAGGAGAATCTGGCCAAGACGACTACGTAGCTGGAGTCCGCTCAGGAGGAAGTAAAAAAGTTGAAGGATCAGCTCGCGGCATCCCAGCAGGAGACGACGGCCCAGAAAAGAGCAGCTGATCAGCTAGCAGAAGATAAGAAAGCAGCGCTGGTGCATGTTGCCTAGTTGCAAAATCAGCTCCAGCAGACTCAGGCGCTGCTGGAAGAGAAGGCGTCTCAGGCGGCCGCTTTTTCGAGGGACAGGATCAAAGAAATGAGAGTCGGCCTGCTGACAGGTTGCAGGGCTAATGTTGTCAGGTCCCTATCCGTCCTGGATTTCATCTCCAGGATACAAGAAGTTTCTGCCGAGGGAAAGCCTACGGTAGAGGAGGCCGAACGTCAAGCGCGACAATGGCTAGACTTGGCGATAAAACTTGAGGAATATGAGCGCAAGGGCCTCCGATTCCCACCAATGTCACGGATTGCCCTAGACTGGGCAGATGCAAGGGTTACCTTGCAAAATTATTTTGAAAAATCTGAGAAAATTAGGGCTGCCAGAAAGATGTTGGATGCGTTGACCCATGAGAAGAACATCTGCCTGGCCCCCTTTAACACTCTTTCTGCGCTCGGATTCCCGAGCTTTGTCAAAGATGGAGAGTTTTTGCCTCTGGAGCAAGTAAAGCAGGACTGGCAGGTTTATGAGGCAGATACGTCCGAGATTGATGGCTGGGCTGACCCAGTCCAAGAGGCACAGGTGACCCAGATGGTGTCCAAGTTCTGCAAGATCAATACTTGCCTCCAGGAGCTGGGAGAGAGGTACGACACCATCGATGTGCATATGGTCGCGGCATTCAAAAGGGCGCTGAAGGATATCAACGACTTAGAGCCCTTCCAAGAAGCAGCTTGGGATCAAGCTAAGGCTGCTTATGAGCACGTCCGTGAGCGGGTTCAGCCTGTTGTGCAAGAAGGGGACAGGGGCGCTGAGCAATCAGGCTCAGAGAGAGAGGAAGAGGAAGGTACAGAAGAAGAGACCGCTGGGAGTAGCCAAGAGGAAGAACAACTGCCAAAGCAAGGAGCTCAGCGTCAGTAGCAGCAAGGATGCAGGGGCCGGGAGTGCCTCTGTGCCCAAGGGATAAAGGCCTGGTTCGTTGCATCGAGGCGAGCTCGACACCCCGCGAGCCGCCAGGAATGTTGCCACATTTTGCACGGGGTGCCATGTCTTGAAAATTTTGTAAGGATGCTGCTTTGCCTTCCCTCTTTCTTCTTTCCCTTTCTTCTTCATGTCCCTTCTACTCTTCAGCCATCAAATTTCTTGTTCTTCATCTCCCATTTCATGTATTAAAGTGTTTTCAACAAGTGGGCAAATTTGCCCAAAAATATTCTAAGTGTTGGAATCCGCCCGATTGCGCAGCGCAGTCGGGCTGTGCTTGTCTACTTTTGCGCACCTGGGCAGTATTGTTAAGACTTTGCCCAAAAAATTGGCTAAGTCATGGAGCCGCCCGACTTCGCAGCGAAGTCGGGCGGCGCTCATAGTCCGGTGCGCACCTGGGCGGCCTCATGGGAAAAGCAGCCAAAAAATTGACTAAGTGTTGGGCCCGCCCGACTTCGCAGCGAAGTCGGACGGCGCCCTGAAGACGGTGCGCACTCGGACGGCAGTGTCGGGGCAGAAAGTTTCTAAGTACTGAGCCGCCCGACTTCGCAGCGAATTCGGGCTGCGCTCGTCAATTTGTGCGCACTCGGGCGGAAGGACAGGAAAATGCTGCTAAAATATTCTAAGTGTCGGACTCCGTCCGACTGCGCTGCCCCGCCCAACTGCGCTCCTGTTTTGCCGCGCCATCGGACGAGAAGTAGAGGGCTGCTGAAAATATTCTAAGGCATGAAGGCCCGCCCAACTGCGCTGTTTTCGCCCTGCGCCGTCCGGCTGCGCTCCAGTTTTGTGCGCAGTCGGGCGGGATAGAAATACAAAGGATGAGCTTCTAAGCTCGGTTTTCCTCCCCTCCATTAGATGCTGACAGGTGTTCGGTCTTGGGATCCGGGTCAAGATGTGACAGAAGGTGTGCCACCAGGGTACAGGACAGATGAGCGTGAACTGACAAATTGTACCACATCTGCCCCCATTCAAACTGACTCGATTTCTCACCTACCGTATTGCCACGTAGCTGCCATATTTTCAGGTGGACCTTGCTGCAAGTACATTCCTTGCCCGCAGAGGTCAAACATCAGCCGCTTTTGTCAGCTTTTGCAGCTTTTGTCAGGTCTGGGATTCTGTGCCCAAATTGTAATCGGGGGGGAAAATTGCGCTATAAATAGCAGCCTCATTTCATTGTACAAGGGTGGAAGGGGGATATACTGCTAAGGAACTTTTGTAGCTGTGCACTTGCTTTTGAATGCAAAGTATATTTGGCTCTATTAGTTGTGTTTATCTTGTATGCTGCCTTTATTAAGTATTTCTGCCTCATGTTGCTTATATTTCTGATTATTGCTATTCTGCTTTTCTGGATATCAGTATTGGTGATTAAGTATATCTGGAATGCTGAAGTAAAGGATACATAGGATAGAATTGCTCTAATAGTTTCTGCTACATACGTTGTTTTGATTGTTGTTGGTAGTAGTGATTGGTTAGTTGTTGTGCTGCTTATCTTCCCCACCCGAAACAAGCATATTTATGTTTCTTTCCGTACTTTATAATTTCTTTCCTGCACTCTGAGCTAAACCCCCCAATTGAGAAAACATAGGAAGCCGGCCTTCTCCGGAGATTGGCGCGGAAGGCATTCCTTCCTTCCGGCCTTTCAATCTGCTGGGCGAATCTAGGGCGCAAATAGATTAAAATCCTATCCTAGTGGCAGATTCGTAACCAACACTAACCTTGCGTTTACTTCCCTATGTATCCTTTATGAGAACTTCAGATCCACTTATCATCCAATGCTTAAATCCAGATAGCAGAATTACAACAATCAGAAAAATAAATGACATTAGCAACAATAATCACAGAAGGCAACATACAAAGAAGAGATAGAGTCGGAGCCAAGAATCCTTAATATTGATGCAAAAGTTTGAATACAACAGGTTTTTAGCAATATGTTACCCCCCCTATTACAATGCATCGGACTGCCTGTTATAGAAGAATTTTCCACCCAATTGCATTAATGTCCAGACCCCAAAAGTAGCTGATATTTGACTTCCTTGCAGATGAGAGTACATCCATATTTGGCTCACTCATGTTTAGAGCGGCTCCGGACGGTCCTTGCAGCTGGTGCAACATGCTTCATTAATGCGGTTGGTGTAGCTTGGCCCCTGGAGCCTCTCCGGGACCTGACATGGTCGTCCTGGTGCGTCTTGAATGCTCACCTACCTTCCTTCCTCGGGATGAGTGCCCTCCGGAGTGCCCCTTCAGTGGTTGCCTTAGCGTTTTAAAACCGCTCTTGCTGGAGTTTGCCCGAAATAGGGCCTGAAGCTGAAGTTCGCTGAAGACTGGAGCCGAACCTGGGGTTTGCTGGGAATTTGGGCGAACCTGAGGCCCACTTGCCTTAGCACTTTTTGGAGCAGGTTCACCCCGAAGCCGAGGTTCGCAGAATTGGAGGCCGAAACTGAAGTTCGCCGCGCCTAGGAGCCGAACCTGGGGTTCGCTGAAAAATTGGGCGAACTTGGGATTTCTGGCCGACATAAAGGATTTTGGCCGACATTGAGTTTTTTGGCCGACATGGGGCGTTTTGGCCGACATGGTTCGCCGCGTCCGGGGTCCGAACCTGGGGTTCGCTGACAATTCGGTCGAACTTGAGCATTTTGGCCGACATAGCATTTTTGGCCGACATAGAACATTTTGGCCGATGTTCGCTTTTGGCCGACGTTCACCGCGCAAGGAGCCCGAAACTGGGGATCACTGGAGGTTTGAGCGAACTTGAGATTTTTTGGCCGACATTCGCTCCTGGCCGACGTTCGCTCCGCTTGTTGCCCGAAACCGGGGTTCGCTAGGGTTTTGGACAAACTTGGGATTTTTGCCTTAACCTTTTTTTGGAGCTAGTTGAGCCTTTAGCCGTGGTTCGCTGAAAAAGATGCCAAAGCTGAAGTTCGCTGCAGAATGGGAGCGATGCTGAGAATCGCTCGGCAATGGAGCGAAGTTGGGAGGAGCGAGCCCGGGTTTCGCCTTGCTCGCTCGCTCGAAGTGATGTTGTCGCTGGGGTTCGTTGGCGAGCAGGAGCGATGCTGAGAATCACTCGGGAACGGAGCGAACTTGGGGGGCTCGGTGCCTTAGTCATTTTCGTCCTCTAGCTGGGCCTCGCTTTGGAGCTGGAGCGAAGCTGAGGCTCGCTCGCTCCTAGAGCGAACTCGAGCCTGCCTCCTGATTTTTCGTGCTGCAGTTCGCTCGGAGGGTGGAGCGAGGTTGGGGTTCGTCGTCTTCTGGAGCGAACTCGAGATGCTCCGTTCCTTAGTCGCTTTGCACTGTTCAGGCTGTAGCTCGCCCAAAACTTTGAGCGAAGCTGAGGTTCGCTTTTTCCCGGAGCGAACTCGAGGCACTTCATGCCTTAGGGATTTCTTCACTGTCTAATGCTGTACTTCGCCCCGAAGTTTGAGTGATGCTGGGGTTCGTAGAGTCTGGAGGCCGAACCTGGGGTTCGCTAGGGATTTGGGCGAACTTGGGATTTTGGCCGACGTGGAGCATTTTGGCCGACATATAACATTTTGGCCGACGCTGGTTCGGGAGCGAACTTGAGCTTTCCGGAGTTCGGGAGTGTTCGGGAGCGAACTTGAGCTTCATGGCCGACATAGAGCACTTTGGCCGACATAGAGTATCTTGGCCGACATATAACATTTTGGCCGACGTTCGCTCGGGCCGACGTTCGCCGCGCAAGGAGCCCGAAACCGGGGATCGTTGGAGGTTTGAGCGAACTTGAGATTTTTTGGCCAACGTTCGCCCTGCACCTCGCCCTTGTTCTCGCTTTAGAATCTGAGCGAACTCCCGCTCTCGCTCCACATAGGAGCGAACCTCGTTCTCGCACCATTGTTCGGGCGAACCTTGTCCTTGTCTACTTTGGCCCGAACTTCGGCATACCTACTGCGGTTCGCTCGGGATCTGGGCGATCCCCGTTCTCGCCTTAAAGTTTGAGCGAAACCCGTCGTCGCCTCAAAGCCGGGCGAACCTGAGCATTCTGGCTGTGCCTTAGCCAATTTTCTGGCCCAAAATTGAGCTTTCTGGTTCTGCTTCCCCGGGCCATAACTTTTGATCCGTTGCCCCGATCACCTATTATAATATATCGCCAAAAAGCTTGCAGAAAAGATCTGCAATGACGAAATATCCAAAGATCATTTCATCCACTTTATCATCCCCGTTTAGGGTCTGCAATGACGAAATATCGAAAGATCATTTCATCCACTTTATCATCCCCGTTTAGGGCCTGCGAAAATGCCAACACTTCTGCATGCTCTTTGCCGCTTTGAAGCTCCACACTTAGGCAAAATTTTGTCAAAAAATTTAATGTGGCAAAAATGCCAACAATCACTTCCTTAATTGAAGCCTTTCTAAGAAGCTTTAAGATTTTGGTTCAACTTTGCTTGAAACTTGATTACTATGCAAGACCTTACATGTAAGCTCTGGTGATGTTATACGCATAACATCCTTCAAAAAACTAAGGTTCCTTAAGAGCTCTCACATGTAACATCAAAGCTCTTGCATTCAGCATTAGAGAGCTTGCATGTTACCTCATAAGCTGGAGTTGAAGCATTTTCTTATAAGAGGTTGAACTGCACCATGGCTGTTGCATGCTGACGTGGATTTAAATTTTGATGATTTACCCCTTTGAGCCATATCTTTGGTGACTAAATTTGAATTGTCTTGCAAAGCAATAAGGGTTTTTAAGTAAAAAACAATAAATCTAATTTAAATAGATATATTTATATTTTAATTGTTTTTAGTCTTAGATTGCCAAAGATATGAAACAAATTATTTCAATACGAAAAATAAGAATTTTTGACCATTAAAACATCAAAAAAGTTGGATTATATTTATATCTTTATTTATAAATAAGATGTGTGGCCTCTATTGGGGGCAAATATCATTAAAATAACAAAACATTGCATTGCTCTCATTACATTGCTATTGCATTAATTAAACCATATCCAACTTGGCTTTTTATCAAACATATTTCTACATTTACCTTTCTAACAAAGATATTGTTCATCTTCCTTAGACAACTATGTTTTCCAAATCAACTCCTTGATGCCATTTTTATTAATAAATAAAATCTCATTTGTTTAGATACCTTCTAAAATTTGACTTTTGCCAAGACGAAGATCAACACCGGAATGGCTAAAATATATGCTATCTGGTTTTCGTCTCTATAAATATGCTGGTTATAACAACCAATCAATTTCCTAATACCTCCTTTATAGGGGGTCTTATTCATGCCTTGATATTCCAAGATATCATTTTCATTACTACTTTTTGTTTTTCTTTGTGGGCTTAGCCCCACTTCTTGTTAAGACTTGCAATATTTGCTTTTGTTTTCCCATATCAATATCCCTTACCTTTCATTCCTTCTAAATTTGAACTTGCACATTTTAATTCCCCATCCCCTGTATCCTTCTTTGTTTCTTGTAATGGTTGATCTGAGTGAACTATTATGGCCTTTGTCATCTAATGCTGCAAATAAGCTTTCTTTGACTCTTTTTTTTGGAGTGGAATATTCTTGATCTAGTCTAGCTTCTACTACACCCAGGTGTTGTAGGTGAGTTTGGAGAGGAGAGGGCAATCCTCCAAGGGAGGTCCCAGGTTCAAATCTCCACCCTACCAAAAAGCTGAATTGGGTATCCAAAATCCAATTGATAATGTTGGTGCGGGCAGGGTCGGGTGCGACTCCCGGGTGACTTTGATGGTGTAGAACCCCTTGTTCGTGGTCTCTCAGACCAAGGCGGCCCCGCAAGGGGTTTTTCGCTTTTAAAAAAAAAAAAAAAAATCTAGCTTCTACTACTTTATGATTTACTTGCTTCATCTTGAAGTTTGTCTCATGACCAAATTTTTATCCCTTTCTCCATCATTTTCACTTTGCAATCTCTTGCCATGTGTCTATCCTCATAACAGTCGTGGTATTGAAATGTGATATTTTCATAATCAACTTGTTGATCCCATTCTCTTGATTCAGATTTAATCTTGATGGATTGTGGCAAAGGTTTTGAAATATCCATAGCAACACATATTTGGGTATATATAGCATGCTTTTGCCCCTTAGTAGTTGCTTCCTCTTGATGAACTTCCCTAGGGTATTTGCAATATTCTTCACAAACATCTTTATTGATAAGTTGATATGGAAGTCCAAGAAGCCTAACCCATACGGAAAGCTTTTTAATATTGTCTTGACTGAAAAATTCTCTCCATTGTCTTAAATATGATGATGAGAAAAAAAACCTTTAGGAAGGAAAGTCATGGAGTAATTTGAATTCAGTCCCTTCTTCCACTTAATCCAATTTTAAATCTTTGAAAACCTAGCCAATATCCGTGGAACTTGCATGTTAACTCTCTGCTTTTAAGAATCATTATATCATGTTCGATCATTTCATCCTTGATAATCACTTCTGGTGTAACATCTGCTTCCTAGATCAAACTTGTCATATATGTGCTCTTCCCCTTGTCTCCAACTTGGGCATGTCCAGCTAGGCATCCTTCCAATTCAGGCTTGCCTTCCATGCTACCTAGCTTTTCCTCATATGAATCCTTTCTTTCTTGAATTTCCCCAAAGATCTAGGGTAAGAAAAGGTAAGGCTTGCTCTCGGCTTGCCTTCGCTTCGACTCTTATGATTTAGACATTAAACTTGACCATATTGACAAAAACTTGGATTATATTATTATCTAAATTTTAGAAATTAAAATATAATATTAATAATTATGAATTTTGTAAATATTTAATGTAACTTTTTATTCTTAATTCTTAATGTATTCTATATATACACATCGGTATGAACATACTCAAATATGTTTTAGATATATTTAAATTTAATAATAACTTTTATTTAAAATTTAATATTGGTAATATTTTTTTTTGTTACAATAATAACAGTGTTTGCAAATAATTAATATATCGTATGATTTTTTAATGATAAAGTAAACAGATTTTAATTTTAAAAACTGTGCTAAGTTTAATTTTGCATAGTAGCTAATGCAGCATATGAAAAAGAGTAGACAAACTTCTTTAGTCAGAATCATATGGAACTTCAACTAACAACTATGCAGAAGGACACTTCTTATAGGGATCAAGATTGTCACTGAAAATGATGAAAATATATTTCAATTGAGGGTGGGATTCACAAGTAATTGTTAATCTTCTCAAGAAAAATAGATGTGGGGATGGATAAAAAATAACTCTCTTTTTAAGTCCATGAACTATTGTTGGAGGCAGTATCTAGGAAATGTTAGCATATTTAAAGAGAAGGAAACTAGATACCGGATAATTAAGCCAAACATGGTATTTGATCTTCATCTTTGAGAAATTGAAATTTTAGAAGGAAACTAACAAACCAATATTTTCTTTCTTAATGAAAATGATATCAAGGAGTTGATTACTAAAACTGTATAACAGTTTGAGGAAGATGAAAGATATTTTTGATAGAAATATAAATGAAAAATATCATTGAGAGAAAGACCAGATGGATATGGTTTAAGGCTTTAAGCAACCTAAAAACAAATGTAATATTTTTAACCATAACATAACTTACAAAAAAACATAAAATGAAAAATAAACAGAAATTTCAAGTTAAGCTTCAGTAGTGGTTGAAACAATCATCGTCAATGGACAAGACTTACGTTAAAGTCCTGATGGACATTAAAACTTAATATAGAATCAAACGACCTTAACTTATTATTATTTTTAGAATAGAAGTAACATCGATTGTGTAAGAGATGTCTTTAACAAGTATAGCTTATAAATTATACGTCTTATGCATTTTGCATTAAAAATTATTTTGAGACGGTGTTATGCACTCAATATCTCCCTTGGAAGACCATAAATCGACTATGATATGAGCATTGGAGAAAAGAAGATACAGTTACGAAAATTTGACAGAGGTACATTTTGACAAAGTAAATAAGATTTATTCTTAACATGGTTGAAAATTTCAATTTGTCATGACAGACTAACCTTATCATGGAATTGTTTTCTATGTTCAATTCTTTTCTTCAAAGGAGCCAGGAGTACATGACCTATGAGCAATCCATGTTCATGGACTTTCCCCCTTTTTTCGCGGTTTTTGTTGGGCAGGATTTTTTTTATTTGCACATACATGAAGACACATATAAGGCACAGATATGGTTTCGGTCAGTCTGGTTCTATATCCAACTGTATTCCATATATATTGTGCATGTATCAGTTTTAGATATGTGCGTTCGAGATATTTAAGAATATTGTATCTGATGACTTCTGCAGTTGCATCCCATTTACAACCGCTTCACATTCCCTAAGTTTTGATTGCACTTTTATATTAAATGAATGTTGCTTTAATATTTTACTCTTGATTGCACTTTTATATTAAATGAATGTTGCTTTAATATTTTACTCTGGAAAACATGAGATGTACAATATCTGTTTCAAATGTGGGTGTGACTATGGCCGTTCTTAAGGTATCTTTAGGCATTTCTTTATATCCTACGTTTCTTCCCCAATCTCCGTTTGAATATTGAATTCTATTCTGCTTAAGAGCACTAAGGTTTGCATCCCACACAATGATAACTGTAATTGTTCATTTGACTTGTTTCAAATATAAATGAAGAACTAGCAATCTATCCAATAATTTAGTGTTATCTTTTACTCGTGAGAGGAGCAATTAATTTGCAACTTTTAACAGGTAGTGGTAGTCTCAAGGTGGTTTGGAGGGATTCTACTTGGTCCAGACAGGTTTAAACATATTAACAATGCTGCCCGCTCACTTTTGCTTAGTTGTGGATACATTAAAAATCAAGCTTCAAGCAGCTCTTCCACTCAGCAGAAACAAGGCAGAGGATCCAGTCAAAAAGGTTTGTCTTACATGTTGGCTGTCATCTTGATTTTTTTATAACCAGGTACAAATCTGGGAAGAATTCAGAAACTATATGCTTATTCATTTATGTTATCTAGGAAACTTGCAAATGACCAGCTGATCTAAATTTTAAAATGGCTTTAATTCGAGTCAAATTAAGGATTTCTTGTTGACTGAATCCTGTTTGGTTTACCAATTGCAAACAGGAAAAAGGAAATAAATATCATGCTTCGACTTAAATTAATATGGTCGGACTGGCATGTAACAAGATTTCTTGCTTTATTTGAACCAAGAAAGTACAGTTACAGCCTTTGCATATTCAGACGAGGTAGAATATTTGATTTATATATGCAGAGCAAAGCTAGTGCGTGGAGCCAAAGCAGTGGACTGGGAATAGATGAAATGATGATGTGACTTGTAGGAATTTGATGAAAATACTATATTTTAATGGTGTGACCTGTAATATTTATCTATCAAGATCTTTCAAAATAATAGCAAATTATTATTATTTTAAACACTACACATTCAATTTATCGCTGACTTTCTGATCTACTCGACAAGATCCTTTCAAAATTCAGTAACATTTTTTTTGTCATTGATTTAACATATTTGCTTTTTTGTTGAAAAAATATTTTATTGTTTTTTTCTTGGAGATTGTCACATATGCACACAAGAACCTGAGACTATGAGGGTGATTGTCGAGTGCCATGGGGACTCGAACCCTTAACCTCTTCATAGTAAGTGCCTCCACCCATCACTCGGAGAAGACCTCCTAGACAAATGTTTTTGAGCTACATATTTTGGCTTTTCAAGTTTCTACGGATGATTTTCTATGGTAGTTGGAATTAATTCTATGTTAGCTACATAAAGATGGAATTAAAAATGACATAAAGAAGCTAAGACATTGGACTAACTTTCGGGATTGAATGTAGTTCACATGAAATAAGTATGTGTTTAGTCCAGATTATATAATTGCATTAGAATAATTTCAACATTGAAGAGCGGTGCAAAGGAGCACCAAAACCAACACAAGTTGGACGATGGTCGAGGCATAGAGCAGAATAGAGGGAACTAGTATAAAATCCATAGATCTTTAGTCTTGGCAGAAGAGCAACGGGTTCATTTGGTGTGCATGAATGCTTCAAACCCTTACCACGAATGCGTCAACCATTGTTTCCAGAAAATTGCCAAAGCGAAGGAACATCGAGAGAAGAAACAGGAGGGAGTGCAAGCTAGGAATGTGTGCGAGGTGGGAGGGAGTGCAAGCAATGGGTTCATTTGGAATGCACTGATGCTTCAAGCCCTTACCACGAATGCATCAAAAATGGTTTTTGGAAAATGACCGAAGTGAAGGAATGCCAGGAGAAAGAAGAGACAGGAGGGAGAGGGAGTGCGAGCCAGAAGCGAGCCCCACTAGCTAGTATGGAAGGAAAGTCATTTGAAAGCCCTAATGGGAAGTCAAGATGCCCTAACTAGAAATTAGGATGCCCTACCAAGAAGTATGGAGGCCCAAGTTGGATATAAGTGGCAAAGCAAATACATGACAAGTTTGATCTAGTTTGTTGTTGTTACGTTGTAAGTGACTATCAAGAATAAGATGATTGAGCATGATATAATGGTTCTTAAAAGTAGAGGGTTAATATGTAAGTTCCATAGATCTTTGCCAAGGTTTTTGGAGATTCAAAATTAAGTGGGGATTGAATTCAAATTACTTTGAGACTTTTCTTTGTAAAGGTTTTTTTCCTCATCTTTTCTAGTTTAGAAATCAAGGATAAAATAATGGGTGGCGGCCCATAGTTTAGGGGGAGAGATACCCTTTATTTAAGACTATGGAATGAATTTTTTTCTCTTGATAGAAACTATTAAGAAGCATTCGGTGGGGGTTAGGCTTTTTGGACTTCCATATCAGCTCATCAATAAAGATGTTTTGAAAAGTAGTGAAAATACCCTAGGGGAATTTATCAAGGAAGGACTATCTATTAAGGAGTGAAAGCATGCTATATATACCTGAATGTGTTGCTTTGGATATTTCAAAACCTTTGCCACAATCCATTAAGATTAAATTTGGATCAAGAGAATGAGATCAACAAGTGGAATATTTCGATGTCACAATTGTTATGAAACTAGACACTTGGCAAGAGTTTGCAAAGTGAAAACTAAGAAGAAAGAGAGAAAATTTTGGTCATGAGATAAAACTTCAAGAAGCAAGGAAATCATTTAGTAATAGAATATCAGATCAAGGATATTCCACTCCAAAAGAAGAGGCAAAGAAAGTCTGTCTACAATATCATTTGACATAGGTCACCATAGCTCACTTGGATCAACCGTTTGGAGAAACAAAGAAGGATATAAGGGATAAAAAAGTACAATGTATAAGTTCAAGCTCAGAAGGAATTAAAGGTGAAAAGGAAGATGTGGAGGAAAATCCTAAAACAAGGACGACAAAAGAGATCAGGTTTATTCTAGGTAAATCATCTTCATTCCTCTAGTATAGAATCCTCTCCTAGTAATAAAAGTGAAAGTGGTGTAGAGGTCATCCCTTGCACTTGAAGGTTTCAAGAGCAGCATAATAAATAAACGAGGATAGAGCAAATTTGTAACAATTTAGGGTTTTTAGGGCAAAATAAGAAGGTAATTGCTATGGAAGAGTATCTTTTAATTTTAGGGTTTCTAGGGCAACATAAAGAAGAATGTGCTTTTGAGGTTATCCCTTGCACTTCAAATCCTTCAGAGCAAGACAAATCTATAGATGATAAGTCTTACTATGAGTAGTGTGAGAAGATTGAAGAGATTGATGAAGATAAAAGTCTTGGTGAAAAAAATGGAAGAAGAGGAAGATCCAAGAAGCAAAAACAAAGTGAAAAGGAAACCCAGAGGGATATTGATATGAGAAAACAATAGCAAATATCACAAGTGGCTAAACCCACCAATAAAAACAAAAAATAACAATGAAAATAATATTTTGGAATATTAGGAGCATGAATAAGGACCCTGAAAAAGGTATTAAGAAATTTTCAGGTTGTTCTAGATAAGATATTTATAGATATGGAATCCGGGCAGCAAATATTTTAGTCATTCACGGTGTTGAATTTCATCTTGACAAAATTTAAATTTCAAAAGGCATCTATATGAGTGAGATTTTATCTCTTAATAAAAATGATATAAAGGAGTTGATTGTGGAAACTTAGCAACTTGAGGAAGATGGAGAATATCTTTGATAGAAAGGCAAGTTGGATATGGTTTAATTAACTCGATAGAAATGTAATGAGAGTATTGTAATGTTTTGTTTTTGTAATGGGAGTGGCCTCTAATAGAAGTTGCATATAGCTTTATATATATATATATATATATATATATATATATATATATATATATATATATATATATATATATATAAAAGTATGTGTTTAGTCCAAATACTTGTATGTAATGAGAGTATATGTCCTTTGAAATATTTATATTGTTTCATGTCTGGTCATTATAATTAGATGTTTATGTGAATTAAAGAGTTTATTTGTATTATTACTAGTAATAATAAAAGTAAGTAGTAATAGTGCTAGTTTTTCAAAATAGTGCTTTTTAGAATAGTGTTGTTTGTCATGCATGTTATGTTGTTTAGTTGTCATTATTACTATTTTTAATAAAATCATTTGTTGCCATACCTTCTTAGTGTTTACTAAAAGTATTTGCAAAGAGTTATCTTCGTTCATGTATTAAGAATGAACAAAACTAGCTTTTTTTGTCTAAGTAATAGGTATTTTAAGTATTTGGGTTTTGTTTATGATATCATTTGGTGCTAGAGTACTTCTACCAAGCATTTTATCACCTTTATACCCTTGGGTACATGTTTTGAATGATACTTTTTTTAATTTTATATTTTCATGCATAAATTTGACCCCCTTTTTTAAAATTTTTAGATTTTGTGCATAGAGTATTTATGGTGACACAAATGTTTTTAGATTTCTTAAGTATATTTGTGTTTGATGGTGACCCATGATTGAACATAATGTAGTTGATTTAGTTCAACACATAATTATTTGCAAATACCATGAAGTGGAAAGGTCTTTTTGTGGAGAGACCCTCTTGGGGAAAATAACATATAGGGAAAATATCATTCTAGAAAAAAAGAATTATAACCCTTCATGAGTGTTTGCAAAGATGTTGCTCATTATGCAGGAGAACAAATTGCAATAGATTCCTTGGACATTTACACCACTAGGCTTTGATCTACTCAACTTCACTTAAATCATATAAAACTGCATGAAAGGAATCCATGATATGGTTTTATTATAATATTATGCATGCGATCAATCAATTTTGATACCGAGACTCAAAAACAAAAAATCTTGTGATTATAAGATCCCTTCAACATTCTACATGTTTAGACTTTTAGTAGCTTTTGTGAAACTCCAACATGCCACAATCATCAACTATACAAGTAAGTGCTTCGCTAAATTTGAAGCTTGAAATTATTGTTGGCTTAGACAATAGCTTTATATATGTGTGTAGACACCAAAACAACACCAATCCGATTATGTGACAACAAGCACTGATCGCACTAACACACAGCCCCCAGGGCAGCCCCCAAAGGTTAAAATAGTGGTTTTAACCACTCGCACAGTAGTTTTACAAGTCAGTGATCAAATTGGCACATTTTAGACACTCTGCTGCTTATTCGCTCCACCTAGGGACGAGTGAGGTTTGTACTCGTCTCCCTAAGGGACTAGTGCAGTTGGTACTCGTCTTATTCAGGGACAAGTACGGTTGGTACTCGTCTTACCCAGAGACGATCGCAGATTGGTACTCGTTTCACCCAGAGACGATTACCAGCACTCGCTTCGGGGTGGGATGAACGCCAGGTTTGATCGGCAAAAAGTCAGACCTCGGCGCATGACAACTCAGAACTACCACTTAGCTCTCCCTTCATGGCATAGGAGTGCGAGTGAGTTCTTTTGAAAACTCATATCTGCCAATTGACTCTCCCTTCACTGCATGGGAATGGGAGTGAGCTTTTTAAGACAACTCAGATTTGCCACTTAGCTATCCTTTCATTGCATGGGAGTGCGAGTGAGCTTTTCTAAACATACAAAGACATGCACAGAGGCAGTTAAGAAGCCCTTAATCAAGAAGAAGTCTTCTCTTCACAAAAAAAACATTCATGCAGAGAAACACTTTTGCATGTTAATTCAAAGAGACCCCTTGGGTCTATAAAATGGTGAGCTTCCTCACCCAAAAGATATACAGAGAAGGAGCATTTTGAGCGACGAAGTGCTGCTAATTCACTTACTTGCGATTTGTGCTTTCAACATCCATAATCTCTTAATCGAAAGAGAGGTTATTGGGTGACTTTTGAGAGCACGAATCAAGGACCAAAATCCGATTTTTCTGACCACAATATCCTACCAATTTGCCGACAACACATCACATCAGGTTTCGGACCCATCCCAAGCAGATTGGTGTCGAAACAAAGTTTCACCCGCGGGTGGTTTGCCTTCGGGCACCCCTCGCCTTATTGTCTTTGGTGACTATTTCTTTTGTAGTATTTAGCTAGTTTCATGTTTATGCTTTTGTCAAGTTTTCAGTTTATTTAGACTCATTTTAACCATCGTTAGATTTATCTTTTATTTTTCATACACAGGTGCTACTGATTCTTTGTTTGTTTCTTTGAACGCATATTTTCAGCATTAGAAGAGCAGCGAGGAATCTACCTTTACCAACGCAAGCGGCGACAACGTTTTGGTTCGCCCATCTTATATGTGGGCACGCGGAAGAAGGAATTCTGAAACAAGTTGTAAAAGACCAACATTTAACGCTCCTATCCCCTAAAAAGGAATGAGACGCATTGTAACACAAATTTGAAAAGCATATCAATAAAAGGGCCGTATTTTATATTGCTTTGATATCTTGTGTTCATGTTCTTTCTTTTTATGCATTTTTCAATAACATAGGGTTTAAGCGTTATTTTAGTTTCGTTTACATTGCATTTTTAGTCTATCCTTTTTGTTTCCGGAATCTCGTGTTTTCAATGGCAATCACGGTGGGACCTCTGTCCTCTGTTATTTTTTAGGTTAGATTACCGATCTGAAATTGCTTGTTTTGATTACAGGTACCTATTTTCAATCATCAGACTGTTATTCGTTTCTGCAAGTGACGATTACAGAATTGGTATTCGTTTCACCCCTGGATGAATAAGCATTCGTCTCACCCTGGAACGAATACTGTTCTGATATTCGCCTCACCCAGGGACGAGTATAGTTCGGTGCATTTTTCAGAGCAAATCAGAAACATCCTGTTGGGCAGAGAAGAGGTAGGGGTTTTAAACAAGCTTCTGTCAAATTTTTGTTTTCTGTTTTCTGGTTTTCAGTTTTGTATGGCTTAGGGAGAGTTTCCTTTTTGTTTGTCTGCTTCAAGTTTTTCCAAATTAAAATGAACCCCACACACCACGTGGTATTTTAAACACAAGGAGTTGGTTGTAAAACCCCAACCCTCAAGCAAGACCAAAGGTGGATTCCATTATCACTTTGGCTTGAGATATTGCATCCATTACCCCGATCGCGACTGTTGCTAGACGTAAATCCTGACGAAAGCTGACCGAGTGTAGCTAGGGTGATTTCTAGCGCATGAGGATAAGTCTTCTATGGTAGGTGTCATAAACAGAGCGATTCCCCTTTCGTACCGCCTATGTTCCACGTATCATCTGCTCTCACGTACCTATAGTCTCCCTCACATAAGGGCGGGTATATAGAGAGGTTGGTATATCGGTCCGGCAATGGTATATTGAAGGGGCGACCATTTTGGGAGTCATAAGAGCCTTCATAATTGCATTTAAACGGTTTTCATAAAAAGTCTTCAAAAACACAAAACAAACAACAAAAACACACTAAACCAGATTTAGGGCACACTATTAATCTTTAAAAGAGATAATCATTGCTTGTGTGTGTATGCTATTTTCTGTTTAGACCAAAAAAATCATAAAAAGAAAATCATAAAAATAATTTCTGCATCTTTAGGTTAACATTACCATGGTGTTTACTCGTAGCCAAGCCCAATCACGGGCAGAAGCTGCAGAAAATGCACCAAGAGAGACAAATCGTCTCCGATATAGCCCTGAAGATTTGGCCATCCCACCTTGGCGGTAGGGTACACAAGTTAGTTCACACCATGCAGAACATGGCTCTAGAGGCACCTCCTTGAGGGGCACTCCAACCCATGCAGTCATAGAACATGGCTCTAGAGGCACCTCCTTGAGGGGCACTCCAACTCATGCCATCAATAGACAGGACTATAGAGACACCTCCTCAAGGGGTACTCCTAAGCAACAACAATCTTTTCAAGAAAATAACCAATATGTAGCACTTGGTCTAAGTACGAGGCCTCCCTTGGAAGTTCGTTTTGGGTGGCCTAGTGATGAAGCGTCGTGTACTGCTCTAGAACAACAAAGGGTCCAAAAGGAGGAACCATATGATTTTGTTACTCCTAATTTACCCCCGATTAATGTCGGACATAGTAGACCATATCCAGAATATCAGGTTCTCCCGACAGGGCAAGACAATTCTGCCCGCACTTTTTATATATATCACAGAGAGAGTGAGGAGGATCACTACGTTCCTCAAGAACAGTACTCGATGCGAAAACGATGCACGTCTACACCTGCTTTATATCCAGATTGCTCATTGAGACCAGAGCTTCAAGTCAATGCTGCCAACCTTGACAGAGGGAAGCAACATATAGAGGTCTCAGAGCACCATGATCGAGACAGATATGTAGGGGAGGCATCTAGGCCTCTTAAACAAGAGACAGCGGAACAAAATGACTTGGCATTTGCCCAACTAGCCGCCCACCAAGCGCAAATCACGCGGCTTAGGCAAGACCAACAGAAATTAGAACATTTGTGTCGCCTTAATCAAGAGCGCATTCGGCGTCGGACGACTGAATTGCTTCACAACAATGCGCTTGAGAAGGCCCCAGTTTCTCGTGCGCAACAATCTGAGATGTATGTGAGGCACAACCCCCTAGTGCGAGACAGGTCTCCGCGACGTCAGCAAGCACTGCCTCTAAGACCTAGACCTGAGCGGGAGGCCACTCCTCGCAACCGTGATGGGCATCCTCCGCGGGCACCCATCCATGTTTACAGGCCTAGGCCAGCCACTCCTCAAGAAGATCATGAGGATTATGACCAAGAAGAAGAGCGGGCTGAAACGCCCTATCAAGGCAGAAGGGATGCTACCCATTTATCCCTCCAAAGGTCTCAAGTTCCCCGCAACCCACATCTGGAGCAAACCAAGGAGGAGGAGATTACGTCCTCCGATCCATACAAAGTGTTGTTAGAACGCTTGGAGACTATGGAACTCAAGACTGTTGGGCCCCAAAAGCCTACCTTACGCCAACTCCGTAGTCATCCGGTGCATCCATCAGTGCCAGCACCTCCATACCCCGAACATTTCAAGCTGCCCCAGTTGGCACTCTTTAGAGGGGATGAATATGCTCAAGAGCATGTGAATCGATTTTTGAGCCAATGCTTCGGTATACAAAATAATGATGCATTTCTATTAAGAACATTCATAACCACATTCGCAGGATCTGCCTCGGATTGGTTTACCCATCTACCGAAGCATAGCATCTACAACTTGGATCAACTAGTGGACGCATTCCTAGAACGTTTTGCTTTTAACACAAAGAAAAAGGCGTCACTCAGTGATCTAGCTAGCCTAAAGCAGTATGAGGAGGAATCTATGGTGGCATATGGGAATTGGTGGTGGACGTTGCTTTCAAAGCTGTCCTACCTCCCTCCTATGTCCGACCTAACTCAAATGTTCGCAAAGAGATGTTTGCGATCGATCTCTGTGCTATTGCAGTTGCAGCAATACGCCACTTTAGAAGAAGCTCAGCGCAAGCTAGAGTTATCGAAGAGATCAAGATACAGGATGGCGAAATTGCCAAGCCTAAGAAAAAAGAGTGGAACAAGAGCACCAAAACAGGGAATACGCAACAGAAACCCACCGCGGTCAATCAAGTTGCTATCAATGCCCCTACGCCTGCCCAAGCACACAGCCTCCAAAGGCTAATTATCAGGCGGTGCCTCACAATAACTATGAGAAAGACAATAAAAAACAAGATCACAATCAGCAGCGTCGCCCTAGGCGGCAATTTACACCATACACTGAGTTTAGGGACTCCTTGTTTGACCATTTGTCAGCGGCAAACTTGATTAATTTGCCAGAGATTCCAGCAATCGATCCTAATGCGCCAAAGTCTAAAGGCTACAGAGAGGATCTTTTCTGTAGATTCCACAGAAGGAAAGGGCATGACCTTCACGCCTGTTGGACATTTAAAGGTTTAGTGCAAGATCTGATTGACAATAACACATTGGTAGTGGATAACCCCATCGCACCCAACAACCAACAAATGGGTGTTTTCAAAGATCCTTTACCCACACATGATGCACAAGCAAAACATCTTCATGTCAACAAAGTGCAACATAATTGCCCCATGGAGGGGTATGTTGGGATGATTAGCATTGTGACAAGAAACAAGAGACACCCAGGAGTTGCCCTCGCGACAGCTACTAGGGAAGTTCAACCCATATCACAACCTCAAGTGAATCCTACACAGTTGCCCCCGCCTAGACCAGTGGCCATGATTCGAACTAGACTTACTCAAAGTCTACGGACCACATCGGCTAGGCTCTCCATCTATGAGCTTATTCAACAATCGGCGCCCCATCGGGAAGCTCTCATGGAGATATTAAAGGCAATTGAGTTGCATCCCCACGAAGCAAATTCGTTCAACAATTTTGTGGGGCATGTTAAACAGTGTCTTGAACCAGTCATCACCTTCGGGGAAGATGAGTTAAAAACGGTGACCGGGGATGTAGCGGATCCACCCCGCACGTTATTGCGCGAGGTCAACGGGACTCCGTACAAGCGAGTGTTGGTAGATATCGGTTCGTCCAAGTAACATTATTACAACCGCTGCATTGAAACATTTGAAGCTATCGACATCTCACATTGTACCTTCCACTTATACTCTTTGAGCATTCAATGATGCGATATGCTCGACTGATTGGCACAATTGTCCTGCCCATACAAGTGGGACAAAAGACCATTCATACGTTGTGCCACATTTTAGAAGGTGAGATGGCTTATAATATCTTGCTTGGGTGGCCTTGGATCCGGGATATGAAGTGTGTCCCTTCAATTGCTCATCAATGTTTGAAGTATACATTTGAAGGACAAGTGCACGTGGTCTTCGCAGATTTGGAACCTTTTAAATATTGCAACTCAGTGCAAATCATGCCGCGATCGACCCTTCCTTCAACGCACGTGGATTTCCAGTTAAATCCATCTAAGAGGGGTCCGACTAAGCAAGAATCTCCATTACCAAATCAATCAAATTCCCAGGCGGGTTCATCTTCTTCATCCGGTCCTCCCACAACGACGCCACCTACAGTGGCCACACCAACGGACAAAGGAAAGAAGCCCCTAGAAGCGGAACCACCTTTAGTCTCCAACATCTCCACAGAAGAGACGCATCATAGAATGGAAGTTGAGACGCCTAGTTCACCCCACATGGAGTGGACTCAAGGAGAACTCCCATTCGCTTCCTCTCAATCGCCAACGATTACTCGTTGAGATGTCTAACACAGGCATGGGGGAGTATATAGTGCACAATGTTGTTGCAACGCCCACACTTCAATCTATGCAAGACATGGGAAGACCTCGACTCCCCATAGGCTCCGTGGTTCCTTTAGGTTACCCACCTAATCAGACAAACTTTATTTTTGGGGGCCTGGATCATGGCGTCGAACCTTCCCGACAAGAAGAGGAAGATGAAGATCCCTTTGTGGAAGATGTCAATTATCTGGCTAACTTAGACTTCGCATTACGATATCTTAGCCAATGCAATTGGCATGGATACGGGTTAGGCAGGTATGAACAAGGAATGCGTGTTTTGTGCCAACCAAGATACCAAATGCCTTATGATAAGTCAGGAGTAGGGTTTAATCACCCTTTGCCCCTCGACATCTTGGTCGAAAACATGCAAAGCCTAGGGATAGGCAACAAGGATGGGTTGGCATCAGATCCATATGCTAATCCAACTACAACTTATACATTGGGGGATTATTTCCCATTACAAACAAATAACCTTGTTGACCTCAACAACCCTTTCCCTACGGCCGAACAAGGAGACACCGCGCAGACTCACCCACAAGGGGAAGATGGACAAGACCACGAAGGGTCTTCTGAAGATGAGTCAGAGTACGATCATTCGAACGAATATCCAATGAATGATGATCAGGAAAGCTTCTTAATGATGTTCCCATTGAACGATCCTAGTGAGCATAGGCTACCTCAACAACAACAATATCCTTTGGACATAGATGAAATGTTTGAACACTTACACATAGGTCCAAGACATAGGTGGCATCTCAACCCCGCGCAGTTATAGCAATTACTGCACCCGCCACCTGGTATACGAGAGAGCATATTTCGCCCGGAGACCCTATCAAACCATCGGTGCCTAGGGCGGACCTCTGTTTGTAGGTCCGCGCATAGGGCTGATCCCTTTGTGCCAGTGCCTACAGAGCTAGATCCAACGCACCAAGAGCATACAGAATGTCAGAGTTATCACACTTGCGGTAATGGAGGTTACCATCATCTCATAAACATGATCTCCATTGACTTGATCGCCCCCATCCATGATCCAGCCAATCCAACACGATTATTGCATCTAGACATAGAAGCTATAGATTGGGATCGCGCTGACACACCACCATCTCCATCAGAGTATTGGCCTTGTGGTGGGATGTTTCATTTCACTCCGAGACGGACTCGGGATGTCTTTCATCGTTGAAGAGGAACTTGACGTTCCTAATGATGATCTTAATTCAGCAAACGATATCCATCGATCCCAATTCCACACCAGCTTGGAAGACGGATCCCATATGTCGGTCGAAGCAACGACTGATGTAGACATCGACACGGATCCAATGAATCCACGGATTCTCAAGCTGGGGGTAAGTCTTTCCCCCAAAGAGCGAGCCGATTATGTTACCCTTCTTAAGGAAAAGGAGGTTTTTGCATGGTCATACAAGGATATGCTGGGACTAGACCCACAACTAGTCACACATAATTTAACGCTTGTTCCGAAAATCAAGCCAGTAAAGCAAAAACTATGCAAGATGCATCCAACAGTGGCCTTAATGGTAAAGGACGAG
The DNA here is from genome assembly GCA_028583015.1 of Wollemia nobilis. Lineage (NCBI taxonomy): Eukaryota > Viridiplantae > Streptophyta > Pinopsida > Araucariales > Araucariaceae > Wollemia > Wollemia nobilis. The sequence continues at coordinate 11,715,093 of JAQPPZ010000465.1, forward strand.
TTACAAAAGTTGTTGGATGCCCAGTTTGTCATCTGTGTGGATTATCCTCCATGGTTGTCTAACATGGTTCCTGTCAAGAAGCCCGACGGGAGGATTCGCATATGCACCGATTTTTGAGATCTTAACAAAGCGAGTCTTAAGGATGATTTTCCCTTGCCAAGCATCGACGCGTTGGTAGACGCCACAGCGGGCCATGTTAGGAATGGAGCCTAATTATGAGGAGGCTAAACAGAGAAAGTTTCTGGATTTACTGCAGGACGGGCAGGGAAAGTTTCCAGATTTACAGTCTATTAGTCTACCAGAGAAAGTTTCCGGATTTACAACAGGACAACCAGGGGAATTTTTTTTGTTTTTATCCCAAAATTAGATGTTGGGAACTCAATGTTAATCTTGGAATGTATTAAGAAAAGCAGTTTGTTTTTTCTATTTTTTTCTTATATATAGTTGTGAGGAAAAAACAAAGAAGACAATGACAAAGAAAATTACTGTGTTAATTCCTTGGAAATATAGAGAGGAAATTACAGCAGATGTTTGCTGTAGGTTGTAACCCTCTATTGCTTGGATTGAGAAAATGAAGGACTGAAAATTCTCTATTGTTAGGTTGTGGAGTCTGATCTCAGTTAAATATGGAAAAAATAGTTTTTCTCTCTGTTTGGTAACTAGTTGCTTTTATGCATGGAAACTTTCTAAACTGGAAAAATCAATCCAGAAAAAACCATAATTGATGGGTCTATCCTTGGTGTCTAATTCCAAGATAGAATCTATAAAATTAATGGTTGCATAGAAATCAATGTGATTTTTAGGGTGTGATTTTTTGGGTTAATTATAGCATGCTTGTTTTTAGAATGCATGTAACTGGGTTTCCCTATTTATGTAATACCTCCGGTAGAGAGGATTGTATCTTGTTTATGGGAAGGGCACAGGATTGTGCATCTCATGTAGAGAGATCATGAAGCTTGGTGTAGAGCTTGATGCAAGGGTGTTTGCATGTTGAATTACTGTTAGAGTAATTGTGTGGAGATGCTGGTGTTTTGAAGAGGAATTTGCAATTGGTTGTGTTGCAGGATTACTCCCTTCAGAGATTGTATTGGTGTTAATACAAAGGACTGGTGTTGGGTGAACCATGTTATATGTTGTGTTTTATGTTGTCTTGCATGTTATGTTCTTCTTCTGTGATGGTTGATAGTTTCTGCTATTACTTATTAAGTTGTTTGCTTCAAGAATCCCCTGCATGTTTATATAGTGAATCCTAACAATTGGTATCAGAGCGAGGTTGGGATTCAGGATTGAGTGGGAGCTTGACTTGAGTGGGAGCTTAACTTGAGTGGGAGCTATGGCAGAAGAAGGGAAGTTCAGGGTGTTTGTTTCATTTGGCAAAAAGTAACTGTGGAGCTCTTTCGCGAAGTACTGTGATGGAGCTGTTAGGTGTGACGTCAAAGATGGTAAAGAATTTCCAGGCGTTATACAGCGAGAGCGGAAGGACCCTGGTTTCTCACCATTACGGCAAGAAGGGGCACCTGAAAAAGGATTGCTGGTCTCGGGATAGAGATGGAGGAGAAAGGTCAGATGTGAATCTAATGAGTGAAATTTTGACACTTTTTGATATGGCTGGTCTTGACATTGACGTTGGAGGACCAAAGAGTTCTCAAGCAGTGGGAACTGGGAGACATGTCCAGGAAGATGGACATGGCTCAGGATTTATTGTATGATTTTTTAGGATGGAACACATAATATGGTTATAGCTTTGGATCATTGCGACCCCAAGTCCCTAAGTTGGAAGGTAATTCCACACTCGGGGAGTGTGCTTTCAAAGCTAGTGGTAAAGCCATATTGTGTGTGTGCATGCTATGGGTCATCCATAGTATGTAGATCTTGCCATGGTGGTGATGTTTGATTCACCATGATACAAAGTAATTTTGAGGATGTTGTTATTATCACTGATTTGTGGTAGAGAGATTGTGTGTTGCTTGTTGATCACAGGATAAAAGTGCGTGGATGACACTAGTCCGGTGTGATGGTTCAGAGCATGTTTACAACAATATGGAGGAGTTGACATTCCTTGTTTGGCTTAAAGATGTTCTTTGGTGGATGCAACAACGATAGAGTTGTTGTGGATCAGTCTCCAAGTGGGAGATTGTTAGGTTGTGGAGTCTGATCTCGGTTAAATATGGAAAAAATAGTTTTTCTCTCTGTTTGGTAACTAGTTGCTTTTATGCATGGAAACTTTCTAAACTGGAAAAATCAATCCAGAAAAAACCATAATTGATGGGTCTATCCTTGGTGTCTAATTCCAAGATAGAATCTATAAAATTAATGGTTGCATAGAAATCAGTGTGATTTTTCAAGGTGTGATTTTTTGGGTTAATTATAGCATGCTTGTTTTTTAGAATGCATGTAACTGGGTTTCCCTATTTATGTAATACCTCCGGTAGAGAGGATTGTATCTTGTTTATGGGAAGGGCATAGGATTGTGCATCTCATGTAGAGAGATCAGGAAGCTTGGTGTAGAGCTTGATGCAAGGGTGTTTGCATGTTGAATTACTGTTAGAGTAATTGTGTGGAGATGCTGGTGTTTTGAAGAGGAATTTGCAAGTGGTTGTGTTGCAGGATTACTCCCTTCAGAGATTGTATTGGTGTTAATACAAAGGACTGGTGTTGGGTGAACCACGTTATATGTTGTGTTTTATGTTGTCTTGCATGTTATGTTCTTCTTCTATGATGGTTGATAGTTTCTGCTATTACTTATTAAGTTGCTTGCTTCAAGAATCCCTTGCATGTTTATATAGTGAATCCTAACAGGCCACGAAATGCTTTCCCTTATGGATGGTTTCTCAGGATACAATCAGATTCGTATCAATCTTGAGGACCAACTAAAAACGGCATTCACAATGCCTTGGGGGACATTTTGCTATAAGGTCATGCCTTTTGGCCTTAAAAATGCTCGGAGCCACCTACCAACGTGCCATGACGTACATCTTTCATGATTACATGCACAAAACTTTGGAAGATTACATGGATGATTTGTTGGCCAAATCTCTTTTGCGCCCAGATCACCTCGGTGACTTGAGCAAGGTCCTTGATCGCCTCATTGAACATAAAGTCAGACTAAACCCCAAGAAGTGCGTCTTTGGCGTCACATCTGGCAAGCTCTTGGGTTTCATAGTCTCCAAATGAGGAATCGAGGTCGACCCAAACAAAGTCAAGGCAATCCTTGAAATGCGTCCCCCAACCACCATCAAGCAGCTCAGGAGTCTGCAGGGAAAGGTTGCGTCGATCAAGCGCTTCATAGCGCAATTATCTGACAAATGCCGACCCATGAATAAATTATTGCATAAGGGGGTCACATTTCATTGAGATGATGAGTGCCAGTCTGCCTTTGACGACATTAAATAGTGCTTGGCTTCATCGCCAGTATTGGCACCACCTAGACCAGGAGTGTCGTTCTATTTATACATCTCAGCCACTGAGGTGGCACTGGGTGCCATGCTATCCCAGAAAAATGAACTTCACAAAGAATAGGCTACATACTATCTTAGCCGCACCTTGGTCGGTTATGAACTTAACTATGCATACGTTGAAAAGCTGCGCTTGGCAGTGGTGTTTGCTACCAAAAAGCTACACCACTACATGCTCAGTAATAAGACATATGTTGTGTCTAAGGAGAATCCATTGCAATACATGATGAGTCGTACTTATCATAGTAGCCGCAAGACGAAATGGATCATGTTGTTGACGGAGTTTGACATAGAGTTCATTGGACAAAAATCCATAAAAGGTCAAGTCATCACCGATCAACTAGTCGAGGCTCCTCTTGAAGACGATCATCCTCTGAATTTCGAACTACCTGATGATGGGGTCTTTAATGTTTAAGAATCGCCAGATTCTGATGAGCCTGAGTCATAGGCTGACATAACCCTATTATTCGATGGTTCTAAATGTGAGCAAGGGGGTGGCGCGGAAATTGTATTCTTCACTCCGCAAGGCGCTCCAATGCCCTTGTCATTTAAATTAGACTTCCCGTGCACCAACAACAATGCAGAATACGAAGCCTTGCTCATAGGTCTTCAGACAACAAGCACCATGAACATTAAGCGTTTAAACATCTTTGGTGATTCGTTGTTGATTGTCAACCAAGTGAAGGGGATTTTTCAATGTAAATGTCCAGTTCTGCAGGCCTACAAAGCCCTTGTGGACAAATTCCTGGCACAACTTGAATGGTATGACATCGAGGCACTCCCTCGATCATCAAATCGTTTTGCGGATACTATGGCCTTCTTGGGGTCACTCATCCCGCAAGACCCTTCTGGTGAAATGACAACCATTCAGGTTAAAACATTATCACAATTTGCGATGGAGCATGCAAGCTCTGATCTGATGCCAGGAATCCACATGATCCAGATTGAACCATCTTTGGATAAGTTCTTTCGAATTCGAGATTGTTTGACTCAAGCCAACTAGGGGTCCTTATTCTCCCCGACCCCTCTTATTAGCAACACCACGTTGTTTTTACAAGTTCTTTCCTGCTCAGCTTTTGTTCGATATGGACTTCAAGAGGGATTGGTCGTTCATACTATCGAGGTTTCTGATCAGCAGGATTGGTACACACCTATTCGGGATTACCTCAAGCTAGGTAATCTCCCACTTGGATTGACACAAGCCGCGAAAAGATCATTCAAACAGAAAGCGGCAAAGCATGTCTTGTTAGGAGACATTTTGTATCATCGGAATTATGAAGGAATCCTCCTTCGTTGTTTGGACCAGCAAGAGTCCGCTTGGGCGATCACCCAAGCTCACGATGGTACATGTGGTGGCCACTTCAACGGTATGGCCATCGCAAAGCGCATTCTTCGCATGGGTTATTATTGGCCATCTTTAGAGCGAGATTGTTGCGCATATGTGAAGAAGTGCGTGAAGTGTCGGCACCATGCTAATTTGACACACGTACCTTCTCGAGGCCTTGCGACCGATTCAATCGGTTTGGCCTTTTCACAGTGGGGCTTTGATCTAATTGGAAAGATCTCCCCTGTGTCGTCTGGTCGTCACACATTTATTTTAACGGCCACAGAGTACTTTACCAAGTGGGTGGAAGCAATTCCACTGACCACTACGACTGGATCCCGCATTGCGGAGTTTATTTTGCATAACATCATATGTCGTTTTGGTATTCCATCCAAGATCCTATCAGATAATGGGACATAATTCAAGAATAAAGATGTGCGTGCTTTGACCACAAAGTACAAGATTCAGCACAGTTTTTCAACACCCTATTATCCGCAGGCAAATGGGCAAGCAGAGGCATCAAACAAAACACTAGTCGCCATTCTCAAAAAGACAGTTGCAGACAATCATAAAGACTGGCACATTCAGATCCCGCTTGCCCTATGGGCTTATCGCACTAGCATTCGGATGCCCATTGGGGCAACTCCATTTTCGCTGGTGTATGGCTCCGAGGCAGTCATGCATTTTGAGTTGGAAATTCCTTCCCTGGCGTATGAGATGCGCCAAGAGCGTCTGGCCCCATCTCATGATCACAGGCTTTGTCACAGGACAATCCACTAACTGCCACACCACCTCCAGTAGGTTCCATGGGAACCTCGCCCCCGAAGAGTCTGGCAACAACATGTTGAAAATGAGGCTCATAAGTAGTGCATGCATCACTCCCAACACCCCCCTCTTATACCACCACTGCACTAGGATACCGCCAATCTGACAATCCTCCTCAGCCTTCTCCACTGAGCTCATCCCATCCATATCCTCCCCATGTCCAAAACACCGAGTCAGTACAGCCGTCCTCTGGCCTCGTGGCGTCGTCCGGATGGGAACCCCGTCTATCGAAATCCGGAGAATCCGATACACGTCCTCTAAGGTGATTGTCATCTCCCCTATCGGAAAATGGAAGGTGTTCGTCCGAACATCCCATAGGCTGATCAAAGCTGTCAAGTACACTCGATCCCCCACAACTGCCTCCAATCGCGTCACATGCTTGAGCCCTAAGGCATCAAGCCACTCCCAGTCCTTCACACTCAACGCCTCGTGGGCACTAGAAAAAACAGTCGGTACCCGATGTCGACTCTTCACCACCTGCACATCACATAAAATAACACACATCAAAAACATGCATCAAATTACCATCACATGTACAAAAATGCATAACTGCACAGTAACATCTTTCATTCACATGTACATCCATTACCAAAAAAAAAAAAAAGAAAAAAAAAAATCACACACAATTCGACATGGTTTACCTACGGTTTCGACCTAAGTTTACCATTTCAACAAAAAAATTCATCACTTTTTCATCTTTCAAAAAAAAAAAAAAAAAAAAAAAATTCATCAAGTTTTCATCTTACATTTCATAAAAAACAACAAAAATTTGACATGGTTTACCTACGGTTTTACCTAAGTTTACCATTTCAAAACAAAAAAAATTCATCCAGTTTTCATCTTACATTTAAAAAAAAAAAAAAAAAAATTGACATGGTTTACCTACGGTTTTACCTAAGTTTACCATTTCAAAACAAAAAAAAATTCATCAAGTTTTCATCTTACATTTCATCAAAAACAACAAAAATTTGACATGGTTTACCTACGGTTTTACCTAAGTTTACCATTTCAAAACACAAAAAAATTCATCCAGTTTTCATCTTACATTTCATCAAAAACAACAAAAATTTGACATGGTTTACCTACGGTTTTACCTAAGTTTACCATTTCAAAACAAAAAAAAAATTCATCAAGTTTTCATCTTACATTTCATCAAAAACAACAAAAATTTGACATGGTTTACCTACGGTTTTACCTAAGTTTACCATTTCAAAACAAAAAAATTCATCAAGTTTTCATTTTACATTTCATCAAAAAACGACAAAAATTTGACATGGTTTACCTACGGTTTTACCTAAGTTTACCATTCCAACAACAAAAATTTTCATCAATTTTTTTAATCTAGGGTTTCATTTTACAAATAGACAAAAATGGACATGGTTTACCTAAGGTTTCGACCTAAGTTTTACCATTCACATAAAAAAAAAAAAAAACATTTTTATAACCGTGGTTACCCTAACGTGTTACTCTAAGTTTCATTTGGGTTTATCCTATGGTTTTCCATCTAGGTTTCCATCGGTTTGCATTCACGTTTTAGTTTATTTCAGGGTCTTTCAATCAAATTCATTCACCTTTTAAATTAATTAGGGTTCCATGTCTTAAACAAAAGAAAAACATAAGAAAAAAACATTTGCATTTTTCAAATTCAAACTCGAGGAGATAGTGCACTTATTGGTCTTGCCTCGGCTCCACCGCCTGACGACCCGATCTGTGCACTCATGGTGGCTGGAAATTTCGACAGCGTTTCGCGTCAGAAAATCTACCTCCTCCCCAGAGCTCCAAATCGCAATCGATGAACAGTGCAAATGAGCCAAATCCGTCATTTTCGCCTATTTATACCTTTTTGCTTGCTGGTAATCGTCTCTGACTGGAACGAGCGCTTTTTCCTCGGAGGCGCGCTCGTCCCACCCCAGGACGAATACCATCATGGCATTCGTCCCCCCCGGAACGAATAAAAAAAAAAAATAAAAAACAACCAAAATATAAAAATGACAAATGCCAACAAAACCACTAAAAATTGCCGGACAAAAGTGCTCTTGCACTTAACCTCTTGGCATAAGAAAACTGATGTCGGGGTCTACCTTGTCGTTATCCTACTCCCCAAGAAGGCTACCATAGCCGGACCGCTCCACGGGAAGACGGATTTTCGCCAATGTTAACCCCAAATGGCATCCCAAAATGGGTTTACACCCACCAAAAATAGGTGAAAACAATCGAGAAACTGCTCGAGCATGCATCAGATAACATCTGAAGGCACCCACCTAAGTCATCTTGGGTCAAGCGACTCGTCGCTTTTCTCATGTCGGTCTTCCCTCATCGATTCGTCACTTGAGGGGGTAGTCACACTTAGTGGCCAATCAACAACAATATACCCAATGTTGGAAATGACACGTATTCAAAGGATCATTGCAAAAGACAATCGCGCCCCTGCTTGGGGCAGCAAACAAGCAATTATCACAAACTGATCATATACTTGGCATTCGTGAATCATGAACTCAAGGTTCCCACGGACAAAAGGTTGCGCCCTTTGCCTATTCATGACCGATCAATGTCTAAGTTCAAGTAATACCTCACCGAACCAGGTTAATGCTTGATTTAAGTTCCTTAGCTCGTCGAAGCAAGGATTCAAGAATGCGTGCCCTTTCCATACTTGGGGCATCAAGAGTTGGTTAGGTTACTTGAGAAACCCTAATCATTAGTGCTTTGGTTATCTATTTTTGCTCAAGACTTGCACCATGTGCAGCGCTTTCCAAAAAGGGGCATCTGTAGACACCAAAACAGCACCAATCTGATTATGTGACAACAAGCACTGATCACACTAACACACAGCCCCTAGGGCAGTCCCCAGAGGTTAAAATAGTGGTTCTAACCACTCGCACAGCAGTTTTACAAGTCAGTGATCAAATTGGCACATTTTAGACACTCTGCTACTTATTCGCTCCACCTAGGGACGAGTGAGGTTTGTACTCGTCTCCCCCAGGGACGAGTGCGGTTGGTACTCGTCTTACTCAGGGACAAGTGTGGTTGGTACTCGTCTTACTCAGGGACAAGTGCGGTTGGTACTCGTCTTACCCAGAGACGATCACAGATTGGTACTCGTTTCACCCAGAGACGATTACCAACACTCGCTTTGGGGTGGGACGAACGCCAGGTTTGACCGAAAAAAAGTCAGACCTCGGCGCATGACAACTCAGAACTACCACTTAGCTCTCCCTTCATGGCATAGGAGTGCGAGTGAGTTCTTTTGACAACTCATATTTGCCAATTGACTCTCCCTTCATTGCATGGGAATGGGAGTGAGCTTTTTAAGACAACTCAGATTTGCCACTTAGCTATCCCTTCATTGCATGGGAGTGAGAGTGAGCTTTTCTAAACATACAAAGACATGCACAGAGGCAGTTAAGAAGCCCTTAATCAAGAAGAAGTCTTATCTTCACAAAAAAAACATTCATGCAGAGAAACACTTTTGCATGTTAATTCAAAGAGACCCCTTGGGTCTATAAAATGGTGAGCTTCCTCACCCAAAAGATATATAGAGAAGGAGCATTTTGAGAGACGAAGTGTTGCTAATTCACTTACTTGCGATTTGTGCTTTCAACATCCATAATCTCTTAATCGAAAGAGAGGTTATTGGGTGACTTTTGAGAGCACGAATCAATGACCAAAATCCGATTTTTCTGACCACAATATCCTACCAATTTGCCGACCACACATCACATCAGGTTTCGGACCCATCCCAAGCGGATTGGTGTCGAAACAAAGTTTCACCCGCGGGTGGTTTGCCTTCGGGCACCCCCCGCCTTATTGTCTTTGGTGACTATTTCTTTTGTAGTATTTAGCTAGTTTCATGTTTATGCTTTTGTCAAGTTTTCAGTTTATTTAGACTCATTTTAACCATCGTTAGATTTATCTTTTATTTTTCATACACCGGTGCTACTGATTCTTTGTTTGTTTCTTTGAACGCAGATTTTCAGCATTAGAAGAGCAGCGAGGAATCTACCTTTACCAACGCAAGCGACGACAACGTTTTGGTTCGCCCATCGTATATGTGGGCACGCGGAAGAAGGAATTCTGAAACAAGTTGTAAAAGACCAACATTTAACGCTCCTATCCCCTAAAAAGGAAGGAGACGCATTGTAACACAAATTTGAAAAGCATATCAATAAAAGGGCCGTATTTTATATTTGCTTTGATATCTTGTGTTCATGTTCTTTCTTTTTATGCATTTTTCAATAACATAGGGTTTAAGCGTTATTTTAGTTTCGTTTACATTGCATTTTTAGTCTATCTTTTTTGTTTATGGAATCTCGTGTTTTCAATGTGATATTTCTTAATAATTATTTCATTGGATTGTTGAAGCCATGTCCTTCACATCCATGTATAACTTGATGGGAGTGCATTGGTTTGTTTGATATTCTCAAGGGTTGCACTTTAGTTGGATTGCTAAATGAATGCACCAAGAGAATTTTCCATTTATTGTCTTTGATTGATTTTGAATTAAACATCCTCAACGAGCAACTTTTTGTCCTCCAAAGACTAAAAATGACAAAGAAATTTGTCCTTTGCAAAATGGGATGACTTTACTTTATGTGGTGTTTATCCCTTGAGGTTGACTTGCAAGTATTCTTGCTCTCCTTTGTGTAGGTTGAATTGTTTGTTATAACAAATCTTCAACCATCCCTTGAGAATCACGAGCAAGCCCTTAATGGATTATGTTATTTAAAATATATGTCCATTTCAAACATAAAGGATTCAAACAATTTCAAGTTCTTTACAATGACTACCAAATATGTATTAGTGAGGTAGACTTAACTTAAAAGCATTTTGTCTTGTTGCGTTTAAAATATTGATAGTGCATATATGAGTGGGTTTTAATTATAGGATGAGGGAGAATTTTAGTGCATATATAAGTGGGTTTTAACTGCCATATCCTTTCAACCACCTGACTATGTATATGCCCTATAGGATATGACATACTATTTTATTACATTATTCGAAACATTGAAAGACACCATCATACAACCAACCATGCATAATACATTATGTACAACTTGTGCATAACTCATCAAAGACTTATTATTGACGTGGCTTATGTAAACATTCATGTATTCTTGTTATTCATAAGGATATTGTATGATCATTCATGGTCATATACATATTCATGTGAAGCAACTTATTTGCCTACTTCTCTCCGTCTTCCTGACTTTCAATATCTCTGTTGATAGACCATTTTATTCAACTAAGGAGGGTAGAAACATCGATCTTGCTAATTCCAAGACATGTACTCTCTCCAATTGTTTTGTTAAGGAATTTTTATTGCTTCTTCTGTGATGTGGATGATGGTTGCAATGGTTGTCATGATTATGGTGTAATCATGCATCGATGCTTGTCTTTCACAAAATTTGAGCAATTTTTTGAACAAGGGGCCCTAATAAACTTTGGTGGCTACTTATGTTAAAAACACCCATGTTGTTGTCAACACTAGGAACACTTAATTCTTTAGTCCTTGGTGCTCTCCCTCCTAGTCTCAAGTCGTTACAAGGAACCCCAATCATGGTGGTGACCTAGATAGGGGAAGTGATGACCTAGATAGATGTAATGATGGACTTGAGTAGAGTGATGATCTGGGTACATGTAATGAAATGTAGAAACATCGATCTTGCTACTTCCAAGACATGTTGCACTCTCTCCAAGTGTTTTGTTCAGGACTTTTTATTGCTTCTTTTGTGATGTGGATCATGCATCGATGCTTGTCTTTCACAAAACTTAAGCAATTTTTTGAACAAGGGGCCTTAATAAACTTTGGTGGCTACTTATGTTAAAACCACCTATATTGTTGTCAACACTAGGAACACTTAAGTCTTTAGTCCTTGGTGCTCTCCCTCCTAGTCTCAAGTCGTTACAAGGAACCCCAATCATAGTGGTGACCTAGATAGGGGAAGCAATGGCCTAGATAGATGTAATGATGGCCTTGAGTAGAGTGATGACCTGGGTACATGTAATGACAATATTTTTTTTGAGAGGGATGGTCAACTGATGAGTAACAATTTCCCATAGAGTGATGGCTAGAAGGATGACCTCTTGGAGGACATATCAAACTTGTTTTCCAAATGCCTAGTTAAGGATAGGGATGTTTTTGACAATGTTAGTGACAATTTGGATGTACATAGTGACAAACTAGTAAAAGAGGGCAATCCCGTGGAGGTTGATTTCCATGATCACTACAATTGCATTGATCATTAAGACTCCTTTGATTATTGCAATTTTTTGATCATTGTGAAGGATCCTTTGAAGGCAAGGATAGTTTGGTTGAAAGTGATGGCCCCCTTCCTTGCAAAAATGACCTATACATGTTCATAGACAAGCAAATACATCTCCCAAACATTTCTTTTCATGTTTACTATGGTAATAATGTAGAGGAAGATGAAATATCAAAAGGTGACAAGTTCCAAGCCCAAAATCCTCAGGACTATTAGTAGTTTTTTCCAAAACTAACATGGAGGATACCTTGTCAATTATCTCTACCTTGTTCTTACTATATAACACCTAAAGTTAGAGAGAGATTAAATATACCATTCCATGTTGAAATTCACAATGCTTTCCAAAAACATTTTGAAACATACATTTACAATGATCATTTCAAAAAAAGATGCAAGAGCAAATTAAAGATAACTTTGATGTGTGTGTGTGTGTGTGTGTGTGTGAGAGAGAGAGAGAGAGAGTCAATAAGATTTAAGAGAAGGAATAAATGGTGGGTGCCTATAAGAACCTCACAATATTTTCACATATCTCACACATAATGAATCAATCATTAGAGGGTATTTATAGTCATACCAAAACCCCAATCAGGAGTTAACCTCAAGTTGACATTAACTCAATTTTAAAGTTATACGATGTAATAAATTACACTCTTTATTCAAGGTTCTTCCGAAAGGTGGATTGACCAATATCACTAAGAGTGAAATGTGAACGGTGCCCTTAGGTTTACATGGACATGTTCCTAGGCTTACATAAATTACAATGGAAGGATATATACGAAGAATGGCCATAGGCTTACATACACGCTTGTAGGCCCTATTAATAGTGCTCATAAGAACTCTTCCACACTTTTGACCTTAGCCTTAACAAGATCATATTACACATATTTCAGTATCCCCCCATAATTTGAGTCGAGGGGCCAAGGAGAGGAGACATTAGAGGTAACACTGCCCCCATAAGGGGTGCTCTAGTGGGGTTTGCTTTACAATCTTCATCCTCTTCATCATTATAAAACCTGTGTCCAGACCTCAAGAATTTTCCCTCAAACTTCATTAATATTATTATGTAATTTTTGGAGTGTCATTTCCTTTTACAATACTCACGAGTCTTTGACTTCTTTGAAATATTAGACTTGCATTTGGACAATTGAGCCTTAGATTTCATTGATTTGAAGTCCTTTGGATGAGCTTGTGTATGATAAAGAGCTCCACAATTATTCATTGCAACTCCATAATGAATAAGAAGCTTGAAAAGTCCTTTAAGAGAAATAGGTTGTGGATCCTTGATAATCATATCATTCACTTAAATAACTAAGTCAACTATATGAAATGGAGAAATACTGAAAGTAATGGTTTTGACATAATCTTCACCACTCTTTACCTAGCCTCCTATTGTAGCTGTGTCAAATTTTAGGGATTTGAAGTGCCATATGTAGTCTTCAACACTAATTCTAAAATATTGAGTTTGTAAAGGTTTGTCTCTATTCCATTAACATCACTAGCACTTACTTTTCTATGGAAATCATTCAAAGTAGTCCATACTTGAATAGGATTGGCTTTCTCTATGATGTGGAAAAGTATGTTTGGCTTAACTAACATGAAAAAGAGACCAAGTGCTTCCTTTTCCTTGCCAAGTTCATGATCACTAAGACCTTTTCATTCATTGTTAAAGATAATCCAAATATTCTTGTTTTTGAGTAATCCTTCCACTTGAATTTATTGAGTGCTATAATTTCCCCCATTGAGGTGAGTAACATACCCTAAGAAATCCATTTTGCAAACAAATCTCATATAGAACTATAACAAGTCCATAAATTAATGTCACTACTGCATAGAGCTCAAAAACCATGTAATTTAAAAAAATGGACTTCAAACACTTTTTTATGCAAAATTTATGGCCTTTGGGAGATTTGGTATATTAGCACATAAATTAAAAGAAAAAAATATTTTGTCAAACCTTAGATAAAAATTTACCGAATCAAATTTGGCCACTTATTGCAATCTCCTTGTTGACAATTGTTTGATTCACACATGATATTGCATTTTTGACAAATTATGAACCAACACTTAAAATAACTTGATTCATTGAGGATACTCATAAATATATATTTAAAAAAAATGAAAGGTTTGTAGCCTTTGGGGCTCGAACCAACTACTTCGTCCATTCAAGTAAGCAAATAAACCAATGTGCTAGGCATGCTTTTGAGAAACAACCAAGATAATGGTGAATAAAGCATTTGTTAGGTGTAGCATACCTTGACAAAAAAAGGTTTTGTGAGGATCCTCCATCCTAACATTATTAGTTAGTATTATTAATCATTTAATTATTATATTATTAACCCATAAAGTGAACCATCACAACTCTTCATACGTGAACCATCATGTCTCTTCATAACGTGAACCATCACGTCTCTTCACCAACGTAGCTTTAGGGTAGATATATATATTAGGTTGGCCATTCACACAAATCATCCAATAAGAAGAATAAGAAGCATAGATTCTAAAGAGGGAGCTCCCTATAAGTGGTAAGGATGGAGCCCACTATAGCGGCAAAGCAATTACAAGGGAGACCCCTTTAAGTGGCCTGTGATTACATTTTATATTAAATTATTTATCAAATTTACACAAGAACATTAAGGTTCTTGCATTTGGTATCAGAGCCATGTGGGACCTAGTCATGTGGGAATTGCTCAAAGATCTTCGTCAAATAACTTTCGTGCGTGAGTATCAAACTTGGTTTGAGGATATCACCAAACACAACACAGGGTTGGATGAATCAATTCTCATCAATAAATTCATTAGTGGATTGAAAGAGGAAATTAGAATGGAGGTGACAAGGTTCAATCCCTATACCATGATGCAGACCTATGGATTGGCCAAATTAGCCGAAGACAAATTCAATACTCAACGTCGATTAGGAAAAACACCTATTGGGAAAGCACAAACCACTTACGATGCCCCAAAACCTAATCGACCCTTGCAGGTTGAGTACCTCAGCCCGAAGGAAGTGAAGGAACGATGAGCAAAATACCTCTGCGATAATTGTGATGAGCAATTTGGATCCCATCAGAAATGAGTTACACTAACATTGTATTTATTGAAGGAAGTTGATCCTTGTCAATCCCTAAAAGGCGAAGATGAGGTAGTTGTGTCCGAAGTGCCTGGCACACCTACTCACAACAATAAAGACAATGAGGTTGATATGCCAGAAGTGATCGATGCATCAGGTAAGGATGAGGTAGACATTCTTGAAGTGACTCATTATGGCCAAACATGCACTCTACAAGAACTACACTCAATTTCCTCTCCAATAGTGAGTTATCACCACAGGGTCAAACCTATTAAAAAACAAGGCAGAAAGGTGACTACACACTCCTCCATTGCCTCTCCCAGGGAACAACATGAGAATGTAGAAGTTTTACCACCTCTTTTTATGCATCATTTTAAGGTGTTTGAAGAACCCCAAGGGTTGTCCTTCCCTCATCATCACACATTTACTAATTTTTTTGGAAACCCCATGCTAACGCTTCATCCTTCTCGATATTCCTACCTACGGAAGGATGACATTAAAAGAGTCTAAGAACTTACGCAAATCCTTCTTGAAAAAAAAAGGAAAAAGCTCCTCACTTTGAGCTTTGAGGACAAAGCTCTTTTTAAGGAGGGTGGCATGTTAGGATCCTCCATCCTAACATTATTAGTTAGTATTATTAATCATTAATTATTAATCCATAAAGTGAACCATCGCAACTCTTCATACGTGAACCATCACAACTCTTCACCAACGTAGCTTTAGGGTATATATATATATATATATATATATATATTAGGTTGGCCATTCACACAAATCATCCAAGAAAAAGAATAAGAAACATATATTCTAAAGAGGGAGCCCCATATAAGTGGCAAGGAGGGAGCCCCCTATAGAGGCAAAGCGATTACAAGGGAGCCCCCTTTAAGTGGCCTGTGATTACATTTTATATTAAATTATTTATCAAATTTACACAAGAACATCAGGGTTATTGCAGGGTTAGCGCCAAGGTTTGACCTTGAGCCCTAGTAGCCACAAGTGACATTACCAACTAGTATGCCTATGTTGTTGCTAGAGTTGGAATAAGACAATACCATTTGACTGCGCATACACCCTCCATCACTTATTAATAATATTAAAAAAAGGGAGACTGCTTGTGGGACTCGATCCAAGTGCCCTAATCAAGTTGTCCAACCATTGTGCCATCATGCTTGGTTGGAGGGAGAAAGGATTTGTTAAATGATTGCCATAGCCTTTTGAAAGAAAGCATCCCATGCAAAAGTAGTCTATTTGAAGGGATATTAAAAAATGTTGAGGGGGGCGCATACACCAACCCTAATGCTTCTTGTAGCCAATTCACTTGTAGAAGCAAAGATCAACCAAAAAAAGTATCAAATATGAAGTTCAAACCTTTGACACATGCTTTGTTAGCCAACACCATTGTCATCATGACATTCTTTGCAGATTGAAGACTAGCTAGAGCTCCTTATTGCAAGGAGGAAAAGCGACATTTAAAAAAACAAAAAAAAAACAAAGATGAAGAGATCATAATATGTGACCTCTTGGCAAGAAACCAATGCACTATCCTTCTTGGGCAACCCTCACTTGTTATTGCCAACTAATAGAACATATAGGCATAGATTGAATAGCATATAAAGCATGTGAATTTGACATGAATAAGGGCGATTGGTGCTAAAGCCAATTTTGAATTTTAAAATTTTAAACTTCAATGAGTTCCCTAAAAAAACCTTTGAATTTGATGATTGTTAGAATATTTTGTATTACATTAACTATGTTAACAACATTATGTTAGAGCATAAAGGAGTTGTACGTAGGGTTCTTTATTCAGTTTATAAACCACCCAGCTTGGTTCAAACTGCCTCAACGGAATTTATGTAACCTTATATATCTTCCAGGAATATCAAGAGCAAACTAATGATTCAGTTTCTAATATGGCATCAGAGCTTATTTTCGTTTCTTGGGCAAAGTGATATGTTTTTTGGGTAAGGTGGTGATCAACCATTCCATAAACTTGCAAGACCTACAACTTTCGCAGGCAGCACACTCCAAGCTTCAGAATCTCTACAAGGCGTGATTGGGGGGGATAGTTCATATCCTGTGATCTTTGAGACTGGCGGACACAGCAGCGGACACAACAGTAATCAATGCTGCACAACATCTTCCCTGGCCGCCTAGGACGCTACCACGGTTGCTGCATTTGCGGAGGCGATCTTGCTCATGATTTCAGTGCTTCAGAGCTGCCGCGAAGGCCTGCGCATGCTGAGAGCTACAACAATGGGAAATATAAAAAAAATCGATTCGATTTATGCTATATTAGGGTTATATATTTAAAAAAAATAATATCCTACACGTGGAAGAAGGCATATTTGATTTTTTTAACTGACAATCAAGATAATATCCTACGCGTGGAAGAAGGCGTATTTGATTTATATTTGATTGGTATTTTAACTACCAATTGGAGTCTTCGAAGGGATTTTTTTACGCCTCGGCCAAGAATTGACGGCTCAGACAAGAGTTGACGCCCCGAGGGCCCGATGACGCCCGAGGAGGGCATTTTGACGCCCCGAGGGTCCTGTTGACGCCCCGAGGGCCCAGTGACGCCTGAATAGGGCATTTTGCCAAGAAGGTTTGGTGACACAATTTTTTTTTGTTATTGTCATTGTTTTTCAGACATGTCAATTGCTTATTCTCTTTTCAAAAGCAATTGTTCAAAGGCATATTGGGAAACTTTGGAGATATAATAGAGGGGGGAATTCAATTTTTCAAACTCTCAGAAAAAGACATAGAGAGCAACTCAAAGGTGCATTTTCGATTTTACTCGACACCTTCTTTTGATAATTTGGGTGCATTTTCGGTTGAACCCGACACCTATGTGAGAAGCACTTTGTGAGCATGCTTGTTTGATTATTGCATTTTTTTTTCTGCAATTAAAAATCATCTACATCAAAGCATCCACTACTTCTCTCAGCACATGTTGCACAGGTTCTCCAAAGCATTTATCTCTTTGCACAGGGATCTTCATAGATCATCTACTTGTTGTTCTCTCACCAACACTAATTTTCTCCTAGTTTTGTTTTTTGACTTAATTACCTCCAACTGATTATTCTTCTTTCGAAGATTCTCAGGCAGGTGTCATTAACATCTCTTTGAGTGAATTTTTTACCCCCATTGCTATTGTGTTTAGGCGTAAATCCTGACGAAAGTCCTGGACTCCAAAGTGTTTAGGGGAAGTTACGCCCCACGCATGCGGATTCATGACTTTCTAAGGTAGGTGCCATCAACAAAGCAATCCTTTTCAGTACTGCCTATGTTCCACGTACCGTTCTGATCTTAATAATACCTATAGTCTCCCTCACGTCAGGGCGGGTATTGTTTTGTTTCAGTTCAGGTATAACTGGCCTGGCAACGGTATATCGAAAAGGGGACCATTTGGCGCTATAAGGAACCCTAAACAATGGCTACAGTGCACAAGTATCTTTCGGATGCTCAATTGCTCAAAGGCACCAATTTTGTGCCATGGAAGCATAAAATGAAAGCCATTCTTCAAGTAGAAAAATTATGGGATGTAGTAAGTGGCACTACCTCACGTCCCACCACAGCAGGGACAGATCAAGATACATTTGATGATCAGGACAGGAAAGGCCTTATGTTTTTGTTACTTGCCATAACAGATGAGGTCCAACCTCATATTTGTGATGCCACGACCAGTAAAGATGCTTGGGCAGCATTGATTACTATGTATGAAGGAAAGAATAATTCCACTATCCTTCACCTACAAACCCAGCTTCACAATCTCAATATGAATTCAGGGGAAACTGTTGAACTTTTTCTCTGCAAAGTGGCCGAATTGAAAGCTAAACTCAATACTATGGGAAAACCCATAGATGATGATCTTTTGACATCTATTATTTTGAGGGCACTCCCAACATCTTACAAAAGTTTTATCACTTCACTCAATGTTTCTGGCAGAACATTAACTTTTGTTGAATTGGTTAATTTGCTTCAAACTGAAGAAGCCAATCAAGTACAGAAAGATGAGGAACCTGCCACTGCTCTTTCCACCCATCAAAAGGGTCAAAAGCAAGGACAGTTGCAGAAGGGAGGGTCTTCTTCCAAAGGCAAAGGAAAGCCCAATCTCCAGAGAGATAAATATTGCAAGATCTGTGATATGAACAATCATGATACCAACAGGTGTTGGTTCAAAAACAAACAACAGAATGATCCCTCACAAAAGAAGAAAGGCCAGGGGAAGCAGAAATATCCCCAGCATCGCAAACAACAAAAGGGTCATGTTGCTTATGCAGATTCCCATTCAGATGATTCTGATTCATCTTCAGATAATGACTCAGAAAGAGCACACAAGGTGCTCATGACCCATACTGCCTCTTCCAAATCAGATGTTGTATGGTATATTGATTCTGGAGCAAGCAAACATATGACTGGGGACAAGTCCTGGTTTCAAACCTTTCAAGCAAGAGAAGGCAAACCTGTCACTATTGCAGACAATCAGGTCTATCAAGTACAAGGTGAAGGGGATGTTACGGTAACTCTCCCTGATGGTGACTGTGACATAGAGAAAGTTCTCTATGTTCTTGGCCTTGCCAACAATCTATTATCTATTCCACAGATGCTAGATAGAAATATGGATGTTGTTTTTCAAGTTGAAAATGGAAAAAAGAGATGTTTCATCAGTCACCAAGGTAAAAACATTGCCACTGGCTCCTACAAACATGGATTATTCATCTTGGATACAGTTTCTACATCCCATACTGCCCTCATTGCCACTACAACAGAAGCTACTTCCTTATGGCATAAAAGATACGGGCACCTCAGTTTCGGGTATTTACTCGAATTAAGCAAATATGACATGGTCAAAGGGCTTCCTCAACTTTCATCCGTTCTCCCAGTATGCTCAGATTGTCTAGCAGGGAAACAACATCGAGTTCCATTTGAGACAAGTTCTTCTCGCTCTAAGAAACCCTTGGAGTTAATCCACGCAGATCTGTGCGGTCCTTTCCCAACCAGTCATGGTGGAAAGAGGTATTTTCAGCTATTTGTTGATGACTACTCCCACAAAATATGGGTCTCCTTCCTTGCACTCAAGTCAGAAGCTCTTCTCTACTTTCGTCAGTTCAAGAGACAAGTTGAGAAGGAAACAGGTTGTTCCATCAAAACCCTCCGCTCAGATCGAGGGGGGGAATACACTTCCAAGGAATTTTTAGCATTTTTGGAAAAACATGGGATCAAGAGACAACTCACTACAACATATACACCACAGCAAAATGGAGTTGCAGAAAGGAAAAATCGCTCCATAGTAGAAATGAGTCGGTGTATGTTAAAAGGAGCAAACTTAGAAAAACAATACTGGGCAGAAGCAGTAAACACAACATCTTACCTACTAAATAGAGCACCTACAAGGGCTCTACAAGGAAAAACTCCACAAGAAGCCTGGAGTGGTAAGAAACCCTCAATTTCTCATCTAAAATTTTTTGGATGCCAAGCTTTCATGCATATTCCTAAACAGAAAAGAAGGAAACTAGATGAGAAAACTCAAAAATGTATATTTCTTGGTTATGATGAGTATTCAAAAGGATATCGGTTGATTGATCCTATAACCAAGAAAACACATATCAGCAGAGATGTAGTATTTGATGAAACTTTCACATCAAATAATACATTTGTATATCTTAAGGAAGATGAACCTAAGAAAGAAACAACACCTCCTCAGAAGAAGGTTCCTAAATGGTATACTAGTACATTACAGGATTCAAAACTGACATCACTTCCAGATCTAACTCTAGATCGACCCTCTACTCGCAGTATGACTCAACACAAAAGAGCAGATGATGCAACATCAGTAACAGATGTTGATGACCTTTGTCAACATTTTGATGATTTATCTGTGAATATAGAAGAAGATGAGGATATAGATATGGAAGATGAAAAAGTCTATCTGACAATACTAGATGAAAAAGAACCAACATCAGTCTCAGATGCACTCAGTAAAGATCAATGGAAAACTGCTATGGATGCAGAACATACATCTCTAATGAAAAATCAAACTTGGAAGTTAGTGAATTTGCCTTCAGGAAAGAAACCCATTGGTTGCAAATGGGTATTCAAGATCAAATATAAGGCAAATGGTGCAATAGATAAACATAAAGCCCGACTTGTTGCAAAGGGCTATGCACAAAGAGAAGGCATAGACTATGAAGAGACATTTGCTCCTACTTCTAAAATGACCACTATTCGAGTTACGTGTGCAATGGCAGCTCAATTTGGTTGGCGGCCACATCAGATGGATGTAAAGAATGCTTTCTTAAATGGTGACCTACACGAAGAAGTCTACATGACTCAACTTGAAGGTTTTGTAGTTACAGGGCAAGAACAGAAAGTCTGTAAGCTGATCAAATCTCTATATGGACTTAAACAAGCTCCTCGAGCTTGGTATATCAAAATTGATAGTCACCTAGTGCAACATGGGTTTAGAAGAAGTCCTGCAGATCCTAATCTATATATCAAGAACAATGGTTCTAACATAGTAATTCTAGTACTATATGTGGACGATCTGATCATAACAGGCAGTTCAGAGAGTATGATCAAAATAGTAAAGAAAGATCTCAATACCTCTTTTGAAATGATAGATCTTGGACTTCTCCACTATTGTCTTGGTCTAGAAGTAACTCAATACAAGCATTGCATACAAGTTACTCAAAAGAAATATGCCAAGACCCTGATTGATAAGTATCGGATGACTGACTGCAAGCCCAAAGCCACACCAATGGAAGCAGGACTTAAGTTATCCCGATTCGATGAATCTCCTAAAATAGATAGTACTCTCTATCGTCAGCTGATTGGGAGTCTCATCTATCTCACAAACACCAGGCCAGATCTTAGTTTTGTTGTGGGTTATCTTTCACGATTCATGCAAGATCCTAAAGTTAGCCACTGGAAAGCAGCAAAGAGAGTTCTTCACTATGTCCGTGGTACAACATATATCGGCTTGGAATACAAAAAAACAACAAGTTCTATCTTCAAGGGTACATGGACTCTGATTATGTTGGATCCATAGATGACCGAAAATCAACTGCAGGTTACATTTTTCACCTTGGATCTGGTCCTGTCTCTTGGCATAGCAAGAAGCAACATGTTGTTGCTATCTCTTCTACTGAGGCAGAATATCGAGCAGCTAGTGGAGCAGTCTGCGAGATGATATGGTTACGTCGCATCCTCACAAATATGGGCCTTCCAAAGAAACTTCCTTTACATTTATTCTGCGACAATCAAGGTGTTATGAATCTTGTCAAGAATCCTATCTTTCATGATCGCACCAAACACATTGACACTAGGTGTCATTTCATTCGAGATGAGGTTCCAAAGCATCATATCCAGCTCCACTACATTCCCACAAATGAGCAAATAGCGGACATCTTCACCAAAGCGCTTGCTCGAGTCAAATTTGAATTGTTCCGCAATGCTATGTGTAGTCAACATTAATGTAATAAGGGGGGATGTTAGAATATTTTGTATTACATTAACTATGTTAACAACATTATGTTAGAGCATAAAGGAGTTGTACGTAGGGTTCTTTATTCAGTTTATAAACCACCCAGCTTGGTTCAAACTGCCTCAACGGAATATATGTAACCTTATATATCTTCCATGAATATCAAGAGCAACCTAATGATTCAGTTTTTAATAATGATTGCATTTTCAATCACCAAAAAAAGAGAATTCCTTTTGTATTTGAATTATGTAGCTATCCTTGCTTTAATACCATGTCAAAATTCACAATGCTTTCTAGAAACATTTCGAAACATACATTTACCATGATCATATTTAGAAAAATACAAGATTATAAATATAGCTTTGATAAACGAAAGAAAGAGAGACAACCAACATAGTTTGAGAGAAGGAATAAGGGGTGGGTGCCTATAGGCACCCCACAATATTTTCATATATCTCACACTTATACAATGAATCAGTCATTAGGGGGTATTTATAGTGATACCAAAACCCCAATTAGTAGTTTTCCTCAAGCCGACATTAATGTGACTTTTAAGTTCAATTACAATATAATAAATTACACCCTTTAATAAAGGTTCTCCTCATAGGTGGATTAACCAATATCACTAAGTGTGAAATGTGAAGGGTGCCCTTAGGTTTACATGAACATGTTCGTAGGCTTACATAAAATATGTTGGAAGGATGTACATGAAGAATGCCATAGGATTACATATACACTTGCCCTTAGGTTACATTAATAGTGCTCATAAGCATTCTTCCATTTTTGGCCTTGGATTTAACAAGATCAAATTACACATATTTCAATATTCAACACATATATACCAAGCCACTCCCATATATATATATATTATACTCATAGAAGATGTCCCACCATGTTTTAAGGTGAAGGCATATAACCTTATATAGTTGACAAGTATCTATTAGAGGCAACACACCTATTTAGTAGCCTTAATTAATATGGTGTAAATCTATTATTATTGGCACTAAATAATATCTATGTCATCGTACAATAGCACGTGTCAGCTTATGGTCCTAATGCATGGGTTGGTGATAGCTTATTTAATCATTCTAAATTGAAAATTATAGGATGAGGTGGATCTTTAGTTTACTAGCCAACATGGACAAATTTGGGTTGTTAGGTCCACGAGTTGCAAGAAAGGGAACTTTGAAACCATATTTACTCTTAGCTAGATCCATTTTGAAATTAGATCTATGACTTTGTCCTATAGTCTCTTACTCTTCATCTTATTTTCCATTGTTGCCACTACTGTACTTGGGTTTGCTAATATAAGGGCTTGTCCTTGTGCATGGTACTTATTCTATTGGGCCCTTATCTCATCCAAAAATGGCACCACCATTTATCTTGAATCCTTTCAAATCTTTGAGCAAGTTCTCTTTCTATTGGACCCTTTGTTCCACTCAATTTCCTTTTGCACCTCATAGTACTTAGGTTTAGTGATCCTAGCACGACATTTTTATTGAACCTAATTCTACAACTTTTCCAGGTCTTAATCTAATAATTGAGTGTTTTATTCTCTAGTATGACAAGTGGAAAATATATTTTGTGTTCTGGATACTCATCAAAATGAAGTAATAATAGGTTCAAATCCTAGAGTACTTGTAACATATTTGACCTCAACTACCCAATTTGAACTTTCTCGTACATTGCTAGTTTTTGCTTTGCCTTAGTATTTTTGGAGCAGGTTTGCTAACGCCTCATTTAGTTGATCCTCTGGAAGAAAAGTCCCACATTGATCCCAGACTCATTCCTTTGATGAGTTGGATCCGCTTGTTTATCTCCTCCATCTAGTGGCACATTATCACCTTCAACAAGCCCTACTAGGCACTTTCCTATATCAACAACCCAACATAAACCTTATCACACGAATTTATTTTTGTGAAATCTAAAACATCTTAAACCTCTTCTCCATGAAATGAAGTTTTCTTGAGAACCTAACTAGGCACCATCTTTATTTTGTGAATTTTGTTACCCTAACTCTCATACGATTACCATAGTGCCATCAAGAACCTCGTGTTGAAGTGAACAATGGCACAATAGTCCCTTTTACGCCAACGAGAAGTCCCATGCCTAAAGATCTTGCATCAATTGTAGTTCCAATAGTTGGTGGAGCGGTAGTGCTTTTTGTTGATGATGTTGAAATGGTTGGTGCTAAGGAGGTTGGTGTTGCATTGGTTTGTGATGTTGATATTACCATCATTAAAGTGGAGATATGTTCTATAGTGGTTGTAATTGGTGTTGTTTGTGTTATTATGGCTAAGACTATTGAAGGTGTGGTAGTAGCTCCTTCCATTATACTTGGTCCAATGCCATTACTGTTTTGCACCATATCCATCTCTATAAAGAATGTTGTGGCTATGAAGGTCAAAGTCCTTACAAGTCTCTCTATTGTTTCTACCCCTATCTCCCCTTCAATTATGACAATGGTCTACATTTTTAGAGTTGTAGCAACAATTAATGTCAGACCCCGTATAGGAGTTATAAATGCCTAGGGTGGCTTATACATAAATTTTATTGTTGTCATGGTCTTAGCGGGTTTGGAATCCAATGCCACAACTTCTTTTTTATCCTCATTATTTTCTTCCCTTGAGCTAGGGAGTAGTTATTACAATGATTCATTTCGAATCTAGAAGACATGAGCTATGCTAGCATGGTTGAGCTAAGTTGTGCCATTGGAAAAATTGCTTCCAATGCCCGTTGATTAGTAAGTAGAAAGTTTTGTTGTTGTAACGCATGGAGAAGGTACCTTCCTAACTTGGTCGTATCTTTTGGTTTAAGTATAGTTCCTGTTGTGATCCCAAGTGTGGGATCTTGACAACAATAGGACATATCCTACCACTTCTACTCTTACCATGGGTGACCGACTTAGCTACAATAATGAGGGCACCCCTTGGATAGCACTTGGATCAAGTGATCCAGATTAGGTTTCCTCTTTCTTTTCTCCTTTTTCCTCACTCTTATATGATAATATTATCTTTTGGAGAGGAGTTGTCTTCTTCATTTGCCTCTTAATTTGTTCTATGGGAGAGTTAGGTAAACTACTAGGAGTGGAAACTCTCGATAATGACATCAATTATTACCTCATGTTGGATAGAGTCCTCAAGCATTTCTTACCTTAGGTTTTTCCTACAGAGGGTAATGTTGCAACAATAGTAAGAGGCATCATTGTTGCTAGTCTTCTAGCAATTCATTAAGTAATTAGTGGAAATTTTTGTTTCTCTTGATTGGTTCACTTATTTCCTCTTCTTGAGTTGATGCCTCCATTATATATCTTTAGGTGCTTAATCTAGAAATTAATCCTAGCTTTCTCAACATATTTTTCCTTATGGGGTTCACTTGTCAATTGATCGACTAAATTGTTGCTTAATCCACCTACATGGAAAGGAATTGAGATGTAGGGAATTTTTCTCCTTGTTGACATAGAAAAATGTAGGTGATCTAGATGCATTGTTGGTGCTAAGTGAAATCAATATAGGCTATGAGTGAGAGTATTTCTAAGCCCTATACCATGCTTGATAAGTGCAAGCCCCATGCCATGAGGTTGATGTCAAAATAAACATTAGATTTTTCTTTGAAATAATATCCCACTTGAAAGCTTATGCATATTTCTACATAACTCAGATGAAACCCTTGTTTGCATGGGATGGTCCATGTTAAGTACATCACTATCAATATCAAAAACATGTGTTTGAATAATTGTTTATCCTTGGACTTCTAGATCTCCTTAATGCTCATCTAGAAGTTGGAAATTAATGTCTTCTCCAAGTCATGCGTCTTATCCCTTTCTCATGGCACCATTTTTCTATGACATTATATTGTTTTTCTATTCTAATATATATGGTGGCATCTTCATTGTCATTATGACTTGGGATAAAACACCCACCACTCCATCCATTGCATGAAATTTTTGTGGTTCTAATATATAGATAATATAGTGATCATTTATGGTGCATACGTGTGCCCCTATATATTTCTATCTTCATTCTTTTTACGATTTATGTGTTAGATTTGAGTGGATGTATTGCATTTGGTAGTTTATGGAAATAGGTGTAAATTCCAATATGAGCGAATATGGAGCTTCATCACTTGGTCATGCAAAATTTTTTTTCGGAACCTTCGATATTCTTCCAACGTCAAGGATGAACTACTTATTAGAGATTCATAAGCATCTTTGGCAAAGGAGGCAAAGGGAAGATCCAAATTTTCTTTCTCCAATTATTTGGATTTTTTCTTTTGGAGAATTTATGCGTACTCTAGATTATGCTCCATCATTACTAGAACATTTTATACCTATTTTGCATATATTCAAACCACATATAGCAAAAGAAGTATTGATTCTTTGACTTAAGAAGGGTGTCTTGACATCATGGAGAGTCAAACATTGTTTCCTTACAAAGAGGACTTGGAGCCATTACAAAGGAGAGAGAACTGTGATGATTTGGCTAGAAGGAAAATGAGGCATATTCATTTTCCTTGGTTCAAATCTTGCGTAATGTCCATTTAAATGGTTGGAGCTCTTTACAATTATGGATCATGATTCCCTTATTCATAGAGAGGGCACACATTTGGACCTAAACAATGATGGTGGCAATCAAGCTAGATGGATATGACACAAGGACATTCTTATTTTTGATGGAAGGAGCAAAAGAAGAAATTTATTTCTTACCATTTTTCCTTGTAGAAATATTAAAAGAAATTTAAAAAAAATTGTTGTTTTTCAAAAACATCATTGTAGGGCTATTTTGGAGGGTAGACTTATAGAGGCCATAACTTTTGCATATGAAAGCATTTTGAACCCCCATTTTTTAAATGATACGATTTTTTGGGCTCTTTGCATTTGTGGTATTTTTTCAAGGACTTACTACAAGTGGAGATATGTGTCATTGTGTGATTGTCTTCAAAGCCTAGTGCCTTATTTCAAAAGGATAAATTTACAATATGTTATGCAATGGTGTATATTTATTGGAGATATAGTTGACTTTGTGATAGTTGTAGCAGTTATATAGTTGACTTTGTGATAGTTGTAGCAATTTTTGAGTCTTTTGGAGGCATATAGGAAATGAATTTAGACTATGCTCTAGGAAATGAATTGATTTATATTAATTATGAAGATCTAATATTTCATGATTTTTTATTTCTTTTAATTTTTATCCAAGTGCTCTTAGAATTTTGTAATGACTCTTATCATAAATTGGTCAATGCGAAGCCTGTTTTGGTGATGAAAACTAGGTGGTCTAAGGGTAAGTTAAAGTTTCAAAACAAGATGATGTATGTTGTAAAAGGGAAATCTATGCTTCCAACTATTGCCTTGTGCGACTTTTGGAGACTGGAGTAATTATTTAAAGGGAGTACTCTTGGCTTCTCTTCATCATATGGAGTCATAGAAGAGGTGTTATTTGGATATGTGCAAGAGTATCTAATATAGGTAGTGATGACTATGCCTACGGATATTCTTATGCAGATGCATTTTTGCATCAACAAATTTCCAAATGATGAGGGGGATCCACGAGTCTTACTCAAGTGTAGAGGCTCACTAGAGTATGAATTATGGGAGGAAGATATTACCATCACTAATGTCTTTGTTTTTGGCCCCACAATTCATATTATGAGAGGGTGTTGAAAGAGTAATTTGACTTATGGCCAAGGCTGGCATTGTATGATGTAATATTGTATAGTCCTATGGGAAAACATTTTATAATTGTATTATGTAAGCCTATTGGTTGCAAATAACCTTTGTTATGGTTAAAAACACCTTAGAACTTGTAATTAACCTAAATCCCTCTTGTTACATTGCCTTAGGTTAACTTAATTTATGTAACTAGGGTTTTTGTATTGGTATAAATATCCCCCACTGCTCCATCTATTGCAGCATAGTGTTCTAATTCTCATCTATTAATGACATAGTGATTATTTATGGTGCCTATGTATTTCCACTATATATTTCTCTTTTTTCTTTTTCTTTTTTATGCTTTTTGTATAATATTTGAGTGGATGGATTACTTTTGTTCATTCTCATCTCTCATCATTTTTTACCATGGCATCACTTTTGTACTGTTGTAATTTGTTTCTCTTTTTTATCAACTATTCTTGGGGATAATAGAGCATAAGCCTTGCCCCATTGACCAATTTATTGAGAGGATTCCCATCCAAAATTTCTAATTTCAACACCCCCTTGTCATAAGTCTTTATTATGTTTTACAGCCCTAGCTATCAAATCTTCAAGCTTATAGATGTTTTCATATGTTTTTTTTTTGAATTTACATGGTGGAATTGGTAGCCACCACGGATCTGGGAAGGCTGTCCGAATTTTATGGCCGCCTCAGTATTGATGTTTTCATATGTTAAAGTTTCTATTATGCCATATTTTTTCCTTCTCTTTTTCTACAATTGATAGAATGCTACTTGTCTTCTCACTTCATCCATCTTTATACATTGGCATTTCATTAGTATCTCCCTTAACCTTTCATGTAATGACTCTCATTTTGGGTGTTATTATCATCCTAAACCTAGGTACCATGTAACTAATCGGGATAGTTCCTTCCAATGTATGGGTTATTTGGAATGACATGAACTTATTCAGTCTCTTGTAGGTTGTCTACTATGCTAATAGTGATGCTGATGCTTTCATCCCAATTCGTTCTACCTACATTACATATTTTTTTAACCTTATCCCTTTGTTAAAACCATTTTGTGCCATTAGATTGGGGGTGATATGGGGAACTCCTACTATGTTGGATCATAAATATTTTTAGAAGTTTGATAATGGTCATGTTTACAAAATGTATTTCTTGATAAATTATAATCATCCTCAAGCACATGAATCAAGTAATGATATTATTATAGAGAAATTATTTCCACTTGTGCTATATTGACTCTGTACGTTTGATAAGATAGTCTGTTCTATTTATGATGAACCTAGCACTAAACCTTCTTGCTATCAATATAATAGGATCTTCAAAAAATATTGCTCATTTTAAAATGTGTACAAGGGTAGTATTGGGTGTAGGGACATCTTATTTCTTTGATTTGAATTACCCACCCTTTTTGTGAACTTATGGGAGTCCTTAAAGACTAAGGGTCACCAAAATTCTATTGGTATTTTTTAGAAACTAGTTCCTTAGCAAAGTGTGCTCCAATCATCCCTTTATTTGTTTCTAAAAGTTTTTCTTGTCTATTATTGTGTAATGTGACCCTTTTTATCACTTTGTCATTTTCATTTTGTAGAAATGATACTTTATTAAAGTATAATACATGATATTTAATAACAATTTACTTCTTTTTGCTTTATCTAATCCTTTTATGAATTCACCACTGGCTAGGATGACCACTATATTCTTTGATTCCTCTAGTGCCACCTCCAATTTGAATAGGTCAATACTAGGTAGACCTCAATCTATAATGCCTTCCTCTACTAAATTTTCTATCCTTGATAAATAATATTGGCCATAATGCAATCTGCTTGGCTTAACAACAATCTTAAAATTAAACTCAAACAACATCAACCATCTATAGATTCTACATTTGATTGATTATCAAATATTTTAATTATTCATCTGTATAAGATACAAAAAAGGTTACCACGAGGTAATGTCTATACTTATACATAATATATAACATCCCTAGAGCTTCCTTTGAAATAATTAAGTAATTCCTCTTTGCTGGTGTATAATTTTTATTGGTAAACACTATGTAATGATCTAAGTTCCTTGTTGGTTGGGTTAGAATTACACCAATTGTTGTCCCTAAGGCATCTCATGATTCTAATAAAGGAATATGAATATTGGCACCCTCAAAAGTTCATTCTTTAATGTATATAGTGTCGCATGACACTCTTCTAACCAAGTGGCTATGGGTATTTTTTAGTTTTCAATGGACATCATGATGTCAACATATTTCTTAATGATTTTATGTAGTACCAAGTCATTCTAAGAAAATTCCTAACCCCTTTTTGGCTCATGGGTTGCTACAAGTAAAATAACATTGCTATTTTGATAGGGTCTACCATGAAGCCCTCTTTGCATATGATATTCTACATGCCATATGACATCAAGAAGAAATGTTTTCTCAAGTTAAGTGATGTCTAGAGCTGATGACAACACTCAAACCTCAATCTTAGTCATTGTATGTGGTTCACCCATATATTGTCTAGTCATCTAAGCACATTTTCAAAAAATGGATAAATTCCTTGAAGGCATTATCCATGATTTTGTAGAAGTAGTATAGGACATTTTCAACCTAAATGGTAGTACATTGGTACAAAAATTATCCCCATTCTATGGTAAATGTGGGCTTAGGTCTATATTCCTTTACAATCTTCACCTAATGATAGCCTAAGAAATCATTGGTGAAGGAATACACCTCCCTTTTTGCTACACTTTTCAAAACTTCTTCATTTAAGGGAGTAAGAAATAGGAAATAGGTCTATATCACATGCTCTATTTAGATGCTTAAAACCTATATATATGTATATACACACACACACACACACACACACACACACACACACACACACACACATATATATATAAATATGTATGTATATACATACATATATATATATATACATGTATACATATATACATATATACATATACATACATATATATATATATATATATAATATATATATATTATATATATATGTATGTATATGTATATATGTATATATGTATACATATATACATATATACATATACATACATATATATATATATATATATAATATATATATGTATGTATATGTATATATATACATATATATATATATATATATATACATATTTATATATATATATATACATATGTATATATATATATATACATATGTATATATATATATATACATATATATATATATATATATATATATATATATATATATATATATATATATATAATATATATATATATATATATATGCATGTATATGTATATATAAATTTCTCCAGTCTCATTTTGTATCACCATTAGCCAATCCATTTAGCATTATGGCTTGGTGATATTATCCCTACAACAAAAAATTTACCTAGTGGAGATTTGAATTTTAATTTTACATTAAGATTTAACTTGTAGGGTCTATGCTTCATTAGTTTGACATATTTTCTTATTGTTATGCATCATGCTAGTTTTTTTTTATACATTTCATATCCATGTAATCTCTAGAGAATAGACCTTGATACATAATCACGAGCTCTACTATTTTGTTCACCTTCTCTCTGAAGTGTTTTGTAGTTCTATCCATCTTGGGCTCCTCTTTATTTGCTATATTGTTGTGCTTATTTAATAGGTTGGTGGTAGTACCTATTGAGATATTTATTCTAACTTTCCACCACTTTTAGTTTTTCTTCTTTCACCTCCACTTTAGTGGTACTTAATACTTTTTGGTACTTTCCAACCTATGGGTGGGGAGGTATATTATCCCAAATGCACCTAATAATTTGATTTAAACTTTGTATTTTTCTATTTTGTTCTATTATACTAGCATAGAGCCTTTCCCTTATGACATCATCATCTATGAACAAGAATATTTTAGTTACTTTTTATGCCACTCTTGTCTGAGGGTCTGAGCTATACAAATTGAATGTAGGGTAACATCATGGCACATTATAACCCATTTTCTCATTTATCTTCATAGATACTATTCAACATACCAAGATTTAGCTATAGGTCCTAGAGTCCAATAGAATGTTTGCACCCATCTCCTAGAAATATTGATCCTTGCACTAGTCCAAATGGAGATGCATAGCTTTACATGCTTTCTTGGGTTAGTATTGCCTTTGTACTTGGCAAGAGTGAACATCTATTGGTGCCATGAATCTTTCAATCATTAATAATTTTATAACCATTGACTTTTTCACTTTTGATTCAAAGGCTCCCCATAAATGTGTTAGAGTCTCAACTAGGGTGTTATATAATGTATGTACTCTTGTCACTGAACCCAATATGATTTCTTTTAAAATTTTTGGTCATGTTTTAAGTCCATAAAACATTGGAAGAGACATGATGTCATTTGTATCTCTAGTCAATATACTATTTTTAGCTTGCTTACCTCATTGGTTTGGGATACCCTCTCAAAGAAGAGTTCATGGTTTCCTTATGCCCAAATAATTGATGTCAACTCGTAAAGGAGGAATCTTAGAGTCCAAGGATCTAACTCCAATTTAATTTACCACTATTTACTATGGATGTAATAGGCTTGGCCATTGCATGCCCTTTCTATGGATTTGTATAGATATTGTATGTTGTTTTTATTTATCATCCAACCTTCTATCCTTTCCAATGTTCTCAAGCTAAGCACCATTCATCCATGTATTTCCCTATTTTCTAGGGTGAGCTCTTCATTCTTGATGGCCCTTCATTCTTGATGTCTAGTACCTTGTTATTGTACATAAACCATTCAAAACTAGGAGGATGGTACAAGGTATGAAATCTTCCCCTATCATATCTATTATTTCAAAATCCTCCAAGGAAGTGA
This sequence comes from Wollemia nobilis, assembly GCA_028583015.1. Lineage (NCBI taxonomy): Eukaryota > Viridiplantae > Streptophyta > Pinopsida > Araucariales > Araucariaceae > Wollemia > Wollemia nobilis. Next base: position 11,748,023 of record JAQPPZ010000465.1, read on the forward strand.
TTCCTAAGATGTTCAATTCAACATACTCCATGATACCATTAGGTCTATTAGTTTAGTCATTTGCTAATGCTACCTTATACCTTGGAGGTTTCAATGAGGGTCTTTCTATTTGAATACATATGGCTTTGGATATAACAATTACATTCATATTGAGATTTAATGTTGTATTCTTCATGATATTATATCCTACCTTGGAATTGATTCAAACAACCTTTTTTCTTCTTTATCTTTTTCAACTATTTCAAATTTTTGGATCTTTGCCAAATATTTTGGTGTAATAACACTATTTTGCTGCCAAATTGTCTATTGTTGTCATTTTGATTATATATTGATAGAATTATTTCAATTTCTCAAACAAGAGTGATGAGCACAAAAAATGCTCATTTTTTGTATGCTTTAATAACATAAATGTGCGGCATTATTATATTAGAAATGCATTTTTATGAGATTTTTGTATACATTTAATGGAAAATGACGTATTATGCCTAATGTGTGTTTTGAGTGAAAATTGTGTGTAGATGCAGTACCTTATATATTTTTTTGCACCTTTTAGTCAAGGTCCCATGCGGACCTGGCATTTGATACTTTCATAACGCGATTAAGGAATGGTTGGTGATTAAACGATGATAGTGGCAAAGGAGTAAGGCGTTCCAAAAAATGCTAAGGTACGATGCCTGTCTCTCGACCATAGGCTGGAAGGCGCCTATCTCCCAATGAAAAGGAAGCACCTATCTCCCAGTACACAGGACGATGCCTATCTTCCGACAATAGGTTGGACGATGCCTATCTTCCAGTACATAGGACGATGCCTATCTCCCAACAACAGGCTAGATGGTTCTTGGCTCCCGATGATAGAATAAAAGTGCTCACTATTTGATGCCAAAAAAAACAATGATATTCAACGAACAAGAGAAGGCTAAATACGGTGCCTTTATCCCGATGATAGGCTAGAAAGATGCTTGTTTTCCAATGATGGGCCGAACAGTGTATATACCCGATAGAATAAAAACGTGCACGTTGACTGTAAATATTGAAGACCATGTATAAAATTAGATGCATTTTGTTAAGGAAACATAGGAAACACTATGATTATCCTGTAAGGGTTAATTTTAGCGTGACTTCTCTTTTATTAGGTATCTAATTATTTTATGCGCGCTCATCATAGCGAATCACGTTAGAATGGATAAAATTGGCAGCATCTAAATTTGTAATAGGGGACGGTCACATTCTGTATAAAAAAACAGGCCGCCCTTGAATAAAGGATCTTGAACTTGCTTTGTAAAATTGGTACTACATAATAAAATCTTAAGTTTTTGATTATTTTTATTGTGTTTAGAGAGTGATCGCGTGAATAATTGGGTGGATTTCTGTAGGAGCCTGGGCCCACTCTAGGCAATATTACTCCCCTGTGTCATTCTGCTTTCATTAACTAGTTTTTGTCATTTATTTTCTACAAGTGTGTCTTTCCTATTTTTATTTATTTCTGCACAAAGTGTTTTAATTCTGCATTTCCCTGCTTTATTTAAATTCTGCAAGTGTGTTTTGCTTTCCTACAATTTACTTTTCTGCACATTTCCTTTCAGTCATGTGTTTGATAGTATAAATTAGTTTTCCTACAATTTCCTATAGAATTTACTTTCCTACAATTCAATTCTACTGGTTTGGCTGAACTCCAACTACACCAACAACCACCCCCCAAACCAAAGTGACACATAGGACTCATCTCTAGTTTACTGCAGGCATATACTTTGCACTGGTACTCAACAAGTTTATGAACCTCTAGATTGATAAAATTAAATGGAAGCATAATTAGCTATTTTCATAAACATATTTTCTGCTCACCATTTTGGCACCATTGTCGGGGAGTGCCAACTGTAGTATTCAAATCTATAGGTCAGTCAAACCTAAAAATTATAGTTTAGATTAGCTTGCCCATATATTTTCTACCTGATATTGTATGAGTCCACCGAGATTAAGAGGATCGGATGGCCATTTTATGAAAAGCAAAGATATTACTTCACAAGTACCTAAAAAACCTTATGAAATTCCTTTCAAAATATCTAAAACAAATCTTGAAACTGAATTACCATATCCTCTCATAGTACATTGGCGTAGTCACCCAATATTTGAACAAAGCTCTTCTCACCAATTAAGGCAAACATATTTTTATGAAGGACTAGTTTCAAACTTTGGTTTAGGACATCTATTTGAGAGAACTCAATCTGAGGAAGATTTATTGAATATTCAATGGTGGAAAGTAGTTGAAGAAGGAACCATTTCAAACGTTGACCTAGGAATACTTTTAGAGGATAAATAGAATGAGTGTGAAGCCTTGAAAGTTGCCCTAGAAGCAATAGGTGTAGAACCTACATTACCTAAAAATATGGCTGAAATTGAAGAAGCTTCAACCAGCTTTGACTTCCCAATTGAGGAAGCAAGGGGAGAAACTAAGATGAAACACATATCTCCTGCTCATATTCCTACCTTTAGGGGACTTCCAACTAAATACCCTGACCTGTTCCTTTTTAAATTTGATGTATTATGTAGGTCAGTGGATTACAAATCAGATGCCCAAAAGCTGAAATTATTTCCCTCCACTTTAGATGATTCAACACTATGTTGGTTCATCAGTTTGGGAAACAAACACATTGCAACCTGGGAAGATATGAAAAGGATCTTCCTAGACCAATACCAAAACTTTGGGAGGGCATGAGATGTTAGGGAAGAAGTCTTGGATATGACTCAAAAAGAGGAAGAATCATTGGAAGACTATTGGGATAGATTTAGCTTTAATTTGCAAAGATCACCCCATGCAAAGTTGGGTGAGAAGTCCTTAAGAAGCATATTCTTGAGGGGTCTCAAAAATGAGTCTCTAGAAGCTTTGAATTTGATATCAAGAGGGGATATTTACCAATATCAGATGATAGACATCCGATAATTGTGTCGAAATTATTCTCATAGAAAAGGTAAACCAACCACCCGAGTCACAAAAACTACAACCTCAGTAACTAAGGCTGAAATAGGTAACATGTTGGATGATATGAAGAGTGAGATGCTCTCATCTCTTGCACTTCAACTGGATACACTCTTGCTTCAGAAAAAGAAGCAAAAAATTGAAGCAGCACTAGCCTACTTTTGCCCAAAATGTAGGAGAAAATATCCTAAAAATGAGTGTCCAAAAATAAAGTTAGAGTGTGTGTGATCTATCAAAGGGATCATAAAACTAGGTTGTATCCACGAATAGAAAATTTCAAAGAGGAACTTGAAGTAGCAGAAACCTATTTCATGGGTAATAGGAGAAACTGACAATAATTTCCTATGGGAAATAGTATGCCAGGAGGAGTGCCACCTTATGGGGGAAATAACTATATGAACCAAGGTCAGACTCAACCACCCAACATGGGATGGTGGGGTCAACCTCCTTGGATGAATGCCACCCAAGGGTCTACTCCTTACAACCCATATCCATGGATGCCTTATCAGCAAAATGGACCATAGTGGAGGAATTACAATGCATGGACTTCACCTCCACAAAATACAACTCAAACCCCATCGTAGCCCAGCTTGCCTGCACCTCCTACTTCAAGACCAATTCAACTACTTGCACAACCAACTCCAAATCTGAACAACAAGATAAATCAGCCCACCTATCAGGTAGACACAAAGATGTTTCCAATGTATCATATTAGAGTAGATTGCAACCCTGTACAACTTAGATCAGGTAGACAATTAGGAGTAGAACCAACTCCTCCTATAGTGGAGGAAGAGGATGTAGAGTTAGAAGTAGAAGAACCACCTTTGGTAGAAGAGGTGGAAGAAAAAGAAACTATTGAGAAACACAAAAATGAAGGGGTTCCACCTTTTCTAAAAATATTACAAGAACCCAAAAAGCCAATACAATTAAAATTTGACATTATGGAAGGCTTAAAAAACTTGACAGTCACGATTCCCCTTTTTTAGGCCATTAGAGATGTTCCCATCTACACGAAGGCCATAAGAGAATTATGTTTGAAAAAAATAGGAAGAAAACCATCAAAAGTAGTAAGTGTGGTAGGACAATTGGTTGATCTCATGTTAGGTAATACCTACCATCCTAAATACTCTGATCTAGGAAGCCTAGTGCTAATAGTTAAAATTGCAGGCTTCCAATTACCCAACACATTAGTAGATCTAGGGGCTGCCATAAACATCATGCCCCAAGAAACCATGTAAAAACTACAACTCATAGATATGAGGCCAACTAAAACTATCCTTCAATTAGTTGACCGATCCACAATACTCCCAGAGGGAATACTGGAAGATGTTGTTGTCATAGTGGATGCATGGGAGTATCCGACAGATTTTCTAGTGTTGCAATCTAGATCTGGATTGGGTGGTTATCCACTTATATTAGGTAGACCTTGGCTGGCCATAATTGATGCTTATATAAGTTGTAGGATAGGATAGATGATGATCTCATATAGACAAAATATCAAAAACTTGATCATTTATCCACCTACACAATCCACTAATTTGTTGGGAGAACCAAATTGTGAAGTCTTAAATAATGATGCCTTATCGATGCTTCAACCTATAATGGCTCTAGATGATATTGAGGATGACATTGATGAAGAACAAGTCATAACACACTTTTTCCAAGGGGAATCTTCCCATCCTCCTCTAGAATCTCCACTTGTAGGCAACAAAGATAATCATGTCAAACAAATAGAGGTAGCACCTGATAGAGTATTGAATATTGATAATGAGTTGTCAATTATTCAAGAGGACAAATTAAAAGAAATACTAGTCAAACATCAAACTGCTTTTGCGTGGGATTACACAGACATGAGGGGGATTGCACCCAAAGTTTGCACTCACAGGATATATTTGGAAGATGATGTGAGACCGGTAAGACAACCCCAAAGAAGAATGAATCTAACCATGAAAGAAATTGTCAAAGCTGAATTACAAAAAATTTTATCAATTAGGTTTATTTATCCAATATCAGATAGTCAATGGGTATCACCTTTAGTGGTGGTGCCTAAGAAAAATGGCAAGTGGCGCATTTGTGTTGATTACAAGATGCTCAATAAAGCCACTAGGAAAGACCATTTCCCCTTACCCTTTATTGACCAAGTCCTCGACACCTTGGCAGGATGAAAATATTTTTCGTTCCTAGATGGGTTTAGTGGATACAACCAAATTCAAATAGGGGATGAAGACCAAGATAAAACCACATTTACTTGTCCATGGGGGAATTTTTCTTATCGGGTCTTACCATTTGGGTTGTGTAACACACCTACCACATTTCAAAGGGTGGTGCTTAGTATATTTTTAGACATGGTTGGAGAAACTATAGAAGTGTACATGGATGATTTCACCATTTATGATGAAACTTTTGAAGAAGCTACAAATAATCTGGAGAAAGTACTCCAGCGATATCAAGAGACAAACCTATCCCTTAGTAACGAAAAGTGTTTTATGCTAATGCAAGAAGGGATAGTGTTAGGACATCATATATCTGCAGAGGGGATTAAAGTAGACAAATAAAAAATTGAAGTAATTAAAAATCTACCTACTCCCCAAACACAGAGAGATATCCATAGTTTTCTAGGTTCTATTGGATACTATAGGTGGTTTATCCAAGACTTTAGCAAGACTGCCAAACCTCTACATACATTGTTATCTAAAAATGTTGAGTTTGTCTAGACCAGTGAGTGTGAACAAGCATTTCAGATTTTAAAGGAAATATTGACCACTACTCCTGTGCTGAGAGGTCCAAATTGGACCCTCCCCTTTCACATTTACGTTGATGCATCTAACAATGCGATAGGGGCTACATTAGGAAAAAAATATGGAGATGAGTTTTACGCCATCTACTATGTCAGTAAACATCTTATAGGTGTTGAGTTCAACTATCATAAAGAAATAATTCCTTGTAGTAGTGCACACTATTAATAAATTTTGCCATTACATTACAGGTTATAATATTTTTGTGCATACAGATCATACAACCATCAGGTACCTAATGAATAAACCTATAGTGAGTGGTAGAATTATTAGGTGGCTTTTACTATTGCAGGAATTTGATGTAACCATTGTTGACAAACCCGACAAGGATAATGTTGTTGCAGATTTTCTCTCCAGGTTAATATCTTAGGACCATACAACCACTGAGGATCGATTTCTCGATGAGCATATTTTTGCTCTAGATTAAAAGATTCCATGGTATGCAGATATGGCTAATTACTTAGCCATCGGTAAAGTATCTCCTACACTCTCACCTCGAGAAGCTCAAAATTTGATAGAAAAGAGTGTAACCTTCTCATGGATTGATGGATGCCTATTTAGAATCGGGCCTGATCAAATCATGCGAAGGTGTGTTGCAGAAAATGAAACCATAGAAATCCTCAAGGCTTGCCATGATGAACCATGTGGTGGTCATTTTGCAGGGAGAAGGATTGCATTTAAAGTTTTGCAAGCTAGATATTTTTGGCCTTCTTTATTTAAATATGCAGTCAAACATGTTAACCAATGTGATCAATGCCAACGAATGGGTAGACCAACTCTCCGAGATGAGATGCCACTTCAGCCCCATGTGCACATTGAACCTTTTGATAAATGTGGGATGGACTTTATAGGTCCCATCAATCCATAGTCATGCAAAAAAAGGTATATTCTAGTTTGTACTGACTATGTGACTAAATGGGTTGAAGTGCAGGCACTATGAGATTCGAAGGAGAAGATTATAGCCGATTTCCTATATGAATCTATTTTCACCCGATTTGGGGTTCCTAGAGAAATTACCACTGATCAGGGACCTCAATTCACCTTGAAAGTGATTCAAGAGTTGATGCAACAGTATCAAATCTGACACAACAAAACTACCCCTATCATCCGCAAGAAAATGGGCAAGTAGAAGTCATAAATCAAGAGTTGGAAAATATTCTTACTAAGATGGTACAACAACATCAAAAGGATTGGGTAACTCATTTACCGAAGGTAGTGTGGGCATATCGCACTACCTGGAAAACTACCATTAGATTCACACCATTCCAATTGGTGTACGGGAAAAATGCCATGATGCCCATTGAGTTCAAAATCAAAACCCTACGGACTACTATAGAATTAAATTTAAATCTAGATGTTGCATAGAAATATCATATTCAATAGCTCAACCAGCTAGATGAGTACCGGTAGGATGCTTTGCAATGAATAAAAATCATGCAAAAATAGAGGGCTTGGTGGCATGACCACCACATACGACCAAAATAGTTCAAAGTGGGAGATTGGGTATTGTTGTATGACTCTCGATTCTAGGAGTGAAAGGGAAAGCTTATGCAACATTGGATGGGACCATACGAAGTGGTTGAAATTATCAATAATGGTGTTGTGTGCATTCGAACCATAGATGAAAGCGACATTGTGTTGATAGTCAATGACCATTGGTTGCGACCATATCATACACCACCAGTCCACACGATTGAATCCAAAGTAGGCATGGGGGAGACCCCATCATAATGAAAATTCTTCTCTAGCAGTTGATGAATGTGTGTGCATCCGCAAAAAAAAACATTTTAATCTAGATTTTTTGATTTTGTTTTATTTACTATTTTGTAGGAAATCATGCCCTGAATGCAATTTGTAGGCATCCTGGGAAACCTAGGCCTATCAGGCATAGGATCCATGATTCTTATTTTATGTTTTATGTGTATTTATTGTTTTGTAGGAAATTATACCTTGAATGCAATCTATAGGTATCCTAGGAAACCTAGGCCTATCAGGCATAGGATCCATGGTGCCCTACATATTTTTAGCTTTCTAGGAGGATAAATGAATGAAAGAAGTACCAATACCCACCAGGAAGGGGGTACTTACAGCTGGACATGTATACAGGTGTCTACTTCCTCAGGGAAGAAAATACTTACTTGTCACCAAGGAGAAGTACCTATATTCGGATCGATGAAAGGTGCCTAACTATGGGTCAACTCAATGGATGTTGACTATCCAGCCAAGAGAAGGTACCTATATCCCACATATAGCAAAGGCACCTACATCTATAACATTTTGAAGGCGCTTGTATTCACAAAGGTACCTATCTCACATATACAACAGGCAAAAAAAAATACACTCGCCTATTTGTGATTTTTTTTACAAGTACCAGTATGTCCAATAAAGCTCCCTATATTCACAATAAAAAATGGTGCCTATATCTAGTAAGTCAGAGTAAGGCACCTGTATTCTATAAAACTAGGTGCTTGTATCTAGTAAGTCAGAGTAAGGTGCATGTCTTCCAGCAAATCGGGTGCCCGTATCCAGTAAATCAGATTAAGGCGCCTATCTTCCAACAAACCGGGTGCTTGTATCCATAATAAAGAGAAGGGCACCTATCTTCCAGTAAACAGGGTGCCTATCTTCCACATGAATAAAGGGCGCTTGTATTCCAACATAGCGATGACTCCTATCTTTGACATCGAAGAAGCGATTGGAGCCACGTTGGTGCTAAAATCCACGTGCAGTCAGAGTCAAACTTTTTATAGATAAAAGTATGTTTGTTTGTCTTTTTATCAACGAAATCCATTTACTTCTCGGTTTTTGATCGAAGGAGTTCACGATTTTTTATCGGTGACCCATGCATGCTCCCAAGGCACAAATAAAACAACTTCCAAGGAGGGGACGTGTGTCATCCCATGGTAAAATAAAAATTCCATATTTTCTTTAGTTTTTTGCATGAGATCTCGAGACTAATAAAATTGCAGTACCCAATGATGATTCAATTTGATGTGATTACTTTGCACGAAAAAATGCACACTGTTCATTTGTCCTGGAGACATTATTGTCATGCATCGGCCAATCAAATTGCATCATCGATATTTGCATATGATAAATCATGAAACACCATCCAGGTATGTACCAAAATTTCTATTATGTGTGTGCATGATTTTCATAAAGAAAATATTTTTATATAATGTGTTGGCACATGTCCCACGAAACTCGTATCCAATCATACAAGCCCTAAATTTGTACTATGCCACATGGTGCCAATCGGATGGAAGGAAGTGGTTGTAATGGTACCTATCTAAAATCTGGCACACAATTTTAGATTTAATTATGTAGATTACCTATAATTACTATTGATTATGGGGAGATAGGTGCCCTGTATGCATGGATACAGTCGCACACTTTGACATGTTATAAACCAGAAATAGTGCCTATTTTGCAAACACAAAGAAATCTAGAGAATAGAGCCAATAACCACCATGGGAGGACCTTCAACTAATCATGCATTGAAGAAGAATGAGCCTCGGGATCTTTCGAGCATAACTGGAGATGTCAGGAACCAGTTTGAGGCTACAGGATGGATGGAGTATTACCACCTGGTTAGCCAGGATCAAGACCCTGAGGTGGCACATAAATTTGCAACCTCAATGGATGATGGTGTCATACGGATGTGCGGACTGGTCATACCAATCATAGAAGCATATATTGCGGAGGTGACTGGTCTTCCATGCACAGGGGATCAAACATATAAGGAGGATAGTATAGCACGATGCATACAACAATTTTTTGGGCAGCCATCAATGCAGACAACACGCCAAGGGTTGCCAAAATAATATATGCTAGACCTTTGGAGGAATGTGTTCGAGCAAGTGGCTCAATTTTTCACTTGCACTAGCAAGTATTCCTAGTTGAATGCCAACCATTTCAGATTTCTCAATCATCTACTGCATGGGGATAAAATCAATATTCCCTACTACTTAATGTGTGCCCTAAAAGATGAATCCAAGTAGTACCAGGTAGGAACAGTAACGATATTAGTGCATCACGGGCTGATTTCAGCCCTAGTTCAATATGTCAAGGCACATAAGGATGTGCTGGACATTGGAGATAATATTGTAGATACAATTGAAGAGCAACAGGGAGATGTAGAGGATGAAGAAGGTGTTGCTGTAGATACAGCTAGGGAGCAGTAGGGGGAAGAAGAGGCGCTTGACTCCCATAGCCACCAAGCTACAGAAACAATAGGGCAGGCAGAATCAGGCCCTTCTTCCCCAATACCATCACCTACCTCCCAACATAGCCATTATACAAGGGAGGTAGGACAAGCTGAACAAAGTTTGTCATAGGCAATATCATCGCCTGTCTCCCAACATTCAAATTGGGAGGTAGACCAAACTATTCCAAGCCCATTTCGAGCTTCGTCACCACCAACAACTAGGAGCAGAGCATAGAAGGAGCACCTAGTTGATTATAGTTTATCCAAAGAAGAAGATGCAGAGGATGAACTGGTTGCTCAAGTGTTGCATGGCATGGCCAGTGGTGAGACATTCTGTAGAATGCTCAAGAAGAAGACCTGCAGAGCCAACTGTAGAACATGAAAGAACAAGCCTCCAATTGGGAGGAAAAATATAAAAAGGAGTAGGTCAAATTTTAGGAATCCATATGGGCTACTATAGTAAGGTAGCAAGAAGTGAATAATGCTTTGTGATAGCTACGATAAATGGTGTGATAGTTGGAAAATAGGGTCCAATAGCTGCAGGTCGCCAAACCAGATAAAGTCGATGCTACCATACAAACAGACTGGGCAATGGATACAACATTTTCTTCTATGGACTCGAAGGAGAAAATTGCATCCACAAGAGCATTTCACTCCGATGCCAGAAGGGCATCAAGCAACCAAAATATCAAAATAGGGGACCAATCAGAGGCCCCTATGAAGACTGCTTCCCAAGAATAGGGGAGCCCTGTTGTGCAATAGGAACCCCTTATAATAGAAATCGATGATAGTGAGGTTGAGGAGTCAGCCAGAATACCTATTGCTGCCCAATCAGATGGTCAACCACCAGATGACCAAGCAGGAACTACCCAATCAGCTGGGGAGTCTAAGGCACAAATGGATGCCACTCAACCTATTGATGACACACATATATCTGACCCTACTATCTAGTCAGAGGTAGGGCAAGAGCAAGAACATGAGGTGGACCACCCATAGGAGTTAGTCGATCCCATGGAGGCTGTATAATCAATTGGTCAACCATCGGTTGACCAAACCATGGTTGGTCAGTTTGATGAGCAGACCATGATTGAACCAATTGGGAATACACTAGTGGACCAAGATATGCAAGAAATAAAGTCTTTCGAGGTCCAGGAAATACCACCTCCATAGAAGGTAGAGGAGGTTGGTCCCTCGACATCCACAACTAATGCAACAACACCTAGACCAACCAAGAAATTATGGCCCAAACGAAAAGCAGAGAGAGCACCATAGAGAAGGTGAAAGACAAGGGCCAGAACAGCAACCCAATGAAAGCAGAAAGCACCCCAACAAAAGTTAAAGGTGCAACCAGACCCAAACTCAGATGAAGAATGGGTTGCATCCATGAAAGCCTTCACCAACTAGAAAGAGTAGTTCCAGGAGCTCAAGAAGAACCTGAAGGAGGCTAAGAAGGAGCGAAAGGCTCACAAATGGATGGCCAGAGAGCTAGGTATTTCTATCAATCCTGCCTAACCAAAATAATTTTGGAACCTGTATGGTTCAATTGATGGCAATCCCTCAAGGATGTGGGAATATCTATAAAATATGGATATATTTAACAAAGAACCAATGATGCCATCACTAGTTTGAGCACCCAAGTCTCTACCACCTGAAGATGTAGAGGAGAATGATGTAGAGGACACAATGCTCGACCCGAAGGAGGTAGAATTTCCAAAGGCCCAGGTACATGATACATCCCATTATCCACCTTGGGATAAGCCTAAATTCCTAGTGGCATATCAGCTTCCCCCAAACCATCAATACTAGAAGCAAGCTGAGCCTACATTCCAAAAGGATGCCACTACATTCATAGGGTTCTATATGGAGGAAGTTGTAGGCAAGAAGGGGTGGAGCAAAATAAAGTCGGATATAGGGGTAGGGCCTAGCCAACCCTTACAATGTAGTAAATACCAGAAAGCACCTGAGATAGAAGTAGGTCCCACTTAGCCAAAATAGCATGGCAAATGGAAGCGTAACAAGGAACGAGATAGAGCCACAACCAAGGAGAGAAAGCATTGGAACAGGGAATACTGGTAGGCCATTGCTGAAACAGGGGATTATCAACAACAAGTGCCATGAGGACATGGCAACAATTAGGCATGGGGGAATGATGAGCACAAAAAATGCTCATTTTTTGTATGCTTTAATAACATAAATGTGCGACATTATTATATTAGAAATATATTTTTATGATATTTTTGTATACATTTAATGGAAAATGACGTATTATGCCTAATGTGTGTTTTGAGTGAAAATTGTGTGTAGATGCAATACCTTATGTATTTTTTTTGCACCTTTTAGTCAAGGTCCCATGCAGACCTAGCATTTGATACTTTCATAACACGATTAAGGAATGGTTGGTGATTAAACGACGATAGTGGCAAAGGAGTAAGGCATTCCAAAAAATGCTAAGGTACGATGCCTATCTCTCGGCCATAGGCTGGAAGGTACCTATCTCCCAGCAAAAAGGAAGCGCCTATCTCCTAGTACACAGGATGGCACTTGTCTCCCTATAGTAGGCTAGAATATGTTTGTCTTCCAGTACATGGGACGACACTTGTATCCCAACAACAGGCTAGACGGTGACTATCTCGATGACAGAATAAAAGTGCTCACTGTTCGACACCCAAAAAAAATGTTGATATTCAACAAACAAGATAAGGTTAAATACGATGCTTTTATCCCAATGATATGTCAGAAATATACCTATTTTCTAGTGATGGGTCGAACAACGTGTATACCTGATAGAATAAAAACGTGTGCATTGACTGTAAATATTGAAGACCATGTATAAAATTAGATGTATTTTATTAAGGAAACATAGGAAATGCTATGATTATCCTAGTAAGGGTTAATTTTAGCATGAATTCTCTTTTATTAGGCGTCTAATTATTTTATGCATGCCCATCGTAGAGAATCACATTAGAATGGATAAAATTGGTAGCATCTAAATTTGTAAAAAGGGGACAGGTATAAAAACGTAGGCTGCCCTTGAAGAAAGGATCCAAACTTGCTTTGTAAAATTGGTACTGCATAATAAAATCTCGAGTGTTTGATTATTTTCATTGTGTTCGGAGAGTGATCACGTGAATTAACCGAGCGGATGTCTGTAGGAGCCTGGGCCCACTCTAGGCAGTATTCCTCCCCTATTTCATTCTACTTTCATTATTTAGTTTCTGTCATTTATTTTCTACAAGTGTGTCTTTCCTATTTTTATTTATTTTTGCATAGTGTTTTAATTTTGCATTTCCTTGCTTTATTTAAATTTTGCAAGTGTGTTTTGCTTTCCTACAATTTACTTTTCTGCACATTTCCTTTCAATCATGTGTTTGATAGTTTAAATTAGTTTTCCTGCAATTTCCTGTAGAATTTACTTTCCTACAATTCAATTCTGTTGGTTTGGCTGAACTCCAACTACACCAACAACCACCTCCCCAAACCAAAGTGACACATAGGACTCATCTCTAGTTTACTGTAGGCATATACTTTGCATTGGTACTCAGCAAGTTTACGAACCTCCGGATTGATAAAATTAAATGGAAGCATAATTAGCTATTTTCAAAAACATATTTTCTACTCACCAAAGAGAGTTCCTCAAAATACCTTTATAATTTCTTTTAGTACCTATACCTCATCCACACAACTTAGTCCAATACTTTTGAACATGGATTCTATTGACATAAGTCTGCATGAGTCCTAGTTCTACCTTTTGCTAGCACTAACATATTATTTTTTGTTAATGTTGAATATTTTATATGAATTCCATATAATCTTCCAAGCATTCCAATTTTTATTTCTGGTCAAGGGATACTATAGTTTTCTTTGAGTTTTTTTGAAGCATTTGTTAAAATCAACTATAATATGGTTTGGTCTTTAGACCATCTCTCTCGTACTATCAATGATATTAGTTCTAATCTTAGGAAAATAGAACTCAATGTTAAATTCATTTTTAATTTCCTTCCATGTAATAGCTTTTCCTAAAATAAACTAAATAAATCATTGAAGCATATCATTTTTAGAGTATATGTGAGTTTTTGAATCATAGCATTCTCATCACTAACACCTCTTCTCTTCTAGATGTTATCTAAAATAAATAGATATTTTTTTGCATTGTTGGTGTCTTTTTTGAACATTATAAGACTCATTAATTACATCTTAGATATCCCTCTTCTTGTTGCCATGGTTCTTTCAGATTGTATTCTAGACACTATTCTTAACACCACTCCTATTGCCCTACTTCTTGGCATCTTGGTTCTTCAATTTCCAAACTCGTGGTTGTCCCTTTCCATTTATATATCAAAGAACTCTAGTCCCAAAACCTATTCCAAATCTATTATCATTGTTATATCCATTTTGTTTCTCTCCAATAGTTTATCCTAGTTTGAAATATTATAAAATGGATTATAATATACTACCATTATATATTTGAGGGGTTGGTATCTCTATAAATGTGTGTAGCATGCATCAAGGGGGTTTATTTTTGTTGGCCCTTTCTTTCTTATTTTAATTGGGGTAAGTGTCATATTACCTTCTACTATTGTGTTTTTTCTTTTTGTTGGTATTTTTGGTCTTCAACAAGGTTCAATATCATTATTTTCCTCCTCATATATCACCTCTTCAAGGCCTTAGGGTCTCCTAACATCAGCCATCATATTGGCAATGATCTCCAATGATACCTCTAGTGCCAATACTACTATCTCTCTCATGTCAGTCTCTTTAGACCCCTCGGGTTCCTATCTTATGGCCCCACATCATGCATTGATGTTAGGATTCCCCTATCTTCTTTCCTTTTGGATTTTTATTGGCATATTTCTTAGATTTTTGCTCTTCCTTTGCCTTGTTCAATATTTCCATTCCTTTTTCTCTTGCTAATTTATTTCTAATTTTTCCATCTTTCATCTTTTATACTATGGTGTTATACCTTCTTTTGTGGTTGTGTATAGATCCACACCATATTTAAGAGTTCTTGCTATAGGTAGCTCCCCTAGCTTACTGGTAACAGTAGGAGTCTAGTGCCACTCCTTTTTTATACAAGTAGCACCTTAATCTATCATGGGATGTTCTTTAGAAAAATTATTTTTATACCTCTTGCAAAACTTTGTTTCCACAATGTCAAACAACCACCACCCTTATAGTGCCTTGTCTACTGGGTATCACTATATTGTAGTTTCTACCTAATGGTTTATGACTAGGGCCCAACTAGCATTAGCCTCTTAATTCCTACAACTTCCTTTGGTTCCACTTCACTTTGACATATATTCATTTTTATATTCTAGTTACTATCCATTTATGCAACAATTCTGATGCAGGAGCATCCAGCAGCACCTGCAGCAGAGGCATCAGAAGGCAGGAGGGCCACTTCAGAAGAAATGGCTAAGGAAGAAAAACGTCACGATTTCATGACGTGTCACAAAATCATGACAAAAAAAGGAGAAGACAGCGAGGAGGAAAAAGTGTCGTGATATCACGACAGAAAAAGTGTCGCGATATCGCAACATGACAAGGAGAGAGAAGGCACGGGCCGAAAATGTCACGATTTTGCGACATGTCATGAAATCGTGACCAGAAGCGGAGAATGGATGCAACAGGCAGAAAATGTCACAATTTCGTGACATGTCACGAAATCACGACCCAAACAAGAAGAAGGAGGTTGCAAGGAAAGATGTCGAGAAATCGTGGCATGTCACGATTTCGTGACCTAGAGGCAGGATGAAGAACGAAAGCGAAAGATGTCACGAAATCACGACATGTCACAGTTTCGCGACCCATTGAAGAAGGAGAAGGCGCAGAAGGGAAGATGTCATGAAATCGTGACATGTCGTAGTTTTGCGACGTGCAAAGAAGAGAAGAAGCCAGAGGAGGAGAACGTCACGATTTCGCGATAGGTCGTAGTTTCGCAGCCAGAAGGCGAAGAAGCAGCCAAGGAGGAAAGATGTCACGAAATCGTGACATGTCACATTTTTGTGACCAGCGGGCAAGCGAAGAAGCCAAGGGGCAAAGCTGTCATGAAATCATGACACTTTTGGAGAAAAGGCACCAAGGGGCAAAGCTGTCGCGATATCGCGACACTTTTGGAGAAAAGGCACCAAGGGGCAAAGTCGTCGCGATATCGCGACACTTTTAGAGAATCAACGCCAAGGGGAAAAGTCGTCACGAAATCGTGACATGTCACGATTTCGTGACCCAAAGGCAGAAGACAAGTAAGGAAGGTAAAGATGTCACGATTTCACGACGTGTCGCGAAATCATGACCCGAAGGCAGAAGACAAGTGCGGAAGGCAAAGATGTCACGATTTTGCGACATGTCACATTTTTGCGACCCAAAGGAGAGAAAGGAGGCGAGGAAGAAAAATGTCACGATATCACGACATGTCGTGATATCACGATCAAAATAGAAAAGGATGCATAGGAGGCAAAAATGTCGCAAAATCATGACATGTCGGGTTTTCGTGACTCGGATAAGAAAGAGAAGGCGATGGAGCAGAGATGTCGCGATATCGCGACCAGAAGAGAGGAGTAACAGGTGGCATTTTTGGGGGCCATGACAAAGCGACAACGACAGCTCATAAAAGTCAAGCGATGGATGCAGAGGCTATTACAGCTGGAGGAATAAGACAACAGAGGTCAAGCGATGGTTGTAGGGCCGTTACAGGACACGTGGCAACATGAAATGACACATGGCATCGAAGTGCAGCTGGAGAAAAATAAAAGAGGGAAAGAGAGAATAACTAAGTGGGAACGGATGGCAGAAAAGCTAAAGAGGCAGTTCATCCCTGGTGATTATGAGTTAGACCTGTTGAAGAAAATGCAAGGATTGAGGCAATCAAGCAAGTCTGTGAAAGAATACACAAAGGAATTTCATAAAATAATGATTAGAACAGGCCATTTAGAGGCCAACAAGGAGAAGGTAGCCTGTTACATTAATGGGTTATGAGCAAGCATTTAGGAAGAACTAAGCGTGTGCACTAGTTATTGTAAAACCTGCAGGTTATTACTGTGTAAGACCTTTACAAGTTAGTGAATGGAACATCGGTTTTCCTGTTCTTGTAAAGTTTGTTACCAATTTTTTGCATAAAAATTTGGATTTCATGGATTGCAATTTTTTGTCCTGCATCAGTGGTATCAGAGCTAGTGATTCTAAGTGCACAGCAGATTCACCGAACGTGAGGCAGTTGCACCAGGATCTATGGGAGGGTGTTGAGAGGAAAGTTTGGAATCCGTGGAGTGTGACCGCGTGATTTTTTTGTTCTGCATAAGTGAAAAATGATGACAATGAAAGAGTTCAAGGCGTTGCAGAAGCAAGTGCAAGCAATGCAAGAGGAGTTGCTCATAAGAAATTTGTAGAGGCAAGTGAAGGCCCTACGAAAGAAGCTGCGTGAAGATAAACTGAAAAGAAGAGGCCAGGGAGAAGGAACTGGCAAAAGAAAAGATGGAGTGCTTCGGAAGTTGAAGCCATTAAAGTCTATAGACAAAGAGGAGTGCAAGCAGGCTACAGAAGAAGTATGCAGCAGTGGGAAAATCTGTCTAGAAGAAGACAAAAGTAATGTGAACCAGGAGAAGGGGTTGGAGCAGTCTGTTGAGGCAGATAAAGATCTGGAAGTACTGCAGGAGTCAGTAACCAGACAGTGCAGAAGTGAAGATCACTTCTCCACCAACCCTGGGTGTTTGATGTAGGAGCATCCAGCAGCACCTGTAGCAGAGGCATCAGAAGGTAGGAGGGCCACTTCAGAAGAGATGGCTAAGGAAGAAAAATGTCATGATTTTGCGACGTGTTACGAAATCATGACAAAAAAAGAAGGCAGCGAGGAGGAAAAAGTGTCGTGATATCGCAACACTTTTTCCTCCTTACCGCCTTCTCCTTTTTATGTCGTGATTTCGTGACACGTCACGAAATCGCAAAATTTTTCTTTCTTAGCCATTTCTTCCGAAGTGGCCCTCTTGTATTTTGATGCCTCTGTTGCAGGTGCTATTGGATGCTCCTGCATAAGACACCCGAGGTTGGTGGAGAAGTGATCTTCACTTCGCACTGTCTGGTTACTGACTCCTGCAGCACTTCCAAATATTTCTCTGCCTCAGCAGACTGCTCCAACCCCTTCTCCTGGTTCACATTACTTCTGTCTTCTTCTAGACATATTTTCCCACTACTGCATACTTCTTTTGCAGCCTGCTTGCACTCCTCTTTGTCTACAGACTTTAATGGCTTCAACTTTTGAAGCACTCCATATTTTCTTCTGCCAGTTCCTTCTCCCTGGCCTCTTCTTTTTAGTTTATCTTCACGCAGCTCCTTTTGTAGGGCCTTCACTTGCCTCTACAAATCTCTTATGAGCAGCTCCTCTTGCATGGCTTGCACTTGCTTCTGCAATGCCTTAAACTCTTTCATTGTCATCATTTTTCACTTATGCAGAACAAAAAAACTCACGCGGTCACACTCCACAGATTCCAAACTTTCCTCTCAGCATCTTACCACAGATCCTGGCACAAATACCTCACGTTCGATGAATATATTGTGCACTCAGAATCACTGGCTTTGATACCACTGACGCAGGACAAAAAATTGCAATCCACGAAATCCAAATTTTCATGTAGAAAATTGGTAACAGACTTTACAAGAACAGGAAAACCGATGCTAGATCTAAGCATTCTAAAGAAGCAGCCAAGGATGGATGACATAATGGACTGTTTAAGTGGAGCCAAGTACTTCACCAAAATTGACCTCAAGAGTGGTTACCACCAGATCCGTGTCAGGGAAGGAGATGAGTGGAAGACAGCCTTCAAGACAAGAGAGGGCTTGTATGAGTGGTTGGTCATGCCATTTGGGCTGTCCAATGCACCAAGTACCTTCATGCGGCTAATGAATGAGGTACTGAAAGAGTTTTTAGGAAAATTTGTTATTGTTTATTTAGATGATATATTAATATTCAGCAGAACCCTGGAGGAACACCTGATGCACATCAAGGGGGTTTTTGAAAAGCTGCGGGAGGAGCAGTTGTTAATAAATCTAAAAAAGTGTAATTTTGTCAAGAAAGAGTTAGTATACTTGGGATTTGTAATCTCAGTAGAAGGTTTGAAAATGGACCCAAAGAAGGTGAGAGCTATCATCGAATGGCCTGCCCCAAGAAGCACAATAGAGGTAAGATCATTTCATGGTCTAGCCAGCTTTTACAGAAAGTTCATAAGAAACTTCAGCAGCATTTGTGCACCCCTCACAAAAACAATGAGAGAGGATAAGAAATAATTCAAGTTGACCTTAGGGGCTAAAAGGAGCTTTGATGCATTAAAGAAAAAGGTCATAGAACAGCCTGTTTTGGCACTCCCAGACTTTAACAAAGTATTTCAGGTAGACTGTGATGCCAGTGGCAGTGCAATAGGGGCTGTATTGAGTCAAGAAGGTAGACCTGTTGCTTATTTTAGTGAAAAGCTCAATGATGCTTGAAAAAAGTATTCGGTTTATGAACAGGAATTTTATGCTATAGTTCAGGATCTGAATAAGTGGAGGCATTATTTGTTGCCAAAAGAGTTTGTTCTATTTACGGATCATCAGGCATTGTAGTACATCAACGACCAAACAAAATTGAATCAGAGGCACATGAAGTGGGTTGAGTTTCTCCAAAGCTATACCTTTGTGTTAAAGCACAGAAGCGGGAAATCAAATAGAGTTGCAGATGCCTTAAGTAGAAGGCAGAATCTGCTGATTGAAATGACAGTGGAAGTGGTAGGATTTGAAGAACTGAAGGGTCTTTATCCTAAAGATCCTAATTTTGCAGAAGCCTAGATGGCTTGCTTGGCACCTGTTACTGTGGACAGGACAAAATGGTTAGATTTCCTAATCCAAGATGGAATTATGTTCAAGGGAAGTAAATTATGCATTCCAAGGAGTTCCATGTGGGAGAACTTAATCAAGAAAAAGCACAACGGAGGACTGGCTGGGCCATTTGGTCGAGATAAGACCATTGCACTGGTGAATGAAAATTACTACTGGCCGCAACTTCAGAAAGATGTGAAAAAGTTTGTGCAGAGTTGCAGAATATGCCAAATGGCAAAAGGCGTAAGGCAAAACACAGGATTATACCAGCCGTTACCTATACCTGAGAGGCCATGGGAGGACATAAGCATGGATTTTATTCTTGGATTGCCCAGAACACAGAGGGAAATGACTCTGTATTTGTGGTGGTTGACAGATTCTCCAAGATGGCACATTTTATTCCCTGCCAAAAAACAAGTGATGTAGTTCACATTGCAGGGTTATTTTTCAAGGAAGTGGTACGACTTCACGGTCTACCAAGAAGCATAGTTTTTGATAGAGATACAAAGTTTGTTGGGTATTTTTGGAGAACATTGTGGAAGAAGCTGAAGATAGATCTGAAGGTCAGTTCTGCATACCACCCACAAACTGATGGACAGACAGAGGTGGTAAATAGAATTTTGGGTAATTTATTAAGATACTTGATAGAATATAAACCCAAGGGATGGGATTTAGTTTTGTCACAAGTGGAATTTGCATACAACAATTCTATCAATAAGAGTACAAACAAATCTCCATTCCAAATCATATATGGAAACAGTCCAAGAAATGTTTTTGAGCTGAGAAAATTAGATAAAGGAGAAAAGTGCAGTGCAGAGGCTGAGGAATTCACGAAACAGATGAAAAGCCTACATGAAGTGAAGAAACAAATCACAAAAATGAATACTCAGTATAAAGCAAGAGCAGACCAAAAGCGGCGGTTCAAAGAGTTCAAAGTGGGGGATGAAGTCATGGTCCATCTCAGAAAAGAAATATTTCCAGCCAAAACTTATAATAAGTTGAATATGAAGAAGTTTGGGCCATGCAGAATATTGGAAAAATGGGATTTAGGCAATGCATATGAAGTGGAATTGCCAACTGGGCTTGACATTTCACCTGTTTTTAACATATCTGATTTAGTGGAATACCATGAAGGAGATAGTACAGAGGCACCAAGCACAAAATTATGGAGCATTCTAGCGTCTAACCCAACCAAAGACGAGATCGAGGAAATATTAGATACTCGTGAAGGCAGAAGCACAAGGAACAAACAATATTATGAGTATTTGATCAAGTGGAAGGGTAGACATGTAGAAGATGCAACTTGGTTATCGAAAATAGAGGTTGACCGCCTGGGTCTTCCTCCCAAAGATCAGAAGTGAGGATCACTTCTCAATCCACCCCGGGTGTCTGATGTAGGAGCATCCGAGGGCAGCAAAGCAATCGAGCATCAACCAAACTTTTTGTTGTTATTTTTTTCTAAGTGTTGCAAGAAAAATATGTGTCGTGATATTGCGACACAAAAAGTGTCGCAATATCACGACCAAAATGGAAGATAGGGGAGTAGCAGACACAAGGTCACAAAATCGTGACCACTGCAGAGAAAATAAAGGCACGGAGACCAAAGGTCGTGAAATCATGACCACCGCAAGAAAATAAAGGCGTAGAGACCAAAGGTCGCGAAAACGTGACCACCGTAGAGAAAACAAAGGTGCGAAGACCA
This sequence comes from Wollemia nobilis, assembly GCA_028583015.1. Taxonomy (NCBI): domain Eukaryota; kingdom Viridiplantae; phylum Streptophyta; class Pinopsida; order Araucariales; family Araucariaceae; genus Wollemia; species Wollemia nobilis. The sequence continues at coordinate 11,769,541 of JAQPPZ010000465.1, forward strand.
AAGGTCATGAAATCGTGACCACCATAGGGGAAACAAAGGCATGGAGGCCAAAGATCACGAAATCGTGACCAAAGCTGAAGAACAAAGGCGCGTAGGAACAAAGGTCACGATTTTGTGACATGTCACGAAATTACGACCAAAGCAGGGAAGGCAAGGCACGAAAGGCAAATGGTCCCAAAATCGTGACATGTCACGATTTCACGACCAGAGCAGGAGAACGGAGGTCGATAGACAAAAATGGCATGATATCATGACAGGTCGCAATATCTTGGCCAAAACGGGGAGAGAAGGTTTGACAGAGGAAACGTCGCGATATCACGACATGTTGCGATAGGTCGCGATATCACGGCCAAAACAGGGAGAGAAGGTTTGACGGAGGAAATGTCGCGATATCGCGACATGTCACAATATCACGATGGGAGCTGGAGAGAGAAAGTGCAGGAGGGAAATGGTCATGATTTCATGACATGTCACGATATCGCGACCAAATAGGAAAACACGCACTCCCAGCTTTCTTAAAGGTGGCCCTTCGTGCATGGCAAGTTAGCAGCAGTGAAGCAGTAATTCCAAAGAAGGATTTCAACAGGCATGTTGGCCACTCGCGCAGGATATCTGGAAGACGCGTTTAAAGCAACTAACAGCAAGCAGCAGATCAAGAAGAAGATTTCGTTGAATATGGCAGCTAGTCGCGCACCTCACCTGGAGTCTCATCAATGCAACTTTTCATAATTGTCCCAGGTGGCAATTGTAGATCGTGGGAAGTTTGAAAGCACAGAGGATCGGGACCTCGATAAAAACCCATAGATTGTAATGAGAGGGGGTTGGCAAATGACAGTTTGGATGTATATTCTTGTAAAATTCTTTTGAAGTATTGAATAAAAATTTTGGCCTCTTGTTTTTCTAGTTTTCTGTATTATGCAAGATTTATTCTCCACCAAGTTGGCTCTGATACCACTGACTCAGGACAGAAAATTGCAATCCATGAAATCCAAATTTTCATGCAGAAAATTGGTAACAGACTTTACAAGAATAGGAAAATCGATGTTCCATTCACTAACTTGTAAAGGTTGTCGTGAAATCGTGACCCAAACAAGAAGAAGGAGGCTGCAGGCAAAGATGTCGCAAAATCACATGTCGCGATTTCGTGACCTAGAGGCAGGATGAAGAACGAAAGCGGAAGATGTCGTGAAATCATGACATGTCGTAGTTTTGTGACTCGCCAAGAAGAGAAGAATCCAGATGAGGAGAACGTCGTGATTTCGTGACAGGTCGTAGTTTTGCGGCCAGAAGGCGAAGAAGCAGCCAAGGAGGAAATATGTCGTGAAATCATGACATGTCGCATTTTTGTGACCAGTGGGCAAGCGAAGAAGCCAAGGGGCAAAGCTATCGCGAAATCGTGACACTTTTGGAGAAAAGGCGCCAAGGGGCAAAGCTGTCATGATATCGCGACACTTTTGGAGAAAAGGCACCAAGGGGCAAAGTCATCGCGATATCGTGACACTTTTGGAGAATCGGCGCCAAGGGGAAAAGCTGTCACGAAATCGTGACATGTTGCGATTTCGCAACCCAAAGACAGAAGACAAGTAAGGAAGGTAAATATGTCGCGATTTTGCGACGTGTCACGAAATCGCGACCCAAAGGAAGAAGACAAGTGCGGAAGCCAAAGATGTCGTGATTTCGTGACATGTCGCATTTTCGTGACCCAAAGGAGAGAAAGGAGGCGAGGAAGAAAAATGTCGCGATATCGTGACATGTCGTGATATCACGATCGAAAGAGAAAAGGATGCACAGGAGGCAAAAATGTCACGAAATCACAACATGTCAGGTTTTCGCGACCCGAAGAAGAAAGAGAAGGCGATGGAGCAAAGATGTCGCGATATCGTGACATGTCACGAAGAGTAACAGGTGGCATTTTTGGGGGTCACGACAAAGCGATAGCGATAGCTCAGGAAAGTCGGGCAACAGATGCAGAGGCTGTTACAGCTGGAGGAAGAAGACAACAGAGGTCAGGCGACGGTTGTAGGGCCGTTACAGGACACATGGCAACATGAAATGACACATGGCGCCGAAGTGCAGTGGAAGCGAGCGGAGCGGTACGAGAAGACAAAAATGACCAGTCAAGGAATGAAATCGAAGAGTCGTGCGCAGTAGCCTGACAGTGAACAGGAGTTAGCCGACAGTTACAGAGGCCATGCAGAGTGGAAGCACGAAGCGGTTATGGCGATCCGCATTTTGGGTAATGATTACTCAGAGGGTCGGGACCTCTATAAAAACCCTAGCATTGTAATAGATAGGGGGTTGGAAAATTTGTAGATGGCAGTTACTGTAAACTGTAAAAATAGACTCGCGAAGTCGAGCTGCAAGCCGAGTGCAGAGAGCCGGCTTAGGGTGTAGCGTGTTTTCCTTCCTTGGGATGGCAGGATTAGGAAATTGCAGTAGAGGAAGAACTAAGCGTGTGCGCTAGTTATTGTAAAACCTGCGGGTTATTACTGTGTAAGACCTTTACAAGTTAGTGAATGGAACATCGGGTTTCCTGTTCTTGTAAAGTCTGTTACCAATTTTTTACGTGAAAATTTGGATTTCGTGGATTGCAATTTTTTGTCCTGCGTCAAATTCTAAAAATTATGCCCAGAAGGCTTCATAGATATCTCTATTGAATTGGTTCTCTAAATTTTTATTTTTTTGTTTGGTCCTTTCTACTACAAAGCTTGATATGAGCCAATTGTATGGAACCACTAATTTTCAAAAATTTCACATGTTGGAATCCAAGTACTATCTTTACTCATTTACAATTTGGGTATTCTTAATCTATTGCTATTGCTATTTGAACTATACCTTAAAGAAGCCTAACTAAATTTATTTTCCTATACAGATGATAAGTAGAATATTTTCTTGGATGGTATACTAAATGTTAGATTTTTTAGAACTAACAAGAGGGGTATAACCTTAAGATTATTTATACTTTGTTATTATTATTCAAAACATACAAAGTTAAATAAAATTAATATTTCATAGACTATTCCATACAAATATACCAAACCAATCATGTCCACATGTGCAAACATACACACAACCTTATATAATTGAAAAGTGTCCCTTATAGGTGACACACTTGTTTAGTAGAATTAATTAATATGGTGATGGACTACTAATTTGAGTTCTAACTAATATATGCGGTGTTATACAACAACATGGCATTCAATGATAGAGCTAACACAAGGTATGACATCAACTTATTTAAGCACCTTATTAATGGGGATAGTGTACAACGATCTATAAATCCCTCTTTTGGTATCTTCCACTGACCTTAAGAAATATTTACACAGGCTAAGATTGTATTTCATAACCCTTGTTAAAGGTGAAACTTCCCAAAATAGATATATCCTTTAGTATATTTCCAATATGATTCAAGTTACATGGATTGCATTTGTTTCAATCTAGATGACATCATAATTTAAATATCTTGCTTTGTCATTAAGGTCACTCCATTTATTATTTGAAAATCATACATCTTTATTAGATAATTTTGTTCTTAACCTACATGATTACTTATGTAAAATGACATTCTTATTCATCCAAACTATGCAATTTTACTTGTATGTGGTTAGACATATTGTTCATTTCATCCTTGTTATTTTCATGATCATACTCAAACTATTAATATAGAAATTTTGCTAATTCATCTTTTGACAAGTTGTTGGTTCCATCCTTGTTCTTGTCAAGGTAATTTTTATCCTATAAAGATCGATATTTAACAAAAAATTCATATTTTTATGAGATTTACAATACATGCTTCTAATCTCCTTGATTATGTTGGATCTACATGCCCTTGGTTGTGTCCTTGGAATATATATAACTTATTCTTATATTCATCACTTGTCCTCCATAATGTTCTCTACCTCCTTGATTTTCCCTAGAATTTGATTAACATTTTCTAGAATTGTGTGCTTGGGCTTCAACTATCTCGATGAATCTCAATCCCTTTCCACCTTATTAGTTAATATTTTTGATATTTCTATATGAAGTGCCTCATAAATTAATACTACTAATGGTTAGATGCTTTGATATATTGCATTATCAAATGATGGATATTTAAATACATTTGATGCCCATTTTTGGTATAACAAACTTTTAACTAAACCTGCAACCACCCTTGTCTTCTAGTAGATGCATAGTTATTGTGATGGGTGGCTATACCACACTCATTATCATGTGGAATATGATGTAATAATTCCTAACATAAATGGAATTTATATCATTTCAAAATGGGTTGCCTTAGTATTCTACTCATTTTGACTTCTTTTGTTAATTCAATGACTATTACAAAATCAACCATTGGTGACATTTTTCCTTAAAATATCCTTCTTTTATATTGTTACACATGTAGAGTGTTTTTCAATGTGAAGGTAATTTTTTCATCAAATATTCTCTATAATAAATACCAAAAAAACATACCCGACTTCTTTGGAGCCATTACACCCTACATCTCATTCCTTTTTAAAATTTGGTAGTATATGCATCACATCCTTATAGAGAACACTTATCATTTCTCCTCCATTAATCATGTTTGGTGAGTCACTCTCATTGTTTGAGTCCCTTTTGTTTATTGAGCCACTCTTGTTCTTGGAGTGATCACTCTCATCTCGAAACTCGATCTTGTCCCTAACTACTTAATCCCAAAATATGGATGATATGTTTGACTTGATTTCTAATTTTATGGCTACTTAAAATCCTCTTAATATTGCATTGAAGAAACCATTAGATCATCACAAGATATATTTAGAATTGGTCTTGATCCTCACTTGTCAATGCCAAAATTTGGAAGATATCTTTGATTTGCTATGTTCATGACTTAAAAGTCATATTTATATGATATTGGAGGAACCATTTTGATCTTTGTATACATAGGAAGAAGTCTCTCTATAAACCACCTTTCCTTTAGTTTATCTGAAAATACCTCCTTTAGTTGGTTGACCAACTCTTTCAACCTATAGTTTAGGAATGAATAGAGTTTTTCATATTATTGTGTTTTATAAATTTCTATGATGACATCATAATCATTATGAAACAACTTGAATTGCTTCTCTAAGGATTCATTTAATTCTCTAGGTTTGGTACTTATATTCTTAAAATTTTTTAGTTCTAGTCCACCATAGATCCATATAATGTTGCATGTCAATGAATGTCCCCTGATCCATGGTGTAGTTGAGCATACAACATAGACAATGAATATCCCCTGATCATCATCTGTAGCTAACTACTTATTTCCCATTCTATTACAAGCCATGCCTCAACTGATGTAGATGGGCATATATAATGAGAAATGATTGGCAATTAACAACTAGTATACCCATCAAATTTTGCATTTCATAATACTTTTTAGAAAAAAATGAAATCAAAACATTACCCAAAAATAAGAGCAACTAATAGAAAGAACATAAGAAATATGAAGGGTGTTCATAAACACCAAATTAATCTCATTAAAGGAAAAATAACACTTTATCCAATGATGAAATTGTTTTTCACAAGGGTATAAATACTTAATTACATATGACCTTTAGGTAAATATCAACCTTAGATTTTATTAGTGAAATGTAACAATAAACCCACCTATAAAAGGTGTATAAAGGATCAAAGGGCTATGTAATAAATATAATACAAGATTTGGTCATGGCCTCAAATGAATCTTAACACCATATATTTCAATATCCACTTTAAGTTGAATAGGGGATATAGAGAGAGGCCCTTATCAGTTATCCCTTCGTAAGGGACACTTGTATTGGAAGATGCTCCCAAAATCACAAAAAAGGAACCTCAAGCATGATATTGGTCCAAATATTTACTATTATGGGTGGTTATACCACACTCACTACCACATGAAATATGATGTATTAATTCCTAACATAAATGACATTTATATCATTTCACAATGGGTTGCCTTACTATTCTACTCATTTTGATTTCTTTTGTTATTTCAACAATTGTTACAAAATCAACCATTAGTGACAAGTGTCTTTGAAATATTCTTGTTTTATATTGTTACACATGCAATGTTTTTCAATTTAAAGGGATTTTTTTTCATCAAACATTCTTCTGTATAATAAATACCAACAAAACATATATTCTACTTCTTTGGAGTCATTGCACCCTATATCTCATTCATTTTTTAATTCAATAGTCATATACATCATGTCCTTATAGAGAGCACTTATCAATGCTCCTTTTCCATTAATCATGTTTGCTGAGTCACTCTTGTCCACTAAGTCACTCTTATCCATTGATGCACTCTTGTTCTTGGAGTCATCATTCTCATCTTGAAACTTTATCTTATCTCTAACTTCTCAATCCCAAATATGGATGATATGTTTGACTTGATTTCTAAGTTTTTGGCTACTTAAAATCCTCTTGATATGGTATTAGAGAAACTATTAGATAATTATAGGATATCTTTAGTATTGGTCTTGATCCTCACTTGTCAATGCCTAAATATGGATGATATCTTCAATGTTCTATGTTCATGACTTACTTAAAGTCCTATTTATTTGATATTGGAGGGGCCATTTTGATATTTGTTTAGTATAGTGCCATTGGTTCAAATCATTGGTCTAATATACATAAGAAAATCCTATCAAAATTAGAGATGCTCTATTTGAGTAGTGAATACCCATTTGATATATGCCTTTGATGTATCAAAGGGTTTTCTTGGTCATTATCCAATGACTCTCATGGCATGCTTGCATATACTTGGAACAATAACTAAAAATGGCTTCAATATTTGATCACGTGGGGTGGGATAGAGAAGGCTCTCAATAAGTGACTTATACAAAGTAACAACCACTAAAGGAGTAGTTCAATATATTTATAGATTAAAACTAGAATCAAAGGAAGTCCAAGTAGGTTTGAAATCCATTATTCTTAACTATTGTAGAAGATCTAAGGTATACATAGACTAAGAAATGGTGATCCTTGCAAGTGAAAGATAAGTCTAAATCCACAATAAATAATAAAAAAAGACCCAAATTTGTGATCTCATATGATAACTTACTAAGGGTTGGTGGAAGCACACTTATTACCACAACACATGCCATGCACTTGTACTTGCAAAGAAACAAAGCCACAATGCATGCACCATAAGTAAACACCATTTTGGGGATATCAAGAGCTCTTTATTATTATTTCTTGGGACCCAAGGTCCAATATTACATTAGTAGTTCTATAGGCTCCAAAATTATCTCACAAGGCCATGTATAGACAAGGCATAATTGCTCACTAATATAATCCCTCATGCTTGTTGAGCTCACAAGTCCTAAGTCTTATACCTATACTAAAGTTTTTTTCTCACTTAACTTTTCTTAGAACAAGGAATAAAATCCTCTTATCCTTTTTGCTCCATTTGCTTTGTTGAGGCTTCCTTTGAACTTGCTCAACAAGGACAAGATGCTTGTCCTAATCCCTGTTGCTCCCTTCGCTTGGCTGAGACTTCCTTCAGACTTACTTAGAATGAATATGGGCTACTTTCCCTAATATTCACTCACTTATATTTTCTTGGAACAAGGAAAAAAATCCTCTTATCCTTGTTTCTCCATTTGCTTGGTCAAGGCTTCCTCTAAACTTGCTCAACAAGGATGGGCTACTCGCCCTAATATCTGTTGCTCTATTCACTTGGCCTATATTTTTTTAAACTTACTTAGAATGAATATAGGTTGCTTACACCAATAATCACTACTCTTTTTGCATAAATAAGGTTTCAAAGGGGTGAACGGATTGTCATTGAATACCTCTATCACTTTTAGACTTAATGCCACATGGAAGGCTGATGGTCCCAATATTTCTCTAGGTCTTAATCTAGTTCCTAGATCATCTTTCCAAGCTCTCATCCTTAGCACAAGAAAAATAAGGTATCCCTTTACTCACTTAGACAAATTTGCTCACAAGGAGCCATGATATTTGATGAGAAGTTTTCAGACTTACACCCCTCAAATCTCCCCCACTTAAAATCGGTGATATCCTTAATCTCAATATAAACTAGGAAATCTAAGTTGGTCTTTGCTTCCTCATCACTATAATATATTGCCTTTCGCAACTCTACTCTATCTAGTACCTAGTTGAGTTTCCCTCATCTTTGCAAACTTCTTAAGATATCTTCCTTATTACTACATTTGGACTTGGCTAGCTTACTTTTTTTGACAAGATCCTTCAGGTGACCCTCTTAGTGATTGAATTTTTGAGGTCCTTACCATGCCATTTGAATAAATTTTTAAGTGCTAGCCCAAGCCTTTGTTTTTACCACAATGCCTTGGACAAACAAGATGTGACAACATGAATAGACAACCCTTTGTGCTCAATGGATTTGTAGGCCCTAAGTCTTATTATTGGATTCCTTGCTCCTTTCACTTGGGTCATGCACTCATCACCAAAATCCCTCATTCCTTGACCATACTCAAAGGACAAATGACTAGTCCTTAAATCCTTTGAGCTTTGATAATTTATGCTGCAAGGTAGGCCATTTTATCCCCAAGTCTCTTTCTTATCATTTCAAAACACTCAAGAGAAATATATGACTCCTTTGACAAGTATCCTCAACAACCTAGCAATGTACCATACCATTACTTGCCAAAACAAATGGTCCCTTGGCCATATTATATGATACATGCCTCTTCTTCGCATCTTAATGTGTCTTTGGATTTGTCTTGTTCTTCTTGGCACTGCTCCCTTACTACTAGAATTGGTCCTTTATTAACTCGTGATATCTTAGGCTTTCTTGTATCTCTGCATCAATCCATCTACTTTTGGTATCACATATGACTATAAGATTCTAGTTGCCTTCCCTTGTGGCATACTCTAAGTGACAAAGTTCCTTCATCCTTGATCTTTTCACCTATATATTATTTGTTTAAATCCTAGCACAAATGCTTTAGTCTCCTTGAATTTTTTCTAGCCAAATTTCCTCCCTTCGACCTTTCATTAGAACAAATAGAATCTCTTTGCCTGACCTATTCTTCCTTTAAACCCTGTCCTTGGGTGATTTTATTGCTTTGAATCTTTGGTGCCTTAGGAGGAATCGAGGCCTGACATAATTAATTCATTGGATGTTCTTTAGTGGGGGGAACTTGGGGATGATAGTATCATGGATTTTCTTATCTAAGTAATCTGCCCACATGACTTCACTCAAAAACCATCATGCTTGCTTTACTCAATCCTGCTTGATATATTGAGCCCGTGTAAGAGTGCCAATTTTGGTCATTCTCTCTAGACTAACCCAAATGGGCCAGACTCTTGATACTCTAAGTCATTCTAAATTTTGATTTGGGATGACTATTATTCTACCATCACACCCCAACTCCCCTTATGACAATGTTTTTCTGAAGGTCAACCTTTTTTTACACAACATCCTCACTTCCATTGAGATGCTTAGGGTTTTTGAAGGCATTGTTCAATGGATCCCTTGATGGAAATTGACTGAACCAAATAGAAAAATTAGACCTTTTGACTTCTTTTTCCATGGGGTCATCCACTATATCTGAGTTGTACCACTGTAAATACCATTTTGCTATCGACACATCCCACATGCCTCTAGAAATCCTTTCTATTTTTTTGCTAAGTGACTCTTGATGTTAAAAATGTAGAGAGCCCATTTTAGGAGAGGTTAGATCCCTTTGTATATATGCCTAACCTAGTGCCTACACTTCATACTTCTTGACACTCTTAGTCTACCTCCTTTCTAGCCATAATATCAAATCCTCTCAGCTAGTATTTATGGTGCCCCTCAAAATGGACCTTGCTATATTGGTTATTTGAACCCATATCCTTAAATGGTCATGAGAATCCATCCCATGTTGACTCTCATTGATGATGTTGAATTATCAATAATTCTATTGGAGGATGTCTTCCCTCTCATTTATTTTGGTGTTTGGGGTTTCCCACTTAGGGCATGTTCACCCAAACCAATATTCTATTCGCATCCCACTCAAACCTTAAATTTGCTTTGGCCTATGCTGGTTTCATACTTAGGATGATGTTTAACTCTTGTACATCCTCCTTGCTATTTGACTCCTCATTGTCTTGCTGAATTATCTTCACCTTTTGTCATTGTAAATATTCTCTTTGTATGGGTATACCCTTGCAAGTCCAACACATCAACCTTAGATGCTTTGGATGACTGGGCAATTGCCTTCCCTCCTTGCATCCCACTTCTTGAATTATTGAACAACTGACTGCTCCCATATCTTCCTCTAAAATTGGGACTCTAGATCTCTTATCTATCTTCACTCTTTATCCAAAATTTTTAGAATCCCTCAACAACTATGGTGGCTTCACTAACCATTTGAGGATCATTTCATTGGATTTCATCCTAAGCCTATGGCTTGAGATCATACTAAAGCAAGAAGAGATTTTCTTCTTCTAGTAGCCACTTGACACCCAATAAAAGATCTTGGAAGGCATTAGTGTACTCCTAGATTGAATTTATCTACTTCAAGTTTGTAGCTTGGTCCTTGCCATCCTTTATTAGGATAAAAATAACTTGTTAGTGCTTCCTTAAGTTCCCTCCCACAAGCCCACCTTTGTGGTGACCCATCCTACCACCATATCATCACTCAAATTAATCTATCAAGTATTTGTTATACCTTTTAGGTATCGTGCGATGGTCCTCACCTACTATTCGTTCGATAAGTTCCTAAATATATGAGATAATCTCCTATGTTTTAGAGAAAGTTATCTAAGATACACTTCTATTGAGTTCCATCATAACAATATGGATTCTTAAACCTAACCAATTGTAAGTTTGTGGAAGTCGACACTACTCCTTGGTCCACTTCTTAGATCATCATGGTCTAATACACTATGACTTGCTCTTGAAGCCTTACCATGACATTATGGTCTAATACACTTCTTAGTTGGTACTCTATTTGGATAAAAGGGACTCAATCAATTCAATTATCTACTCATGGCTCTCATGTCCTATCCATAACTTAGTCATCCCTTCATCCATCATTGGAATATTCTCTTTGATCTTGTTGATCCTTTATATCATCTTATGCTTATGGTTCTCAACCAATTTTTCTATGCTTGATTGGTGGGTTCCAGTGTCAATACTTGCCTATTTTGGCTAATCACACTTTTTACCTCATCCTTGAGGTTGCTCCTTGTTGAATGGATATTTTGCCCTATAACAAAATGATCACGCAACTAGAGTCTCTGACAGGAAACTCTCTCTTGCAAAGAAATTAGCTATTTCTCCAAGGTTCTTATGAACAACATTCATATGCATAAATAATAATATTCAATTTAAATGCTTGGAACACCTTAGTGATTGCAAGTAACCGTAAACAAGGGGCCATGTTGATTTATTTCACCATGAAACTTTAGTGATTGTTCATTGTTTTTTTTTTAGATTTTGATATTTTTTAGATGTTTATAATTTTAACGACTGCAAATTAAAATAAAGTAACAACTTCTGGAAAAGTAAAGTGCAGAAAAATAAAAATAAAATGCCTTCAGTATGATGCTATCCTATTTCGACAAAACCGAAGATATGAGGTTTCCATGCATGCAACCTAACCTATTGGACCTGCAAAACATGCACAATCCTGATAAGCTAAGTGTTGGCTCCTAAGGATTTGAATGAGGTTTTCAGATTTAAGCATTCGCATGCAGCAACCAAGAAAAACTTGTATCAACTACATTTACAAGCCTAAAATCCGAAAAGGGAAAATAGACATTTAATCTTGCATGCAAAAAATGACTCCTTCTTTCTTGCCCATAAGATGCAAATTTTTGAAATGTTATCTACATTAAATATTTGTCATTTTACAATAGCGAGACATCTGGTTTTCCAAAACCAAAAAAAGTGGAAGAAAAGCACTCCAAAGCAGGCCCAGAATGGCTCATCACCCTCGGCTCTGCAACCCTGCTCCCAGCGGTTTTCGACCCCCGTATCTGCCTTTGGCTTCTGCTTTTAAACCCTCTGGTACGGTTCTCTATTCCACCTTGTGACGCTTCGCTTCATATCCCGAGTCTCTTCGTTTCATCTTCCCGCCTCTTTGCATTATTTTTGGCTTTTGTTCGAGCGTCGAAACGTTTGATCTTCTTGCTAACTATAACTCGTTTGTAACCCTTACACCTTTATGCCACGTGTTCAGCGCTTCCCTGCATGTTCCATAATGGCCCCCTGTAAATCGTGACCAAAAATAGCATGTCGCGATATCGTGACGTTTTTATGTATGTAGCTTTGCTCCTCTACCTATATCGCGAAAATGAGACATGTCGCGATATCGCGACATTTTTTTGTCAGCAGCCTTGTTTGTCATCATGCATCGCGAAAATGATACATGTCGCGATATCGTGACATTTTTTCTGCTTTGGACCGCGTGGATGCAACCTATCGCGAAATCATGACATTTTTCTCCTTCGCTGTGTTTTGTTGCACTTAGCCACGAAAACGTGACATGTCGCGAAATCGCGACACTTTTTCATTTCGTACCATCTTGTTGCTTTCTGTCGTGAAATCATGACGCTTTTCTCTTTCAGGGCTGTCTCATTGCTTTCTATCGTGAAATACGCGACTTTTCTCTTTTCTGCACGTGTCGAAATCGTGACGTTTTTCTTTTTTTAGATGCACTTGTCGCGATATCGCGACATTTTTCACTTTGTCTTTCTCTCTCCTCTAAACCGCGATTTCATGACATGTCGCGATATCGCGAAGTTTTTCACTTTGTCTGCCATGATGGAGCAACATGTCACGATATCGCGACACTTTTTCATTTTCTGCCGCGATGGTGCAACATGTCGCGATATCGTGACACTTTTTCATTTTCTGCCATGATGGTGCAACATGTCGCGATATCGTGACAACTTTTCATTTCTAGTCGCGATGGAGCAACATGTCGCGATATCGCGACAACTTTTCATTTCTAGCCACGATGGAGCAACATGTCGCGATATCATGACAACTTTTCATTTTCTATCGCGACGGAGCAACATGTCGCGATATCGTGACAACTTTTCATTTCTAGCCGCGACGGAGCAACATGTCGCGATATCGCGACACTTCTTCTCTTTTGTGAAATTTTGCTTTTTTCCTTGATTTTTTTAGCATCTGGGTCACTGCGGTCTTCTTTGAAAACATGCAAAAAAGGTGGGTCCCCAATTTTGGGGTGTGTTGTGGATCAGCCACAACAAATGGCGACTCTGTTGTCAAATGCTCCTGAGCATTTTGGTGAGAACCCAACCTAAAATATACAAGCTTAGATACAAGCGTCAGCACATAAAAGATAAACCAATACCGATAGATCAGAAATACATGAAACATCAGAATCATTAAGTATCAGCTCGGTGTGTGCAATGTGTTTTCATTCCCTATCGCTTGAACTGGATCAACATTCCATTGTCAGTTTCACTTATGATTTGTATGCAAGGCTATGAATGATTTGTGCAGGATTTGATGCATGATGAAGATACTAGAGATATAACAACCTGCTTTACAAAGGCTCAAACCTTCTAATATCATGAACAAACATATTAAAACTGTCAAACCCTCTTAGGACCAAATATATGTATACTGAATTAATTTACTAGACCCCAAAGTTGGTTATGTGTCACTACCATCTTGAACCCATGTGCAGGTGTAAGTGAGATCAGAGCTTTGGGGAATTGGATTCCCAACCTAAGCGAGATGGGAATTTAACCCTATCCTTACTACTATGATCTGGAATTCATTACCTCATCTTGAACAAAATGATTTAACCTGTTATGGATGAAATTGTCGGGCTAGCCTATCCGTTTGAGCAATCGGTGGTCTTGCTTTTAGACAAGACATGTTGCCACGCATGAGCATACTTAACCCCATAATCCATGATTTGGCTTCATTCATTCTTTTTTTTTTATTTCTTGGACCTTTGGGATGACTACCCATCCTTGCTAGGGACATGTAGTACGATCCCTCCAATCCAATATTAAGATGAAATAGAAAATATTAATTTTATTTTTATTTCTTGGACCTTGGGGATGACTACCCATCCTTTGTAGAGGACATATAGTACGATCCTTCCAATCCAAGATGATAAAATGAAAGATGGAAAATATTAATTTTATTTTTGTTTCTTGGACTTTTGGGATGACTACCCATCCTTTGCAGAGGACATGTAGTACGATCCTTCCCATCCAAGTTTTATGATAAAATGAAAGATGAAAGCTTTGGGGAATCGGATTCTCAACCTAGGTGAGATGAGAATTATGCCCTATCCTTACTACTCCATGAAGGTCAAATCAGAGCTTTGGGGAATTGGATCCTCAACCTAAGTGAGATGAGGATTTAATCCTATCCTTACTACTCTGATTTTAGGCTTTAAGCATTATGGGAGTGGTGAAAACCACTTTTTTAAGGATTATGTTGCATGATAGGACAGACATGAAATATTCTTTCGCCTCACCTTTTCTTCCAAGTATGGTTTTGACCATTTTGCTCAAGATTCTCTTTAATATGCGTAGAACGTGCTTAGTTCAAGATAGTTCGGGCATCAGTTCCCAACCTTAGGATCCTTTTAATATATGTTATGTAATGACCCTAAGAGGATTCAACACCTTCTCAATGATTGCACATGAAATGAAAATGTAACTGAGATGACATGTATATGCAATGCGGAATGTGACATGAGATATGAATGCACTGCTTCTTTTGAAATGTGGATGGAGTATTGCCATAAAAAATATATAAAACTGACTACTTCATGCATCACAAGTTTCAAACGATATTATTAAACTGTTTGTGTTTCTTGCGGAGCTTTCTACAACATAATTCCAATGTTTCATATTTTCCTGATCTTAGGCATGAGTTGACATCTCAAATTTTTATTCATTTTTTTATTTTTATTTTTTTATTTTTAGACAAACCAAACATGTCCAGAGGACTAACACACAAAACTTAAAACCAAACCCAAAAAGCAACTTCAAAAACAAACTTGAAAACACAAACCAAAACCCAAAAACCAAAATCTATATACAAATGTACAATATAATACAAGATGATGCAAAGCTTGGACTATCACTTTCCTGGATCCCAAACATGATTAGAACACTTCAACAAAAATATAATGTGATATGCATGCCAAGTGTTGTAGGAATCCAACAAAAACAATATTAGACCACACCATGCACCAACTTTTAACTTCCCTTGCTCACCCCACCAATTAGATTTAATTCCATTAGTACTCTCATAGGTGAGCGTTAAAATACTAAAATGATTAGACAATAAATGATATTCAATTTTATCTTGTCTATTCTTGAAAGTATCCATTTCATAGTTCGATTCATGATTTAGAACTAGGCTCTCTTTATCCAAAATGAGACTTTGTAAGCAAGAGCCTATTTCTAAAAATTTTAAAGCCAAATCATTTTCCAAATTTGTAGGCCAATCAAATTTGTGTAACAGTTTGCAAGCATCTAGGATATTTACCAAATTGAGATCATTAGGAGTTTTTATCCTAGGTTCAAGAATTAATTGTTGATGAATTTGATTTAGCAATTTAAATGCATCAAGCTCCTTTTCATTCATTAAAGTAATGTTATCAAAGGTGTGGTTAGAAATTAATCCTTGTTCTACATTCACCTTCAATGGCATTTCATCATAATGCAACACTTGTTCTTTCTCCATGATTTGTTTATCAAAGGCACCAAACTTAGGTACCCAATTGAACACGTGTCCATCCCTTTCAAACCATAAGTCTTGTCTATCTAGGGGTGGGTTAACTAACATATTTCCATGATCAATCACTTGGGTTGTTTTGGATAACGTGGGATTTTCAATTGGATCATCAATGATATCAAACCCAAATGATTTAGGTTTTGTAATTTTCTCATTTTGAAATGGCATAATCGTTGTAGCACAAGTAAGTGGATCAAGATTTTCAACTTCTTTTCCTTCAAAGGAATCTAAAGCAAGTGACTCTCTTTCTTGATTCATGATTGTAGAATCCTTATCATGCTCCAAAATTTGATGAGATTCAAATTTCTCTTCCAAAACTTTCTCAAATTGTACAGGATTTATAGTATCCTCATGTGAGGAAGCAATTGAGTTATCCTGCATATTAATTGACACAACAAGTTTGTTAGAAGATTTAGATTGATAATATTCTTCCCATTTCTTCCACGAATCATAGTAATCATCTTCCAAGTTCAAGTTGTGACGTTCAAGTATTTCTTCTTCATCTTCCGATTCATCAACCTGTTTCTCATCCAATTCATCTTCACCTTCCTTAGATGGTCCCGTTATTTCCAAAAGTGGGTTATTTCTTGAATTCAAATTGGTAAAGCTATCATAATCCAAATTTGTAACCCATGATTCAATTTTATCACAATTTGGAAGGTGTGGATCCTCTTGGTCATCACTTTCGAGAGCATCATCCAAAGTGTCTTTCGAGAACAAGTGGTGAAATTCGATTATGTCTTCAACTTCATTTGTTGATTTTATTTCAAATTCATTTTCAGCCACTTGTGATGACTTAGGAGCTTCTACAATGGGATCAATTTTTGAATTCCGTGTCATATAGTTGCTCCAATCCTTTGCAAGTACATCTGCCCAAATCATATCCACATAAGTTTGTTCATCCAAATACTCCTTTTTGGGTAATGATTCTGGATATTTATTTTCCAAAACAAGATGGTGATTATTTGATTCCAACTTCTTGTTACCCATCCATAGAATTTCTTCTCCAAAATCTTCATGCTCTTCAAGACATTTCGAATAGGTATTCACTTCAACGTGAGTCACCTCAAAATTTCTTGTATCATTTGAAGAAGCATAACATGAAATATCATTAAGATCGGCATTATGAATTTTCTTCCTAGGATGATTTGGATGCATACATTGATGTGCTCGTTTTTGCGGTGGAACATGCCTACATACCTTCTTAACCACTTTCTTTTGCTCTTTTACTTTCGATACGAACTCTTTGGGTTGAGTGGTAGAAGTAGTAGGATTAGTTGGATTGATATCCACGGACAATGCTTGAACATTTGTTGCAATGGTTCCATGAGTGACCACATGATTCTCTAACTGAGGCATAGTTGGATGGATGGAAGCACTTGTATAAGCACACGTGGGAGCATAAGTTGGTCTGGTAGGATAAAGTTGATTGTAGGGAAAAACATTTGATATCAAATTTTGTTGTGTCCACACTTGATTTACCATCGAGGTTTGATTGCAAGCCCCTAGTTGTCCTACCATAGTTGATTGTTCCATTCCATAACCTTGTGGCCTCAATTGTTGATCTACAATCATAGCTTCCGTGTAGGCCGATGCAAGATCAGTAACCAAGGGATTCATCCCGACAAATATGGCAAACAATGGATCCAATGCTCGAAAGTATATTTGAAGAGCACCACTTTCCTCAATAGTATAGGGAGAAATTAATCTCGCATAAAGCTTTCGAAACCTCACGTTGAAACTTCTCACCGGCTCATTAGGTTCTCTTTTGCAAGAAGCAAATTGTTGAAATATCGTGAGAGGATCAATGAACAACCTAAATTGATTGATAAATTCATCTTTCAATTGAGTCCAAGATGTAATAGAACCAGTGGGTAAATTGATGTACCAATCATATGCCACCTCATCTAGGGTTCCAGGAAACATTCTACATGCCACATCCTCATGTTCGACATTCCATCTAACTAGGATATCCACATAGGCTTGAATATGCTCCTCGGCTAATGTTGGATCATTGTGTTTAAACTTGGGCAAATGCTTTTCTACGTTCTTGGGTAAATCATGAAAATCTCCACTAATGTTCAAAGGATTAGCATGTATCCCATACCACGTTCCTGCAGTTGTAGCCATTAATGAAACTCAGAGAATAATTTCAAAACCAATTTGTTAGTCATGAATAAAAGAAGGAACCATGACAAAGCAATATTCTAAAAATGTAAATTAGTTTCTGATTCACCAGATCGCATATGCGTAGGTGAAGAGCATACTCCTAGTGTTGTAGGCTTTCGATTCACAAGATCGCATTACACGCAAGTGAAGAGCATAATACCGACAACCAATACATTTTAGACAAAATAATTCCTTACAAGTGAGCATGAAATGACTAGCAAATATCAAACCTGTAACGTGTTAATAATCATGTTAGCATCAACCAAGCAATGTATCCATTAAAATCAAATGAAAGTAATTGCATGGAGACAACCTCGTTAGTCAAGAAATTTTTATTTTTTATTTTTAAATCCAATCAAGACACATTATTCCTGTATGAACAATCAAAAAACGTTAGAACAATGCATAGCAATTCATGTCCTCCTTTTAACAGTACAATGTTGTATTGTTAAAAGAGGGCTAAAGATAATAACCAATAGGGCATGAAATATTCAAAATTTAAATACCTATAGCATTTAAATCACACTGAAATAAACCGGTTCAGGCCCTCCTTCTAGCGCCAAAATGTTGAGTGGATATTTTGCCCTATAACAAAATGATCACGCAACTAGAGTCTCTGACAGGAAACTCTCTCTTGCAAAGAAATTAGCTATTTCTCCAAGGTTCTTATGAACAACATTCATATGCATAAATAATAATATTCAATTTAAATGCTTGGAACACCTTAGTGATTGCAAGTAACTGTAAACAAGGGGCCATGTTGATTTATTTCACCATGAAACTTTAGTGATTGTTCATTGTTTTTTTTTTAGATTTTGATATTTTTTAGATGTTTATAATTTTAACGACTGCAAATTAAAATAAAGTAACAACTTCTGGAAAAGTAAAGTGCAGAAAAATAAAAATAAAATGCCTTCAGTATGATGCTATCCTATTTCGACAAAATCGAAGATATGAGGTTTCCATGCATGCAACCTAACCTATTGGACCTGCAAAACATGCACAATCCTGATAAGCTAAGTGCTGGCTCCTAAGGATTTGAATGAGGTTTTCAGATTTAAGCATTCGCATGCAGAAACCAAGAAAAACTTGTATCAACTACATTTACAAGCCTAAAATCTGAAAAGGGAAAATAGACATTTAATCTTGCATGCAGAAAATGACTCCTTCTTTCTTGCCCATAAGATGCAAATTTTTGAAATGTTATCTGCATTAAATATTTGTCATTTTACAATAGCAGACATCTGGTTTTCCAAAACCAAAAAAAGTGGAAGAAAAGCACTCCAAAGCAGGCCCAGAATGGCTCATCACCCTCAGCTCTGCAACCCTGCTCCCAGCGGTTTTCGACCCCCGTATCTGCCTTTGGCTTCTACTTTTAAACCCTCTGGTACGGTTCTCTATTCCACCCTGTGACGCTTCACTTCATATCCCAGGTCTCTTCGTTTCATCTTCCCGCCTCTTTGCATTATTTTTGGCTTTTGTTCGAGCGTCGAAACGTTTGATCTTCTTGCTAACTATAACTGTTCTGTAACCCTTACACCCTTATGCCACGTGTTCAGCGCTTCCCTGCATGTTCCATAATGGCCCCCTGTAAATCATGACCAAAAATAGCATGTCGCGATATCGCGACGTTTTTATGTATGTAGCTTTGCTCCTCTACCTGTATCGCGAAAATGAGACATGTCACGATATCGCGACATTTTTCTATCAGTAGCCTTGTTTGTCATCATGCATCACAAAAATGATACATGTCACGATATCGCGACATTTTTTCTGCTTCGGACCGCGTGGATGCAACCTGTCACGAAATCGTGACGTTTTTCTCCTTCGTTGTGTTTTGTTGCACTTAGCCGTGAAAACGCGACATGTCATGAAATCATGACACTTTTTCATTTCGTACCATCTTGTTGCTTTCTGTCACGAAATCGTGATGCTTTTCTCTTTCGGGCTATCTCGCTGCTTTCTATCGCGAAATCATGATGCTTTTCTCTTTCGCACGTGAAGATGCAACTTGTCGCGAAATCATGATGTTTTTCTATTTCTTTTGAAAACTGACATGTCAGATATCCACAATTTCTACTTTCCCTTTTCCTGAAAATTCATGACATGTCGTGATATCACGACGTTTTTCACTTTGTCTTTCTCTCTCCTTTGTGAACCGCGATTTCATGACATGTCGCGATATCGCGACATTTTTCACTTTGTCTGCCACGATGGAGCAACATGTCGCGATATCGTGACACTTTTTCATTTTCTATCGTGATGGTGCAACATGTCGCGATATCGCGACACTTTTTCATTTTCTGCCGCGATGGTGCAACATGTCGTGATATCGCGACACTTTTTCATTTCTAGCCGTGATGGTGCAACATGTCGCGATATCGCGACAACTTTTCATTTCTAGCCGCGATGGAGCAACATGTCGTGATATCGCGACAACTTTTCATTTCTAGCCGCGATGGAGCAACATGTCGCGATATCGCGACAACTTTTCATTTCTAGCCGCGACGGAGCAACATGTCGCGATATCGCGACACTTCTTCTCTTTTGTGAAATTTTGCTTTTTTCCTTGATTTTTTTAGCATCTGGGTCACTGCGGTCTTCTTTGAAAACATGCAAAAAAGGTGGGTCCCCAATTTTGCAAAAAATGTGGGTCCCCAATTTTGGGGTGTTTTGTGGATCAGCCACAACACTCCTTAGACCAAAATCTACCAACTCATCTCTTTCATGTTGACCTAGTGTGAGACTCACAAACCCTTTAGGTAAAATATAATACTCAACAATGTTCTATGACTATGGAGGTACACACCCTTAAGCACTTCAACAACCCGATTCACTTCATGTGCTTTGATTAAGAAGACACACACATTTTAATTTTGAGTGGTCTGATTGTGAAACCTACTCATGACTCAAGGTGTCCAATTATGGAGCACCTTCCCTATGGTGTGGGACAACTCACTCAACTTAGACTAGACCATGCAATGATGGCTTGCATTGAAAGACAATGATGTCAACGGGTTAAGGCATCAACCTGTATCATAGCCTAGGATCTAATAACAATGATAGCCAATTAGAAATTCATTCATTAAGACAAGAGCCTTTTTAATACATACATTAGGGTTACAAACTAGAATATTCATACTCCCAATTAAGAGATTGTTATATCAATAATAATATTAAAATAATATATTGAAATATTTATAATATAATGATCAATCTAAATCACCAAGAAATAATAAAAATACTTGAATTTTCCATCTCAAAAGTATCATAAAGTTGTGACCTAATATTCTAGATCAAGGATGTTGAGCTTCCCATGACAAGAATACCATTAAAATACAATATAATTTCTAAAATATGATTATGTTAATGCTTAATGTAGATATTATGCCCTCCCTCCCATCATCTAAACCCCATAACTAAGAAATAAGAAATGCATTTTCTAATACCATACATGAGGAGCTTGCTTAAGCCTATACAAGGGCCTCTTCAAGTAATATACCAAAGTAGTAGATCCATCAAAACTTGATATTAGGTGGTTTTTGCATATAGATATCCTTCTAGATATCATCATAAAAAATGCACTCTTCACATACATCTAATATACCTCCCAACCATAAAAAATAAAAATAGAAAGGGTCATCTAAATAGAGTCCATCGTAGAAATCAAAGCGAAAGTCTTTGAATAATAAATTCCCTACTTTTAAGATAATTCCTTAGAAATAAGGCAAATATTTTGCTTCTCCAGCTAACCATTGAAAGTGTACTTGGTCTTATGGACCCATATACAACCAATAATATTCTTACCTTCTAGAAGAGGAACACGATCCTCTAATCGATTCTTCATCAAGGTCTTATACTTGGTAAGCATAACATACTTTCACTCTAGACAATACTCTAATTAAGAATAAGTGAGGGGATATCCATAATCATCAATCCTTAATATTAAGTTCCAAGAGGGAGAGTTTTGATTACATCTTGAGATATCATAGGCTAAACATCCTAAAGTAGAGTTTGAGACCTCTTGGGCATCTATTAAACCATGGAATACTGTAACACATTCCATGGAGAAGCAACATTAGAAGCTTGTGATAAATAATCCAATCCAATATCACCATACATATTGACATCTAAAACCATCACAAAGGATATAGGACAACCAAGCTCATCTTCTCTAATATTCAAAATTATAGTGTTGGTGAGGAATCTAAAGGAATAGGAGTCAACTTAGAAGTTACTGATGTATCTTCATTGGGAGGTGAAGAAACTAAAACAACTAGAATTATATGAATAAGAATCTTTGAGGGTAAGAAAGAACCACTAAAGGAGCTATGGAGAATATTCATCAACCAAAAGAACAAGAAGGATACAATAAGTAGATTGAAGTACCTCATCAAATATTATATATTTTTTATATAAGAATATCCTTCCATTTAAGATCATACAAATTATAAGCCTTAGAGGTGTAAGAATTACCCATAAATATGGAGTGATGGCTTTTTATATCCACCTCATTCCATGTATCTTTGGGAATATAGGCCCATGTAGTGGATCTAAATATTTAAAATCTAAATACATTAAACTTTTCTCAAATCAATCTCTTAGTAGGAGTTATACCTTTGACAACTTAAGTCAGATTATAATTAATGATGTGTGAACCGTAAGTCAATACGTTATCCTAGAACTTGGGCTCCATCTACTTGGTGTGTAAAATAAATCTATCCATCTCCACAAAAACCCTATTATTTTGTTCAACTACCCCATATTGTTCTAAGGTATAATGAATAATCCTCTAAAAAAAATTGCCATGAATAACTAAAAAATTTACAAAAGCATGCCTAACATACTCATCTCATTCATTTTTTACAAGTAATAGATCTTCCTCTTGGACTGGTTATCTATAAGAGGCTTGAAGTCATTGAACTTCACAAAGGCTTCATTGTTGGTATAAATGTGTATAACAAAGCATACTTGGATAAATCATCAATAAATATGATAGTTATAAAAAGAGATGGTGCCCCCATAGATCCAAAAATATATCATTATAAATTATCTCCAAGGGTATCACAACTAGCACTTCCTTTCAAAAAGGACTATTGATGATGCTTTCCCAAGATGCACCCCTCACAAACACCACTAAGAGGAGATATAAGAAGAATACCAATAGTCAACTAATATCGACTCATGTACCTCAAGAAGCCATAGCCAAGGTGCTAAAGTTTGTGATGCCATCATAATATCATTTGTCTATACCACCATAGTCATAATTCTTTCTTATTTTAGGAAGAAGAAGAAGATGATCACCAAGCTTATACATCTAATCAGAATCATCACAATATCCTAAGGTAACTATCTTGAATCCATTATCAATATCCTTATTCATCCACCAATACATCCAATACCCACCCTTTTTATTTGTATGAATTATGTGATATATTGAAATAATATTGGGGCCCACACTAGGAAAACGAAGGACTTCAACCTACCACATACAACCACCTATAAAGAGAAATATTTCCCAATAACCACATAATCTTTATAATGCTATGTACTATAGCCATGCAAGACATGGAAATGCTTAGCCTTGTATTGAGTTGCCCCTAAATCTATCATACACTCTTTAGAAGAGGTGGATATCCAATATGCTGAATGAATAGCTATAATGCCTATGGGACCTCATCATCATGATAATTCTTATACTAAACATAGAATACAACATCATCAACAACCTAATTTTTGGATGTCTCTTTAAGCTTCTTAATCTACAAACAATAAACCTCTACCTTATATACTTCCAAAAGTGAAAATTGATTTCTTAAAAAGTTTCATGGATTACTTCTCTCCTTTGGATTTGTGTCAACGTTTGTTTTAATGTTTTCTTTGCATGAGCATAAATATTGACATAACAACTCTTATGCCTCTATCATTTAGCTTGATGGTGAATAAGGTATTCGAACACATAATGAAGAGTAAGACTCTTGGTATAATATACTTGAAGCATCTCAAATACAATGATAATCATATCATAAGTTTTATAAATATTGTTAAACACAATATTGAGAAGGTCAAGAGTGTCCTTTCCATTGACACCTCCTTTGGTAATGTGGATGTTTGCTTCTAGCTTCTTGAACCAACTAACATAATCATTGATGATTTAAAAATTATTCATGTTTAAAGTAGTAAGTTCTATCTCGAATTTATTCATTTATGTGGAGTCAATAGGATCACATATGTATTGGATTTTTTTTAATAATTCCTTTAGATATGAAGTGTAGTTGATGCGGTTTTCATATATCTTCTCAACATGAAAACAATCATACCATGAGCTTCCTTATTATTGTGCTTGCAAAACTATATTTCTCATTAGAATAAATGGCTAGAGGGACCTCATTCATATACTTGAAGATTATTTTAATTTAGAGTAGAGTTTCAATCTTGATTTTCTTGGTGGTATAGTTAGGTCCTTTGAGCAATGGTACATGATCCATAGAATCCCTACTAAAATATATTTTTCTACATAAAATTGTGGTTAAAAACTATACTTCCAGTTTAAAAAATCCATATGATTTAAAAAATGGCTCAAATATTTCTACATACAAAACTTGTGGCCCCTAAATGTTTAACCTAAAAAACACAAAAAATAACACCAAAACCTTTTAATAAAATTAAAAAAATTAAGTGTACTTTCAACTAATAAGGATATAGCACATGTCATTATCTGGGGGATAAAGGGGATACAACTACGTATTAAATAATTTGCCATTAGGACAATGGTTTAGTGAACCATCTACTACCAAGTGTTAACTATGCAAGGGATGCCACTTGGATGTTGGAGGTATTAGATTATTTTATACCTTGTAAATAATTTAGATTAGGATGTGTGTCTATAGTATGTGTCATGTTCTTAAGTGTGAGGATATATCATGTAAATAAGTGTGGAGTTATTTTTGTGAGGTATCATGTTTGTAAGTGTGAGTTATGAGTGAAGTGTCAAGTTTAGAAGTAAGGAGTTATATGCAATAATGAGAGACTTTATATTTATGTAAATTTGTGAGATTTATCATGTAAGAGGAAATATGAAGAGTTGCATCTCCCGTGAGTTTTAGAAGAACAAAGGTCAAGAGTCATGTGCATATGAAGAGTCTCATATATGTATATATTGAAGACAAAGCCATGTAATAGATTATCAAAGAAGCATTGCATTTATGCATTGCTTATAGTAGATGTATTTTCAATAAAGTTTTTAGTGAGTTTGATGTTCATTGTTGAGTATTGATTTATGCATGTTATTGTGATCCTAGAGATTGTTAATCCTATGAGAATAGTGGAGATTTGCTAATAGTGGTATCATAGCTACAATGGAGTGAATTTAGAGTTGCTATAAAGAGATGATTAAGCTATAATGGAGAGAAGATTGTGATGCTGTTAGAGTGCTTGAAGAGGAAGATATTTGGTGATAAAAGTGAGAAGAGGTTGCAAGGAGCCACCTTTGAGGAAATTCAAAGTCCAAGTTCAAAGGGAACTATGTTATTAGAGGAGAGGAGATTTTTTTTTAACTGTTGAGAGGAAGCATCAATAGAGAAGATGTCTTCAAAAGAGAGGGGTATCCAAGCAAGTAGAATGAAGGTGAGAACAAGTGAACTAGATGTACGCGAGCCAAAGTGGATGTGCTAGATGCGAACTAGTGTGTGAATTGGAGTGGATAAAGACCATATATGAGCATGGAGTAGAAAAACCATACATGAACTGGAGAAAACAAACCAGACGTGAGCCATAGTGGATAAACTAGATGTGAGCTAGAGTAGACTAAACATGATACTATGCATTCAAAGTAAGAAATTTGAAAAAGGAAAGTGAATAAAAATCCAATGATGCTAGAGAAAGGGAGAAGGAATGTAATTTCCTTACTATAATGCTTGAGCATAAATCATAACATCAAGGGTGCATAAGTTTTTAAATTTCAAAAGTGAAATTTATGCTACCATAACACAATAAGGAGTTTTGGGTAATAGGCACCAAATAAGGTATTTATTAACTTGCCTCATAACGTTATAAGGTAAAAGTATATTTGATTTATTAAAAGAGGCATTAAAGAGGAGTAATAATAAGATTAAATTTTAATTTTTGGAGGAAGAAAATATTTTGGGAGATATAAAAAGATAAATAATTAAAGAATAAAATAAATTGAGGAAGAATATTTCTATATCATCTCAATATCAACCTAAATGGAGGAAAAAATATTGTCACATATGTAATAAGGAAGGTCATAACACAAATCAATTTATATCGATGGAATCAAATGAATAGACCTTTTCAAAGGTATTAGCGAAGACAATATTAGTCTTGATACCCTTTAATACAATAACAATATCCAACATGGGAAACTCGAAAAGGAAATATGGTCCAAGAAGTACAAGAAATAGAAAATATCAATGAGGGAGAAAATAAAACAATTCATAGAGCTCTCATGGGTAGAACTATAGATATTTCCATCCTTGACAATACAAGAATGAAGGTACAATTCATATTGAGAAATGATGTGACAAAGATAATAATACAAACCATTCAAAAATTCTCATTAGTAATGACACTAATAGTATTGATAACAAAACAAGAGTTATTGAAAAAGAAATAAAGTAAATAATAAAAAATATAAACCAAAATAGAAACAATAGATGATCCAAAATTGCAAAATTTGTGAAAAGAATAAACCAAAGACTTATTAGGAAAAGAAAATTGAAGTACATTATGGATGAATAAATAAATTAGAATGGAACAAAATTATGGAAATGCTATTTTTTTTTACAAGAAGAAAATAAGTTTGACAAACATAGAAGAAAAAAATGCAGGTGATAGGCTGATGGGACAATGCCAAAATGTCAAGCACTACCAAATCCAGAGCCAAAAAACCAAGACAATAATTAGAGACTAAAAATACATGAAAGCAAAAGTGTCATGACCCACCTTGGCAAGACTCATTTATGAGATGGATTATGTATTGATGTGTTGTTTCAATGCTTGGTATTAATTACATTATGGATCTTTAATTGCAATTGTTGTTTTTTAATATGAAATATGGTACTACTAATATTATGTGTTGCAAGACCAAGTACTCTCGTTGGTGGATGCGAAAGTTGGCCACCGAGAATGAGAGGTCGAAAAAGAGAAATGATGTTCAATTTTATTGACAACAGCTCCAAGGTAGGATTTATTCACATCTACCTGCATATCATGTTTGCATGTTTGAAAACAAACCATCGACAAAGAAGTTGCTATAAGAAATGGAGTCGACGTAGTAAAATTTGACCTGGAAGTTATCACAAAGTCTTCCGTGTATATGGTTGACCAATGCTTATCTTGGTTTGTTTGTGTTTGATCATATTCTCTTTAGGTGGTATACCATTTTGCAATATTGTTTTCTAGCATTTGAAAGTAATGTGATATTGATTAACTTATTTGGAAAAAAATATAAATTAACTAGTTGCTTTGATGTTATTAACTAACATTGAAAATAAATGCTTTCTTAAAATATAAATATGATATAAAAAGGTTTTTACGAACTTTATACCTTAAAAATATTTTTTTTTGTAAAAAAAGAAATGATAATTGAAGATAAAGAAGTTCGTGTTATTTTTATTAAGTAAAAATAAAAAAATGAATTAAAAGAGAAAGGGAGGCAATTAGGAATTCAATTAGGAGGAGTCCATATTATTGCTCCTTGGAATACAAGAAAGAAGAAGAGAAGGTGTGCTTGGGAAAGAGAAGAGGGATTACAAACAAGAAGAAATAAAGAAGGGTATGTTGTGGTCAGACGAAAGCGAAATCAAGTAAACAGGATAATAGTCAGTCTCTCTTAGTAGATATTTCAAAGATACCAAGGTATGTTTCTTATTGTAGTCTAGTGATGGAAAAAATTGCTTGAAAACCCGACTTTCTTATTTAAGCATGAATACTTAGTGAATTCGTCCGGTGTACTATGACAAGAATTTTAAATTCTTTTTAATAGTTTCTCATTTCTTGCAAAGTTATTAATTTATTTAAAACACTCATTGTGAAAGTATTTATTTGTGTGAGAGTTTGCTTCCCTGTGACATTTGGTTTATTTTGAGTAATTCTTGAGGCTACCCGGTATTGAAATTCCCAAAGACCAAGACATAGATGTCTGACTAGTAGAAGAAGGTTTTGCCACCCGTGTCTTCCATCGCTAGCTCTCTCTAGGAATAATTCTTCTTATGAGTTGTTTAAAATAAGTTTATCTTTTTTGGAAGACTATTTTATGATACCTTCCTTGTTTTCATTCCTTTCTGTGATACCTGTGTTGGTAGAAGTGTTTCGATCAATAGGAACTTGGGTGTTTTTATCAGATGGTTGACCCGAGTTTCCTTCTGTGCTTTGTGTGGATGTCCTTGTAAGTGCCATGTATTTGTTTTAAATGGTTTAATTAGATTGTTTTCTTAAGACCTTTAGCTTGGAATAGATTATCTGACCATGCTGTCTGAAAGTACAACTACACAAATTTTATATCAGGGTTTAATTGACTTGAGTGAATTGACGCGAGTGTTAGACGTATGCATGGGTTTTGATTATATTGTAAGATATAAAGGCTTCACTTTGTTATTATTATTAATGATTGATTATATAGAGGATAAAATATATTTACCATGGAGAGATTATTTTTTATTTAATCCTTGAATGATATTTATATATAATTAAAAGGGAACAGATCAATCATCTGAAAAGTTTTACGTATTATGGTTGTTGTAATAATATTATGGTTGTTGTAATAATACTAGAGATAGCATTCTTTTTATTTAATAAGTGAGAGGATATTAACTTATTTGAAAGGAAGAATAAATTTGACCTTTTCATTTTTTTTAGCCCTTCTAAAAGGTATATGTTTTTGTTAAAATGGAAAGGAAGTACTTAGAGAAAGAACACCGCAATGGTATTAATTTTGATTATTTCTATTTGGTATGGTCTATTGCCTAGAAATGTGCAATACCTTGATGTTTTCTTTTTGGTAGAGAATGTCGTTTGGTGAAGAACATATTTTTAAGAATATAATATTAATGTAAATGTTTTATTTAATTAGATGGAAGCTAGTAAATAGAAGTTTTACTAAGTTATAGTATATAGGCTATTGCTACAGATAGTGTCTCAAAGGAGACACATTTTCTTAACTTAATTTTATATGTTCCTTTTTGTTGATTGAAAAAATAGTAGAGTGATTGGTTAATTAATGAAATGTTAAACCTAGTTTTGAATAGTTTCTTTAATGAAAAGGTTTATTATTTTTTAAAAGGAAATAAATTGGTTTTATTATTTGAAAAAGAATATTTGGATGTGGAATCTATTTTTTATAAGAACTCAATAAAATCTCATAAGAGGATGAGGAGTCCAATTTTGAGGGGAAAATTATGGGGTTTTCCCTTGAGTTCTTTTAAGAATGAAATATAATAGTATATGTATGGATGTATATTCTATATTCATATTTGATGATGCATTATAGAAGAAGAAAAAAATAGCATATATGTATGCATTTATCATGGAAATGAGCTGTCTTGATCCTTTACTCCAACTACCTCTCAAGGGAGCTCAAGGAATTCAGTAGACAAGAACATGGATGGATAGAAGTTTCATCATGTTATAACTAAAATTATATATTAAATACGATTATGATGTATTTGAAATCAAAGCAAAATGAGTTGTATTATTAAAGAGATTATGTAATAAGTCTCTTTATTATAAGAAGAATTGTATGTTTCTATTTCCATCTTTTTGAAAGAATCTTCTTATGTATGTTGATAAAATGTATGAAATCTAATTGCACAATGTGGGATTAAAGTTATGTTATTGATTATCAAAATAGTAAATTATTTAGATGTTTTATATTTTGATATTTTTATTTTTAGCAAAATGAGAGAGAGAGAGTTAGTTAAGGTTTATGATGTCTAATATTTGGGTTGAGGGTTTAATAAGGGTATACCTTAAGTAACCTTGTCTAGAATCCCTATAATATGAATCCAAACCTAAGGGAGTTGCGTGGAGGCAACACCCATGTATTTTTTGTAATGGGCACATTTTGAGTGGGGAACTCAAGTGTGATCCAAGGATGGGAAGTCTTTGGATAATATTCTAAGTGGTGTAGCTTGGATCTTACTTCCAACCATGGAGGTTTGGAACCCATGTGCAAGGGATTAAGTGATGGCACCTTGAGCGGGTAGGCTTAGGTGTCCATGTGAAACTATCATGCAGAGTGATAGTCACCTTAACTAAACCCATCATGGAGATGGGGTAGTTAAGCACTAAAGATTTAGTAGTTCCACCATAGAGGTGCAATTGACTAATCTTAAAGACATTATGCCTAGAAGTACCATTATAGACTAACATATGATTGGTAAGGGAATTGGCATCCCTCTTCTCTAAATATTGAGAAGGGATAATCCCAACGCTATGGTCAAGATATCTTACATTTGTGGAGAATGTAAGAAATATGGGGTGACCATTTGAAGCATCCTTTATACCATGGAGGTATACAAGGTAAACCCTAGAACCTATGAGAGATTGACCTCTCCTATCCACTTGAGAAACATCTACAGTGTTATGATATCGAAATATGGTAATGCCTTGTCAACTATAATCCTGTTGGAAATATCTTTAGTGAACCTTAATTGTGATATTTACCTAAAAAAAATCTCTCTTGGGTTGGTTAGTTTTGGGTTGTTACAATTGGTATTAGAGCTCTAGGTCATAGGACTAGAAGCTTCCATGGAGAGAACTTAGGATTGGCTAGACTTGATGAGTGACTTTTGGAAGAAAATATCTTCCATTGGGGATGGCACCTTATGTGGAGTAAGAGTGACCATCAATATTATCAGTGGATGATAATACTCTGTTGTTAGTTCACATGGATGATGTAACTAACTAGGGGTTAGAAGTACAATTTGAAGAAGAAATTGTAACCTAACTCAACCTTTATTTTGTGTGGCTAGGGAATATGGCACCAAACTTGAGAAGAGGAAGAAGAGGATCTTCCCAAATGCCAAGGTAGACTAGGTAGGATAGTGTCGAGGCTAGACCCCGAGGAGAAAGTTTAGGGAATTCAAATAGAGAGGTGGAGAACCTCACTACTATTGTCTCTCTATTATAGGAGTAAATAGAGCAATAGAGAGAACAAATGAACCAACAAAAGTAGTTGTTGGAAACTATAGTGAGTTAGAGTTCACAAAATAGAAATCTTGAGGTTAGATAGGAAGGAAATCCTGCTATAAGAGAGCAAGAAGTCAGGGCCCTTATAGAGGTAGAACTAGCTAAGGATTTGAAGAATGTGAAAATATCCAAATTCACTAGAAAATATGGGGGTGATTCAGTCGAGGCTTGGCTAAATGAGTTGGAGACCTACTTCTCCATGAAGAACTACTCCTCAGTGACCCAAATAGTTTGGGCCACTCTCCATTTATAGGAGATAGGGTTGGAATGGTGGAACACTTTTAAAGCTAAACAGAATATTCAAGTAATAAATCTAAAGTGGGAAGGTTTTGTTGAAGCCTTTAAGAAGAGGTTCCTCACAGAACAATACTATGTGGAGAAATTTGAGGAATTCTCCACACTTCACCAAGGAACAAAGATGATGGAGATTTATTACCAGAAGTTTGTGAAGTTGCTTAAGTATGTACCGTTATATGAGAAGGATGAGAATATGAAGGTACATAAATTTATCTTAGGAGTAGATCCTAAGATTAGATTAGTAATAAACATGCATAAGCTTGAGACTCTACAAAAGGCTTATGACCTGGCTTGACAAGTAGAATCCAACCTACAGTCAAATAGGACTTACTTTAATTATGTGGAATTATTAGAGGAGGATCAATAATCCTTGAGAAAAAGAAAAAGTGCTGGTTTTATGAAATGGGAACAAGAGCAGAGCAAGAAAAGCAAAGGTAATCCAAATTTCAAGAGAAAGAATGATAGAAAACAAGGGAATTTCAAGAAGAAATTTCAAAAAGAGGAATAATAACAATAATCCTCAACCTTAGAGGCAGCCAGAACTATCACAACTAGGGAGGACAGGGGAACAGAAAAAGAAAGACACCCGGGTCCCAAGGGTGGTTGCTACGATTGTGGGGGTCCACATTATGCAAACCGATGTCCAAATTGGCTAGGACCAAGTAAGAGGGTAGAGGAACCAAACCATAGGATATACGCAACAATGGGAAACCATAACTTAGATGGGCAAGCCACACCAATGCTCTTGAATGGTAAATTATTTGATAAGAAAGTTAAAATTTTGATAGATAGTGGAGCTACTGATAGTTTCATTTCTTCTAGTATAGTCAAGGATATGCTAGAAAGACCTAGATTTTTGGCACAAGGGTGGAAAGTCGAGTATGGGTCTAGATAGACCTACTCAGTGGATCAATATTTTCCCATAATCGAGATCACCCTACCCAATGGCTCTACCATTTGGCACCTATATGTAGCGCTGCTACATGCCTTTGACATCATCTTAGGAATGGATTAGTTAAAGGCTCATGGAGCCCTAATTAATTTCCAAGATAGATGGATAGACTATACAGATAAAGATAAGTAGATATTGAGAATCTATAGTGAGCAAGGGTCATTTTGACCTCAGTTGATCTCAACAATGCAACTAAAGAAAGCTATTAGAAAAGGTGGAATGGTCTATGTCATTAAGTTGAACCATAAGACCGAGGATGATAGAAAGGAGGAATTGTTTAGGAATCATCCAATTTTGCATGAGTTTAGGGATGTATTTCCTGAAGATCTCCTTGGGCTACCACCTAAACATGAATTTTATTTCATGATCGAACTGATGTTGGGAGTTAAACCCATTCATAGAACTCCTTATAGGATGAATCCTATTGAGATGCAAGAGTTAAAAGTGCAACTTCAAGGGTTGCTAGAAAAAGGGTTGATTAAACCTAGTGTGTCACCATGGGGTGCACCTATATTATTTATCAAAAAGAAATATGGTTCACTAAGGTTATGCATAGACTACAAAATGTTGAATAAAGTGACCATCAAGAATAGGTATCCATTACCCAGAATTGAAGATATATTTGATCAACTTAAGGGTGCCACCATATTTTTCAAAATTGATTTAAAATCAGGATACCATCAATTGAGGATTCAAGAGGAGGATACTCACAAGACTACTTTTAAGACCAGGTATGGGCATTATGAGTTCACAGTATTACCTTTTGGGCTGACCAATGCACCGACAACATTCATGAATTTGATGAACAATGTGTTCAGGAAGCATCTGGATCAATTTATCTTAATATTTTTGGATGATATCCTGATATATTCCCAAAATAAGGAAGAGCATGATAGACACTTGAGAATCATGCTTGAGTTGTTAAGAAAGAACCAACTCTATGGGAATTTATCAAAGTGTGACTTTTATGTTCTAGAGGTGCAATATCTAGGACATATCATATCTACAGAAGGGATAGTTGTGGATCCAAAGAAGATAGAGGCCATTTTGAGTTGGCCACCACCCACTAATGTGCTTGAAGTGTGGAGCTTCATGGGCATGCTAAGTTATTATAGGTATTTTGTGAAGGATTATTCTAAAATAGCCTACTCTATAACCAACCTCTAGAGAAAAGGAAAGGAATACAAATGGACAGACAAGTGTGAAGTCACCTTTGAGTTGCTTAAGTAGAAGCTTACTACTGCACCTATGCTTAAAATTCTAGATCCTCAAGGGAATTTTTTAGTATGTACTAATGCTTCTTTGGAAGGTTTGGGAGGAGTTCTATCCTAGGATGAATCAGTCATAGCATATGAGTCAAGGAAACTCAAGAAACATAAGGTAAACTATGCTACACATGATCTAGAGCTAGCAGTAGTTGTGCACACTCTTAATATCTAGAGGCATTACTTGCTAGGGAAACCTTTTGAAGTAAGAATCGACCATCAGAGTTTGAGGTACATTTTCACTCAACCTATGCTCAATGCTAGACAGAGAAGATGGATCGAGTTCCTAGAAGAGTATGAATTTGGTATAGAGTATATCAAAGGAAAGGAAAATAAGGTCATTGATGCCTTAAGTAGAAAGGTATATAGCTACTTTGATCCATAGTCACATGGATTTAATGGACCAAGTCAAGAAAATGCAATCTCAGGACCAGTATTGTAGTGAAATTCGGGCTAAAATGGGAAGGAATCCTAGAGAGAACAAGGATTTTGACATAAAATATGGTCTTTTATGTTTTAAAGATAGGGTAGTTATACCTAAAATCAATGATTTGAGGAGACTTATTATGCAAGAGGTACATAGATCTCCTTACTCTGCTCACCCTGGAGGGGCTAAAATGAGGGAGAACATGAAAAAGACCTTCTACTAGTCAGGTATGAAGGGAGATATCACTGATTTTGTTGCTCGATGCTTGGAATGCCAAAAAGTGAAAGTTGAGCATAGACATCCAACAGGATAATTATACCCACATGATATACCAATGCAAAAATGGTAGGTCATATCTATGGACTTTATTGTGGGTTTACCTAAGACTAGGTACCAACATGACACAATCCTTGTAGTGGTCAATAAGTTGACTAAGGTTGCACACTTCATACCAGGGAACACCAAGGATGATGCTCTAGTGGTGGCAAATAGGTTTGCCAAAGAGATATTCAGGTTACATGGGTTTCCTGAGGTAATCATCTCAGATAAGGACTCTAGATTCACATCTAAGTTTTGGTAGGCTCTTCATCATGTAGTGGGTACCAAGATGAACATTAGTTCTGCATACCATCTAGAAATAGATGGTCAAACAGAGAGGGTAAACCAAGTCTTGGAAGACATGCTTTGCATGTACTACATGGACCAGAAGTCTTGGTGGGAAGACTTTTTGCATCTGGTAGAGTTTGCTTATAATAATGGTTATCATGCTTCCTTGAAAATGGCCCCATTTGAAGCCTTGTACGATAGGTGATGTAGAACTCCTCTATCTTGGGATAATCTAGAGGATCGGGTTGTCATCAGATTGGATGCGGTCAGAGTGATGGAGGAACAACTTAGAATGATTAGGCAAAGGCTTAAGGAAGCCACCGATCATCAGAAGAGCTATGATGATATGAAAAGATCACCTAGAGAATTCTCTATGGGAGACAAAGTATTCTTAAGAGTTAAACCCATGAAAAGTGCCATCAAGTCTACTAAGTTGGATCCCTAATATGTTGGGCCATTTAAAATCATTGAGAGGATAAGTCCAATAGCTTATAGACTTGCCTTGCCACCCAACCTATCAAATATCCATGACACTTTCCATGTATCCTTACTTAGAAAGTATATTATTGATCCTAATCATGTGTGGGATGTTTCAAAATTGTAGATGGAAGATCCATTGATCATTGAGGTGAGACCAATGAAGATTCTAGAGTTTCATTCCAAAGTTATGAGGAAACAAACTCTAGAATAGTGCAAGGTCCAATGGGACCAATATTATGAGAAAAGTACCACTTGGGAAAAAGTGGATGAGATGAAAATATATTTTCCTTATTTGTTTGAATGAAAATGATATGTAATTTTTATTGCAAGAAAAACATAGAGGATTGTGTTTAGTCCAAGGGGGTAGTATGTCATGACCCACCTTGGTAGGACTCATTTATGAGATGGATTATGTATTGATGTGATGTTTCAATGCTTAGTATTAATTGCATTATGGATGTTTAATTGCAATTGTTGCTTTGTTTATATGAGAATATGGTACTGCTAATATTATGTTTGTTGAAAGCCTTTGATAGTAGATGTACAACTCCTCTATCTTGGGATAGTCCAGAAGATTAGGTTGTTATCGGACTGGATGTGGTCAAAGTGATAGACGAACAACTCAAAATGTTTAGGCAAAGGCTTAAGGAAGCCTCCAATCATCAGAAGAGCTATGCTTATTTGAAAATATCACCTAGAGAATTCTTTGTGGTAGATAAAGTATTCTTAAAAGTTAAACCCATGAAAAACACCATAAAATATACTAATTTGGATCCCTAATATGTTAGGATATTTTAAATCATTGAGAGAATAATTCCAATAGCCTATAGACTTGCCTTGCCACCCAACCTATCAAATATCAATGAAACTTCCCTTGTATCCTTACTTAGAAAGTAAATTACTAATACTAATCATGTGTGGGATGTTTCAAAATTGTAGATGGAATATCCCTTGACCATTGAGGTAAGACCAATAAATATTCTAGAGTTTCATTCCAAAGTGATGAGGAAACAAACTCTAAAACAGTGCAGGGTCCAATAGGACTAGTATTATGAGAAAAGTACCACTTAAAAAAAAGTAGATAAAATGAAAATACAGTTTCCTTAATTGTTTGAATGATAATGATATGTAAATGATATTGCAAAAAAACATAGAGGATTGTGTTTAGTGTAGGGGTTAGTATGTCATGACCCACCTTGGTAGGACTCATTTATGAGATGGATTATGTATTGATGTGTTGTTTCAATGCTTGGTATTAATTGCATTATGGATGCTTAATTGCAATTGTTGCTTTGTTTATATGAGAATATGGTACTGCTAATATTATGTGTGTTGTAGGATCATGTACTCTCATTTATGGATGAGGAATTTGATCATAAAAAATAAGAGGCTAAAAAATGGAAATGATGTTCAGTCTGATTGATAATAGCTCCAAGGTAGGATTTACCCAGGGTGGGATTTACCTGCATCTAGCTACATATCATGTTTGAATGTTTGAAAATAAACCATTGACAAGGAAGTTTATATAAGCAATGGATTCAACATGGAAGAAGTTGATAACCTAGAAATTACCATAAAGTATTTTGTGTATATGGTTGACTAATGCTTATCTTGGGTTGTTTGTGTTTGATCAATGATTATCTTCTCTATATATGTGTGGTATGCTTTGAAAGATAAATATTCTCTTTATGTGGTATACCATTTTGCAATATTGTTTTCTAGCATTTGAAAGTAATGTGATATTGATTAATTTGTTTGGAAAAAATAATAAATTAACTAGTTGCTTTGATGTTATTAACTAACATTGAAAATAAATCCTTGCTTAAAAGATAAAGATGATATAAAAAGGTTTTTACGAAATTTATACCTTAGAAAGACTTTTTTAATAAAGGAAATAATAATTGAAGATAAAGTTCATGTTATTTTTATTAAGTAAAAATAAAAGAAATAAATTAAAAGAGAAATGGAGACCGTTAGGAAATCAGTTAGGAGGAGTTCATCTTCTTGCTCCTTGGAATAAAAGAAAGAAGAAGAGGAGAAGGTGTTTTTGGGAAAGGGAAGAGGGATTATAAATAAGAAGAGGAAAATAAGGGCATGTTGTGGTCAGATGAAAGCAAAATCAAGTAAATTCCATCATTGTCATACTCTCTTAGTATATATTTTGAAGATACAAAGGTATGTTTCTTATTGCAGTTCAATTATGGAAAACATTGCTTCAAAACTTAAGTTTGTTGTTCAAGCATAGAAAATTAGTGAATTTGTCTGGTGTACTATAGAAAGCATTATAAATTCTTTTTAATAGTTTCATATTACCTAAAACTTTATTAATTTGTTTAAAATGCTCCCTATGGAAGTCTTTTTTTGTGTGAGCGTTTGCTTCCCAATGATATTTGGTTTGTTTTTGAGTAATGCTTGAGGCTACCCAGTATTAAAATTTCTAAAGACCAAGACATAGATGTTTGTCCAGTAGAAGAATATTTTGCCACCTGTGTCTTCCACCACTAGGTCTATTTACGAATCATTGTTCTTCTGAGTTGTTTAAAACAAGTTTAGCCTTTTTGGAAGATTATTTTATGATACCTTCCTTATTTTTGTTCCTCTATGTGATACCTGTGTTGGCCAAGAAGTGTTTCGATCAATAGGAAAGGGTGTTTATTTTGTTTTTATTGGATGTTTGACCCAAGTTTCATTTTGTGTTGTGTGGATGTTCTTGTAATTGCCATGTATTTGTTTTAAATGGTTAAATTAGATTGTTTTCTTAAGACCTTGTATAACTTGGAATAGATTATCAGACCATGCTATCTGAAAGTACTACACATATTTTATATTAGGGTTTATGTATGCATGGGTTTTAATTATATTCTAAGATATAAAGGCTTCACATTGTTATTATTTTAAATAATTTATTATACCTTCAAGATAATATATTTATCATGGAGAGAGCGGGTATTTTATTTAATCCTTGAATGATATTTGTATAATTAAGAGGGATTAGGTTAATAGTATGAAAAGTTCTATGCATATTGTGGTTGTTGTAATAATTCTAGAGGAAGCATTATTTTTATTTAATAAGTTAGAGGATATTAACTTATATGAAAGGAACATCAAGTTGCATTAGCTCAACCGATTAGACTCCTCAATATTTAAAGAGGATACCAAGGTTCAAATCTTGCCAAGCGATACATGAATAATATCTAAGCTTTGTTGTAATACCACTATATGGTGATGATGTGATACAAGTGGGGCCCATTTCAATCCCATTTAACCAATTGAAAATAAAAATTATATGAATGGAAGAATAAATTAATCTCAAAGGAGACGATTTTTACCTAAGACTAGGTATCAACATGATGCAAAATTTTTGGTAATCAACAAATTGACTAAGGTTACACATTTTATATCGGGAAACATCAAAGATGATGCATTGGTTGTGGAAAATAGGTTTAC
The DNA here is from genome assembly GCA_028583015.1 of Wollemia nobilis. Lineage (NCBI taxonomy): Eukaryota > Viridiplantae > Streptophyta > Pinopsida > Araucariales > Araucariaceae > Wollemia > Wollemia nobilis. The sequence continues at coordinate 11,808,093 of JAQPPZ010000465.1, forward strand.
CAAAGAAATATTTAGGTTACATGGGTTTCCTGAAGTGATCATTTTAGACAAAGATTCTAGGTTTACATCAAAATTTTGGTAAACTATTCATATAAAGTGGGCATAAAGTTGAATATCAATTTTGCATACCATCCAAAAATAAATGGGAAAATAGAGAGGGTGAACCACATGCTTAAATACATGCTTCACATGTCTTGCATGGACCAAAATTTTAAGTGGGAAGACTTTTTGCTTATAGTTGAATTTGCATACAATAATAGGTACTATGCATCCTTGGGGATGGCCCCATTTGAAGCCTTGTATGGAAGAAGATGTAGAACACCTCTATAATGGGATAATCTAGAATATTGGGTGGTGATAATACTGGACACTATTAGAGAGATGGAGGAGCAACTTAGAGTGAATTGGAAAAGGCTTAAGGAAGCAACCAATCACTAGAAGAGCTATGCTGATATGAAAAGATCACCAAGAAAATTCTCTATGGGAGATAGAGTTTTCTTGAGGGTAAGATCCATAAAAAGTGCCATAAAGTCAACTAAGTTAAATCCTCATTTTATTGGAACTTTTGAGATCATTGATAGGATAAGTCTAGTAGCCTATAGACTCACCTTATCACCCAACCTGTCTAAGATCAATGATACTTTTCACATATCCCTGTTTAGAAAATATGTTGTTGATCCTTCTCATGTTTGGAATATCTCAAAATTATAGATGATATATCTCTTAGTCATTTAGGTGAGACCGATAAGAATCCCAGGGTTTCATTCTAAGGTCATAAAAAAATGAATCCTATATCAATGCAAGGTCCAATGGGACCACTATTTTAGAAACCGTGCAACATGTGAAAATACCGAGGAAATGAGGAAGTAATTCCCATATTTATTTAAATCAAATGTATGCTTTATATATAAAGAAACATAAAATATTATGTTTAGTCCAAGGGGGAGTATGTAATGGCCCTCCTTGGCAGAACTTATTCTTATTACTTGATTTATATAATGATGTATGAATATCAATTGTATAAACTCATTTTAGTATCAAGATATGTGATTTAGTTGCATTTATGCTTTGATTATATTATGTTTAGAATATGGTACTACTGATAAAATTTATGGTTGTAGGACTAGGTACTCTCATGGGTGGATTGGTATGGGACAACCACTAGAATTGAGAGATAAAAAGGGAAATGATGGTTGATGACATTCTCATCGACAACTCAAGGGTAAAAGAGTACCCTCATGTAGGTGCATTGCATAATTGTGTGTTTGGTTAAATTACACCATCGAATGGAAGATTGCTTAAGCAATGGAGCCATCCTTAGTAGAGAGGTGATGACCTTGTAGTCATCATAAAAACTCCTACTTAAGAACAAAGGTGTTATGATGCATTTTTTGATGAACATTTATCATAGTTTTGCATATGCTTGATGCATAAATGTGTAGAATAAATGATTTTATCATAATGATATTAATAGTTATAGATGTATTATTAATATCACACTTAATATTAATGTTAAAATTAATTAAATTAATTGAGTAATTAATTAATTTAATTATTATACCTTCTTAAGTTTACATTTGACGAATATTAAAAGTGAAACAATAATATTTTATTGTGAGCAATAGATACTTTTAAATCCTAAGAATGAATTTAGATGAGGGAGGGAATAAAAAGACTTTATTCAGTTTAAACAAACAATTATTATCTTGGAACGACCAAGAAAGTATAGATGTAAATACAAGAGGGAAAATAAAAGAAAAAAAGAGGGTGAAATAACAAGAACATGAACAAGGAAGACAAGTGTTGGAAATATGAGCAAGTTTTGTTGTCATTGATGTCAAGAGGTTGATGTCCAAGTTTCGTCATCATTAAAATCATCAATGTTTTTCCAAAATACAAGGAAGGTTGAGGACTCAAGGAAGAAAAAGCAGGTTTAAAGGCAATAATAATATTATAATAATTCATATTATAATATTTCAAGCTAAAAAGGTTGAAGTAAAGAAAACAAGGTCCAAGGAATTATTTAAAATGATAAAATCCTCAAAAGACCCATTTGATAGTTTATGGAGGTTATTATTTAATTTATTTAAATTAAATATTTTAACCATAAGGTTAAAATTTAATTTAAATAAATATTTAAGGTGCCATAAGTCTAAAGATTGAAATTCAAATTAAAATTCGAATTGGAAGCGCCGACGTGTTGGAATGCACAAGCAAAGGTATAAAAAGGAGGGCAATAATTTTATTTAAAGATTATCCATGCAATATCGTATGTCCCAGAGTAAAAGGATTCGTGTACCATGTGAAAGAGGATAAGAGGACTTGCATGTGTTTAATAATAAGAGGGCAAATCATTCGATAAGACCAAGTGGAGCATAAAATCAATCACCAAGCACTTGGTAGCGCAAGTGGCAATCGACAATTGGTTAAGGCATTGAAGCTGGGCAAGGTTAGGGGTTCGATTCACGTCCCCTTCGATTTTTGAGTGCAGAAAGATTTTGTTTAGGCACCAGGAGAAAAAAACATAAGGTGCTTCGTGGGCTATTGGTTTTATCTTGGGCGTGTGGCCCAACGGTAGCCAAGCCCTATGGCTTAGGTACCACAGAGATGATAGGTTGCAGGTTCGAGTTGTGCATAGTCTTGGTGGGTGCTTTTTAAACATGGGCCATTGTATAAGGTATATGCTGTGATTTATTTTGCTATAGTGTGAATTGTTCTAGGGGCCCACATGAAGTTTGTGAAGGTGTTTGATTAATTTTTGCTAAAGTAAAGATAGGGAGTCATAAGGGTGTTTAATATTTTATTTTTTAATTAGCATTAAAATAAAGATATGGAGTCATAAGGGTGTTTAGTATTATATTTTTAATTAACATTAAAAATATAGATTGGAGATATAAAGTGCTTAAGAGAAAATTGATTGCTTATGAATTGAATATTATTTTTGTGAAAAGTTTGGAGATTATAAGGTGTACTTGAGAGCTAATATTTTTGTATGGTGATATAATTATTGAAGGAAATATTTGAGTGGAGATTTTGAAATAAATTGTTGCTATCTAACATTAAGAATAGAAAAAAGAATTTGATTGTGATTGAGATAGGTTTTATAAAGACATATCTCCATCAAACAAAAGGTATGGGCACATCTTCCTTGGGAGTGAAATATTGTTAGGTTGGATGTTGAGAAATGCAAAGTTTGAGTGAAAAGGTTTGTTTGATAAGCATTGTTGAGCGAGTTTTCATATACATGATTGGTGAATTATTGTGAGAGCAATTGAGTGTGAAATTGAGAACTATCTTGAACTAGGGTTTGGAAAAAATATGAGTATCATTGTTATGTGAGATTGTTTGATAAGCATTGTTGGAAATATTTGAGTAAGCTTTCATGTGCTTGATTAGGGTTTGTGAAAAGATCATGAGTATCATTGTTATGTGAGTTTGGAATAATCTTGAGTCAAGGTTTGAGTTCCATAGTGTGAGTTGTTGGAATTTTGGTGAAACACTTGGTTAGGGTTTGTAAGCAAGTTGTGTTTCATTGAGTGGATGGTTGAGTGAATTTGATTGAGCATTATTGATTGAAAGTATTGGAGTGATAGTTCAAGATTTGTGAAACAAATTATTATTTATTTATGAATTGATTTGAAAGTAAGTTTGAAAGTGATTGAGTGAATTGTAAGTGTAAAACATATTGATTTTATTACCATTATCTATATCTTTCTATGGTTAAACAAGATTCTGAGTGAAACTTGTTTTTGTGATTGAAGAGGTTTTCTGTGAGAGATTGAGTTGAGTTTTTGTATGCAAATTTTATAATTGATTTGAAGCAAGCTTTTGAGAAAGCTTGTGGGCAGATTTGAGTAAGTCCTAGACGGGACTTAAGGATAGAGTTTAACAAGATTTTGTGAAATCTTAAGGATATATTTGAGTGAGCTTTTATAGAATCTTACAATCATATTGGACAAGTTCTAGTGAGGACTTGTTGGACAAATTTGAGGTAATTATTGGTGAAGACTTGTTGAGTAGATTTGAGGTAAGTCTTAGTGAAGACTTATTGAGCAAAATGAGCAAGTTCTTGAGAGGATTTGTTGAGCAAATTTGAGGTAAGTCTTGGTGAAGACTTGTTGAGCATATTTGAGGCAAGTATTAGTGAAGACTTGTTGAGTAGATTGAGTAAGTTCTTGAGAGGACTTGTTGAGCAGATTTGAGGTAAGTCTTGGTGAAGACTTGTTGAGCATATTTGAGGTAAGTCTTAGTGAAGACTTGTTGAGCATATTGAGCAAGTTCTTGAGAGGATTTGTGGATAAATTTGAGGTAAGTCTTGAGAAGACTTGAAAGCAGAGTTGATTGATTGATTTGTTCAAACATTGAGTTAAGGTTTGGGGTAGATCTAGCAGAGTTGATTTGTGATTGGATCAAGCTTTGTGTTAAGGTTTGAGGATATATTTGAGATAGATATTGAGTAGATTTGGCTAGACTTAAGGACTATGTTTAGTGCATATTTGAGACAAATATTGAGTATATTTGTGCTAGATCGAAGGATTGTTTTTAGTGTAGATTTGAAATAGAGATTGAGTAGATTTGTGCTAGATCGAAGGACTATGTTTAGTACAAATTTGAGATAGAGGTTGAGCAAATTTAAGAGTTATATTTGGAGGTGATAGAGTAGAGGACAATAGTATCTAGTGGATAGAGATCCATTAGCCAGGGTAGTGAGGACAAAGGTCTTCTGAGTGAGGACAAAGTCTTCTATGGAGAGAGATCCACAAGCCAGTGTAGTGGAGGCAGTAGTCTTCTAAAGGATCACTAGCCAAAGCATAGGAGAAGGAGTTCTCTTGTGGATAGATATCCATGAACCAGATTAGGGGATTGGTGTCTCCTTTGGATAGAGGTCCATAAAAATTGTAATAGGGAAGGATTCTCAAGATATTTGTTGAGAAAATTATAGTAAAATATTTTCTTGGTGGAGTAGCCCACATTGGGTGAACCACATTAAATTGGTGTCTCTATTGTGTGTGGTGATTTATGCATTGCTTTGATTATTTTTGTTGATATTGCCATTGATATATTGGATAATATTTCTTGAGAAAAGAAAAATAAAAAGTGATCTTATACTTTTCACGCCCTCTCATTATAAGATTGTGTTCTTCAATTGGTATTAGAGCGGGTTCATTTGGAAGAGTTTAACAACTTGAAGAAAAATCTCACAAGAACATAGATGGATTCTCAGAATGAATCTTCAGGGAATTTGACACCATTGTTTGATGGGAAAATTATGCACTTTGGAGTATGAGAATGAAGATTCACTTAATGGAACTTGGAAATGAAATTTGGCAAGTAGTTGAGGATGGATACATACCGCTAGCTACTCCACCTACAGATAAATATGGTAAGATCCTAAAACTGAATAATTCAAAGGAAATGAATGGAATTTTAAAGGGTTTGCATGAAACAGAGTTTATAAATGTTATGCATTGCACATAAGCAAAGGAAATTTGGGATAAGGTGAAAGGCATATATGAGGGAGAGAAAAAGGTCAAAAGGGTAAATTTACAAAATTACAAGAGAACATTTGAAGACCTAAAGATGAAGTATGAGGAAAATATTGCTGCATACCTACTTTGTGTGGATGAGGTTGTTAACTCCATGCAAGGACTTGGGCTTAAAGTTGAAGAAATAGATGTTTGTGATAAGATTTTAAGGTCACTCCCAAAAAGGTATAGTGAAAATATTTCAGCTATAGAAGAGTCAAAAGATATTGAAATTTTGATAAGAGATGAATTACATGGAATTATCACAGCTTTTGAGATGAGAATAAAAGAGGAACCTATTCCCTAGAAAGAAGCAACCTTTAAATTTACAAAGAAGACAAAGGGTAAGAACCTAGATTCAAGCAATGAGTTATCTAATGGTGAAGAATTAAATTATGGCAAAAGGAATAAGGACTCAAGAAAGTATAAAGGTATGAAATCAGTTAAATGTTTTGTGGTAAATATGGTCACTATGCAACTGATTGTATAGAAGCTAGAAATAGTAGTGAAGATGAGAAACAAGATCATAAGAATAGGGAAACAAGAAAACACAGGTACCAAAAGAAAAGAAGGGATGGACAAGGCAAGCAAGGAAATAATTTTTTTCCAAAGGCATAAGAAGATTTTTTATACAAATAAGGCAGATAAGAGTTCTAGTGATAGTGATGGAAGGTCCTCAGAAAATGAAGAAGAATAAATTCTATTTCTGGCAGAAGAAAAAAATGTTGTTAGAAAAAAAACACCAATAATCCTCAAGTGTTTTAGGTGTGGTAACTTTGGCCATCTTGAAGATAGTTGTACAAGGAATGGATTTAGTTTCAGTGAATATGAGTATGAAGATGCTAGTGAAGGTCCAGAAGAAGAAAGTATTCTTATGGCAATAGAAGAAGAAGGAAGTGCTTCTAGTGGAAAGGAATCAAAAAATAATGAAGATGAAGACAAAAGAATAAAAGAAGAATCAAAAAATGAAGAGGAAGGAGAAGTTGATCTTGAGGGTGAGATTATTTTTGCCCTTGATGCATTAAGAAAGGTAAGAAAGAAGAAATCAAAACTTAAGCTTCAATTTCAAGAATGTGATGAAGAGAAAAGAAATCTTATAGAGGATCTAACCAATTCAATAGCTAAGACAAGGAGATTTAAAGAGAATTTAGAGGCAAAGGTTCTATAATGTGAAATATTAGAGCATGAGGTATCCTCACTAAGGAAGAAAGTAAAAGAGTTTAGAGATAAGATACACAGGTTTAGGAGAAGCTCAAAGACCATGGATAAAATTATCAAGGTACAAATACCTTCATCAAACAAAACATAACTTGGTTTTTAACAGGTACACAAATAACAAGAAGAGGAGTCAATATCAAGCTCCAAAGAAGAAGAATATTTAGAAGAAGAGAGTGTAAGAGAAAGTGAGACTTCTGAGGATGAGTTGGAAAATAGGAAGTTCAACAAGAATGAAAAATGCATAAATGAGGAACAGATGGAATAGGAAACATCATAGGGTAGAAGAGACTAAGAGACCAATGGGGTCAATGGAAGTTGCTTCTCATATCATAGGTTTGGGCACAAGGCTACATAGTGCAGGACACATGAAAGATAGGAATATGGAAATTTCAAAAACAAGCATCTTTTTCAAGGGTATTGCTACTCTTGTAATCAATTTGGTCACAAGGCAGTTAATTGTAGGGTTCATAATAGGAATGGATATGGCTTCACCAGGAGAAACTTTAACACATCTACACCTTCAAGGAATTATAATATTAAGTGTTATAAGTGCAATAATATTGGGCATATAGCCAAGTGGTGTAGAGCAGAACTTCTAGAGACAAGCAAGAACATGAATAGTCAAAGGAATCAGAAGGATCAGTTGAGGAAGAAGGTGGAAAAAGGTAAATATCAGTGTATGTTGGGAGTATGTTAGAAAATATAGAAAAAAATTATGCAAGCAGAAAAACACAATAACACAGGAAAAAATAGTAACACAGTTTTTACGTGGAAAACCTGTAATGTGCAAGAAAAACCATGGGGCAATGGTAGCTTGATATTTTATTGATTTCGACAGAATTACATTCAATCATCATTTAAATGAAAGGGGTGATTCCCATTTTATAGAAAAAACAAAAACTGTTTGTTTCCTCTTCCAAAGGAAGAGTCCAAAAAACTGTTCATTTCCTCTTCCAAAGGAAGAGTCCAAAAAACTGTTTGTTTTCTCTCCCAAAGGAAGACTACAAAATACTATTTGTTTCATGTTTATAAGTTGCACCACCATGCACCTCTCTGCTAAATAACATTGGAGATCTAGATATTGACTTCACCTCCTAACATTCTCCCACTTGAAGTCGATATACAAGAATTATTTGCCTATGTTTTTCCATCCAAGTGCCAATTGCCCAATGCTGCCCTTATCACATTTTTAGAAATCCTAGAGAAGTTTTGCACCACTCAAACTTCTCTATCTTGATCGGCTTAGTAAGCATATCTACAGGATTCACTTTAGTGTCTATTTTCTGCAATAGGATCCTACCTTCTTCCACCATATTTCTTATAAAGTGGTACTTGATATCAATGTGTTTCGTGCAATCATGGAATGTTGGGTTCTTCACTAGATGAATAGCACTTTGGCTATCACAATGCAAAATAATTTTCCCCTGCATTACCTTGAAGTCACCCAACAATCGCTCTATCCAAATTGCCTCTTTTCTGGCATGAGTCACTGTAATATATTTTGCTTCAGTGGTTGATAAAGCCACCATAGACTTCAACTTAGAAGCCCAACTCACGACTCCACCAACAAGAGTGAAAGTATATCCTGTAGTGGACTTTCTCCCATATCTATATCCATCATAATCAAAATCCACAAAACCTTTAACTTGTAAACTATCAGATCTGTATTAAATAACAACATCTGAAGTGCCTCTTAAATATCTAAATATCCACTTCACCACATTCCAATGCTCCTTACTAGGATTTTCCATGTACCGGCTAAATACTCCCACTGTTTGGGCAATATCCGGTCTGGTGCTCACCATGGCATACATGAGGCTTCCTACTGCTATTGAATACGGTACATGAGACATGATTGTCTTCTATGCTTCTATTCTAGGACACTGGTCGAAAGACAATTTTAAGTGTGAAAGAATTGGAGTACTAACTGGTTTTGCATTCTGCATATTGAAGTGTTGCAAAATCTTTTCTACATATGAATTTTGACTTAACCAAATATTTCTTCCTTTTCTATCCCTATGTATCTTCATCCCTAAAATTTGGTTTGTTGCTCTTAAATCCTTTATTTCAAATATCCTAGCCAAATGAGCCTTAAGATCAATTATTTTCTTCATGCTGGGACCTACAACCAACATATCATCAACATACAACAAAAAAATAATAAAACTACCATCATAAAACCTCTTATAGTATCCACAATGGTCAGCTTCACTCCTACTGAAACCTTGGATCTTCATGAAGGTGTCAAATTTCTTGTACCACATCCTTGGTACCTATTTCAACCCATACAGATATTTCTTCAGTCTGCAAACCAGATGCTCTTTGCCTATTTCCTCATAGCCCTCAGGCTGATCCATATAAATCTCCTCCTCAAAATCACCATGCAAGAAAACAGTCTTTACATCAAGCTGCTCCAGTTCTAAATCCTATGCAGCTACAAGTGCAAGTAGAACTCTAATAATTATCTTCACAACTAAAGAGAAAAATTCATTAAAGTTAATACCTGACTTTTGCACATAGCCTTTTGCCACCAAGTGAGCTTTATAGCATTCCAACAACCCATTGTTGTTCTTATTCACTTTGTACACCCACTTATTTCCAATAGTATTTCTTCCAATTGGGAGATCCACAAGTTCCTATGTTTATTCTTGTGAAGTGCCTTGATTTCCTCCTCCATAGATTTCCTCCACTTTTTTGCATTCTCATACTCTCTAGCTTCGTGAAATGAACTAGGCTCATCATCATCAGTTAATAAAGCAAAAGAGGACTGATAAACATGAGAATACCTTTCCAGACACTTTTGTGGATGTGCAGATCTTCTAACCCAATGATCTGTTGATTGTGGCTCTTGTTCTTGTGACTATTGTGGCTTCTCTACTTGTTGTTCTACTTGCTGTTCTACATGCTATTCTGTATGCTAGTCAAAAAATTCAGCATGCTGGTCAAAAATTTCAGCATGCTGATTTTCATTTTCATCTTCGTTCATGTCTACTTCAATTGGTACAACATTAGGTGTTTGTTGTACCTCCTTTGCATGGATTTTTCATCAAAAATAACATCTCAGCTAGTAATTACCTTGTGGGCAGTAGGATCCCACAGTCCTTTATTGCATCTCCATAGACAAGAAAAACACATTTGCTTGACTTCAGATCAAGTTTGGACCTTTTTTCTTTAGGAACATGGGCAAATGCATCATATCCAAAGGTACACAAATGAGAGTAATCAAATGGCTTACCACACAAAACCTCCTCTAGAATCTATCCATACAATGTAGCTGTAAGTGATCTGTTAATGAGGTAAACAGATGTATTAACAACCTCTACCCATAAAATTTTATCCAACATGGATGCGTTGAACATACTTCTTGCACATTCCATGATTATGTGATTCATTCGCTCAGCAACATCATTATGTTGTGGAGTATATGGTACAGTCTTCTGGTGCTTAATTCCTTTCTGCGTACAAAATTTATCAAATTCCTTGGAGAAATATTCACCCCCATTATATGACCTAAGATATAAAACAGGCTTGCCCAAATTTTTCTCTACCCAAGTTTTGAAATCTTTAAATTTATGCAAAGCGTTTGACTTCTTCAAAAAATAAACCCACACTATCCTAGAATAATCATCTTTAAATGTCAGAAAATAGATGGCACCATTTAAGGACTGAGTGGAGACTTGTCCAAATATATCTGAATGTATAAGTTACAGAAAATCAGAACTCTTACCAGGTCTTGTAGTAAAAAAACCCTCTTTTGTTTACCAAAAATATAGTGCTCACACAAGTATAAATTGCAAGACTTAATCCTAGAAAGCATACATTTGTCATGCAAAATTTTTAGACCTCTTTCACTCATATGGCCTAGGCATTGATGCCATAGCATTACTGCATCCTAAACTAAAGTTGCTACTACTACATGGTTTTTCATTGTATCACCACATAAATGATATAGGATCCCATAAGATTCTCTCTTTGCTACTACAATAGCACCTTTGGTAATTTTGCAATAGTTGTTACCAAAAGTGACAGAATACCCTAGCTTATCCATCATCTTGATTGAGAGTAAATTCTTTCGTAAATCTGGCACATGTCGCACATGACATAACATCCTTTCTCTACCATCGTCTAGCTTGATCCTTATGTCCCCTCTTCCCATAATTTCTAAAGGGTGATCATCACCCAAGTAGACCTTCCCACCACTATATGGTTGATATTTGTCAAACCAGTCTCTATGAGGAGACATGTGGAAAGATGCACCCGAGTCCAAAACCCAGGTATATAAAATAGATCTATTGTTGCTGATATAGAAAGCCTCACATGTTTCCATCTCTCCAGAATTTACTGTACTGGCCTCAACTAAAGGCTAAAATTGTTTTTCACCATTTTTTCCTTTTTAAACTACCAACAATCCTTCTTTGAGTGCCCTGGCTTCCCACAATGCCAACACTTCTCTTTCAGCTTGCATCCTCCAGACTTAGATCTGGACTATGATCTACTTTGTTGACTCTTCTTGAAAGATCGAACTCTTACAACTAGGGCTTCATTGGTTGAGGGTTCTAAAGACGTTTTTTGCCTCAAATCTTCTGCCAACAAAGCGGCTACCACATCATCAAAATTTAGAGCTCGTGATGATGAATTGATGATGGTCATCACCAAATGATCCCAAGTCTCTGAGAGGGAACAACGTAGGATGATAGCTCTATCCTCATCCTCCATCTTCACATTAATTGAAAATAATTTACTGATAAGGGTATTAAACTCAAGTGATCTACCACATATGAACCCTCCTTCATCCTTAGGCTGTAAAGTTGTTTTTAAAAAAAAACCTTATTTGTTGCAAATTTCATCTCATACAACTTTTCAATATTCTTCCAAAGGGCTTCCACGGTCTTTTCTTCAACAAAATTGAACAAGACGGAGTCTACTAGGCATAGAAAGACCGCCTTCCTATCCAGTTTTTCCCACTCCTCATATTTCATACTGCTTGGTTGACTCATGACCCCTTTTCAAGGCTAGGGCTTGGTCATTTTGAACCAACAAATCCTCCACATTCATATTCCATACGGCAAAGTTCCTACCATCAAAATTTTTAATCTCAAAATTGGTTACACTTCAAGTCATTGTTGCAGCTCCCACTCACATAAAACCCTAGGATCTGATACCATATGTTAGAAAATATAGCAAAATTTTATGCAAGCAGAAAAACACAATAACACAAGAAAACCAGTAACACAATTTTTACATGGAAAACCTACAATGTGTAGGAAAAACCATGGGGTAATGGTAGTTTGATATTTTATTGATTTCAGTAGAATTACATTCAATCATCATTTACATGCAAGGTGTCATTCCCCTTTTATAGTGAAAACAAAAATTGTTTGTTTCCTCTTCCAAAGGAAGAGTCCAAAAACTGTTTGTTTCCTCTTCCAAAGGAAGAGTTCAAAAAACTATTTGTTTCCTCTCCCAAAGGAAGAATACAAAATACTATTTATTTCCTCTTTATAAGCTGCACCACCATGCACCTCTCTGCTAAAGAACAATGGATATCTGGATATTGACTTCACCTCCTAACAGAGTAGAAATACTCCCACACCAAAACTAACCACCTCAAGACAGGAGGTGGGGGAGGGGCTAAGATAAGAGTCTCATTCTTAGCCCCAATCCCCAAATGTGGCCCTTTGCCATTGATGTCAAAGGGGGAGATATTTGAGTTAGGAGGAGAGCATTCAATCAGGGGGAGTAGTTTCTTAGGGGGAGCAATATTGGAAAAATAAAAAGAAATGGTAAAAGGTAAAAGGGTTACCATCAATGACAAAGGGGGAGATTGTTGGAAATATGAGCAATTTTTGTTGTCATTGATGTCCAAGTTTCGTCATCATTAAAGTCATAAAGTATTTTTACAAAAGACAAAGAAGGTTGAGGACTCAAGGAAGAAGAAGCAGGTTTAAAGGTAATAATAATATTATAATAATTCATATTATAATATTTCAAGCTAAAAATGTTGAAGTAAAGAAAACAAGGTCCAAGGAATTATTTAAAATGATTAAATCCTCAAAAGACCCATTTGATAGTTTGTGGAGGTTATTATTTAATTTATTTAAATTAAATATTTTAACCATAAGGTTAAAATTTAATTTAAATAAATATTTAAGGCACCATAAGTCTAAATATTGAAATTCGAATTAAAATTTGAATTGGAAGCACTAACGTGTTGGAATGCACAAGGAAAGGTATAAAAAGGAGGGCAATAATTTTATTTAAAGATTATCCATGCAATTTCATATGCCTGAGAGTAAAAGAATTCATGCACCGTGTGAAAGAGGATAAGAGGATTTGCATGTGTTTAAGACTAAGAGGGCATATAATTCAATAATACCAAGAGTAGCATAAAATCAATCACCAAGCACTTGGTAGTGCAAGTGGCAATCGGTGGCTGGTTAAGGCATTGAAGCTGGGAAATGTTAGGGGTTTGATTCGTGTCCTCTTTAGTTTTTGAGTGTAGCAAGATTTTTTTTAGGTACTGGATGAAAAGAGCATAAGGCACTTCGTGCACTATTGGTTTTGTCTTGGGCACGTGGTCCAATGATAGCCAAGCCTTACGGATTAGGTGCCGCGATGATGACAGGTCGCAGGTTCGAGTCGTGCACAGTCTTGGTGGGCACTTTCTAAACATCGGCCATTGTATAAGGTATGCGCTGTGATTTATTTTGCTATAGTGTGAATTGTGCTAGGGGGCCACATGACGTTTGTGAAGGTGTTTGATTAATTTTTTCTAAAGTAAAGATAGGGAGTCATAAGGGTGCTTAATATTTTATTTCTTATTTAGCATTAAAATAAATATAGGGAGTCATAAGGGTGGTTAGTATTATATTTTTAATTAGATTTAAAAATATAGATTGGAGATATAAAGTGCTTAAGAGAAAATTGATTGCTTATGAATTGAATATTATTTTTGTGAAAAGTTTGGAGATTATAAGGTGTACTTGAGAGCTAATATTTTTGTATGGTGAGATAATTATTGAAGGAAATATTTGAGTGAAGATTTTGAAATAAATTGTTGCTATCTAACCTTAAGAATAACAAAAATAATTTGATTGTGATTGAGACAGGTTTTTGAAGATATATCTCCATCAAACAAAAGGTATGGGCACATCTTCCTTGTGAGTGAAATATTGTTGGGTTGGATGTTGAGAAATGCAAAGTTGGAGTGAAAATGTTTGTTTGATAAGCATTGTTGAGTGAGTTTTCATATACATGATTGGTGAATGATTGTGAGAGAAATTGAGTGTGAAATTGAGAACTATCTTAAACTAGGGTTTGTGAAATAACATGAGTACCATTGTTATGTGATATTGTTTGATAAACATTGTTGGAAATATTTGAGTAAGCGTTCATGTGCTTGATTAGGTTTTGTGAAAATATCATGAGTATTATTGTTATGTGAGTTTGGAATCATCTTTATTCAAGGTTTGAGTTCCATAGTGTGAGTTGTTGGAAGTTTGGTGAAACACTTGGTTAGGGTTTGTAAGCAAGTTGTGTTTCATTGAGTGAATGGTTGAGTGAAGTTGATTGAGCATTATTTATTGAAAGCATTGGAGTCATAGTTCAAGATTTGTGAAAAAAAATATTCTTTATTTATGAATTGATTTGAAAGTAAGTTTGAAAGTGATCGAGTGAATTGTAAGTGTGAAACATATTGAGTTTCTTACCGTTCTCTATATGTTTCTATGGTTAAACAAGATTCTGAGTGAAACTTGTTTGTGTGATTGAAGAGGTTTTCTATGAGAGATTGAGTTGAGTTTTCGTATGCAAGTTTTGTAATTGATTTGAAGCAAGCTTTTGAGAAAGCTTGTGGGTAGATTTGAGTAAGTCCTAAATGGGACTTAAGGACAAAGTTTGACAAGATTTTGTGAAAGCTTAAGGATATATTTGAGTGAGCTTTTGTGGAATATTACAATCAGATTGGATAAGTTCTAGTGAGGACTTGTTGGACATATTTGAGGTAAGTCTTGGTGAAGACTTATTGAGCAGATTTGAGGTAAGTCTTAGTGAAGACTTGTTGAGTAGATTGAGCAAGTTCTTGAGAGGACTTGTTGAGCAGATTTGAGGCAAGTCTTAGTGAAGACTTGTTGAGAAGATTTGAGGTAAGTCTTAGTGAAGACTTGTTGAGCAGATTAAGCAAGTTCTTGAGAGGAATTATTGAGCATATTTAAGGTAAGTCTTGGTGAAGACTTGTTGAGCAGATTTGAGGTAAGTCTTAGTGAAAAATTATTGAGTAGATTGAGCAAGTTTTCGAGAGGATTTGTGGATAGATTTGAGGTAAGTCTTGAGAAGAATTGAAAGCATATTTGATTGAATGATTTTCTCAAACCTTGATTTAAGGTTTTGGCCAGATCTAGCAGAGTTGATTTTTGATTGGATCAAGCTTTATGTTAAGGCTTGAGGATAGATTTGAGATATTGAGAATATTTGTGCTAGACTGAAGGACTATGTTTAGTGCAGATTTGAGACAAATATTGAGTAGATTTGCACTAGAATTAAGGAATGTGTTTAGTGTAGATTTGAGATAGATATTGAGTAGATTTGTGCTAGATCGAAGGACTATGTTTAGTATAGATTTG
This sequence comes from Wollemia nobilis, assembly GCA_028583015.1. NCBI lineage: Eukaryota > Viridiplantae > Streptophyta > Pinopsida > Araucariales > Araucariaceae > Wollemia > Wollemia nobilis. Next base: position 11,823,457 of record JAQPPZ010000465.1, read on the forward strand.
AGACAGAGGTTGAGTAGAGCTAAGAGTGATATTTGGAGGTAACAGAGCAGAGGAAAATAGTCTCCAATGAATAGAGATATATTAGCCAGGGCAATGAGGGCAAAGGTCTTCTAAGTGAGGATAGTCTTCTATGGAGAGACATCCACAAGCCAGTGTAGTGGAGGTAGTAGTATTCTAGAGGATCACCAACAGAGCATAGGAGAAGGAGTTCTCTTGTAGATAGATATCCATGAACCAAATTAGGGGATCAGTGTCTCCTTTGGACAAAAGTCCATAAACATTGTAATAGGGAAGGATTCCAAAGATATTTGTTGAGAAAATTATAGTAAAAATTTTTCTCTGTGGAGTAGCCCACATTGGGTGAACCACATTAAATTGGTGTCTCTATTGTGTGTGGTTATTTGTGCATTGATTTGATTAATATTTTTGATATTGCCATTGATATATTGGATAATATTGCTTGAGAAAAGAAAAGTAAAAAGTGATCTTATACTGTTCACCCCCCTTCTCAGTATAAGCTTGTGTTCTTCAACAAGAAAAAAATGAGGATTATTGAAGAAATAACTTGCTAAATAAAAGAGGTATTCTAAAATTTTGTGATCAATATTCATTAGAGAATATACAAGTTATTTGCATATGTTTTTATGTTTTAAAATATTTTTGTATCCTTAGAAGTTAAGGAAGAATCCCTCTTTTCACTACACCAAAAAAGGACTTTAACGATGGATAAATAAAGGTGGTTTTTTATGACGGTAAAAAATTGCCTTAATAGATCCTAAGAGGGTGGTTAAAAACTACCCTCTTAGGATAAACACCCTCTTAGATCTAAGAGGATGATTAAAAATTACCATCTTAGGGTGACCTAAGAGGATGGTTATAAAATTCCCTCTTAAATCTAAGAGGGTGGCGTAGGCCACCCTAAGAGAGGGGTTATAACCACCCTCTTAGGGTCTCAACGAAAAAAAATTATATAGACCGTGGGAAAAGCCCAGGTCACATTTTGGTTGAGCATTTCATAGTGAGCGAGGGAGGTAGAGCTAAGGATTTGAGCAGTATTTAAGTTGAGCATTTTGTAGCGTACGATGGAGGTAGAGCTAGGGCTTTGAGAAACATTTTGGTTGAACATTTCATAGTGCACGATGGAGGTAGAGCTAGGGATTTGAGCAACATTTTTTAGTGCATGACAAAGCTAGATCTAGGGATTTGAGAAACATTTTTGTAGTGCACGATAGAGGTAGAGCTAGGGTTTTGAGCAGCATTTCATAGTGCATGATAAAGGGATATCTAGGGCTTTGAGCATTTTGACAGTGCATGATGGAGGTAAAGCTAGGGCTTTGAGCATTTTGCTAGTGCATGATAGAGGTATAGCTAGGGATTTGAGCATTTTGATGGCACACAATGAAAGGTAGATCTAGGGGTTTGAGCATTTTGGTAGCACATGATGGAGATACAGCTAGGGCTTTGAGCTTTGAATATAAACTTGTACATTTTGGTATGCAAAATTTAAACATAAATATAAGAATTGAGATTATACCATTTGATCTAAAAAACTTATGTTGTGACAAGTAGATATTTGAATATATTTTTTGATTACTATGTATTTTTTGGTAATTAAAAGAAGGTTTTTAAAGACATCCCGCAACCTTGTACAACTCCAGTAGGAGCACAACTCAGGACAATGAAACAAGGGTTTTGAAAGGCATCCCTCAACCTTATACAACCACTCCAACAGGAGTAAAGAAGCAACCCGACCACCGTACTTAAATATTTAACATTCCCTCATGTCAAAAAAACTAATAGCCAAACAAACAAGAGCAGCAAATATTTTCAAAGAAATTCAAATAAATAATATCACTCAAACCAAACAACAAATTGGAACCAACTCCCACAAGTGCATACCGGAATCCAAGACCCTGCAACGAAACCACTTCAAAGCATAGAAGGTCACTGTAACTCTTTCGAGAACCACCCAGAATGTCAAATTGCAAGCCCACATGCCATCAGATCTACCCAAGCAAGATCTAAAGAAATATGCTCAACACCCACAAACACCACAAAATCGTCTGAGCACCTAAAACCCTAACTTGGTGCCAGCTAAGGAAAGCAACCAACAACTACTGCAACAACAACACCCCGAATGTGTTGTATTTGGGTGTTCTCTCTATTTTCATGGGTCTTCTCTTAGGTTTTAGTTTTATTAATACCAATATGAAAACCCTAATTAGATTTCATATTTGGGCATTATTTCTATTTTCATTTAGAGCTTCATTTGGTCTTCCTTCAATTTTTAGTTTTATTAATACCAATATGAAAACCCACAATGGCTTCCTTATATTTTCATTTTAGAGCTTCGTTTGGTCTTCCTTCGATTTTCAATTTTACTAATACCAATATGAAAACCTACAATGTCTTCCTTTGGTTTTCATTTTAGAGCTTCATTTGGTCTTTCTTCGATTTTTAGTTTTATTAATACCAATATGAAAACCCATAGTGGCTTCCTTCTATTTTCATTTTAGAGCTTAATTTGGTCTTCCTTTGATTTTTAGTTTTATTCACTTCAATATAGAAGGCTATGATATTGCATGGCATGCATTTTTCTTTTCAGTTTTTATTTACATGCTATTTTTATGGTGGTCTTCTAGATGAAGAGATGGGTAATACAGGATGCCATGCTGTTTATCTATTGGATGAACATGGAATTGACAATTGTAATGCTTCTTGAACTTTAATCATAGGAAATTTCACTTGGGATTATAAACATGCCACTCTATATAATTCTATTTTGGATGAGAAATGTGGCTTTACCTTCACCTCTTTTGCCTTTCTATTTTCTCATCTCAACTATGTTGGAAAAATTTATTTGGTGTTATGTCTTAGGTCCCTTTGAATTTTTTATTGCTATCTTCTCATAGCTAGACTTATACAGGTCTATGCTAGTTGATATATCCTCCTGACCAACATAATACAAGGACATAATTTAGGGGCATATCCCTTGAAAGTTCATTTCACTTTCATAAAATATTTTACAAGTTAAAATTTAGTGATTTCTTAAATCAAATTTTAATTAATCTAGTGATCCAATAGGTTATTTTGAAGAGTTTGCAGAATTTGATGTTCAAATTGAAGTGATAAGATAATTTGCTTACTTTGTAGGTGTCATAGTATTGAGGATTATTAGATCACATAGTATATACAATAAGTGGAAAATTAAAGATCTCCCTTAAAATAACTAAATTTTTTTGAAGATTAGTAGATTAACAAGTCAAGAACAATAATTGGCAAATTAAACTTCTTCAAGATAATAAATTATAAGGTAAATATATAGGAATTCTAAACATTAATAAAAAAGTGAATCTCCAACTTAAATAAAGTGTCATTTCTAGCATGTTATTATGAGTCAGATGTGATATATATTGACATAGATTTATACAATGATTTGTATATTAAAGGGTTGTAAGAACCACTCTTTAATTTAAACATTATTTATTCATAACAAGATATTGAACTACCCCTAGGAGTGTTCTTGTTGGTAGTTTTGCACTATGCCACATTAAATTTTTGATGAAGTTTTGATTGACAGTGTTATTGTAAAAGTGGTAAATACACTAAATTAATGTTGCAGTATTTTCTATAACGTGTTGCAGTTCATTCTTATGTGTTGATCTTCTTCTTTGTTTTTCATGCATTTCTTGCTTGAGAATAATGGGTGTTATAAGGTAAAATGGTTGTGGAAATTGGTTTGTGAGATCAGTTGGAATCGCCCAAAGATATTTGCAACAAATAGCGCCTAAAGACTAAGAGTAGTAAAAAACATGAGAGCCTTATCACCAAGCAAATAAAGGAGCCCTATCGTGTTTGCTTTAAAAAATTGGATAGAGAATCCATTCACCTCACTTAGGGGTGAATATAAAATTAAAAGGAAAAAAATGTCAATTTGGCAAAAGGTTATTTCACCCCAGGCGAGGGGTGAAAGTCCCTTTCGCCACTCTTGAGGGTGAAAATGCACTAAAAATAAAGGTGCATGGTGGCCCGAAATTATGGCAATTAAAAGAAATGCGTTCACCCCAAAGGAGGGGCGAAAGCATCATTCACCCCACTTTGGGGTGAACGTCATCAAAGATAAAGGTGTTGACAAGTCAAATGGACTTTCACCTTAGGTGAGGGGTGAAACTCCCTTTCGCCCCTCCCTGGGGTGAAAGCCTAGCAATGGTAAGTTCAAGGACGTTGCACCATGGGTCCCATCATGGGATGATAATGTTTTTGCTTCATTTCGAGCGAGCGCAAAGAAAAGGTAACCAGGCACCTGGATAGCTTTGAAAAGTCAAGGTTTCGTTCACTCTCTCTTTGGGAAAAGGCATATAAAGAATAAAGAATGTGGACCCCACGTTAGCATGCATTGAAAGGAGTAAAATGGTAGCGCTTTCACCTCAGGTGAGGGGTGAAAGTCCCATTCGCCCCTCCCAAGGGTGAAGCTACATGAAAATGATCCCACGAATGCATCAATAATTTTTTTATCCACTTCGAGTAAATATTAAAAGATGGGATTTAGAAAATTCAAAGCTACGTTCACCCAAGGTAAAGGGCGACAATGCCTTTCACCTCTTTTAGGGGTGAACGTATATTTTTAAGAAGAAAGACATCTTATGTGAGGCACTTTCACCCTGGGAGAAAGGTGAAGCTCTCAATCACCTCTTTCAAGGGTGAAACAATACAAAGATGGTTCAAAGCATCAAGTATAAAATCAAAGGTGTATAAAAAACTATTTCTGCCCAAATTTTCTCCAAGTTGACTACTACCATGATGAGGAGATGAATGCAACACAAAGAATTTTAAATTGAGTAAATTTGAGGGTTGTACATTGAGTGCAATGATGTGAGAGTTGCAAGAGGTGATTCAATGGTTGAATAAAGTATTTTTTGCTTCTTCCTTAAGCAAAATTATAAGGAACAAAGCAAGGAATAATTCAAAGCTATAGATCAAATAAAATTATAAATATTGTTACTTTGATGGTGCCCTCTCCACCAGGAAGCACGAATAAGGAGGAAGTGATGAAATTTAAAGGAAGCACTTTCGCTCATTGCTCTATTTTGGGTGAATTTGATTTTAAGCATCAAAAAAGACTTTTCAAAGACACCTTTAATGATTGAGGCAAAAGGGTGACTACAATTGTTGATTTCATGCTAAAAATGCTACAAGATTTAATATCACAGGGTGATTTTCATGAGTTCCAAGACATTCTAAACAAGGGTAAATTTCCAAGGAACAATGGAGGTATCAAGTCAACGACCAAATTTGCAGTTTTTCATGCATCGATGCTCGAATGTGCTGATTTCCTAGAGATTTTTCCTTAAAAACTAGATCATTATCTCAGAAGGAATATTTTCAAGAATTTCAAGGAGGAATTTCTTCACAAAGGTTCCTGATCTATAAACATTTTGTCTTTTATGTATTAAATGAACAGAGGTGAAAACCTCTATAAATACTAGATATTTTCAATGTAAAAGAGGAGGATAGACACTCTACAGAAAAACTATTCAAGTTTTCTATGTAAATAGAAGGAATTTGGCTTCTGATTCTTGCAAGCAATTTCTATGTGTGATTTCTTTCTATTCTAAGCATTTCTATTTTATATTCATATCTATTATCTATTGCTAAGTTCAAATTTTGCATCTAGATTTGAGCACTATTGGTGAGGGAGTGAGTACTAGAATGCGATTCTGGAAGTTATCTCCATGAAATTGTAAGTGGATTCTCTTGCCTTCCTTTCTATTCTATGCTGCTATAATGCTTGGTTGGAATTCCTACTACTAGTCTATCCCCAATCCTACATCTTTAGCCTGTGGCTATATTTCCCATTTATTTCTATTATTTCCATTTCTTTCCTGCAACTCTAGACTTAAACCAGTGTAGGATTAGTAAGGGAGCCAACCCTCTCTAGAGATTGGCACGAAGGACATTTCTTTCCTTCGACCTTTCAATGTTGGTCATGTCTAGGGTGCACAAATGTATGTTTGTATTTTAGGTAGATATTTGACCAATAATTTTTGGCATGCCTAGTGGGACATTCAAAAGTTCCACTTTCAATAGTATTGAGGTTTGATGTTCACCTTCATATTGTTAAGTTAGAACATCTGGTGACTCAACTATACCCAGAAGCCTTTAAACATGAAGTCAATGAAAGTTGTACTTCATGATCACAAGATCGAAGGCCAAAAATCTTGAAAATCCCATTGAGTTTTTTGAACTTGACACCCAAAAATTAGGAGAACATCCTAGATTAATCACTCCACCTCATACGTCAGTCACAACATCTTCATAGTTAGCTGGTGTGTTTTCTATTCCTTCAAGTCCAGCTAGTACTGCTACTAGCATCCCACCTCCTCAACCTCACACACTAGTTCACATGGCTCAAAATCCACCACCACAACAACCACAACCACCAAGGTAGTTCCCAGCATGGAATAGCTCAGGAGCTTTGAATTTACAAGCACAAAATCTAGTCCCTCAAGCAGCGTTGAAGGCTTTGCCTACCTATGATGGTACTAGTAAAACTGCTTATGAGCATATCCAAGATGTGGCTTCTTTGGTGATAATCCATGGCATTACAGATGAAGATATTATGGTAATATTATTGGTGTTGTCACTTAGAGGGAAGTTGTTGTATTGGTATCGATCCTTACCACCCGCTACTATTACCACATGGGACCAGTTGGTAGAATTATTGATCAAGAACTTTCATGAGCAAGCAGATCCATTTTCCTTGTTGCATCAATTCATAAATATCCAAAGACATCCGCAGGAGGAGATAGTGGATTTCAATGTCAGATTCACTCAAAGTTGGCAGAGAGTTCCTGATGGTCTTCAGCCCACGCATGAGCAAGCTATATTTTACTACCTTAGAGCCTTTAACTCTGACATTGGTATGGTGGTACGACAAGCCAATGTCAACACATTTCTAGATTTGTACACGTAGGCACAAAAGGCTGAGGTAGATCTGATTGCTATAGGTAAATTGCCTCCAAAGGTAACCATACCCATTCTTCCTGATCTTCCACAACATCTATATTCAAGTGCATTTTCATAGCCTATGCCTTCTATGTACCATGTTCCCTCATGGAGCTCGGGTCCACCTCAAATTGCTCCAGTTCTAGTTCCACAACTCCCCACTCCAAGTATTCCATAATTACCTACACTAGTTGTTCCATAGTTTCCAGCACCAGTTCCATTCCCAACGTTACCAGCACCACCTATTCCATTACAGTTGCCTACTCCACCAATACCTCTACCTTTACCAACACCTCCTATACCCTCAAATCCTGATCCCTACATGAAAATATTACAAGAGATGCAATCACTCAATTCAATAGTAAGGACAATGTCGAATGAAATTACATATAGTTAAGAAGAAGCAAGTTGAAGCTGACTTTTGATCAAGGAGGTTTCAAACACCACCGATTACTAGAGAACAACCGACTACTAGCAAAGGTCCTGAAAGAAATACAACTATGTTGGCAAATGAAGAAGCTAGTACATCGGAGCGGGCATATTGGTGTTCCACTTGTAATGATCCTCATGGTGAAGATACATGCATGGTTCATTTGAACTATGTACAGATATTAGCAGAAAGTTCTACTGGTGGAAAAATCAATATGATAACAGAAGTTGATCATAACTTTATGGTCCCATCCTTGGAGCAAGTTTTAGTCCTTACGAGGGCTGGAAAGAAGCCGATGACTATTGATCCAACAGAAATGGAGCCTCTAAAAGTTCCTACTAAAAAAAAGGTACAAGATGAAAAGGTACAACCACAAGTGAAAGCACCTAGTGCAACAACTAAATAACAAGATTCTATCTTGTTGAAGGATCTATTGCCCAAGCAAGCTCAAGAGAAGTTGCAGATGAAGGCATCAACTTCACAACCCACAACCACTCAAGTACAAACTGAGGCAAAAGAACAAGCCAAAGAGTACCTCAAGTACCCATCATTGACTAAGAGGCAAAGGGTGGAAGCTACTCAACAATACCAAAACAAATATGAGTCAACTAGTGAAGAAAAGGTCCCAGGTACTTCTAATTATAACATTATTGAGGAAATGAAGAAGATCCCTACAAAGGTGAGTTTATATGATGCACTACAATTACCTGGGCAAGTTGACCTATTGCAAGAGTCTCTCAAGTCTATGAAAGATCAAAAGAAAAGCCTTACCCAAATAGTGTTAGCATAGACACTATCAACTTCTACCACTAGTAAGAATAGACCACCTCCATTCTATTTGTCTCTCAGAATGGAAGGGTGGATCATGCATAATTGTATGATTGACTTTGGTGCTATGACTACTATCATGCCAAAGGTAGTATGTGAAGTCATGGGGATGGAGTATACAAGGAGAAGTCCAGGTATCTTACAGTTGGATGGGACCCCAATAAAAATAGTGGGTGTGATTAAAGATATTCCTATCATTCTGCATAGCATATCGTAGATCATTATCATCCAAGAAGTAGTGGTGGTTGACTTGGAACCATACTTCAGCATGTGTCTTTCGAGGGAATTCATAGTGAAACTAGGAGGATATCTTTCCTTGGATTATTCACATTTGGAGATCCCTTTCAAGGGAAGAAGAATCTAGATCTATAATGAAAAGCCATCCACTTTTCATATAGAAAGACTTGAAGAAGAAGAAAAGCCCACTAATGCAGTTAATATGATGACAGAAGAAGTGCAAGAAGTGGACTTGATGGAGGAAGCTCTTGATGAGCTTCACCTGGAAGATGAGTTTTCACTAATGGATTTCAATGCAATGGTAGAAACTGATATCGGTTGTTATACCATAACTAAACCTGAATAGATTGAAGAAGAAGTTTTGATTCCCAGAACCTATCTTTGATCAACTATGGAAGCTATATTTTGATGGTGCAAGATGTAAGAATGGTGTAGGAGCTAGAATTGTTCTTGTTTCTCCTATAGGGTTACAGAAAACCTATTCATATCGGTTAACTTGGAGCTGCATGAATAATGCCATTGAATATGAAGCATTGTGCCTTGGTCTGAAGAAAGCTAAAAAGTTGGGAATAAAATAATTGCAAATTTTTGGAGATTTTGAGCTCATCGTCAATCAGACTACAAACAAGTGTGTGTCAAAGTAGCACTATTTGAAGGCCTACCATAACAAGGTATGGGATTTGTTTGAGTCCTTTACAACATTGAATATTCAAGCAATTTCGTGGGAGCAGAACAAACATGCAGACATCCTAGCTTCCCTTGGTGCTAATTTCTCTCTCGTAGAGCAAGTGGTCAGGAGACCAAAGACTGTGAGGGTAATTTATAGACCTTCGGTCCCTGATAAAAACATTTATTGGCAAGTGTTCGATAGTGATGAACAAATAATTAATTTTCTGATTAAGGAAGTTGCAAGCATAGAAGATAGAATACTGGTCAAAGAGGAGATGGAAGGAATGATTCAATTGAAGAATAATCACATTCCTAGGGGACTGATTTTGCTTGAGAGTTTGTTTGATCAAAATGATAGGGTAGAGAAACATAAAATCAAGGTGGATGCGAAGGAATACAAGGAAATGCAGTTGGAGCCCAAAAAGGTTATCAAAGTTGGAATAGATTGTACGTCAGAAGAGCTCGAAGATATTAAAAATCTATGTTATGAGTTTCCAGACATCATCGCTTGGAGCTATCATGATCTGAAAGGATATGACAAGAACGTGATCCAGCACACCATTGAATTGTAGGAAGGGGTGAAGCCTTTTTGGTAGAAACAATGGCCTATCAATCCAAAAATTGAAGTGCTTATGAAAGCAGAGTTGCTAAAAATGTTGGAGGTAAAAATAATTTATCCTATCAAGCACTCGACATGGGTGGCAAACTTGGTTCTAGTTCGAAAGAAAAATGGAGATATTCACCTATGCATGGAATTTCATAATCTGAACCAAGCATCCTTGAAAGATCACTATCCTTTACCATAGATCGACCAGATCTTGCACGTAGTCACTGGAGCTCAGAGATTTTCATTGCTTGATGGTTTTTCCAGCTACAACCAGATCTGGGTGAAAGATGAGGACCAACACAAAATGACATTTACTACAAAATGGGGCACTTTCACCTATCAGAGGATGCCATTTGGTCTTTCTAACGTCGGTGCCACCTTTCAGAGAGCTATGGATGTCACTTTTGATGAGTTGTTGAATCAGATTATTGTAATTTACCTTGATGACATGACTATTTTCTCACATCGCAGGGAAGAGCACATCTCTCATCTGAGGCAAGTGTTCAAAAAATATCAAGAATTTGGAATTTCCATTAACCCAAAGAAATCCATTTTCATTATCAAAGAGGGAAAACTCTTGGGACATGTGATTTCACAAGAAGGATTGGTGATTGATCCTACGAGAGTTGAAGCTCTCTTGAAATTACCACTACCGTTAACAAGAAGGATCTGCAGTCATTCTTTGGCTAGATCAATTTCATTCGAAAATTCATTACTAATTTTGCTCAAGTAGTCAAGCCAATGATTGAAATTCTAAAGAAGAATGTAGACTTCAAGTGGATAGAAGTAAGAAGATAGGTATTCTAGGAAATCAAGGAGAGAATCACCCAAGCGCTAGTACTGATTAATCTAGATTATTCAAAATATTTCATCCTTTATGCAGTAGGAGAACAGGAGAGTTATGTTGTTGTCCTCACTCAAAAGCAAGATGATGGGGATGAGAAATCGATTACTTTCCTGAGTCAAGTCATTGCGCCACACTAGGAGAAATATAACTTCATCGAGAAGTAGGTATATGCAGTCATGAAATCCCTAAAGAAATTTTGATATTTTATTTCACAGAGTAAGACAGTTGTCTACGTTATCCATCCAGATGTCAGGAATTTCATCATTCAAGGAGAGATGGGTGATAAAAGAGTAGGTTGGGTTTCAAAGATTTAAGAATACGATGTGGAGATTCAACCTACTAAGTTGGTTCGTGGTCGGGCACTCTATCAAGAATTGGCTAAAAGTACAGCTTCTGGATCACTACCCCTAGTACAGGATGAGGTCATTGGTGAGAGTAATCTTGCCAATCAAGTAACAAGCAATCATGATTGGATAGAGGACCTTGTCGAATTCTTCACATTCAGAAGATGTCCATCACATCTTGATGCCTCATAGTGGTGAAGATTCAGACTACAGGTACTCAGGTATGTCCTATTGCCAAGTGGGCTATTCCATAAAAACATAGACGAAGTACTCCTCAGATGTGTGAAAGAGTCTAAAAAGCAAAAAATCTTGGAGGAGTTCCACTCTAGCTTATCTAGTAGGCATTATGTAGGAAGGCCTATGGCCTTGAAGATCATTCGAGCTAGGTATTTTTGGCCTACTCTTTTTATAGATGCACACAAGGTGAGCCAAAGTTATGATAACTATCAATGGTATGTTGGTAGGAATAAGAAAGCATCTCTACCTTTACATCCGATCTAGGTAGAAGCTCCATTTCAATAGTGGGGCTTGGATTTCATTGGAGTTATTGATCCTCATTCCTCTATCGAGCATAAATATATCTTGATAGTGATTGATTATTTTACCAGGTGGGCAGAGGCCATTCTGACCAAGAAGGTAGACCAAGCTACAATTATCTCCTTCCTCGAAGGGTTGATTACCCATTTTGATGTACTAGATACCATTGTAATAGATAACAGGACTCCATTTATTGGGGCAAAGATCATCAAATTTGCAAGTAGGTATGGGATTTATCTTAAGACTTCTTCCAATTATTACCCACAAGGAAATGGTCTGGCCAAATCCACAAACAAAAATTTGCTTCGGATCTTGAAAAGGATGCTTGGTAGCAATAAAAGGAGCTAGCATCTATTATTAAATCAGGCTCTATGGGTAGATCGTATATCAATTAAGAAGTCTATCAAAGCTTCTCCTTACTCTTTGGTATATGGAAAAGAGGTAGTTTTACCCACTCATATCGAGCTACCTATCCTCTAGACATTGCAATTGTTCAAATATGAAGATGATGAATTTGATCCCATGAGTGCAAGGTTGGCTCAATTGTTGCAATTAGAAGAGGAGAGAGAAAAGGCATATGAGGCTTTCATAGAACATGCAAAAATGATGCAAAAGTGGTTTGGTAAGAAGACAATAGAATGCAAGTTTTAGGTGGGAGATCTAGTCCTCAAGTGGAACGAGAACAAAGCCAAGCCAAGGAAGCACCACAAGTTTGATGTGATCTAGGAAGGTCCATTTCAAGTTTCAAGGGTAAATTCGATGAATGCATATCATCTTCAAGATATGGATGGTTGGGATCTACCGATTCTAGTTAATGGTCTTCATCTGAAGGTCTATTTTCAATGATGTAATCAAGAGGTACAAGTGTGTAAATATGTACAAATTTTATTTACAAGTATTTTATTATTTATATATATATAAAAAGAAAGTACGAGGTGGACTCTACTAGAAGATGCCAAGATTTCCTCAAAGAAAAATTTGCTTTGAAAAATGCTTTTTCTCTCTTTGAAAATTAATTTCACCCCAAAACATTTCCTTAAGGACATATTACGAGTTTTATGCAGAATTAATTATTGTATTGAAAAGTTTTTAACAGGTTTGAAAGCTCCAAAGTTAAAAGTTGCTTTACTTTGCAAGTCTTCGAGTTAAAAGAAAATATTTTAGGGAAAACATCTAGGGGCACCTAGTGAAAGTATAAAGAGTGAAGAGGCAAATGCCTTAATTGAAAAATCAAAGTGCAACATGTAAAAGTGTGTGGGACCTGATTCTAAAATCATGGAGTGTAGCAAATAAAAAACACTTTCACCCCAAGGCAGGGGTAAAAACCCCATTCGCCTCACTATGGGGTGAACACATATGAAAGACGTCAAGTCTTCTAGGTAAAAAATCCAAAAAGGGCTTTCACCCCAAATGAGGGGTGAAACTCCCATTCGCCCCTTATTGGGGTGAAAGCATACCATGGAAAATTTAAGGCATTAATTGTGCCTCATGTGCCTTCCATTTTAAGGAAATAATTTAAAACTCTTTCACCTCAAATTTTGAAACTCCCATTCATTCGCTCCTCACGAAAGCAAAGTGATATGAAAATATTCTAAAAGCATGGGGGCACACTCCGACATTTTAAACAAATACATATAAGAGGTTTCAACGAAATTAGAAGTGGAGCAAAGTAAAAAGAAAAGGGGAAAAGAAAAGCAAGAGTTTTCTTCATAGCCCTATTATTAAAAGCTTTGGGAAAAAAGCAAAGATTAAAGTTTTTTAAATTTGATTTTCTTTTCTTAATATGGCACAAAAATATAAAAGAAAGAAAAAAAAGAAAAGAAAATAAAAAAGCTCCAGTTAAAAGGATTTAGAAGGTGCTTTTTCTAAATATGGGGTAAAAAAGAAAAGCAAAAAATTGTTTTAAAAGGAGGGTTTGCCATGGAATTAAATCAAACAGATTGAAGGCATTTTCGAAGCAAGAGAAGAAGAGATCAAGTGCACCATCAAAGTGCTTTCACCCCTCCATTACTTTTTGGGCATGTGACAATTTTTTCTGAGCACCCTCTCAAGGTGATTTCACCCACCAACACGTGGTGAATTTTGAAAAGTGTTCATGGACATTAAGACGCATTTTTGGAGCATTTAATTCAAAATGTGCACCTAGATTTGCGTTGGGAGACATTTTGGCATTCTCGAGAACCGAAATATCACAACATCAAAAGCAAGGATGCTCATTGGTCCTCAGGTAGTAGATTTATTTTTCCAAAGCAGTTTTTCAGTAGCCAGGGCACGTTGTTCAAAGGTATAACATGGCAATAAGGGCACACTTTTCAAAAATGATTTTATGGTGAATAACAGTTAATTGTCATTAAAGCATCGAGAATAGTGCCAGTCGAGTGAAACGAGGCACACGTCCTCCCAAATTCACCAAGATAAAGTGTAGCATTTACTCTAGTGGTTGAGAGCTCCATATATAAATAAAGCATAGGTAAACTTGCTCAGAGATTAAAATTTTAAAATTTTCTGCTAGTGCATTTTCGAGATTTTGGTTGCAGAAGTTGCAGAGCACCTTCAAGATTGCCATAATTTACATAATGGGTAAGAAAAGCAAAGAAGTGAAAGAGACCGCAGAGCCCAAACAGTCAAAAAAGAAAGTAGAGGGTGGGAAAAAATATAAGAAAGCATGGAGAAATGAAAATATGGATTTGGACCCATACTCTAACACCATGGCAGAGGTCGGGGACTACGTAATCACCAATAAGGGCATTGTTAAACTTTGGCAAGATGTGGAATTCATAGTTAAGCAAGGATTAACATCGGAGAGCCCCTTGACTATGTCATTTTATGCACAATTATTTTGGTATCTATGTACGCCCATACACCCTTGCCCAGAGTTGGTAAAATTGATTGCCAGATTTTATAACCTAACTACCAGGGTGATTCAAAATGTGAATGGGGATGTACTTTTCTCTATCACCTCCGATGAAGTGAGGGAAGCATTCTCCTATGGGTTAAAACCTCCCTCTGACATGATTTTCAAGAAACTACACATTAATGAACAGGAGGAGAGATATGTGTCTACTATGACAATGCGCCAGTTCATGGAGGCGCAATTAATTAAAGAGCCATAGCTAGGGTAGTTGCCAAATCTGTCAAAGCCATTATCAGAATTCAAGAGCCCCAATTTATTTTTTATGTTGGCATGGGTTGTTAGTCTTTCTATGGATTCTATAGTTCACAAGTGGCAGGTGAACTTGTACAGTGTATATCCCAGGTGGAGTTTTACGCTCCAACGATAATGAGAAAGGGTACAAACCCGATTTATTTTGACTAGGCTGATTTCATATATCAAAAAATGCATATTCAATTGGAGAAAATGAATACCGAAGAGGTGACTTCATTCAAGCATACCTCCTTCCTCATCTGGTATTTCTTCTTTCATTTACATCAACATTTTTTATTTATTGCAGTCAAACAAGTTGATGAAGAGAATGAGATTTTGCGAGTTTATATGTGGACTCCCACTCTATCAAGATGGGAGTCATTCTATAATTTTAACCACTTATTTTTGGGGCTCACAATTGAGCTGATTTATGGTAAGAGTGAGAGAGTACCACGGGAAATGAAAGAAGTGGTTGTCACAGCCAAGAAGGGTGACATATTTTTGCTAACTCAAGGCGTGGTTGTGAGAATTTATGGCTTCATGGGGAAGCCATTCCTACTTTCATATTTCACCACCAAGCATATTTTTGCAATGGAGGTGGTGCACCAGAATGATTATACTAATGATGTATATGGAGCAGGGCGTGGTAAGAGAACAACGTGCATGATGCCATTCAAATTTGGTAGCATAGAAGTGAACCAGGTTGGCCAGAACAGGTTACTCACAGAGGCTCTTCAAGACCTGGGTCTGGTGGAACTACCACAATGATGGAGATATGACCCATTGGGTAAATTTTTGGAAATAATTAAGGCCAAGCATTTTCATTGCTACCCACGGTCGGATATTCAAGAAAATTACAATAATTTTGATGGGCGTGATTTAGAGTGGCATGTCGAAGCCATGATGTCACTTCCACCATGGCATGACTTCTATGAGAAAGAGGTCGAATATAACCCCATAGTGCACAGAGATCATATTCCTCCACCAGGACTATTTGGCTAGATGAAAGAACAATTGCCCACATGGTCCGAAGAGAAAATCATGAACTAGTGGATTATGAGGGTCCATAGGGGAAAAATTACATCACCTTATGGGTTGAAGATGGATGAGGCATTTTTGGAGGTGTATGATGAATTTGTTAATATCTATCAACCTATCACTTTCGCCAAGGTCATGCCTCAAAGTTTTCAAAAGTCTGACAGTGAAGGAAGCATGGCTAAAGAAGAGCACCCAATAGTTGAGGAGGTGACACATGAGGAAGAAGAGCAGTAGTACATATTTAAAAGGAGGTCACAATGGGTAAAGTGAAGTATAGATGAGGTACCTCCTTTGGAGAAGCAAAGTGTTGGAGAGGCACTTCCTTTTTTGAAGGCTACGAAGAGACCAAGAACTAGCACTGTTTCTTCATCCACTATTGTAGTTTCAACTATTACAGTTTCTATAGTTGTAGTTGCTGCAACTACTATTAATCCACCTCTACTAGTGTCAACTACTCAAGTTAGCATTGCTCAGAGCCTTCCATTAATTCATGAGAAGCCATTGGACCAGTAGGTGGAAATCGTAAACCTTGAGGTGGAAGCAGAGAATCAACAAGAGGAACCTATTATGCAATCACCTCCATCACTAGATCACATGATGCCCATGCCCAAAGGTACATCTCCTCTTCCCTCTTCTTCCACTCAAGAGCAAGTAGTGGCTATCAGTTCATTTCCTTCAGTCCCTACATTCATTGCTCCTCCATTTGGTATACCTTCCATTTCCATTTTGCTCCCTTCCTCTCATCCACAAGTCACTACTACTCCTTCTTCTCTTCCCCTCTCTTTAGCCTCCCTTTCTTTTAGTTCATTTGCATCAGGTCCAAATCCATTTTTGCATCCTTCACCTTCCATTTCTATCACTACTTCCACTATAGTTGTAAGTACGCAAGCTCCTCCAAGAGTGAGTGTAACTGCAGCTGAACCTGGTGCTTCCATTCATTCTACTATTTTGGTCCCCCTCTCATATTTATCTCCTCTTCTTCCTTTGAGCCAGATCATGCATAGGTTCTGTTTCCTTTCACACCATTTTTGGAGATGCAGGTGCTGCCCAAAATCGAGGTGATGCCCAAGCAGCCAGATGTAGAAAATATTAATCATGCTCATATCAGTTCATCATAGTGGCTGAAGAGCCATAGGAGAAAGGAGGCACTTGCTCTAGCTAGGCCGCTCAAGAAAGTCACCTTCGATCCAGTTGCTATGGAGGCTCACACTACTAAGATAATTCCCTTGGTCCAAAATCCATGAGGAGAAATGACGCCGAGCGATTATGCTTATGAGATCATGATGGAGGACCTGACGAAGATTGATCCTACTAAAAAATGGGGAATATCCAAGTTGATATGAGCTCAATTTATTTGCATGATGAGTATTATAAGTAGATATTTTATGATGTCGAGACAAAAATTACTGAACTTGAAGATGCTTTGGCAGCAAGTAGAGTGCAACAGGAGAAGATGGTGAAGGAGGTTGAACAATGGTATCAACAAGTAGGGGCTCATCAAAAGGTAAAATATGTAGTAGAACAATAGGTACAGACACTGAAGGCACAACTTGAGTCCATACAGAATCAACTGGAAGAGAAGGCCACACAAGCTATAGGCTTCTCTCAGAAAATAATTAAAGAGGCTCACCTTCGGTTGGCTCAAAGTTGTGAGAAGTTGGTAAGAGTAGTTTAGGTTCTACAGTATCTCTACGAGGCTCGGATACAGATTCAATTGAGCCAAAAAGTAATAGATAGTATTGAGGAGATGTTGGAGCCACATCTAGAGATGGCTATGAAAATTCAAGCCCTAGCTCAGTCCAATATGTGCATTCACCCCATGAGTGAGATGGATCGAGCTTGGTCTACCGCCAAGGTTACACTATGTAGTTACTTCCATAGGTTGGATCTGGTGAGAGAAGGTAGGAAGCTCCTTAACACAATGGAGTGGGAGCATACTATTTCAATGATCCATTTTGATGCTCTCGTTGATATGGGATTTCCAGATTTTATCGATGAATGGGGTGAGCCACTGCCAAAGGAATAGTTAGAAGCAGCCTGGAAGAATTTTGTGGAGGACACATCAAAAATTGACAAGTGGGAGGAGCCAATCATGGAAGAACAAGTGTTGCCACTCATGAAGAAGTTCACCCACATGGAGTTGTCCTTGTTTGAGTTAGCTCAATGATCTAAGTACCTTAGCCTGGAGGATACCGAGAATCTATGGTATATTTATGAATCGCTTAGTGTTCCTTGCTTGTTCACCACACATGCTTGGGCCGAGGTAGTTACAATTTATGAAATCACCTATGAAATTTTGAAGGAACAAGAAGAGAGGCCACATTAGAACATGAAGTAGTAGAACAAGCAACAACAACATAGATAGCAACAGAGCAAGCAACGGTTGAAAAGGCAATAGTTGAACAGGCACAAGAAAAGATATCCAAATCAGAAGTGCCAACCAAGGTAGCCAATAAGAAGGACCACTAAGAGCCCAATGGATAAAGGCCTAGGATCACTTGCATCCATGCGAGATGGATACCCCAAGAGCCACAAGAAATATTGGTAATTTTGCATTATGCCACATTAAAATTTTGATGAAATTTTGTTGAAGTTTTATTGTAAAAGTGGTAAATATAGTAAATTAATGTTGCAGTATTTTCTATAATGTGTTGCATTCATTTTTATGTGTTAATATTCTTCTTAATTTTCATGAATTTCATGCTTGGAAATAATGGGTGTTATAAGGTAAAATGGTTGTGGAAATTGGTTTGTGAGATCAATTGAAATCACCCAAAGACGTCAAAAAAAAATAGTGCCTAAAGACTAAGAGTAGTAAAAAACATGAGAGCCTTATCATCAAGCAAAGAAAGGAGTCCAATCGCGTTTGCTTTAAAAAACTGTGCAAAGAATCCATTCGCCTCACTTAGGGACAAATATAAAATTAAAAGGAAAACAAAATTAAGTTGGCAAAAGATGCTTTCACCCCAAGAGAGGGGGGAAAGTCCCTTTTTCCCCTCCTTGGGGTGAAAACACACTAAAAAGAAAGGTGCATGGTGGCCCGAAATTATGACAATTAAAAGAAATGTGTTCACCCCAAAGGAGGGGTGAAAGCATCATTCACCCCACTTTGGGGTGAACATCATAAAAAATAAAGGCATTGACAAGTCAAATGGAATTTTACCTTAGGTGAGGGGTGAAACTCCCTTTCACCCCTCCCTGGGGTGAAAGCCCAACAATAGGAAGTTCAGGGAGATTGCACCATGGGTCCAACAAGAGAAGATAAAGTTTTCCTCATTTTGCAGCACAAATAAAAGGTAACCAGGCATTCAGATACCTTTAAAAATTCAAGGTTTTGTTCACTCTTTCTTTGGGAAAATACATAAAGAACAAATAATGTGGATCCCATATACATTGAAAGGAGTAAAATGGTAGCGCTTTCACCCCAGGTGAGGGGTGAAAGTCCCATTCACCCCTCCTAGGGGTGAAGCTACATAAAGATGGGCCCATGAATGCGTCAATAATTTTTTTATCTATGCTTTGGGTGAATATTAAAAGGTGGAATTTAAAAAAGTCAAAGCTACATTCACCCAAGGTAAAGGGTGATAGTGCCTTTCACCTCTTTTGGGGGTGAACATATATTTTAAGAAGAAAGACGTCTTATGTGAAGTGCTTTCACCCTGGGAGAAAGGTGAAGCTCTCGTCATCCCTTTCAGAGGTAAAATAATACGAAGATGGTTCAAAGCATCAAGTATAAAATCAAAGGGGTATAATAAGTTATTTTCACCCAGATTTTCTCCAAGTTGACTACTGCCACGATGAGGAGATGAATGCAATGCAAAGAATTTTAAATTGAGTAAAGTCGAGGGCTATACATTGAGCGCAATGACGTGAGAGTTGCAAGAGGTGATCCAATGGTTGAATAAAGCATTTTCACTTCTCCCTTAAGCAAAATTATAAGGAAGCACAACTCAGAGCTACAGATCAAATGAAATTATGAATATTGCCGCTTTGAGGGTGCCCTCTCCACCAGGAAGTGCGAATAAGGAGGAAATGATGGAAGTTAAAGGAAGCACTTTCGCTCATCGCTCTATTTTGGGTGAATTCGATTTTAAGCATCAACGAAGACTTTTCAAAGGTGCTCGAATGTTTAATAATTAATGCAAAAGGATGATTACAATTGTTGATTTCATGCTAAAAAGGCTTCCAAATTTAAAATCACAGGGTGATTTTCATGAGTTCCAAGACATTCTGGACAAGGGTAAATTTCCAAGGAACAATGGAGGTATCAAGTCAACGACCATCTTTGTAGTTTTTCGTGCATCGATGCCCGAATGTGCTGATTTCTTGGAGATTTCTCCTTAAAAACTGGATCGTTGTCTCAGAAGGAAGATTTTCAAGAATTTCAAGGAAGGATTTCTTCACGAAGGTTCCTGATCTATAAACATTTTGTCTTTTGTGTATTAAATAGACAGAGGCAAAAACCTCTATAAATACTAGATATTTTCAATGTAAAAGAGGAGGATAGACACTCTGCAGAAAAACTATTCAAGTTTTCTACGTAAATAGAAGGAATTTGGCTTCTGATTCTTGCAAGCAATTTCTATGTGTGATTTCTTTCTATTCTGAGCATTTCTATTTTATATTCATGTCTATTATCTGCTGCTAAGTTCAAATTCTGCATCTAGATTTGAGCACTGCTGGTGAAGGAGTGAGTACTGGAATGCGATTCTGGAAGTTGTCTCCATGGAATTGTAAGTGGATTCTCTTGCCTCCTTTCTATTCTATGCTGCTATAATACTTGGTTGGAATTCCTGCTGCTAGTCTATCCCCAATCCTACATCTTTTGGCCTGTGGCTATATTTCCCATTTCTTTCTATTATTTCCATTTCTTTCCTGCAACTCTAGACTTAAACCGGTGTAGGATTAGTAAGGGAGCCAACCCTCTCTAGAGATTGGCATGGAGGACATTTCTTTCCTTCGGCCTTTCAATGTTGGTCGTGTCTAGGGTGCACAAACGTATGTTTGTATTTTAGGCAGATATTTGACCAACGAGTTCTACTTTGTGGTTTAAACGATTCAAAGCCACATTAGGTTTAATTGGCACAACAACATGTTGGACTCCTAGAAAATCTTTTTGAGATGCATATTTTTTACAAAGTCTATGATACATATATGACTTTAACATAGTTATCTTAAGATACATGGTGCTCGTAAGATACATGGTGCTTGAAATGATGAGCTTCATGGCAAGCTCTTAACACGTTTAAACAAAGGAATACATGATCATTTACTTCTACATTTGAGATTCTATTACAAATAATTCTGATAAAATAATTTGAGTAGGGAGTACATTTCAAGTTTATATTGTAGGTTGACATTGTAAATATATATTGATCTCCATGGTTTCTTTCTTATCTTAAGATACATGGTGCTTGAAATAATTAGCTTTATGGCAATATCTTAATACATTTTTATTTATTTATTTATTTTAAGTCAAAATATTTTTGAAAGGGTTTCCTTTTTCCTTTTATATCAATGTAGTCATATCAAGTTATATGGTCTATTTGGTGTTGTAGACACTAAAATATGGTCAATCCGATTAGGCATCCACAAACAATGACTAAATTGACACCATATGGCCCCTTGGGCAGCCCTCAGAAGGCACACAGTGGTTCTAGCCACTCCGGGTGAGGTTTTGGAGGCTTCTAGCCCAATTTTGGGAGGTTTTGGCCCAAAATTCACCACCGTCCCACCTTGGGATGGTGGTAGATTCCCACCGTCCCACCCTGGGACGGTGGTGAGCCATCATCCCAAGGTGGGACGATGAGCAAGTTTGACCAAGAAAAAGTTAAATCTAGGACAAATGGCACCCATAAACTACCATTTACCTCGCAAATTGAAGCATGCGGGTTAGAGGGCACTGCATCCTTATGACATGCTTCATAATGGAGGCCAAAAATAGAGATTCTCTTCCACATCCAATGCATGCCTCCCTTTTGACAAATGGTGCCTCCTTCCATGCATGCCCTTGCATGCCCTTTTGCACATAAGCCCCTTTGGGCTATAAAATGGATACAAGGTCCACACAAAAAATATAGGGAGAGGAGTTCTAGGATATGCAACGGAGTGCTACTAAGATTTCCCCTCACTTTATTGTGCTCTCTTTCCCTCGAAATCTCTCCTTAGCGAAGGAGGTTACCGGGTGACTTCAAGAGGGTCTTTTGGGCATAACTTTACCATTCGGGTGAATTTCTTCACCAAATTTGATGAAAATACCCCTTAGAGTATTTAGGACCATTCCCCAATAGGATTGGTAGCAAAAGGTGTGCATAATTGGTGGGTATCCCACCCCAGGGTGCCCTCCAATTAGTTGCAGTCACCACCGTCCCCTGGGATGAGGATAAATCTGTGCATAATTTCTTTACTATTTTTTTAGAATTATTCTAGACTATCATAGGATGCTACAGTTCAAATTTCATGCAATTTGGAGTTATATTTTGAAGTTTTTGTAGGTTCGTAGGGCCCATCCGGGCACCCTAGGTGCATGCAGATGGATCTACACCTCATTTTTAAAATATAACCACATGGGTAGTCTTAAAATGTTGATTTATGTATTCTTTCCAAGTTTCATGTGTTTTGGACATGTTTAGGGGCAGTAATTGCTTGTCTTGGTCTTCATAGGTTGTAGACGGGCGACGCAAAATCGAGGGGCCTACGGATGCAATTTCAGATCTATTTTTGGTTATATCCCTTAAAAACATCCTATTTAACATCTCCATAAAATTTCAAGTCATTCTGAGTTTATTTGATATAGTTTTAATATATATGCCCTTTACTAGTCTTTTGGTGCCTGTGGGGATTGCATGTTTTCCATCACACACACTTGCTATTTGACCCTTTTGGCTTCCTTGTGTGTAGGTGTAGGTTCCTAGAAGGCATTGGGAAGGAAAAAAAGACATAAAAGATCAAATATACAAGCATCGGTGACATTGGCCCACCCACCTTGATTGTGGGTACGAGGAAGGACACTGGATGTGCACCCGAATTTATTGAAGGATTTGATCCTTGGGCACCCAAAATTTGTAACAATTGTATCAAATTTGAGCCCTCAAGGGGAATTTTGTGTAACCTTGGATCTTATCCACCAAATTAATAATAAGGATACTTGTTTCATTTCATTCCTTATTGTTTGGTATTGCCTCATTTTCACATGCATGCTTCCATTTGATGCTCATAAGCGATAGGAGATAGAGACATATATTTTTTCTCATAATTAGGTGCACCATTTTTCCCTACTTTAGTGGTGATCATGGTGGGACCCTTGTCCCTTGTGCTTTGGGTGAAAATTTGACCTCATTTTTGCAATTTTTGCCCTTTTTGTGTTGCAGGTGCTCCCCTCCCCACCCTGGAATGGTGGCAGAACCTTTATCTAGCTCACCCTGGGATGGCCGTAGGGCTTCTAATCTTCCCACCCTAAGCATTGAAGAAACAGAGAAATTTTTGCTCAAAAACCTAGAATTTGGAGTTCTCAAAACTGATAAGGTGAGTGCCTAAACCCTCTGTTTTTTTGTTGCATTTTTAGAGATGGTAAAAATTGGTTTTTCTTGCATCATTTTTTTGCATATAAAGGTTAAAAGTCATATTTTTACTTTTCTTATAACATAAAGCAACAAAAGGAAGAAGAAATTTTGAAAGAAACTTGAAGTAGCAATGCATCTTTATGGCTTGATTGCTTGTGGCTTACCCAATGGGTAGGTTAGCATTTAGGGCTTGCATCTATAAGTGACATTTGTAGGTTCACTTTATCCTATATTTTTGAAATTAAAAATCACCTATTGCATTCATTTAGTGAATGATCATTGAATGCTTCTTTGCTTACTTTCTTTGGATTAAAAGGAACCACACACACTTGCACATTCCACTATAACATTGGTAAGGTTGGATTTCATCACCAACCCCCAATTCAGATTGGTGACATTGGATTTCACCTCCTTCCACCAGCTTGCCCTCTAGATTCCTTAGATAGAATAGGGCACTCTCTCAAGATGGAATAGGTCACTAATGTTCAAACTACCTCCCATTGTTGGAAATATTGTTTCAGAGTGGAAGAGCTAGGTGAACCCCCCACTGGGATTTAAGCGATGTACCCTAGACTCTTTTGAGAAATCATGTTTGGCACTAGTGTCCCTAGTCACCACTTTGGTTGAGTTCCCTCATTCTAATTCTGCAACAAGAGAAAAGAGCAACAACAAATCTAAACACCCTGAAACCAGTTTAGGACACACATTTAATCAGTAAAAAGATAATCATATTGTCTACTTTGTGTGTTTCTTTGTTATTTGGGACAAAACCCTAACCCTAATTTTTAGGGAAATTTATTTTTTTATTCTGCATCCAACGCTTCAAGAATCGTGCAAAACGGAGCTATAACAAAAAAATTATTTTGGTTTTGTGATTACTCTATTTTTGAGGCCGAAAATAGGGAAAAACTACACTAAAACAGTCATAAAATGGTCTAGACAACTCCAAAACTTGCCAAATTTGTTTTGTTGTCTTAGTTAGACCCTTCTACACCTCTCCTATAAATTTTGAGTCCTAACTCTTCACGGTTCAAAATTTCCCCAAAAATCCCAAAAGTGGGCATTTCCCCATAGGCCTCGGTTGGCCAAATATTCCAAAAATACAATTTTTTGATCCAAAAATCAAATTTTGGAGACCTAGCCCATTATGATCAACTCGTCACACTAATATTTTTGATATATAACACTTATAGCCTTTTTCAAAAGTCAAAATTTTCTTTAGTGTGGGTTTCCTTCAAGGTTTGCCTAGTCAACACATTATGACAACTATGCATGGCCGAGCTCGATCACGAGCTAGTGAAGTAGAAAAATTTAGGAGAGGCCTTGAGCACCATCATTATAGGTATGAGGATCTCCTCACTCTTGCATGGAGCCCTGATAGTAGTCACCTTCGCTATTCTCCTGAGGATCTCATTCTTGCACGACACCTTGAAAGTCATCGTGAGGTCCACTCCTCACATAGAAGACCCGACCACCAAAGTACCTCTACCAAGAGAACATCAATGGATTACCCACATGATCAAGTGGATTATTTGGTTAGCCAACACCAATTCCAATCACAAACCAGATATAATCAGCCTTCCAAAGGGCCTAGCAGGGAGGTATACACTCCCTCTACATCGTGGTCTTCACCACCTAGAACTCCCATCCAACAAGTGTTAGCAACCCAGAGTAGGCCTCTGCAAAGTTCACATGCACCATGCCAAAATGACCATGAGCGAGCTTCTACTAAGTTCCAAATATTGGAAACCTTTCATGAGGGTCTTGGATTCCATGGAGGTACAACATCATGACTTTGATGCTTTCACCAACTTTATGGAATACATACAAATGTACAAGAATCCTATTATATCCTTTCAAAATCATGAGGTCAAACCCATGCCTACTAGTTCACCAGATCCTACTCTGCACATAATTGCAAGCATCAATAGGCTCCCCTATAAGCGAGTATTGGTTGACACAGGTTCCTCAATAAACATTATTACCACAACTTCACTAAAGTAGCTCAACCTCCCACCCTCACGCATTGCACCATCCAAGTTCACCTTGCAAGCATTCAATGATGCTTTATCCTCCACTATGGGCACAATAATCCTACTTGTTGAAGTTGGACAAAAGACTGTGCCTACATTTTTCTACATCTTGGAGGGTGCAAGATAGTACAACATACTTCTTGGAAGGCCATGGATAAGAGACATGGAATGTGTTCCATCTATAGTGCATCAATGCATTAAATACATTGATGAAGGTAAGGTCCATGTGGTCCATGTTGACCCAGACCCCTTCAAGTATTATAAGTAGGTGGATCATCCACAAAGGCCTATAGTGTCACCCAAGCATTTGGACACTAAATCCAATGACCTTATTTCAGAGTCCAGATTCAACCCCATGGTTAGTCATGAAGCTACCTTCACCATCGCTAGTACCATCCTCTATCTCTTCAAGCAAGTAAGAATCAGAAGAGACAGCTACAAAATATCCTATATCTATCATCAATACCCCTACAAAATATTTTCACTCCTACCAAAAATGAGGAAGAGCCCATTGTTGATACGGATGAATCAAATCCTATCATACCATCTTCATCCACCATAGTTGAGGACACAATTCAATTCACCTTCCTAGAACTCGATGAGTGCATAGTACCCAATGTTGCATTCACACCTATCATCGAGTCAATCAAATATCTAGGTCATCCCCCTGCCGAGTTGCCACCCATTGATAGCATTCCTGATGCACCCTCTGAACATGGGGGCCAAAAAAATCACCTTGGACAAGTTTATGAGGTAGCCATGACTTGTCCAAATGTAAATGCATCTTCTCATGAGTTTGTGGGAATGATCAATGTGATGATAGAGAACCAAAGTCCTCTAAATCCATCTATGCAACTTGCGACTCCATCCAACATCCCATCCACACCACATGAGATACCATTGATGGATTCGATCACACCTACTCCATCTCACTCAACATCTCCACAAGATCAAGAGTAGATGTACCCCTTAGACCAAAGTGGGGGTAACCCAACTACCACAGTTGAAAATTTTGAGTTGGAACATGAGCATGAGCTAAATCAAGAACAAGAACATGTGGATATAATTTCCAGCTCCAATCATCATGAAGCATCCATATCTACTCAGACATTAGGGACTTTTGATCCACCCTCGATCAATTATCTCCTAGCTCCCACACCTAGTTCACCTCCACCACATATAAGTTGCCATCCAACTCCCTCAATAGCCATCCAATCATCACCTCCACTAGTACCACAACATATCTTGGATAGGCTAGCCAATGTGGAGTTACAAGTGAGTCACCAACATAATGATTTACAACAGATCATGGATCGGCTCACAAGCATTGAGTTACGGTTGAGTCATCCAAAACCTCAACCCCTTGATTTTCAGGACCAACCCACTCCTGCACAGTCCAATGTTAAGTCTCAAACAAATCAAGGGCTAAACCAACAATGTCACCCTAAGCAACAATTTATGCCCATTAATGAGTCCAGGGACTCTCTATTTGAGCAAATTTGTGCAATAAAGGCAATTACTTTACCTAAGAGTCGACTTATCGACCCATATGCATCTAAGCCCTACGGATATCACAAAGACCAATACTTCAAATACCATAGGCATAAGGGGCATGATGTGCATAGGTGCTTTAAATTCAAAAACCTAGTATAGGATATGTTTGACAAGAATGATATTCAAATCAACAACCAATAAATTGACATAGTGCAACATCTGTTACCTATAGATGGTAGTCAAGAAGAGCAACCTAAACAGGAGACTGAGACACATACAACCTCATCACCTCGTAAAATGAGTTAGCTATGTTCACCTTGTTTAAAGCATCAATGTTGTACCTGGACTTTGTTATCTAAGCCCATGTCGACCATTTTTCACAACCTATAAGATACAGAGGCAATTGTCTTACCAGATATACCCCTGTTCAACCCAAATAGACCCAAATCTAAACTATATAGGGAGGATCATTCTTGCCTCTATCATCGAATGAGAGGGCATGACATTAGCACTTGTCATGTTTTTAGATGCAAGGTCCAAGATCTTATTGATGAGGGAGATTTATCCATGAGTGGGTCACTCATTCTACCCCCTCAAGACATTAGCATTACCCAAGATTCCTTGCCAAAATAGGGGGGTCAATTCCTATTGCTCCTCCTGGCCAAGTCAATAACATCACATCAATCATAGTAAATGTTGGGGGTATACAAGGTATTGCACCTTCCTCCTAAGAACACAAAGTAAGCAAAGTTACAAAAGGCTCCAAGGGTATCTACATATCTCTTGGTCAACCTAGAATGCTCCTAGGTAGTCTATGACCATCTAGGTCACCCCAAAATGCCCCAAGGGTGCCTACATCCCACTTGGTCAACCTAAAAGGCTCCTAGGCGGTCTAGAACCGTCTAGGTCACCCCTAAATGCTCCAAGGGTGCCTATATCCCGCTTGGTCAACCTAAAATGCTCCTAGGCGATCTAGAACCGTCTAGGTCACCCCAAAATGCTCCAAGGGTGCCTATATCCCGCTTGGTCAACCTAAATGCTCCTAGACGGTCTAGAACCATCTAGGTCAACCAAAAAGTCCCAAAGGCATCCATAATCCCTTTGGTCCCCCCAAAAGCCCCAAAGGTATCCATAAGCCCTTTGGTCCCCCCAAATGCCCCAATGGCCCCCAATAAGCCCGTTGGTCACAAGTACATACATATATATATCAATCAAAAATTCAAAAACATTGCATCACATTGCACTTTCATACATATATATCAATCAAATTTTCAAAAAAAACATTATCAAAATTTCAAAGCTTCAAAAATATTGCATCACATCACATTGCATCCCATTGCATTTTATTGTCACTTGCATTTAGGCATATTCATCATTAGCACTTTACATTTTAGAGTTGCTCATACATGTCTAGCACCATGATGGTACACTACTTACCGCTCAAAATCAATGTTGTGAAAGTACTACTTTCATAGTTCAATGCCGCAATTATCATTTTCACCCACATTTTTCACATTCCATATTTGTGTCCACCTCTTCACCTAGTCATTTGTTTTAGAATGTCATTAGGGTTTTTGGTCACTCAACCATTTCTATCTTCTCTTCAGGTTTTGTAGAAATCTAGCTTGATTTTTAGGAGGTAGAGTATTGCATTGATTATACCTTGTGTACATCAAATCCTAAACATAGTTAAATATTAATAATCCAATTTTTGTGCAAATAAATATGAAATCCATGAAGTGGTATAGGTTACCTTAAGCGAAAAGGTCATCCTACTCATCCCCCTGTGCGAATGGTTCAAGAATGCTGAGAGTTGGCAAAAGGACAAGCATCTTACCTACCCAATTACCCAAAATAAACAATGGTTTTCACCACTATCAAAAATACCAATTCACACAAATCCCCATCCCAAAAATATCAAAATTTCACAAAAATCAAAGTAATCAAAAGTCAAAATCAAAGAAATCCCAAAAGTTCAATATCAAAATCCTCAAAAAAAAAAAGTAAAAAGCAAAAAGCAAAAAGCAAAAGCAAAGTCAATAGTGGTTTGCACCACTAATCCCAAATCCCTTGCTCAAAGAAAAAATAATAATACAAAAAAAAAATAGTGATTATCATCACTACCCATGAGCAAGTATCCCAATAAAATTGAAGAAAAGAAGGGAGCTTGAGCTTGAATCCCTGGAATTATTAGCATTTGACAAACCATTTAGGTAATCCTCCTTACAGGTTTTATGGATAGCCTACCTAGCAATGCCGGTAGCCTCATGCATGATGATATGTCTGTAACATTAGCCTCGTGCATGTGTGCAGACCAATGTTTGCCTAGTGGTCTAGTCCTACTAAGTATAAAACCCAGGATTATGACATTCAAAGGGTGATCCTCATTCTAGGTTTTGTGGATAGCCTATCTGGAAATGGTGGTATCTTTATGTGTTTCACAGGAATGAACTCACTTGCACACATAGGGATATGACATACCTTGGTCATCCTAGCAGATTCATACTGTATCGCCCAAATTTTTTGCACCCTTACCTTCGGGCTAAAGGATCCATGCCCTGGAAGTGGGATGTGAGAAATATGGGACAATACCTCAGATAGAGAGGCCCTTTGAAGGTTGCACCTCTTGGGGGTGGGGTATAAGGGTGATTTTTTGATGGATGGTGGGGTTCACCAGGAAACTTTGAGTGGTAGTTTCCACACCTAGTTTGAGAATGGGTTTGATGTGTTCATTTTATATTCAATCATTCATATTCCTAGGTTGTCCAAAATGAATCTAAGCTATTCTATATGAAATTTTGGGTTTATATGAAGATAAAAAACATGAATGAATCCTAAATACAGAGACTATGTGAAATGGAGAGGAATACACCTGATTCCTGATGTCTGATGAAGATTTTGAAGTTTGTAGGAGTCCAAATCATCCCAGATATGACAAGATCATTTGTAATTGTATAGAACCGTCCCAAATCATAGGTGATCATCTAATATCATACAAGATCATCGGCGACCTGACGAATTCGTCAGAAACCTGCAATCATGGAAACAGACACCAAAAACTAAAAATGCAATTGCAAGAATGATGTAAAATGATAGAAATAATAGTATAGATGCTTAAATAATAAATCCAAATAGCAAATCAAATGGGAAGCACTGTTTTAATAACTTATTTTAAATTTTATCATGCAAATATGCTATTTTATCATTTTATATTTTATCATGCACTGGTATACAGGCATCCGCTCTCCTTGGATGACGAGGGCATGGGGTTTGGTGCATGTTGTTTGTGCAATGTATGGGGAGGTGGTGCCAGGCTACCATCGATGTAGCGAGGAGTCACAGAGGGAGGGATCAATGACGACCTCCTCAAGAGAGATGCTAGAGAGTGCCACAGGCTCTGGAGAGACCGCAAC
Source organism: Wollemia nobilis (assembly GCA_028583015.1). Taxonomy (NCBI): domain Eukaryota; kingdom Viridiplantae; phylum Streptophyta; class Pinopsida; order Araucariales; family Araucariaceae; genus Wollemia; species Wollemia nobilis. Next base: position 11,853,646 of record JAQPPZ010000465.1, read on the forward strand.
AGCAAGAGAGGAGGGATGAGGGACTCCCTTCTCAGTAGATGGAGAGGCCACCATCGCCTAATAAGGGAAAGGGTGTTGAGGTGGGGGAGAGCAGCGAGATGGTGGCTCTCTGAGCAGAGAATGCTCGCCTATGAGATTAGGTGTAGACACTGCAGGATGAGGCTACATGACTCAGGGCTTGGAGCGGAGGGGCGAGCATGCGGGAGCTGGTGCGGGCTATTTCTCAGACCATGTTCTACCAAAGAGTATGCTTCTAGCTAGTTCTAGAGGGCCAGAGGATATAGATACCAGTCGGTATTATGGAGCTAGTCAAGATGGGGTCATCGAGGACATCCTCATGATCGACGTCGAGGACCCGTGACACAGGATGGACTGCGATGGGACCACCTCCTCCACCTCAGGGTGGGAGAGGAGATGAGGCTGAGAGCTCGAGGGCTTCTCGAGACTAGTTGCACATTGACTATAGACTGTATATTTTTTGAGAGGATTGAGTATGCCAGGGTATATATTATGGCATACCAATCCACTTTGATATGATGTACATATATTTCTTGATATATATATATATATATATATATATATATATTCTCTTTGTGATATGACTTGTGCATATGTTTTATTATGCTTTAATATTTTAATTGTTGATTTATTATTCATGTAATTATGTCATTGAAAATATTATAATTTTATGTCGTGCCATAAAATTTAAATGAAATAATCTGATGTAAACAAATTGGTTGTTATGGTGTGATTTGATGAAAAAATAAAGTGACTTCTAACAATTATTTTAAAGGACATTGTCGCTGTTACATGACCATTTCATGGAGTCACCGCTCACTAGGTCATTAAGCTAATCCCAGTAGAGAAATATTGCTAAAAGTAAAAGGGTTCTTAAGAGACTTTCTTAAGACTTTTGTGATGTGATGATGAAAATTGATGATGGTGATGATTTGTTTTCAGATTTCCATGAAAATATTATTCACGAGATATTAAAAATATGATTTTTGCTAGGCATAAAATTCCTAAGTGTGATAGAAATTTGAACAATTGCCTAGGAATTATACCATCGTCGCAAAAAATTGAATGTTGACATAATGAAATGAAATAGAAAATTTTTCGTTCTTTTTAAAGCACAATTGTGTAACATAATGATTTAAGCCATATGCTTTTATGGATTAAATAAATGAGAAATAAAATTATAACGATGGCTTGCACTAGGCATAGAATTTTAGGTATAGACTTATACCATCATCGCGAAATCCAAAGAAGAAATTGATGTAATAGTTTTATTGCATAGTTGATTTTTGATTTTGAGATAAACAGAAAGTAAATGAAGACTTGCACTAGGCGTAAAATTCCAATTTAGGTTTAGGAACTAGACCATCGTTGCGAAAGTTGAAAATATATAGATGTGACTTTATTGCTAGATTTTTGAACATGTTTTGAAAGAAATTTTAGATTTTGAAAAGAAAGGTATTTAATTGTTTTTATGCTAAGCCAATATTATCAAGTAATAAAATCAAATTATTTCAGAATATTTGCATAAATATTTTAAATTATCTCAAAGACAAAATTTAGATTTATAAGGAACCCCGTGTGCATATGTGAGTTCATTGCCGATCTTGATCTATCATAATGATACAAAATCTCTCAAACACAAATGTGTGTGCAATTGTATTGTTCATTTACCAATTTTGAGCAAGATAATTTGATACAAGTAATTTGAATTAACCAAATGAGTGTTTTTTGACCATGATTTATATGCATAGAACCATACCAAACTACTATGTAAATCAGTTCATCAAGATCTAGCTGATCCATAAGTAGACATAGGTCTGTACAAAAGAAGGTCGCTAATGTAACAGACATATCACCACGCTAGGAGTTACCCAAGGCCAAGTGGGTTAGGCACAAACCACCTGTTATGGGGCTTACCTCACAGTTTTCGAATAATTGAGAATTCCAGGGATTCAAGCTCATTCACCCTTCTTTTCTTTTCAAAGGGTCGGGGAAGGGATTTATTGATTTTTGCTTTTTCTTTTCTTTTATATTTTTTTTTTGTATTTTTGCGTGATACTGAGATAATGCTGAAATATTGTTGAGATGGTACAAAATGCTACTGAAATAATGCTTCTTTTTTCTCATGATTTTTCTTGTTTTTCTTTTTCTTTTTCTTGCTATACTAGGGATACTTGCTCGGATTGGTTGTAGAGCAAGGGATTTTTATTCTGGGCAGGGGTGAGCTTGTCCTTTTGTCAATTCTCAAAGATTCTAGACCATGTGCATGATAGGATAGTAGGGGAAACTTTTCACTCAAGAGACCACTTCTACTATGTAGCATCGTTTTGGAATTTGCAATGAAATCATTTTAATGTGAAAAGGTATACTTGGTTCAAGTAAATAACAAGATTAGTTCTCTATTCTCAAAACTTTATTTAATTCAAATGTGGACTTTGATATAAGAGAGATTAATAATCATACCAAAAAATATCAAGATATTTATTCATGTGAGTGTGAAAGTGAGGGATTCTAAATAAATGTTAATTTATCCAAAACAACTGAAAATATAACTGCAATACTTCAAGAATTGACAGGTGCAAAAATAAAAGATGTTTTTGAAGATTTTAATGATTTTGATTTTGATTTATGAATTGAGAGAATATATAATATGATTGTTTTTGAAATTTTTATATGAATTTACTAGGAATGAGACAAGATGTACAATATATACAGTGATGAAATTACCAGAATTATGCATAATAGCGCTTAAGATGCATAATGTTCATAGGTTATTTAAGATCTTTACCATCTAAGGTAGCTAATCTGTATGCTCCCAATCCAAATTTAGCAGTGATGATATATGGCCCAAGCTAGTGAGGTTCAAATTTACCTTTAAGGTCTTTAGTTGCATTAGTATTTTTTTGATTTTCTTTTAAGACGAGGTCACCGATCTCAAAGGATCGGTGATGAAATTTCTTAAGATATGCTCATTTGAGCTTGTTCTGGTAGGCTCGAAGATGCTCCAAAGCATTGATGCACTTCTCATCTAGGAGTTCTAGCTGACTAAATTTGCCAGCATGATATTCATCTCCTACTTCGGTATCTTGAAGTAGCAGAGCCAAAGAAGGAACTTCTAATTCAAAGGGAAAAACAACTTCAGGGCCATAAACCAAAACAAAAGGTGAAGTGCCCGTGGGAGTACGAACGCTAGATCGATAAGCCCACAAAGTAGGGTATAATTGAATGTGCCAATCTCGGCCAGATTTATTGACCAGTATTTTGAGGATTTTAATTAATGTTTTATTATATGCTTCTGCTTGGCCATTACCCTGAGGATAATAGGGAGTGGACCAATGATATTGAATTTTATATTTTTGACATAGTTTCTTTACATATTTATTTTTGAAACAAGTTCTATTATCCGAGATGATATTTAAAAGAATTCCAAACCTACAAATAATTTGATTAAAAATAAATTTGGAAACTTGAGTTCCAGTGCAAGAAGCTAAGGGCATAGCTTCAATCCACTATGTAAAATACTCGGTGGCAATTATGATGAATTTGTGTCCATCAGATGACACGGGATTGATTTTTCCAATAATGTCTAAGCCCCATTTTGAAAATGGCCAAGGAGATGAAATATCCTACAGTTCTTGTGCAGGCACATGGACAAGGTCAGCATGTTTTTGGAACTTGTTGCAATGGCGCACATAATCATGTGCATCATTCTCCATGGTAGGACAAAAATATCCTATCCTAAGGAGCTTCTTACCAATGGCGCTACCACTAAAGTGTCCCCCACAAGATCCATCGTGGGCTTCACTCAAAGCTGATCTAGACTCTTCTAGATTCAAACATCTCAGTAGGATACCTTCAAAAGATCTCCTATATAAGGTATTGCCAATTATGACGAAGCGACTTACTCATCTACGCAATAATCGATGTTGGTTTCTATTAAAACCTTCAGGGAAGGTTCCATTGTGAAGAAAATTGAGGATGTTAGTGTACCAAAGTTTAGGAGTGGTTTCGTTGATTAGAAACATGTCCAAAGGTTCCAAGCATGATTTAATTGAAGCGGGTTCTTGGAGTCGATGAATAATGATGGTAGCATATTTGTCATCTAACTCCAAGGGTAAAAGAGATGTAGCTACGGCCATAGTGTCAGCTGCACGATTGCTAGTTCGAGGAATAGCTTCCAAGGTAACTTGATCAAATAAATATATTAATTGCAATACATATGCTTTATATGGGCATGATTTATCATCTCTGGTCTGATAAACATCATTAATCTGATTTATAACAAGTTGAGAATCATCGAAAACTAATAGATTTTTAATTTTTAGTGCCAGGGCAACTCGTAATCCAAGGATTAGAGCCTCATATTCAACAGTGTTATTAGTACAAGAAAATGTTAATTTAAAGGATAGAGGTATGAGGTGTTTCTGTGGAGATATCAAAATAATACCTGCACCAACCCCACTCATGCATTGGGCTCCATCAAAGTATAAGGACCATTGCTCTGAATGATCTACCTCTAATTTCAAGAATTCATCAAGAAACTCAATGACGAGGGGATGAGTGGATGCTAAGGGTGCAACAACTAATTGATATGCTATGATTTGACCCTTAATAGACTTATGTCCTATAAACATGAGTTCAAACTCACTTAGCATGAGAACCCACTTTGCTGTGCCACCAGATAAATAAGGTCGACTCATGAGATACCGCAAGGGATCGGATTTAGCAATAACATATATTTTTTGACTGAGCATATAATGGCGTAGTTTTTGTGTAGAAAATACGACTGCTAGACATAACTTCTCTAATGCTATGTAGTGGGTTTCATAACTAATTAATGTTCTGCTAATGTAATAATTAGCACGCTCTCTCTTCTCATCATCAAGTTGAGCTAACATAGCTCCTAAAGCAAAATATGATGTAGAAATATACAAGATAAATGGGCGATCAGGTCTAGGTGGTGAAAGTACAGGTGGGTTAAGAAGATATTGTTTGAGGAGTTCAAATGCTTCCTGACATTCATTGTCCCAATGGAAAGAGACATCCTTCTTAAGAAGCTTAAGAAAAAGTCCAATTTTATCCGCCAGCTTATCGATGAAGCTACGGATGGCTTTAAGCTTACCTTGTAGACTCCGTAATTCAAATATATTTGTGGGTGCGGGCATATCAGTGATATCTACAATCTTGAGAGGGTCAATTTTGATGCCACATAAAGAAACTATAACCCCCAATAATTTACCGGACTTAACTCCGAATATACATTTGGTTGGATTCAATCGGATAAGATATTCCCTTAACCGATTAAATACTTTTCTCAAGTCATCTAAATGGTCATCTTCTTTAGTAGAACGAGCTATAATATCGTCTACATAATCATGTAGTATATCATGCATCATATCATGAAAGATATAAGTCATGGATCGTTGATAGGTTGCACCTGCATTCTTTAAACCGAATGGCATCACTTTCCAACAAAAGGTCCCCCAAGAGGTAATAAAGGCTTTTTTAGCCTGATCTTCAGGAGCTATCCTGATCTGATTATAACCAAAAAATCCATCTATTAAGGATATCATTCCACTCCTAGCAATAAAATCAATGATCTGATCCATATTGGGAAGGGGAAAATCATCTTTAGGGCATGCAGCATTAATATCTCTAAAGTCTGTACAAACCCTAACCTTAGTAGCTTCTTTCTTAGTTATTAGAACTACATTTGAGATCCATTCAGCATAATCAATGGCTTGTATAAAAATAACATTCAGGAGTTTTTCTAACTCTCCTTTGACTAGTAAGGCCACTTTAGGATGCATTTTTCTAAGTTTCTATTTAACAGGTTTAGCATTTGGATGGACTACTAGGTGATGCATAACTACATAAGGGTCTAAACCTGGCATATCTTCATATGTCCAAGCAAAGACATCTTCATATTATTTAAGAAATGCAATGTATTTATCCTATTTTTCTTGACTCAATTCTGATCCGATGTTGATTATGTGAGGGTTATCCTCGGTTCTAATGTTAATTTTTATGACATTTTCTACTTCCATGTGTAGATCTCTCTCAAAATTAGGTAGGGCGGATGAAACACCCAATTCTTGTAATTCTTCCAAGGTTAGCCTCGATAATTCGTCTTGAGGAGTCATGGCCTCAAGCTGGGCTATAGTAGGTATAGAGCCATAAAAATAAAATCCATTATGTAATAATTCCTCAACGGAGACATCATGGAAGATATCTCCCTCCAACTCATCGTCGAATTCAGTGATCATCTTAGGATAAGCTATAGATAGCATATTACATGTGAATGGCTTATTCGTTAAACATAAAACATCGCGTTCATCTAAATAATCTTGGTAACATATAAGATGGTCATCATCCTCAAATGGCTGACCCTTACTAGAAAATAGGCCCACACCACATCGAGCGGGCCACGGATCTACCTCAAAAGGTTCTTTCATACCATTCTGGAAAGGTCCCAAACCTTTCCATTTATACCCCAATTTAAGCATTATAGGTTTAGTATACTCATTAGGAAAATAACATCGAGCATATCCATCATAATGAGTTATGATATTTCTGGGTATTCTACTCGAGTCATATCCCTTATAAATAAAGGCATAGCTCCCGACTTGGTAAATACTTCCCATAGGCTGTGGGAGGCCCAAGGTATGAGGAGATGGTGGCAATTTATTTAAAACAAGGGAATCTTGCATAGAAACATTCGTTTCTTCTGATATAAGAATTTTAGATAGATCGGGTAAGAGCTCGTCAATAAGAGCATAAGAGGTAGAAGGAATATTTCCTATGTCTTCTGATGTGAAGAATATGCATTTGGTGGATATAGACGGTGTAGAGGTGTCAATAGATGGGTCTATTATAGGTATAGAAGTTATAGGAGTAGAACAAGAGATATTTGTTGTGGGATTAGGATCTTTCTTAGGTCCTAATGCGGTTTGTTCAGAAGAAGGTTGAGCTACATGTGAAGGTGCATTTGATGGAGAAGAAGTAGATGACATTATGGGTGTGAGTTTCACACGTTTAGATGGATAATGAGAATTAGGATGTGTGGATGACAGTGCAGGGAAAAATTGAACTCTGATAGGTTCTACTAAAGCACACATATCAAAGGGTCTTGGATCACCATGAATGGTAACCAACTGATTCTTAAATTTTAATTTAACACATTGATGTAAAGTTGAGGGAACAACTCACATCGCGTTGATCTAAGGGCGACCCAAGAGTATATTGTATGATGCAGGGCAATGCACAATAAACACAGTCGTATCCAAGGTTCTTGGACCAACCTACAATGGAATGGTAATAACTCCACATGTTTCTTGTGTTTCGTCATTGAAAGCATTTGTAATCATATCAGTTCTTTTCATTTCATCACTTCTAAACCCAAATATTTGGTAGAAGTCAAAAGTGCAAATATTTAAAGATGAACCATTATCAATCAAAACTCGTTTGATAGCTACATCTCCAATTAAGGCGGTAATATATAAGGGGTTATCTTTATGTAAACTATGTTGCGGTATGTCTCTATCCCGAAAGTCAATACAATCAACTTCACAAGTTATTATAGTATTGGCCATGTCTTGAGGGTGAATTTCTTGTGGTACCATCATCTGGCTTAATGTGAGCATTAATTCATCTCTATGTGTGGGAGAAGATCTTAAGAGGTCTAAAAGGGAAATTCTAGCTGTAATATTTTATAATTGTTCATTAATATTATAATGAGGTTTAGGTTGAACATTAGATGCATGATTCCCTTTATTAGGAACCTTCAAAACAAATGGAGTTGATCCACCATTCTGAATTTGATCTTGTTGAGAATTTTGAGCCTGTTGTCTAGTAACAGCTTCGATGGTACCCACAATATTATTCTACGGATGATGAATGGGTCTTGGTCTAGCATTTATAGCTAACTCATTAGAAAGTAATTGGTGGGACGATGGTCTAGTAGTGACTCTTCTTGGAAATGGTTCTTCTATAACCATATGACTTGTGATAGGGTGAATAGTATTTGATTCATCTTCAGAGCTATTCGATTGATTTGATGTGATTTCCATATCACTCTCAGTCTCATTTTTTGTATCACTAAGATCATGTATCTGCATATTATATAGAGGCCTGGTTGTAACCATGGATAAATTTGTGTCAAATGTTTCCAGATCATGAACAGGTAAATGCCCACTAATAGTTCCTACATATCGAGCAGGAGGAGGAACATTATGATGTTCAATTTGATTAGCCACCTCCTTACCATATTTTGTTAAAGGATGTTAAAATATGTCCAATGACTGATTGGCGTTTTGATTCTAGTTTTGTGTGGTGTTCTGTTGAGTGTTATTAAAAATATTTTTCTTAGGTTGAAAGGCTTGTACCTCCATCTCATTGTTATCAATCAAGTCCTGTATTTTATGTTTTAATCTTTTACAAGAGTTGGTAATGTGTCCAGGTCCTCTATGGAAGTCACAATGTAAATCTGCTTTGTATCCGGGTATAGTTGGATCAGGTTCCCAGATATTTGGTAATTGAATTAAGCCTCGTTCTAATAATTGCGGTAGAATAGTTGATAAAGGTTGATTTAACCTAGTAAATTCTCGAGGAGGTCTATCAGGAGGTTTCGGTACAAACTTCTCCGCTGTCTTTGCAGCATTAACATTAGTAATATTTTTGCTATCGGTGACTCCATCACCCACAACTTGTTTATTCTTATATTGATTTCTAGATGTTTTCTCATCTTCTTTCTTTTTAAGCTGACCTCTCCTAATGAGAGCATCTTCCACTCTTCGGGCTAAGTCTATAGCTTGATCGAAGGTGGTCAAGGTAGTAGTTGATAATTTGTAAGATAGTTGCTCTTGCAAATTATTAATAAAGATGTCCAACATCTCCCTATAAGGTAACACAAAGTGCAATTTTACTATCAATTTTCTCCACCTAGCTAGGAAATCAGAAAAGCATTCATCTTTGTCTTGTTTTAAGTTATACAAATCTTTAATGGTCACATGTCTTTCGATATAGGCACTAAATTGATGAACAAAAGACTCGACAGTTTATTTGAAATTCATCAAAGAATTAGTGGGTAATTGATAATACCACTCTAATGCCATTCCTCCCAAACTTTTTGAGAACATTTTTAGTAATAACAAGTCATCATGTGATATATCATGACATGCTATCCTAAACATACGAAGATGCTCTATGGGATCTTCTATTCCTTTATATATGAGCAGGACAGGCATAGGAAAATGTTTAGGATACGACTGTGCTACAACTATAGGATCTAAAGGTTGACTACACATCTCTCAATAATTGTATGAGGGTCAGTAGGGATCTATCTGGTCCATGTGGGAAACTAACTATTTCACCATGGTTTCAATATTACTAGTTTGTCCACCATATTGGTTCGGTGGGACATAGGTATGGGATTTATGAGTGTATGATGGTGTGGCATAAGGATTAGATTCTATATTGCTATTATGCAAAGTGTTGGTAGGAAGAGTATTATGAAGGGGATTTGTAATAGTATTATGTTTATCCCAGATTGTTGGTAATTGGTGTTTGGTTTTGTTTTGGGTTTTTGTTGATTTGAGGTATGTTGCTCAATATCTTGGCAAAATAAAGAAGTAAATGATGGTTTATTTTGTGTGGGAATGACCCTAGGCTTGTTAATAGGCACTTTAGGTGGTTTGGTAACCTGATGTTGTTGCATGTTCCGGATCACAGCTACTATATCCAAATTGGATGGTCTAGCTTGATCACTCTCTTGTTCAATAAAGGACAAGGGATTAGTGCATGTGTGAAATACGTCTTCTAGAGTTTCTTGAGTGTCACTAATTTGATCCTTGTCCATATGGATTGCTCTATTAAAAACATTGATATTTGTGTTAATGAACTTCCAAAATTGTTCCATGTTTTCAAAAGTGATTGTTCCTCTCGGAGACATTTTAGGGGATGAGGAGCCTTCCTCTCTATTAGTTTCTTCTTGTTCATTTGCTACAAAAAGCTCTTCTTCTTGCTGGTCTAGGATTTCTTCTTCCTGAACTTGGTCCTTAGGAGGGACATTTTGGTCAATTAATGGTCTTCCTAACCAATCTTCATCTTCTTCGGTTTGTTTTCCATTCCTAAGTCTAGGCATTGTGCTACACTTAGGTTTTAGAAAATATATATACTTTATATATATATATATATATATATATATATATATATATATATATATATATATATATATATGCGGTAGGGTTGAGAGGTATATATTTTAACTATATACCTACTATAATACTTAAAAAGGAAATGTTTTGTTTTTTTTTTTTTTTGTATTATTATTTCACAAGTATAAAAATAACAAACAACATGCTAGTTGCAATAAATAACAATAGTAAAAAGAATGACTTAGTTTTATATAAATATTTTATGGATATCATTGATAGGATCAAGTTCATCAGGAGTCATGAAATGCTCCTCTTCAAATTGGAAGTGGCTTCTCAAGAACTTGACAAAGTGTGCTATGGTAATATGATCTACTTCATATTCTGACTTATAAAAATAAAGTTCATGGTAATACTCTCGATACAACACAGCTCTAGGAACTCTATTCCATATCTTTATATCTATAAGAATGACTTCTTGATCCTCTATACGAGATAGAAATTTATGTACTACAACTGCATTCTCAAGGTATTCTTCAAAGGTGTACAATTTTGAAGACACAAGTGCTCTTTTATCTGCTAACCACCTATGGCAAGCTCTCTAAAGTTCATGGTACAAAGTCACCTGATCGAGATCCAAGATTCTATCTAGGAAAAACCTCTTAATTTGCCTAAGTTCTACAGATCTAGATTCAATAATACCCAATCTCCTATCAAGTTCATCCCACAAAGGTTGGACTCTATTTGTTTGAGGTACTCTAAGCACATAAGTAATCTCTATGGTCGTTAATTGATTTTCAATATTTATGGTGACAACTCGTCTTCTATTATAATCTACCATCTAAATATGATATGTAAATTTAACAGTTTTCTAATGATTATAGATGTTCTTAATAATGTGTTTTTTTTTGGATTGTTTTCAAAAGGTGTTTTAGTTTCACGTCGGGTTCACCAAAAATGTATCGCCCAAATTTTTTGCACCCTTATCTTCAGGCTAAAGGATCCGTGCCCTGGAAGGGGGATGCGAGAAGGATAGGACAATACCTCAGACAGAGAGGCCCTTTGAAGGTCGCGCCTCTCGAGGTCGGGGTATAAGGGTGAATTTTCAACGGATGGTGGGGTTCACCAGGAAACTTTGAGTGGCAGTTTCTACGCCTAGTTTGAGAATGGGTTTGATGTGTTCATTTTATATTCAATCATTCATATTCCTAGGTTGGCCAAAATGAATCTAAGCTATTCTATATGAAATTTTAGGTTTATATGAAGACAACAAACATGAATGAATCCTAAATATAGAGACTATGTGAAATGGAGAGGAATACACCTGATTCCTAATGTCTGATGAAGATTCTGAAGCTTGTAGGAGTCCAGATCATCTCGAATATGAAAGGATCATCTGTAATTGTACAGAATCATCCCAAATCACAAGTGATCATCTGATATCAGACAAGATCATTGATGACCTGAAGAATTCATCAGACGAATTCGTTAGAAACCTGTAATCATGGAAACAGACACCAAAAACCAAAAATGCAATTGCAAGAATGATGCAAAATGATAGAAATAATAGTATAGATGCTTAAATAATAAATCTAGATAGCAAATAAAATGGGAAGCATTGTTTTAACAACTTATTTTAAATTTTATCATGTAAATATGCTAAATTAGGTGAACTCCAGGATGCAGAACAAAAATAAATCGATCTAATGCATAATTAAATAAGAAAGAAAGGTAGAAAATGCAAAATCAGGGCTTTGGTTACCCCCAATCTGAACTGCAGTCAAAATTGTCTATGATCGTACGAGATCATCGTCGATCTCGACAGGGTCATCCAAAATCATGTTGGATCACCTGCGATAATCCAAGATTTCTTCGGTTGAAACATAGTAAAAACTTGCAATAAAATCTAAAAATACAAATGTAAATGATGGGGGCGAGGATGTTCTAATACAACAAAAAACTAGAGTTGTAGGGAAATGATTAGCCAGGGGGATAAACTGGGAAAATCCCAAGTTTATATAGGATTAGGGGGAGGTTAGGAGGTTGGGGATCATCTCAATCTGGGAGATCTCCAACGTAGGAATCTCCAACCGCGCAGACACGCTTTTGCCCGAGTTGGTGAGGTTGTTGAAACAGAGGCTAATTATGAAAATTTTGTTTTGGGAAAAAATTGTCTGGACGTTCTATTCCAGACGAATTCGTTTGATTTGGGACGATATCGTCAGATCGGCGATGATATCATCCAACGTTCAAAAAAAATCTAAAAATGGCACAAAAAATGAGGTGAGCAGTTAACGGGCGGTTTCGAGGTTAAAATTCAAATTTTTATCTTTTTACTGATGGTTTAACTATGCCAATTTTAGGGTGCTACACATACCTTGTCAAAAAGTCTTGCATAGTTAGTATACAACCTTTGATCACATCAGCTAGAGTGTTTGAGTATCCTAAAAACCTCACCTACATTCTTTAAACATGTCATATCATTTACTTTATTTCTTACATCGCAATAATGGTTTTATATTTCTATTACAAAAAAAAAGCAAAAACAAAGAGCGTTAATGTATTTTGTACTGTCTATAGTGTTCACATAGTATGTCAAATTATTAGCCACAATTCATGTTTTTCAATCACCCCATATTTCATCTCACTGTGCATCCATGCATATAGATAACATCAAATCAAATCAAATACACATGCATACATGATATATGTTTATCACCATTCCATCATATCACAAAAGCATCCAACACATCTACAGAAGCAAATGCATACATTGCATCCATATCATAAAGAAATAAGGGAGACACATGATGACCATAACAAAATCTCATATATATATATATATATATATATATATATATATATATGGGACAAAAAAATACATCATAGTTTCCAAAAATGCTCGTAGGCTATAATAAAGTAGGTCCTTAGACCTCACAATGCTAAACATCCAAAAATCCAAAAAGAGTCGAAAGAGCCTCAAAAAGGCCCAAAGGTATCCATAAAACCTTTGGTCAACCCAAAAAGCCCCTAAGGTATCCATAAACTCTTTGGTCAACCAAAATGCCCCAAAAGTATCCATAAATCCTTTGGTCACCCAAAAAGCCCCAAAGGTATCCATAAACCCTTTGGTCAACCTAAAAAGCCCCTAAGGTATCCATAAATCCTTTGGTCAACCAAAATGCCCCAAAGGTATCCATAAACCCTTTTTTCACCCAAAAATCCCCAAAGGTATCCATAAACCCTTTGGTCAACCCAAAAAAAGCCCCTAAGGTATCCGTAAACCCTTTGGTCAACTCAAAAATCTCCAAAGGTCTCCATAAACCCTTTGCTCAACCCAAACAAGCCCCAAAGGTATCCCTAAACCCTTTGGTCACTCAAAATACCCCAATGGCATCCAATAAGCCCATTAGTCAAGTATAAATACATATATATTAATCAAAAACAAAAAAACAAAACAACACAAAATCCAAAGAAAAGGGTTCAACACCCACCAAAACAAGTCAAATATGATGGAATTTATTCAGGGTCTAGATGGAATGCAAACTTCTCATGGATGCATGGACAAGTTACTAATTCACTCCCCAAGAAGGCCATTATGGCTAGACCGCCCCATGGAAAGGAGGTTTTCAACTCTTTGCTTCCATGAAATCTCCATAGCATCATCCAAATCCTTTCAAACTATGCCATTTTTCATTAAGAACAATTGAAGGCAACCTTAACAAATGTCATCTGGATCAAGTGACTCGTCGCTTTTCACACTGGTCATTCCCTCATCGACTCATAACTTGAGGGGGTAGTCATGCTTAACAAATTCATAATCAAAAATCAATAATTAAACACTCAATCATGCAAGTTGCATTCATCCAATGAATCTTTGACAAAGGCAATCATGCCCCTACTTGGGGTAGAAAACAAGCAAATATCTCAATTAAGCACATAACAGTGCAGATGAACCTACCTGTTGGTAACCTCAAAAGTTACAAAAATACTTGGTTTTATCTAACACCTAGGGTTATAAGTCCCCTGAGCATACCTGGAAGCCGAAGAGAAACTAAGACCAATATCTTTACTGAGTCAGAAGCGAGGATTCAAGAACGCATGCTCTTTCCACGATTGGGGCATCTAAATTTGGTTAGGTTATCGAGTAACCTTAATCATTGAACATTTTAGTCATCTATTTTTGCTCAATGTTGTGTTGCATACAATGCATCTCAAAAAGGGGCATCTATAGACACTAAAATATGGTCAATCCAATTAGGCATCCACAAACAATGACTAAATTGACACCATATGGCCCCTTGGGCAGCCCTTAGAAGGCACACAGTGGTTCTAGCCACTTTGGGTGAGGTTTTGAAGGCTTCTGGCCCAATTTTGGGATGTTTTAGCCCAAAATTAACCATCGTCCCACCCTAGGACAGTGGTAGATTCCCACTGCCCCACCTTGGGATGGTGGTGAGCCATCGTTCTAGGGTGGGACGGTGAGCAAGTTTGACCAAGAAAAAGTTAAATCTGGGACAAATGGCACCCAAAAACTACCATTTACCCCACCAATTGAAGCATGTGGATCAGAGGGCACTGCATCCTTATGACATGCTTCATAATGGAGGCCAAACATGGATATTCTCTTCCACATCCAATGCATGCCTCCCTTTTGACAAATGGCACCTCCTGCCATGCATGCCCTTACATGCCTTTTTGCAGATAAGCCCCTTTGGTCTATAAAATGAATAAAAGGTCCACATAAAAAACAAAGGAAGAGGAGTTCTAGGATATGTAACAGAGTGCTATTGAGATTTCCCCTCACTTTATTATGCTCTCTTTCTCTCAGAATCTCTCCTTAGTGAAGGAGATTACCGAGTGACTTCAAGAGGGTCTTTTGGGCATAAATTTACCATTCGGGTGAATTTATTCACCAAATTTGATGACAATACCCCTTAGAGTGTTTAGTACCATTCCCCAATGGGATTGGTAGCAAAATGTGTGCATAATTGGTGGGTATCCCACCCCGGGGTGCCCTCCAATTAGTTGTAGTCACCACCGTCCCCCCTGGGATGAGGAGAAATCTATGCATAATTTCTTTACTATTTTTTAGGCTTATTCTAGACTATCATAGAATTCTATAATTAAAATTTCATACAATTTGGAGTTATATTGGCCGAGATATCGCATTTTGAAGTTTTTGTAGGTTCGTAGGGACCATCCAGGCACCCCAGGTGCATGCAGATGGATCTGCTGCTCATTTTTAAAATATAACCACATGGGTAGTCTTAAAATTTTTATTTATGTATTTTTCCAAGTTTCATGTGTTTTGGACATGTTTAGGGGCGGGAATTGCTTGTCTTGGTCTTCGCAGGTTGCAGATGGGTGATGCAAAATCGAGGGGCCTACGGATGCAATTTCAGATATATTTTTGGTTATATCCCTTCAAAAACTCCTATTTAACATCTCCATAAAATTTCAAGTCATTTTGAGTTGATTTGATATGTTTTTAATACATATGGCCTTTACTAGTCTTTTGGTGTCTGTGGGGATTGCATGTTTTCCATCCCACACACTTGCTATTTGATCCTTTTGGCTTCCTTGTGCATAGTTGTAGGTTCCTATAAGGCATTAGGAAGGAAAATAAGACATCAAAGATCAAATATACAAGCAACGACGACATTGGCCTGCCCACCTCGATTGTGGGTATGAGGAAGGATACTGGATGTGCACCCGAATTTCTTGAAGGATTTTATCCTTGGGCACCCAAAATTTGTAACAATTGTATCACCTTTGAGCCCTCAAGGGGACTGTTGTGTAACCTTGGATCTGATCCACCAAATTAATAATAAGGATACTTGTTTCATTTCATTCCTTATTGTTTGGTATTGCCTCATTTTCACATGCATGCTTTCGTTTGATGCTCATAAGTGATAGGAGATAGAGACATATATTGTTGCTCATAATTAGGTGCACTATTTTTCTCTACTTCAGGTGTAATCAGGATTTGAACCTTGATATGAACTATGTCATCCAAATTTCATAACCAATATGAAAACCCACAATGGCTTCCTTCTATATTCATTTTAGAGCTTTGTTTGGTCTTCTTTCAAATTTTAGTTTTATTAATACCAATATGAAAACCCACAGTGGCTTCCTTCTATTTATTTTAGAGCTTCGTTTGGTGTTATTTCTTGCACATTTGATATTGAATGGAAACCCACATAAACAAGGATTTCCTAAGAAAAAATAAACTTCAAAAGTTTTGAGTTCCTGGAAACTTTTTTACTACAAAAAGAAAAAAATAAACATTGGTAAGGTTTTGAGTTCCAACAAAGCACCTACGATGAGTTATACATCTCTCTATGTACATTGCATGAGTGGAGAATACACTTGTTAAGAAATGGTCCAATTATATTTTATACATAATATTGACACCGTTGAAAATATCTATTTAGAAAGGCATCTATCATGATTTGACAATGCTGAAATGAAATTTATAATATGACAAGGTGATAAACATACTGCTCATAAATTTTCATGAGCTAAAATCGCATTATATGATCTTGGCACATGTGCTACCATAGGGTTTTTAACTATTGGCTCTTCTCCCCTACTTCTTTAGATGATCTCTCCTATCATTCCAGTTCTGAAATAAAATTTCTAAGCTTTTTTTTATTGTGTTGATCTTTTTATTCAAGGTTTCATATAATAGTTTGTAGCTGCAAATATCTATTTATTTGTTAGTTATATCATCATATAACTTGCAATTGGAAACAAAATTTATTTCATTCTATACTTAATACTTTAGCAAATTCTATTTCCCAAGGTTTTTGTGGGTGGATCTGTCTAGGGGTTTCACCATGTAGTTCATGCAAGTTACTTTTTGGTTTTGCAAATATGATTTTATTCTTGAGGGGTTTTGCCTTATGAAGGTAGGAAAAATGCTCTAGTTTAGGTTTTTTGATATTCTTATAATACCAAATATTTGGTTATTATTATTATTTTCCTTTTAATGACTACTATTAATTTTACTTTTGCTTTAATGATTCTTATAACACCAAATATTCTACTTGCATCTTTATTGTTGTTTTAAAGGCTATATTGGTTACTTTTGATGGTTCGATTTCATGTATACAAAATAATTTTTGTGTTAGATCTCTAGAGATGATACAATACTTGTTTTATCCCCTACTTTTTTAGATGATTTCTCCTATCATTTCAGTTATGAAAAAAAATTTCCAAGCTTTGTTTGATTGTGTTGATTTTTTATTCAGGGTTTCATATAATAGTCTATAATTGCAAATATCTATTTATTTGTTAGTTATATCATCATATAACTTACAAGTGGAAATGAAGTTTGTTTTATTCTCTAATTTTTACTTTTGCAACTTCTACTTCCCAAGGTTTTTGTAGGTGGATCTGTTTAGGGGTTTCACCATGTAGTTTATGAGAGTTAGTTCTTGGATTTGAAAAAATGATTTTATTCTTGAGGGGTTTTTCCTTATTAAGGCAGGTTAAATGCTCTAGTCTGAGGTCCCTTGGAGGGACACATCTACCATACCCCACAAGATTCAAACAAGTGATCAAGATTGAATTTAACTAGGCCTAACCATTATGGTATTGTGGGTTGGTAAACTGATCAGAACCCATTCTTGATAAGCACTCCAAGTATTGAAATTACTTCTATAGAATTTGAAACTTCATGAGTGTACTATGTAGTAATAAGATGCATAAAAAACTCCACTTACCTTGTGCAAGTTATGCTTGGGCAACAAGATTATTAACTTTACTTTCAATAGTTGGATCATTCTCAAGATTGAGAGCACCAACTCTAGCCAGTTCAATTGGGTCAATATTTTTTGTGCATCAAGTATCATGGACAAAGCTTGACTAGGAGCAGCTAGGTATTTCAACTATGTTATCACCATTAATGAAGAAAATTTGTGCTTTTGATAAGTTCTACCCATATAGCTATACTTTATTATTTTTTGGTGGGGTTTGTTTGTAGAAATAGCAAGGACTATTATCATGGGGTTAACCAATTCTTGGATTTTTCAAGAAAGAATTCAATGGACCCTAAAAGAACTAGATGTACATATCAAAAGTGCTCAAATATGGAAACTCTTGGTTTTTTGGAGTATCATGACCACCTGATTTGGCACGGGATTGACAAGACATATACTGAGTTTATTTTTCATAGATAAAATCTTCTAGTTTTATAAATATACATCAAGCATGTGCTCTTCCACTGATGAAGGTCCAATTATTGAAAATGTACAATATAACATCATTGGAATGGTCAATTATGCATACATATGGTTCAACGTCATTTGCCAAAAAAGTGGACCAGAACTGCAAGATGATGTTGAGTTCCAATCATCTTATGGAGTAGTTCCTGTTGATGAATATTGTAGCTTGCTTGAAGATGCCAAATTACCATTATACCTAGGCTATACAAAGTACCTGAAGATATCAATGATCACTAAATTGTATAATTTGAAAGCAAAAACATGGTTGATCGAACAAAAGCTTTGGCGACTTACTGGAGTTGTTGAAAGATATGCTTCCAATTAATAATACAATTGTAGAGTCCATATATGTGGTGAAGAAAATGATGAGGCCATTAGAATTATATTATGTAATGATACATGCATACATCAATGACTATATTTTATATTGGAAAGATCATGAAAATAAGTAAGCTTGCCCGACATGTGGTGCATATTGATGGAAAGTTGACCCTCATTCACAAAAGGTATGCATTAATATTCCTACGAAGGTGTTGAGGTATTTTCCCATTATATCGAGGTTGAAGAGAATGTATAGGTAAGCTATTTTATTATATCATTAGCTTTGTTGTGTTTATTTCTCTCAATATTGTTAGATGCAGATGAAGTGAGTTGCTTTCTTCTTATAACTCTACAAAGGTTACAAAGAATATAAGGTGGTATTCCTAGCACAGGAGTGCAGATGACAATATGTGATATCTATTTGAGTCCCCAACATGGAAAACTATAGATGTTAAGTGGAAATATTTCAACGATCATCCACATAGTGTATGACTTGCAATGGCAATAGATGGGTTCAAATATTTTACTGAATTTAGTACTTCTTACAGTTGTTGATCCATTGTGTTGGTCACTTACAATCTCCCACCATGGATGTGGATGAAGAGAAGACATTCAATACTCACCTTGTTAATACCCAATCCCAAGCAACCAAGCAATGATATTGATGTTTATCTACAATCGTTGGTTGATGACTTGCATAAAATATGGACTAAAGGAGTAGACACGTATGATGCATTTTCCAATACTACATTCAATATTAGAGCAATAATTATGTGGACCATCCATGCCTTTCCTGATTATGGAAACCTATCAAGATGTATGACAAATGGAAAGGTAGCATGTCCAATATGCAAGAACACCTATGCAGAATATCTTAAATGCAGTAAAAAGATCACTTACATGGACCACAGGAGATTCCTTCCTCCAGATAATCTATTTTGTTTTCAAAGGGTATATTTCAATGGCAAACAAGAGCTCGATAAACCACCCAAACATTTAAATGGTTTGGAAATACTAAAAATGGTTCAAGGAATTCCACCAAAGTGGGGAAGAACAACTCAAATAAAATGGAATGCAACACAGATGCGAATAGCGTGTTTGTTCCTATAGTAGGATGGAAAAAGAAATCTATTCTTTAATCTATCATATTGGGAGGTACAACATGAAACTTTCTTTTTGTATCTGTTATGTATCTCAATGTCAAGTAATTTCTATTTGATGTTTCTATCTATGAACATCTTCTAGTTCATCACAACTTGGATGTGATTCATATGGAGAAAAATATTTGCAAAAGTCTATACATAACATTGCTAGGTATCGATGGAAAGTCAAAGGACGGAAAAAACTCCCATGAGGATTTAAAAAATATGGGTATTAGGAACACATTGTGGCTAGTAATGGATGTAAACAAGACATATCTAACACCATTACCCTACAATCTATCGAAGGTTGAGAAAGAAAGGTTATGTCATACACTATACAATATGAAAGTATTGGATGGACATAGTTCGAATATTATAAAATACGTCTCTGTGAAAGAACTTAATATCTAGGGCCTAAAATCACATGACTGCCATATTCTCATGCAATAATTTATTTTGGTAGCACTACGATATTTTATTGATAAGCCAATGCAAAAAACTATTTATTGGTTGTGCATGTTCTGCAGGTATATATGCGCTAAAGTGGTGGATCCCGTAAAAATAGAGAAATTATCAATAGAGGTCATGGAGACATTAAGTTTGCTTGAAAAGTACTCCCCCATTTATTTTTGATATCATGGTGCACCTAACTGTTCAGTTGGTGCGAGAGGTACATCTATGTGGACCTGTACAATATCAATGGATGTACCCTTTCAAGAGGTTTGTATGCATTCATCAGTTTCATAAACCACCATTTTTTTAACTTTTGTAGTGTCTCATCTAATCAAAATTATTTTTTTCCTTTCTTAGAATTATGAAGATTTTTAAGGGCTATGTAAAGAACCAAGCTAGACCCGAAGGTTGTATTGTCGAACATTATCTTGTTGAGGAATCTATTTCATTTTGTATGGACTACATGAGAGGTACAAAAGTAATTGGTGATCACCTTGGTCACAATGAGGTATGGAGTGACGAGGACAAAGAAACTATAATTGTTGGGGGTAAAACATTGGTTAATTTTGTCCTATATATGTCACAACCCTTGCATTTAAATTGTCAAACCAGGGAGCTCATAGACTTTTGAAGTGCCATGGTTGAGACTGCTCACACTACCGCTTTTGAGATGAATCCATTCAACTATCATTGGGGGGTGTTTATAAAATAGCAATTGATTCATCCACACCAATAAACTTATGCATAAATAAAATACGTAAAATTAAACACTCCACACTGAAAGCATTAAACACACTACGATAAAGCAAATAAATTAATCTAAGAAATGAACATAATATCATGCATATTAAATCTACAAAAATAACTAAGAAGCAGGGGAGGAATACTGTCTTGGAGTGGGCCCGAGCTCCAACAGATCCCACCCAATGAATCACGAATATAATATGCTAATGAAAGAACTTCTCAAGCTTTTATTGATAGTGTAATGAAATATTACATGTGACAATGTTCTCTAAAATATTTGCCTCCCCTGCTTCAGAGAAGTCCGTGTGTTTATATAACACACATAGGACTTCCTGTTGTAGTTCTATTACAACAAGCATCCTGGTTATAGTCTAAACTGGGATAGTTTAGTTACTATAACAGGTGCACGATAAACAACTTTTCATCATTTCTTGGAAATCAGATGATTTTTGCTTTGTTGGGATTCTACTTCATTGAGTGGTTACGTGTTCATCCACTCCAATTGGGACAACTCGTTCATTCAGTGGTTTCCCATAGATGATGTGGAACTATGGTCAACGGGGTCCTTCTACAGTCGTCCGATCAACACGCATAATTCTGGTACCTACTTGAGTAAGGCGTATGCTTCACACCTGCTTGAGTAAGGCGCCTACCTCAGTAAGGTGCCTACTTCAATAAGGCGCCTACTTTAGTAAGGTGCCTACCTCAGTAAGGTGCCTACTTTAGTAAGGCACCTACTTGAGTAAGGCGCCTACCTAGTATGCCTTAGTCTGATGAAGCGAAACGTGCCAGGTCCATGTAGGACCTCGATTGAGCAAAAGATAACAAAATCAGGTGAATAACTACACAAAACACACTTCACACACTGGTTAGATAATACACATGATTTCATTAAATAAATACATAATGATTCATAAAATATACAACTCATAATATATATTTTCGTGCAAAAACCATTGGTACTTATACAAAAATATGAGCATATATGATGCTCATCATCCCCCCATGCCTAATATGTGCCACGCCCTCGTGGCACCTAAAACCGGTAATCACCTCCTTCGCATAGGCCACTTCTCCCTATTTCCTTTTCTTACTAGTGGCCTTGGCTTTCCCTTCATCCTGAGGCTTTCATTTTTGTTGAGGGGCCCTGGTTTGTTGTGGGGCATTTTTGGGCTGTGCTATCGTTCAGCTATGCTGGATTCCAACTATGTTGGGTTGGCCTTCATTCTATAACAGCTTCCTATTGCACTAGCTATGCCTCCTTGTCATGCTTGGCCTAGCACCTATGCTACGCACTGCAGCCATAGTCGTCTCTCCTCTCTGGAATGTCGCCTCTACTTCCTACCACAAGTCAGCATGTTGAGGGTGTAATTTTTTGAGTGGAATATTAGAGTTGTCCCTCTTTTGAGTTACCATGTTGTCCTTGTATAGCTAAATTTCTTCTAAGGTGAGGCCAACATTTTCTTCTGCAATCACTGTTGTCTCTGCCTCTGGTTCAAATACCCCCATATTTCCAACCATTTCCTCATCTTGGAGGGCCGGCCCTATGAAAAACCATAGATCTCCCAGAATTTGTCATCCGTAGCAGGATCCACATAGATGCTAGGCCCTCTTTCAGTCTTCTTGGCAACTTTTCCAGCTACCTTTGTTGCTTCAAACTCTTCACAGAGCTTTTCAAAATTTTCTTTTCGTTTAGTGAAGGCCTACATACCTTCTTCCCATTCTTCGTTTGAGTGGGGGTTCAGTTCGACGAATGTAACTCAGGCCTTCCTTTTGGCCTTTTCAGCAATGTTTGAGGCACCTTCCCCTTTCTCCTATTTGGTATTGTAGTGGCTTGCATGGGGATATCTTACTTTCCCTTGGGATATGCTTCCCTATTAGAGGATCCAAGAATCTGCCCTTCTGGTCTTAGGTCCCCCATGGCTATCTCCCCTATTTCTTGGTCGCATGATTCCTGGTCCTCTGGTTCTTCAGGTAGTGGCCCCTCAATTTTGGGTACCTGGTGCTCTTGAGAGTCCCTCTTGGCCTCAATTTTAGGGTCTTGATCTAGGATCTGCCCTGAAGGCTCCTCATCATCATTGATGTCTATTACAGAGGTTTCTATTTGAAAAATAAAATTCCCCTGTTCTTTTACAGTTGCTCTATCAGAGGCGCACAAACCCTCTCCTGCCTCTACTTCTTAATTTTGAGCATCTGACCTGACTACCCCAAATGATACTACCCTCTTTGGAGAGGTCAAATATTTCGTGGGCACCTCAATTGTCCAATTTGTTTGGATAGAGGCATCCTATCTCACAATCACCCTGGCTTGCAACTACTAGTTATCTACCCTGAGCTACTAGATCAGTTGCTATAATTGGGTTATGGTGGCCTCTTGTCTTTGAATATTTCTCATAGTCATCTCCTTGTATTCCTCAAACAACACCTATGTCATGAAGTTTTTGCTCTACCCAGTGTAGTCCTCTCCTATCAGTACCTCAGGCTTCTATTGCAAGCCTTGTGAATACTGTGAGTCTTATGGACTACGAGCGGCCAAATTTTGTAAATTTTGGGCCATGAATCTAACCTCCACATCCTCATCTTCTTCCTTGCTTGACAAAATTAGTCACCATAGGTGTCTGTGACTGCGTATGCACTCCGTCCATCAAGCTATGGGTTCAAGGCTAGAGGATTTTGGCCTATCCTCCATATAATTGGGCAGAGAAATATGACTTTCTTCTGTAGCATATAGTGAATTTTAGGGTTGTTCCTCTTTGGACATTCCCCCCAATTCAGCTTTGTATCCTACCTCTACCACTGCCTACTCTTGTGCATCAAAATGTTTGACCCCTTCTTCTTCAACCACTTCTCGTAATTTAGCCTCTTGCCCTGCTTTGGCCATAACCTGCTCATGCATATCAGAGTGTTCAGTCTGTGTTGTTGATGAGCAGAGACCGCCCCTCTTTGCTACCACAATGCCTCATCCTGTAGGGTATTTTCCAGATAGAACAGGATGTTAATTTCTCATCCATGCACCGAGTGGTTTAGGAACTACATGTGGTTCGCATTTAGGTGCAAGTATTTCCCAGTGCATGTGAATTATCTTGCAACCTATTCAAAGAGCTTTCTTAGGTGCATCAGGAGTCCTTATTTTGGGAGCCCCCATGGTCAAGTCATATATTTCTCTACCCGAGCAATAATTATGCGCATTGGACTACCATGCCATCCTTATATGTGCACTCTCCAGTGAGGGGGAGATTGGTGACATGAGTGATGTGCTCTGGGGTGACTAGAATTTCTAGTCAGTGCAACCAAGAGATACCTCTCCTCTCATAGTGGTAACAAACTCTTTTGTTGCCTCTATATCCTGGTCTTGGATGACTAGGTGATAATAATTCATCCACCCGACCACCTCAAACCGGTTACGAACTTCTCCTCTAATCCCCTTAGTGCCACTGGGCTCATGCTTTTTGAGCACATGATTCTTCGATCGTCCTCCCATGGCGAACTCTCTACTGATTTTGACTGGTTTGATGCCCTATTCATAGTAAGGCACCTTCTTATAGATTTAGGAACCTAACTCCAAAAATTTCTTTCATGTTGGGGTTGGTAGGGTACGCCACCCAAATTGATTTTTGGCATGACATATTAGGCATGAGGGGTGAATTCAATTCTTGCATTGACATTATTTTTAGAGAAGCATATCATATTGAAAATTACATATATATTTAAAAAGAAACAAGGCCCAAACCGGTGGGCCTTTCGGGGCGGGGGGGGGGGCGCACGAGGAAAGCGGGGGGGGGGGGAAGAAAAAATACCCCCGCCCGGGGGCCCCCACCACCCCCGCGGTAACACTAGGGGGGGCCGGCCGGGGCGCCACAAAAAAAAGAGGGGGGGGTTGAGGTTGGGGGTATCTCCTCCGACGGTTGGCCTTGGGACGTGCAGGGATCCTATTCAATAATTTCAAAATATTTTTGGGTGCTTTCGAATTTCCATCATGTGAGAGTATGATGTTGGTTTTTATTGCTCCATGTACTTCCAAGTTGTGCATGTGCTTTTGATTCAATCGAGGCACCTATTTTATTAAGGTGCCTGCTTGGTGCCTGATTGAATAAGGCACCAAAGTAAGGCGTCAAAGTAAGGCATCAGAGTAAGGCACCAGAGTAAGGTGCCAAAGTAAGGCACTGGAGTAAGGTGCAAGAGTAAGGCATTGAAGTAAGGTGCCACATTAATCATACATGTTTTTTGTTGTTGATGGATAACATCAAGGCACCTCATTTTTTTGATAATGAAAGACACCTTCGGAGTAAGGTACCTCCTTTACGGAGTAAGGCACCTCCCTTAGAGTAATCCTCCTCTATCAGTAAGTCCCCTCCCTTCAGTAAGGCACCAGAGTAAGGCACCTCCCTTGACTAACAAGATATATATTTTTTTATTTTTTATTTTTTTTAAATCTTCAACCATGGTCAAGCACCTCCATTTACATGTCTTCTTTGGAGTAAGATGCTTTCCTTCTAGAGTAAGGTGCCAGAGTAATATGCATCCCTTCCAGAGTAAGGTGCCAGAGTAAGGCACCTCCCTTCTATGGTAAAACATTCTCCCACCATTGAAAAGTCAGTAGCAGCTGACGTGTCCATTGATGTGAGGTTGATCAAGCCTTCTAAAATTTTCCTTGTACTACGTCGGCATCTGCTTCATCTAAGCACAGGATGTGTAATATTTCCTTTACAGGGAATTGGTGCCCATGCCCATGCTTGGATCAAAGCTATCTTCCCAAACGTGCAGGTTTATGGATGTTGAGATGTTCTAGGCCTTGTTACCCAATATACGTATTGTTTGAACAATTAGGCCATTCTCCTGCAAAAAGAAAATGAAAAAAAAATGTAGTTAAATGCAATCCATGCCTGTTAGGCCTTGGGTCTCAGGATACCTATAAATTTCATGTAGGTATTGTACCTGCAAAACACACTGTAAGCTAGAAAAAATAGGAAACTACACTAACTTTTTTTTGGTGGACACCTCTGTGTCCACCATGTTGTTGAGAACTCTGGCAAAATTTACTTGGATGGGGTCTCCCCCATGCCTATTCTGGACTCCACCAGCAAAATTTTGGACGTGTGGTATGGGTGCAACCAATGGCCATTAACTATTAGAATGGTGTTGCTTCCGTCAATTGTCTTGACGTGCACAACACCATTTATGATGATCTCCACCACTTCGTACGGTCCCATCCACCTTTGCATCAGTTTTCCCTTTCGCTCCTAGAACCTAGAATCATACAACAGTACCCAATCTCCTTCTTTGAATTATTTCATCTTAATGTGGTGGTCATGCCATTGCTTCCTTTACCTCTGCATGATTTATGTTCTCTGTAGGGCGTCCATTCGAAATTCTTCCAGCTGATTCAGCTATCAAATTCATTCCCTCTGTGCTTCATCTAGGCTCAGGTCTAGTTCTACTACCGTTATGAGCATCTTAACCTCAAACTCGATGGGCATCATTGCATCCTTCCTGTATACCAATCGAAAGGGTGTAAAGCCTATGGTTGATTTCCACATTGTGTTGTACACCCATACTACCTCCGACAATCTTGTAGCCCAATCCTTCCTATGTTGCTACACATTTTTCGTCAGGATATTCTCAATTTCCCTATTGGTCACTTCTACCTGTTCGTTCGCCTACGGATGGTAGGGGGTAGTCTTATTATACTAAACCCTGTACTGCTTCATCAACTCCTCTATTAGCCTAGAGGTAAATTGGGGTCCTTGGTCCATTGTAATTTCCATGGGCACCCCAAACCTCGTAAAAATGTGAGCAAACAAGAATTCAGCTACCGTCCCTTCCTTGGAGTCCCTCAGCACCTGGACTTTGACCCATTTAGTAACGTAGTCTGTGTAGACTAGAATATATCTCCTCCCGATTGAAGGTGGGTTGATGGGTCCCATAAAATCCATACCCCACTTGTCGAAGGGCTCTATATGCACGTGAGGTTGAAGGGGTATTTTATCCCTATGGGTCGGCCTACCCA
Source organism: Wollemia nobilis (assembly GCA_028583015.1). Taxonomy (NCBI): domain Eukaryota; kingdom Viridiplantae; phylum Streptophyta; class Pinopsida; order Araucariales; family Araucariaceae; genus Wollemia; species Wollemia nobilis. The sequence goes on from JAQPPZ010000465.1 coordinate 11,880,716, forward strand.
TTCTCTGGCATTCATCACACTTGCTGGTGTATGTGGCTGCATATTTGAATAGAGTGGGCCAAAAATACCTAATCTATAACACCTTATACGTAGTCCTTCTCCCTGCAAAGTTCCCTCCACATGGCTCACTGTGATAGGCTTTGAGTATCTCCAAAAACTCATGCTCTGCTATGCACCTCCTTACGATCTGATCGAGCCCTATTTTGAATAGGAGGTCATCAATCCACTGAAAGGAAGCACTCTTTTCAATCACCGCCTACTTCTCTCTGTATGAAAGAGTAGGGGAAGTTCTACCGATGGCTAGATAGTTGGTGATGTCTGCATACCATGACATCTATTCATTGATGATGAAAAAATGTTCATCCGAGAACTGGTCCTCCACCATTGTGTGATCTACTGGTATTAGCCTGGATAGGAAGTCTATGACTATGTTGTCCTTCCCAAGCTTGTCAATGATGGTAATGTCAAAATCCTATAGTAGCAAAAGCCACCTGATGATCCTGCTACTAATCACTGGTTTACTCATTAAGTACCTGATGGCCGCATGATTGGTGTGAACGAACACCTTGTAACCAGTGATATAGTGGCAAAATTTGTTGATGGCGTGTACGACTACTAGGAATTATTTTTCTATTACTATATAGTTGAGCTCAGCTCCTGCTAAGTTTTTGTTGACATAATAGATGGCGTAGAAATATTCACCATCCTTCTTCCCGAGGACCACTCCAATTACATTATTGGATGCATCACAATAAATATGAAACGGGATAACCCAATTTGGGCCCCAAAAAACTAGGGTAGAAATTAGCTTCTCCTTCAGTATCTGAAATGCTTGCTCGTAGTCCTCCATCCAGATAAACTCTACATCTTTTTTTAGTAGGGTGTGCAACGGTTTGGCAATTTTACTAAAATTGATGATAAATCACCTGTAGTACCCGATAGAGCCAAGAAAACTTCTTACTTCCCTCTGCGTTCTTGGGCTGGGTAGGTCCTTGATGACTTCTATTTTCTTTTTTTCAACTTTAATTCCCTCTGTCGAGAGGTGATGTCCCAACACTATGCCCTCACGCATCATCATAAAGCACTTTTCATTGTTGAGGGATAAGTTATTTTCTTCACACCTCTGGAGCACTCATTCCAATTTCATCGTCACTTCTTCAAAGGTTTCATCATAAATGGTGAAGTCATCCATATATACCTCAATTGCCTCCCCCATAATATCCAAGAATATGCTTAACACCACCCTTTGGAAGGTGGGTGGTGTGTTGCATAACCCGAAGGGCAACACTTTATAGGTAAACGTTCCCCATGGGCAGGTAAATATTGTCTTATCTTGGTCCTCCTCCTCGATCTGGATTTGGTTGTATCCACTGAATCCATCCAGAAAGGAGAAGTATTTTCTTCTAGATAGTGTATCCAATACCTGATCAATGAAGGGAAGTGGGAAGTGATCTTTATTGGTCACTTTATTCAATGATCTGTAATCAACATAGATCCACCATTTCCCATTTTTCTTGGGGACCACCACAAGTGGTGACACCCATTCACTATTGGAGATTGGGTAGATGAATCCTATTGACAAGAGCTTCTATAGCTCAGCTTTAACAATTTCCTTCATGGCCGAGTTCATCCTTCTCTGCGGCTGTCTGACTGGGATCACCTGCTCTTCGAGGTAGATTCGATGGGTGCAAATTTCTGGGTTGATTCCCTTCATATCCAAATAATCCTAGGCAAATGCTCATTGGTGCCTGGTTAGGAGTTCCTTTAATTCTGTTAGCTATGTGGGGGTCAACCCATTGTTGACATTCAATGTTCTACTAGGATCAATGTCAATTTTCCTAGTATGGTGATCCTATGCACCGACCAAGGGTGATTCAAGAATTATAGGGGAGGATTCTCCCTGGAGGAATCTCATAATGACATTGTCTTCATTGGATTCCTCCTCCAACTCTACTAATGCCATCACTGGTTGGAGCATGGACAATGAACTATCCTCCTGGTTGTCCCACATGGGTTCTCCTAGTGTATCCATGGACTACATAGGGGGTGAGATCGTCAATATCTTGACGTTCTAACCATTTGAGATGGTCATTAGTCCATCGTGACAACTGATGTAGGCGTCAGCCATAGCTAGCCATGGCCTCCCCAAGATGAGTGGATAACCACCCAATCCCATTTTAGACTGTAGCACTAGGAAATCCATCGGGTATTCCCATGCATCGACTATCATGATGATGTCCTCGAGCATTCCCTCTGGTGCTACGGTTGACCGATCGGCTAGTTGCAACATCATCTTGGTGGGCTTTAGGTTCATGAGCTTCAACTTCTGCATGGTATCCTATGGTATTACATTGATGGTTGCACCCAGATCAACTAAGGTGTTAGCCAATGAATGCCCTTCCATATTTTTAGTCAACACCAGGTTGCTTGGGTCTGCATATTTGGGATGATATGCATTCCCCATCATCAAGTCAACCAATTTTCCTATGATATTGATGGTCTATGTCGCTTTACATCATGGTTTCCTCAGGCACAACTCCTTTATCGCTTTGGTGTATATCGGGACATCTCAGATAGCTTGGAAGAGTGGGATAGTAACTATGATATTCCTCAAGCTAGAAAGGATATCGAACTCGAGCTGTGTCAGCTTCCTTTGTTCCTACAACCATTTAGGGAATGGAGCCTCTATTTTCTCAACAACTTTTTCTTCTTCCACCTCTTCTATAAGAGGGGATTCTTCTATGCTTTCCTCCTCTTCTACCAGGGGAGGTGTTCCTACTCCTAGTTGTCTACCTAACCTAAGTTGAATGGGATTACAACTAATATTGTACATCGGATACATCTCTCCTTCTACTTGATATGCTGGCTGGTTTACCTTATTATTTGGGTTCACCGTTGGTTGTGCTGGTAATTGTGTAGGTCTCACCGTAGGTAGGGATCGACAAGCCTTGCTGAGGTGGAGCCTGTGCCATGTTTTATGGAGTAGAGTTCCATGGAACGTGGTTCCTCCACTGCTGCCCAGAATGTTGATATGGCATCCATGGTTGTTGATTGGGAAATGCAGCTCCTGGAGGCATGTTCGTCCAAGGTGGTGGTCCCCACCATCCCATATTAGGTGGTTGTAGCTATCCTTGTGGCATATATGGTCCTCCTCCATAGGGTGGCATCCCCATTGGCATATTCCCCATAGGGGGTTGCTACCAATTTATTCGATTGCCCATGAAATAGGCTTCACTTACATCAGCATCCTCCTTGGTATTGGGTAGCTACGAGCACAGTCGATTTTTGTGATTCTGTTGGAAAATCATGCATACTCTGATCTTGTTCTTTGGGTATGCATTCCTAGCATGCTTCCCTCTACATTTTGGGAAAAAATAGGTCAATGCTGCTTCGTTCTCTTGTTTCTTCTTCTCCAATAAGAGCGTATCCAACTGTAGTGCTAGATATGAGAGCATTTCACTTTTTAAATCCTCCAACATGTTGCCTATCTCTACTTTTGTGACCGATGCAGTCACCTTCATGGTTCTGGGAGCAGGTTTGCCCCTCCTTCGTGAGTAATTCCGACATAGTTGTTGGATATCTTCCATCGGGTGCTGGTAGACATCCCCCCAAAAATCATGTTGAGTGCTTCCAATGACTCATTGTTAAGTCCCCTTAGAAAAATGCTTTTGAGGGACTTATCACCTAGATTTGCATGAGGGGATCATTGTAGGTTGAAATTGAACCTCTCCCAGTACTCCTCCAGAGATTCGTCCTCATTTTGTGTCATACTTAGGACCTCTTCTATGGAGTCTCATGCTCTGCCAAAGTCCTGGTACTATTCTAGGAAGAGCTTCCTCATTTCTTCCCATGTGGTGATCTTCTTGTTCCCAAACCCGATAAACCAACATAGAGCTGAGTCATCCAATGTTGATGGAAAGAGTTTCAGCTTTTGAGCATCTGATTTATAGTTGACAGACCTACACAACACATCAAATTTAAATAAAAATAGGTCAGGGTCTTCGGTTGGGTATCCCTTAAAGGTAGGGAGATGGGCAGGGGATATATTCTTCATTTTGGTTTCCCCTGCTCCTTCCTCTATCGGGAAGCTAAAACTAGATGAAAATTCTTCGACCATTTTTTTAGGAAGTGTGGTCTCTAATGCAGCTTCTATGGCCTTTCGATCATTCAAAATTTTTTGTACTAGAGCCTCTAAGTCATCTGGTGTTATGGTCTGATCCTCTACAACTTTCCACAATAGGGCTTCCTCTGAGGGTGTCCTCTTAAACAAAGGATTCAGGATGATCTACTCTTTCCTAGGTCGATGAGATGAGGAGGAGCTTTGCACAAAGTGAGGGTGCTCACTCTAGTGGACTGTTGGTGATGAGTCAGGAGAATCTAATTCAAACTCTAAGTCTTTAGCTGACTCAAATTTTTTTGATGGGCTCTATCTTATAAAACGATCATCGGGTCCTATTTTTCTCGGTGGACTCATACAAGGTCAAATAGAAGGTTTTTAAGGGGTACTATAGTCAGTCTATTAGTGGCGCTTCCCCAAAAATGGCACCAAAATATTGGGGGTAAAACACTAGTTAATTTTATCCTATATATGTCACAACCCTCGCATTTAAATTGTCAAACCAAGGAGCTCGTAGACTTTTGAAGTGCCATGGTTGAGACTACTCACACTACCACTTTTGAGATGAATCCATTCAACTATCATTGGGGGTGTTTATAAAATAGCAATTGATTCATCCACACCAATAAACTTATGCATAAATAAAATACGTAAAAGTAAACACTCCACATTGAAAGCGTTAAACACACTTGCGCAATTAAAAGGCACACTACGATAAAGCAAATAAATTAATCTAAGAAATGATCAAGAAATAAAATGCATATTAAATCTACAAAAATAACTAAGAAGCAGGGGAGGAATACTAGCTTGGAGTGGGCCCGAGCTCCAGCAGATCCCGCCCAATGAATCACAAAGACAATATGCTAATGAAAGAACTTCTCAAGCTTTTATTGACAGTGTAATGAAATATTACATGTGATAATGTTCTCTAAAATATTTGCCTCCCCTGCTTCAAAGAAGTCCGTGTGTTTATATAACACACACAAGACTTCATGTTGTAGTTCTATTACAATAGGCATCCTGGTTATAGTCTAAACTGGGATAGTTTAGTTACTGTAATAGGTGCACGATAAACAAATTTTTATCGTTTCCTGGAAATCGGATGATTTTTGCTTTGTTGGGATTCTACTTCATTGAGTGGTTACGTGTTCATCCACTCTGGATAGGACAACTCGTTCGTTCATCGGTTTCCCATAGATGACATGGAACTGTGGTCAATGGGGTCCTTCTACAACCGTCCGATCAACACGCATAATTCTGGCACCTGCTTGAGTAAGGCGCCTTCTTGGCGCCTGCTTGAGTAAGGTGCCTACCTCAGTAAGGCGCCTACTTAAGTAAGGTGCCTACTTGAGTAAGGCGCCTACCTTAGTAAGGCACCTACTTGAGTAAGGCACCTACCTCAATAAGGCACCTACTTCAATAAGGCACCTACTTGAGTAAGGCACCTACTTGAGTAAGGCGCCTACCTAGTATGCCTTAGTCTGATGAAGCGAAAGCGTGCCAGGTCCATGTAGGACCTCGATTGAGTAAAATATGACAAAATCAGGTGAATAACTACACAAAACACACTTCACACATCGGTTAGATAATACACATGATTTCATTAAATAAATACATAATTATTCATAAAATATACAACTCATAATATATATTGCCACACAAAAACCATTGGTACTTATACAAAAATATGAGCATATTTGATGCTCATCAATAATAAATGAAAGGCATTTGTCTAGTGGGAAAGACTTTGATTTGGATGAAAATTCTTATGAGCAAGCCCATTGATACGTTCTATTTAACTTGGATGAATTTCAACCTTGGTAGAGTAAGTAGATGTTTATTTGTTGTTGTTATATATGGTATAATATTAATTATATCCAACTAAGCTTGATAAACTTTGGGCCAAATCAGGAAGCACCTAAATAGTATCAAGGAATCCAAACTTCATGCAACAAGAGATGAAGGGGTGTTGCAAAAAATCCATAATAAGACATTCATCACTTGGCTACGAGATCATGTTATTATCTACTCTCTTGAATATGATCTTCGATATTTATATTGATTTTCATGTACTGAACATCATGTAATGTTCTACAATCATCATCAAACTATTTTTCTTTGTTTCAGTTTCATGGATATGAAATGCAACATAATGATGACTCCAACATGATAAAATGGTTGGCACATGGTTCGATGAAAGTTGCAATTGAACATTCGTGCTATTTTACCAACGGTTATATATTTTATATCAAAGAAAAAGAAGACTAAAGAACAACTCAAAACAATGATGTGTGTGTTGATGCTACTACTTTGTGTAGAGCAAGCATAAAATACACAAACCCAGTGCTTCAAACAAACACAAATTATGGTGTTATTAGGGAATTAATATTCTTGGATTACTATCAGTTTCAATACCCCCTATTCAAATGTGACTAGGTGAATGTTCTTGATACGAGGAATGGATGTATAAAGGACGAAATGGGCTTCACACAAGTCAACATGAACATATAACTTGATCGAGATAGACTAAAATATGATCCATTTATCCTAGAATCACAAGCCAAAAAATTCTTCTATATAAATGATCCACTTGATACCAACTGGTATATGGTTCCCACATCACCTCCAAGAGGGATAAAAGATACTGAAACATACAAGGTAGAATATGTTAGTGTCTTTGGAGCAATATATTTCGTTGGACATAAAATTGCACAAGATGAAAACACAAATGACACCAATATTCAATATGTTTGTGAAGAATGTGAGGGTACATGGTTGAAAGCCTAATTACTATACTTAGAAAATTTGAGTAGATAATTAATGGGAAACCAAACTAGGAGTGAGTTGAGTAGGTATCTTGAGCATGAGGTTGGCTAGTCAAATACAAGAAGGTAATTTGGTAAAAGAGCGAGAGAGAGAGAGAGAGAGAGAGAATACAAGTGTTTCTAGGGCATAGGATTAATATTCTAATTATTCATGCATGTTATAATGTGTTTAAATGAAGGTTTATTGTGTTGAGTGAGTTTTAGTTATGAAATTGATGTTTCATGTTTGACTCTTAGTCCTAGTCTGTAGTAGTAGTACTTGATTTGCATAGATGGATATTTATGTATCCGATGAAAGTCTCAATATACCCTCTCACCTCATATCTGATGGTTGGGGTGGATAGGGATGTTTAGATATCTGCCCGTTATATGGAGGGCTCAAGTTGTCCGTTCAACTATATTTATAAATAAGAATTGCACTTGAAATAAGAATTTTCCATTTTGTATTTGTACTTGATTTACAAGTGTTAAAGCTTAGTTTGATATTATTATTATTTCATGAGTTCAATGTAACTTCCATTAACTCTATCTAATGAATTTGATATTTTTTTGAATATAAATAGGAGGGGTTTCAAGCCATCCAAAGCCTCTTACAAACTTCCTATTGAAACTACATGGACACATGAATACCCTCAACTAATATAGATGTATTCAAGTATAAGTTTGGTGGAGATTGTAGTTAATTGTTTGTTTTGTTATGAGTAGTGTCTAAAATGCATTTTTTAAGATAGGGCTACTCTTGTATAATCACTAACAAGTGGAACTCAAATGGATACAAGAGTAAAAATGATAATGAACACTCCAAGAAGATCTTAATTCAAGCCATCAACAACCAGATTTGTACTACCTTATTATATTTGATGCTTAGGTGGAATTGTTACAAGTAAATTGACCTCTTTTGATGACATTCATTTTTGAATTTGCTTTCTACATACAGGAACCTGCAAGGGTCTATAATCAATATGTATGATCCTCTCACTGCTCAAAATATAATATTTCACTAACAACATGCTTGGGATGGCATGGAGTTCTTTGTCCTATGCAGGATACCTTCAAAATATATCATTTAATATCTTACTTAGTAGACAACAAGATTCTTAAGTTGAGCAAGTAATGTACCTCCAAGAAGATCTTAATTCAAGCCATCAACAACCATATTTTTACTACCTTCTTATATTTGATGCTTAGGTGGAACTGGTACTATCTCAAGTCTAAAAAATTGATTGTTGTTGCTAGTCAAATGTTATCTTTACCCTTTAATCTACCCAATGTAGCCACCCCTTATGAGGTTTTTATTTGGATATGAAGGACCTGACTGATGATATTTTTACCTCTCATGGTTGGTAATAGCAACATACATTATATTTTATTGATTGTGTTTAATTGGCTTAGTTGGAGGTCAAAAATTTATTTTCTCTGAAGTTAAATAAAAATAATTAAAAACATAGATAAATTTAGAAGTGACCCTAAATTTCCAGCCAATTTTAATTTTTTTTGCTATTCCTGAAGGTTCCTCCAAATTTAGAAATGGTTTTGCTAGACTTAGGGATTCCAAGGACTCAGTTATCAGCCATGTTACTGAAATGCATGAAATAAGAAATTAGTTGGCTATCATCATTTGTAAGAATGTAACATAGAGATGATCACTATAATTGGCCTAAACTTAAAGCAACTTTGTGACATTTGATGTATGGCACATAGGGGTAAGATGCCTTATTGGAGATATGTTTGTCCTAGTGAAGGAAGAGCAAGGATAGTGTTAAGCAAATGAAGATGAGTTGGAAAGGGCCTTGCTTAAGAAATGATGAAGGTTGTGGATGTGTGCATAAATGATTGTAGCTTAGAGAAAGAGGGAATGGAATAAGATAATTCAATGATGAGGAAAAATATTTTCTCCAAAAATTATTAAAAAGTATATATTTTGAGCAATGTGTTAAGAGTGGGCATGATAAAATAACATTGATATATCAGGAAGAGACCGGAGGCATCAAAAATTCAAGGTAGAAGGGAGGCAGAAAACAATGAAATAATTTTATTAGTGATGGATTGTCAGTTATCGTAGTATCTCCAATTAGTTATTTATTATAGCTTACGAAGATAAAGACATCTAGATTATTGGTATATTGATTTATGTCATGAAGCAAATGATACAAAAGTAAATTTGGTTAATATATAAAATGTTTTGGTGATAATATAATATATGCAATGAAAGGTAAAATTGAATAACCATAAAGGAGGACTAGAAATTCTTAGAGGAATTGGCAAGACACATGATTTATAATGAGCCTGATTAAAGGTTAAAAACCCATAAATATACACTTTTGAACTAATAATATAAATTGAAATGAAAACTTTCCTCTACTCATACATCTAAGAGGTGTGTTGGTTTAGCTGTAACCAAAAAAACATATTTACCTTTACAATTAGAAATGCTTTATACATACCTAGAATGAAACAAAACTATTTTTTTTTAAATTGGTTAACAATGACATTGTAACAAAGTCTAATAAGCTTGTAGCCTTGGGAATCTAAAAATAATTTTTACATATTTGAGGTTCCGTTTTAAGGTGAGATGGCTTTAGCAGTCAATTTTGGAATAAATATCATGGAACAAAAGGTATGGACATTTAAAGTTTTTTTTTTGAATTGGTTACATGGGATGGAAACTATCCCACCTATAGTAACTTTTTTCTTAATTGGTTACATGGGATGGAAACTATCCCACCTATAGTAACTCATAGATGTCTTTATTGTGGTAGTGTCCTTCACAATAGGGGATTTGAACTTGGGTTGCTTTGATATAGTTGCATCCCATATGCCATTACAATGCAATGCCTTGGATGCAAATGTTAAGGTTAACGCTAGGGTAAATCTTGTAGAGAATATTAGGCTGGGATTGGTTCCATAGTGGTACACTTAATTAACCCAAGGTATAGGCCACTTGACCTTAGGTCCATGCATTGCCATAAGTTAGACCTCTACCTCCAAGTATCTCCATGGCTCTACAAGGTGCATGTCCCTATGATGGGAACATTGTTTTCAAAGTTCAACTCCTTGCTCCCCTTTGCTTGCCCCAAACCTTTTGGGCTTTTTCGCTAGATGTGAAAGTTAAATTTGGGGTAGAGCTTGTAGAGAACATGAGGGTGGGCTTGAATCTATAATATTTGACCCTAGGTCTATGACCACTCAATACCAGTTACATACATTACCATGAGTTCAACCCCTATCTCCAAGTATCGGTATTGGAACCTTTTTTAACATGATATTATTATAGAATAAAAGCATAGTTAATGGATTTCTAGATGTTTTCAAGGGTGGTTAAGTTTGTGAAATACACCTTTCTAGAAAACTACACAGCAAGAAGTTTGAAGAAAAACAACATATGAAATTGTGTACTTTCCCTGATATAAAATTATTTGTGTGGGTCCATGTGGTTGGAAATATTTGGTGGTATCAGATACTTGAAGAAGTTTTAGGCACCTTTCCTTAAAAGTAAGTTGCAAGCATAATTTAAGGAAGTTAAGAATTGGGCTAAAAATATTAAGGCCTTTAGGATAAATGGAAGAGGTGAATTTACTTATATTGAGTTTATTTAGTTTTGTAAAGTTTATTTAGTTTTAAGCCATCAACAACCATATTTGTACTACCTTCTTATATTTGATGCTTAGGTGGAATTGTTACTGGTATATTGACCTCTTTTGATGTCATTCCTTCCTGACTTTAATTTCTATCTACAAGAATTGCAAGGGTCTATAATCAATATGTATGATTCTCTCATTGCTCAAAATATAATATTTTCACTAACAACATGCTTGGGACATGGTATGGAGTTCTTTGTTCTATGCAGGATACCTTCAGAATATATAATTGAATATCTCACTTGGTAGACAAAAAGATGCTTAAGTTGAGCAAGGAATGCACCTCCAAGAAGATATTAATTCAATCCATAAAAAACTAGATTTGAACTACCTTCTTATATTTGATGCTTAGGTGGAATTGTTGCAGGTATATTGACTAACACTATCTACAAACTGTAAATAATTTCCAACACCCAAGGATTTGTATGACTACTTATCATGGTCTTTTATACATGCATACATTGTTTATTACCATATCCCATAGGATAGTATGCATGTGGTCAAATATATCAAGTGTAAAATTATTTATAACATGGTATGCATAGGATCATATTGGTTGTATGCACTCCAACAAGAGCAAAATGGTACATTGTGACTTCTCTGATGCTTCCATGGAAAATTCTATCCCTTGGAGGTAATTTAAAATTTTATTTTCTCTTTGTTCCAATGGAAAATTACCTTGTCCATGAAATGACCATGACAAATAAAGGATACCTCAGCAGAAACAACAAACCACTACTAAGTGTTATGCTATTTCAGCGAAGGTATCATTTATATATATTTTTAGGTTGATACCCTAAGAGGGCAGTTTTAAACCACCCTATTAGACCTAAGATGATGGTTTTAAACCACCATTTTAGGGTGACCTAAGAGGGTGGTTTAGAACCGTCATCTTAAATATAAGAGGGTATTTTATAACCACCTTCTTAGGGTCTAAGAGGGTAGTTATAAACTATCCTCTTAGGCTTGAGGTCTTAACCTTAAGAGGGTGGTTTTTATCCACCATATTAGAAATAAGAGGGTGGTTCTAACCACCCTCGTATCCCTAAGAGGGTGGTTATAAACCGTCATCTTAGACCCTAAGAGGGTAGATTTTTTAGGTGATTTTTAGCTATCATCGTATGTCATAGATTTTTTACAATGCCCTCATAGAAAACAACTGAATAACCACCTTTAAAAGGCCTTTAATGGTGGTTAAAAATTGTTGTTAAATACCTTTTTTGGTGTAGTGTTTGTATCTTTTAAATTGCTTGAAGCGTATAAACTTTGCACTTGAACAATTATAACCAAGTAAGAGAAAATTATGTTGAACATAGAAGTCTATGTAAACAAAAAACCTGTAGATATACCATCTTTCTCAAGAAGCTTAATGTATAAATGGTTGTTGTTGGATAACTTTTAAATAAATACCTGCAAATGTACCATGATAGAGTTATGGCACATTGAATGGTGAGGATCAAATGGCCATGCTTAGTACCAAGTGAGTGGTAATAGCCTTAGTTAGCCATGGAGGTATAATAACTAAGCACTAAGGCATCCCACTAGTAATCCTACATAGATAGACTTATGTAGGTTTAGGGAAATGACATCTCTTTTTCTGTAAAATGGACTTTAAAGGATAATCCCTATGTCATCATAAAATTGTCTTATACCCAATGAGAGTGTAAGAAAATATGGGGGGACCATTATTGGCATGTTTTTTAAATATTAAGGTTTAGAAAAGTGAATCCCAAAAGTATGAAATTTTGGCCACTCATGTCCACTTGAGTGTCTTCTATAGCGACAAGATATCAAAATGTGATTATGCCTTTTTGATATTGTAAAACATTGGGATATCTTTGTGAACCTTACTTGTTAAGGAAAAAATATATCTCTCTTGGGTTGGTTTTGGTGGGTTGTTACAAAGTCAAAAAAAAAACACAAGCAAAATGAAGGGTGTATGTAAACACCAAAGTAATCTCACTAAGGGAAATAATAACAATTTAACTAATAATAAAGTGAATGGTCTCATGTGGTATAAATAACTATTTACATGTGAACTTTATGTCAAGTTTAAAGAACCAACCTTAAGATTTATTACTAAGAAATTACGATAGACCCACTTATATAAGATGTATAAAGACTCAAAGGGCTATATAATAAATATAATATAAAATTTGGTCATGGATTCAAATAAATTTTAACACCATATATTCCAACATCATACACTAGGTACTCCTTTACATAAAAGGATAAAAATACTCTATAGTATTCAATATACTATTTTATAATATTATTTATAACATAACATCATACACACTATGCATAACATATTACGTGCAAATCATAATTAGTCATCATTGAATTCACTACTGATGTGGCCCATGAAGGTGTTCATGCATTTATGCTATCATTCACAAATACTTTTATATGTTCATTTATGGTCATGCACAATTGTGCAACCCAAATTATCCACCTACACCAACTTCTTGCTTTATCAATTTTAATGAGTTCTTTTAAACTACTTTCCTTGTGGCATGTATCTACTCATGGAATAGATCACATGTTTATAAGTAGCCAAAACATATCTTAAAAGTTAAAATTGAAGAGGTGAAAATCATTCTTATATAGAAGTGTTGTAATACCAAATACTTATTTTTGCCTAGCAATAATACTAATATTTGGTTTACCACTTTGTTAAACATGTCCTTTTGTGAATGAAATATCGTTAAACATTAATAGCCTTCTATATTTTCCATAAAATAATCCAAAAATACTATTATAATATTGTATCCCTTTTGGACATCATAATTTTAGGCAAAACAATGAGCCCATATATTTTTGAAAAACTTTAGGTTACTTCTTGATTGGTTATTGTATGCTTGTTAATATTAACCTTAGTAAATTGCATTCATTCTTTACCTTAATTTTTCCTTTTTTGTAGACTACAAATTTCTTGGCATGTGTGTAGTATACACAATATAAACTGAACTTTGATTCATATGCCTAATTTGCTTCCAAACCAAACATGATAATAATATGTATAAACTCAACTTTGGTTGCTTAAAATGTGTTAACTAGATAATGTACATGAATGCATAAATCTTATCACATCCACTTACATATTATCTTATTACAGTCTAAATAGGTAATCATTTTTTCAATCTCAAATATGGGACTTAATAAGCTAAATCTAATTTCCCATTTAAGATATGCATACGGTAACTTAAACCACCATCCTTTAGTAATAATTTCCTAAATTATGATTATTTAATGTAGTTGTTGATATATTTTTCTCTATCCTAAGTTCTCTGCATACCATTGCTTGTACACATTTTGAAAAATGGTTCTAATTGCAACTATTTTATGCATATGAAGTTTGAAGAATGTATTAGCTATTTTATTAGTTGCTCACTTATTTCTTATATCTAATCACCAAATGGAATCAATGTATCTTATTCATTTATATCATTTAGATATTATTGCTTGCACATGTTGTGGGAAGTGGTGCTAATTACAATTATTTTATGTATAAGAAGTTTTGATAGCATATTAGCTATCTTGTTAGTTGCCCACTTATTTCTTAAATATGATCACCAAATTGAATCTCTATAAGCATCTTGATTATTGCAAATTATTTTGGTATTGTAAATTTACAAGTACATATGAGTAGTTTATAGCATGAATTACTTTCCTATTAAGGAATGCTTTTACTTATTCAAAATCTATTTATGCGCATATGTTTTTTTGTGATATTAGTATGGAATAACCTCAAGAAATAAAATCCAAAAATTAATAAATTGAACAATCCCCATTACATATTTTAATACATTCATTTCAATTTGAAAAAAGGTTAGTATAGATTTTGTAATACCAAATAATATGTTATTGTTGTTGTTTTCTTTAAATTATTTAAAAGTAATCTAGTATAATTTTCCCATGTAAATATTATACAAAATTTAGTTAAATAATGTAATATAATTATAGTGTTGACAAAAAAGTCTATGAAGTTATGAAGATGTTCTATAACACTTAGTTAACTTATTTCAACCATTATGGAAGGCCTTGGTTACATTAATATGGACTCTCCCTTGTTGACTTCATACACATATCTCCTCCGTTAACCATTAATATCGAATACACTAATAATTTCCTTGTCAACTCATATTTTCAAACTTAGTAGCAATTTATTCGTTAATAAATATTCTAAAATTTAGCGTATATGAATATAAATTTACATACATTTGGATACAAGAATACCAACCATTCATTAAATCATGAAGAAAATAATTAATGATAAGGCATATATTTTATTAACCACACAAACATGATGGGTGGATTATAAAATCTAAACAAAGGTACCATATACTCTCATGAGCATAACTTTATCTTAATCATTGCCTTCCATTTTTTTTCATGGCACACAAACTAGACGATAACTAAGTTTACATAAAATGCTATTAATTAATAGACATATTATGATTGATCAAGAATATCAACTTTGAGGTAGAGGGTATTAGTTACTTCTTGTATACTCTTTGAGGGTGTTATAATAAGTGGATGTTATTCATGAACTATCCTTCTTAATACCCAAGAGTGTTATATTTGATCCATATAAAAAAATTATTGATTTGATAAATTTCAACAAAGAGCACTTGTATTTACCTCTTTACTTATTGGATACTACAATTACTTGTTTATACATCCCAATATTTAGGATGGATAAATGAAAAATAATTTTATCACATGCTTCAACTCTACTTTTAGAGGCAAGCAATTTACTTATTAGAATACCTTCTTGATTTGTTGAACGAACCTATCCCATTGACCCATTTTCTTTATTATGCAACTTAATCTATAAGATCAACATTATAAGTTTCATGATTGAATTGATTAATATTTTGACTTAATGTAACCTATGACAATAAAATTATTGTAATTCCCTTTGTATCCATTTATAAAGGATGGTTCACTTGCCTTGATTTATAAATGACTACGTGATCTATTTAGGTTGCATCTCAACTTATTAAAGTTTTTTTAGAATAATACAATCGACACACCAAATGCAAATACAATGCATTCTATCTTGTAGATAAAATTAGTAATTATGGTGAATCCTTTAATGATCTATAATTTTTCATACTTCTCTAATAATCTTGATGTGTTAGGAAATGGAAGTTTTTGAGGCTTAAGCATAAAAATATGAACAAGTGCTTCAAAAATCAATATTTTCTATATCCAAGAATTAAATATTTACCTTTGTTATAGTTATTCAAATTTAATGTGGAATAAATAGTTTTTCTTCATAGGAAGCATTTGACATGAGCTTAACAATGGTTAAATACCTTGAATTTTAAGTAGGAGACCCAAGTTCAAATATTGTCAGTGACATGCATAATTGCCAAAATATTAATATAATACCACCATGTAGATTGTTAAAATATTATGGTAGGATGGTCATGGTGGAATTTAGGTGGGACTTATTTCAATCCCATATAACCAATAAAAAAACTAGTTTGGTTTCTCGTTAGACATTGCATCAACCACAAATCTTTCTTGTTTCAAGTATATCTAGATCAACTTTTCATTTATATTTAAACTATTTTTCTTTCTTATCATTCATGGATGTAATAGTATGTTTATATTGTTTATTCTTGTTCTAGAATGAAATGTGGAATGTATTCCAACATTTAGAACCCATATATCCATAAATGATGCAATGGTTCTTATAACTTTCTACTTTTTAATAATAATGATGTTCTTTTCTTCCTTTACATTTTTTAGCTTCTTCTTATTTGAAAGTATTAATATAAAAAAATTGATGTGTGTCAAGTCTTCTTTCATTTCAATTGAATGCAAATAGAATTTTTATAAGCATCACATATACTTTTCACATTTAAGAATTCCAACTACTTATGGATATTTTTGTTGATTTATAATGGGGTTTTGAAAGGGTCCCAAAACCTTTTCCAAATGGATCAGGGAGAGGATCTTTGCAGGGAGAAGATCTCCACAAAGAGAACACATAACAAGAGATAATACCAATAGGAAAATCTCTAAACCATTCAAATTTAAAAAGTAGGATCATCCCGTGCCACACAAAATAGAAAACCCAGCTTGTGGGAGCCCGAGACAAGCAATCAACCGAAAAATACTGCCAAGAATGGGAAAGCTAAACCATACGAAAAATAAAATCTTAATTGAAAAACCTGGCTTGTGGGAATGGATATGACTACACAACATTGACTACTTATAGATATGACTACAAAAACTTGTATGGTATTTTAATACCACCTTGGATAATTTTGAGAAAATTATTTATTTTGAATTTCATTTTTGTATACTTTATCTTCAGTTTTTCTAAAATATTTCCACCTAAGTAATTGGTTTTTATGCCTCTTTGATAACAATAATAGTTGAAAATTTCAAGGAAAAAAATAAAGAAAATGTTGGACATATAAACATGGTAACACGAGATTTCCATGGAGAAAATTTCTTGGAGTTAAAACTATGAGAAGAAATATACATTTTGTTTTCTAGTAATTATATAGTTCTATAAGTATTATAGTAATTTTTCCTACTATGGAATAGGAAACCATGAAATTTCTTCTTCCTTAGAAAAATAAAAACTTTTTATGACCTCTTTCAAGATTGCTAGAAAATAACTCTATTATGTTTTCTAATGTTGTATTTGTTGAAATATGTAATAACTAACTATGGCCATGAACAACATTGCAACCTTATATTGTAATTTTATAATGGCTCACCAACCCATATTCTCCTTGTAAGGTGACTATTGTTTTTATGGATCAATAATATGTTAATATGACAATTATTTAGATTTACACTCATGTATTGTGAAGAGTCGATATATGTCCATTCACCTAAAAATTTATCCATTAAATGGAATTATTTCCATTTTTGAGGAGGTATTTTTGTTTCCAAATATATTTTATATATCTTGTGGTGTATTTGATAGCTTTATTTTCTTTGTGTAACTCAATAATGAGTTGATTCTCTTTTATTCTCCCTAGGTCATTGCGATTTTTCATTGCATAAAAGAGGGTGAGGATCTCCATTACTCATTTTTTGAGGTGTATTCTAATAATTTCCTCATGGAAATGCATCCACTACAAGTTCTTTTTTATGTTGCTCCTCTAAAATAAGGGTTTCCAAATCAATCATTATTTTTAGAGTTTCTTCAAATCCCAATTTTTACTTTCTATCTTATAGTTTACTCCAACCAAAAATGTTTAGAGGGACCATCTTATTAATTTGTAAGGTTATTAGGTAAAACCTATTTCATCATAGATTTATCCATGAATTTATTTATATAGGTAGCATTAGTAAATTTTAGTTTTCTTCAACTCTCTTTGCATAACCTAGAAGTATATGGTAAAGAAGCAAAATTTATACTATTATCAAGAATAGCTACGGAGGATATAATATCAAGAATTTTTTAAAACTATTTGCTATTTTGGACTCTCTATGGGAAAAAGAGGGTCTTACCTTAATAATTTTCTCATTCCTCTGTTTCTACACTCAAAAATATAGTCAAAGGTAAGGTTAATGCATACAAATTTTTAAGTTTTCAAAATATCATTTAAAATTATCTAAAGGTTTAGAGAGGGGGATAATGGATAACTTCATCTCCCTATGAATTATGGGTATGACATTTAGACACCTTTAATTAGGATTGACATAAATACAATCACCCTAGATAAGGGCCCCTCAATTATACCCCAAAATGAAAGTGACAAGTAAATTAGCCAACATTATTGGATCAAATCCCTATTGACCTAATAAATTGAGGAAATTATCCCTCATCCTTGGAAAAATATCCTTGATAAAACTTTTTAAGGTAATTCCATATTCAAAATGGAGCCATGCCATACCCTCTTGAATGATAGTAATGGGATAATGGATAACTTAGCTCGTAGTACCTAAAACTAATAAGTCAATGAATATTGTTGCATAAGATTGATCCCTTCCCTTAAACACTACGTAAATTTATTGATTTAATTAAAGGAAGGATTATATATAACCCTATATATGACACTTAGATGCATGGAATATTATGGCTAGTTATATAGGTTGTGTAGTTGGTATGATACATATTTAAGATGATAAAAATAAATATACATATATATAAATTCTCCACATCCAATTGAAATCAATAAAAAATCCAAACATATTTTTTCATATTGGTAGGACTTGTGTTGCATTGCAATTTTTTTATGGGTGCAAAAACGATAGGCAAATCAAATTGCATTGAGTGGTAAGGTAAGTTTTTGAGAGGCTAAGGTTGGAAAATTAATTATTTATATTTTGGAGTAAGTTATTGAGGGTATGATTACCATAAGTTATACATATAAAAGTCAATTAAGCTATTTTAAAAATTGGTTATGTTTGAAATAGCCCCAACTATATTACATCACCACATAGTGGTATTACAACTTGTCTATTATGCATGTATTACTTGAAAATATTTGAACCTAGGTCTCCTCCAAAGTCGAGGAATTTAACAGGTAGAGCTAATGTCATTTGATAAGTCAATCTATTTTTTAATCATACTATTTTTTAAATTCTAAACAATAATTGTCTTTTTTATTTATTTTTGTATTTTAAATAAAATAATGTAGGAACCTAATTGTTTTTTACATCATTATACCAATGTTAAGTGGTTTAAGTTAGAGTTTATGAAAAGACCAAATGACTTCTCTACTCAAAATTTGAGGGATATGGTTATATGAACTCAAGAAATACTCCAGCAATCCTATAATGAAGCAACTTATAGAATAGCAATTCTATAAGTAATTTCTATATTTTACAATATGGAATTTAACTTTAGTAGCTAAGGCTGATACTATATGATGTACTTATGTGTAATCCTATTTATGACCATTATATAATGTAATTAATATTATTTGATGAATTAGTTGATGGGCCCATGGTCGATACCTTTATGCCTAATGAGATGTTTTCAAGGGTTCAGTAACTTATATAATTAAAATATTGAGGATTTGATATAAATACCCCTCAACTACCTAACCCATTACATAGATGTGATATTATTTTGATCATTTGTGTGGATGCCCAAGTATATTCTTCTATTTTTATGTCAATAGCTCTTTCATTTCTCTATTGAGGTCTTGCTTTATGATTTGAGTTGATATGCTATTTCTATTAATTTTGATAAAGTATTATAATATCTAATATCATATTAGAGTAAAGCAAAGTAGAATACTTAGTGGGGTCATGCGATGAAGGATTTGAGCACACTAAACTACATTGTTGTCAACGGTTTCTTTATTAGTTATGTAAATCATTGAGCATTGCATAAGCCTTGTCAAATAGAAGGATAGTGGAAGGGATATTATTTTAGTTTCTCCATTAGCAGGTTTAGCCCAGGTTTGTTTGTTTTACTAAGATAGGGCTATCTTGTATTTGTCTGATCTTATTTTTTTTTCTATACATATTTTCATCTCTTTGTAAAGGGTTAGGGCCATTCAACCCCCTTTTTTATCAATACAAAAAAAAAATCATTTTAGAGCAAGCATGGAGTGTTATTACTTGATGGTACACATAGTTTAACTCAAATCCTCTCTCTATGCAATAACAAGGGCATATTACGTTTTGAAGCTTCATAAGCATTTTTGACATGAGGGGAAGAAGAAATATTTTATTAATCTAATATTTAATATCCATTTGTATAAAATAAATAAAGGACTTTTTCTATATTTATCACCATCTTGTTTATATATATGGATAGATTCAACATATTCGATCAAGATCAAGTCAACATGTCTTCACTCAAAATATTGATGGAGTAAGAACACAATATTAATGGATTTTCAATATTAATTTATGATGCATCAATATATTCATTATTGATTCTCATCCCTAGTTTCTAATCCCTTGTGTTCTATTCTTGATTCCTTTGTACAACATGAAAGTTGATATGACCAATGTGGAGTTCAAATGGGATAAAATCCAAATTATATATGGGGTACTTCAATCAAAATCATTCCATGTGGTAGATAATGATTTATCCTTAACAAATAGTCATGGACAAGTGAATGTAAATAACATAATCCCCTATCATTATGTAAAGGTGGGCACATCTTAGTTTACCACTATTTTGCTCATGTTTGAATTTTGTTTTTTAATTATTTTAAAAATAAAATAGGGAAAACCTTATGAAGTTCATAACTTTCACATACAAAAATCTTTTGACTCTATTTTATTTTCACATTGCATGATTTTTAACCCTTTGCATTGGTGATATTTGTTCAAGGATTTATTATAGGTAGAGGATGTCTCATTATTTGATTCTCTTCATGACCTATAATTCCATTTTCAAGGATAAAAATAATACAATATATGTAGATTTTTATGAAATGAGAATATTTATTCCTTGTTAAAATAAGAGATAAATTAATTTAAAAAAAATACAAATTTTTCTAGAAATATAAAGGAGGAGGATTATGAATATTTTTATGCTTTTTCATATATTAAGGAATAATTTTTATAATGATTGATGTTTTATTTTCTTTTCTTATTAAGGTTGTTATGGGCAATTATGGTATTACTTCTTAAATATAAAATCATGGAAAGGATTTCAAATTAGTGGAGGCTAAGGCTTAAGAGCCCAAGGGTAAGCATATGTTTTTAAAGAATTTGAAATCCACTTGAAAATACTATAACAAGAAATGACATCCTACAAAGAACTATTTAGAAAAGATGCAAAATATTTCAATGATGTAGAACTATTTAGAAGTTTTGAAAGACATGAGATAATATTCCAGATGATAAGGGAGATTCAGATGGTTCCTTTGATTGTTGGAGTGAATAGACATATTAGAGCATCCATTAAGAGGGAAATATATTATTATCATTAATGTCTTGTTTTCTTTGTCCATTAGTTCAAATTATGTAGGTGTTAAAAGTTGTCTAATCTAACTTTATTGGCCAATGCCAATATTATATGATGTATTCATGTGTAAGATTACAAACAATCATTATGCAACATAATTATTACTATTTAAATGTAATTAGTTGATGGGCCTATTTCTTAATATTTTCACATGTAATATTTATTAACAGTTTATATTTAATGTAATGACAACAAGGGTTAAGTAAATTATATTTAATTATTAAGGGCATGGTATACATACCCTCAACCACCCCATATAATACATTGATGTGATATTATATTGATCGTTTATGTGGATTCCCAAGGGTATTCTTCCATGTTTTATATCAATCACTCTTTCTTTTCACTCTCTTGATATCTTGCTTTATTATTAAATTGGTGTGCTACTTCTTCTCATTCTAAAAAGTATTACAAAATCCAACAATAACAATTTTAATAGTAATTTCTATATTGTAATATATAGAAGTGAAGATATTAACAATAACAAGTCCAATACAAACTCAATATATCTAGATCCAAATAACGAAAGTAAATCTAGGCCACTGAGATAGAGAAAATCTCATAGGCCACTTAAAGAGGGTAAAGTATTATATGTAAAAAAATATTATAGAAAATATAGTACTATAATGATGATCAATTACCACATAAATATTCCTATTTATATTCTTCTAAAGTAAAAATCCTTAACCGTAATGATCAAGGGTTAACTAATACTAACCTATGGAATTGATATAATTATATAAAACATACAAGATGGCTATATTGGTATCATTGCATAGCCTTGCATTTATAAATATTTATCCTCAAAGCTAAAAAAAACTTTAAAAATATCCACTAGTTCCTATATCATTCTTTTAAAAATATTTCCACTTAACAAGCAACTCATATATTTTTCACTTACTCAAGTTGTGCACTTAACACTACAAACATCACTTTAAATTTCGTGTGTCCATCCTAATATAATTTTGGAAGATTCATATTGTATTACACCCTCTAATATTAGTACTTGTTTAATACAATAAATATGAAAAATAATGTGGATTTTGGATGTTGGAGAAAACTCCAACTTGTATGGCACTTCACAAATCCAATAAACCACCTTATATGGATTATAAAATCTAGGTGTCAGCTTCTATTTAGTCTTTATATTGAGAGAAAAGTTCTTGTATGGTTGGAGCTGTATGAAAATCATATGTCCCACTTCAATATTTTATTATAAACAATTCTAATATTGTAGTTGATTCATGTGATTCATTGCTTGACAAACATTGTCTTTACAGATCATGAGAAATTATTCTCTCTACTAAAGATAAGAATTAACCTAAGCAACATTAGAGGAACCTAGAATATAATCTACCTAAAAGGAGGCTTTTGACAATACAATGCCACAAATGGGAATACTTTAATTTAAATGTGGTAGAAGTATTATACCACCGCTCTACCAAGGGACCACACATAATTCACCAATATTACTTTAGGAAAAGCGATATTGGTGAATTACATGTCCTCCTAGGAAAAACACCTTAAATATAAACATTAAGTTATTATTTTAGTTTACCCTTTGTTTTAATATGATAAGAGAAACTCATTTTAATATGGGTATCACTAAGTGCAAAGAGTTTTTTTTGTTTTATTTTTAATTTTTTACGTAGATAGTATCAATGATGAAACGTAATAGTTTTTGGCCATGTATTTTAAAAATTAAATATAGATTATAATGATACCTTAGCCACTTTTCTAGTTATAAATAGATATTACAATCTATAATAACCTACTCTTGATTCCCCTTTTATTAACATAATATAAACCATAAGTAGAAGAAAACTATAATATACCCACTATATTATTCACAAAGAGGAGAAAAGTATTTCTAGTCCAAACTTAAACCTTCAACATTAAATATCTTGAGCATGTTTTTATATCCTATGAACATACATTAGAATTTTATTGTGGGTGACCCAAGCCAAGATAGATTACTAGGCCATATTCATTCATTCCTCATGCTTCCTACATGAGGCCGTTGAAGCCACTTTGTCCATCCTACTTTTATCTAAAATAAATATACCCAAGGGTCTTCACTTTTGAAATCAAAAGTGGAATCCATCGTCAATATGTGCATGCCCGTAACTATAGGTATTAAAAAATTTGTAAGACACCTAACTCCTTAGTACCAACACCCTATAGGGATCTTGTCTCACCCTGAGGATAAATGAGGAGTAACTCATAACACCATCTCATTAGGATAGACTAGCCTAGTGGATATGCCATGCAGTAGACAAACCCCATTCTCATACACCCATTGATGAAAATAGGAATAAATTAATAAACATGTTAAACCTTGGCAAAGGATCTACTTCCTTTATGAGAATATATGACTTGACTACTTAGATCTAGAGAGGATTTCTTTCCAAAATTTAGCTAATCCCTCCTAAAACAAAATCTAGTGAGTCAATCCATCACCTAAATTAATTCCCTCACATTGGTCCCTTTTAAATCCATTTCTAGACACAAAATTTTAAGAAAGGAGTACTATAAAAATCACTAGTTATCAATAAAGATAAAATTTTAAACCCTCTCAGTTTAATTTTCTCTAGAAAATATTATTTAATAGAAGTGTAGAATCCAAAAACCCTCCTAATTTTTCTTAAAGGAATTATATCTATCAACAATGCAACAATTGAAAACCTCTTGATTTAATTTCATTTCTCATCCTAATATTTACTACATAAATTAATATGCACACAAGAAATATTTTAAAAATCCTACTTTTAATAACTTCAATAATGGAAAATTTGTTGGAGCTTCTTTCCATTGTAACAATTTGCATTCTCCTCCAATTCTTTCTCTCCTTATCACCAAAAATGAATGATCATTTTTTCTTTCTCTTGCATATAAATATTTATAACCAAAATAGGGATTCCTTGAAAAGGATCTTTACATGTGTCCGTTTGGAGTTCTCTTTAGAAAGGGGAAAGGAACTCACTCATCTTCTCAATAAATTGAAAACTATTAAATTTAAACAAATTTTTGAAGTGACACTTTATCAGTTACCAGACTATGGATGCAATCAATCAATACCACTAGCTAGTTATTTATCTCAATGTCATCAATAAAATAAAAATGTTTAACATGATAATAATATGGTTCTTTTAGTAAATTATAATGTTTTGTAAAATATGAATAAATAGTCATCCATTTAATTTGTTTGGTAGATTAAACATTTAAAAATATTAAATAAAACTATATTATATTATCATTTGTAATGCAAATTCAAGTCCACATATCATGATATACATATAATATCTAAAACAAAAATTATGATGATCACATTAGAACTATATGAAGGTTCAATAAGCATCTTAGTCCAATATCAAGAGGGTACATCCATGGATCAAGGGTGGGAAAATGGGTCATGAAATCCTTTCTCCCTTAGTAAACATCATCTTTGAATTTTACCCTCCATGTTATTAGCTTTAGATTTTTATCTTGGAGATCATAAGTTGAAACACCCTTTGTTTTGAAGATATACAACAATTAAACTTGAAAATTCAAATAAATAAATAAAAAATAGAGTGAATATAAGATCCTATGTAGAAGAAGAATCAAAAAATATATATTTTTTGCTATACAACCATGTAAATGAACTTGTTACAATGTTTGACTTTATTCCTCTAGGGTCAAGAAAATTAAGTTATTTTTGAGTTAAACCATAAACCATTCATCTACTATCTTTACTCACCAAACACAATCTTATATTTTCTTATTTTATAGTGGTATTTTACACCATATCCCATTGTTCTTTTTATCACTAAGATGTATAACATAAATATTTAAAAATCAAGATTCTACTATGTAATATACAATGACTAATATTTCTTAATTAAACTTAAGCATACTTGTAATTCCATAATTAATGATTTGCCTAATTCAACTTTTCTATCAACATTCTATGATTTTGAATGAAATTTAATCATTTCTATCCTTTATTGATTTCTTAAATAAATATGAAATATTATTTCAAGAAGCAACAAGAATTTATAAACTTTAATCATCTTTGTGTTCTAGGTAAATTAGGATAAACATTTTACGAATACCTTGCCAAAAGAGATTGCCAAACATGAATATATAAACAAATAAAAGTAATGTTAGATACATTCAAATAATGCCTTCTATCATGAATCTCAATGTTCCAATGATAGCTACAAGAGGGCTTTCACAAAAAAAAATAAAGTGAAAATGAAGAAAATATATTAAGCTTAGAAATAAAAAGCAAAAATTACATAATAAAAGCAAAAATACTTAATCTGGATTGTGTATGTTTTTATCGTTTATTTTTTAAGTTTATAATAAATTATCTCATGCTTCCATAAACATACTCAAGTTTTGGATACATTCAATATTGCTCATACCTACACATTGCATAATCCTACACATGCACACCTCTATAACCTTGATGAAATAGTGTAAAAGAAGGATTTTCATAGGATGAGATGCATTAATGGTCATCATTGGAGTTGTTTTACCTATAGCATTATTTCCATTGCAATAAAAAACTTTGGTGCTTGCTATTATAGGCAACATAAATTTATATAATGCCCTTAGTGGTATGCAATGAATCAATTGAAAAGCCAATGCATAGAGTTGTGCAACCTTATAGCCATGCAAATATTCTATTAAAGATATCTTTATTTTCTTAAGGTCAAGAATGTATTGAAAATTTACTATATAAGTTTAAAATAAGATATAATACTACAACCCTTAAGACTCATCAACCTTAGATGTTAGAAGAGATAATAGGGGGTGATTTGCATTTATATGTATCTAAAATATGGTTGGATCTAAGAACCCATGCACCACTATTTCATATAATAGTCATGACATAACTTTAAGCTTGCATTGTCTAAAGAGTTGAACATACCTGGCCCTAACCATACAACTATATAACTAATACTATAGAAAATCATATGGCTATACATAAAAACATACCTAATGCAAGATGACCTAAGACGAAATTCTCTTATTCTACTAATAGGTAGTCCCGTATTGTAATATAGTTCATACTAGTTAGATAAGAATTTTTTTTTAAATGTATTTTAATATATTTTTTAAAAAAATTAAATAACGGTATTGTATATTTACATAATTTATTTCTCATTTTTAAGAATAAGGCCATTTTAGCTCCACTTGAGACTTGGTAGTTATTTCAATTTTTGGAGCTTGGTGAGGAAACTACAACAATAATTAAACATAGAACTTTCTATGTTGTGACCTAAGAGACTAATCGTGCCAAACATGGGGTAGGTAGGGTGATTTTTGAAGGGTCAAGGTAGACCCTTTTTACAATAATTGAAACCTTGGTGCCAATTTTAGGAACTTAAGGAATTTGATTTATTGCAAAATAGATATATCTTTAAAGAAAAAAAAATTAAATATTTTTTTCTCATTTTTATTTAGATACCAATCATATTTACAAATAAATTTATCAAAATTGGTATTTTTTTATTAGTAACAAGTTTTTAAAGGGACCCAAAACCTTATAAGTACGCTGCAAGGAGGATCTCGTGAAGATTCAACTCCCTACAGAACAAGCCAAAATTGGATCATTCCCAGACTCCATAAACGTTAATAGCCTAAATTATTACAAGCATATTGCCCAAGGGAACAAACAGAAAGTAGAGACAACATATATATCGTAGGGACCTTCCCAAACAACCACAGATAGAGAGACAAGAAGAGCATAGAGACCATCCTAGAAAACAAGGGGGGATAATCCCGTTCAGGACCAACCATTTTACTCTAGGACGTAGTCCTCTTTATATTTAGGATCATCCTCCATATGGCATTAATCAATATTGGAAGTTGCAAGAATCAACGATACATTGGGGAATATTTACCTACCATGTCGAAAAGGATTGAAAAATTAACCCAAACTTTGCCATTATATCTGTCACCCGATTGCCTTCCCTATACACATGTTGAATACACCTATTGCTAATCACCCTTAGCTAGACAATGGACTCTTCAATGGTTGGTCCCAAATTCCAAGGAGAATTTGAGACCCATTTCAAATATTTTATGGTGTTTAAGGAGTCTCCCTCGAGTATCAAGTATTGGATATTGATATTGATGGCCATTTGGATGCCTCGAAAAGCTGCCCGAACCTCTGCAAAATTTTTAGAATGGATTCCAAGTGCATAAGACAAAATGAGTCGACCTCTATCATCTCAAATCACTCCTCCATAACTCAAGGTGCCAAGATTTCCCTTTGATGCACCATCAAAATTTAGCTTGAACCGATGAGAAGGGGGAATCCATGAAATAAGGGATCTATTCACAACAACCTGGGAATGGCTAGAAACCTCAAAAGATAGGTTAGCAAAGCGCGCCACTTGAATCTCAAACAGGGATGAAGGACAATTGTTCGAAGGGACAATATTAGCATTTTTTGAGGCAAACATGATAGTTCTCAATGAAACTGACTCCAGATCACAACACAAAAAATGGAAAGCATGATTTTTCCTTTCTAGCCAGATTTACCACATAAAGTGAGGGAGGATGATTGCCCACAAAAACTTTAGACGAGTAGACTTAAAGGGGTTTGTCCATTGGGTAATAAGGTCACTGATAAACTAAGGAGAAAACCAAGAAATTGATACATTTGATATGATTGAGGATAGGATAATGCAAGAAAATGGGCACTCTAAAAACAAGTGATTAACTAACTCCCATGCAAATTTGCAGAGGTAACATCTGTTGGGCAAGATCATACCATAGGTTATCAAGTTATCAGTAGTCAATAATCTATTTTTCTACCAACCAAAAAAAGTGAGAAATATTAGGGATAAGATTTTTGATCTAGATACTATTGGAGGGGAACCAATCATCTTTAGGTTCATTCATAGCCATATATGCATTTTTTACTAAGAAATTCCCATACTGACTAAGTTGCCAGAAAATAACATCAGGTGGCCTAGTGCTTGGAATCAAATGAGTTCAGAGAAGCTCAGATAGGTGGATGTAGGCAGAGCGAAGCTCAGGAGAATCCAGATTAGTAGGGATGTCAACCCAATGAGGAACCCCTGCTTCCCTATTAATAAAATTCTCAACTTTCGGACCAAAATCCAGATCAGTGAAAGGTTTAATAATACTTACAGATTGATCATGAATGAGGGGATGAGCAGTAATCCATGGGTCCTCCCATAATCTAATTCGTGATCCATATTCAAGCTTCCAGCATCCACCCTTTTGAACGATAGACCGGGTTCGACACACCAAGTTCCAGAATGCAGACCCAACAGACATAAGGGTATTGTCCATTATGCCAAAGGTATTTGGTCTTAACAATATCAACCCATTGAGGTGGTTAGTTAGACACAATATTCCATCCCTACTTTGACATCATGGCCATATTCATCTAGTGAACTTACCTCAAACCTAGTCCACCCCTACGTTTTGGAAGGCAAATATTGTCCCAAGCAACAAGGAAAAATCTGCTTTTATTCTCTGCTCCTGACCATAGGAATTTTCGTTGTAGTTACTCCAATTTATTATAGACAACTATCGAAGTTCGAAATAGGGACATAAAGTAGATTGTATACTCTGTAGACAATATTTTACTAGAATGTATACTCTGTATACTGAGCAAGGCTCCCTTCTAGCCAGTAAGCTTATTCATAACCCTATAAATGACACTGTCTCACATCCTCATAGTTGGATGCCCTTGGAACAATGATAGGCCTAGGTAAGTTGTAGGGAACTCAGCAATGGCACATCCCAGGATCTGAGCTATTCTCTCCTGTCTATCAACCGAAGTATTGATGAAGTAGATGATGCTTTTCAAATAATTAACTCTCTACTCGACAGCCTTCTCATAAGCTTCCAGTATAGATTTAATAACTCTGGCTTCGAGAATACTAGGGAGGTTGGCTATTTAGCTCCAACATGGATAGACCTTAATTGGGAATTATGTGTAATCTAAAAATTTATTAGTAAAATTGCCTTACTAAACTTAGTCATATATGATGTTCAAATAAATCCTATGGGATAGACCACTATCCGTTATGGGGAAAATTACATATCTCATATAATTAATCAAATTAATACAAGATATACAAAAATAATCTAACAAAAATAGTAAAGTAGTAATAATATAAATAAAATGCTATAACCAAGCCAATGTTGTATTAATAAAAAATACATTGAAAGAGAATAAAGAAACTTACTACACTAATATTTTCAACAATGCATTTGCAAGTCTAATCTTAATGCAAAAATAAAATACTTGATACCCTAAGGCATTAAAGACAAAAATATCAGTAATATTACAATATCAAGCATGAAAAAACATTCAAACCCATTCTATCTTGCTTAAAATATCACCAAAATAATAAGGACCATGATTGGGATTAATATAGGGGGAATTCAAGATGCCTTGGAAACCAATCATCGAGTAGCAACTTTTATCTTGAAATTCAAATCCTATGGACATCCCATATTCCTTTGTGGAAGGTGGCAAACCAATAGTCAATGTATTTTGTTGTACCTACAAGAACAAGAGAGAGGAATCAAGCAGAAAAAGTTATTTTCTATGATGACTGTTGTTGTCATATCTGATTTTTGCAGTCACCTACTACGGGGTATGGATGCACACAACAATTATACCTTATACAAATTGATACAACATGTATATTTGAGAGCTTAGGAAGTGGCTCAATTAGATTACCTTCAGTTTTTTACAAGGTTGGTTCCTTATAGGATGTGATCTTCAACACTCTCCTACTCTAACCTAACCTAGCTAACTTTTGCACACAAAGGAAAATGGAAAGAAAAAAATGCATATGAAACAAGGACAATAAAAAGAAAAAAGGGTCCTAAGATTATTGAGGATGATGCACCAAGATCATTAGATTCTTTTGCATAAAAATGATATTAAATTAACATGCAAATATTTTGCACTGACAACTCAAAGTAAACATGTTCTCTTCTTGATACATGCAGTTAGCACAATTTGCATATATAAGAAATGATAAAAAAATTAAAGTAGTCACGACCTCTCATATATGCACATATACATATATAAACATAAGAAATAGGATAGAAAATGGTAAGTAGTCATAAATTCTCATATATATATGAATATGAATATTACAATGATGCCAAATAAAGGGCTCAAAAGCTTACCTACAAAATGATTCGGGACTCAAATCTAGACTATTATACAAAAAAAAATGAAAGGAAATTTACATATAAGGCTTGGTAATAGGCTCAAATAAACAACCAACCATTACTTTACAATACTAAGACAATCACTATTTATAGAAAAAATGGGGAGATTTTCCATCCAAAAACTATGGAGGAACTATATAATTCCTTTGTTCTGGTTCTCTTGATCCAATTTGTATTACATCATTTCATCCCTTTTGATATCTTTTGATTTAGAATCATCAATTTTGGGCCTCTAGATGCTCAACTTCAACTAGTATTTTTAACTACCACCATAGGGATCCTAGAAACTAAGAATAGACACCCATTATAATTAATGTTGTCAGACTTGGGGTTGCTTTTATTGTAGCTACCATATTTCTTCCTTTAATTGGCCAACCACTCACCTTAGATTGTTGATCCCAAGTGGTACTTGTAGGCGATCTTAGGTTCTTTAAATAATTTCTCATTGGTCCAGCTCAACCTTTGGAGTTTTTGAACCATTAGTAAAGTCTTGGGGATCATTGGTTACACATTTTGATCTCTCTCCTTTCTACCACTTTTCCATGTTAGACCCCTTTTCTTGTTGGCCATTTTTACATTTTGCATGACTTGTTTATTAGAATCTTCTATCTTTTATGTAGCTCTCTTATTTTCAAAAACAACATTGACCATTGATTTTCAATTTGGATGGTTCTTAGAAATTTTGCTAGTCTTCCCATGTCATACTTTTATAAAACTTCCATGTCTTGGATAAATATTTATTGGAAGGTTTGTAATAATATTTGATCATAATTTTTGGATGGTCCATATTTTAGAGCTTTTATTTTCTCCATATTTAGGAACTTTTTACAACTTGTGAACTAACTCATAGAATATTTCTTCTATTTCCTCCTTTAGAACTTTATCAAATTTTGATTTTCAAAATTTTTGCTCCTCTTATGCCCTATGGAACTTTTTGGCACCTTTTGTCTTTTAAAACTTTTTAAGATAGTGCATAGGCTGTTGGAACTTTTACCTCCTAATTTAGGTCAAAATTTTTGTAAAGTGGAACTATATTTTGGCCAAAAATTTTGCCCATATTTATCCAAGACCTCTTTCTCTTCCTTCCATCTATTTTTACCTTTGTTTTAGTATTATTTCAAAATCTTCTTAAGGTAAAATCTCCTAAGTGTAGTGAATGCTCATGTTCACTACAATTTTGGTGACTCACATGGGTCTTCTTACTTGTTGAAGGAGAATATATAATTGTTGCCTTTATCCTTGGGTGTAGAGTCAAAAAAATAAAAGAATGTAGAAAATAATATAAAAAATAATGAAAATAATTTACTGATCAAGACGTTTATCAAGCACTTTCTTAATTTCTCCCTATTCTTGTTCTAAAGGGTGTCGTATTTGCTTGAAGTGACTGAATACCGTTTGGATCTCTAATTGGTCATAATGATAGAAATATTTCATTTTACTGATGATCTCATGCACTTGAATACTTAACTCTACCAATGTAATGATTACCAAGGATAAATCATTCATTATAGGATGGTTTGGCCATGATTCAAAAGAGGAACCATCCTCGTATTGCCTCAACAACTACAAATATTCTTATTCTAAGGACAACCTACCCTCTTCATTCTAAGGAGAGTAAAGTCCTTTCTATTGTAATGAGTTGATGTGATTCCTAAGATTCCCAATGGTAGCAATCAAGGCAACTACTAGGGTTTTGCATTGCTATGCCACCCTCTCCTTTTAGAGGATATTTATTACTCTTTGTATTGCTACCTCTATATCATGAATTCTAATAGATATTAGCTCAAAGTCTAATGCAATGGCCAACCTTACCTAATAAGTTCTAGCTTTAGACAACCTTATGGAGGATTTATCAAGAATTTGTTCAATATATTGGCTCACATGGACACTTTAGAGAGTAGCTACATGAATAAATTTGAATACTTGGGATAACACTGTCACTATGTTACCAATTTCATCCTAGTAGGCATCACTAATATTCTTGATGAGGCTCCTAATCCCTTGTTGTTGCTCAATCTTGTTATTCTACCTCAACTCCTCTAATTGCTTTCTAGGATTCTCTCTCTCTTAGTTAAATTGAGCTTCTTGGATGGAAAAACTATCTATGAGTTTTTTTTTTTTAATTTATGAGTCTTTTGATTTTCTCTTCCTTTACTTTTAGGAGAGATTTTGAAGGCTACTCCATTAGGAATTTGGTAAGTAGGTTTATCTAATATTGGGGTTCTTTAGTCTTGACCTGAGAGTTACTCAAGGTATTCTTCACATATTCTACCTCTCTCTCCTTTTTTTCCAATTTTGACCCAATGACACATAATCATATGAAATAACCTTTTAACCTCTTTCATGAGTTGCACCTTGTCCTCAATCTAGGCATTTTTGAGATCAAGTCCCATCATTGCCATCTACAAATCCTACTCATCATTTCTTCCTCTGGTTTTGATACTAGTTTATCTTTTTGTGTGAAAAATAATGCCTTTTTTTGAGGGGTGAAGTGGCTAAGTATCTAAGTTATCGCTGATCATTGTGCTAATTTGGCCTACTTTTGCTAATAAAATTGTTTTATCTATTATTGAATCATTAGATATTTTTGTAGCACACTTGAAGCTGACACAATTACTATCAAGCCTTCTTGTTGCCTCTAAGGTAATGAAAATATAGTCAAAGGTTTACACAATGGGACTATTAAAGGAGGAGAAATTAGGGTATTAGAGGCTATTGCTTATTGAATGGAGAAGATTATAAGGATAGCTATAGGGACATCAACCAATTTGGCTATAATACTACGTATATGGTATGATGAGGCCAGAGAAATTTATAGAGTTGGTAATTCAATAATAAAAAGGGATGAAAGTACTAGTATAGAAGCTTCACCAGTTAGTGACTCAATCCTTAGAATATTTATTTTATTTTCTTTGGCCCTTATGGACTAGCTATTAGTTCTACCTTTTTTTTCCACTTCTTTAGATCTCCTAGTGTGGGATCCCCTATCAAAAAGTTTATTGTGTTAGTGATGATGGCATCAAAGGTCTTCTAGGAGTAATTGTGGCTAGGTTTTCTTTTATGACTTTAGAAGGATATTCCTTAGGTATTTCTCTTGTTTCTCTTGCCTTCTTTATCATCTTAAGTACTTCAATACTTACTTCTTCCTCACTCCATTGCTTTGACCCTGAGCTCTTAACATTTGGGTGCTCTTTGTTATAGTATTTTTTTAATTCTCATATATATATATATATATATATATATATATATATATATATATATATATAATGGTGTAAACTCAACTACAAGAGACCAACAAAATGGACTCCAATCACATAACACAAATGCAATAATGGAAGAAAACTGCAAATTGATATTCTTCTCATTCCTAAATTCACACCCCTTCTACAAAATATTACAATCCATCATATAGCAACCGAAACCCTAAAGAAACCCTAAAAACGTGTTTTTTCTAAAACTGCTAAAAATAGATTTTTTTTCCAAAAACTGCTAAAAATAGAAATGAGTCGGATTGCACCAAAATTCGGTGTACACATCCCTCTTACAATAATGAACATTAATTTAGAATATTAGGTCTCAAGTTAAGGTATAACAAAAGATAATAAACTTCTAACAGCCAAAAAAACCCAAAAAACCCGGGAACCTATTCTAAAAGCTAATTTTGGGGCACTATATGGAGGAGTTAGGTCCCAAAAACATGATTTTTGGAGGGTAAGGAGGATCAAAGATTATCTTGATGTAGAACACACACGTGGAACCACCTGTTAAATTTCAAGGCAAACGGGCGTACGTTTCACAAGTTATGGCTCCAACAAGGTGCATCATTCTCCTTTGGTGAAAAAGAACTCAGCCTATGTGAGTTTAGCTGAATTGAAATCATGTAGCTTCTGGTTATCAATTTTCTCTAGATTTGACTCTAAGACCCAAGTGTTATTTGACTATGGTAATCCTTTCCACTGAACCAGGAATTTTTTGTAGCTCCCATGTCTGGTGGTGATCACATTCTTATCGAGCACCTATGCAACTCTGTATTTTTTCTTCTTACGCATCTGTCATGCCCAATTTACTGTCTCCTATAATTCGCCATCCTTGACAGTACCAGGATATTGAAATAAATAAGAAACATTAAAAATTGGTGAAATATCAAATTCATCGAGCAGCTCCACTTTATAGGCATTGTCATTGATCTTCTTCAAAATCCTGCATGGCCCAATTTTCTTAAGTTTCAGTTTGTTATACGTCCCCTTAGGAAATATTTCTTTCCTAAGATGAACCATGACCATATCACCCTCTTCAAACACTTTCACCCTTCTATGTGCATCAATAGACTCTTTATAGTTAGCATTACTACTCTACAATTTTTCCCTCACTGACTCTTGCACTTTCTGTATATGCTCAGCAAATGCTTCTGCATCATCACTAACTTGTTCCCCAATTGGTAACTCAACAAAATCTAATACACCTCTAGGATTTTGACCATAAATAATTTGAAAAGGATATTTACCTGTTGACCTGTTCACTAAATTGTTGTATGTAAATTCGGCTTGTGACAAGGCTAAATCCCATTGTTTTGGTTTTTCTCCAACTATGCATCGTAAGAGGTTTCCCAAGCTTCTGTTCACTACCTTTGTTTGCCCATCGGTCTGTGGGTGGTAAGCACTACTGAACTGTAGCCTGGTGTTCAAAATTTTCCACAACATCCTCTAAAAGTGACTCAAGAACTTAGTATCCCGATCAGAAGTAATAGTCTTTGGAACACCATACAACCGCACAATCTCATCAAATAATAATACTGCAGTCCTAGTTGCATCATTAGTTTTTTGGCAAGCAATGAAATGAACCATTTTTGAAAATCTATCTACCACAACAAAAATTGAATCCTTACCCCTCTATGTCTTGGGCAATCCCAACACGAAATACATACTCAGATTGGTCCATGGTCCTATAGGAACTGGCAGTGGCATATACAACCCTGTATTTTGTGCATGGCCCTTAGCCATTTGACATGCTCTGCATCTATATATAAACTTGATTATGTCTCTCTTCATTTTTGACCAATAATACTTCTCCTCTACAAGAGTGGTAGTTTTGGCTACTCCAAAATGACCAGCCAAACCCCCATTATGTAATTCCCTCAATATGTTCTCTCTCATAGAGCTATTAGGAATGCATAATTGATTACCCTTAAACAAGTATTCATTCTAAAAAAAATACTCTTCAAAAATAGTACGAGACTCGCCCCCTATCGCACTTTTGCACTGTTGCACAATATTCCCAAAATCTGCATCAGATTC
This sequence comes from Wollemia nobilis, assembly GCA_028583015.1. NCBI lineage: Eukaryota > Viridiplantae > Streptophyta > Pinopsida > Araucariales > Araucariaceae > Wollemia > Wollemia nobilis. The sequence goes on from JAQPPZ010000465.1 coordinate 11,916,730, forward strand.
ATACAGATATTTAATCTCCTCAAATCCTACCACTTCATTCTCCATAGTGGTCAACAACAAGACTCTCCTACTCAATGCATCAACAACCTTATTTTTTTTACCCGGCTTGTGTTTCAGGACAAATGTATACTGTTGCAAAAATGAAACCCATTTAGCATGCCTGTTATTTAATTTTTTTTGAGATTTGACATACCTCAATGCTTCATGATTAGTAAACAACACAAACTCCTTTGAGATTAAGTAGTGCCTCCAATGTTGCAATGCTTGCACAATTGCATAAAATTCCACATCATATGTAGAATAATTCTTCCTTGTGTCATTTAGCTTCTCACTAAAAAATGCTACAGGTCAGCCCTCTTGACTTAAGACACCACCAATTCCAACAAATGAGGCATCACAATCAACCTCAAACACCTTACTGAAATCTGGTAACACTAGAACAGGGGATTTTGACACCTTCTTCTTCAAGAGTTCAAAACTCTTTGTTGCTACGGTAGTCCATACAAACTCCTTCCCCTTCGTGAACTCAGTTATAGGGGCAGCTATACTACTAAAGTTCTTGATGAACTTCCTATAAAAGGTATCTAGTCCATGAAAGCTCCTTACTTCTATTATAGTTCATGGAAGAGGCCATTCCAGAATCACCTTCACTTTCTCATCATCCATCCTCATGCCATCTCTCGAGATTACAAATCCCAAAAACACTAAACTATCTTGAAGAAATCTACATTTCTTCAAGTTGACATACAATTTCTCCTTCTTGAGCACATCTAACACTAATTTCAGGTGTAACAAATGCTCTTCTTCACTTTTACTATAAATCAAAATATCATCAAAATACACAACCACAAACTTACCATTATATTCCCATAGTACTTTGTTCATCAACCGCATAAATGTACTAGGTGCATTAGACAACCCAAATGACATCACCATCCACTCGTACAATCCATATTTTGTCTTAAAATTTGTCTTCCATTCATCCCTTCTCGAATTATGATCTGGTAGTAGCCACTCCGTAGATCAATTTTACTAAAGTATTTAGCTCCAACCAATCCATCCATCATGTCATCCACTCTCGGTATAGGATATCGATACTTTATTGTGATCTTGTTTATGGCTCTACTATCCACACACATCTGCCAGTCACCATATTTCTTTGGGGTCAACAATTCTGGAGTCGCACATGGACTCATACTCTCCCTAACTAATCCCTTCTTTATCAACTCTATCACTTGCCTACTCAAATCTGCATTCTATGTCGGGTTCAACCGATAAGCTGCCTAATTTGGGAGTGCTGATCCTGGAATTAAATCCATGTGATGCTGGATATCCCTTTTTGGTGGTAGCCCATCTGGTAACTCCTTTGGTGTGACATCTTTATATTCCCTTAGCAACTTAGTTGTTGTTGTAGGCATAACCACTTCCTCTATTTCTAGCTTCCTAGTTGTTAAGGAATAACAGAAGCTGGTGTCCCTTATCTCTGCAAGAAACTCCTTCATCATCAATAAGCTCTCACTCGGCCCATCCTCCTTAAGATGTAAAAGAACTACCTTTACACCATCCTTCCAAAATATGTAAGTATTATTTCTCCCATTATGGTTAGTATCCCTGTCGTACTGCCAAGGTCTTCCCAATAGAATGTGGCATGCATCCATCGAGATCACATCACACCACACTTCATCCTTGTAAGTGTTCCTAATTGAAAATTTAATTAAACACCTCTGATCATGTAAATCTAAGTGCAAGAGGTCAAAACAAAATACCTCCCATTACATAAAAACTATGATAAATGGAAATAATATGTAAAACCCTCCATTTACATAAAAACTACAATAAATGGAAATAATCAGTAAAACCCTCCATTCACATAAAAACTATAATACATGGAAATAAACCAATAAATATTTTATTTTTTTATTCCTAGATTCACTTCCCCCTTTTACAATGCAATACCAAGGGAATATATATCCCCAAAGAAACCCTAAAAGAAAACCCTAAATCTTGAAGCCCTAAAAGAAACCCTAAAGCTTAAAGCCCTAAAAATAAAATTACTATTTTCGGCAAATTGATTTTTCCATCAAAAACTGCCTTTTTAAGTAATTACTATTTTCAGCAAATTATATTTTTATCAAAATTTACCTTTTTTAGTAATTACCATTTTCGGCAAATTATTTTTGCGTCAAAGAATTCCATTTTTAGTAATAAAAAAATAATTTTAAAACTTCTTTAAAAAACCCTCTAAAGATAGGCTCTTGCATCATTCTCCTTTGGTTGAAAAGAACTCTGCTCCTGCGAGTTCCTTTGATCAAACTCATAATTGCTCTCCATATAGGGCCACACATCTGCAAGTACTCCTCAAAGTACTAATCTCCTTTCGAGGTTCTATATCTCAAACCTCTTGCAAGCACTACACATAGTGCCAATTCTTCCTTCAAGGTTTGAAAATAGCAAACCTCCTACAAGCACTACACAAAGTGCCAATTCCTCCCTTTAAGGTTTTACATAAAAAAAACCTCCTGCAAGCATTTACACAGAGTGCCAAATATTTTAAAAACCTTCTGCAAGCACTACACAAAGTGCTAATCTCTTTATCTGAGGCTTTTACATAAAAAAATCTCCTGCAAGCACTTACACCGAGTGTCAATTTCTATCTCCAAGGTTTTACAAACCTTCTGCAAGCACTGCATAGAGTGCAAATTTTTTTTTTGGAACCCCTTCGCTCTCCTATCCTTTTCTCTTTTCTTTTCTTCTCTTTTCTCCTCAGTAAGATCCAACTTTCTCTAATACCAAATGGTGTAAACTCAGCTACAAAAGACCAACAAAATGGACTCCAATCACATAACACAAATGCAATAATGAAAGAAAAATGCAAATTGATATTCTTCTCATTCATGAATTCATACCCCTTCTACAAAATATTACAATCCATCATATAGCAACCGAAAACCAAAGAAACTCTAAAGAAACCCTAAAAACGTGTTTTTTTCTAAAACTACTAAAAATAGATCTTTTTTCCAAAAACTGCTATAAATAGAAATGAGTCGAATTGCACCTAAATTCAGTGCACACATCCCTATTACAATAATGAATCTTACTTTAGAATATTAGGTCTCAAATTAAGGTATAATAAAAGATAATAAACTTCTAACAGCCAAAAAAACCCAAAAAAATCGGGAACCTATTCTAAAAGCTAATTTTAGGGCACTAGATGGAGGATTTAGGTCCCGAAAACATGATTTTTGGAGGTTCAGGAGGATCAAAGATCGTCCTAATGTAGAACATGCACGTGAAACTACCTATTAAATTTCAAGGCAAACGGGCGTACGGTTCACAAGTTATGGCTTCGACAAGGTGCATCGAGATAATATGCCATAATATTTTTCTACTTTTACAATCTACTACTACATTATCCCATAGATATTATCTTAGGCTCCTTCCAATGCCATCCCCTAACATATTTTTTCTTATTATCACTAATTTTGCTTTGTGGATTGACCAAAAAATTTGATTCGTAGAATGATTCATATGACCTAAGATTCAGTGGTTTGGTAAACATTATGAGGGGGTGAACACCAATCTCATCCACTAGGTTCTTTAGAGCCTCTATATTCGTCCTAGGATCATGTGTAATTTTTAGACCTCTAATGCTTTTCATACATTTGGAAAACTTCTCCTTAGGGTCATAATTCTAGTTATCTTCCACCTTATTGAGCCCTAGTTCCTTTAGCTTATCATCTGCAATGGAATAAGATTTTCTCCTCTATAAGAGCACTCTTTCCAATCTGATAGGACTCTTGTAATAAGATGTTTTTTAATTCCTACTCTCAAACTTGTTATCAATAAGGTCTAACCACCTCACTACTTCTAATGCAAAAAATCTATTTGGAAAAATTTAGGAAGGAGGTATACAACAAAACTAAATTAATACATTTTAATAATTATACCCTCTTTAGAAAAATACCAGTCCCCAATATGTACCTTTTGCAAGAACATACGATAGGTCTCTAAGATGTGCTTGGGCTAAGAACCTCTTAAGAGTGCAATAGGTAGAGTAAAAAATACTATAAAATAGTAATAAGTATTTTAATTCAAGGTCATTGTCCAAATATACATAGGCAACTCTTGGCCCCTCTTATTTGTCTACTTTTTATTCAAACCTAGGAATACTCCCAATTTTTGAAATAAAATCAAATATGCCAGAATTGAAAAATGTTTGAACACATGAGTGGCTAAGAATTGACTTAATTCTTTATGTTTTTATTCAAAAATTAGCTTAGTGAAATCCAATGTACCTCACTCATTCCTGGATGCATACTTCATTGTATATAGAATTTCCAATTGGATAGATACCACATTTTTGTTGCTCAATGTATTAAATCTCCCTCTCATACTAGTTTTTTTGGACTTAGGATACTACACTCGATGTATTAAATCTTTATCTTCTCTTTTTATGAGAACTCATTATAAAATTATGCCATGTCTTCTACGCTAATTTTATTTTCCCCTATTAGAAAGAATATATTTTTTTGGATGATATATAAAATAATATTCACCTTAAAATTTCCATCATGGGATTTTATTTCTCAGACACTAGGATCATAAAATTTTGCACACGATAAAATTATATCATAAAAACTATGCACTTTAGGCATAAGGTATTATGCTAGAAAGCTACTCCAAAGCTCATGTATTAGATGGATCTAAATCTCTACCATGCACCTTCTGTTAAATTATTTGTCCTTTTTTAAATTTTGCTTTTCAAGAATTTTACAGTCAGTGTTTTCAATATTTCAATGTTAGAGGTATAAGTTGGTACCTCTAGACTAGTTGATGAAGGAGCCACCTCTAATCAAGATGCACTTACTTTGAAATTTGTTGTGTAGTTGGTCATTTTCTTCTTCTCTATTTTAACCGATACTCATTTGAAATTCTTTGACTCTTATTTCCTTTGTGCTCTGCAATTGTGCTCTCCAATGTTTTCTCATTCTCTAGATTTGGTAAGGAAGGAACTAGATGGGGAAAGGATACTTTATAGAAGGTTTCCTTTTGTCCTCACACATTTTATTTCTTTATTCATGTGCCATGCATTTATAAATATATATTTTTTAGATTATGGGAGATTCTCACCGTATTGTATGATAAATTCTACTATCCTGTAAATGCACTTCCAAGAGATCCTCCTACTTTTCAAAGCCAATTCATTCCTTCATTATTGCTCACATATTTTACATCAATTATTTTTCTCTAAAAAATGTCGAAATGGAAGCTATCTTGACATTTGATACACTTATTCATTCATGTAAGCATTAATTCTACCTTACAAGAATAACTAGGGAAAAAGTAACCAATTTTCCTTTTTGTGGTTGGTCGCCTTGCGAAGTTTCCCTATTGGCTATCTAAGATTGGTACATACTTTGAAGAGCCACCCTTTGTTTGAATATTATCCATTTATTAGTTTTATTAGATGACCTATGCTTATTTTAGAAATAGATCATCATTAATGTTCATCTTTATTATAACATACTCTAAGGTTTTATTGATTCTCATAAAATTTGGGAATAGTGGTTGATATCACTTCTTTTGCCATTTTTAGATATTGGTGCAAACCATTAATTTAGGTAGTTGGAGACTTGGCTTTCTTCTTTCGTCAAACATTTTTTGAAAGATTGTTTACCATTGATGTTTGAAACCTTATTATTCTTTCAATGTAGTCTCTATATTGGTGCAATTTGACATTCCATGATTTGATTATCCTCAAAACTTCTTGACTCTAGCCTATGTTAAAAGCATCTTGAAATAGCATGATCTGTTAACTAGATTGTCCATATTTAAATTTCTTATGAGATAATTTGTAATAGAATAAGGGTATCTAATGATTTTTTAACACTTTAAATTTACACAAAGAGATAGAGAAAAACCAAAATTTCTTGTAAACATATGATCTACCAATTCTTTTTATGTACACAACCCAAGAAGGATCATAAATCCACTTATGCATCAATTTCATCCCATGCCTATAGACCCATATGTCTTAGGAGGATCAAAATCCTAAATTTTAGTTGGCCATTGGTTCATTTGATCATCTGGGATGAAGGAATGTAACTCATCAATAGAAACTTTAAACTCAAACTATTCCTCCTTTGATACCAAAACTTTATCGATGCTCACTATAGATGAATGCAAATGTTCAACATGATGCAGGTAACGTAGCTTTGATGGGATATTTATTATGGTTTCATACTTAGTCCTCAAGACCATTAGGGACCAATATAAATATAGATAGCCTCCTAATTTGGCAGTAAATTTTCTTGATAAGCAAATGCTAAATAAAATGAGGAGATCAATTACAGCTACATCTTATGACACTATGAGGCTAAAATAAGCATGTAATATGAGAGGAAGACCCTCAACTATCCCTAGGATTTGGATTGTACTTATATACAATTGCACCATCCCCTTGTTTATAGGCTTATAATTTAGGCCTAATACATCTGCCACCTCTTTGGAATGAATGAAATACTTACCTCAGAGTCTATCATGCAATTGTAGATCAACTTATCTCCATATATCAAGGATAAATAAAAAGGGATGGGTTATGATTGCTTATTCCTAGACCATATATTTGCAAGACCATAGGTTCATTTTGTTGAATTAGGTCTCGAACCACATGTTTCAACCTCTTACAAGAGTTTGTCTAATGTCCCTCCACCCTATGATACTCACAGTGTTGATCAACCTTATACCAATTAGTTGTGGTATCATGTTACCTTATGGGAGGTAACTCAATCATATTAGCTTCCAAAAGTTGCTTTAGGGCCACTACCATAAGCATGTTAGGTCTGGTAAAATTTCTTTGTGGAGGTTTTGGAGGTTGGCTAAGCACCATCTTTTGTAGGTTGTTAATAATACTATTAACAGGCCTACTATTCGTAACTCCATCACCTACCACATGCTTGTTCTTATACTAATTTTTAGTGGTCCTATCTTCTTTCACTTTAAGTTTTCCTCTTTTGATAAGAGTTTATTTTACCTTTCTTGCTAGATCAATTGTTTGATCAAACTATGTGATAGTTGTTGTTTCCAATGCATAAGATAGTTGCTCTAGAAAATTTCCAATAAATATTTCAAGCATGTCTCAAGGAGGTAAGGTGTATCTCAAGCGTCCAATTAGACTCCTCCAACAAGACAATTTTTTTGAAAAAAATTTCTCCTTATCTTGTTTTAATATGTAAACATCTCTCATGGTCACGTTCTTTTCAACATAGGTACCAAATTTTTGAACAAATGATTTAGTTGTCTCTTCAAAATTCCTCAAAGAATGGTTGGGCAACTGATAATACCATTCTAATGCCATACCACCAAGACTCTTAGGGAATGTATTTAGCAACAACATGTCATCATATATGATATCATGGCAAGTTGTTCTAAATATTCTTAAATGCTCAATTGGATATTTCGTTCCCTTATAGATAGGCAAAAATAGCATGGGAAAATGCTTAGGATAGGGCCTAACGGTGATGATAGGGTATAAGGGTTGGTTGCACATTTCTCTATAGATATAGGTTAAACTGAGGTTGAATCATATCCATTCTTGAAACCAATTGTTTTACCATATTAGTTAAAATTTCCACCTCAAAATTGTTGTTTTGCAATGCCTTTAGATTCTCTAAGGGAGGGGTATAGCTAGGATGTTGAAAGATTACTTGGCCTATGTTTGAGGTATTGATACCATTATGGTATGGTTATGATATGTGGTATCTTGTTGGAGAGGATAACTAACCATTGGTGTAACAGAAAAAAGAGTTTTGATCTTAGCATAATGAGGAGGAATTTAAAAATAATCTTGAGTGGCACTATTGGTTGGAAGAACTTGTGAAATCCTTCCAACATTGGTGGTTATAATAGTGACATAAGTTGGTTGATGGATAGGATTGCCATGATTCAAAGACTCAAACAAAGGGTTATCATAAACATGCCTAGGAGAGACTATTGAAGGAGGAGTCTCACCTCTTTCAAGTTGATCTTCCTACTCCATAGATTCAAGCAACTCTACCTTGTGGTATTTCATGAAATCCCAAGCATGATCAAATGATTTAAATTAGTAGCCACCATCATCATAGTTTGTTTTACTTTCAATATTTTCTTGCTCTTTTGCATTAATGTTAGGGTTATATCTTTCAATATGATCATCCTCTTGGGGAATATGATCAGACTCTAGATGCCTTTACTGACTTCTAAGGAATGAAGCCATCAGAAGAAGCAAAAATATAGGAAAGAAAACTAACGAAAGACACACAAGAATATTTTAAATATTTTTATTAATGTTCTTTTAATTCTAAGTAAACAAATTAGTGGTCATGTTTAAAAGTTTTCAAAATAAAAGCAAATAAGAAAAAGGCTTCCTAATTTTTCCACTAAGACGTGTCCTTCACATAGGGTTCACCAAAGATGTAGAGGGGGAAAACTTCCCTATCGCATATGATTCTTGGTTTGATCCGCTGGGACCCGAGGTGAATCGCAGGGGTATATTATAACTCTACACTCGATGGGCAAAGGGGAAGGGTTCACCAGGAATGATTTTAGGACTCGCTCCAAGTTTGGGGTGAAATGTGTTTGAATGTGTCAATTAAGAATGCACCTACATTTAACCTTTCTAAACTACACTATGAAAAGGGAAAGAACAATGTAAGACACACAAGATGCAAGAAGACAAGAGCTAACCCTAGAATGATTCTTTGATTCAATGATGTCTAACCTTAAGATTACAAAATAAAAGCCTTTGAGCAAGGGTCCAAGGGAAATGCACAAACAAGGTTAAAACCCTATATGCACACTATATTCTTTTATTCTTTCAAATGCCTAGAAATTTGATGAAATGCTTTTCTTACTTGTGATCTAGATTTTGAATAGAAATGAGTAGAAAGAAAAAATCAAACAACCTAAATATTTATTAGGGTACTTATCTAATTTTGTGGTTGTTCCAAGCTTTATCTTACATCCAACAATATCCCATAGCTTCAATATTGTAAAATAACTTCATAAAATCCTTGAAAAATATTATCAACATTAGGGGGCCTGCTTAGGTCGCTATATAACTGTGCTGGAGGTGCAGTATTCAAGCCCTCTAGGTCCTTTTAGATGACCTTTAGAATATAAAAGAGAAAGTTGATTTTTTTTTAAAATAAACAAATAGGATATAATGCAATAGAACAATATGATGAATAAATTGCAAATTATGTTATTAGGCTCTAAATATAACATGAAATGCAAATATTTGGTTTGGGGGAGAACTTCTACCCCCAAGCTTGACATAGATGAAATCACACACTATATAGGGCAGTCATTATTTCATTGTTGAAAAAATCACACCTTATAATTATGGGATACAATTTCATAACAAAAATTAAAAAGTGATAAATCAATGCGAATGAACTTCACAAAAGATGCGAAATTAATAGTATATGAATGCAAATGAGCAAAAACAACCTGGTGGTAGTGAAAAAGCAGACAAAAGGATGAAGACCTCCAAGATAGTAGACTCCTCCTTAGGGCTCCAACAATTATCGACCAAGGAAGCAATGCACAATCAATGCATAGAAGAGAACTCCACAAAGATTAAAAGCTTCAATAGATCACTTGGCACTTTTGCAATTAACAACCTTTTGCTTGTTTTTGGTGATTATTTTAGAACTCCTCTTAAAAATTGTTCTTGGGTAGCTTCTAGAGGAAAAGAAAGATTTAAACCCTCTATTTATAAGTGATTTGAAACAATTATGGATGGGAAAACTTTAGAAAAATCTATGTTAAGGAAGTCAATTCAAAAAAAGGGTTTTCTAAGAGAAAATCCTAGCTAGATAAAATCATGCCCTGTAAGGGTTGATCGTGATTTCGTCAAAACTAGGAAAAAGGAAGGGAAGAGAAGGAGGAGAGAGACCCAAACTTGTTTTGGGCAAGTTGGAGGGTCTCTCTAGGGATCTAGGTAAAATGACTCACTCAAGTGGCTCAATTTTTCATGTCTACAAATTTAAGCTACATCAAAGAAAATGATCCATGAAAGTGACGTTCCTAGGTATGTGACCCAATATGATATGTAAGAGGTAATCAAGAACCCTCCTTATGAATCCCACTAGTCCACCACTATATACTACCCAGGAGGCTTAAAGCATGTGTTGCAAGCCAAACAAGGTTAATTTTTTCCTACTTTTGTCACATGCCCGTGCATTTAATTATCAACCCAGGGAGCTTCGTAAACTTGCGAAGGGTCTGAATAAGATTGCTTACAATACCACTTGAGATGAATCCGCTAATCCTACTATTGGGGGGTGTTTTCAAAATGGTTGTCAATCATTCATGCACTCCTCAATAATTTACGTAAGAAGAAAATAATTAAATCTACGAAAATGAAACATTCACACATTCCTGAAAATGAATCTACTGCAAATACTGGGAATAGTAATGAGGTAAATGACCTTTCAAAAGCAATAGACTATTCTAGAAAGCAGGAGAAAAGTGGGGAAGAAATATTGGCTTGGAGTGGGCCCAGGCTCCAGCAGCTTCCTCCCAGTTGAACACGTGCTTAGAACTCTTAGAACTGTAATATATTTATCAAAGTGTTACAATATTTATCTATCTCTGTATCTCTATATGAATCTATATCAATCTATATCTCCCAGAATGGTCTGCGCGTGTTTATATAACACACCCATAGAAATTTTGTTACAAAGAGGTTACAATAGTTGATTCATCCCAGACTAAATTAAGACAGTCTGGTGAATGCAATCGACGTCTCCTTAAAACTGGCATTTGGTTCTAACGGTGACGTGTTCGCTGATTGGTTCGTGCTTTTCCTGGCATTGGTAAGACGTTTTCATACGTTGGTGCGATCTCCAATTTAGCTCTACATGACGTAGAGTTGGAACTGCACCAGCCACTGCTATCCACGTCATATAAATCTGGTCAACGGGCGAAGAACAGAGGTGCCTTCCTTATGAGGAAGGTATCTTATTGTCGTGGCGCCTTCCTGGAAGAGGAAGGCACTTACCTTCTGTTGGCGCCTTCCTGTGGGAGGAAGGCGCTTGCCTTCTAGTGGCGCCTTCCTTATGGGAGGAAGGCGCTCGCCTTCTGTGAGGAAGGCGCGTCTTCTAGTGGCGCCTTCCTTATGGGAGGAAGGCACTTTGCTTGTCGTGGTGCCTTCCCATCGGTGCCTTCCCATCGGTGCCTTCCTTATGAGAGGAAGGCGCTTCCTTCATTTTGGCACCTTCCTAGAGGAGGAAGGCGCTTCTCTTTCCTTGGCGCCTTCCTGGAAGAGGAAGGCGCCTATGTTCTCTGCATTGACCCCCAAAGAAACAAAGTGCCAGGTCCATCAAAAGACCTCGACTGATCCAAATCTAACTAAACCAACTGCAATTCCACAAAACACACTGAAAACACACAAATTAGATAACACGCATAATTTCATCAAATATCTATATAATCATTTATAAAAGTATGCAATCCTTATTATACAACCGCATAATGATCAAGAAAATGTGTACAAAATATGAGCATTTCTGGTGCTCATCATCCCCCCATGCCTAACATATGCCATGCCCTCGTGGCATCAAAACTGTAGATAGCCCGGTTGATCCTTCATCATTGCCATTTCTTGGAGGGTTCGGCTGCCCCTGCAGCCCGAGTCTGTCTCTTCTGTGCATTGGCATCTGAAGGTGTGGCTCACATTTTCCTACATGGAACTAAGGGTGCAGCTGTCAATTGTCCCTTTCTCGTTCTGGCTGCTACTAGCGGTGATCTAGCCAGCGTCGTCTTTGCTGACTGGAATGCAGCTTCGACAGCTTGCCAGAGGTCAGCGTCTGGAGGTCTGATCGCTGCCAGAGGGATATCTAAATTATCCCCCCTGGAAGGTACTACTTGGGCCTTGTATAATCTGGTCGCTTTAGGAGTAAGCCCTACGTTCTCCTTTGTAATGGCCATGGCCTCCAATTGGGGGCCATATACCCCCCATCATTCCAAATACTTCCTCATCATGGAGGGCCATCCCCGGGATGAACCGTAAATATCCCAAAATTGGCTGTCCTCTGTCGAGTTAACGCAGATGCCAAAGTCTCCTCTCATCCTCGAGGCTGCCTTCCTGGCCTCTTTGGTTGATTTCATCTCCTTGAGCAGTCGTTCGAACTATTTTTGCCTTTCGACGAATGGCTGCATATCCCACTCGTCCTCTTTTGGCTCGACGAAGGTCACCTTCGCCTTCTTTCGAGCCGTCCTGGGCCTTTTTCCTCTAGCCTCTACGAAAAATGCGGCGGCTCAAACAGGGGTCTTCTCTTTCTCCCTGGCGGGCATCTCCTCGCTCTGAGGGGCCTGCTCTGGAGCGTTCTCTTCATTCTATGCTGCTATTTTTGGGGGTGATCCTTCGTTCTCCTGTCTGTCCGGTGTCGACCCCTCAGGCTCTTCTCCTTCTTTAGATCTGGGGAGTTCTTCCTTATCCTCTGGTCATGTCTGCTGCTAGAGGCCCTCGTCCTACTCTGTATCACTTAGGACGATGACAGGGGGTATTGTGGGACTTCTCTCCCCTTCACTCCCAAAAATAGAGGAATTCTCCCCTACCTCCGGGCTGCTCTGTCGGGCGTCCGATCGAATTTCCCTCAAAGAAAATACTCGTTCGATAGATGTGGGAGAATTCGTTGGGACTTCTTTCGCCCAATCAGTTTGAGTGTACGCATCCCTTCTTTTCATTCCCCTATCCTGAAGCAGCTGGTTTTCCTCTCGCAACTACTAGACCAGCTGCTCGAGTTGGGCGATCCGTCTGTCTCGTTCCTTCAACTCCCCTGCATGCTTGTTCTGGCAGTCCTCCAAAATTTGTTGGGTCATCCAGCAATTGGTTTGCCATTCGAGCACCTCCTCCAAGGCCGCATCGACCTGGTCATTGTTCCCGGAAGTCCCTGCATCTTGTGGGCTCCGGTTCGTCAATTCTCGGAGGGTTTGGGCTGCAACGTCTACTTTCGGGTTACTCTGTTCTTCCTCTGTCGAGAGGAGTCACCGTAGACGTTTCCTCCTGGGGACTAGTTCTATCAGGTGAAACTCGTCCTCATCACTAACAAGCGGTGCTCCTTCCTCCTCATGCTCAGGCACTGGGGAATGCCCTCTTCCCTCCTTGCTCTTGGGCACTGGTGACTACCCTCCTTCCTCTATGTTTTTGGGCACTGGTGATTGCCCTCTTTCCTCTATGAAATAGGGCAATGCCAATTGCCCGATGCTCACTATTTCCTCTGCAGGGCATCCCTCGTCTTGCCCTACTTCGGCAATAGTATCGTGTTGCCTTTCTTGGCCACCATCTCCCTCTGCGTCGGGGTTCTACCTCTGTGCTTCTGCATGGCGGGCTAGTGCCGATATCAGCCCATGGTGGGCTAAGGCAGACGGTGCCCCCTTCTGGTACCGAGCCGCTTCATCCTTTAGAGCATTTGCCAGGTAGAAGGGCACATTTAACTTCCTTCCATGCACCAGGTGATTGAGAAACTGCACATGATTAGCATGCAGATGGGTATATTTCTTGGTGCATGTGAAGAATCGAGCAACCTTCTCGAATATCTTTCGTAGATTCATGGTGAGGCTATTTTTGGGTAACCCCTCCTTGTCTATCTGCACATTCTCTCCAGGAAATAGCACCTCGATGTATGGCTTCAACAGTTCGCCCTTGTATACACATTCCCCTGTGAGGGGCAATCCAGTCGCCTGTGAGATGAACTCAGGGGTGACTGGAATTTCTACTCCTCGTACTTGGGCCACATCGCCCCTCAAGGAGGCAGCGAACTCCTTGGCTGCCTCCATGTCCTGGCCCTGACTGACCAGGGTACAGTATTCGAGCCATCCCTCGGCCTCGAACTATGTTTTCACCGCTCCTTTGATTTCGTCCGTATCACCTGGTTCATTCTTCTTCACTGCGTGATTCTTAGACCTTCCTCCCATGGCACCTTCCCTTACTACTGCTATTTTTTTTGTCCTTCCTTCCTCAGGAAGGCACCTTCTTATAGGGAAGGCGCCTAACCCTAGCAGTTATGGAAGGCGCCATATCATTGGCACGCGGTTTCGGCTATGGGGGGATATGATCTTTATGACGGCGGTATCTTTTTCGATACTGCATATTTTATAAATAATTATATAAAAATTTGAATTAACATGCGCGTACCTGATTCGATGTTTCGGGCATCATGAAGGCCATTGATTCACCGATTTGTGACACGAGGGAGGGGTATGGTCATCTAGTGCCACTCATTCGTGTGATGCTTCATTCCACTCGAGGTGTCCGGGAGGCGTGAGTGTCGGCTGTACGTAGAAGGCATTCTTTGGTACCTTCCCCATGTGGAAGGCGCTGATGTGGCACCTTCTCGATGTTGTCGATGCTTTCTGAATGGATGCACCTTCCGGTGATGGAAGGTGCCTCTGATTGGATGTGTCATCCAGTGGTGGAAGGCACCTTCTTGATGATGGCACCTTCCTGCTATGGAAGGTGCTCCTGATTGGGTGTGCCTTTTCGATGTGGAAGGCACCTCGGCCTGCATGCGCCTTCCCGATGATGGAAGGCACTTCGGTCTGCATGCGCCTTCCCGATGTGGAAGGTGCCTCTGGCTGGATGCGCCTTCCTGATGTGGAAGGCGCCTTGGATTTTTTTTTTTTTTATGGACTCTTATAACTGGTTGGGTGTCTTCTTTATAAGGAAGGCGCCTTCCCTTGGGCACCTTCTTTATAAGGAAGGCACCTTATTCGGGGCACCTTCTGGATGTGGAAGGCACCTTCTTCTGGCTGGGTGCCTTCTTTATAAGGAAGGCTTCCGGGTGCCTTTTAGATGTGGAAGGCGCCTTCTTCTGGCTGGGCACCTTCTGGATGTGGAAGGTGCCTCCTTCTGGTTGGGCACCTTCTTTATAAGGAAGGTGCCTTATTCTGGTTGGGCACCTTTTGGATGTGGAAGGCGCCTTCTTCTGGCTGGGTGCCTTATTTATAAGGAAGGCGCCTTATTCTGTCTGGGTGCCTTTTGGATGTGGAAGGCGCCTTCTTCTCGCTGGGCACCTTCTTTATAAGGAAGGCACCTTATTCTGGCTGGGCCCCTTCTAGATGTGGAAGGCGCCTTCTTTTGGCTGGGCACCTTCTTTATAAGGAAGGCGCCTTATTTTGGCTGGGCACCTTCTTTATAAGGAAGGCGCCTTATTTTGGCTGGGCGCCTTCTGGATGTGGAAGGCGCCTTCTTCTCGTTGGGTGCCTTCTTTATAAGGAAGGCGCATTATTCGGCGGGCGCCTTTCTGGATGTGGAAGGCGCCTTCTTCTTGCTGGGTGCCTTATTTATAAGGAAGGTGCCTTATTAGCTGGGCACCTTCTGGATGTGGAAGGCGCCTTCTTCTCGGCAATCATGTTGTGATTGACTGGGAAAAAGGGTGATCAAGCCTTCCCAGTCTTGCTTCATGCTGCCTCAGCTTCTACCTACGAGCCGATGTCGAAATCTGAGCCAAATCAGGCCTGGTTTCCTAGATACCTATTCCTCGTGCTTTCAGGTCCTCCACCTGCAAAAAGCAACCGAAAAAAAATGAAAATAAAGGCAGTTAGACGCATTCCGTGCCTGTTAGGCCCTGGTTTAGGATGCCTACAGCTTGCATGCGGGCGTCGTCCCTGCAAAAACACACTATATATAAAAACTATATTAACTAATTTTGGGTGAGCACTTCCATGCCCACCATTTCACCTATGAGAGTTCGGTCCAGATCTAGCAAGATGGGGTCTCCCCCATGCCTATTCTGGATTCTACCTGTAACGTTTTGGACGTATTATAGGGGCGTAGTCGGTGGCCATTGACTATGAACATGGTGTTGCTATCGTCAATTGTCTTAACGTGCACCGCCCCATTTTTGATGAGCTCCACCACCTCATACGGCCCCATCCATCTCTGCATTAATTTGCCCTTCCTCTCCTGGAACCGAGAATCGTACAACAATACCCATTCCCCTTCTTGGAACTACTTCAACTTAATGTGGCTATCATGCCACCGCTTTCTTTGCTTCTGTATAATTTTTGTCCTCTGCAAAGCATCTAATCGGATTTCGTCCAGCTGATCTAGCTATCGAATCCTTTGTTTTTGAGCTTCATCCAAGCTCAAGTTCAATTCTGAATCCGTTCTCAGTGTCTTGATTTCAAATTCGATGGGCATCATCGCATTTTTCCCATAGACCAGTTGGAAAGGTGTAAATCCTGTGGTGGATTTCCACGTGGTGTTATATGCCCAGACTGCCTCCGGCAACCGTGTAGCCCAATATTTCCTGTGTTGTTGCATGGTCTTCATCAGGATGTTCTCTATTTCTCTGTTTGTCACTTCCACTTGCCCATTTTCCTGCGGATGGTAGGGCGTAGTTTTATTGTGCCAAACTCTGTATTGCTCCATCAGTTCCTCGATCAACTTGGAGGTAAATTGAGGCCCTTGGTCTATTGTTATCTCCCGAGGGACCCCAAATCATGTAAAAATATGGGAAAATAAGAAATCGATGACCGTTCTTTCCTTTGAATCCCTCAATGCTTGTACTTCAACCCATTTGGTAACGTAATCCGTACAGACCAAAATAAACCTCCTCCCCATCGAAGGTGGATTAAACGGTCCCACAAAGTCCATGCCCCACTTATCGAAAGGTTCCAGGTGTACCTGAGGCTGGAGGGGCATTTCGTCTCGATGGGTTGGTCTACCCATCCTTTGGCATTCGTCACACTTGCTGGCATACGCAGTCGCATCCTTAAATAGAGTGGGCCAAAAGTACCCAGCCTGTAGGATTTTGTAGGCAGTTCGTTTCCCTACAAAGTGTCCTCTGCATGGCTCGTCGTGACATGCTTTGAGTACTTCTGAGAACTCTTGTTCTGCTATGCATCTTCTTATAATTTGGTCACGTCCTATTTTAAATAGGAGACCATCCATCCATAGGAATGATGCACTTTTCTCTATGACCGCCTGCTTTTCTCGGTAAGAGAGAGCAGGTGAGGTCCTTCCGGTGGCCAAGTAATTGGCTATATCTCGCATACCACGGGGTTTGCTCACTAATAGTGAACAAATGTTCATCCAAAAACTGGTCTTCCACTGCTTGATGGTCTGTTGGTATCAATCTAGACAGAAAATCTGCCACGACGTTATCCTTGCCTGGTTTGTCGACTATGGTGATGTTGAATTCCTACAGTAGCAACAACCATCTGATAATTCTTCCGCCAATGGCCGGCTTGCTCATTAGGTATCTGATAGCCGCATGGTCCGTATGGACAAAAACCTTATATCCAGTGATATAGTGGTAGAATTTGTTTATAGCATGGACAACTGCTAGGAATTCCTTCTCTATCACTGTGTAGTTGAGCTCTGCTCCTACCAAGTTTTTACTGACATAATAAATGGCATAAAATTCTTCGCCATATTTTTGTTCGAGGACTGCTCCAATCGCACCGTTGGATGCGTCACAGTAAATATGGAACGGTATGGCCCAATTTGGTCCTCTTAAAACTGGTGTAGATATCAGTTTCTCCTTAAGCAATTGGAACGCTTCTTCACAGTCTTCCATCCAATTGAACTCCACATCCTTAGATAATAGAGTGTGCAGTGGTTTGGCAATTTCGCTAAATTCGACAATAAATCGTCGATAGTATCCGATTGATCCAAGAAAACTTCTTACCTCCTTCTATGTTCTAGGGCTGGGTAGGTCTCTGATGACCTCAATCTTCCTTTTATCAACTTTTATTCCTTCTGCAGAGAGGTGGTGTCCCAATACGATGCCTTCTTGCATCATCATAAAACATTTTTCATTACTTAGGGACAAATTATTTTCCTTGCTTCTGTCGAGCACTCTTTCCAAATTCGTCATTGCCTCCTCGAAGGTTTCTCCATAGACGGTGAAGTCATCCATGTATACCTCGACCCCATCTCCCATCATGTCTAAGAATATGCTAAGCACCACCCTTTGAAAGGTGGCAGGTGCATTGCACAGTCCGAAAGGCAATACCCTATAGGCAAACGTTCCCCATGGGCAGGTGAACGTTGTCTTATCTTGATCTTCTTCTCCTATCTAGATCTAGTTGTATCCACTGAATCCATCCAGAAAGGAGAAGTACTTCCTCCCCGAGAGTGTGTCCAAGACCTGATCAATGAACGGGAGTGGGAAGTGGTCTTTCTTGGTTGCTTTGTTCAATGCTCTGTAGTCCACATAGATTCACCACTTCCCATTATTTTTAGGGACCACCACTAACGGTGATACCCACTCACTATCAAAAATTGGATATATGAATCCGGTAGCCAAGAGTTTGTGCAGTTCTTCCTTGACAATGTCTTTCATTGTCTGGATTCATTCTTCGCTACGGCTACCAGCTTGGAGTTGCCTGATCATCTAGGTAAATTCGATGGGTACAGATCTTTGGGCTGATGCCCTGCATATCTGAGTAATCCCATGCAAATGCTTGTTGGTGCCTTACCAGGAGCTCTTCTAATTTTGTCAGTTGTGTGGGCGTCAACCTACTACTGACATTTAATGTTCTTCCTGGCTCAACGTGTATCTGTCGGACGTGGTGATCCTGGGTGCCAATCAACGGTGATCCAGGTGCGGAGATGGAGGGTTCTCCATGGAGAAACTCCACAATAGCACCATCTTCGTCCTCTTCTGTCAACTCCTCCAATGTCATCACCGACTGGATTATGGACAGCTTCGTATTTCCATGCTCGATGATCATGGGTTCTACTACTGAGTCGACAGACTATGCTGGAGGCGAAATGGTCAGCCTTTTAACGTTTCGCCCATCGAAGATGGTCATCAACCCATCTCGACAGCTGATGTAAGCGTCAGCTGTTGCCAGCCATGGCCTCCCCAAGATGAGCGGGTAACCGCCCAACCTAGTTTTGGATTGCAAAACTAAAAAGTTGGCTGGGTATTCCCATGCACTGACCATTACTATCACGTCTTCCAACATCCCTTTCGGCGATACGGTCGATCGATCGGCTAGCTGTAGCACTATCATGGTGGGTTTCAGGTTCATGAGTTGTAGCCTCTGCATGGTCTCCTGAGGCATTACGTTGATGGCTGCTCCGAGATCGACCAACGTATTGGACAGGGAATGTCCCTCAATTTTTACAGTCAGCATCGGGCTGCCCGGGTCTGCATACTTCGGATGGCATGTTCTGCCCATCATCAAATCCGCCAGTTTACCCACGACGTTGATAGTCTGGGTTGCTTTTCATCCCGACTTCCTCGGACACATCTCTCTGATTGCCTTGGTATATATGGGAACATCTCGGATTGCTTGAAATAATGGAATTGTCACTATGAGGTTCTTCAAGCTTGACAAGATGTCGAATTTCGGCTGTGTTACTTTTCTCTGTTCTTGCAATCGGCTAGGAAATGGAGCCTTCGCTCTCTCAAGTGTTTCTTCCTCTTCTACCAAAGGTGTTTCTTCTACCTCTTCCTCCTCTTCTACCAGATGGAGGTGTTCCTACTCCTAGCTGCCTACCTGACCTAAGCTGAATATTGT
This sequence comes from Wollemia nobilis, assembly GCA_028583015.1. Lineage (NCBI taxonomy): Eukaryota > Viridiplantae > Streptophyta > Pinopsida > Araucariales > Araucariaceae > Wollemia > Wollemia nobilis. Next base: position 11,936,254 of record JAQPPZ010000465.1, read on the forward strand.
ACATAGGATACATCTCACCCTCCATGTTGTATGCTGGCTGGTTCACTCTGTTGTTCGGATTTGTCGTCGGTTGTGCGGGTAGCTGCGTAGGTCTCACTGTTGGCAATGCCGATAAATTTTGTTGGGGGTGAGCAAGTGCTACATTCTATGGAGCCTGATTCCACGTAGTATGGCCTCTCCACTATTGCCCAAGATATGGATATGGCATCCATGGCTGCTGGTTCGGGAATGCTGCTGGGGGTGCGTTAGACCAGGGTGATGGCCCCCACCACCCCATGTTAGGTGGTTGAGGTGGTCCTTGGTGCATGTATGGCCCTCCCCCATATGGCGGCATTCTGGTTGGCATATTCCTCGTAGGGGGTTGTGGCCAACTCTTCCTATTGCCTATGAAATAGGCATCCGTGCTTTCAGCCTCCTCCTGATTACTGGGCAGTCGTGGGCACAATCAAGTTTTATGATTCAGCCTGCAAACTGTGCATACTCTAACTTTGTTCTCCGGGCATGCATTCTTTGCATGCCTCCCTCTGCATTTTGGATAGAAATAAGCTAATGTTGCGTCATTCTCTTGCTTCTTTTTCTCTAATAGCAATGTATCCATCTGCAATGCTAGAGATGAGAGCATTTCACTCTTTAAATCCTCCAGCATGTTACCTATTTCTGTCTTTGTGACTGAAGCAGTTGCTTTCATGGTTCTGGAGGTGGCCTTGCCTCGCCTTCTTGAGTAGTTTCGACATAATTGTTGGATGTCTTCCATAGCATGCTGGTAGACATCACCTCCGGAGATCATGTTAAGAGCCTCTAGTGATTCATTGGTAAGTCCTCTTAAGAAGATGCTTTTGAGGGACTTATCAGATAGTCTCGCGTGAGGAGATCGTTGAAGATTAAAGTTGAATCTCTCCTAGTACTCCTCGAGAGACTCATCTTCTTTCTGTGTCATGCTCAAGACCTCCTCCCTGGAGTCTCTTGCTCTCCCGAAATCTTGGTATTGTTCTAAAAAGAGCCTCTTCATCTGGTCCCAAGTGGCAATGTGTTTGTCTCCCAGACCGATGAACCACCGTAGAGCTGCATCGTCTAATGTAGAAGGAAAGAGTTTCAGCTTCTGCATATCAGATTTGTAGTCCACAGACCTGCATAAGACATCAAACTTAAATAAAAATAGGTCAGGGTCCTCAATCGGGTATCCTCTGAAGGACGAAAGGTGAGCAGGGGATATGTTTTTCATTTTAGCATCTCCTACTCCTTCCTCTATCGGGAAACTAAATCCAGATGAGACCTCATCGTTATCAGCCATTTTTTTAGGAAATGTGGTTTCTAATGCAGTGCTTATGGCCTTACGATCGTTTAAGACTTTCTGAGTCAAAGCTCTAAGGTTGTCTGGTGAGATCGTCCGATCTTCTACAACCTTCCACAACAGGGCTTCTTCTAAGGGAGTCCTATTAAATAGGGGATTTATGATGATTCGTTCTTCCCCACGTTGGTGGGATGAGGAGGCACTTTGCACAAAGTGTGGTTCCTCACTCCAATGGATTGTTGGTGGGTCGGGCGAGTCTAATTCAAATTCAGAATGCTCGATTGACTCTGGTTCTACTGGATTGGTTCTTACAAACCGACCGTCCGGTCCTCTTCTTCTCGAAGAACTCATACAAGGTCAGATGGAAGGTTTTAGGGTATTGTAAATAATCTACTTGAGACGCTTCCCCGACAACGGTGCCAAAATGTTGCGGGCCAAACAAGGTTAACTTTTTCCTACTTTTGTCACATGCCCGTGCATTTAATTATCAACCCGGGGAGCTTCGTAAACTTGCGAAGGGTCTGAATAAGATTGCTTACAATACCACTTGAGATGAATCCGCTAATCCTACTATTGGGGGGTGTTTTCAAAATGGTTGTCAATCATTCATGCACTCCTCAATAATTTACGTAAGAAGAAAATAATTAAATCTATGGAAATGAAACATTCACACATTCCTGAAAATGAATCTACTACAAATACTGGGAATAGTAATGAGGTAAATGACCTTTCAAAAGCAATAGACTATTCTAGAAAGTAGGAGAAAAGTGGGGAAGAAATACTGGCTTGGAGTGGGCCCAGGCTCCAGCAGCTTCCTCCCAGCTGAACACGTGCTTAGAACTCTTAGAACTGTAATATATTTATCAAAGTGTTACAATATTTATCTATCTCTGTATCTCTATATGAATCTATATCAATCTATATCTCCCAGAACGGTCTACGCATGTTTATATAACACACCCACAGAACTTCTATTACAAAGAGGTTACAACAGTCGATTCATCCCAGACTAAATTAAGACAGTCTGGTGAATGCAATCGACGTCTCCTTAAAACTGGCATTTGGTTCTAACGATGGCGTGTTCGTTGATTGGTTCGTGCTTCGCCTGGCATTGGTAAGATGTTTTCATACATTGGTGCGATCTCCAATTTAGCTCTACATGACGTAGAGTTGGAACTGCACCAGCCGCTGCTGTCCACGTCATGTAAATCTGGTCAACGGGCGAAGAACAGAGGTGCCTTCCTTATGAGGAAGGTATCTTATTGTCGTGGCGCCTTCCTGGAAGAGGAAGGTGCTTACCTTCTGTTGGCGCCTTCCTATGGGAGGAAGGCGCTTGCCTTCTAGTGGTGCCTTCCTTATGGGAGGAAGGCGCTCACCTTCTGTGAGGAAGGCACGTCTTCTAGTGGCGCCTTCCTTATGGGAGGAAGGTGCTTTGCCTGTCATGGCACCTTCCCGTCGGTGCCTTCCTTATGAGAGGAAGGCGCTTCCTTCCCTTTGGCGCCTTCCTGGAGGAGGAAGGCGCTTATTTCCTTGGCGCCTTCCTGGAGGAGGAAGGTGCTTCTCTTTCCTTGGTGCCTTCCTGGAAGAGGAAGGCGCCTACGTTCTCTTGGCGCCTTCCTGGAAGAGGAAGGTGCCTATGTTCTCTTGGCGCCTTCCTGGAAGAGGAAGGCGCCTATGTTCTCTGCATTGACCCCCAAAGAAACAAAGTGCCAGGTCCATCAAAAGACCTCGACTGATCCAAATCTAACTAAACCAACTGCAATTCCACAAAACACACTGAAAACACACAAATTAGATAACACGCATAATTTCATCAAATATCTATATAATCATTTATAAAAGTACGCAATCCTTATTATACAACCGCATAATGATCAAGAAAATGTGTACAAAATATGAGCATTTTTGGTGCTCATCGACATGCATGATATCCTATGTGGGAGGCTAGCATCTCGGGCTCACAATATACCCAATATAGCCTCAAGGTTTGTATAGTGGTTATTCAAAGGGTTGTAAAAACCCTTAATAGGACTAGCCTTTGGTTAGCTTCTTATTAATCTTAATTAATTTTATCTAACTAAGCAAACAAATTTAAGTGGTCTTGATAAAAAAATATAGTTAATTTTATCTTTAATTAGGCTTTGGTCAATTCAAAGAAACATGGGACCCATGGGGTGTTCATGTCAGGTTCACCGAAAATGTAAGAGAGGATTTTAGAGCCCTTCTCAAGAGCTCTTGCTTTTCCTTGTTTAATTTCAATATGTTTATGTATGCATATATGAGGGAATATATATTTTATGTATTATGTGTTAATTACAAACACCTAAGGGTTTTACCTAAAATATTCCTGACCTAGAACTCATAAAACCTATTCTTGATAAAAATACAAGAAAACAAGATAATGCGTACAAATTCTAGCCTATATGATATTTTGATTTGAATGATTACATGAAAGAAATTTTTTCTTTTAGAGACAAGGGTACAAGGATAGGATGCAATAAGCAAAACTAGCCTAATGCAACTATATGCTTTTCAATTTCAATGCCTAAAATAACCAAATGAAAATCTTCTTTAAAATAGCCTAGACTATAACAATTTTTTTAATTTTTCTTTATTAGTATAAAAAAATAGGGAATAGAGAGCTTGTTCTATCACAAACAACAAGCAAAACTAGACTACATGGATGGAAATGATAAATGTTATAATAAAATTACCTAGTTTTGTAGCAAAGACAAAACCATTGCTTGGGTGTAAGATTGATGCCAACAAAATCGCTATCTAGAACTAGGCCACTGATGATTTCACCAAAACCAACAAAATAATAAAACTTGATAATAGAAGTTAGGATTTGGGGGTCTTCCAAGCTCAGAGGAGAGCAAAATTTCTAGCTTGAATGGTCAAACCCCTATTTTTTTATGAGAAATAAATATTTACAAAAGCCTATGGTAAAATATCGATGGCAAAAACATTGTCTATTAGCAGGTTGGTATTGTTTTCATTTTTGTAAGTTAGAAAAACAAAAAAAATGCAATTTATTTAATTATATATCCATAAGTGTAAAATCCACTTAAAAGAGTGGTATGACAAAAATATGTAAACTATAGAATATGACATAAAATTATAGAGCAAAAACACATGTATGTAGACCAACAATGAATTCATTTTTGTAAGAAAAATAGAGAGACAAAATGTAAGATTAAAAAAAATGACTAAGCATAGATGTAAAATACTAAACATTGTATTATCAACTAGCAAAATATTGTAGAACTAAAAGTGGATGCCCAAGGTCAGGTAGTAAAATACAAATGGAAAAATCATTGCCTGTAAGAGGACAAGCAACGATTTTGCTTTTATGACTAAAGCAAGAGGACAAGCAACGATTTTGCTTTTATGACTAAAGCAAGATGACAAAGAGTAAAATCTTAAAGGTAAAGGTTCTAGATAGGTTCAAGGTGATTCTAGACAAGTAGCTATCCTAATGACTTCCTAAAAATATTATAAAGTTAATCCAAATGCTCAAAAGGTAAATGTGAGTTAGCTTAAAAGGTAAATAAAAAATGTAAGCTGGAAGAAGGAATTAAAGGTAACAATATAACAATATAATATAATGATATAAAATATTTTACTAAGATAAATATAAAAATTAAGCTTAATGGGCAAGAGAGAGAGGAGAAATATACAACCAAACAAGCACATATTGTTTCCCCTTCTTACCCCTTGTAAGATCCTCAAATACAATTAGATACAACTACCAAGTAGAATTTACAAGATCTTGATATGAGAGCAATGAAGAATATATAGAAATTTTGATAGAGCTTTAGCATGTGAAAATTGTTAATGAGAAGGCCATCCCAAGGCCTGAATTTATAGAGATTGATGTCCCTGGGAGAGGGCAAATTCATTCAATGGTCATAGGATTGTAGGAGATAAGAATTTGAAAAATGGATCCCAATTCCTTTAATGGAAGACCTTCAAAGTGACAAAATTTTAACTTGGATTTCAACTACATAGGATTTTGGATCCAAGTTAAGATCGGTTTCATTGATTGTAAGAGGCTCTTGAGAGGCAAAGAATTCAAGGGTCTAAGATTTTGTATATATCGAGGCAATATCATTGTTGGTGAAATTGTTGCACCAACGATTTTGCTATTTTGACCATTATAGGTCAAATTTGGGCAGGAGAGGTCAAAATTAGGTGAGAAAGTTTACCAAGAAAAATTGTTGTTAGGTTCAACTATTTTACTACCAACAGTTTTGCTATTTGAGTAATAAATGATTAAAATTTGGGGTAAAATAGTCAATTGGGTTAGTTTGATTATTTGGTGGATTGCTAGGAGTTTTGGTATGCCAAATTTAGGTGTCTACAATTACCAGTATTCTTTAAACCTACTTATTTTTAAGTTGATATGGAAGCCCAAAATGCCTAACCTAGATTAGATTTAATAGTTTTTGTCTCCATAAGAAAATTCTCAGTCCATGGTCTGAAATATAAGTGCTCTTTCACCCTAAACCATAAGACATCACCTATTATTTTATCTCTAATTTTTGCATTGGATATGATGATTAATAAAATTCATGGTGTAATTTGAATCTCTGAAAGACCTAACTAGTATCCATGAAACTTGCATATAAACCCTTTGCTTTTAATAACCATTGTATCACGCTTGATCCTCTCATCCTTCATTATTACTTCTCATGTAACATTTGCCACCAAAGGAAACATAGAATTAATATTTTTCTTGTCCTCAACTAGGGCATCCATACTTGTAGCTAAGGTATCCTTACTTTTGATCCCTTCATGGTACCTAGTTTTTCCTTTTCAGAGTTCTTTGTTTTTTAAGATTCTCCAAAAGTCTCTAAAAAAACTATAAGACTTGCTCCTTATCACACTCATTCCCTATAAATTTAACTACATTAATTCTTTTTTATTTTGACATTTATATTAAATTTAAAAAATTAAAAAATTATTAAATATTATTAATAAATTAAAAACCATATTAAAAAAATAAATTATATATTTTTAATTTGCTTCATGAAGGAATAGGGCATTTTTTTCTTTAAAATATCATCTTTTAGGAGTTATATCTTCGAAAGAATGATCTAATTTAGTTGATTCTTGAACCAACTTGTGTAGAATTTAAATATATTTAAAATGAGTGGTCATGTGAAGGAATATGAACAATATTGAGGGAGATAAAATCCTTTAAATTTAGCCATCCCGAACAAGGGCAATGATGATTTTTCAAGTCATGAAAAATAAAATTGTAAATATTTGTCAGCTCGGGTTCAAATGATGGGAAGAGCAATTAAGGGCTAGGACTTCAATCAGACAAGACATTCTATATGGGCATAGAATTTTTTAGCTAAGTTTATTTTTGGCTTCTTTATATTAGAAATTTTGCATGCAAATTATTATAACTTTTTTATCAAAAATTATATTCACTATAGAATATTCTGGTAAATTTCAATAGATTTTGAGTTTTAGTTTCCTTTCCATGGATTGAATTATAGCCAAATCCATAGAATCATCTCTAGTGGTAGAGGTTAGTGAGTGCACCCTATAGGATTGATCCTCGTTGCTCCAAGATAGGATAATTTTTGGTAAATTTAATGGGTATTGGTCGAGGGTTTTAGCCTTGAGAAAATGAATTTATAGGAGTTGGAAGTCTCCAGGAGTGATTCTATCCTTTCTTCCCAAAGGTTTCTTCCTAGTCATTTTTTGTTCTAGGGAAGAAAGATATAGAATCCTAAAAGGGGGTCCTTGATTTATAGGAAGAGTATAACTCTTCCTTACCCATTGGTATGAAGGCTTTTCACCTAAAAATATAAATCTATCTCTAGTACCAGTCTAGGTTAGGATGTATGGATTGCCCATTGAATTTTAGGAAATAGATACCTTCAAGGTAATAGACAACACTCTAGTAGGATTCTTTGAGATTTTAAATACTACAAAAGATGGAATATTGGCTATTTATGCTTGAATATTAGTCACGATTGATATAAATAAATCTTTACTAGAATAAATCATTCTTAAGTATGGGGAGAAGGTGTGGATCCAAACCATAAATTATGAAAATATATGATCTTAAAACATGATATGAGTAAAGCCTATCATAGGGTTAAATAAAATTTTATTTTTACAGTATTAGAAAAGTTTAGATTTGGAAAGAAATTGATAGATGGATTAAAGCTTGTGTTTCTATAGTTTCATATTCAGTGTTGGTCAATGGGTTCGTAACAAAATCATTTAAATCCAAGAGTGGTATTAGTCAGGGAGATCCTCTATCACCATAATTGTTCATTATTAAGACAAAGGTTTTGAGTAAAAATTTAAATAAGGCTAACAAATATGGGCTTATAAGTGGACTTAAGGCTAGTAATAACATCAACAACATCACCCATCAACAATCTGTAGATGATACAACCCTTTTTGGGAAGGCAAGGATAAACGAGACTAGAGATTTGAATAACTTATTAAAGGAATATGAAAGAGCACCAGGGCAAAAATTTAATAGGATAAAATCTAAAATTTAATTCCTAAACACTTTACCTAAAATCAAAACAGGTATTTGCAGGTTACTTTAAATGGAGGAGGCAAATTTACCAATAAATTATCTATAAAAGCCCTTATTTGAGAGGAGAATGAGGATAGAATTATGGAATCTAGTTATAAGTAGAGTTTAGAACAAACTACCAATATGGAAAGGTAGATGGTTATTATTAGCAAGAAAAGTATAACTAATTAAGTCAGTCTTACAAGCCATTACAACATATTATATGTCATTGTATACTATGCCAAAATCAATAGGAAAAGTTTAATCTATATTATGTTATCCTTTTTATGGTCAGGATTACATGATAAAAGGAACTTTCCTTTGGTGAAATGGAGCAAGGTGTGTGCTGATAAAACTAGGGGAGGTGTAAGTTTTAAGAGTTCTTACAGATGCAAACTTAGCTCTTAGAGGAAAAGTAATCTAGAGATTGTACAAAGAGAGTCAAAGACAATGAGCAAGAATTCTTCTAAGTATGTTGAGCCCAATGACCCAAGCTTAATATTTACCACATTCTCTGTACCAAATGGTTCTACACTTTGGAATGGTTTAAAAAATCTATTGATCTAGTGATTAAAGGTTTAATATGGGTGGTAAAAAATGGAGAATTTTTATTTATTTGGATGGATACTTGGTGTGATAAAAAACCACTCAATCTAGATCCAATTTTGAAACCTTTGATGATATTACTTCAAGATAAATATGGTGATAGGATTTCAAACATTTTGTACAAGGATCAGGAAAGAAGATACAAATGGAAATAAGATTTTAATACAAGTATACAAGACATTGATGCTAGAAGGCAGTTGAGTAGAAAGATAACAACAATGATTATTCAAAGGGGAGCCAAGGATAAATTGATTTAGAAGTTGAATAACTCAGGAGAATACACAACAAGAAGTGGATATAATGTAAAGCACCAACAAAATAGAAATATTGCAAGAATATGAAGAGATATTTGGGATAGCCCAAGCATTCCTAAAGTTAAAATGTTTGTTTGGTTAGTAGGTCATAGAAGAATTTTATCCTAGGATAACCTTATGAAAAGAGGTTTTCATGGCCCCTCACAATGTGTTCTTTGTAAAAAGGAGAGTATAGACCATCTCTTGGGATATTACTCAATATTCTAAAAACTATGGAAATGGATTCTTAATATGTCTGGTAAATGCATGGTGATGAATGGCAGAATTGAAGAATGGTTGAAGCAATGGCAAAACACTTTTAAGAATAAGGCTTCACAAACAAGCTAGGATACATCAAAAGATACAATACTTTGGACTGTATGGTTAGAAAGGAATATAATAATATTTAAAAGAAAGGAAAGCAATTTAGAGGTAATGAAAAGGAAGATATGTTTAGCCATAGAGGATTCTAATCCAACCCTATCAACTAACCCAATCCCTAATCTGGAAGCAGAGAGCCTTGATAGATGAAGTCAAGTCATCAAATGGAATTATGATGTTGGGTACAAGAGAAATAAAAATAAGACAAAATATAAAGTGGAAACCACCAGATGTGGAGTTGGTCAAATTGAATTTTGATGGAGCATCTAAAAGAAATCCAGGTGCAGGAGGAGGAGGAATAATTAGAAATTATAGAGAGATTTTGTGTCATTACGCTTTTAATAGTGGATTTAAGATAAATAATGATGTTGAAGCTTGGGCAACTTTAGAAGGGTTAAAAATATGCAAATAAATGAAATGGAATAGAGTATGGATAGAAGGTGATTCACTCATAGTAATAAATGCAATTTTGAGGAAAGCAAAGGCTCCATGGAACATACAAGAGATAATTGTGGAAATTCAAGATCTTGCTAAAGAGTTTGAAGAAATCAAATTTACACATACATTAAGGGAATGAAACAAATGTGCAGATAGATTAGCCAATAGAGGGATTTTAATTGAGGATTGTGAAGTTAAATTCTCTTTTCCATGGTTAGAGGAAGTAGTAAGTTTAACTGAAGTTGACAAAAAAATGTTGACTAGTTGAATCAAATAATGATTAAGATTTACTTTAATGTTTTCCATTGGTAATATCTTCTTTATTTTATAACATTAATGTGTTTAATTTTGTGGTTGCACTTGTGCTTTAGGAAGGAAACTAGCAATCCAGATATGGTAAAATGAACTATGATAATGCAATGTTTTGGAAATATTATTTTACTAAGATGCAATGCATTGGTATTGTGAAGGTCGTTATAAGAAAATATCAAGAAGGATGTTGAATTTTGAAATATTTGTAAAATAATCAACAATTCAAACATTTTATGTAAAATTATGTAAATTTCTAACTATAACATCTCAATTGAGATGAGAAGTGAATCTATTTGTAAACTCTAGAGCTCTTAAAAAAGTTATAATTTATTTAAAGTTGAGAGACCTAAATACAATCTCTTATTTTCTAACAAAAACATAATATATATATATATCAATTATTATTATTTTAAATAATTTATAAATATATTATTCAAAACTTATCACTTTACTTCGATTAAACGTTCTTTAACAAACTAAATTAAAATTTCATTCTTTGTTTATGCTTATGGACATCATTCAAAGGACTATAAGCTTGTTAAGTTTTATGTAAATTGATTTGACTTTGCCATAGTTTGGATAGACGTGTGCGCGCCAAACACCTGACCATTGACGATCATACACATGTTCAGCCATTAACCTCGTGTGGTTGGTGGGCTGTCAAATAGTTTAATGTTAGCAAACTTTGCTATTCTAACATCCAACTTATTTATAAAATGAAATATATTTTTATAAATAGCATGCCAGTAAGCGTCTTTCTATTTTTATTTTTTTTTATGTTAGATTGGTTTCGAGGAACTGAAAATGATTTATTTATTTTAGTTAGTATGGGAAACTTTTTTTATTATTATTTTTTAATGAAATAAATTATATTATATCAAAAATTCAACATAATTATATAAAAAGTGGGTGGACACTCACATTCCAGTAGAGTCTCAAAAATCACACTAACCACATACGGATAGAAGAAACCAAATAACAAATACAAAGATTTTAGCTAGCTAACACATTAGTCAAAAATCAAAGAAAAGCATGTATGCACAGAACATAAATTATTTCTAAACATCGAGAGGGACATACGGTAAGGACATACGGTAAGGAGAGACTGCAACAAAAGCATCCCAACCATTATGATCCTAGCCATTATCGTCAGAGTGTCAGTACCATTTATACGTCATTAACCTCTTATACATTTAACGTCCTTAAACTCTTATTAATTTTTAAGGTTAGATATCTTCATTCATTTTAAATAACTAATTTTATTATTTTAATATTTCAATTAATATAATTATATATTATTCGATAAAATTTATAATTTATTTAAAATTTTAATTATTTATATTATTTAATTAAATATTAAAAATTATTATAAAATTAAAACCAAATTTATAAGGTTTAGTTTTATTAAAACTATAAATGATGATGTTAAATATTTTGTTTGTCATTTTCGACTAAACCTCATAAACTTAAATTTTAAAGTTTTGTCATTTTCGACTAAACCTTATAAAATTAAATTTTAAAGTTCATAAGTAGAATATTTCAATTAATATAATTATATATTATTTGATAAAATTTATAATTTATATAAAATTTTAATTATTTATATTATTTAATTAAATATTAAAAATTATTATAAAATTAAAACCCAATTTATAAAGTTTAGTTTTATTAAAACTATAAATGTTGATGTTAAATATTTTGTTTGTCATTTTGAACTAAACCTCATAAACTTAAATTTTAAAGTTTTGTCATTTTCAACAAAACCTTATAAACTTAAATTTTAAAGTTCATCAGTAAAATATTAAATTCGAACTTATGATTTTATTTCCACATTGTTTCTGCCAAAGTTCCTTCAATTAAAGAATTAAAATTATCCCATAAAATAAAAAATTTGATTCATGGTATAAACTTTTATTTATCATCATTGATTTCATAATACATTTAAGTATTGTTTTGGTTTTCTTATTTCTATCATTTTTTTATTTATAGAGGAGTTGGTTACATTCACAAAACACTTATTCCACCTGATTGTTATTTAACCAAGTTTGAAAAAGAGAACCCAGAACTGAATATTGGTATGCTGGTCAGAGTATTACTTTTGCACAAACAAACATGCCCCAAAGTTTGAATTAAATCTCTTCTGAATAAACCCCAAAGCTTACCAATCCAACGTTTCTTAACACATTAAACAGTTAGCATGCAAAAAAAAAATTGAAGTTAATGTGACCTAGATTCAATCCCCATAATAAATATGTATAAAAAAATATTACTCAAAAAATATATAAATAAAATATTGAAGTTCCTTAAACTTAGACCCATATTTTATTCATTAATAATGAAACTCTTACACCATATATCGATAATTCGTCTAAAGCTTCATTCCACCCTCTAATGTGGAACAGGGGCTGTACGGTGCTAGTTTTTCATAAGTCCATTCAGAGCTCAATAAATAGGAATAAGAGGATGAGGAGACTAAAGCAATTAATTGCAAACTGAAGGGATAGATATATATATATCTTCTCACTTTCTTTCCGTGCAAGCAATAACTCTTCAGAGCATAAATTTTTCAACGATATCATAAGATATATTGGACCACCAATTCAGGCTTATCACAGCGAACTAATCTTCAGACATAGCAAACTCGATGGGGTGAAGACTAAAATTCGAAAGCCTTCACCTAAGGATTTACTATGTAAGACAAACCTTCACGGACAACGTGCCCACGAAAAGAAAAGAAATGTATGATACCTATCACAAAAGCAGGTGTTTTCTGTTCGTTTTCCGTATAGAATGGATGTTTGTACCGTCCACCATTATTGATCGTGAATATTTTGAACACACAACGGACAAAGGCTTTCTTATACCAGTGAGGAATCCCTGCTGCATTGGAAGAGTAAACGTGTGGAACCCACATAAATGGGAAGAAATTACTTGTTTTACGTACTTAAGCTCTCGTGAATATTTATTATTCTGTAGACATCAATTAGTTTGGTACTTCATTCATACGATAACGATGACACCATAATCACCATCGCTATCGGACAGCTATATAATGGAGTAGGCTTCCTCTCCACGAGGACTGTGCTGGCTGATTCCTATCTGGACGTGTCCGAGGATCGACAATACCGGGGATTCCAATGTTTGTGCGGGCATGAAATCCATATTGCGCCAGATCGTTGAATCCATATAAAATCATAAACCAATATCTTTCTCGATATGATAGGCAGTGTAGTAATCATTAAAGCAACGCGACAAATTAATGTTTGAATGATAATACAGCTACCTAACCGAGGACGGGTTTCAATACTATTATTACAACCCTTTGCAATGATTAAATCAATTATGGGCACTTCCCAAGAGTTAGCTTCAAACCTTTCTTTTTTCTTTTTGAGAAGTGAAAATACAAGAACATATAAAATGTAATTGTGGAAATTTAAGATCTTGTTAAAGGGTTTGAAGAAATCAAATTTATAGGAATGAAACAAATGTACAATAGGCTAAGCAATAGAGGGATTTTAATTGAAGATTGTGAAGTTAAATTCTCTTTTCTATGGTTAGAGGAAGTAGTAAGTTTAATTGAAGTTGACAAAAAATTGTTGACTAGTTAAATTAAATAATGATTAAGATTTATTTTAATGTTTTTTATTGGGCCATTTCATGTCAGGCTAAATAATAGATAGATAAATAAATAGGTAATAACATGGAACAAAATTTCAATAATAACAAGATGGAATAAATTTGGTAGAAGTAGTTCCTCTGGTTTGAACCCTCCCTTGCTCAACTACTAAAAATAGTGCGGTTGTAACTAACTCTCCTATTAAGCAAAAAAAAATTGATTATATATATATATATATATATATATATATATATATAACCTTGGACCTCTCGAAGAAATACCAAAGCCCAAACCATTACGGGACATAAATATTTTTATTATTAAATAAGTTTTATTAATATTTTATAAAAAAAATCAAATACACTATTTAGGTGTTATAAATCATTTAGCAAAATTTTTGTATACGATAATTTTAAATAATTTTTTTTTTCTTTTGGAAAATACTTCAATTAGGATGCGGGTTTCAGGTAAGTCCCAAGGAGGTAGGGGTATCTATTCTACCAAAAACACCTAGGGCTCGCACCTAGCCTGCCTCCTTTTGCACATTCAAAGAGCATGTCTAAAAAAACAAAAACACAAACAAACACAACAACAACAACAAGCAAATTAAAAATTAAAATAAAAACACAAAAATAACTAAAGACACAAAAAAAACAAAAACAGAAAAACAACAAAAAAACAAAAAACACAAAAACAACAAAAAACATAAAAACAATAAAAAACGCAAAAAAAATAACAAACAACAACAAAACACAAAACAACACACAAACACAAAAAAAAACATAGAAAAAACAAAAACACAAAACAAAAATACAAAAACATAAAAAACACCAAAAACAATACAAAAAACACAAAAATAAAATAGAATGAGAACAATACAAAACAACACACACATCGAAAAACTAAAAAGAAGGAAAAATAAAAAACAACTTTGGTATTTCTAGGCCAAAAGACTATTTAGGCAAATATTCAATAGAGGAAACATAAGAATGATCAGTCTGAGCAAGGAAACTAAAATATACTAACCGAACCAAAGAGAAAAAAAAAGAACTAGGTACCTTTAGTACTAGAGTCATCCAAAGAAAGGATAGTAAGAAGAGCTTCCATTATTTGCGAATCCCACCATCTAGGAGGGTGGTTGTAGTAAGTAATATCACCTTTGTCCAAAACCTAATTAGCTAAAAAATCAACACTCATGTTGAAGAACACAAGCTTATACTGAGAGGGGGGTGAACAATATAAGACCACTTTTTACTTTTATTTCTCAATCAATATTATGCAATATAAAGATATCAATATCAACAACAGTAATCAAAGCAATGAACAAATCACCACACACAATAGAGACACCAATTTAACGTGGTTCACCCAATGTGGGCTACTCCACAGAGAAAATCTTTCACTAAAATTTTCTCAATCAATCTCTTGGAAACCCTTTCCCTATTACAATGTTTATGGATCTCTATCCAAAGGATATACCAATCCCTTAATCAAGTTCGTGGATCTCTATCCACGGGAGAACTCCTTTCTTCTTAGCTCTAACTGGTGATCTTCTAGAAGAACTATTGCCCCCACTACTCTGGCTAATGGATCTCTATTCACTGAAGACACTTGTCCTCACTACCTTAGCTAATGGATATCTATCCACTAGAGACTAGCGTCCTCTATACTCAATCACCTTCAAAATTTTGTCTCAAATCTATACTAAACACAGTATTTCGATTTAGCATAAATTGTCTCAATCTTTGTCTCTAGTCTGACACAAACTTGTCCTCAAATCTGCACCAAAATCTATCCTCAAATCTATACTAAACATAGTCCTTTGGTCTAGCACAAATCTATCCTCAATATTTGTCCATTGATCTGCACTAAACACAGTCCTTCAGTCTAGCATAAATTTGCCCTCAATCTTTGTCCACTGATATGCACTAAACATAGTCCTTCGGTATAGCACAAATCTATCCTCAATATCTATCCACTGATATATACTAAACACAGTCCTTTGATCTCGCACAAATATTTTCTCAATCTCTATCCTCAAGCCTTAGCATAAATCTTGATCCAATCTCAAATTAACTCTGCTAGATCTGCCCCAAACCTTAACTCAAGGTTTGAACAAATCAATCAATCAACTCTGCTCTCAAGTCTTCTCAAAGACTTATCTCAAATTTGTCTTGTAAGCTTCCACAAAAGCTCACACTAATCTATCCACAAGTCCTCTCTAGAACTTGTCCAAATCTCCTTAACAAGTCCTCACTAGAACTTGTCCAAATATGCTCAATAAGTCCTCACTAGAACTTATCCAAACTCATAAAAATATAAAGAGAATTGTTAGAGACTCAATATGCTTCACACTAATCGTAATGCTTAATTACTTTCAATCACTCTTTTAGAAACATATAGATAATTGTTAGAGACTCAATATACTTCACACTCATCATAATGCTCAATCACTTTTAATAACTCTTTTGAAACATATAGAGAATTGTTAGAGAATCAAAATGCTTCACATTCACAAACTTCCAGTCTCTCTTTTATCATAGAAACATATAGATAATTTTTAGAGACTCAATATGTTTCACACTCATCAATACTCAACCTCTTTCTCAAATCAATTCAGAATATAGAATAATTTGTTTCATAGAACTTGAACTATCAGTTCACACATCCACTTGACTAGGCTCAACCAAATCTACTCAACCAATCACTCAATGAAGTAATCCTTGCTCGCAAACCCTAGTCCAAGCATATGAAAACTCACTCAAAATGTTTCCAACAATTCTTATCAACCAATCTCACATAACAATGATACTCATGTTATTTGTAAACCCTAGTTCAAGTTCTTCACTCAACAACTCACTTCAACAACAATGTTTATAAAATAATCTTCACATAACAATGATACTCATGTTCTTTGCAAACCCTAGTTCAAGCACTTTACTCAACCATTCACTTCAACAACAATGCTTATCAAACAAGGTGCATAACATTCACTTCACAATAGCTCAATAACTCAATAAGGAAACTAATCAAGTCCTTTTCACTCCAAAGTTGTTTTCAAGAAAACCAACCAATCAACTCAACCAAAGAAGAATGTGCTCATACCTTTTTATTGATGAGGAGTAGACCATACAAATCTGCCACAATCATAAACACTTCTTTGCCAAACTCAAGGAGGTTAGAAGATAATAATTTCTCTCTCAAGGAATCACAATACTAAATAATATCAAACACAAATACACCTTATCACTCCATATTTAAAATAACATCCAACACCTTAAAAATATTTAGAACAATTACTTTCACAATAATCCCTTTCGCAAAAAGTCCTTTTAAAATAAAATCAACACCTTAAAAGGCTCAAACCTTAGGGAAAATAAAAAATTAATTAAAATTGTACCTTTGCCCTTAGTGGGTTTTGAACCCACAATGTTGCCTCCCCAAGCACCCTAGCCACAACCTTGGCTGTCGCGTGAGCTAGGCGCTCATGTGTGAGCTAGAGTGCCCATACACTCTATTACCTCCTCTGCTCCCACCGAAATAGAGACACAAAATACAAATTTCCAAACTTACTATCATCGGGTTTCGAACTTGTAACCACTTTGCCACAAGTGCTAAGTCAAATGCCACCTGAGCTAGCCACCAGATGGTTCTAGAAACCAAGCATCTCAACATCTTGAATACACCAAATTTTGGATTTACACAGTGCACGAGCTTTTTCAACAAAAATGTGGATGCATTAATCGAGACACCAATCTAAGGTTTGGCTAAGGTATAAATACCTTATGCCCTTGTTCCCATGCACGTTGGCGGAGATGAATTAGTTGGGGGTCGACGCTTATGTTTTAACTTTGAAATATTGAATTTATAATTATTTAAATTCACTATAATTTAAATATTATAAATTAATATTTAAATCTTTTGGCTTTATTAAAGATTAAAGCCTCCTTAGGTTTTACCACTTCGAATAAATAATATTTATTTATAAAATTTAAATTCAATTTGAATTTAAATATTTATAAATTAAATATTAAGACTTCATTGGGCTTTATAATTTGAAATTAAAAGTCTCCTTGGATTTTTATAAAAAAAACCTTTTACTTATGCTTCACATAATATTAAAAATAAATATTATGAAACTCTTTTGCCATCAACATTTTGCATTGCTCATTGTAGCACCCTAAAATTGGCACAGTGAAATTGTAATAATTACATTCATCCTAGTAAATAATTTAAATTCAAATTTTAACCTCCCAAACCGCCCGTTAACCGTCGGGTAATCCGTTTCCCCCTTTTTCGTGCCATTTTTAGAGGTTGTTTTGACCGTTTGACGATATCGTCGCCGATCAGACGATATCGCCCCAGATCTGACGATTTCGTCTGGGCTAGGACGTCCGGACGATCTTGTCTCAAAACTGATTTTGCACAATTAGCTTCTCGTTCCAACGGGCCTCTAATCTGGGCAGAAGCGTGTCTGCGCCGTTAGGGACCCTCCCCCATTGGAGATCTCCCAAATAGGGATGATCTCCAACCTCCTAACCTCCCTCCTAAGCCTATTTAATCCTAAGCCCTCCCCTTAGCACCCCCCGGCTGATAATTCCCTGTAACCCGACTGCATACATGTTAAAACATCCTAAGTTTCTCTTTTGCATTAGTTCTATATCAATTTTGTTGCAGGTACATTACTGTTTTTCAGCCGGAGCAAGCTTACATCGTCGTCGATGAACCTCGTTCGGATCGGAGGCGAACCTGTCGAATCGGAGACGATTTCGTACCAATGCGAGACGATTTCGACTCGTAGTCAACATTGAGGCAATCGAGTGCTCGAAGTTTGCATTTCTCCACCTTTTCTCTGTTGTTTTATTCTCGCAATTAGCTTAGTTTATTCAGTATTTTATACTATTTTGCATTTTGGAGTTCACCCATCTAGATCAAATGCATGATTAAATCATAATTGTTATCTAATTAGCATAATTCATTCCTGTTTTCGTGTTTAAGTTTCAGTTTGATAGTGCTGCTGTCATTTTATACTATTTCCCTCTCGTTATCATTGTTGTATTTTCTGTATTTTGCACCTATTTCTCTCGTTTGCAGGTCTCTCGACGAATTCGTCTAACGAATTCATCGTGATCTCGATTACGATCCTATCAAATCAGAGGCGATCCTGATCGCTTCAAGAATCAGAATCATCATCAGACATCCGGATCAGGTATTCCTCATTTATATTTTATAATTTCTCTATTTTTTGTCTTTAAATCTATTTTTTGTACTCATTTAATTTGCATCTTCATATAGAATAGCTTAGACGCATTTTGGCCAAACCTAGGATATGAATGCTTAAGGATAAAACGAACACATAAAACACATTCCCAACCTAGGCGTGGAAACTACCATTAAATGTTTCCTGGTGAACCCACCATCCATCAAAAAATCATCAATAATACACCTCCCTTGAGAGGCGGGACCTTCGCAAGTCCTCTCGATCCGAGGTACCATGACATCCTTTTCACATCCCCCTTCCGGGCACGGATCCTATAGCCTGAAGGTAAGGGTGTGAAAAATTTGGAGCGATACATTTTGGTGAACCCGACGTGAATGCATTATAAACCTTTTGAAAACAAAAAAAAATAGAACAACTAAGACATAGATACATTTTAGATCATTTAAGTTTAATATCATGTTTAGATGGTAGCTCCTAAGAAAATATTAGCAGTTACTATAAATGTAGAAAACCAATTGGCAGCCATAGAAGTCAATTCTGTACTTAGTGTGCCTGAAACAGATAGAAATCAACTCTTGTGGGACGAACTTGATAGAAGACTTAGTGTCATCTCATCTAGGTCAACACAACTTAAACAGATCAAGAGGCTTATCCTAGATAGAATCCTGGATCCTCATCAACTTGTCTTTTATCATGAACTTCAGAGAGCCTGCCATAGATGGTTAGCTTATAGGAGAGCTCTTGTATCTTCAGAATTGTTCACCTTCGAGGAATACCTCGAGAACGTAGCCATTGTACACCAGTTCCTAGGTTGTGTAGAAGACCAAGAGGTTGTTCTTACAGATAGGGAAATATGGAATAGAGTTCCTAGAGCTGTGTTATATCGAGAGTATTGCCACGAGCTTTACTTCTATCAACCAGCATCTGAGATAGATAATATCACTATAGCTCTTTTCATTAAATTTTTAAAAGAAAACTTTCAATTTGAAGAAGAACACTTCATGACTCCTGAAGAATTAGAGCCCATTAATGATATTTATAAATTGTTTATAGAAAACTAGATCATTTACTTTCAGTCTTATTTCTTGCATTTATTGTATTGTTTGTCATTTTTACAATATTATTTCAAAAAAAAAAAAAAAAAACTAAAAAACATAGCAAAAACTTAAACATTTCATTTCAAATATTGTAGTAGGTATATAATTAATATATACCTCTTAAACTTGTTGCAAAAAAAATATATATATATATATATATATATATATATATATATATATATATTTGCTGAAATCTAAAATTAAAGCACCATGCCTAAACTTAGGAATGGTAAAGAAACTTTAGGAGAAGAAGAAGATTGGTTACAAGATACAACTAGAGACCCAAATGTCCTTCCTGAAGATCCAATTCCGGAAGGAAAAACTCTAGATCAACAGAACATGACCTAGGTGAAGACAATGAACAAGAAGGAAGTGTTAAAGAGGATGGACCCTCATCCCCTAGAGTAGCTCCAGATGGAACTATTGCTTTTGACAACATAGATCATTTCAAGAAATTTCTCAATGATAACATTGATGCCCTTAATGTGGCAGTTCGTATTGATAAAGGGCAAATTAGTGACACTCAAGCAGCCATGGAACATATGTATGATGTGCGCACTAATCCCTTGTCTTTCATTGATCAAGAAAGTGATAAGGCTGGGCCATCCAATACAGACATGGTCACTATGATGCAAAACATGTCAAAACAACAGGTTATCCAACCTCCTAAGGAACCTGTTATTCAACCTAAAATCATTCCCACACAAAAGAAAACTTCCTTCACTACTTTATTTCGCCAAACTATTGAGCAATATGCTTCAAGTAAACAAAAACCTAAAACGAAGCCAAACACCAATTTTCAACAATCTGGAATACAACATAATACAACTTCAAAATTCCTTCATAACACTTTTCCTACCAACAATTTACACAATAGTAACATGGCATCTAATCTTCATGTCCCTCCATCATATGCCCATAAAACCCATGTCAATGCCCTACCGAACCAATATGGGGGGCAAACTAGTAATCTGGAAGCCATGGTGAAACAATTAGCTTCGCGTATGGACCAGATAGATCCCTACCATCCCTCGTACAATTATCGAGAGATCTGTAGTCAACCTTTGGATCCCATAGTTGTAGCTCAACCATACCCTAAGCATTTTCCCATGCCCATCTTGCCTATATATAAAGGAACCGAAGATCCCATAGAGCATCTTCGCATGTTTAGGATAGCATGTCATGATATATCACATGATGACTTGCTATTACTAAAAATGTTCCCAAAAAGTTTAGGTGGAATGGCATTAGAGTGGTACTATCAATTGCCCACTCATTCTTTGAGAAACTTTGAAGAAACAGCTGAATCATTTGTCCATCAATTTAGTGCCTACATCGAGAGGCATGTAACCATTAAAGATTTATACAACTTAAAACAAGACAAGGATGAATGTTTTGCCGATTTCTTAGCTAGATGGAGGCAATTGATAGGAAAACTGCACTTTGTGCTACCTTATAGGGAAATGTTGGACATTTTTATCAATAATTTACAAGAACAAATATCTTATGAGCTATCAACTGCTACTTTAACTACCTTCGATCAAGCTATAGATTTAGCTCGAAGAGTAGAAGATGCCCTCATTAGGAGAGGCCAACTTAGGAAGAAGGATGATGAGAAAACATCCAGAAATCAATATAAAAACAAACAAGTTGTCGGTGATGGAGTCACCGATAGCATAAATGTTGCTAATATCAATGCAACGAAGACAACAGAAAAATTTATATTGAAACCTCCTGATAAGCCTCCTCGAGAATTTACTAGATTAAATCAACCCTTATCAACTATTTTACCTCAATTACTCGAAAGAGGTTTGATCCAATTACCAACTATCCGGGAACCTGATCCAACTATACCCGGATACAGAGCTGACTTACACTGTGATTTCCATAGAGGACCTGGACACTCTACCAATGCTTGTAAAAGGTTGAAACATAAAATACAAGATTTGATTGATAATAATGAAATGGAAGTGCAAGCCTTCCAACCTAAACAAAACCCTCCTAATAATACTCAAAAGACCATTCCCCAAAATCAAAATCAAAATGCTAATCAAACATTAGACATATTTCAACACCCTTTACCAAGACATGGTAAAGAGGTAGCCAATCAAATCGAACATCATAATGTTCCCCCTCCTACCCGATATGTAGGAACCATTAGCGGACAATTACCTATTCAGGATCCTCAAATATTTGACACAACCTTATCCCTGGTTACGACCAGGCCCTTACATAATTTTCAAACTTCTGATTCTAGTGATGTAGAATCAGATAGTGAAAGTGAACTAGACATTACTTCAAACCAATCGAATAGTTCTAAAAATGAATCAGATCCTATTCAACCCATCACAGATGCCATGGTTCCAGAAGAACCATTTCCTAGAAGAGTTACTACTCGACCCTCTTCTAATCAATTCCTTCCTAATGAACAAGCCATAAATGCTAGACCGAGACCAGTTCAACGTCCTCAATATAACATTGTAGGTACCATTGGAGTCGTTACCCGACAACAGGCTCAAAATTCTCAACAAGAATCAAATCAGAATGATGGATCGGCTCCATTCGTTTTGAAAAATCCCAATAAAGGGAATCATGCTCCTAATGTTCAACCTAAACCCCCTTACAATATTAATGAGCAATTATCCAATACTACAGCCAGAATTTCCCTTTTGGATTTATTAAGATCCTCTCCCACCCATAGGGATGAGTTGATGCTTACATTGAGCCAAATGATGGTACCTCAAAACATCCAACCTGAAGCTATGGCCAATACTATCATCACTCGAGAGGTTGATTGTATTGACTTCCGGGATAAAGATATCCCACAACACAGTTTACATAAGGATAATCCCTTATACATTACTGCTCTAATTGGAGATGTAGCTGTCAAACGAGTCTTGATTGATAATGGCTCATCTCTAAACATTTGCACTTTTGACTTCTACCAAAGATTTGGCTTTAGAAGTGATGAAATGAAGAAAACTGATATGATTATCAAAGCTTTCAATGACGAAACACAAGAAACATGTGGAGTTATTACCATCCCCTTGCAAGTTGGTCCTAGAACCCTAGAAACAACCGTGTTTATTGTACATTGCCCAACATCGTACAATATACTTTTGGGTCGCCCTTGGATCAATGCAATGCGAGCGGTCCCATCAACTTTACACCAATGTGTTAAATTTGAATTTAAAAATCAGTTGGTCACTATCCATGGTGACCCTAGACCCTTTGATATGTGTGCTTTGGCAGAACCCGTTGGAGTGCAATTTTGCCCCGCTCTGTCATCCACACATCCTAGTTCTTATTTTTCATCTAAAACTGTGAAACACACACCCATAACTTCACCTATTTCCCCTCCATTAATTTCATCCTCCTATATAGATCAACAATCTTCTAAACAAATCACTCTAGAACCTCAAAAAGATCTTAAATCTACAACCAATCCTTCAAGTTCTATCCCTATAATTTCGAAACCCACAGAAACAACTATCATACCTTCCACATCTCAAGATATAGGGAATAATCCTTCTACATCTTATGCCCTTTTCGATGAACTTTTACCAGATTTATCCACAACCTTAATATCAGAAAAGACAAATGCTTTCATGCGAGATTCAATTCTTTTAAATAACTTGCCGCCATCTCCTCGTACTTTGGGCCTCCCACAACCTATGGGAAGTACTTACCAAGTCGGGAGTTGTGCCTTCATTTATAAAGGATATGATTGGGGAAGAATCCCTCGAAATATCAAAACTCATCATGAGGGATACGCTCGGTGTTATTTTACCAATGAATATATTAAAGCTAAACCCATGATGCTTAAAATGGGATATAAAGGGAAAGGCTTGGGACCTTTCCAAAATGGCATGAAAGAACCTTTCGAGGTAGAACCGTGGCCTCCCCGCTGTGGTGTGGGCCTATTTCCTAGTAAGGGTCAACCCTTTCCTTTTGAAGATGATGATCATCTCATATGTTATCAAGATTATTTGGATAGGTGTGATGATTTGCCTCTTAAAAATCAGTCATTTTCATGTAACATGCTATCCATAGCTTACCCTGAAATGATTGTTGACCCCGATGAAGAGTTGGAAGGAGATATCTTCCATGATGTCTCTGTTGAAGAGATGTTACACAATGGATTTTATTTTGATGGTTCTATACCAACTATAGCCCAACTTGAGGCCACTAATCCTCAAGATGAATTATCCAAATTAACCTTACAAGAATTACAAGAATTGGGTGTTTCACCCGCCCCACCTAATTTTGAAAGAGATCTACACATGGAGGTAGAAAACGTCATTAAAATTAATATTGGAACGGAGGATAATCCTCACATAATCAATATTGGATCAGAATTAAGTCAAGAAAAACAAGAACAATATATTGCATTCCTTAAAGAGTATGAAGATGTCTTCGCTTGGACATACGAAGATATGCCAGGTCTAGACCCTTCCGTAGTCATGCATCATCTAGTGGTCCATCCGGATGCTAAACCTGTTAAACAAAAACTTAGAAAAATGCATCCCAAAGTGGCTCTGCTAGTCAAAGGGGAGTTAGAAAAACTCCTGAATGTTGTCTTTATACAAGCTATTGATTATGCTTGAATGGATCTCAAATGTAGTTCCAGTCACCAAGAAAGAAGCTACCAAAGTTAGGGTTTGCACAGATTTTAGAGATATTAACGCTGCATGCCCTAAAGATGACTTTCCTCTTCCAAACATGGATCAAATCATTGACTTTACTGTCGGGAGTGGGATGATGTCCTTAATGGATGGATTCTCCGGTTATAATCAGATCAGGATAGCTCCTGAAGATCAGGCTAAAACAACCTTTATTACCCCCTGGGGTACCTTTTGTTGGAAAGTGATGCCATTTGGCTTAAAGAACGTAGGTGCAACCTATCAACGAGCTATGACCTATATTTTTCATGATATGATGCATGATATCCTACATGATTATGTAGATGATATTATAGCTCGCTCTATTATTGAAGATAATCATTTAGATGATTTGAGAAAAGTTTTTAATCGATTACGAGAATATCTTATTCGATTAAATCTAAAAAAATGCATATTCGGAGTTAAGTCCGGCAAACTATTAGGGTTTTAGTTTCTTTACGTGGTATTGAAATCGACCCTCTCAAGATTGCGGCTATCATTGATATGCCCGCACCTACTAATATATCTGAGTTACGAAGTTTACAAGGTAAACTTCAAGCTATCCGTCGCTTCATCGATAAGCTGGCGGACAAAACCGGTCCCTTTCTTAAACTCCTTAAGAAGGATGTCCCTTTTAATTGGGACGCCGAATGTAGAGAAGCTTTTGAACTTCTCAAACAATACCTCCTTAATCCACCTGTGCTTTCACCACCTAAACCTGATCGCCCATTTCTCCTATATATTTTAGCTTTAGATTCTGCCTTAGGGGCTATGTTAGCTCAGCTTGATGATGAAAAGAGAGAACGTGCTAATTATTATATTAGCCGAACCTTCATCGCTTATGAAACCCGCTACACAAGCATTAGAGAAACTATGTCTAGCAATCGTGTTTGCTACGCAAAAATTATGACATTATATGCTTAGTCAAAAAACTTATGTCATTGCCAAATACGATCCCTTAAGGTATCTCATGAGTCGACCTTATTTATCGGGTCGCACAGCCAAGTGGGTTCTTGCTCTAAGCGAGTTTGATCTCACATTCATAGGACAGAAGTCTCGTTAAGGGTCAAATCATAGCAGATCAATTAGTTGCACCCTTAGAGTCTACCCATCCCCTCATCATCGAGTTTCCTGATGAATGCCTTCAATTAGAGGCAGACCATACCGAACAATGGTCCTTATACTTTGATGGAGCCCGATGCATGAGTGGGGCTGGTGCGGGTATTATTTTAATATCCCCGCAAAAACATCTTATTCCTCTCGTCCTTCAAATTGACATTTGCTTGCACCAACAATACTCGCTGAGTATGAAGCTCTAATCCTTGGATTACGAGCCGCCTTGGCGCTAAAAATTAAACACCTTTTAGTTTTTGGTGATTCTCAACTGGTTATAAACCAAATTAATGAAGTTTATCAGACCAGAGATGATAAACTGTGCCCATATAAGGCCTATGTTTTACAATTAATGTCCCTATTTGATCAAGTTACCTTGGAAGCTATTCCTCGAACTTGCAACCGTGCAGCTGATGCTATGGCCGCAACTGCATCTCTCCTGCCCTTGGAGTTAGATGACGAATATGCCACTATCATTATTCGTCGACTCCAGGAACCCGCTTCAAATAAATCATGCTTAGAGCCTTTGGATGTGTTTCTAATCAATGAAACTACTCCTGAACCTTGGTATACGGACATATTTGATTTTCTCCAAAATGGGACTTTCCCTGCCAATTCTAATAGAAACCAAAGTCGGTTATTACGTAGACGAGCAAGTCGATTTGTAATAATTGGCAATACTTTATATAGGAGATCTTTTGAAGGTATCCTATTAAGATGTTTAAACTTAGAAGAGTCTAAATTAGCCTTGAGTGAAGCCCACGATGGATCTTGTGGAGGACACTTTAGTGGTAGCGTCATTGCTAAAAAGCTCCTTCGGATAGGATACTTTTGGCCTACCATGGAAACGGATGCACATGAGTATGTGCGCCATTGCGACAAGTGTCAAAAACATGCTGACCTTGTCCATGCGCCTGCACAAGAGCTGCAGGCTATTTCATCTCCTTGGCCCTTTTCTAAATGGGGCTTAGATATTATTGGCAAAATCAATCTTGTGTCATCTGATGGACACAAATTCATCATAACCGCCACTGAGTATTTCACGAAGTGGGTTGAAGCTATGCCTTTAGCTTCCTGCACTGGCACACAAGTCTCTAAATTTATTTTTAATCAAATCATTTGTAGGTTCGGAATTCTTGCAAATCTCATCTCTGACAATGGAACTTGTTTCAAAAATAAAGATGTTAAAAAATTATGCCAAAAATATAAGATTCAACATCGCTGGTCCACTCCCTATTATCCTCAGGGTAATGGTCAAGCAGAAGCATCTAACAAAACCTTAATCAAAATCCTCAAAATATTGGTCAATAAAACTGGCCGTGACTGGCACATTCAATTATATCCAGCCTTGTGGGCCTATCGAACTAGTGTTCGAACCCCCACGGGAACTTCACCATTTGTTTTGGTTTATGGTGTTGAAGCAGTTTTTCCCTTTGAATTAGAAGTTCCTTCTTTGGCTCTGCTACTTCAAGATACCGAAGTAGGAGATGAATATCGTGCTGGTAGACTCGATCAATTGGAACTCCTAGATGAAAAATGCATCAATGAATTGGAACATCTCTGTGCCTACCAAAACAAGCTTAAAAGATCATATGCTAAAAAGTTCGTCATCGATCCTTTGAGATCGGTGACCTTGTTTTAAAATAAAATAAAAAAATACTAATGCAACTAAGGACCTTAAAGGCAAATTTGAGCCCAACTGGCTTGGACCATACATTATTACTGCTAAATTTGAATCAGGAGCATACAAATTATCTACCTTAGATGGTAAAGAACTTAAAGAACCCATGAATATTTTGCATCTTAAACGTTACTATGTATAAATTTGGTCACTTCATCCATGTATATATTTGTTCAAAATCACTATCTTGTATTTCTTTCAAATTTATAAATTCAAAAACACCAAAAACATTCATAATCATCAAAATCTTCAAAACTATTTGTTGCATTTATTTATGGCACTTGTTAAATTTTTTGTTCAAAAACAAAAATAAAACCAAAAAACAAAATAATGATAAAAATATAAAAACAACAATATGCTTGACTCTTTCGAAACCAAAACAATATAAAGAAGAAAGAGAGAGTCAATATTCTCAAAACTTCTCAAAAAGTATTTATATATATTTTCTTACAAATGTTGCAGTTTAATGTTTCAAATTATTTTTGATAAATTAGCATTTATTTGGAATCCCTCACTTGCACACTCACAAAAATAAATATCTTGATTTTATCGGGCATGATTACTAATCTCTCTTATATCAAAGTCCACAAAATTCAATTAAATAAAGTTTGAGCATAGAGAATTGATCTTGTTATTTACTTAAACCAAGCACATCTTTTCACAATAAAATGATTATATTTGTAATTTCCATGTTTTGCTACATAGTAGAAGTGATTTCTTGAGCGAAAAGTTTCCCCTGCTATCCTATCATGCACATGGTCTAGAATCTTTGAGAATTGGCAAAAGGACAAGCTCACCCCTACCCAGAATAAAAATCCCTTGCTCTACAGACTAATCCGAGCAAGTATCCCTAGCAAAGAAAAAGAAAAGAAAAGTTCAAGAAAAAAAGAGAAAAGAAAAATGTTATTTTATATCATTACAACAATATTTCAAGCACTATCTCAAAAATCAAGCAAAAAATACAAAAAGAAAAAGAAGCAAAGTTCAAAAGAAAAAGAAAAAAAAAAGAAAGCAAAAGAAAAAGCAATAAAATCCCTTTCCCTACCCTTTGAAAAGAAAAGAAGGGTTGATGAGCTTGAATCCCTGGAATTCTCAATTATTCGAAAACTGTGAGGTAAGCCCCATAACAGGTGGTTTGTGCCCAACCTCGCTTGGCCTTGGGTAACTCCTAGCGTGGTGATATGTCTGTCACATTAGCGACCTTCTTTTGTACAGACCTATGTCTGCTTATGGATTAGCTAGCTCTTGATAATCCGACCTACATAGTAGTCTAGTATGGTTATATGCATCTACATCATGGTTAATGAACACTTATTTGGTTTCTTCAAATCACTTGTATCATATTATCTTGCTCAAAATTGGTAAATGCACAAAGCAATTGCACACACATTTGTATTTGAGAGATTTTGTGTATCATTATGATAAATCAAGATCGGAAATGAATTCACATATGCACATGGGATTCCTTATAAATCTAACTTTTGTCTTCAAAATACTTTGAAATATTCTTTTTGCAACTTGTTTGGAATAATTCATTTTCTTATTTCAAGTACAGTTGTTTAGCATAAAGACAACTATATAATAGAAAAATCAAAATTTTCTTTCAAAAATATACAATCAAAACATATATATCTGGTTGACTTTCGCGACGATGGTATAGTTCCAAAACCAAAAGTGGAATTTTATGCCTAGCGCAAGTCCTCATCTTCATATTTTTTGTTTATTAAAAATCAACCATGCAATAAAACTATCTCTTTTTTGGATTTTCGCGATGATGGTATAAGTCTATACCTACATATTCTATGCCTAGCGCAAATCATTGTAACAATTTTTATTCCCCATTTATTTAAAAATCATGAAAACCATATGACTTAATTCATTATGTTACACAAATTATGCTTTTAAGCATGCACATTTTCATTATTTCATGTCATTATGTCAACCTTCAAATTTTGCAAAGATGGTATAATTCCTAAGGAATTATCAAAAAATTTATCACACTTAGGAATTTATGCCTAGCAAACATCATTTTAACATTATTTCATGCATACTATTTTTATGAAAATCTGAAAAACAAACCATCATCATCATCATCATTTGCACCATTGCACCAAAGTCTTAAGACAGTCTCTTAAGCACTCTTTTACTTTTAACAATATTTCTATACTGGGATTAGCTTGACGACCGAGTGAGCAGCGACTCCATGAAATGGTCTATAATAGCGACAATGTCCTTTGAAATTATTGTTAGAAGTCTCTTTTTTATTTTTTATCACATTACATCACAAACAACCAATTTGTTACATCAGATTATTTCATTTAAAATATTACAGCATGACATCAAAATTATAAATTTTCAACATGACATAATTTCATGAATCCTCAATCCAATCATCAAATTAATCAATCAAACATAAAAGCATCATCAACATACACATAACACAAGTCATATGATCAAAAACATATCATATATATATCAAAAGTATATATACATCATCAAAACTGGATTGGTATGCCACAATCTGTACCTCGGCATACTCAATCCTCTATCAACAAAAAAATAATAATACATGCTCTATGTCTCAATCTGTACAAAGTCGTGCAGTGCTCTAGCCTCGAGAACCCCTCGAGCTCTCAGCCTCATCTCCTCCCCCACCCTGAGGTGGACGAGGTGGCCCCATCGTAGTATGTGTAGTACTACGAGTCCTAGTCGTCGATCGGGACGAGGTCCTCGATGACCCGATCCTGATCGGATCTACGATGTTGGCTGGTAGGGGTAGTCTATCCTCCTCTGGCACCAGCTGATAGTACAAAGTCTGGTAGAAAGTAATTTGGGCAATAGCCCGTGTCAGCTCCCTAGTGCTCGCCCCTCCGCCCCGTGCCCTGAGGCATGCAATCTCGTCTCGGAGCTGTGTAACCTCAGCTCGATGTCGTGCAGCCTCCTCCTGTAGGGTCTGCACCTGTGCCTGGAGATGGATCATCTCCGCTCGGAGAGTAGCTGTCTCACTACTCTCCCCTGTGTCGACACCCTTGCCCTTATCGGGCGATGGTGGCCTCTCTCTCTATGGAGAAGGGGG
Organism: Wollemia nobilis; assembly: GCA_028583015.1. NCBI lineage: Eukaryota > Viridiplantae > Streptophyta > Pinopsida > Araucariales > Araucariaceae > Wollemia > Wollemia nobilis. The sequence continues at coordinate 11,966,593 of JAQPPZ010000465.1, forward strand.
TCTCGCCTCCCTCCTCTCCCTCTCGTCATGGCCTCTCCTATGCCTGTGGCCTCCTCAGCTCTCTCTCGTCGTGACCCTGGGCCGCCTCCATAGCCGCCTGGCGCCGCCTCCCTATCCGACGCACAACTACATGTATCGGACCCTGAGCCCTCGTCATCCGAGGAGGGCGGATGCCTATGTACCAGGCATCGTAGCCATCGGCTACCCTTGCGTCGTCCCCATCCACTGGCTGAATGGGGGCATCATCCGAGTCCTGACTCCAGAAATGCTGCATGTCTGGAGCCCCGCTCACTATAGTGTTATCCCGGACAGTCCGAGAAAACTCATAATCCCTGAGAGATGGGATCCCCTACTGTAGACCGAACTATCGCAAAACTCGGTCATAGCGGTGGAGCTCCACCTCTCCCCTCTCCATCCATAGCCAGCACACTCGCCTGACGTGAGCTAACTCCTGTCCATCCTCGGCCCACCCTGGATGCTCCCTCCAAGGCCTCCAGGTGATCTGATCCGGGACAAGGTCATCTAGCAGTCTCCGAGACATCGAAAGGTCGATCCGCCGTTGTGACCCTCTCCGAAGCCACCAGTAGAAAACTCGGGGCCTCTCCCCATCAATCCCTATCAGAGGAAGCCCTACCGGCCTCCGCACTACAATGTGCTCCCAGCACCAAACCTGTAGGAGCGATGTCATCACCAGACATCGGCCGCCCTTGTACACGACCCCATGCAGGATCCTGTACAGTCGGCATAGCACATAGCTGCCCCAAGAAAACCTGTAGCCATGGTCCCGCATGTCGTAGATCACATCTGCTAGCATCCATGGCACCCTGCACCCGCTCTGGTGGCACAACAAAAGTCCACCAACTACTCCAGCTAGAACCCGTGTGAGTCTAGATGCCCTAGGCATCTGACGTAGTGCCTCGATGTTAACTCCGCCCTTCTCCAGGGCGAAGCTCGGGTCACCACACAATCGTCCCATAGCATGGCCCTGATTGGCCGTAGGAGTGATCAATCGTCCTTGTATGGGGATTCTTAGAATCCTCCATACATCCTCCAAAGTGGGAGTCATCTCCCCTATAGGTAGCCAAAAATAGGAAGAACCCGGATACCATCTCTCTGCTAGGGTCGTCGAGAGCCCCATATCTGTAGACACTTGTGGCATCTCTGCCACATGCTGTAAGCCGGCCTGTGCCAGCTGATCCCGCTCTACCTATGTAAGAGCGGCCAAGTCATCTCTTAAACCTCCATACTTCCATTCCCTACTTTTTAGCAAACCTCTCTGCAACATAAACAACAAAACAACAAACAATCATTAATAACAAATTCAAGTAATTAAAAATGCAAGTAAAATAAGTTCAATTTTATGCAATTGATGATATCGTCCACTATTGGACGATATCGTCCCAAATTTGAGCATAATCGTTTCCGATTTCGTAGGTCGAAATCGTCCCTAATTTGATGAAATCGTCCCCCTTTCGTCGATTTCGCCCTTGGACGAAATTGGCGAAATTGAGACGATTTCGTCGAAATCGGGACGATTTCGTCCCGATGACGTCGACGGCCCAAAAACGGCCGTGATGCTCAAAAATTGATTAAAATTTACCTAAAAAGCATGTAAAATCAAATTAAAGCATTCTAAGTTAAGTCTAGACTCTTACCCGTAGCCCGCGTCGGACCTCTGTTGATCTGTGCGTCGTCTCCACCATTTTTGCTTCCAGAGCTCTAAAACCAGTAAAATGAACAGTAAAAATGAATTAGGGTTTTACCCTATTTTTCTTAATTTTATTCAAAAATAATTCAAAATTAATTTTGCTTTTCTGCGTTTTTACCTCAAACGTTCGATTTGGGTAAAAACACGGAGGGGGCACCATAGTAAGTCTGTCGTACGATTCGACCAAGAATCGTCGCCTAAAAATGGGAATAATTTTTGCTTTCTCGTAGATCGAGAAGAACTCATCTTTAACGCATTTTCTTCGAAAAATTTGCTAAAGAGGGGGCAAAATGTAGCACCCTAAAATTGGCGCAGTGAAATTGTAATAATTACATTCATCCTAGTAAATAATTTAAATTCAAATTTTAACCTCCCAAACCGCCCGTTAACCGTCGGGTAATCCGTTTCCCCTTTTTCGTGCCATTTTTAGAGGTTGTTTTGACCGTTTGACGATATCGTCGCCGATCAGACGATATCGCCCCAGATCTGACGATTTCGTCTGGGCTAGGACGTCCAGACGATCTTGTCTCAAAACTGATTTTGCACAATTAGCTTCTGTTCCAACGGGCCTCTAATCCGGGCAGAAGCGTGTCTGCGCCGTTAGGGACCCTCCCCCATTGGAGATCTCCCAAATAGGGATGATCTCCAACCTCCTAACCTCCCTCCTAAGCCTATTTAATCCTAAGCCCTCCCCTTAGCACCCCCTGGCTGAAATTCCCTGTAACCCGACTGCATACATGTTAAAACATCCTAAGTTTTCATTTGCATTAGTTCTATATCAATTTTGTTGCAGGTACATTACTATTTTTCAGCCGGAGCAAGCTTACATCGTCGTCGATGAACCTGTTCAGATCGGAGGCGAACCTGTCGAATCAGAGACGATTTCGTACCAATGCGAGATGATTTCGACTGCAGTCAACATTGAGGCAATCAGTGCCTGAAGTTTGCATTTCTCTATCTTTTCTCTGTTGTTTTATTCTGCAATTAGCTTAGTTTATTCAGTATTTTATACTATTTTGCATTTTGGAGTTCACCCATCTAGATTAAATGCATGATTAAATCATAATTATTATCAAATTAGCATAATTCATTCATGTTTCTATGTTTAAGTTTCAGTTTGATAGTGCTACTGTCATTTTATACTATTTCCCTCTGTTATCATTGTTGTATTTTCTGTATTTTGCACCTATTTCTCTGTTTGTAGGTCTCTGACGAATTCGTCTCAGACGATCTTGTCTGATCTCAGACGATCCTATCAAATCAGAGGCGATCCTGACTGCTTCAAGAATCAGAATCATCATCAGACATCCGGATCAGGTATTCCTCGTTTATATTCTGTAATTTCTCTGTTTTCTGTCTTTAAATCTATTTTTTGTACTCATTGAATTTGCATCTTCATATAGAATAGCTTAGACGCATTTTGGCCAAACCTAGGATATGAATGCTTAAGGATAAAACGAACACATAAAACACATTCCCAACCTAGGCGTGGAAACTGCCATTAAATGTTTCCTGGTGAACCCACCATCCGTCGAAAAATCACCAATAATACACCTCCCTTGAGAGGCGGGACCTTCGCAAGTCCTCTCAGTCCGAGGTACCGCGACATCCTTTTCACATCCCCCTTCCGGGCACGGATCCTATAGCCTGAAGGTAAGGGTGTGAAAAATTTGGAGCGATACACTCATTTTGACATTTTGGCATCAATGGTACCTTATTCCTTGACATTAATGACAACTTCATTCCTTGACATCAATGACAACTTTGACTCAAAATGTCCAACAATCTCCCCCTTTGTCATTGATGGCAACCCAAATTCTTTTTACCAAACACTTGAATTTTTTCTTGTTCTGATCCCCCTAGGACATTGCTCCCCCTATATCAATGCTCTCTACTTAAACCAAATCTCTCCTCCTTACTCAAATCTCTCCCCCTTTGACATAAATGGCAAAGGGTCACCTTTGGGGCTCGAGGCTAAAAATGAGTCTCTTATCTTAGCCCCTCCTCCGCCTCCTCTTGAGGTGGAAAATTATGAGGTGGGAGTATTTCTACTCCCAGAAAGCACTTGTCTTTACCTTTATCCTCTTTCCTTATCATCTGATCCTTCTGATTTCTTTGATTGTTCCTATTTCTATTCCTGTCCATGTCCATATTCATGTTCCTGTTTATATCCATATTTTTGTTCCTATTCTTGTTCTTGTCCATACCCATATTCTTGTTCATGTTCCTATTTTTGTTCTTGTTCCTGTTAATGCTTGATTATGGAATGTCTGTTCTACACCACTTTACTGTGTGTCCATCATTATTACATTTATAACACTTAATTTTATTATTCCTTGGAGGTGCAAATGTCTTGGGATTTATCTTGGTGAAGCCATATCCTTTTCTATCATGAACCTTGTAATTCATTGCCTTGTGACCAAACTGATTACATGAGTAGCAATACCCATGGAAAAGTTGCATGTTTCTAAAATTCCCATTTTCTTGTCTTTCATGTGTCCTACACTATGAAGCCATGTGCCCAAATTTGTGACATGAGAAACATCGTCCATTGAAAATTCCTTGTATTGACCTTATTGGCCTCTTAGTCTCTCTTAACCTACTATGATTGTTGTTCCATATATTTCTTCTTTGTGCATTGTTCTTTTCCTTGTTGAACTTTTTGTTGTCCTACTCATCCTTAGAAGTCTCACTTTCTCTTACACTATCTTCTTCTAAAGTTTCTTCCTTTTTAGAACTTGAGGTTGACTCTTCATCTTGTTTCTTTTGAGCTTGTTCAAAACCAAGACCTGTTTTTTTTGTTGACCTTATTTGTACCTTGATCATTTTATCCACAATCTTTGAACTCTTTCCAAACTTATGTAGCTTATCCTTGGATTTTTCTAAATCTTCCCTTAGTAGAGCTACTTATTGTTCTAACTTTTCACATTCTAAGACCTTTGCTTCTAGCTTATCCTTGAACTTATTTGTCTTAGCCATTGACTTGTTTAGATCCTCTATAAGATTTCCTCTTTCTTCATCACATTATTGAAACTAAAATTCAAGTTGGAAGTTTTGCTTTCTTACCTTCTTTAAAGTTTTAAGAGCATATATAAGCTCTCCCTCAAGATCAACTCCTCCTTTTTCTGAATCTTCCTCTATTTGTTTGCCTTTTTCAACATCTTCATTCTTTTATGACTTGTCTTCTATAGGATCACCTTCTTCTTCTTCTAGTGCCATTAGAAGATTCTCTTCTAGTCCTTCAAGTGCATTCTCATATTCATCGTCACTGAAACTAAAACCATTCCTTGCACAACTATCTTCAAGATGTCCAAAATTACCACATCTAAAACACTTGAGAATTATTGGTGACATTTTCTTGACTTCTTTTTCTTCAATCAAAAATAGGACTTCATATTTATCATTATCTGAAAAGCTATTATAACTATCACTTGAGTACTTACTTGCCTTGTCTACATAGTAGCTCCTATTTTGTCTTTGAAAAAACTTCTTTTCTTGTCTACCTTGTCCATCCTTGCATTTCTTTTGGTACCTGTATTTTTTTTGATTCCTTGTTCCTGTGATCCTGTTTTTCTTCATCATTGTTATTTTTAGCTTCTTGAAAATCAGTTGCATAGTGACCATACTTTCCACAATTGAAATATCTAACAGATTTTGCATATTTAAATCTTCTTGAATCCTTATTCCTTCTACCATAATTAGCTTCTTCATCACTGGATGACTCATTGCTTGATTTTGACTTCTTACCCTTTGTTTTCTTAATTGCTTTAAAGGTTGCTTCCTTCCGGTGATTAGGTTCCTCTTTTGTTCTTAACTCAAAAGTTGTAAGAATATCAAGTAACATATCTCTTATCAAAGAATCACCATCTTTTGATTCTTCTATAGCAGAAATATTTTCACTAAATCTTTTTGGAAGAGATTTTAAAACCTTAAAACAAACATCTGATTCTTCAACATTAAGTCCAAGTCTGATGTAGGAGCATCCAGCGACAACAAGGCAATCTTGCATCAAAACAAATTTTCTAAGTATTTTGTATTTTGTTTGATTTCTTTACTTTACCTCGGCAAAGGTTTTGTCGGCATCTAAAAGAAGTTAAGGCAGTTTTCGAAGCAAAGGTATGGAGGCATTTTTTGTTGTGATATCGTGACGTCGTGATATCACGACGTCGCGATGTCACAACGGTTTTTGAATTAAAGGCACGAAGGCAATTTTCGTCATGATATCGTGACATCGTGATATCACGACGATTTTTGAAGCAAAGGCACAGAGGCAGTTTTCATCACGATATCACGACAGTTTTTAAAGCAAAGGCACGGAGGTAGTTTTCGTCGTGATATCACGACGAAAACCAAGGCAAAGGGCTCGCAGGAGAAGTGGTCACGATATCGCGACATGTCACGATATCGCGACCGGTTGAAGACAAATAAAAAATGGACACGTAGACAGGCCATGCGCACGAGAAAAGAGAGTGGTTATAGATAAATATTCTGACAAGGCGACAGCTGCAGGCCATGGGCATTATGAATGAGACAGTGGTTTAGAGGAACAGTCTGACCAAAATGGCGGTTGCAGGGCAAGGGGGGTCTTTAATGCAAGCTTCCATAGCGGATCGGTGAGTTGCCCATTGATGGAAGGAAATTCAAAAACTTGGCAGAGGAAGCAAACTTTCAGATGTTATTTCATGAATTCGATCAAGTGGGGGCATTAATTGCCTAGAGGGTCGAGACCTCGATAAAAACTCAAAAAATTGTAAGGGATGGGTGGTGAGTCCGAGATTGAGAGGGGGAAGAATTATGTCGGTAGACGGTATTGTAAGACTGTGTTAAGCAATTTATAGGAAATAATTTGAAGTTTTGTTGTGTGAATCTTGGCTTGCCATCAAAGTCCTTGCATAACATTAACAACCTCATAAACTCGAAGTAGATAAGTACTAATGTTTTCTTCATCCTTCATTTTTAACTCTTCAAATTGTCCTTTGATATTTCATATCTTTGCCTTTTTGATACTTTTATCTTCTTCATATATGCTTTGCAACTTATCCCAAATTCCTTTTGCATATTTACAATGCATAACTTTTATGGATTCTGTTCTATACAAACCTCTCAAAATTGCATCATTTCTTTTGAATTGTAATGTTATAGAATCTTACCTTCCTTGTCTATAGGTGGATCAAATAGTGGTATGCATCCATTTTCAACTGCTTCCCAAATTTCATTTCTAAGTGCCATAAGGTGAATATTCATTCTCATACTCCAAAATATATAATCACTTCCATAAAATATTGGTGTTGAATTATCTGAGGACACATTATTAGAATTCATTGTGTTCTTTAAAGCTTTTCTTTCAAGTTGTTAAACTTTTCTTTCAATTGAAGAACACAAGCTTATACTAAGAGGGGGGGTGAACAGTATAAGACCACTTTTTACTTTTCTTTCCCAATCAATATTATGCAATGTAAATATAGCAATATAAATATCAATAATAAAAGCAATGCACAAATCACCACACACAATAGAGACACCAATTTATTGTGGTTCACCCAATGTGGGCTACTCCACGGAGAAAATATTTCACAATTTTTTTTTCAATCAATCACTTGGGAATCCTTTCTCTATAAAATATTTATGGACCTCTATCCAAAGGAGACACCAATTCCCTAATCAAGTTCATGGATCTATATCCATAGGAGAACTCCTTTCTCCTTAGCTTTGACTGGTGATATTCTAGAAGAACTATTGCCCCCACTACTCTGGCTAATGGATATCTATCCATTGAAGACACCTATCCTCACTGCCTTGGCTAATGGATCTCTATCCACTGGAGACTGTCATCCTCTATACTCTGTCACCTTCAAATATCTATCTCAAATTTACACTAAACATAGTCCTTCGATTTTACACAAATACGCTCAATATTTATCTTTAGTCTGGCACAAACTTGTCCTTAAATTTGCACTAAAATCTATCCTTGAATCTATACTAAACATAGTACTTTGATCTAGCACAAATCTATCCTCAATATCTATCCACTAATCTACACTAAACATAGTCCTTCAGTCTAGCACAAATTTATCCTCAATATTTGTCCACTGATCTGCACTAAACACAGTCCTTCGATCTAGCACAAATCTATCCTCAATATCTATCCACTAATCTACACTAAACACAATCCTTTGATCTAGCACAAATATGTCCTCAATATCTTTCCTCAAGACTTAGCATAAATATTGATCCAATCTCAAATAAACTCTGCTAGATCTTCCCCAAACCTTAACTGAAGGTTTGAACAAATCAATCAATCAACTGTGCTATCAAGTCTTCTCAAAGACTTGTCTCAAATCTGTCTTGTAATCTTCCACAAAATCTCATACTAATTTTTCCACAAGTCCTCTCTAGAACTTGTCCAAATATGCTCAACAAGTCCTCACTAGAACTTGTCCAAATCTACTCAATAAGTCCTTACTAGAACTTATCCAAACTCATAGAAATATAAAGAGAATTGTTAGAGACTCAATATTCTTCACACTAATTGTAATGCTCAATTACTTTCAATCACTCTTTTAGAAACATATAGATATTTTGTAGAGACTCAATATGCTTCACACTCATCACAATGCTCAATCACTTTTAATCGCTCTTTTGAAACATATAGAGAATCATTAGAGACTCAAAATGCTTCACATTCACAAACTTCCAATATCTATTTTATCACAAAAACATATAGAGAATTGTTAGAGACTTAATATGTTTCACACTCATCAAGACTCAACCTCTTTCTCAAATCAATTTAGAATGTAGAATAATTTGTTTCATAGAACTTAAACTATCACTTCACACATCCACTTGACTAGGCTCAACCAACTCTACTCAACCAATCACTCAATGAAGTAATCCTTGCTAACAAACCCTAGTACAAGCATATTTTAACTCACTCAAAATATTTCCAACAATGCTTATCAACCAATCTCACATAACAATGATATTCATGTTCTTTGCAAACCCTAGTTCAAGTTCTTCACTCAACAACTCACTTCAACAACAATGCTTATAAAAAAATCTTCACATAACAATGATACTCATATTATTTGCAAACCCTAGTTCAAGAACTTTACTCAACCATTCACTTCAATAAAAATGCTTATCAAAAAAGGTGCATAGCATTCACTTCACAATAGCTCAATAACTCAATAAGGAAACTAATCAAGTCATTTTCACTCCAAAATTATTTTTCATAAAACCAACCAATCAACTCAACCAAAGAAGAATGTGCTCATACCTTTTTCTTGATGAGGAGTAGACCATACAAATCTACCACAATCATAAAAACTTCTTTGCCAAACTCAAGGAGGTTAGAATATAATAATTTATCGCTCAAGGAATAACAATACTAAATAATATCAAACACAAATACACTTTATCACTCCATATTTAAAATAACATCCAACACCTTAAAAATATTTAAAATAATTACTTTCACAATAATACGTTTGGCAAAAAGTCCTTTTAAAATAAAATCAACACCTTAAAAGGCTTACTCCTCCAATATGCAAATATAACAATTGAGAATTTATTTTAAAATTAAAATTAAACTCCTTATAAATCCCTTCTCTATTTTACCATGAAAAATCACCACAAGAAATTAAACTTTAATTAATCCTTGTCTCCCAAATACCTCACGTCAAACCTTAGGGTAAATAAAAAATTAATTAAAATTGTACCTTTGCCCTTTGTGGGTTTTAAACCCACGATGCTGCCTCCCCAAGTGCCCTAGCCATAGCCTTGGCTGTCGCGTGAGCTAACGCTCACGTGTGAGCTAAAGTGCCCACACACTCTATTACCTACTCTGTTGCTGTCGAAATAGAGATGCAAAAGATAAACTTCCAAACTTGTTGTCATCGGGTTTCGAACCCATAACCACTCTGCCACAAGCGCTAAGTCAAATGCCACCTGATTTAGCCACCAGATGGTGCTATAAACCAAGCACTTCAACATCTTGAATACACCAAAATTTTGGTTTACACAGCGCACGAGCTTTTTCAACAAAATGCGGATGCATAAATCGAGAAACCAATCTAAGGTTTGTCTAAGGCATAAATACCTTATGCCCTTGTTCTCATGCATGTTGGCAGAGATGAATTAGTTGGGGGTCGACACTTATTTTTTAACTTCGAAATATTGAATTTATAATTATTTAAATTCACTATAATTTAAATATTATAAATTAATATTTAAATCTTTTGGCTTTATTAAATATTAAAGCCTCCTTAGGTTTTACCACTTCGAATAAATAATATTTATTTATAAAATTTAAATTCAATTTGAATTTAATATTTATAAATTAAATATTAAAACTTCCTTGGGCTTTCTAATTTGAAATTAAAAGCCTCCTTGGGTTTTTATAAAAACCTTTTACTTATGCTTCACATAATATTAAAAATAAATATTATGAAGCTCTTTTGCCATCAACCTTTTGCATTGCTCCTTTTGACCTTTTGGCATCAATGGTAGCTTATTCCTTGACATCAATGACAACTTCGTTCCTTGACATCAATGACAACTTTGACTCAAAATGTCCAACACATGTTCTATTTTCTAACCACATGATTGTATTTAACTTTCAAAGAGCTCATTTGGATTAATTGAATCTTCTCAAAAATTTCTTTTATTCTCCAATCAACCTTATGATTCTTAGAAGGAGTCTTCAATAGATTAATCATGACTTGAGAGTCAGATTCAACCAACACCTTTTTACTTCCGACCTTAGCAGCCTCTCGAAGGCCTCTAAGGATATCATACCCCTCGCATTGTTATTGGAAAGGATACCCAAATTCTTAGCACAAGTGAAAACCAGGGAACCATATGAAAGTCTACCAATTCCTCTCACACTAGCTTTTCCAGGGTTACCCATAGAGGCTCCATCGGTATTGACTTTTACAAAATCCTTAGGAGGAGGCTACCAATTCCTTGTTCTATCCATATTTTGATTATTCACATTCCCTTTAAGTTGGTTTCCATTAAAAGAATTAATCTTCAATCTTTGCATCACTTGATCCCATTTTTGGTGGGAGTTCTAGGGGTGTTTAAGGAGCCAATGGATTGATTCAACTAAGTTGGAAATGGTATTTTCCATATATAATGAATGTCCTTCCTTTCTTGATTTAAAATATAATTGTTTCTTTTCTTCCAGATATTCTAAGGTAGAATACCCATCCAAACTAGTTACCTAATAAAATGATCAACACCCTCCTGATTAGGCCAATCCCTCCAAAGTTGTTCAAAAGTAAAAAAAATTAGACCATTGTAAGCCAAGTAAGATGGTCATTCTCCTCCATAGCTTAGAGGCTAAGGTACACTCAAAATATGGCTGATATTTTCTACATTCTCTTCACACATCTCGCATCTAAATGGTCCATGAAAACCATGTTTCATAAGTTTCTCATCATTAAGCAACCTATAATGCAATAAAAGCCAAGTAAAGAACCTCACCTTAGGCCAAAGCTTTTGGACTATAAATATGCCATATGATTGATTGGGATTATTATGACATAAGGACAAATAACCTTGAACAACTAAATACTCACCCTTAGTAGTGTTGTCCCATCCAAAACTTATCATGGGACCAAGAGAGAGATCTCATATGAAGGATGCTTTAGATATATATTTTTTGCCTTTTTAGCATTTGAATAGGCCAGTCCTTAACATGGATCCAATATCTACCAACCTTTGAATTACCAGTATGGTACCGACAAATAACAACCTTTATCTAGTTAGCTCGATGAAGCTCCTCCATCCAAGGCCTTCAATTAGGTTACCGAGTTATCAAAGGCTAGATACCATCCCAAGAATCTATCTAAAAATTTAGTTGTTGACCATTACGAATAATCCAAAATAAATTTTACTTAATCGAATCCTCACCAGTATTAAGAATAGCTAAAGTGGGAGAACCATTGGTAGGCAATTGATAACGAATAAGGTATTCAAGACTTTTGTTCTCAACATATTTAGCACAAATATTCTTGACCCAAAGAGCATTAGGTTTATGCAAAATCCTCCAGTATAGTTTAGTAGCTAAATCCTTCTAGTTATTAATAACAAACCAAAAACCTAACCCCCTTTCATTCTTGGGGAGGCATAAAATATCCCATTTCACCAAGGCCTATTTTATTTTCTCCTTGGTACCACTCAAGAGGAACCGATGATTGATTTGATCCAATTCTCAAAGAATAGCCTTTGGGATATTCAACATAGAAAAAACATAAATAGGTATATCTTTAAGGACTAATTTTACCAAGGTAATTTTATCCCCAAATGAAAGCCACCTATTGGTCCACTTACCAATTTTCTTCTTAACTCTATCCAAAAACCAATTCCAATATTTTTCTATATTTGAATATTGAGAGGAATGCCTAAATAAGTGATCGAAAGGGAGGTCTTATTATATATTAATTTATCCAAGACCATGGATTCCTGTCTAGAAGAGCAATGAAAGAAAATAACTTTAGATTTGTCTTCATTGATCAATTGCCCGATAGCATTAGAAAAATAGCTAATTATTTGCTTAATTTTAGAAGCTTCCTTAACTATAGATTTACCTAACAGAGTAGAGTCATCAAAAAATTGAAGATGAAAAATAGGCCTAGCTCCATGAGCAATGGTTACTCCCTCAAGGGTTTTATTTTCTCTATTTTTGGTCATAGTCCTGCCCAAGAATTCAACAAGAATGATGAATAAAAAAGGGGAGAGAGGATCACCTTGCCTAATGCCTTTGAAAGCAGGGAACAACTAAGTAGGCCTACCATTGATAATAATATAGTAGGACATCGAAGAGATACATCCCATAATCTAGTCCATCCAATCTTGAGAGAAGCCAAAATACCTTAAAAATTTGACAAGGAAGTGCCAATTTACTCTGCCATAAGCTTTAGATAAGTCTAAATGAATGAACATAGATGGATATTTTTGCATTTCCATGGAATGGGTGGCTTCCTAAGCAAGAACTATCTCATCCACTATTTGAAACTATTCCACATTAACCCCTTGTTCAGGAAAAATAATCTTATGCAAAAGAGGCTTCAGTATTTCTACCATGATCTTTGTAATGATTTTGAGAACATTACATAAAGCTATAGGTCTAAAAGCTAAGATATGATCAGCCTCTTGATATTTTGGGACAAAAGAAATATAAGTTTTATTGATTACCTTAAAATTATCTTTAGATTTCTTGGCTTCTTCCACCACATCTAATAAATCAACATGAAGGATATGAACTCAAAAAATACTAAGTCCTCAAAACCTAAGGTTTTTCCTTTTTGTATTTTAAAAACCACTTGTTGAAGCTCATTGATAGTAACTGGAGCAGTCAAAATAGAGTTCTCCTAAGAAGTGATAAGAGTAGGGATCAGTTGAAGAATATTCTATTGAGAAGTCGAGTCAAGAGGTCCAACAACAAAAATATTGAAAAAGTAATTGACAACAATAAATTTATGTCATCCCAAGTGTAGACATCTCTAGAATCAAATTTCAAGGAATAAATAAAGTTGTGAGATCTTCGAGCTAGAAGAGATTTGTGGGAGAAATTTGTATTTCGATCTCCTTCTTTGAGCCATTGGATCCTAGATTTTTCTTCCATAAGATTTCTTCTATTTTTTCTCATTCCTCTAACTAAGTTGTGAGTTTAATTTCATCTATACTTCTACTCTCTATGAGGTCATATAAATGGATTTTCTTATTCAAATTTTCAAGTTGAGCAATAACTCTATGTTTTTTTTGCTAGACATCTCTAAACTCCTTCCAGTTCCAAATCTTGATTTTGGATTTAATTTATTACAACCTTTTGGAAAAAAAATATATTAGTCCCATACCTTGGTTTACCTTCCTTCCACCATTGCTGCACTCGGGGTTTGAAGGAACTGTCTCTAAGCCATATTAACTAAAATAAAAAAGATGAGAAACTCACATTGGTTTTCCAAATTTCCACCATGATTGGCTAGTGATCCGAACCAATATTGTTAAGAGTCTTCACATTAGGAATGTGACCATAGATTAAGAAATTGTCATAGAACAAGAACATATCGAATTTCTCCATGATACAAGCTAAGCCTTGCATTTTATTAGACCAATTCATAAGGCCATTATTTGGTTGGATGTCCACAAGATGAAGGTTTGAAATATATTTTCTCATGAGGTCAGTGCTTTTGTCCAAATTTCTATTTCTTCCCATTTTCTCATCTAGAGAGTGGATGGTAGTAAAATATCCTCCGATCAAGATCCAAGCTTCAAGAAAATGAGAGATAATATAAGTTATATCCTTCCATTGTCTTCTATTTTCCTCCAAAGTAGTCGGAGCATAAACAGTTATGCAAAGCATAATTTGGTTAGAATGTCTACTTTGAATAACTATAGCCAAAATACCCCAACTACCAACCATATGGTGAATAATGTCTCTTTTGGGTACCAAAGGCAAGCAATACCACCAAAAGTTCCTTGGGAATGGAGGGAAGCAACTTTTTCAGCTGGCCAGATTTTACTAGCAATTGAATCCATTTCCTCTATTGACATCTTTGTTTCCTAAAGGAAAATAAGATGTGGATGGTTTGTCTGAATCATTCTTCTAATTTAATTTTATTTTGAAATACTCCCTTTGAGTCCTCTAATATTCCAAGTGATGATCTTCATTAATACCAAGGATAACAAATTTGTAAGGGCAATGACATTAATATTACCTTTCTCTACAAGCTTTTCACCTTCTTTACCATATGATGTTGATTGGTCTTGTGACCTACCTTTTGGTTGGAATCCATATTTAGTTTTTTTTCCTATTTATTGACTTACCCCAATTGAATATGGGATGGATTATAACCTCGAATAATGTGTGTATAAAGCTAAAGTGTTACTATAAGGTTCAATAGAGTCTATCTTGGGACCTGTATTATTTAAAGTCTTAACATTTAGAATATTGTTTTTCTTGTGTATATTTCCTCCTCTTTTTTCTTGATGAAAACCTGTAATTTGTTGGTTTGTCTCCGATTATTTCCCTGCATCTTTAAATTGCATTTCTAAGATTTTTATTTCCATTGTTTCCTCTTCCTCACCTGGGACATCATTTATGAAAAGAATTTCAAACATATTAGTTGATAACTTTGATTGATCCTTCATAACTATTTTTTTCTAAGTGTTCTTCTTCTTAGGCATTTAGAAACCTTCTAAGTTTATATCCTCTTTCTTTTGATTTGGAATTTTATTTGGGAAGACACTAGCCAAATGACCATATTCATGGTAAATTATACAATGAAAAGTAATGTTCTCATAGTCCACCACTTGATCCCAAGTGTCCTCCCCAAACTGTAATGAGATCTTTTCAGGTATAGGTTTTTCAAAATCCATTAAAACACAAATCTAAGCATAAATAATATGTTTAGATTTTTGAGTACAATCAACAGTCATCATAAAATTTCCAAAAGAGTTTCCAATTGAATAAAAAACAACCAAATTCTAAAATTCAATTAGTAGGCCAAAGAGTCTAACCCATACAAGACCTATATAAGGCATATCTTATTTGGATTTAAATTTAGCATGCTAAGGCTTCCTAAAAACACCTTCCATTCCAAAGAACCAGGGACCCCTTTGAAATATTTTATCTTTATCTTCATTATTAGAAAATAAAACAAGAAAATAACCATTTTGATAAATAGAGACTTGTAACTCATCTTTTGTTTTCTAGTTTTTTGCAATCCAAAATTTGAACGTAAATAGGCTTGGATGAAAACCCAAGAAATGAAAAATTAGTTCTCTTTTTCCAGATCTTCTATGCTAGTCTGAATGACTTCCATATCTAGCTTAACAATCAAAGTTCCATCAATTTCCTTGAGACATTCTGACTCAAGTTTCCTAGGATCAATCGTAGGCATTATTATAGGTATATGGGAAACCTTAGGATTAATGTTAGCATTAGGCCAAGGCTATCCACCACAAAGGGCATCCCTAAAATTTATTTTTGGGCTGAGTCTTTGAAATCCTTACCCTTGAAATGGGTTTCCATAATGGATTTGTTTTGGGGGTGCTCCTTAGCATCAGATTCACTTGATATTTGAACCATTTTTTGATCAGTTGCTTGAAACTTATTTTGAGATCTCTTTAATCCATGCCTTGGACACCGAGAAAAGGTATGATTTTCACTTTTGTTTTGTGTAACAAATTGGAATCCATTTTCAATCAAGTTTGCAACATGAATATTTGTTAAAAGACATATTTCTAACCCATATTGGATCCCTTGCAACATCTCCTGCTAAAATCTTGAGCAAAACCATAAAAATACTGGCTTTTAGGCCTTAAAGGCCCTTAAAAACAACCTTTGGAGCCACTTGCACTCAACACAGATGAACCCCTCGCATAGTCGCTCACTTTTGGAAAAAACTCAATCAATTTTAAATAAAAATTATTTTAAGGTATTTTTAAAATAAATATTTTTACTTTTAAAATTTGACAAATAAAAGTAAAAACCTAATTATATATAAACTTAACAAAGTTGAATTAATTAAAAAAAAATTATTCAAATATTATATCAAAATAAACTCCTAATAATATCTTAAGAGAACACACAATGTGTTTCCCTGAGGAATTGTATATTCAAATTAAAATTTCACATTGATTGTAATAAGAATAAAATAACCACTTATCAAATGGTATCAGTTAGATTCGTCAACATTCAAAGGAGGAGACCCAAGTTAGACTCTTGCAAAGAGATATATATATTATATTCAAGCTCTATTATAATACCACTACTTGGTGAAGATGTAATATGAGTGGGACTCATTTCAATTCTATATAATTAATTAAAAATTTAAAATAACCCACCTAGTAGGGTCATATATTTAAAGATAATGACGTGAATGACATGGGCATGAACTTGTTAAATTTGGTCAAACTCCAACTTACAAATGTACTAGATGTAGAGAATATGGGCTTAAAATGGGATATGGATCTAATAACCCAGTTTATTTTGCATTTATGAACATTCTCGAGAACTAATTGTCATGTTGCTATTACCAACTCCCTCCAAAATTAAAAAATAAAATAAGTTTACCTCAACAAATATCCCCCTATATAATGAGCTTGTGAAAATTACTTAATGTATAATGTGCATATCAAAATCATCGCCTCCAACCTATTTGTGAAAATGGAAGTTACACTTGCAAATTTTGCAATTGTCACCCTAGAATAAAATGTCACTTTCATTATTTTTTATTGCATTAATTAGTCAATAGGTAATTGGTTAATTAAGACTACACAATAGTTAGTTGCATACAAAAATATATAGTGTAGTTGCAAATTCTTTCTCACTTGAATTTGACCTAATGACATGCCTAGTATAAATTTGAAGTTTTACCATCATGCCCATGTATATTTGTTTGATATGATTAGTAGGTGTCTTCAATTTGAAAAGGAAAAAAATGCACATACCTAACATAAAAACTATATATTATGTAGTTTCTTTGAATTTCAAGCAGCTTGTTTTCTATTTGAGAGACCAATCGTATAATTTTCTATTTTTTGTTTGGGATGTATGTGATTGATAAGCCTTTTTATATCCATAAGGATTGGGGTTATAGGTGTCATGCTATCACATGATTTACATGGGTTTTGGACCATGATGTTCAGAGCAGGATTAAATGATACTTGATCATGATGTTCGAAGAAGCAAAGGCCTTGATGGTATGACCAAAAATTCACATCTTATCAACAATATTTTTAGCATTGTTAATACCATTATTACTATTGTTGGGGTCATTATCCAATACTAATAAGAAGCAATCCAACCCAATGTCTACCCACCAAAATGAATATAACATGCTACATCATCATCTACTTCACTTTTTCATTATCCAAGCACCCCAATTTAAAAACCAACTACACCTTTGATGATAATGCAATGTAATCTTTCACAAAAATCCCTATTGATACAACCTTAAATACATTACATTTTATTTTAAATTTTTTTCCAAATGAATCTAGGGTTGTATTATTGTAGGCTTCACTACATTGTACGTATTGTTTTAATATGAGATTATGCATCAAACTCCATTGAGATATTGTACAAAATCCCTTGATATTATTTCAAGAATAAAGTTGATAAATAGGTAAGATTTTATTATTTTTAAGTAGTCTTGTCATACAACATTGTTGCTTCCTTAGTTATATGGAATTTTCCAAGCCACTTATTGAACCTTTATTCATTGAATTTCTTATTCTAGTCATAAATTTATGGCATAGATGTTTGCATGCTCGTGTACAATGCCTAAATTGAGATCTACTTATTCATTCCACATGCAAATTTTCCATGGATTTTTTCTTAAAAATACTTCCAACTTTCTTATCAAATTATTGTAATAAATGATCTTTAGCAAACTAATAAATGGATTTTTAGAATCCTAGCTACTATTCATGTAAAAATATTATGTAGCCCTACTTCACCTTCCCTAGGTATGTTATGCCATGGTCCTATAAAATAAATAACTCACCCTCCAAGCTTTTGAATCCTTGGGTTTAAAATAAAAATGGATAAAAAAATTAATTTATATTAACTTTATCCCACCTATATCCACAATTTAAAATTATGGGTCTATAGACTTCTATGTAATCTATAGGTAACAACTAAAGGTGGTGTGGTGAGAGGTAATGTCAAGATAAGTATGAGAGGTAGAACTAGGAATCCTACAAATGCATTTCAATTGATCTAAAACATATTTTATTCTACCTAAACATGGATAATTCTAGAAGGTATATAGACCTCCTAGGCAAAGGTAACACTAACACTAACACTAGTTCTAATCAAGTAAACCCCTAAAGTTTAAAGTAAAAGTGAGGAAGCTTAGGTTAGAATCAATAATATGGATACCGTAGGGGGAAAAACTAAGTATGATGACAAGTAAGGTAATATTATTGGATAGAAAAATATATAATATAATAGAATCTATTTTAGTGTTCTATGAAATAAAAATGATTAACCATAATGAGTATAAAAAAATTAACCCAATGTAATGAACAATGTGAACAAAACACAAAAATACTTTAGTATGTTTTGAGCCTCTTTTCATAGCATTTCGATCCTTCCATTTTATTTTATCATTATGGGTTGATGTATTTTGTTATAGAAATGGTATGATGTCTTTCCCAGTTCTTGGCAAGGCACATCCATGCAATCCACCATGGGGAGTGGCTTATTATTTAGCCCCATTTGGTCTAGCTATAGTGAGGAGAACCACTCCTCCATTTGGTACAAAATTAGTTAGAATAACTATGAAATATACATAAAATTCTTATAATCCATGGATTCTCTCAACTACTTGTTCATATGATAAAATATACACCTTACACAATCAATCACCTAGGAATAGCTCATATGGCTCTCCACTATATAAAAAGAGGGTGATGTGCTCTTCATAAAATCTAGCATCAATTTTCTCTTCAAGAATTATTGCTATCTTAAAAAGTACCAATTGGATGTCATATTGAATATATATAACTCTAGGGGATGCTAAAGTCAAGAGACTTATTTGGGTTCTTCAAATGCAACATGAGGAAGTACCTCTAGTAGTGATGGTCAAAATGGTAATAGTAATCTTTTCAGATCTTCAAGTTTCATGTGATCCATATTATAAATTAACCTACTGTATTTAACATTTTCTTGATGTCATCCTCCTTGATATAAAATAAATTCTCTTCCTAATAAGGAGGTTTAATTCTCTTGGCCTCATAATAATTCTTTTCAATATGTGCTTATACTAGTTTAAGATAATTCTAGACCTGGGACATTAGATTCATTACTAATCCAGAGGTCCAAACTCAACTAATATTCCATGAGTCTATTCCATGCCATAGGTTTAATCTTCATAGTGCCTCTTTTTCTGACCTTTACTAAGGAGTGTCTTAACATCCCCCCTCTACCCTTTGGTAGGTTTTGTCAATCATCTCCTTGAGTCTTCTTAGTGGAGGAGAAGGCTTCATTTTTTTGATATTTTCTTCCCTTTTTCCTTATATGAACTTGCTTTTAAAGTTATAAATTTGGTATAGATAGTTGTTTTTTTTTTGATTGGTTGAAAGGGTGTTGAAAGGTACCTGAACCTTGTACAAAACAGTTGTGGGCCTCTGAAGAGGGAGGCAAAGGGGAAGAACGGTGGCAGTAGAATGAGAAAGCCTAAAAATAGCAGGGGCCACCTAAGGTAAAGGCGCCTAGAGGAACCAACTAGAAGAACTAACTAAAGGGAAACATGACCAGAGGCTAATCAAAAAAGGGAAAGCAAAACTTAAATAGAGAAATTCACCATTTGGAGGTGTTGTGGCTGCTCCACAACGTACCCCAAAATTGGGGACCCACATTTTTTTGCATGTTTTCCAAGAAGACCGAAGTGGCCCAAATGCTAAAGATCAAAGAAAAAGCAAAACACTACAAGGAGAAAAAAGTGTCACGATATCGTGACATGTTGCATTTTTGTGGTCCAAAGCAAAGGGGGAAAGCAAGGAGGAAAAAGTGTCACGATATCGCAACATGTTGCATCATCACGACCAAAGGAGGAAAAAGTGTCGCGATATCGCGACATGTTGCATCGTCGTGGTCAAAAGAGAAAAAGTGTCGTGATATCGTGACATGTTGCATCGTCACGACCAAAGGAGAAAAAGTGTCACGATATCGCGACATGTTGCGTCATCATAGAAAAAATAGAAAAAGTTTCACGATATCACGACATGTTGCATCGTTGAGGCCCAAAGAGAAAAGGTGTCGTGATATCATGACATGTTGCATCGTCGAGGCCAAAAGAGAAAAAGTGTTGTGATATCGCGACATGTTGCATCGTCATGGCCAAGATAGAAAAAGTGTCATGATATCGTGACATGTTGCATCGTCGAGGCCCAAAGAGAAAAGGTGTCACGATATCACGACATGTTGCATCGTTGAGGCCAAAAGAGAAAAAGTGTCACGATATCATGACATGTTGCGTCGTCATGGCCAAAAGAGAAAAGGTGTTGTGATATCGCGACATGTTGCATCATCGAGGCCCAAAGAGAAAAGGTGTCACGATATCGTGACATGTTGCATTGTTGAGGCCAAAAGAGAAAAAGTGTTGTGATATCGTGACATGTTGCATCGTCACGGCAAAAAGAGAAAAAGTGTCACGATATCGTGACATGTTGCATCGTCACAGCAAAAAGAGAAAAAGTGTCATGATATCATGACATGTTGAATCGTCGCGGCCAAAAGAGAAAAAGTGTCACGATATCGTGACATGTTGCATTGTCATGACCAAAAGAGAAAAAGTGTCACAATATCATGACAAGTTGCATCGTCACGGCCAAAGGAGGAAAAAGTGTCACGATATCACATGTTGCAGTGTCGCGGCCAAAGGAGGAAAAAGTGTCGCGATATCGCGACATGTTGTATTTTTGCAGCCAAAGAATAAAAGTGTCGCGATATTGCGACATGTTGCATTTTCATGGCCAAAAGAGAAGAAAGAAAAAGTGTCGTGGGATTTTCCAGCGTGGCGTAGGTGATTAGAGCATCAACAGACCATACCAATCCCCTTGGCAACAACTCACATTGTGCAAACATTGAAACTTGTAGGATCGTTCCTTAGGCCAATGGGGAAGGAGTCTCTCCACACTTGAATGTCAGATTCACTGACTCCCCTGTTAGCTAGCCAGTCCACATCTTTGTTTCCTTCTCGATATTGATGCTTAATGAATAATTATGGGTAGTTGCCAAATAGAGCCTTGCATTCTTGGAAAATCAAAGCTAGGGACCAAGGAGGCTTAGTTGTACCTTTGAGGCAGTTGATACAGTGCAACGAGTCTCCTTCGATGATAAGTTTATTGATGGTCAACCCTTCCATGAGGATCAAACTTTGGAATAGAGCTCGAGCCTCTACCATATTGTTGGATTGAATTCCCAGGTTCTGGGCGAAGGCCAAAATTATTTCTCCCCTATGGTTTCTAAGAATTCCTCCTCCACCAGCCGCTCCTGGGTTGCCTTTAGCCGCACCATCAAAATTGAGCTTGTGCCACCCAGTAGGTGGTAAAACCCACTTGATGACAGACCTGTCAATAGAATTACGAAGCATAACAAAGATGTTAGACAGATTGAAAAGTTTGGTATAGATAGTTGTTATAAGAGTGGAAATAGGAGCAATAGTGTAGGTGGAGACACTAGGTTGACTTTATACATGGAAGTACTAGTAGAGGCCAAAGTGGTATTCATAGTAAAATCAAGGAATAGGATTTTTTCTAGAGAACTAATTTTTTTTTGCTAAATTGTAGGCTAGGAAGCAATTCACTGGACAAGTGGATTGATTTCCTTAGTATGGCTAAGTGAATCGCTACCATGACAGTTTGTGAAATTTTAAAATTAGAATGAATCACTAAAGGTCATGGAGTGATCGATAGGATAGTTGAGCTAATTACTCAATGGATAAAGATTTCTTAGAAATAGGGACAACTTGATTAGATCCTTCTCAACAAAACACTTAAAGGATTGGGTGAATCACTTAACAAATAGGACTAGCAATTTTTTTAAAGAGGTTCAATTTAGGCAAGTCACTTGGCCTCAGAGGCATGATTAGCTATTTGAGATATTTGATTAGGTACTTTGAGCTACGAAGGATGGAAATTAAATCAAATTAATCAATTTGCTACTAGGCTTGATCTTTAGTAGAAGTATAAACATCTCTCTATTTGGCTAGTGTGATATGCTCTTCCATGTTTAAGAGTTTAGATCAATGATAAATGGTAAGTTAAAGGTGACTTGAAGGGGTTGAAAGACTAGTGGTAGAATCGAGGTATAAAACAAGGTGATGATAACTTTCATTATGTAACCTCTCACATTTGTAAAGGGATTATTGCCTCGACCATTGATAGTAAGCACAATTATGATCAAGGTAATAAAGCAGAGTAATGGATTGGAAGCAAAGAATTATTGGCAAGGTAAAGAAAGAGGGTGAAAGTGGATTTCCATAACTTTATACACTCCCCACCCTACCTGCATCTACCATAAATGGATTAGGTGGGAATTTGACCTAAAATTCTCTTGTCTAGCTTTAAATTTTGATGCTTTGGGCTTTGATGATAGATTTGCTTGTATTATGAAGTGGTTTGCTCTAATGTAAGAGTAGTTCACTTGATAGACATAGTGAAACATTCCCAAGTCCAAAAATGACAAAACATATTTACAAGGCAATTTTTTGAGTAGTAGAAAGAGGAAAAGGAACATACAAGTGTATTTTTTCAAGATTTTCAACGAGACTAGAAAAGAAAGGTTTATTTTTTATTCATATTTCTTATTTTTGGTATTTTATTTTTATTTTTTCATTTTTTCCTTTTTTTTTCTTTGAGAAGGGAAAGTGAAAGTAGGAATAATTGTTGAGAAAGAAAAGAAAATTAGAAATAGGAATAAAATCTAGGAAAAACATAAAAATACTATATACATATTTATTTTGAGTTCCTCTTTAGATGGGATTGAGGTGCTACCCATTAACTAAAGATAGTAGTGGTCTTCCATCCATCATCATGAGTCCATAAGAATTTGGACCTATGAATTGAAGAATCTGGTATGGATCACTCCAAAGAAAATCAAGTTTCTTGTGACTTCATGGCTTAGATTTATCTTCATCCCTCTTGAACACCAAATTGCCTTATTTGTAATCTATTTTGGTGGCTCTTTTTTCAAACCATATCTTTACCTCCATTTGTTGTTGTACCATCCTTTTAAATGCTTTCTTTATTTCTTCTTCTAGATTAAATATGACATTTAATATTGATTGCCTTGGATCAATGTTAGTGTCTTTAAGATTCAATTGTTGGGATATTTAGAGAGAAGGGTGTTCTAGGTTTATCAATAATACTCCCTCCTTCCCAAAGACTAGTTTGTAGGGAGATAATATTGTAGAAGTTTTAGGTGTTACTCTATCTACCCATAATTCCATTTTTATCTTTGCATTCCAACCCCTATATGATTCAACTATTATCATATTTAGAATCCACAAAAAGCTTTTATTGGTGGATTTAGCTAGACAATTACCTTGGGGTTAGTAATTGAAAGTTATTTTTAGCACAATCCACACTCTACTACAAACTTAATTACCTTAAATATTATGAAAGCTATGACATTGTCAAAAATTATGGTGGAAGGAGATCAATTATGATGATTATATCTTCTAAAATTTGGATAAGATCCTCTTTATTTATATATTTTATTGGTACAAATTCAATACATATTGTAAGTAATATGTTGTAGTTAGAATCCATCCATGCACTATACTATATACTCGATTAAGTATCCTAATAAAGTCTACATCCTACTATTGGAAAGGTTTTATAATGATGCTAGGAATTAGGGTCATCAATAATTTTCCTCTCCTTCCCATGAAAATACAATAATATATACATTAATTCACTTACTAGAAGCAATAGTAAGTCAATAATATATTACCCTCAATATGTTATATGTTGTGGTTTGGGTAAATGATATTTCTCTTTGCCATGATATTAATTGAATAGGGATATTATCCTTTATTCCTCTAAGAACCTTGATAGAAGACCATCACATACTTTTTGAAAAAGTGTATTATCTAGCCATGTATAGTGTATCACCTTCTATTTAAACCTACCCTTTTCTTTACATGTTAAACCCTATGGAATTTACCTCGATATCATATATCTTTTGATTTCTCACATCCAACTTGATTGATCATATGGTTCAATTTATTCTAGTAATGCTACCTAACCTTTGGTGGATGGAGTAACATTCTCACATCAATCTATGCTTATGACAAGTTTAGTGGGTTTTATCTCTATGTCAAACTCTTGGACCTTGTTTAATCATCCTATTCTCTTTTCCTCCAATTGGCCATGTAGCATGGTGGATCTAACATCATGATGGAACACAAAGATAATGGTATTTCTATGGGATAGGTCATATATTTTTCATTAAGGATTTCATCATTGCAAACACTTATTTATCAATTCATAACTTTATTTATACCAATATCATTATATGTTCTTTGTCCTTGTCATCCCTTTTAGTCAAAATTATAGTGATGTTTTCATCTATTTTGGACATGTATAACCTAAATTATTTCAAGAAATATATATTTATGAGGACTATAGATTTGGTGATCACATATTGTATATCTTGGAAATCCTTTTAAACTTCTTTATTCCATGTAAGGGTTGCATATTTATTTAATATCTTAAAAGTTTGACTAGTTGCGCAAAATTGGTTATGAACTTAGCTATATATTAAATTTGACCTAGGAAGGACTTGATTCCCTTGATTAAACTAGGCAAAGGTATCTCTTGGACAACTTATATTTTATTACAATCTATTTCTAGACCATCTATTTGATTCTATATGCCCTAAGGGTTTCCCTTGTTGGCCATGAAAATCATATTTTTGGGATTTAGTGAAATATCATACTCTCTATACCTCCAGAATATAGCTTCTAATGTTTAATGTATATAACTCTTTACCTAGAGAAAATAGTTAAATTTTCAAGAAATATGAGTATGATTTTCCATACCTTACTTACAAAGTCAATATCCATAACTCATTGGAAAGTTTCCATAGCATTTGATAATTTAAAAGGTATCCATTGGTATACAAAGGTTTCACATTGTGAAGGTCAACTTATGTTGGTCATTAGCCTTGACTGAAACTTGATTATGCATTAAGAATCCACATAGTAATGATAATATTTGAGATCCATACACATTTTACAAAATTTGATCTATGTAGGCAATAGGTAATGATTATTTAATAATTATTGGTTTAGATTTCTAAAATAGATGCATGGATTAATATCACCATTTTTTTTGGACTAACACTAGATTAACCACCTATGTAAAATGCTTGATATAAAAGATAATTTGGTATTGAAGAAGCTTCACAAGATCTTTCATCATAACTAGTTTAAATTTAGGATTTACAATGAAAATACAATGTGAAATTTCTATAACATTTGGTGGCCATTATGCATCCCTCATTGATGAGATAAGGATATTTTAATTTTTGTTTATCCTCTTTTTGTAATTTCTCCCTTTATTTATCAATTTTACTTATTTTAGTCTATATGTCACCTCTTGGGGCCCATTTTCATTTTTGAATTCTTTCCCCTTAGAAACATGTTCCTTGCTTGAAATTATGTATTGTTTTTGGGAATAAAAATTGAATCATTTTAAACATTCTCTTTCTTTTTTTCTTTTTTGTCGTTACTATTTATTCTTTATCCTTCACATGTAGTGGTGGCCTTCCCCAACATTAGGGCTTGGTGATCTAAGGATAGGAAGGAAGGATTAGAACTAGAGGCAAGAAGAGCACCTAAGGGCTACACCACATACAAAAACCTGCTCACTAGAAACCCAAGCAAAGATGTACCAAGGGGACATCAACTAGATCCAATGGAAAATCTATTTGAAGAAGCAATTTGGAGGTGAAGCAAAAACGAGTAAGGGAACCCACACAAACCACACTAGCCTTAGGATTTATGAAGAGGCCCATCCCACACATAAGGGCCATTTTTGCAAATGCTACTTGAACTCATTTTTATAAAAGAGGAAGGCCCATTAATGCCACATGCAAAAAAATTCCATTTATCTATAAGAAGCATTTATGGTGATTAGACCCTAGATCAACTCTAGACCTATTAAAACAATACCGCAAGCTTGGTAACCAAGAAGGAAGAAAGTGTTCATGATCATGCTTGTTTGAGGGGGAATTCAAATTTTAAATTTTGATGAAGGTTGAATAAATAACCAATTTTATAACTTAGTAAAGGGAGGAAGAACAATGTTTATTGTGCTTAGTATCTAGCCCAAATATATTTTTTCTCCTTTTTCTTGTGTATTGATCTAGATCCAAGCCCTAAGTCAATTCATGTATAAACCCTTCAAGACCTTTCATTTTAGTATATGTATTTCAATGTCATTAACACAAAGATAAAATATTTGTGACTACTTACTCTCTATCCCATTCTTTGTGTATATATAAATTTGTATGGGAAATTGTGACTAGTATCTGTCCCTTGTGCAAGTTTTATAAGAAAAGTGTATATGCTATTCTAGAACTATGTTCACTTTTATTGGTAATATTGATGACCATGTTCATTCATCCTAATTAGTACATAGAGAATATTTGTAGTTCTTGGTAAATCGCCACCCATAGTCTAGGCTAGATAGTTTTATTATTTTTCTCTTATCCCATTTCTTGAGCAAGAACTCATTAGGATAATATTGGTTAGGAAAAGTGTGCAAGATCACATCTAAATGAGGATTTGACCTTAAAAAAACCTTGAATTTAATCTATGGGTTTGTGTTCCATGATCCTTGGAATTTCTAAATTGTATGCTCCATGTGAGGCATGAGCACTGAATGCACCTAAGAACTACAATGGATGGTCATTGTGCCTAGAGCATAAAACTAGACAAAATCTAGTTCCTAATAGTTAAAATAGCATGTTTGATGGGATAAATCACACAACATTTATCTCACTACTATGATATCAAATTGAGACCTTGGTGAAAGTCCTAGTTATCTACTTATCAAAGCATATGTAAAATTCACCCGATGACTCCATTATTTGAATGACTCATTGTGTAGTGACTCCATTGTTATAAAGGTAAACTTAGTGATTTATGAGCTTTGAGCCTATCATAAGATCCAATACAAGGGTAAATCCACAAATACTATTTACACTACTAAACCATGGTCATCTAAGGAGAGTCCATTGGTAGAGCATGGATACATCACAAAATCCATAGTAGAGAAGGCTATTAGCATGAGATGATAGAGGTCCATCATAACCATCAATTCCACCTACTAAATGGTATGAGATTCTAGTCTTAGCACTTAAGTCATTGTTATTCATTAGGGAATGTGCCACAACTCTGATTGAACATATCTAGCACATGGTTAGTCTTTGTGCACTATACAATATTGATTAGCAAAATATGGTGCTAATATTACTGACTTCTTTCAAAGGAAAGGTATGAGAATGGTACATCTCACGTGTTCCATACTACATTATCAGCTAGGACCAACTTGCCAATCTATTCGTAAAAAAGTTTGGATAAAAGGTAGATAAATTGTATCCATTAGAGCCATTGGTAACCCTCAAAAGGGCCTCCATGGATGTCATGAATTATTTCAATGCTAGATTCAATAAGTTATGGTATATAATTCTTTATGAAAAGCAACCTCTACTAGGTATGGTCTTCATCTATTATCGAAAGAATTTTGACTCAAAAATAACAATGATGGTAAAGTCTAGGGGAGGGAATTCACTGCCAACGACTCATGGGATAGTCATTCAAGTTGAAAGATATCTCATCCAAATCATAATACTAGATCCTAGGCCCCACATGCATCTATTTTTTAATATCCAATTGCTTTATTAGCCACCTCCATATATGCAATCCATAACATTTTAACAAGCCTTATTTTCCAGTCAATTTTTTATATAAACTAATCATCCTACTTTGACTAAGCCTTTTGTAACTTCCTAACCCTAAAAATTGATAATTTGAAGAACACCATGAAAACATTTATTAATACAATGGTGATCCTTAAGTTGGAACATAATAGGTTCACCTATTAGAACTACCCTAAGCCCCATTTCCAACTAGATAACTAGGAGTACCAACCTATTCCAATCTATATTAGAGATACGTACCCCAATCCAATAGAAAGGCTAATTAGCCCCAAGTTACCAAATATTATATAGTACCCATATGGATCCCCATGTAGAAGCTTCCCCCAAACCCGATAAAAAATATGGTCCCAATCCAAAATAACTACATAGAAGATCCAGATGTATGGCCTTATTACTATTTGGACCCTTAATTTATTGGTTATGAGGAAATTTAGCAAGCCACATGCCTCATGCCTTGAAATACATGCTATGAACCAATGGTACAAGCATCGAGACCAACTACCCAAGGATTGCCCATGTAGATTAGCCAAGTCCTAGAACCAGGCCATTGAAGTAGACACTAGTAACATGGAATGAAGGTAAAGTCTATGTCACCACCAAAAGAAATAATGACCTATCACACAATAAATGTTAGGCACAAATAAATTTCCTTAATATAGGAAAGAGGAGAGCTATAGAGGAAAATCTAAAAATAAATCAGGCAACTATAAGCACCACATCAAATGTCAGTGGATCTAGATAAACTTAGATAAAAAAGCCAACCAATTAGAGTCGAGAAGACTAGTACCAAAATCAATTAGAGTACCCTATCCCATTGTTGAGTTCCCTATTAGATCACAAGAAATACATCAAAAGTTTAGTTGTTGGAATCATTCAACGTGATTGAGCTTTTAAAGAAATCCACTATACCTATGCCACTCTGGTATGTTCTCACTCTATCAAAATAGATGAAGCAATTAGAAAAAACACTAGAAAAGTAGAATATCACCAAAAATAAAAAACACTAGTGATCCTACAAATATCTAGTATTGGCCCCAATAGACTAAAGTCCTTTCCCTTCTATCTAATGCTTATATGCAGAGACAAGTTGATCCATAACTACCTTGTGGATTTTGGATTAAGCACCTTAGTTGTGCCTGAGTGGATGATGAATTGGAACTATCCTATGAGCTAGTTAGTCAAGGAGTTGTGTAGTTGGATGGGAATCCAATTCCTATCCTTAGTATTATAACGGATCTTTCAATCATGCTCCATGCATATCTTATTGTGAGTGTCACACAAGATATGATAACAATTGACCTACCAACTCCCTTTGGTATCTACCTCTCCTATGTATTTATAGCCAATATTGTAGGCTATTTATATTTGGATTGGACGCATATGTTCCTAAGGACTTGATATGGAACCAATTTAAATATCCCCATTGAACCACTCCATATACATCATGTGGAACACATACTTGCTATTAAAGAAAAAACAAAATAGACCTTCTTGATAGAAGAAGAATGGTAAAAGTCTAAATTACTAATAGATGAAGTTCACACCCCAACACTGGATGATCAAATGGATGAGTGGGCCATTAGGATATGGAAATCAAACTTGTATGATATATTGGAATAAATAGTGTTAGGAACCTTTACAAAGGTGAAAACCATTCATCTAGACCATTGCAAGCATGTAACAATCTAATAAACAAAAATCAAGTAACCATTTGCACAAATAAAAGATATCCAAGAAAATGGGGTTGCACTTTTATTAAAAATGATAAATCTCAGTTACAATAGCTCTCTCTTAGGTATTCACTCAAATTGATACAATGTTTATAATAGTTGAGGCCCCTCAATGGGTCTTCACTTTGACACCAATTTGTGTGAGGGCTTACTAGATGCCTCCTTCTCCAATATTCGAAGGGAATGTTTTGAATGAGACTTATTATAAAACAGATCTATTACCTGTGTGTAAGGAAACAAAAAGAAACATTAAAAGCATATGAGACCTCTTGAGATGAGTATTATTCCATGGATCTACAAGAAATATTATGAAAGCATAAAGAAAGCATGAAAAAGCATAAATGGAAGAAAAAAACATCTATTCCAATGCTTATGAACCATGAGAATATGATAAAAAATAAATCTAAACTAGGGTAAACTAATGATGCATAAAGGAAGGCAGGTCTACACTATAAATTGAAGAAATTGCATATGAAACCCTAGCCACTATCACTCAGGGTGACTGGTCTGGTAGCCACTGCTGCCATCAATAGTTGTGCCTGCAGGTCGCTATCGAAGACAACGACCACTAACTATGATCTTTGCTCCTTGTGTCAAGTTTTGTGACTCAAAAATCCTTGGTTGAGTTGATGTTCAAGGTTCGTTGGTGTGTCTAAAAATATATTTGCAACTGAAATCTCTTGGATATGTAGAATATTGAAGGCAAATGGATGATTTACTTATCAAACTTGTGGAAGCTCTATTATTGATGGTATGCTTGGTGATTTATAATCAGGCAGCACTTCGATTCTCCTCACAGGAATGTTAATTTGTTGCTCAATGTGGTAGGGCTTCACTGTATATCATTCAGGATGTATACTTATTCCTGGAAGGGTGCATATGTAGGCCTCAAAAATTCCAAATCTTGGCTTCTTGGAGAAGCCAAGATCCATATTTACATGAAATTGGTTGTTGGGGAAAAAGGTCTAGTTATAGACTTGCATGGGAGTGGCAGTTAGAAGGAAATCTAGGAGATTCACGCCCAAAACTGCTCGAATCCAATGTAAGTTTAGTTACTATGTGTGATTTAGGCTTGCATGTCATGACCAACTTTATCTTAGTGCTAGCCATTATCCATAGTAGTGGCTAGCTTGTATCTGCTATGAGCTTCAACGATTGTGCTGACAACCACTCTAGTCGATAGCAGCTATGCTTGAATAGGTTATAACTGCCCCTAGTGAGTGGTTAGAACCACTTATAGATCGTGGAAAGGCCCAATATTAGTCATATGGTCTATAGATGTGTCCATATTAGTAGTCTCCTAAACATGGCACATTTTAGGTGTCTACAGATACCCCTTTTGTGATGCATTATGGGAAACACAATTCTGAGCAAAAAAATAGACCACCTAAAGCCATATTGTAGGGTGTATGATGATCATTGATATGATCAATATTAGATGCCATATGTACGAAGGTGAAAACCATGCATCTAGATCATTGCAAGCATGTAACAATCTAATAAATAGAAATGAAATAACCATTTGCACAAATAAAAAATATCCAAGAAAATAGGGTTGCCCTTTTATTAAAAATGATAAATCTTAGTTACTATAGCTCTCTCTTAGGGAGTCACTCAAATTGATATAATTTTTACAATATTTGAGGCCTCTCAGTGTGGAGAGATGCATTTAGAAGGAACTCTAGGAGATTCACGCCCAAAACTGCTCGAATCCAATGTAAGTTTAGTTACTATGTGTGATTCAGGCTTGCATGTCATGACCAACTTTATCTTAGTGCTAGCCATTATCCACAGTAGTGGCTAGCTTGTAGACGCTATGAGCTTCAATGATTGGGCTGACAACCACTCTAGTCAATAGTAGCTATGCTTGAATAGGTTATAACTACCCCTAGTGAGTGGTTAGAACCACTTATAGATCTTGGAAAGGCCCAATATTAGTCATATGGTCTATAGAGGTGTCCATATTAGTAGTCTCCTAAACATGGCACATTTTAGGTGTCTACAGATACCCCTTTTGTGATGCATTGTGGGAAACACAATTCTGAGAAAAAAAATAGACCACCTAAAGCCATATTGTAGGGTTTATGATGATCATTGATATGATCAATATTAGATGCCATATGTATGAAGGTGAAAACCATGCATCTAGATCATTGCAAGCATGTAACAATCTAATAAATAGAAATGAAATAACCATTTGCACAAATAAAAAATATCCAAGAAAATAGGGTTGCCCTTTTATTAAAAATGATAAATCTTAGTTACTATAGCTCTCTCTTAGGGAGTCACTCAAATTCATATAATTTTTACAATATTTGAGGCCTCTCAGCATGGAGAGATGCACTCAAATATTTTTCACTTTGATGCCAATTTGTGTGAGGGCTTACTAGATGCCTCCTTCTCCAATGTTTAGAGGGAATGTTTTGAATGTGGCTTATTCTTGTATATATCTATTACCTGCGTGCAAGAAAACAACAAGAAACATTAAAAGCATATGAGGCCTCTCGAGATGAGTCTTATTCCATAGATCAACAAGAAATAGTATGAATGCATAAAGAAAGCATGAAAAAACATAAATGGAAGCAAAAGACATCTATTACAATGCTTATGAAGCGTAAAAATATGATAAAATAGTAAATACAAACTAGGGTAAACTAATTATGTATAAATAAAGGTAGGTCTACACTAGAAATTGAAGAAACTACATCTCAAACCCTAGCTACTATCACTTATGGTGGCTGGTCTGCTAGCTACTTCTACCATCGACGACTATGCTTGCAGGCCGCTATTGAAGATAGTGGCCACTAACTATGATCTTTGCTCCTCGTATTAGGTTCTGTAACTCAAAAATACCCAATTTAATTGACGTTCAAGGTTTGATGGTGTGTCTAAACACAAATTTGTGAGTGAAATCTCTCAGATCTATAGCATATTGGAGGAAAATGGATGATTTGATTCTCAAACTTATGGAAGCTTTGTTGTTGATGATATGCTTGGTGATATGTAATTAGAAAACACTTTGATGCTCCTCCAAGAAAATGGGTTGCCCTTTTATTAAAAATGATAAATCTCAATTACAATAGCTCTCTCTTGAGGAGTCACTCAAATTGATATAATGTTTATAATAGTTGAGGCCCCTCAACAGGGATATGCACTCAAAGGGTTTCCACTTCGACACTAATTTGTGTGAGGGCTTACTAGATGCCTCCTCCAATGTTCGAAGGGAATGTTTTGAATGTGGATTATTCTCAAACAAATCTATTACTTGCATGCAAGGAAATAAAAAGAAACATTAAAAGCATATGAGGCCTCTCGAGATGAGGATTATTCTACAGATCTACAAGAAATAGTATGAAAGCATAAAAAAGCATGCAAAAGCATAAATGGAAGCAAAATATATCTATTACAATGCTTATGAACCATAAAGATATGATAAAATAGTAAATCTAAATTAGGGTAAAATAATGATGCATAAAGGAAGGTAGGTATACACTAGAAACTAAAGAAACTATGTCTCAAACCCTAGTTGCTATCACTCAGGGTAGCTAGTATGCTAGCCACTGCTGCCATCGATGGTTGTACCTGTAGGCCATTGTCGAAGATAGCGATTGCTAACTGTGATCTTTTCTCCTTGTATCAGGTTTTGTGACTCAAAAATCCCTGGTTGAATTGATGTTCAAGGTTTATTAGTATGTCTAAACATTGATTTATGAGAGAAATCTCTTAGATCTATAGCATATTGAAGGCAAATGGATGATTTACTTCTCAACCTTGTGGAAGCTCTGTTGTTGATGGTATACTTGGTGATTTGTAATCAGACATCACTTCGATGCTCCTCACAAGGATTTCAATTTGTTGCTCAATGTAGTAGGACTTCATTGTATATAATTTAGGATGTATACTTGTTCTTGGGAGGGTGCATATGTAGGCCTCCCAAATTCAAAATCTTGGCTTCTTGGAGAAGCCAAGATCCAAATATGCATGAAACTGGTCATTGGGGGAAATACCCAGTTATAGACTTACATGGAAGTGGCAATTAGGAGGAACTCTAGGATAATCATACCCAAAACCACTCGAATCCAATGCACATTTAGTTACCATGAGTGATTCGGGCTCACATGTCATGGTTGCCTTTGTCTCAATGCTAGCCACTATCCACAATAGTGGCTAGCTCATAGTTGCTCTGAGCTTCAGCGATTGGGTTGGCAATAACTCTGGTCGATAGTGGCTACACCTAAATAGGTTAGAACTACCCCTAGTGAGTGGTTAGAACTATTTCTAGCTCTTAAAAAGGTCCAAGATCAGTCATATGGTCTTCAAAGGTGCCCATACATGTAGTATCCTAAATATGATATGTTTTAGGTGTCTAAAGATACCTCTTTTTTGTGATGCATTGTGGGAAACACAACACTGAGAAAAAAATTAGACCACCTAAATCTATATTGTAGGGTGTATGATGATCATTGATATGATCAATATTAGATACCCCAATCATAATAAGGGCATGCATCTTTGAATCATTGCTTTCAACAACATGGAAGGCTTAGTTTGCATAATACTTTGAAGTCCACTAGAGTCTCGGGTCGCATTGCTTAGCATTTGCAAAGGACCGAAAGCTAGATTGTCAAAGGTTTAAATCAGAATATTTATTTTTCCCCAAGAAATAGGGTAAGCTTATGATAGATGTTAGCAATGATTCATAAGACGAACATGATTAACTTGATTAAGTTATCAATTGTTGATTTTAATTATGATTTTGTTATTATGACTACCCCCTCAAGCAATGATTTGATGAGGAGAATACTGATGATAAAAGTGACGAGTTGCTTGACCAAGATGATTGATTTGGATAATTTAAGATGCATGCTTTTGTTGTTATATGGTAGGTATTACTACAGGTGTGATTTCAACTATTAATAGCAATTGTACATATTTATCCCACAGAGCAGTTCGACAATCATCACCTTCTTAAAGAATCAAGATGATAGCAATTCCATTGAAGCTTGTGTTGAATCACTCGATGATATTATAAAAAATTAATGGAAGAAATGAAATGAATACCTCATTATTGTGGGGCAGTCCAGACATCATGGCCTTCTTTGGAATTGAAGTGAATCATTGCAATTCAACTTTGACTAGTTTGGCTCAAATGTCCTTATGGTAATTTACTCATCTTACTGGATTGAATGGAGTGGAAGTTGCTGCAACTGCCAAGTGTGTAGGGTAAATAAATAGTATGAGGTGCATTTGAAATTTTTATATTATTTAATTTTTAATTTTATGATTTTTCAATTGTTTTTGAGATTTTGATTTAGTGATTTTTTTGGTTATTTTACAATTTTTGATGATTTTGGACTATTAGATATGCTTAATTGTCCATTTTGAATCTTCCCATGGTGATAAATTGAGGGCATTAATTGTTTCTTCTCATTCACTATTGGTATAGGTGGCATAATTTTATAATTTTATGGTCGTTGTCAGCATAGGTGACCCACACTTCCTAGCCGCTAACACCAGTATTGGCTGCGGTGAAACTAAAAAATATAAAAAGAAAAGTAGGATTTTCAATTTCATTATTTTCTAGCTATCAATTTACAATAGTGAGCTCTAAGATAATCCCTATGAGTGTGATCTACCAACAATGATGCCACTTGCATTATCGGTGATGTGACTTGGGTTCAATCCCCATGGTGGATGTGTATAAGAAGTATTACCCCAAAAAAATGTTCTTTTCAATATTTAGGTTCAAGGTGTAGACAAATTGGTTCGAACAAACCCTATAAGGGGTACAGAGGCCCAAGGTTAAAATCTTGGTCTTCACTAAACTGAACGCTTGTCCCTTTCCTGGAGCTTTCAGTGGTGTAAAAGGTTTAAAATGTGGCATGGTGTTTATAGGGGTGGACTATGTGAAGAATTGTGTGGCGACTTCTAGGGCAGACAACACAAAATACTATGGCAGCTATAAAATCTAGATAGCCTACCAAGATTCATGGTGGCTATTGATTCCACCATATAAATAGAAAAAAAATAGTGAACTTTGAGAGAGAAGTGAGAAAGTGACCCAAGAAGACTATTTACTTCCTAACACCATGGTGAAGCAAGACAAGGCATCTACGAGCAGAGGAGCCACATATTCATGGGTATTTCTCTAAACTCTAACTTGTTTATTTAACTATTAAAATAAACCAAACTAAGTAATCGATAAATTAACCTCACTAAACTCATTGGTAAGGGACTGCACCCATAGCTAGGCTTAGAACTAGGTTAATTTAGATAGGTCCCTCTTAGATTTTTATTTTTTGTAATTTTTTAGATTTTTGGGTGAGGATGAACACCGTTGGTGTGCCACCTCATGGCCTCTATCACTCAGGGTGGCTCTTAATTGGCAAAGAGGGGTCGTTGTCACTGAGAACAACTAGTTTGAATCCCTAATAGTCAAAAATTTGATCGTTGGTGGCTAGCCACTATCGGCATCGACAGTTGTGGCAATCGCTATCAACGTAAGCGGCCAAGAAAATTTAGAAAATGTTTTATTTATTTTTATATTTTGCTGAGTTTAATTGATTTTTTAATATTTTTGAGTGTAATTTTTTATTTTTTTGCATGTTTTGGTGCATTTTATTATTGTGTTTGTACCCTTGCTTGATTATGGATTATTGTTACATAATTTTTGAATTTTGTGCTTTCTTGTGCAAGTGCATCTGATTAGGTATTTATTTTGCACATTTAGATCTTATCTGCATGGGCTTAAGAGCCTGATTTACTCACAACACTACTACCACACGTGACACAGGAAGATTGGGTATGGTTAGATGCCTGAGTCCTGATGTATGCTGCTAGATTGCTGACTATGATGTCATACCATGCTTATATCACTACATTAGCCCATAGATGGTGTAGTGACCCCGGGGAAGCGGTGTGTCGGCCCCGTTGACCTTTCCTACTTGTGATTTAATTGAATCTATTAATGTTTTAAGCATGCATCTTAAATGAAAGGCGTAAAAGAAGACACAACCAGAATGCAAAGAAATAAATGAATGAATGCTCTTGTATTGATATTTCCAAGGTCCGGTTACATATAAATCCCTCTAAGGGATACCCTTCATTTGATACATGATTTTACACAAGGAGGGCAGCAGATGTATAAAATATCCCCCTCGCACAGGGGTGGCATGCTTATAAAGGCTTCTCGGTGATGCACACGAAAATGTATGAGGGCTTACAGATGCCTCCTTCTTCGGGTCTGTTTCCTAGAGGGATCCTCTTGCTTCGTATGTTGTAGATGCACCTGTGGCCCTGTAAGCAATGAAACAACAACACACGCTTAGATGTCCGAGATTGCCTCCCCGGATGAGGTTGTTAGCAATGAATATACTTAAATGAAAGCAAGTGCAAATGAAACTAATGCTATGAATGCGAATGAATAAAGTGATTCTATGCTAATGATATGCAAAATATGAAGAAAATAGAATAATGAAGCTAATGTCTACACCCTAAGCTAGGCCTATGGGCCACTATCCAAGACAACGGCCGCTAAAGTGAAACTTGTCTTCCTTGCTCCAAGTCTATGGATCAAAGCTTGTTTCTGATGTTGAAATGGTGATTGATTTGCTCATGTTAAACCCTTGATCGGCTAGCACTTCGTAGCTCCTCCAAGGTGCTCCGATATGCTCTCCTAAATGACCTACTATGCTCAATTTGTGATGATAAAATTAGACCTCCAATTCAGACTCATTCGGATCAAATCGTATCAAAATTGATCTTTGGTGCTCTTAGGCTTGCACCTTTTAAAGTGTGTGAAACCCTAGGTCTATGTTCAAAACCCTAGGATTGAATTCCTCATGCGTAGTGAATGTTAGCATGAGAAGATTTTGTCTTTTCTATGTTTAAAGACCAGTTAACTGAAGTCTAAATTTAGACTCAAGTCTTCCATGTGAACTAGTCATGAAGGGGAATGCAAAGTTACTCCCGCTCACCTTTATTGCATGCAGACTGCCACTTCCACCCATGATTAGGCCTGTTTGTTGGCAAAATGCTTTTTATGGCTTAGCCGCTGTCATCTGTAGTGACTAAGATTTGGCCGCTATTGTCTACAATGGCTAAGGTCTGGCCGCTCTGAGCTTGAGCGGCCAAGGTCCAACCGCTTTGGTTTACAGTGGCTAAGCTTGAATGGGCCTAGAATGCCCTAGATGAGTGGTGAGGACCACTTTTGATACTTGGAAAGTCCAAGGTTTAGTCACATGGCCTATGAATGTGCCTATGTAAGTAGTTCTCCTAAACATGACATGTTTTAGGTGTCTACAGATGCCCCTTTTTGTGATGCACTATGTGGAAAACACAACGTTGAGCAAAAACGTAGACTGATCTATTTGTAGGGTGTATGATGATCAGTAGTCTGATCAATGTTGGATGGCCCAATCATGCAAGATGGCATGCATCCTTTGAATCATTGCTTCAATATTTGGAAGGCTTAACTTAGCTCAGTGGCTTGCACATGTTCGATTGCACTCATTCCTCAAACTCAATCGGGTAGCTTCAGCTGCTACAATCAATTTCGACCGGTAGGAGAGCTACAAATTGATAATGTCATAGTTTGCTTATGACCCCAACAAACAAAGGGGAACTTTGTAATTGTTGTATGCAATGATTCATAGGACGAACATGATTTTGATATGATCAAGTGATCTTTTGTTGATTTTGACTATGATTATTTTGAAGATTTGAACTACCTCCTCACACAATGAATTGGTGAGGAAATGACAATGAATAAAGCGACAAGTCGCTTGACCAATATGACTAATTTGGTCCCTTTCTAGCATTTGTTCTTTTAATGGGTGAGACCCCCATCCAAGTGTGATTCCAATTGTTTATGATAATCATCCATCCCTATCCCGAGGAGCGGTCCGGCTATCAATAGCCTTCTTAGGGAGTTAGGAGGAGTGATTCTATTTATGCTCATATTGTATCACTTTGGCTCAGTGTTTTTGATGTCATAAGGGAATTAGGATGATCCTATCATACCCATGGAGCAGTCCGACCATCTTGGTCTTCTTCGAGATTGAAGGAGGCCCATCATAATTCCTAAATGAATGTTTTGCCCCGAGTAGTCTTATGGTAACTTACTCATCTCATCGAATTGCATGGAGTGCAAGTCATTGCAATCACTGAGTCGATAGAGTAAGTAACTGAATACGAGGCTTACTCGAGAATTTATTTTTATGTGATTTTTTTTGTTATTTTTGATCATTATGATGATTATGAGTCATCAAAATGTGCTTATTTGATGTTTTTTGCTACTTCTCATGGAGGGATTCTGGTTGTTTTTGCCTAGGATCTTGGTTGCTGTCAGGTCCAATGACCCCCAAATGCCTGGTCATGGCCGCTCTCATCCTGAGTGGCCAAGAAATGTGGGTTGCTGATGACAACAGTGACCAAGGCAAAATTAGGGTAATATAAAAATGACCTAGGGTTTTGACCTTTCACTTTCATCAATTGTCAGTTTTGCTTTTCAGAACTTTTGGAGTGAAAGTGACCTTTGCAATTTGGAGTGCTTCTATGACTTGGAGAATCATGGCTATGCAGGGTGAGGCGTCATCGAGTGGAGGAGCCGGAGCTTCTCGGGTACTCTTCTAAACCTTAACCTTGCTTGTTTTTGTTTGGGTAAAAATGAACCACATTAAGTAATCGACAAATGAACCTCATTAAGCTCGTTGGTAATGAATTAAACCCGTAGTTAGGCTTAGCTTAGGATTTAATGTGGTGGGCTTGTCCCCATTTTTTATTTTGTTATATTTTTTTGGTGTTTTTGGCCTAGGGTAGATGCTTCTATCACATCGCCCATTGGCCGCTATTGATTAGAGTGGCCAAAATGGCCTACAACTTGGTCGTTATCATTGGTAGCGACCGATTTGAATCCCAATAGTCAAAAATTTGACCATTGGGGCTTGGTCGCTCTCAGCTTCAATGATCGATTTCTAGCCATTGTAGGCGACAACGACTAAGAACTCTTTAGGAAATTTTTTATTTTTCTATGCATGATTAACTATTTTTTTGAATTTTTGACTTGTTTTTTGAATTTTTTTGCATGATTAGGTGCATTTATTGCTCTTTTTCTTAGACTTTCAGACTAGCCTATCATTATTCACACCATTTTCATGTTTTATTATGATTTATGCCTTAGATGCATTGTAGTTATGCTTTATTTTTCCTTTGCTATTAGATTCTCACTACTCGAGCTCGAGACCCGAAGCTCATGAATGACCTTCTACCCCTCTTGGATGAC
Source organism: Wollemia nobilis (assembly GCA_028583015.1). Lineage (NCBI taxonomy): Eukaryota > Viridiplantae > Streptophyta > Pinopsida > Araucariales > Araucariaceae > Wollemia > Wollemia nobilis. The sequence goes on from JAQPPZ010000465.1 coordinate 12,006,783, forward strand.
ACGGACTAGAAGTGGCTCAAAGCCCATAGGCTCCAGTATGTCACTAGGCTACCTCACATCATGTCAGATCAGGCCTACCTTATGGCTTTGGTCCATCGATGGGACCCTCGGACCAACACCTTCCACCTTCCTACCGATGAGATGACTATTACGTCAAAGGATGTGTATAGGATTTTTTGGCTTCCTTTTGATGGAGTGGCCATTGTCTCTTTGGCCACTAATGATCGTGATGTTGTTTTTCTTTGAGTGTTCAGAGGGTGCTCTACGGAGGCCTTCAGGGACACCAAGTCTAGAGGAGTGTCTATCTCATAGTGGTATGAGGAGAAGGTCTTCTCTGAGAGGCATGCAGTGTTGCTGATGGTTATCAACAACATCTTGATCCCAGACTGCTCAGGCTTGAGGTTCCCATGGAACCTCCTTGCGATGGTTCAGGACCTGATGGACAGTGAGGCACCCATCATCTATGCATGGGGGAGGTCCCTATTGGCCTAGTGCTATGATGAGTTGTACCATATCCATCGATGAGGTCACATTGACATTGCTTGCAGCTTGCTCTTACAGGTTTGGGGATGGGAGCACATCAAGGTAGATCACCCTAGAGGGCTTCCTACCGAGATTACAGTCATAGAGGAGTGGATGCAGTGCTATGCTACTAGATGGGCTCGAGGGCATGAGGGGTGCAAGAGTCATCCTCATGCAGGGGAGCTTTCCCACTACACTGCTACTTTTACTGGGCTGAAGGCCGAAGATGTCATATGGTGGCCATATCATGAGTGCCCGACTTGGGATGATCCTGCTAGTTTCATAGCTAGGACATGATGTGAGCGGTGGCTCATCGACCGCAAGGTTGGCATCCAAGAGCATTTCTTCTACTCTCGAGTTCTTCATCAGTATGAGTTGCAGTAGGATGTGCCTCTTGTTCCATTTGTATATAGGTGCCTCATAGCAGAGGGAGATATTCCCCCACCATGGATCACAGAGCTATCAGATGAGGAGGATGCCCCAACGGTTGCCCCAAGAGTTGTTGGGGGAGTTACAGAGGCATTTTCTCAATGGTGGGGGGATCGGATGTGGCATGGTGATGGTAGCTTGGGTCATGAGGATGATGGTAGAGGTGATGGTGCAGATCCGATAGGGCATAGAGTCTGAGCCAGGACTGAGGTATGGGGCCAGCTAGTAGAGTAGGTGGTAGCGAAGGAGCAGGAGGCTCCTAAGGAGGATGAGGAGGAGCTAGAGCCCGAGGAGAGAGATTCTCCTCTGAGAGCATAGTTGCATGAGGTCGAGGCTGAGCTCCAGTTGACCAAGATCTAGGTACAATAATGAGATGCTACCATAGCACAATGGGATGCCACCATAGAGCAGCTCACGCTATAGATCTAGGCTTTGTAGGCTACTATCGAGGGCGATGCTACTAGGATGTAGTTTTTTGTTCCTCCTACTCCACAGGGTGATACCGGGGTAGATCTAGGGACAAGCTTAGGGGTAGAGGTTCTACGCTTGTAGGCATTGCTAGATGAGTATGAGGGGTAGATCCAGGGGCATGTCTCCCATATAGCCTCTCTCCAGATGTAGCTTAGGAGGCATGGAGTTGTCCCTAGGGAGGCACCAGGTGCAGGTGGTTCACAGGTCAGCAGGCGCTCCACCTCAGGGTAGTCTTCCATCCATCCTAGCCAGAGGACTCGGACTCGCATAGAGAGACCAATAGGGTCACATCACTCTATGTGTGACACAACCATAGGGGGAGGTGATGTTGGGGGTACAGGCCCTATGTTTGATTGATGATGCACTTTGATTTATCATTTTTGAGGTCTGCTTGACCTATATGACTGTAGCCTATGGGCAATTTTGTACATCCATACTTTTGACACACATATTTATATGACCTCTTTATGTTATGACTCATTATGTGTATCATTTATTGCTCATGTTTTTGTTGTTATTTGTTTTATGATGAGATGTGATGATGGCATTATGATGATTTGATGTATATGATAGATGATAGATGTGATGATGGATTTATGATGATTTGATGTATATGATAGATGATGTTTGATATTTATGATGATGTGGATGTTAAGATGGGTGTTTATGCAGATGAGATATGATGTGATGTATCATGTAGTGATCTAATGATGGATTTTATGATTTTTAGATATGCAAATTATGATGTGATTTTTGGATGTGAATGGATGAGTTATGATTTATGTATTTATGGATGAAATGTTTATAAGCTAAATGCATATTTGATTTTGATTTCAATGTGTGCATCTAACTTATGCTATGATATGGTGAATGTAATATGTAATGTGTTATGTATGTGATGTATGCAATGTGTAATCTAATGTGAATGAACTTGTATGTTTTAATCACTTAAAACACAAGGAATGCATATGCTATGATTTTGACAATCTAATGGGTGATACCATAGAAAGTATAACAATCATGAATGTTTAATAATCATTCTAATCATGAGAATTAATTATTTAAGCCATCCATATGTGCAATGAAGTGGTGTGGGATGAATGTATTTTCTGGATAAGCTTATGTAATTTAAAAGATATAAAATAATCAGTGGTCGTCTAAATATCATTTTTGACATATGATCGGTTTTTAGTTTATTTTATTAATACCCCCTAATTTATAGAAGCTTATAAAGAAAGTTGATGATGTGATTTATGATATGTTTTGTTGCTATGTAGGAATTTTTGAGGTTTTTCCTGAGACTTCAAACACTCTAGTTACCCTATCAATAGTTGTGTACTGACCATACAAGACTTTTGAAAAGCAAGGCTTTTCACCATGTACCTGGATATTCATTATCTCTATGTGTGCAAATGAATATATTTAGATAGAGCTCAGGCATTTCCTCCGATGTCAGGCGGGATTCTTTCAACCCATTGCTAAGATCGAGGATCCTCAAGAGTTCATCTGATCCTTATGTTGGACTTAGTTGGACTATACCACTAGGCAGTATTGGGTTACCTAAGCTAGCTCATCCACATTCAAACATTGGTCTACACAAATGCTAGAAGCTAATGTAATAGACATATCATCATGCGTAAGGATTTCTCCTTCCAGTTTTGTATGATGCTGAGAATTCCAGGGATTCAAGCTCCATTCCCTTCTTTTCTTGATTTTCTTTGAGGTGTTTGCTCATATGTAGTGATGAAAATCACTATTTATTTTTGATTGATTTTTTGTTTTTTTTTTGAGCAAGGGATTCATGTAGTGATGATAATCACTATTTATTTTTGATTGATTTTTCTTTTGGATTTTGGAATCTTTGATAATATGAATGTGTGCTTTGGGCTCTTGAATTTGTGTGTTGTTTTAGGATTTTTGCTTATTTTGATTTAAGCAAGGGATTTAATTGGATAGGTCGAAGCTTGTCCTTTTGCCAATTCTCAACACCTTTAAACCGGTTGCATAGGGGGATAAGCAAGGAAAATCCTTTTTGCTTAAGGTAACCTAGACCACTTTTGCAGCTTTCATCTTTCCCTTGTACCAACTAGGATTTTAGTGTTTCAATTAGTGATGGGATCCTGAATATCCAAGGTTTTACCACAATTAGACCTTACTCTCTACTGATCAAGGTGGCTTTCTACAAAAGTTGATAAGACCACTAGATATGGTTGAATGACTAGGAAACCTCAGTATGTTTCTTATAGCAACATGAAATGGTTGTGTTGAGAAACACAATTACTCACATGGATGCATGGATGAAGGTGGATTTGATTATTGTGATTGAGATACAAACTGTGGCATCGTTTGTAAGAATGTGATCATAACATATGCAAATGCAATGGATATGTATGTTATAATGAAATGCAACTATGTGAATGTGGATGTAAGATGCAAATATTTTTTTTGTATTTTTTATTTTTGCATTGTTTTTGTATTTTGTGATTTGACCAAAGGGCTTTAAAGATGCCTTTGGAGCATTTTATGATTTGACCAAAGGGCTTAAAGATGCCTTTGGAGCCTTTTATGATTTGACCAAAGGGCTTAAAGATGCCTTTGGAGCCTTTTATTGATTTGACCAAAGGGCTTAAAGATGCCTTTGGAGCCTTTTATGATGATTTGACCAAAGGGCTTAAAGATGCCTTTGGAGCCTTTTATGATTTGACCAAAGGGCTTAAAGATACCTTTGGAGCTTTTATGATTTGACCAAAGGGCTTAAGATGCCTTTGGAGCTTTTATGATTTGACCAAAGGGCTTAAAGATGCCTTTGGAGCCTTTTATGATTTGACCAAAGGGCTTAAATATGCCTTTGGAGCCTTTTATGATTTGACCAAAGGGCTTAAAGATGCCTTTGGAGCCTTTTATGATTTGACCAAAGGGCTTAAAGATGCCTTTGGAGCCTTTTATGATTTGACAAAAAATCCTAATTAATCCTTTCTTTTATGATTTGACAAAGGGCCTAAAGATGCCTTTGGAGCCTTTTATGATTTGACCAAAGGGCTTAAAGATGCCTTTGGAGCCTTTTATGATTTGACCAAAGGGCTTAAGATGCCTTTGGAACTTTTATGATTTGACCAAAGGGCTTTAAGATGCCTTTGGAGCTTTTTATGATTTGACCAAAGGGCTTAAAGATGCCTTTGGAGCATTTTATGTAAGTGACCATGTTTTTTATTTTATGAATATTTGAATGTTTTTTATTATATGAATATTTGAATGTTTTTTATTTTATGAATATATTTGAATGTTTTGATTTTATGAATATATTTGAATGTTTTTTATTTTATGAATATATTTGAATGTTTTGATTTTAGAATATATTTGAATGTTTTTTATTTTATGTGTGAAATACCTTCAAATGAATGATGTTGAGAGGTTCAGGCTCTTCAACCCCATCTAATGATGTAAGGTGATATGCTCTAGGTCCAACCCTTTCTAAAATTATGTAGGGGCCTATCCAATTTACCATAAATTTGTCTCGCAAGTGCGGTGGTAGGTTTGAGTTCTGTTGGTTTTCTTTGAGCACAAGATCCCCAAATTTGAATTCCCTCAGATGGACTTTACTATTGTATGCTCATGCAAGGCAGTTTTGATAAACATGGAGATGCTCTAAGGCATTGAATCAGCATTCATCAAGAAGCGTTAGCTGATCAAGGTGGCCTTGTCATGTGGTGTCATCATCTATGAAATCTTTCAAGGCTACTCTCAAGGTTGGAATTTCCAATTCTAAGGGCATGATGGCCTCAGTGCCATATACAAGTGAAAATGGTGTTGCCCCAGTGGGCATCCGCACACTAGTCCTATATGCCCATAATGCGAGAGGCAATTGCAAATGCCAATCCTTATGATTATCTTTCATCGTCTTCCTCAAGATGGAGATGATGGTCTTGTTTGAGGCTTTTGCTTGCCCATTTGCTTGTGGATAATATGGTGTTGAAAAATTATGTTGAATATGGTATTTGTTCATTAAAGCATGCACATTTTTGTTCTTGAAATATGGTCCATTATCCGATATTATCTTCGAAGGGACCCCAAAATGACTTATGATATTATGGAGTATAAACTCCGCAATCCTTGGTCCAGTTGTCGATGTTAAGGGGATCGCTTTGACCCATTTGGTGAAATACTCTATGGCCATTATGATGAATGTGTGTCGGCTTGAATATGGGGGAGAGATCTTCCCAATCAAGTCTAGTCCCCACTATGAGAAGGGCCATGTTGCCTGGATGGGTTGCAAGGCTTGTGATGGCAAGTGCGTGAGGTTTGCATGATGCTGGCACTTAACGCATCTCTTGACATACTCACAACAATATTTTTCCATAGTGGGCCAATAGTAACCCATTCTCAAGATGCGCTTAATGATGGCCATGCCACTGAAGTGGCCACCACATGTACCATCATGAGCTTGCAAAATTTCCCAAGATGCTTCCTGGGGCTCAAGACAATGAAGGAGCACTCCATCATAGCCTCGTCTATAAAGGATCTCTCCTAGAAAAATGTATCTTGTCACATTTTATTTAAATGTTCATATTTCAGCATGTGACAAGCCTTGTGGTACTATTCCAAGCTTTAGGAAGTCCCATAATTGGGATAGCCAATCCTGATAAGCCATAACTTCTATGGATAAAATGACATGTTCCCTTTGTGATCCAACATTTGTGAACACAGATTGGGAAACAATCCTATGATGAATGGTTGTTCCACACTCCGTAGGACCTTGAGAGATCAAATATTCCCAAGGGGTCATTTGCAAGAAAGCTCTAACTTTGAAGGACCAATCCTGATTTGGTTCAGTTTGGATCATGTTGACTAACTCTAGGTTGTCAATAACCTCACATTGTATTGCTGAAAATGCAAGCACTTTCACATGAATGGTTGTGAAATCAGTAGATGGATTCTGAGGGATTAAGGATCCCAAATATGCCATGGTGTCTACAAATATATTTGACGTATGAGGGATTGCCTTGATGTCATACCATTCTAGTCAGGCTAGATAAGTGTCAACAAGTTCCTTATAAGCTTTCAAGAGTGGGCACCTACATTGGAATAGGCCTTTGACTTGGTTTACTATGAGCAAGGAGTCACCAAAGATGTTCAATATTTTAATGCCCATTGCTATAATTGTTTGAAGTCCCAAGATCAGGGCCTCATACTCTATGTTATTATTTGTGCAAGGGAAGTCTAGTTTGAATGATAAGGGCAATGGAGAGCCCTATGGTGTGATAAATACTATCCCTACTCCACCCCCTTGCTCGCACTTTGAACCATCGAAGAACAATGCCATGTCTCTTTCTTTCTCAGGTTCTTCGAGTTTTGGTGGATCTGATAATGCAAAGACTGCATCATCAGGAAACTCTATGGTGAGAGGCTTGCTCTCCTGAAGAGGTGCCTCTGCTAATTGATCTGCTATGACTTGTCCCTTGATGGAATTTTGGCTTATGAACTCTAGATCAAATTCTATCAATAGCATGATCCACTTTGTCATACGTGTATTGTGATATGTCTTGTTCATCATGTACTGCAAAGGATTTTGTTTGGATATAACGTAGGTCGTATGGCTCAACATGTAGTGTCACAAATTTTTGGTTGCAAAGACCATTGCTAAGCATAACTTTTCTACGTACGCATATCCCAGCTCATAACTCACCAAGGTGCGACTAATGTAATATACGGCTTGCTCTTTGTTTTGTGCATTCTTTTGGGCTAACATGGTGCCCAAAGAAAAATCAGTAGCCGATATGTATAGTAAGAATGGTATGTCTGGCCTTGGTGGAGCCAATACTGGCGGTGTTGCTAGGTATGTTTTGATCTCTGCAAAGGCTTGTTGGCACTCTTCATCCCAATGAAATGGGACATCCTTGCATAGAAATTGGTTCATGGGTCGACACTTGTTTGATAATTGAGCAATGAACCATTTGATGGATGCTACCTTGCCTTGTAGGCTTCTCAACTCCCTAATGTTGGTAGGGGTGGCCATTTCCAATATAGCCTTTACTTTTGTAGGATCGACTTCGATGCCTCTCTTTGAAATGATGAACCCTAAGAGCTTACCAGAAGTTATGCCAAACACGCACTTCTTAGGATTCAATCTGACGTTGTGCTCTATGAGGTGATCGAAGACCTTTGTAAGGACTTGAGCATGCTCTTGTCCATAATAAATATTTGGCTAGTAAGTCATCAATGTAGTCTTCCAAGATCTTATGCATGTAGTCATGGAAGATGTATGTCATGGCTCGTTGATATGTGGCACCAGCATTCTTAAGGCCAAATGGCATCACTTTGTAATAGAATGTTCCCCATGGAGTAATGAAAGTAGTCTTATGTTGGTCTTCAGGTTTAATCTGGATTTGATTGTATCCAAAAAAACCATCCATTAGGGAGAGCATCTCATGACCTGTGGTGGCATCAACAAGAGCATCTATGTTTGGCAATGGGAATGAATCCTTTGGAGTTGCCCTATTCAAGTCTCTAAAATCTATGCAAATGCAGACTCTTCCATCTGGTTTCCCTATGGGCACCATGTTTGATACCCACTCAGGGTAGTCAATGGGAACTATGAAAATCGCATCCAATAGTTTTTGCAATTCGTTCTTCACCATCAAAGCGATGGTTGGATGCATTTTCCTCAAATTTTGCTTGACTGGCTTCTTTAGGGGATCCAATGAGAGGTTGTGAACAACTAACTTTGGATCAATTCCTGGCATGTCTTTGTAAGTCCAAGCAAAAATATTTGGCCTCTCTTTAAGGAGAGGGATTATGATGGCTTGTTCCTCTGGAGATAGACTTTCTCCGAACTTGAATTTCTTTGGTTGAGTAGGATCATCACTGATGTCCACCTCGAAAGTCATTTCTATAGCCATATGTGACCCATCCTCCAACTGGTGGGGCATGGGTATCAAGTGAATGTCATCGATGGGATTTATAGGTCCTACTGACTCAGGATCCAAACCAGCATGGAACACATCATATGCACAACCTGATGCAAAATGGAATGGTTGTAACATCTCTTCATTAGAGAAAATATCCTCAGGCTCTATGGGTGAATCAACGTGATCCCAATCAATAGCCTCCATATCAATACACAAAGGTTTTAGTGGGATCGGTTGGGTTATGAAGTGGAGTGGTCAAATCAATGGAGATTGTATTGATGGATGGAATGAAATCTCTAGGACCACATGGGTGGAATCTTGTCTCAGAGGTTTCCCTTCCATACTCATGATGAGGCTCTAGAGGAAAAGGAATCTCTAGATCTGACCTATGAGTAGGTCGGATAATAGGATCATTGGGCTCTAACCGCTCTCTGAATGTAGGTGGAGGGGGATTGACCATCTGGTGAATGGCAGCTAAGTCAACAGGTCTCCCTAAAAACCACAAATGAGGGTCTATGGCATGAAGTGCCACCTCTCTCTCTACCAATATATTGACTTGCTACAAGTGGTGAGGCCCGAGATAAGCCATCTCAGTTTCATCCTCAAAGTCATCATCACTTATCCAAAAACCATTAGCATTGGTATGTGGCCCTAAGACAAAAGGCTCATGTCTTGGCCCTAAGTAGGCCATCTCTATCTCATCTTCATATTCTTCATCACTTATGAAGAAGCCATTTGCATTAGTCTCTTACCCCAAGCTTTGGGGCCAATACCTTGATCCTAGATAGGCTCTCTCTGTTGAGTCCTCTGACTCATAGCCACTCTCATCCGATATGTATCCACTCTCATTGTGGATGGACCAAGTAAATATTTGTAAATAGTGAGGCCCATGATAGGCCAAGCCCTCTTGTGCTTCATCATCACTTGCCACATATCCATTTTCTTCTTGCTCATCATCCCATGAGTTGTATCCTATTGGGGTGGCATCAATTATGGATCTTGGATGATAAATTTTAGGTGGTGGTATGTTCACCATGACCACTTGCCTGTTGCTCATAAGTCTTGAACTTAGTGGGTGATAAGGAATAAAATTAATGTCTTCTCCTAACCCCAAGCTCAATCTATCCAAGGCTACTGCTAGAGAGTCATCTCGACCTCTGATGTGATAGCCTAACCCAAACCTATCAGTGGGAAGTTGGTATTATGGCTCGAATGGCCGCCTATACCCCTGCTCATATATACCAAGACCGTAACCATGCCAATGGAAATATTCAAAGTAGCTTAGAGAAAACTCAAGATTAGAGAGGTAATGAACATTAATAATGAATAATTCATCATTGTCCTCTTCTTCTTCAGTAGACTTATGGGCACAGTCTAGTCCAACATAGACAAAGTTTGTCTGGTTGGGAGGGATTCCAAGTGGAACCACTATTCCCACTGGTGGTCTTAAGTCTTTTGGTCATCCCATGTCTTGTGCAGACTCTATGATGGGCATGAATGTTATATTCTACACAAGGTATTCTCCTATCCATGTACTTGCCAAGTGTATAGTCGCATGTGAGGTGGATGACCCCATGGATGACACTGGCGAAGCGGGGTGGTAGTCATCATCTTCGACTTGATCTTGGAGATCTTCTTCTTCCATGGGACTTGGACCTTTCTCAATGGCTATGGTTAGCACTTCCTTGAGCTTCCTTTCCTCACCCATGGGTGCCTTTAGCTTCTGATTATCTTTTGGCTTAGACATTGATGGTTTCTTAGAAGCATTAGTCATGTTGGGTGCTAAATGAGGTGTTGATGTAGATGGGTCTTTTTGCACCCCTTTGTCTTTGTCATTCAGTTGCATAGTTGGAGATGAAGGTCCAACGTACAAGTGGGTAGAGGGAATCACAAATTCTCCTAGAAAATCCACTTGATGGACATATTTGAATGGCTCCTCATCGGCCAACACCATGTAGACTTTGTTATCATGCACATACTTAACACATTGATGTAAGATCGAAGGAACACACTTCATGTCCCTTATCCAAGGTCGCCCTAAGAGGATGTTGTATTGCATGGCCCCTTCCAAGACATGACACATCACGGGGATGGTCTTATGCCCCACCTTGATAGGTAAGACTATCATTCCCATAGTATTGCATAAGGCATCATTGAAAGCCCTCAATGTGTAGGCTCCTAGAATGATATGAGACTTGGGGATCTTAAGGTGCTCTATTGTTGTTGTTGTGATGATGTTGATTGATGAACCTGTATCGATCAAGACCCTCTTAAAAGGTAAATCATTGACTGATGCCACAATGTGCAGTGGAGGGTCTGGTAAGGCAGTGGGCACTATCTTAATCTCATAATCATAGAATCGGATTACAGGTTCTTGGCATTCTTGTACTTGTCCCACAAAATGGGTGAATGCATTTGGATCTTGTGGTTGGAGCTCAATTGTCCTTAAAATCTCCATCAAGGTCTCCCTGTGCTTTGGGGACTGTTGTATGAGCTCATAGATGGATAGCTTAGCCGGAGTCATTTGTAAGTTTTGCTCAAGTCTACTCCGAATAGTCACCACAAGTCGGGTTGGTGGACCTGGAAGGTTGTTTTATCCCTACCTCTACCTAGGTGCAGTTGGGACATTAATGGGAGTTGCAGGAGGTTGTGGTTGACCATACCATCTACTCCTGGTTGCTATATTGACAATTTTGACCATCCCAACACACCCATGGGTAGGTATATCCACTCGGACCTGATTGACTTGGGCCCCTTGCCCTCTAGGGGCCTCATGATTTGGTAGCAGGTTTTTGTATATGCCCATATCTCTATTATCGAGAGCTAATGGGTTGTCAACTTTAAGCTCTCCCGCCTCAATCATGTTTTGCACTTGGTGCTTAAAACCAATGCAAACCTCAATGTTATGCCCCGGTATCCTATGATAAGGGTAAAATTGATCTTCCCTATATCCTTTTGGCTTAGGATGGTTGGGATCTATAAGAGGTATATCAGGGAATCTGATCTTTCTTACCTCGCTCAATTGGTTGAAGATTGATTGCATTGATTCTGTCAATGGTGTAAAATAGTGAGGGGGTTTGCATTCTCTATTTCTCCCCTGATTGTTCTTTTGATCATAATTGGATGGTGGAGGATGTGCTTGATAATTTTGGGGTTGCTGCATAGCCCCATCCTTAGGTGCAACCAATACCACTTGATTAACTAGGGCAGGGTTTGCCTGCTTCTACTTATTTTTGTCATTTTTGTTCCACTCCTTCTTGGTTCGAAGTTTTATGGTTCCCTCATCTACTTTTATGTCCTCAATGAGTTTGGCTTGTGCCAAAGCTTCCTCAAATGAGGGGTATTGTTGTAGTTGTAGCAAGAGGGAAATGTGTTTGGAACAACTCTTGGTGAACATCCGGATGATCTCTTCTATGGGAACGGAGAATGATAATTTTACCATGACTTTTCTCCATCTATTCCCATAGTCCATTACTGGCTCATCATCATAATGTCTCAAATTGGCCAGGTTCGAAAGGTTCACTTTTCTCTTAGCACCAAAAGAGAAATGCTTCAAGAAAGCGTTCACTAGTTGTTCAAAGTTGGATATGCTATGCTTGGGCAATTGGTTGAACCATTGGGTGGCCGCGCCCAAAAATGTCATGATGAATGTCCTTAGCATAAGAGCATCATTGTCTTCAAGATGAAAATATGCATTGATAAAATTGGTAACATGCTCTTGTGCATCCTCTTCACCCTTAAACTTCTCTAGCCTAGGCATCTCAAAGTGCTTAGGATAGGCAGGGCTAGGAACTGATGGGCACAATGGTTGGTTGTGTATTTTGCTCAATGTTGGTTGGTTCCCAGCCATCTCTTGTTTCTCAAAGGACTTCATATTTTTAGCAAGTGCTTGGAATACCTTTGAGGTGAGGAGTTCCTCTTCTTGTAGGCCCCCTCATGGTGGCAATGGAGGTAGCCCTCTATCCACTTGATTTGCTCTATTTTCTTCCCTCCTACGAGGGGATTCAGGATGTGTCTGATCCTGATCTATTAGGTTTACCCTTTCTCCACCAGTTGGATTTCGCTCATGATTTGGAGGGTGGTTTTGTTGTGGGTTTCCTTCTTGTCTAGTGTGCCCCTCTCTTGGTGAGTCAATGCATTTCTCTCTTTGATGATCATTACCATTTTCTTGTTGGTTGTCATGAACTAGCTGCTCAGCTTGCTCCCTTAACCATTGCTCATGTTGGCGTAAAAGCCTTTCTCTTTGTTTATCATGTTCGAGAGCTTCTACAAGCTCTCGCTCTTTGTGCAAGGTATTCTCTAACCATCACATGTGGTTAATTTATGCTGTCATAGAAGACTCATGCTTATCTGACCCTATTCTAGTGGTCTTGACTCGTAGATTCCTCGAAGAGGTTTCTACTGTGTCTTTGCTCTTGCTAGCTAGTGTAACTTGTTCAGTGTATTATTGAGTGTCTCTATGATCTGAATCTATATGCTTACTATGGGATCAACCTGAGGCACCCCTAGTCTGAGAAGTGGGCTTAGAAGTCATGGTTCATGAGCTTCCAGATGCAGAATTTTCTATAGCTACGATTTTGGGAGGTGGCCTCGAATAAATCTGATCCAACTCATCTAACTATCTTGTTTTCCATGGTTGATCCCGTGGGGTGCCATTTATCCCAATGAGGTCATAGTCTATTGGAATCCTTCCTCTTGTGTGAAGGATATCATCTATTTGATGTCTATGACTAGATGTATCTCTAGTTTCCTACCCCTCAGTGGGCTGATCTATTCTAAGTGTTTCATGTGAATGTTGGGATGTTGTAACCCCTGTGTGTCCTTTTGATGATGAAGGCTTTGTGGTCACCTTCTTTCTCCATGAGGATGGAGGTATGGAATCCTCATCATCCCTATGTGAAGAATGGGTTTTAGAACCTCTCTTATGTCCATGTGGGGAGGAAGCTCTTGAGGCCTCCTCATGTCTTTGAGAGGTTTCTATGTGTTTAGAGGAGGCCTTTGAGGTCTCCTCATGTCTCCTTGATGAGGATGGTCATGAAGCCTCTTTGTCCTTATGTGATGTAGTTCTATGATGTTGCTCCCTATTTGGGGTTTCTTGAGGAGATCCCCCAAGGGTTGAGTTATCACCCCTTAGACTCATAGAACTGCGTCTCACGGTCTTACGAGTAGGTCTTTCAATGTTACTACGACTTCGCCTAAGGGTGTGAGTTGCTTTAGATTCCCCTTCGGTATCAGACCGAGGGTGTTTACTTCTTGTTTTGACCATTTTATTTTAGGACTTTAGTTTTTGTGTTGCACTTAAATATAACCAAACAATATCAAGAAAATGTTTATCTTGATTATCAATTTAAGTGTGCCCTAAACTATTTGTTGTATTTTGATGATTTGTTGTTTCTTTGATTTCTTGTTTTGCTTTGGATTGAGAATGAGGAGACTCATCCATAGTGATAATCAAGAACACTCATGCCAAACATGATTTCTCAAAAGAGACTAGGGTACACCACTTAAATCCCAGTGGGGGGTTCACCTAGCTCTTCCACTCTGAACCAATGATTCCAATAGTGGGAGATAGTTTGAACATAAATAACTTAGTACCACTATAAGCAAGTTCCTCAATCCATTTCTAGGAAGCTCTAGGGGGTAAACCGGTGGAAGGAGATGAATGCCAATGTCACCGGACTGAATTGAGGGTTGGTGATGAAATCCAACTCCCCAATGTTTAAATGATGCGTGTGTGTGTGGTGTTCATTTTAAGTTTGCATGAATAAGAATGCATCATCAACAACAATGACTCTTTCCTATATGCCTAATGCAAAATACATTTCAATTTTTAGAAAGGTGCATAGCTACTATGAGATTAATGAATGCACTCTATTAGGTGCAAATATGGCCTTTAGAAAGGCCCCAAAGCAAGCAAACCAACACACAGTTTCTAGCACATTGGATTCTAGGGTGGACTTTACAAGCATAAGTCATTGTTCCTAGCAACGCCTAGTGGAAAATCTAAAAAGAAACTCTAAGATGTGCAAGATGCAAGTTCATTCTTCTTCCATTCTTTCAGTTTTCCAAATTGAAATATTTCTTAATTTCACTATTTTTAGAAAAATAGAAGCATACAGAAAACCATAAAGTATCAAAAAAGTTGTACCAACCTTTAATCCAGCTCAGAGAACAAAGGTTCTACCCTCTACTGCACTCCAGTTTTGGCCACTGCTGATCAGAGCGGCTGATTTTTGGTCGCTATTAGTAGGAGTGGCTAAGCTTGTGAGCCACTGTCGATCAGAGTGGCTGATTCCTGGTTGTTGTAGACCAGAGCGGCCAAACCTGCACACAAAACCAAGTTAGTATTCAAGCCAAGAATGAAAAATTAGTGGAGGTCCCACCATGATCGCCATCTATAGCGACCCTGAGGAAGCGACACGCCGACCCCACTGACCTTTCCTACTTGTGATTTAATTGAATCTATTAATGTTTTAAGCATGCATCTTAAATGAAAGGTGTAAAAGAAGACACAACCAGAATGCAAAGAAATAAATGAATGAATGCTCTTGTATTGATATTTCCAAGGTCCGGTTACATATAAATCCCTCTAAGGGATACCCTTCATTTGATACATGATTTTACACAAGGAGGGTAGCAGATGTATAAAATATCCCCCTTGCATAGGGGTGGCATGCTTATAAAGGCTTCTCGATGATGCACACAGAAATGTATGAGGGCTTACAGATGCCTCCTTCTCCAGGTCTGTTTCCTAGAGGGATCCTCTTGCTCTCGTATGTTGTAGATGCACCTGTGGCCCTGTAAGCAATGAAACAACAACACACGCTTAGATGTCCGAGATTGCCTCCCCGGATGAGGTTGTTAGCAATGAATATACTTAAATGAAAGCAAGTGCAAATGAAACTAATGCTATGAATGCGAATGAATAAAGTGATTCTATGCTAATGATATGCAAAATATGAAGAAAATAGAATAATGAAGCTAATGTCTACACCCTAAGCTAGGCCTGTGGGCCACTGTCCAAGACAACGGCCGCTAAAGTGAAACTTGTCTTCCTTGCTCCAAGTCTATGGATCAAAGCTTGTTTCTGATGTTGAAATGGTGATTGATTTGCTCGTGTTAAACCCTTGATCGGCTAGCACTTCGTAGCTCCTCCAAGGTGCTCCGATATGCTCTCCTCAATGACCTACTATGCTCAATTCGTGATGATAAAATTGGACCTCCAATGCGGACTCATTTGGATCAAATCGGATCAAAATTGGATCCTTGGTGCTCTTAGGCTTGCACCTTTTAAAGTGTGTGAAACCCTAGGTCTATGTTCAAAACCCTAGGATTGAATTCCTCATGCGTAGTGAATGTTAGCATGAGAAGCTTTTGTCTTTTCTATGTTTAAAGACCAGTTAACTGAAGTCTAAATTTGGACTCAAGTCTTCCATGTGAACTGGTCATGAAGGGGAATGCAAAGTTACTCCCGCTCACCTTTATTGCATGCAGACTGCCACTTCCACCCATGATTAGGCTTGTTTGTCGGTAAAATTCTTTTTATGGCTTAGCCGCTATCGTCTGCAGTGACTAAGATTTGGTCTGCTCCAAGCTTGAGCGGCCAAGGTCCAGTCACTCTAGTTTATAGTGGCTAAGCTTGAATGGGCCTAGAATGCCCCAGATGAGTGGTGAGAGGACCACTTTTGATACTTGGAAAGTCCAAGGTTTAGTCACATGGCCTATGAATGTGCCTATGTAAGTAGTTCTCCTAAACATGACATGTTTTAGGTGTCTACAGATGGAACTACCAAAATAACACCTTCCATATCTTGACTGGTGAGATGACCATCTCTCCTAAGGATTTCTATAGGATATTCAAGATTCCATTGATGGATAGGCCATCGTCTCATTCCCAATTGGACGTAGGCTAGTAGTTTTTGATAGAGTCTTCGGTTCCTAGGAATGGGAAGCTCTGTTAGATATACATCATGGAGGAGTTCCTGTCACCCGCTGGTATCATGCTCAGGTATTCTCACGATGCCATGCCATGTTAATGCATGTTATCTACAACATACTTATTCCTAATACATTAGGAGTGAGGTTCCCTTGGAACCTCTTAGTGATGGTGTAGGACCTTCTAGAAAAAATTGAGCCCATCATTATGTATTGGGGGAGTGCACTATTAGTGCAACTCTATGATGAGTTGTATAGGATTTAGTGGTGGGGTCAGGCTGGAGTTACTTACAACTTGATCCTACAGATCTTGGGGTGGGAGCATATCAAGATAGATCACCCAGCTAGATTACCCCAAGATATTACTATTATAGATGCAAGGGCATAATGTTACGGGTCCAGGAGGCCATAAGAGGTAGAGGAGCGATGGAGTCATCACCACACAGGGGATTTGGCCCAGTACGTAGGTTCTCTGATCGGGCTATAGGCTCAGGACATCATCTAGAGGCCCTATGTGGATTGCCTTGCTTGGGAGGAGGCAGACTGGTACTTGGCATGGACTAGGCAGTTTGGGATCCAAAAGGACATCCCACTCGAGTTAGTTTTGTACTAATGCATCTAGGCAGAGAGGGATCTTCTAGTGCCCCTTGTTACAACTCTTGTAGAGGAGGTAGATTCTCCTATAGTTGATGTTGGTATAGCATATGTTTACACTATAGAGGTGTACACCTAGTGGTGGGTTACACAACTATGGTAGGGTGGTAGCCACCTAGGGTGATCTAGAGATGAGGTACATGAGGAGGATATTGATGCATGATGGGTGTGACCTAGGACAAAGGATTGGGATCAGGATACCAAGGAGTAGGTAGTGCCAGAGGAGGAGGAGGATGTAGATCCAAAGGAGCAGGAGTCTCCCCTTCGATCTTAGCTACACAACATAGAGATCGAGCTTCAGACAACTCGATGATAGATCCTAGAGTAGGACACCTCTCTCGCTATAGTACAGAGCCAGATGACAACACGGTAGGCCATATAGTGTGGATATGAGAAGATGAACTCTCTATAGACCCAAATTGATTCAACATTGACTATGATAGAGTAGCTCACTATAGAGAGGGATTCCCTATGATCATAGGTTGTACCGATCACTCCATATTCTCAAGGATCAACAATTTTAGACTCAGGGGTAGAGGTTAGGCACCTACAATGTATATTAGAGGATTGTGAGGCTCAGATATTGGTAGATTTTGGGTTTATTGTTTCTCTATAGCTCTAGATCAGGAGGCTAGGTGGCACTCCTCAAGAGAGTTCTATAGTAGGGGGCTTCCATCGGAGCAAGAAGAGTGAGTTAGGGTAGTCGTTAGTGCAGACCAATAATAGGATAGGGACCCATACAGAGAGGACCACATGTACTAGCTCTATACTACCTTGCAGATATGGAGTCGAGGGTGGAGGTGAGCCTGGAGGTGCAAGCCTAGTCTATTTTTTTAGATACATGTACCACTTTTTGCATGTAAGGTCTGAGGACCTAAAATGTTGTAGTCTACGGGTATTTTTGTATTTTATTGTATTTGAAACATGGACACACACACACACACACACACACACACACATATATATATATATGATAATTTATTTATATCTTGTTATGTGTATTGTGTGTTTATGCTTTGATGTTAATATTTATGAGATGCACATGAATGCAATGCTTATGATCTTATGCTATATGATGTGATGTATTAATGACATGCACTAGCTAGATGATTTATGTATGGTTAGATGATGTGATCTAAATGTATAGATGGACTACTTGTGTATGCATATATGGATGCACTGCTAGATGTTAAATGCATGTTTTGTTTTGATTTATTTGTATGCATCTAATCCATATGATATGACATGATGAATGCAAAGTGTGTAATGCATTATTTACATGATGATGATCTAATATAAATGAACCTATATTCTTTAATCACTTAAAACATAATGAATGAATGAATGTAATATGTGTTTAACAATCTAATGGATGATACCATAGAATGTATGAAAATTATGAATATAAATGTTAAATCCTGTCGTAACTATTAATCATTTAAGCATCCATATGTGATATGAGTTGATGTAAGATGTATGTTTTCCCTTATGAGTTTCTATAAATCAAAATATATACACAAAATAGTTAGTGGCCATCTAAATATCATTGTTGATATCAATCTGGTATCTATCCTACTTCATGAACACCCTTTAATAAACAAAATTTCACAAGGAAAATTATGTATGATTTGATGAGATGATTTGTTGCTATTTAGGAATCTTTGAGGTTTTCCATGAGACTCAAAAACCTAGTTAATTAATAACAATTTGTATAATGACCATATAGGACTCTTGAAAGATAACGTTTTTGTTATGAAGGACAAGATATTCATTATCCTATTAGTCTCACAATGACACTGAGAGGGGGGGTGAATCAGTGTAGCTCTTTAAACTTAACTTTACGGTTCTTAATACCATAGCAATTAACACTTATTACTAGATACAACAAGTATAACAAAAGAGCATCACACAACACAAGATTTAACGAGGTTCACCAATGTGGCTACTCCTCAAAAATTGACTGCTTGGACTACCATCCAAATCCAGCCTTTGCAAAGTACCAACTTTACAATCAATTTACCAACACCCACTGGAAGGAGCACCAACCCCTGATTTATCTTTGTTTTTGTAAGACCCTAACTGGTCTTCTTCACCTTTGCATTCTCTACGCACTCTGCTCTCTCTGCACCAGCACTTCGCACACTCTGCTTCGTTATAGTCAAACTTCACGATCGTCTTCTCCCTTTTGTGCACTCTGCTCTCTTTGCACCAGCACTTTGCACACTCTGCTTTGTTACAGTCGAACTTCACGATCGTCTTCTCCCTTTTGCGCACTCTGCTCTCTTTGCAAATTTTGCACTTAGCATCTTTCGACATGACTTGCTCTCTGCGCACTACGACTGAACTTCGCACTCATCGACATAATGAAATTCTCCAAACAGCCCTCCTTTTATAACAACATTTTCATGATGAAAACCCTAATCTTAGTCGGTTGTAAACCCTAATCTTAGTCGGCTTTCATAACAACTGTAAACCCTAATTTTAGTCGGTTGTCATCGGTCTTCGTCGGCTTCAACTTAACCACGAAAATACTACATGTCGTGATATCGTGACACTTTTTCTCCTTCCTCTTTCTCTTTGCTTTGGCCCTCGAAAATACATGTCGCGATATCGCGACACTTTTTCTCCTTGCTTTTTCTCTTAGCTTCGGCCCGTGAAAATACAACATGTCGCGATATCGCGACACTTTTTCTCCTTGCTCTTTCTCTTAGCTTTGGCCCACAAAAATACATGTCATGATATCACGACACTTTCACCTCCGTACGCTTTCTCTATTCTTTTGTCATGATATCACGACACTTCTGCTTCCAAAGACTTCGACTTTGCTTTTGTCACGATATCATGACACTTCTGCTTCCAAAGACTTCGACTTTGCTTTTGTCACGATATCACGACACTTCTACCTCCGTAGTCTTCAACTTAGCTTTTGTCATGAAATCGTGACACTTCTGCTTTCATACTTAGCTTCTTTGCTTTTGTCATGAAATCATGACACTTCTGCCTCCGAAGTCTTGCTTTCTACTTTTGTCGTGAAATCGTGACAGTTCTACTTCCGTACGCTTCCTCTCTTTCTTTTGTCGCAAAAATGCGACATGTCACGAAATCGTGACACTTTTCCAACTTACTTTCTCTCTCCTATTTTAGTCATGAAAATGCGACATGTCGCAAAATCGTGACACTTTTCCAACTTACTTTCTCTCTCCTATTTTAGTCGCGAAAATGCGACATGTCGAAATCGCGACACTTTTCCAACTTACTTTCTCTCTCCTATTTTAGTCATGAAAATGTGACATGTCGTGAAATCATGACACTTTTCCAACTTACTTTCTCTCTCCTATTTTAGTCGCGAAAATGCGACATGTCATGAAATCGTGACACTTTTCTTACTTGTTCTCTTTCTTCGAACTTGTCGCGAAATCGTGACACTTCTTCCTACTTTCTCTTTTTCTTCCAACATGTCGCGAAATCGTGACAGTTTTTCCACTTGCATTTTTCTCTTCCAACATGTCGCGAAATCGTGACAGTTTTTCCACTTGCCTTTTTCTCTTCCAACATGTCGCGAAATCGTGACAGTTTTTCCACTTGCCTTTTTCTCTGCCAACATGTCGCGAAATCATGACAGTTTTTCCACTTGCCTTTTTCTCTTCCAACATGTCGCGAAATCGTGACAGTTTTTCCACTTGCCTTTTTCTCTACCAACATGTCATGAAATCGTGACAATTTTTCCACTTGCCTTTTTCTCTTCCAACATGTCGCGAAATCGTGATAGTTTTTCCACTTGCCTTTTTCTCTTCCAACATGTCGCGAAATCATGACAGTTTTTTCTGCTTTTTCTCTCTCTTCCAACATGTCACGAAATCGTGATAGTTTTTCTTGCCTGCTGTATATGTCGCGATATCGCGACACTTTTCTTACTTGTATTTTTCTTTGATCTTTTGCATATGGGCCACTTCGGTCTTCTTGGAAAATCACTGTACATACTCTGAATAACCTTTGAACTCCTGTCTTCTGCATCCGAATAGCTTTTGAACTTCCTGTCCACTGCATCAACAGATCTATCTGACTGTGTTGACAACAATGACAATATTGTTGTTGCACCTTGCTCAACAATCTCCCCCTTTGGAATTGTTGGCAACACATGTGCAATTTCCTGTAACTCTTCTCCCCCTTTGACAATAATACCAAAGGGCTACTACAGACTCCCCCTGAGTCCATGCACAACATTCTCAGGCACAATTTATTACACTTAGCAAAAATCATGAACATGAGCAAAAAGATAATCAAATACTTAAATGCTCCCCTTGAGAATGTGATCCCTGTAGCTAGTCAATTCTTGGGAAGTGTGACCACTCCCAATTTATTGTGAAGGTACTCAAAAACTTCCTTGGGCAATGGTTTTGTGAAGATATCTGCTACTTGCTCTGTAGTTGGAACAAAATCCAACTTAACCTCACCTTTCGCAACTTTCTCCTTCAAAAAGTGATACCTGATAGCAATGTGTTTTGTGCGTGAATGCATAACCGGATTCTTGGAGATGTTAATGGCACTGGTGTTATCACACTTAACTGATATTGGCTCACTGAAGCTAATACCAAGATCTTTCAGGGTTTGTTTCATCCACAATACCTATGTACAACATGTTGTCGCTGCAATATATTCTGCCTCTATTGTCGATAAAGAAACTGACTCTTGTTTCTTACTGTGCCATGCGACCAATCTGTCTCCAAGATAGAATGCACCTCCACTGGTACTCTTTCTGTCATCTACACATCCCGCCCAATCTGCATCCGAATACAAAATAAGGGTGAAGTCTTTACCTTTCGGATACCATAACCCATACTCCATAGTACCCTTGAGGTACCGAAGAATCCTCTTCACTATTGTCACATGAGTCTCCTTGGGATTAGCCTGAAATCGTGCTACCATGCATACTGCCTGCAAAATATCTGGTCTGGTAGCTATCAGTACAAGTAAGCTTCCAATCATAGATCTGTACATGGTTTGATCAACAGGTGGAGATTTGTCATCCTTGCTCAACTTGCAACTTGTCATCATGGGAGTGCTAACTGGCTTACAATCCTCCATTGTGAACTTTTTTAACATCTCTTTTACATATTTGATTTGAGAAATAAACATGCCCTTCTTACATTGATTAACTTGCAACCCGAGGAAATACGAAAGTTCACCAATCATTGACATTTCAAATTCTTTCTGCATCTTATTTGCTAAATCTTTACACGACTCATCTTTGTTGCTGCCAAATATGATATCATCTACGTATACAACAAGAACAATAAGATGCCCATTTTCTATTTTGACATACAAATTACTATCCACCATACCTTTCTTAAACCTTTGTTGAGTGAGATAGTTGTCTAACCTTGCATACCAGGCTCGGGGTGCCTGTTTTAAGCCATATAATGCTTTCTTCAACTTGCAAACCAAGTTGGGATCATCACCAAGTTGGAAACCATCTCGGTTGCTCAATATAAACCTCTTCTTCAAGTTTCCCATTCAAAAACGCTGATTTCATATCCATTTGATAAACTTTGAAATTCTTGTAGACTGCTAAAGCCAAAAACATTCTAATTGCCTCTAGTCTAGCTACTGGTGCAAAAGTTTCCTCAAAGTCAATGCCTTCAACTTGTGCATAACCCTTACATACCAATCTTGCTTTATTTCTGACTACCTATCCATCTTCATTCAATTTGTTTCGAAAAATCCATTTAGTCCCGATTATATTTTTATTTGCAGGTCTAGGTACTAACTCCCAAGTTTCATTTTTCTCGATCTGATCTAATTCTTCATTTATTGCCTTCATCCAACTTTCATCTTTGCTTGCGTCAACAACATTTTTGGGCTCAATGCTGGATAATAGAGAGTAGTTACTTACTACTCTTCTCCTTGTCTCAACACCAACTTTGGGGTCTCCAATTATTTGCTCTCTAGGATGATTTTTCTACCAACTTGCCTGTTTTGAATTTCTTATTTTCTTCCACTTCTAAATCACAACTTAAATCATCTGAGTCAATTTTTTGTATCTTTTCCATTTCATTTTCCTCATCTCCTTCAATAACCTCTTCATAAATTGGATAGTTCATTTCATAGCTAATTACTCGTTCTCTACCTTCATCAAATTTAACATCGGCACTGTCCACAATTTTCTTTAGCCTCTTGTTGTAGCATTTGTAAGCTTTGCTTCTTGGTGAATAACCAACAAAAATACCTTCATCCGCTCTATCTTCAAACTTACCAAGATTATCTTCAGTTCTTTTGATGTAGCACTTGCTGCCAAAAACTTTGAGGTATTTTGTTGTTGCCCTTTTACCGAACCACAACTCATAAGGAGTTTTGCTTTCATGTGTTCTCAGCATGTACCTATTTTGGATATACACCACAGTATGGACTGCTTCTCTCCAAAATCTGTCTGCTACTCTACTTTCAGCCAACATAGTCCATGCCATTTCTTGCACTGTCCTGTTCTTTCTTTCTACCACTCCATTCTGTCGAGGTGTCTTGGCTGCTGAAAACTATCTCCTAATACCGTATTTTTCATAGTACTCTACAAATCCTCTGAAATGAATTCTCCTCCTCTATCTGATCTTAAACATTTGATCCTCCTTCCTGTTTCATTCTCAACTTGGTTTTTGAAAATCTTGAACCTTTCAAAAGCTTCTGATTTATGCTTCAAGAAAAATATCCATGTCATTCTGGAATAGTCATCAATGCACAACATAAAATATTTGTCACCATTTATGCTTTGTGTTCTCATGGGTCCACATAAATCAGTGTGTATTAGTTCCAAAGGTTTGCTTGTGTAGTACTCTTTTGTTTTGAATGTGACTCTAGTTTGCTTCCCCTTTTGGCATGAAGCACAAATGTTGTTTGCAGGTTTGTTGATGGTGGGAATATCTCTCACTACCCCTTTTTGAGTTGATTTTTACTAGATTATCAAAACCGATATGACCGAGTCTCTTGTGCCACAACCAAATTTCTTCTTCCTGTCCAATAAAACAAGCTCCTTTTGAAGTCTCCGAGAGCGTGTACAGGTTTCCAGATGTCCTTGATCCAGTTGCTATCAATTTTCCACTGTTTGTTTTTCTGACTTCACAACCCTGCTTCTTAAAAACTACTTCATGACCTTTATCACAAATCTGACTTACGCTCAACAAGTTATGTTTCAAACCATCCACAAACAAGACTTCTTCTGACTTAATTTTTCTCATCAATAATTTTAACTGAACCCTTGCCAACTATCTTAGCTCCATCATTATTTCCAAACTTTACTGAACCACCTTCATATTTTTGTAACTTCTCAAATTTTTGTTTGTTTCCTGTCATATGACTGGAGCATCCACTATCAAGTATCCATGGTACATATTTATTCTGTGCTTTAAATGTTGTTTGTACGATTAAGGATTCCTTTTCTTCCTTAAGTCGCTCTTTTTCTTTCCACTCCATTTTGATAGTAGTTTTGGGCTCTTGTTTTGCCTTTCCTTTATCAACAACTTGTGCATGTTTTATAGGAAGTTTTCTATTTTGTCTCATCTCATTTGGTTGAAATTTCCTTCCCTGAAACTGGTTTGATGCAAATGTACTTCTACAGTTTCTTGCAATGTGCCCAAAATTATGACAATTATAACATTCTACTGTATAATTCATCAAAGGAGAAAAAGCATTTCTACTGGTGAAATTCCTTGGTCTTACATTATATTTGCAGTCTGAGATTTTATGTCCATAGCCATTGCATTTAAAATAGAAACCAGAAAAGGGATAATTGAACCTCGGAGGATGGTCTTTGCCATGTTGTCGTAGGAGCCATAGGTCTTCTTCTTCTTTGATGTGTGACATTGGTGAATCCATCATTGTCAATTCTCCTTTCGTGCCTGGCATTATTGCTTTCTTTTGCATGAGACATTTTTCCTTGATCAACCTGTTTCTTATCTTCATTCTTTATGGATTCTACATTTCTGGCCTTTGATCCATTTGATGATTCTCCTTCGATGAAACCCAGACCAAATTTGATGCCTGTAGGCCTTTGGTCATTTATAATCTTATCCAGCTTCATAGAACTTTCTTCGCGTTTGTGATAGCAACTAATTTTGTGATTCATCTCTTCTATCTGCATCCGTAAACCAACATTCTCTTCTTCTAGTTTGCAGCAATAATCTATTTTCATGGTAATTTGTACTTCAAGATCTTCAGATATTTTCTTGTATTCTTCTGTCTGTACTTTTAGACTGGTTATGATTTCGTTTGCATCCTCAAGCCTTTTTGAAATTTTCTTATTCTTTTTCTTCTCTATTTTCCACTCTTCAAGTGCAGAGATCAACTCACCTTCTAGGTCTACTTCAGCCTCAGGGTTTTCACCACATACTTCAGAGTTCACTCCTTCTTCCTTTTCTGATTTTACTTCTTCAAATGCCATGAAAAGAGCTTCACCTGTTTCCTCTTTAGAATCCCGACCGGAGCTGTCTTCTGATGAACTGGCATTCCTGGAGATGAAACTTTTCTTCTTGAAGTTGCCTTTTCTGAAATTCATTTTCTTCTTCCAGTCACTTCTTTCTTGGTGCAATCCTTCATCATTTTTGTTCTTCTCATTAAGTGGACATTTAGTCACAAAATGCCCAATGCCTCCACAGTTGAAACATTTAAACGGTAGCTTTCCTCTGTATTTTCCTTTTCCCCTTTTTAGTTTTCTAACAAAGTTTGCTTCCATTTCATCTGATGTCTCTTCTTCCTCGGACTCTTGTTTCGCGTTTTTATTTTTAAGGGCTTTAAAAGCCGCTTCTCTGTCTGTGGGTTTAGATCTTCCTATCCTCATCTCATATGCAGTCAAGGAACCATACATCTCATCTATACTAAAATAATTTAGATTTTTAGCTTCTTCTATCGCTGAGACTTTAGAATCAAACCTTTGAGGAAGAGATCTTAATACCTTTTTCACGACGGTAGAGTCTTCGATATCCTCGTCGAGTCCTCTGATCGCATTAATGATTCCATTAACTCTCAGCATATATGCCTCAATGTTTTCATCGTCATTCATTTTTAATGATTCGAACTGAGCTCGATGTGTCTGTAACTTGGCCTCCTTGATCTTATCATTTCCTTCATGAATACTCCTCAGTTTGTCCCATATCTCTTTTGCCATTTTATAGCTCATGATCTTCACTAGTTCACTGTCTGCTATTCCGCACATGAGAGCATTCGTTGCTTTTGAGTTATTGTCAAACAGTTTCTTTTCATCAGCCTCTTCTAGAGGAGTGATGGGTATTGTATATCCACTAACTACTGAATCCCAGATGTCGTATCCCAAAGCACAGAGATATGTCTGCATCCTGATTCTCTAGAACGCGTAATTAGATCCGTCAAACAATGGTGCTTTGTTTGATGAGAAGCCTTCACCACCTGCCATTGTGTTACTTCCAAGATCACCCTAGCCGGTTAAGCTTGTACAGGAACTTAGCTCTGATACCAATTGTTAGTCTCACAATGACACTGAGAGGGGGGGTGAATCAGTGTAGCTCTTTAAACTTAACTTTACGGTTCTTAATACCACAACAATTAACACTTATTACTAGATACAACAAGTATAACAAAAGAGCATCACACAACACAAGATTTAACGAGGTTCACCAATGTGGCTACTCCTCAAAAATTGATTGCTTGGACTACCATCCAAATCCAGCCTTTGCAAAGTACCAACTTTACAATCAATTTACCAGCACCCACTAGAAGGAGCACCAACCCCTGATTTATCTGCACCAATAGAAAGAAGACCCTAACTGGTCTTCTTCACCTTTGCATTCTCTACGCACTCTACTCTCTTTGCACCAACACTTCACACACTCTGCTTCATTACAGTCGAACTTCATGATCGTCTTCTCCCTTTTGTGCACTCTGCTCTCTTTGCACCAGCACTTCGCACACTCTACTTCGTTACAGTCGAACTTCACGATCATCTTCTCCCTTTTGCGCACTCTGCTCTCTTTGCAAATTTTGCACTTAGCATCTTTCGATACGACTTGCTCTCTACGCACTACGACTGAACTTCACACTCATCGACATAATGAAATTCTCCAAACAACCCTCCTTTTATAACAACATTTTCATGATGAAAACCCTAATCTTAGTCACCTGTAAACCCTAATCTTAGTCGGCTTTCATAACAACTGTAAACCCTAATTTTAGTCGATTGTCATCGGTCTTCGTCGGCTTCAACTTAACCATGAAAATACTACATGTCGTGATATCATGACACTTTTTCTCCTTCCGCTTTCTCTTTGCTTCGGCCCTCGAAAATACATGTCACGATATCACGACACTTTTTCTCCTTGCTTTTTCTCTTAGCTTCGGCCCGAAAATACATGTCACGATATCGTGACACTTTTTCTCCTTGCTCTTTCTCTTAGCTTTGGCCCATGAAAATACAACATGTCACGATATCATGACACTTTCACCTCCGTACGCTTTCTCTATTCTTTTGTCACGATATCGTGACACTTCTGCTTCCAAAGACTTCGACTTTGCTTTTGTCATGATATCATGACACTTCTGCTTCCAAAGACTTCGACTTTGCTTTTGTCATGATATCACGACACTTTGCCTCCGTAGTCTTCAACTTAGCTTTTGTCATGAAATCGTGACACTTTCTACTTAGCTTCTTTGCTTTTGTCACGAAATCGTGACACTTCTGCCTCCAAAGTCTTGCTTTCTACTTTTGTCATGAAATCATGATAGTTCTGCTTTCGTACGCTTCCTCTCTTTCTTTTGTCGCAAAAATGTGACATGTCGCAAAATCGTGACACTTTTCCAACTTACTTTCTCTCTCCTATTTTAGTCGTAAAAATGCGACATGTCACGAAATCATGACACTTTTCCAACTTACTTTCTCTCTCCTATTTTAGTCACGAAAATGCGACATGTCATGAAATCGTGACACTTTTCCAACTTACTTTCTCTCTCCTATTTTAGTCGCGAAAATGCGACATGTCATGAAATCGTGACACTTTTCTTACTTGTTCTCTTTCTTCGAACTTGTCACGAAATCGTGACACTTCTTCCTGCTTTCTCTTTTTCTTCCAACATGTCGTGAAATCATGACAGTTTTTCCACTTGCCTTTTTCTCTTCCAACATGTCATGAAATCGTGACAGTTTTTCCACTTGCCTTTTTCTCTTCCAACATGTCGCGAAATCATGATAGTTTTTCCACTTGCCTTTTTCTCTTCCAACATGTCGCGAAATCGTGACAGTTTTTCCACTTGCCTTTTTCTCTTCCAACATGTCGCGAAATCGTGATAGTTTTTCCACTTGCCTTTTTCTCTGCCAACATGTCACGAAATCGTGATAGTTTTTCCACTTGCATTTTTCTCTTCCAACATGTCACGAAATCGTGATAGTTTTTCCTACTTTTTCTCTCTCTTCCAACATGTCACGAAATCGTGACAATTTTTCTTGCCTGTTGTATATGTCGCGATATCGCGACACTTTTCTTACTTGTCTTTTTCTTTGATCTTTTGCATATGGGCCACTTCGGTCTTCTTGGAAAATCACTGTACATACTCCGAATAACCTTTGAACTCCTGTCTTCTGCATCTGAATAGCTTTTGAACTTCCTGTCCACTGCATCAACAGATCTATCTGACTGTGTTGACAACAATGACAATACTGTTGCTGCACCTTGCTCAACATATCCTTTTGTATACAAATAAATATATTATAGAGACATAAGCCTACCTGAATGCTAAGTGGGATTAATTTAGCCTATTTTTGTATTGGGGATCACCAAATGCTCATAATGATCCTAAGTTATAATCAGTTAGATTAGACCATTAGGCAATGCAAGACACTTAAAGCTAGATATTTTTGAAAATTGCTTAGAACTACCCCAATGCCAGGTGGGATTCATTCAGCCCATTACTGTATTAGGTATCATTCAATAGTTTTGGGAGATTGACCATTCTAGGGATTCAAGCTCTTCGCCCCTTTTTTTTCTTCACATTTATTTAGGATACTTGCTCGTGCTTAGTGATGAAAATCACTATTTATTTGATTTCTTTTGAGCAAGGGATTTATGTAGTGATGATAATCACTATTTATTTTACTTTTGAATTTTTCTTTGTTTCGGGTGAAAGAAAGGGATTTCTTTGGGTAGGGGGGAACTTGTCCTTTTGTCAATGATAAAAATCCTAGACCATGTGCATCACAATATGAGCAAGTAAAAACCTTTCACTTAGGATGCCTAGTGCAACTTTGTAGTGTTCATATTTCCCTTGTTTCAACTAGAATTTTAGTGTTTTGATTAGTGATAGGATTTTGATATATGCTGGGCACTATCAAAACTAGACCTCATCTTCTGCTCGTGAAGATAGATTTCTACAAAATATGATAAAATCACTAGGTATGGTTGAATGTGAAGTAGGGGAAAAATGGTGCACCTAAGAGTGATAAACAATATGCATCTATCGCTAATGAGTGATGAGCATCAAAATGGAAGCATGCAAGTAAAAGTGGAAAAGACACCAAATTGCAAGAAATGAAATAAAAGGAAGTTTCTTTCTATTAATTTGATGGTTCAAAACCATGGTTACATAAATGTCCCCTTGAGGGCTCTGTATTGATACAATTGTTTACAAAATTATGGGGTGCCCAAAGGATCAAGTCCTTTCAAAGAAGCTCGTGTGCACTTCCAATGTCTTTCCTCGTACCCACAATTGAGGTGGGTGAACCTATGATGCCACCACTTTGTTCTATGATCTTGTGCTCCTTCCTTGTACATTGTAGAAACCTGCACCTACACACAAGGAAATCAGAATCGTTAAATAGCAAGTGTGTATGGTGAAAACATGCAATCCCCACAGGCACTAAAAGACTAGAAAACATGAATATGAAATATGCCTATCTAAATCAACTCCAAATGACTTGAAATTGTAGAGGTATGTAAAATAGATGGTTTTGGGAAGATATCACTAAAAATAGAACCGAAATTGCACTCGATGGCATGGCGTAATCGCAGTGCACTTTTCAAACCTGCAAAACCCAAAGCAAGCAATTTCTACCCCTAAACATATCCAAAATACATGAAACTTGGAAAGAATACATAAAATGACATTTCAAGACAACCCATGTGGTCATATTTGCAAAATCAATAACATTTTCATGTGCATCTCCAGATGAGCTCCGTAGACCTGCATAAGACCCTACAAAACACTAAAAATGTGATATCTCGCTCAATATAGCTCCAAAATGCATGAAATTTGGACAGCATGTTCATATACTAATCTAGAATCTAACTAAAAAATAATAGTAAAGAAATAATGCACATATATATCCTCATCCCGGGGTGGGACGGTTGGGACTATCACAGAATGGGGACCATCCTGGGGTGGGACGACCACCAATTCTGCACTTATTTTATCACCAATTCCTCTATGAATTGGTCAAGGACCTCCTAAATAGTGTTGTCATCAAATTTGGTGGTGAAATTCACTCATATTGATCTAGTTTTGTAATCAAATTGTACCTCCTAGATCACTCGCAAACCTCCTTCGCTAGGTAGAGATTTCGAGGGAAAAAGGCACAAAAATGGTGAGGGGAAATCTTGGCAGCACTCCGTTGCTATGTCTCAAAACTCCTCTCTATCTATTTTGTGGAAAATGGATCCACTTTATAGCCAAAGGAAGCCTTTGGGAAAGAAGGCATGCGAGGGCATGTAGGGCAAGAGGCGCCATTTGGCCAATAGGGTGGCATGCATTGGAGGGGGAAGAGAATCTCCCTATTTGGCCTCTTACATGCAACATGTCATAAGGATGATGCATCCTATGACTTGCATGCTTGAATAGGTAGGGAAAATGGCAATTTTTGGGTTCCATTTGTCCAAATTTGACTTTTTGGGAGTCAAACCTTGTGGTCGTCCCACCCCAGGATGGCCAGTTTGCCACCATCCTGGGGTGGGATGGCCACAAACTATGGCCATCCCGAGGTGGGACGGTCATGCCTATATGGCCCAAAAGCTCCCAAAAGTGGGGTAGAGCCTTCCAAGAGTGGTTAGGACCACTAGTAAACCTCTGAGGGTTGCCCAAGGGGGCCATATGGTGTCAATTAACCAGTGCTTTTGATTGCCTAATCGGATTGACCAGATTTTAGTGTCTATAGATGCCCCTTTTTGAGATGCATTGTGTGCAGCACAATGCTGAGAAAAAATAGATGACTAAAATGCTGAATTATTAGGGTTATTCAATAACCTAACCAAATTTAGATGCCCCAATCATGGAAAGAGCATGCGTTCTTGAATCCTTGCTTCTGACGAGCTAAGGAACTTGCTTCAAGTACAACCTTTCATGTCTGGTTTACTTGATCTTGGACATTTTTCATTCATGAAGTAGGAGGTCTAATTCTTCATGATTCTATAATGCCAAGCATTTGTTTAATTTAAATTTGTGCTTGTTTGCTGCCCCAAGCAGGGGCATGATTGTCTTTGTCAAAGATTCATTGAATGAACGCAATTTGCATGATTGAGTGTGTGATTGTTGATTGTGATTATGAAATCATTAAGTATGACTACCCCCTCAAGTGATGAGTCGATGAGGGAGTGACCAGTGATAAAAGTGATGAGTCACTTGACACATATGACTTTGTTAGGGTTTCCTCCAGTTTTACTCATTGAAAAATGGAGCATTTTTGAGAGGATTTTGGTGATTTTGTTGATGTTGTATGGAAGAAAGGAGCTGAAAAATTCATTCCCATGGGGTGGTCCAGACACAATGGCCTTATTAGGGTGTGAAGTAAATACTTTTCCACTTCTCCATGAGCAATTTAGATTCCTTGTGATCCTATGTGAAATTTGACCAAATTTGAGCTATTTTTGGTGGGTTTTGGACCCTTTTTGGTGCATTTTAAGTTGTTTTTGTGCAATTTTTTTGTGGCCATCCTAGGGTGGGATGGTGGCATATTTTATGACCATCCTAAGGTGGGAAAGTCAGCCAAATATCCACTCATCCCACCCCAGGATGGTCAGGGCCCTAGGAGGGTTATTTAAGCCAAAAATGGGTCATTTGGGCTCATTTGTGCATTTGCAACTTTGTAGCTTGAGAGGTGAGGAGGAGAAGAAATATTATAAGTAGTGGAGTACTACCAAAATCATCCTATAGTCACCATGAGCTAGTGTGTAGACTCATCCAACAGTGGAGCCGATGCGAGATGGGTAAGAATTGAATTTCTTACTGCACTATGCTAGTTTTAAAAGTGGAATTATTGCTTATTTTTGCTTTTTGATAGAGCACACTAAATTCTTGGTAATTGAACCTAATTAGGGATGCCCTATAATGTTTTATGCTTATTTTTGTGTTTTTATGTGATTTTCTTGCTTTTTAGGGCTTTATTTTGCCATTATTTGCCTATTTTTGGTGGCCTGGAAGGCCCAATTTTTCCCAATTTGGGGGCCATCCCTAGGTGGGATGACCAGCCTGAGCTATTTAGGGGTCATCCTTAGGTGGGATGGTCATAGATTTAGGGGCCATCCCTAGGGTGGGACGACCACAAACTGGCCTGAAAAAGGGCCTTTTTGGTCTTTTTTGA
This sequence comes from Wollemia nobilis, assembly GCA_028583015.1. Lineage (NCBI taxonomy): Eukaryota > Viridiplantae > Streptophyta > Pinopsida > Araucariales > Araucariaceae > Wollemia > Wollemia nobilis. The sequence continues at coordinate 12,039,276 of JAQPPZ010000465.1, forward strand.
GTGTTTTTGAGGCATTTTGAAGCCTATTTGGAGCTTGTTATTGATCGACTTGTCTCTGCCAGGTGGTGAAGAGTCGGTGTTGAGTTTTGACCCTCTTTGATACCATGAGAGACTTATTGAATGATGTCAACTGGGAGTGGCTTGATGCCATTGGCCTCAAGCAGGTGACGTGGTTAGAGCCTATGGTGGGCGACCACGCTTACTTGATGGCGCTTATTGATCTATGGGACCCACGCACCAACACCTTCCACCTACCAATAGGGGAGATGATAGTGATGTTGGAGGATGTCTACCAGATATTATACATTCTGATAGAGGGATGGTCGATTGAGTCTACTCACCATGATCGAAGAGAGGCAGTTATGGAGAGGTACTTTGGTAGGGCCACGGAGGAGGTGATAGGGGACTCTTCCAATGGAGGCATACTGGTGGTGCATTGGTATGAGGCTAGGGTACTGGGCATGAGGCATATTCTACTGATGACACTGATCTCTAATATGCTTCTACCAGACTCATCGGGTGCCAGGTTTCCCTGGAACCTTTTGGAGTTAGTGTTTACTCTGGTAGGGTGCACTATGGAGCGGCCACTAGTGATGGCATGGGGGATGACACTACTAGCATAGTTGTATGATGAGTTGTACGAGATCCACTCCCAAGGGTGGAAGGGCTTGGGGTGCAGATTTCTACTATAGGTTTAGGGATGGTAGCATATAGTGATGGATAGGTCATAGGGACTACCATGGATGACATGGGCAGAGTTGGAGGACCGAGAGATTGGCTATGGGATCCTATGGTAGGGGGCCTAGGAGGTAGGATAGATTCAATGTTGGGTAGGTGATGTGGGTCATTATACCCAATATTTTGTAGGACTCAGAGTAGTAGATGTATTCTAGAGACCCTACAAGGATTGCCTAGCATGGGCTGAGGTGGAGGTGCAACTTCATCGAGTGAGGTGAGGGAGATGGTTGGTTGGCCAACATGGGATAGAGTGGGAGTTTTTTCCATATGCTTAGGTTATGTGGTAGTTTAGGCTATGATAGGGGTTGCCTAGTGAGCCAGTGGTTTACCGATACCATGAGGATGAGAGGACACTAAGGTGGCTGATGGTGGAGGTGGTTAGGAGGGATGTGGATCCTATAGTAGACATTCTAGATTTGGATGATGTCGAGACTACAGAGGAGTATGACTCCTAGTGGGTGATGCACCAGTGGTGAGGAGAGGGGCCACTAGAGGGTGATGCAGTAGGGGTGGTAGGGGAGGCTCATCAAGAGGCTCCTGATGAGGACCAGGTTGAGGTAGGTGAGTGGCATGGGCATGGGCACATGGTAGATGAGTAGGTAGACCTCCTAGACTTAGGAGATCAGGGTGACTTTGGGGATGATGACACTAGGGATCAGGGGGTGCAGGCACAATAGGTGGCATAGGGTGACATAAAGACTGAGCTATAGGATGAGTTGATCAAGGTTAGGTAGGAGAGAGATCTCCTTTGAACATAGGTATAGGATGCTCAGGTAGCACATAGTACTAGTAGAGATAGTAGCTCTATGGGTATAGTTATGATCTTAAAGTCCTAGGTAGGAGGGATCCAATAGTGAGGATGTGGCTAGGCTATAGGTAGAGGTGACATAACTCCATTCTATAGTGGAGACCTATCAAGTGCGGTATCGATAGGGGTGGACCTACATGGATGAGTTGGAGAATGAGGTAGTGCACCTTGGAGGGCACCTACCAGATGATTCAGCTATGAGTGGATCACACTAGAGTCGGTGGAGCAAGATAGGGTAGTCTTTAGCTAGGATGGAGGCACTTAGATCTAGATGATGATTTAATAGGGTAGGTGGTAGCAGGTATGGGAGTTCACATTAGACTCCGACTATAGGTGGGAGTGTGAGTCATAGCACTGGTTCTACATGACCAGGGTGATTGAGGCTCTTGTGACTCTTTTTGAATTTTTGGATGTTTAGCAGTGTGAAGTCTGAGGACTCACTTTATTGTAGCCTATGGGTAGTATGATGTATATTTTTACCCACACATATATATATATATATATGAGATTTTATGTGGTTTATCATCATGTATTTATTGCTTTATGAGATGTATGCAATGTGTTTATTTGCTTTATGATATGATGATGGATGTCTATCATGTATGCATATGTGGTAATTTGATTTGATTTGATGATATGTATTTGCATGGATGCATATTGAGATGGATGATGTATTGATCTAGATGATGAAATGTATATTATATGACATACTATGTTAGCACCATAGACTGTATAGAATTCATCAATTCATGTGTAATGTTGTCATGAGACTATGTAATGGATTTGTGAATAATGTAAACTGACATGTATGTGATAAAATGGAATGAATGATAGGATGTTATAGGATGTCTATGAGGTTTTCATGAGACTCAAACACTCTAGTCAACTGGTCAAAAATTATATACTAACCATGCAAGACTTTTTGACAAGGTATGAATCTGCTAGGATGACCAAGATACTCAATATCCCTGTGTGTGCAAGTGAGTTCATTTTGTGATAAGCATAAGATTACCCTAGTGCCAAATGGGATTAATGTAGCCCATCTATACTGAAGATCACCCTATGAGTAGCATGATCCTAGGTTTTGTACTTAGTTGGATTAGACTACTAGGTAGTATAGGCTACCAAAATCTAGCTCATCCACATGCAAACATTGGTCTGCACACACACAAAAAGCTAATGTGATAGACATATCATCATGCATAAGGATACCACCATTGCCAAGAAGGCTTGATGCCACCAAACCTGTAATGAGGATCACCTAATGGTTTGTCGAATGCTGAGAATTCTAAGGATTCAAGTTCAATACTCCCTTCTTTTCTTTTATTTGATTTCAGGGATATTTGCTCATATGTAGTGATGAAAATCATTATTTATTTTTGTATTTTGTTTTCTTTGAGCAAGGGATTTGGGGAGTGGTGATAACCACTATTTATTTTGCTTTTGATTTTTTTTGGGATTTTGATTTTGATAGTGGTGAAAACCACTATTTATTTTGGGGAATTGGGTAAGGAGGAGCTTGTCCTTTTGCCAATTCTTAGCATTCTTGAACCATCCACATAGGGGGATGAGTAGGATAAAATTTTCACTTAAGGTAACCTAGACCACTTCGTAGGTTTCATCTTTCCTTGTGCAAAACTTGGATTTATTAGTGAAAAATGTGTTGGGATTTTGATGTATACAAGGTACAATCTAAGCAAGACTCTACCTCCTAAAAATCAGGATAGCTTTCTACAAAATCTGAAAAGAAAACTAGAGATGGCTGAGTGACCAAAAACCCTAATGACATTCTAGAACAAATGGCTAGGTGAAGGGAATGGACACAAATATGAAAAGTGGGAAATGTAGGTGGAAATGATAAGTGAAATATGAAATGATGTGAATGATGACTTGAACAACATAGATTTTGAATGATGACTAGTGTACAGTCATAGTGCTAGACATGTATGAGCAACTCTAAAATGCAAAGTGCAATGATGAGTATGCCTAATGCAAGTGATGATATAATGCAATGGGATGCAATGCAATATTTTTGTATTTTTGATGTTTTGATGATGTTTTTGGATTTTTGATATGATATATATGTATGTACATGTGACCAATGGGCTTATGGGGGGCCATTGGGGTATTTGGGGTGACCAAAGGGCTTATGGATGCCTTTGGGGCTTTTTGGGTTACCAAGGAACCCTTAGAGCATTTTGGGGTGACCTAGATAATCATAGACCACCTAGGAGCATTTTGGGTTGACCAAGCGGTTGTAGACACCCTTGGAGCATTTTGGGGTGACCTAGATGGTCATAGACTACCTAGGAGCATTTTGGGTTGACCAAGCGGGTTGTAGACACCCTTGGAGCATTTTGGGGTGACCTAGATGGTCATAGACCACCTAGGAGCATTTTGGGTTGACCAAGCAGGTTGTAGACACCCTTGGAGCATTTTGGGGTGACCTAGATGGTCATAGACCACCTAGGAGCATTTTGGGTTGACCAAGTAGGTTGTAGACACCCTTGGAGCATTTTTGGGGTGACCTAGATGGTCATAGACCACCTAGGAGCATTTTGGGTTGACCAAGTAGGTTGTAGACACCCTTGGAGCATTTTGGGGTGACCTAGATGGTCATAGACCACCTAGGAGCATTTTGGGTTGACCAAGTGGGTTGTAGACACCCTTGGAGCATTTTGGGGTGACCTAGATGGTCATAGACCACCTAGGAGCATTTTGGGTTGACCAAGTGGGTTGTAGACACCCTTGGAGCATTTTAGGATGACCTAGATGGTCATAGACCACCTAGGAGCATTTTGGGTTGACCAAGTGAGTTGTAGACACCCTTGGAGCATTTTGATGACACAAAGCCACCTAGGAGCATTTTGGGTTGACCAAGATTGTAGACACCCTTGGAGCATTTTGGGGTGACCTAGATGGTCATAGACCACCTAGGAGCATTTTGGGTTGACCAAGTGGGTTGTAGACACCCTTGGAGCATTTTGGGGTGACCTAGATGGTCATAGACCACCTAGGAGCATTTTGGGTTGACCAAGTAGGTTGTAGACACCCTTGGAGCATTTTGGGATGACCTAGATGGTCATAGACCACCTAAGAGCTTTTGGGTTGACCAAGTGGGTTGTAGACACCCTTGGAGCATTTTGGGGTGACCTAGGTCATAGACTACCTAGGAGCATTTTGGGTTGACCAAGAAGGTTGTAGACACCCTTGGAGCATTTTGGGGTGACCTAGATGGTCATAGACCACCTAGGAGCATTTTGGGTTGACCAAGTGGGTTGTAGACACCCTTGGAGCATTTTGGGGTGGGCCACAACACTCTAGGCATGGAAAGGCCACAAATGAAGGATTTTCAAGGGTTCAAGATCCTTGATTCCTTCAAGGGAGGCTAGGTGATAAGTTTTAGGTCCGATCTGACTAGTGATGACAAAGGGACCTAACCAATTTACCATAAACTTGTCCCGTAGATGGGGCGAAAAATTAGAATTTTTTGGTTCTCTTTCAAAATGAGGTCACCAACCTAAAAGTCTCTAGGATGGACTTTCATATTGTAGGCTCTCTTAAGTCGCTCTTGATAAACATGTAGGTGCTCAAGAGCATTAACATGGTGTTCATCAAGCAACGTAAGTTGATCTAGGTGAGCCTATCGTATGGTGTCATCATCGATGAACTCCTACATGGATATGCATAGTGATGGGATTTCTAGCTCTAGAGGTATGACTGCCTTGGTGCCATACACTAGTGAAAATGGGGTTGCCCTAGTGGGCATCCGAATGCTAGTGTGGTAGGCCCATAGAGCAAGGGGTATTTGCATGTGCCAATCGGTGTGATTTTCTTTAACTATTTTCTTCAGAATGGCAATCAATATTTTGTTTGATGCCTCTGCTTGCCCATTTGCTTGTGGATAATAGGGCATCAAAAAGTTATGTTGGATATTATACTTTGTTATCAAAGCATGCACATATTTATTCTTGAATGATGTCCCATTATCAAAAATGATCTTGGATGGAATACCAAAATGACAAATGATATTATGCAATATGAACTCCGCTATGCAGGGTCCTATCATAGTGGTAAGGGGAATTGCTTCCACCCATTTTGTGAAATACTCGGTAGCCATAATGATAAATGTGTGATGGCCCAAGGAGGTAGGTGAGATTTTCCTGATTAAATCCAACCCCCATTGCGAGAATGACCAAGCCGATTGAATCGGTTGTAAGGCCTGAGAAGGTACGTGTGTCAAGTTAGCATGGTGTTGACACTTTATGCACTTCTTAACATATGCACAACAATCTCACTCTAACATTGGCCAATAATAGCCCATGCAAAGAATGCGCTTAGCGATGGCCATGCCACTAAAATGGCCACCACACGTACCATCGTGTGCTTGGGCCATTGCCCAAACTAACTCTTGATGCTCTAAGAAGCGAAGGAGGATACCTTCATAGCCTCGATGATACAAAATATCTCCAAGCAAGACATATTTTTCTGCCTTTCATTTAAATGTCCTTTTGGTGGCGTGCGACAATCCAGGAGGGAGATTACCAAGCTTTAGGTACTCCCTGATTTGTGTGGACCAGTCCTATTGTGAGGAAGCCTCGATTGCATGAATTGCCTATCCCTCTTGAAGTTCATCCCGAGCGAATGTTGATTGGGAAAGAACTTGTAAGAATAGCATTGTACTACTATCAAAAGGGGTTTGAGGGAACAAAGTCCCCCAAGCGGCATGATTCAAGCGCTCATGAATGTGCGAGAATCTCTCTTGATGAGGTTCAATTTGAATCAAGTGGACCTCTGGCGTGGCTTGAGTGCTCTCACGCTCAACCATAGATTGTGATAGCATTTTGACCTGAATGGTTGTCATATCATCAGTAGGGTTCTATAGGATCAAGGACCCTAGGGAGGCCATTGTATCCACAAAATGATTAGATGATCGAGGGAGTGCCTCGATGTCATACCATTCAAAATTTACTAGGAGTTTATCCACAAGGGCTTTATAGGCTTGTAGAACTGGGCACTTGCATTGGAAAATACCTTTGACCTGGTTTACAATGAGCAAGGAGTCACCAAAAATGTTGAGCTTGGTTATTTTCATGGTGACAGTCGTTTGAAGACCTATGAGCAAGGCTTCATACTCAACATTGTTGTTGGTGCATGGGAAATCAAGTTTGAAAGATAGGGGTATGGGAGCCCCTTGAGGTGTGAAAAACATGATCCCTACGCCACCCCCTTGCTCGCACTTGGAGCCATCGAAGAATAGAGTCATATCGGCCTGTGACTCAAGCTCGTCAGAATTAGGTGATTCTGATATTTGGAAGACTCCATCATCGGGAAGCTCCATGCTAAGAGGTTGATCATCCTAGAGAGGAGCCTCTATGAGTTGATCGGTGATGACCTGACCCTTAATTGATTTTTATCCGATAAATTCTAGGTCAAACTCCATCAACAACATGATCCATTTCATCGTGCGACTATTGTGATAAGTATGACTCATCATGTATCGCAATGGATTCTCTTTTGATACAACATACGTGGTATGACTAAGCATGTAATGGCGTAGCTTCTTGGTGGCAAAAACCACTGCTAGGCATAACTTCTCAATGTATGCATACTTGATTTCATAGCTGACCAAGGTGCGGCTAAGATAGTAAGTAGCCTGTTCCTTATGCAATTCATTGTTCTAGGCTAACATGGCACCCAATGCAATCTCAGTGGCTGAGATGTATAAGCGGAATGACACTCCTAGTCTAGGTGGAGCCAATACTAGTGGTGAAGCCAGATATTGCTTGATTGCATCAAAGGCAGCTTGACACTCATCATCCCAATGGAATGCGACCCCCTTGTGCAATAATTTGTTCATGGGTCGACACTTGTCTGACAATTGCGCTATGAAGCGTTTGATGGATGTGACCTTACCCTGTAGGATTTGGAGCTGCTTAATGGTAGTTGGGGGAGGCATCTCAAGGATTACCTTGACCTTATTGGGGTCCACTTTGATGCCTTTCTTAGAGACTATAAATCCCAAGAGCTTTCCAGATGTGACATCGAAGATGCACTTCTTGGGGTTCAATCTCACGTTATGCTCAATAAGGCGATCGAGGACTTTGCGCAAGACATCGAGATGCTCATGGCATAATAAGGATTTGGCCAGTAAGTCATCCATGTAATCTTCCAAAATCTTATGCATGTAATCATGGAAGATGTATGTCATGGCACATTGGTAGGTAGCACCGATGTTTTTAAGGCCAAAAGGCATGACCTTATAGCAAAATGTTCCCCAAGGTGTTGTAAACGTCATTTTGAGCTGGTCTTCTAGATTGATACGAATCTGATTGTACCCAGAGAAACCATCCATGAGGGATAACATTTCATGGCCCATTGTGGCATCTACCAGGGTGTCGATGCTCGAAAAAGGAAAATCATCCTTAGGACTCACTTTGTTTAGGTCTCAAAAGTCGGTGCAAATGTGAATCCTCCCATCAAGCTTCTTGATGGGAACCATGTTGGACAACCATGGTGGATAGTCTACAAAAATGATAAACTTGGCATCCAACAACTTTTATAGCTCATATTTGACCATTAAGGCTACTATCGGATGCATATTTCTCAAATTTTGCTTAACCGACTTGGCCTTGGGGTCAAGCATCAGATTATGGGTGACTAGATTTGGATCCAGTCCCGGCATATCTTTGTAGGACCATGCAAAAGCCTCCTTCTTCTCTATGAGAAGGGCTATGTAATCGGCTTGCTCTTTGGGGGATAAGCTTTCCCCTAACTTGATATATTGTAGATTCTTAAGATCTGAGCTGATATCTTTGTCAATCATTGGCTCGATTGACATATGCAATCCCTCCTCCAACTGGTGAGGAGTAGGGATCAGGTGAATGTCATCAAATAGATTTAGATCAGCAATTGGAACCTCAAGTTCCTCCTCAACATGGAAGACATCATGAGTAGGCCTTGGAGAGAAATGAAATGGCTACAACATCTCATCGCAAGGCCAATACTTAGAAGGCGATGGGGGGAATCTCCCTGATCGAAGTCAATTACCCCCAAGTCAAGGTGCAATGGCTTCAATGGGTTATTTGGATCTTGCAAGGGCTCAAAAAGGTCTATGGAAATCATGTTTATGGATGGATGATTTCCCCTAGGTGGTTGATGGTGTCCATGGACATCAGGATGTCGCAAGACTTCTAGAGGTGGTTGCGACGGAGGTTGAATGATCGGAGGTGGTCGATGTGGATGTGGGTGAGCTTGCTCCTCTAAAGGTAGAAGTTATCACTAGATGGGATCGTGTAATGGGAACATGCATAAATAGAACTCATCATCATCATCCAGAGGGATGATCCACATGTATTCTCCATCAGAGCTAGTAGAGTCAATCGATGTGACTCCATAGTCTGACTCATCATCAGATGTCCACTCATAAGGGGACCCTAGATCCTCTTCCTCACTATCATGGGGAAGAGTGTGTAAACCTTCACCTCTCTCATAAGATTGGATGACATCGCGAGGTGGGTCGTCATCTCCCAAGGGCATAGGGAAGTAGTCCCCTAGTGAGTAGACGCGATTGGGGTTGGCATAAGGATCTCATGCAAGCTCATCCCTAAAGTCTAGAGTCATGCGCTCTAAGCTATCTATGAGGACATCGAGGGGCATAGGCTTGTTGTGTCCCAAACTAGACTTGTCATAAGGAATTTGATACTATGGCTGATAAGGAACTTGGGTGCCTTGCTCATACAAGCCCAACCCATAACCATGCCAATTATAGAGATGAAGATACTTCATGGAAAATTCAGGGTTGGACATGTAGTTGATGTCCTCAAAAAAGGGCTCTTCATCCTCCTCCTACTATTGGTAAGGCTCGATGCCATAGTCGAGACCCCCATAGATGAAATTAATTTGATTAGGAGGAAGACCAAGAGGTATGATAGTACCTATGGGAAGATGAGGTCGACCCATGTCTTGCACTAACTCGATAGTAGGAGTGGTTGTGACATTCCTAACCATGTACTCTCCTAAACTAGTAGAAGCTAGATGCACTATGACTTATGGCTATGGAGAAGGAGGAGATGGGAGTGAGGCTTGAATTGATTCAATGTTTACCTCATGAGGTAGCTCCTCATCTACTGGGCTAGGAGTCTCACTGGTGGAGATGGTGGATATGGTTGGAGGGCTCTCATCAATAGGCCTCTTCCCTATGTCTCTCAATGGAGGATTCACCGATGATGAAGGCACATTTGGGGTTGCTGAAGATGAGGATGGTATGGCATGAGATGATGATGGATTGAATGAAGGTGATGGTGAAGGAGTCAGACCTTGGCTGGATTCATTCGATTGAAAATCTAGATGGGTGGATGGTAAGGTAGACTCAGGGAGTTGTTGCACCATGTTGTAGTACTTGAAGGGTTCTAGGTCTATGGGGATGACATGAACTTGCCCTTCATAGGTGTATTTGAGGCACTGGTGAGCAATGGAAGGGACACACTTCATGTCCCTGATCCAAGGTCTACCCAACAAGATATTATATGCCATCTCACCCTCCAAGATGTGGCATAGTGTCGGTATGGTCTTTTGTCCTACCTGAATGGGTAGGACTATTGTGCCGATTATTGAGCATATGGCATCATTAAATTCTTGAAGGGTGTAGGTAGACATGATAATATGGGATGCTGGGAGCTTCAGATGCTTGAGAGCTATTGTAGTGATGATGTTGCTAGAAGACCCAGTGTCTATCAACACTCTCTTGTAAGGTGTTCCATTTACACATGCGACAATGTGCAAGGGAGGATCCACCATATCATTTGGAACCAGTTTAAGTTCATCTTATCGAAAGGTAATCACCGATTCTATGCATTACCACACATGCCCCACAAAATTATTGAAGGAGTTAGACTCCTAGGGTTGAAGCTCTATCGCCTTAAGGATCTCCATTAAAGCTTCTCTATGAGGTGGTGATTGCTGAATGAGCTCATAGATGGAGAGTCAGGAAGATGTCATTCTCAAGCTTTGAGTGAGCTTGCTCTTAATTGTGACCACAGGCCTAGGTGGGAGGCTCGACACAAGAGGCGGTAAAGGTTATGATATCGAAGGAACATCACTCTGAGCCATAGGTGGTGCGAATGGACTTGGGTACCACCTATTCCTCATTACAATGTTGATCATGCTAACATACCCTTGCTGAGGGGGTGCATGATGAACCTCATTTACCTAGGGCACTAGCTTGGCCTACTCCACATGGGCAGGCAAGGGGTCTTTAAACACCTCCATATATTGGTTGTTTGGCGTGATAGGGTTGTCTACCTGAAGGGTGTTCCTATCGATCATGTCTTGCACCAAATGCTTGAACTTATAGCACATTTGCACGTCATACCCATTTTGCCTATGAAACTTGCAATATAGGTCTTCTTAGTATCCTTTGGGCTTTGGTGCATTTGGGTCGACAGGTCAACTCTCAAGAAGATTGATCGAATTAGCCACTAAGAGGTGCTCAAACAATGAGTCCATAGACTCTATAATGGATGCATTTAAATTATGGATGCTATGCTTTAAGAGTTGGGTAAACCACTCCATAGCTAGGCCAGAGAGGGTAGTCATGAATATCCACAAAAGCAAAGCATCATTATCCTGAATGCCAAAGCATTGACTCAAGAACTTGGTAACATGTTCCTGCGCATCTTCTTCTCCCTTAAAGGTAGCCAACTGAGGCATATTAAATTGTTCTAGATAGGAAGGGGTAGGCACCGAAGGATGAAGGGCTGACTATGTAACTGGCACAAAGTGGGCTTTTAAGATCCAAACCCAAAGGTCTTGTTCTCTACTAACTCTAAGCGCTCTAGTAGTGCCTTATATGCATCTGAGGATTTGATCTCCTCATCCTTGCTCCTATCCTGCGATGGAGGACGAGGATCCTCAAGCCTATTTTAGGGTGGTGGCATGTCACCCCCTACCTTGGTAAGGTATTTCCAAATATTCTACCTTCGGCTCATGCTCAGTGTAAGCCCCATAGGGCATCTCTCGAGCTGGTCTATAAAGAGGGGTATCTACCTACTATGGGTATCCTATGTTTGGCCTAGGAGGCAAGTCTCGATCTAGCCTAGGAGGTCATAGAGGTAACATTGGATAAGGCCTAGGAGACCTATCTTGAATGAGCATGGGTTGCCTCGGATGGACTTCCTATCTATATGTTCTAGGGGTAGGGACCCTCTCACATAAAGTTTTTTGGAATAGCTCGTTGGTCTACCATTTGATTCTTTCTTTCTCAAGTTGATGCAAGTGGTCTAGTTGCTCTTTGTCTCACTGAAGCTGCTTGAACTATGCTTGGTATTCCATATATCTTGCAACCACTTGATTGATATATTCCACTATGCGAGGCCTAGGAGGCCTAGGAGTCTCACCCTAAGGTCGACCTCATTCAAGATAATCTATGATATCTATCATGCGCTTCCCTCGATCGAGGGTAGTCGCATTTACTTGAGGTTCGGGCTTGAGCATATGCTCATTATACTCAATGGGTGTAGAGGCACATCGTGCTTGCATGGTATACTACTCTTGAGGATAATCAAGGATTTCCTCATGCCTTCCTTCATGAATGAGGAAGGGAAGGGTAGATTTTGCTCACCCTGAGTGATGAGTATCATACTCATCTAGTTGCCTAAGTTGTTGGAACCTATCAGGGTGATGTAGAGGTAAGGTATGATCAACCTACTCTACCCAATGTGTGAAGTCATGCTCTAGCCTATAAATAGGTGTGTCAGACCTATCAGGTACATAGATGCATGGCACCGCTCTATCTACTTGTGCCTCAGCATGCTGTTGCCTTTCATCAAGGAAGGCATGTGATGTGTCTAAATACTAGGAACACTCTCCTAGGTAAGGTCCATCACCCATAGGGGTGTCCCGCATAGGGCTCCCTTGTAGGTGTGGTTCATGCCCCACTATTTTGGGACTTGGGTGAGTAGAGGCTCACCAAGGAGGTATGACCAAATCCCTAGGGCTAAAGTGGAGATGACTCATATCTCCTAGTCCACTCTCTATAGCTTCCACCCATGATTGGGCTTGGCTATGGGTGCACACCATTATGACTCTCTACCAAACCCTAGATGATTATCTCCTTTACAAATTCTTAATGAAACAACACACAAGAAAGGAAACACTCAATAAAAACAAGTGATTATCTCTTTTAAGTTTTAGATGTGAATCCCTAAACTATTTTGTGTGTTTCAGATGTGTTGTTTGTAAAATATGACCTTGTGTCACATGTTTGAAATCTTGTTGAATGATAATCTTGTGTTTAATTAGATTTCACCTGTATACTCGCAGCTCGACAACCAGAAATGAAAGTCACGGTCACGTAATCCAACCTATAATATGTGGTGATGAAGTCCACACACGGTCAGGGAGCACAGGTCCTACTAGATCCTCACCCAGTTCACCCATAGTCTGTGATATACCTCTCTGAAGAGAGATACGTGCTATAAACCATGGGCTATGATGGATCTTGGAACCAACCTTGGCAAATAACAAGGGTTCATGGGATTTGAGACAACGGGTGGAGATGAAAGCCACCTCATTGAACTCTACTAGTGGATGGTGATGAAATCCACCTCACTAGCATTTAAGTGAATCATGGTGTGTGTGGTTCTTTTTAAGCCAAAGAAAGTAAAAAATGAAGCATTCGATGATCATTCACTAAATGCATGCAAAAGTATGTTTTACTTTCAGAAGAAGCTAGATAAAAAGAAACCTACAAGATGCAAACCCTAAATGATGGCCTACCCATTAGGTAGCCTACATGCAAGAAAACCATACAAGGGCATCATAACTTAACTTATTTTTTTATTTTTTCTTCTTTTTTTGTTATTTTTGCATTTATAAGAAAATGAAACTATATTTCTACCTTTCTAGAAAACAAAGCATGCAAGAAAAATCAAATTTCAGCAATTTCTGACTGTGTAACAGAAAACCAAAAGTTTAGGTACCTACCTTATCACCTAGGGAACCTGCTATTTCTGGCATCTGAGTAGAAAAGGCTCTATTTTGTGGCCATCCCAAGGTGGGATGGCTGCCATTTTTATGGCCATCCTAGGGTGGGATGGTTGTGTGGCCATCCCAGGGTGAGCCAAGGAGCAGTCCAGGGGCCGTTTTAGGCCAGGACGACTAGTACCTACAATAGAAACCAAGCAAAATTTAAGGTTAAACCTTTAGAAAATCAATAGGGATAGGGTCCCACCATGATCACCACTGAATTAGGGGAAAAATGGTGCACCTAAGAGTGATAAACAATATGCATCTATCGCTAATGAGTGATGAGCATCAAAACGGAAGCATGCAAGTAAAAGTGGAAAAGACACCAAATTGCAAGAAATGAAATAAAAGGAAGTTTCTTTCTATTAATTTGATGGTTCAAAACCATGGTTACATAAATATCCCCTTGAGGGCTCAAGATTGATACAATTGTTTACAAAATATGGGGTGCCCAAGGATCAAGTCCTTTCAAAGAAGCTCGTGTGCACTTCCAATGTCTTTCCTCGTACCCACAATTGAGGTGGGCGAACCTATGATGCCACCACTTTGTTCTATGATCTTGTGCTCCTTCCTTGTATTCTATAGAAACCTGCACCTACACACAAGGAAATCAGAATTATTAAATAGCAAGTGTGTATGGTGAAAACATGCAATCCCCACAGGCACTAAAAGACTAGAAAACATGAATATGAAATATGCCTATCTAAATCAACTCCAAATGACTTGAAATTGTAGAGGTATGTAAAATATATGGTTTTGGGAAGATATTACTAAAAATAGAACCGAAATTGCATCTCGATGGCGTGGCATAATCGCAGTAGACCTTCGAAGCCTGCAAAACCCAAAGCAAGCAATTTATGCCCCTAAACATATCCAAAATGCATGAAACTTGGATAGAATACATAAAATGACATTTCAAGACAACCCATGTGGTCATATTTGCAAAATAAATAACAGTTTCATGTGCATCTCCAGATGAGCTCCGTAGACCTGCATAAGACCCTATAAAACACTAAAAATGTGATATCTCACTCAATATAGCTCCAAAATACATGAAATTTGGATAGAATGTTCATATAATAATATATAATATAACTAAAAAATAATAGTAAATAAATCATGCACATATATATCCTCATACCTAGGGTGGGACGGTTGGGACTGTCATAGAATGGGGACCATCCTAGGGTGGGACGACCACCAATTCTACACTTATTTTATCACCAATTCCTCTATGAATTGGTCTAGGAACCCTCCTACTAGTGTTTTCATCAAATTTTGTGGTGAAATTCACTCAATTTATCTAGTTTTGTAATCAAATTGTACCTCCTAGATCACTCGCAAACCTCCTTCGCTAGGTAGAGATTTCGAGGGAAAAAGGCACAAAAAGGTGAGGGGAAATCTTGGAAGCACTCTGTTGCTATGTCTCAAAACTCCTCTCTATAACTTGTGTGGAAAATAGATCCACTTTATAGCCAAAGGAAGCCTTTGGGCAAGAAGGCATGCGAGGGCATGCAGGGCAAGAGGCGCCATTTGGCCAACAGGGTGGCATGCATTGGAGGGGGAAGAGAATCTCCCTATTTGGCCTCTTACATGTAGTATGTCATAAGGATGTTGTATCCTCTAACTTGCATGATTGAATAGGTAGGGAAAATGGCAATTTATGGGTGCCATTTGTCCAAATTTGACTTTTTGGGAGTCAAACCTTATGGTCGTCCCACCCTAGGACGACAAGTTTGCCACCATCCCAGGGTGGGATGACCACAAACTGTGACCATCCCAGGGTGGGACGGTCATGCCTATATGGCCCAAAAGCTCCCAAAAGTGGGGTAGAGCCTTCCAAGAGTGGTTAGGACCACTATAAAACCTTTGAGGGTTGCCCAAGGGGGCCATATGGTGTCAATTAGACCTTGTCTTGGTTGCCTAATCGGATTGACCAGATTTTAGTGTCTACATAATGACCAAAAACCCTAGTATATTCCTTATAGCAACAGGAAGGGGTTGTGTTGAAAAACATAGTTACTCACATGGGTTATGGATGAATGAGGATTTGAAGATGCATGATTGGCATACAAACATGGTGCCATTTGCAAGATTGAAAACACAGTCTATCCTAATGTGAATGCAATGGATGCAACATGCCTAATGCAATGCAATTACATGAATGCAAATGCAAAATGTAAGATGCAAATGTTTTTGTATTTTAATGTTTTCAATTGTTTTTGTGTTTTGTTTTTGACCAAAGGGCTTAAATACCTTTGGAGCCTTTTATGAGTTGACCAAAGGGCTTATGATGCCTTTGGAGCTTTTTGTGAGTTGACCAAAGGGCTTAATGTGCCTTTGGGGCTTTTTGTGAGTTGACCAAAGGGCTTATGATACCTTTGGAGCCTTTTTGTGAGTTGACCAAAGGGCTTATGATGCCTTTGGGGCTTTTGTGAGTTGACCAAAGGGCTTATGATGCCTTTGGGTCTTTTTATGAGTTGACAAAGGTTTAAGATGCCTTTGGGGTTAAAGGCTTATTCCTTGTTTTGAGTTGACCAAAGGGCTTATGATGCCTTTGGAGCTTTTGTGAGTTGACCAAAGGGCTTATGATGCCTTTGGGGCTTTTTTGAGTTGACCAAAGGGCTTAATGATGCCTTTGGAGCTTTTTGTATTTGACCAAAGGGCTTATGATGCCTTTGGGATTTTTTGAGTTGCCAAAAGTCTTAATGATGCCTTTGAGGCTTTTTGATTATGTTGTCTGATTTTTTTGAATTTTATATTTTTTTTGATTTTTTGGATTTTGTTGCTTTTATGTGTAAAATACCTTTAGATGAAGAATGTTGAGAGGCTCAAGCTCTTCAACACCTTCTAACGATGTTAGGTAATATTTCCTAGGTCCAATCTTCTCTAAGATGATATAAGGACCTATCTAGTTGGTTATAAATTTGTCTCGTAGGTGTGGTGGTAGGTTTGAATTCTATTGGTTCTCTTTGAGCATGAGATCCCCAACCTTAAAGTCTCTCAGGTGGACTTTATTGTTATAAGCTCATGTTAGATGATCTTGGTAAATGTGGAGATGCTCAAGAGCATTGATGTGATGTTCATCAAGAAGGGTCAATTGATCAAGGTGAGCTTACCACGTAGTGTCATCATCGATAAACTCTTTCAATGCGATGTGCAATGTTGGAATTTCTAACTCCAAGGGCATAATGGCCTCAGTACCATATACAAGCAAAAATGGTGTTGCCCTAGTGGGTATCCACACGCTAGTTCTATAAGCCCATAATGCAAGAGGCAACTATAGATGCCAATCCTTATGATTTTCTTTTACCATCTTCTTTAAGATGGCTATGATTATTTTGTTTGAGGCTTCTACTTGCCCATTTTCTTGTGGATAATATGGTGTCATAAAACTATGTTGAATGTTATATTTGGATGTTAAATCCCACATATTTTTGTTCTTAAATGAAGGACCATTATCTAAAATTATCTTGAATGGGATCCCAAAGTGACAGATGATATTGTGAAGTATGAACTCCACAATTCGTGGTCCTATCATTGATGTTAAGGGGACCGCTTCCACCCATTTGGTGAAGTACTCAATGGTCATTAAGATAAATATGTGTCAGCCCAAATATGGGGAGAGATATTTCCAATTAGATCGAAACCCCACTGAGAAAATGGCCAAGCCACCTGAATGGGTTGTAAGGCCTATGATGGTAGGTGCATCAGATTCGCATGATGTTGACACTTAATGCACTTCCTGACATACTCACAACAATCCTTTTCCATGGTGGGCCAATAATAACCCATTCGAAGGATGCGCTTGATGATGGCCATGCCACTAAAATGGCCACCGCATGTACCATCATGAGCTTGTGAAATCACCCAAGCTGATTCTTGGGGCTCAAGACAATGAAGGAGGACTCCATCATAGTTTCGATGATACAATATATCTCCTAGCAAGACATATCTTGTCACTTTTTGTTTGAATGCTCATTTTGTAGCATATGATAATCCCTATGGGATGATTCCAAGCTTAAGGAAATCTTGTAATTGGCATAGCCAATCCTGATAAGCTACAACCTCAATAGACAAGATGACTTGTTCTCTCTACGATTCGATGTGCACAAATGTAGATTGAGAAATAACCTTGTGGTGAATGATGGTACCATTCCCCATAGGACCCTACGAGATCAAAGACCCCCAAGGCACCTTCTTTAGAAAGTCTCTGGCTTTATAGAACCACTCATGGTTTGGTTCTATATGAATCATGTTGACTGATTCTTTGTTGTCAAAAGCCTCACGTTGTATCATTGATTGTGAGAGCATCTTCACATGAATGGTAGTGAAATCAATAGATGGATTCTGAGGGATCAAGGATCCCAAAGATGCCATAGTGTCTACAAATATATTGGATGTGTGAGGGATTGCCTCGATGTCATACCATTCTAGTTGGGCTAGATAAGTGTCAACAAGCTCTTTGTAAGCTTTTAGGATTGGACACCTACATTGAAATATTCCCTTAACTTGGTTAACGATGAGAAGGGAGTCACCAAAGATATTTAGCTTTTTAATCTTCATAGTGATTGTTGTTTGGAGACCCAAGATTAGGGCCTCATATTCAACATTGTTATTTGTGCAAGGGAAGTCTAGCTTAAATGACAAGGGCATTGGAGCACCTTGTGGCATGAAAAACACAATCCCTACACCACCCCCTTGCTCACACTTTGAACCATCGAAGAACAAAGTCATGTCAACTTTATTATCAGGTTCTTTAGGTTTGGGTGCTTTCGATAATGCAAATATTACATCATCAAGAAGTTCTATGATGAGAGGCCTATTATCCTGAAGAGGTGCCTCTACCAGTTGATCAGCTATGACTTATCCCTTGATGGAATTTTGGCTTATGAATTCCAAATCAAATTTTATCAGTAGCATGATCCACTTTGCAGTACATGTATTATGATATGTCTTGCTCATCATATACTGCAAAGGATTTTGTTTTGATATCACATACATTGTATGGCTCAGCATGTAGTGGCGCAACTTCTTAGTCGCAAAGACCACTGCTAAGCACAACTTCTCTACGTATGCGTACCCTAGCTCATAACTCACCAAGGTGTGGTTGATATAGTATATCACTTGTTCTTTATCTTGCACATTCTTTTGAGCCAACATGGTGCCCAAAGAAAAATTGGTAGCAGATATATAAAGTAAAAATGGCACGTCTAGCCTTGGTGGAGCTAGTACTAGTGGTGTTACCAGGTATTTCTTGATCTCAGCAAAGGCTTGCTGACATTCTTCATCCTAGTGGAATGGGACCCCCTTGTGTAGTAGTCGATTCATGGGTCGATATTTATCCGATAGTTGTGTGATGAAACACTTTATGGATGCTACTTTGCCCTGTAGGCTTCTCAACTCTTTGATGTTAGTGGGTGGGGCCATTTCTAGGATAGCCTTTACCTTTGTTAGGTCAACTTTGATCCCTCATTTAGAAATGATGAATCCCAAGAGTTTTCCTAAAGTTACACCAAAGATGCATTTCTTGGGATTCAACCTGACATTGTGCTCTATCAAGTGATCGAAGACCTTTCTCAAGACCTCGGTATGCTCTTCACATAGCAATGACTTGGCTAGTAAGTCATCGATATAATATTCTAGGATCTTATGCATGTAGTCATGGAAAATATATGTCATGGCCCATTGATATGTGGCACCAACATTTTTAAGACCAAATGGCATTACTTTGTAACAAAATGTCCCCCATGGAGTGGTGAATGTGATTTTGTGTTGGTCTTCAGGTTTAATCTGAATCTGATTGTAACCAAAAAAGTCATCCATGAGGGAGAGCATCTCATGACCCATAGTTGCATCTACAAGAGCATCTATGTTGGGCAACGAGAATGAATCCTTCAATGTTGCCTTATTGAGATCTCTAAAATCTATGCAAATATGGATCCTTCCATCAAGTTTTCCTATAGGTACCATGTTTGATACCCATTCTGGATAGTCGATGGGGGTAATAAAGACTACATCCAATAGCTTCTACAGCTCATTCTTTACCATCAAGGTGATGGTTGGATGCATCTTCCTAAGTTTTTGCTTGACCGATTTCTTTGTGGGATCTAGCGAAAGGTTGTGGACAACCAATTTTGGATCTAAACCTGACATATCCTTGTAGGTCCAAGCAAAGAGATTAGGTCTCTCTTTCAATAGAGGTATGATGGTGGCCTATTCTTCTAGAGATAAGATTTCTCTAAACTTAACTTTCTTTGGATCAGAAGGATCATCATTGATGTCCACTTCGAAATTTTCCTCTATTGACATGTGTGACCCCTCCTCAAGCTGGTGAGGAGTGGGGATCAAGTGGATGTCATCCATTGGGTTTAAAGGTTCAACTAAATTAGGGTCAAAACCAGCATGATAAACATCATGTGCATAGCCTGGTGCAAAATGAAATGGTTGTAGCATTTCTTCATTGGGGAAGAAATATTTAGGCTCTAAGGGTGAATCAACATGATCCCAATCAATAGCATCTAAGTTAAGACACAATGGTTTAGAAGGATCGGTTGGGTTGTGGAGTGGAGTGGTCAAATCAATGGAGATCATGTTGATGGATGGGATGGAATCTCCAGGACCACATGGGTGTAACTCTGCATTATTGATTTACCTTCCATACCCAAGATGAGGCTCTAGGGGTATGGGGATCTCAGGATCTAGTCTATGAATAGATGGGAATATGGGATCATTTGGTTGAAGTAGCTCTCTAAATGTAGGAGGATCGAGGAAAACCATATGATAGATTACATCTAAATTGGTCGATCTTCCCCTAAGGTGAGGGCCAAGATATACTCTATGATACATCTCATCTATATCAAATGGTTCATTACGATGATGTAAGTGTCGAGGCCCAAGGTAGGCCATCTCAGTCTCATCCTCATAATCACTATCATCTATGAAATATCCATCATTCATACCCACTAGCACTATGAGGTGATGTGAATGTTGAGGCCCAAGATAGGCCAATTTAGTCTCATCCTCAGCCTCACTATGATCTATGATGTACTCATTCTCTTCTCACTCATAACCATAGCCTAGTTCATCCTCCCATAGGATAAGTCCTGATGGGCTTGCCTCGAGAGAGAAATTTGGATGATACACAATAGGTGGTTCTATAGTGACCATGGTCACCAACCTATCATCCATGTAGCTTATGTTTAGGTGATAAGGATTCCATTCAATGTCTTCCCTAAACCCTAAGCTCAACCTATCTAGAGATGCTACTAATGAATCATCATAGCTTCAGATGTGATATCCTAGGCTAGACCTATCAGTAGGTAACTGATATTGTGGTACAACTGGGTTTCATCACCCTTGCTCATATAGACCTAAACCATAGCCATGCCAATGGTTGCATTCAAAGTATCTCAGAGCAAACTCAAGATTGGACAAGTAATGAACATTCATGGTGAATGACTCATCCTCATCCTCTTCAATGTCTGAAGCATCATGGACACAATCCAACCCAGCATAAATGAAATTGGTCTAGTTAGGGGGATCCCCAATGGTACCACTATCCCTATGGGTAGGTTTGGGACTCTTGGTCATCCCATGTCTTGTGTAGACTTGATAATTGGAGTGAAAGTAACATTCTACACAAGATATTCACCTAGTCCTGTATTAGCTAGGTGAACTATCACCTATGGTGCAGATGATGTTGATGATGATGCAGGTGAGGTAGGTTGAGGTACCTCCTCGACTATGTCTTGGGAATATTCCTCCTCCATGGGATTTGGAATTTTTACTATTGCTATGGTTGGGACTTCCTTAGGTCTTTCCTCCACCAAGGGTGCTTTTAGTTTCTGAGAGTCTTTTGCCTTAGACATTGTTGGTTTCTCAGAAGTACCAGTAGCTTTAGAAGTTGGAGGTGGCACCGATGTGGATGGGTCACCTCGCACTGATTTGGATTTGCTTCCTAGTTGTGTGGTAGGGGATGATGGCCTAATGTATAGGTGCATAGACGAAAGGAAAAAATCCCTTGGTAAGTCAACCTGATGAACATATTTGAATGGCTCTTCATCCGATGGTACCACATGTACCTATCCCTCATGCACATATTTAATACATTGATGCAAGATCGAGGGAATGCACTACATGTCCCTTATCCAGGGATGCCCTAGGAGGATATTATACTACATGGCCCCCTCCAATACATGACACATCATAAGGATGGTCTTATGCCCCACCTGCATAGGTAGGATGATTGTACCCACTATGGAGCACAGTGCATCATTGAAGGCTCTCAATGTGTAGGAGGTAGGGATGATGTTTGACCTAGGGATCTTCAAGTGCCCTATAGCCTTGGTTGTTATTATGTTAATAGATGAGCCTATGTTGATTAAAACCTACTTGAAAGGTATGTCATTGATACACATGATGATGTGCAGAGGTGGGTCTGCTATGGTAGTAGGGACTACCTTTATTTTATGATCATAAAAATGAATCATGAGCTCTTGACACTATTGTACTTGCCCCACAAAGTTTGTAAATGTATCAAGGTTCTAGGGTTATAGCTCAATTGATTTCAAGATTTCCATTAGGGTCTCCCTATGTCTGGGAGACTGTTGAATGAGCTCGTATATCGATAACTTAGTCGATATTGTTTGGAGACTCTGCATAAGTCTATTTTGGATAGTTATCATAGGTCACACTGGTAGACCTGGAAGATTATTTTGCATTAGCCTCTATTGAGGTGTAATCGAGATATGAATAGGAGCCACTAGAGGCTCTGGTTGGTTGTATCATCGATTTCTTGTAACCACGTTGACTATGTTGACCATTCCAATGAATCCCTAGGTGGGAGGTTCAACTTGGATTTGATTTACTTGAGCACCCTAATTTCTAGGGGCTTCATGGTTTGGCAATAGGTTTCTAAATATACCCATATCTCTATTGTTAGGTGCTAGTGGATTATCAACTTGTAGCTCACCCTTCTCGATCATATTTTGTACAATATTTTTGAAATCGATGCACACTTTGATATCATACCCCTATTGTCTATGGTATGGGAAATAATGATCATCCCTATATCCCTTGGGCTTGGGATGGTTAGGGTCAATAAGTTGTACCTTAGGTAGTCTGAGTCTTTATGCCTCACTCAGTTGATTGAATATCGATGCCATCAATTCTAAAAAAGGTGTGAAGTAGCGAGGTGGCCGACATTGCCTATTTTAGCCTTGGTTGTTATTTTGGTTGTAGTTGGTCGGGGGGTTGAGCCTAGTAATTCTATGGTTGCTAGCTATTTCCTCCCTTTGGTGCATTTAGTACAACCTGATTGACTAGAGCAGGCTTGGCCTACTATTGTTGATTTTGGTTGTTGTGATTGTTGTTCCAATATTTCTTGTTGTAGAGCTTAAGATCTCCTTCTTCAACTTTGATATCCTCTATCAGCTTGGCTTGTGCCAAGGCTTCCTTGAATGTTCCATATTGTTGTAGCTACAAGAGCAGTGAGATGTGCTTAGCACAACTCTTAGTGAACATTTGGGTGAGCTCAGTAGTGGGAATAGAAAATGGTAGTTTTACCATTAGTTTTCTCCATCTATTCTCATAGTCCATGATCGACTCATCATCATATTGCTTTAGATTAGCCAAGTTGGACAAGTTTATTTTCTTCTTGATGCCAAAATAAAAGTGTTCAAGGAATGCATTCACCAGCTACTCAAAATTGATGATGCTATGTTTGGGTAGTTGATTAAACCACTCAGTTGTTTGCTTGATAATGTCATGATAAATGTTCTTAACATCAAGGCATCATTATGTTGGAGCTGGAAGCACGCATTCATGAAATTGGTCACATGCTCTTGTGCATCTTCCTCTCCCTTGAATTTATCTAACCTAGGCATCTCGAAGTGTCTAGGATAAGTAGGACTTGGTACCGAAGGGCACAAATACTGATTGTGTATCTTGCTTAGGGTTGGCTTCTACCCAACCGTGTCTTATTTCTCGAGAGACTTGATTCTCTCGATGAGTATCTTGTATGCCTTCGAAGAGATGATCTCTTATTCCTAAAGGTTTACTCGGGGTGGTCAGGGAGGTAACTCTACATTTGCCCACTTTGGGCATCTATATTCATCTCCCATGACTACGGATGAGGGTTCAGGATACATCTATTCTTGATCCTCCATTTTTACCTATTCTTGTTCATGCTCTACCTATTCTAGCTCTAGGTATTGTTGGTGTTT
This sequence comes from Wollemia nobilis, assembly GCA_028583015.1. Lineage (NCBI taxonomy): Eukaryota > Viridiplantae > Streptophyta > Pinopsida > Araucariales > Araucariaceae > Wollemia > Wollemia nobilis. Next base: position 12,063,075 of record JAQPPZ010000465.1, read on the forward strand.
TGAAGCATGTTGTGATGTGTGGTGAGTGTATTCATCTACTTGTTTAGTGTATCTCTCATGTTGAGAAATGACACATCTATTGGATTGGTAATACTCACTGCCCATGTGTAGATTGGCTCGAGCTAGCCTATTTGCTTGTTCCTCATGCTCTATTTGCTCTAGGGTAAGTTGCTCCCTCAAGAACTACTCATTTAGGTACAAATACCTTTTCCTTTGTGCCCATGCTTCCTCCTATTTGAGGATGTCTAGGTGCTCTTGTTCTGCATGTAATGCCTCCCTCTTGTCTTGGAGTAATTTTTCTTGATATTGTGCATCTTCATACAACCTACGCACATGGTCAGATTGATCCACCACTGAAGGTCTATGACTCTATAACTCCGTACGAGGAGTCCTTATGGAGAGGCCCTTTGGAGGAGCTCCTACTATGCTTTTACCTCTATCTATCAGGGCAACATGGTCAGTGTACAATGACCTATGTTCAGTATCCCCATGATCGGAAGTAGTGTGCATGTTATAGGGGTGCTTTGAAGCTTCCCCCTACTCATTAGTGTACCTCATTATTTGTTGGCTATATGAACTCCCAGAAATAGAGTGCATAGTAGCATTGCTTCTCTGATTTGGTCTCGAGAAAACTTGATCCAACTCATCAAGCTATCTGGATTTCCATGGTTGATCTCGTGGAGTTCCATTGGCACCAATGAGATTGAGGTCTATTGCTATCCTACCACCTTTAGAGTGGCTAGGAGTTATGGTGGGTCTACGATTGGATGCAACCCTTGTGTTTTACCCCTCAGTGGGCTGATCTTGCCTATGTCTATCATGTGAGGATTGGGGCCTTGAAGCTCCCTCATGTCTATCATGAGAAGAACCTGGATATGGTTCTCTAGCTAGGGTTTCTCGAGGAGTACCCCCATGGGTTGAGTTATCCCCTTGAGGCTCACTGAACTTTATTCAATGGTATTCTATGTGGGTGGCTCAACATCATTGTTGTTGTGATTATGGTTGGGTGGAGTGGTAGTTCCTACCTCGATGTTGGACCGAGGGTGGTTGCTCCACGTGAAGACCATGACAATGTGAAATTATATTTTGTGTAAATTTTAAGACACACAAACAAAGTAGACAAAATGTTTATCTCTTTTAAATGTTCTTGGTGTTCCTAAAACTGGTCTTGTGTGTTTCAGATTTGTTGAAAACTTTAACTATTTCTCATCATGTTTGGAAATTTGTTGATGAAATGCTTGTATAGTTTAATGGTTTTCACCTGTATGCTCATAGCTCGACAATCGAAAATGAAATTCATGATCACGTAAACCCACCAAAGTGTGGAGATGAAGCCCACACCCGATTAGGGAGCATAGGTCCTGCCAGATCCTCACCCAATCTCACCTAGTCAGTGTTATACCCTCCGAAGAGAAGTACATGCAAATTTTCCAGGCTACGTCAGTTCTTGGATCCGGTATTGGCCAATAGAATGGGTTCATAGGATTTGAGCCAATGGATGGAGATGAAACCCATCATCGTTGGACTCTATTAGTGGTTGGGTGTGAATTCCAACTCACTAATATTTACATGTGATGTGGTGTGTGTTTGTTCTTTTTAAACTTGCATGAAAGAATAAATGCAACATAAAGCACTCAAATGATGTTCCTACATGCTTAAAAGAATATTTCACTTTAAGAAAATGCACGTCTAATGCTACATGATGTTCAGAGAATGCAAGTTTTAATTATGAATAAATGGCCTCTAGTTGGGCCTCAAGCATGCAAACTCCTACACACAACCTAGACCACTGGAGACTAGGGTGGATTGCAATCAAAAGTCCGTTGTTCCTAGCAACGGCTAGTAGAAAAGCTAAGAGATTCTAAGAATTTAACCTTAAAATTTCTCTATGTTTTCTAATTAAACAAAATTTCACCTACTGCATTCTGGAAATAAACACAGATAGAGAAGTGAAAAATTGTAGAGAATTCCACCAACCTGGAATCCAAGTCTATTGATGCTTAGGTTGTCTATTGTTGCATGTTTTCTATCGACCGCTATCGCTCAGGGTGGCTCTGACTAGCCATTATCTTCAAAAGTGGCTTAGCTCTGCTAGCCACTGTCAATTAGAGTGGTTGTACCTGCATAAAAAAAACATAAAATAGATCATCAATCAACACATTTTTAGGGTGTCCCCACCATGATCACCATCTGTACAAAGGTGAAAACCATGCATCTAGACTATTGCAAGCATGTAACAATCTAATAAATAGAAATCAAGTAACCATTTGCACAAATAAAATATATCCAAGAAAATGGGGTTGCCCTTTTATTAAAAATGATAAATCTCGGTTACAATAGCTCCCTCTTAGGGAGTCACTCAAATTGATACAATGTTTACAATAGTTGAGGCCCCTCAATGGGGAGAGATGCACTCAAAGGGTCTTCACTTCGACACCAATTTGCGTGAGGGCTTACTAGATGCCTCCTTCTCCAATGTTCGGAGGGAATGTTTTGAATGTGGCTTATTCTCGGATAGATCTGTTACCTGCATGCAAGGAAACAACAAGAAACATTAAAAGCATATGAGGCCTCTCGATATGAGGCTTATTCCATAGATCTACAAGAAATAGTATGAAAGCATAAAGAAAGCATGAAAAAGCATAAATGGAAGCAAAATATATCTATTACAATGCTTATGAACCATGAAAATATGATAAAATAGTAAATCTAAACTAGGGTAAACTAATGATGCATAAAGGAAGGTAGATCTACACTAGAAACTGAAGAAACTACATCTCAAACCCTAGCCGCTATCACTCAGGGTGGCTGGTCTACTAGCCACTGCTACCATTGGTGGTTGTGCCTGTAGGATGCTATCAAAGATAGTGACCGCTAACTATGATCTTTGCTCCTCGTATTAGGTTCTGTGACTCAAAAATCCTTGGTTGAATTGATGTTCAAGGTTCGTTGGTGTGTCTAAACATGGATTTGTGAGTGAAATCTCTCGGATCTATAGTAGATTGATGGCAAATGGATGATTGAGGATTGAGGAGAGTTGCTCATCTAAATACAACTCTGTTAGCAAAAAAATCATGGCGGTTATTGACTAAGGTCAATAATAAATGGACTGCCATAGTTAGGTGGAAATACCTCCAAGGTGTGAACTTCCTTAATGACAACTTAGCAAGCAAGGGGTCTAATTTTTGGAATGCAATCCTCATGAGCAAGGATATTGTCAAGAAAGGTCTTAGATGGATTCTAGGAAATGGGCAAACAATAGTCTTTTGGAAGGATCGGTGGGTGAGAGCTGAGGATTTATCCTAGAATCCTTGTTTGGCTAGGATTCAAGAGCATATGGAGCAGCATATTGGGAAGAAGGTTGCAAATTATATGTGGTAGGATACAAATATCAACAGGTGGAAACACATCAGAGTACAGGGTTTTGAAGCGAAGTCTGAAGAGCTTTATAAATTTTTAACTCAGTAAATTATTCCCTCTAGAGAGGATGAAGATCACATTGTTTGGGATGAGACTAAAAATGGTGACTTCACAGTTAAGTCTGCCTATAATTTGCTTCTCAATGTGGAAGGTCAACAATTTCAATCGAGTTTGGTTTGGATCAAAGGCTTAATTCCTAAAATATCATTTTTTTCATGGCTGGTGATTCAAGGAAAAATCCTCACTATGGACAATATGTTATCCAAAGGTATGGTTATTGCTAACCATTGCTACATGTGCAGGGTAGGATGGGATACAACCCAACACTTGTTTCTGGAGTGTTCGGTAACAGAGTCCATCCTGGATGAACTTTTCTAAGCCTTTAGGATCTCGTGGGTTAAGCCTGCTCTTATATCCAAAGTGTTCCATCAATGGCCTCAACCCTTTTTTAGCCTAAAACTTAAGTACCTATGGAAAATTTGTTGGCATCATTTTCTCTAGAATATTTGGCTAGAAAGGAACCATAGAGCCTTTAAGGATACCATTCACAACCCAAAAACCATCCTCAATAGGATTATTTTCTTTGTGAAAGAAAACCTTAGCACCTTAGTGGATGAGAACCACTCAATTCCTCCCCAAGAAAAACATTTAGCTCGGGCCTTAGGTATTGAGCATTAACCTTCCATTCCTTTGCCCAATCTCAGAAATATGATTTCTTGGGAGCCACCCCCCCAGGGTTGGTTTAAACTAAATTTTGATAGTGCAGCCAAGGATAACCCGAGAAGAGCTAGAGCTGGAGGAATAATCAGGGATCATCAAGGAAATATGGTCAAGGCCATCGCTGAACCATTAATAATCAAAACTAATAACGAAGCAAAAGCTAGAGCCCTTTGGAGAGGGTTGGAAGTAGCCCAATAAACTCAATGTAACTTAATGATTGAAGGTGATTCGATGAACATCATCAACCTGTTAACCGATGGCAAAAAACCTCCATGGAAAATTGAGGGAATCATCCATGAAGTGAGGATCATTTTTGTAGCAAGATAGAACAGGAGGGCTCATCACATGTACCGTGAGGCCAACAGGTCAGCTGAAAAATTAGCCAACATAGGTGTTGACGTTGATAGTTTGGTGACATGGACACAAGGTGTGCCATGTGAAGTGGAAAAAATTATTAGTCATGAAAAGAAACCTACCCGTTAAGGAGAAATATGAATGGGTGTTCTGTCCCCATGGAGCTGGTAATAACTATAGGGTTTCCCTCTAAATCATACCAAATTGGAAATTAAGGTAACAGGGTGTAAGCCTTGGAGGATTTCGACAGAGAATAGGAAATAGGCAAACAATAGGTTTCACAAGTGCAAAGTTCCAAACTTCAATCTTCTGTCAATGTAAGTAATGTTTACAGTTATGTGTAGGTTTAGGTGTGCCTTGTTAGTAAGGTGTTGTAGGGGATTCAACACAAGTTCTGGTAATAAAGTTTCATGGATGACTAGGATCTACAATCTCAGTAGAAGGCTAGATATTGTAATAGATTTTGGGTTAACCTACAAAACTTGGTAATTAATGAAGACTTTTATTTACCAAAAAAAAAAAGGTAAATGGATGATTTGCTTCTCAACCTTGTGGAAGATCTATTGTTGATGGTATGTTTGGTGATCTATAATCAGGCAGCACTTCAACATTCCTCATAGGGCTGTCAATTTGTTGTTCAATGTGGTAGGGATTCATTGTATATCATTCGGGATGTATGCTTGTTCCTGGGAGGGTGCATATGTATGATGCAGGAGCATCCGGAGGTGGAAGAGCAATCTTGCATCACCCAAAAATATTTTTTTCTCTAAGTACCAAGGCTGTCACGATATCGCGACACTTTTTGCGAAAAGGCGCCAAGGGGCCAAACTGTCGCGATATCGCGACGCTTTTTGAGAAAAGGGGCCAAGGTGCAAAGTGGTCACGAAATCGTGACATTTTCAAAGCAAAGGACCCAAGGTGCAGAAAGTGGTCACGAAATCGCGACATTTTTGAAGCAAAGGAGCCAAGGCACAAAGTGGTCACGAAATCGTGACACTTTCGGAAGCAAAGGCTCAAAGGCGCAAAGTGGTCGCGAAATCGTGACACTTTCGAAGCAAAGGCTCAAGGCACAAAGTGGTCACGAAATCGTGACACTTTCGAAAGCAAAGGCTCAAGGCGCAAAGTGGTCACGAAATCGTGACACTTTCGGAAGCAAAGGCTCAAGGCGCAAAGTGGTCGCGAAATCGTGACACTTTCGGAAGCAAAGGCTCAAGGCGCAAAGTGGTCGCGAAATCGCGACACTTTCGAAGCAAAGGCTCAAAGGCGCAAAGTGGTCACGAAATCGTGACACTTTCAGAGCAAAGGCTCAAGGCGCAAAGTGGTCACGAAATCGTGACACTTTTGGGAGCAAAGGCTCAAAGGCGCAAAGTGGTCGTGAAATCGTGACACTTTCGAAGCGAAGGCTCCAAGGCACAAAGTGGTCACGAAATCACGACCCGATGGTAGAAGCCGAGTGCAAAAGGAAAGGACATCACGAAATCGCGACATGTCACAATTTCGTGCCCGAAGGCGGAAAGCGAGTGCGGAAGGCGAAGGCATCGCGATTTTGTGACGTGTCACGAAATTGTGGCTCGAAGGACAAAATAGAGGCCAAACGCCAAAACATCGCGATATCACGACAGAACGCTCACGACTCCAGACAAGCCGACGGTTGCAAAGGCCATTGCAGAAGGGCACGTGGCAACAAATTACAGGTGGCCATAGAGCACTAGGCGGTTACAGAGGCCATTGCAGAAGGGCACGCGGTAGCAAATTACAGATGGCTATGGAGCACTCCTATGAATGATGACCCGACAGGTGGATGGATAGGCGGCTGCAGGGCACTCCGCCATCCCATGCCATGATGATTGGAGACACCTGGCAGCAATATGCAGGTGATGACAGAACATTCATGCGGGGGTTATAGGGAACCCCGCATTCTGTGTAATGATGTCCGAAGGGGGTCGGGTCTGTTATAAAAGGCAGTGCATACATTGTAAAAAGGGTTGGCCATTTGATATAACTTCTGTATTTCCAAATTTGAAACCTCTGTTAATGAAATTTTTGTGAATTTTTTTGTGTTATTTTAGTTCTGCTTCAAGTGGTATCAGAGCTAGAAGGTTCTGAGTGCACGAACCGATCGTCGACAGTGAGGCAGTTTGTGCCAGGATTGTGGTTGTGGGTTGTGAGGAAGCGAGCAGGATGCCTCCGCGTAGGAACCATGGTGGTGTGAGGAATAGGGGAGCAGAGGTCGATCTTAGAGCCTTGCAGAGGCAAGTTCAAGCCCTACAGGAGGAAATCAGAAGAGGAGTTGAGCCAAGAAGGGAGGAACCCAGTGAAGATGAAGTTTGGGAAGAAGAGGGTCCATCTGATGAAGAAGAAGCGTTGGATCCAACAGAGGCTAGGCTGTATAGGGCCATATCCCAGATCGGGAAGAAGCCAAAGTTTGACGTCTCCACCTATTCTGGGAATCTCAATCCCGAGGAGTTGATAGATTGGATCAACGACATGGAGGAATACTTCGAGTATGAGGAGATCTCAGATCCAAATCGGATCAGGTTCGCAAAAACAAAGTTGAAGGGACATGCTAGCATCTGGTGGAAAGGAGTGCAGCTAGAAAGGAACAGGAGGGGAAAGGAAAAGATCACCAGGTGGGATAGGATGGTGGAGAAATTGAAGAGGCAATTCATCCCCGTAGATTATGAGTTGGATTTGTTGAGGAAGATGCAGAGTCTTAGACAGGCAAGTAAATCTGTCAAGGAGTACACGGAGGAGTTCTATCAGATCTCGATTAGAACCGGCCATTCTGAGGCGAATAAGGAGAAAGTCGCACGATACATCAATGGATTGAGAACCAGCATTCAAGAAGAGCTGAGTCTGGTTCGGATGAGCACGGTTGAGGATGCATACCAGTTTGCATTAAAAGTGGAGGAGAAACTGAATAGGAGATTTGATGGTAAGCAGAGAGGAAAGGAGAGGGGTGGAAGAGCTGGTGGAAGGACCAATGGAGGAAGATACAGAGATTTGGGGAAGACTGGTGAAGCAAGCAGTAGCCAGAACCAGAAAGAAGAGAAAGAGGAGAATACCCAATGCCCACGCAATCAGAACAACAACTACCCGAGGGGAAGAGGTAGGCCTGGGCGAGGGTTTGGAAGAGGTGTCTTTCGAGGAACCTGCTTCAACTATGGAGAAGAAGGACATCGGGCATACAACTGCCCGCAGCATCAAGAAAGGCCAAATCGAAGACCTGAGGGTCAGGCCCGAGCTACTGTAGCAGACGAAGGTGTCAAATCTGAGCACTCTGAGGAGGCAGAACGAGGAGAGGCGATGGTCATCAGAAGAGTCTTGTTGAATGAAGAAAAGAAGGCAGACCAGAGGAACAACCTATTTCGCACAAGATGCAAGTGCGCAGGCAAGGTCTGTAACATCATCATCGATAATGGAAGCACTGATAACTTGGTCTTTGAGGAGATGGTTGCCAAGTTGTAGCTGGAGAGAAGAAAACACCCGCACCCTTATCGGATTGCATGGTTACAAAAGGACCATCGGGTGCTGGTCAGTGAGCAATGCCTGGTGAAGTTCAACATTGGAACTTACCGAGATGAGGTCTTATGTGACATCTTGCCTATGGATGCATGTCACCTGTTGCTTGGGAGACCATGGCAGTTTGATCAAAGTGTTGTACATGATGGTCGAGCCAATACATATTCCTTGTCAAAAAATGGAGTTCGCCATAAGTTGAAACCCCTGAAGGAGGCGGATGAGAAGGTATGCAGCAGAGTGCACGAGTCTGTCTAGTTGATGGAAGAAGATTTTTAGATGGCCTGAAGCCAGATCATATGTGCTATGCAATAATCCCTAGGGTTAGGGAAGAAGAATGCAAGGAAACTCCAGTGGAAGTCATGGGACTGTTAGAGGAGTTTCCAGATATCATTTCTGATAATGTTCCTGAAGGTTTACCACCTGTTAGGAAGATCAGTCACCACATAGATTTGGTGCCTGGATCGAGCTTGCCGAATAAGGCTGCACACAGAATGATGCCTGTAGAAACTGAGGAGTTAAACCGGCAGGTTCAAGATCTGCTAAAGAAGGGGTTGATTAGGGAGAGTCTTAGTCCATGTGCAGTACCTGCAATACTAGCACCCAAGAAGGATGGAGAGTGGAGAATGTGCATAGACTCTCGGGCAATTAACAAGATCACTATCAAATACAGATTCCCATTGCCAAGGATGGATGATATCATGGACTGCTTGAGTGGAGCTGAGTACTTCACGAAGATTGACCTAAAAAGTGGTTACCATCAGATCCGCATTAGAGAAGGGGATGAGTGGAAGACAACCTTTAAAACCAGAGAGGGGCTGTATGAGTGGTTGGTCATGCCATTTGGGCTAACCAATGCACCGAGTACCTTCATGCGGTTAATGAATGAAGTCCTGAAGGAATTTCTAGGCAAATTTGTTATTGTCTACTTGGATGATATCTTGATTTTTAGCAGAACCCTGGAGGAACACCTGATGCACATCAGGAGGGTTTTTGAGAAACTGCGGGAGGAGCAGTTGCTGATAAATCTGAAGAAGTGTAACTTCGTGAAGAGGGAGTTAGTATACCTGGGATTTGTTATCTCAGTAGATGGTCTCAAAATGGACCCCAAAAAGGTGAGGGCTATCATAGAATGGCCTGCTCCAAGAAGCGTGACTGAGGTGAGATCGTTTCATGGTCTGGCCAGTTTCTACAGAAAGTTCATTAGAAACTTCAGCAGTATTTGCGCATCCCTTACGGAGACAATGAGGGGGAACAAGAAGGAATTCAAGTGGACAGCTGGAGCAGACAAAAGCTTTGCTATGCTGAAGAAGAAGGTCACAGAGCAACCTGTCTTAGCACTTCCAGATTTTAACAAGGTGTTTCAGGTAGACTGTGATGCGAGTGGTAGTGCCATAGGGGCCGTATTGAGCCAAGAGGGTAAGCCTGTTGCTTATTTTAGTGAGAAGCTCAACGATGCCAGGAAGAAGTATTCGGTATATGATCAGGAGTTCTATGCCATAGTTCAGGCTCTGAAGAAATGGAGGCATTATTTGTTGCCAAAGGAGTTTGTTCTTTATACTGATCATCAGGCACTACAATATATTAACAATCAAGGGAAATTAAATCAGAGGCACCTGAAATGGGTCGAGTTCCTGCAGAGCTACACCTTTGTGCTGAAGCACCGGAGTGGGAGGTCCAACAGAGTTGCGGATGCCTTGAGTAGGAGGCAATGTTTATTGATGGAGATGAAGGTGGAGGTTGTAGGGTTTGCTGAGCTCAAGGGTTTATACCCTGTAGACCCCGACTTCGCAGAAGCTTGGAAAGCCTGCACTGCGCCTGTTACTTTGGACAGGACTAAGTGGTTAAATTTTTTGATTCAAGATGGAATGTTGTTCAGGGGGAACCAATTATGCATTTCGAGGAGCTCAATGAGGGAGAATCTCATCAAGGAAAAGCACAGTGGAGGTTTAGCTGGACACTTTGGTCGAGACAAGACCATTTCCCTTGTTAGTGAAAATTACTATTGGCCGCAATTGCAACAAGATGTGGCAAAATTTGTGCAAAGTTGTAGGATATGCCAGATGGCAAAAGGTGTGAGGCAGCCTACTGGTTTATATCAACCACTACCTGTACCCGAAAGGCCATGGGAGGATATTAGTATGGATTTTGTTCTTGGTTTACCCAGGACGCAGAGGGGACACGACTCCATATTTGTGGTAGTGGACAGGTTTTCAAAAATGGCTCATTTTATTCCCTGCCAGAAGACTAGCGATGCGGTCCATGTGGCTGGTTTATTCTTCAAGGAAGTGGTACGCCTTCATGGTCTGCCAAGGAGCATTGTGTCGGACAGGGATACCAAGTTTGTAGGGTATTTCTGGAGAACCCTGTGGAAGAAACTCGAAGACGGATCTAAAATTTAGTTCTACATACCACCCCCAAACAGATGGCCAAACAGAGGTGGTAAATAGGAGCTTGGGCAATCTACTGAGATGCTTGGTCGGAGACAAGCCCAAGGGATGGGATTTAGTTCTATCGTAGGCAGAATTTGCTTACAACAGCTCTATCAACAGGAGTACCAATAAATCGCCATTCCAGATAATCTATGGGAGCAGCCCAAGAAATGCTTCAGAGTTGAGAAGGATGGATACAAGAGAAAAATGCAGTGCTGAGGCTGAAGACTTTGCTGAACACCTGAAGGGAGTGCATGAGGAGGTGACAAGGCACATTGCTAAGATGAATACTCAGTATAAGGCCAGGGCAGACCAGAAGCGCCGGGCTAAGGAGTTTGAAGTAGGAGATTCCGTCATGGTCCATCTAAGAAAAGAGAGGTTTCCTGCCAAGACCTATAACAAGCTGAAGATGAAGAAATTTGGGCCATGCAGGATCATTGGAAAACGGGATTCGGGTAATGCATACGAGGTGGAGTTGCCGAGTGAACTTAACATCTCACCGATTTTTAACATTTCAGATTTGGTCGAGTTTCATGAAGGAGATAGCAGTGCAACACCAAGCCCGGATTTGTGGAGCATTCCCACGGTCACTCCAGTCGTAGACGAGATAGAAGAAGTCCTTGATACGCGTGAGGGCCGAAGTACTCGAAACAGGTGTTATTCTGAGTATTTGATCAAGTGGAAGGGCAGGCCCATAGAAGATGCGACTTGGTTGTCGAAGGCAGAGGTTGACCGCCTGGGTCTACCTCAGACAGATCAAAAGTGAAGGTCACTTCTCAATTCACCCCGGGTGTCTGATGCAGGAGCATCCGGAGGTGGAAGAGCAATCTTGCATCACCCAAAAATATTTTTTTCTCTAAGTACCAAGGCTGTCGCGATATCGTGACACTTTTTGCGAAAAGGCGCCAAGGGGCCAAACTGTCGCGATATCGCGACGCTTTTTGAGAAAAGGGGCCAAGGTGCAAAGTGGTCGCGAAATCGTGACATTTTCGAAGCAAAGGGGCCAAGGCGCAAAATGGTCACGAAATCGTGACATTTTCGAAGCAAAGGAGCCAAGGCGCAAAGTGGTCGCGAAATCGTGACATTTTCGAAGCAAAGGAGCCAAGGCGCAAAGTGGTCACGAAATCGTGACACTTTCGGAAGCAAAGGCTCAAGGCGCAAAGTGGTCACGAAATCGTGACACTTTCGAAAGCAAAGGCTCAAGGCGCAAAGTGGTCACGAAATCACGACACTTTCGAAAGCAAAGGCTCAAGGCGCAAAGTGGTCGCGAAATCGTGACACTTTCGGAAGCAAAGGCTCAAGGCGCAAAGTGGTCACGAAATCGTGACACTTTCGGAAGCAAAGGCTCAAGGCGCAAAGTGGTCACGAAATCGTGACACTTTTGGGAGCAAAGGCTCAAAGGCGCAAAGTGGTCACGAAATCGTGACACTTTCGAAAGCAAGGCTCCAAGGCGCAAAGTGGTCATGAAATCGTGACCCGATGGTAGAAGCCGAGTGCGAAAGGAAAGGACGTCGTGAAATCATGACATGTCACGGTTTCGCGGCCCAAAGGCGAAAAGCGAGTGCGAAAGGCGAAGGCGTCGCGATTTCGTGACGTGTCATGAAATCGTGGCCCGAAGGAGAAAATAGAGGCCGAACGCCAAAACGTCATGATATCACGACAGAACGGTCACGACTCCAGACAGGCCGATGGTAAGGGCACATGGCAGCAAATTATAGGTGGCCATAGAGCACTAGGCAGTTACAGAGGCCATTGTAGAAGGGCACGTGGCAACAAATTACAGATGGCTATAGAGCACTCCTATGAATGATGACTCGATGGGTGGATGGACAGGCGGCTGCAGGGCACTCCGCCATCCCATGCCATGATGATTGGAGACACCTGGCAACAATATGCAGGCGGTGACAGAGCATTCATGCGTGCGGTTACAGGGAACCCCGCATTCTGTGTAATGATGTCCGAAGGGGGTCGGGTCGATTATAAAAGGCAGTGCATACATTGTAAAAAGGGTTGGCCATTTGATATAACTGCTGTATTTCCGAATTTGAGACCTCTGTTAATGAAATTTTTGTGAATTTTTTTGTGTGTTATTTCAGTTCTGCTTCAATGTAGGCCTCTCAAATTCTAAATCTTGGCTTCTTAGAGAATCCAAGATCTAGATTTGCATGAAATTGGTCATTGGGGATAAATTCCTAGTTCCATACTTGCATGGGAGTCATATTTAGGAGGAACTCTGGGAGATTCATACCCAAAACTACTCGAATCCAATGCAAGTTCAATTACCATTTGTGATTCAAGCCCGCATGTCATGGCCAACTTTGTCTCAGTGCTAGTTGTTGTCAACAATAATGGCTAGTTCGTAGCCGCTATGAGCTTCAACGATTGGGGTAGCAGTCACTCTAGTTGATAGCAACTACATCTAAATAGGTATGAGGTATTGGTTCATGGTCTTCGACTAGCAACCAAGAGAGAGATCAAAGTAGTGTAGATATATAGAAATATCAAGCTTATTATCAATAAATTTAGGTCCTTATGCCTAGCCAAGAACTAATTGATGAAATTGTACCATAATTAGGTCTAGGATATGTTAGAAGCATTTGACATAGTTAACTCGTCAATAGTCTTGTGGAACTAGAATATGGAGGTTGAGCACATGGTAGTTATTAAGGTCTAGTACAATATGATGGAAGATTTATGAATCAACCATGGGCATGTTAAGGTCATCATCAAACTAGATTTTCCAAACAATGACACATATTGGCAAGTCTTTAAAAATGATGAGCACATTATCCCATTTATTTAGCAAGAATTTGAGTTCACAAAGGAGTTATCCCTAGAGATACAAGAGGCCTATAGGGACCAAATAATTCAAATTAAAGAAAACATACTACCTAAAGGGTTGGTTACTCTTAAGTATATCTTCAACCATGGAGAACCATTTCAAAGGTAAGAAGGGAATTACAATGGATATGATGGGTGTCGTTAATGCTCATCATTTAATTTAATTTATCAAATTCAAGGTGGCATCCAGAGGTTGTATACATTAGAGACCTTAGAACTACAACTTAAATATCAAGACACTAGATTAAAGTAGGAAAGCTAGAATATTTGTAAAAAATAAACTATGTTAATTTGCACACTTTTGCATGAAGGAAACTAACTACTTTGCAAAAATTAACTTTTCTGAAGGAAGAAAGAAACTAAGCTACAATTTCTAAATTGAAATGACAAGAAATGAAAATGCTGAAATGGAGCTAATAGAATTGATAAATACTAGAATTTAAAGCTATTGAACTAAGATTGCTAAAACTGGAAGTTACTGCTAAAAATTGAAACTTACTTGCTGAATTGAAATTACATTAATGAAAATGAAAATATAGAGGATAAGAGGATCAAATAGCTGAAAACAACACAAAAATATGCACACTTGAAAATAAGGAAAAAATAGGACAAAATAAAGTATTTTTTGTTTTACAAAAATTTAGCAAGAAAATAACATCTTTTGGTAGAAAAATAGCAATAAATAAAAAAATTGTAAATGTTGTAGAGTGGCCCTTCTACTAGCTTCGAGAGTGGGCCCTTACTTCTAGCTCCAACAGAAGGAGTGGTTTACCAAGTCCTAATATTTACTTATCCAATCATGCATAAAAATATATGTTGAAACAAATAGTTCTAGAAATATGTGTGCCAAATATTAACTTCCCATCTCACTATTTACATGTTCAAAACGGTCAACAATTAATTCTGTTTTTCATATGAAGAAAAACCTGCAACTACTCTGGAAGGTCCTGTTGTACAGTTGTTAGAGGTAGATGCTTTGGATAGTTTGAGCTGGGTTAGTGTTTGATGGTTGTTTATATCTATTTTTCCTTGTTTCATGCTCCCAAAGTGATTTAGACCCCAAATCAAGTGCGCATCTTCATCCTCCAATTATCTTGTAGGTTGCTACTTGGATGTTCCAGAGCAAAATCTACAGGTTCTATTTTTGTAGGTTGTCTGTTTTGTTTTTTATGCAGTGTGAAAGTTTTGATGCCATGTCATCCCATAGATGTTTCTAAGGCAAAAAAACACTTCAAATTTGTTTAGAAAATTATATTTCAACAAAACTCTATTAATAACACTTTTTCAACATGTCTTATTTATGCTATTTAACTGCTAAAAACCTACAAAATAACCATAAAAATGTATAAAACTTGTCAAAAAAAATAAATCATTTTTTGCAATTTACTATGTTAACATAAACATAAACATAAATAATAATTAAACTACTTGGCATTAAACTATAGTATTTTAGGCAAAATAGGCAGTTTTATGTGAAATAACACTAAAATAATGAGATATTTTATTGTCTCATCATATCCCTCTACTTATCTTGATGCATGTCCTCATGCATCCCAATAACCATAGAAACATTCAAGTCTATATTTTTTAATGACATCCTCTATTATTTTTTATTTCTTCCAACCAAATCTATAATTTTTGAAATCGTTGAAAATGGTGAAATTGTTGAAAATCGCTGAAATTGCTGAAAAATGCTGAAATTGCTGAAAAATGCTGAAACCCTTTTTAATTTTTTTTTCTTTTCTTTTTTTCTTAACTTGTTATTCTAGAGTAGTCTACATTATTTCTACAATTATGTATGTTTTATATTACTTACCTACAATTCTATTTTAGACCTGTATTTTCTGGAGCACTTCTAGAACACATTGTTTTCAAACCTGTATGTTCTAGAGCACTACCTGTAATTTTTTTAGGCCTGTATATTTTGGAGCATGGGTAAAATACATTGTTTTTAGGCATGTATTTTTTAGAGCACTAATTGCAATTCTATTTTTAGTCTTGTATGTTCTAAATCATGGGCAAAATACACTATTTTCAAGCTTGTTTGTTCTAAAGCACTGGTAGAATACACTGTTTTGTGCTAGATTGCTATAGGAACATATGAAAATGGGTTGAAAATATGTACAATTCATTTTTCATCATTTTTTTTTTCTTTTTGAAACACTTTATTCTTGCACAACTATGTTGAGTTCTTCCATGCCCTTATTTTCAACCCTTTCATACACAACTATTATGCCAAAGCATCTAGAGCAACTTTTTATTATTTTTAGAACTTTCAAATATAAATCCCCCATAACCAGAGGTATAACAAAATATATTTTTGGAGTACATAATTTTTCCATTTATATACATAAGTGTGCCAAGAATTTAATTACTATTCATGCAATGTCAAGGCTAACTATTAGTAAAATTAAAAAAAATGCATACCTTGCTATTGAAGAGATTTCATGCACCATTTTGGATTACTTGTTAATCATACACTTATGCTTTTTGAAATCTAAAAATTACATAGATGTAATAATTAAGCTTTGTACAAGAAAAAAACAATAGACTTGGCCAAGCCACAAAAACAAAATGGTCTCTACTTAGCCAGTCATCCATAGTATCAAATAAATTTTTTTCTTCTTTGGAAGACTTTCCAAGGGCTATAGTCATAGTAATCCTCATATTTAACTATTTTGACAATTTATGAGCACCCTATATAATAGAATAAAAATATATATGATGATTTTTCCATCTATGGACAATTTTTCATCCATATTTACTTTCAAAAAATTGAATAAGATTTCTTATTGGCACAAATCTTTTTGCTGAACCAACCAATGCAATATAGGTAAATGCATGATAACCCAAAGTTTCTATATTCAGTTTCTCTATGATCCTCAAATCACCTTTTGAATAGAATATCATCAATGAAACAAATTTCAGGAAGGCAGGTGAGATTTTTTCTTCCTCCTAGTTCTTCACCAAATTCTATTCACAATATATATTCCATTCAATGTTTATGCTAAAAAATATTCAAGGAAAACATGTTGAAAACTGATTTTCATGTAAGAATTAATTCAATATCATCTCAAGGAGGTTTTCACCATTGAATTATTCATTTTTTTTCTCTTTTTTCAAAAGAGGCTACCATTTTTTGTTTTCAACCTTCTTTTATCTTGATTGTGTCCATGAAGGATTTTCACAACCAAGATTATTTATTTATTTATTTATTTTTTTTCTCTTTCTTTTTTCATGAGCTATAATGAGATAGAATATCTCTCATTTTTATTTGGATAAGAACAATCCTTATTTCTCAAAAGCATATCTGTCTATTCTTTTTACATGAAAACAACAATAAGAAACATCAATCTTTCTTTCTATATGAGCAATAAGAATCCTCTCATGTCCTCATTTCCTCCTTATTTATCAAAATGAAGTATTGAATTTATTTCTCCTCCTCCCCACTAAAATTGATGCATGTCCTTATGCATCCATATTTTGTGGGATATGCCTTATTCTACAAATTTTTTTTTCATGATTCAAAGATATGATCATTTAAAATCTTTGTTAGAAGAGGAAGCCTCTTCTATCATGTGCAAGTTTTATTGTGAGAAATATCAAGAAAATTCCACATTTTTAATGGCTTATGGTACAATTATAAATGATGTCCATTCACCACCAATATCCTCCTCAAATAATCAATAGGAGAAAATCGAACAACTCCATTCTTGAGCACTTCTTCAATTTGGTACAATCCTAGCCACTAAGTTTGTATCTTATCAAAAAAATCAACATAGCAAGAATCAAATAACAATGCCCAATATCTTAGTTCATCCTTTTTGCTCCTAATATGACTATCATGCCATATTTGATATTGTTATTTAATTATCTCTATTTGGTGAAGTACTTCCAACCAAAGTTCATTCAAAGCATTCAACTGTAAAATTTTCTCTTGTTGTATTTACAATAACTCAATGCCATCTTCCAAATATATATGAAGTGTTAGAAATTCAAACTCAATTAGAAAAATATATTTCTTTTTATTTCCCTCATACAATTCAAGAAATCATAGGCTTCCTAAATTACCATTCTTGGGTGAAATAAGTTTTCCTGCAAGCAAGTCTACTAATTTTCCACCTACTTGTATGGTTTTAGGATATACTTTCTTCTTTCTTCTTGGTTTCTTAATACACATTTCTTGAATAGTGTGATTAATTATAGGTACATCTTTAACAACATGTAGTAAAGGGATTGTAATATTTAAATTTTTTAATTTCTTTACCAAATCTAATTTTGAAGATGTTATTTTGATATTTCAAATCATTCTAGATATGGTACTTTCTTCGTTAAATCACCTTAAGGGAGGTTTTATTTTTCTTTTTGTTGTTGTTTTAGTGTTTTTTTATTCTCATCAACTCGTATTTCTTCAATGATAGGTGAAATAGGTTCAAGAAGTGTTCTTCCTAAATGCAATTGAACATTGTCATAGTCAATGACATTTATCATGGCTATATCTTTGGATTTAGACATATAAACAAGGGTTGCCTATTTAAAATTAATAGTATTGGCCATAGGTTGAGTTGGAAGTGGAGGTTGTTTTGCTTCTTCTTGTTGTTGTCCGTGAGGAAAATTATGGGTGGTTTTGATATTAATGTTGCTCTTGGTACAATTGTTGTTGTTGTACCCATTATTGTCCTTGCATTTTTGGATGCAACCATGGTTGATGTTGTTGATTCATCTATCTAGGTTGAGGTTATTCTTGGTAATATGCCCATGGTGGTTGAATCCAATGTTTTTGAAGTGGATTTGAAGTATACCATGGCATATACAAAGGATTATTTCCTCAATTTGTAGGAAATTGAGAAGCATTTTGATATAGATATATAAGAAAATTATCCCCTTATCTTTGTCCTACAAAATTAAGTTTGTTTGTAGGTTGAGACTATTTTTCCAAGACATTCTTAAGTCCTGGTAACAAATGACATTGATTTATAGGATGTCCTTTTTCACAAATGCTACATATAGTAGATATAAAAGTCTTATTCAATGGATATTCATGAACAAAGTGTTTTTTTTTACATCTTGAATAATATATGGATAAAGGTTCAGTGGATCTATTCTTTGTATTCATTTCATCTAATGTTGTGTTAAGATGTACTAAAATATCAACTTTTAGATTAGCAAACTCTTTTATTAATTCTTTCAAAGCATTTTTATTGTTACCATTTTTGCATTTTCTATGTCTTGTATGGGAATAATTCTTATAGATTTCAATGATTTCTTAAAATTCAAGTGTATTCACATCTCTTTTTCTCATAAGATCCAATACATATCTTGATTCATCTTGTAGTCCTCTCAATAATATGGTTTTACTAAGGTTTGGTTCAACACCTCCACATCTCTTATGAACAAAATAAAATATGTCTAGATAGTCTTCTAAAATTTCATCTTCCTCTTGTTTCATTCTAAACAATTCATCCTTTTGATTCT
The DNA here is from genome assembly GCA_028583015.1 of Wollemia nobilis. NCBI lineage: Eukaryota > Viridiplantae > Streptophyta > Pinopsida > Araucariales > Araucariaceae > Wollemia > Wollemia nobilis. The sequence goes on from JAQPPZ010000465.1 coordinate 12,081,836, forward strand.
TTACTTGACAATATTCTTGGTATCTCTTCAAAAATATATATTTTATTTCATCCCAAGTTTGAATTGAATCAGGTGCTAAGGTTATGAACCATCGTAGAGCTAATTCTTTAAGAGTGGAAGAAAATAATTTAAGCTTTTGATTGTCATTGGTATAGTCATAAGTTTGGCATATAATCTTAAACTTAAATAGAAATAGATCAGGGTCTTTAGATGTAGCTCCTTTAAAAGTTGGTAATGTAGAAGGTGAAATGACTTTCATGGGAGATTTTTGATTAGGATCTAATTGAATGGGGCATTGAAAATTTTTGGCAGATGTACTAGTTACACCAGGGTGGAGCACATTACTGGTTGTTTTTAGATTCTCTTGTAAGCCTATCACTATGTGTTGCCAACACCAATTATAAATCCTTTTAAATTGTCCTCATTGTATAGATTTTTCAAGGGAAGGTGGTGTCAAATTACTACTTTGTCCTCATTTTAATACTTTCTCAAGGGATCCTACACTTTTTGAATTAGATGATTATGATGTTTTGAAAATTCCAACATTTTTGTAAATCATTAATTCATACAACTTTGACATAGGTTCAACCTCTTATCATGAATATTTTCTTCCTATGGTTTGTGAAAATTTTATTTTATGTCTAAGCCTATTCATACTTGCTAAAAAAATATCCTATTCTAGTGTCTTAATGTCCAAAATGCAATCCCAAGCAATGCAACTATTTTTATGTGAAATCATCAATTTCACAAGAAAACAATTAACATTGAACTTGTTTGTTCTCTAACAATGCCAATTTGCTCCCCGACAACGATGCCAAAAATGATGGGTGTCGTTAATGCTCATCATTTAATTTAATTTAATTTATCAAATTTGGGGAGGTATCCTAAGGATGTATACATTAGAGACCTTGGAACTACAACTTAAATATCAAGACACTAGATTATCGTAGGAAAGTTGGAAATATTTGTAAAAACTAAACTATGTTAATTTGCACACTTTTGCATGAAGGAAACTAACTACTTTGTAGAAGTGAAATTTGCTAAAGGAAGAAAGAAACTAATATATGGTTGCTAAATTGAAATGACATGAAATAAAAATGCTGAAATGGAACTAATAGAAATGATAAATACTATAATTTAAAGCTACTCAACTAAAATCGCTGAGATAGGAAATAACTATTAAAAAATTAAATTAAATTGTTGAATTGAAAGTGCATTAATGGAAATGAAAATATAGAGTAAAATAAGGTCAACTAGCTAAAAAAAAACAAAACATGCACAATTGGAAATAGAAAAAAAATAGGATAAAACAAAGTATTTTCTATTTTACAACAATTTAGCATAAAAATAACAACTTTTGACAAAACAACAACAAATAAAAAACTTATAAATGTTGTACAATGGTCCTTCCACTAGCCTCGAGAGTGGGATCTTGCTCCTAGTTCTAGTAGGAGTGTTTTACCACGTACTAAGATCTACTTATCCAATCATACATAAAAATATATGTTAAAACAAAACTACACTTTATTGACAAAAACTATTACAAAAACTACTTACAATTTCTTGAAAAAGGTTATGGCTAATATCTATTTGTCTATTCCCTATTAATTTTCAACATAGAAAGATAGATAATTATACCAAGTCTTCCACTTATTTTACCTATAGTTGAAAATTGCATCATCAGGTGATTTTTTGTCAATTAATTATTATTTTTTGGTAGATAAGATACTATAGTATTAATACCGGGTTTTACAGGTTGACCCAAAACCTTTTACAAAAATCAGCCCAGGGCTGTTGATGAACATGTCCTTACTAAGGATCCTATATATGTAAAATCTACATGTCGTCAAAGCCATTACATCCGGTAAGGCACATAGCCTGTTATAAAAAAGAAACTTCCCATACAAAATTTTGGGTATACCTCGAGAAAACACACCTGCATCATAATTACAAAAAAAGAAACATACACAGATCCCTTCCTTGAAACAGTGGAGAAACAAAAAGCTACAGACACATATAGCAGAGTACTGAAAAAAACTCCCACAAGCTTTGTATTGATAGTTACTCTTAATAATTCTTTGGTAATTGCTTTCTTCCATATATGACATGCTTTGGGACCACATCTCGTCTTGGCCAATCAGCCTTGGAGAAGTGAACCTGCTGGCTAGATTTATGGCGGTGGCTATCTGGTGGTCCACGTGGCTTTGGTTTGAAGTATTATATTGTCGTTTCTTTCTTGCCCTATGATTATCAACCAACCTCAAATTACTAAGATGAATATGAGCCATGTTATCTAAAATGTGACTATCCCCATTAGTCTTTGTGGTATTTCTAAGCAACATCCACCAAGAATGACAGCTCAGATAATTTTTATTATGAGTCCATTTCAAAAAAGAGACCAGAATACTCATAGCCTTTGAAATTATAGTGCCTTCCCTATTGGTAAATTCGACTATCATTCTTGGCATTCTTGTTGATTAAACTCATCTACTTCACTCAGGATACCGTGTTCCCATTTGAAAAGTTCATCACCATCGACACCCAAATTGGCCAACTTATCAACAACTTTGTTAGCTTACCGAAAGACATGTTGGGTTTTTCTGTTATGTCTTCCCTGGAAAAGGATCCTAGCCTCTTCAAAAATTGTTTTAATCCTCCAAAGAGGTTTTTTCCAATTATTGAAGAGATTTATAACATGCATAGACTCTCCTTCTATGATCAAATTGATTTCTAAATATTGAGTCATTTGAAGGCGTCTCCACATAGCTCTAGCTTCAGCTTCGTTGTTCATCATTGTTCCCAAATATTCAAAAAATTCAAGCATCATATTCATATTAGGATCTCGCACAATGTCGCCAATGCCTACTCTACCAGGATTGTCCTTGACTGCTCCATTAAAATTAAGCTTAAACCAACCCATAGGATGTGGGTACCACTTAACATTGGCTCTGGGGTTGACTACCCTAGGCACAGACTCATATAATAGGGTTAAGCTTAAATATTGAGCAATCATGGTCTCCTACAGATGAGATTTACAACTATCAAAAGGGATAAGGTTCACATTCTCATTGGGAAAGGATAGGATCCTGGCAATGATAGTTTGATGATCATGGATAGACTCATTAAAGACTCTATGGTTCCTTTCTAACCACACCTGCCAAAGATAGTGATTGAGACAAATTTTCCACATGTACCTATGTCTTTGGCTTGAAAAGGGGTAAGGCCACTAGACAAAAAAATCAAGTACAATGGCTAGTTTAACCCAAGAAATATTGAAGGCCTAAAAAATCCCACTTAGGATAGTCAAGGAAAAAGGGCACTCAAGGAAAATGTGATAAATGGTCTCCCAATTAGCCCTACACAGATAATAGGGATTAGTGATACAAATAAATTTATGCATCATATTATCAATGGTTAGAATTCTTCCTCGAATAACCAACCATAAAAATACTGCAATTTTTGAAATTAATTTTTTTATCCAAACTAAGTCCTTTTTGAGGATAAAATCCTCATCATCAAGCAGAAGCTTGTAAGCTGATTTAACAGTAAACTGCCCATTTTCCACAGGATCCCAGGTCACTTGATCTTCCTTGGGTCTCAGGGGGATAAACTATTACCCAAGAATGTTACAAATATTATTTGATTCTGCTTGAAATCCTTGAATCCTTATTTGTCAATTAATTGTTTGTTGTATTGTTATCAACGAATTCTATCCAAAATTAGGACAAAATGTTGTTACAACCAGCTATCCACTTTTACATGCATCCAAATTCTATGTATAATGCTTGGAATAGTTTTAACATGGTTGTTGTTTGTTATCCATGTGCCAACTCACATTTTCCTCCTCCAAATTAGTCAAAACAATTTTGTTGTAAGAAATTCTGTAGTTAATATATATTTTTCAACTTTAAGACAATAAGTTGGAATAAAGATATTCCCTCTTTTGTTTTGTTTCTAATATTTATTTTATGAATTGTAATAGTCCTTTAAATATGTGTTCCAAATCCCAATTTCCTAACTCACCATTTGCACATTCAAAATGATCAACCATTAATTCTAGTTTTTATATGGGGAAAAACCTACGTTTGCTCCAGAAGGTTCTGCCACACAACTATCAAAGGTAGATGCTTTGGATAGTTCAAGTTGGGTCAATATTTAGTGGTTGGTTACATAAATTTTTTCTTGTTTCATGCTCCCAAAGTCATTTATACCCAAAATCAAGTGCACATCTTCATCCTCCAATTATCCTATAGGTTGTTGCCTGGATGTTCTAGAGCAAAACCTACAGGTTCTGTTTTTATAGGTTGACTATCTTGTTTTTTCTACAACATGAAAGTTTTTACGCCAGGTCATACCACAAATATTTCTAAGGCAAGAAAAAATTTCAAATTTGTTTAGCAAATTATATTTCAAAAAAACTCTATTAATAACACTTTTTTCAACATGTTTAATTCATGCTATTTAACTACTAAAAACCTAAAAAATAACCATAATAGTTGTAGAAAACTTGTACAAATAGAAACATATTATTTTATGCAATTTACCATGTTAACATCAACATAAACACAAATAATAATTAAACTACTTGGGATTAAACTATAGTATTTTAGGGAAAATAGGCAGTTTTATGTGAAATAATACTAAAATAATGAGATATTTTATGATCTCATTAGGATAAATATGATCATTATTTTTTGACTGGTGAAAGTTGTTTTGAAAGTATCCCATAAAATTTTACAAAAAGAGGAACGTTAGGAGAGGATCTCCCAACTAAAATAAAACACAAATAAAAAATTATCTTCACGACAACAAAGAGGAGCTATGGAAGCAAACAGAGAGCCTACACAGGGGCAAAATAGAAAGTCTTTAGAGGTGAGAATAGAAGCTCTCATAGGGGTAAAATATAAGGAGAATAGAGGAACATAGGAGAGCTTCCTCTATAAAATCAAAACACCTCACAGGGTTGGAACACAAAAAATAGCTGAGAAGGATAAAGATGATTATTAGAAGATAGAAGTTACGACTAAAAAAGTTCTACAAATAGGAAAATTAGCTATATGGAAAGAAAGAAAGAATCTCATCAACCTATGCCAAAAAATACTAGAGTGATGGCTTGGAGCTATGAATATCTAAAATGTTATGATAAGGATATCATACAACACGCCATAGAGCTATATCTAGATGGTAATTTGATTAGATAAAAGTAGAGGTCAATGGACCCTAAATTTTGATCCCCTCATGAGAGAAGAGCTTGCCAAGATTATAGAGGTAAATATAATATACCCAATCAAACATACCACTCACTTATCTAATTTGATATTAATAAAAAAAGAACAAATAAATTAGATTGTGTGTTGACTTTAGAGACCTCAATTGAGCATCAATAAAAGACCTCTATCTGCTACCTTCTATGGATAAGATCTTACAAATAGTAGCAAGGTTAGAAATATTCACTTCTTGATGACTTATTTGGCTACAATCTATTAGATTTAGAAGACTTAAAATTAAAATAAATACAACCGTAAGTGATGAAATAAGGAAGATTTTTTATAACTATGATAATGGCTAACAAATAAGCACGTAAATAACATGAAATGTTTTTGTAATCACTCATGCAATAGCCATTCGTGTAAACTCAAGAAAATTTGAAACTTGATACAATATGGATAGATTTATCTACTAGTGCATACCATGAGCAATGCATGCTTCTCACCTCACTATTTAGAATGCTATGTCATAAATATACACTAGCATGCGACTTCAATTTTCTACCCTAATAACACATGTGCATTTTGCATGATATACACTTGTGCAAATGCACAACTAACTAAGGATATTTATTACTCCTATTCTAAATACTCATGTACATGTGGACTACATGCACATTTACATAATTGCACATTCTAAAACATGTGCATTCACTGCTTCTTCCCCAAGTAACTACTTAACCTAAGATAAACTCCTAATCTAATAATGTACCCAAGGTGGTGCATTGACATGTACCAAATAATGTAATATATTCTCTAACACCCCATGTATTATATTATTTGGTTATTGAAGACTTTAGTATTGAATATGGATCTTTGTATTTATCTTCATTCTTTAAGTGACCTTGGATTTGATCTTCTGCTTGAGTTGCATAGATATTCCTTGAAAGTCTAATTTTTTTTGTACCCAGAGCTTTTATAAATATATCTACAAGCTGTTATTTTGTAAGAACACATTTCAATCTGATATGATGATTCTAAAAATGATTTTGAATAAAATGAAATTATGCTTCTATATGATTGGTTCGTTAGATAATATGTATTGTAACCATAATGCTTCACAAGTTGTATCTTTGGCTGCATAGTATTCTACTTCAGTGTATGATTGTGCTATTATATGTGTCAAGTGTGTCATCTAATTTATATTTAATTTTGTAAATCCATTTGCAATCCATAACTTTCTTACCTAGAGGTAAATCTACTAAATTCCATGTTTTTTTCTTTTATAGAGATAAATATTTTTATTCCATAGCTACCTTCTAATGTGATTGACTTAGTACTTGAAATGTTGATGTTTGTTCTTCTGATGTACTTAGTAATCCTTTGTTCATTCTAGTTTGAATATGAGTTTGAGATCTGGTGGTAGTAAGATCAGGTATTTGTTCTAAGTTTGATCCTCTAAGTGTATCTCTATACCATATAGGATCCTTCCTTTGGGGAATTGTGGATGATTTTATATGTTCACTTTCTTCATCATGGGATTCTGACTCTATCTCTATACTTTCTGAGTCTTCCTTTGAAAAATTTAATATGACCTTTGTATCCTTACTTTGTTTTTCATCATTGACCTTGATTTTTCCATCAAAGATCACATCTATGATTATATATACCTTCTTTGTACTTGGATCCATTATTCTATACCCTGCAGATTCATCATCATACCCAAAAAATATTCCAATCATAGTTTTATCATCTAAATTCATACTTTTTTGTTTTGAGATATACATATAAGCTTTGCATAAAAAAAATTCAATTTTTTAATGTTTGGTTTTTTCTGACCAAGCTTCTTCTAGTGTAACATTTTTTTTAAGCGAAAAATCCCTTGCGGGGCCGCCTTGGTCTGAGAGACCTCAACTAGGGGTTTTTGCACCATCAAAGTCACCCGGGAGTCACACTTGGCTCTACTCGCACCAACATTATCAACTGTATTTTGGGTACCCAATTCAACTTTTTGGTAGGGTGGAGATTCAAACCTGGGACCTCCCTTGGAGGATTGTCCTCTGCTCTCCAACTCACCTATAAGACCTGGATCTAGTGTAACATGTTTGAGTATTCTACTGGGAAGTCTATTTTGTATATATACTGCTATTTAAACTACTTTTACCTAGTATTGACGATCAAGATGAACTTCTTTTAACATACATCTCACCATTTCCATTATTGACCTATTTATTTATGTAATTCCATTTTGTTGTGGTGAATATACTGTAGTGAGTTGTATTTTAATTCCATTCTCTTATAAAAAGGTATCATTTTTTTTAGATATAAAATCACCTCCTCTATCTGAACTAAGGGGTTTTATAGTCTTTCCTGATTCATTTTCTTATTAAAGTTTGAATTATTTAAAATGACTAAATACCTTTGATTTATACTTCATGAAGTATACCCACATTTTCCTGGTGTGATTATCGACAGATAATTAAAAATATTTATGTCCTCCAATACTAGTGATATTAATTGATCCACATAAATATGTATATTTCAACTATAATGGTAGTTGAGTTTTGTATTTTTGAAGTTCAAAAGAAATTCTATGTTTTTTTCTTGCTAAATATTCTGGACAAATAGTAGATTCTAAGGATAGGATTGGTATTCCATCTACCATTTGATATTTGCATATTTTATTTATAGATGATATACTAGTATATCCCAAGCATTTGTACCATAGATCTGAAGTTTGAATTGAGAATGTTGAATGTGTAGTAATGTCCAAAAAAAATAAACCAGTTTTATATGAACATGAAGTAATCATTTTCCCTTGCTTGATAATATGGTACTATTTTCTACCATTAATCTTTGAATTCTACTATCATGTTTTGATCCATGAGTTGAGAAAATAAAAGAAGGTTGGTGGTTATTCTAGGGACATATTGTACATTGTTAATTATCCCTTTTCTATTCATTAGATTGACCAAAAATTTTCCATCTCCTCTTACTTCATAAGTTTTGCTATCTACAATGGCAATTAGTTTCTCAATTTTTTCTTGCAGAGAGTCACACTAGTGTTTGTTTCTAGTCATATGTTTCCTGAGTCAAAATACCCATAATACATATTCTTCAAATATCTATTTTTAAATGTATAGATTAAATTTTTTCTAAGATGAAGTTTCAAATAGGGTCCTTCAAAAGTTTGTAACTTATAATTTTTGACTTCTATTTGTATAATGTAGATTCTAAATTTCTATGATTTTAATTTGGTGTAGGATTCCTTATATCTCCCTAGTTAGAAATTTAGAAAGACTATGTATTTACAAATTAAATTTCACTAACCTTATATCTCCTTGTTTTAAAATTTGCAAAAAAATTGGAAGCAATAATAGTAATGGTCAAAAAACTTCTATTTTCTATATCCTTATTAGGACAATCGATATGCTTTCTAGGGTTTCTTTTAACACCTTATTACTCCTAATATTCAATATCATTAGAATATAAGGCTTAATTGATATTAATATTAATAAACCTACAATAATCTTAAGAATAATTCTTATCTCTCAAGTGCTTAATTCTGGCTTGCAAGCTCCTTGCAATCAACTTTATTTCCTGTGAATTAATGACGGTTGACTCCTTGTCAAATTTGAGGTGCTATGTAGACCTCTCACTCCTCTTCGTCACCATATTGCATGCTCTTATTCAACATCAATATGATGGCTTACATACTTCTCTTCAATATTTCTTATGGTTTTCTTTTATCTATCATGTGCTCTGATACCACTGTTAGTTTTAGAAGACTTAAACTTGAAAGAAATACAACCATAAGTGATGAAATAAGCAAGATTTTTTATAACTATTATAATGGCTCACAAATAAGTAAGTGAATAAAATGAAAAACTTCTTTAATCATTCATGAAAAAAAACCATTCATGCAAACTCAGAAAATTTTAAACTTGATACAATATGGATGGATTTGTCTTCTAGTGCATACCATGAGCAATGCATGCTTCTCACCTCACTATTTACAATGGTAAGTCATAATTATATACTAGTATGTGACTCTTCACTTTCCTACCCTAAGAACACATGTGCATTCTGCATGATAGACACTTGTGCACATGCACAACTAACTAAGGACACTTGTTACTCCTATTCTAAAGACTCATGTACATGTGGACTACATGCACATTTACATCATTACACATTATAATACTTGTGTATTTATTGCTTCTTCCTCAAGTAACTACTTAACCTAAGATAAACTCCTAATAGAATAATGTTCCAAGGTGGTGCATTGACATGTACCAAATAATGTAATATATTCTCTATCACAATAAAGCTTGGGTCAAGGACAAACATCAATATAAGACAATTTTCACTACCAAGTGAGGAACTTTTGGCTATTAGTGAATGCCCTTTAGGTTGTCCAATGTAGTATAATATTTTAGACGTCCATGGACATGAAATTCGATAACTTACTAAATAAGATTATCTTGGTCTATCTAGATGACCTCATAGTGTTCTCAAAGAGAAAGGAGAACCATATGGCACCTAGAGGTGTTTGAGTGATGCCAATATTTTGGGGTATGCCTAATATCTAAGAAGTACATTTTTTGTGCACCCTAAGGACAAATCCTAGGGCACATTGTATCTAAATATGGCATAGTCATAGAACCTAATCAAGTTAAGGTCATTCTCAATATATTATTACCATGACATGAGAAATATCTCCAATCCTTCCTAGGCTAGATCAACTTCATCCAAAGATTCATACCACATTTTCCCTCCATCATCAAGCCTATCACTTGGATGTTTAAGAAGGGATTACAATTTAGATGGACTAAAGAAGGGAAGTAGGCCTTCCTAAAAATTAAATAGGTTATTGTGGAAGCTCTTGTGTTTTTTGATTAGTTGGTGAAGGGGTTTTTGAAAGGGCCCCAACTCTTTTACACCTAGAAATATTTATTAGGGAATCATTAGAAGAGATTTAAAAAAGAAACAAATAGTTTACATAAGACTAGTATGTAACCCTGTAAGAAAAGCACCTTAGACATCTAAAGATATAACACCATACCAAGATAACATAGTAGAAATAAAGCCAAATAGAAGTCATGCTAATGATGGAGAACCTAGAACTCTGGCCATAATTTCCTCCCTCTTTGTTTCCTTTCTAGAGCTAATATGGATAATCTAGATTAACGATGCCATATGTAGCATGCAAAAAAATGATCAAAAGGTAAGTCTAATTTTATATCTACATGTGTTCATTATTCTAGGGGTTGCCAAATAGGCTGAACTAACTAGTCTGGCTTGAGACGTAGCCAGGTTGGAGGATCCATCCTAGTTAGAAATGCCAATGCTAGAGCTTCCAATAGGATTTTTGCCTTTCCCGGGAAGCTTTTATCATTATATGGGGTAAGTGATTTGTGGATAACTCAAAACTGGAAGTGCTTAACTACAAAGTAAAGTTGACACACCAAGCCTAAAACTACTACAAACTTGGGCCCCTAGAGGGGGAAAACCAACCTTCACACTGAACAACTTGTTCATTCACCATGCAAATACTAAGGGGTATTCTTATTTGTCATCTCTAGAAGCTTTGAATAAAAGTCACTCTCCTAGACTTTAAGTTATTCCAAATTAACTCATAGGTTGGTCGTAATATTAGCAGCCTAGTTTCCTTCCCTAAAAATATGTATTACTTGAGATATTTCAAGAATATAAATCCTTATTTGAGTTGATAAGATTTGATCCTCAATGATACAAATTTTCTCCTACATAGTTTTAGTACAATTGATGATACTGAGTGAATCCTCCTCGATCACCACTCTTCTAAAAATCAAATTTTCTAATAGCAAGATCACTTGGATCAAGGCTTTGGTTTCAAAAAAATAACTTGTTTGAATTTTCAACCTTTTCACATTAGCAAGGATGATATTCCCTTCATGATTCCTGATAACCCCTCCTACACATACCTTCCCTAGATTTCCTTTTGCAACTCCATCAAAATTCAACTTGGAATAATACTTAGGAGGTGCTATACTTTTAGTTTATGTTTGAATTGAGGGATATAATTGGGTTGGGGGATCAAGAATATTTTCTAGACCCCATTTACCAACTATCTTGGTCTCCACATTACTCTCCTAGTTATCCTTAACGTAGATGATTTGAATATTTTCAACTACATCTGCACAAATTTTTGCCTTGATAGATTTACATTCTCTTTTTAATCCTTGAAAGCTTTGTTATTCCTCTCTTTCCAAATATCCTAAATGGTATGGCATAGGCTAAATTTCCAAAGATATTTTAACCTCTTTCTATGAAAAGAGGGATCCCATTGGAGACATAGATCAACTAAATTATTTGGAGAGACCCAAGACATATTAAACTTGCTTAGGATCATATTAAAGACTTCCAAAAAATATGAACATTCTAGAAATAGGTGCTTCACACTTTCCCAATTTTATTGACAAAGATAATATTTATTGGGAATTGCCATTTCTCTTTTTTTAAGGTTTCCAATGGTGAGAATATTGTTTTGGACTACTAGCTAGTAGAAGAAGTTAATCTTAGGAGTTAAATGCTTGAGCTAGATTTTTGCAACTAGGATCCACCCCCATCCATCACCTTCCATTAAGTAATAGGCTGATTTCATTGTATATCACCCTCCCTTATGCATTTTCCAAAATAAGGAATCATCTTCTCTTTCCAAACTTAGGATCTTAAGTCAGCATCTTATTAAGTTTTGTGAGAGCTTGCCTACTATGTTGGTCCAAGCTAGGGATATGGATGGGATTCCATATCATTTTATATTCATCCTCCAAGATGTAATTTAAGACCAAGTTATTGAAGTTCTAAGATAGAAGGGGCTCAAAGGGATCCAAAGGTTGGTTTTCAATCAATGGGGTTTGCTAGAGCTAGTAGTCCTTCCAAAAATTTATCTTTCTCCCATCCTCAACCTTCCATCTAACCCCTTTCAATATAAGGGACTTGGTTTTATATAAATGGTTCCAAATATAGGATCTCTTGGGATGCTTTTTTTCTTCTAGAAGATTCCTTTCACTCTTAAGATACTTTAATTTAAGGATTTGGATAAATCTAACTTTATTTTTAGTGGAAGCTCCTGTGTTGACCAACCTAAATTTTGATAAATATTTTTTGTTGTAAATATATAGAGGTAATTCTAGTATAGAAATTGCCCTTACACATGAGTATGGTGAAGGAATAAAACACCCTATAGCATTCTTTAGCTAAACCTTGAAGGAATATGAAGAATGATATAATTTTATCAAAATATAAGTATATGTCCTTATCAGAAACCTACAAAAATTTAAACACTTGATTTCAAATAATGAAGTTAATGCTAATGTCATCCATTAAAGAATAAAAAATTACATCATGAACACAATATATTAATGAGGAGAGGGAAGGATGGGTCACCTAGATTTTTAATATGACATCAAAATCAAGACAACCAAATTGACCAAGGGTAGAACACTATGCCAAAAATTGGCACAACACATTGTAGATCCAAAATAAGAGTAGCGGTTATTTCTTCTCATTATTAGATACAATAAGGATAGGGTTAACTTCATGTAGTGAAGCCAATATCCCTTGGTATTAAGTTTAAATCAAAGAAAGGCATATAAATTTCAAAATATACACTATGACATGCTTTTCTAAGAGGAATGATTTTCTAAAGGAACTTCTATGGCATCCTCTTGAGATGTGTGGAAATTGGGAGAACCACTTTACTATTCTAGTAATTCCATCAAGAATCTTTGATGGAATTAATTAGCTCATACAACCATAATAAAAATTATGAGAGTAGGGTACTACTAGCCCACCATGTTTAGTGATGCTTATCGATGGGTAAGAGAATGCAACAAGTGCAAACTCTTCACTAGAAGGAAGCAAAATTTCCCCTACCCCTTAAGCCCATTACTACAAATGAACCTTTCTCCCATTGGGGGTTGGAATTCATCAGTGAAATTAATCCCCCCTCTAGTTAAGGCCATCAATGAATTATTATGACTATTGATTACTTCATGAGATGGGTAGAGGTAATCCCACTCAAAGAGGCTATCAGGAAGGTATTTATCAACTTCTTGGAAGAAATCATTACTCAGTTAAATTTACCCAATACCACCATAATGGATAATGCACTAGTATTTTTAAAAATTAAGGTGAGTCAATTTACTCTAAAATATGTTATCTACATGAATACTTCCTCCAATTAGTACCCATAGGGCAATAACCTAGAAGAATCCTCAAATAAGAATCTACTATGCATTTGAAGGAGGATTGGCATACACAACCAAATGTAGTGGCACTTACACATATGACAAGATCTCTAAGTAGATAGAATAACTTTAAAGAAGAGGATAGTCTACTCTCCCTACTTCCTACTATATGACCAAGAAGCTAGGCTTCCCATCTTGATTGAGCTACTTGCACTACATCTACTTGAAGGACATAAATTTGCACCAAACAAAATAGAACAAAACACAATGATTGAACAAATAAAATAAATCTTTATATATATATATATATATATATATATATATATATATATATATATTTGTATTGATCTTTCAATGTGTTACAAAAGAATCCCCTTCAAGAGGATTTCACCAATGATACAATATATACAAGAGGGATGTGATTCCCCTATTTATCATAAAGAGTGTCTTCGGGTGCAATGTAAATATTTTCATGTTAGCACATTGTTGGAGAGTGGGATTTCTAGGACCACTACATTAGATCAGATCTAGAACCTTGCGACATTCTTGAATCCTGTAACCTGCACACAATAAAAATAATAGTAAATCAATAACAAATGAGAGGTCCACTGAGGTTGGATCCATATTCAATTTGGAAATACAAACATTAATATAAAATATATAAATGCATGTAGTATTTGAGACCTAAACTAACATGTGATTTATAATTGAGCATATTTAAGCTAATATGTAAAGAAAATTGGGAAATTAATTATCTAACTAAAATCATCTCGGGTTGGGAGGTTTTTTGTTTATGGGTCATATCAAGATGAGATGGTCATTGTTGTGAGTCTACGCTTCAATGTAACTATATCTGGATAGGATTAGAGGTGATGCACGATGTTGTCATTGGTAGGTTTTTTTATGAGTGTGAAGGTGAGTGAGTAGGTGCGAGTAATCAATAGAGTACTATGAATGATCATGTGAGGGAGAAGAATGCAGATTCAAATCCTAGATGGTGATCCCGTAGCATCAATTTTTGTAGTAGGAGGGCTTTGTGGATTATTTTGGTAGCACTTCATGGCATTTGAATTCAAAATCAAGGATACTAAAAATAGATGGAGGGAGTGTCATTTTATAACCTAATAGCATGAAGCAAATATGATAAGTGGCAATTAGAGGTACCTTGATTAGCTACCAACAGGTGACTACAAGTGGCAGGTGAAATTTTTACCTGCAGGTTGATAGATGTCAGTGTAAAATTAGGTGCAACATTGATAGGTAGTTTGAATACCTATTATTTTTTTTTATTTTTAGTTTTGTGTGACCATATCAGGTCGAGATGGTTTCGAACATGAGATCATATTAGGTCAAGACGATTAATATTTCCATGGGGAAAGTTGCATATTATTGGAGAAAACCATGAAATTAGCCGTAGGGCTACCCAAAGTAGATTGTACAAGTTATAAATGAGGCTTATTGGAATTATCCTTAAGATGATGTATTTTAGGTGATGCCTTGTTCAGGGATGAGTAGGGGTGGTTGAATGCCATAAAACTACAACACATAGCTCAATTTGAGTTAATTCATGCATACCAAGAATATTTGATGGCCTTGATAGATAGATAGGATAGTTAGACTAATATATTCAACATGCCTATGAGAGATATAATAATTACTCTAGAGGATGTGTACCAAATTCTATGAGTCCTAATATATGGAGAGTAGATAGTTACTACCATGATTGGTGAGAGAGATATTGTGGTATAATGAGTTTACCAAGAGCACTAGTGATACGTGGATTGCAATGTTGATATTGGTGGAGTGAGAGAGGGCACTAAATTTGAGACTAGATTATTGACCGCCAGACAAATAGTGTTGATGTCACCGATGTCTAACTTTATTCTCTTGAAATATTTTGATACGAGGTTCCCACGGAACTTGTTGGTAATTATTATGGACTTGGTGGAGGAGCCTAGGATCATGGCATGGGGCTCCACTTTGCTTTCATAATTGTACAATATTCACCAGGGGGGTTGATTGGGCTTAGGGTGCAACTTCCTTCTATAGATATGGATATGGGAGCACTTTCAAGTTGATAAACCTACTGGGTTGTCATGGGAGGCACATAGGGATATGAGATATATAGAGGTTCCATTTGTAATGCAATGGTGCCATGAGAATAAGTGGGGCAAGCGCCACCCATATTAGGATATTCTTCAACACTATGTAAATGCATGGACTAGACTATAGCTAGGAGAGGTGATATGGAGACCATGTAGGAGAGGGCCAACCTAGGATGAGGAGGCTGAGAATTTGAGATGAGTACAATGAGGCAGGTGGTTGACTAGATGACATATGATAGAGCATGAGTACTTTTAGTACTCATAAGTGACTTGACAGTTTAGGGTGAGGTAGGGTGTGCGTAAGGTTGTAGTGGTGTACATATTGAGGGATAGAAAGGCCCAATTGGCATGGCCATGAGCTAAGACTTTGAGTGATGAGGTGAATGAGGACTTGATAGACATAGACATCAAGGATCCTAGGACCACACTAGAGTATAATGACTAGTGGATTGTTTGATATTTTTAAGGAGGGACAATTATTGTAGGGGAGCATGCGGTTGGCATAATAAAGAACCCATCATAGTGATGAGTGCATAGCCAAGTGGAGAGGGATGTGGATGCATCACAGAGATCTATCGATGGTGCAGAGGCACCTGTGATGGGTAATGGAGGTGGTGAGGGAGATGAGGAGTATCCATAGGAGGATATTGTAGCTTTGCAATAGTAGGTGCACATTTTGAAGGGTCAGTCGACGAAGAAAAAAATAGTGCATACCATAGAGTAGATCCATTGGATGGTAGATATGCAATGATGGTAGGGCTAGGAGGAGGAGAGGGACACCCTACAAGTCTAGGTACTAAGTCTACAAGAGTAGAAAGATAGTTTTGTTATAGAGTAAGATGCTCTATAGTCTCAGGTGGTAGATTTGATAGCTAAGTGAGCTTAACCATTCATAGGTGGGTAGGCCATATATGAGGTGACCAGGCTATAGGTAGAGGTTTCTTGACCATAGGCTAGGGCTACCACATACCATACCCACTATTAGACAAAGTGGGAGTATGTGACATGGCTAGAGGATGAGAAAATTAGTTTGGATGGGGTGCTACCATAATGACCATCATCATCCTAGTCTCAATAGATTCGATGGAGTGGGATGTGAGGGGATACATCAGTGGTATCTTCTATTCCACATTTTATACCATCGAATACCTCTTAGATGTTAGTGGCCAATGAAGCTAGGTAGTATCATAGAGACAAGGCTGAGAGTAGTGGAGAGAGTAGGGATGTTGGGCTACCCTAAGGAGGGAGCCCTCTTATTAGCTTATTTGGACGTGAGGTCTAATAATCCACTATATTGTAGCCTACGGGCATTTTTGTATTATTGATGTACTTATATTTTTGATATATATATATATATATGAGATTATTTGATTATATTTATTTTAGTTTTTTATTGTGCATGTGTGTATAATTATGGATGAATGAATGTAATGTTAGATGAGTATAGATATATAAATAGACTTATAGATATGATGATGCATGTATGTTAAATGAATGAATGATGTGAGATGATAGAACTATTATGTATGCATAGTAGTAGGTATGTATGTGATGCACTAATGACACATAACAACTTAACTAATGTAAAGTGTGAATATATGCCTAAGATATGTAACATAACAAATGAATCTGAGTTGAATAAACAAATCAATTTCAAGCAATGAAGAATGTATAAACATTACAAATCATGATTTAAAAATTTTCATCAAGGGCATACACTTGAATTGAAGCCAATCAATAACAAATATGAAATGGAAAATCATGCAAGGTAGTAGAGGATGAGAAATAAGAATTTACAAGGGAACAACAAGGCTTTTTATGTATGTGATGCACTAATGACACGTAACAACTTAACTAATGTAAAGTGTGAATATATGCCTAAGATATGTAACATAACAAATGAATTTGAGTTGAATAAACAAATAAATTGCAAGCAATTAAGAATGTATAAACATTACAAATCATGATTTAAACAATTTCATCAAGGGCATACACTTGAATTGAAGCCAAGCAATAACAAATATGAAATGGAGAAGCATGCAATGTAGTAGAGGATAAGCAATAAGAATTTACAAGGGAACAACAAGGATTTTAGGGGAATCAAGAACCCTAGTTGACCAATCAAAAGTTGTATACTAACCATGCAAGAATCTAAAAGATAAAAATTGGCTAGGAAGACCAAGATAATCAATATCCCTATGTGTGCATAGTGAAGTTCATTACCTCAATTTTGTACTCGGTTGGAATTAACTAATTTGAATGAAAGCCATAAAAATGAAGAACACAAGCTTATACTGAGAGGGGGGGGTGAATAGTATAAGACCTCTTTTTAATTTTTCCTTTATACTTAAAAATAGTAAAGCAATATACCCAAAGCAATATCAAAACAAAGCACAATATCATCCACAAAGTGACACCAATTTTAACGTGGTTCACCCAGAAAGCCTGGGCTACGTCCACAAAAATTTTCTCTAAAAGTTATCTCAAAGTTCTTTGGGAAACCTTCCCAATTAGAATGTTTATGAGCCTCAGCCCAAAGGAGATACCTTCCACCAATCTGAATTTATAAGCCTCTGCTCAAAGGAGATACCTTCCCCTCTATCTAAATTTATGAGCCTCTGC
The DNA here is from genome assembly GCA_028583015.1 of Wollemia nobilis. Lineage (NCBI taxonomy): Eukaryota > Viridiplantae > Streptophyta > Pinopsida > Araucariales > Araucariaceae > Wollemia > Wollemia nobilis. Next base: position 12,100,004 of record JAQPPZ010000465.1, read on the forward strand.
TCAAAGGAGATACCTTCCCCTCTACTCTGGAAATGATCCCATCCACAACAGCTCAGCAACCTGTACCAAACACAGTCAATCAGTCTAGTACAAGTCTTCCTTTGTATGTCAGATCTGTCCAACTCTTGAACAAATCAATCCTCTGCATACAAGCCTTCTCAAAGACTTGCAAAATCTGTCCTTAGGTTCTTCTCAAAGAACCAATGCACCTCAGTCCTCAATTTCTCTGATAGAACTCTCAAACTTAGCTCACAAGTCCTCTGCTAGGACCTGTCCAAATCTGCTCACAAGTCCCCATCGGAACCTATCCAAAACCTACTCACAAGTCCCCATCGGAACCTATCCAAAACCTGCTCACAAGTCCCCATCAAAACCTGTCCAAAACCTTAGCAAGCTCACCAAGAAAAACTTGCTTAGCATGAACCCACAAAGAGAATTGTTAGAGACCCAATGTGATTCATCAACCTCATAGAAGCATAAAGAGAATTGTTAAAGACTCAATATGTTCTATACTTAACTCCCAGTATCAATCTCAACTCAATCTCAATCTCAACAGAATAAGATAGATGTAGTATGCTTTTCTCAAGAACATGAAACACAACCCAACAATTTCCAACCATGCAATATCTCATATAACAATGATACTCATGTTATTTCCACAACCAATTAGGGTTTTAACAACAATGCTCATCAAACAAGGTTTAGTCAACCAACACCATTCAACTCAACATCAACCTTGAAGCATTCAACCAATCATCATAAGAAAAGGAAACAAGTAGAAATCCTTTTCCCTCCACACTTATTTTCAGAAAACCATAAATCAATAACAACCATGGAAGAATGTGCCCATACCTTTACTTTGATGAAGAAGGAGAACTCAAAAACTATCACAACATTAACTCTCAATTTACCACCAATTAGAGTTAGCAACTATACAATAATACACAATAATAAAGATCCAAAATAACACCTTATTACTCCAACTTAATATTAACCACCAAAAATATAATATACATACAAAGTAAAATCTCTTTACACCTTATTACACCACATAAACATCAAGCATTAATAATAACAATGTCAAAACAAAGATTACAACTTAACCTTATACCACCATCAATAATTCTTGATCAAATCAACTCAAATATCCCAAGTCAACAATAAAAGGATTTACCTCAGCAATACTTAGTTCTCCAACCTTAGGAGAATTGAGGAGCCACCACTATAAGCACTAAAGTGCATTCTCCTCTACTTACGTAGCCCAATCACAGCCGCTCTCCTTCGTGCATTGCAACAAAAGGAAAAATGCACTCGACATGATTCAAAACCTATATCTCTGCCTAGCGAGCACCTTTACTCAAACTCCATAGTTTTTGGAGCACAAGTGCCCGACAAAGAAATATTAAACTATCCTTTGTTTTATCTTCACTTGATCGTAGGATATGGAAAATGTATTCATTTTCCTAGCATCGTCCAAAACATAAGTCACTGAATGCTTGCATTAATCATATCACAACACAGTCTGGAAAAACATAGTTCAGGTGTAATTGCAAATCCACTAACGTCAAGAAAGAAAGTAAGGATGCAGCCCAAACTCAAATCTGAGTATGCCAAGCACAGTTTCCAAGACACAGATCAAGCATGGTTTCTAAGACATCAATTGGATATTCGAATACATAGAGAAAGCACAAATCGAAGACACCAAGCGCTATTCGAATGATACAAAGCAAACACAAATCAAAGACACCAAGCACTATTCAAATGATACAGAGCAAATGCAAATCGAAGACACCAAGCACTATTCGAATGATACAGAGCAAATGCAAATCGAAGACTCCAATTAGTCGGTGGTTCTATTACTTTAGAAAATCATCCCCACTTATATAGCCATTTCTCCTTAACTGTTTGACGTCGGTGCTCCTCCAACAATGGCAACACGTTGGCGAAAGAAAAATTTATCTGCGTCACTTAAGGGTTAAAAGACCCTTTAATAATAATTAAAATAATAATAATTATTATTTTATTAATAATAAATTAAAATTAGATCTTTGACAAAGGTTTGAGTTAATTTAATTATTAATAATAAACATGGACCTTCAATGTTTTTCAAGAAGTAAAAACCTTTGCATTAAGTTAAGCTTGGTTTTAATAAAAACCCTTAATGAGTCCAAATGGTTTTAAGAAAAACCTTTAACCTTGTCACCATGGTTTTAATAAAAAACCTTTTAACAAAATGAAGCTTTCTCAAGATATTTTTGACATCACACTCATTTTGATATCAACACAAAAATGCCTTTTGACATCAATGACAACTTATACACTTGAGCAAAAGCAATGTACCCAAAGTACCCAAAATTGCCAACAATCTCCCCCTTTGTCATTGATGGCAAACCTTTACTGAAAACACGTCTTAGGAGCCAAAACTGAAACCAATCTGTGCTAAAAACTGAGAAACAGCCTTTGAGTTTTTTCTCCCCCTGACTTGAAGCTTTCCTCTTCACTTGAAGCTCTCCCCCTTACTCATATTTCTCCCCCTTTGTCATCAATGGCAAAGGGTCACCTTTGGGGCTCAGGACTAAGAATGAGCCTCTTAGCTTGGTCTCTCCCCCACCTCCTGATGAGGTGATTAATTCTAGGGTGGGAGTAAAACTCCCATTAGGCATTGATCATCATCAGCATCTATAATTTCCTTGTCTGGCCTTCTCTTGAACTCTTTGTCCGTATTCCTGTTCTTGTCACTGTTCTTTTTCCTGTTATCATTCCTATTCTTGTCACTGTTCTTGTTCTTGTTCTCATCCCTATTTTTGTTCATGCCTTGATCCTTGGACCTGTTTATACCACTATTCCTATTTTTGTACCTTGAAAGTTTAGCTCTACACTGTCTAGCTATGTGACCTTCATTGTTGCACTTATAACAAGTAACAATGTTATTTCTTTTAGGCATACCTGTTCTTTGAATTTGCCAGTTCTGCCTAAACCTATTCTGATCAAACCTATTCTTGTTATTTACCTCACAATAGACTGCCTTGTGCCCAAACTATTGACAAGAGTAGCAATACCCTCAAAAGAAACTAGCGCTTTTGAAATTGCCATTCACCTTCTTCACTTGAGTCATGCAATGTGCAGCCATGTGACCAAACCTGTAACACACAAAACATCTGTCATGAAATTTACTTTTATTCGACCTCTTGGGTCCTGAAAAATTCTTCTTTTCATTTTGAATTTCATTTTCTGTTTCTACGCATCTATCATACAAGGACTCATAATCTGAAATACTTTCCTCATCAGAACTCTCTTCCTTTTGGAGTCTCTTACTAGACTCCGTAGCTTGTTCCTTGACAAAACCAAGGCCTGTTTTATCCGTTGTCTTTCTTTGACCTTTGATGAGTGACTTAACCTTTTTGGAGCTATATTGAAACCTGTAAAGCTTATCCTTGTACTCTTTAGTTTCCTCTTTCAAAGAAGCCATTTTTTGTTCTAACTCACTATACTCAAGAACCTTAGACTCTAACTCATCCTTGAGTTCTTGTGTCTTAGCCATAGAGACGTCGAGACTTTCTATAAGATCATATCTCACCATACAACATTCATCTAACTTATCATTAAGTCTAGCATTCTTCTTTATTTCCTTTTTAAAAACACTAAGAGCGTTAGTAAGTTCACTTTCTAGATCCTTTATTTGTTTGCTTTCTGAATCATCAAACCCTTTTTCAAATTTCCTATCACTAGAGGTGCTACATTTTTCAAAAACCATACATGCATCTTCCTTATAGTTTTCTGAAGCATCCTCATACATATTAGAAACCAAATCATTATTTGTGCAATCATCCTCAAGGTGACCAAAATTTCCACATCTAAGACATTTCATGATAATGAATCTATGTTTCGGTCCTTCCTCTTTTTCTGATATGAACAACATCTCATTTTTAGTATCACTTGAAGAAATTTCACTATCACTACTAGAATACTTACTTGCTTTGTCTAGGTATAAACTCTTCTTGTGCTTGTGAGAATACCTCTTTCCTTGATTGCTGCGCTCATCTTTGTTTTTCCTGTGATTCTTGAGATTTTCAGAATCCTTGCTTTTAGAATCCTGTATATCTTCATCACTTTCATTCTTGGGAACAGTACAGTCAGTAGCATAATGACCAAACTTTCCACAATTGAAATATCTTATATTTTTCACGCTTTTGTGCTTTCTAGAGAACTTGCCCTTCTTGCTGTAATATTCCTCTTCATCACTGGAAGACTCATCACTCTCTTGAAGCTGTTTACCCTTGGATTTCTTGGTAGCCTTGAAAGATGCATTTTTCTTGACATCAAACTTCACTTGAGTTCTCAACTCAAATGTTGCAAGTATACTATGGAGCTCATCCTTTTTCAACTTATCGAAATCTTTAGCTTCCTCAATAGTAGGCATTTTTTGGGACTACTACATCAGATTGGATCTAAAACCTTGTGCTATCCTCTAATCATGTAACCTATGCATAAAGAAAATTGTAGTGAATCAGTAGCATATGTGGGTTCCACTAAAGGTTGGACCTATATTCGATTTGGAAATACAAAACTAAATAGAAAATATATAAATGCATGTAGTATTTGTGATATAGCCTAAAACATGAATGATAAATGAGTATATTTAAGCTAATATGCAAATAAAAATAGGAAACTTGGTACCTAATTGAGACCATATCGGTTCAAGATGATTTCTATATACAGATCATCTTAGGATGATATGATCACTATCGTGGGTTGTGCCTCAATGTAACTAGATTTGGATAGGGTTCACGGTGATACGTGTTAGAAATAGATTATATTACATCATTTGGATCATGTAAATGTACCTTCTTAGGTACATACTTAGGATATTAGATTACTTTAGAGGGAAGCTATCTAGTTACTTCATGCAATGTAATAAATGCACAAGTGTCAATGTGCAAGTTGTATATAGGCAAGGTGTCCCTTGCATAGCTAGGTAGAGTGTTTGCCAAGGAACCTATCTTCCTATATAAAAAGGGCCTCATTATAACAAGTAGAATATATAAGCTCAGAGCATATTCATAGGTAGTAGCATAGTGTTGTATAGAACACCATATATTGGTGATGGGTGCAATGTAGTCTAGTAGCTTTGTTCATGGAGTGTCCATTTTATCCATAGCTATATTGTATTCATTTTTGTCATTTATATTTATAGCATATTTCATTCATCTCATAGATTTAATTTCTTTCATATTATTCTACATCTTGTGATTGCTATCTTCCATTGCATACTGCATAAAAAGCTAACAGTGGTATCAAATCCATAGTAGATCAATAAGAAAACCACCATTATCATTGAGCCTGATTTTTTTGTCAACCTGATGTGCTACTAGACCAGCCATTGTCAAAAACTCTTGGAAAAGTCTAGGTGATAGAATTAAGGAGAGCCATAAGTGAGGACTGAAAGAAATATCAATTCTAGAAATATTGAGATTACATTTGGCTAGAGTCTTTCCATAGAGTTGCAAGAAAAACTCGTGAAGACTAGGACTCAACATTCAATCCACTAGATTGATAAATCAACTAGTGAAGATATTTCAAGATATATAGAATTTGTTAACTATTGCCCAAAGCTTCTTTTGTTGTAGAAAATTAATTCTCAGATGATTGGGATACCTCCTACAATAGAAATCAAGGAGAATTCAACTTCGTTTCCTGAAGGCTAGTATGCCTTCATAGTGTAGAGATTAGTTCCTTGTGCAAGAAAATAATAATGTGAAAGAAGACTTTTGGAGAAGAGTCGTGGTGAAGTTAGGAGACTGGAGATATCCATTGCTATATTGATAACTTCATAGAAGAAGAAAAGGTCATAGAAGCCTTGATCTAGAAGAAAAGGCCATAAGATCTAGAAGAAAAGACCATAGAAGCCTTTTTCCAGAAGAAAAGGCCATAGAAACCTTGATCCAAAAGAAAATTCCATAGAAGCCTTAATATTTAATAAAAGGCCATAGAAGCCTTGATAATGAAGAAAAAGCCAAAAAATCCTTGATACTAAAAAAATGCCACAAAAGCCTTTATCCTAAAGAAGACCCCGAAAGAAATAATCTGATTCAAAAGTAGATTAAGATTTCAGTACTAATACTTTGTTGTAGGGAAAGAAGATTCAATGAGTTGGGAAAATTCCTACAAGAAATTTAGGAAGAGTATCTTCTTTAGAATCAATCCATCACCTAAAGAAAAATTGAAGGTAAAGAGATCAAGAGAAGATATCATTGAAGAACTTATAATATTGGTATAAGAAGGACTATGAGATTCTTGCTCAAATCCAAAAGTAGTAGAATCAAATATCCAGAAGAAGACCTCACCACCAACACTTCCAAGAGTAGAAGGTTGAAGAAAAGATCTCAAGAAATACCAGAAGAAGCTACAAGATCAAAGACCTTGGGGAGGTTTCAATGAGCATATAGTAAAATTCTTGGAGAGCCTTACTGAAGAAATCATCAAATAAGAACTCATTAGATAAATTAACTATAGAAGATAGTGAAATATTTGGGACAATTATTGCCATCCAAAAACAAGCCCAAAGAGAAGAAGAATTTGTAAAGGAGTTCAAAATAAGATAAAGAAGATCCTGCTTGAAGTTAGAATTTGACAAGGAGACTTGAAGATAGAAGAAGCTTGCCAAATATAGGAGATTTAAATATTACCTCTCATAACGGCATTATTTTATGAGATAAAGAATTCTAAAAATATATAGCAAAAAGGAGGAGACTACAAGATGAGAATAATCCACCAAATTCTAGTCTCGTGAAAGAAATTTTGAGACCATGTTTTGGTGAATAAGGAGCTATTTAGGACAACCTACAAAGAGCTGCAAGATCTTACTCATGGTAGAAACTTGGTGATCATAGACACCAAGATCCTATACAAAAGCTACATCCTCTATAAAATATTTTATAAAAAGGTAAGCAACTATTGGTGCATGTAGATTCATTAATTGGATTACTTATTAGATTCATCGAAGCAACTTATTTGGATTAAAGTTGTAAAAAGGAAAATTTGATTACAGTCTTCAAAAGTGCAAAAATAGAAAATTTTCTTTTAAGGTTCATTTGCACATTAGTTAGGAGTATATTAGATTTTAGAACTACATCTATCAATTACCTATAATCTACTTTGGAAAAAGAAAAGGAATACTAGTTCCTACAACTTTGTTTATAATGAAATTGTAGAATAACTCTTGAAGATTCATTTCAGATTATTCTTGATTAGTTGCAGTAAATTTATTAAGTGCACTTATAAGTTATTTTGAGATTTTATTGTAGTGATAAAATGTGATTGTTAGTGCATTACAAGTGATATTAGTGGGTTCATTTACACTACTATATTACTCTGAAAATTTTTAGTGTTTGTGTTCTTGAGAAAGGCACAAAATCAGATTAGCATAAAGTGTCTAAAGACACTATTAGTGCACAAAAATATGCAACACATAGTGGCCAAGTGAAGCCACAAAAATATATTAGAATCATCTAAAACTTGGAGAAGAAGGTGACTAACCAAATTCAGAAATTGAAGCTTCAAATATTGAGACTTGGTGAGTCTCAAATCGAAATCATTATAGGGTTAGTTGCAAGGAGAAAAGTTCAGAAAATTGCATCAAATAAGGAGCTTCTATCTACTTATATCTAAGCTTGGATTTGTCATCAAATTATCTAAGAAAAAAGGGTAAGGTGTCTAAACAAAAGGACAACCTCAAAACCCCTACATTGCATTAAAAAGTTCTACCACAAAACCAGAAATGTAGACTGAAAAAAGGAGTGCACAAGAGGGTGTAATAAAGGTTATTTTATACACATTTGTTACATTGTATTGCACTATCCTAATCTGGTTTATATAGGAAAGAGGAAATATTTGAAGGTGCCTCAAAGGCACAATATCCATAGGGTAAACTAGCTAATGGTAGTCGAATACTTGCACACTCCAAGCAAGGAAAAAGAGCACCATAGAAGGGTTATATTCCCTACTTCTTGGACAACCAAACCTACAAGAAATCAAGGCACAAAAGAAAATAAGGGAGAAGCATTATATTCAGGTCTACAAAAGGAGCATAACAGGTTGAAGTAAAGCAAGCAAAGGAAGACATACATAGGAGAACTCTATACCATTATTGGAACTCCACCAAAGCTCCACAATAACATTGCTTCTCACTCAAAGCACCATCAAAAGAATCTACAACAAAGAAAAAAAATACCAATCTTTACTAATAAGGATAATGAAGGGTTATGTTGAAGGATCAAAGGCTCATGTACAAGAAGGAAGTGACACTTATCACTTGGAAGAAAAACCTAATATTCCATACATAAGTGCTTGTATTGGTGAAAGAAACATTACTAACAATAGATTGGTACATTGAGAATGTATGAGACACTTATCTACAAAGAGAACAAGTGCTCACCTAAATAATGTAACTCCCAGGTGTTACTTATAGGAGGCTACAAGTGTCATCTAGCATCTTTCATTCCTCAAGTGCTCAAGAAGAAAATGGATGTGCCACTTGGAACTTAAATCAAGATTCCATTCCATTTAAAGGGCACCAAATACCAAGGAATTTAAAGCATTCACTCACCCTCATTCAACACTCTATAGTTTTCATGCATAGGGCCAAATTACAATGTGGAAGAAAGGAGAAGAGCCTTTAATGCTTTAGTCAAGGGATGTCAAAGGCAAAGATTAAAGGCATCATATTTAGAGCATTAAATCCAAGGAGGATTCCAAGCATTCTATTGGAGGAAACGGCTAAAGCAGAGATATTAATATTGCAACCCTTGCACACCCGCAATTAGCACCGATTATTACGATTTTTGCAACGTAAGAATTATTCCATTTTAAATGTGATTTAATTTTTGGGAGTTATAAGGTTGATAAATCAAGGTTAAACTTAAAATAATTTAACCATATTGAAAGCCATACCTCAAATGGAATAATTTATCAAATCAATATAATATTTGCAATATTAAACTTAGGAGTAATAAGGGTTTCTACTAGAAATTGATTTTATAATATTTGCAAATATTAATGTGTTATAATTTTCTATGTTTAGGAGCTATAAGGATTACAACACTAAATTATGTTATTGAAAATTAGAAACACTAAGATCAAATGCTAAGGTATATTAAAATAGGTTATGTACCGATCTAAAAAGCATACACCTAAACTAATACATTAATTGAAATCAATCATTAAAGCAAGAAATGAAAGACAAGATTGCATATGACAAGAAAGTGAATGTTTCTTTTATTAATCTTGAATCAAATCTCGGTTACAATCATGCCCCTCTTAGGGTCACCCAAATGTTGATACAATTAACACAATTTGAAAGCCCCAATGGGGTAGGTGCAATACACAGACTTTCTAAATGGACACGAACTGCTCCAAGGTGTCGATGACCTTCTTCTCCATGATTAGAGGTATTTGTTGCCTTGCATCTCAAAACCCTATTAGTCCTGCGTGCAATAAACAACAAGAAGCAATTAGCAACAAAGGAGGCCTCTCTTGATGAGGCTTTTAGGAGGTATTTGCATAAAAGGTAGTATAACTAGCATGAAATCAAGAAAGCGCAAGAAACATACTAAACTTATATTAAACCTAAAAATATTGCTACAAACATATAAGCAAAAGCAGATCTAGCTATCTATTGAATTAATTACGAAATTGAAAGCATGGAAGCATGAAAAGAACCATTAGTGCCATAATTGCAAAAGTGAAGGAAAATGACTAAAAACTCTAATTGCACCGGTCAAAGTCTCTACTAAAGCAAATTAACATGATATATGTCTAATCTAATGCAATTAAACAAATCCTACAACTAGAAAACAAGGAAATTGAATATGACAACCTAACCGTGGGTCTGATGCACGGTGAGCACTATCCACCATGGTTGATAGCCATGGCTGAGCTTGAAATGTTCTTGCCCTCCTAATTTGGTGTCCAATATTCAATTCTCCTTGAGGAATTGATGATCAAGGGTCGCCACTATGTCCTCTGATATATTTGGTGGTTGAATTGCTCAGTTGGTGCATGGATTGCACGAATTCATATTTCTTGAATCTCCTAGCCTCCTAGGACCTCCATGGCATGTGATCTCCAATTGGGCAGCAAAAGTGTTCCTCTCAATGCATGTAAGTGAGTATGCAATTTGATAGGGCTTCACTGCATTTCAACTCGAGATTCATCTATATCTTTCTCCCATTTGGAGGGGGTTTTATAGCATTTGCCAAGGGCTAGGGGTGGCTTCATGAGGAAGCCAAGAACAAGATTGGGTAGTTGAGCTTGTTGGATGGAAGGATCTAGAACCTTCCTCACTCAAACCACTCCAATCCGCAACCAATTGGCCATTTGAACCAACTTTGAATCGGTCAAAGGCCAACTGACTTTGAGGCCTGACCACGGTTGACAAGCGCGGTCAGCTCTGCTAACCGTGGGTGTCAGTAGTGGCTAGCACTGACTAGGCAAAGGTGCCCAAATGAGTGGTAAAAACCACTGCTATACCTTGGAATCTATCCAAGGTCTTCCATATGGTCTTCTAGCATGTCCCATATGAGTAGTCGCCTCGACATGACACATTTTAGGTGTCTATAGATGCCCCTTTTGAGATGTATTGTGAGATCGAACAACGCTGAGCAAAAATAAACCTCCTAAAATGATGTCGTAGGTTGGATGATGATCATTGGTCTGATCAACATTAGATGCCCGAGTCTTGCAAAGAAGACGTGCATCCTAGAATCATTGCTTCCAACTGGATGGAAGGCTTAAATTTGAAAAAGCTTTGGCAAGCTCCAGCATCGATCGGTCAGCTCAGGGCTACTATAGGCTTTCGCACCATATAGATTCTGAAAGGAGGAGAGCTACTAACTTACTATCATATTTGCTTTTTTCCCCAGCAGAGGGTAAGCTTATGATAGTCATTGGCAATGATTCATAAGACGAATGCAATTTTGACAAGATCTAGGGATCTACGATCAAGGGATCTTCTGTTGACTTTGATTATGATTTGATATTATGACTACCCCCTCAAGCGATGAGTCGATGAGGGTAATGACAATTAAATGAAGCGACGAGGTCGCTTGACCACTATGAATGATCTTGAACAAATTTAAATATTTAGCATTTGAATTATTGGCAAGGCCTAATCAGCTATGATTGCAACTGTTAATAGTAATTGTATATTTCTATCCCATGGAGCGGTCCAGCCACGAAGGCCTTCTTAGGGAATCAAAATGAGGACAATTCTAATTAGGCTTATGTTGAATCATATTATCGATGATCTGCTAAAAATATCATAGGAGAATTGACGATGAATATCTCATTCCCTTGGAGCAGTCCGATCGTCTGGGCCTTCTTAGGGATTGAAATGAAGCATACAATTCAACGATGACTAATTTACCCCAAATGTCCTTATGGTAATTTACTCATCTTGCCATATTGCATGGAGCGCAAGTCGTTGCAACCACCAAGTGTATAGGGTAAATAACTAAATACGAGGCGCATTTGGATTTTAATGTTATCTATTTTTTTGTATTTTTGTATTTTTTTGAATTATCTGGTCTGGTGGGTATTTTTAATTTGTTATTTTATAGCTCTCCACGGTGGGAATTGAGAGCATTTATTGTAGTTTGTTGACCACGTCTGTCAGAAGCGGTTAAAAAGTTCAATTTCCTTGACCGTGGCTCAGATCCATGGGTGAAAAACCCTAATTTGGGGACCGTGGTTGTCAGACGTGGTCCGAACCGAATTCAAAAAATATATAAGGCTTTTCCCATTTGAAAAATTTCATTATTTACCTAAAACTGATAGTAAAACTGAGAGCTCTAAGAGGTAAAAAGTGAATTCTGACATGGAACGCTGTCGCAAACCTCACTGATTCCCTTCTATCCACACCGATGGTCGACCAACCAGAAGCTTCGACCAGCGGGAGAGCCGGTGCATCCAAGGTAACACACAAACCGAGACCACGCTTGCAAATTACTGGATTAAAATTAACCACACTAAGCAATGGGTTAAACGAACCACATTAAACTATCGATAACGAACCTCACCCTAGTTAGGTTTAGCATAGGTTAGGTTAGAGGGGAGGGTTTTAATTTTTGGGGTTATTTTGGGAGGGAAATGACCCTGAAAAGGTCATGTTCCTTAGTCGCGGGTGGTAGACGTGGTTCCCAATTGGCAAATTGGGGACCGCGGCTATCAGCCATGGTGGGATTTAAATCCCAATGGTCACATTTTTTACCACCTCGTCGACCGTGGTTCCGACCCACGACACGATGACTTTAGGAAAATTTTTCAAATTTTTCAATTTTTTCCATTTTTCTTTGAATTTTTTGGGAATTAATGCATTTTATTGCAATTTTGAAGTGCTTTTATTTGATTTTTTGAAATTTTTGATCATGTTTTTGCATTTTCATGAGATTTTTTGATTTGTTTACCATTTTTTAGTCATTTTTAATTGTTTTTCTTATTTATTTGATTGCTTTCACTCAGACCTTGATGAACAGAGCGAGGGAGACTGATCTCCTTCAAAACTTACACCACACTCTCACTGACATGGAGCGGGATTGGTTTACTACCATGGGGTTTCAGTACATCCTAGACCTCCCCACCATCAGATCTGATCAGGCATACATGACTGCATTGGCCCATCACTAGGATGCACGAACCAATACATTTCACCTTTCGATGGGTGAAATGACTGTGACTCTAGAGGATGTCTACCGCATCTTCTACCTACCTATTGATGGCGAGGCCATCACCTCCTCTCCTACCATGGTGAAGAAGGTCGTGTTTGATGTGATATTTGGTAGACGGAGCATCGAGGCTCAGGGCCGCATTGATCATGGGGGCATCCACGTCGAGGAGTGGTACCAAGCTAGATTCTTCTCATAGTGGGAGGCCATATTTATGCATTTGATTATCTAGATAGTCCTCCTAGATTCATCAGGTATGAGGTTCCCCTGGAACCTCCTGGCTAGGACCAGGGAGGTTATGATTAGCTCGATCGAGCAACCTCTTATTCTGGCATGGGGGAGTACCCTTCTAGCATAGCTCTATCATGAGTTGTACCAGATTACATGTTGTAGTAGAGTGGGCATCGACTATAGCCTACTTCTTCAGATTTGGGGCTGGAAGCATATTTTGATAGAGCACCCCATAGATTTACCTCTAGGGATCACTGATATCGATGAGGATCATCAGTGTTATGCAGCTTGCTAGCCTCGAGAGCAGGAGGGCTTCAAGAGTAGGTCTCATGTAGGAGACCTAGACCATTACATTACTAGATTTTCATAGCTCCACCCTGAGAAGATAGAGTGGTGACCATACATGGGCTGCCCTGCCTGGCCAGAGGTGGATAGATACCTATGCCAGGCACATAGAGATAGGTGGGTTATCAGTCGTAAGGCCGATATACATGAGTATCAACACTTCTCTCACATCCTGAGGTAGTTTGGGATTCAACAAGATGTCCCAAAGGTGCCGACTATTTATAGACGCTTGGTCCTAGAGAGGGACCTGACCTAGCCCCAGGTGGCTCCACTAGGGGATGATGATGATGACTTTCAAGAGTCGGGCCTAGTGGACGTAGGCACTACTACTGACTATCATGCATGGTGGACTAGCCTATAGTGGCACGGAGAGGGACCTCTAGGCCGACCAATGGATGACTTTGCAGTAGAGGGCGCAGAGGGCTCAGAGGTGGACCCTCATGGATGTAGGGTCCATTAGAGGACCGAGGGTGCATGGGGCATAGGGGCCACTATAGAGGAGGGCCCATAGGTAGAGGTAGAGGAGGAGGCATCCGAGGAGGGTGAGGCACCTCCTAACAGTGAGGTTGGATAGTTGAGGGCATAGGTTTCCAACCTCTAGACTCAGATTGGGACACTTCACACCCGACTCCTACATAGGGACACCACTATCACCACTCTAGAGGTGAAGCTATCTCATGGCTAGAGCCAGTGGTGCAGTTACAAGGAGGAGAGGGCAGCTCTCTAGGCACAGGTGGCTACAACAGACATTGAGATTGAGAAGATCACTAGCCAGTATGATCTTCTACAGGTGATGCTAGACGTAGTGACTACTGAGCGGGACCTACTCAGGGTGGTGAGGGTAGCTCCCTCACCTACATAGGCTATCATGGCACCTCCTACGGTACCATCTACTCTAGGGCTTGTAGGTTTTGACCCGATGGCAGAGATTAGGAGGCTACATACCCTCATGGAGGAGGGTAATGACCAGCATACAATGGATGTAGCTCGCATCACCCAATTGGAGGGTGTTATCAGGCTGCTAGGTGGGCAGGTTCTGAAGAGGACCACTACTATAGGGTCACATCAGAGCAGGACCAGGACCAGGGAGATAGGGCAGTCTAGTGCACGATCTAGCCATAGGACTACCTCGCGTGCACTGAGTATAGTTGGTCTAGGCCGAGCGTAGGATCCACAGTAGGACCCATAATAGGCTCTAGAGTAGGCCCCTAGGGATGTGGTTGAGGGAGGTAGAGAGAGCTTCGATGTAGGGGGATCAGGGGGTGCAGGCCAGAGCTAGCACATTGGCATGGCATAGATTTTACCACTTGTTGTACCATTTTGGTGTAAGGTCTGAGGACCTACACAGTTGTAGCCTATGAGTATTTTGATGTACCCTGCTATGATGTACATTTGACACACACACATACATATATATATATGATATGATAGTTCATCTCATTACATGTGTACTTTATTTTTGGTATTTTATGTTTATGTTATGCACATGGATGCAATGCTTATATTGATTTAATGCTATATGATGTGATGTATGGATGACATGCACTAGATAGCTATGTGATAGATGATTAGATGCTATGAGTTATGTATGTAGATGGACTACTTATGATGGATGCATATGAATGCCATATTTTGATGTTAAATGCATGTATACTTTGCTTCACTTGTATGCATTTAATTTATGTTGTTATGACATAGTTTATGCCATGTATGTATTGCATAATTTTTCTATGATGATATATGGAAATGAACATGTATGCTTTAATCATTAAAACATAATGTATGAATGTAATATGGATTTAACAATCTAATGGATGACACCACCGAATGTATAACAATCATGGATTGTAATTGCTATATCTTATTATAAGAATTAATCAATTGGACACCCATATGTGAGATGCAATGATGTATTGTTTCTATTCATAAGCTCTTGCAAGTTAAAATAATATGCGTAACATAGTCAGTGGCCATTTAAATATCATTTCTGACATCCATCCGGTATCTAACCTATATTATGAATAATATTTAATAAACAAAATCTTATAAAGAGAAATTTGATATTTGATGATTGCATTGGAAATTGGTTGTTGCTATTTGGGAATTTTTGAGGTTTTCCATGAAACTCAAACACCCTAGTTGTCTAATCAAAAGTTGTATAATGACCATACTAGACTTCTAAAAAATAAAGTTTTCACTATGAAAGACCAAGCTATTCATTACCCCTATGTGTGCAAATGAATATATTAGGTAAAACATAAGCATACCCCGATGTCAGGTGGGATTCTTTCAGCCCATTGCTAAGATTGGGGATCCTCAAATGTGCACCTCATCCTAGGTTTGGATTCAGTTAGACTAGACCACTAGGCAATCCAAGCCACCTAAAGCTAGCTCACTTGTAAATTTCTTAGAACTACCCCTTCAATGACAGGTGGGATTCTTTCAGCCCATTGCTGAGATTGAGGATCACTCTATGGCTTTCAAGCATTGATCATTCTAGGGATTCAAGCTCACCCCCTTATTTTCTTCAATTTATTGGGATACTTGCTCATATATAGTGACAAAAATCACTATTTATTTTGTACTTCTCTTTTAGTGATAAAAACCACTATTTATTTTGTACTTTTTTTTTCTTTGAGCAAGGGATTTGATACTGATAGGATTTCTTTGATAAAACTTGATCTTGATTTGATTTGACTTTTGAGGATTTAACTTTGGGAGTTTCACTTTGGGATATCTTTTAGGGATATCATTCTAGGATATTGCTCCTTCATTTGTAAGCAAGGGATTTATTTGGGTAGGGGGTAAACTTGTCCTTTTGCCAATGACCACTACTCTAGACCATTGCGCCTCACAAAATAAGCAAGTAACAAAACCTTTCACCTAAGGTGACCCGGACCACTTTTGTAGTTTTCATCCTTCCTTACCCTAAGTAGGATTGTTTAAATGTGTTTGATTAGTGATAGGATTCTGATATGCTAAGTGCTATCAAAACTAGACCTCATCTACAAAAGCAAAGCAAGCTTTCTACTAAACTCTTGAGAAGACCACTAGGTATGGTTGAATGACCGAAAAACCCTAGTATATTCTTCATAGCAACAAAATGGGTTGTGTTGAAAAACACAATTACTCACAAGGGTGATGAATGATGAAAATGCAATGATGCATGATTGAAACACAAACGTGGTGTCGTTTGTCAGATTGTAAACACAATTCATCCTAATGCAATGCGACGGGTGGAAATGCCTAATGCAATGCAATATGAAATGCATGTGCAAAAATGAAATGCAAAATGCAAATGAGATGCAAAAATGTAAAATGAAATGCAATATTTTTTAGATTTTATTATTTTTTATTATTTTTATTTTTTGGATTTTACATTTTGACCAAGGGATTTTAAAAACCATTGGAGCCTTTTGTGCTTTGACCAAAGGGGTTACAGATGCCTTTGGGGCCTTTTTGGAATTGACCAAAGGGCTTACAGATGCCTTTGGAGCCTTTTTGAAATTGACCAAAGGGCTTACAGATGCCTTTGGAGCCTTTTACTAGGATGACCAAAGGGCTTAAAGATGCCTTTGGGGCCTTTTGATGGTTTTAGGCATAAAATGCTTTAAGATGAAGGATATTGAGAGGTTTAGGCTCTTCAACTCCTTCGAGCGATGTCAAGCGATATGTCCCAGGTCCAATATTCTCAGAGATCATATAAGGACCTAACCAGTTAGCCATAAATTTGTCTCACAGTTTTGGCGGTAAATTTGAGTTCTATTGGTTCTCTTTCAACACAAGATCACCAACCTCAAAGTCTCTCAGATGGACTTTGTTATTGTAAGCTCATTTTAAGTGCTCTTGATAAACATGGAGGTGCTCAAGGGTATTCACATGATGTTCATCAAGTAGCATCAATTGATCTAGGTGAGCTTGCCATGCGGTGTCATCATCGATGAACTCTTTCAATGTGATGCACAACATTGGAATCTCCAACTCTAAGGGCATAATGGCCTCAGTGCCATATACTAGTGAAAATGGAGTTGCCCTAGTGGGTGTCCGAATACTAGTCCTATAAGCCCATAATGCAAGGGGTAGCTGGATGTGCCAATATTTGTGGTGCTCTTGTACCATATTTTTCAATATGGAAACCACTATCTTATTTGAAGCTTCAGCTTGCCCATTTGCCTGCGGATAATATGGAGTCACAAAACTGTGTTTGATTCTATACTTAGACGTCAAAGCTCTCACAGTTTTGTTTTTGAATGATGTTCCATTATCCAAAATTATCTTGGATGGTATCCCAAAATGACTTATGATATTAGTGAGTATGAACTCAACAATACGTGCTCCAGTTGTCATTGTTAAGGGAATGACTTCCACCCATTTAGTAAAATACTCCATAAATAATAATGTATGTCGCCCCCCGAAGGAGGGGAAACTCCCCAAAGAACAAACCCCCCCCGAAAAGGGCCCCCCCCCCCGGGGGGGGGGGCGGGCCCCGGGGGGGCGCGGAAAGACGGCGTGCGATTTTACTCCTATTCCCCACAACCCCCCCACCCCCCCCCCCCAGGGGCCCAAAAACCCCCCGCGAGGGGGGCGCGCCCCCACCCCCCCCCCCCCCCAACCCCCCCCCCCACCCCCCCCCCCCCCCAAACAACCCCCCCCCCACGCCGAGACAATGAAGGAGAACTCCATCGTAGCTTCTATGGTATAGGATGTCTACTAACAAGACATACTTTATCACTTTCTATTTAAATGTGTGCTTCACGACATGCGACAATCCCTGAGGGATTACACCAAGTCTAAGGAAGTCATGTATCTGTGATGTCCAGTTATGATAAGCTTCGGCTTTGACTGACAAGATAGCATGTTCCCCCTATGGTTCCACATTTGCAAATGCAGACTGGGAAACAACCTTGTGGTGAATGGTAGTACCACTCCCTATCGGATCCTACGAGATCAAAGACCCCCAGGACACTCTCTTGAGAAAGTCTCTAGCTCTATAAAACCATTCATGGTTTGGTTCTACATGAATCATGTTGATTGACTCTTTGTTATCCAATGCTTCACATTGCACAATAGAATGTGACAATGTTTTTACATGGATGGTAGTGAAATCGGTAGACGAATTCTGAGGGATTAAAGATCCCAAAGATGCCATTGTGTCTACAAATCTATTGGATGAACGAGGGATTACCTCGATGTTGTACCATTCTAGTTGAGCTAGATAAATGTCAACAAGATCCTTGTAAGCTTTCAATACCGGACATCGGCATTGAAATAATCCCTTAACTTGGTTAACAATGAGAAGGGAATCACCAAAGATATTTAACCTTTTGATCTTCATGGCGATATCTATTTGGAGACCCAAAATTAGGGCTTCGTATTCAGAATTATTGTTAGTGCAAGGAAAGTCCAACTTGAATGACAAGGGCATTGGAGCTCCTTGTGGCATGAACAACACTATTCCTGCACCACCCCCTTGCTCACACTTCGAACCATCGAAGAACAAGGTCATATCGGCTTTGTTATCTGGTTCCTTGGGTTTGGGTGCTTTTGATAAGGCAAATACTGCATCATCAGGAAGCTCTATGGTGAGGGGCCTACTATTCTCGAGAGGCACCTCAGCCAGTTGATCAGCTATGACTTGTCCCTTAATGGACTTTTGGCTTATGAATTCCAAATCGAATTCTATCAATAGCATGATCCACTTCATAGTACGTGTATTATGATATGTCTTGCTCATCATATACTACAAAGGATTTTGTTTTGATATGACATATGTCATATGACTTAACATATAGTGCCACAATTTCTTTGTAGCAAACACTACTGCTAAACACAACTTTTCCACGTATGCATATCCTAGCTCATAACTCACCAAGGTTTGGCTAATGTAATATATGGCTTGTTCTTTATTTTGCACATTCTTTTGGGCTAACATAGTTCCCAATGCAAAGTCAATTGTTGATATATACAACAAGAATGGTACATCTGGCCTTGGTGGAGCTAGCACTGGTGGCATCACCAGGTATTGCTTAATATCAGTAAAGGCTACTTGAAAGTCCTCATCCCAGTTGAATGGGACCCCCTTGTGTAGTAATTCAATTCATGGGTCGATATTTATCCAATAATTGTGTGATAAATCACTTTATGGATGCTACTTTTCCTTGAAGGCTTCTTAATTCCTTGATGTTTATGGGGGGATGCATTTCTAAAATAGCCTTGACCTTTTCTGGGTCAACTTTGATGCCTCATTTTGAAACGATGAATCCTAAGATATTTCCTAAAGTTATGCCAAATACACACTTCTTAGGATTCAACCTGACATTATGCTCTATTAGGAGATCAAAGACTTTTCTCAGGACCTCAGCATGCTCTTCATGTAGCAATGACTTTGCCAACAAGTCATCGATATAATATTCTAAGATCTTATGCATGTAGTCATGAAAGATATATGTCATAGCCCACTGATATGTAGCACCAACATTCTTAAGACCGAATGGCATAACCTTGTAATAGAATGTCCCCCATGGTGTTATGAACATGGTTTTATGCTGGTCTTCGGGCTTAATCCGAATTTGATTGTAACCAAAAAAATCATCCATTAAGGAGAGCATCTCATGACCTGCAGTTGTGTCTACGAGAGCATCTATGTTTGGCAATGGAAATGAATCCTTTGGTGTTGCCCTATTTAGGTCTCTAAAATCTATACAGATACGGATCCTTCCATCAGGTTTTCCTATAGGCACCATGTTTGATACCCATTCTAGATAGTCGATGGAAATGACAAACTCTACATCCAGTAGCTTTTGCAATTTATCCTTAACCATTAAGGCTACTATTGGATGCATCTTCCTAAGTTTCTTCTTGACTGGCTTCTTTGATAGATCTAGTGAAAGGTTATGAGTAACCAATTTTGGATCTAGACCCGACATGTCCTTATAAGTCCAAGAAAAGAGATCAGGTCTCTCTTTCAGTAGAGGGATGAGGTTGGCATGCTCATTAGGAGTCAAAATTTCTCCAAATTTAACCTTCTTAGGATTAGTGGGATCATTACTGATATCCACTTCAAAGGTTTCCTCTATTGACATATGGGATCCCTCCTCAAGATGGTGAGGTGTAGGGATCAAGTGGATGTCATCTGTTGGGTTTATAGGTTCCTCATTGGAAGCATCCTCAGCATGATAGACATCATGTGCAAAGCCTAAAACAAAATGGAAAGGTTGAAGCATTTCCTCATTGGGGAAGAAATATTTAGGCTCCATAGGTGAATCAACGTGATCCCAATCAATAGCATCTACATTAAGACACAATGGCTTGGAAGGATCGGCTGGATTGCAGAGTGGAGTGGTCAAATCAATGGATATCATATTGATGGAATGGATCATGTCTCCAGGACCACATGCACGTGACTCAAAATTAGCAAAAATTCCATCCCCAAGATGTGGTTTTGGGGGTATGGGGATCTTTGGATCCAGTCCATGAATAGACTTTCAGATGGGATCATTGGGCTCAAGGAGCTCCATGTACATTGGTGGATCGGGAAACACCATGTGATAAATCACATTAAGATTTGGTGGTCTTCCCATAAGGTGAGGATGGAGATTGATCTCTCTGTACATATCCTCAATAGTATATGGTGCATTACAATGATGCAAGTAGGGAGGTCCTAAATAGGCTCTCTCCATTTCATCTTCATCATCACTGTCAAAATAAGGATCCTCGCCTCTACCTAATGGAATCGGGCGATGCTCCAAATGAGGCCCCATGTAGGCTATCTCTTGATAGCCATCATCATCATCGAAGGGCTCTTCACTCATACTTATTGATTCCAAAGGTAAAATATGATGCAAGAGTGTAGGGCCCAAGTAGGCCAACTCAATTTCATCCTCAGATTGCTCATTGTTTGAGGATAACTCAGTGTCATCTATTCTAGAATCATAGTCTGGTCCATCGCTTTCAATGATGGATACTGCATACATATCCTCAGAAGTAATTTCTGAATGGGTGTCTATAGCTATGTCTAGAATTTGGATGTGCATACCAATATCATCGATAGCTCCATGGCTTTGATTTTCCAAGTTGGCTCTTGGAATGTGTTCTAGGCTGGTCTCCACCAAGATGTTTGCATGATATCTCTCAAGTGGCTCTATAGTGACATAGGTCACTAGCTAGTTATCCCTCTGAAACACAAAAGGATTAGGGTGATAAGGATTGAAGTCAACTTCACCCCCTAGACTGAGGTACATTATCCTCGAATATAGTATCCTAACCCAAACCTGTTAGTTGGAAACTAATACTGTGGTTCATATGGCCTCCTACACCCTTGCTCGAATAGTCCGAGATCATAACCATGCCAATGGTAACGCTCAAAGTATCACATGGTGTATTTTGAGTTAGAGAGATAATGAACATTCATAGCGAATGGTTCATTATCATCCTCATCCATGGGTGTGGGAGATGCAAGCTAGTCTAGCCCTCCATAGATGAAGTTGGTTTGGTTAGGCGACACCCCTAATGGTTCCACCATCCCTACGGGAAGGCGATGGGCTCCTAGTTGGCCCATGTCCTATGCAATTTTGATAATTGGTGTGAAGGTCACATTCTGCATGATATATTCCCCTAATCCGGGATTAACCAAATGGACGGTCACCTATGGTGCATATGACCTTGTTGAATATGCAGGTGAAGCAAGCTGAGGTGCCTCTTTGACTTCTCCTTGAATTTCCTCTACTTCCATGGGAGTAGGGGCTTCAATGGTAACTAGCTTAGGCATTTATTTCATCTCTTTTTCACCCATATTTGCTTTTAACTTCCTATCATCCCAATGCATCATAGCTGCAGATGATCTAGTAGAAGCAGTTGTTGTGTACTTCGATCATTGAGATGTAGATGTTGTAGGTTTAGCACACACTTCTTTGATTTTTCCTCCTATCTCTTTGATTTTTAATGCTTGTCACCCATATAGGTGAATTGAGGGGAGCATGAATTCCATCAACAAATTTTATAGATTCACGTATTTAAAGGGTTCTTCATATGAAGGCACCACGTGAACGTATCTCTCATGAATATATTTGATACATTGATGTAGAATAGAAGGGACACAATGCATTTATCATATCCAAGGTCTCCATAGAAGTATGTTATATTGCATAGCACCTTCGATTATGTGAAACATCACCGAGATGGTCTTCAGTCCTACCTGGATAGGTAAAACTATAGTATCGACCGTTGAGCATAATGCATCATTGAAAGCTCTCAACGTGAAGGTAGAAGGGATTATATGTATCTTGGGAAACTTCAAGTGAGTTAATGTCTTGGTAGTTATGATATTTATTGATGACCTTGTGTCAATCAAAACCCGCTTGAATGGTTTGTGATTCACACACGCAATAATTTGGAAGCCATCTTAACTTCATGATCATGAAATTGTATGATTGGTTTCTAACATTGTTGCACATGCCCCACGAAGTGTGTAAATGCTTCAAGATCCTAAGGTTGTACTTATATGGACCTTAGGATGTCCATAAATGTATCCCTATGCTTGGGAGACCGTTGAATTAGCTCATAAATCGACAACTTTGCTAGAGTTATTTGTAGGTTTTGGACTAACCTACTTCTGATGGTCGCCACCGATCAAGTTGGTGGGCCTGGAACATGCTAGGCTACCCTTGGACGAGGAACAAATTAGACTCTAATGGGTGCTAGAGGTTGATTTGGTCATTCATAACTAGCATACCTTATGACAACGTTGACCATTCCGATGAACCCATGGGTTGGTGGTTTTATGTGTACTTGGTTGACTTGGCCAACATTATTCTTTGGAACCTCATGATTTGGTAGAGGATTTTTGTAAATCCCTATATTTTGATTGTCAGGCACTTGTGGGTTGTCGAAAATAAGCGTAACTCTTTCAATAATATATTGCACAATATTTTTGAAAGACCAACATACCTCAATGTCATGGCCTTTTGATTGATGAAATATGCAATATTGATAGTCCTTGTAGCCCTGAGGCTTACGCTAATTAGAGTCTATTAACTTGACCTCGGGTAAGTGTATAACCTTCACCTTGCATAATTGATAAAAAATTGAAGCCAACAACTTTTATAACTGAGTGAATACATGAGGTGGGTGTTGTTCCTTATTTTTATGCCTTTTATAATTGTTGTGTTTCTCATATTGCACAGGAGGAGGTTGGGCTTGATAGTTTTGTTTTTGTTGTCCCTTATCCCATTTTTGAAGGTTCAACACCACCTGATTAATGTGGTCTAGTTTAGCTTGTTGTCTCTCAGTGCTTTTCTTGTGCCACTCCTTATTTCTAAGCTTCAAGTTACCCTCCTATAACTTGATGTCCTCTATCACCTTGGTTTGCACCAAAGCCTGTCTGGTACTATTACAACTGTAGCAATAAGGAAATGTGCTTGGCACAACTCTGTGAAAATTTGAGTTAATTCAGAGGATGGGATGGAGAATGGTATCTTTGCCATCATTTTCCTCCATCATTTTCCATAATCTATCACTGGCTCATTGTCGTGTTGTGTTAAAGTAGCCAATTTGGATAAGTTTACGTTTTTATTGACAAAGCATTCAAGAAATGCATCGACTAGTTGTTTGAAACTAGTGATGTTGTGCCTCTTTAATTTGTTGAACCACTCTTGAGCTGGGCCTAAGAGGGTCGTAATGAAGGTGCGCATGAGCAAAGCATCATTTCTCTCGATATGAAAGTACATATCTAGGAAACTCATTACATTCTCTTGTGCATATTTCTCTCCTTCAAACTTTTCCAGTCTAGGCATCTTGAAATGTTTAGGATAAGCCAAAATAGGAACTAACGTGCATAGAGGTTAATTATAAATTTTGTTCAAGGTAGGATTTTGATAAGTCATTCCTTCCTTCTCTATGGTTTGGATCTTCTCTACTAACGCATTATAGGCCTGCGAGGAACGGAACTCCTCTTCTCGATATTGCCTTAGAGGCACCTTCGAAGGTAGATTCTTCCTCTATCAAGGTGGTGGACTAGGATCGTCCTCCTCGAATTGGGAGATTTTTGGATATTCTTGTTCTAATTCCTCTCCCACTTCTTACTTATACTACCTATGGTCATATTGTTCAGAAGTCGAATATCGATATCTTTGATGAGTTGTATGATGAGTATGTGTGTCTATGTACTCAGGGTATAACTTAGGCTATGAAGCCACTCATCTATCGACACACTCCTTGGTCTCACTGTGAGGAGGTAAACTGGCACTAGCTAATCGATCCTCTCTTAAAATGATCCTTCTGATCAAGGATACATTGTTCACGCATGTACTGTTCATATAATTTTTGTCTTATGAACATCTACCTCTGAGAGTTCTTATTTTTGAGATGCTCTTTCTTTGTGCAAACATCCTCCAATTGGTCTTGGAGAATTTTTTGTCTTTGTTCTGACAATAGTCTATGAGATCTATCATCATGATCGGTCATCTGAGGCATGTGGTGTGTGCACTATATTTGATCAACTTTATGGGTATGTCCCCCAATGGATTGATTTGCCACACTCTTGCCTTTGTCTATAAAGATGACATTTATGTCAGGCTATCTCCTATATTTTATTCTTGCATGATATGCAAGAGCACTTATGTCACGATAATTCTTGGAGCACTCTCCAGGTTCTTGGGTGGTCCTAATGGTGCTTTTGATACACTCAGTCACAGGTTGAGAGGGTGCAGGTGTAGGCTTATATCCTAGCTAACCTAGGACTCTGTCTAGAACATCTAATTGTTTACTATGCCAAGGCTCATGAGGTGATGTACCATTAGATATATCTATGGTGAACTTACAAGGTTCACTCCTATAGGGAGTCTGCATGGGCCTATGCTTAGAAGTGGTCCCATATACTTTCCCCTAAATGGGTGGATCTCGAGCCTGTCTATACTCAGATGGTGGAGGTCGTGAGCCTTCCTTAGCTACAGGTCGAAGGGGTACCAATTTGGATCCCTCAATGATATATTATGTAGTAGAACCCATGGATGCATGACTAATGCGGTCATGATAAATGCTACCATGTGCGGAACCCCCATGCTGGGAAGTCCCATGCTCTGGTCTATGTATAGAGGAGTGTCTAGTACTTCCTCTAATTGGGGTATTCTCAAAGAAATCCCCTCATGTAGAATTATCACTTTTAATACTCACTGAATGACATCCAGGAGGATTCTATGATTTAGGGTGTTCTACATCGTGTTGTTCATTAGGTGGAGCTTGGGCTTTGATCTTAGGTTTATGCCTAGATCGACCCATTCGTGTTTGCACCATGACGAGTATCCTATGTCTATATTTAACTTTTATTAACATTCAAAGAATACAATGATGATTATCTCCTTTTAATGTTTTAAAATTAGCCCTAAACTATTTGATGTGTTTTAAAATTTGTTGTATCAGTAAAGTAACTCTTGTCATGTTTGCAACAAGTTGATGATTTTCTCAATTATTAAAGGGCTTTCACCTGTATGCTCATAGCTCGACAACTTGGCTATGAACTCCAGGTCACGTAATACCCCCAAAATGTGGTGATGAGTTCCACACCTGAGCAAGGAGCACAGGTCTTGCCAGACCCTCACCCAATCTCACCTAGTCAGTGTTATACCCTTTGAAGAGAATTACATGCATTTTTTTGGGCTACGAATGGTTCTTGAGTCCGATATTGGTCTAGAACATAACATACATGGGATTTGGGCCAACGGATGGAAATCACTGCCACCATCATTGAAACCCTACTAGTGGTTAGATGTGACTTCCAACTCATTAGAATTTACAATGTTTCATGGTGTGTGTAGTTCCTTCTAATTTTCATGAAAGAAAGATGCACAATACAACATTCAAATGATTCTCTTCTATATGAAATACATAAAAAGAAACATTTCAAATTAAGAAAGCATGCATGATTAGTTTTACATGATATTTTGAAAATGCATACTAATGATGGTATGGCCACTGATCAGGCCTCAAGCAAAAAAATAGAGCATAAAAGAGGTTCTAGAATGCTAGAGACTAGCATAGACTGCTCTCAGATGCCCATTGTTCCTAGAAGCACCTAGTAAAGACCTAAAAAGAGAAATACCTAAGGACTTATATGCATAATGCTAATTTCATCATCTTCCCTAATTAGTCTAACATTTTTGCCTTCTAGAAATTTACAGAGTAAAAATAGAAATAGAAGGTGATAGTGGCACCTACCTTAGGTCCACATCTGATTAATATTTACTCCTCTACTATCTGGTCTATAAAACTCTAACCGTGTCTCTGTAACACGGTGACCACTGTTACCCACGAGTGTCAACTACGGTGACAAATGTTGACCATGGCTATCAACTGCGATGAGAACCTATCATATAAAAAAAATAGAGGTCAGTGATCCATGGTATGAAATGCAGAGGTTCCACCGTGATCACCTTATGTACTGATATATAAAGCATACACCTAAACTATTACATTAATTGAAATCAATCATTAAAGAAAGAAGTGAAAGGCAAGATTGCATATGACAAGAAAATGAATGCTTCTTTTATTAATCTTGAATCAAATTCTAGTTACAATCATGTCCCTCTTAGGATCCCCCAAATGTTGATACAATTAACACAATTTGAAAGCCCCGACAGGGTAGGTGCAATACACAAACTTTCTAAATGGACACTATAGCGACCTCAGGGTGCACACACCGCTCTTAAATCTACCTGCGATGTTATTACTATACCAAAAATGAAGCTAAAATATTACAAGAAAAAATATAACATGGAAATGAAAAAGAATGGATCTTTCATTAATATTGAACCCCGGTTACATGTCGGTCCGTCTTAGGGATACCCATCTTGATACAATGATTTACAAGTGGATGAAGAGATGCCCACTTTTGTAAAAGTGTGGCGTACTCTAAAATGCTTCCTGGTTTTGCACACATAAATGTCTAAGGGCTTATAGATACCTCCTTCTCTAGGTATGTCTCTCGGATGGATCCTCTTGCTCTCGTATGTCATGGATTATGTCTCGTGAACCTATGGCCCTGTATGCAATTCAAACAAAAATACACATTTAGCTGTTTGAAATTGCCTCCCTGGATAAGATTGTTAGTAATCAGAGAATGTAATAGAAATATGATACCATGATACCATGGAATCAAGTAAATATAATCTAATGATATAAGAAAATAAGATAAAATATGTTATGTCTATTTAAGCAAAGCCTATGGGCCATTGTCCAAGACAATGACTGCTAAAGAAAACCTTGCTCTCCTTGCCCCAAAGCTATGGGTCAAATACTATGATATGATGTTGAAGAAAGTAGGTGTTGTGCCCTTTGATTTGTCAAAGCTCCGTTGCACACGTGATCCCAAAGAGAATTCTCTCTCTAAAATTATCTCCTGTATGTTATTAGAGTCTCTATATGTCATATATCGATTATGTGTATCTTTTGGTGCTCTTAGGCTTGCACCTTTTATAGTGTGAAACCCTAGGTCTATGTCCAAGCCCTAGAAATGAATTTCTCATGCATAGTGCAAGTTAGCATGAGAAGCCCTTGTCTATTATCTATATTTGAAGGTTAGTTAACTAAAATTTAACTGCCCACTTGAGTCTTCTATGCACACTGTTCGTTAGCATGAAAAGATTTTGTCCTTTTTTTATGCTTGAAGGTTAGTTAACTTAATTCTATATGCAAACTCAAGTCTCCTATGCGAATTGGTCATGAAAAGGAATGCAAAGTCACTCCCACTCACCTTTATTGCATGTAGACTGCCACTTCCACCCGAGATTGATCATGTTTATTGGTAAACCACTTCTTATGGCTTAGTCACTATCGTATGCAGTGGCTATAATCTGGCCGCTATCATCTGTAGCGGCTAAGGTCTGGCCTCTCTAGTCTTGAGCGGTTAAAATCTGGTTTCTCTTGGCTTGAGCGACCAAGCTTGGATGGCTTGAAAATACCCCAAATGAGTGGTGAGAACAACTGTTGGTGCTTGGAAAGTCCAATATTATGTCTTATGATCTTATGAGTGTGTTTATATAAGTAGCTCACCTAAGTATGACACGATTTATGTGTCTATAGATGCCCCTTTTTGTGATGTGCTATGTGGAAAACATAACGCTGAGCAAACATGTAGACTGATCTATTAGTAGGGTGTATGGTGATCAATGGTCTGATCAACGCTGGATGGCCCAATCATGCAAGATGGTGTGCATCCCTTGAATCATTACCTCAACATTCAAAGGACTTAGCCCAGTGGATTTTGCATGTTAAATTGCACTCATTCCTCAAACTCAATCGGTTAGCTTTAGTTGCTACAACAATTCTGATCGATAGGAGAGCTACAATTGAATATGTCATATCTGCTTATGTTTCCAAAAAATAAGGGAAATTTGTGATTGTTGTATGCAATGATTCAAAGGATGAACATGATTTTGCTATGATCAAGTGATATTTTGTTGATTTTGATTATGATTAAGTTGAAGTTTTGAACTACTTCTTCACACAATGGATTGGTGAATAAATGACAATGATTGAAGTGATAAGTCGCTTGACCAATATGACTAATCTGGTTCCTTTCTAGCATTTGTTGCTTTTAATGGGCAATCCCACATCCAAGTGTGATTCCAATTGCTTATGATAATCATCCATCCCTATCCCGAGGAGTGGTCCAACTATCAATAGCCTTATTAGGGAGTTAGGATGAGTGATTCTATTTATATTTAGATTGTATCACTTTGACTTAATATTTTTGATGTCATAGGGGAATTAGAATGACCCCTTCGCACCCGTGGAGTAGTCCGACCATATTGATCTTCTTTGGGTTTGAAGGGTGACATATTGTAATTCCAAAATGAGTTGTTTTTGCCTCAAGTGGCCTTATGGTTGTCTACTCATCTCACTAAAATACATGGAGTACAAATAACTGCAATCACCGAGTGGATAGAGTAGGTAACTGGATATGAGTCCTGCTTGAGATTGTGATTTTATGTGAATTTTTTTGTTGTTTTGAACATTCTGATGATCCTAAACCATCAAAGTGTAATTATTTATTATTTTTATTATTCCCTCATTGAAGGAACTGCTTAATTTTGATCTATGGGCTTGGTCACTGTTAGGTCTAGCGGCATCTGATTTCCTACCTGTGGTCGCTGTCGCCTTGAACGACCAATAAGCTTGGGCTACTAACTTCAGCAATGGCCAAGGCATAATTAAGGAAATATAAAATTTGCAATTCTAGGATTTTGACCTATCATTTTCACTGTTGAAGATTCCATTTTTAGAGCTCTGGTGCAGCGGCAATGGTTGTGACTTTGAAACTTTGTTGGTGTTGAGGACATGGCTACACGGGGTGAGACATTAGCTACTGGAGGAGCCGGAGCTTCTTGGGTATTTCTCTTCAAAACCCTAGATCTCTTTTCTTTGCTTAAGTAGAATTGAACTCCACTAATAAATAAGAAAAATGAACATCACTAAACCTGCTAGCAATGAATAAACTTCGTAATTAGGCTTAGGTTCCTTTTTGCCATGGTGGGTTGGTCCCCAATTTTGCAATCTCTCAGTGGCTTTAGCCTAGGGTTTTTGAAAATTTTCCATTATTCCCCTGCTATCGCCATTTTGGGCATCCTAAAACTTAGCTTAGTTTCGATGCTTGGGTAGGGGATTTGTTTTCCAATTTGTTTGTTTTCCCTCCCTTTTGTTGTTTTGCTTAAGTTATTTTGTCAATTGTTATTTTTTATTTTATTTTCTGGCCAAGGGTTCACGGGTTTACCATGCCGCCCCTTGTTCGCTTTTTCTCAGAGCAGCTGGATTTGAGCCACTGTCACTCAGAGCAGCCAAGCTTGAATCCCAATGGTCAAAAATTTGACCGTTGGACCTTGGCTGCTGCTACCTCTAGTGGCCAGGTTTCAGCCACTGTAGACGACAACGGCTAAAGCTTGAGCCTTGTTTTTACATTTTGTGTATTGATTTTATGATTTTTTTGACTTTTGAATTTTTTATTTTCTTGATTAGGTGCAATTTATTCTTCTTTTGCTTATATTTAGAGTAACTCATACCCTTTTGCACCATTTTCATGTTTATTGTGAATTATGCCTTAGATGCATTGTAGTTATATTTTGTTTTTCTCTGCTTTGTTTAGATCCTCATTGCTCAGGCTCGGGACCTGAAGCTCCTGTTGGGCTTGCTTTTTGGATTTGATGACACTGACTGGGAGTGGTTTAAGGCCCGTGGTCTATAGTACATTATCAGGTTCCCCAAAATTATGGTCAATCAAGCATATTTTATGACCTTAGTCCATCGTTGGGACCCGTAGACCAATACCTTCCATCTTCTACCCGATAAGATGACTATCACATCGAAGGATGTTTATAGGATTTTTTGGACCTTGTTCGATGGGGTACCCATTGTTTCATAAACCACTACTGATAAGGTGGTTGTCTATGCTCGGGTGTTTGGAGCACGATCTGCATAGACCCTCTAGGAGATTGGGTCTAGGGGAGTATCTATCAAGACTTGGTTTGATGCTCAGGTTTTCACAATGAGACATGTCATGTTGCTAATGGTGATCAACAACATTCTTGTCCTGGATTGCTCAGGTTTGAGGTTCCCTTGGAACCTCATGGCGATGGTGCAAGACCTTCTGGATAGCGAGGATCCTATCATCTATGCATGGGGTAGATCACTATTGGCTCAATGCTATGATGAGTTGTACCACATCCATTGGTGGGAATGCATCAACATTGCTTGCAGTTTGTTCTTACAGATTTGGGGATGGGAGCACATTAAGGTAGATCACCCTAAGGGGCTCCCAATTGAGATTATATCTATTGAGGCTCGTACACAGTGCTATGTTGCCAGATGGGCTCGAGAGCATGAGGAATGTAAGAGCTACACTTTTGCAAGGGATTTGTCCCACTATACTGATGCTTTTACTAGACTATTGGTCAGATATGTCATGTGTCACCTATACTATGAGTGTCCAATTTGGGATGATCCAGCTAGTTTTACTACTAGGACACGACACGAGCGATGGCTCATTGGCCATAAGATTACCATCTAGGAGTATTTTTTCTAATCTCAGGTTTTTTGTCATTATGGATTACAGTAGGATGTGCCCTTGGTACCATTCTTGTACAAGTGCCTCATATCAAAGAGGGACCTACCTCCATGATAGGTCATAAAGCTTACAAATGGGGAGGATGCCCCAGGCATAGACCCTATAGTGGTTGGAGGAGTTATAGAGGCCTACTCTCAGTGGTGGGGTGATAGGATGTGGCATGGCATAAATAGTCTAGGGCACAAGGATGATGGTAGGGGTGATGGCATAGATCTAGTAGGACACAGGGTTTGAGCCAGGACCAAGGTATGGGGCCAATCGACGAAGCAGGTGGTAGTAGAGGATCTTGATTTTCCTAAGGAGGAGGAGGATTTAGAGCCTGAGGAGAGAGATTCTCCTCTGAAAGCATAGTTGCACGAGGTCGAGGCTAAGCTCCAGGCTACTAAGATCTAGATACAACAGTGAGATGCTACGATTGAGTAACTCACATCACAGATACAGGCTCTATAGGCTACTATCAGGGGTGGTGATGTCAGGATGCAGTTTGTTGTTCCTGCTTCTACACCATAGGAGGTTCCAACAGTAGGCTCAATGGAAAAGGTGGGACGACTTCATTCCTTGTTGGATGATCATGAGACTCGGATCCAAGGTCTTATGGATTATGTTACCCTCCTTCAGATGCAACTCAGGATGCATGAGATTGTCCCTAAGGATCTAGCAGATGTAGGTGGTTTACAGGTCAGTGGGAGCTCCACCTTAGAGTAGTATTTCGCCCATCCTAGCCAGTAGACCTGATCTTGGACAAAGAGATCTACAAGCTCACATCACTCGGCTCACGAAACCACCATAGGGGGAGGTGGCACTAGAAGAGGTGATGCAGGGGGCTCAAGCCTGACACTAGATTGATGTTCTACTTTGTTCTTGATCCATTTTTGAGGTCGACTGACCTACATGACTATAGCCCATGGGTATTTTTGTATATCCATTGGACTAGACACACATACTTTTATGTCATATTTGCCTTTTATGACTCATTATGTGTATCATTTATTGCTTATGTTTTTGTTATTTTGTTTTATGATATTTTGTTTTATGATATGATGCGATGATGATATTATGATGATTTGATGGATATGTTAGATGATAAATGATATTTGAAGATGCTTATATGGATGTGTAGATGCTTATATGATTTGATGATATGATGCAATGTATTTTGATGATGAATGATGAATTTATGGTATGCAAATGGATATTGCCTGTATGTTTTATGATGTGGTTTATGGATAATTAATGACTTGTTTTTGTGGATGCGAATGTTATTGCTAAATGCATGTTTAATATTTGCTTTAATTATATGCATCTAACTTATGTGATGGAATGGTATAAATGAACCTGTATGCTCTAATAACTTAAAACATATGAAATGCATATGATATTGACAATATTAATGGGTGATACCACAGAAAGTAAAAAATATAATCATGAATTTAAATAATCACTCTTATCATAAGAATTGATTAAGTATTCATATATGAGATGTAATGGTGTGTAATGTATCTTCTTAATAAGATATGTAAATTAAAAGATATAAAGTAGTCAGTGGCCATCTATATACTATTTCTAATATATATGAGATATCTATCATACTATGTTGATACCCCCTAATTTATAGAATCTTATAAAGAAAGTGATGGTGTGAATGATTTAAATTTTTGTTGCTATGTAAAAAAAATTTGGGGCTTTTCGGAGATTCAAACACTCTAGTTCCCCTATCAACAACTGTCTACTTACCACTTAGACTTTTGAAAAGTAAGGCTTTTACCATGGACCTAGTTTTTCATGATCTCTGTGTGTGCATGTGATTGTATATTTTGAGGTAGAACTCAAGCATTTCCTCCAATGTCAGTTGGGATTCTTTCAGCCCATTGCTAAGATCAGGGATCCTCAAGTGTTCTTCTCATCCTTATGTTGGACTTAGTTGGACTATACTACTAGGAAATATTCGATTACCAAAGCTAGCTCATACACATTCAAAAATTGGTCTACACAAATGCGTGAAGCAATTGTAATAGACATATCGTCATGCATAAGGATTTCTCCTTCTAGTTTTGTACAATGCTGAGAATTCTAGGGATTCAAGCTTTATTCCCTTCTTTTTGGCTTTGGATATTTGCTCATATGTAGTGATGAAAATCACTTTTTATTTTGATTTTGATTTTTTTCTTTAAACGGGGATTTTTTTGTAGTGATGATAATCACTGTTTATTTTGCTCATTCTTAGTGATGAAAATCACTGTTTATTTTTTATTTTTTCTTGAGCTTGATTTTTTTTGTATTTTGAATATATGATTTGTGTATCAGATTTTTGCTTTTGAAATCTAGACTGTATGCTTGGCCTTTTGAATTTGTACTTTTGCTTTGGGATTTTTCTTATTTTGATTTAAGCAAGGTATTTCGATAGGGTAAAGCTTGTCCTTTTGCCAAGTCTCAACACATTTAAACCAATTGCATAGGGGGATAAGTAATGATAATCCTTTTCACTTAAGGTAACCTAGACCGCTTTGCAACTTTCTTCTTTTCCTTGTACCAGTTAGGATTTTAGTGTTTCAATTAGTGACGGGATTGTGAATATCCAAGGCTTTATCACATTTAGGCCTTTATTTCTATTAATAAAACTTGTTTTCCTCAAAAGTTGATAAGATTACTAGATTTGGTTGACTAACCAAAAAGCTTTAGTAATTATGTATAGCAACAAATAATGGTTGTGTTGAAAAACACAATTACACACATGTGGATGGAGGTATGGATATGAATGACTTGTGCGACAAATTGTGGTATCACTTTTAAGAATCTCATGACATATCTTGTAATGTATATGAAAATGCAATGCAATGATGTGGATGCAAAATTTGAAGTGCAATTGTTTTTGTATTTTTGATTATTTTGACCAAAATGCTTATTATGCCTTTGGAGCTTTTGTTATTGATTTTGACCAAGCGGTTTGAATTACCCTTGGAGCCTTTTTTATTTGATTTTTGACCAAGCGACATGAATTACCCTTGGAGAATTTTTTATTTGATTTTTGACCAAGTGGCATGAATTACCCTTGGAGCCTTTTGAATTGATGTTTGACCAAGCGGTGTGAATTACCCTTGGATCCTTTGATTTGATTGTTTGACCAAGCGGTATGAATTACCCTTGGAGCCTTTGATGATTTTGGTTTTGACCAAGTGGTTTGAATTACCCTTGGAGCCTTTGATTTGATTTTTGACCAAGCAGTATGAATTACCCTTGGAGCCTTTGATTTGATTTTTGACCAAGCAGCTTGAATTACCCTTGGAGCCTTTGATTTGATTGTTTGACCAAGCGGTATGAATTACCCTTGGAGCATTTGATGATTTTGGTTTTGACCAAGAGGTTTGAATTACCCTTGGAGCCTTTGATTTGATTTTTGACCAAGTGGTATGAATTACCCTTGGAGCCTTTGATTTGATTTTTGACCAAGCGACTTGAATTACCCTTGGAGACTTCGATTTGATTTTTTGACCAGGCAATATGAATTACCCTTGGAGCCTTTGATTTGAATTTTTGAATTTTATGTTTTTATGATTTGTTTGTGTTTTTGACATATTTGAATGTTTTTGATTTTTGACATATTTGAATGTTTTTGTGTTTTGACATTTTTGAATGTTTTTATGTGTAAAATACCTTTAAGTAAATGATATTGAGAGGTTCAGGCTCTTCAACACCATTTAATGATATAAGGTGATATGATCCAGGCCCAACTCTCTATGAAATCATGTATGGACCTATCCAGTTTACCGTGAACTTATCTCGTAGATGCGATGGCAAATTTGAATTTTGTTGGTTTTCTTTGAGCACTAGATCTCCAACCTTGAATTTCCTTAGGTGGAATTTACTATTGTAAGCTCACACAAGGTGATCTTGGTAAACACAAAGATGCTCTAAAGCATTGACTCGATGTTCATCAAGAAGCATAAATTGATCAAGTCGGCCTTGCCACATAACTTCATCATCTATGAAGTCTTTTAGTTCTATGCATAGATTCAGGATTTCCAACTCTAGAGGCATGATGGCTTCAGTGCCATATACTAGTGAAAATGATGTTACCCCCGTGGGCATCCGTATACTAGTCTTGTATGCCCATAGCACAAGAGGCAATTGCATGTGCCAATATTTGTGATTTTCTTGCACTGTCTTCCTTAAAATGGAGACTATTGTTTTGTTTGAGGCTTCTGCTTGCCCATTTGCTTGTGGATAATAAGGCGTTGAAAAAATATGCTGAATATGATATTTGTTCATTAAAGCATGAACATTTTTGTTCTTAAAAGATGGCCCATTATCCAATATTACCTTAGAAGGGACCTCAAAATGACTTATGATATTATGGAGTATAAACTCCGCAATCCTTGGTCTAGTTATTGATGTTAAGGGGATTGCTTCTACCCATTTAGTGAAGTATTTTGTGGTCAGGACAGGGGTGAGATCTTCCCAATCAAGTCTAGTCCCCATTACTAAAATGGCCATGCTGCCTGGATGGGCTCCAAAGCTTACAATGGTAAGTGCATTAGATTTACATGATGTTGGCACTTACTACATTTCCTGACATACTCGCAACAGTCCTTTTCCATTGTGCTTGAATAATAACCCATTCTCAAAATGCACTTAATGATGGCCATGCCACTGAAATGGCCTCCACATGTTTCGTCATGAGCTTGTGAAATTACCCAAGCTGTTTCCTGGGGCTCAAGACAACGGAGTAATACTCCATCATATACTCGTGTATCGAGGATTTCTCCTAGCAAAATGTATCTTGTTGCTCTTTGTTTAAATGCTCACATTTATGTATGTGACAAACCTTGAGGTATTATTCTAAGCTTCAATAATTCCCATAGTTGGGAAAGCCAATCCTAATAGACCACAACCTCTATAGAATAGACAGCTTGCTCTTCCTACATTTCCAAGGTAGTGAATATGGATTGGGGAACAACTCTATGGTATATGGTTGCACCACACTCTATGGGTCCTTGGGAGATAAAAGACCCCCAAGGTGTTGTTTGTAAGAAATATCTGGTTGCGAAGGACCAATACTAATTTGGTTTGATTTTGATCATGTTGACTGATTCTTGATTTTCAAAAGCTTCACGATGTATTGCTGAGTGTGAAAGCACTTTCACATGAATGGTTGTAAAATAAGTAGATGGATTCTGAGGGATTAAGGATCCCAAAGAGGCCATAGTGTCTCCAAATCTATTCAATGTATTGGGTATTAACTCAATGTCATACCATTCCATCCAAGCTAAGTAATTATCAACAAGTTCCTTGTAAGTCTTCAGGAGTGGGCACCTGCATTGGAAGAGTCCTTTGACCTGGTTTACTATGAGCAAGGAGTCACCAAATATATCCAATATTTTAATGCCCATCACTATAGTTGTTTGGAGTCCTAGGATAAATGCTTCATATTGTGTATTGTTGTTTGTGCACAGGAAGTCTAGTTTAAATGATAAGGGCAATGGAGTGCCCTGTAGTGTGATAAAGACAATCCCTACTCCACCTCCTTGTTAACACTTCGAATCGTCGAAGAAAAATGACATGTATTTTTCTTTCTTAGGTTCTTCAAGCTCTGGCGGATCTGATAATGGAAATACCGCATAATCAAGAAAATCTATGGTGAGAGGCTTATTATCCTGAAGAGGAACCTCTGCTAATTGATCTACTATGACTTGTCCCTTGATGGAATTTTGGCTTATGAACTCTAGATCAAATTCTTTCAATAGCTTGATCCACTTTGCGGTACATGTATTGTGATATGTCTTGCTCATCATGTACTGCAAAGAATTTTATTTTGATATGACATAGGTCGTATGTCTCAACATGTAGTGTCACAACTTTCGAGTTGCAAATACCACTGCTAAACATAATTTTTTGACATACGCATATCCTAGTTCATAGCTCACCAAGCTGTGACCAATGTAATATATGGCTTGCTCTTTGTATTGTGCATTATTTTGGGCTAACATGGTGCCTAGTGTAAAATTAGTAGCTGATATATAGTAAAAATGGTATGTCTAGCGTTGGTGGAGCCAATACTAGCGGTGCTGCCAGATAAGTTTTGATATTTGCAAAGTCTTGATGGCACTCTTCGTCCCAATGAAAGGGGACTTCCTTGCATAGAAACCTATTCATAGGTCTGCATTTATTTGATAATTGCACGATGAATATTTTTATGGATGCTATCTTGCCTTATAGGCTCCTCAACTCCCTAATGTTGGTAGGGGCAGCCATTTCCAGTATAGCCTTTACCTTTGTAGGATCTACTTTGATGCCTCTCTTGGATATGATGAGTCCTTAAATCTTGCAAGAAGTTACACCAAATACGCACTTCTTAGGATTCAATCAGAAATTGTGTTCTATGAGGCGATCAAAGACTTGTCTAAGGACCTCGGCATGCTCTTGCCACAATAGGGACTTGTCTTGTAAGTCATACATGTAATATTCCAAGATCTTATGCATATATTCATGGAATATGTATGTCATGGCCCGCTGATATGTGGCACCAACATTTTTGAGACCGAATGGCATCACTTTGTAACATAATGTTCCCCATGGAAAAATGAAAGCAGTTTTATGTTGATCTTCGGGCTTAATCTAGATTTGGTTGTATCCAAAAAAACCATCCATTAGGGAGAGCATTTCATGACCTGTGGTTACATCTATAAGAGCATCTATGTTTGGCAACGAGAATGAATCCTTTAGTTTTGTCCTATTCAAATCTCTGAAATCCATGCAGATACAGACTCTTTCGTTAGGTTTCCCTATGGGAACCATGTTTGAAACCCACTCAGGATAGTCAATAAGAACTATGAATACTGCATCTAGTAGTTTTTGTAATTCGTTCTTTACCATCAAAGCGACGGTTGGATGCATTTTCCTTAGTTTTTGCTTGACTAGATTTTTCATGGGATCCAATGAAAGGTTGTGAATGACTAACTTTGGATCTATCCCTGGCATGTCTTTGTAAGTCCAAGAAAAAATGTTTGACCTCTCCTTGAGGAGAGGAATCAATATGGCTTGTTCCCATGGAGATAGAATTTCTTCAAAATTGATTTTCCTTGGTTTGGTAGGATCATCACTGATGTCCACCTCAAAATTTGCTTCTATAGCGATATGTGACCCATCCTATAGCTTATGAGGCATGGGTATCAAATGAATTTCATCGACGAGATTCACAAGACCTATTGACTCAAGTTCCAAACCAACATGGAAGACGTCATACACACAACCTAATGCAAGATGGAACAACTGTAACATATCTTCATTGGGGAAGAAGTATTCTTGCTCTATGGGTGAACTAGCATGATTCCAATCAATAACATCTATATCAAGATGCAATGATTTGGTAGGATCTGCTTGATTATGAAGTGGAGTGGTCAAATTGATGGAGATCATGTTGATGGATGGGATGAAATCTCTAGGACCACATGGGTGTAATATTGTCTCAGGGGTTTCTCTTCCATACTCATGATGAGGTTCTAGAGGAATGGAAATTTTTGGATCTGGCCCATGAGCAGGGCAGACAATAGTATCATTGGTCCTCCATACATTTGCTTCCCTACCATGTCACAATTTCATGACCTTTGGTCCTCCGCGCCTTTGCTTCCCTGCTTTGGTCGTGATTTCGTGACATGTCATGAAATTGTGACATGTCACAATTTCATGACCTTCGGTCCTCCGCGCCTTTTTTTCCCTACTTTGGTCACGATTTCGCGACATTCTGTCTGTCGTTTCTCTATCTCCCCTGTTTTGTGTCGCGATATCGCGACACATATTTTCCTTTGCCAAATACTTAGAAAAAAAAAAAAAAAAATTGGTTGATGCTGGATTGCTCTGCTGCCCTCGGATGCTCCTGCATCAGACACCCGAGGTGGATTGAGAAGTGATCCTCACTTCTGATCTTTGAGAGGAAGACCCAGGCGGTCAACCTCTATTTTTGATAGCCAAGTTGCATCTTCTACAGGTCTGCCCTTCCACTTGATCAAATATTCAGAATACTATTTGTTTCTTGTGCTTCTGCCTTCACGAGTATCTAATATTTCCTCGATCTCTTCTGTGGTTGGGTTAGACTCTGGAATGCTCCACAATTCTGTACTTGGTGCCTCTGTATTGTTTCCCTCATGGTATTCCACTAAATCTGATATGTTAAAAATAGGTGAAATGTCAAGCCCACTTGGCAATTCCACTTCATATGCATTGCCTGACTCCCGTTTTTCCAGTATTCTGCATGGCCCAAACTTCTTCATCTTCAATTTGTTATAAGTTTTGGCAGGAAACCTTTCTTTTCTGAGATGGACCATGACTTCATCTCCCACTTCGAACTCTTTGAACCGCCTCTTTTGGTCCGCTCTTGTCTTATACTGAGTATTCATTTTTGTAATTTGTTTCTTTACTTCTTCATGCAGGCTTTTCATCTGTCTCGCAAATTCCTCAGCCTCGACACTGCACTTTTCTCCTTTATCTAATTTCCTCAGCTCAGAAACATTTCTTGGGTTGTTTCCATATATGACTTGAAATGGAGATTTGTTTGTACTCTTGTTGATAGAATTGTTGTATGCAAATTCTGCCTGTGGCAAAACCAAATCCCATCCCTTGGGTTTATCTGCTATCAAGCATCTTAATAAATTACCCAGACTTCTATTTACCACCTCTGTCTATCCATCAGTCTGTGGGTGGTATGCAGAACTGAACTTCAGATCTATCTTCAACTTCTTCCACAATGTTCTCCAAAAATAACCAACAAACTTTGTATCTCTGTCAGAAACTATGCTTTTTGGTAGACCGTGCAGTCTTACCACTTCCTTGAAAAATAACCCTGCAATGTGAACCGCGTCACTTGTTTTCTGGAAGGGAATAAAGTGTGCCATCTTGGAGAATCTGTCAACCACCACAAATACGGAGTCATTTCCCCTCTGTGTTCTCGGTAACCCAAGAATGAAATCCATGCTGATGTCCTCCCACGACCTTTCAGGTACAGGTAACGACTGATATAATCCTGTGTTCTGCCTCACGCCTTTTGCCATCTGGCATATTCTGTAGCTTTGCACAAACTTTTTCACATCTTGTTGCAGTTGTGGCTAGTAGTAGTTCTCACTCACCAGGGCAATGGTCTTATCTCGACCAAAATGTCCAGCCAGTCCCCCGCTGTGCTTCTCCTTCACTAAGTTCTCCCGCATGGAACTCCTTGGAATGCATAATTTACTTCCCCTGAACAACATTCCATCTTGGATTAGAAAATCCAACCATTTTGTCCTGTCCACAGTAACAGGTGCCAAGCAAGCCGTCCAGGCTTCTACAAAATCAGGATCTTCAGGGTACAGTCCCTTTAATTCTTCGAATCCTACCACTTCCACTGTCATTTCAATCAGCAAATTTTGCCTTCTGCTTAAGGCGTCTGCAACTCTATTTGATTTTCCGCTTCTGTGTTTTAACACAAAGGTATAGCTTTGGAGAAACTCAACCCACTTCATGTGCCTCTGATTCAGTTTTGTTTGGTTGTTAATGTACTGTAAGGCCTGATGATCAGTAAATAGAACAAACTCTTTTGGCAACAAATAATGCCTCCACTTCTTTAGAGCCTGAACTATTGCATAAAATTCTTGATCATAAACTGAATACTTTTTTCGAGCATCATTGAGTTTCTCACTAAAGTAGGCAACAGGCCTGCCTTCCTGACTCAGTACAGCTCCTATTGCACTACCACTGGCATCACAATCTACCTGAAATACCTTGTTAAAGTCTGGGAGTGCCAAAATAGGTTGTTCTGTGACCTTCTTCTTCAACAGATCAAAGCTCCTATCTGCTCCTAAGGTCCACTTAAACTCTTTCTTATCTCCTCTCATTGTTTCTGTGAGGGGTGCACAAATGCTGCTGAAATTTCTAATGAATTTCCTGTAGAAGCTGGCTAAACCATGAAATGATCTTACCTCTATTGTGCTTCTCGGAGTAGGCCATTCCATGATAGCTCTCACCTTCTCTGGGTCCATTTTCAGACCTTCTGCTGAGATTACAAATCCCAGGTATACTAACTCCTTTACAAAATTACACTTTTTCAGATTTATTAATAACTGCTCCTCCCGCAGCTTCTCAAAAACCCTTCTGATATGCATCAGGTGCTCCTCCAGGGTTTTGCTAAATATTAATATATCATCTAAATAGACAATGACAAA
Source organism: Wollemia nobilis (assembly GCA_028583015.1). Taxonomy (NCBI): domain Eukaryota; kingdom Viridiplantae; phylum Streptophyta; class Pinopsida; order Araucariales; family Araucariaceae; genus Wollemia; species Wollemia nobilis. The sequence goes on from JAQPPZ010000465.1 coordinate 12,141,595, forward strand.
TTTTCCTAAAAACTCTTTCAGTACCTCATTCATCAGCCGCATGAAGGTACTTGGTGCATTGGATAGCCCAAATGGCATGACCAACCACTCATACAAGCCCTCTCTGGTCTTGAAGGCTGTCTTCCACTCATCTCCTTCCCTGACACGGATCTGGTGGTAACCACTCTTGAGGTCAATTTTGGTGAAGTACTTGGCTCCACTCAAACAGTCCATTATGTCATCCATCCTTGGCAATGGAAATCTGTATTTTATTGTGATCTTGTTGATGGCTCGAGAGTCTGTACACATTCTCCACTCTCCATATTTCTTTGGCGCTAGCACTACAGGCACTGCGCATGGACTCAAGCTTTCCCGAATCAGTCCCTTCTCCAGCAACTCTTGGACCTACTTGTTTAGCTCCTCAGTTTCTATAGGCATCATTCTATGTGCAGCTTTATTGGGCAAGCTTGATCCTGGCACCAAATCGATATGGTGACTGATCTTCCTTACTGGGGGTAAACCCTCAGGCACATTATCAGATATAATATCTAGAAATTCCTCCAACAGATCTAGGACTTCTGCTGGGGTATCTTTGCATTCTGTATCCCTGACTCTAGGAATTAATGCATAACACATATGTTCATGCTTTAAATCATCTAAAAATTTTCTTCCGTCAACCAAGCAAATTTTGGCACTGCCACATACCTTTTCTTCCACCTCCTTTAGGGGTTTCAGCTTATGACGCATTCCATTCTTTGTCATGGAATAGGTGTTGGCACGGCCATCATGAACCGCGCTCCTGTCAAACTGCCATGGCCTTCCCAACAACAAATGGCACGCATCCATGGGCAGAATGTCGCACAGGACCTCATCACGGTAATTCCCAATACTGAATTTTACCAGGCTTTGTTCACTGACCAAAACCTTATGGTCTTTCTGCAACCACGCGATCCGATATGGATGCGGGTGTCTCTTTCTCTCCAATTGTAGCTTTGTAACCATTCCCTCTGAAACTAGGTTATCCGTGCTACCGTTGTCAATAATAATATTGCAAATCTTACCCGCGCATTTACACCTTGTGCGGAATAAGCTTTTCCTTTGATCTACAGCTCCCTCTTCATTCAGCAGGACTCTCCTCGTGATCATTACTTCTCCTCTCTCTGCTTCTTCAGAATGCTTAGATCCAGCATCTTCATCAGCGACCGTGGCTCTGGCATTTCCTTTCGGCCTCCTATTATTCCTTTCTCATTGTTGTGGACACTCGTATTGGTGATGTCCCTCTTCTCCACACTGGAAGCAAGTTCCACGATATCTTCCTCTTCCTTGGCCACGTCCAGCTCTGCCCCTTCCCCCTCGGTAACCATTATTCTGATTACGGGGGCGGTCGGTATTTTCTCTCCTTTGTTCCTGATTACTGCTACCTTCTCCATTCTTCTGAGAATCTTCATTTCTTCTTCCACTGGTCCTTCCGTCGGTTCTTCCGCCATGACCCCTTCCTCTTTGCTTGTTCTCAAACCTCCTATTGAGCTTTTCTTCCACCTTTAGGGCAAATTGGTAAGCGTCCTCTATGGTGGTCATCCGGACCAGACTTAATTCTTCCTGAATACTTGCTCGTAACCCATTAATGTAACGGGCTACCTTCTCCTTGTTGGCCTCTGAGTGGCCTGTTCTAATCATAATTTTATGAAACTCTTCTGTGTATTCTTTTACAGACTTACTTGATTGCCTCAACCCTTGCATTTTCTTTAGCAGGTCTAACTCATAATCACCAGGGATGAACTGCCTCTTTAGCTTTTCTGCCATCCGTTCCCACTTTGTTATTCTCTCTTTTCCTCTTTTATTTCGCTCCAGTTGCACTCCCTTCCACCAAATGCTGGCATGACCTTTCAGTTTGGTCTTAGCGAACCTGACCCTATCAGGATCCTCAACTTCCTCGTACTCAAAGTACTCTTCTAGATCATTGATCCAGTCGATCAATTCCTCTGGATCAAGGTTCCCGAAATACGTGGAAACCTCCATCTTTGGCCTCTTCCCAATCTGGGATATGGCTTTGTATAGTCTGGCTTGAGCAGGATCTACTGCTTCTTCTTCTTCCTCAGGCTGGTCTTCTTCTTCGTCATCTTCCTCTTCACTACCTTCATCTCTTCTTGGCTCCAATCTTCTACGCATCTCTTCTTGCAGGGCTTGCATTTGCCGTTGCAAAGCTCGGACATCTTTCGCTACCGCCATGCCTCTCCCACCAACAGGGTTTCTTCTTGGAGGCATTCTGCTCACCCAATTCCAAGCCCTTCCATAGATCCTGGTGTAACTGCCTCACGTCCGGCGATCTGTTACACACTCAGGAACTTTTGGCTCTGATACCACTTGATGGAGAATAGATCTAGCACAAGACAAGAAACAAGAATAACAAGAGCCAAATTTTTCTTATTCACTAGCTTCGAAAGAATTTACAAAGAATATACAACAATCTACCATTTTGCCAACCCGTTCTCCTTACAATCCTTGGGTTTTTATCGAGGTCTCGACCTCCTGTGTTTTCAAACTTCCCACGATCTGTATTTGCCACCTGGAACAATACTGGAAAGTTGCATTGATGAGACATTGGGTGAGGTGCGCGACTGGCTGCCATAACCACCGGGATCTCCTTCTCGAACGGTTGCTTCGTTGCTAGTTCCATAAATGCGTCTTTAGATCTCATGCGTGAGTGGCCAACATGTTCGTTGCAATCTCCCTCTGAAACTGCTGCTTCACCACTGTTAGTTTGTTGTGCACGAAGGGACGCCTTTATGAAGCTTGGAGTGCATGTTTTTCTATTTGGTCGTGATATCGCGACATGTCGCGATATCACGACATTCCCTCCTTCAAGCCTTCTCGCTCCATTTTGGCCATGATATCGTGACCTATCGCGATATCGTGCCATTTTTCTGTCGGCCTCCGTTCTTCCGTTTCGGTCGCGAAATCATGACATGTCACGATTTCGTGACCTTCGGCCCTCCGCACCTTTGCTCCCTGCTCTGGTCGTGAAATCGCGACATGTCACGATTTCGTGACCTTTTGTCTTTCGTGCCTTTGCTCCCTACTTTGGTCATGAAATCGCGACACGTCACGATTTCGTGACCTTTTGTCTTCCGCGCCTTTGCTCCCTGCTTTGGTCATGATTTCGTGACCTTTGGTTCTCTGCGCCTTTGCTTCCCTGCTTTGGTCGCGATTTCGCGACCTTTGGTCCTCCGCGCCTTTGCTTCCCTGCCATGTCACGATTTCGCGACCTTTGGTCCTCCGCGCCTTTGCTTCCCTGCTTTGGTCATGATTTCATGACATGTCATGATTTCACGACCTTCGGTCCTCCATGCCTTTGTTTCCCTGCTTTGGTCACGATTTCGTGACATTTTGTCCGTCATTTCTCTATCTCCTATTTTGGTCACGATATCGTGACACTTTTTGTGTCGCGATATCGCGACACATATTTTCCTTTGCCAAATACTTAGAAAAAAGAAAAAAAAATTGGTTGATGCTGGATTGCTCTGCTGCCCTCAGATGCTCCTGCATCAGTGAATTTGTTCCTTGATGTGGTTTCTTACTTGGGGTTTCTCGAGGATATCCCCAAGAGTTGAGTTATCACCCTTTAGGCTCATGGAGCTACATCTCACGGTCTTATGGGTAGTTCATTCAACATTACTATGACTTCACTTATGGGTATGAATTGCTTATGTCTCTCCCTCGACATCAGACCAAGGGTTTTTACTTATTTTTTGACCATGTTTTTTTATGACTTGATATTTTGAGTTTGCTATTTAGGAATGACCATGCAATTCCAAACAAATGTTTATCTTGATTACCAATTTAAGTGTGTCCTAAACTATTTGATGTGTTTTGAGTGTTGTTCTCTTGATTTATTTTCTCTTGTTCTTGGATTAAGAATGAGAAGACTCATCCATAGTGACAATCAAGTACACGTATGCCAAACATGATTTTCTGAAAAGAATCTAGGGTACATCGATGAAAACCCAATGGGGGGTTTGCCTAGCTCCTCCACTCTAAACCAATAATTATTCCAACAGTGGGAGATAGTTTGAACACAAGTAACTTAGTGTCACTATAAGTAAGTTTCCCAATCCATTTCTAGGAAGCTCTTGGGGAGAAACCAGCGAAAGGAGATGAATTCCAACATCAATGGACTGAATTGAAGCTTGGTGATGAAATCCAACTCTCCAATGTTTAAATGATACGTGTGTGTGTGGTGTTCATTTTAAGCTTGCATAACATAAAGTGCATGATATAGCAACAATGATTCTTTCCTATATGCCTAAGTGCAAAAATACATTTCGAGATTTAGAAAGATGCATGAACTACTATGATTTGTATGAGTGCACTTTATCTTGTGCAACTATGGCCTATAGCAAGGCCTCAAAGCAAGCAAACAAAATACAATGTCTAGCATGTTGGATTCTAGGGTGAAATTTTTAGGCATAAGCCGATGTTCCTAGCAATGCCTAGTGGAAAATTTAAAAAAAGATCTAAGATATATGAAATGCTTAATTCTTTCTTCTTTATTCTTTCATTTTCCAAACATAAATGTGCTTTAAGTTCTCTATTATGAACACACAAAAGTAGATAGAAAGCTATAAAATATCATAAAAGCTATACCAACCTTTGATCTAGCTTAGAGAGTTGATATTTTGACCTCTACTGCACTCCAATCCTGGCCGCTGTTGACCACAGTGGCTGGTTCTTGGTAACTGTAGCTCAGAGCGGCTAGTTTTTGGCCACTATAGATCAGAGTGACTAGTTTTTGGCAACTGTAGATCAAAGTGACTAGACCTACACTTAAAATTAAGTTAGTTTTCTGGTAGAAAATGAAAAATTAGTGGTTGTCCCACCGTGATTGCCATCTGTAGCGACCCCGGGGTGCACATACCACTCTTAACTCTACCTGCGATGTTATTACTATACCAAAAATGAAGCTAAAAGATTATGAAAAAAATATAACATGAAAATGACAAAGAATGGATCTTTGATTAATATTGAACCCCGGTTACATGTCGGTCTCTCTTAGGGATACACATCTTGATACAATGATATACAAGTGGATGAAGAGATATCCCTTTTGCAAAAGGGTGGCATGCTCTAAAATACTTCTCGGTTCTACATACAAAAATGTTTGAGGGCTTACAGATGCCTCCTTCTCCAGGTATGTGTTATGGATGGATCCTCTTGCTCTCGTATGTCATGGATTATGTCTCATGAACCTATGGCCCTGTATGCAATTCAAACAACAATACACATTTAGCTATCTAAGATTGCCTTCCTGGATAAGGTTGTTAGTAATCAAAGAATGTAATAGAAATATGATAAAACGATTCCATAGAATCAAGTAAATCTAAGCTAATGATATAAGAAAACAAGATAAAATATGCTATATCTATTTAAGATAAGCCTACGGGCCATTGTACAAGACAATGGTCGCTAAATAAAAACTTGCTCTCCTTGCCCCAAAGCTATGGGTAAAATACTATGATCTGATGATGAATAAAGTAGGTGTTGTGCCCTTTGATTTGTCAAATATCTGTCTCACACGAGATCCCAAAGAGAAATCTCTCTTTAAAATGATCTCCTGTATGTGATTTGGGTCTCTATATGTCATTTATCGATCATGTGTATCTTTTGGTGCTCTTAGGCTTGCACCTTTTATAGTGTGAAACCCTAGGTATATTTCCAATCCCTAGAAATGAATTTCTCATGTGTAGTGCAAGTTAGCATGAGAAGCCCTTATCTATTGTCTATATTTGAAGGCTAGTTAACTAAAATCTAACTGCCCGCTTGAGTCTTCTATGCACACTGTTCATTAGCATGAGAAGCTTTTGTCCTTTGTTTATGCTTGAAGGTCAGTTAACTTAAGTCTAAATGCAAACTCAAGTCTCCTATGTGAACTGGTCATGAAAAGGAATGCAAAGTCACTCCACTAACCTTTATTGCATGTAGACTACAACTTCCACCTGATATTGGACTTGTTTGTTAGTAAACTGCTTCTTATGGCTTAGTCACTGTCGTCTATAGTGGCTATGATCTAGCCGCTATCATCTATAGTGGCTAAGGTCTGGCCACTCTAGGCTTAAGCAGCTAGAATCTTGTTCCTCTTGGCTTGAGTGGCCAAGCTTGGATGGTTTTAAAAGGCCCCAAATGATTGGTGAGAACCACTGTTGGTGCTTGGAAAGTCCAATATTATGTCTTATGATCTTATGACTGTGTCTATGTAAGTAGATCCCCTAAGCATGACACGATTTAGGTGTTTATAGACACAAACTGCTTCAAGGTGTCCATGACCTTCTTCTCCATGATTAGAGGCATTTTATGCCTTGCATCTCAAAACCCTATTAGTCCTATGTGCCATAAACAATAAGAAGAAATTACCAACAAAGGATAACTCTCTTGATGAGGCATTTAGGAGGTATTTGCATAAAAGGTAGTATAATTTACATGAAATCAAGAAAGCGCAAGAAATATACTAAACTTATATTAAACCTAAAAATATTGCTACAAACATATAAGCAAAAGCAAATCTAGCTATCTATTGAATTAATTACGAAATTGAAAGCATGGAAGCATGAAAAGAACCATTAGTGCCATAATTACAAAAGTGAAGGAAAATGACTAAAAACTCTAATTGCACCAATCAAAGTCTCTACTAAAGAAAATTAACATGATATATGTCTAATCTAATGCAATTAAACAAATATTACAACTATAAATTAATGAAATTGAACATGACAACCTGACCGCAGCTCTGATGTGTGATGAGCACTATTCGCCATGGCTAATAGCCATGGCTAAGCTTGAAATTTTTTTGCCCTTCTAATTTGGTGTCCAATCTTCAATTCTCCTTGAGGAATTGATGATCAAGGGTTACCACTATGTCCTCTGACAAATTTAGAAGTTGAATTGCTTTGTTGATGCATGGATTGCACGAATTAATGTTTCTTGAATCTCCTAGCCTCCTAGGACCTCCATGGCAAGTGATCTCCAATTGGGAAAAAAAAGTGTTCCTCTCAATGCATGTAAGTATGCAATTCGACAGGGCTTCACTACATTTCAACTCGAGATTCATATATATTTTTCTCTCATTCAAAGGGGGGTTTAATAGCATTTGTCAAGCGCTAGGGGTGGCTTCAAGAGGACTCCAAGAACAATATTGGGTAGTTGAGCTTGTTGGATGAAAGGATCGAGAACCTTCCTCACTCAAACCACTCGAATTCGCAACCAATTGGTCATTTGAACCAACTTTGAATCGGTCAAAGGCCAACTAAATTTGAGGCCTGACCATGGTTGACAAGCGTGGTCAGCTCTACTAAACATGGGTGTTAGTAGCGGCTAGCACTGACTAGGAAAAGGTTCCCAAATGAGTGGTAAAAACCATTGCTATACCTTAGTATCTATCCAAGGTCTTCCATATGGTCTTCTAGCATGTCCCATATGAGTAGTCACCTTGGCATGATGCGTTTTAGGTGTCTACTAGTTATTAAGGTTTTTTCTAAAATTAAAAATTTATAATATTCTTGTCTTAAAATTTCACAAAAGGGACAAGAAAACCAACATTAAAACCTTTTCAAAATTGGAATAGTTCTTAGTTCAATAGGAGTAATAAGGTGTTAGAAAATTTTATTTTGATATTTATAAAACTTTACAAAATAAACCCAAAATTGAACTACATTTTATAAAAGCACTATATCATATTTTAAAATCACTAGGGAGTCATAAGGCATTCTAAAAAACTTGATAATAATAGCATCTACCAAATATTATCAAGTTCTATATAATTAGGAAGATATAATCTTTCTAAAAACCTTAAAATTCCATTAGGTGTATATACTCTCATTACTAGGGAGACATAAGGAAGCCTACAAACCTAAAAAATTAATAAAGGTTTTATCAAATCAAGATTATATACTTCAATTAGGGATCATATATACTAGTATAGGGAGTTATAAGGTAGACTACTAAGATTCTTTCAAATTCAATTCTAAGAAATAACAAGAATCACTATTTCAAAGATCTATCATGGATGAAATCTTGAGTAAAGCTTTCAATAATGAAGAACTATTCCATGAAGTAGAATTCTACTCTCAAAACTTAATAGATACTCTAGAAGGATACAAGTATCTATCCACTAGAAACAAAGAGAAATTCTCCTTGTTTCTTAAAGAAACCAAAGAAGGTAAATTTACAACATTTATTAGTTATCTTCATGAAATCCTCTTCACAACATGGTGGAACTCACAAATATTGGTTATATTTTCACCAGAAGAGTGTCTGATGGTTTATCTATTATTAATTGTTTTTGTACTTACTCAACACAAGAAATAAACTAGCAATAAAGAATAATATTACTGTGATGACAGACTAACTTGTCATGAAGTAGAAATTCCACTAGCACCAATGCAAACTCATAGAAGGAGTAAAAGGAAGAAAAGACATACTACAAAGAAACATGGCATCATAAATATTGAATAAATTGAACACATATAAAAGGTAGAAGAACCTTCGACTATAGCTTACTTTGCATCATATGAAGATATAGACTAACTACTGAACCAGATCACAATAAGCAAGAAAATTCCACTATCCAATGGAAGAATATCCACGTTGAAGACTAAAGTCTTCAATACCCAAATAATGTAATATAGGGGGGTGTTAGAAATAGATTATATTACATCATTTGGATCATGTAAATGTACCTTCCTATATACATACTTAGGAAATTAGATTACTTTAGGGGGAAGTTATCTAGTTACTTCATGCAATGTAATAAATACACAAGTGTCAATGTGCAAGTTGTATATGTGCAAGGTGTCCCTTACATAGCTAGATAGAGTGTTGGCCAAGGAACCTATATTCCTATATAAAAAGATCCTCATTGTAACAAGTAGAATATAGAATCTCAGAGCATATTCGTAGGCAGTAGCATAGTTGTGTAGAACACCATATATTGGTGATGGGTGCAATGTAGTCTAGTATATTTGTTCATGGAGTTCCCATTTCCTCCATAGCTACATTGTATTCATTTATATTTATAGCATATTTTAGTCATCTCACAGATTTACTTTCTTTCATATTATTTTGCATATTTTGATTGCTATATCCCATTGCATATTGCATCAAAAGCTAACAATTTGTAATGTTGTTAATAATAAGTTTTTGTGAGCATGAAGGTGAGTGAGCAGGTGCAGGTGATCAATGGAGCAATGTGAGTGATTGTGCAAGGGATAATAGTGTAGTTTCAAATCCAAAGTAGCAATCCAATGAAATCAATTTTACAACAAGAGGGTCTAGTATATTATTTTGGTAGCACTTCATGGTGTTTGAATTTGAAAATAAAAATTCTCAAAATAGAGGGAGGGAGTACCATTTAATAGCCTCATATCAAGAGGTAAATGCAACAAGTGGCAATCAGAAGTAGCATAATTAGATACTAGCAAGTGACTGTAAGTAGAAGGTAAAATTGTTGCTTGTAGATCGACTGGCACTAACACCAAATTAGGTGCAATTCTAATAGGTAGTTTGACTTCCCATTATTTTTTATTTTTAGTTTTGTGTGACTATCTCAAGTCAATATGGTTAAGAACATGAGACCATCTCAAGTCGAAATGGTTAAGATTTCTATGGGGCAAGTTACCTGTTGCTAGAGAAAACCATGAAATTAGCCTTGGGGTTATCCAAGGTGGATTGTGCAATTCAGAAAGGAGGATTTTTGGGAGTCTCCTCAAGATGACACATTTTAGGTGTCTACAGATACCTCTTTTTGGGATGCTTTGTGTGTAAGAACAATGCAGAGAAAAAATAGATGATACAAAATGGTTTAATCGATGATGGATTATGTTAATTGATGAAAAAGACTTTAAAGGAGAGTGATGCAAGTCTAAAATAAAATTCAACATGGGATGCCCCAATCATGGAAAGGATGCATGTCATTGAATCATTGCTTCCAACAAATTGATGGATTTGATTTGATCTTGGTAAACCTTTTAGTTGTAGGTGGAGAATATTAAGGGGTTTAGGTTCCTCAAAAACCTTAAGTGTAGCTAGCAAATAAGTTCTTGGGTCCAGATTCTATGTGATGATGAATGGGCCTAACTAGTTTGCAGTGAATTTTTCATGCAAATGGTTAGGTATATTAGAATTTTTCTAGTTTTCATTTAATACCAAATCACTAACTTGAAATTCTCTAAGATGTGCCTTTGTATCATAGGCTCGCTTAATGCAATATTGATAAACCCAAATATGTTCAAGAGCATTAATGCATCGTTCATCTAGAAGAGTGATTTGATCAAGGTGAGCCTATCATAGTGTTTCATCATCGATGAAATCTTGTAATGAGATGCACTACAAAGAAATTTCAAGCTTTAGGGGCATGATGGCCTTAGCACCATAGACTAATAAAAATGGGGTTACCCTTGTAGGTGTTCAAATGCTCATTTTGTAAAGCCATAGTACCAAAGATAATTGAATATACCAATCCTTATGATGATCATTAACTATTTTATTAAGGACGGTGATAATCATCTTGTTTGAGGCCCCAACCTATTGATTACTTTGTGGATAATAACGAGTTGAAAAGTTGTGTTGAATATGATACTTGGTGCATAAAGCTCAAACATCCTTATTTTTAAATGGTGGCCCATTATCCAAAATTATCTTAGACAAAATACCAAAATGATAGATGATGTTATGAAGTAAAAACTCCATGATGCATGATCCTATCATAGTGGTAAGAGGAATAGCCTCAACCCATTTTTTGAAGTATTCAATTGTTGTGATGATGAATGTGTGTTAGCCTAAATATGGAGGTAAGATTTTACCAATTAAATAAAAGCCCCATTGTGATAAATGCCACAATGAATGGATTGGTTGTAAAGCCTATGAAGGTACATGTGATATATTAGCATGATTTTGGTACTTGATGCACCTTTTGATGTAAGCATAGAAATACCGTTCTAGGGTAGGCTAGTAATAACCCATTCAAAGGATGTGCTTCACGATAGCCATACCCCTAAAGTGGCCATCTCAAGTACCATCATGAGCTTGAGAAATGACCCAAGTAGATTCATGGGATTATAAGCAATGAAGAAGAATGCCATCATAGCTTTGACGATAAAATATATCTCCTAGCAAGACATATCAAATCATTTTTTTCTTAAATGTGCATTTGGTGGTGTGCAAAAATCCAAAAGAGAGATTACCAAGCTTTAAGAAATAATGTATTTGAGATAACCAGTCTTGATATGGTTCTACTTGTATCAGGTGGACATCTTGTTCTCCTATAGAAATATCTCATAAAAGTGTGGATGGATTTAGATTTTTAGCATAGATGATTGTGACATTATCGAAAGGGTTTTATAAAATTAGGGATCCTAAGGAAGCCATTGTATCTGCAAAAAGGTTGGAGAAATGAGAAATATCCTTGATGTCATACCATTAAAATTTTGTGAGTGATTTATCCACAAGGGTATTGTATTTCTATAAGACTAGGTACTTGCATTGATAAATATCTTTGAATTGGTTGATGATGAGCTTAGAATCATCAATAATGCTAAGTCACTTGATAACTATGGTGAAAGTTGTTTGGAGATCCAAAAGGAGGGCTTCATAATTTACATTATTATTGGTACATGAGAAATCAAGCTTAAATGAAAGGAGGATAGGATCCCCTTGTGGTATGAAGAACACAATTTTGGCACCACCCCCTTGTTCACACTTAGAACCATCAAAGAATAGTGTGAGATCAGCTTTGTTTTTTGTCTCATTTGGTTCTTCCAAGTTCGATAATGCAAATACTACATCATCATGTAGTTCGATTGTAAGAGGCTTATCATCACAAAGAGGAGGTTCTGCTAATTGGTTGGCAATGACCTAACCTTTGATAGATTTCTAGCTGATATCCATTTGAAGGACAAAAATTTTCACCAAACTAAATAGAATGAAAAACAATGTTGAACCAATAAAATGAATCTTATATATATATGTTGATATTTCAATGTGTTACAAAAGAATCCCCTTTTAGAGGATTTCACCAATTATACAATAAATACAAGAGGGATGTGTTTTCCCTATTTATCAAAAATAGTGTCTTTGGGTGCAATATGAATATTTTTGTGCCAGAACGTTGTTGGGGGATCAAGTTTTTTGGGATCATCACATTGAATCGGATCTAGAACCTTACATCATCCTTGAATCCTATAACTTGCACAAAAAGAAAAAAAAAACAAATAAATAGCATATGTGGAATACATTGAGGTTGGACTTGTATTTAATTTATAAATATAAAACTAATTAGAAAATAGACAAAATGAATGTAGTATTTGAGATCTAAACTAACACGTGAATGATAATTAAGCAGATTTAAGCTAATATGCAAAGAAAAATAAGAAATTAGTCACTTGACTTAGACTATCTCAGGTCAAGATGGTTTCTATTTATGGACCATCTCTGGGTGAGATGGTCGTTGTCACAAGTTTGTGCTTCAATGTAACCATATCCAGATATGGTTTGAGGCGATGCACGATATTGTCACTGGTAAGTTTTTGTGAGCACTAAGGCGAGTGAGCGGGTGTGAGTGATCAACTGAGTAGCATGAACGATCATGCGAGGGAGAAGAATGCAACTTTAAATCTTAGATGGCAATTTAGTAGCATCAATGTTTGGTAGGAGGGTTTGGCAAATTATTTTGGTAGCACTTCATGGCATTTTAATTCAAAATCAAGGATCCTTAAAACTGAGGGAGGGAGTGCTATTTTATAGCCTCTTAAAAAGATTTAAATGCATAATGTGGAAATTATGGTTAGACTAATTAGTTTCTAGTAGGTGATTTTATGTGGTAGGTGAAATTACTACCTGTAGGTCAACTAACATCGATGCAAAATCATTACGATGTTGACAGGTAGTTTGACTACCCATTATTTTTTTATTTTCAATTTTACATGACCATCTTAGGTTGATATGGTGAAGCTTTCCATGGTGAAAGTTGCGTGCTACTAGAAAAAACCATGATATTATCCCTAGGGCTACCCAAGATAGATTGTACAAGTTAGAAAGGAGGCTTTTTGGGAGTCTCCTTGAGATGACATATTTTAGGTGTCTACACTACTACTCTAGTTAGAGTTTTAGAAACATGACACCATATCATTGAGGATAGAAAAATTATTGAATCTTGAAGAGAAAAGGGAACAAGCAAGGAATCATATATAGAAGCATTAAGAAGACTTAAATCAATGGTTCAACTAAAAGGCCATGAACCAAAATTTCTAGGTAGGTGACCTAGTGCTCAAATGAGATGAAGATTGTAGTAAACCGAGTTGACACAATAATTTTAAAGCCATATAGAGTGGACAAAAATTCATCACTATATTCAAGGTAAAGAATGTAGTATAAATCACCACACTATATAGATAACCACTTTCCATCCCAGTTAATAAATCTATCTAAAGAAGTGCATCTAAATTACTCTTAAAAAAATTAATTTTTGTAGGTATCTGATAGGGTATCACTACTCAAATTCTTAATAAACCTCTTATCGGTCAAACCTACATGGAATAAAATGGCCCTAGACAACATTCATATAATCTAAGCCATTAATAAAAACTAGTCACACACAAAGAGACCATAAAAAAATAGACTGATCAAAAGGGGAGTAGAATACTCGATGAGCCCATTGGATGGAGAACATTGCAAAGAGATCACCAAACCCTCTTCCATGAGATCCATCAAAATATACTTTCAAAAGGAACACCTACAACTTCATATATATTTTCAAACAACACTAATATAAGGAAATTCAGAGGCTAACCATTTGATCAAGTCTAAACAGTCAAGGAAACAAATCATTTTGGATGTAAAAATGCTTGCCATTAAAGCTGATCATATCTTGACAAAAAAATTTAAAATTAACCAATCAAATAAAGAAGCTTTAAAAACCTAGAAAAAAGTATTTTTCTATCCTAGCCAACCATGATGGAGAAAAATAGTGTGCACAAGGGGTAAAAAATGCTATAATACCTATTAAAACCCTAACTTGTAAGTCTTTTCCATACATACTAGAAATCAATCAAGAGCTTGCATCCTAAAGTATAGTAGAACAACCAAAGGGGTAGACTTTTGGAGGTGTCCTAGATACCATGGAGGTAGAAAATAAGGCTATACTTTTTCAATAAACCTAGTCCAATGTCAAGAAGGGCCTCCTTGTCAAGTCTAAATTGAATGAAACACCACTCATCTAACTGACAAAAAAAAAAAAAATTGTAGACTCCAAAGCATCCAAGAGCATGAATATCTTGAGAAAGGATGACCTCCAAAGAAGATAGGAAAAGAGCCTGAATTTTTCCCAACCTAAATATAGACATCCTATTTAGTTCAATACATGGTGCCTTAAGTGTACTAGTACACAAATGTTTTTGTTGTACGCACCTCTGGATATAATGCTTAAAGTAAGATTGTAGTTAGTTGTACTCATACAAAGTAATATAATATATGTTGATGGTCCTTTATGGGTTGATAATTATCCCTTTTTGTGTCAAGCAACTCTACCACCAATACTCTAACCCATTGGACATCCAAATGTGGATCTCTAAGAAAATATTAGGGTGGCCACCATGCCAAATTTTCCATTGTCCTAGGGCCTATCCAATAAATGCTCATGACATATTGAGCATGGCAATATTTATCTTTGGTGATAAAGAAGATAAGAGTGTAACAACAATAGGACTAGGGGTTAAATATATCTTGAGTTACACACCCAGATATTGGGTGTTAGCCCTAGATTTTAGCACCCACATAGCCCTATATGATCCTAAGAAGCATACACCTAAAATATTTGCAGCATAATATCAAGCATAAAACCATGAAATCATGAGAGACAATGAATTAACAAAACATAAGATCTCTTTTCATTAATTCATATTGAACTGCAGTTATAGACAGGTACCTTTTAGGGATACCAAATGCTTGATACGATTATTACAAATGGAATAGCACCTAAATAGGGATGGTGTACTTCGTAGGCTTCTTAGATTCAACAAACATTTGCTCAAGGGCTTATGGATGCCTTATTATCACTTTCTTAGAGGGATCTGATGCCAAAGATACTTTAAATTAGTCTAGGCCATGTGATCTTCATACAAGAAACAACATAGAATGATTAGTAGCATATGCAGCCTCTCATGATGAGGCTCCTTTTTAAGATTTGCATGAAATGACATAGAGGCATGATGAAAGCATAAAAATATAAAGATAAGTAGAAATGTATTAATAACTTGGAAATAACCGTACAAATACAGTGGTAAAGATAGATCTATTCTAATATAATTTGATAAAGAAAAAATAATAAGAAATCTATACTAAAAACTTAGGAAATAGTACCTCAAACCCTAGACACTGTTCCTCAGGGTGGTCATGACTGTAGGTCAGTATCGAAGATAGAGATCGTGAACCTATGAGTTTTTGCCTCACGAACCAGGGGCTGGGACACTCAATACTTCATCTGAATTAATGTTCAAGGGTCACCTTTGTGTCTAGAGACTTATTGGTGATGAAAAACATGTAGAACTAAATACTTGAATGGTTCTTTGTCATTGCTCAATTGGACAATGATTCGTTACTCCTCAAGGGGATGTAGAATCATTCTCCAATTTGTTAGGGCTTCACTGCATAAAAAACTCAGATCTAATCTTGTTCCTAGGAGGTTGAATATGTAGGCCTCCCAAATTCTAGATCTTGGCTTCTTGGAGAAGCCAAGATCCAGATTTGCATGTAACTGGCCGTTGGAGAGAAAGGTCAAGTTACAGATTTGCATGGAAGGGGCAGTTAGGAGGACCTATGGGATATCCATACCAAAAACCACTTGTATCCAATGCAAGTGCAATCATCCTATGTAATTCAGACCTGCATTCATGGCCAGTTTGTGTTTCAGTGCTAGTCATTGTCCAGAGTAGAAGCTATAAGTGGCCGCTCTGAGCTTCAGTAGCCTGTGTTGGCGACCACTCTAGTTGATAGTGGTCGTGCCTGAATGGGCCAAAATTACCCCTTGTGAGTGGTTAAGACCATTGCTAGCTCTTGGGAATGCCAAAGATTATTCATATGGTCTTAGGATGTGTCCATATGAGTAGTATCCTAAACATGATGTGTTTTAAGTGTCTACAAATGCCCATTTTTGTGATGTGTTTTGAGAAACATAGCGTTGAGCAAAAATAGACCACCTAGGGCCATGTCGTAGGGTGTATGATGATCATTGATCTAATCAACATTAGATACCCCAATCCTAGAAAGGATGCATATTTTAGAATAATTACTTCCAACAATGTGGAAGGCTTAAATTTGGTACTTTAGCACTTTCGAGTATAATCGGGTAGGACCGATAGACGGAGCGACAAAGGCTTATATCATCATATTTGATTTTTTCCCCTACAAACGGGAAAGCTTATGATAGTTTTTAGCAATGATTCATAATACAAATGCAATTTGACATGATCGAGTGATCCTTTGTTTATTTTTTTTATGATTGTTGATATTATGACTACCCCTTCAAGCAATGAGTCGATGAGGGAAGGACAGTGAATAAAGCGAATGATTTTCTTGACCAAGATGATTGACTTGTATGATTTAAGAGTTTTGCATTTTTTGTTATATGGTAGGTCCCATTACAGGTGTGATTTCAACCATTAATAGTAATTGTACCTCTCTATCCTATGGAGCGGTCTGGTTGCATTGGCCTTCTTAGGGAATCAATATGATAGCAATTGCATTTGAAGCTTGTGTTGAATCACTCGATGATTTATCAAAAACATCATGGAAGAAATGAAATGAACACCTCGTTCCCATGGTGCATTTTTGCCACCATGGCCTTCTTCAGGAGTGAAGTGCAACATTTCAATTCCATGAAGGACTAATTTGGCTCAAATGACCTTATGGTAATTTACTCATATTTTTTAATTGCATGGAGCGCAAGTCGCTGCAACCACCAATTGTATAGAGTAAATAACTGAATAAAAGGCACATTTGAAATTTATTGCTATTTGATTTTTTTGTTATTTTAAATTTTATTTTTTTTTAATTTTGATATATGTGATTTTTTTTGGGTTATTTTGCAATTTTTGATGATTATGGACCATCAAATATTCTTAATTATCCATTTTAAGACTTCTCATGGTGAGAAATTTTATGCATTTATTGTTGTTTGCTAGCTATTGTTAGTTACAGTGGCCCAATTTTTATTTTTTGTGGCTGCTGTTAGCGTCAGTGGCTAGAAAGTGCGGGTCGTTGATTCCAGTAGCGACCGTGGAAAAATTAGGAAATATAAAATAAAAATTAGGGTTTTGACTTTCATTATTTGCCAACTATTATTTTGCAATTTGAGCTCTGAGGTGAGATAGAGAAATTGTGACCTGAGATGCTGATGAACTGATGCCATGGATGAGAGAAGTGAGGAATCCACGAGCAAAGGATCCAGAGCTTCACAGGTATTTTTCCAAACCCTAACTTGATTCTATAATTGGTAAAATGAACTAAATTAAGTAATCATTAAATGAACCTTATTAAACCTCTTGGCAATGAACCACACCACTAGATAGGTTTATATTTAGGCTAATTTAAGTGGTTTGCTTTAGATTTTTGTTTTTGTCTCTTGGATTTTTTGGGTGAGGGTGGACACCATTGGCATGTCACCTCATGGCTATTGTCGCTCAGGGCAGCCCCTAATTAGAAAAGAGGGACCGCTAATGCCGATAGCAGCTATTTTAATTCCAACGATAAAATTTTTGACCATTGGTGGCTAGTTGTTGTCTGCATCAACGACCATTGTGGCGGACACTGTCGGTGTGAACGACTGCAAAACTTTAGAAAAATTATTTGATTTTTTTGATTTTGGATGAATTTAATTGATTTTTTTGAAATTTTCAAGTGTTAATTTTGATTTTTTTGTATTTTTCGGTGCATTTTCTTAGTGTGTTTGTACCCTTAATTGATTTTAGGTTACTTTTGCACCATTTTTTATTTTATTGATGTTTTTTAGTGTAAGTGCATCTAATTAGGCATTTATTTTACACTTTTAGCTCTTGTCTTCCTGGGCTCAGGATCCTAGCTTACTCATGCAGCTTCTTACTTTGATGGATGATGCATATTAGGCATGGTTTGATTCCTAAGGGGTTATGTATGTCACAAGGCTACCAATGACTATGTTAGACCAGGACTATATTACTACTATTGGATATGGTTCAAGATCTCTTTGATAGTATGAGCCGATCATCATGGCTTGGGGGAGTGCATTGCTAGCCCAGTGTTATGATGAGCTTTATCGAAATAAATGATGTGGATAGGCTAGTGTTGCTTGTAGCCTGCTTCTTCAAATATGGGGTTGGGATAACATTAGGGTGGATCACCCAGGAGGATTGCCTATCAGGATCACTACCATAGTTGCACAAGCCTAGTGCTATGGATGTAGGTGTCCATAGGAGTGAGAGGAGCATTGAAGTCATCGCCACACAAGGGATCTAGTGCACTATGTAGATTCTTTGACCAGACTTTAGGCGAGTGATATCATTTGGAGACCTTATTTTGAGCGCATTGCATGGCCAAAGGTGGATAGATATTTATCTCAAACTAGGTACAACCGATTGATGATCGGTCACAAGGGAGGTATTAAAGAGTTCTTTCATTCTCCTGGGTGCTTTGACACTTTAGGATCTAGTAGGATATCCCTTTTGAACCAGTCTTATACATGTGAATTTTCATAGAGAGGGATATTCCAACACCTTGGGTTACAAAAATTTTAGAGGAGGTAGATCCTCCAATAGTTGATGTTGGTATACCAGATGTTAGGGTTATAGAAGCATATACCCAGTGGTGGGTTATGTAGTTATGGTATGGTGGTGATAGTCTAGGGTATTCTTAGGATGAGGTAGCTGCAAAGGATCTAGAGGGGCACTGTGTGTGGGCTCATATCAAGAAGTGGTATTAGGATGCAAAGGATCAGGTAGTTAAGGAGTAGGCCTTACCCAATGAGGAGGAGGATATTTCTCTAGAGGATCAGGAGTCTCCCCTTTGGGTTCAACTTCATAGTGTTGAGGTTGAGCTTCAGATGGCTCGTCTACAGATTTTGTAGTGAGACACTATCATAGAAATGCTCCAAGGTCAGGTTAGCTCATCGCAGCTTAGGATAGAGTAGCTTACTATATAGAGAGATGTTGCATTACTGGTTGTACCAGCTACTTTGACTATTTAGGGGTCAACAGGTTTGGATCCAGGGGCTGATATTAGATGTCTATAGGGCCTATAAAAGAAGTATGAGGCTCAAACAGTGAGAGATTCCAGGTATATTTCCACTTTGAGGCTCCAAATCAAGTTATTAGGTGATACTCCTTAGGAGAGGTCTATAAAAAGGGGCTCACAACATAGTAGGTGGAGTGAGATAGGGCATTCATCAGTGAGGCCCAACTAGAGGGGAGGTACATGCTCTAAGAGGACAATAGGGATTGGCTCCAGGATGCCTCACAGAGAGGGTGATGAGGGTGGAGGTGATACTAGTGGTGAAATCCACTCATTATCATGCATTTGGCCTATTATATTATTTTTAAGTGTAAGGTTAGATGACCTACATAGTTGTATCCTACGGGTAATTTTGTACCTCTATGTACACTATGATAGACACATATATATATGATATTTATTGTTTGAGGCTTATTATGTGTTTCATGTGTTTGGTTTTATTGTTATGTGATGCAAAATGGATGTAATGCTTATGATATTGAGCTATATGATGTGATGTATACATGACATGCACTAGCTAGATGATAGATGTATGCTTAGATGCTATGATCTAGATATGTGGATGCACTACTATGCATGCTTATATGGATGTAATGATGAATGTTAAATGCATATTTAATTTGTTTTAATTGTTTATGCATTTAATCTATGTGATATGATGTATTAATTAAATAGAGATGATCTAATGCAAATTAAACTATATGCTTTAATCACTTGAAACATAAGGAATGAATTTTAATATGTGTTTACAAACTAATGAATGACACCATAGATAGTATAAAAATTATGATTGAAAATGATAAATATTATCATAAGAAAATATCATTTTAACATCCATAATGAAATGATGAGTTTGAAATATATGTAACGATTTATGAGATGAGATGTTTTGTTGCTATTAGAGAATTTTTGAGGTTTTCCATGAGACTCAAACACCCTAGTTGATTAATCAAAAGTTGTATAATGACCATACAGGACTTCTGAAAGATGAAATTTTTTGTTATGAAGACCGAGCTATTCATTATCCCTGTGTGTGCAAATGAATATGTTAGAGAGACATAAGCCTACCCCAATACCAGACAGGATTCATTTAGCCCATTGCTATATTGGGGATCACCAAATGCTCATCATGATACTAAGTTGGACTCAGTTGGATTAGACCATTAGGCGACATAAGACACCTAAAGCTAGCTCTTTTTGCAAATTGCTTAGAACTACCCCAATGCTAGGTGGGATTCATTCAACCCATTATTGTATTGGAGATCACTCTATGGTTTCAAATAGTAAGCATTCCAAGGATTCAAGCTCTTCACCCCATTCTTTTCTTTTAATTTATTGGGATACTTGCTCATACTTAGTAGTGTTCATATTTCCTTGTCCTAATCAGGATTTTAATGTGTTGATTAGTTATGGGATTTTGATATATGGTAGGTGTTATCAAAACTAGACCTCATCTAAAAAAGCAAATATAGCTTTCTACAAAATTTGAGAAGATCACTAGGTATGGTTGAATGACCGAAATACCTTAGTATATTCCTTATAGCAATAGGAGGGATTGTGTTGAAAAACATAGTTACTCGCATGGGTTATGGATGATGATGAATAGATGCATGATTTAGATACAAACATGGTGTCATTTGTATGATTGTAAAAAAAGCCTATTCTAATGCAAATGCAATGGATGCACCGTGCCTAATGCAATAAAATTACATAAATACAAATGCAAATGTTTTTATATTTTAATATTTTCAATTGTTTTTGTGTTTTTTTTTACCAAAGGGCTTCAATACCTTTGGAGCATTTTGTGAGTTGACCAAGGGGATTGTGAGGCCTTTAGAGATTTTTGTGAATTGACCAAAGGGCTTAATGTGCATTTGGGGCTTTTTGTAATTTAACCAAAGGGCTTATGATGCCTTTGGGGCTTTTTTGTGAATTGACCAAAGGGCTTATGATGCCTTTGGGTATTTTTTTGAATTGACTAAAGGACTTATGATGCCTTTGAGGATTTTTGTGAGTTGACCAAAGGGATTATGATGCCTTTGGGGCTTTTTGTGAATTGACCAAAGGGATTTTGATGCCTTTGGAGCCTTTTGTGAGTTGACCAAAGGGCTTAATGTGCCTTTGGGGCTTTTTATGAATTGACCAAAGGGCTTATGATGCCTTTGGAGCCTTTTGATTTTGATGTTTTTTGATTTTTTTGGAATTTTATGATTTTTAGATGTTTTTGAAATTTTGATTATTTTGATTATTTTTGAATTTTTAATTTTATATATTGTTTTGTATTTTGATGGTTTTATATGTAAAATGCCTTTAGATGAAGAATATTGAGAGTTTCAAGCTCTTCAATGCCTTCTAACTATGTTAGGCGATATGTCCTAGGTCCTATATTTTCTAATATGATATAAGGACCTATCTAGTTAGCCATAAATTTGTCTTGCAGGTGTGATGGTAGGTTTGAATTCTACTAATTCTCTTTGAGTACGAGATCCCCAACCTTAAAGTCTCTTAGGTGGACTTTGTTTTTATAAGATCATGTTAGATGATCTTGGTAAATGCAAATATGCTCAAGATCATTGATTCTACATTCATCAAGAATATTTAATTGATCTAGGTGAGCTTGTTGTGCCATGTCGTCATCGATACTCTTTCAATGTGATGCATAATGTTAGAATTTCTAAATCCAAGGGCATAATGGCCTTAGTTCCATATACAAGTAAAAATGGTGTTGCCCCAGTGTGCATTCGTACGCTAGTTTTGTAAGCCCATAATGCAAGAGGCAAATACATATGGTAATCTTTATTATTTTCTTTTACCATATTCTTTAAGATTGATACGATTGTTTTATTTGAGGCTTATCTCTATGATTTAATGTGTACAAATGTAGATTGAGAAACAACCTTGTAGTGAATAATGGTACCATTCCCCGTAGGATCCTACGAGATTAAAGACCAACAAAGTGCCTTCTTTAGAAATTATTTGGCTTTGTAGAACCACTCATGATTTGGTTCTATATGAATCATGTTGAATGATTCTTTATTGTCAAAATCCTCATGCTGCATTTTTGATTGTGAGAGCGTCTTCACATGAATGGTAGTGAAATCAATAGATGGATTATGAGGGATCAAGGATCTCAAATATGCCATAATGTTTGTAAATCTATTGGACATGTGAGAGATTACCTCGATGTTGTACCATTCTAGTTGGGCTAGGTAAGTGTCAAAAAGCTATTTGTAAGCTTTCAATATTGGGCACTTGCGTTGAAATAATCCCTTAACTTGGTTAATGATGAGAAGGGGTTCACAAAAGATATTTAGCTTTTTAATCTTCATAGTTATTGATGTTTGGAGACCCAATATTAGGGCCTCATATTCAACATTGTTATTTGTGCAAGGGAAGTCTAGATTAAATGACAAGGGCATTGGAGCACCTTGTAGCATGAAAAACACAATCCCTGCACCACCCCTTGCTCACACTTCAAACCATCAAAAAATAAAGTTATGTCAACTTTATTATTAGGTTCTTTGGGTTTGGGTGTTTTTGATAATGCAAATACTGCATCATCAAGTTCTATTATTAGAGGTCTATTATCCTGAAGAGGTAACTCTGCCAATTGATTAGCTATGACTTGTCCCTTGATGGAATTTTGGCTTATGAATTTAAATTAAATTATGTTAGTAGCATGATCCACTTTGCAGTACGTGTATTATGATATGTCTTGCTCATAATATACTGCAAAGGATTTTATTTTGATATCACATACATTGTATGTCTCAACATGTAGTGGCATAGCTTCTTAGTTGCAAAGAGCACTGCTAAGCACAACTTTTCTATGTATGAGTACCATAGCTCATAACTCACCAAGGTGTAGCTGATATAGTATATCATGTGTTCTTTATCTTGTACGTTATTTTGAGCCAACATGGTTCCCAAAGTAAAATCAATAGCCGATATATAAATTAGAAATGGTACATCTAACCTTGGTGGTGTTAACACTAGCAGGACCACCAGGTATTTCTTGATCCCAGTAAAGGCTTGCAAAAAATTTTGTCCCAATGGAATGGGACCCCCTTGTGTAGGAGTCTATTCATGGATCGATATTTATCCGATAGTTGTGCAATGAAACACTTTATGGATGCTACTTTGCCCTATAGGCTTCTTAGCTCTTTGATGTTAGTGGGTGAGACCATTTCTAGGATAGCATTTACCTTTGCTAGGTTGACCTTGATCCCTCATTTAGAAATTATGAATCCTAAGAGTATTCCTAAAGTTACACCAAAGATACATTTCTTGGGATTCAACCTGAATTTGTGCTCTATGAGGAAATCGAAGACCTTTCTCAGGACCTCGACATGCTCTTCACGCAACAATGACTTGGCTAGTAAGTCATCGATATAATATTCTAGGATCTTATGAATGTAGTCATGGAAAATATATGGCATGGCTCGCTGATATGTGACACTAAATTTTTTGAGACCAAATGGCATTACTTTGTAACAAAATTTTTCCCATGGAGTGGCGAATGTGGTTTTGTGTTGGTATTCGGATTTAATCCAAATCTGATTGTAACAAAAAAAATCATCCATGAGGGAGAGCATATCATGACTTATAGTTGCATATACAAGAGCATCTATGTTGGGCAACAATAATGAATCCTTTGGTGTTGCCTTATTGAGGTCTCTAAAATCCGTACAAATACGAATTCTTCCATCAGGTTTTCCTACAAACACCATTTTTGATACCCATTTCAGGTAGTTGATGGGGGTAATAAAGACTACATCCAATAATTTTTGTAGCTCATTCTTTACCATCAAGGTGTCAGTTAGATGCATCTTCTTGAGTTTTTGCTTGACCGATTTCTTTGTGGGATCTAGTGAGAGGTTGTGGAAAACCAATTTTGGATCTAAAACTAGCATATATTTATAGGTCCAAGCAACGATATTAGATATCTCTTTTAATAGATGTATGATGATGGCATGTTCTTATGGAGATAAGATTTCTCCAAACTTGAATTTCTTTGGATTAGAAGGATAATCACTGATGTCCACCTCCAAAGTCTCCACTATTGCCATGTGTGACCCCTCCTCAAGCTGGTGAGGAGTGGAAATCAAGTGGATGTCATTTGTTGGGTTTAAAGGTTCAACTAAATCAGGTTCTAATATAGCGTGATAAACATCATGTGCATAGCCTAGTGTAAAATGAAATGGTTGTAGCATTTCTTCGTTAGAAAAGAAATATTTAGGCTCTAAAGATGAATCAACATGATCCCAATCAATAGTATCTAAGTTAAGGCACAATTTTTTATAAGGATCAGTTGGGTTATAGAGTGGAGTGCTCAAATCAATGGAGATCATGTTAATGGATGGGATGGAATCTCTAGGACCACGTGGGTGTGACTCTGCATTATTGACTTCTCCTCCATACCCAAGATGAGGCTTTGGGGGTATGGGGATCTCAGGATCCAGTCTATGCATAAATAGAAAGATGGGATCATTTGGTTTAAGTAGCTCTTTAAATGTAGGAGGATTGGGGAAGATTATGTGATAGATCATATCTAAATTGGGTTGTCTTACCCTGTGGCAAGGGCTAGGATATACTCTACAATACATCTCATCCATGTCAAATGGTGCATTCCTATGATGCAAATAGTGAGGTCCAAGGTAGGTCCTCTCAGTTTCATCTTCATAATTACTATAATCTATGAAAAATCCCTCATTCCTATCTACTAGAACTGGGCAGTGACTTGAATTCCAGTGTCCAAGGTAGGCTAATTCAATCTCATTCTCATAGTCACTGTCATATATCAAGCAATCATTTTTTATGCCTACTAGCTCTGTGAGGTGATGTGAATGTCAATGACCAAGGTAGGCCATCTTAGTTGAATATTTTGACTCATAGTCACTCTCATCTATGAATTATCCACCCTCTGTATTACTTTGCTCTATAAGGTGATGTAGATATCAAGGCCTATGATGGGCCAATCCGGTTTCATCCTCGGACTCACTTATGATGTAATCATTTTATTCTCACTAATAACCATAGCTTGGTTCATCCCCCCATAGGATTATTCCTGATGGGCTTACTTCGAGAGAGAAATTTGGATGATATGCAGTGAAGGGTTCTATATTAACCATGGCCACCCACCTGTCACTCAAGTAGATTATGTTTGGTTGATAGGGATTCCATTCAATGTCTTCCTTGAATCCTAAGCTCAACCTATCTAGATATGCAACTAATGAGTCATCATAGATTTGAATATGATATACTAAGCCAGATCTATCAGTAGGCAATTTATATCTTGGTTCAATTGGGTTTCATTGCTCTTGCTCATATAGATCCAAATCATAGCCATGCCAATGGTTGCATTTAAAGTATCTTAGAGCAAACTCAGGATTGGACAAGTAATTAACACTCATGGTGAATGACTCATCCTCATCCTCTTCAATATCTAAATTATCATGGGTGCAATCCAAACCAGCATAGATGAAGTTGGTTTGGTTAAGGGGGATCCCTAATGGTACCACTATATCTATTGGAAAGTTTGGGACTCTTGGTCACCCCATGTCTTGTGTAGACTCGATAATTGGAGTGAAAGTCAAATTTTGCACAAAATATTCACCTACAACTGTGTTAGCTAGGTGAACTATCACCTATGGTGTAGATAACACTAATGATGATGCGATGCAGGTTTAGGTACCTCCTCGACTATGTCCTGGGAATATTCCTCCTCCATGGGATTTGGAATTTCCACTATTGCTATGGTTGGGAGTTCCTTAGATCTATCCTCCACCAAGGGTGCTTTTAAATTTTGAGAGTCCTTTGCCTTGGATGTTGTAGGTTTTTTATAAGGGCCAGTAGATTTAGAAGCTAGAGGTGGTACCGATGTGGATGGGTCACCTTGTACTGCTTTGGATTTGCTTTCTGGCTACATGGTAGGGTATGATGGCCTAATGTACAGGTGCATGGATAGAAGAATAAAATCCCCTTGTGAGTCAACCTGATGCACATATTTGAATGGCTCTTCATCCAAAGGTACCACATGTACCTATCCCTCATGCACATATTTGATACATTTATGCAAGATCAAGGGAAAGCATTGCATATCCCTTATCCAAGGATGCCCTAAGAGGATATTGTCCTGCATGGCTCCTTAAAATACATGACACATCATAGGGATGGTCTTATGCCCTACCTTTATAGGTAGGATGACTATACCAACTGTGGAGCACAGTGCATCATTGAAAGCTCTCAATGTGTAGGAGGTAGGGACAATGTTTGACCTAGGGATTTTCAAGTGCCCTATATATTTTATTGTGATTATGTTAATCAATGAGCTTGTATTGATTAAAACCTGCTTGAAAGGTATTTCATTGATAGAAGTGCTGATGTGTAGAGGTAGTTCTGTTATGGTAGTAGGGACTATATTTATTTCATGATTGTAAAATGAATCATAGGCTCTTGACATTGTTGTACTTACCCCACAAAGTTTGTAAATGCATCAAGGTTCTGGGGCTATAGCTCAATTGATCTCAAGATTTCCATTAGAGTCTCTCTATGTCTGGGAGACTATTGAATGAGATCATATATTGATAACTTGGTTGGTGTCATTTGTAGATTTTGTACAAATCTACTCTAGACAGTTATCACAGGTCATGTTGCTGGACATGTAGGATTATTTTACACCTACCTCTATCGAGGTGCATTTGATATATGAATAAGAGTCATTGGAGGCTCTAGTTGGTTGTATTACCAGATTCTTATTACCAATTTGATTATTTCAAAAACTCCAACAAATCTTTGAGTGGGAGGTTCAACTTATACTTGGTTTACTTAAGTGCCTTGATCTCTAGGGGCTTCATGGTTTGGTAACAAGTTTTTGAATATGCCCATATCTTTGTTATTAGGTGCTAGTGGATTATCAACTTGTAGTTCATACTTCTCGATCATGTTTTATATGATATTCTTGAAACTAATACATGCTTTGATATCATGCCCATGTTTTCTATGGTATAGGTAATACTAATATTCCCTATATCCCCTAGGCTTGGAATGGTTAGGGTCAAGAAGTTTTACCTTAGGTAACCTAAGTCTTTGTTTCTCGCTTAGTTGATTGAATATTGATTGCATTAATTTTTATAAATGCGTGTAGTAGCGAGGCAACCAACGTTGCTTGTTTCAGTCTTGGTTGTTATTCTAGTTGTAATTGGTTGGTGGGGGTTGAACCTGATAGTTCTATGGTTGTTGGATATTTCTCCCCTTTTGTGTGTTTAATATAACCTGATTTACTAGAGCAGGTTTGGCCTACTTATGTTGATTTCTATTGTTGTGGTTGTTGTTCTAGTCCTTTTTGTTTTGGAGCTTAAGATCTCCTTATTCAACCTTGATGTCTTCTATCAGCTTGGCTTGAGCCAAGGCTTCCTCAAATGTTTCATACTATTGAAGTTGCAAGAGCAATGAGACATGCTTATAATAACTCTTTGTAAATATTTTGGTGAGGTTAGTAGTGGAAATAGAAAATGGTAGTTTTGACATTACTTTTATCCATCTATTACCATAGGCCATGACTGGATCACCATCGTATTGCTTTAGGTTTGCCAAGTTAGAGAATTTTGCTTTCTTATTGATGCCAAAATAAAAATGTTCTAGAAATTCATTCACTAGCTACTAAAATCAAATGATATTGTGCTTAGTTAGTTCATTGAACCATTCAATTGCTGCACCTGATAATGTCATGATAAATATTCTTAGCATCAGGGCATTGTTATGTTCAAGTTGGAAGCACACATTCATGAAATTGATGATATGTTATTGTGCATATTCCTCTCCTTTGAATTTGTCTAACCTAGGCATATCAAAGTTCCTAGGATAAGTAGGACATGGTATCAAAGGGTACAAATGTTGATTGTGTATCTTTCTTAGAGTTGGATTCTACCCAAATGTGTCTTGTTTCTCGAGATATTTGACTCTCTCAACAAGTATTTTGTATGCCTTTGAATAAATTATCTCTTGTTCTCAAAGGTTTACTCATGGTGGTCATGGAGGTAACCCTGTATCTATCCAGTTTGGACATCTATATTCATCTCCTATGACTACGTATGAAGGTTTAGGGTATGTTTGCTCCCGATCCTCCATATCTTCTTGTACTTGATCATGTTGTGCTTGTTCTAGATTTAGGTGTTGTTGATGCTTTGAAGCATGATGTGATGTATGGTGAGTGTACTCATATTCCTATTTAGTGCATCTCTTGTGCTGAGAAATGACACGTCTATTAGGTTGGTAGTTCTCACTACCCATATATAAGTTGGCTCGAGCCAACCTATTTGCTTGTTATTCATGCTCTATTTGTTCTTCTCTCAAGAACTACTCATTTAGGTGCAAATGCATTTTTCTCCATGCTTCCTCCTATTCAAGGATGTCTAAGCACTCTTGATCTATGCACAGTGCTTCATATAACCTACGTACATGATCAGATTGATCTACCACTGAAGGTCCATGACTTTGTAACTCCATGTGAGGAGTCCTAATGGAGAGGCCCCTTATATAGGATTTTACTACACTTTTACCCTTGTCTATTAGGGTGACCTGGTCTGTGTACAATGACCTATGTTATGTACCCCCATGATTGAAGGTAGTGTGTGCTATGAGGGTGTTTTGAAGCTTCCCCCAACTTATTAGTGTACCTAGTTGTTTGATGGCTACATGAACTTCCTAAAATAGAATGCATAGTAGCATTGCTTCTCTGAGTTGGTATCGAGAAAATCCAATCCAACTCATCAAGTTATCTGGATCTCCATGATTGATATCATGCAGTTCCATTGGCACAAATGATATTATGATCTATGGCTATCCTCTTATCTTCAGGGATGTTAGGAGTTGCTACAAATCTGCAACTATATGTAGCCCTCATGTCTTACCCCTTAGTGGGCTGATCTAACCTAAGTCTATTATATGAATATTGGGGCCTTGAAGCCCCCTCATGCCTATCATGAGAGGAACCCGAATATGGTTCTCTAGTTGGGGTTTCTCGATGAGTACCCCACGGGTTGAGTTATCACCCCTAAGGCTTGATAAAATTCATTCAGCGACATTGTGTGTGGGTGGCTCAATGTTTTTATGGTCATGATTGTGGTTTTTTGAAGTGTTAGTTTCCACCTCAATGTTGGACCGATGGTGGTTGCTCTGTGTGAATATCATGACGATTGTAAATTATCTTTTATGTAGATTTTAGAACACACAAACAAACTAGACAAGTATTTATCTCTTTTAAATATTTTTGGTGTTCCTAAAATTGGTCTTGTGTGTTTTAGATTTTTTGATAACTTAAACTACTCTCATCGTGTTTTGACATTTGTTGATGTAATTCTTGAATAGTTTAAGGGCTTTCACCTGTATGCTTGCAGCTTTATAACCGGTAATGAAAGTCACGATCATGTAAACCCACCAAAGTGTGGATATGAAGCCCACACCTGATCAAGGAGTATAGGTCTTGCCAAATCCTCACCCAATCTCACCTGGTCAGTGTCATACCCTCCAAAGAGAAGTACATGCAAATTTTCTAGGCTACATTAGTTCTTGGATCTAGTATTGGCCAATATAAAGGGTTCATGGGATTTGAGCCAATGGGTGGAGATGAAAGCCACCGTCATTGAACTCTACTAGTGGTTGGTGATGAAGTCCAACTCACTAGCATTTATATGATGCATGGTGTGTTATTATTCCTTTTAAATTTTGCACAAAGAAAAATATGCATCATGAAGCACTCATGCTCTTTCCTATATGCCTAAAAAGAAATGTTTCATTTTTAGAAAAATGCACATATCAATGATTACATGATTTTTAGAGAATGCATTGTTACTTTATGAAACAATATTCTCTAGTTAGGCCCCAAGAAAGCAACATCTACAAGAAAACCTAGACCACTGAAGACTAGGATGGATTTGAAATCAGAATTCCACTGTTCCTAGTAGCGGCTAGTAGAAAACTTAATAAAACTATGTATTTTTTAGTTACTTTTCTCTATGTTTTCTAATTAAAATGAATTTTCCCTATTGCATTCTATAAATAAAACATATATAGAGAGATAAAAAATTATAGAGAACTCCACAAACCTAGAATCCAAGTCTGTTGAAGCAAAGGCTATCCTCTGTTGTAGTTTTTCTACCAATCATTGTCACTTAGAGTGGTTGTGATAGCCCGTTATCTTCAAAAGTGGTCAAGCTCTATTGACCACTATCAACAAGAGCAACTATGTCTATATATGCAAATATCATCAAATTATATTAAAAAATAAAAATGGGTGGGGTCCCACCATGATCGCCATTTGTGCGATCCTAATAAGCATACACCTAAATATTGTAGCATAATATCAAGCATAAGACCATGAAAGCATGAGAGACAAAGAATTAACAAAACATAAGATCTCTTTTCATTAATTCATATTGAAATTCAGTTATAGATAGGTCCCTCTTAGGGATACCAAATTCTTGATACAATGATTACAAATGGAATAGCCCCTAAACGGGGATGGTGTACTCTGTAGGCTTCTTAGATTCAACATGAATTTGCTCAAGGGATTACATATGCCTTCTTCTCACTTTATTGGAGGTATCTGATGCCAAAGATAATTTAAATTAGTCTAGTCCCTATGATCTGTGTACAAGAAATAACATAGAATTATCAATAGCATATGTGGCCTCTCATGATGAGGCTCTTTTTTAAGATCTACATGAAATGACATAGAGGCATGATGAAAGCATAAAAGTATAAATATAAGCAAACATGCATTAATAACTTGGAAAGCATTGTACAAATATAGTGTAAAATATAGATATATGCTAATCTAATATATACCTACTACCATGGTACTTGCCTAAGAAGGTGTTTGCCTTAGAAATGTTAAGGCAACTTGAAATGGTGGACATAGCATATGGAGTTGGATAAAACAAGGATAACAACTATAATCTATTGATGAGACTAGGAGGTTTCTATTAGCTAAAAAGGAGAGCCACAACCACAGTGGAGGTTAAAATCAAAATTCTAAGCCTCAAGACCTTAGAAGAATCCTATTTTTTTGACCCAGAAGGAATATTTCAAGAATAAATTTCCAAGATAACAAATACCAAAAAGTTAACACCTCAGACAAGGCTATGATTGGAAGTCCATAAAAATCTTGATGAAGGTTCTTCCCCTCTACTTTGGAAAGAAATTTTTCTATCTTATCTGTCAAATCTATAATCATGGTTTGACCTTGGCAAACAAATAGGCAAGGTAGATTCCAAAAACAAGATCACTAGGAATAAGATAGAGCAACTAAAATAGAGGGGATATGTTGAGTGATACATCAACCCAGTTTTCAATGTACACCAATGGTTAGGACAAGATGTCATCTCTTGAAAGGGAATACTGATTACCCCAAGGTTAAAGTAATATTATCAAATCAAATTAGTTCATAATTCAAAGGAAAGTAAAAAAATATCTGGAATATTCAGGGTCACACATGAATTTTACAAGAGGAGTGTTGATTCATGTCATTAGAGTATGATTTAAGCTCAATATACTATAATTACTGGTTCAATTATCCTATTATTGAAGAATAATTTTATAATAAAATGCATGTAAAAGCAATATTCTAGGCTTGCTACCTTCTAATTATGATCATAAAAGAAATTTCAAAAATATAATCTAAAACTTATAGCAGTATAACACATGTTTATCAATGTAAAGTCTCAAAAACATCAAACCAATATACTTCTAATCTAAGAAATTGTCAAATAAAATTAAAAGGATTAGAGAAAGTAAACAAACCATTGCATTATTGAAGACTTATGTTGAGTTTATTGAATTAGTAATTCTAAAATCAACCAGCATTAGCTCGATTAGTATTCAGACAATCTGAGACAAAAATGGTGCTATCTTCAAAGGAGAAAAGGATAATGTACTAAAATTAACTCAAATTTAACCACCATCATCATGTGTAGATTACACCAATAATTCTAATACATTGTGTTTATAAGATATTCAACGATTACACTCAAAATTGCTTGCCTTAAGTGATTGTAAGGATAACTCTTCAAGTACAATGATAGGGTTCAAATATCCACCAACTACAAAGCAAATAAAATTCTAAAAGGCCTATTACTAAAAGTGGAATCCGACCCTTTGGAATGGGGTCTCAATGGCTATTTATAGCCTTACAATTTGAATTTATTAATGGTTTATAGTTGTATTTCAATGGTTTACAGTGGTAAATGAGTTGGCTATCTAAGTTATCTTCAACTAAGAGGATGAGGTGTCCAATTGGGGATTTTCTTGATTTAGATCTTCAATTTCAGCCATGGATTATCTAACTGATTAGAAGTATCTCTGTGAAGCTTTGTGTAACTAAATCATCGCATTCTAGTTATCTAAGTTGTTATACACCATATTATAAATTGGGTCCAAGTTCAATATATTATCTTTTAAGTCCTCTTCAACCTTCGTTTTTGGCTTTCATTGTTCAACCTTCTTCTATTTCCTATAAATAAAAAAGACAATCAAATATTAGTTCATATTATTTTTTATGGGAAAATTATTTTAATATAGGTGTTGAATGAGAGATTTAATTGTTTAAAACATTAAAGTCATTCATTTTAACCATTAGATTTTTCTCAAACAAATTGATTCATAATTGTAATATCGTTGGTTGATTTAATATTCGTAACATTTTATTATTATCATTGTAATAATCATGATGTTTCGGCATTTAATAATTAGGTTTACTTTATTTTATCATCATCATCATTATTATTATTATTAAGGTTGGTAATTATTAAATTGATTTTCTAAGGTTTAATCTCCTTTAATTTTAGGTTCTAATTATTAAGCTTTAACATTAACATACCTTTTAATTTTAATGCCAAAGTATTAAAATTAATACTAAGGTCATTTTTTAATTTAATTTTAGGATCAAAGTATCAAATTTAACATTAAGATTCCATTTTAATTCTTAATACCAAAGTATCAAATCAAATGCTAAGGTCATTTCTTAAGGTTCAAAATCCTTTCATTTAATTCCATGCTAAATGTTTTCACTTTTAATTTTATTGTTCAACACATTAATACTAAGGTCCAATGTTTTAAATATTAGACTCATTAATACATTTATTTCTTTTTATTTAATTAAATAGTATTCCAATTGATTCATTTCACTAAGGTTTACTCATTCATATCGATTAAATTGCCACTAAGGTTTTTAAAAAAAATTATGGCTTCATTGTATTAAATTTGGCCTTAAAAAAGGATTATTATATATTCTTGTTTAACGATTAATGAAATATTATTACCTATTTAATCGAGCTTAAGGAATTATGCTTGTATTGTAGTTTTGTTTGATGTGTACCGTTTGATCTTAGAGCAATCGATGCATACTGTTTGATCTCGAAGCAATCAATGTGTACCATCATATCTTATAATAATAAGACAATTGAATACCTTTATGAATAATCTTTAAAGGGACTCCACTTTTGATTCATGCATACCATACAATGAATTGCCCCAATAAGCACGCTCGTGCCTACCATTGAATCTTGGAAATATGCACAAATTTTAGCATGCTTGACTTTTTGATCTAGGCATTTAAAACTCGATAAAGATGGTTTAATGTGTACCACATGATGGATTTCCATTAAATGTGTATTTGTGTGTACCTTCTAATTTTCAGAACTTGTAAGATTTTTTATTTTAACCTTTCACTTGCATTAAAGCATTAGGAAAATTTTGATTATTGTGACTTAGGGTAAATATTTAAGCATGTGAATGAAATTAAAATTTTCTAATTTAAAGTTAGGAAAATTAGGATGTGTGCATACCATTGGATATGGTGATGATATGTGCACACCCTTAGATGTAAAAAATTGTATGCGCTTTACAGAAGGAGGGGAATGCTTGAACCTTAAGGAAAAATTTTAATAATTTTTTATGATTGATATGACTTTAGCGGCATGTGTTGACAATAAAAAATAAATTTTGAGTTAAAAATCAAATAAATAGGGCTTCCTTATGATGTGTGCATAATGTCAAATCTATTTGCTTTTGTGTGTACTACTAGATGTGAGGAAGAAGTGCAAAATTTAACGTAAGACTTTTTGACTTGTTAGGACCTCTTATTTAAAGTACGACATACAAGTCTTGATGCATGCCATTTGATTTTAAATCAAACAACGTGTACCATCTATCTTGGAAAACCTATGATAAGTTTAACCTATGGTCTTGGATGCATAATGAGCATCGGGAAGCAAGGATGTGTATCATTTGATGTAAGCCATGGATGCACGTCGTATATCTTTTGAAAGTTGCTCAAATGATAAGTATTTAAAGGGTACCAATAACTTTAGGTTTAATTAAATTCATGTATTTTAAATATTTACATTTTTCAAGATTATGAAAATTAAACACTAAGGGGCCTAACCTTGTATTGTCACTGTGGTGCGAACGTGCATTTAGACTTGTTAGAGATAAATTAAGGTCAAAACTTTAAGTCTTTAGGGCATATTTTTGTGCAAATGTTTAATATTATTAATGTTCATACCTTACAATAAGGATGAAATATTAGTCATTAGCCTGATTAAAACCTTGGAATATTTCAAGAGAATTTCGTGCTTCGAACCATTTGAATTCACATATCCTTTAGCACCAGAATCAGTTTGAATTGGGTAGACTTAGTAAGTGATAAGGAAGGTAATTCAAGGAAAAAATCAAGTTTATACCAGTTATAAATATGGGTTTGATCCTTATTTGAGAGATAATGAGAAAATTTAATGCATGATTATAAGCTTAGACTAATCTCATAGTGAAATAAAGGTAAAATTTGAAAGTGCTTAGAATTTTCTAAAAAATTCCATATTTCTAATTGGGCCAAATGGGTATTTCAAACAATTAAATAACTGAATAATTCATAGTGGATAAAAAATTATAGCCATTTTAAGTTCGTAAACTATCACAAGAAATTAAAGTGGTTGAATGGTGCTTTCATCTAAACTCATGAAATATTGGGGTTGTGCATGTAAGCTTGGTATCACTGTGAAGATAATTTCAAGAACTGGATATTAGGCTTTGATTTATGCCAAATGGATATTTGTACCAAAATTTATTACCATTTTAGGTTTACAACTACTAAAATTGGTGAAATTTAGAAATCCCTAAAAACAACTTCAAAATTGGAATTATTATTATTATTATTATTTAAAACTATGAAGAAAAATTGAAATCAAGCCATTATAAAATATTCAATGCAAATCCAAGCAATTAAAATTCAAAATTTTTATACAATGTTCAATATAAGTAAATTCAAAATCTTTGCAAAAGTTAAAATTTTTAAGTGGGTTCCCAATTGGGGTGAGTTGTGCAATGGAAACCACAAATGGTGACTCTGCTAAAAAATGTTCCTGAGCATTTTGGATGAAGAATTCAACTTGAAATAAGTAAAATGTTAACTATTGAAATGCAAATCACTTGGTAATATTAGATTTTGATACAACATGCAATGGGAGATAACATTCACACGATGTAGAATAATAAGAAAGAAATTAAATCTATGAGATGACTGAAATATGTTATAAATAGAAATGATGGAAATGAGTACAATAGTAGCTATAGAGGAAATAAACACTCCATGATACAAGCTACTACTCAATGAATGAGCTCTAAGCTTATAGCTCATACACTCTACACTACTATGTCTATCCTACACTACTATGCTCTCCTCTATGTCATAACACTCTATCTATGACCATTTATATAGGAATATAAGTTCCTTGGCCAACACTCTACCTAACTATACAAGGGACACCTTTCACATTTATATCTTGCACATTGATACTTGCATTTATTACATTTCATTAAGTAACTAGATAAATTTCCCCTAAAGTAATCTAATGTCCTAAGTATGTACCAAGGAAGGTACATTTACATGACCCAAATAATATAATATAAGCTATTTCTAACAACCCCCTATATTACAATATTTAGGTATTGAAGACTTTAGTCTTCAATGTGGATATTTCTATTGACTCTTCTTCTCAGATTCTTCTTCTCTGATTTCTAAAACCTATTCAAGCAAGTTGTTAGTATCTTCAAAACTTGTCACTCTTGTTGAAAAAGCTTTGATTTTATAATCATTTGTCAGTTCTCCCAGTTCTTCAATTTCTTCTATTCTCTGAGCTAGATGTCCTTTTTGATTTCATTTTTGATACTCCAATTGGTGATAATTGGTTGGGCATTGAAATTGTTACTGACAAGGATTTTGATATTGTCATGGCTGAAATTACTTCCCATTGTTCATCTAATTTCCTTGATTATGATATTTGGGATTGACCCTACAATAGCTGGTACTATGGCCTTTTCTCTTGCATATCTGACAAAACCTATTGTACCATGGTTTTCATCCTTTTGATGAAGAAGCAATGTTTCCATGTGGATTATATTTAGACATCAATACAGTGTTAGACATCTCATCTTTAACTATAATTTCCACTTCATATTCCTGTAGAATATTGACTAAGTCATCAAAAGAAGTATCTTTACTTAGAACTTGTAAAGATGTTACCAAATGTTTATAGTTGTTTGGAAGTGCTCTCATGGTTACTTGAGTAAGAAGTTCATATTTAACTATTTCTCCTATGGTAAATAAATTCCCTTTGGTATCTTCTACTTTTTTTAGGAATAGTTCTATGCTTTCTTCATTGTTCATATTTAATGAATGAAGTTGAATTTGAATATGGAGAATAGTTGCCTTATTCTTTCCTTCAAAAAAATTCTCTAGGAATGTCCATGCATCTAAATATGATTTTGCTAAACTTATATAGGGTTTTATCTCATAAGTGATAGCAAATGTTATTATCATTAGAGCCTTTGAATCATTTTCTACAAACTTTAGGATTTCAATTTCATCTATAGTAGGTATTTGGGATTTCCCTTTGACAATATCCCAAAGTTTTTCATATACCAAAATAGCTTTCACTTTATTCTTCCAGGAGAAATAATTAGGACCCTTGATTAGTTGTGACTCTGCTAGGAAGAATTTGTTTGAATCCATTTAAGTTCCCTAATTCTAATTCTTAGGTTTTATAGAATCTCTTATGACTCCCTAGTATGTTTTTGGATAAGATATGAAGTGCTTTTGTAAATTATAGTTCAATTTTGGTTGATTTTGCAAAGTTTTGTAAATACCAAAATCAAATTCTATTATCCTTATCGCTCCTATTGAACTAAGCACTTTTACAAAATTTAAAGAGGTTTTAATGTTGGATATTTTGTTTAGATTTGAGAAGATTTGAGACAATAATATTATAAATTTCTAAACTTTAAAAATGGTTTGAAAAAACTCTCTTTAAATATCCTTTTAGATTTTTAATCCAAGTGTATCTAATTTTCAATTTAATTTGTTTGATGTAGTGACCCTTATAACTCCCTAATTTTGGAAAAATTAGACCACAGTAATATTTGCAAATTTAAGGTTAATTGCTAGTAGAAAATCTGATTACTCCTAAGTTCAATATTGCAAATATTATATTACCTTGGTAAATAATTCCCTTTGACGTATTGCTTTCAATAATTATATTTCTCTAAATTCAACCTTATAACTCCCTAGAGATGAAAGCATATAAATATAGGAATAGATATTACCTCATACCAAGAAAATCGACATTGATTTCAGATGTGTAATGTCTGCACTTATTGACTATAGCTACTTTAATGGTGTTCGAACCAGAGCATTGAATGCTCTATAACTTGCTTCCATGTTGTGATGGATCCCACATATCAGACATAAATGTGTTGTAATACATCGTTCAAATGCTACGTTCAAATTCTATGTTCAAATGTTGCATTGAAATTGTTGGTCCAAGGAGCCTTTAATAGGTAGTCAACCTAGTGATAAGTTTCACTGTAATTACACTTCAATGCTTTATTGGATGTCCATTGAAAGTGTAATTTCTAAAATATCTTCTTCCTTATTGAATTTTTTGAATGATAACACCAATGGAGAAATGTAAATCCTCTTCCACATGGTCTATGGGTGCAAAAATCTTGCTATAACACTTCAAATTGACTAGGAACTTGTAACCTTCCTTGTAACGTTTCTTGGATGTTAAGTGTTGTTGAGAGATTGTTCCAAGAGGCACTCAAAGTTTTTTCATGGCATCTATAATTGTAATTCCTCCAAGGATAATGCAACTCATTTATACCTCTTACTTTGCTTACTATGTTCCTTGAAGTGCAGGCAAACTATTTTCTCTCGCAATCGACCCTTGAGGTGGTATTGGAGGTCTGAATGGCATGGAAGATGCTATCTTTGGTGGATATTCTTCACCAAATTTTAGACCTTTGTAATTAGCACATTTTATCCTTATTTTTGGTTCTCTTTGATGTGCAAATTGTAATTCTATTCATGCATGTTTGGATGAGGTAATAGTGATGCATTTGCTTGTAGTATGGCTTCGTCTTCTACGTAACTATAGGATATGGATATTATGATGTGTGCTTGTGTTGTGCAGGTTCGTCCATCCAAGATATGTAAGGAATGAGACTTTTTTATGGTCCCTTGTGCCATGGATATGGAGTGCTTTTTGTACGTCCTTATTTTTTGGATTCCCTATGACCTTTGTACCTTTAATGGCACCTTCTATCTACTTCCTTTTTATGGACAATGTAGTGCAATACCATATGAATAATACACTTTATTTTGCATCATTTTTGCACTCCATTTTATAGATTTTGTAGTATGATTTTGTAGCATATTTTTGAATGCACAAATAAGGATTTTGAGGATATCCTTTTGAGTACACTCCTTACCCTCTTTTCTTGGATATTTGATGATGAGGCTGGGAATTGTCTCAATCATGACATGTTTTGGATCATTATAAACACAAAATTTGTGCTATGCTATTTATACTAATATAGTTGATTTAAATACATTATATATTAAATTTTTGCATGGTTAAAGTTTTTAGAAACATATTACCCTAATTTACAATTTTTTGCATATTTTTTGCAATGTTTTAGCATGATTCCTTGATGAATGAAATGCATAATTTCAATAGAAATTTGATATACACCTTCATATTAATATTTAAATATTTTTCCCACATGCTAATTGGTTTAAATTTGCAAATAGCACCAATAGTTTACAAATGTGTAGCAAAATTAGAAAATACAGGAAATGCCCATGTAATTCCAGTTAGCTGCCAATGAATGGTAGGGCCTGGAATCTATCAACCAAGATATGTGCAATTAATTGGGAGTATATCATGATAGATAGGGTATACATCTTATATGGTTACACACACTTTATTTTATATTTTAAGTGCATTTGGGCATAAAGTAGATACAACCAGATATTTTGAAGATGCTTCGAAATAAAAGGGGAAGACATCGGTTTATGACAAACGAACAATCAAGCACCCAAAAAAATAGGAAATAAATATTGCAAGATAGGTACAGATGTTAAAGACTATTTATCACCACTTCCAACTCACTCCCTTCACCATATATGCATCATGAACCAATAACCACTATTGCAACTTACATTGTCCTAAATTAGACTAGGTTAGTTTGAATATTATTTGGTAAATCATTGTAAAATAGCAAATAGGATAATATGAGCATGTAGGATATGCAATAGGACATTATAAATAATAAATATCCCTCATTTGTAGAGCTGGTAGATAATTGAAAGCAATTTGTAGCGAACAATAGCTAATAAGTGAACAGAGTGAAGCAGGATTTCCCTACAGAATTGTAATGTTTTACATTAGATAATAAAAGTACATTTTCTCCAATCATATATAGTTCATGAGTGTGTTAGTATTAAGTAGTTAATAGATATTCTCTACCTTCTTATATAATAGGAAGTAAGGGTCACTTTTATGCCTAAAATAATGACTAACTGGTGATAAGTTTCTCCTAAACTTTACTACAATAGTATTTAGTAGGGCACTTGTCCATTTCTATTCTTTATTGTATACTAATATTTATTGTGAATTTGTGTGATGATTTCATGTTTCAAGTGTGTATCAACTGATGAAATAGCTAGAATTATATTTACTCTATTTTTCATTTTTTTGTGATTGAGCAATTAGTATAAATGCAAAACTTTGTTATCCCCTATTCTTCTTGCTTTAAGTAGTTCTTTCAAAGTTTCTAGCATATTTACTTTGCTATCAACTACTATAGTAGAATCCTGAAAACATTCTGCCATAGGATACTGATAGGTGTTCAACATGAGTGTTTCAATTTGAGCAATTTCAATTTTATTCCTTCCATTCTGCAAAAGTAGACCATATTTCAATTTTGCAACATTTACTTTCCTGTAGTTTCAATTCTTGCAATTATAATTAGGTTTCAACTTATGCAATTTAGAGTCACTTTTAATTATTTCAAGTAATTAGTTCATTTCATGTAAACTAGGATTAAATATGACCTGAAAACACCAACCAAATATTTTCCCCCAATTAAACATGCTACCTAAATAAGTTGAACTACAAAGTTGCTTTACTCTTCTCTCGTATATAGCCTTGGACACCGTTCTGGATTGACAAATCATAAGGATTAAATGATGCTATTAGCGACTTGAATTATTTGATGGTGTATCCAAGATTTATAAATATTATAAAATAGAAGCTTTGTTTTAGTTGCACTAACCCCTAAGTGCTTTGAAATGAACCTTCAAATATTCTATAAATTCACTACAATTAGTATTGTAAGATTCAGTCTTCTTTTTTCTTTTCAAAGTAGATAATAGGTAGTTGATAGATAATTAATATTTGGATTCTAATCAAATCCTAGTGTGTAGATGAACCCCTAAAAGGGATATTTTTATTTTACACTTTTGAATACTATAATTTAGGTTACAACTTTAATCTAGAGAAGGTGCTCCAATGAATCTATTAATAATAAACATTTTTGTACCAATTGTTGCATACCTTTTGAGGATGTAGTTTACATAGAGGTTGTATATTTTTCTTCTTTATTGATGTCTTATCATCTTATTCTTCACCAAATTATAGCCTCTAACTCCTTTTCAGGAACTAGGATTTGGTGGCTCGTCCTCCTCTTGTAGTATCCTCCAACTTGCTATAGATTCTCAACAAGCAATACCTTATTTTTGTGAGAGGTAATATTAAATATTTTGGTTCTGGCAAGCTTCTTCTGTCTTCAAGTATTCTTGTTTAATTTTTATTTCAAGCATGATATTGTTCTCAAGATTCTGAATGTCTTGAGGTCTTTATTGTATTCTTATTTCTCTTGGATTTGGCACTCCTTGTCAAATTATCCTCCTCTGGGGCTTGTTGTTGGATGATGAAAATTATCCCAAGTCCTTCACTATTACGGGATTCTCCTTGGTAGTGGATTTATCCAGTGAGTTCTCCTTTGATGATTTCTTTAGCAAGGCTCTCCTAGATTTTTACTGGATGCTCATTGAGACCTCACCAAGGTATTTGATCTTGCAGTTTCTTTTGGTATTCCTTGAGATATTATTTTCAAAATTTTGCTTCTATAAATGGTGGTGAGACCTTCTCCTAGATCTATGATTTTGCTACTTCTATATTCGAGTAGGATTCTCCTAGTCCTTCGTATTCCTTATCTAGAAGGTATTCAATGAGATATCCTCCTGATATCTTTTGCTTTAGGTGCTAGATTGATCCTGAAGAGGATACTCTTCCTAAATTTCTTGTAGGAAAGATTTCCTGACTTACCAGATCTTCTTTACCTACAACAAAAATATTAATATTAAAATATGCTTCTAAATTAGGTACTCTCTTCTTAAGTCTTCTTTAGTATAAAGGCTTTTATGGCCTATTTTAGTATCAAGGCTTACGTGGCATTTTCTTTAATATCAAGGCTTATGTGGCCTTTTAATTAATATTAAGGCTTCTATGGCATTTTCTTCAATATCAAGGCTTCTATGGCATTTTATTCAATATCAAGGCTTCTATGGCCTTTTCTAGGCTTCTATGGCCTTTTCTTCTAGATCAAGGCTCCTATGGCATTTTCTAGGAATTTATGGTATTTTATTCTGTATCAAGACTTCTATGGCTTTTTTCTTCTAAATCTAGGAGTCTATGGAATTTTTCTTTTTGTGAAGATCTTAAATATAGTAATGGAGATCTCCTATCTCCTGACTTCACCATGATTCATTTCCAAAAGTTTCTTCTAAAGTATTCTCCTCTCTACAAAACTAATATTTGCACTATGAAGGTACTCTGACCTTCGTGCAATGAATTTGAGGTCTCTTAGCTTTCTTTTGTAGGAGGTTTCCCAATCATCTAAGAATTAATTCCCTCCAATAAAAGAAACTTTAGGTAAATATTTCCAGATCTCTTAGATGAGCTTCACTAGTTGTTTCATCAAACTAGTGGATCAAATACTAAGTCCTAGTCTTCATGATTTTTTCTACAACTCTGTGGAAATACTCTAGCCATATGCAATCTCAATATTTCTAAAACTAAGATTTCATTCAGTCC
The DNA here is from genome assembly GCA_028583015.1 of Wollemia nobilis. Taxonomy (NCBI): domain Eukaryota; kingdom Viridiplantae; phylum Streptophyta; class Pinopsida; order Araucariales; family Araucariaceae; genus Wollemia; species Wollemia nobilis. The sequence continues at coordinate 12,184,371 of JAQPPZ010000465.1, forward strand.
TCACTTGTGACTCTCCCTAATTCTATCACCTAGACTCTTCTAAGAAATTTTTATAGTGACTAGTCCAATGGTACATCAGGTTGATAAAAAACTTAGGGTCAATGATAATGGTAATTTTCCTATTGATCTACTGTAGCTTGATCTACCATAGCTTTGATACCACTGTTAGCTTTTGATACAACATGCAATGGGAGATAGCATTCACAAGATTTAGAATAATAAAGAAAGTAAATCTGTGATATGATTGAAATATGCTATAAATAAAAATGATGAAAATGAGTACAATAGTAGCTATGGAGGAAATGAACACTCCATGATACAAGCTACTACTCAATGAATGAGCTCTGAGCTTATAACTCACACACTCTATACTATTGTGTCTATCCTACACTACTATGCTCTCCTCTATGTCATAACACTCTATCTATGGCCTTTTATATAGGAAGATAAGTTCCTTGGCCAACACTCTACCTAGATATACAAGGGGCACCTTGCACATTTATAGCTTGCACATTGACACTTGTGCATTTATTACATTGCATGAAGTAATTATATAAATTCCCCTTAAAGTAATCTAATATCCTAAGTATGTACCAAGGAAGGTACATTTACATGACCCAAATAATGTAATATAAGCTATTTCTAACAGGTAATATTCTAAGAAATAGGGTTAAATAAAATTTATTTGAAATTAATGCTCCATTTTTCTTTATATCTAGGTAATGTGAAAAATACTAGAAGACCCAAACTTGCAGATATAAGGAACAAGAAAGTAGCTAAGGACATAGCAAATGGAACTAAATAGGTGTTGGTACTGAGTGGGGTGAAAGCTCCCACCAAAGGTAAGAAATAAAAGTAATTTCCTAGAACATTCAGGGACTAAATACCTCGAACAAGCCAAGGGTAGTTATGGATATTAGAAAAATACATGGGATAGATATTTTGTTACTTCAAGAAACAAAAATTGAAGAAGGAAATTTAGACAGGATTAAAAATTTAGTATGGAATAAAGTAGAAGGTACCTATAGATCAGCTAGAGGTGCTTCTAGGGGTTTGTGGAATCTCTAGAATCCAAATAACCTATAAGGAGAGTGTGTGCAATAGAATGATAAATCTATTTTGGTCCTCTTTGATGTAAATTAATTGATTTTTGATGGTTAACTATAAATTTCTATGCCCCTAATTCTCAAGTGGATAGGAGAAGGCTTTGGGATGGTTTAGAGAGATTAGGTGCTTTAGTTAGTCTTCATTGGATGATAACGGGAGACTTCAACACAACTCTTCTACCACGTGAGAGGCAAGGAGTAGTTAACTTCATAAATAGTACAAAGGATTTTGGTAAGTTTCTCTCTCCTTTGGGATTAATTGAAGTGGATTTGTAGGGGCCAAGTTCACTTGGTCAAACCAAAGAATAGGAAGAGGTCTCATCCAATATAGGATTAATAGAGTAGTATCTTCTACTGATTGGTATGGAAACTTTCAATTTTATTCTTTGAGAGCCTATCAAAAATTACCTCTAACCATAGTCTGCTTCTTTTGTAGTTTTCTCAGGAAAAAGAACAAAAGTATTTCCTTTTTTATTTGAGATTATACGGTTGAAGTATCGTAATATTGAGGATAGGATCAAATATTGGTGGAACATAGATGTGTTGGAACCAAAATATTTCAAGTTGCAAAAAAAAATCATAAAGGAAATTCTTAAGAAATGGAATCGAGATGTTTTGGAATTTTTTTTAGAAAAAACATGAGATTTTAGATAACCTGAAGCAAGTGGATTTGAAGATTAAATAGAAATGAAGAAATTTGGAGCTAGATAAAATATAAATAGATATTCTTACAAAGTTTCATAATTTTTTAGCAAAGGAAAAAACTAATTGGAAGCAAAAATCTAGGGTAGCATGGCTAAAGGAAGGATATCATAACATGAAGTTCTTCCACATCTCAACCATAAGGTATAGAAGTTCCAATAGGACAAAGGATATTAATCTAGATAATGGTAATGTAGTGAAAAAGCAGGAGGAAATAGCAACAACAACAATAAATTTCTTGTAGACTCTATTTTCCAAAGATCAAGATGAAGATGAGGCAAAAATGGACTCCCTTCTTGGAAACTTCACTGATTCAAAATAAGTGAACAACTTATTACTTACTCCCTTCTTGGAATAAGAGGTCAAGGAAAGTATGTTTGATATGGTAAAATATAAGGCACTAGATTTGAATGGTTTTCAGTTGGCTTCTCATAGATTTTTTGGCACATATTAAGAAAACATGTTGTAGAGGTAGTAAGAGAATTTCAAGTCTCTAATTAATTATTTCAGGATTGGAATAATATTTTTGTAGTTTTGATCCAATAGAATAATGGACCCTCTTCCCTAAAATATTTTAGACCTATTAGCCTCTGCAACTCCATATACAAAATTTTGATTAAGACATTGGCAAATAGACTCAAGAAGGTACTTCCAAGGATCATCTCTTCTATGCAAGGATGTTTTGTTCAAGGGAGGCAAATAATAGATGGATTAATAATAGTATATGAAATATTGCATTCAATGGATAAGAGGGATGTTATAGGTATGCTATTTAAACTAGATATGAATAAAGCATAATATTGGCTGTCATATATTTTATTGGATAAGGTAATGCAAAAATTTGGTTCTGATTTTATGTGGAGGCAATGGATAAAAATATGTCTCTTCAACAAATTTTTTTATCATAGTAATCGTAGATCAGTAGGATTATTTGGGGTGCAATGAGGTCTAAGAAAAGGAGATCCTATATCCCCATATTTTTTCATCATCATGGCTGAAGCTTTAGGTAGAACTCCGGAAGCAACCACTACCATTGAAAAGATAAGAGGGATTAAACATGTACGTAATGTTGCAGTACTGTCTTACCAGTAATTTGTGGATAACACTATCATATTGAGTAAAAATTTAATAATAGAAGTTAAGGATATACTCAATATCTTATGAAATAGTTTTCTATCAAAGTGTCAATTTTAGAAAAAATCATGTTTATTTTGTCAACACAACTAGATAGGTGCAATAGAGAATATCTAGGATATTGGGATGCAACATGGCAAAATTTATAGGTACCTACCTCGGATTACCTATTTTTATAGGTAGAATGAAAGAATAAATATGGGCTCCAATCATAGACCAAATTTAAATAAAATTGGTGTGGTGGAAGGGTAATATGCTATCTCAAATTGGGAAATTACAACTTCTAAAGGCAACATTACAAAGCATCCCAATTTACTATATGTCATTTTTCATAATCCCCTACAAGGTCAAAAATAGAATAGAGAAAATATTTAGAAGGTTTATTTGGGTATGGGTAGAAGAAAAACAAAGGATTGCTTTGGAATCATGGGATAAAGTTTTCTCTTTGAAGAGGCAAGGTGGTCTAGGGATAAGAAAGTTGCAGTTTATTAATAAAGCATTGCTAACTAAAATAGGTTGGAGATTGATGATGGGATTATATTTTCTTTGGACTAATATTATTAAATATAAGTACTTGGAAGGTTTCATACCCTTATTTAGAAGTTCATACCATCCTAAAGGATCAATAGTTTGAAATGAAGTTTCAAAAACTAGGAAATTGTTGAGAAGTGGTCTAAGATAGGTGGTAGGAGAAGGCAAGGAAATATTTTTTTGGGAAGATGCTTGGTGTGCAGATAGTCCTTTATAACATATGAAATATTTTGGAAGACTAAATATCCCTTGGTTCAAAAATATTGATTTCTAGTCAAATATTACATAGAATTTGGGGAAGGTCAGAGGTTTTGAAAAGAACTAATTTTGGATTTTGTTGATTCGAAATTGTAATAATATTTGCTAAATATTAACAAATTATTGCAATAGTACCACTTACCTCATAATGAAGATAAGGAATATTTTATTTGATTATCTACTCCCTTAGGGGAATTCTCTATGAAATCAACTTATATCTTGCAGTTTGGAGGTGTGGAGGAGGAATTTATTGTAAATAAGGTTTGGAAGAATGAGTTAATCCCTAAATTGGATTTCTTTCTTTGGTTATCCTTACAAAATAAATTTCTTACTCTAGATAACCTAAGTAAAAGAGGACTTCAAATGATAAATATATGTTCTCTTTGCGTGAAGGATGCTGAATAAATGGACCATTTATTTATTCATTGAAATTTTGCAAGTAAGGTACTCAATAATATAATGGAAGCTATGTTCTTATCTTGGGTGGTCCCTAGTACTTTTAGGTAGATTTTTAACCAATGGATATGCCCTTATAGTAGTAGTAGGTTATAAATACTTTAGAATTTACTATTACCTCATTTTTTATGGGGTGTTTGGTGGGAAAGAAATCTGAAAGTATTCAGGGGGAAAAGTAAGGATGACTTTTTGGTGTCTAATAGAATTAAAACTATAGTGAGGAATAATTTTCTTGACTTTGATAATAGTGTGGAATTTTATAATAATTTGGAAAAGAGGATCACTACTGAATGGCACTTGGGAGAACCTATATCAACACCTTTGTAAATTAGTTTAAAAAGAGCAAACACTAGATGGCTAAAACCAGAGGAGGATTGGGTAAAGTTAAACTTTGATGGAGTTGTAAAAGGTAACCTAGGTAGAGCTAGGGGAGGAGGTATCATTTGGAATAAGAAAGGTGAAGTGTTATGGGCTTATGCAAAAATTTATGGGATACAAAGCAATCACTTTGAGGAAGCTAAAGCCCTATACTTAGGTGTTATGTTGTTGAGACAAAAGAGTGTAAGCAAGGTCATCATAGAAGGTGACTTTATGAATATTCTCATGGATATTAAGAATGTAAAAGATGATAACTAGTAGATATTAGGTTTATTTAAGGATACCTCATCCCTATTAAAACAAATGGTAGAGGTGAAGATATTACATATATATCAGGAAGGAAATGCTGTAACTGATTATTTGGCAAACATTGGAGTACATTTTGATCAAAGGAAGATATGGAAAAATAAATTTTCCTTATTTCTTTTAAGGATTACCTCATCCTTGATATAATAAAATTATATTCCATAGGATGTTATCTTTTGATGTTGTCGGTATTGTTGTTGCTTCTAGGGTCTTTTGGTGCTACTGATGTGATTGTATGTTGTTGCTATTACAACAATTGTGTTTCTAGAAAATGCCATAGTAATGTGATTCTACTTTTGTTGTTGCTATTTATATTACCTATTATTAAGAATTGGAGCGATTTATACTACTATTGGTATGGAAGGAAGGAATAAACAATAGTTAGGTTAACCTTTGATCCCTTGCTAGAAATAGATTTTGATATCAACCAAAGTATTTTTTTTTGTCTGGTTTTATTCTACATTTTTTGTTGCAATTTTGCTTTTCTCATGTCATCCAAGGAGGAGGTTGATGTTTATCTTATAACCTTGGATAACTTAATTCTATAACAGGGTTGGGGCCCCTCAAAAACCCCATTTTTTTCAACACTACAAAAAAAAGTGTGTGTTAGTGTATTCATTTCTATTCCTACGTCCATCAGAATTTCATCACTTAATTTTAAGTTAGGCTACTACAAATGTCACTCATAAAAAAAAAAAAATTTCCTTTGCATTACTCCACTATCGGTCAAGCATTTATAGCTTTGATGTAGATAACCTTGATCTCTTCTAGGCATTTCTCTACTACCGACCAGACATTTACAGTCCGGGTAGGATTTTTCCAGGTCACCCAAGCACTTGATTTAATTTACATTATTATTGTTTTCCTTCTTGATTAAGAAGTATTTTGATAAATTGCAAACATTATATGTGCCTTTTTGGGTTGGAGATTTATAAGGCTGAAAATAGAGTGTGTATATTTTCACCTAATCATCAAACCAAGATGATTTCATCCTTATGACCTAAGAATTACATTAATGTCATTAATGAATATGAAGCTTCAACATTATGTTATATTATTATTGGCTTCATCTATTTTAGCCCTATAATCAAAGAATAAAACCAAATAATTTTATTCACTAATCCTTAAATTCACCTAATTTCAAAATAAGTAATTCATCCTCAATTTATTGAGTATATTTCCCTTTAGAGGAACCAAGAGTCAATTGCAATTGTATGAACACAAAATTAGAGGAACAAGTATAAATTGGCAAAATATAAATGGGAACTAAAACCATAAAACAAAAAGAAAACTCACAAAAACTAAGTCTAACTAAATAAACAAAAAGTTAAAAGCAAACCAAGATCAAATAAAGAAAAATAAAAAATTAACACTAAGCATGATAACAAAACTAAAGTGCTAAGAAATCTAAAACAAAACTAGCTATGAAAAAAATCAGAACCTTACCTAAATGAAGAGACAAAAAGAAAGTTTAAAAAAATAAAACTATAATACAGGGTTGTCTTGCTATATTTAAATTTTCTAGGATCCCATACATGGTTACTGTAATTAAGGAGATGTATGTAATGACAAGCATATTGGATTTCACATACCTTATCCCATAGTAACACCATATTTGGACATTTAAAAACTCTTATTTTTCCTCTCTCACCCCACTAGCTCAATTTAATTTCAACACCATTACCATACTTATAATTTGTTCCATCAAAATTAAATATCCATAACTAGTATTCAATTACTTTTTGTCTACTCTATGAGGTGTCTCTTACCGAATAACTATCTTCAATTACAATTTCCACTACCACAATGTAAACTCCCATTTTGAGTTTAGTGCATGGAATATTATTGTCATTATTTTTATCAGTAATGAGTTCCTTCAATATTGACCCTATTTTTAAAAACTTGATTGCCATATAACTATTCATTGTTTTAGACCAATCATAGCTGAGCAACATCTTATAGGCATCTAGGATATCTACCATATGAGGATCATTGTAATTTTGTATCCCAAGTTCAATAGTCAATTGTTTATAAACTTGATTTAGTACCTCAATCACATCTACTTCTATCTTATCCAATATAATAATCTTATTATTTGGGTGAATAGGATTCAACTCTAATTCCTTGTTAACAACATATGGTATTTCATTATCAACAACCCTTGAATCCACAAGGTAGTTATGTAAAATTTTACCAAAAATTCTAGTAGTCAGAAAGAAATATGGGGATTCTACCTTTTTGTGTTTATAGCCACCATAGCATGAGTAGCCTTTGTAGTTTCTTCTTTCTCAAACAACAAATATTTGTGATTAGCCAACTAAACTATCTCAATCAAAGGACTATTTTCCTTGGCTTCATTAAGGTCTTCAATAAAATCATATCCAAGATTATTTGGTTCTAGATTCTTCTCTATTTTTGATTGTATAATAATTATAGGATCTTTAGGTGGGATAGGGATTTTAGTGTCTTGCACCTTAGGTGGGATGAAATTTTCTCTAGGAGGTGTAAAATAAATCAATGATTCCTCTTATTTATTCTGAAGAATATAATCATTATCCTTTTGAAATAGTTGGTGAAATTCCACCTCTTATTCTATGTTATTTTTATATTCTTCTTTATATTTATATTTAGATTCATTTTTAGATTCATCTTCATCCACTTTTGATGGTTCATATGTTTGTGAAACTAAAGTTGTCCCTACATTTTGATCAACTTGATTCCTACAATCCTCATTAAAGGGTATTGACTCCAAAATTATTATCTCTTTTTGGTCAACATCTAAAGCAATTTTAAATTTTTGACAGTCAGTTTTGGCAAGGTCAACCAAATTTACAGAAGCTCCTAGGTTGTCATTTGATTGATTTCTAGTAATATTTGTATTGTTTTTGTTATGCATTATTTCTATATTTTCTATTTCTTTCTAGAATATATCTAAGGTTATCTTAGATTCAAGGTAATCATCTTCATTGTGTTATATAGTGGAATGCACTTCACCATAATTGTTCAATGCTAAATCTAAAATATTGACTATTGTGTTGGACTGATTTTGATTGGCAATGGGGTTAGGTACTCCTCCATTGTTTGGTTGTGTGTTCCATTGATTTACTCTTTGAAGATGGTTTTTTTTAAGTAGATTTATTAGGATGTGGATTTTGAGGTACTTTCTTTTGTAGTTGAATCATATCACAACTGAGCTTTTGGACTAATCTTTGCAGGTTATCTATTTGAAAATTATCATTATTAGTCTAGGCTATATTTGTTTGGTTTGTTGTGTTATTGGTAGATGAAATAGGATTTAGAAAAGCTAGTATGGTCTGACTTGGAGTATTATTCAAAAAATCTAAAATATCTGATTAATATTTGGGAATGCTATGTAGACACCAAAATCAAGCATCTTAAATGCTAATTAATTAATCACAATTAATTAGTATATTTAATATTAATTAAATTAATATTAAATTAAATATTTAGTCGCCTAAGTATTAATTAACTAATTAATTTTTTAATTATTACCTAGGCTACACAACCACTCACTCCTCGTAGGAACATTACCCCTTTTCATCCCATGGCCACACTTCCACCCCACATCCCCCATTCTAGTTACACGTGAGAAAATGATCACCCTTTACCAAAAATAGACTTCAGTTTACTACACATGTCATAACTTGCAGTTGCACCTACATCTGCACATTGGATATTTCCAATACACACACAATCCCAACATGCACTCACAGTTCAACTTGCACATTTAAATTAAATAAACATATTTAATTTAAATGCATAAACAATTCAAACATGCACTCACAATTTATCATGCATATTTAAATTAAATAAACATATTTAATTTAAATACATAAACAAATCAAACATGCATATGGATAAACATGCATAATTAATTTAAAATACATATTTAAATCCACATGCACTTTTAGTTTAGCATACACACGTTGTTAACATGCATATCCAATATGCGCACATTTCAAAATTGCATGCACATCCAATGATATTTCCAAGGTAAGTTTATCCTCATCTACGAGCATGCATCCTTTGGGATAATATCAATGCATAAGAGAAGCACCAGTTAACACCACTTAACTGGTTGAGCCACCACCTCATCCATTCCCTCTAAGAAGTCTATAAATGCACCCTCTTTATTCATGGAGCATGAGCATGGAACATGTAAATGCATGATGATAAAAATTTGAGCCAAATTTACATTAATCACTCAAGTTATCATATGCCACCATCCTCATACTATGCCAGACATTGATCATAGTATTCCATAGGCCCAAATTTAGCTTTCAGTAGTGACAAGAATTCACAGCTCATGGTTGTTCAACCTTGGATGGTCTCTATTTGCAATCATCTAGATGCAGATGATCGACATGTAACCCACACATAAAAATCGAAATGTAGCATGATGCGTAACCACAATAGAAGTAATACAGGAAGGTAAGGTCAAATAATTTTACTTTCCCTACACATATCAACATTTATTATTATTTTTGGCCTATTTATTTGAATTTGAGCCTCACTTTAGAAGGCTCAGTTAATATTATTAAATCTTTGTAATTTTCATTTGTGCATAGGTATATAGATCTAGAGCACATATATTTAGATACTAGTCTCAAGCACATAGAGCCACCATATATCTAGACATAGATCCTACAAAATCAGATCCACTAGATTTTACCCACAGAAGTAGCAATGAACTCTAGCTCTCATTTGTTTGACCTTAAACGATCGTAGGTCATAGTTACCCTACCCTTGGATGATCAACATATGAAGTCATCAACCACCATAACAACCTACATGTAGATACCATTAGATAGCAAATCCAAAAAATATAACATAGATCCAGATCCATAAGACACAATAGACCTAGATTCAATAAAGCAACGATCATGACAAACCCACCCCCAATTTACTATAGCAAAAAAGGGACATAGGCACTATTGTTATTTGTAAAATGGAATCAATCCCTTAACACTTGTACAACCCCTACAAGGGTCAAATTGTAATCAGATAGGACAAAGGCATAATACATACATATTTCCTATTTTATTCATTTGCTTTTATGGTGCATCTTTTTATCATCTACAAGATGGTGATCACGATGGGACCTTCCCTTTGACTTTTTTTGTGCAATAGTTAATGATTTTTGTTGTCCTTATGCTTAATACAAATTTATTGTTGTAGTTATAATTTTTGTTGACTTTATGCTATTTTTGGTTTTACACAGGTTGCAATCAGCATGCATAAGCAAAACCATCAGACCAAAGATATCCATAGAATGCAACCATCAGAACCTGGATGGCCTCAGATAGAAACTGTCTAACTCCAAATGGTCATAGATCATAGGCATCTCCAGCTATCCATCTTCAACACAATGCAGGACCATAGGTAGGGGGTTTCAATTTTATATTTATTTATAGCTTTCGTAGTTATATGTTTTTATTTTTTATTATTTTTTGAATTAAAAAAAGTTTTTTGTTTTCTTTTAATTTATAGCTTATATAGTTTTATTTAATTTTTTATTTTTAATTAAAAAAAGGTTTTAGTTTTTTATTTTATTTTACAACTTTTACAATTTTATTTATTTTATGATTTATAAAAAAATAAAAAATAAAAAAGTGAAAAAATCATTTTAGAACTAGCATTCATTTCTTTTGCATTGATAAAATTGCATTAGGTATTTTAAGACAAAACAAAAAGAACAAAAAAAATACAAAAAAAAACGACCAAATTAGAAAAACAAAAAAAACTTAAAAAAAGAAAAAAGAAAATAAAAATTTGCATCACACACGTGCATGTTCCATAAAACATAGACAAAGTTGGATTTCATCACCAACCATCGATCGAGACCAACAATGTTAGAATTCACCTCCTTCCATTGGCTCACCCCTTAGACATCGTAGTAGCCCCCACGAGTGGTTTTCAGACTTCATCACCGAAAAATCCCCCACTCTTGAGAATATCTCAAGGTGGGTTAGGTTAGATACACCTTTGTTCATGGGGTTTAATAATTTGTGGACTCATAGCTATTGTTATTATTCAAGCCCACTCAAAGGTGAAGTGAAAGTTTGGGTAGACTGATATCAAGACTTAGATAGCATGACCTCTTTCGAGAGGTTAATTTGTTCCTTTGGTTTACCATAAGTTGCATCCACCATCCTAGGAAGCCATTTCAACCTTTTTTGTACTTCTCGTAAGATATATGGGCATTAACACACATGGTTAGAGTACATTTCACCACCATATCAGTAGTTATAGGTTTAGGTTCATCAAACACAACAAAATCTAAAAAAATCATAAAAACAAAACAAAAAAATAAATAAAAAGATTAAAAAATACAAAAACCAAAATTAGTCCCAACATATCTCACAAACACATCAAAGTAAACATTAGCATATTAAAATAACGAACACCAAAACCATTGTTTGTTTACTTATTTATTTGTATAGATAGAGAAATTCAGCCTCACTAAACACCATCACCATCAAACCACAAATTTGTATTACATCCATCTTCCCTCTAAGCTTATGGTCTTGAATTGAAGTCAAGTCCAAGCACAAGCCGAAGTTGTAACCCAAACCACAATGGACCAATCAGGTTAGGCTTCTCATCCATCCACCACTCCTCCAACTTAGTAGGAGGTATCCTCACAACCACCCCAAGGTATCTTTTCCAGCTACACCCAATAGCTCACCCCTAATCCACCTAAGGTACAAACCTCAGATACCACATACCGCCATATACCCACCAGTATTCCTAAATCCATCACCTTAGGTACTCTCATTTCCCTAGGCCACACCACACTCATTAATTTTTATGTTGCATATGCCCTCCATGGGGGTCCTTTTACTCCACCAAATGCACCATAATCATCCTTACCACCATTCACTATTCCATCCCATTCAGTCTCCCCTACATCCCAAGAGTAGGTGTATGCTCATGCAACATGTCCTGCCAATTCACATCTTGATTATGGCATACCTGATGAATTATTTCCACTTGAGGGATCTAATCCCCAACTTAATGTAGGTCATATGTCCACATATGTGGACATAAACCAATATCCCTAAGCTTATGTTAATATGATATCTCATTTACCTATATCTACTATGCCCACTTCATCCCATATTCTCTAATTGCCACCACAGTGGCTAAGCTCCCCGCCTTCCACATTTGCACAAGAAACCTTCTTCACACGTTATCCATCATGGACTACCCTACCACCTATTATAGAGGCATTAACACTGCTTCAACCTTGAGACCCCTCCTATAACCACCATCAACTATCACCAAATCCAGTTCAGCCATCTACTAGTTACCACCAAAAATTTTTAGCCAATGTCTAGCAGTCCACTCCACAACACCAGTAACCACCTCAAAAATACCAAAAACCACCTCTATTGGGCTTACAACATATCTTGGATCGATTAGCCAACATTAATCTATGATTGAGTTGATAACACACTCCAATTATTGATTCATCAACAACCTCATCAACCTCCACCTCAGTAATCTCAAGAATTTCAATATCCACCTCAACAACCCACAAACCATGCCACTCCACCTTTGGCACAACTTCAAAGTCATTTACAATAATATAACTACACTAGACATCCTGCTAAACCCCCTTGCAATTACACTCTATTTTTTTAGCTTTATTTAGTCATATTTCAAAGGCTCTATGTGTTGCAAGCAATTATATTATCAAAAATGAAACCAAAGAACCTGGATAAGCCTAAGCCTAGATCATAAAAAAATTATAACTATTGTGTCTACCATAGGAAAAAATATAATGACATAAATGACTACATCACATTTAAAAATTAGGTTCAAGATCTCATCTAGAGGGGAACCATTGCCATAGCCAGTCCTCTCACCTCACCCAATCAAAATATTAGCATCTACTAGGACCCCTTGCCATAACTTGAGGTATCAAATTCCATCACTTGTCTCAATCAATTCAATTATGTCATATCAAACACAATGCATAATGGGGATGCTTATGGTATCACACCTTCCCCATAAGCCACATCATAGAAAAAATAAATTGGGGATGCTCAAGGTATCATAACTTCCCTACAGTTACCAAACACAAAACAATTTGGGGATGCTCAAGGTATCACACCTTCCCCATAAATAATATCAATTCAAACACAAAACAACTTGGGGATGCTTAAGGTATCACACCTTCCCCACAATAAAAACAACAAAAATACAAAAATATCAAAATCATTCAAAAAAATCATAAAATCAATCACAAACCGCTCCAAAGTGCATTGCATTCACACACACATGTCATTTCACATCATCACTAATAATTCTTTGGTTATCATTTGATGCATGCTTTTATCTATTTGCTAGGATTGATTTTATCACATTCATCAAGTACATTTTCCTTATGGTATCTATTTTGCATTATCCTTCATTGTATACATTAGCGCTACATCATTCACCCACAAAAATCCTATGATATTTTATCTTTTTCAAGTCTTTGGTTTGAAAACACTTTAGGTCCTTTCGATCATTCAGTCATACCTAGTATATCATTCAGCCTACATTGAACATTAGTCCTTGAGTGCTATAGGTCTCACTGGTGACCTTAAGTTTTCTTTAAGATCATGCACATGTATCACACATTAAATAAAATTTTGATGCTTAGGAAAGACAAACTCATGAGTCACTATCACCATAAAGCAAATGGTTTCCCCTGCTCATCCTATCATGCACATGATCTAACCCTAAGAATTGGAAAAAGGACAAGTGCAAAGCCAAAAGACAAAATTCTTAAAAAAAGAGCAAATAAAAATATTGAATCCCTAGAATTCTTAGGTCATTATATCATGGGGTTAACCTCCATAGAGGCTATAGATACTTGAATGGTAGTGGAGTACACTCTATGTGGTAAAATGTCTATCATATTAGCAACCTTCTTTTGTATAGACCTATGTATGCTTACGAAAGAGCTAGCTTATTGGTATAAGTCAAAAATGATGAGTCCAACCTCACCTAAAATCAAAAATGAAAAATCACTGCACACACATTGGTCTTTGAACAACTTGACTAACCTGGATGGTATTAGCATCTTCAAGCACCTATTTGATTAGTATATGAGTTTAGTCAATGTCACTACAGTGTTTGATCTTCCTAAAAGCACTTTTAGATTCTTCTTTCCTTGGACAAATGAGATAACAAGTCATGTCATCTTGATATCCATAGTAGCACATTGCTTGCAAAACATTATAGTGCATCCACTCACATACATTACCCATGTATGTCGATACCATTGGATTGATGCCCTTGATTAATTGATTAAAATCATGAATAATGATACGTGTCTAAGCATTTTTTGAATGATAATCAAACATAAATCACATTCAATCATTTCACACATTATTTCCTCACATCACAAGCACATATGAGACACATCAAACCATCAACCAACTTGGGGATGTTTTAGGTATCACACCTTCCCCAAAAATCAAGCACAAGGCTCAATAAATCATACTAATTCATAATAAACTTGAGGTGTTTAAGATATCAAACCTTCCCTATCATTTACATCAAACAATCAAACAATTAGGGGTGTTCAAGGTATTGCACCTACCTCATCATCAATCAACCTAGGGGTACTCAAGGTATCGCACCTTCCCCCCTAAAATTAATCAAACACTTAGGGGTACTCAAGTTTTCACACCTTCCCCCTCAAAAATTAAAAACTTAGGGGTGTTCAAGGTATCACATCTTCCCCATCAATCTATCACACAATCATCAATCAACTTGGGAGATCAACATATCACACCTTCCTTGTCAATAATAAATCAACCAATCATCAAACAACATGGGGATTTTCAATGTAACACACCTTCCCCACAAAACAATCAAATGAAATCAATCACATCAATCATCAAACAACTGAGGATGTTCAAGGTATCACACATTCCTCACCAATCAATCAAATCTCAATCGAATTCAATCAATCAAATCCCATTAGTCACATCAAGCAATCAAATAATTTTGCACAATCAAGGTATAACACCTTCCTCATTAATTAATCAATCAACAACCATCAAAAAATTGGGGATGTTAAAGGTATAACACCTTCCCCATCAGTCACATCAAATTATCCAACAACTCAGGGCAATCAAGGTATGACCCCTCCTCCAAAACTCCAAAATCAAGAAATCAAACAACTTGGGGATAATCAAGGTATTACACCTTCTCCGTTAATCAATATAAAAAAAACTTATCAAGAAACTTGGGGATTTTTAGGTATCACACCTTCCCCCCCAATAAAGCAAAAGACTTAATCAATCAAGCACTTTGCCTCACTATCATACCTTTGGTATGATTTTGTTAATTCCAACACACATTCAATCAATAAATAAATTTATAGGTTTAAAAGATTGTATCCTTTTGTCAAAGGTTGTACCCTTTTCCTCGCATTCATATATTAACACCACATTAGTTTCTGGGTTCAAAAGGTTACATCCTTTTATCAAAGGTTGCACCATTTACCTCACATTCACACCTCAACACCCCATAAAATTCCAAGTTCAAAAGGTTGCATCCTTTTTAAAGATTTTGCCCTTTGCATCACATTAATATTTCAACACACATCAACTACTAGGTTCAAAAGGTTGCACCGTTTGCCTCATATTCACATTTCATCAACACATCAATGACCAAGTCCAAAAGGTTACATCCTTTTGTCAAAGGTTGTGTCCTTTGTCTCACCATCTCAAAAATCAAATTTCAGCTCAAAGGCCCCAAAGGCACTAAACCCCTTTGGTAAATATTTTCCATTTTAGTTCAAAGGCTCCAAAGGCACCAACCCCTTTGTTCAAATTCTAATTTCAATTCAAAGGCCCCAAAGACACTAAATCCCTTTGGTCAATATTTTCAAATCCAGTTCAAAAGGCTCCAAAGGCACCAACCCCTTTGGTCAACTTCACATTCCAATTCAAAATACTCCATAGACACCAACCCCTTTGGTCAACTTTCAATTTTAGTTCAAAGGCCCCAAAGGCACTAAATCCCTTTGGTTAACATTTTCAATTTTAGTTCAAAGGCCCCAAAGGCACTAAACCCCTTTGGTCAACATTTTCAAATTTTAGCTTAAAGGCTCCAAAGGCACTAAACCCCTTTGGTCAAATTTTCTTTCACACAATTTACTTGCTTTCTAGCTTAGTTTTACTTTAATGAAATTTTCTACTACCATAGATTAGCTTTTATTGCTTTCCCAATATAGGTTCTCATGTGAACCTTGTACTAAGTAATCTACTCTAGAATCTCGGCAGTTGCAACGGCTGGTTACCCTTGCAATCTAATAGGATGAGTTGATTACCATAAGGAAACTCAAATATTAGTTCATCTTTCATGCTCACCGTCCCATTTTATTCAGTTAAAAGTGGAGCCCCCTTCTTCTCAATCAAAAGCAGAGCCATAGATTAGACTTTCCTTGCAAATTCATATCTTAGGTTAGATTAGAGCCCCATTATGCTTAGGTAAAAGCAGAGCCATATATGATATTTCCTTTCACATTCATTACATTATAGTCCCATTATGCTCGAGCAAAAATAGAGCCATATATTAGACTTCCTCACATATTTATAGCTTAGATTAGATTAGAGCCCCATTCTGCTCAAGAAAAAGTAGAGTTGTAGACTAGCATTTACCTTCCTATTCATAGCATAGATTTACTTTCATGCTTGGATTAGATTTACTTTCATGTCCTTTCCTGCTTTCATAGCTTAGAGTTACTTTCATGTTTGTATCTTAGATTTACTTTCCTATTATTAAATTAGTTTTACTTTTGTATCATTTTATCAACCCCATAAAAAACATTCACTAACCTGTTGAGTCAACCTTATACCTAGTAATTTGCTCTAGAAACATGATGGTTGTAGTGACTGGTTATCCTTGTAGTCTAGTAGGATGAGTAGATTACCATAAGGACACTCATCATTACATTAATTCTAAGGCTCCAAAGGCTCAAAAACCCTTTGGTCACATTCAAATTTTATTTCAAAGGTTCCAAAGACACCAAACCCCTTTGGTTATATTCAGATTTTAGTTCAAAGGCTCCAAAGGTACCAAACCCCTTTGGTCATATTCAGATTTTATTTCAAATGCTTCCAAGGCACAAAATCCCTTTGGTCAAATTTCCTTCCAAGCAATTTACTAGCTTTCATAGATTAGACTTCCTTTCTTGTCTAACCTCGACCCCCAAATGAACATTGTACCTAGTGAGTTATTAGTTAGCATATGTATGCGCTCATCAATTTTTTAATGACAAGATTCAAAGAAATTCATCCCCTCCATCGCTAGGGCATCCTACATTGCTCGTGATCTAGGGCAATCAAATGCCAACCCCTCAAGCACAAAAGTTACATCCATTATTCATTCATCCATCAACTGCGGGTGTCATCTATTTTTGCATCGCATTGTGTTTTCAGAAAATATAATACAAAAGGGGTATTTGTAGACACTAAAATGAAGCATCTTAAATGCTAACTAATTAATCACAATTAATTAGTATATTTAATATTAATTAAATTAATTAATATTAAATTAAATATTCAGTTGCCTAAGTATTAATTAATTAATTATTGCCTAGGCTACACAACCACTCACTCCTCATGGGAACATTAACCCTTTTCATCCCATGGCCACATCATCCGCACTTCACTTCAGTTCCACCTCACATCCCCATTCTGGTTATGCATGAGAAAAGGATCACCCTTTGCCACAAATGGACTTCAGTATACTGCACATGTCATACCTTGCAGTTGTGCCTACATCCGCACATTAAATATTTCCAATACACACACAATCCCAACATGCACTCACAGTTCAACTTGTACATTTAAATTAAATAAATATATTTAATTTAAATGCATAAACAATTCAAACATGCACTCATAGTTCAACTTGCACATTTAAATTAAATAAACATATTTAATTTAAATGCATAAACAAATCAAACATGCATACAAATAAACATGCATAATTAATTTAAAATACATATTTAAATCCACATGCACTTTTAGTTTAGCATACACACGTAGTTAACATGCATATCCAATATGCACACATTTCAAAATTGCATGCACATTTGATGATATTTCCAAGGCAAGATTATCCTCATCTATGAGCATGCATCCTTTGGAATAATATCAATGTAGAATAGAAGCACCAGTTAACACCACTTAACTAGTTGAGCCACCACCTCATCCATTCCCTCCGAGAAGTCTATAAATGCACCCTCTCCTCCTTCATGGAGCATGAGGATGGAACACATAAATGCATGCTAAAAAAACTTTGAGCCAACTTTGCATCAACCACTCAAGTTATCACACGCCACCATCCCCATCCTATGTCAAACATCGATTGTCGTATTTCATACGTCTAGATCTAGATTTCGATAGTGATAGGACTTGATAGCTCATGGTTTTCCAACCTTAGACGGTCTTTTTTCATAGTCATATAGACACAAATGATCAACATCCAGCCTGTGTATAGAATTCTAAATGAGGCAGTAAACAAATTATCTAAGTATATTGGAGTAATAGGATGATTAGGGGTAGTAATGGAATTAAATAGCTGATTATAATTAGAGTATTTTGAAGTATTCAACATTGGTAGTTGCTGTAAAAAATATTGGTTAATCACAAGCACTTGATTAAATGCACCTAGCTACCCCGAAGAAGGTAATTGGCTTATTTCAAAACCTTGAGGCATCAATTATTTTTCTATGGTCAAGGCCTCACTATATGCCATGGATAGAATAGTGATATGAGGTGCTCTCCTTAAAAACATAGAGGTGAGAGGATCTAAAGCTTTGTAATACATCTGAATAGTTTCTTCTACATTGAGAGTATAAGGAGGAGTGAGCCTATTGTAAAGCTTGTGAAACTTGGTGTTGAATAACCTTAAAGGTTCATTAGGTTCCCTTCTTACCGAGGCAAACTGATGGTATATGAGAGCATGGTCTATGGGCAGCCTAAACTGACTAATGAAAGCTATCTCAAGCTAATCCTAAGAAGTAATAGAATTCACAGGTAAGCTAATAGACCAGTCATAGGATAATTCATCTGGGGTAAGAGGAAACATACTATAGGCTACATCTTCATGTTCAAATTTTAAATGAATGAAAGCATACTTATATGCTTGAATATGCTCTTCAGCTATCCTAGCTCCATCACGTATGTATCTAGGCAGATATCTTTCAATATTCTTGGGCATGTCATGGATTGGTCCAAGAATATTCAGTGGACTAATGCCACTTAACCAAGATGCAAATACTTCCATTGGTGATTTTAATGGTGTGGTGAAAGGATCAACAAATGATATAATAAGTTGTGAAGAAGTATGAATGGGATGATATAAAGGACAATAATGAGAATTTAAACAATTGTTTAAACCTACAATAATAATGAATCAAATATTTCAAGATTTAAAATAGTTTAGGAGCTCCTATAATAGATATCACATAATTTCAAACTTAAGGACCATTTGAACAATTTTAGGCCCTAAAATCAAGTAAATAAGTTTTAGGCCATTTCTTTGTTGTCATTGAGGGCTTAGATGACTTAAAAAATTAATAATTAATGGCTTAAAGTAATAATGAATTAATAATCCAAACCCTAAAATAATGAATCTAACAATTTATGCCTTCCTTCTACCATCATTTCTTGTTGAGTGATACATCAACCCAATTACCAATGTACATTGATGGTTAGGACAAGATGTCCTCTCTTGAAAATAAAATATTGATTCCCCCAAGGTTTGGGTAAGATTATCAAATCAAATTAGTCAATAATTCAAAGGAAAGTAAAGAAAATATCTGGAATATTCAGGGTCACACATGAATATTACAAGAGGAGTGTTGATTCATGTCATTAGAGTATGATTTAAGCTCAATATACTATAATTATCAGTTCAATTGTCCTATTCTTGACCAATTTTACAAGTAAAATGCATGTAAAAGCAATATTCTAGGCTTGCTATCTTATGATTATTATATTGAAAGAAATTTCAAAAAGGTATTTTGAAACTTATAACAATAAAACACATGTTTATCAATATAATATCAAAATTATCAAACTAATATACTTCTAATCTAATCAATTATCAAATAAAATCAAAAGTAAAGGGGTAGAGAAAGAAAAAAATAAACTATTGCATTATTGAAGACTTATGTTGAATTTGTTGAAGCAATAATTTTGAAATCAACCAACCTTAGCCCAATCAGTATTCACACAATCTAAGACCAAGATGGTGCTATCTTCAAAGGAGAAAAGGACAATGTACTAAAATTGACTCAAATGTAACCACCACCATCATGCACAGATTACACCAAGAATTCTAATACATTGTATTAATATGATATTCAATGATTACACTCAAACTTGTTTGCCTCAAGTGATTGCAAGGATAACTCGAAGTACAATGATAGGGTTCAAATATCCACCAACTACAAAGCAAAGAAAATTTTAAAATGCCTATTATTAAAAGTGGAAGTTGACCCTTTGGAATGGGGTCTTTATGGCTATTTATAGCCTTACTAATTTCAATTTCTTAATGGTTTCCTATGGTAAATGAGTTGGATATCTGAGTTATCTTCAACTAAGAGGACGAGGTATCCAATTGGGGATTTTCTTGATTCAAATCTTTAATTTTAGCCATGGATTATCTAATTGATTAGAAATGTATCTAAAGCTTTGAGTAGTTGAATCATCACATTCTAGTTGGTCTGAGTTGTCATGCACCAAATTTCGAATTAGGTCCAAGTTCAATGTATTTTCTTCTAAGTCCTATTCAACCTTTGTTTTTGGCTTTCGATGTTCGGCCTTTGTATTGTAAATAAAAAAGACAATCAATATTAGTTTATATTATTTTTGGTAGGAAAAGTATTTTAATATAGGCATTGAATGAGAAATTTTAATTGTTTAAAACATTAAAGCCATTAATTTCAAATCGATTCCAAGGTGTAATATCGTTGGTTGATTCAATATTCATAAAATTTTATTATTATTATTTTAATGTCCATGATGTTTCAATATTTAATCATTAGGTTTAATTTATTTTATTATTATTATTATTATTAAGGTTGGTAATTATTAAATTGATTTCCTAAGGATTAATCTCCTTTAATTTTAGGTTCCAATCATTAAGCTTTAACATTAACATCTCTTTTAACTTTAATGCCAAAGTATTAAAATTAATACTAAGGTCATTCATAATTTAATTTTAGGATCAAAGTATCAAATTTAAAATTAATATTCCATTTTAATTTTTAATGCCAAAGTATCAAATCAAATGCTAAGGTCATTTCCTAAGGTTCAAAATCCTTTCATTTAATTCAATGCTAAATGTTTTTTATTTTAATTTTATAGTTCAACACATTAATACTAAGGCCCAAAGTTTTAAGGATTAGACTCATTAATAGATTTATTTATTTTAATTTAATAAAAAATTATTCCAGTTGATTCATTTTGCTAAGGTTTACTTATTCATATTGATTAAATTGCCCACTAAGTTTTTTCAAATTTGTTTTTTTTTTTTATATATTTTTTTAGTTTTTTCAAAAATTTTACGGCTTCATTGTATTAAATTTGGCCTTAATAAAGGATTATTATTTTTTGGTAGATAAGATACTATAGCATTAATACTAGGATTTATAGGTTGACCCAAAACCTTTTACAAAAATCAGCCCAGGACTGTTGATGAACATGTCCTTACTAAGGATCCTATATATGTAAAATCTACATGCCGCCAAAGCCATTACATCCAGTAAGGCACATAGCCTGTTATCAAAAAGAAAATTCCTATACAAAATTTTTGGTATACCCCGAGAAAACACACCTGCATCATAATTACAAAAAAGAAACAAACATAGATCCCTTCCTTGAAACAGTGGAGAAACAAAAATTTGCAGACACACATAGCAGAGTACTGAAAAAAACTCCCACAAGCTTTGTATTGATAGTTACTCTTAATAATTATTTGGTAATTGTTTTCTTCCATATATGACATGCTTTGGGACCACATCCCTTCTTGGCCAATCAGCCTTAGAGAAGTGAACCTACTGGCTAGGTTTATGGTGATGGCTATCTGGTGGTCCACGTGGCTCTGGTTCGAAGTATTATATTATCATTTGTTTCCTACCCTGTGATTATCAACCAACCTCAAATTACTAAGAATACTAGGAGCCATGTTATCTGACATGTGATTGTCCCCATTAGTCTTTGTGGTATTTCCAAGCAGCATCCACCAAGACTGACAGCTCGGATAATTTTTATTGTGAGTCCATTTCAAAAAAGAGATGGGAATACTCATAGCCTTCGAACTTACAGTACCTTCCCTATTTGTAAATTTGACTATCATTCTTGGCATTCTTGTTGAATAAGCTCCTCTACTTCATTCGGGACACTGTGTTCCCATTTGAAAAGTCCGTCACCATCGACACCTAAATCGGCTATCTTATCAGCAACTTTGTTAGCTTCCTGAAAGACATGTTGGGCTTTTCTATCCTGTCTTCCCTAGAAAAGGAACCTAGCCTCTTCAACAATTGTTTGAATCCTCCAAGAAGGTGTTATAACATGCATAAAGTCCCCTTCTAAGATCAAATTGCCTTCTAATTCTTGAGTTATTTGAAGGCCTCTCCACATATCTCTAGCTTTAGCTTCGTTGTTCATCCTTGTTCCCAAATATTCGGAAAACACAAGCATCATATTCCCATTATGATCTCACAAATTCCCACTAGTGCCTGCTCTGCCAGGATTGTCCTTAATCACTTAATAAAAATTAATCTTAAACCAACCCGTAGGAGGTGGGGCCCCCTTAACATTGGCTATGGGGTTGAAAACCCTAGGCACAGACTCATATAACAAGGTTAAGCTTAAATATTGAGCAATCATGGTCTCCTACAGATGAGGTTTATGACTATCAAAAGGGATAAGGTTCACATTCTCGTTGGCAAAGTATAGGATCCTGGAAATGATAGTTTGATGATCATTGATAGACTCATTAAAGGCTTTATGGTTCCTTTCTAACCACACCTGCCAAAGATAGTGATTGAGACCAATTTTCCACATGTATCTAAGTCTTTGGCTTGAAAAGGGGCAAGGCCACTGGATGAAAAAATCAAGTACGATGGCTGGTTTAACCTAGGAAATATTGAAGGCCTAAAAAACCCCACTTAGGATAGTCAAGGAAAAATGGCACTCAAGGAAAATGTGATAAACGGTCTTCCAAATAGCCTTGCATAGATAATAGCGATTAGTGATACAAATACCTTTACGCATCATATTATCAATGGTTAGAATTCTTCCTTGGATAACCAGCCATGAAAAGACTACAATTTTTGGAATTAAATTTTTTATCCAAACTAAGTCCTTTTGGAGGACAAAATCCTCGTCATCAAGTAGAAGCTTGTAAGTTGATTTAACAGTGAACTACCCATTTTCCGTAGGAGCCTAGGTCACTTGATCTTCCTTGGGTCTCATGGGGATAAACTATTTCCCGAGAATGTTACAAAGATCATTTGATTTTGCTTGAAATCCCTGAATCCTTATTTGTTTCCACTTCATTCTGCCTCTGTCCTCAACCATATAATCGGAGACTTTTCTTCCAATGAGTTCTTCTATGATATCTCTACTTCGAGCTAAGTTAGGATATTGCGTTAGTGGTTCATCCTTAGCCAACCTATCATTCTAGCAATTTATCCTCTCATCATTGCCTAAAACCTATCTTAAACCTTTTTTGATGATTTCATTACAATTGAGAATTGCTTTCCAAAAAGTAGAACCTTTGATTGGAACTAAGTCACTTAGAAATTCTATATTTTGAAGATACTTTCATTTGATGATAGCTATCCATTCATTTTCTTCACCAAAAATGAGGCGCCATGCCTGCTTAGCTAGTAAAGCTAAATTCATATGAGCATTTATCCTTAGACCTAAGCCTCCATTTTCCCTGGGTCTGCACACTTTGGTCCATCCTACAAGGTGTATCCTTTTTCTCTCCTCCGATCCAGTCCATAAAAATTCTTTTTGGAGTTTCTCAATTTTCTAGAAAATCTTCACAGGGGATTTGAAAATGGATAGGAAATAGACTGGAATGCTCTGAAGAGAGGCCTTGGTGAGGGCCAGCTTTCCTACTTGAGATAGAAGATGACCTTTCCATCCAACAAGTTTTTTTTGAATTCTTTCAATAACCCTATCCCACATTGACTCTCTCGGAGAACCAATGAAAAGAGGGAGACCAAGATACAAAGTGGGGAGGTTTACTATATTACACCATAAAAATTTTGTAATCCTTCCTTACCTCTGAATGGGGGTGTTCAAGAAATATAGCTTGCTTTTATTGAAATTAACATTCTGACCAGTAGCATCCTCATAGAGTTGCATGATGTATTTATTTCTTTTAGCCTCAACCACCGACGCCTTAGTCAATATAAGGGTATCATCGATGAATTGTTGGTGAGAAATAACCCTAGTGAGAGATGTTGCCTTGATTACTGATATTAGCTTTGAACTACAAGCATTTTTTATGGTTTTGCCTAAAGCTTCTGCATAATTATGAATAACATGGGGCTGATAGGGTCCCCCTGCCGAATTCCTCTGTGACTTTGAAAGTAACCAACAGTTGTTCCATTAACCAGAATCGAGAACCATGCTTTAGAAATGCATTATTTGATCAAATTAACCCATTTGTGGTGAAAACCAAACTTAAGGAGGACAACAATCAGAAAGTCCCAATTTAGCTTGTCAAATGCTTTGTTCATATCAAGCTTGAGGGCAAAAACAGACCTATTAGTCTTATGAGAAGAGTGCAGAGCTTCATGAACTGTGATAACTCCATCCAAGATTGACCTGCCCTAGAAATAGCTTCCCTAGAATGGATCTATGATGCAGGGTAGAACATCTCTTATTCTATTTGCAATGGCTTTAGTTAGGATCTTGTAAGAAACATTGCATAGACTGATTGGCCTAAAGTCAGCCATAGATTCAGGGGTTTGCTTCTTAGGAATTAGAGAAATAAAAGTAGAGCTAAGACATTTTGGGATATGATTACTTGCATGGAATTATCTAACAACAAAAATTACATCCTCACTTACGATGTCCCAAAGATCTTGATAGAAATGAGAGGGAAAGCCATCGGCTCCCGGGGCTTTTTCTGGCTCCATGCTAAACAAGGCTTCCTTAATTTCCTCATCAGAAAAGGGAGCTAGAAGCTTAATTTTTATATCCTCATTTATTATGCTAGGAATTTATTTCAAGAGAATATATTTGGCCTCCTCATTGCACTGTTATTCCTAAACAAGGATAGAATTGAAATAAGTTACTGCCTCTTTTCTGATTTTTATTAAGTCCTGAGTAATAGAACCATATACTTTTTAAAAAAAAATTATCTTGTTATTGCTTCTGTTTCTAAGCATGGTGACGTGAAAAAAATTGGAATTTGAATCTCCATATTTCAACCAAAGAGCCCTTGATTTTTTCCTCCAATATATTTCCTCATAGGCCAAAATGTTATGAAACTCTACTAGTTTTGTTCGTTCCTCCTGCCTAGTAGTTTCATCAGCATCACCATGTTGAATTCTCTAATAAATTATCTTCAAACTTTCAACAACCTATTTTTATTTTCCAAGAGGTTTCCAAAGACCTATTTGTTCCAATTTTGAAGCTTATCCGTAACAAACTTTAATTTTCCAGCAAGTTTAAAAGTTGCACTACCGCTAACATGCTTCTGCCACCACTGAATTAAGTTATCTCTGAAACTGGAATGTTTGATGCACATAGATTGATATCTAAAAGTTTTCTTGAAGGACAGAGAATTAGGGATCTCAAAAAATGGTATTATGATCAAAGGCAATTTTAGGAAGGGCTTGCAAGGTAGAATCACCTAACAGAGTTGTAGCCTCCTTAGATAGAAAAAATCTGTCAAGCCTTTCTTGAATGAGATGACACCCTATCCGTCGATTGCTAAAGGTATTATTCGCTCCTATAAGTTTTACATCCATCAACATGTTGTAGTTCACAAAGTCATTGAACTAATCCATGCTCCTGATAGGTGGTCCATTTCCACCCATTTTTTCTAAAGGGTAAAGAGGAGTGTTAAAATCCCCAACCAGAATCTAGGGGACATTATGGAATATTTCACTCACACAATAAAGGATATTACCCGTAGTATTTTTTAACAATTAATGAAATATTATTAGCTATTTAATTAGGTTTCAATAATTATGTTTGTATTATAGTTGTTTTTGATGCGTACCATTTGATCTCGGAGCAATTGATGTGTATCGTTTGATCTCAGAGCAATTGATGTGTACCATTAGATCTTATAATAATAAGATAAAATTGAATGCCTTTATGACTAATCACTAAAGGGACTCCACTTTTAATTTGTGCATACCACACTATGAATTTCCCCAATATGCACGCTCATCCTACCATCGAATCTTGAAAATATGCACAAATTTTAGTATGCTTGAATTTTTGACCTAGGCGATTAAAAGTCGATAAATATGGTTTAACGCATAACACCTGATGGATTGCCAAGGTGTATTTGTGTGTAAATATTTAAGAATGTGAATGAAATTATTATTTTTTTATTTAAAGTTAGGCAAATTAGAATGTGTGCATACCATTGGATATGGTGATGATACATGAACACCCTAAGATCTGGAAAGCTACATGAGTTTTACCAAAGAGGGGGAATGCTCGAACCTTAAGGAAAAATTTTAATACTTTTTTATGATTGATATAACTTTAGAAGTGAGTGTTGACAATATAAAAATGAATTTTGGTCAAGCATCAAAAAAATAGGGATTCCTTATGATGTGTGCATATCGTCAAATCTATTTTCTTCTATGCATATCGCTAGATGTGAGGAAGGAGCACAAAATTTAACGTAAGAATTTTTGACTTGTCAGGACCTCTTAGTTAAAGTACGACATGGAAGGCTTGATGTGTGCCATTTGATAAATCAAAAATTATGTACCCTCTATATTGGAAAACTTATGAGAAGTTTAACTTATGGTCTTGGGTGCATAATGAGCATCAAGAAGCAAGGATGTGTACTGTTTGATGTAAGAAACCATG
Organism: Wollemia nobilis; assembly: GCA_028583015.1. Lineage (NCBI taxonomy): Eukaryota > Viridiplantae > Streptophyta > Pinopsida > Araucariales > Araucariaceae > Wollemia > Wollemia nobilis. Next base: position 12,211,369 of record JAQPPZ010000465.1, read on the forward strand.
GATGCATGTCGTATATCTCTTAAAATTTTCTCAAACGATAAGTCTAAAAAGGGGGATGACAACTTTAGGTTTAATTAAATTCATGCATTTTAAATGTTTAAATTTTTCAAGCTTAAGAAAATTAAAGCCTAAGGGGCCTAACCTTGTATTGTCGCCATGGTGCGAACGAGCATTTAGACTTATTAGAGATAACTTAAGGTCAAAACTTTAAGGCTTGAGGGCATGTTTTTATGCAAATTTTTAAGAATATTAATGTCCATATATTAACATAAGGCTGAAATATTAGTCATTGGGCTGATTAAAACCTTGGAATATTTCAAGAGAATTTCACAGTTTGAACCATTTGAATTCACATATCCTTTAGCACTAGAATCGGTTTGAATTGGGTAAACTTAGCAAGTGATAAGGAAGGCAATTGAAGAAAATAAAGCAAGCAAGTTTATACCTATTAGAAATATGGTTTTTATCCTAATTTGATAGAGAATGAGAAAATTTAATGCATGATTGTAAGCTTAGAATAATCTCGTAGTGAAAAAAAAACGTAAAATTTTAAAGCGCCTAGAATTTTCAAAAAATTTCCATTTTTTGGATTGGGCAAATGGGTATCTAAAATAGTTAAAATATCTTAATAATTCACCATGGATAAAAAATTATAGCCATTTGAATTTTGTAGATTGTCATGGGAAATTAAAGTGGTTGAATGGTATTTTCATCTAAACTCATGAAATATTGGGGCTGTGCATATGATATTAGTATAACGTTGAAGATAATTTCAAGAAATTACTATCAGGATTTGAATCATTCCAAATGGAGCTTTGTAGCAAAAGTTATTACCATTTTAGGTTTACAACTACTAAAAATTGTAAAATTTAAAAAACCCTAAAAACAACTTCAACAGTGGAATTATTATTATTATTATTATTATTAAACTATGAATATAAATTGAAATAAAGCCAATCTAAAATATTCAATGCAAATCCAAACAATTAAAATTCAAATTTTTATGCAATGTTCAATATAAGCAAATTCAAAACCTTGGTGCAAAACTTAAAATTTTCAAGTGGGTCCCCAATTGGGGTGAGTTGTGGAATGGGGACAATAGGATAAAACAAGGATAAAATCCAATACTAGTGGATATATCAACCACTATATAGAAACATAGCATTTATACCCAAGCAAAATACAAAATATTAACAATTCAATGATTGATATGATGAGGCAAACTAGTCAAAACCATATAACACTTGGAAGGAGGTTGAACAAGTGGTGTTGTTTAGACAATTATGAAATTTAGAAAATGAGAATAATCCCCCTTTGGTTGGTATCTTGATCCCCTCAAGACCCTTTCCAAGGGTGAAGGAAGGCACTAGTGAACTTCCTCTTTTAGAACCCTCAGTTGTAGCTACCATAGCCAAGCCCATGCCACTGTACGAGAGGAATTCAAAATAGAGAAAGGATAAGGAGTCCAAGAAGAAGCAAAAAGTATCCCTAGATGGGAAAAATATTGCAAAGAAGAAAAAAACAAGGTCCAAGTTAATGAGCTATATCCACTAGAGGAAGATCCTCAAGAATACCCTCGAGAACTTGAAAGGAATCCAAAAAAAATAGTTTGGAAATAGGAAGAGGTTCCCCTATTAACTCAAAAACCATCTCACTCACCCCTTACTATCTCCACTATAGGGACACCTCCCTAAAATATTACTTCTATCATTATTACCATATCATCCATCCTAGCTACTCTACCCCCACTCTTGATCTTCCAATCACTCCAATCTATTATAGCTTCCATCCCATCATCACATGTTATGACTACCTCCATCACACTCTCCCCAATTGGCCAACTAAAATCCCTACCTTTCATAATGTATTTGAATTTCCTCTTAAAAATAAACTACAAATATCCAATCCTCAATTAATCACTCCAATTCTTAAGCTCATACCCTATCTCTAACAAGCCCAAGAATATGACCAACAACTGATGAAATATGAGGTACAATGCAAGCGATGCAACCTATCACTACCAAAATTAGGGCCACATTTATTTATGAAAGGGATGCACTAGGCATGTTTCATTTTGATCCCAGCATCTCCAAGGCACATGGAAAAATGTAATTATAGGATTAGTAGGTGTTAGCCATGGAGTTCAGCTTTTAGGGTGCACCCCTATAATGAAGGATATATTTTTTATGTAGGCAAATAAATTGGTGATCTAGAACTACACTGCAATCACAAAGAGGTTAGATAATAGAGAAAAGTAATTAAAAAAACTAAGTAGCTAATTAAAGCTTCCCAATTAAATATCAAGGCACTTAAGGTAGAATAGGCTCACCTCATGGAAAATTTCATAGAAATGGAGGTTGAGTTGCAGGGACAAAAGAAGCTGGAAAATCTAGAGTAAGATTCAAATGGCACTAAGTGGGTATCAAAGTTTAGGCAAATACTCTAGAAAGTGGTCATCTAGAAAGTTGAAAGGCTTCTCCCCATGTTCAAGTGCACTCCAACCATATCTTCTCTAAGTTTTGAAGCCAATAAGGATGTTGAAGAGTTTGAAAAGTCTAAAAACCATAGGTTCCAAGAGGCACAAGAATTTATGAACACCTTAGCATGGGTTGGCCATCAATGGTGGACTATGACAAGAATCATCAACAAGGACATTATAACCCATAAGATCATCAGAGTCTTGGTTACACAACAAGTGGCACACTGGTGTAGTGAGAAAATCAACACCCTATCCTAGAATATGGAAGAATATAGGGGGCACATATCTTTTATAATAGAAGTGGTAATACCTTCCCCTTGGTACCCCAATGATGAACTCTCCTAGAGCAGGAATACAAGTAATGACTAAGTTAGTGTAATGCACCTCTTCTACTTGTGCCAATATTTTCTTTCAAATCCTTAACCCATAGCTAAAATAATATAAGAAATTCAATGCCAAGGATAATATAACCATGATTCATAGAATATTAATGAAAGAAACATTCATTTTAATAACAAAAACATACATGCATGAAACATAAGAATAGTAATTACAAAAATTTAGAATGAGAAATTTTACTATCATAGGCCTCTTCGAGGGAGCAACATCCTTACAAAATATGTAAATTCTTCTCTAACCCATGATATTTACATCCTTCTCATTTTATAACATTTACAAGAATATTCTTGACATCTTATGACACTATTCTATGACATCTTGCTATGATAGTATTCTATGATAATATTTGTAACTCACGTAATTTATAACAATTATATTCATAATATTGATGATTACATTCAATATTGATAGTTACATTTATAATATCGATGGTTACATTCATAATTCTATTATAATAAAGATATTTTATGACAAAACAAGATTCTATGACAACAAACTCTCCTAAATTTACATGTGGCCCATTTATAACCAAGTACATGGTCCACCTTATTACAATAACATATATTCCAATATATTACACGTGTCGGGTATGTAAAATTTTCCCCTTCTTAAAGAAACTTTATCCTCAAAGCCGAAAGATGGAAAACTACTATTGAAAGTCTTACGATGGCTTCCATTTGGCATATTTTTGTGGTAACCCTTGCCATTATAGTAGAATCTTAATGATAAACCATGAGTAGAGATTGTGGGTTTGGCAATCTAAAATGGTTGCGGGCTACAAAACAAGGGATCCCTCTTCATCCAATTTAATAATATTTTGTACTTGATTATGTGTTCCTAACACCTTATTTAAGTAAGATACATTGAAGATTGGGTGAATCTTGGACGTGATTGGTAGTTCCAATTTGTATTCAATCTACCCTATCCAATGCAGTATCTTTTAGGGTCCATAAAACTTGGAAACCAACTTATGTCAACCCTTTTATTTTAGGGAAAATTATTTTTAAGTTTGAAGATGAAGGGAAACCATACCACCTTATACAAACTCCCTCTTAGTTTTGTATTTGATTGCTTGTTGTTTCATGTGATTATGGATGATGGTTAAATTTTACTTAAGAGTTTCTAAGAATTCCTACCCATGACTAAATACTGTGTCCACTAAGTCTATCTTAAAACTACCTAGCAAGTAAGAGGTGAGTGTTGGGGGTGGTAACCATGCATGGCTTAATATGGTGCCATCATTGTGGTAGTGTGAAAAGTGGTATTATACCACCATTTCAAAAATGGAATCTATTGAATCCACTTGGATTGATTGTCTAAAACAAAATAGTGGAGATAGATCTCAAGACATTTATTCACCACCTTTGTTTGACCATTTATTTGGGGGTGATATGATGTGCTTCTTTTTCAACCGAGTCCCTTGAATGTGATGTATCTTCTCCTAGAATTTACTAGTGAATATCTTATTATGGTCACTATAATGTAAACTACCATGAAGTCAAAATATTTAATCCATGAAAATTTGTGCTATTGTATTGGAAGTATAAGGATGTTCGAGGGATAAAAAATGATCATATTTGGTCAGTTGAACCAAAAATACTACTATAATTGATTTAACTCTTGACAGAGGAAGACCTTTAATGAATTCCAAGGAGATATCTATCCATGAGGACTCTAAAATGGGTAAAGGTCAAAGTAATTATGGTGTACTAACTATTTCCCCCTTTTGGCACTACCAAGTATCACAAGTATCTATAAAGTACTTGATATCTTATTTCAACTTTGGCCAATAAAAACTATGTGTTACCCATTCATAGGTTTGTTAAAAACCTATTCATCACTCTATCAAAGAGGAATGAAGCTCTTGGAGAATCTGAGATTTATGTTTGGAGCAAGGTGGAACAACAATCTGATGCTTATATTGTAGCTTTATCTATTTCTAGGAATAATTAGGATGCCCCCTTGCTACTGTATATAAATCATAAATAATCTTGGAAAGTGTGGTGTTTGCTTTCCATTTATACTTAAGTGCATCTAACCAATCAACATTAATGATGGATATTGCATATAGGATATCCTATGTTTCAAGCAATCTAGAAAGAGCATCAACAAATACATGTTCCTTCCCTTTGACATAGAATATCTTATAGTAGTATCCAAAGAGCTTAGTGACCCATTTTTGCTATTCAGTGAAATAAATTATTTGCTCCAAGAGATACTTAAGGCTATAATGATTGGTCTTGATGATGAAGTGTCATCCCAATAAGTATGATTGCCAATGGAGGATGATAAATATGATGGCCATCATCTCCTTATCATACGTTAAATTGGTAAGGTTTTACCTTGAGAGGGCCTTGCTTATGAAAGCATGTGGTCAACCTTCTTACATAAGTAATACCCCCAATCCAACTCCTAAGGCATCACTTCCAATGATAATTTTTTTGGGAAAATATAGTATAGCTAAGACTAGTGTACAACACATGACATCCTTAAAAGTCATAATAGCTTACTCAGTTGCATTGTTCCATGTGAATGCATCCTTATTAAGCATAGTTGTTAAAGGAGTTGTTATATTCCCATAGTCCTTGATAAACTTTTGGTAATATCCAGTAAGGCCAAGAAATCCTCGAAGGCTCTTCAATATTTTGGGCTTGGGCCACTCCTTCATTGCCTCAATTTTACTTGGATATACTTGAACACCATATTATCCCATGACATGTCCCAAATATTCTACCTAGTTTTCCCAAATGTTCATTTTGATTACTTGACATACAACTGGTTCTATTGTAGGTTCTCTTCCCATGTTTTGCTATATATCAATATGTCATTAATGCAATTTTTTTGTGGTAGGTTTTTAAAACCTAATTTATCAAGCCTTGGAAATTTGATGATGCATTAGTGAGGCCAAAAGGCATGACCAAAAACTCATAATGCCCCTCATGGATCTTGAAAGTTATTTTAGGATTATCATCCTTGTGAATCCAAATTTGGTGATAGCCTAATCTAAGGTCCAACTTGGTGAAATACTGAACACCATGCAATTCATCTAATAAGTCATCAATCATTAGAATGGGAAACTTATCTTTTATGGTGATATGATTGATTTCATGAAAGTCTACACATATTTGCCATGACCCATCCTTATTTTGGACCAGTAAGACTAGAGCTAAAAATGGGCTTTTGATTAGATGGATGAATCATGCATCTAGTAATATCTTTAAAAATTTCTCAATGTTATTCTTTTGGTGATAGGGATACCTATATGGCTGAATATTTGGAGGTTGAATCCTAGAAATTAAATTAATTATATGATCTTCCTATCGACTAGGTAGTAGCTCTTTGGGTTCAAGGAAGACATACTAATTCTTAATTAGGACCACTAGAAATTTTGAGGATACTTGATAATCTTTAATAATACACAACCACATAGGAAAAAATATTCCCATAACTAGTTGATGGCCCTTCTTAATTAGTTGCTACATCTAGTGGGATGTTACAAGCTTGGGATTGCTAGTTTTCACACCCTAAATGGTATGGGTTCTATTGTTGATAGTGAACTACATAAAAAGTTATAAAAATTTTTAAGACACTATTATGAATGTTCAAAACTAGGGGTACCCCAATACCATATTGACTCTAACCAATGGGACTACATAGAGATCAGTTTAACAATGAAATCACCAATAGATAGATGAGCATTGTATGCTTTCCAGTACAAGTCATGATGTCCCCAATAGCAATTTTCACTTGGACTCATTCACAACCATAAATGAAGAAATATACCCTTTGACACTATTGGATTAATAAAATTATCAATTATACTAGAGTCAAATAGGATAAAAACCTTATACCCTTGAAGAAATCCTTGGACTATCATACAATATGGGGTAGATATTTTGACGATGGCATTTAGAGAAACAATGGGAAATTCTTCTCTTAAATATTAATTTTAGGTTCTACATCCACTGAATCTATGTGTTCTTCCATTAAATCCATAAAGTCTTCCCCTGTGTCTATAGAAGAATCTAAAGGATTGCTCATATCCAAGAGGTAGAGGCATTGGGTTTTGCATTTGTGTCCCATGGCCCATTTTTCATCATAGTTATAGCAAAGTCCCTTGGCTCTACAATTGGCCATCTCCTCAAGTGTTAACCTCTTAACCACTAGAGCTTTTGGAGCATTTTTATTGGTGGATGCAAAATTTCTATTTTGAAATGTAAGGGGTCTAGAAGCCTTCCTTTGAGAATTCCATTTGTTCTCTACAAGTTTGGATAGCCTCATGGCCATCATATAAGTGGTTGGTTTAAGGATTTGCACCTCAATATTTATTTCTTTCCTAAGTCCACTAATAAAATAAATCTTGAAAATTTCATCAAGAAGAGCTTCAATTATATTGGCCAACTTCTCAAAAGTAGTGATATACTTGTACACCATGCTTGTTTATCTCAACTTAATGAGTTCTCCAGTAAATTCTTCAAATTATATGGCCCAAACCAAAGAAGGATTCTCTCTTGAACTATGACCAACCAACATTGGGCATTTATATTCTTAACCATTGGTATCAATATAGTAAAATAAAATGCAACAATAAAAATATTTTGGTCAAAAATAGTTTAATGAAGCTCATACCATTGTGTAACCTTAATCAACCAACTTTGTGGCTCTATTCCATAAAATCTTGGAAAATATTTTTTAGGGAGTCATGAAGTCATGCCTTTATTGTTTGCATACTATTGAATGTTCTCTTCATTAAAGACTTGGAATAGTTAGGGCAATCAATAGTTTTTTCTTTGAGCATTTGGATTGTTCACAACAAACCCATTAAAATTTGGATTTCTAATCTTGAGCACCTCAATGTCCTAACTCAGATGATCCTGATTATGTTGATATTCTGCTAGCATGGTGACAAGAGAAGATAATTTATCCTTAAGATCCATGATGACATCTAGTTTTGAAAATTACTTCTCTATATTGTTCATTCTCGACTCCATTGCTTGATAACAGGTCTATGGAGGCATTTACTAAAAATAGAAATACTATTTTTAGTAAGGGTCCCAAAAATGTGTATGGGTGTTATAAAACAATACAATCAACTCAATGAGATAATCATAATGGGCTATATCCCATTTTTAGAAACCTAGACTATTTTTAGTAAGGGTCCAAAAAAGTGTTTGGGTGTTATATATCAAAATGATCAACTCAATAAGAGAATCACAATGAGATATATCCCAAAATGATATTTTTTGGTAATATATACTCTTTTGTGTAGGGGTTTTTAGGTTGTGTATCTACTTCCAAACTCTCTAAATTTCACTTTTTGTCTGGTAATCTCTTCTACCAATATGGTGAGTAGGGAAGGGATGGATTCTAGGTTAGGGTTTGTGTAATCTCCATAGCCCTCTATTATACTACAACAATGAATGATAGTGTTCAAACTAATATTTTACACCATTACCCAAGGAGGATTCCATACATAACCTTGAGCACACTACCCACCTCTTTGATAGTACAAGAGGGTAATCTTGTCGAGTGTTGCGCTTGGTGCACTATGAATTTTACATGGTTGACTAGTTTTCTATATATGAAGGTTTGGATAGGATTTCCTATAGGGGTCTCCTGATACACCCAAAGATACATGGGAGCTCAAATCCATGTATGGGTTTTTTATGAGGCCTAGGTTTTGGAGCTGGATCACCCATCACTTCACTAGATGCTTTACATATAATCTAGCTTAGCCAATAATGACAACTCCTCTATACTATTGTAACATAACCAAAACACCATTTTTAACCTATAGACCTAGGATAAATAGGAAAAAATTGCTCATATGAAAAGCTTACCAAGACCCAGAAAGGTTTTTGATACCACTTTCAATGCACCTCTTCTGCTCATGCCAGTATTTTTCTTTAAATCCTTAATATAGAGCTGAAGTGAGATAACAAATTCAATTTTAAGGATAATATAGCCATGATTCATAGAATATTAATGAAAAAAATATTCATTTCAATAACAAAAACATACATGTATGGAATATAAGAATATAAATTATAGGAATTCATAATGATAAATGTTACTATCACAAGCCTCTTTGAGGGGGCAACCTTCTTACAAAATATGCAAATTCTTCTCTAACCCGTGAGAGTTACATCCTTCTCATTTTATAACATTTACAAGAATATTTTTTGATATCTTATGAAAATATTCTTGACTTACCTAATATGTGATAGTTACATTTATAATTCCAATAGTTACATTCATAATACTGGTGGTTACATTCATAACTCTCTAACAACAAAGAGATTCTATGAGAAAACAATATTCTATGACAACACACTCTCCTAACTTAAAATGTGGTCCATTTATAACTAAATGCATGGTCCACATTATTAGAATAATATATACCCTAATGTATAACAAGTGTTGGGTATGTAACAATTAGCTAAGGAACATCAATATGCCACTTGACTTGTCCACCAAAAAAAATGTGATAATGACCATAAAACTTGTAATTATGCTCAAAGAACTCATCCAAAAGACTAAGCATGAATATGTCCCTCCTCTTATGGAAGATCTATGTGAGCTAGAAAAGTGTTACTGGTGCTTTTCTTGGGCCAAATTACCCACTAAGGAGGAATGGATGGAGGTCATCAAGGTAATATAAAAATTCCATTCTTGATACCACGCCATATGATAAGGCCACCAAGTCTAGGTTTTATATATCTAGTAGATTGAATATTTCTTAGGAGCTACCATTACTATAGTGAATTTTCACTATACCTAGAATTTGGAGGGAAAGGAAGGAGAAGAACCAAAGGAAATAAGAGCACCTAAGGGTTATGCCACACATAAAATGCCAATCACTAGAAACACAAATAAAGATGCTCTAGGGGGACATCAACCAGATTCAATGGAGGATATGTTTTAAGTAGCAACCTAGAGGTAAAGTAAATACAAGTAAAGGGACCCACACGAACCACATCGACCTTTGGATTTATGAAGAGGTCCATACCATACATAAGGACCATTTGTGCAAACACTACCTAGGCTTATTTTTCCATAAGAGGAAGGCCCATTAATTCCACAAGCAAAGAAGTCCATTTTGTTTATAGAAATTGTTTTTGGAAATTAGACCATGGATCAACTCCAAAGCTACCAACATACTACCTTGGGCTCAATAACCAATGAGGACATGGGTGATCCCACTCATGCTTGTTTTAGGGGGAATTTTAAAATTTTAATTTTAATCAAGGCTATATAATAATCAATTCTATAACTTAATAAAAAGAGCAATACCAATAATTCTTGTGCCTAGTACCTAGCACAAATAGAGTTTTTCTCTCATTCTTTTCTTGTGTATTGATCTGGATAAGAGCTCGAATTAAATTTATGTACATACCCTTTGATCCCTTTAATTTAAATATATATTTGAATTCCATTAACATATATATAAAATATCCATGTCTACTTAATTTTTGTCTTGTTATTTATGTATATGAAAATTTGAATGGGAAACTATGACTAGTATCTATCCCTTCCTTATGCAAGTTTTATAATAAAAATGATTATGTTATTTTGCAACTATGTTCACTTTCATTAGTATAATGATGATCATGTACATTCATCCCATCAATATATAAATAATCTTTGTAGTTCTTGGTGATCATGTTCATTCATCCCATCAATATATTAATAATCTTTATATTTCTTGGTAAATTGCCACCTAGTCTAGACTAGATAGTTTACTGCTTTCTTTTGTTACTTTTCTATTATTCCTTTTTCCAAGAAAGAACTAGGTAGGCTAGGTTAGGTTAGGAAAAGTGCACCGATATCACATCCAAACAAGAATTTGACATTGAAAAAATCCCAAATTTCATCTATAGATCTGAGTTCCATACTTCTCAGACTTTCAAAATTGTACGCTCCACATGAGGTGCAAACATTGGATGTACTTGACAATTGCAATGGGTGGTCATTGTGCCCAAAGCATGAACTAGAACAAATTTGGTTCCCAACACATATTTTGTAAATTCCACAAGACCATGTTTGAAATTTTATAGGAAGTACCACAATGTGTTAATTTATAAGTTTGTATCCACCATACTATTCAATAGTTGATTGATATTATGCCTAACATTAAATCACAACACTTGATATTTTGTAAGGTAAAGATTTCTCCTTTATTACAAATTCTATTGTTTCCATTTGTTGTTTAGTTTCTACTATATTCTCTCCATATTATTTTGTATCACCATTGTCTTCAATACCTTCATCATCTCTTTCATACCGAGTTTACATTCTTCAAGCCTTTGAGTGGTGACCTTAGTGTCATGATTATTTTTTTGATGAAGTGGGTCACACTAGAAATTAAGGTTGAAAAGGGATACTTGAAGGTGTATTTTGACCTAGGTATGTCATAATATATGGGTAAGGGATAGTATTAGAATACGATTAGGTGTTTCAAATAGGATACATGGTAGGAGTGGATCCATGAATTTGGGGATTCTAGGTGATATGGGTGGCATAGGCTATAGGTAGTCTAGGTGCTCATTTACCTATGTTGATGAAGATATCTTCTACTTAGAATATTTCTTCAGGAATCTTTTTTTTTTTTGGTAAATAAAAGTCTTCATTAATTACCGGGTTTTGCAGGTTAACCCAAAACCTATTACAATATCCATCCTTCTGTTGAGATTGTAGATCCTAGTCATACTTGAAACTTTCTTACCAAAAATTATGTTGAATCCCCTACAACACCTTACTAACAAAGCACACCCATACCTAAACATAACTGTAAACACTACTTACATTGACAGGAATTGAAGTTTGGAACTTTGCACTTGTGAAACCTGTTGCTTGCCCATTTCCTATTCTCTGTCGGAATCTTCCAAGGCTTACACCCTGTTACCTTCATTTCCAATTTGGTATGATTTAGAGGGAAAACCCATAGTTATTACCAGATCCATGGGGAAAGAACACCCATTCATATTTCTCCTTAATGGGTAGGTTTATTTTCATGACTAATAATGTTTTCCACTTCACGTGGCACACCTTGTGTCCATGTCACCAAACTACCAACATCAACACCTATGTTGGCTAATTTATCAGATGACCTGTTGGCCTCACGGCACACATGATCCGCCCTCCTATTCTGTCTTACCGCAAAAAGGATCCTCACTTCATGGATGACTCCCTCGATTCTCCATGGAGGTTTTTTGCCATTGGTTAACAGGTTGATGATGTTCATAGAACCACCTTCAATCATCAAGTTACCTTGAGTTGCTTGGGCTAATTGCAACCCTCTCCAAAGAGCTCTAGCTTCTGCTTCATTATTAGTTATGATTCCCAATGGTTCAGCAAAGTTCTTCATGAATCTATTATTAAAGTGACATTGTTAGCATTATAAACCATTGGTGCTAAATTTTATTGCAAGCCTATGACATAATATGGATATAATTATTCCTCATTGGATCAAACATTCAAAGGGATTAAATACAAGGTCCTCATGAATCCAATATTGTAATCATAAATATTTTTATAAAGATGTATTTGCATGGAATTTAATTGAAATGAAACATAATACCCATTATCTATGTTACCAAATATCCACATACAAGGTTATACAATTGATACCAAATTAGTAGAAAAATTATATGGTAATCCTCTATACCATAAAGCAACCCTATCCCTCAATGAAGAACAAAAAATACTATGATATATTCCTCTTAGATGCAACAAATTTATTTTAATAGGGAGATCTCATTTAGGTGATCCATCATAGTTTTAATCCCATTTCCATCAAAAGTTGGTAAAGCTTTCACAATAGTGATAGGAATGGGAGAATAAAATCTTAGGTTCAAAGGTTCTTGATAGGTCCATTATGGGAGTTAATTCTATGGCCTAGGAAACTAAGGTACCTAATGGTTTTGAGGTGGTTAACGATAGTATATGAGATAGGGATATATTGCATAGTCTTGAGGTAGGGATGCATATACTTGGTACACAGGCATTTAAGGGATACTCTATTTGGAAAAACCATAAGGACATTATTGTAAATTATAATATGGTGGTAAAAAGGAGGATTTAGCTTTTGAATCCTTGGTGGATTAGAATATTAGGCACCTAAGTATATGCATGTGGGGATATAATATAATATAGTATTGTATCATGGGTCATGCATTAAATTATAATAATGTATAACATCGTGCCATATAATAGTATTATGCACTTTGTAATTCATGGAAGGTGAACCACCATATGAGCGACATTCTAACTCATGGAAGGTGAACCATTATATTCTTGTATAAAGAGAGATGTACCTACAATTGTAAAAAGAAGTAATATAATGTATTCTTAGTAGTAGTCTTGGCTTGTGGAGATAGAGATATTGTGGAGTGATTTATTCCTTAAGGAGTATTCTTGGTGTTGGCATACCTCAATGGTGTTATCTATCTCCATTTTATTATGTGGATTGTTATTATGGATGCATGTTTGATATTTTTTGATAAATATTGAGAGATTTATGTTAATGAAAAGTAGAGGTTCATAACATTTGGTACCTAAGGATATAAACGTGGGGATATGATATAATATTGTATTATGACGTGGATCACACATAAAATTATAATAATATACATAGTGTCACAATACTATGTATTTTGTAACTAATGGAAGGTGAACCACCACATGCGTGACCTTGTAACTTATGGAAGGTGAACACTTGTATTCTTGTATAAATGAATATGTACTCCTAATTGTCGAAGTTATATATGAAGTATTCTTAGTAGAAGTCTTAGCTTGTGGAGCTGGAGATATTATGGAGTAATTCCTTCCTTAAAGGTATTATCTATCTCTATTTTATTGTGTGGATTTTTATTGTAGAGTTTATTTTTAGATGCATATTTAATATTTTTGTATATTGGTAAATGATCTATTATTAACGAGAATATAGGTTCATAACAATTGGTATCAAATCAACGATTTTGGCAAATAAGGTTTGTTTTTTTGTAGAGCTAGGTCATATTTTTCTCAAAAAATGTCACATCTCATAGGAATCATTTTTTCGAGCAATCATTTTTAGAATATTTTTATTATGACATATAGATCATTTTAAGTACTATAAAAATGACTGCTCATTTGTTAAATTTTGATAAGTGTTGAGAAATTTATGGCTATTTGAAGTTAAGGTATTTGTGTTGTTTTTTGTTTGCATGAACTTTTTTAAGAGAAAAAAAAAAATCATATTAAATATTTTAGTAGTCATTGTCCAATTATCTTTGCACCATCATGTAGATTATTTTGAGTACTACAAGAACAACTACTCACTTTTTAAATTCTTATAAGCATTGAGGGATTTACAACTATTAAAAGTTGGGATTTTGATGTTGTGTCTGGGATTCACAGAAAATTAATGCAAAGGGAAAAAATCATATCTCTTAATTTGGGTAAGCAAATCAATTGTTGTTTGTTTTATTTTAAATAAAATTTGTATATTTAATTGTTTTAAAAAAAGGAATAGAAGAGATTTCAAATATTTTAACTTTTGAGAAATTTTGGTTATTTAAAACCCTAGCTGCTTTGGGAAAACTTTTGGGTTAAGGTCATGGATTTTTCGGTATTTATTGGAAGGGATAATAGTGATGCTAATGAATGGTTGAACAAGTGAAAAAAATTTCTTTAAATTTTCCAACATTGACATGGGATTTGAAGCTTTATAATGTTTTACAAGAGAAAGCTCTCTCTTGGTATGTGGACTTTGCTCATGCTCATAAATATACATATACATAGAAAGAATTTGAAGTTGCATTTTTAAATAAATAAATATTTGAGGAAAAGGACAATAATGTGCAGGCTAAGGAAATTACATCTTTCGTGTTAGGGCTAAACAATGGTCAAAAATATTTATTTGAATGTAAAAGTTTTATTTTGTAAGTTCATGGTTGCATTAAAAATTTAAAAATTTTATTTTTTTCATTAGCCCTAGTAGAAAATATAATTATATCAATATGTATTTAGCTAAGAGGTTCCAAGTTCAAGCAAATAAAATTAAATACATATATCTTGAGGGTAAGAATGTTCAAATTTTTGAAGATTTGAAACTCACCATGGATTAATATATTTTACATTCATATTTTTATTCTATTGATATGGATTATGTAGATATTGTTCTTGGTTATCCTAGGCTATATTCATTGGGTACTATTAACTACAATAGGCTAAGGTTGGATTATAACACCATCCACACCACCATGAGAGGCAACAATCATGGATATAAGACAGAGCAACAGAGGAGCTATTATGGACATACATGGACCTCAAGGGTTAATTATGGATTTTTAGAGGCATAAGGGTATATCAACATTAGCAAATAACACCACCAATTATAGTTTCACTAGGATGGATGGATGATCAAGATCGATACCAATTCATATATTTGCCTAGAAGATCATATTATTTAGTTTATTCCTATGTTTCAAGGATAAAACATTCTTATAAGGGGGATGGAATGTTAGGTACCTAAGGATATGAATGTTGGGATATAATATAACAATATTATGACATGGATCACATAAAACTATAATAATTTATAACATAGTGTCATATTATAATATTATGCACTTTGTAACATGTAGAAGGTGAACCACCACATGGGTGACCTTGTAACTCATCAAAGGTGAACCGTCATACTATTGTATGAAGAGAGATATACCCCCAATTGTAGAAGTTATAGGAAGTATTTTTGGTAAGAGTCTTGGCTTATGGAGTGATTATTTCCTTAAGGAGTATTCTTAGTGTCGCCCTACCTCAAGGGTATTATCTCTCTATTTTGTTGTGTAGATTGTTATTGTGGAATTTATTGTGGATACATGTTTTACATGTATACATATAAATGAATGTTTTTTAGTTAATAAGAAGAGAGGCTCATAACATAGAATATGACAAGTGTTGATTAGGTAGAGCTTAAAATTTTTGAATTAGAGGAGGATATTGCAATATTTGTATAAGGAATTATTGATTAGGAGGGGGTAGGCATTGTTATAGATTTTATGGTGGTTAATTAGCTAGAGGTAATATATTGTTTCAGGATTTTCTTGAACTCCTTGCACTCCCATTTGACTAGATAACACTTGTAAATTGTTGGAAGTACCCTAATTATAGATCAAAATGTAAATTTATCTAGAAATATTTACATTAGATGGTATTAAATAACCTAAGGATAAACTCACTACTTTGGTAGCACTATTTTGTTTACTATACCTAGTTAGTCTTGATCCTTCAACATACCTAATATGAAATGTACATCCTAGATCGAGTTCAAGATAGTATGACTTAGAATTACTTCTAAACTACCTCTGGAGAAGGCCATTTCCTTACGTAAATCGTATAATGTAAAAGACAAAAATTATAAAACAAGATAGGATTAAGAGAAATTTAGGGTTAGAGATGATAAATATAGATTAAGCTTATATAAAAATATATTTTTAAATTGAATGAGCATAGACCATCTACTACAAGCAATGCCTAATAGATCATTCAATTAAAACAATGCAAAAAAATACAATAAGCTCAAATACTACAACATTAAACATTCTAAGCACTCAATAAAAATAAGCCAAACAAATTCAAACCTAATAAATCTTACTTCAGTTATCTTTTGAACTAAGTCAAACAACTTGAAGACATACATATTCCACTAAAGCATAAACAACAATGCTAAAAGTGTAAATATCTCTATAATAAATAATTCTTCACACTTCAATTAATGTAGACCAAACAACCCTTGATTGCATTAGAATAGCATGAACAACAAGCTTACAATATACAAAAATAGAATCATCCAACCCTTTACAATGAGGAGCATTCCTTTATTTATAGTTTTTGCCTAGCTAGGGATAAAGCTAACTACTATGTACAATCATAAGTAAACTAGTCTTGCATGACCTAGGATGAGCTAGCACCACTTGACATATTTTTCATGTTTGGTTCATTCTTTGTCAACCACTTGTATTTAGTTATGCTTTGCTTGAGTGGCTATCACTTTCGTACTCTAAAAATTATCACATTAGCCAAATTACTCTTTTTTAGGGGCATTGGGTGTTTTCTTCTTAAAGTTATTTTGACTTATAACCACATCAAACCCTTTATATTCTAATATTATAATTCTTGTTAATAAGCTCTAGTCTAGGATGTTACTCCCTTTAGCTTGTACTCTAGGTAGCTCTTTGTGCTCTTTGTAGGATTTTAACTACATCAAGAAATTTTGGAGCCTAGTTAAAATCATCACTTAGAAGATTTTTGCTTGCCTACTTTTGGAATGAATACTACCTAATCTATAATATTTTGTACTATGCTAATGATTTTGGAGCACACTATTGACATCACTTTCAAAAATGTCTAGCCACTATCTTTGCAAGCCCAACGTAAAAGGATACCAAGCTAGTCCAAACAAAAGCTTCCAACTTCAAATAATAGACAAACCTTAAATAATTTTAAGCCCATAATTACTTCCTTAGATTCCAAGAGAAACAAAATTACAAGAATTATGGTCCAAAAAAATAGTCATGATTTTGGGGAAGCTCTTCAAGCTTAGAAAATTGAATAATTTGCATGTCAATATGTTGACAATAATTTGGCTATAATATTGTTGCCTATGGGGAATTTTGCTTAGAAAAATATAAACCTAGATAACCTTATTCTTGGGCTATGGAATCTTTTTTTGCCAACCCTACATATTATAACTAGGCTATCTTCTTTTGCAATAGGGCCCTCTCCTTCTTCTATGCCAAATGCGAAATCCTCAACTTGCACACCTAAAATTTGTTTGGCTTTGTTCCAATCCTGTTGTGTTGGGACCTAGAATTATTTTAGCCTTCTCATGAATAGAATTTAAATCAAAGGATTTATTATATGGAGGGACTGTATATTGCTTCCCAAACTCTATCACCTTGGTATGTAGTGCAACCAACTTATTTGAAAAATAAAAAATATTGTCTTCATCAAAATTGTTTGTCCAGTTAGAAAATTTAATAGAATATTATATTACTATATTATAAATGCTCATCCATAGAATAAGTATGACCATTTGGTTACCTCCAAAAATATGGAAGTATATCACTAATTTTTCTTGCTCAAAATTGAATTTTCAAACTGGCCAAAAAAAATTGATGAAGACAATATTTTTTATTTTTCAAATAAGTTGGTTGCACTACATACCATGGTGAGATAGACTTCCATATTTCATAAAAAGGATATGAAGCTCCAGGTAAAATGAGATAAACTTCCATATTTTTAGAACATAATTTTTCCTGCTCAATTATTTTCTTGGCAGCAATGATTGTATTGAGAGCTTCATATCTCTTTTTTCATTATTTGCACCCACTCAATGATCTTTGTAGTGTCTGGTACATTTCTACCTATCTTTAGGCAAAGAAACTTGCTATCCAAAGGCTTTATTTAGTGAAACCATGATAACATGTGCTTTTGAGCCCATTTTGGCAATATTATTCTCCATAGTCTTGAAGTTAGATTGTAGTAATTTGTTATCAAAAATTGACAAATTCTAGGGCTGGAGACCATATTTTAGTAGCTTCAAAAATTTAAGCCTAGCATATTATCTTAATTCTATGGTAGGCATCTATGGAGATCTGGGAGGCCTATTATTTCTATTTGGCCATGATAAACACTTGTTGCAAGCTTTGTACTTTTTCTTAAAGAGACTTATTTTCAAAATCCTTCTCCTATAATTACACTAGTGTTGGGCCCTCATTAAGACTTTTTTATAGCTATTGAAATTTATTTTACAAGGCTTTTTGATGTGCCTTTTACTACATAAGGGCATTGGAAAATAACTCTTCTCTTTCCTTTTATTTGTGGTACTTAGTCATCATCCAAAATCTATCCATATATAACATGTCAACAAATGCATGCACCATTTGAGATTTATCCTCAATTGGGATCCTATTCATGTCCACAATGTTTGTTGTCACCTAATAGTTAGCTTAATTCAACTGAGATATTGACTTGGACATAGTGGCATTCATAGTTGTTAGCACAATTTTATTTTACTTGGAATCAATCATGCATATTACCCTTGTTGGGATAGTCTTTGTCTCTATTCATTGTATCTTCTTGTTAATCCAAGCTTGTACACTAGATTATGCCTATAAGAATTGGACTTGGATTGTTGCTATTTGGATACTATGATAGGACATAGCAAATGGAGAATACAATGAATTACACACACAAAAGTAATTATAGGTATGGATATAATGGTTTTAAGAGATCCAAATAATGGAGAAGGTGTAGGTCTAGTAGATTGAGGGGTGTACGAGGGTGGAGAAGCAATAGTTGCTTTAGGAGGTGACCTAACATGTGCCTATTTTGGTGAATATGAATGAGGAGATGAAGGTTGTGGTGGAATAAGTTGAGGAGGGGAAGAAGATGGCTAATCTAAATGAGAAGTAGGAGAAGGGGTGGAGCAAAGTGAGGAGAAGAAGGAGGCATATATGACACATCTAATCCTCACGTTGCTACTCTAGAATGCTCTTCAATAGGTGGAGATATCATCTAAACCTTTATTTTATTATTTTTTGGACTTTGTTTCTCCAAATAAGGTCTTGGATGTTTTACTTTGTCACCCTTTTTTGTCTACATTTCATAGGTATTTGGGAGTTTTGGTACTATATTTTTTATAGGTAAGGATTAAAAAACATCAACGCTTGGTATGGCTTTACCCCTATCAAGTGGTACCTAAGTAGGATTTAAGGGTTCAAATGCTATTAGGCCTAGGCCACCATCCATATAGCCCATATTTTTCATAATTCCAACACCTATAGTATACACTTTTTGAAGGAGCTCTTTGGATAATGGTGAGGATAGATATTGTTGCTAACTTGAAGCAATAACATCTAGATCTTGCTCTACTTGTATCAAGGAGCTAGTTACTTTTCATTATTCTTCCAAATCATACTGCCCCTGAAAGTCATTAATCCTCTACTAATATTGATTTTTAAAATCTTCATCAAAATATTTCTCAAATTATTGATCAACATTTATGTTAAATTTGAGACCTTGGATGCCTGTCTCACATTGAAAAATCCACCATTCTTGGATTTTCTTTTTAGTTCAATTTTTAGCTGCCAGTGTCATATATTTTTCCTTGATAATTTGTCTAAGGTTGTTCTTAGGATCATATTTTTTGCCTCATAAAACCTCCTTCATGGGGTATTTTATATTTAGTTTCTACTTTTACCATAACTCTCTCTTCTTTTGCTAGATTTTTTTGTTGTCCATTTTTGGCCTTGAAGTATGCTAAAAGGTAGGAGGTATTTTATTCATTTTATCAAGGTTGGACTTAAAAATACCATCTAGATCATAGCTCCACATGTTCAACATTATTTTTAGCTACATGTTCAGGAGCCTCTACTTTAGTATATTGACCACTTTATAGCACTTAAGAATTATTGTGATATGGACACTCATAAATAAGCCAAATATTATTCAAAAACTACCTAAGATTTTCATTATCCTTGAGTGGCTATAAATATCTAATTATGTGATGTAAATGAAGGACACCAAGCTAATTATGTGGAAGCTCGATCTCCCTTGTTCATGCTATGTATACATCCAAGAAAACCCTTATCCTCCACATGGATAGTGAGGTGGAAAGAAAGGCCTAATGTGGAATATGACCTCATAGAGCTATAAGATAGGAAGAGGATGAACCCTAGTGAGTTAGGTAAATTTGGGTGTTGTACACATGATCAACATCAAGTTGAGACAAGAAATTAGGTATAACATATGTTGTAGGAGTGATGGCTGGTGCTATCTCTAATGTGGACTTATGGTATGGCTTGAGCAGATTAATATTGATCACTTCATGGATGTCAAGGTGTGCTAGAAGATAAAGGTAGAAGGTATTCTCAAACACCTACTATAGCATGATGTAAGGATCATAGTAGAGTGGTTTGATTTTGCTATGTGCCTTCTCTAGAAACTATTACCTATCAAGGTACAACCAAACTCTACCTCCAACCTGGAAATGATGAGGTATAAGGTACCAATCCATGGGACACTTTTATTGTTATTGAATCTACTACAAAATATGAATAACTTTGGACTGAAGCTACTGTAAGTGCTCAAAAGATGAGCGAACTATAGAAGAGTGGGCAAATATATGATGCATATGCTTGATATGTGGAAGAATCAAGTCACATATGGATGGAGATGAATTAAGGTAGATACAAAGACTCTAGACAAGAGTGTGATTAATGTATTTTGTTTGACCATTAGATCAAGGGTGGAAATCAGTAGGTAGTGGTGTTGTTGGAATGATGTCAATGCTAATATTTATGGCTCTTTCTGGAGGTATTGATGTGGGATCCTAAAAAATATGAGCATTTTTGCAAGATTATGTCCAATTTTGTGAGATGAGTGCTTTGAGGAATTTTTTTTGTGGAGTGATTGTATTATGGTCAAATGAATATGAGTACTAGTGCTTGAGTTTGATCTATGGCCTTTTTTCTTGTCTACAATTAAGCAACAAATTGGAAGTGTGCTTGGTGATTTTGATAATGTATCACTTATTTTCTTTTTGTAGTGTGTATGTATTGTAATATACATCATAGTGAGATTTTATATCATATTGATAGATATTTACAAGAAATAATCCACAACAATCCATATTGGTCATATTACAAGTAATTGTACCTATGTACTTAGACTAAAAGAAAAAGCAAGAGTGCATGTGTGCATAATTAGAGATGTGGCCTCACCATCCTTCCATTTGAGTGAGTATGGATGAGGATGTGGTTTTGTAGGGAGCTTAAATTTGTTAACAATGGACTTTACGATGAGATATTTTTGTGAGCCATTATCGATAATACAATCAACTCCAATATTATGAGTTAGATGAGCTCTCATGACAAAGAGGTTATCATAGGCTTTAGTTGTGGTTGTGAGTTGATGATGCATAAAAGTTACATTATTGAGATTCCCTAATAGCTCATCATATACTTGAGCCTCTTTAGTAGTCTCAATGGGGTCTTCACTTGTACCCTCATCAGATTGTACAATCAATTATTTCTTTCTATACTTCTATAAATAATGAAATTTAGATCTATCATACCTTTTCCATTATAATTATTATAATATTTTTGGAACGTGGGATTAGTAGAGGAAGAAGAAAAATAATTATGATAATTTTGCTCATGAGAAGCATAGGATTGAGTAGGAGTGAGATTAGGAGACTTCAGCTCCTAATTTTGTGAATGGGGTGGTGGTTTGGAGCTACCTAAAGAATATTGTGACAAATTCGATCGATTTGTAAGCTTATACTCTATGAGCTATGCTTGGTTGAATACTACATCAAGATTATTAAAGGAATTATATATCAACTCTTGGTATATGTGCTATAAAATCAACTTTTAAATTTTTCTATGAGAGAGGTGGTAGGATCAGTTACACGAAGCAAGATTTGCAATTGATTAAATTAAAATGTGTAACCATGCATAGAATTTTAAGGTTCTTGTATTAGGTGAAGCCATTTATTAAGTAAATTTATGTCATATCTAGATGGGTAAAAGGTATCCTTCAAAGCAACAACTCATGATAAATCATATAATATAAAATATATCTTAGAATATGCCTTCTAGAAATGCCATGAGCAACAACATTAGGTACCTTCTATATTTAGTATTTAATAGGTTGGTTGGTTGACCATGGTATTGTTTGATGGTTTTAATCAAAAAGGTGGATTGTAATAGGCTCATAATGCCTATAAATACATGTTTTATGTTCAATGCAAATCAATCAAGGATTTTAATCTTTAGTCTCTAATCCTCGTTAGTTTGGTATTAAAGCACCTCGATCCTTATTTATGGGGTAATCATGTGATAAGCACCAGGATGCCTACTCTATCTCTAGAAGAGATAGCTCAATGATCTAAAAATATCTTCATTTAAATTATGTTGTTTAAAACTACCATGATGGAAGAAAAGGTAGAATAAAATCTTACAGTTCAATAAAAAGAAAATATATCTGAAAAAGATAAATTTGATGTGTTAGTAGTACCTATATTTGAACTAGGATCTATGGGTATGAAGCCCATCATCCTTCCAATGGACTATACTATTGTTGTTGAAAGAATTTATAAACTTGAAGAAGTTGATGAAAATAGTGTTTTACTTGATAATATTGTAGTTTTGTTTGATGCAGATTTGGAGGAAGAAGACCCAACTGTAGTTAATGTTGCTACTCTTAATGGTGTTACAATTTTTTATGAAGTTGTAAATGAAATATTTTATGACATATCTAAGGGTATGTTTGTTGAATATCTAGTAGAATAGGAAGAGTATGAAGTGGAGATCAGTTTAGTTCCAAACATTATGCCTTCTCCTATGACCTAGATTATAAAATTTATAACTGCTATAACCTGATAATCTCACTGCTCTCACTGGTCCCCATAGAGTCTAATGTTACTGATCTCCAACATGGTTGATTTTTTCCTTGTCACTTCTTATCCTCTTCCTATCTACACCCATCGTGGCCCCACACCCTTTCAAATATTTGACCTTGATACACCTTCATGGCCTCTACAATGGCCCTTCTTGCAAATAAATCTTACCCTCCTTTAACTTCTACCATATCACTACAACTCTACAGCTCTACCCAACTTTGGTTACTTGGGTGACCATCACCTTGGCCACCCCTGACTATTCCATTTGGAGGTGTTCATTATTTCTCAAATGTAGTAGGACCAGATGACCTATTCTACCCTACATGGTAGCCCCAACCCCTCTTCTCGTTGCACCCTTGGATGGTTTGTATTGGTATCCTTGCCTCTTGGTGTGGCCCTATTTGTGTGCATACCCTCAGTAGGATACACAATACCCATCCAAAGCACCACCACCACAACCCATATTGAAGATATATTCTATCATTGGTCACCCAAACCCTAGCTCCAATCTAATGCACTCATTTTTTACCCAAACCCTAGATCTCAATGGAGAATTACTTCATCCATTACATAATAGGAGTCCCTACTATTTTTCCTCTTGTGGCCCCTTTTTCAACAACATTATTCTCAAGTGCCCTGGCTTGTTCTATTTTGTGAACTATAGAATATTTACCAAATTTTAAGATCCATACCATCTTGCTTATTACATGAGAAACCATGTCTCCATTACATCATCCCTTCACCATGTTTCTCCACTATCAAGCTTTTTGTGGCATGCTAACCCTAATTCTACCATGTGTTCCATGTAACATATGGTGTAATTGTCATTTGACTTCCCTTCACTAGCTTATACTCCTATTTGGGACACCTGTACTCAACCATACAACACAACAATTATTTGATACTTTTTGTATTTGTCTCACATGGAGTGTGGGGTATTGCATGCTATATTTTTAATTTTCTAATGGATCCATTGTGCATATGCAATCCACTCTGATGCCTTGATTGCCACGGGTTATTTCCCTTTGTGTTGAATATTTTGAAATAATATTTCCTATGAATATTTTATTTTTTACTTGTAAAAGGGTTAAATACCCTTTTTATTTTACTCCCAAAGAGCCTTGTATTTCTAAAAATGGAGGTATCATTTTTCCCTAGATATAGTCATGTTTATAGTCATCAAAAATCTCTTTTTGAGCTCAGTCTAGTGGAATCATCAATTTTAAATTTTGTGGAGATCTATTATATATTTTTTTATAAGTTAAAACATTTCATTTCTTCAAATTTTAAAATGTTGATCCCAAAAACTATTTACAAAAACATCATATGCTCAAGAATGTCAAAGAGAAAAATAGGATAATGCAACCCTGAGTGAGACCAAATCAAAATAAGAAGGGGGAAATAGCCCCTCCTGGGATCCACCATAAGAAAAAATTGACACCATGCAGGGTAGCCTTAGAAACACAAAAATAAGACAAGAAAGCTAATTCTCCCTAACATCCTATTCATCCTCCTTATTGTCTTACTTCATCTCATCCTTGATCACGTCCTTAGAGTTGAACTCGTCCACCTTGGAATATTCCTAACCTAAGAATTATTCATTGAAGAAAAGAATATGTAGGTCCTCCCAAAGGTCAGTAAAAGAATTCACTAGGTTCGAAGTGGTCATGATGATGAACCACTTCAGTACCTTGGCATTGATGTCCTGATACTCCTCATCAGGCATGATTTCAATAATATTTTGCTTATATTGAATGAATCTATTTCTCAGGTGAGTTGAGGATATGGTGGGGCTCTCAAATTTCTCACTTTTGATTTTATTTCTCACTAGAAACTCTCTAACAACCTCCACTACCACTCTTTTCTTGGTGGATATGGTCGAGTAAGGGGAATAGGATGCACTAGGTTTGGCCTAGCTAAGGGTAGGTTTACCTTTCGGGGCACTAGGGGGAAGGGATTGAGGGATATGAGTCATAATATGATTGTAAATAACCTTAAATAAACCTTGATGATATGGGAGGTCATCACCCTTCTTCCTCCTATGGGCATAAATTGAGTAACTAATGGAGTTGAATAAAAAATGGAGGATACTGATAGGATTGACATCTCTGAAGTGATTGACAAATGCAAAGTGGAAACTACATAACACTTTCTCCAGGTCATCCATTGTTATGAATTCCATAATGGTATTCATGATGTCATTCCAAGGGGTGGGAAGGTCCTTGCATTGCAACCCCAACTTCACCTCCTTGTAAATCTTGATGTTATCCTTAAACTCTTTCAACTCCACTTTCCAATTATACTTCTCTTTGTAGATTGATCTCCCCTTGGCCGATTGCCCAATAATGGTAGTGAGGAGAAGAATGTCAATCATAAATTCTCTTTCATAAATGGTGACACTTCCACCCTCCCATGTCTCTAGGACCACCATTTTTATATCAAGGTCGTCACCAAAAAAAAAAATGATGAATGGGATGAAACCCCT
Source organism: Wollemia nobilis (assembly GCA_028583015.1). Taxonomy (NCBI): domain Eukaryota; kingdom Viridiplantae; phylum Streptophyta; class Pinopsida; order Araucariales; family Araucariaceae; genus Wollemia; species Wollemia nobilis. The sequence goes on from JAQPPZ010000465.1 coordinate 12,237,184, forward strand.
CTCAGTAAGGATGCACTCAGCCATTGGATCCCACTCAATGCATCTTGGCTCCATGAAACTCATGTTGGGCAAGAAAATAAAACTAAGGAAACTAGAAGGGGGATTAAGGAATTGAGTAGAGGTAATGGAGCTCCAATGGTCGGTTAAATATTTGGAACACCCAGTGCAAGGATACTTAGGGAACTTGCCTTTCTGAAAGAAGAAGCAAAATTTTTAGATACCCTTTTGGAGATTACCACTATCAATTTGGGGTTCCTTGCCTTGCTTCGAATTTACCACAAGGAAATGGAAAATTTCAAAGCATTTTGAATTAGACCAACCACACAAGACCAAACGATAGAGTTTGTGTTTGATGGTGGAAAGCTTAAGCATCACATTGGGAGTTGATGCAAGGCTAGTGTGGTAGTAATCTTATAAATAGACCTGACCTTGGCTTGAGTGGTGAATACGGAGGATAATGATATGGAAGGATTTGATCACAAGGCTGAAAATGTTGATATATTGGTGAAAACCATTGAAAGTGCCTAAATTTTTTCATTGGATATAGGACCTTTTGACATGAACGCCTAAAAAAATAGGAAAGTTGTAATATATCATCAAAAAAATAAACCAGGTCGAATGATTAATATCTGATATTCTATAAATATTCTTAGTCCATGCTATCTTTAACCACTTAGGGAAGTCCAACCATCTATGTGATCAAATTATTAGTTGTGATCCCTTGATTTGCTAGACTATCTGCAGCCCCGTTGGATTCCTTGAAGGTGTGCTAAAATTCAATTTCCTATTGACTGAGGATAAGGATCCTCACCTCCTCAATGCAATACTTAACCCTCCATGAAGGCCTCTTATTGTTCCTTAGATAATTGATGATAATAAGTAAATATCCCTCAACTATTACCCTTCTAGGATAATATTTTGCAAGGACTAAGCCTAGCCACATAGCTTTGGTTTCAGCAACATTATTTTTTTGGATTGCTAGGTACTCAAAAAAGGAAAAAATGACTTTCCCATTATGGTCCCTAAGGATTCCCCCTACACCAGATTTTCCAGGATTACCTTTTGTAGCTCTTTAAAAATTTAATTTGTACCATCCTCTCAGTGGAGGTATCCACTTAGAATTTGCTCTGCTATTTGATTGAGGTTGGTTTGGATTTTCCTCCAAAATAAGGTTCAAGGAACACCCTAAGAAAATCTCAAAATTGGAGGCAAAGTGAGTGGAGGGAGGCAAAAGAAGAGTATTTTCTTTGTCAAAGGAGAGAATATTATTGGTGATAGAGGTAGGATTCAACTTGATATTGGATAAAGCTCTACGATTCCTCTCAAGCCATATTTACCATAGGAAATGGTGGGGGTAGGTGGTCCAAAGGAATTTGAGGTGGGCATTATGAAAGGAAATGTACCATTGGAGGAAAAGTTTGATAATGGTATTAGGCTTTGCCCAAAGGATATGGAAGGCTTGGAGGATATTGTTGTGGATGGACAAGGATAAAGGGCAAGTGAGGAAAAGGTGATGATAGGGCTCCCAATTTGATAGACACAAATAACACGTGTTGGAAAAAATAATGTCGCTCTTGAGCATATTGTCAATAATAATAATTTTTCTTTGAAAGACCATCCAAGAGAAAAAGGAAATCTTGGGGACAAGACATTTAGGCCACACAAGTTGATGAGGGAATAAGGGCTCCTTAGGGGTCAAAAGTAATTGGTAAGTAGACTTGACTAAAAAATATCTACTCTTAGTGGACTCCCAAAATAATTGGTCCTTAGGATTTATAGAAGGAATAATGGTGTGATTCAAATATGATTCCAAAGAAAAGGATTTTTCTACGTGAAAATTGCTCTTAAGGGGTTTCCATATTTCCTTGTTGTTAGAATAATTGAGGAAATCAATGACTTGTTGTTCCATCATGGCATCTATGAGACATTTCATCCTAGATAGAATAGGATATTCAATGAGAGGTTCTCCCCTTATCCATTTTTCCTTCCAAACATATATGTTATGACCATCCCATAACTTCCATCGTAGCCCTTTTATCAGTAATTTTCTAGAATTAAAAATAGATTTCCAAATGGTAGATCCTCTATTTGGGGCTAAGTCATTTAGGAAGTTTGCTCCCTACAATTATTTTCTCTTAACAATTGTTACTGACATTAGTTACCAAGTGGCAAGCTTGTTTGGTCATGAGAGCCAAGTTGAGAAGATGAATTCTCCTCAGGCCAATTCCTCCTTTGTCCTTAAATTTACAAACCTTGTCCTAGGTAACTATAGACACCAAAACAGCACCAATCCGATTATGTGACAACAAGCGCTGATCGCATTGACACAAACAGCCCCTAGGGCAGCCCCCAGAGGTCAAACAGTGGTCCTAACCACTCCCAAAAGCAGTTTTGAGGGTCAAAAGTCAATTTTGCACCTTTTTGGCACCTTTTTCTCTACTCGTCCCACCCAGGGACGAATTCAGACTGGTATTCGTCCCACCCTGGGACGATTAAGCAATCGCTCCAGGGTGGGACGAATAGCAGGTTTGACTGGAAAAAAGTCAAACCTCGGCAACTCCGCTAGTTAACTGAGGCTTCAGGCCATGCAATTGTGAGGAATAGCTTTTATTCAAGAGGAGAGACTTCAATCATGCATGTCTTTATTTTAGAGACCTCATGCAAGAAGCTTTTTTATCAAGGAGTTAGCTTTTCTCTGAAAATAGGACAGTTAACTCAAGAGGCGCCCTCGCATGCGCAATTCAAACAAAGAGACCCTAGGTCTATAAATTGGTGGGTTTTACCACCCAAAAGATATACAGAGAAGGAGCATTTGAGCAACGAAGTGCTGCCAATTTCATACCTAACTGCGATTTGTGCTTTTACATCCTTAATCTCTCATTCGAAAGGGAGGTTATTGGGTGACTATTGGAGGCGCAAATCCATACCCAAAACCCGATTTCTGACCACAAATATCCACCAAATTTGTTGACAACACCCCATAACCAGTTTTGGACCCATCCCAAGTGGATTGGTGCCGAAACAGTGCTTCAATCGGTGGGCGTCCTGCCCCCGGGCGCTCCCCAAACTATCACAATGCTAATCGCCCCACCCCGGGATGATTAGAAATATGTGATAGATTTCTTGTTTTTTTCTTTTGCATCTGATTCTAGATAGGTTAAATAGGTTACAGTTCAAATTTCATGTCATTCTGATCATTTTTGACCAGGTTATTGTTGTTTCCCGCTTTCACTAACTTGCAGATGCCATCTTCAAAATATGGGTTCTAGAGGCAAAATTGGAGAAATATGAGCATCTGGGTCATCCCAAAATGCCCCCAATTAGCTAACCCCAAGTTTTCAGGTCTTTTGGAGCTTCCTAAGTAGGACATTGAATAGGGTGCTTTTTTGGCCAATTCTCACAGTCCTATTCGTCCCACCCTGGAGCGAGTACAGATCTGTGAGGAATTTTTAGACTGTTCTTTTTGCAATGGTCTTCTGATGATATTTTTATGCTTCTGTCAAAGTTTCAGGTCAATCAGAGTTTATTTGATAGTCATTTTATTATTTTCATGCATACACTGACAATAGGCTGTGGGAAATATATGTTTCATTTGGTCTGTAGGTATTATTAATATTTTTTGTTTCTTTGAACGCAGGTTTCTAATAGTAGAGGAGCAGGAAAGAGCAAAGAATCACATACAACAGTGGCGGTGACGTTTTGGTCCGCCCATCTTACATGTGGGCACGCGGAAGAAGGATTGTTAGCCATGGATCTTGTGACAAGAAACACATTTGACTCTCCTATCCCCTAAAAAGGAAGGAGATGTATTGTAACACAATTTGTAAAGCGTATCAATAAAATAGATTACCATATTTCTATTGCTTTTATCTTGTGTCGATTTGCATACGTTATTTCTTGTTCTTGTGGCATATTCCTTTTTGTTTCCGTATCCTCGTGCTTTCAGTGGCGATCACGGTGGGACCTGTGTCCTTTGATTTTTAAAGATTAAATTTCTGATTAAAGTTGCTTGTTTTGTTGCTTATAGGTACCAAGTTTTCAAAAGCTAGACTGTTTCAGGCAGAAATTCAGAGATAACCGACTTGGGCAGAGAAAAGGTAGAGGTCTTAAACACCTTTGGTCAATTCTTTGTTTTGTGTTTTCTGTTTATTTGCTTGCATAGGAGAGTTTAGATGCTTGCCTGTTTCATTTTTTTTGCAACTTAAAATGAACCCCACACACCACGTGGTAATTTAAACCAAGGCGTTGGTCGTAAAACCCCAACCCTTGAGCAAGACCAAAGGTGGATTCCATTATCACTTTGGCTTGAGATATTGCATCCATTACCCCGATCGTGACTGTTGCTAGACGTAAATCCTGATGAAAGCTGACCAAGTGTAGCTAGGGTGATTCCTAGCGCATGAGGATAAGTCTTCTATGGTAGGTGTCATAAACAGAGTGATTCCCCTTTCGTACCGCCTATGTTCCACGTATCATCTGCTCTCACGTACCTATAGTCTCCCTCACGTAAGGGCGGGTATATAGAGAGGTTGGTATATCGGTCCGGCAATGGTATATTGAAGGGGCGACCATTTTGGGAGTCATAAGAGCCTTCATGTTGCATTTAAACGTTCTTCACAAAAATCTTCAAAACAAAACAAAAAAAAATCATCAAAAACACACTAAAACCAGTCTAGGACACACCATTAATCTTTAAAAGAGATAATCATTGCTTTGTGTGTGTATGTTCTTTTCTGCTTAGTGTAACAAAAAAAAAAAAAATCAAAAAATCATAAACAAAAGATAAAAATCTACGTAGCTTGTAGAGAGTCATTACCATGGTATTCACCCGTAGTCAAGCCCACTCACGGGCAGACGCTACGGAGAATGTCCAAGGAGGCACGAGTCGCCTCCGTTACAGTCCCAAGGATTTGGTCATACCACCTTGGCGACCTGACACACAAGGCAGTCCCCTCCACACCTTAACGGAAAGGGACTATAGGGGCACCTCTTCTAGGGGCACTCCTGTTCAACATAGCACCCAACACACACCCTTCCATGAGGGGTACATCCATAGGAGAGCTCCCTTAGATGCTCGCTATGAGTGGTCACCGCGCGATGAAGCGCTAGGTCAACATAGGGTTCGACGGGAGGAACCACATGATTACATTATCCCTCCTTCACCCCCTCTAGTTGTCAGGACTACAAGGACAAATCCAGAGCACAAGGCTCCTCAGGCGAGGCGAGCCAACTCCGCCCATTCCTTTTTCACTTACGAAAGAGAGCACGAGGAAAACCCTTACCTTCCTCAAGAGCAATATACATCGTGGGAGCAATACGCCTCCGCAACTGCTAGCTATCAAGATCACCTACTGAGGCCAAAGCCTCGAGGGAATGCCGCTACCCCCAACAGAAGGAGGCGGCCTATAGAGATCTCGGATCATCATGACCGAGATAGATATTTAGGAGAGGCATCTAGGCCTTCTACACATGAGACGATAGGACCAACTATCTTAGAATCTGCCAAGCATATCGCACGTCGGATGCAACTCACGCTACTTGAGCTAGAATGACAATAGTTAGAGCAATGGTATCTTCTAAATAAAGAGTGCATTCAGAGCCAGAAGGATGAGTTGTTCCAACACACTATGCAGGCGAGGACTCCAACCCTTCGCACGCATAAGACAAAACATTATGAGGGACACAACCCCTCGATGCGAGAGAGGTCACCGTGACCTTATCAAGTGCTACCCCCAATGCCTCCTAGACAGGAGCGGGAGGCTACTCCCTCGATTCCTCAAGCACCCACCCGGGTTCATGGGCCACCCTCAAAAATCCCTCAAGAAGCCTCTGAGGAATCTGAGCAAGAAAAAGAGTGGACTGAAATGCAATACCAAGGTAGGGGGGTGCTATCCGGCTACCCCTCCATAGGCCCCATGTTCCTCAATAGGAACCAACCAAAGAGGAGGAGCCCAAATCCCTCGATACATGCAAAGCATTAGAGCACTTAGAGTCGATAGAGCCCAAGATCTCGGGGTCCCAAAAGCCCAACTTATGCGAGGCTCTTCTTGAAGAGGATCAGCCTCTGACCGTAGAGCTACCCGAGGATGAGGTCTTCCATGTCTCAGAATTGCCAGAGAGCTTAATGGAAATATTCCCCTTAGAGGCGCCAATCGAGCAAGTGCCACATCAAAGCAATCAGGTCCCCCGCAACGAGCGGAACAACTCCATGAGGACCACATCAATCTGCTCGAACAAGAAGAGCCTAGCATGTCATAGGCAATTGTCGGGGCCAACAAGGGCCTTTGGTTTTCTGACAGAGATTACGAAGCCGACACTGAGATGGAATATCTCAATCATGCGCGATGGCACAATCACCCTGTAACCCATGAAGAACTGATGGCACAACTAGGTACAAGGCTAGGGCATGAGTGGCGCGTTAACCCAATGCACTGGAATCAAATGTTGAGTCCGCCACTTTGGATAGACCAAGAGCAACTTCCACCTGGAGACCCCATAGCCACATCAGTGCCGAAGGTAGACCCTGTCCTCTTATCCATGCATAGGGCCGATCCATTCATGCCAATCCCTCCAGAGCCAGATCCAGTGCACAAAGATCATCAAGCTGGGGGTACCTCTATTCCCTGAAGAGCAAGTGGATTACACCAAATGCTCCAAAGGTGTCCATAAACCCTTTGGTCAACCCAAAATCTCCAAGGATTATCGCAATCACTTGGTCAACCCAAAAGCTCCAAGGATTATCGCAATCACTTGGTCACCCTAAAAGCTCCAAGGATTATCGCAATCACTTGGTCACCCTACAATCTCCAAGGATTATCGCAATCACTTGGTCACCCTAAAAGCTCCAAGGATTATCGCAATCACTTGGTCACCCTACAATCTCCAAGGATTATCGCAATCCCTTGGTCACCCAAAAGCTCCAAGGATTATCGCAATCGCTTGGTCATCCCAAAAAGCTCCAGGGATTATCACAATCGCTTGGTCAACCCCAAAATGCCCCAAAGGTGTCCATAAATCCTTTGGTCAAACCAAACGCTCCAAGGGTTACCATAACCGCTTGGTCAAAACAAATATTCAAAAAACAAACAAAAACAATAAAATCATCAAAAATCACAAAAAATTTTGCATTTCAATTCTATGCATACTCATAAAATCATCAAAAATAACAAAAAAATTGCATTTCAATCTCATTCATACAAAAAAAAAAATCACAATACAAAAATATAGGTTGCATTAGGCATCGCATCCATACATCGCATAGTTGCTGGTCATACAAGTCAAAAGCACCATAGACTGTCATTACTTGGCAATTCCATCAATTTCCACATCAAATCCATTTTCCAAACGCATACATCCAGAATAGCATCATCACCATTTTTTAAGTCAGTTGTCTCCTAATGTATATAGGGTTTTCGTTATTCAGCTGTCTTTAAATTTCTAGCCAAAAACTGTACAAAGTTAAACAGATTTTACACGAGAAAGTTTTACTTGGATCACGCCTTGTTACGTAGCATCCCAACACAAATTAACACACATAAAATAATTCCTAAGTTGTGTGAACGCAAGAGAAACCTACAAAGCAGTCTAGGGTACCATAGGTGAAATATTAGCCTGTTCATCCCCCTATGCGAATGGTTCCAGAATGCTGAGAATTGACAAAAGGACGAGCTCTTCCCTATCCATTCCCCATAATAAATAGTGGTTTTCACCACTCCCACAAATCCCAATCATAGTTGGTCCCCAAAGTTGTAAGGATTCGTACTACACGTCCCTGCCAAGGATGGGTAGTCGTCCCCAAGACCTAAAAGGATCAACGCTATTCAAAAACACAATTCCAACAAACCATCATCACAACCATCTCCACTCACCTTTGGTCTCAAAGTTGTAAGGATTCATACTACACGCCCCTAACCAGGATGGGTAGTCATCCCCAAGGCCTAAAATATCAATGCCCTTACTTCATAATCTCCATTATCCCCTTGGTTCCCAAAGTCGTAAGGATTCATACTACACGTCCCTGCATAGGATGGGTAGTCATCCCCAAGGCCAACAGGATCAAGGCCATTCACAAGCTCAAACTTACAAAGCTCAAAATACAAAATCAAATAATAGTGGTTATCACCACTATTCAAAATCCTTGCTCAAAAAGAAAAATAAATAGAAAAATAAACAGTGATTTTCATCACTATATAGACGAGCAAGTCTCCCAAATCATTCAGCCAACAAATAACCTGAACTTGAATCCCTGGAATTCTCAACATTCAAAAACCATCTAGGTGATCCTCATTACAGGTTTGGTTGATAGCCTACCTAGCAATGGTGGTATCCTACCCGCATGACGATATGTCCGTCACATTAGCTTTGCGTGTGTGCAGACCAATATTTGCATGTGGATGAGCTAGCTTATGGTACCTTAGATTGTCACGTGGATTAATCTTGCTAAATACAACAATGGAGTTAGTGGAGCTAATTAGGTGATCCTCAGTACAGGTTTGGTTGATAGCCTATCTAGCACTGGCGGTATCCTGATAAATACCACATAAACGAACTCAATTGCACACACAGGGATGTAAAATAACTTGGTTAAATTCAAGTCGGATTTAGACCTTGTTCAAAAGTCTTGCGAGATAAATGTACAGTCTTGGCTAGTTAGTTAAAATATCTGCATCTCAGAAAAGCTTAACTACATTTTCAAACAACTGGTACATTTCATTCCATACATCACCATCAAAATATATGCAAAATACAAAAACAAAGTTTTCACATGCAAAGTCATTTCACAAAGTCATCCCATTAGTACAACAAGTCAATCAAATCTTGTACAGTCTATGGTGCATCGACAAGTCATCAACAACTCATTTCATTCATTCCACATGCATACATCATACAAATTAGACACATCGCATTCATAAAAGCATTTGCATACATCAATGTAAATACATATACATAAAAACAAAACAGCAAAAAAATGCACAAAAATGCACCAAAAAGAGCAATAAAAGTGTCCGATGAGAGTGCTTTTACACTTGACATTTCGGGCATGCAAAATAGATGTCGGGGTCACAAATCCTCACTATCCTATTCCCTAAGAAGGCTATCATAGCCGGACCGCTCCACGGGAAGACGGATTTTTGAGAATTTCATCCCCAAACGGCATCACCAAAACGGGTCAAAACCCATCCAAAAATAGCAATAACATTGCCGAACGAAGGCGCTTTTGCGCCTGACATTCTTGGCATCCAAAATAGACATTGGGGTTACAAATTGTCATTATCCTACTCCCTAAGAAGGCTATCATAGCCGGACCGCTCCATGGGAGGACGGATTTTTGTCAATTTCAGCTCCAAAATGCGTCACAAAAAGGGTTAAAACCCACCAAAAATAGGTCAGAATGTTCGAAAACTGCTTTCGCATTCAATGGTAAAACAACTGAAGGCACCCTTACTTAAGTCATCTTGGGTCAAGTGACTCGTCACTTTTCTCATGTCGGTCATTCCCTCATCGATTCGTCGCTTGAGGGGGTAGTCACACTTAGTCACCAATCAACAACAACATACCCAATTAAGGAAATGACACGCATTCAAAGGATCATTGACAAAGACAATCATGCCCCTGCTTGGGGCAGCAAACAAGCAACAATCACAAACTGATCAAACACTTGGCATTCATGAATCATGAACTCAAGGTTCCCATAGACAAAAGGTTGCGCCCTTTGCCTATTCATGACTGATCAATGTCCAAGCTCAAGTAACACCTCACTGAACAAGGTTAACACTTGACATTAGTTCCTTAGCTCGTCAGAAGCAAGGATTCAAGAATGCGTGCCCTTTCCATACTTGGGGCATCAAGAGTTGGTTAGGTTACTGAGAAACCCTAATCATTAGTGCTTTGGTTATCTATTTTTGCTCGACGTTGTGCCTTGCACAACGCTTCCCAAAAAGGGGCATCTGTAGACACCAAAACAACACCAATCCGATTATGTGACAACAAGCGCTGATCGCATTGACACAAACAGCCCCTAGGGCAGCCCCCAGAGGTCAAACAGTGGTCCTAACCACTCCCAAAAGTAGTTTTGAGGGTCAAAAGTCAATTTTGCACCTTTTTGGCACCTTTTTCTCTATTCGTCCCACCCAGGGACGAATTCAGACTGGTATTCGTCCCACCCTGGGACGATTAAGCAATCGCTCCAGGGTGGGACGAATAGCAGGTTTGACTAGCAAAAAGTCAAACCTCGGCAACTCCGCCAGTTAACTGAGGCTTCAGGTCATGCAATTGTGAGGAATAGCTCCTATTCAAGAGGAGAGACTTCAATCATGCATGTCTTTATTTTAGAGACCTCATGCAAGAAGCTTTTTTATCAAGGAGTTAGCTTTTCTCTGAAAATAGGACAGTTAACTCAAGAGGCGCCCTCGCATGCGCAATTCAAACAAAGAGACCCTAGGTCTATAAATTGGTGGGTTTTACCACCCAAAAGATATACAGAGAAGGAGCATTTGAGCAACGAAGTGCTGCCAATTTCATACCTAACTACGATTTGTGCTTTTACATCCTTAATCTCTCATTCGAAAGGGAGGTTATTGGGTGACTATTGGAGGCGCAAATCCGTACCCAAAACCCGATTTCTGACCACAACTATCCACCAAATTTGTCGACAACACCCCATAACCAGTTTTGGACCCATCCCAAGTGGATTGGTGCCGAAAAAGTGCTTCAATCGGTGGGCGTCCTGCCCTCGGGCACTCCCCAAACTATCACAGTGCTAATCGCCCCACCCCGGGATGATTAGAAATATGTGATAGATTTCTTGTTTTTTTCTTTTGCATCTGATTCTAGATAGGTTAAATAGGTTACAGTTCAAATTTCATGTCATTCTGATCATTTTTGACCAGGTTATTGTTGTTTCCCGCTTTCACTAACTTGCAGATGCCATCTTCAAAATCTGGGTTCTAGAGGCAAAATTGGAGAAATATGAGCATCTGGGTCGTCCCAAAATGCCCCCAATTAGCTAACCCCAAGTTTTCAGGTCTTTTGGAGCTTCCTAAGTAGGACATTGAATAGGGTGCTTTTTTGGCCAATTCTCACAGTCCTATTCGTCCCACCCTGGAGCGAGTACAGATCTGTGAGGAATTTTTAGACTGTTCTTTTTGCAATGGTCTTCTGATGATATTTTTATGCTTCTGTCAAAGTTTCAGGTCAATCAGAGTTTATTTGATAGTCGTTTTATTATTTTCATGCATACACTGACAATAGGCTGTGGGAAATACATGTTTCATTTGGTCTACAGGTATTATTAATATTTTCTGTTTCTTTGAACGCAGGTTTCCGACAGTAGAGGAGCAGGAAAGAGCAAAGAATCACATACAACAGTGGCGGTGACGTTTTGGTCCGCCCATCTTACATGTGGGCACGCGGAAGAAGGATTGTTAGCCATGGATCTTGTGACAAGAAACACATTTGACTCTCCTATCCCCTAAAAAGGAAGGAGATGTATTGTAACACAATTTGTAAAGCGTATCAATAAAAGAGATTACCATATTTCTATTGCTTTTATCTTGTGTCGATTTGCATACGTTATTTCTTGTTCTTGTGGCATATTCCTTTTTGTTTCCGTATCCTCGTGCTTTCAATGGCGATCACGGTGGGACTCGTGTCCTCATGGGAAGCATAGGATTGAGTAGGAGTGAGAGTAGGAGACTTAAAATCCTAATTTTGTGAATGGGGTGGTGGTTTGGAGCTACCTAAATAATATTGTGTCAACTTCGATCGATTTGTAAGCTTATCCTCTATGAGCTATGCTTGGTTGAATACTACATCAAGATTATTAAAGGAATTATTTATCAACTCTTAGTATATGTGCTATAAAATCCACTTTTAAATTTTTTTATGAGAGAGGTGGTAGGATCAGTTACACGAAGCAAGATTTGCAATCGATTAAATTAAAATGTGTAATCGTGCATAGAATTTTAAGGTTCTTGTATTAGGTGAAGCCATTTATTAAGTAAATTTATGTCATATCTAGATGGGTAAAAGGTATCCTTCAGTGCAACAACTGATGAGAAATCATATAATATAAAATATATCTTAGAATATGCCTTCTAGAAATGCCATGAGCAACAACATTAGGTAGCTTCTATAATTAGTATTTAATAGGTTGGTTGGCTGACCATGGTATTGTTTGATGGTTTTGACCAAACAAGTGGATTGTAATAGGCTCATAATGCCTATAAATACATGTTTTATGTTCAATTCAAATCAATCAAGGATTTTAATCTTTAGTCTCTAATCCTCGTTAGTTTGGTATTAAAGCACCTCGATCCTTATTTATGGGGTAATCATGTGATAAGCACCAGGATGCCTACTCTATCTCTAGAAGAGATAGCTCAATGATCTAAAAATATCTTCATTTAAATTATGTTGTTTAAAACTACCATGATGGAAGAAAAGGTAGAATAAAATCTTACAGTTCAATAAAAAGAAAATATATATGAAAAATATAAATTTGATGTGTTAGTAGTACCTATATTTGAATTAGGATCTATGGGTATGAAGCCCATCATCCTTCCATTGGACTATACTATTGTTGTTGAAAGAATTTATAAACTTGAAGAAGTTGATGAAAATAGTGTTTTACTTGATAATATTGTAGTTTTGTTTGATGCAGATTTGGAGGAAGAAGACCCAACTGCAGTTAATGTTGCTACTCTTAATGGTGTTACAATTTTTTATGAAGTTGTAGATGAAATATTTTATGACATATCTAAGGGTATGTTTGTTGAATATTTAGTAGAAGAGGAAGATTATGAAGTGGAGATCAGTTTAGTTCCAAACATTATGCCTTCTCCTATGACCTAGATTATAAAATTTGTAGCTGCTATAACCTGATAATCTCACTACTCTCACTGGTCCCCATAGATTCTAATGTTACTGATCTCCAACATGGTTGATTTTTTCCTTGTCACTTCTTATCCTCTTCCTATCTACACCCATCGTGGCCCCACACCCTTTCAAATATTTGACCTTGATACACCTTCGTGGCCTCTACAATGGCCCTTCTTGCAAATAAATCTTACCCTCCTTTAACTTCTACCATATCATTACAACTCTACAGCTCTACCCAACTTTGGTTGCTTGGGTGACCATCACCTTGGCCACCCCTGACTATTCCATTTGGAGGTGTTCATTATTTCTCAAATGTAGTAGGACCAGATGACCTATTCTACCCTACATGGTAGCCCCAACCCCTCTTCTTGTTGCACCCTTGGATGGTTTGTATTGGTATCCTTGCCTCTTGGTGTGGCCCTATTTGTGTGCATACCCTCAGTAGGATACACAATACCCATCCAAAGCACCACCACCACAACCCATATTGAAGATATATTCTATCATTGGTCACCCAAACCCTAGCTCCAATATAATGCACTCATTTTTTACCCAAACCCTAGATCCCAATGGAGAATTACTTCATCCATTATATAATAGGAGTCCCTACTATTTTTCCTCTTGTGGCCCCTTTTTCAAAAACATTATTCTCAAGTGCCCTGGCTTGTTCTATTTTGTGAACTATAGAATATTTACCAAATTTTAAGATCCATACCATCTTGCTTATTACATGAGAAACCATGTCTCCATTACATCATCCCTTCACCATGTTTCTCCACTATCAAGCTTTTTGTGGCATGCTAACCCTAATTCTACCATGTGTTCCATGTCACATATGGTGTAATTGTCATTTGACTTCCCTTCACTAGCTTATACTCCTATTTGGGACACCTGTACTCAACCATACAACACAACAATTATTTGATACTTTTTGTATTTGTATCACATGGAGTGTGGGGTATTGCATGCTATATTTTTAATTTTCTAATGGCTCCATTGTGCATATGCAATCCACTCTGATGCCTTGATTGCCATGGGTTATTCCCCCTTGTGTAGAATATTTTGAAATAATATTTCCTATGAATAATTTATTTTTTACTTGTAAAAGGGTTAAATACCCTTTTTATTTTACTCCCAAAGAGGCTTGTATTTCTACAAATGGAGGTATCATTTTTCCCTAGATATAGTCATGTTTATAGTCATCAAAAATCTCTTTTTGAGCTCGGTCTAGTGGAATCATCAATTTTAAATTTTGTGGAGATCTATTATATAGTTTTCTATAAGTTAAAACATTTCATTTCTTCAAATTTTAAAAGGTTGATCCCAAAACCTATTTACAAAAACATCATATGCTCAAGAATGTCAAAGAGAAAAATAGGATAATGCAACCCTGAGTGAGACCCAATCAAAATAAGAAGGGGGAAACAACCCCTCCTGGGATCCACCATAAGAAAAAATTGACACCATGCAGGGTAGCCTTAGAAACACAAAAATAAGACAAGAAAGCTAATTCTCCCTAACATCCTCTTCATCCTCCTTATTGTCTTACTTTACCTCATCCTTGATCACGTCCTTAGAGTTGAACTCGTCCATCTTGGAATATTCCTAACCCAAGAATTATTCATTGAAGAAAAGAATATGTAGGTCCTCCCAAAGGTCAGTAAAAGAATTCACTAGGTTCGAAGTGGTCATGATGATGAACCACTTTAGTACCTTGGCATTGATGTCCTTATACTCCTAATCAGGCATGATTTCAATAATATTCTACTTATCTTGAATGAATCTATTTCTCAGGTGAGTTGAGGATATGGTGGGGCTCTCAAATTTCTCACTTTTGATTTTATTTCTCACTAGAAACTCTATAACAACCTCCATTACCACTTTTTTCTTGGTGTATATGGTCGAGTAAGGGGAATAGGATGCACTAGGTTTGGCCTAGCTAGGGCTAGGTTTACCTTTGGGGGCACTAGGGGGAAGGGATTGAGGGATATGAGTCATAATATGATTGTAACTAACCTTAAATAAACCTTGATGATATGGGAGGTCATCACCCTTATTCCTCCTATGGGCATAAATTGAATAACTAATGGAGTTGAATAAAAAATGGAGGATACTGATAGGATTGACATCTCTGAAGTGATTGACGAATGCAAAGTGGAAACTACATAACACTTTCTCTAGGTCATCCATTGTTATGAATTCCATAATGGTATTCATGATGTCATTCCAAGGGGTGGGAAGGTCCTTGCATTGCAACCCCAACTTCACCTCCTTGTAAATCTTGATGTTATCCTTAAACTCTTTCAACTCCACTTTCCAATTATACTTCTCTTTGTAGATTGATCTCCCCTTGGATGATTGCCCAATAATGGTAGTGAGGAGAAGAATGTCAATCATAAATTCTCTTTCATGAATGGTGACACTTCCACCCTCCCATGTCTCTAGGACCACCATTGTTATATCAAGGTCATCACAAAAAAAAAAATTGAAGAGTGGGATGAAACCCCTCTCAGTAAGGATGCACTCAGCCATTGGATCCCACTCAATGCATCTTGGCTCCATGAAACTCATGTTGGGCAAGAAAATAAAACTAAGGAAACTAGAAGGGGGATTAAGGAATTGAGTAGAGGTAATGGAGCTCCAATGGTCGGTTAAATCTTTGGAACACCCAGTGCAAGGATACTTAGGGAACTTGCCTTTCTGAAAGAAGAAATTTTTTTGGATACCCTTTTGGAGATTACCACTATCAATTTGGGGTTCCTTGCCTTGCTTTGGATTTACCACAAGGAAAAGGAAAATTTCAAAGCATTTTGAATTAGACCAACCACACAAGACCAAACGGTAGAGTTTGTGTTTGATGGTGGAAAGCTTAAGCATCACATTGGGAGTTGATGCAAGGCTAGTGTGGTAGTAATCTTATAAATAGACCTGACATTGGCTTGAGTGGTGAATACGGAGGATAATGATATGGAAGGATTTGATCACAAGGTTGAAAATGTTGATATATTGGTGAAAACCATTGAAAGTGCCTAATGTTTTGCATTGGATAATGGACCTTTTGACATGAACGCCTAAAAAAATAGGAAAGTTATAATATATTTTAAAAAAAATAAACCAGGTCGAATGATTAATATCTGACATTCTATACATCTTCTTAGTCCATGCTATCTTTAACCACTTGGGGAAGTCCAACCATCTATGTGATCAAATTATTAGTTGTGATCCCTTGATTTGCTAGACTATCTGTAGCCCCATTGGATTCCCTGAAGGTGTGCGAAAAGTCAATTTCCTATTGACTGAGGATAAGGATCCTCACCTCCTCAATGCAATCCTTAACCCTCCATGAAGGCCTCTTATTGTTCCTTAGATAATTTATGATAATAAGTAAATCTCCCTCAACTATTACCCTGCTAGGATAATCTTTTGCAAGGACTAAGCCTAGCCACATAGCTTTGGTTTTAGAAACATTATTTTTTTGGATTGTTAGGTACTCAGCAAAGGAAAAAATGACTTTCCCATTATGGTCCCTAAGGATGCCCCCTACACCAGCTTTTCCAGGATTACCTTTGGTGGCTCCTTAAAAATTTAATTTGTACCATCCTCTCAGTGGAGGTATCCACTTAGAATTTGCTCTGCTATTTGATTGAGGTTGGTTTGGATTTTCCTCCAAAAGAAGGTTCAAGGAACACCCTAAGAAAATCTCAAATTTGGAGGCAAAGTGAGTGGAGGGAGGCAAAAGAAGAGTATTTTATTTGTAAAAGGAGAGAATATTATTGGTGATAGAGGTAGGATTCAACTTGATATTTGATAAAGCTCTACGATTCCTCTCAAGCCATATTTACCATAGGAAATGGCGGGGGCAGGTGGTCCAAAGGAATTTGAGGTGGGCGTTATGAAAGGAAATGTACCATTGGAGGAAAAGTTTGACAATGGTATTAGGCTTGTCCCAAAGGATATGGAAGGCTTGGAGGAGATTGTTGTGGATGGACAAGGATAAAGGGCAAGTGAGGAAAAGGTGATGATAGGACTCCCAATTTTACAGACACAAATAACACGTGTTGGAAAAAATAATGTAACTCTTGAGCATATTGTCAATAATAATAATTTTTCTTTGAAAGACCATCCAAGAGAAAAAGGAAATCTTGGGGACAAGACATTTAGGCCACACAAGTTGATGAGGGAATAAGGGCTCCTTAGGGGTCAAAAGTAATTGGTAAGTAGACTTGACTAAAAAATATCTGCTCTTAGTGGGCTCCCAAAATAATTGGTCCTTAGGATTTCTAGAAGGAATAATGGTGAGATTCAAAAATGATTCCAAAGAAAAGGATTTTTCCAGGTGAGAATTGCTCTTGAGGGGTTTCCATATTTCCTTGTTGTTAGAAGAATTGATGAAATCAATGACTTGTTGTTCCATCATGGCATCTATGAGACATTTCATCCTAGATAGAATAGGATATTCAATGAGAGGTTCTCCTCTTATCCATTTTTCCTTCCAAACATATATGTTATGACCATCCCATAACTTCCATCGTAGCCCTTTTATCAGTAATTTTCTAGAATTAAAAATAGATTTCCAAATGGTAGATCCTCTATTTGGGGCTAAGTCATTTAGGAAGTTTGCTCCCTACAATTATTTTCTCTTAACGATTGTTACTGACATTAGTTACCAAGTTCCAAGCTTGTTTGGCCATGAGAGCCAAGTTGAGAAGATGAATTCTCCTCAGGCCAATTCCTCCTTTGTCCTTAGGTTTACAAACCTTGTCCTAGGTAACAAGATGAAAGCATTGTTTGTTTTCTACCCTAGACCGAAGAAAATTTTTCTAAATTTTTTCTATTATGTGGTAGACCAAAGATGGGGCTTTGAAGATATACATGAAATACACTGGAATGCTTTGGAGGGAGGCCATGGTTAGGGTGGCTTTAGCGGCTTGGGAGAGAAGGTTTCCTTTCCATCCATATAATTTTTTTGGAACCTCTCAACGATATTTTTCCACATTTAATTTGAAGGGTTACCAGTGAATAGAGGTAGGCCCAAGTAAGCCGAAGGGAGGGAGGACATAGAGCATTCCATAATTCTAGATATTTTTGTTTACCTTTGAATAGGTGTATTAAAAATATATCCTTCTTTTGTTAAAATTTACTTTTTGACCAGCTATTTTTTTGTATAAAAGCAAACTATATTTGATTACCTTGGATTCAAAAATTGAGGTAAAATTAGAAATGAGAGTGTCATATAAAAATTGATGATGCATGACAAAATTCATTTGGGATGCTACTCTTATTCTTGATATGATATTAGTATTGCATGCAACCTTTATGCTTCTTCCAAAAACTTCAACAACTATGATAAATAGCAGAGGGGAGATGGGATCTCCCTGTATTAATCCCTTGTTGCTCTAGAAATATCCTACAATAGATCCGTTTATGAGGATAGAAAACCAAGATTTGACAATACATCCTTTGATCAAATTAACCCAATCATGATGGAATTCAAATTTGAGAAGGATAGCAATGAGAAATTCCCAATTGATGAGATCATAGGCTTTGTTGATGTTAAGCTTGAGGGAAAATATAGGTTTCTTAGTCTAAGAGATAGAATGCAGAGCTTCATGAATGGTGATGAATCTATCAAGAATGGATCTTCCTTGAACATAGCTCCCTTGGCACAGATCAATGAAACTGGGCAGAATTTCTTTCATACTATTGGCAATATCTTTGGTGAGGATCTTGTAGGTCATATTGCAGAGGCTTATAGGTCTAAAATCAGTCATGGATTTAGAAGTAGTACCTTTTGGTATGAGGGATATGAAAGTGGAATTATAACTTTGCTAGATAAACTTGGAGGATTGGAATTCCTTAATGGTAGAACAAATATCTTACCCAAAAATATCCCAAAAAGTTTGGAAGAATCGTAGAGGAAAGCCATCGGGACCAGGAGCTTTATAAGGATTCATAGAGAATAGGGTTGTTCTAATTTCCTCATAAATGAAGGGTACCGCAATATTGAGGTTGATTTCATCTGGAATAGAGAGAGGAATATGATGGAGCATGGAATATTTTACTGAAGTAGAACAAGGATTGTAGTCATCAAGGAGGGATCTGAAATATGATACCGCTTCTCTTATTTCAATGATGTTAGAAGTGGAAGACTCGTCTCCTCTCACAATATCTTTAATTATATTTTCAATTCTATTTCTTAGTGTTGATGCATGGAAGAATTTTGTATTGTCATCCCCCTCCTTGATCCATAGAGCTCTATTATATCACCTCTAGAGGTAAAGTTTGACTCACCAATTTGGCTCACTAGTATTCAAGTTTTTGTATCATTATGATTCCTTCTCCTCCATGTTTGTATGCATTAGAGTCTAATGATTCTATGGTGGGGAGGAATGATATGGATTAATTAATATTTAATTAAATATAGTTTAATTGATATTAATTACATACTCAAATTTTAAAAATCTTCCATAAGATTTTTTGCCTTGCAGTTGTTAGGATTGTTAGTGCTATAGGCTTTTTGTAGCCTTTTGTAAATCCACTAATGGTTTACCTATTATGGGTTTGATTTACCAATGGTTTATAAATATTCCCTGACCTATATATCAATATTTTATCAATACAATCAACAAATAAGTTTTTAGATAAACTTGAATCATCATCAACAACCAACTATTCCCAAGTGGTGATGTGATTTTGTGTTCCTTGGAATTTGATGATGAGAACCTTAGCCATGCTAGAAAGTTTGAGTTTAGATAAAGTAAAATTTTCATCATCTACTATTTTACTATAGGTAGACTGAGTTTCCATGTCTAAGATCTAGCTATTGAGGACCTTGGGATCCCTAGAGCCTTCATAAATTTTAACTTCACATTTTGCATGATGATGACTATTATACGGGGGTGGATTTTAAGATATTTTATTGAGTCAACTAGAAATGCGACTAAAGAAGTGATTTTAGCCATTTTATTTGCAAGTGCTAAATTGGTAGCCATTTTCCTAGTCTAAACCAAAATCATTTCTAAGTTTGACCAAAGTG
Source organism: Wollemia nobilis (assembly GCA_028583015.1). NCBI lineage: Eukaryota > Viridiplantae > Streptophyta > Pinopsida > Araucariales > Araucariaceae > Wollemia > Wollemia nobilis. The sequence continues at coordinate 12,257,099 of JAQPPZ010000465.1, forward strand.
GACTTCTTGCACTAGTTTGACCAAAATCTATGAAGAAATTTGTTGAAAAGAAAATACAAGTATGTATGATCAATTGGCTAAAATACAAGATAATAAGGTACAAGATACAAATTTCAAATTTGGTCAAACTTTTTTTTATATTTGAAATAAATAGACTTTTATAGGCTTAAACTATTGTACTGAAAGAGAATTTTTTGAGGTTTTCACTTATTACCAATGAAATGGCCAAATTCTAACTGGATGAGTGGTAGAAATTGGCATGTCCAATTATGGTGGATTAGATGACAACTTATGGAATCCATGCAAAGCTTATTCTGAAGACCACCTACCTAGATGGTACAAGATGAATGTCTAAGTGACTTTGTCTTGGATTTTAGTTTTGGCCATCTCATTGATCTCATTGATTTTGTCATAAGGACAACAAAAATTGGTTTTCACTAGAATTAGGGATCCTATGCTTTGGATAACCAATTAAAATTATGTGTTGACTTATGGTTTGATTCACCACCGTTGGCTTGAGGAACGTGTGGCCTTAGGGCATGTAAATCCCTGGTGACATCAAACAGATCCATCTTCTAGGTAGTAGGATGTCTCTTCAAACAATAAATCATTTGAACTAATGGAGCTCCTCTACATTAGAGCTATAGGTTCTTGGGAGAGGTGACAATGTCAATGATCTTATATATTGCATTGATACCCTTTGCAAAGAGACTTTGACAATTGATGTGGTCTTTCACAGGTGGATTAATAGCATTGGATGTGTGCCAATGGCCAAACATAGTAATAGGTAGAGGTTTTCCAACTAGCATTTGTGCTTGGGCTAGTTACATTCCAGCAACATGTGGCCAGTAGTGAGTCAAGAGACTGATACCAATTATAATTTGAATTATTTTCTCCATGTGTTCCTTTGGAACTACCACATGCTCTCTAGGTAGACTTCAAATGGAAGAAATTTACCACATGATCTGATACCAAAATTATGATATGGAGACTCACAAACAAGCCAAATATTATTCAAAAATTTATTGAGATTTTCATTATCCTTGAGTGGCTATAAATAGCTAATTACATGATGTAAATGAAAGACACCAAGCTAATGATGTGGAATCTTGATCTCCCTTGTTCATGCTACGTATACATCTAGGAAAATCATTATCCTCCACATGGATAGTGAGGTGGAAATAAAGGTTATGAAGGTGAAAAGGTTTCCAATATTACATGAAGGTCATGTTATAAAGGTAGCCTATATTCTGATAATTTAATGTTATAAAAATTATAAAGTTACAATTATATTGCAAAATATTAATTTGGAAATAGTAATTTGGATCCCTATCAAATTAGCCCATAACTCAAAGGGAATGGGTGTATATCATGTTTGTTCACCTCAACATCTAAGCGTGAGTCAACATAGTCCATATGGCTACAAAATTCTAGGTTGTGTTGAGGAATATTATATTATTTGGTTCATGCTAATGTACCTCATAGAATATTTATGGTACAAATATAAATATGTAATAGAATAGGGTTGAGTCTATAGTTTAAGCGAATGATTTATATTTTCCCTTTTATGTAAGTGTCAATGTGTAGGATATGCACAAGTGTCATATAAGAGTATAATGTGTAGGAAATGCATGTTTCATGTAAGTTAGAGTGTAAGAGTGTATTGAAAGAATGTGCACAAGTGTCATGTATGTAAGTGTGTAAATATGTAAAGAGAATATGTGCACAAGTATCTTGTACTAAAAGTGCATGTAGAAGTGTGCAAGTGTCATAGATTTGAGTATACATGTAAGAAGAAAGCGAAGATTCTAGTATACAAGTGGAAATATGATAAGCCAAAGGTCATGGGAGTTGTCATATGGAGAGAAATAGTCAAGAACATGAAGAGTCATATTCTATGTCTATAATATGGAGATAAAGCTCCATGAAATGATATCCAATTGTCCAAACATATAATTGTCAAAGGATATAGAAAAGTGAATAAAGCTTGTATACAAATTTTGAGCAATTAATATTGTAAGTTTTCTTCATGCATGTTCATGAATGATTTTGGCCATTTTACATTCATATTTGATATTATAAGTGAATGATATTTTTATTATTGTAGGACCAAAATGGCCACATCCTTAGAAATTTTTTAAAATATTTTCTAAGGCAATAAAATATTGTTCTAACCTAAGGAAGATCAAGTGTATTTTCCTGCGGTGCAGCGCAAGACGTTCTACCCCGTGATCAAAGAGGTCAAATTTTGCATTTACCAATATTTGAATAGCGGGTTATAGCATATATTTGGTTAGTCTAAAGCTCAGAAGTATGCAACATGTTCCAGCCCATGCGACATAGAACATGGTTCCAACCCATGGTCAACATTAGTCAAAGCTAACTTCACTACTTTCGAAATCGTAGTGTAGTGCATATTTTCCATCCTATAAAAGTTGAAGACTATTTTGAGTTTGTCCTATCTTGCTCAAGTTCAATTATATTTCTTAACATCATAGAATAGTGCTCTAGCCTACGATCAAAGCAATCAACATTCATGAAGGAGATTTGCAAGGGATTGGGATAACACAAAGTCTTATATAGCATTGTTTTATGTTATATCACCACAAGTTAGAGCAATGCTCTACCTTGTGGTCAATGATGGTAAAACTTGAATTGATAAGTTTAAAGGCATGAACTACAACATGATTTTACTCTATGACATGGACACAATATAAATTTAAGCAAATTGAAGGATGAGATAAGTAGGTTAGCGCAATGTTCCATCCTATGCAGCTTGAGGAGCATTTTTGCATTGAAGTATTATGTGCTCTAACACGGGGTCAAAGCGGTCAACATTATGTGATAAACTATTTTGAGAAGAAAATTATGACATGTTCTACACCATACATCTACAAGAGGTATTTAATATTTAATCTTAGTCGTTCATGAGCATATCAATGGCTAGTTCATCTTGATGACCTTCAAGGTATAAAAGGGTAGAACCTCTATAACATAAATCAATACGAACTAGTATATGAAGTGTCAAAGAAGCCAAGAACCAAGAAGTGTAGTTAGTTGTAGATCTATGGTTAAATAATATCTACAAGAATTATGGATGGCCTGGATCATGGTTTTGATAGTTTGGAGTCAAGCACCATGAAATATTAGCAAGTTGTAGAAGTCGAGCTACAAAGGAGAGCAAGATCACACATTTTCTTCTGGTCTCAAATATAAATAAGAGGCTACCACCTCAGTGTCTATCTGATATGGCATTTCATTTTCCTTATAATATTCCATTTTTATTTTCATTTCTTTCCAAGCATGTAAAAACTATAAAAGGAGGTCAAACCCTTGTTTTTTAGGGTTGACTCTAGAGTATTTTCTTACCTTACTATGTAATATTTTTTTGTAAATCAATAGAAGGAACAATACTTGGATGTTTGCCTTAGACTAATGTCTTCTATAATATTTGAGAGATTCAATATGTGAATTACTTTTATGCTATTGTTGTTATGGTTAGTCTATTAACTGATATTGGATTGCTAGCTTAATGAACTTGAAATATTTTACAATTGAATCTATACCTGCAAGAGGTTATTTTTTGTTAATTATTGATATTTTATCTTATTCTACTAATTTGTATTACTAGTATATTTGATGTTGAAATAACTTTCTTGAAGTATATCTCTTTTATGTAAATTGATGAAGGCTATTTGTTTCGAATGTTGTTAATCTCAAGTGTGGGACACTGTAAATTATTTATCAGAAGGATTTCTTGTAGATGCCTATGTTGTTAGATATATATGACCACTATTGAATTACCATTTTTTAACCCTAAACCCATTTCTATCCCTATATTTTAAAAAAATTATCGTACTTAAATGAATCAACACATTAACAGTTGACAAGGAATACCAACCTATCTTGGAGGTTGGATTAGAGCAATATTTAATCCATCCAATGTTGAGGTCTAAATTGTGATTAGTAGGTGCATACCTAATTAGAGAACTAGAAGATAATAGTCATATTTTCAAGCTTTTTCTTGATGTCAATTTGGATCCCAACAGTTTTGGCATGCCTTGTGGGACCTATCTACAAGAATATTAGTTAATCCACCCTTTCTATTTTTTACCTTTTTTTGAAGGAATCAATATTAGGTTAATTTTATTGACCTTATCAAGTAGTGATCAGTAAATTTACTTGGTGACTCACTGAATGCAAGAATATAGAAAAGCCACTCCCATAGCTCATAGTTTTCATGAATACTAGGTTTTCTACAAAGAACAATCTAGATTCATTTATCTATTATGAGCTCCATTTGAGAAGATTTGCCATCATAATAATTTTGAACTCAAATTTCCAATTAGACAAGACTCCTCCTAAACCACACCCTGCAGTGCCCCCAAGGCCATCTCTAGCTAGAATAACAACTAGAAAAATGGCTCAAAACAATAACAAATCAGCCCCTATAGAAGTATCCTAGTTGGAATATAGTCAGTCCTCTGACGCTTGCTAATATGCATGATATCCCTCAAGTTGTATCCAGAGCAACACCTACCTATGATGGATCAAGAAAAACAACCTACGAATATTACCAAGATATTTTGAATTTAGCAACAATTCATAACATAAAAATTGAAGATTTCATAATCCTAGCCCTATCCTTTAGAGGGAAAAATTTACACTAGTTCACGATCCTAGATGACAATAACATTACTTCATGGGATTTTTTAGAATAAACCTTTGTAGAAGAGTTAAATGAGTATGCTGATCTCTTTTCTCTCCTTAACCAATTTACATATATGCAAAAACATCAGCAATAATCTATTTTTATACTTTAACCTAAGATTTAGTAGAACCTGGAGGAGGATTCCACCTAAAGCTAGACCAATTACAACCCTTTCTTTTATGTATTATATCAGAGCCCTTGGGTCAAAAATTGATTTACAAACTCAATAGTCATGGATATATACCTTCCCCCAAGTTTATAATGTAGTTGTCTAGGTTGAGAATATCCTTATCAATATAGTAAGGTTACCCCAAAAGACTGTGATGCCTTACTACTCTGAGATTCCTAATGTCCAAAGTCAGAAATTTATATCTTCTTACATGGACCCTCATCCTATGTCATAATAAATTCCTCAAATTAATTCAATTCCCCTCCCCAAATCATCATCTGCTTTAGTTCCTTTTCCTCCTCTTCCATATCAAACACCTCAAGAATCCACTATGCTTCTTGATATTCAGAGCACCTTAAAAACTCTCAGTAACAAGATGAATTTAATGGAGAAAAAAGAGATAGAGGGATCCCAACAAAGAATATTTCCCTATGTCTATAGAGATCAAAATCTGAGCACCATTAATAGTTCTGGAATTAGAGTTAATGTGATTCAAGAAGATCAAAAATATTCCTTTGAAACTAGTCTTGTGAACATTTGGTGTCTTGTTATGATCCTCATGATTCAGAGTCATGTGTTATGTATTAGCATCATGTAAAAAATCTATAGAAAAGGTAGGGAGGAACTAGAAAGATAGAATTAATATGCTTTAGCAACCTAACCAGATCATGGTAGGGAATGATCTTGATGAAGGAGGACCTATTTCTATTATGAAAAGATCAAGAAAAAAGACCTTGTAGGTTGATCCATAGAATATGGGCCAGTTTCAAGTCCCTTACCAAAATAATAAAGATTCCCCTCTATAAAATAGTGACCAATTTCCTATTCCCCAAGAAAATGAAAAGAGGGACATGGTTCCAAAAGATCAAGAAAGAGAAGTTAGCTTACCAAAGAGACATGACAAATAGAATGACAAGGAAAGGATGAAATCCAAAAGTGAAGCTCAAGAGAAGCTAATATTCCATTCTATAAGTAAAATATAAAGTCTTGAAGCCTCTCAATAGTACAAAAAAAGGTATGGTGAGCCAAAAATGAAAGCTACGAATTTCCCTCTAGGGAAATCAAAATATAACATTGTAGAAGAAATGAAAATAATCCCTTCTAAAGCTAGTATCTATGATACTCTCTTCATTCCTTGTCAGATAGATCTGCTTAAATATTATTTAAGTAATCATACCCAAGAAAAATAGACTACTACCATCCTTAGTGTTCCTTCTGGGAAATATAAGATGTATCCTGCTACTTTAAAGAACAAACCCCCTCTCTTATACATTTATTTTAGGATGGAGGGTTGGATAGTCCACAACTATATTATTGACTCAAGGGCCTCTACCATGGTTATGCCCTAGGCGGTCTACAAGGATATGGGTATGGAGTATACTAGATCCTATCCTATATTTTTATAGTTGGATGAGACCCTAGTAAAGATAGTTGGAGTGATAAAAGATGTATTAATGAGGCTGCATAGAGCTCCATAGGTGACCATTGTGCAAGAGATTGTAGTTGTGGACCTAGAGCCTTATTTTGGCCTATGTCTTTCTAGAGAGTTAACTGCAAAGCTGGGAAGATGTATGTACTTGGATTATTCTAGTATGGTGATCCCTTTCAAAGTAAATAGAATAAGAATAACACCTTAAAAGCATGTGTCCTATTACATTGAGAATATTGAAGAAGATATGTGTAACCTCACACATCTAAATGAACTTGAACCAATATAAATTTTTGAATAGTTAGAGGTTGAGGATGAATTGCCATTCAATGAATATTATAGTCAATTTGGAACAGGTATGGGTACATACAACATTTATTTGGAAGCATAGAAAAAGATCTTTGTTATATCTAATCAGTATTTGAGAGAAATAGAGACTTGGACCCAAGGTTATGCATAGTGGTGAATATTCGCAAATTGGATGAATATTAGGATTTCCAAAATTAGAAATTGGTGAATATGAGGACCCTTGACATCGGCCTATTCACCTAACTTTTTTAGAACCAAATTGCTCTTAGGGTCAATTCACCATAATATATCCAAACATAGGCACATTTTTACTCATTGGAAAGCTCCTTTCAATATTGATCTAATGGTGGTGTGTTTATGAAGTTATAAGATGATTTAATAGGTCAAAAGTGATCCCAAATATGATCTTACATTTTAGGGCTTCAAATACCCCAAATTTTGGTATGAAGATGCTCAATTTGATTTGCTTAGGATTCACCATTTTTTACAAGTACATTTTGAGTCCAACCCCTTATGCATAACCTTGCTTGGACCATGCACTTTGATGGTGCAAGATGAAAAAATGGTACTGGTGTCAATGTAGTGTTACAGTCTCTTCCAGGTGTAAAGATTTTTGCATACAAACTAACATGGTCTTGCACCAACAATACTGCAGAATATGAAGCTCTATGCTTAGGGCTAATGCAATATAAGAGTGTGGGCATCAAGATACTAAATATATATGGTGATTCTAAGCTAATAGTCAATTAGGTAAGGGAAATATGCAATAGTAAAAACCACTACCTGAAAGCATACTAAAACAAGGTATGGGATTTGATGGAATATTTTTATGCCCTAAAAATTCATTTTATTCCTAGAAGACAAAATATTTTTGCTGATTCCTTGTTAATTAGGGGATCCAATTTCAACCCTTCTACAAATATAGGAGTTGCTAGATACAAAGGAATCAAAATGATTTTTAGGCCTACAGTCCAAGACAAATAGAGTTTTCAATAGGTCTTTGAAAGTGATGAACATATCATTGATTTATTGGTAAGAGAGGCTTGTTTATCTATTGTTCAAGAGAAAGTCCCAGATGACATAGACCAACAAGATTGTATCCAACTAAAAAATAGTCATATCCCTAGAGGGTTGGTCACCCTGGAAAGAATTTTTGATAATGAATATAGGAAGAAAATCAAAGCTATGGAGATCAATGAAAATATCTATAAGGAGATCGAGCTAAAAAAGGAAAAGAAGCTCAAAGTTGGTATCCAATGCTCTCTATAAGAGGTAGAAGATATCAAATTCCTATGCCTGAAACACCAAGATATCATGGCCTGGTCATATGAGGATCTTAAGGCATATGAAAAAAAATTGATTAAATATACTATTGAGCTAGAAACAAATGCCAAACCTTTCAGACAGAAGTAGAGGCCTATAAACCCTAGGATAGAATCCATAATGAGAGAGGAACTACTCAAATTTCTAAAGGCTAAGATTATATATGCAATTAAACACTCAACCTAGGTGGCTAACTTGGTCACAGTAAGGAAGAATAATGGATACATCCACATATGTGTATATTTTAGGAATCTCAACCAGGAATAATTAAAATATCACTACCCTCTCCCTCATATTGACCAGATCCTACAGATTGTTGCTGTGGCATAAAGGTTATCACTATTAGATGGCTTCTTTGGTTATAACTAGATCTGGATAAAAGTGGAGGATCAATTCAAGATAACATTTACCACCAAATGTGGTACTTTGCTTATCATAGGATGCCTTTTGGTCTATCCAACGTAGGAGCCACATTCCAAATATCTATGGATTATGCCTTTAGGGAGCTTATCAATAAAGTTAATTAATCTATTTAGATGACATGACTATGTTCTCTCATAAGAAGCAAAACCACATAACACATTTGGAGCAAGTATTTGAAAAATATAGAGAATTTGCTATCTCTCTTAACCCAAAGAAGTCATTTTTTGCATTTCATGAGGGAAAGCTATTAGGCCATGTGGTCTCTAAAGAAGGAATGTCTATTTATCTAGATAGATTCAAGTCAATTATTGTGCTCCCCTTGCCTATGAAGAAGACATCCTTGCAATCCTTCTTTGGGTAGATCAATTTTGTCAGGAAGTTCATCTCATATTTTGCTCAAAAGGTAAAACCTATCTTAGAGTTTCTGAAGAAAAATATAAACTTCAAGTGGATAGAAGTAAGAAAACAAGCTTTTGAGATCATTAAACAATCCATTGCCACTGCTCCAATTTTTGTGAATCCTAATTTTAGCAAGAATTTCATTTTTTACGCTTATGGAGCTAAATATAGCTATGCATCTATGCTTACTCAAAATAATTATGATGGAGAAGAACGCCCCATATTTTCTAGAGTTAATCTCTCCATGAATATCATATCAAGTACAATTTTTTTAGGAAATAAGTGTTTACAGTGATTAAGTAATTAAATAAATTTAGGTAATACTTGGTTCAAACTAAGACCCTGGTGTATGTGGTTCACCCAAATATTAGAAATTTTATTTTACAAGGTGAACTGGGAGACAAAAGGGCTGGTTGGGTTACTAATATCCAAGAGTACGATATGGAAATACATACCACCAAGTTGGTCAGAGGCAAAGCATTGTGCCAAGGGTTAATAGAAAATATGGCTACAAAATAAATTTTAGATTTTCAACAATCCATAGAAGATCATACCAAAGAGTTTCAGTCAAAATATTTAGACTAGGTTGACCAGATGACCAGATATTTCCAAATGAGGATTTGTCCTCAAGGGTTTAACCCATAACAAAAAAAGGAGATACATGCTTCAATCCTTGAAGTATGTCCTATTTCTAGAATATTTATATAGAAGAAATAATGATGGATTCCTCCTAAGATGCTTGAAATATAACCAGAAGAAAAAGGTTATTAAAAAATTCTATGGGAGATTATATGGAGGACATTTTTTAGGAAGGTTCACAACTTTAAAAATCATTAGGGTAGGCTATTATTGGTCTTATATCTATGTTAAAACTTTCAAGGTAACAAGAGCCTATGATGAATGTCAAAGGTATGTAGGAAGAACAAAAAATGCATCATTTTACCTCAATCCCATTCAGGTAGAAGAGTTATTTTAGCAATGGGAATCATACTTTATTGGAATGATAAGTCCCAACTCCTTAACCGGACATAAGTACATATTCACTACCACGGATTATATTACCAGATGGGTAGAGGACATTCCCATAAATAAATAAAATTAGGAAATGATAATTGACTTCATGGAGAGCTTTATCACAAGGTTTGGTATCCCCAAGGCTATAGTAAGTGACAATGGTCTAGCTTTCATAGGAGCTAAACGCATTGATTTTACTAGCAAGTATGGCATCACTATAAAAAGTTCTTCTAAATAATATCCTCATGGGAATGGATTAGCAGAGTCAACTAACAAGAATATGCTTAGAATTATAAAGATATTATTAGAAGATAACAAAATAAGTTGGCAACTATTTTTAGAATAAGCTTTATGGATAGATAGGATTACCATCAAGAAGTCTATTAAGACCTCCCCGTACACTTTGATGTATGGAAAAGAAGTAGTCCTACCTATTCACCTAGAAATACCAGATCTCAAGATAGTAGACACAGAAGAAGAGTCTGATAAAATCCAACTAAAACCAGATTGGCACATCTACTTTAGTTATAAGAGAAAAGGACTCAAGCATTTGAATATTTCTAGAAAAACTCATTCGATATTAAGAGATGGTTTGACAAGAAAGCCAAAATTAGAAGATTCAAAGTTGGTGACTCTGTTCTAAATGGAATGTGGAGCAAGCTAAGCTAGGACACCATCAAAATTTTAACTCTTTATGGGATGTCTCTTTCAAAATAGTTGAGGTTAAGGAGAACAACTCTTTCCATCTTGAATAATTAGAGGGAAACATTAATCCAAACTCAGTGAATGGATTCCATCTAAAACTCTAAAGAGTAATTTTTCTTGTAACATATGTATATTACTTGTACTATATTGTTGTTTTTCTTTTCTAAAAGTTTTGTGTACAAAAAAAAAAAGAGAGAAAAATAAAAGCATAGTGGTTTGCAATAAGCTACTAGCTAAAGGGCAAGATCATCTAAAGCTATAGGCATTCACGAGCTATAGCATATGCTCCACATCATGCTCAAATAAATAAATATGGCTATGGTATACAACATGTGCTCCACACCGCTCTTAAAAGGAAAGAGAAAAAAACATCGTGAGTTCAAAGTATGCTCTATGCCATAACCAATCAACAAATAGCTTGATGTTTTCTACCACCAACTCTCCTATATTTGAATTGAAAAGTGTGTAACGGGTAGTTTTCCACTAACCTAATTAATGGCAGAAGGTATGCATGTGGGAGTATTTAAAGATCAAATTTCAATTGTCATCCATTTCATGAACAACACTCATCTAGGAGAGGAAGCTAAAGAAATAATAAGGTGAAGCTTACAAATACAGAAAGAGCAAACACCCAAGGAATTTTTGTAGAAAATGGCCTCCAAAGTAGCTTAGGAAGATGTACAGTTAGAAAATATTGAGTTGGAATGCTATATTGATAAAGCAGAAGTAGTCAAAATCATGACCCTTACTACGAAGAATGCCTCTCTTGTTTTGTCTTCAAACCCCCCCCCCTCCTGGCTTAGAATCGGACCTAACCAAACTTTTCAATCTGTCTAACATCTCTGTCATGCCCCGTATTTCTATTGACAGGTCCATCATCAAGTGGGTCTTACCACCTACTAGGTGGCACAAGCTCAATTTTGATGGTGCAGCTAAAGGCAACCCAGGAGTGGCTGGCAGAGGGGGAATCCTCAGAAATCATAGAGGAGAAATAATTTTGGCCTTTGCCCAGAACCTGGGAATTCAATCCAATAATATGGCAGAGGCACGGGCCCTGTTCCAAAGTTTGATCCTCATGGAAGGGCTGACCATCAATAAAATTATCATCGAAGGAGACTCGTTGCACTGTATTAACTGGATCAATGGTACCGCTAAGCCTCCTTGGGCCCTTGCTTCGATTTTCCAAGATTGAAAGGCCCTAATTGGAAATTACCCAAAATTAATCATTAAGCATCAATACCGAGAAGGAAACAAAGCTGCGGACTGGCTTGCAAACAAGGGAGTCAGCGAATCTGACATTCATGTGTGAAGAGACTCCTTCCCCATTGGCCTAAGGAACGATCCTACAAGTTTCAATGTTTGCACAATGTGAGTTGTTGCCAGGGGATTGGTTTGGTATGCTGTTGAAACTTGTCACGATATTGCGACACCCTTTCCTTCTCCTCCTTCAACAGTGAAAATGCAACATGTCACGATATAGCGACACTTTGCACCTTTGGCCGCAAAAATGCAACATGTCACGATATCGCGACACTTTTTTCTCCTATGTGCGCAACGTTGCAACTTGTCGTGATATCGCAATACTTTTTTCTCCTTTGGTCGCGACGTTACATCATGTCACGATATCGCGACACTTTTTCTCTTTCGGTCGGGATGTTGCAACATGTCACGATTTCATGACACTTTTTTCTCCTTTGGTCACGGTGTTACATCATGTCACGATATCGCAACACTTTTTCTCATTCGGCCACAGCACTGCTTCATGTCACGATATCATGACATCTTTTCTCTTTGGCCATGATGTTGCAACATGTCGTGATATCGTGACACTTTTCTTTGGCCGCAATAATGCAACATGTCGTGATATCGCGACACTTTTCTCTGACCGTGATAATGCAACATGTCACGATATCACGACACTTTTTCTCTTTGGCCACGATAAGGCAACATGTCATGATATCGCGACACTTTTTCTCTTTGACTGCAATAATGGAACATGTCACGATATCACGACACTTTTTCTCTTCGGCCACGGCACTGCTACATGTTGCGATATTGTGACACTTTTTCTCTTTGGCCATGATAATGCAACATGTCATGATATCGTGACACCTTTTCTCCTCGGCCACGATAATGCAACATGTTGCGATATCGTGACACTTTTTCTCTTTGACCGTGATAATGCAACATGTCATGATATCACGAAACTTTTTCTCTTCGGCCATGGCATTGCTACATGTCGCGATATCACGACATCTTTTCTCTTTCGGCTGGGATGTTGCAACTTGTTGCAATATCATGACACTTTTATTTGGCCACAATAATGCAACATGTCACGATATCGTGACACTTTTCTCTGACCGCGATAATGCAACATGTCATGATATCGTGACACTTTTTCTCTTTGGCCACGATAACGCAACATGTCACGATATCGTGACACTTTTTCTCTTTGGCCATGATAATGCAACATGTCGTGATATCGTGACACTTTTCCTCTTTGGCCGTGATAATGCAACATGTCATGATATCGTGACACTTTTTCCTCATCTAGCCGTGACAATGCAACTTGTCGTGATATCGTGACACTTTTTCTCCTTCGGCCACGGCGCTACCACATGTGATATCGCGACATCTTTTCTCTTTGGCCACGATGTTGCAACCTTTGGCCGTGATAATGCAACATGTTGCGATATCATGACACTTTTTCTCCTTGGTCGCGATAATGCAACATGTCATGATTTCATGACACTTTTTCCTCATCTGGCCGTGGCAATGCAACTTGTCGTGATATCACGACACTTTTTCTCCTTCGGTCACGATGTTGCAACATGTCACGATATCATGACATATTTTCTCCTTGGCCGTGATGTTGCAACTTGTCGTGATATCACGACACTTTTTCTCCTTTGGCACGACATTGCAACTTGTCACGATATCGTGACACCTTTCAACTTGTCATGATATCACGACACCTTTTCTCTTATAGCCGTGATGATGCAGCATGTCACGATATCATGACACTTTTCCTCCTGTGGCCGCGACAATGCAACATGTCGTGATATCGTGACATATTTTCTTCTTGGGCCTCAACAATTCAACTTATCACGATATCATGACCCCTTTCCTCCTCTAGCTATGATGACGAAACTTGTCGTGATATCGCGACACTTTTCTATTATGGCAGTGATGTCGCAACATGTCATGATTTTGTGACACTTTCTCTCCTTCGGCTGTGGTGCTGCATCTTGTCATGATATCACGACACCTTTTCCTCCCTTGGTCATGATGGCACAAAATGTCGTGATATCATGACACCTTTTCCTCCTTGCTTTCCTATATGCTTGGAACCACAAAGATGCAACATGTCGCGATATCGCGACACCTTTCTTCTTGTGGTGTTTGAATTTTTCTCTATTATTTATCTCTTGGGCCTCTTTGATCGGTTTGATTAACATGTAAATTTATACTTGTACAAGGTTCAGGGACCTTTCAACACCCTTTCAACCAATCAAAAAAAAAGATAAAGCAGAAGTAGTAACTAATACCAAGTTGACTTTTACAAGAATAACTAAGCTCAAAAGAAGCATCGATGATAAATTTCAAAAGGGTGAACCTATGATAGTTCAATATAATTACGTTGGCTACTCTTTTTATATTTTTACATGTGAGACCCTATCCTAAATTAATAGTAGACATAATCAAGTTTTATGACACTAGGGAAAAAGTAGTTAAAATGGCTAAAGGTAAAACCCTATTTAGTATCACATCCAAATATTGCCATGATTTTTTTGCTATAGGTGTAGACCCACCTGTAAGACCTAAACCCTTTGATATATCAGAGCAAGTTGAATATTATTCTTTTCAAAGATGTGCTCATGAAGGAGAACCTTTTAGGAAGTAGGTTTATAGCCAATTTAAAACTATCAAGTCTAAGAAAATACTATTCAAAATCCTAATTTCAATTGAACAGTTTGCTAACCTAGATCTTTTCTTCATGTTGGTCTACTTAGAGGGTTTATATTCTGATCACTATGTGAGATATTGATAAGTAGGTACTATGTATTGAATTTTAAATGAGAAAATGTACAGACCTAAAGCAAAATAATAGGGTATCAAACCAAATTATTTTGATTGGCCATCCTTCCTCTCTAAAAGAATGCATGAGCAACTAGTTAAGAAGAAGAAAGATTCAGAGAACCCTTCCAGCATTGTTCAAACCTGGTATGGATGTTTTATACCACTGTAAGACACATGATGCCTTGGATTCTAGTAAAGGATAAGACTAATAATGGAAACCCTATCTCGGTCTATCATTGGACTAGTCACTTGAGGAATACAGAGTCATACTATAGGTTCAACCTAGAATTTCTAGGGCTAGCCTTGAAAATCATGTATGGAAAATGCCCTAGGCTTCCATATTTGGCTAGAGAGTTATTACGAGTAGAAGATACCAAAGAAGAAGAATGGTATATCCTTATAGAGGGAACTGCCATCAAACTCTATGGTTTTACTAGTAAGCCCTTTTTGTTGCCTCATTTTGTAACTAATAGGTTGTTGGCCCTAGAGTACTTAAGGCAGGTAGACTTTATCAACATCAATTTCAGCACTGGTAAAAGGAGTCAAGGACTATTGTTTTACTCTCGTAATGTATATTATATAACAATAAACATAAGAACTAAAGGTGAGTATATTACCTAATGTTTGGAGAGGCTAGGATTATTGTACATTCCATAGAGATGGAGGTATGACCCTGACAACAAGTTCTTCAAGAGGAATATTGCCCTAAATGGAGAGAAAATTCTCAAATTTGAAAAAACTTCGAGGCCCCATTTTGAAACGGGTAGAAACAACAAGTAAAATGCTCCACTAGTGATATGTGTTGTTAAAATGGAATAATTACCTCCATGGAGAGAATTTTATGAACAAATAGTTGATTTTGACGCTAAAAAGAATAAAGACCACCCTTTGAAAGAGTCTAAAATTAAGGATGTAGAGAAGAAAAAGGTATGGGATGAAGGAAAAAAATTAGATTGGTGGAATATGAGAGTGGAAATAGGTACAAACAAGGCTATATTAGTCCGACAAGTGGACAATGATTTCTTTGAGCTATATGAGAAAAATATTAAGACCTAGAAGGCCAAAGATGCCAAGAATTTGGTGTTGAGTTATAAGAGAGTTGAAACACAAGTAAAAGAGAAAACTCAAGTAGCATAAAACACTCCTTCATATTCATAGGAGAAAATACAAGAGGTAGAGGACAATACTCCACCAACAGCTAAAGAAGCCCCAACAATTACAAAAATATTATGCAGGGACCCAAATTATGAGCAAAATGTATTATTCTGGTGATGAGGCAAGGAATACAAAAATAATCTAGATAATTAAAAGGCCTAAACACCTAGCCATAGGTGGAGAGCCTCCTACAACTAAGATAAATTGGAAATATAAAGATGATAGTTTTGTGTTCACCCCAGTGAGTTTCACCACTGCAACCATAGTAAAGTTGACCCTAATCGTTGAAGTTTCATTGCAAAAATAAAAATCTAAGGAGGATACAGAGAGTAATAAACCTATAGCATTTAAATTTTTCAAGAGAAAAGTTAAATATGCATTGGAATAAGCCTAGAAAAAAGTCTGCAAGAAGCTAAAAATGGATTAAGGTAAAAGTGTTGAACAAGACCCTATTTTAGTTGTAGAGACATTTGTGCAGTAGGCAAAACACCAGTGTAGAGGATATTCTCAAAAACCCTATTTTTTTAGGTGAAGGTATGATTTATATCCCTTATCCTTCTCCTTCCCCAAAGGAATCCCCTTCCCATTCTCAAGAAAATTTGAAACAAAAAATATCCTCTCCCCCTCATAATTCACCATCTATTTTATTAGCTACTACAAAGGGTCAAATTAATCTGCTTCCTTCACATTCATCTAAAATCCCAATCACATAGTCACCTACCATTTTATCCTTAACCTCAAAATTATTACCTTTAGTAAAATTAGAAGGGTAAGATCTTATATCCCCTCCATCTCACTCTATGATTTCAAATTCCATCCCTATTCCTTTCCCAATTGCAACTCCTACAATAAGTACATATTCTACCATTGTCACCACTACTCCATTTTCATCAGCCTTCAAGTTTTTTCTCCCTTATATTATAGCTTCCTCTCCCCCTACAAATCATACCACATTAGCTTATTTGTAATAAGGAAAGGAGTTTTCATAGAAAATTCAATATTTTTGGGCTGAGAAATTATCTAAGCCTACAAAGCAGATGGCTAAGTGGAGAAAGATAATGACTGTTGATCTAGTAACAAGGAAAAGGATAGTTATATGCATCACCCCTCTTGTGAATAAACCTGAGGAGGATATGAATTCAAAATATTATCATCTAGAAGAGTATACAAAATATATTGACCATTTTCAGGTAGAATATGATTTGGTTATAGCAAAAGCCCACCTCGAAACCTTCTATGTCAAGATTGAAATTTATAGCAAGCAGTGTACAAAACTAGAAGAAAATATAGAGAAGTTGTAGAAGACAATCAAAAATTATAAAAGGGTAGAAAAGGTTATAATAAATGAATTCAAGAGCTGGTAGAACAAGTATCAAAACACTATAAAGCTTAAGGATCAAATTGAAGAATATAAGAAAAAGAATGAATCTCAAGCAAAAGAAATACAAGATTTTAAGCACCAGCTATAGATTGAGAAGGGCAAAGCCATAGGCTTATCAAAGGAAGGAGTGAAGAAGGTTAGAAAGGAGATATGGTCTGAGATCCTTGAGAAGTGTTTAGGAATCTAGCTTGTAATCAACTACATAGATGATGCTAGATTTTTATTGAAAAATACCAAGGAAGACCTGAATAAATTCATTAAGGAGCTACAACCGATGGTAATAGCAGCCAAATAGATAAAAAAGTTGTTTGAGTGTAGATTTAGTGAATCTGCAAAGCCTATCCCTAGTAAGGTATGGAATACTGCTAGGATGACCACTAGAATTGTGGTTAACAAGAATAGGTTACTCTAGAAGTGCTTGTTATTATTAGATAAAATTGAAGGTACATTCCAAGAAATTATAGATATTAACCAATAAATAAAGCAGTATGGTTTTGGAGGTCTTTGGGTTGAAAATAATGCCCTATTATCATAAGAAGAGATAAAAAATAATGTAGCCTCAATCATCCAGGATGAATCTGAGATAGATGCTTGGGAGGATCTTATTGATCAAGAGCAAGTCTCTCAAATGATCAAAGACTTGACTAGGCTCAAGGATCTAATGGAGGACTTAGTGAACAAAGGTAACTCTATAACTTATGAGGAGACCTCTAAGTTGGAGTATGTCCATAAGCAGCTCAAAGATACAACCTATCCTACTGAGTTAGTCTGGAGCCAAGCATTTTTTACTTTGAAAAATATGATCCAATTGTTTGGAATAGATTTGAACCCTAAATATAAGCAGGAAAATTCCCAAGGAGAAGAAGAACCTGAAGAAAATTAGGAAGAAGAAAAATCAGAAAATAATGTTGATGACATCTAAGAAGTATAGGATGAACAGTTCAAGCAGCAAAATTAAGAAGAGAATGAACAATAGAGAATTAGACTTGTGGTAGAAGAAGTGGACTTAATTATTTTTATATTCATGTGTATATTTTTGTATATTTTTTTGATCCTAACACTGTTAGATTAGTTATAAAGCATGAAGTCTGTAGCAAACATGAAAAGACCATAATGATATTTTTATCAATCTTGTTATGGTTATAAAGGGGAACATAGTGTCATATTACTAGATTAAGGCTGCATTCAGGAAGGAGTTGCAAGTTTTATTATTTCTAGCATGATCTCCATGTGAACTATTATTCTCTGAGTATCCTCACTAATATTCTAGAGAATGATGGTCACATAGAAGTTATTCTTTGAAGCATAGTCTACTGATTTCATCATTTTTGACTCCTGATACCCAATAGATAAGACACCAAGTTCTCAGGATTTGCAAGCTAAACCCCCTAGGAGGCACCAGAATATAGGTCCAAAATGGCCACATCCTTCAAAAATTTTTGAAATATTTTCTAAGGCAAGTAAAGCTTGTTCTAGCCTGTAGAAGCTCTAGTGTATTTTTTAGAAGTGTAGCACAAGATGTTCTACCCCGCGGTCAAAGAGGTAAAATTTTAAACTTAGAAATCTCTGAATCATGGGTCATAATACATTTTTGATTATGTCTAAAGCTCAGTGGTATGCAACATGTTCTAGCCCATGCAGCATAGAACATGGTTCCAGCCCATGGTCTACATTAGTCAAAGTTGATTTCATTGCTTTCGAAATCGTGATGTAGAACACATTTTCCATTCCATGAAAGTCAAAGACTATTTTGAGTTTGTTCTATCCCACTCAAGTTCAAGTGTATTTATTAACAACACAGAATAGTGGTATAACCCATGATCAAAGTGGTCAAAATTCATGAAGGAGGGCATCAAGAGAGTAGGCCAACGCAAAGTCTTATATAGCATTGTTTTATGTTATATCACCGTAGGCTAGAGCAATGCTCTACCCCATGATTAGTGATGGTCAAACTTGAATGGGCAATTTTCAAGGTGTGGGCTACAATATGATTTTACTCCATGCCATAGATGTGAAATAAATTTTATCAAATTGAAGGATGAGATAAGCAGGTCAGCACAATGTTCCATCCTATGTAGCTTGAAGAGCATTTTTATGTTGAAGTATTATGTGTTCTAGCCCATGGTCAAAGTAGCCAAAATTATGTGATAAATTTTTCTATGGAGCGGACTACGACATGTTCTATGTTGTGCATATAAAAGTGGTGTTTAAGCTTTAATCTTAGTTTTTCATGAGCAGATCAATGGCTGGTTCATCTTGATGATCTCTAGGGCATAAAAGGGTAGAACCTCTATAATGTAAATCAATACGAACCAGTAGATGAAGTGTTAAATAATCCAATAACCAATAAGTACAGTTAGTTGCAGATCTATGGTTAAATAATATCTACAAGAATGATGGACGACCTAGATCATGGTTTTGATAGTTTGGATCCGAGCACCATGAAATATCAACAAGTTGTAGAAGCCAAACTGCAAAGGAGGGCAAGATAATGCATTTTATTTTGGTATTAAATACAAATAAGAGGTTTCCACCTCAGCGCTTGGATGATCTAGCATTTCATTTTCCTTGTAATGTTCCATTTTTCTTTTCATTTCTTTTTAAGCATGTAAAAACTATAAAAGGAGGTTGAACCCTCATTTTTTAGGGTCGGATCTAGAGTGTTTGCTTTCTCTGTTGTGTAATACTTTTATACAAATCAATAGAAGGAATATTGTGTGGATGTTTACCTCAAATTGGTGTCTTCTATAATATTTGAGAGATTCAAGCTGTGAATTGCTTTTCTGCTACTACTGCTATGGTTAGTCTATTTTGTTGATATTGGATTGCTAGCTTAGAGCACTTGAAATCTTTCATAATTGAATTTATACTTGCGAGAGGTTCTTTTCTATGAAATATTGATATTGATATTATTCTTCTAATTTAGTTTATTAGTATATTTGATTTTGAAATAGATTTCTTAAAGTATATCTTTGTTTTGTAAATCGATGAAGACTATCTATTTTGAATGTTGTTAATATCAAGTGTGGGAAACTATAAATTGTTTGTCAAAAGGGTTTTCTTGTAGATGCTTATGCTGTTAGATTTAGCTAGCCATTATTCAATTACCATTTTCTTAACCCTAAACCCATTTATATCCCTATATTTTAAACATTTAACTGTGCTTAAAATATTCAACCCCTTAACAGTTGACAAGGAATACCAGCCTACTCTAGAGGTTGGATTAGAGAAATATTTAATCCATCCAATGTTGATATCTAAACTATGATTAGCAGGTGCATGTCTAATAAGAGAACTAAAAGATAACAATCACAGTTTTGAGCTTTTTCTTGATGTCAATCTGAATTCCAACAATTATTATTTTCTAGATATACATATTATATTGTTCATATATAATTCTACTCTTCATTATTGATATTTTGACCTTTAATGTGGCTCATTTATTGAGTTACCTATGATATTATGTGGTAGTAAGGCTTAAAATACAAGATGTTAAAAATCCAATCTATGACATAGTAGGATAACACAATTGTCTCTTTGGTGAAGCCATACACTCTTATTACAGTGCCTTTTAGTATGAAGTACAAGTCTCTAGTTTATGCATCTATTATCTGTAGTCGAGCATTTACCTCTTTTGTCAGCTAGGGAATTTTCCCTTTTAGACATGAATGAACAAGGCTAAGAACAATCATATTGAACTATAATAAGAAATTATATTTTCAAAGGACTTGCATCCAATCTACTACCAAGAAAAATCTCCCATCATCAACTCACTTTTGAGTTTTGAGGCCTAGGAAGATTTTTTTTTTGCATAATCAGAAGAGCTAAGCTAGATATAAGGGATATCAAAAAATTCCTCCTTGATTAGACTCAATTGGTTGCTTAAGAATTTCTAATCTTAGGAATAGAGTGTAGTCAAATAGATCATATTTTGGGGATTAATAATGGCATAGGCCATGGCTATCTAAAAATCATACACTAGATTATTTGATTCTAAGCCAATAATGAAAACTAGCATCAATAAAATTTCATGGGTATGTACTTTGAAATCAACCAAGAGAACATTTTTTTTAGGAAGGATTTTTATAGGTTTAACTATTTAGCTAATTAGCTAGGCATTATTCTATTACTATAAAAGGTTTCTTGGGAATTTATATCAAATGACATGGTTGCACAATGGGAATGGTCCTAGCAAAAGTTGTAAAAATTTTAGGCTTAAGGGAGAAAGTACCTAGTCAATGATATTTCTTATAGTTTTGGACTTTTTATGGTAGTGTTCAACTACTACTTAAACTAGCTCTAAGAAAGGATGTACTCTCCTAGGAATGGACTACCTTATGAAGGAGTACTAGGCACACACGGATTGGTAATCCATTATGAATATGATGGTCTTTTGATCTACTAAGTTGCTCAAAAGTTTTTCTTTGATGGTCAATACTAGATCAACATTTCCTATGATTTAAACAATCTTCTAGGAATCCATGGATGTTATCACAAAGATTTCATGATAGGGGATGAGTGCAATTTATCCTAGCTTCTACTAAAAAACTACTAAGAACTTGAATGATTTTGGTGACCTATATAGAGCTAGCAAACATATTTGATAAGATTTTATTAATGGTAAGTACCATAATTATGTTAATGCATGTGTCCCACGTCCTACTATAACTAATATGCTTCTCCTAAATATTTGGCTTGTGTGAGGCCCTCGATTCACTTTTTCCCTTACTATCACTATATTTTGCAATCAATAGACTTTGAAAATCTATATTTTATTTAATTATTTGCTTATATATGCCACTACTTATTTACAATATGGTACAAAATGTGGGACATGTTTTTATGCTAGATGTTTCAAAATTTATCGATTTACCAAAATCGACATTGTCTAGACTAGAGTGAGCCAAATTTTTTATGCTTCCACCTGTCTAATTTTGAAATACCTAAATTATGATGGCTAGAAGCTTTTGGTTTTCTAAATCCGGTATGCAATAATTTCCCTAGTTAGTGTATATTACTACATCAAAATCAAACTGAGAGAACTCTTATTCCATATGCAGCTCTTTAGTTAGTTTTTCTAGGCATTTTAGACCCTCTTTAATCATATTGGATTTTTATTCTTATATATTTTTTTTGTTGTACAAGATAGGCCTCTCCACATAGATTCTAACCTTTCGTCCTTTGTGGGAAATCACCATATGTGTGTAGTCTAGAGATAGGTATCCTCTACGCTTACCTATGAATTTTATTGATAAACATATCCCAAAGAGATGAGAAATATCAATCACTACTACTTCCTAGATCATAATGGTTTTTGAAATCTTATGCAGTACCATAGGTATGTCATGAGTAGTCCAACCATTCAGACTAGAGTTTCATATAGCTACAATACATTGAAACTAGCCTAGGTGTATTCCATGCCTATTGCATCACAAAAAACCTTAGGTATAACTATTGTTGTAGCTTTGGAGTCTACCATACAATTATGCATGATCCACCCCTCCATACACAAAGACATATAAAATGGCAGAGGATTATTATTGTCCATCTCTAGGGTCTACTGATCTTAAGCTAGATTTAAGTCTAGGTAGCTAAATTCACTTGAATATGTATTCTTTAGAGCTACCCTTAACAAATAAATATATTTTGAAATCAATAATGCATTATACATGCTGGATTTTGAAGGAGTCTTCTTTAATTCTTCTCAATGCTATATCTAGAGGCCTCCAATATATTTTCTTCTTTTTGGAGTGGATGTTCAAGCCTCCTTTGATACTATTGCATTTCTTCTTGCCTTTGCTTCCTCATCACTAAGGGGAAACATAAATTTCTTAGAACTTATTCTTTAGTATCTTCCTCATTAATCTTGATTACTTTCGACTTTGGATGCTCTTTAGGTTATTTCTAGATCAACTCCTTTTATAGATGAGTTGTAGCCTTTAGACTATCAACCTTTTAGGAATCCACCAAGAGAGATCTCTTTCCAAATCTGGTCAACACATAATATGTATTGGAGCTTGTAGGTTCCTTAGCCATAAAAATATGGTTTGGTTCCATAAGCATGCCCACTAGCCCTTTTGATTCTCTTTCAACTTTATGAGCTACAACCAACTAAAAATAATATTGATAGACCATACATACATCAACATTATAGGGATAATTGCAATCTATACACCAATAATATTCCTAGGTTGTAGATGTCTCTCCCTCATGGATTTTGGATAGATAATATTTATTTTTGAATGCATCACTAGTTGAAGCCCCTTGGTATTTTGTGATATAGGCATATCTTCTCTATTGATATTCTTTAAATATTTTATCATTTTACCACTTCATCACAATGATCTTGTTTATGAGATTCTTGATAAATACTTTTATTTATTATATCTTTATTGATTCTTTAGTTTTATAATAGCTAGAGACTACATTGTGATAGCTAGAATGGTAGGTTGACGATGCTACCTAGGTGTAGGTAAAGCAACTAGTGAAGGGATTAAGAGAGCCAGAAGTAAGACTAATTGATTGTGCTGAGGAATTTTTGGAAAGTATGGTATAAAAGCCTTTGGAGGGAGCTTATTCACTAAAATGAGAGCATTTTCTATTTCTTTAACAACTTGATAAATATGGTTAAATTTGATCTTATTTGACTACTAGCTCTATAGGATTAGATTTGGAATGAAATACTAGAGGTAGTAGATGTAGACTTGAGCTTGGGAAGGTCTTGCCTCTTGGAATTTTCTCCTCCATGTCTTGTTTAACCATATATTGAAATCTATGATGTTCTCTTGAAGTTGCCTCTATATGGTAGTAAGCTAAATAAGTGAAAATGAATCCCCTATATCATTTAGTTCTAGGATAAAAGGCTCATCCAATTCATCCCATGTGCTAATAGTACTTTCTTCTAAAGAGCACTACCATGCTAGTACCTTAACTTTGAAATATAAGGCTAATAACCTAACCATTACATATTCATGGATATAATATGCATAGTAGCTAAAGAATATATATCTTGATAATTCTCATAAGCTATTTTTTTTCTACCATCATAGGAGGGTAAGGATTTTAGTGTAGTTTGTGGAATGTCATGAAGATCTTGGACATTGAGGGCTCTAAAATTGTTCCAACTAAGGTAAATTATTTTGGCCATGGTTCTATAAAGGGATCTAGTTGGTGGTTCTAGAGATGTGGCTTGTAGAGGAGTAGGGCTTTAGATAGAAAAGGCCTAAATAAGGTATTAGAGCTACATTGAAGCTTGAAATTAGAATCTTGATGGTATATGGTGACTCACAAATGGTGATTAACCAAGTTAATGGTGTTTATCAAACCACAAATAATAAAATAAAGCCTTACAAAGATATCATAAATAAGTTGATAGCTTGTTTTGGTCAAATTAACATAGAAGCCATCCTATGATCTAGCAATTGCCTTGTTGATTTTATTACCATAGAAACATTCCTTATCTCTTTAGAACTAGAATATGAAGAAAATGCCTTTTTCATAATATCAGTAAAAGAACATTCCACATTAAAATCATACCTACAACCTCTAAATATTTATATAATTAAATCAGCTTCATCCCAAGAACCTTGGTATCAAGACATCCTTAGGTTCCTCAAAGAAAGGACACTCCCTGAAGGATTCAATTATCAAAATTAGAGACAATTTAGATTAAAATATTGCAAATATGTCATCATTGGAGACATATTATATCAATGCTCTTTCGAGGGCATACTCCTTAGATGCATAAATGTAGAGGAAGCCTAGAAAATCATCAAAGAAGTCCATGATGGATCATGTGGTGGATATTTTAGTGGACTAGCCGTAGCTCAGAAAGATCCTTAGGATGTGTTACTATTGTCCATATATGGAAAAGGACACCTATAACTATGTTAGAAGATGTGACAAATGTCAACAACATGATAACCTTGTCCATGCTCCTTCCCAAGAATTACAACCAATCACATCGCCTTGGCCTTTCTCCTCTTAGGGATTAGTCATTATAGATAAAATTAACCCTCAATCATTTGATGACCACAAATCTATTATTACAGCCATATAATACTTCACCAAATGGGTTGATACCATGTCTCTATCCTCCGCAATAGGAATGCTAGTATCCGAATTCATTATCAACAAAATAATTAGCCATTATGGGATCCCTTCTACCTTAATTGTGGATAATGGCACACCATTCAAAAACAAGGAAGTTTCCAAGGTATGTGCAAAATAAAAAATCCAATGAAAATGGTCAACACCATACTACCCACAAGGAAATTAATAAGTAGAATATTCCAACAAAACATTGATTAAAATTCTCAACAAACTAGTCAAACAAATGGTCGATATCGATATTTGCAACTTTATCCCACCTTGTAGGTATACCATACTAGTGTACAAACTCCTATAAGTGTGACAAGCTATGTCTTAGTTTATGGAACAAAATTTGTTTTTCCTTTTGAACTTGAAATACCCTCTCTAAGAGTCCTATTTCAAGACTCTTCAATTGGAGATGAATACCTCCTAGGCCGCCTATGATAATTAGAGATTTTAAAAGAAAAGTGCATCAATACCTTAGAACATATAAGAATATACCACAACATACTTTAGCATGCCTATCACAAGAAAGTGTGTCCAATATCCTTTGATATTGGAGATTTAGTCCTTAAATAAAATCAAAAGAACACCAATGCCAAAGACAAACTCAAAGGAAATTTTGAACCCAACTAGTTAGGACCTTTCATCATCATTACTAAATTTAGCTATGGGGCTTACTACCTAGCCATATTAGATGGAAAATAACATAAAGAAGCAATAAAAATCATGCACCTCAAAAGGTACGATGCATAAAACATTACATTGCTTTCTTGCTCATATAATTGAATGCATGGTTTCTTAAATGCATAAAAAACCAAAAGCAATATACACCCAAAAACACTATGCCTCTTGCATGATTTCTTGATTTGAATGATTATATCATAGATTCAGGGGAATTTTTATGATGATGCAAACAATAATCCTACCCATTATAAAACTCACTTGCATTGCATTCACCTAGGAAGCCTCATGTTGAGCAATCCTCCTAGTCCAAAAACTTCTTTGCTTTTTAACACACACTTCATTCTATCTTCCTCTTCCTCCCTATCACATTTATTCTATTATTATACCTCTCTTGGGTTAAGTGATGTATGATGTGATCATTTGACCTCTCCCATTCCTTTTGTCCCAAATTTGGGGACATCCAATATTAGCAACAACCAATTACATCCAATTTTATTCTATCTCCTTTCTTCTTGTCCATCACATTTCTTCTCTTCTTCTCCCTCTCTTGGGTTAAGTGATGTATGACACAATCATATATGGCCTTGATAACCCACATTTCATCTCTTTTTGTCCCTCTCCTAGGTAAAGTGATTTATGGCATGATCATCCATAGCCTTGATGACCCATCCTTATCCCTTTTTTATATCCCAATATTCACATCATACTTTCATCACCTTATATCAATATTAAATTAAATAAAATATCATTTCTCTTTAAATCTCACCATTATTTAATAATTCCTTCCAGGTCATTGCTTCTCCTCCTTTAATGTATTGCCATATTACAATTATTTGGAAGAATTCCATACAACAAAGGAGGATTGGTATGACTTATTAAATCTATCATGACATCCATTCATCAAATTCATCAAGCAATAACTTATTTGGTGAATCACCCAAGATGATAATCCTTATTTATCCAATATCTTGTGGACCTACAATTATTTTTAAGTCTCACCAGACACTAGATAAATAGGGTCCCATTTCTCATTTGACTTACTATCTAAGCTCACAATCAGGGTTATACGTAGTGGTGAATCATCATGAATTTGTGAATATTAGCATTTTTTAAATTCAAATTTGGTGAATTTGATGACCATGGACATTGGTCCATTCACCCAAATTTTTGGCTCCAATTTTTTTTAGGAGTCATCTTGCCCCACGTTGATAATAATTTAATTTTTTTTATTTTAAATCACCAACACTCACACCTAAATATGGACCTTTTTCACCTTGAAATTATAAAAAATATTATTTCTCCTAAAAAATTTGCCTCTTATACCACTAGTATATATACTTAAAGTGACATATACTAGTTCACGTAAAATATTCAAATTATTCAAAAAATAAGGTGTAGTAGTGAAAACCTTCCAATAGAAAGACAAGACCTAAAACTGATCAATTGCAAAGACCTATCGTTAATCGATTGGTTGTAGAGACCTATCGATAATGGATTGGTTGTAAAGACCAAAAAATCATGGATCGGCTTCAAAAAATTAACCAATCATCGATTGGATACATAAAAAATTTGATCAGGTGTAGAAATAGTTAAACTTTGACCTGGTGCTAAAATAATTCAAACATCGATTGGGTCCAGAAACTAGCCAATATCCATCGAGATGTAGAAACAATTAAACTTCTAATTCTAGTAGATATCCAACTAGGTGAAAAACAACCAAACTTTAGTTGGGTGCTAAAACACGTTGAAATTTAACTAGGTGCTAAAACACGCCAAAATATGACTAGGTGTTGAAACAAGTCGAACTCCAATCGGTTGTAGAAACTAGTTGATATCTGACTGAGTGTAAAAATAAGTCAAAATTTGATTGGGTGCAATAACAAACATATATAAAATCGGGTGCAAAAACTAGATGAATATTTACGAGGAGAACAAACCAACCAAAAGGTTGTTGGGAGTGATCACTTATAGAGAAAATTGGTATGTTGTAATTTATGCCATAGTATTTATGAATCCTCTCTTTATTATTTTTAGAATATGATTTCAATGAGTTGTAGTAGTAAGATCTGGTATTTTCTATAAATTTAAATCTCTAAATATATTTCTAAGTGATATAGATACCTTTTGTACAAAATTCTATGTGTTTGTACTTGCATTTTATTCATCTAATTTTGTAAGTTCATTTTGTTTGTTATATGAATAAATTTAAGTGCAAAAAATCAATCCCCTATTTGTTATTTATAGATATTTGAGTCTATATTTGTATTCATCACCCATATACATTATTTTTCAACCTAAAATTAATCATATTTCTCTCCTTTCATTATGCTCATATTTTGATTCTATATCTTCTTTTACACCATCACTTGAAATAATACAAATGCAAAAAATTGTGTATTGCCAGAAAAGAGTGAGAGATCAGAAATAGAGATATTTGAGCTCCAAAAATCATGATAACAACTAACTTCAAATTGGTATGTTGCAGGTTTTGTGTTCTACGTAGACTTTAAGTTTGAGGCCTTGTAGTAGTAAGTTTTGACATTGTCTCTAGATTTCAATCACTAAGTGTATTTCTAAGCAATATAAGTTTCTCTACTTTTATTTTGTTCATCATCTAAAACTGTATCCTCATTTCATTTTTCAGATGAAGAAACACAAAAGTAGAATATTTTCTATCATTTGAGACATTGAAAAGAGAGGAGTGAGTAGAAACAAAGATTCAATCTAAAAAATCATGATAATAGCTAAATACAAATTGGTATGTTTTACAAATTCTTCCATGGCACATGGTGCTTATCAATCCTCTGTCTGTTCCACTAAGACTGTGAGTTTGAGTACATTTAGTAGTAAAATTTTGTATTGTTCCACATTTGAAATCTAATTATATTTCATATCCATATATGTTCATTTTTTAAAATTGTAGAAATTTCAGTACTTTGCTCCAGATTTAATTTTGTATGTATATTTTGTCTGTTCACTAAATAAATACAGGTGCAAAAAATTGTCTATCTCCATAAAATAGAGAAGTGGCATACACTGAAAAATTGCAATATTACCTAACTAGAAATTGCTATGTATTTTATACCAACCAATCCTCTATTTATTCTATTTACAATATAATATATCAACATTATATTAAGATATGTTCAAAATTTTATTAATTTTCTAAAATGAAAAATGTTTTTCATCACAAGTAGAATGGCACCTACTGGCGATGAAAAGAAGGGAGGCCAATATTCTAGGAAAAATAGCATCCTCAAATATTTTAGCCATATATTGAAATCCATTAAGCCATCAAAATATACACAAATTAAAGGTACCGTAAATAGACAAAGTGTTTCTCTGAATATTTTTTGTTTATAAATATTCTCTTACATCATAAAATGATAAAGAATATTATTTTATGCAGAATACACTATTGACACTGATATACCTCCACTTGAAGATATTCCTCATCAAGATATGCCACAAACAGTCAAAGATATTCCTCAAAATTATATCCCACTAGAAAAATAAAACGGTAATTCAAATACAATATAGATTTACAAGGAATCTTCAAGTCAAAAAACTAAACGTAAAAATTTAACAAGGTGGACTATTGGAAGGATATTTTAGCTTGAATGGTCATCAACATATCCCTTTATAGATCCATTCCAACAAAAGAACACAATGACATTCCAACAGTATGTAGATACATAATTTTAGTTGGAAACTCGGTAAGGATCATAAGATGCAACTGAAGTTAGATACAATAGAAAAACGTTATGGTATATTTTATTCAACAGTTAAAGAAAGCGATGGAACAATTGAGAAATAAATTATATGTAAGGATGCACCCAAATGTGTGCATGTTATATATGCAAATGAATATGAAAAAAGAAATGAAATTACACAAAATCTTGTTGAGAAAGGTGGGATAATTCAAGCCCAATTTCAAAAAATTCATAAGACCACTTTGGCTTCAAAAAGTTTGCAGTTTATTATCGTGTATAGTATTCTTAAAAAGGGTAGATCCATGTCTAATTTTATTTATTATAAGCATCTATTTCAACTAGTTGATGTGCAAAACCTTCCAAGTTTCCATTGGTCAGATTTAAGTGGTTGGAAAATGATAAAATATCTATCATTGGTTGAGAAGGAGGACCTAAGAGAGAAAGTAAAAATTCATTTTACTTTTAATTTATGCGGTGACAGTTGTTGACAACACATCTTGGATTTTCATACATGTGTACACATCCAAAATCATGTAAGGCATCCTAGTTTACTAGCATTATATAAGATGGTGGGAAACTGTAATGTGGAAAATCTCTATAATTTTGTTGTAACTATTTTAAAATATATTGTAGGAATGAATGATATAGAAATAGCCACAAAGTTAATATGCATTGGGGTTGATGGTGCTGCTACAATACAAGTACATATGAGTGGTCTTTGTGTTTGAATTTAGACATCAATTTCCCCGTATTTAATACCCATTATTTACATGGCTCATAAAATGAATGTTGCATATAAAATTATGAGCACCTTCAATAATGTTGCAAGAGTAGAGGAAATCATCAATGAAATACATAAGTATTTTTTGTACAGTCCAAAAAGTTTTGTAGAGTTTCAATAGTTTGCACTAGGAGTTAAAAAATGAATAAAATTATTAAAATATGTGGTTATGGCAGATTTTGAGGCTAGCATTACGCAAGGGCCTGACCCTCCTCAAAAATACCTCGATAAAAAAGATACGAAGGACAATGCAGGGCCTAAGAAGTGGTTGTCTTTTGCTGAGACTCTTAGAGGAAAAATAAAGGAGGTTCTCTCTCTTCCGCCCCTAATTCTAGTAAATAATAAAATTTTGACCCGGACAAGTTCCATGAGCCCTTTTATTTCAATGGAAGAATTCTCCTTGGTAGGCAAGTTTTTGGGAGGTAGGCTAGACATGGAGACTATCAGGGCTTGGGTGACTGGTAGGTAGCTTCGAGTTGGTAGCTCTAACTCGAGGGTTCTTCATTATCTATTTTAAATAATATGGAGGATGCTAACCACATTTTAATAGGAGGTCCTTGGTTTCTGAGTAAAAGGAGCCTTTTTCTTAGATGATGGGGTGAATATTTCAACCCTAAAAAGCAAAATATTAATATTACCCCTATTTGGGTTCGTCTCTCGAGTCTACCTACCCAGTTATTCAATGAATATTGGTTGTAGGACATAGCCAGAACTATAGGGGACTTGATCTCCATTGACCATGCGACCTTGTCTAGGACAAGTATGACTCATGCATGAATCTACGTAAATGCTAATTTTGATAATGAATTGCCAAGGTTTTTGGAGCTAGAGTATGGAGAATACTATCAAAAATAGTCGATAGAATACGAGAATAGACTAACATTCTATGAAGAATGTAAAAATCAAGGACATCTATGTAATCAATGCCCTAACCTGGAAATGAATAGAGAAAAGCAGAAGTAGGTAATGCTATATAGAGGAAATTTGAGGAGTTTTCCTAGAAGAGAAAATTTCAATTAGGCAAACTATGTCTACCAAAAAAAGAAAAGAGAGGGTGCAGGGTCCAAACAAGACAAAGGAAAAAAATAGGTTGTTGGAAACCAAAATACTCAGGTAATTTCCAATCCTCTAGTTTCAAATAAATTTTCAATTCTATCCAATATGGGAGTAGGAGGATTATGAGAATACATGGAAGCCCAGAACCTTCAGGCTAACCTTTCTGACTCTCTAGAATCCCCATGCAAGTCAGAATCCTAAAACCCTAATGCTAAAATTACTGTAAGCCCCATGGGCATCACAAAGCCAAACCCTAATGCCCAATCTCTAGAATCCCCATCTAATTTGGTATCCTTAAACCCCAATGCTAAAAATACTTCAAGCCTAGTGGGCATTCCAAAGTCAAACCTTAATGTTGAAGAACTTAGGAAGAAAGTTGAGGCATTGGAAAATAAAAAATATCATCTCCCTAACATCATCACTAGGAGCCATGTGAATCCTACTGAGGGGCCATCTCGTAGACTAGGGGAATACAGGAAAAAAGGAGAATATTTGGATGTAGGGGTGGAGATATGTGAAACTATTTAGATTGAGGAATATGGCAGTCTGGTTCTGCAATAAATTGCCTCCCCACAGTTTAGTCCTAAATAAACTAGGAGCACTGTGAAGTCTCCTATAGATTTTGGCAGTGAAAAAGAAGAGGGCGAATATCAAATGCTGAGCATAAAAAAATTAAAACTAATAATGACATTGCTAATGGAAAATAGAGGGAAGTTAGTGCAATAAGAAATCAAGTGAATACAACTATTATCATGTTGTAAGAAAAAAAAACTGATGAGATTCAGTCAGAAAAAGTAGTAAAAAAAAATTGGAATCAAGGGGAGCTGGTTTGCAAATCAGCCAGAGGAGCGTCTGTAGGCCTTATGATTTTGTGGGATCCCTGGGTAGTAGAAGGCACCATTATTTAGAAATATTATAGGGTTCTTAGTGTTTTATTTAAGGAAATAAACAACAACAATTCATGGATCCTTTCAAATATTTATGCCCTGACTTCAATTCAAAGGAGAGCTCTATTGTGGGAGTACTTAGGCAATCTGAGTGAAATCTTCCATAATGTCCCCTAGATTCTGGATAGGGATTTTAACACTCCTCTTTACCCTTGAGACAAAATGGGTGGAAATGGACCACCTATCGGGAGCATGGATGAGTTCAATGACTTTGTGAAATCCAACATTTTGATGGATGTAAAACTTAGAGGAGTGAATTATACCAGGAGCAACCGGTGGATAGGGTGTCATATCATTCAAGAAAGGCTTGAAAAGTTTTTCTATCAAAGGAGACTACAAATATGTTGGGTGATTCTACCCTGCAAGCCCTTCCTAAAATTGCCTTTGATCATAATCCTATTTTTTTGGAGATCCCTAACTCTATGTCCTTCAATAAAACTTTCACATTTCAATCTATGTGGATCAAACATTCCAGTTTCAAAGATAACTTAATTCAGTGGTGGCAGCAGCCTGTCAGGGGTAGTGCAACTTTTAAACTTGTTGGCAAATTAAAGTTTGTTAAGGAAAAGCTTCAAACTTGGAACAAAGAGGTCTTTGGGAACCTATTTGAAAATAAAAAATAGGTTGTTGAAAGTTTGAATATAATTGATTAGAGGATTCAACATGGTGATGCTGATGAAACTACTAGGCAGGAGGAACGGACAAAACTAGTAGAGTTTCATAACATTTTGGCCTATGAGGAAATATATTGGAGGCAAAAATCAAGGGTGCTTTGGTTGAAATATGAAGATTCAAATTCCAAGTATTTTCACATCACCATGCTTAGAAACAGAAGCAATAACAAGATAAAAATTTAAAAAAAAATAGATGGTTCTATTACTCAGGACTTAACAAAAATCAGAAAGGAGGCAGTAACTTATTTCAATTCTATCCTTGGTCAAGAATCGCAGTGCAATAAGGAGTTCAAATATATTCTCTTGCAATCCATTCCTAGCATAATAAATGAGGATATAAACCTTAAGCTTCTAGCTCTATTTTCTGATGAGGAAATTAAGGAAGCCTTATTTAGCATGGAGACAGAAAAAGACCTGGGACCCGATGAATTTCTCCCTCGTTTCTATCAAGCTTTTTGGGACATCATAAGTGAGTATGTAATTTCTACTATCAGAGAATTCCAAGCAAGCAATCATATCCCAAAATTTCTCAGCTCTACTTTTATTTCTCTAATTCCTAAGAAGCAAACCCCTGAATCTATGGCTGACTTCGGGCCAATCAATCTGTGCAATATTTCTTACAAGATCCTAGCTAAAGCCATTGCAAATAGAATGAGATATGTTCTGCCCTACATCAAAGATCCATGCCAGGGAATATTTTTCCAAGGCAATTCAATCTTGGATGGAGTTATCACAGTTCATGAAGCTTTGCACTTTTCTCATAATACTAACAGGTCTATTTTTTCCCTCAAGCTTGATATGAACAAAAGCATTTGACATACTAAATTGGGACTTTTTGATTGTTTTCCTCCTTAAGTTTGGTTTTCACCACCAATGGGTTAATTTGATCAAAGAATGCATTTCTAAAGTATGGTTCTCAATTCTGGTTAATGGAACAACTGCTGGTTACTTTCAAAGTCACAAAGGAATTCGGCAGGGGGACCCTATCAGCTCCATGTTATTCATCATTGTGGTAGAAGCTTTAGGCAGAACCATCAAAAATGCTTACAGTTCAAGGATAATATCAAGAATCAAGGCAACATCTCTCACTAGGGTTTTTTCTAACCAATAATTTATCGATTATACCCTTCTATTGACTAAGGTGTCGATGGTTGAGTCCAAAAGAATTAAATACATCCTGCAACTCTACAAGGACGCTCCTGGTCATAAATTTAATTTCAATAAAAGCAAGTTATATTTCTTGAACACCCTCATTTAGAGGTAATGAAGGATTGTAGAAATTTTAGGGTGTGATATAGCAAACCTCCCCACTTCATATCTTGGTCTCCCTCTTTTCATTGGTTCTTTGAGAGAATCAATGTGGGATAGGGATATGCTGGATGGAAAGGTCATCTTCTATCTCAAACAGGAAAGCTGACCCTTACTAAGGCCTCTCTTCAGAGCATTCTAGTGTATTTCCTCTCCATTTTCAAAGCCCCTATGAAGGTTTTCCAAAAAATTGAGAAACTCCAAAAAGAATTTTTATGGACTGGATCAGAGGAGAAAAAAAAGATACACCTTGTAGGATGGACCAAAGTGTGCAAACCCAAGGAAAATGGGAGCTTAGGTCTGAGGAGAATTGCTCATATGAATTTAGATTTACTAGCTAAGCAGGTGTGGCACCTCATTTTTGGTGAAGAAAATGAATGGACAACATCATCAAATGAAAGTATCTTTAAAATATGGAATTTCTAAGTGACTCAGTTCTAATCAAAGGTTCTACTTTTTGGAAAGCAATTCTCGATTGTAAGGAAATCATAAAAAAAGGTTTAAGATGGGTTTTAGGTAATGGTGAGAGGATAAATTATTGGAATGACAGGTGGGCTAAGGATGAACCACTGACACAATATCCTAACTTATCCCGAATCAGAGATATCACGGAAGAACTCATTGGCAAAAAAGTCTATAATTATATGGTTGAGGACAGAGGTAGAATGAAGTGGAAACAAATAAGGATTCAAATATTTCAAGTGAAATCAAATGATCTTTGTAACATTCTTAGGCAACATTTTATCCCCATGAGACCCAAGGAAGATCAAGTGACTTGGGCTCCTACAAAAAATGGGCAGTTCACTGTTAAATCAACTTACAAGATTTTGCTTGATGACAAGGATTTTGTCCTCAAAAAGGACTTATGGATAAAAATTTTAATTCCAAAAATTGTAGTCTTTTCATGGTTGGTTATCCAAGTAAGAATTCTAACCATTGATAATATGATGCGTAAAGGTATTTTTATCACTAATCACTGTTATCTGTGCAGGGCTAATTAGGAGACCCTTTATCACATTTTCCTTGAGTGCCCTTTTTCCTTGACTGTTCTAAGTGGGGTTTTTTAGGCCTTCAATATTTCTTGGGTTAAACCATCCATCGTACTTGATTTTTTCATCTAGTGGCCTTGCCCCTTTTCAAGCCAAATACTTAGATACATGTGGAAAATTTGTCTCAATCACTATCTTTGGCAGGTGTGGTTAGAAAGGAACCAAGAGTCTTTAATGAGTCTATCCATGATCATAAAACTATCATTGCCATGATCCTATCCTTTGCCAACGAGAATTTGAATCTTATCCATTTTGATAGTCGTAAACCTCATCTGCAGGAGACCATGATTGCTCAATATTTAAGCTTAACCTTGTTTTATGAGTCTATGCCTAGGGTAGTCAACCCTAGAGCCAATGTTAAGTGGTCCCCACCTTCTATGGGTTGGTTTAAGATTAATTTTTATGGAGTGGCTAACAAAAATCCTAGCATAGAAGGCATTGGCAGCATTGTGTTAGATCATAATGGGAATATGATGCTTGCATTTTTTGAATATTTGGAAACAAGGACGAATGATGAAGCTAAAGCTAGAGCTATGTGGAGAGGCCTTCAAATGACTCAAGACTTAGAAGGTAATTTGATTGTAGAAGGAGACTCTATGCATGTTATAAATCTCCTAAATAATTGGAAAACACCTCCTTGGAGGATTAAAATAATTGTTGAAGAGGCTAGGATCCTTTTCTAGGGAAGACAGGATAGAAAAGCCCAACATGTCTTTCGGGAAGCTAACAAAATTGCTGATAAGCTGGCCAATTTGGGTGTCGATGGTGACAAACTTTTCAAATGGGAACACGGTGTCCGGAGCAAAGTAGAGGATCGTATTCAACAAGAATGCCAAGAATGATAGTTGAATTTACCAACAAGGAAGGCACTGTAAGTTCGAAGGCTATGATAATTCCCATCTCTTTTTTGAAATGGACTCAATAAAAATTATCCGAGCTGTCAATCTTCATGGATGCTACTTGGAAATACCACAAATACTAATGGGAATAGTCACATATCAGATAAAATGACTCCTAGTCATATTTGTACTTTGAGGTTGGTTGATAATCACAGGGCAGGAAATAAACGACAATATAAGACTTCAAACCAGAGCCACTTGGACCACTAGATAGCCACCGCCATAAATCTAGCCAGTAGTTTCACTTATCCAATGTTGATTGGCCAATACAGGATGTGGTCCCAAAGCATGTCATATACGAAAGAAAGCAATTACCAAAGAATTATTAAGAGTAAATGTCAATATAGAGCTTGTGGGAGTTTTTTTCAATACTCTTCTATGTGTGTCTGCAGCTTTTTGTTTCTCCATTGTTTCAAGGAAGGGATCCGTGTCTGTTTCTTTTTTTTGTAATTATGATGCAGGTGTGTTTTCTCGGGGTATACCCAAAATTTTGTATGGGAAGTTTCTTTTTGATAACAGGCTATGTGCCTTATCGGATGTAATGGCTTTGGTGGCATGTAGATTTTACATATATAGGATCCTTAATAAGGACATGTTCATCAACAACCCTAGGCTGATTTTTGTAAAAGGTTTTGGGTCAACCTGTAAAACCCGATATTAATGCTATAGTATCTTATCTACCAAAAAAAAATATGGATTTCATTTTATCAACCTGCATACAAAATGTGTATAGAATATCAATCCTTAAAGGGGTTTATGTATGAAAATCATAGGATAATTGATAAGGTAACATATTTGCTATACTATTTGACAGACTTGGAAATACTTCTAACATTATGTGGTATTCTTCCAATGTTGCAAGAAATGAATAGATTGATTAAAATTGCATAAGAAATATCTATCTATATTGCTGATTTCATCAGGATAATAAAACAAATATGTATGCATATTGATAGGATATACGTGTTCGAAGAAAATTTTATAGATCCTTTGTTTGATAGTTGGAAAATATTAACTAACATGAATGATCCAAAAATATTTTGGAAGTTCGATATCAATGATCATATCTATATTAATATTCATGGGAAGATGATACCTCTATATTTTATTAAAGGAATTCAAATATAGTTACAGATGATTTTGAACAAATTCCCATAACACACAGTGGATTTAAAGTAATTTTACTTAATACTAAGATTAAATTGTTAAAAATAGCAGAATCATTGACAAGAAAAATAAGAGATCAATTTCAAAGAGATGAGTTGCTTGAGGCCATGGGTTTGGTTAACCCCATGTTTTGGGGTCTTTGTATTGACTAAAAATCTATAAATGAGTTGTTTATTAAATATATGGGTTAACTCATCCTGAGGAGCCGAGCCGACTTTGCGTTCATCGTTTGCATGTGTGATTTTTGGCCTCATCACAGTGCTGCATGTGCTAGTGGATGGGATTTGTTGCTTTGTCCTTCCATTATTGATCCGCCTTGGGCGGAATTACTGTGTTTTTTTTAATATGTCACATTGGTTCCTCCTAGTTCATTGTCTAGTGAAGCCGATGGAGAAAAGGATGGCAGGAAAGCAACCTCGGAAGTTCATTCCCACGATGTTCCACAAGGTAATGTGCCAGAAATTTCTATTCCCCTTGATAGTTTCAATAAATCTTGTACTTGGCTAGAGCAAAATACTGTCATAGGCTACTTCTTGGGCCGTATCCCCTCTGATGCAATTCTATGAAACTGGTTTCAAAGCTATTGGAACCCATATGGTATCTTTGTAGAGTCTGTACAAAACTTGACCAAAGGTTTCTTTCATATTCGGTTCTCTGATCCAGAGTGTGTCAAAAAAGTTCTCAGCAAGGGTCCTTGTTATGTTCATAGCACTTTGCTTATTTGTCAACCATGGCACAAGAATTTCCAGGTTGCCAATGGTGTCTCTCTTGTTGTCCCTGTGTGGGTTGAATTCCTAGGTTTGCCAATGGCATTGGTCCCATTTATTCGTGATGTTGCCATGAAAGTTGGGGAATTTGTATGTGAAGAGCCTCAACGCTTCTATAATGCTCGGCCTACCCGTTGGCTCTATGTGAAAATTGATTTGGCCAATTCCCTCAAGGAATTTATTGATATTAAGGTAGGTGATACTAATATCCACCAAAGAGTGGTGTATGTCAATTTGCCAAACACTTGCTACAGGTTCCAGTCTTCCACACACAAGATTAAATATTGTCCCTTAATTGCAAATAAGTTTAAATCCAAGGGCCCAACCCCTGTTAATCAAGCTTCTAATGAGAAAAAATAGCCAACCAAAGATGGGTCTGACAGTGACTAGAAGGTGGTCTCCAAGAAAGGCAAGCATGTCCTTGGTAAAGGCCCTCAGGGAGGCCAGTCCTCTATCCATAATCCTTAGGGGGTCAGCCTGCTAGCTCCTATGCTCAAGCCACATCGATAAAACTACCCTTGCATGTCCCAGTTCCATCCCAAAATGCTTCCCCAAGTACTCAAATCCTTTCCAATTCAGCAGTTGTGGCTGAAGATATGTCGATGGCTCTTAAAGATGATGGTATCCTCTCTGTCTCCATGGTTGCTCACCATTTGGAGCAAAAAGAATGCATGAATGCCCGAAGACGAAGGTCTCGTAGTCCAATGCAGGGTCTGCATGCAGACAAAAACCGACAACTAGGAAGCTTTTCTAGCAACTCGTTTCAGTCGCTTGCTATTCTGGGTGACTCTGATGAGGTCAGAGGAAGTTTGATCCTCGATAGGTCAAAATGATTTTTCTATCATGGAATGTTAGAGGACTGACGGACCCAGTTCAAAGATACATGGTTCGCGATGATATTACTTTCTGTGCAACCAAGTATGGGGGCCCAAATATTGTTTTCTTAGAAGAAGTTAAAATTACTGAGTTCCAATTGTAGTGTGCCTGTGCGCTCATTTACCCTAATAGTCAATTTTTTTCCACCAAGCACCCTCCCGGTCATGGTGGTGCTATTATTCTCCTGGCCAATAGATGGCATGGGAATTTTGTTGATTGGGGGGTTGACCCTTCTAACCAAGTTGTTTGGATTTTGCTTGAAGTTGACGGAATGTCCTTTGGAATTTTAAATGTATATGCCTCCAATAGTGCTCCGAAGCACTGTTTGCTTTGGAAATGGTGTGCCTTTTCTTTGCCTCCTATAGTTTGGATCGTCTATGGATATTTTAATATGGTTGAGCGTGCTTCTGATAAAATTGGGGGTCTAAACCATAGGTGGGCCCTTGGTGAGTGTGAAGCCTGGTTTTTTATGAAAAAAAAATTATGTTTGTATGACCCTAATTCCTGTCTTTCTCCTGCTTCTTTTGATGAGCACCTTTGGTTTACCTGGAATAAATTTCAAGTTGGGCGGGCAAGGATTCTCAAATGTTTAGATAGAGCTATGTTGTCAGACCATACCCAATTTTATTTTCATCGATAGCATGGTGATGCTCCAGTTGTGGAGGTTATTGCTGGTACTATTGGGTCTGATCATTCCCCAATTATGTTCACTGTTTTATCTTCTGTGGTACTTGTTCAGGGTATTAAGTCTCAATTTTTTCTTAACACATCCTTTCTTCAGCATTCTTCCATGATGTGTCATATTCGGAGAGTCTAGAATT
This sequence comes from Wollemia nobilis, assembly GCA_028583015.1. Lineage (NCBI taxonomy): Eukaryota > Viridiplantae > Streptophyta > Pinopsida > Araucariales > Araucariaceae > Wollemia > Wollemia nobilis. The sequence continues at coordinate 12,297,033 of JAQPPZ010000465.1, forward strand.
TGGGGGACAGACCTGTTGGTGAAGAAGGATGGATTGAGTGGTGGAATGATGCTATATCCCGAACCATAGCCCTTCTTCACAGTTTGGGCAAGAAAGTTGCTCAGTTTAGAAAAAAATCTTTGCTTGCTTTACGCACTGAACTGAAAAAAGCCTCTTGTAGGCTTGAAGCCAACCCTCTCTGTCCTATTTTGCAGGGGCATGTTGCTCAGGTTCGTCATGAGCTCAAGGTGGCAGAGCTCTATGAAGCTAAAGGTGCTCAGATCAAGGCCCGCTTACATTGGCTTAAAATTGGGGACAGAGTTTCTAAGGAATTCTTCCAAAAGTTACGTCCTCCTCGCAATGCCACTAAATTCAAAGCTATTATGGATAATGGTATTCGCCATACCTCTCTACCCAGTATTGCTGACATTTTTGTTAAGCATTACACTCAATTTTTTGCTACTTAGTCTTTTTCTCCAGAGAGGGATGAAGCTCTCAAGCTTTGCATGGATGTTGTCCCTAAAAAACTCTTTGTAGCTCAAATAGAGGAGTGTGAAAAGTATTTGTCTGTTGATGACCTTGCCTGAACATTAAATCAAATGGCCAATGAGAAGGCCCAGGCTTGGATGGATTTCCTTGTGAATTCTACAAGGCATGTTGGGACTTTGTTGGTTCTGATTTACACAAAGTCTACCTTGAAGCCATGCATAGTGGCTCTCTTGGAGCAATTTTGAACCGAGGTAATATCAAGTTCATTCCAAAACAAGGGGATCCTGAATGTATAACAAATTGGAGGCCAATTACCTTGCTCAATGTCAGCTATAAGATTATTGCCAAAGCTCGCGCTCGAAACTTTGGCCCCTGTTGCATCTTATTGTTAGGTCGGAGCAAACAGGATTTATTAAAGGCAGATATATATTGGATAATGTCATTGTAGTTTGGGAAGGTATGGAATGGGCTAGGCAGTCTGGTCAGCAAGCCCTCTTCTTGAAAATTTATTTTGAAAAGGCCTATGATAGAATTGAATGGAACTTCATTCTTTCCATGTTACAGTCTTTAGGGTTTGGGCTTGTGTTTGTTCAATCTATCAATATTCTTTTTTAGGATGCTTCGACTATTTTATCTTTGAATAATCATCAAACTAGGCCAATCGGTTTGTTCAGATCTGTTCGAAAAGGTTGTCCCTTGGCTCCTCTGTATATCCTTGCTATTGAAGCCTTTGGATATTTGCTTGCTAGGCATGCTTCTTTGGGCCAAATTAAGGGTATTTCTCTCCCTGATAACCAAGGTCAGCTCATTAATGGTCACTTTGCTGATGACTCTTTTCTCACTCTTTTAGAGGAGGAACACTCAGTGAAGGAAGCACTCAGATGTTTGGAAGTTTTTTGTCAGGCCTCTGGTTCTAGTATTCAGTGGAGAAAAACTTCTTGTTATCGGCAGTCCCCTACCCCGCTCCCTCCTTGGCTAGAACAGTTTCAATGGCATTGGATTTTGCCAGGAGAAGTGTTCAAATTTCTAGGGATCCCTTTTGCCTTTTATGGTTCCCCTGTTCAGTTATGGAACTATGTTCTGCAGAAAGTTGAGAAAAAGCTTGAGTATTGGATTACTAAGAAGATGTCTCTGGCAAGAAAATTCCAGATTTGTTCTAAGGTCCTTGCCTCTACTCATGTGTATTACTCTTCTTGTTGGGTCCCTTCACAAGCATGTTACCTTAAGCTTGAAATACTATTGAGGAATTTTTTGTGGGAAAACTCAGCTGAGAAGAAAGGTTTTCATTGGGTTGCTTGGGATATGTGTTGTTTACCTAAAGCTTCAGGAGGAATGGGCATGGTTGACTGTAAAAGACAAGGCACGGCTCTCTGTGCCAAATGGATCATATGAGCCCTTAAAGGCTTGGAGGCCTAGAAAATCCTCATCAGACATTGTATTTCTTTAGGGCTGCCTTTGAAAAAAAAAGCCTGGAGAGGAATTGACCTCCCTTCCCTAATTGTAATGCCAGTCTTTGTGAAAATCTCTGGTTCTTTTGTTATTAAAAGTATTTGTAAATCATGGCAGCAATTCACTCCTTGGCTTAATTGGAAAGGTAATAGAGGCCATAAAGGACTGTCCATCAATTCTTTAAACATCTGGTGGTCTTCGGTGATTAAAATTCAGGGAACTCCTCTTGCTCAGGTCCCGTGGATTCATGCCCAAAAGTTTTTAAAAAAAGGTATATCTACAGTTTCTGATTTTTATTCTCAAACCTCGAGGGATTGGATCCCTTGGCCACTTTTTAAACAACAATTTCAGTTGAGCACTGGTGACAAGCTCACTTATGACTCAGTAATTGACATTATCCCCTTTTCCATGTGGCACAAGTGTGGGCAGCACTCTCAGAGGCCATGGTGGAAATATTGGTCCTGGTTTTTGGATATACCATTGTTGAATTACTCAGCTAAATTGGGTTACAAGTGGCTCTCCCCAATGTTGCCAATGGTCCCTAGACTTAATGATAAATGGGGAGATCCAATGGCGGTTTCTGGTTGGAAGGCTTGATTTCAGATAGTTTGGTCTTCTTTTCTTGAGCCAAAACAATCTTTTTTTGCTTGGAGCCTTCTCTTTCAAAGTTTACCCTTAGGAGACAGACTCAGGCACTTGGGAGTTGCAAACCCTAAATGTGCATTCTGTAATGAGGATGAATCTTCTCCTCATATTTTTTGGTTTTGCACAAGAGCAAGGAGTGCCTGGGAATGGGGATGGTCTTTTTTTCCCAATTCCAGGATGAATCCCTTACATGGTAGCAAGCTCTGTTAGGGGATAAGATTAAATTTGTTCTTCCCTTGTCCAAAGTGTGGCACATATTTTGAATTAGTCTTCTTTTTCACATGTGGAAATCTAGAAACAAGATAGTTTTTCAGCATCAAAATCCTTCTGATGAATTTTCTCTAGCTGAAAAAATAGAGGTGTTTCAAGATACATGGTTCCATATTTGCAATCAGCAGGCTAAACTTGACATTGAGCAGGCGCACATGAAGGCACTTTTGGATGATTGGAAAAATGCACCTTGCTTAGTTAGCAGGGTTTTTCCAAACAACGCACAACAGACATCCTGTTCCCACTCGAGGTCTCATCAACTGCCATGTCTGGTGCATGCACAGGGAGGTTGGGGACATGACATTTTTACCTACAATGATGGATGGAATGCATAGCCAATTCAATCACCATCATGTTCTCCACCCAGAGGTGCCTAGGATGAGCTGGTGGAAGTTAATGGTGGCACACAGGATCATGCCTGGAATGCAGGGGATATAAGTGCACATAATCGCCAGCTTGATAGATCTCGAGGACAAGGCTGGGGAGATTCAAATTTTCATGAGGATCAGGGACACACAGATGGATTACCGCATACCTTGGCCATTCCATGGGACTCCAACGTAGACGTGTAGCCACAAACTTTCTGATTGCATGCAAGTTTCACTGCCTGTTTGATTGATGTTGCCTAGTTTGTAGTGAGCTCTGGTTTGTGGTTTCCCAACCCGTGGTTAGGGTTGGCTTGTCTCTTCCAGGGGTGTGATCATTGCCACCCGCCACTTTTTTTCATGTTAAACTTTATTATTAATATAATTTAGCTTTTCATCAAAAAAATATATGGGCACACTTGTTAAACATTTTACTAAAAGTGTGGAAGTCAATGGTATTGAAATCAAACGTATTCTCAACACAAAAAATTTATTACAATAGTCATCATATTTTGGAATGACAATGGTTGATCAAACATCACATTTGAGTAACTTCCATGAGCTTGGTTCTACATTTGTAAAAAAAAATGTATCCAAGTAGTTTCTTACAAGATATAATTAGTGAATATTTTTTTTATGAATTATGTCAAACAATGATTTTGGGATCTATGGAAGATGAGAGGGTTTTTAGTGCACTATATTTCATGAAATATAAACTTTGTAACATGCTAGATAAAAATTTGTAAATTTTTTTGAGAATTTGTGTCAACATATGAGTTTGATAAATTTCCCTATGATAGAGCATTGGTATACTGGAAATCCTTAGCAGAGAGAAGGGGTATCACTAATATACATGATAATGAGAATAATGATGCTTGTAGTGATCATATAGTGGAGACACAGATATCCACTATGGTTACAAGTCATTCTGGATAAGCTGAGAAGTGTTTATTTTAGCTACCTCAATTGTAATTTTTCCAAGATTTAACAACATTGATAAATTTAACTTTATTTGTTATTATTTTCATCCTACTCAAAAATAAAAAATGAAAAAATTGTTTTTTCATAAAATTTTATGTTTTATATCATAGCATTGTTTATCAATCACTAATACACATGATAATTAGAATAATGATGCTTGTAGTGATCAGATAGTGGAGACACAAATATCCACTATGCTTACAAGTCATTCTGGACAAGTTGAGAAGTGTTTATTTTAGCTACTTCAATTGTAAATTTTCCAAGATTTAACAAAATTGATAAATTTAACTTTATTTGTTATTATTTTCATCCTACTCAAAAATAAAAAAAATAAAAAATTGCTTGTTCATGAAATTTTATGTTTTATATCATACATTGTTTATCAGATTGTATGTTTTATATGATAGCCTTTGTAGAGTCTTAACTATGTTCATTGATAAAACCTTATGTTTTATATTATAGTATTGTTGATGTATTGATATTAATATATTGGCACAACTAAGTTATACCATAGTAAAATTTTATTTGTTATTTGAATTTACAATAGTAAATATAATTGAATCATCAAAAATTTAAAAGTAGCATAAAAATATAAATGGAAACAACTATTGAATGATAGAAGATACAAATTACTAAATATATTTTTCATTATTTGAATTGAAAATATACATTGTACAAAATTGTTGACTGTAATACAAAAAAAATTGCTATAAACTAGGAAATATTTTATAATTTATTAATTTTTAGATGGTGGCTCTATGACAAACTCAGTCACTCCTTGTGTATATATATCACCTTGAGTTGTACATTCTCCTAAAGTTTTAGGTTCTTTTTCTTTATCTCCTGTATCAAAAACCTATGCTGGAAGTGCTCCTATTCTGATGAGGCCTTCCTGTGCCTTCTGTATGCTCCCCAACAATGTTGTTTCTTCTTGGGCTAGATTTTCTTGCACTGTAGAAAGTTTTTCTTTATGTTTCTTCTTAAGCAATATATATGGATCCATATTGTGGTCCTTTATACTAGATCTTAGATAATTATTATCTCTCATATTGGCTTGTAGTATTTCCTTCATTCTTATTGCACCTTCCAGTATTCTCTTCACCATGTGGATATTAACATCCATGCTTATAACTTGTTTCTTTAAATTTTCAAAATTTGACTGTAAAAAATAAAAGAAAACTTAAATTTAGTTTAGAGTTATATGACAAAAGATAACCATAAAATTTATTGCAACTAAAGTCTCACCTCAGTCGCATCCCTTGAAGCCTCAACAACTGCAACTTTCTTCTTATTATAAGCCCATTGGTTAAAATATGCTTGGGCTTCAACATTAAGGTTCTCTAATCTACTCAACATAATATTTAAAATTTCATCATTGTATAAAATGGTAGCATTCACTAAGCCTAATTCAGCTTGATGTAATAGACCACCAAGCTTTTTTGGTTTATTTTGGACTAGAGAAAAAATATCTTTCTTTTTATCAAAATATTTATATTAGGCATTTATCTCCCTTATTAGGACCTTGGCCTGAAATTCCTAATCCCTCAATTCCTTTATTTATGAAGTAAAATATATTTAATTAGTTCTTCACAATTATCATCCATTAAATTGTTTTCAAAAAAATTACTTTTTCATCCTCGGTTTGAGGACTAGGGTCACTGGTGTTAGAAGGTGAAGATGAGTTTTATTGAGTTGAAGGAAATTCTTATGTTTGTTATGCTTGAAGCACATCGGTTGCTTTGAAACTTGGAATGTTACCTTGTAACATATATTCATCATCTAATGAAGGATTATCTAATCCTAAGATCAAAATTTATTACAATGAATAATTTTTTGAAAATAAAATATTTGGAAAGTTAGACATAGTCTAACTTGGTGCCTCCATGATCTCAAAGGAAAAAATTATTTTCCACCCTTGAATTAACCTCTCATTAATTTTTGTCATGGTGCATATGGTGGTGGTGATGGTGGCGGTATCATAGGCTGCCTTCTTTCTTTAAATTGAGGGGAGGTACCTAAAAATATTATAATAATATTTTATTAAAGAAAACTAAATTGAATAAAATTAATATATTAATTTAAAAAAATACACTTACTCGATGATGAAGAGATATATTGTTGTCCTCTAGCCTGTGAAGGCCTGTCGGTGTGGGTGTGGGGGTGGGGCATAACATTGAAAACATATGAAAAATGAAATAAAAATTATTATAATTTCTACTAAATATATATATATACAAAGAAGCTCAAAACATTAACCTTACCTGCCATGGGGGTGGCCTCACTAGATTTACATTGCACAATATGTGTAAAAACATGTGGACGAGAACCTAAAAAAGAAGAAGGATTTCTCAAATATTTTAGAGGCCTTTGTAAGGGTGTTGCTTTTGATTGTGTTTCAGAAGAATCACCAATGTCTTCTGGTATAAAACCCCTTACAAAAACATCCTTTTTGGTCACACTTGAGGTTCCCTTTCTCTACATTTAGGTGCAAATTTAAAACTAAAAAAGGAAAACCTATTGTACTATAAAATTTTATTCCTTGACAAAAAGATGGAATTTTTATCTTCACATCTTGGGACGACATGGCAATGCTCACTATCATTGGATGAAACATAGTAGGTACATCTGCATTATGTGAATTGTGAAAACATTCATAATAAAATCTAAGAATAAAATTACACATTTTCACAGTCGATTTTGTGTTCATCTGAATATTATGTAGTTCAGATCATATGTTCTATGAAATATATATATACACCAATTAAATTTATGGTGGTAAAGACACCAAACTAGATAGGCCAATACCTAGAATGAAATATTCATTGGTTTTCCATGCAAAATGAGTCTTTCTTGGAATAATATGATGATAGCTTTCAGAAGTTTATTTTCAATAGATGAATTCATTAAGCCCCTTCTAGACTTAGTGGTAGAAACTACAAAAAACAAATCATTAATTTAGAAGTCATAGATTTTAAATTTTAAATAAAATCAATAATTATACCTGACAATAATTATTAAGAGAGATTGAATTGGGTCTCCAAGTATGCTTTGTCATTTATAGATAGATGTAATTTTGAAGGTATGGGATCAACATTCCTATGAGGGATATCTGTTAATCTCTCCATGTCTGAGAGTTTGATCATAAAATAGATCTTCTTACTCTAGATTATCATATTGAAAATGGTTGTATCATTGTTGTAGGTGTCTAAAATGCTCAGTAAGACATGGTTATATATTTTAAATTATGGCATTGAAACTAAACCCTGTAAACCCACATTATTGACCCAAGAAAGGTTAGTTTTGGATGTGGTTAACATATCAGAATTGGCTAGATAGACAAGGTTTTTGAAGGTAATTTTAGAATTAAGGGATGAAGTGGTGGTCATTGCATGAAGTGGTTTTCAAAATTAGGATAAATTTTTGAGAGAGTAGGGTGCAGGGTATTGGCCACCTAGGGTTCACTCTAAGGATGTGCAAAAGAAAAAATGTAAAAAATAATTGTATATGCCTTTTTATAGATAACTACATGCTAAAATTAAATGTAATTGGACTTGTGGAAGCATGTTATTTGACATACATAGGTGAGTAAGTGATCATTTAACATGTGGTAGTGTAAACTCTATTGCAACCAATCTAGATTTGGATACCCTATTGCAGCTAATTTGGAGTCGGATATCCTATTGCAACTAACCCATGGTCAGACCCCTAATTGCAACTAATCCAAATTCAAATACCCAATTGTAACTGATCCAAAGTCAGATACCTAATTGCAACTAATCCAAATTTGGACACCCTATTGCAACCAATCTAGAGTTAGCCACTCTTTTATAACCAATTTGGAATCAAACACCTCATTGCTATCGATCCAAAGTTAGACTTCTTGTTGCAACTAATTCAAATTCAAATACCTAGATGCAACTGATTTGGATTTAAACTCATTGTTGTAACCAAATTGAATTCAAATACCCTATTACAATCGATTTAGAGTTGGATACTTGGTTGCAACCAATCCGTAGTTATACCCCTTTTTTTAATTGATCCATAGTCAGTCACCTTTTTGCAACCAATCCATAATTAGAGGTAGATTTATAACCGATATATAGTCGTTCACTTTTCTACCACCAAGCTAAAGTTGGCTATTATTTTACAACCATATTATTATTGAATTGTTGATTACAGTCAATTGATAGTCAAGTTGTTGTTTTCTATCAATCGATAGTCTAGTTATCAATTATAGTTATTTGACAATCGGTTGATAATCAAGCTATCATTTACAATTGGTTAACAATTGAGCTATAGTTTGCTACCAATTGATAGTCGAGTTGTCTATTGTAGTCTATCGTTAGTCAAACTATTATTTTTATTCTAATATTAGTCAAGCAGTTGTTTACAAGTGATAGATAGTCAATTTTATGTTGTATGATGTCGGTCATCAAAAATTTAAAATTTTCCATAGTTTTATAATTTTTCATAAAAAATAAAGGCAATTCGCCATGTCTCCTACATGAATTTGGCCAAGATTCACCTCGATTTCAAAACTGATTTATCTTATTTTTATAAATAGATTCGAGCTCAATCCCTTATGCATAACCCTACTTGCAATCATACTTAATTAAAAATCTCATCAAAAACTCGCTTATCTAAAGAGCCATATGGGACACAAGGATTTGTGAATCCAATATCTCATAAGCCTGCAATTACTTGCAAACTTTACCAAGTACTAGATTCATAGAGATTTGTTCCCCCACCTAGTTTATTAAACAAGCATATAATAAAACACTAATCAAAGTCTCACAAGCTACTTTTTAAATAAACCACTTGGGTTGAGAAGCCTTATTGATCCAATATCTTGTAGGCCTATAATTATTTGTAAGCCTCACCAGGCACTAGATCAATAGGGTCCTCTTTCCTTCTTGGTTTACTACATCAACATGTAATAAAAATAGATCATAGTCTCATTGCTAGCTATCTATCTAATAAACCATTTGGATTATAAGGTTGTGTCAATCCAATATCTTGTAAGTCTACAATTACTTGTAAACTTTACCAAGCACTAGATTGACAAAGATTTGTTTCCCAATTGGTTTATTATACACGTATGTAATCAAAACAAATCCTAACAATCTATATGATAGCAAATACATGGCTTAAAATACCCATTGAGATGAGTAGATATTCTCTATCCATTTGTGCAAATCCTCATATGTCAGTAAATATATAGAGAACTTATTCCATCTTGATCAATGTGAAAAGCAACATTTTCTATCATAAACATTCTGCTTTTTCTTATATATCATTTGCACCTTTGGCTATCCATGTCCCATGTCTCACGTACATTTAAATATTTTCATATGCATTAGATAAAGGAATTATAGAACCTTGTTACCCTCTCTCATATGTCAAGAAATCTGAGACACTATCACTATATCATATTCCACAAAAGAATTTATTTAACCAAGGGACATCCTGCTCCTAAGATCATAACACTTTCAATATATCTCCATAATTTCAAAAAATAAACTATCTCTACAATTTTAGAAAGCAATCATTATACATACTCATGGATTTTACTTCATACTTAGGAGACACCTAGCAAGGTAAAAACACATAATCATTATCTCACATACATTTGCATAAAATACTTTGGTTACACCTCTCAAAGAATGAATAAAACCCTTCGGGTATGCCTCTCAAAGCATGCATAAAATCCTTTGAGTATACCTCTCAAAACATGCATAAAATCCTTTGGGTATGCCTCTCAAAGCATGCATATAATATATTGGGGTATGCCTCTCAAAGAGTACATAAAATCCTTTGGATATGATTCCCAAAGCGTACATAAAATCCTTTGGGTATGCCTCCCAAAGCATGCATAAAATATTTTGAGTATACCTCCCAAAGTGTGCATAAAATCCTTCGATTATGTCTCTCAAAGCATGCATAAAATTCTTTGGGTATTCCCCTCAAATAATTCATAAAATCCTTCGACTATGCCTCTTAGAGCTTGCATAAATACCTTCGAGTATGTCTCTTAAAGCATGTATAAAATACTTTGGGTATGCTTTTTAAAGCATGCATAAAATATTTTGGGTATGCCTATCAAAGAATGCATAAAATCCTTTGGGTATACCTCTTAAAATGTGTATAAAATCCTTTGGGTTCACCTCTCAAAGTTTGCATAAAATCCTTTGGGTACGCCTCTCAAAGCATGCATTACTAACTATTACTAAAAACTAACTCTACTAACAATAATACATATATCTTGTACATATTATAGGTACCTCATCATGCCTTAAGTGCTTATCTTTTATGTGGCATCCTAGGCTACCATAAGCATAATGAGATTACATTTCCATTTCATGGAAACTCGTAAGTATTATCTAGGCTCAAAGGATAATACTTGATGCCAAAAGTTGCAATGAGTGCTTGTATTTTATCAGGTCTAGAGACCATCACTCATGCAAGCAAAATACATTTGAGTGCTTATCTATTATTAGACCCTTAGGTCACCACTCAACAAAGCAATTGTTCTCTCATAGCATTTATTCATTATTTGGTACTTAGGCCATCACTAACAGAATATAAACATCTATCCAAATTTTTGCTATCAATAATCATCATATTAATTTTTGTATTTTTCAATTCAATAAAGAATATCATGAAAACATCATATTATCAAATTAAAAATAATACAAAAATACAATCATCATGTAAAAAATAACATAATGTCATAACTATATAATGCCTCTATATCATACATTCTTGTGAGATAAATGTATCACAAAGAGAAAATTGATACACTCAGTCCCTATGGGCTATGCCTAAAATAGAGGGTGTACCAAATGATAAAATTGGCACACTCACTCCCAAAATCCTAGCAACTAGACCCCACATCCCCTCCATCAAGTACTTGTGGAGGAGGACAACAAAAATCGATCGATCGTTCTGAGTAGTGACTCGCAAAATAAGTCCTTGATCATGTCTATGAGGGTGATGGCTATCCCAAATCTAGAGGAACAATAGTATGATAAAGTTATTGATAATATACGACATAAATCCTCTCCTTCTCTACCTCCATCTTAGCTAGTTGAAGTCCCTCCCTCACTCTCTTAAAGTCATCTCTTGATCTATCCAAATCTTCCCTAACTCTATCTAGATCAACCCTCATCTTATCTATGTCTTCCTTTGTCTACTATAGCCATAAATATAGCAAGTCCATTATCACAACCATCATGCCAATATCCACCCCCTAGCCAACTCTTGAGAGAGTCTCATCTCTCTCTTGATTATCCTGCTCTAGAGTCACGTATAGCTTAGTTATGATCTAGCTACTAGTTCCCCTCTCCTTTATCACTTGAGCTATATCCTCTTAAGCCTTAGCCACATCCTCCTCCTATGAATACTTTACCACTACCAATAACTCTCTCACCTTATGGAAACTTCTAGTCAAATCCTCGAGCTCTTCTTGTATCACCTTTTCAACTAACCTACTAGGACCTGTGCCACTAAATGTTCTTAGCATTATAGGAACCATTGATAATGGAGACATATATAGAAGAGAATCCTTAGCCCTTATCTCATCCTAAACTCCATCCTTGGCTACCTACCTTATTGCCATCCTATCATTCCACTCTTTCTCTAACCACTATCATATCTATAGGGATCTTGGTTATCTCCTCTACTATTGCATATTGCCCCCTAGGTGGCTTTGATTGTGTCAACCTAGATGGGTGAAATTGTTCATATTAGGTAGTATATTATTTTGTCATCCTAGCATCATCTATTATGGGATCCAACATCCCAATATCATCTACATCGACCTTAATAAAGGAGTAAAGATCTATGGGCTTCCAAAATCACTCTTGTGTGATTCATTGTACCCACATCTCTCCTAGTCCTAGTATCCCATGTACCTCTCCAAATTGGCATAGTAATAAATCATATAAGTACAACTCATAATCTCACCCTCCATCATCCAACCATCAAATCCTCCTAACCAATATAGCTCCCTCCTATCATTGGACTACCCAAACCAACCCCTCCATGGTCTCCAAGTAATATCTCCAACCCTTAGCTCATCAATCAAGAATTAAGCCTACTCTAAGGTGCAATAACTAGGCCAAATATAGTTCACACACTATTAAAACCATAAGCTTATCTACCCTAGGTCTCCTACCCTTTATCATAAGTCATTAGACTACCATGTGCACATAGGTCCACACCTATAGAAGAGTGCATCATACTAGGCTCTTACCGCTTTGATATACCACTTGATACAATGTCTAGTATAACCTTTTCAAGATAGTCATACCTCATGTATATACAGTCTAGAAATCTCATAGCCCAACAATGATCACTCATCATCCCTAGGGTACGAACCTCTTGCTTGTATCTACCATAAAGACCCTTGACATAATGGAGGCTAATAGGGTCATAATTCGATCTATGTGCCTCCCCATATATGCATTATTAATGTGTAAACCTTTATTTATCCCTAAAAATCTCCCATTTCCTATCAATAATGTCTTCCTAACCCCATCATACTTTCCAAGATAGACTGAATCACCTTAGATATAAACTTGCAAGACGTGCCAAACATCTTCTAGCATCACCGCCATATCCCTTATAGGTATCCTGAAGGTGTTGGTCTAAGGGTACTATATTTTAGCCAAAGCTATCAATAGTGGATGATCAAACTCTATCTTCAGAATATATATCACATGCTCCAACTCGGTAGCCACTAGCACACCAAACTCATAACAATCCAAACCATGTGCCATAATGTTATCCATTGCCTTCATATGGCTCTCCCAACTCACCAAAACCTTCATTCCTTACCAAAAATCGCATCCAAAAATAATATCAACTTTTTCAAATCATTTTTGGTGCATGGTAAATTTACCACTAGTGGAAAATTTGCCACTAACATCAAAAAACATAAAAAACTAAGCCTAAAAAGTAAAATTTGACATTGGTTCTTGAATATACCTATACGATGCACTCTGACACATGTATTGTCTCTCAAACCAAATTATCCCAATGCATGAATCTCTTGTTATCAACCATCACTCTCAAACTCCCTTTTACCACGCTCTCTAAATTTCCATATAGGTTAAGTGAAAATGTCAACCATTTTTACCCTCTTTCCCCATTTAACTTGCCTAGCCCATCCTACACATGTTTTTTGTCACAGCCATATTTTTCTCAAATCCACCCATCAATCAAGAATTCTCCCTAAATACACTTTAGCAAAAATTCTTGAGGGGGAACCCATGGGGCATATAAGCATAAACCATGAAAAATGAGGAAAACATGCAATAATGATATTAAGCAATCAAAACAATCACAATCATACTCATTGTTGTCCTACAATGATCTCAAGACAATAATAAGTATCACAATGGCAAAATTGGACTCTTAGCACTTAATTTTAATTCAATTTCATAGAAATCACATCAAAACTAGGGTAAAATGTAGATGCCTAATTTTGATGCACCCTCAAATAAAAATACATCAAACAAGATATCAAGCATCAACAATCACAAAAATTTAGGTATAATTTTCAGCCCCTTTCAAATTTACCATTCACTATCAAATTTACAATGGAAAATTTGACACTAACTGGTGAATTTGTAAAATAATCATTTTTTAAACCTAGGCTAGTCAAACTAACCATTGGTCAAATTTTCCAATCAGTGGTAAATTTGACCATCAGTGGAAAATTTATAAAACAACCAAAATATTTTGGCAAGATTTAGGAGCATGCAGATTTCTTCACCCCACTACCTCCTCTGACCTTTCATGCTCTAGAAAAAAACTAGGCCTACAAATAAAAAAAAAAAACTAAGGGTATCCCAACCAATTTTCCCTCTCAATCACTCCTACAAAAATATATAAATGCAGCCCTTAGGGCAAGCATTCCATAAGAAATTTTGAGCTAGGAATACTCTACAAAAATTCTCTTGTCATTTCTCTTCATTTGCATTCTTCATCTTCTCATTTAGGCATCTTCATAAATCCATCTTAGAGGTAAGTCAAGAAAGGCAAGGAGAGTGTCTTTGGGGTAAGTAGGAGTTCTTTCTAGGTTGTATCACTCCTAGCTCCTCTTTTCTTTCATCTTCTTGTTCTCTTTCATGCATTTTATCTTCTATTTCTAGGCCTTGCTAACTTGATTCTTGGCACATATACTCATTTATTTATCTTTTTCTATTTCATTTCATGCTTCTAACATCTTCTTTGTAGGTCATTTCAAGTTCATTTACATTTATCTCTTTCAATTACAGTCACTAATCTCTTTTATTACATATTTTACACTTCTAATATATGATTCATGCCATTTAATTTCATGATTCTTCATTTACAGTATGTTCATTTTGTTCTTAATTGCATTTCTCTTCATTTGAAAGCATACTAACTATCACTATTTCCAGGAATTACTTTACTTGTAGACTCATATTATGCTCTCATTACATGCAAGTTTATATGCATTATTTTCTTCTCTAATTTTATTTCCTTTCATGCATCTCATATTAGCTTCATTCTAGTTTCAAGGAACCTTTCCTTGAGCTTTATTTGGTAATTATATAATACTAACATTGTCTTGCTTATCCTACCATAAGCATTTCACCATTTGCATGCTCTTCTATTTATCTTTGTTGTAGATTTTCTCAAATTTTACTGCAGTAGGCATATACACTTTCATTTAGCATCCTCATTACATTTACATTACCTTTTCCTTAGCGTAATATTAAATAGGCTTTTGCAATCCCTATATTCCACTTTTACAAATATTTTTAGACCATTCAAGTTCCTAGAAACTCATATCTTAGTCATTTTTAGGCATCATTCATCTTCTTTCATGCACAATTAATTTTATCCTTAAAATTAGGAGTTGCATAGCTTAATTCTAGAAATTTTCAAGTGACATACCTTGGAAATATTCCATTCCATATTTCCCCCTCATTGCACCTCAAACTTGATAAAAAACAATCCTAAAATCCAAATCAAGACTCATTCAACCTTGTTTTAGAAAAAATTCGCTACTCCCTACAACCACTGGAAAATTTGACTCTTTGGAATACATAGAGAAAATTTGCCACTCTATCATTTTTTTTACTCACTAGAAAATTTGATAGGCCCTACATCCATTCCAAAAGGAGGCTCATTTATTCTTATTTTTGCATTAATAGGGTGTCTGATCAGCTAGGAATATAGTTTATCACCTCTCTACAATCAAATAGACCCCCCAAAATGGAGCCCTAATTTTTCCACTTCATTTTATAGGTTTTCAAAATTATCAGTTAGTGGTAAATTTTCTAGTGGTGAATTTAATAGTCAGTGGTGAATTTGACAATTAATGGAAAATTTGATCAAACTTCAAAAAAGGTAACCTTCCACGTGGCATCTCCCTAATCTCTATTTTTTCTTACATTTTTGCTTTTTGATCTCTTTTTCATAGTTTTTTTGCCTAAATTCACACTTATTTTGGTCAATCAAAGAATATTAGATTAGCTCAAATTCTCCTTTTGATCATATTTATCTTGGATAGAAATCAAGGAATCCTAGATTAAGTCTAAATCTTTTTCTTTTTACAAGCATTTAGGCAAGAAATCAAAATCATATAGTTGCATTTTAGGCTAAATTGTTTGATGCATTATCTCTTGTTTTCCTTGGAAAAGAAAACCCTCTTTTAGCATAGTTCATCATTCAAACTCAAAAGCATACTAGGCTAGTTCTTGTATTCTTGCATTTTGTGTGTTTATACTTAGCATGCATTTTAGATGATCTTTACCTTAAGTTTGAATAAATTTTATCTTGATTAAGGCTCAATAAAGAGTCAAATTAACAATCCAAAATATTAGGTGTTTGTTGAATAAACCCATTGAACACCATCAAGCATAACATCAACAACACACTTAGACACCTTGATAAACTACATGAAGTAGAGCCTACTCACATTGAAGATTCCCACATCTTTGAGGTCTCCTTTGGAAAGAGACCCTCAAAGCAGGGAAGTGGGGATTCCCAGTGGACTCCCCTCCAATACGTGTGTTGAGGTTTTTGAATCTACATGCACCAATATCAAGGTTCCCATCCTAACTGAATGAAAAATATAGAAATAAACCCATCCACCATAGTTTACTAGCTAGAAATTAAACACACTATAGTACATACTAGTGCTTTAAAACTTGTTGATCAGTGGGGCTTATGAGTTTTTTTAACTCAGATCAGGTAACTCACCAAATCACAATGAGTTACCCAACCATTACCCATTGAGTACTTGGAAATTACTCATTGAGACTCATATAGGTACACTGATGGGTAAGGAAGGGGTAGGACATTAAATTTAAAAATAATTTTTGGGGAAAAATATATTTTTTTCTCTCTTCTTCCATAGCCAACAATATTTTGAATCATAAAACCATCACAAACAACAAATATAAACCATATTTCAACTTCAGGTCGAAGAGTAGACACTAGTGCAAGAAGATTTCATGTTGATTCTATAGATGTTTTTGATGTATTTTTTGAATCCCCCAATTCCAAACTAGGGTTTTATTAAGTTTTTTTTTCTAATTTTTTCATAGTTCTAAATTAATAATGCTAGGGGTGTATTTTTTAAATTTCCTCCATTCTTTACCCCCTAAAATACCTAAGGTTCATTAAAACATTTTCATGCTTTTCTGTTTTGTTTTTCTTTTCATTCTAGGGTTTAGCTAGATATTTTCAATGCCTTTTACTATATTAATATTAATAACTGATGAGGATTAATGGCATTGAATATGGAGTGTTCAAGAGAAATATGATTATGTATGTCTTATAAATATTGATTTACAATTGTGTCTTTGTGTATCATTTGGGAGGTAATGTAAAGATTTTGTTTTTGTGCATGGAATATTATTTGAATGTGTTATGGCTATATTATTATAGGGGAAGCATTTAGAGTATGTTAAATAGTCTTTGTTCTAATGATTGTGTTCAAAATGTGTTTGAGAGCCATCCACTTTAGTTTAATCCAAGAAGATACTAAATGTATAGCCCAATATGAAGGATATGTCATTGCCAATGAAATTTTGTTTTGGTCCTCTAAGACTAGACATGTGCGGCTATTCTATGGCCATGAAATTCAATTTTATGTAATCAAGCTAGATCATAGTAATAAGAAAAAGGGTTTGTTGGCTATGAATTTCAAGACCTAATTTCTGGTTTAAAAAAAACATTCCATATTTCCTAGAAACCTTTGAAAATTTCCAAGGATGGAGACTTTTTTGAATTATTTTCAGCAATTTGTAGTTGTTCCTAGGAGTTTCCAAAACTTTGCTACAATGACTTATGCATAAATTTTTTATTTTATGCTTAGGAGTTTTTGATGCCATTTTGAAATACATCTATAATTTTTTTCATTATAAACATAATTTCCTACCAATTCCTTGTTTTCTATAGATTATTTTATTTACTCCAAAGTTTCTATCATTTCATGAACTCTTCCCCATTTTTTAAACTAGCTATCTCTGCCTGATTACCTATTTATATTTCCTAGTATAACATAGTTTTGAAGGTGCAGTAGAGTAAAGCATAGAAATTTTCCTTTTTCTTTTTTATGAATCAAAGGGATGCAAAGTTCTTTTTTCCATTAAATTTTAGTAGGAACAAATATCATGTTTTACTAATTTACAAAAAAATATGTTGGTTTTAGCTTAGATTCCATACAACTAAGGAAATATGTTCTATTGCATGTTCAAGCTCTCTATTATATTGCAACTAAAAAATTGGACATGGCCTCATATACTTAAATTAGAGCTTGCTTATTGGACTTTGTCCTTGGACAATCAAATAAATGATCATGATCAAGTTGTTGGACCACAACCTAAAGATTTTTTTTTTTTTTTAAAGCGAAAACCCCTTGCGGAGCCACCTTGTTCTGAGAGACCATGAACATGGGGTTCTCCACCGTCAAAGTAACCCAGGAGTCACACCTGACCCTGCCCGCACCAACATTATCAATTGGATTTTGGATACCCAATTTAGCTTTTTTTTGGTAGGGTGGAGATTTGAACCTGGGACCTCCCTTGGAGGATTGCCCTCTCCTCTCCAACTCACCTACAACAACCTAAATAATTTAATTAGAAGAAATAAATACAAAATAAATATGTGAAAAGTTATAGAAATTTAAGATTAAGGGTTAATCCTAACAATTGATGGATTAAAAAAAAATTGAGCTTTGAGTTCATTGTCATGTAGAGGTTTTAGGAAATTTTATTATCATCAACAAATGTGTGTAACTAGACTTTGAAAATAATTATACAACCTTTTCAAAGTAAAGTGATATTGTATTCTTTATTTTAATTTGGTGAATCATTCTAGACCATATGAATTTTATTCAACTTGCAAATGTAAAATTATATAATCTTTGTAGAAAAGGTAAAGTGGTTAATGTTTAAGAAGTTTGTAAGCAGACTATAAAAATGAAAAACTGAATATATGTCACATCATTTAAATTCTTTTAAGTAAAAGTTAACATACAAATATTCCATTTATTAAAATCTTAAATTCTTGAAAAATCAATATTAAGTATTTTTAAAAGGTTTCATGGACCAAATTCACTATAAATACTCTCTCAATGTTCTCAACAATGCTAACTTAAATTTATTAGCTAAATGGATACATGAGACCAAGTTGTTATTCAATATGTTCTTTTCTTTTTCTATCTTAAACCATAGATTCTTAAGAGATTGGTAAAAGGGAATTAGAAATTGGTTTGGAAAAATGAAAAATAAAAGGCTTAGAGTTTCTTTGATATTTAACTTTGAATAGAATACTTATGATTTATTATAGAAAGTTAACAGTTTAATTGTAAATAATTACTTGAACATTTTGTATTATTAATATTTTATTTTTTTGCTTTCTCTATTATTAGGAAATACAGATGACTTATTTAGGTGAGGTCCTTGGAACCATTATGGGCAGTAGTGACCCTCCTAGAAGTGGAACTAAAATGACTCTATCAACACAATTCCCAACTCAAACCCTAGGAAAGGACCCAATGTGGAATTATGTAGTTAAGGGAAACTTGTTGAATTAGGTGTTTTGTAAATTTTGTGGCAAGGACATGTGAAAAGGCATTAATTGCCTCAATTTTTTTTGATTGGTCAAATAGAGAAAGATACATATCTTTGCCCTAACATAGATAAAATGATTAAATCTAAGGTGAAGGATTTCACATTGAAATAAAAGTCCAAGAAAATAGATGACAAAAGGGAAATAATTACAACGGGACAAGGAGTGGGGCCATAGGGCTCATTTTATGGGGATGAGGTCCAACTATATTATATTCATGCCATGATTGAAGAATATGTTCCTAGCCCTTGCACTCATCAAGGTGTTGTTAGTGGGAGTGGGAGAAGCATGGGACAAGGCTTTGGTACTAGAAAAATTACCATTTATAATACTACAATGGGAAGGGACATGGCAAAGGAGGTCAATATAGTCATAACAAGTTTTGGTATTATTATAACATTCTGTTCCACTCTATGGACAACCCTTATTGGTAAGTCATAGTGAACGCATTGAGTGAGTCTATGAAAGGAGTAAATATACCTTATACACATCAAATAAGTAAACCACTATTGGAGGAGTATGTAATTAAACCTGCTCTTGTATAATAATAATGGATGATATGAAATATAAAGGGATGTAACATTCTTTCGATGGGTGGATGTATGGAAGAAACTACACACTCTTGAACTTCATGGTGGCTTTGGATGGATCCATGGTTGGTCGATGCCTCATGAAAGACAAATAATTCAAAATTATTATTTAGTTTGTTTGTGTGGTCAAAATAGGTGTGGAAAACATTGTCCAAGTAGTGAAAGATAATGCAACAATATATGTATCTATATATAGACTTCTTTAAGAGAAGTACCCTTTATCTTTTGGAACTATGTGTTTTCCATTGCATTGACCTCATGTTGAAGAATATTGGCAAAATATCATGGGTGAATATAGTGGTACAATAGGTAAAGAGCATAACATGGTTTATATATAACCACACATGGATGCTTAACTTCATGAGGGAGCATAATGATGGAAAGGAAATTCTTTGGCTAGGGATAACTTTATTTACCTCTAGTTTCATTTCCTTGTAGAACCTTCTCACATCATCCTCTAATTTGAAGCCGATGTTTAAGTGTAAATAATAGGATACCTCATAGTTTCATATTGAAGAGGTGAGATAGTAGATATCGAGCCAAATGTATAATAATTAATTTTGAAAAAGTGTTCAAAATTTTTTTGAAGTAATTACAATTTGCATGTTGAGTTCAAATTTAAATTTCAAAATCTTACTTATACTTGAATATTACTTTTTCTAAATTTTCAATATTTACTTTATAATTAAGGTGGTTGAGCCCTTGGTAATGTTTCTTCACCTTATATATGGTAAAAAATTTACCATTTGCTATGAGGTAATGAATAGAGTGAAAGAGGTCATTTGACATTATTACAGAAGTACTTTGTATAAATATGAAGCAATTAGCCACATTTTTTAAAAAATTTGGACATGGAAACAATGCCAATGAATTTATGTCATGGGATGCTTCTTGAATTCCTAATTATTTTATAGCAATAGCCTATACAGTAATGAAGAGGTCCTTAGGTTTTACGCTTGTTTATAAGGATGATAGGAAATCCAACAAACATCACCTTATCCATATTGAGTTGTAAATGTACAAGACTATAGGAGGGAGCTTGTTTGTGTCTCCCTTTGCTAGAAAAACAAGGTCAATCTTATGATCAGACAATACATTTCAACTTTGAATGTTAAAAATTTACATTCTTATAGTATACTATCATAAATTTATGATGGGAGGTCTATGGCTCCAAAACAACTACCTTACAAAATATGTTTATTTGCGTCTTTAGTCAACGTTGTAGCACTTTTGAGTGTGAGTGAAATTGGTCTCTATTTAACGCCATACACACTAAGAAGTGCAATAGGTTGACGTGGTGTTTGGGTAATACAACCTTAGACTTTGGACAAGACAAGTGGATGATAGTGAATCCAACATGGCAATTTAACTGGATGAGCTAGATCTATTTTTTTATTGGATTGTTTTTTTTTTTTTGAATTTACATGGTGGAATCGGTAGCCACCATGAATCCGGGCAGGCTGTCTAGCTTTTATGGCTGCCACAGTATTCTGTGTTGTCCGCCCTAGAAGCTACCACACAGATCTTCGCACAGTCCACCCCTATAACCACCATGCCACAATCATTTTAAACCTTTTACGCCACTGAAAGCACTAGGAAAGGGACAAGTGTTCATTACAACGATGCCCGAGATTTGAACCTTGGACCTCTGCCCCCCTTATGGGGTTTAAATGAACCAATTGGTCTACACCTCAGACCTTTTTTGATTGGATTGTTGAGAGTTCATTGCATGTAGATTTTACTATAGAGGACCTTGAGGCACTTGAGGAGAAATAAAAAAAATTAAAAGGATTGGAAGAGATATATACTAATTATCTTGCACTTGAGCACCCTCCATTTTTTCCACCACTTTAGAGCCAAGGCTAACCATGGAAATCAACTACAAGAGGAAGAAGGAGAAAACAAATAGCAATTTAAAAACTACTGTACATTTCAAAATGTTGTATTTTCCATTTGGGATGAATTTTTGTTTCATAAATTGTAATTGTATAGAATACTATATTGTCATTAAAAACCCTCTAAAACTATCTCTTTATCTATTGTATATTTTTTTTGTAATTTTTATGTTATAATTCTAGAGTGGGTATATAAGCATGTATGACACTAAAGTAAGGTTGTATGAGCATGCATGAATTTTGAGGTTTCATTTGCTTTGAATATCTAAACATACTTAATATATGTTTAACCAATGACTTGTTACACAAGTATGGTTGGTTATGGATTCTTGCTTTCACCTTTGATTTGCAAGTTTTAGCTTAGCTGCCATTAGAAATATTGGACAAATACACTTCTAGCATATGCCATACATTTATTTTTAGCACTAAATATTTTGAATTTTATAATGGTTGGGGTATGGAATTATTATTAATTTTCTACACTTATGGAGTTGAGATATCTAGACTCTTGAAACAACTATTTCATTACATACAACATGGTGGATAGTAGATATCAGTCAATTTTTGTATATACTTTACTAGTGCCAAGATGCTTGGAAAGGGTACTCATTGCTATATTTTTGTGACATGAGTTTTTGTTAGACTCACATTATTTTTAGGTGTTATGCTATGGTTACTAGAAGGATTGCAATGATTTTTTACATCATGGACTCAACTGCTAGAAACTTAAAAGATAAATTAGGAGCATAAAATGAACAAAATATCTAAGGAGGTGGTTCTTAAAATGCCACATTCCTTTGTGGTATTTGATGTCATTTCTAGTTTTAAGTTTTGGTATATGATATCATTGCTTCCTTTGATGAGTTTTATAAATAATTCAGCAGTTGAGTTGATTCACTTTCCATCTCTTAAGTAGCTTTTCCAATATTCTCAATATTTTAATGTTTGCCTTACATGGTAGTTTTTATCTAGTGGTATAACTATAAACATTAGATTAATTGATCACCTTGAATTCATGCATGTGTATATTAGGTCTTGCATTTATTGGGTCACATAAGTGATTGTTTAATTCCATAGTTTGCTATAATTCTCACTATAAAATGCAACCCCTTTAACAATTTTCTAGTTTTTCCTTTTGTAACATGAATTTGAATGGGTGGAATCCATGATCTTCATTGGATTTAATGTTGCAACTAGGTGTGATTTTTTATATACATAAGGTTTCCTATTGAATATTTCTTTTTGGGTTCTTTTAGAATGAAAACTCACTAGCTTGAAACTAGAATTATATCCATTATTTAGAATAAAACCTCTAAGGTACACAATGAATATGTCTCTTGTATTTTTTTTAATGCCATTTGTTTTATGTCTTTAGAAAGTTTTTTGGTGATGCTTAAATTACATTCAACTATCTATGGAGTGTGAGAGTATCAAATTAACTCAGATTTTGTCATCTAAGAACTGCAAAATTCTATGTCATTATAGTGGTTATGATTCTAGCTCTTAGTTATAACTTGTAATTAAGGTCTAGATATCTTGTCTCCTAAAGTGCAAAAGTACTTGCATGTAAAATAATTACAATTAATGTCTTTAATTAATATCAAATAAAGGGTAGAATTTTGACCTCGATTTCTTTAAAACAAATCCAAATAACTATAGGTATACCACCAACTAGGCCATTAAAATTATTGTCCAAATATTGTAAGTGCTTTAAGCCAAACAAATTTGGAGAGTATAACTAGCATTTCCCCCTAGTATGTATTTTTCTAAGAACACAATGAGATCAAGTTTGATGAAATGAGATGTATGGTTATTGCACTCAACATGATCCCACTAACGATAATTAAAACCCTGCCATGAAGGCAATACATATGCAGGGTAGTCCTCCTTTAATGTGAGCAGAGCATGTCTTTCCTCCGGTAGGCATGTGACATTGCAACTTATCATCACACAACACCAACTCATGACAATCAACAAGCATAGCATGGCACACGAATATTTCTCCATTTCACTTAATATTCAACCATCTATTCTATAAAAGAGCTAGTTAAGAAAATAATTAAAAAACAAAAACATTTTCTTAAAGGAAGAAAGTAAACTTAGACGATAGCTATAACCAAAACTAGAATACAAAACATAAATACCTATAACTTAACAACACATGGTTGAATGAGAGGTTGTTATGGATTATAGGATGTAGGGTATTATATATATATATATATATATATATATATATATATATATATATATATATATATATATATATATGTGTGTGTGTGTGTGTGTGTGTGTGTGTGTGTGTGTGTGTGTGTGTGTGTGTGTGTGTGTGTGTGTATATGTATATATATATATATATATGTATATACATATATATATATATATATAATGTATATATATATGTATATATACATATATATAGATATATTATAACTTATTGACTTAACTAGATTTAATACCTATTTTCTTTGAATGAGGGTAGCTTTAATGCACATTTTTTTTAATGTACTATTTTCTTGGGATGGCCTTGCTTTAATTCCCTACAAACATTTTTGGTTGCCATTTTGAATGCTTCAAATACCCTCTAGAAAAATTAATAACCAAAGTATTATGAGTCATGTTTTTATGTAAGTTCATGTTCTCTAGATGGTAGAGTAAAATTTGTATTCATTGCAATGAATATCTAATACAAAATTGGCTCTCCAATTGTTGCTTAATTTTTGTTTTTTGTTTATTGAAAAAAATTCTTTGATTTTTTTGTTGAGATTTCCTAAGTTGTCGAGTAACTCTCCAAAATTAGGTTGTCAATTTTTTCATAAGTTGTGAGTTTTAAAATAATGATACATACAACCCAAAATTGAGAACACACTTAAGGGAGTAGGACAAAGCAAAATTAGTCAGAACTTCCATTCATGAGTAAGAATAATTACAAGGCATGTAACATGAAGAGGCTTGATGCTCCTTTGATAGTGATTAAAGGTTTGATATTTTATCATTCAATCGAGGAGTGAAAATAAGAGATTTTAAGGCTAGATATGAGGTACAAGTGGACAACTCACAATGCCTTTATAAAAAAATTACAGGACTATTTATAGGCTAGGATGAGGGGTCTTTCCCTCCAAAAATATGTGAAAATGTCTTGTGCATCCTTCTCTACTGTATAGCTAAAAAAAAATTACAACAAAAATGGATATATTTGAGGTTTATGGATCTAAGGCCATCAATTTTGAAGGCTTTTAGGTCCTTGTATGACAATTTTCTACTACTATGTCTCATTGGTGCTGTGTTGGGATGGTTGTGCCATTAATATCTTACCAGGTTTTCTTTGGAATATCCTACTTGTTGATGTAGCAAGCATGGTATCCATGATTGGAATAGGATGGAAGAGTAGGCTTACTCATGTGATGGGAAATTATCAAAACTACCACTTGGATGCCATGACAAACCAGGCCATAAAATTCAACCTTGATAGCGAATAGTGAATGTCTTGTTAAATTTCCTTTTAAACTACCTTCTTATATGTATGGGTGGTTTTCACATGTCCTTTATCTAAGGTGGGAAATAGTTCCACCAATGGTATGCCTTCTTAGAATACTCCTTAGCATTGTCCTTTTAATTTCAATTGACCACCATGTGTTGGGCCCACAGTACAGTGTTCCTTCTTTCTTCTTTTGCTATTTCCTATCAAAGGATCAACATGAGTCACCATATGGAAAATAGATGGCCTACAAACCTTGGTTCCCTCAAGATATTGGCTTTAGGTAAAATATGAGTGTCAACCAGTCATGAAATATCCAATAGCCAACATGACTTTGAGCTTGTTTTTCTTTATCTTCTTATGAATTTGATGTCTATCCTTTTGACCAAATGTGGGATGCACCTTTTTATTTCCTTCCTCAAATTATCCTACTTTTTATTGGGCTTTTAGATGAATATGGGGGCTATTGGAAAATATTCCCTACAGTAATCTTAGGAATAGTCAAGTTAGCATAGAAGAATGATCAATGTATCCATGAGGAACACATAAAGCTACAATATGCAATAAAAACCTACCCAAAGTGCTCTCAAATGATTTATTGTGTCAATTATATTTTATATCAAATGGATTGTCAAATCAAGAAGTTTAGATAATATAGAAAGTTTAACTATACCTTCTACTTGGTATTGTTGATCCTTTACTAGAAGAAAATTTGGTTTTCCACCCTCCATCTAGACCAAAGAGGATATTGTGGATAAATTTTGACCATTGTAGAGTACACAAATGTACCCCATCAAGAAGCAAGATAGTTCTCCTACCACTTCTATGGTAAGGTATATAGGTTTATAATTTAAAAAATAGGGAAAAAACATCAAGACTAGCAAAAAAGACAAGATAGATTCTAATAGAGGAAAAATGGCCAAGAGGAATTTTTTTCTTAAGGAGGACCAAGTCCTTCATCCACCTCTATATATTTCATCTGTACCCTTTGAGTTTCTTACATGAATGCCTAACTACATGCTCAACTTGGATTATCTATAGTAACTCAACTATGAGAAATTGAAGTATTTCAAGGGGTAAGAGACAACCATATTCTACCCACTCAAATAAAAAATAATTATAATCACTCTTATGATTCATAGGTTCCACTTAGTGGTAGAGGCATAATTGAGGAAAATGCCTTGAATAGCTTAGAGAGTTTAGGTCCTATGGCTCAAGATAAATCTTCAAGCAAATCCTTAAAAATAGGAAGTTGGACATATTTTGTGCACACAAGAAAAGATACAATGTGCTATAGTAGGAAAACTTGGATGAATAGATAATCCTTGCCACTTTTAGAAACTATTGATGATATAAGGTGAGAATTAGACAACCCTTTAGAGTGGACATGCATTCTACACTAAGAGGAAGGATGACTTTGACCCTTCTATCAAGATCAATCATAAAAGGTTGGGGATAATTTGAAAACTTAGGTACAATGGTTTTAAAATCCACATATGGTAAATAATGAGGTACAAAAAAAACATAATAAAAAAGTATACTAGAGACAATCCATTTGAAGTTAAGTTTTTTCCACTTGAGATAGGACGAACCTAATGAGCATAAAAAGGTATAATACCATAAGTGAAATAGTAATTGAAACATAAAGCCCTTATAAGCTCAAACCCATGAAAAATATAGCGTCGATGATAATATTTTTAGCTAAAATAACAACTCTTGAAGTAGTTAGTTTAGTGGTTAGATAGATGGTGATAAAGGGATAAAATGGAATGTGGCAATAGCAAAGGAAAGGAAAAAATGGATATATAACTTAGCTTGAGGTAAAAATCTCTTAAGGAGGCTCCCCTACTAAGTTAAGAATCATCATGTAGGTGGACACTTCTACACCCACTCCCACTCCCCTCTCACCATCCACTACCCCATGTTATTTCTTTGTCCCTTATTTTTCTTCTGTTCCTACTTATACCCTTTTCCATTATTTTGTTGTACTTTTATCACCCTTATTCAGTGTGATTTATGGTTCTTCAAGGGGTACCTCACCCCCAATATTCATAGTCATAGTCATAGTTGTTACTAACCCATCACATCATTACCATCTCCCATGATACAAGTCACCACCCTACAACTACTAGTCCCATATATTGAGTCACCTCCACTAGAATGAGAATTTCCAACCATATCACCTCTTTCAAACACCTTATTCTAATTGGTGTCACATCCCACTCCATCTACTTCCATCTATTTCCTACTATCAACACATAGTTCAACCTCTATTACTCCACCATCCACTTCCCTTTCTAAGCATGCCCACCATCCCAAGCTTAGCAAATCGTCCAATAGGCAATTATGCCCACTACCCCAACACAAAAATTTAAATATATAAGATCCTACCATAAATGAGCACAACTAGAGGACAAAGACCATTCTTTGCATATAAATCTAGAGAGATAGACATAATCAATTCATTTGAAATACTTAATGCTAAGGTAAAAATATAGAATACAAAATACAAGAGACTTAGTGAAAGGACCTCAAAAGCTCCAATATTTTTCTAATCATAATTATAGATAAAGGAGGATAAATTGTACTTTTTTTAGGAAACTAAAATTGACCCCACTAGAACAGTAACATATCCTACTAATTTTATTGCTATAGTATCCAAGCTTATACCTAGATAAGATGGACCTATACCAAATGGTGCAATTGGCTAGCTAGCTTACACTTGGTATAGTATTGAAGCATGACCACCTTGTAGTTGAGAATGTAGTAAAAAAAGTTAAAAATAGGGAAATGAATGTAGAGTTGGCATAGTTGAATGCATAGAGGGTTCAAATATAATAGAATAATGAGGGGCTAAAGAGATATATTTTTGAGAAAAATCAACTAAAGAAGAGCCAACAATGACTCAAATACTTGTAGTAGTTGATAAAGAAATGAAAATGACTTTACATGATAAATAAATTATGTATTTCATGTCCTCAAGACTTATAAATAAATCTATAAACCCAAATACAACTTAGGCTATCAAAATATTCAAGTCCCTCTAGGTCCAGATCTAGGAGGAGATGAAAAATACACAAGATTACTTCAATATGAATGGCTGTGCAAAAGAAAGCCAAGAATATGTCGATAATATCATCAAACACATAGAAGTATAACTATATACAAGAATTTAATGTTAATAGATCCTTAAAAAACTCTCATCAGTGACCACAATACAAGTATAATAGCAAGGAATAGACCAAAGAGACATGGTCAATGTTGAAGAATATTATATTATTTGGTACATGCAAATGTATCCCCATGGTACCTTCATGGTACAAATGTAAATATATAATAGATTAGGGTTTGAATTTATGGATTAGATGAGTGATTTATATTTCTATTCTATGTAAGTGTCAATGTGTAGGAAATTCACAAGTGTCATGGAAAAGTGCAATGTGTAGGAAATGCACAAGTGTCATGTAAGTAAGAGTGCAAGTGTGTGCACAAGTGTCATGTATGTAAGTGTGTAAATATGTAAAGTGAGTATGTGCACAAGTGTCTTGTATTAGGAGTTCATGTGGGAGAGTAAGAGTCATGTAGAAGTGTGCAAGTGTTATGGATTCAAGTGTGTATGTAAGAAGAGTGTGAAGAGTCTAGTATACAATTGGCAAGATGAGAAGCCAAAGGTCAATAATAGGAAAGGTTGCATCTCTTGGATATGTGGGGAGACAATAGACAATTATTGAAGAGTCATATTACTATGTCTATATTATGGATGTAAAGCCCCATACAAGTAGTGGTAACCACAAAGAAAGCATTGATAATAAAGCTTGTATACATATTTTGATCAATTTTCATATTGTAAGTATTCTTCATGCATGTACATGAATTATTTTGGCCATTTACATTCATATTTGATATTATAAGTGAATGTTATTTGTTGGAATATATTAAATAATTTGGTACATGCCAATGTACCAGCATGGGTACATGTTTAGATTAGGAGTTTGTCTTAGATTAGGATTTGAGAATTTACTTTATGCAATGTAATAAATTCACAAGTATTATTTGAATGTGCATGTTTTCCATGTGTACATGAGTCATACAATAGGAATATGAAGAGTCATAGGTAGGTGAAATGCCAAGAGACATATCTCATTATATATCCCTCTATAGAATGAGTGAAGGGAGTATTTTGGTGAGCACAAGGTAGAGTAGTAGTAGATACAATGTAGAGAATGTATGGAGTGTTAGAGACCTCCATTTTAGAGCTATGTACTATTTTTGTGAGATTTAATTACTAACATATTTTTTAGTATTTGTAGAAGTTTCTCATGATATTTACATGCTTAGTATATTATCCTTTTCATATATTTAATATTGCATGCTAATTTTACACCTTATGGTAGATAATTCATTAAATATACAACTTCAAAATCTAATAGTGGTATAGTCATTAAATATAATATTTTATCATATTGAAGGAGATAGCCATTTGCAACAAGGAAGGCAATGTAGAGAATTGATAAATAGTCATTGTATGGCCAACATAGAATATTGGAAACTGTCATCATATTGTAAGGTTAAGCCACCAAGGTTGCACAACTAGTGTGAGGAGGAGCATAGTCTCACTTCTACCAATAGCATTATAGGTCGTGGCATACGAACCTATAAAATCAAAGAGCGAGTGTTGAAAAGATAAAACATCCAAGAAGAATAAGATTAGGGTAAGGTGAGCACCACCAAATTTGAAGAAATATCTATTACAAAAGAATCATTATACATTGAAACTACCATAAGAGGAGAAAATTGAAGAAGTGACAACCAAAAGAATCCTAGTGGATGTTGGTAAGCTAAATAGCACAAAGGAGTTTTGAGTGTTTGTAGTCTAAGCAACAAGAGAACCAAAATTAGGTCAAATAAGGTGCATGATAAGGAAGCTCAAGCATTATAGAAACCATATACCATGTGGAGGACGTTACATATTCCATTGGAGGAGAGAAATGTTCCATTTGCAACATTCAATAAGTCATAATACATTCATTCCCATGAAATATAACACTCCTGCCAAGCATTAAGTAAGATAAAGTTGGGTAGAGCACCATACAAAATATTTTCAAAGAAGTGCAAAGACTTTTGGTGCCACTTGGCACTTGATACTCATAACACCAGTCATGATTGAAGTAAGGTGCAATGTCTAAAGGGCGTTTATTAATGCATGGGCCAAAAATAGCCTGAGCACAATGCATAGAGCGCATTGGAATTAGATTTGAGCACCTTGGAGAAGCATGAAAGAATGGAAAATGATAGTCAAACCTCATAAAGACCAAATTTAGTGAGCATCAAGGAGCATTGAATGTAGTGTATTCAAAGGAGAGCGTAGATAAAGCATAAGTTGTAGAGTTATAGGAAGCAATATGAAGTTTGAAGCATTATATTAGAGAAGGTATGGAATATTTGAATTGATTTATAACCTTTGCAAAAATCAAAGGAGGTATAAGGTATAGTATTGAGTTAAATATTAAGTATTATTCTACATATAAGGTTATTTGGATAAATTGAGCTATAAGATAATGCATTACTAAACTTAAAACTTAGAAGATTTATTGAATGGTACAGAAGAATTTTGAAGCAAGTGGAATTTAATTGAAAGCATTTGAAACTATTTTATCCTATTTGAAATTCAAATTGCATAGAAATATTTGCAAATAGATTAACTTGGAGGAATAAGGATTTCCACATTGAAATTGAAATATTGAATTTGCAAATACATTAGTTTTATAAATTTCCAATTAGGGAGTTATAAGGAGTTCAACACCAATTTAAAAGCTTTGAAATTTAGAAACTATATTATTGAAAATTTAAAAAAGCACAAACATAGATTTTTTTTTAAGTTGGAAATTACATTTTATTTTAGTCTCTTGCTCAAATTAATGAGACATAAGGAATTCAACTTAAGGTTTTGAAAATTGAGAACCTTATCAAACTTGAAATTGCATCAAAAATATCTTTAGCTTTCTATTCACAAATAGAGAGAAATAAGGTGAAGAATAGAAGTTGAACATTAGGGAGACAAAAGGAATTCAACTCAAAATAAAACTAAGAAATCTAAGTATCACATCAAAGCCATAGAGATACAAAATATTCTACAAAACTTGAGAATTGGAAAGATCTTATCAAATTTGATCTCATACTCAAAACTAGGGAGATATAAGGTAGTCTTCAAGTATCATCATAAATTCATTTTTACTGAATCCCAACTTCTTAAAGGACCTAATTACTCTTCATGGAAAAATAGTGAGGGTAATATTAATAGTTGAAATATTTGGAATATTGTTAAAGGAGAAAAAACTAATCCTACTACAAATGCTAGAGAGATTCAAAAGTTTTAAGCAAAAGCACTCATGATAATAACATTTGCAATTACAGATGAAATACAACCCTACGTCAGTTCAGCAACAACTTCTATAGAAGCTTGAAAAAACTTAGCCAAGATATTTGAAGGAAAGAATAAAGCCACTATCTTGAACCTTCAAACCCAATTGCATTCTCTAAAATTTTATAGTGGTGAAAGTATAAAATTGGTTCTAAGGAAAGTAGAAGATATAAAAGGAAAATTATTAATCTTAGGAGAAAAAGTTGAAGATAAGTTTCTTGTTCAAGTAATCTTAAGAGAACTTCTATAAAACTACAAGCATCTAGTCACATCTTTACAAATTCTAAGTAAAGATAAATTATTTTATGAGTTAGTCAATATACTACAAGAATATGAGGTAGAAAATTTAGTAAAATATAATATGACTAACAATGCACTAGTCTCAAAAGATAATTCACAAGGAAATGTTGCTTCATTCTCAAAGGGTATATCAAGATGGAATAATATATATTATCAAGTATATATATATAAAGGGCATAGTACCAATTATTGTAGATTCAATTCAAGAAACCAGTATCAAGGAAATCAAAAAAAAAAATTGGAAGCCAATCAAATAGGCCATTCCAACCAAGAAAATATTAGAATCAATATAATTTGCATCAGCAATAATTTTAGCATCCATATACTTCTCAAATTCAATACAATCATCCTCAACTATAATATGGAGAAGGAAAACAAAAAGAACACTTAGTTCAAGAGATTCAAGAAATTAAAGAACTAGAAGAACCTACAAATGAACATGAAGTTAAAGCTCTCTTGGCAAAAATAGTATTTTATAAAGATACTAACTATTTACTTGATCAAGATACAAACAAGGAGCAAAATGAAGAAAGCAAAAAAGAAGAGCTCAAGTTCCAAAACCAAGATGAAGATCCATATTGAAGACTAAAGTCTTCAATAACCAAATAATGTAATGCAAGGGGGTGTTGTAATATATTAAATTATTTAGTACATGTCAATGTACCACCATGGGTACATGTTTAGATTAGTAGTTTGTCTTAAATTAGGATATGAGTATTTAATTTATGCAATGTAATAAATGCACAAGTATTATTTGAATTTTCAATTATATGTGAATGTGAATGTTGTTCATGTGTACATGAGTCATAGAATAGGAATATGAAGAGTCATAGGTAGGTGAAATACCAAGAGACATATCTCATTATATATGTCTTTATAGAATGAGTGAAGGGATTTTTTTGGTGAGCACAAGGTAGAGTAGTAGTAAATACAATTTAAAGCATGTATAGAGTGTTTGAGACCTCCATTTTAGAGTAATTTACTATTTTTGTGAGCTTTAATTAATGGTATATTTTTTAGTAGTTGCAGAATTCTACATAGGTCTGAATCTTACCTCTCCCATAGATGTGTGTTCCAATAACCTTAAAGAATATGAGAAGATCTCAGCTAAATGCTCGAGGTCTATCTATCTGATCTAGCTAGCTATATTTTTTAGAGAGGATAGGAGATCTCTCTATATATAACCTTTAAAGGATCTCATTAGGTTTGTTTTAAGAGAATAACCTTACCTTTTTAAAGAGGGCTATTTTAGTAAAGGCTATTTATTTTTTAATCTTTCGCCCTCATGTTTAAAAGGGCTTTTAAAAGTCGAGGGGGAGGTACCTCCCGACTTGTTATTAATGAATTTTCATGATATTTACATGCTTAGAATATTGAATTTTTCATATATTTAATATTGCATTCTCAAACAAGGATATCTTTTATGTAAAATATGAACTAGGACAGGGGAAAAACTAGGGCATCAGTTGGGTAGCCGAAGAGATTTTTGGTTACTGTGGATTTGAAGACAAGATTGCTGCCCCAGGAGGGTCCAATGGGGACACCTCCGGATCCTCTTCTAGAGAGACACAGTTCATTTGCAAATTTTTTAAAGGATAAATCTCCATAAAAGACTGAAGAAGCACAAAAAATGCATTAAAAATGCTCTTTACGACTGCTGGAAATAGATCAACATCTCAACGAGTTAATGGATGCTTGACACAATCAAAATCAAGGCCAAAGATTGTCATTGAGAAAAGGATGGTTGAAGAAATAGTTTTATATAGATACAATCATGATTTGATCTGTAAATTCATGGGTATTCACCCTACCTTGAATTTTTTGCATTCCTGGGTCTGACAAAACTAGGATCCTCTTGGTGAGTATTCTTTATGGTTTATTAGCAATGGATATTTTATTGTTAGTTTTTCTTCACTTGCTGATAGAAATAGGGCTTTCGAATTAGAAAAGAGAAATCATGGTCTGGCAGGATTATTTGTTCAACCTTGGAGAGTGGGATTTGATCCTTGAATTGAACCCTCTGTTGTCTTGATTTGGATCCGTTTGTATGCACTTCCAACGGATTTTTGGAGTGAGAAGGTATTGGAAATTATCGATAATTCCCTTGGAAGACATTTGGGTGTTTCCAAAGACACAATAGAAGGAAACACAACTGTTTATGCAATATTATGTGTGGAAATGGATCTTAGCCAGCCTCTACCAGCAGAGGTGGAACTTGAACTTGCAGGACTATCTTAGATTCAACAACTAGATTATGATGCATTACACTTCAGATGTAGAGTTTGCCACAAATATGGGCATTTGGCCCGATCTTGCACAAATAATATGAACATAAAAATGGATGCTCCTCTAGGAATGTCAAATCTTCCTAAAGATGGTAATTCAACAATCAACAAAGAACCAACGAATATTTCTCAGGGTAAAGAAGCACAGGGAGATGGTTTTGAACAACCTAAAAGAAGGAGAAGGCAAAAGAAAAAATATGGTAAAGAGCAAACCCAACTCAAGCCCTCCAATAGGTATGAGATATTTAAGACACTAATGGACCAAGAAGAACAATTCATGGAAGGAGTGGATGGGAATAATGAAAATAATAACATCCATGTTCAAGATCCTCTTTCATTTCCCCCCATCATAGAGCAGGTAATTGAGTACAGTGAGTGACCGTAGTCAGAGAGTGCAGAGGCATTGATAGTGCATAACTAAGAGCAGCCAATAATTAAGGATGTCAGCATGGGCATAGCAGAAAAGAACAGAGAAAGGCCAACTTTAGGGATAACTCAAGTGGAAAAGAGATAAAAAAATAGCAACTCTCAAGGAGTGGGTAGAAAATCAAATAAGGAATTGATAGCAGTTCAAGGAGACAAACTGATCACTGGAGGATCGGTGAGGCCAATAGATTTTTACTGCTCTCAAGGTAACCAATGATTATAAACTAATGGAATTTTAGGGGTTTAAACAGTATAACCCATCAATATGATGTTCGAAGACTCTTAGAAAAATGTAAAACATATTTTTTTCTTATCCAGGAGACAAAAATGTCATTAGATCTTATGTGTAAAAAAGTTAATAGAATTTCGAGGGGTGCTGGTCATATGGAAGTGGCTGCCCAAGGTGCCTCAGGGGGGATAGTTACTCTTTGGAACTCTCTTGAATGGACTGCAATAGAACATATAGCTTGGAGGGGTGTTCTCACATCACATTTTAGAAATAATTTCACAGCTGAACATGTTTTAATCACAAATTGTTATGGGGATCAAAACCTAGATGGTCAGATGCATCAATGGAAAGTTGTGCATAACATGAGAGTCTCAAGGGAATATTTAGACTGGATTATTGCTAGATATTTTAATGCTAATTTATCCTCTAGATATCGGGAAGGGGGAACCCCAATTTTGGACCCAGGGGATCGACTTATGATTGCCCAAGTCCAAGCATTACACTTAGTGGATATTAAATGCCCTAGAACCAACTATACTTGGACTAATAAGAGGAGGGAGCCACATAGCAGGAAGGTGAAGTTAGAGGAGGCATTTGTAAAATGGAATATAAAATTTCAGATTTTGGAGGGTCCAGTTTTAGATCACTTTCCCATTGTGTTGGAAGGAGGGATCAAGACAAGGCAGCATCACAAACCATTTAAATTTGAAAACTTTTGGTTACAAAAAGAGGAACTTCGAAATAAAATTCCATAGTGGTGGGAAGAAGGCTGCCCAACATATGGGACAACAATGTTTAGATTCCACAAACAACTTCATTATGTCAAAGATCAATTGAAACAATGGAGGCAAGCTAACAAGACAGACTTCTAGGTCCAAAGAGCTCCATTGGTGTCCAGATGGGATGAGGTTCAAAAACACTTTAGGGAAGGAACAATTATAGAGCAGCTCAAAGAAGAGGATGATGCATTGCGTAAAGCGGTTGAGGATATTAACAATCAAGAGGAGACCTATTGGAAACAGAGAGCAAGAACCACTTGGTTATTAGAAGGTGATAAAAATACCAAAATTTTCCATTGGACTGCTTGTGCTAGGAGACAGATGAACAACATGGAAGCTCTTCAAGATGAGAATGGACACTCCTTTGATACAATTCCAGGTATGCATTTCCATTCAATGGATTATTTTTCTAAACTATTTAAGGAAAGTATGGTGCAAGATGAAGAGGGTCAAAAAGAAGTTATTGCTATCATACCATCTGTTATCTCTAAAAAATAAAATCAAACCCTACTTAAACCCATTGATAGAGAGGAACTGAAGAATGTAGTCTTTGGAATGAGCATCGAAAAAACACCAGATCTAGATGGCTTTCCAATTGAGTGTTTTTAGGCCTTTTGGGATAACTTGGAGGAGGATATAATGGTTGTTATAGAGAAGTCCAAAGGTAGTAAAATAATGCTTAAATAATTAAATCATACTTTCATTACCTTAATTCCAAAAGGGGAGGAGGGGGTACATATTTCAGATTATAAAACTATTGCCTTATGCAATGTCATATATAAAATAATCACAAAGGTAATGGTTGAGTGGCTAAAACCTCTTCTACATAACATTATCTCCTTAGAGCAAGGGGGTTTTGTAGAGGGTAGGTAGATCTTGGATAGTGTGGTTCTAGCTCAGGAGGCAATCCATTCAATGCAAACATCTGGTAATAGAGGAATGTTCATAAAATTAGATATGTCAAAGGGTTATGATAGGGTGGAGTGGAGATTCTTGTCAAAGATGATGGCAGCCTTTGTTTTCTCTCAGGATTGGATAGAATGGGTCATGAGTTGTGTTTCTACTCCGACATACTCAGTGTTAATCAAGGGTCTTCCCTCGCAACCATTTGGAGCTACTCGAGGCCTTCGTCAAGGAGATCCTTGCTCTCCCTATATTTTTCTCATATTGGTTGAAGGATTGGGTAGACTCATCTTGAGGAGAAGACAACAAGGTTTTCTAACAGGTATCAAGGTGGGTGAGGAAGTTTTGACTCACCTACAGTTTCTGGATGACACAGGATTGGTGGGAGTGGCCAGCTTTAGGGAAGCAAGAATGATTAGAGATACACTTAATGTCTACCTTAAAAAAATCCAAAGTGGTCTTTTTCAATCTTGATCAAAGGCTTCAGGATAGAATTTTAGAGATCTTGGGATTCACAAGGACTTATCTCCTAGTGGTATACTTGGGGGTCCCTTTGCATTTTAAAAAACTAAAAATAGATATTTGGAGGAATATTTTGGATTGTATCAAGGACAAAATTAATCATTGGTCTCACAAATGGTTAAGCTATGGGGGTAGATTAACTTTTTTACAGATCACTCATTCAAGCAATGCCAATTTATAAATTTTCTATCCTTGTCTGCCCCACATACCATATGGAAAGAGTTGGACAAGATGGCTAGAAAATTTTTATGGGAAGGAGTAAAAGGAGAGAGGAAATGGGCCTTAGTAGGTTGGGATAAAGTAAGCCAGCCCAAGGTAACAGGAGGTTTGGGACTGAGAATATCAAAGTTAAATAATAAAGCTTTTGTTGGAAAGCTTTACTGGAGGTGGATTTCCCAACCAACTTCTTTATTCAGTAGAATCTTAACTAGTAAATATTTGGGACATGTAAACCCAAATGAGGTGGGTCGTTTCCCTTTGGATGGTAATGGATCCTTAGTGTGGTAGGCTCTCAAGTTAGGATCTCAGGTAGTAAAAGATAGATTATTTTTGAAAGTGGGGAGAAGGGAGAAGGCATGATTTTGGACAGATTCATGGGATCAATACCCACCTATCATTGTTGAATTTCCTAAATTGAAACCAATAAAAATAGCCATAGAAA
This sequence comes from Wollemia nobilis, assembly GCA_028583015.1. Taxonomy (NCBI): domain Eukaryota; kingdom Viridiplantae; phylum Streptophyta; class Pinopsida; order Araucariales; family Araucariaceae; genus Wollemia; species Wollemia nobilis. Next base: position 12,334,814 of record JAQPPZ010000465.1, read on the forward strand.
CCAAGGTATGGGTCCAAATTGAAAGTTATTTCAACACTAGTTAGCTGGGGGATTATAAGTTTAAGCAGTTTAAGAAGTTGGATGAGTGGCCAATTTCAATCCCTCTGGATTTGACACCCATCATGACTAAAACCTTGGCAAAAATATTTCTCATGGGTAGAGACGAGGAGGATGAATTAGCTTAGGGCTTGGGAGCCTTGGTTTCTACACAGTGAAGGACGGATATGATAAGATCCTTCTGGAGCCTCCTCCTCATACATATCAGGTTGAGGATTGGAGAAATATTTGGCAGTCCAAGGGTTGGCCGAAAGTAAAATTTTTTGCCTGACAGTTCATGCATAATGGAATTCTTACTTTTGATAATATCAGATGTAGGGGAATCATTGGTCCATATCAATGTGTTTTATGCTACAATAGCGAGGAAACAACTGATCACTTGATGTTTGAGTGCCCATTCACGTGCCATATTTGGGAGAGATGGTTTTTATATTATAAAATTCAAGTTAATGGTGATTTGAATTGGATTAATATTTGGGAAATATGGAAGAGGGGTAGATTTAAATCTAAAACTCTTTGTATTGGTTGGGAGCTTGGATTAAACTTTATTTGGTGGCAAGTGTGGTTGGAGAGAAATGCTAGAATTTTTAGAGAAACTTTTTCTTCTTTAGATAATGTTTGGCAGGTCATTTGGAGCAAAGTCACAAAAACTATGGCAGTCTATGCTAAAGAGGAAACTCAGGTTGTTATTGGTGCAATGGAGAAGGAAGTTGAAGTGCAAGAGGGACAGGACAAAGCTAGTTGGAAACCACCCCCAGAAGGTTGGATTAAAATTAATACTGATGGAGCTACTAAAGGCAATCTGGGTAGAGCTGGAATTGGAGTTGTTTGCCAGAATCATGTTGGAATAGTGCTTTATTGGGAACTACAAGGCTTTGGAAGAGCCACAAACAATGAAGCAGAAGCTTTAGCTATCAAATTTGCTTCTATTTGGGTAGTAAAACAAGGTCATAGGAGGATAATCCTAGAATCATATTCTCAAATAATGGTTGGAGCTCTAGATTGCATGAGGAACTTTGCTTTGAAAACATGGAGGTTGAGGATTCTTGTCACTCAAATTAAGGAATTATGGAGGGAATTAGATGATGTGATTCCATTTTATGTGAGTAGAGATCTAAATAAAGTGGCAGACTTCTTGGCTAAGATGGGTACTGAGAAGGAGGTAGGGGTTTAGTGGCATAGTGACATGGCTATTGAGGATGAGATGATTAGGTAAGTTGGTGAGCAAATCCAATGCTTAGCTAATTTAGATAACCATTCCAGAAATACTGTTTAGGAGATTTGTGTTTCAATGTAGATCTTCTTTTATAGTTGTAAACAGGTGAACAGTCATTGTAGAAATATGGTTTAAGAGATTTGGCTCCAATGCAAATCTTCTTTTACTGTTGTAAACATGTGTTCTCTCTAACTAAGGCTGGGAAAAGTCTCATCCCAACTTGTAAATGATCTTTGTTTTAATACAAGTTTTTTCAAATTATTTTTCAAAAAAAATATTGCATTCTCATTTTACACCTTGTGGTAGTTATTTCATTAAATATACAACTTCAAAAGATAACACTATTTTATTATTATATTGGCCTGGATATATATATCTTATTGCTCACATATATAATTCTACTCTTGGTATTGATATTTTGACCTATAATATTATGGCTTATTTATATTGGGACCTGTGATATTTTGAGATAGTTAAGCTTAAAAACCAACAGTGGTATTAGAACCACCATAATATTAGAGTCTATACACTTTAAAAGCAACCCTATTTCATATATATGATTGAGTAGAAATTTAGGAGACAAGGATAAGTCACCCTAATTTGGATGCTAGGGTATTTCCACTTGGTTCAAGGAAAACCAGTGAAGACTAGGACTCAACTAAAATTTATTAAGGGCCAACTCAAAAAAAAATTGGACATCCAAGGACATTCAAAGTCACCCTGATAATATTTTGGATTCTCTAGTAAAAAGGAGAGTCACTATTGAATATTTAGAGAGCCAAATCAGGAGAAATTTGAACATTTAGGGACATTTATAGTCGCCTTGATATTGATTTTGGATTCTATAGAAAATAAAATAATCACATTATTCTTAGGTACAACCTAAGATATTGGAGATAGATTACATAGATTGAGAAGCATTGAAGCTTCTAGATATTGATAATCAAATATTTTAGAATATTGAGAAGCATCAAAGCTTTCAAAGATAGAGAAGCATATAAGATTCTTGAGATTGAGAAGTAGTATAAGCTTCCATAGATAAGAGTTGTATTGAGAAGTATAGAGAAGTAGCCTCTAAAGATAAGGACAGATAGAGGCATAGAGAAATTTTGGTTATTCAAAAAACCAAAAGCATCAAGTTGACTATAGCAATATTAGTCTTAGCCTTAACTCATTTTAAGGTGTTTTTGAAATAAGTCTTATTCTATAGTAGAGAATAGTGTTACCAGAGCATAGTCTAAAGAAACATTAAGGTATAGTGGAGCTATCATCCACCATAGAAGTTGAGTGTCCAAAATCTAAGTGTCCAATATAGTTGATAAGCCATCATTCAATTGGCCTATATACAGAATATTGAATAGCAGTCTAAGTGGCCTATACAAGGCAGACTAAGCGGCAAATATAGGTGAGACAAAGTGGCTAGTTAGTAAACTAAATAGTGGACCATCAAAGAGCAACTATGAATTAGAAGAGCATTATCCAGAGGAGATAAACACTGTAATAAGAAAGTAAAGCTACATTGGAACATAAGGGTATTGTACAAGAACATAAGAGCACTATTAAAGCAACGTTTTCATAAAAGGATGTTATCCAATAATATAATAACATAGTCCAAAGGAAAGCTATATTGTAGCAAAATGGCACTATCCAAAGTTGAGTGAAAGCTAACAAACTTTGAGAATGTTTCAATATGCCATCCATCCAATGATAACAGAAGTTAGAGTGCATTCCCATCATGCTATCCTACATCAATAGAAGTTAGAATGCATTTCCATATACCATATGGTAACTAGATCACATTTCTATTATACTATATAGCAATAGGCACTTAGCATGAAGTGTAGCCATAGGAAATCATGAAGGCATTAAGCATGTAATATAGCCATAGGAAATATTTAATGCACTAAGTCGTAGTATATATTGAATGCTCTAAGCTCAAGGAGATCACGATTGCAACACAATATATTTAGTAGAAGGATATTGAGAAGATTTAAGCATCTAGTAAAATGTAACCCCAGGATGTCATACAACTAAGGAGAATCTAGTCAAAACTTGAAAATGATGGAATATTGAATGTTATGCTTGGGGAATTCAAATGCTTGAGCAATATTAAGCATTACAATCAGGATTGAGCATAGAAGGTGGATATACTAAAGGTAAATTATATACATTACTAATCAAAAGCAAAAGTGTTACTGTTGGCTTTAAAAATGTTTCAAAGGAATAAACTAACTTTAGTTCCTTTATTTTTTAGAGGGAAAGTAAGTAGTTTAAATTTACTCTATTTTTATAGTAGGGAGTTATAAAGGTTTTCTACCTTATTAATTTTTTTAAATTTTATTTATTTCAAATATTAAAAAAAAAAAAAAATTAGAGTTATTTAGGGTTTGGAGTGAAAAGGATTTCTACTAAGAATTAAATTTATAAGGTTTGAAGTTTGTTAAGATTTAAATATTGGAAGATTTAAGTCATTTGAGATTTGATTTTTTTTTAGATTTTAAAGTAGTTGAGTTAAAAGGTTTGGAGATTTAATTTTTAAGTTTTTAGATTTTTTGAAATTTGAATAAATATGGTTTGAAGCAATTTGAAGTTTTTGAATATTTGAAAAAATTTTAAACCTTTGAAATTTGAAATTTGAAAACTTATAAATTTAATTTAATGGGGAGTAAAAAGGATTTCTACATCAATAATTTAGAAAATTTAGAATTTGCAATTTCATAGTTGAGTGCATATTAACTTGGGAGATAAAAGGTTTACTACTATGAAGGATTTCAAAAAATTAAAGTTGAATGAGTTCCATTATATCAAATAATAAAATTTTCCTTTCTAAATCTTAACTTTTGAAAGGACCAAATTTTGCATCATGAAAGAATAAATAAAATCAATTCTTACTATAAAAAAACTATGGGATATAGTAAACAGAACAAAGAAAAAACCAAGTGAGGATGAAATAGAAATATAAATTTAAATAAAGTGATGCAAAGGCACTCATGTTAATTATATTTGGAATAATTGATGAAATACAACCATATTTAAGTGGAGCAAAAACTTCTACAGACACATGGAATACATTATGCAAAATATTTGAAGGGAAAAATAAAGCAACAATTCTGAATTTCCAATATCAATTATATTCTTTAAAGGTTAATAGTGGAGAAAGTATAGAACTCTTTCTTTGAAAGTAACAGATATAAAGGTAAAACTTTGACTCTAGGTGAAAAGGTAGAATATAAATATCTTGTTGAATTTATACTAAGAGCACTTCTAGAAAGTTATAAGCATTAGTTACTTCTTTACAAGTTCTAAGTAAGGAGACTACATTTGATGATTTAGTCAATATTCTTTAGGAATATGAAGTAGAAATTTTAGTCAAGGATAAAATGACTAATAATACCTTGGTATCTAAAGAAAATATACCAAAAAATATTACTACAGCATCCAATCATAGATCTAAATGGAATTCAATATTCTATTCTATACGTAAGAGAAAGAGTCAGTATAATATTTTGTAGATATAATCAAGGAAATCAGATGAATATGAAGCAAGGAAAGAAAATGAATAAAATAGTTCAAAAAAGGCAACATCAACCTTAGTATCTATATAATCCACAATTACAACAATAATTTCAACCTCAATACCAACAACATTAATATCAGCCTCAACACTAATATAGTCATCAACAAAAATCTTAGCCACAACTTAAAGAATAAAATAAAAATGAAAACTTAGTTCAAGAAATTCATTAAATTCAATATTGAGAAGAAAAATCAAAAGGAAATGAATTCAAAATATCTTTTAGTAAAACTCTTGGTCAATGAAGATATTCATTCTTCAAAGATTTTTTATGATACTAATGTTGCAAATGTTCTAGAAAATCAAAATATAGGAGAAAAGACTTTAGAAATATGACAAGGCAAGATCAAGACCAGAACTAAAAAGAATAGAATAAAAAAATAGAAGAAGAATATCAAGAAAGTAAAGAGGAAGAAAGCTAAAAGAGATACAAATCAAAAGCAAATTTTAGAACAAGAACCTAAAGGATCTTGAGCTAGATTGTACACTGAAGACTCAAATAAAAGTCTAAAGAAAGCAAATTGAATATTAAAGACCAACATTAAAGACTATAGTCTTGAGTAACCAAATAATGTAATACAGGTGGTGTTTAAGAATATTACATTATTTGGTACATGCAAATGTATCCCCATGGTACCTTCATGGTACAAATATAAATATGTAATAGATTAGGGTTTGTATATATATTATATTAGTGATTCATATTTCCCTTTTATGTAAGTTTCAATGTGAAGGAAAAGCACAAGTTTCATGTAAGTAAGAGTACAAGTGTGTGCACATGTGTCATGTATGTAAGTGTGCAAATATGTAAAGTGAGGATGTGTACAAGTATCTTGTATTAGGAGTACATGTAGGAGAGTAAGATTCATGTAGAAGTATGTAAGTGTTATAGAGTCATGTATGCATGTAAGAAGAGAGTGAAGAGTCTAGTATACAAGTGGCAAGATGAGAAGCCAAAGGTCAAGAATAGTAAAGGTTTCATATACCAAAAATTTGAAGAGATTAATAGACAAGTATTGAAGAGTCACATTACTATGGCTATATTATGGAGATAAAGCCCCATACAATGTAAGGAAAAAAGGTCTATATTGATCACCACATACCAAGCATTGATAATAAATCTTGTTTATATATTTTGAGCAATTTTTATATTGTAAGTATTCTTAATGCATGCACATGAATGATTTAATCCATTTACATTCATATTTGATATTATAAGTGAATGTTATTTTAATATTATATTGGTCAGGATATATATATTTGATTGCTTACATATATAATTCTACTCTTGATATTGATATTTCAACCTATAATATTATGGCTTATTTATATTGGGACCTATGATATTTTGAGATAGTTAAGCTTAAAATCCAATAGTCAAAAGGTTGAGTAAAATCATAGATGTCTAGAGGAACTTCCATATTTGTAAAGATAATTTGACATCCTTAAAAACCTAAGTTCAAAAAATAGATAGAGAAGTCCAAGGGTTAATTGATGTAGGGATGCTTGATATTTTTTATGAATACAATCATACTCTAGATGATGACATGTTCAAAGAATAAAAAAGCCAAGTTGACCAAGTGTAACTAGAATCTACAAGAGGTCAAATATAATTAATGCCAAGATATAGGATCCAGTTGTCAACCAAGAGGAATTATCAAAAGTCCTTTTGAGGACCTAATTGAGGAGGCAAAAGACCTTGGTGTAGTATAGTTACTAGATGATAGTGAGTGGAAATAGTTTTTTTATTACTACCACAAAAGACTAGATGAAGAGAACCATTAGTTTTACCAATTTTACCACAACAGTCCCAAGTTGTGTAGACTTCATGCCTAAGGTTAAAGGTAAGATCTAGGATCTTACACCAATCAAGATTGGAATCTCATGAAGTTGTCATAAATGTAATACCTAGGCACCACCTTTGTAAATTTTGTAAATTTTATGAAGCAATACAGATCAGGTGGCAAAATTTTCCTAAAATCCTTAAAATTTGATTAATTATAGATAGGGACCAATTCACTTGCAAAAACTATTCGATTTGCTCCAAGAACCAATTCACTTGCTAAAAATAACTCATTGTCTTGAAGGAGCAATTAAATCAATAAAAATCATTTATCCACCTATAAATACAATAAAATCACTTATAAAATATGAGTGATTCACTTTCCAAGCCATAGTGAATCGTTTTGATAGTCACAAAGGTAGATTGAAGGCACAAATAATATAAAAAGTGATATTTTAGCATGTAGTGGTACAATAATGCATTTGTAAGTCTTCTAAGCATGTTAGGGGCATAATTTGAGGTTTGCAATATTTGTAGATGCAATTATCTGCTAAAGTTACCCCAAAATACTTACTTTTATAGTTACACTCTTTGAAACCCACATTGTGCTTTGTACTCACAAGGTTTTCAAAAATTGACAAGTCCTTAGGCATTCCATTAAAGGCATCGTCCTTGTAGTTTATCGAGTGTATAAGTGGCATGGCCCATATAGCCCATATTATCATTTGATTATCAATTTATTAATCAAAAAAATGGATGGACATTTATGTTTAGTTAACTTCTCATGTGTTGATTGGTCACACACTTCCTCGGTATAGTGTAAAATCCATATTTGCTTTAATTATGTTGCACTCTTAAAATTCCAAGCAATTTTATATTTGCATTTTCCATTCTGCAATATATTGTTATGCAAGTTAGTCTAGATTAATTTAGGTATTTTATGCGAGAAAAATGTGGAGCCAACCTAAATTCAAAGGTTAGGAGAAGCCATTAACAATCATATCCAACCTTGTTGAAACTTGGAGTGGGGGTGCAAAATCTTAAGTAGAAGTTAGTACAATTCCCTAGTTCAATAGTATGTATGTATTGTTCATAAGTATTTTATTTAGTATAAATTAATAAAATTGGACAAATGCTTCATTATTTATCATGTAAGTAGTTGTTGATTAAAACTCAAAATATTCTAGACAATTCAATCATAAGCCAAATTTTACCTACTATCTTAAAACTAGCTCATAGTCACTAAAATAGTACGATGGTTAATTTGATCTAAATTTATGTTGGTTAAAGTGATAATAGTTATGGATAAGTTAATTATATATAAAAAAAATTGATTGGTTGAAAAGGGGTTTTGAAATGGGGTCCCCAAAACCTTTTACAAATGGTGCACGGAGAAGATCTTCATAGACAAAAAGATTAAAAAAATGAATCACATATTGAATCCAACCCATAAAGGGTACGGTAAAGCTAAAACCAACAATGATAAATTTAAAAAGTAAATTCCTTCCCATGATGGCTCATGAAATAAAGTACGAGTGATAAAAATTGAATCGTGGAATTGCACCTGATAGGGGTCCAAGAAACCTAGAAACTAGACTAGAAAACAACTGTTGAACCCAACAAGATCAAACTTGAAATAATGCTTTTGTATAGGAGAAACAAGTGGGTTGAAAACCACCTAAAAAATAACAACCCATATAGTGGAAGCCCAGGAAATTTTCTTTGACCAGTAAGAAAGGATTTCTAACTGAAAATAAAATGGTTCACCATTTGAACCATTGGGAAATCCAAACACCCAACTGCAACAAAATAAACTGGACTGGATTGCCTACTGGAAAGATCCCTATTATCCAAATACATCATCGAGGACATCTAACAGATAAATGTAGCAAGATGAAACCTTCCAAAAGGGGTCAAGAAACTAGAAATAGGAGATAGGAAACCACCACCTACCAAGCACTTAAATGAAACTAGAAACCTCAAACAGAAAAGATTTTCTATGACCTGGAGGATGGATCAGTAGCATGAAGAGATCTCCACAGCTCAAGATACCTCACTATAGAGAATATTAAGAGTTCATCTAGAAGGTAGGAAAGCCACAGGAAGATACAGTCCACATTGGTACCTTGTGACTAGGAGGAAACATCCTAAATAGGGATAGTCTTTCGAAATCCAACTTCTATAGTTGACATGCAATCACAGGGTCCCCTATCCAAGGACCAAAAATAACTGTAGAAGGATCATATCAGAAATTCACCTATTATAGAGCCCACCCAAACCCATAAGAATTCCAACTGGGAAGAAATCTGAAGGCATCTTTGATCTCATCTACAGGAGAAAGCATAGGATTCACCCAAAAAACCAAAAAGAAGTTGTAGGGAAATATCTCATAGGATAAACCCATGAAGGACAAAAACCAGATCTACTAAGGGATCCCAAAACCACTTCTAGAATGCCCATCCCAAAAACAAACTAGGAGTTACTCAGTTGTTGATGATGAAAATGAGATCCCCTTGAAGACCATGAAAGTCATAAAGAGTAAACCCTAGGCTAAAATAGAAAAGACCTATAGAAAAGTAGAATCTTCCTTCTAGAAGCCTAGCTTATGAAAGAAACAAAGAAACCCCTTCTAGCGAATAGTAATGAAGCACAAGGTTCCCTCCAAAACCCAAAAAGGTTCATCGGGAAAGGATCTAAAGTTCTAGCTCCCAATCCAAGCCAACCAGAAGCCAGCCACCACTGAAGGTCACCATGGAAAAAATTTTAAAGCATTCTAGCAAAGCAATTGAACTTGTGTTTGATGGCAAAGTAGAGACTAAGAAACCCTAGAAGGTTCCCATGGAGGTCTTGGATAAGATCTATCCAGTAGAGGAAAGTAGAACTGGAGGGGGGGGCGAAGCGAGGAAATTGAAACAGGGTTCACCGACCTGGAGCAGGGTTTTATTTATATATAATTATTATATAAGAGAAAAAATATTTAAATGAAATAAATATAAATTAAAATAAATAAAAATTAATAGAATTAAAATAATGAATTACCCAACCTTGTTATGGCAGTCAACCCTTAGAATTTTGTTTTGGGGATTCAAAGGTGAGCATTTTCCCATGTAGTTTCTTTACCAAAAATGTGGAAGGGGTAGGTTAGATGCCAAGAAGTGCCTTACCACCATTTTCCCAACTAAGAAACCAACCTCAATTTCAATCTTGCTATTCATTGGTGACGAGGGACCAGGAAAGACGTACGATTCCACTCACGTGATTTCCTTCCTTTCGTTCAATAAAACTGGAAAATACATACTCACGCAGACTCACTCACGCAGTTCCAGAAATGTTCATGCATTAATCTGAGAGATCCTTACATTAACAGAAAAACAGCCCGCAGGCTTACAATAGCTAGCGCGCGGCGTAGCTTTCTAACACTCGCACTCTGCGTGCAATCTTACCCAAATCCACCACCCCCAACTATTACAAATTTTGAGTTTTTATCGAGGTCTCGGCCCTCTATGCAATTAATTCCCCCACCTGATCGAATTCCTCAAATAAAAATCTGGAAGTTTGCTTCCTCTATTACGTTTTTCAAATTTCCTTCCATCAATGGGCAACTACCCCGATCCGCTATGGAAGCTTACATTAAAGACTCCCCTTGCCCTGCAACCGCCGTTTTGGTCAGACTATTCCTCTGAACCGCTATCGCCTTGTCAAAAAATTTATCTACACCTGCTACCTCTTTTCCCACGTGCGGGACCGTCCACGTGTCCATTGTTGATTTGCCTTCAACCGGTCGCGATATCGCGACATGTTGCGATATCGTGACCATTTTTCCTGTGAGCCCCTTGTCTGGTTTGTGTCGTGATATCGCGACCATGTCGCAATATCACGACCATTTCTGCCTGTGAGCCCCTTGTCTAGTTTGTGTTGCGATATCGTGATAGCTTTTGCCTTCGCCTTGATTTTCCCTCTGCCTTTGCCTTTGCCAAAATAGCATCGCAATATCGCGACGTCGCGATATCGTGACAAAAACTCCCTCTGCGCTTTTACCGTAAAAAACATCGAGACATCGCGATGTCGCAAAATCATGACGAAAACTCCCTCCACGCCTTTGCCTTCAAAAACATCATGATATCACGATGTCGCGATATCACGACAAAACCTGCCTTCGCCTTGCCACAGCCTTTGGGGTCGTGATTTCGTGACCCCCTCCCCAACTTTTACTTTGGTAAATAAAACCAGATTCATAACACTTGGAAAATTTTTGGTTGATGCGAGGTTGCCCTGTTGTCGTCGGATGCTCCTGCATCAGACACCCGGGGTAAATGGAGAAGTGACCTTCACTTCTGTGTTGTTCGGTCCGCATATTTTGTAACAGCTCCAAACATGCACCTGCCTCTGCAGCCCGCTTAAACCCCGTCTCCTGGAAAAAATATTTTCTTCCTTCTACTAGACAAATTCTGGCACTGCTGCACACCTTCTCATCCACTGCCTGTAATGGCTTTAATTTGTGGTGCACTCCATCTTCCACCAAGGAGTATGTATTTTCATGACCATCATGCACTACACTCTGATCAAACTGCCATGGCCTCCCTAACAGCAAATGGCAAGCGTCCATGGGGAAAACATCACACAGGACCTCATCCTGGTACTTTCCAATATTGAACATGACTAAGCACTGTTCACGGACCCATGCTCTATCGTCCTTCCGCAACCACGCAATCTGGTATGGATGTGGGTGTCTCCTTCTCTCCAACTGTAACTTAGCAACCATCTCCTCGGAGACTAAGTTATCTGTACTCCCATTGTCTATAATAACATTATAGAATTTGCCTAAACTTTTGCACCGTGTGTGAAACAAGCTTCTCCTTTTCTCTGGCTTGTCTTCCTCAATCAGCATGGTTCTCCTCACAATCATTGCTTCTCCTTTCTCAGCTTCTTTAGAATGTTCTGATTCAGCATCTTCCTCTGCCACAACAGCTCTGGTAGGACCCACTTGTTTCTTGTTCACTCTCTCGGGGTGCTGGGGACACTCATATGCCTAATGTCCCTCTTCTCCATAGTGGAAACATGTTCCTCGAAACACTCCTCTTCCATACCCACGTCCAGATCTATCTCTTCCCCTTAGGTAGCCATTGTTCTGAACTTGGGGTTTGGGTTCCTCATCTTCCTTCTGATCCCAACTACTGCTAACCTCTTCTTTCTTCTCCTCTTTTCCTTCATATTTTCTTTCGCCAGTCTTTCCTCCATGCCCTCTTCCTCTTTGCTTACTCTCAAACCTTCTGTTCAGTTTTTCTTCAACTTTCAGAGCAAACTGGTAAGCATCTTCAATGGTGCTCACTTGAACTAAGCTCAATTCTTCCTAGATACTGGGTCTCAACCCATTAATATAACGGGCCACCTTCTCCTTGCTTGCTTCTAAATGGCCAGTTCTGATGGAGATCTTATAAAACTCTTCGGTATATTCTTGGATAGTTTTGTTCATCTGTCTCAAACTCTGCATTTTTCTCAGCAGATCCAAGCTCGTAATCTACTGGAATAAACTATCTTTTTAATTTTTCTACCATTCTATCCCATCTTGTTATCTATTCTTTTCCTCTTCTATTCCGCTCCAGCTGTACTCCCTTCCACCATATGCTAGCATGACCCTTCAACTTGGTCTTAGTGAATCTGACCCTCTCGGGATCTTCAACTTCTTCATACTTGAAGTATTCTTCCAGATCATTGATCCAGTCGATCAATTCCTCCGGATCCAAGTTCCCAAAATACGTGGAAACTTCCATCTTCGACCTCTTCCCAATCTGGGATATGGCTTTGTACAGTCTGGCTTGTGTCGGATCTACAGCCTCCTCTTCTTCTTCAGACTGGTTTTCTTCTTCATCTATTTTTTCTTCACTATTTGCATCTCTTCTTGGTTCGTGTCCTTTGCGCAGCTCTTCTTGCAGGGCCTGAACTTGCCGCTGCAAAGCTCGAACATTTGTTGTTGTCGGCATGCCTCTCCCACAAATGGGGTTTCTTATCAGAGGCATTCTACTCACCTTTTCATGAGCCTTCCCACAGATCCTGGTGTAACTGCCTCACGTCCGGTGATCTGTTACACACTTAGGAACTTTCGGCTCTGATACCACTGACGGGGACCGAGAAAGACGCACGATTCCACTCACGCGATTTCCTTCCTTTCGTTCAATAAAACTAGAAAATACATACTCATGTAGACTCACGTAGTTCCAGAAATGTTCATGCATTAATCTGAGAGATCCTTACATTAACAGAAAAATAGCCCGCAGGCTTACAATAGCTAGCGCACGGCGTAGCTTTCTAACACTCGCACTCTGCATGCAATCTTTCCCAAATCCACCACCCCCAACTATTATAAATTTTGAGTTTTTTTATCGAGGTCTCAGCCCTCTATGCAATTAATGCCCCCACCTGATCGAATTCCTCAAATAAAAATTTGGAAGTTCACTTCCTCTGTTATGTTTTTCAAATTTCCTTTCATCAATGGGCAACTACCCCGATCTGCTATGGACGCTTATATTAAAGACTCCCCTTGCCCTAAAATTGCTGTTTTGGTCAGACTGTTCCTCTGAACTGCTGTCGCCTTGTCAAAAAATTTATCTGCACCCGCTATCACTTTTCCTGCACACGGGACCGTCCATGTGTCCATTGTTGATTCACCTTCAACCGATCACGATATCATGACATGTCATGATATCGTGACCATTTCTGCCTGTGAGCCCCTTATCTGGCTTGTTTCGTGATATCGTGACCATTTTTTCTTGTGAGCCCCTTGTCTGGTTTGTGTCGCGATATCGCGACGTCGCAAAATCGTGATGCCGTGATATCACGATAGATTTTGCCTTCACCTCGATTTTCCCTTTGCCTTCGCATTTGCCAAAATAGCGTCATGATATCACGACGAAAACTCCCTTCAGGCCTTTGCCATCAAAAACATCACGACATCGCAACGTCGTGATATCGCGACATCGCGAAATCATGATGAAAACTCCCTCCACGCCTTTGCCTTCAAAAACGTCGCAATATCGCAACGTCGCGATATCGCGACAAAACCTGCCTTTGCCTTGCCACAGCCTTTGGGGTCACGATTTTGTGACCCCCTCCCCAACTTTTTCTTTGGTAAATAAAACCAGATTCATAACACTTGGAAAAGTTTCGGTTGATGCGAGGTTGCCCTGTTGCCACTGGATGCTCCTGCATCAATTGGCCTCACCTTTAGACATATAAGACCTTAGCACAACTCTTTAGTAAACTCTATTAATGAATGGAAAACCATGTTATATGATGGAAATTTTTAAACCCATCTAAAATCCCCATGATATCTACCACACAATTAGCTATATTTCCCTCATCTATCCCAAAGTTACAATGAGTGAACCTTGTTTTGCATAGTCCTCGTTATCAATAACCCCTATATGAGTTTCAAAAGTTTACAATCAATATATTGATGATCCAAGTCTTGCTCAATTTTGTTGTAAATATCATATATAAGATGACCTGCTTATAGTGTACCTTAGTGGTGTCTAACACCTTGTCAAATAATTATTTTAAATACTTTATCATTGATGTGAAGATTCATTCCTTACCAAGTAGTAGTGTGATGATGGAAGTCTATTTTATTGCCATGATGTTGAATGTTCAACGCTCATGCTAGACACTATGTTGCCTTTCAGATGAATCATTTAAATCCCCTTTAGTAGGATTTTGAGATGTTCAAAACCATTTCATGAATAGGAGTCTCAATGTAGTATGTCGCATAGTGGTAAGACATTTTAGAGAGTTTTTAGATATCATGTGTTTGACCTACATACCCAAAAACCCACATGTGTAATGAAGGGGTTATTTGGTTGAGTGTTTAAGAAAAGTCCTTTAAAAGTTGTTTTGATGCCTTTTTTAACATAGAGATCTCAAAAAAGAGCAATGGCATGGAAGTACATGTTAGAGAATATTACATTATTTGATATATTAGGATGTGTAGGATATGTACATGTGTCATGTACATATGAAGACTAAGAGTCTTGGATGCAAGTGGAAAGATAAGAATACAAAGGTCATGTGGAAAGCAATAGTCAATAATTTGAAGAGTTATTTTGTAAAGCTATATTATGGAGACAAAGCTCCATAAAAATGATCATCATAATATAGAGAAAATCTCAAGATTGTATATTTGTCTTATCAATAATATTGTGAGTATTCTATTTCAATAATATTTTTATGTTCATATGATATGAGATTTGTATTGATATTATTTTTTAATTAAGTTTTACATATGAATTTTATATTATCTCGATAATTTGGGACCTGAGATATTTTGGCTTATTATTGAGGAACATGGGATATTCTATAGTAGTATGGCTTAAAAAAAATAATGGTATTAGAGCTACCACTTAACTCTGTCCATTTTTTATAGGGTTATTTTATTAGCCACAATCATCATCATTTAAATCTATCTGTTCTTCATGGATTTAATTTAGAGTTTGTCCACTTTAAAGACAATGAATTCTTGGATTCTATTTTTAAAGGTATGCTTGAGTAGAAATTTAGGGGACAAGGATTTAGTCACCTTGATTTGGATGCTAGGGTCTTTCCACTTGGTTGAATGAAAACTAGTGAAGACTAGGACTCGGCTATACTAATAGAAAGGCCTGACTTAGAAGAAATATTGGATATTGAGATTGATAACCAAATTAGAAGAAATTTGGAAATTTGGGACATACAAATCCACCCTGATAATATTTTAGATTCTCTAGGAGAATCATATTTGGTTCTTAGCTACAACCTAAGACATTGCAAAAATATTTTAGGTATCATAGTTATAGTATAGAGGATAGAGAAGCATTCAATATTCCAATGATAGAGAAGCATTCAAGCTTCCTATAGATATGGAGACATAGAAGAGTTTCAGTTATTCAAAAAAACAAAAACATCATACTAACTAAAGCAATACCAGTATTGGCCTTGACATGTTTGAAGAAGTTTTATTATTCTATAGTAAGAAGAATAGCACTAAAGTGTGGTCTAGAGACAACAAGAAGCATCTAGACATATTTTTTGGAGCCATAATCCACATAGAAGAAGAGGCCTAAGAGGATTGCATTAGAGAAATGTCCCAAGATGCCAACATTAAAGAAAAGTCCCAAGAGGTATGCATTGAATAAAATGCCCAAGAGACCTACATTAGAGAATATGTCTAAGAGGCCAGTATATAGAGGAAGGTTAAGCACCAACACATAGAAGATTAATAAAATATTGAACTAATAATAACCAACTTCAGAATAGAAAGAGGCCATCTAGGAATCTAATCAAGGTGCTAGTAAAGAGGAAACAAGAAGCACTAAAAACAATGTTTTAACATATAAGAGTGATAAAACAACACTTCCATCAAAAGAGAACATACACTAGAAAAACTAGGTCATGAAAGAACAATTGCATTATAAAGGGTGCAATTACATTCTAAAGGAGCCATCCAAGGCTCCATTGTACGTCTAAGAAAATTTAGTGCACATATAAAGAGATAGAGAACATTCAAATATCCTAATCATGTTTAAGGAGGAGCACAAACTTCATTCCTATTAAAATAAACTTAAAAATCCTCAATCCTATCATAAGAGTTCGCTAGCAGGAGGAAATTCCAAAGCTTTAAGTCTACCAAAAGAAATTATGGAGAGATTTTATTTGAATTTAATAGGTTTCTCTCAACAAAAATCAAGAGCCCTTCCCTCTAAAATATGCTATATGACCCACTTTTAAATGGAAGGGGTGACTCCGATGTTTCAAAATAGAGGGGTTTTCCAAATTTCAAAAGGCTTCTCTTCAAGCCAATCAAAGGAGATTGCAAAGCTCCAAGCTAGCTAGAGGAGGACTTCAAGAACACAAAAGGAAAAAATAAAATATTTTAAGATCATAGGAAGAATTTGAGCAAGGTATTCTAGCCTTGAGTCTACTAAGAAGATAATAGGAGTCTCTAAGAAAACGTGAACTTAATTTCTAGCCAACCCTAAATTTCTTGCGTAATAGATCCAAGAATAGAGGAATAACAAGTGCCAATTTAGGATAGTAAGCATTGATTATGGAGAATCAAATGCCTGAGCATTGTAGTCAGTGTAAGCACAACAGAAGTAAAATAATATTCAAAATATTATAATGAAAGGTTCACTTGGTATATTATAATTTCCTATATTATTGCATTACTTAGAAGGAAAATAATATATTTGTTTTTTGAAATGTTTTAGAAATTATAAGTTTTTTTCTACCTTATTTAATAGTTTATTTAGTTTGAAAATATTTTGGAGTGAAAAGGGACTCTACTAGTTTTTAAAAGTTATTTTGATTTGAAGATTAAAGTTTATCATTTGAAGTTATTTTTTAGATTTGAAGAATTTTAAAGTTTTTAAAGAAATTAGAAATTTTTTTGAAAATTTTGCAAATTGAATAGGGAGTGAAAAGGATTGCTACATCAAAGGTTTGAAAAATAAATATGCAAATTTCTTATTTGAATTATAATTTGAGCTTTGGAGATATAAGGATTTCAACTTCAAAGGAATTTATAATGGATTATTGGTATATTGATTTCGAAGAAAGTAGGCATATGACTAGAAATAAATAATGATTTAATACTTTTCAAGAGAAAAACCAGTTGTCATAGCAGATAGTATAACTTATGAGGTCTAAGGAGTAGGAGATGTCTTAATTGATCTATCAAATGAAAAAGGGCAATGTACTATATGTACTTAGATTCACTACTAATCTTCTTTCAACCTTTTAACTGATGGATCAAAACTTAGTAGTTGAATTCAAAACTATTAAAGACAAAAAAAAAAAATCTTATTACCAAACAAGGAAGAGTTATAGCTTTTCGTTCTTATAAAAATTATTTGTTTACTCATAGATATATTGAAAAATATGGCTCTATTAGCAATGATTTCAAAAAAAAAGTAAATTTGGCATAAAAGGCTAGGACACATAAGTGCATCTTCATTAAATGAGATGAGTAAACATAAAATGTTTAAGGGCTTACCTAGAATTTCATTGGAATCTACAATCTGTCTAGAATGCTAGCAGGAAAAGAACATAGAATACCCTTTGAACTTGGTCAGCATAGAACTCAAGAACCATTGGAATTAATATATACAGATTTTATGTGGCCCAATGAACATTACTAGTATTGGAGGACATAGATCCTTTCAACTATTTATTGATGATTACTCCATAAAAGTGTAGGTATATTTTGTAAAATTTAAATCTGAATCAGTTAGTTGTTTCAAAAAATTCAAACTACTAGTAGAAAAGGAAGCAATAAAATCAATCAAGAATCTTCGTTTAGATAGAGGAGGTGAATTCTTATCAAAATAATTGAATTTTTTTTAGAAACCAATGGCATAAAAATACAACTTACCACAACTTATTCACCACAATAAAATGGTATTATATAAAGAAGAAATAGATCAATTATGGAAATGGTTCATTGTATTCTAAAATAAGCTCATCTTGATAACAAATATTGGGCTGAATTAGTTAAAATAGATATATAATTACAAAATAGATCACCTACAAGGATACTAAAAAATGTTACTCCTAAATAAGTATGGTCAGGACAAAAACCAATAGTAAAACAGTTGAGAACTTTTGGATATAAGGCATACATGCATATTCCAAAGAAAAAAGAACTAAACGAGGTTAAAAAACTGTGTGGAATATTCTTGATTATGATGATGATTCAATAGGTTATAAAACAATTGATCCTACAAAAAATAAAATTTATATAAGTAAATATGTAGTATTTAACGAAGGAAACAAAAAAGTTGTTAAAGAACAAAAGGTTGATTTAGGGACAATTATAAACTTTTGAAAACAAAACTCATAAGACCCATCAAGTATAGATTCAAAATCAAACATACATGATGAACAAATTGGGAACTTAGATACTGCTACAAAACTTCAAAGGAAAGAACCAATATGGCTTAGAGATATTCTTAAGGACTCGATACTAGAGCAAATACCAGACCTCACTTCTATGAGACCTCAAACTTGTAGTTTGAAAAGAATGAATAGATGATTGATAAGTTTTGTAGTAGAACCTACAACTACACTAAATTCTTTAAGTCAACCATAATAGAAGGCAACCATAGAATTAGAATATGCAATATTAATGAAAAATAAAACATGGAATTTGGTTGATTTACCTCACGAAAATATAATAATAGGATGTAAATGGATATACAAGATCAAATATAAAGCATATGGTTCACTTGACAAATATAAAGCTTAATTAATTACAAAAGGATATACTCAAACAAAAGGAATTGATTAAGAAGAAACTTTTGCACCAACAACAAGAATGACTACTATTCACACAATTTGTGCTTTAGCATCTCATCATGGATAAAAACTTTATCATATTTATGTAAAAAGTGCATTTATTAACGGTGATCTTGAAGAAAAAGTATATATGTCACAACCAAAAGGTTTTATGATCAAAGGATAGGAAGAAAAGGTTTACAAGTTGAACAAATCCTTATATGATCTAAATAAAAAACCAAGAGCTTGGTATATAAATATTAATAATCATTTATTACAACATAATTTTAAAAGAAGTTTATCAAATCCAAATATCTATATAAAAAAGGTTGGACATGATACAATAATACTTGTAGTATATGCTGATGATATAGTAAACACATGAAATTCAAAATTTTTGATAGATGAAGTTAAAAGAGATCTATAAAAGGATTTTGAAATGACAATTTAGGGCTCCTTCATTATTGTCTTGGTTTAAAAATTTGTCAAAATAAAAATAATATTACAATAACACATACAAGGTATGAAAAATCACCTCAAAAATATAGGATGAAAGATTGTAAACCTAAAGATACTCCTATCGAACAAGGATTACAATTATCTAGATATGATCAGACATCTCTAGTCTTAGCCATTGTCTCTCATCAATTAATTGGAAATCTTCTATATTTAACAAATACTAAACTAGTAATAGTTTTTTATGTAAATTATCTTTCAAGATTTATGCAAGAACCTAGAGAAAGTCATTGGAAAGCTAAAAAAAGAATACTACAATATATTAGCAAAACTACAAAATATGGATTAACATATAACAAAGATGATGACAAATTCTATCTATAGGGATATTTAGATTATGATTATGTTGGATCTATAGATGATATAAAATTTACATCAAGTATGTTTTCTATCTTGGTTTTGGACTTATTTCTTAGAACAGTAAAAAATAACATGCAGTAGAACTTTCATCTATAGAAGAATAATATAGTGCAACAAAATATGCAGTGTATGAAGCACATTGGTTACAATACATATTGTTAGATATGGGAATCAAAACTCCTACAATATTAATCTAGGAGTACTTAATTTTATGAAAACTCCAATTATTCATGAAAGAACAAAACACATTGAAGCTCAATGTCACTTTATTAGGGATCATATTCAATTAAAGCATGTTTCTACAGAAGATCAAATTGTAGGTATTTTTATCAAGGCACTTGGTCAAAAAACATTTCAAATATTCCATAATCATCTATGTACATCAAGAAAAATTCATATCAAATAATGTAATAAGGGGGTGTTAGAGAATATTACATTATTTGATATATTAGGATGTGCAAGATATGTACATATGTCACATATATATGAAGACTAAAAGTCTTGGATGCAAGTGGTAAGATAAGAATTCAAAGGTCATGTGGAAAGTAATATTCAAAAATTTGAAGAGTTATTTTGTAAAGCTATATTATGAAGACAAAGCTTCATAAAAATGATCATCAAAATGTAGAGAAAACTCAAGATTGTATATTTGTCTCATCAACAATATTATGAGTATTTTATTTTAATAATATTGTTATATATATATATATATATATATATATATATATATATATATTTGAAACCCTTTAATTTTTAAATAGGAGTTAAATCAATATTTTTGTATCTTGGACAAATTGAATATGAAAAATAGAAGATCAACCCAAGATGCATATATTCATTTTGGTAGTAATGAATTAAATATTATGATTGATGTTTCTAATTCAAAAAATTCAAGTTGTACTTTTAGGTGTTTAAGATGGGTATCTTATTAAATCCTCACTTATGATATTAGGCTTTGGTTCTTTCATTATACAAATTATCCAGGCCTTAGACAATTGAAAGGCTACATGAATCTCTAGTACAATGGCTTTGTTACTAACCTTCCTAAGCAATACATGATGTGATACATTGAGAATTTTTTTAGGTAATAAAAAGGAGACAATATAACATATAAAATATTGTAGATTTAGAAACCTAACCACACCTAGCATATATGAGGGGGAGACTTGCTATAACCCCTTCTTCCCTACTTGAGGGCCTCTTTCCAAAGGAGACCCCAAAGATATGGATATCTTCCACGTGAGTAGGTTCTACTCAATGCAAATTTTCAAGGTGTCAATGTTTATGTTATGCTTATGTAGTGGTGTTTTATGGGTTTATTCAACAAACATCTAAGGTTTAGATCATAAAATCTAACTCTTTTTTGAGCCTTAAAAGGTTATTTAAACTTAAGGTGAAGATCACTAAAAATGCATGCTAAGCTTACACCACAAAAAATGCAAGATAACAAGAGCTAATATAAATGCTTTTTTGTTTTTATTATGAACTAATTAAGGAGGTCTTTCTTTCGAAGGAAAACACAAAGTGAATCCAAGAAAACAAGCTACCCTAAGATGCAATCTATATGCTTTTTGATTTCTTGCCTAAGTACTTGAAAATGAGAAGAAACCTAAATTTGATCTAAGATTCATTCATTTGATGAATGTAGATGTGTTTTTGCAAAATATATTAAAACTAGATTAGGGTTCCTTGATTTACCAATTGAAATCTGATTTTCAAAAAAAAAATAGTAACAAACAAAGAGCAAAATGCAAGAAATGCTAAAGAAAAAAGTTTAGGGAGGTGTCAAGCGGTAGAGTTACCTCTACCGATGTTTGTACAAAAATATAATTGAGTGCAAAAACCACTGCCAAATTTGTTCCTATAAGATAAAACTAGAAAAAATAGATTTTTTTTGTTTTGGGGGGTCTGTTTGAGTGCTTGGAAAGGTGAATTTTTGTCTTATCAACAGTTAGATCCGTTGTTTATGAAAAAGTGAGTATGCTTACCTCATTTAGATGGAAATTAAGCTATACAAAACACAAATTTAGGTACAATAACTACTGGTATTTTTGCTCTAAGTGGTAATTTTGTTGTATAGATTCTAGAGAGTCAAAATTATTAGTTACTATAGGGAATGGCAATTTTGTTTTAAAATGGGGTTGAGATGATTGTGGGGTCAATTTTGGAGTGGTTTTTGGGGAATTTTATGATGTAATGGTAGGATGGGATTGTTTGGGAGATATACTAAGTTTTTTTCTTATAAATTTATGGATTTAAACTACAAAATCTTATGAATTTATGATCAAATTAAGTACATGTGCAAGGGGAGTGGATAGACTTCAAAATGATTAAAATTTTAAAAATTTGAAGATGCAAGGGAGACTAAAATACATCTAGGAATGTTAGGAATGATATATGACAACCTATTTTATCTTTAATCAAAGCAAATAAGTAATAAATGATAAAAACCAATGCAAATATTGAGGAAATTAAAATGTTGTCATAAACTTTAAAAATATACAACAAAGAAGGAGGAATGCAATGGAAACTATAGGATGTTATGGATGGTGAGATAAAAATGCAATGAAGGCTTTGTATCCACACCATAATATATTATATATTGAAATAGAAAGTGTGTGTGACTACCAATATAAAACAACATGTAAATGTATGAGAAAATAGAGTGCAAAAGAAGTTTAAAAACCAAATTTGTGCTTGCAAGTGAGATTAATGTGAGATCAAATATGCATGGAAGTAAAATAAAGTGTTATTATGCTAATAATTTGAATAAATATGATTATAAATGAATAAAACAACAATCATTATGAATAATATAAAGGAAATAGATGACATAAAACCTTGTAATGAAGAAGGTTAATGCTAGAAATATGGGCATCAAGCCAAGATAGGCTGAGATAGACTTGTAAGAAAGTGTTAGAGACTAGAAAATGAAGATGAAATGCTTGGATATAACTTGCAATTATAATGTTAGATAATAAATGTTACCTTTTTATGGGAGGTAGTACAACCACAATATGAAGGATAACTAATATTAGATAACTATAAAACTAATGGCACAGTAATATGTAGGAAAATAAAGAAATGAACATCTAAAAATAACTTAGAAATATGCCATTAATGAGAATGAAAAAAATAATATAATGCTATATAATTGAGGACATGAACACTCCATGAAAGTATATGAAAGAAATTCATTGTACCACACTACATCTACTACACACTGTATACTTACTGTCACTTTCACTCTCTCTATATCTCTGTATATATCTACAACTATGAGGTCTTTATATAGAAAGACATATTGCTTAGCCTTTACTCTACCTAGGACTCATGTACATGTGGACTATATACATATTTACAACTTGCACATTGACACTTGTGCATTTATTATAATACTTGAAGTAACTAACTTACTCTGAAGTAAAATCCTACTCTAGATATGTACCAAAGGTGGTACATTTACATGCCCCAAATTATGTAACACACTCTAACACCCCCTTGTATTACATTATTTGGGTATTGAAGACTTTAGTCTTCAATATGGATCTGTTATCTGGTATTGGAGTTTAAGTTCTCCTTCTCTGTTGTTTGTGTCCTGTTCAAGCAAGTAATTAGTATCTTCATAAAAAAGCTATCTTTTTTTAGAGAGCTTTGACTTCATTATCTATAGGATCTTCTAGTTCTTCAATTTCTTGAATCCTTTGAGCTAAGTGTCCCTTCTAATTTCCTCCTTGATATTCCAATTGAGGTAGCTAAAACTGTTGCTATCAAGGATTATTCTGAGCTTGATATTGCCTTGGTTGGAATGCCTTGTTTGGTTGGTTTCCATAGTTTATTTGATTCCATATATTTTGGTTTCTTGGATTGAATCAGTAGTAATTAGTACTTTGACCTTTTCTCCTACATACATGACAATATCTATTATTCCAATGGTTTCATCCTTTTAAAAATGAGGCTATGTTTTCTTATGGAGTATCTTTTGAAACTAATGCAGTGTTAGTCATTTCATATTTCATTGTACTTTCTACCTCATATTATTGAAGAACATTTATTAACTCATCAAATGATGTATCTTTACTTAGTACTTGTAAATATGTAATTGGATGCTTATAGTTGTTTGGAAGTGCTCTCATGGTTACTTGAACAAGGAATTTATCTTCAACCTTGAAGAACACAAGCTTATACTAAGAGGGGGGTGAACAATATAAGATCACTTTTTAATTTTCTTTCCCAATAAATATTATGTAATGTATAGATAGAAATAGCAACAACAGTAACCAAAGTAATATATAAATCACCACACATAATAGAGACACCAGTTAACATGGTTCACCAATGTGGGCTACTCCACGAAGAAAATATTTCACTAAATTTTTTTCAATCAATATCTTGGAAATCCTTTCCCTATTAAAATTTGTATGGATCTATGTCCAAAGGAGACACTAATACCCTAATCAATTTCATTGATCTCTATCCATAAGATAACTCCTTTCTCCTAAGATCTGATTGGTGATCTTCTAGAAGAATTGTTTCCACCACTACTCTGGCTAATGGATCTCTATCCACTGAAGACACCTATCCTCACTACCCTAGCTAATGTATCTCTATCCACTGGAGACTATCATCCTATATACTCTATCACCTTCAAAGCTTTGTCACAAATCTACACTAAACTCAGTCCTTCGGTCTAGCACAAATCTGCTCAATCTTTTTCTTTGGTCTAGCACAAACCTATCCTCAAATCTGCACCAAAATTTATCCTCAAATTTGTACTAAACATAGTCCTTCATTTTAGCATAAATATTTCTCAATTTATGTCCTCTGATCTTGCACTAAACACAGTCCTTTGGTCTAGCACAAGTCTGTCCTCAATTTCTGTCCTCAAGCCTTAACACAAAGCTTGAATCAATCTCAAATCGACTCTACTGGATTTGCCCCAAACCTTAACTCAAGGTTTGAACAAATTAATCAATCAACTCTACATTCAAGTATTCTTAAATACTTGTCTCAAATCTGCCTTGTAAGCTTCCACAAAATCTCACACCAATCTGTCCACAAGTCCTCTCTAGAACTTTTCAAATCTGCTCAATAAGTCCTCACTAGAACTTATCCAAATTTGCTCTCAATCTATATTGTAAGCTTCCACAAAATCTCACACAACTTTTTCCACAAGTCTTCTCAAATACTTACCTCAAATATGCTCAACAATTCCACACAAAAAATTGTCCAATCTCATAGAAACATAAAGAGAATTGTTAGAGACTCAATATGCTCTACATTCATCACAATGCTCAATCACTTTCAATCACTCTCTTAGAAACATACAGATAATTGTTAGATATCCAATATGCTTCACATTCACCTCAATACTCAATAACTTTCAATTACTCTCTTAGAAACATATAGAGAATTGTTAGAGACTCAATATGCTTCACATTCACCTCAATACTCAATCACTTTCAATCACTCTCTTAGAAACATATAGAGAATTGTTAGAGACTCAATATGCTTCACATTCACCTCAATACTCAATCACTCTTTTAGAAACATATAGAGAATTGTTTAGAGACTCAATATACTTCACATTCACCTCAAAACTCAATCACTTTCAATCACTCTTTTAGAAACATATAGAGAATTGTTAGAGACTCAATATGTTTCACACTCATCAACTCTCTACCTCTTTCTCAAATCAATTTAGAATATAGATTATTTTTTCTTACAAGACTTGAACAATCACTTCATACATTCACTTGACTAGGCTCAACCAAAAATGTAGCACCCTAAAATTGGTGTAGTAAAACCTTAATAATTACACTTTCTCTAGTAAATAATTCAAATTCAAATTTTAACCTCCAAAACCGCTCCCAAACCGTCGCTTAATTCGTTTCTTTGTTTCCCATGCCATTTTTAGAGTTTTTTTTTACCGTTTGACGATATCGTCGTCGATCATATGATATCGCCTCAGATCGGACGATTTCGTCTGGGCTAGGACGTCCAGATGATCTTGTCCCAAAACTAATTTTTCATAATTAGTCTTTGTTCCAACGACGTCTCTAATCCGATCAGAAGCGTGTCTATGTCATTAGAGACCCTCCCCATTGGATATCTCCCAAATAAGGGATGATCTCCAACATCCTAACCTCCCTCCTAAGCCTATTTAATCCTAGTACCTCCCCCTTAGCATCCCCCTGGCTGAAATTCCCTGTAACTCAAATTCTACACGCACTAGACCATCTTAAATCAATGTTTGCATTTGTATTTTGCCAAGTTTGTTTGCAGGAACTTCATTGTTTTTCAACCGAAGCAAGCTCAGTTCGTCTCAGACGATCTCGTACAATCTCGAATGATCTCGACCCAATTCAAGGCGATTTCGACTATAGTCCACATTGGGGGAAATCAGTGCCTAGATTTTGCATGTTTTCTTATATTTATCCACTATTTTATTCTGAATTTAGTTAGTTTTATAATTATTCCTTGCTATTCTACATTTTGGAGTTCACCCATCTAGATCAAATGCATAATTAAGTTATAATTGTCATTAAATCAGTATTTTTTGTGTTTTGCACCTATTTCTCTATTTGTAGGTCTCTAACGAATTCGTCTGACAAATTCGTCAGATTTTAGACGATCTTGTCAGATCACAGATGATTTTGTTAAATTAGAGGCGATCTTGACTACTTCAAGAATCAGAATCTTCATCAGACATCTGGATCAGGTATTACTTTTTAATCTTGCTTACTTTCTCTGTTTTTTGTCCAAATCTGTTTCTGTCTTCATTTAAATCTGCATTTCATATAGAATAGCTTAGACGCATTTTGGCCAAACCTAGTACTTGGATTATTAAAGCTAAAACTGAACACATCAAACACATTCCCAACCTAGGCATGGAAACTGCCATTCAAATGTTTCCTGGTGAACCCACCATCCGTCGAAAAATCACCATAATACACCTCCCTTGAGAGGCAGGACCTTCGCAAGGCCTCTCAGTCTGAGGTACCACGTCATCCTTTTCCCATCCTCCTTCTGGGCACGGATCCTATAGCCTGAAGGTAATGATGTGAAAAATTTGGAGCGATACATTTTGGTGAACCCGACGTGAATGCATTTAAAACCTTTTGAAAACAAAACAAAAACAAAAAAAAATAAAACAACCAAAACATAGATGCATTTCAAATCATTAAAATTAATAAGTTGCATATCATGTTTAGATGGTAGCTCCTAAGAAAATATTAGTAGTTACTATAAATGTTGAAAACCAATTAGCAGCCATAGAAATCAATTCTGTGCTTGGTGTGCCTGAAACAGATAGAAATCAACTTTTGTGGGACAAACTTGATAGAAGACTAAGTGTCATTTCATCTAGGTCAACAAAACTTAAACAAATCAAGAGGCTTATCCTAGATAGAATCATGGATCCTCATCAACTCGTCTTTTGTCATGAACTTCAGAGAGCCTGCCATAGATGGTTAGCTTATAGGATAGTTCTTGTGTCTTCAGAATTGTTCACCTTCGAGGAATACCTCGAGAACGTAGCCATTATACACCAGTTCCTAGGTCGTGTAGAAGACCAAGAGGTTGTTCTTATGGATAGGGAAAGATGGAATAGAGTTCCTCGAGCTATGTTATATCGAGAGTATTGCCACGAGCTTTACTTCTATCAACCAGAATCTGAGATAGATAATATCACTATAGCTCTTTTCATTAAATTTTTGAAAGAAAATTTTCAATTTGAAGAAGAACACTTCATGACTCCTAAAGAACTCGAGCCCATTAATGATATTTATAAATTGTTTATAGAAAACTAGATCATTACTTTCAGTATTAGTTCTTGCATTTATTGTGTTGTTTGTTATCTTTACAATATTATTACAAAAATAAGAAAAAAAAAACTAAAAAACATAACAAAAACTAAAACCTTTCATTTTAAATATTGTAGTAGGTATATAATTAATATATACCTCTTAAACTTATTGCATATATATATATATATATATAAAATATATATATATATATATTTGCATATATATAAATATAATATATATATATATATATATATATATATATATATATATATATATATATATTTGCTGAAATCCAAATTAAGCACAATGCCTAAACTTAGGAATGATAAACAAACTGAAGGAGAAGAAGAAGATTGGTTAGAAGATAAAACTAGAAACCCAAATATCCTTCCTGAAGATCCAATTCCGGAAGGAGAAACTCTATATCAACCAGAAGATGACCTAGGTGAAGACAATGAACAAGAAGAAAATGTTAAAGAGGATGGATACTCATCCCCTAGAGTAGCTCCAGATGGAACTATTGCTTTTGACAACTTAGATCATTTCTGGAAATTTTTTAATAATAACATTGGCGCTCTTAATATGGCAGTTCGTATTGATAAAGGGCAAATTAGTGACACTCAAGCAGCCATGGAACATATGTTTGATGTGCACACTAATCCTTTGTCTTTCATTGATCAAGAAAGTGATAAGGCTGGACCATCCAATACAGATATGGTCACTATGATTCAGAACATGCCAAAACAACAGGTTACCCAACCTCCTAAGGAACCTGTTATTCAGCCTAAAATCATTCCCACACGAAAGAAAACTTCTTTCACTGCTTTACTTTGCCAAACTATTGATCAATATGCTTTAAGTAAACAAAAACCTAAAATGAAGCCAAACACCAATTTTCAACAATATGGAATACAACATAATACAACTTCAAAATTCCTTCATAACACCTTTCCTACCAACAATTTACACAATAGCAACATAGCATCTAATATTCATGTCCCTCCATCATATGCTCACAAATCCCATATCAATGCCCTACCGAACCAATATGGTGGGAAAACTAGTAATCTGGAAGCCATGGTGAAATAGTTAGATTCGCGTATGGACCATATAGATCCTTACCGTCCCTCGTACAATTATCGAGAGATATGTAGCCAACCTTTGGATCCCATAGTTGTAGCACAACCGTACCCTAAGCATTTTCCCATGCCCATCCTCGCCTATATATAAAGGAACCGAAGATCCCATAGAGCATCTTCGCATGTTTAGGATAGCATGTCATGATATATCACATGATGACTTGCTATTCCTAAAAATGTCCCCAAAAAGTTTAGGTGGAATGGCATTAGAGTGGTACTATAAATTGCCCACTCATTCTTTGAGAAACTTTGAAGAAACAACTGAATCTTTTGTCCATCAATTTAGTGCCTACATCGAGATGCATGTAACCATTAAAGATTTATACAATTTAAAACAAGACAAGGATGAATGTTTTACCGATTTCTTAGCTAGATGGAGGCAGTTGACAGGAAAACTACACTTTGTGCTACCTTATAGGGAAATGTTGGATATTTTTATTAATAATTTACAAGAACAAATATCTTATGAGCTATCAACTGCTACTTTAACTACCTTCGATCAGGCTATAGATTTAGCTCAAAGAGTAGAAGATGCCCTCATTAGGAGAGGCCAACTTAGGAAGAAGGATGATGAGAAAACATCCAAAAATCAGTATAAAAACAAACAAGTTGTAGGTGATGGAGTCACTAAAAGTAGAAATGTTGCTAATATCAATGCAACGAAAACAACAAAAAAATTTATATTGAAACCGCCTGATAAGCCTCCTCGAGAATTTACTAGATTGAATCAACTGTTATCAACTATTTTACCTCAATTAATCGAAAGAGGTTTGATCCAATTACCAGCTATCCGAGAACCTGATCCAACTATACCCGGATACAGAGCTGACTTACACTGTGATTTCCATAGAGGGCCTGGACACTCTACCAATGATTGTAAAAGGTTGAAACATAAAATACAGGATCTGATTGATAATAATGAAATGGAGGTGCAAGCCTTCCAACCTAAACAAAATTCTCCTAATAATCCTCAAAATAACATTCCCCAAAATCAAAATCAAAATGCTAATCAATCATTAGACATATTTCAACACCCTTTACCAAGACATGGTAAAGAGGTGGCCAATCAAATTGAACATCATAATGTTCCTCCTCCTACCCGATATGTAGGAACTATTAGCGGACATTTACTTAATCATGATCCTCAAATATTTGACACAACTTTATCCATGGCCACAACCAGGCCCCTACATAATATTCAAAATCCAGATCCTAGTGATATAGAATCAGATACTGAAAGTGAAATAAACATCACTTCAAACCAATCGAATAGTTTTGAAAATGAATCAGATCCTATTCAGCCTATCACAGATGCTATGGTTCCAGAAGAACCATTTCCTAGAAGAGTTACTACTCGACCCTTTTCTAATCAATTCCTCCCAAATGAAAAAGCCATAAATGCTCGACTGAGACTAGTTCAACGTCTTCAATATAACATTGTAGGTACCATTGGAGTCGTTACCTGACAACAGGCTCAAAATTCTCAACAAGAACCAAACCAGAATGATGGATTAGTTCCATTTATTTTGAAAAATCCCAATAAATGGAATCATGCTTCCAATGTTCAACCTAAACCCCCTTACAATATTAATGATCAATTATCCAATACTACAGCCAAAATTTCCCTTTTGGATTTATTAAGATCTTCTCCTACCCATAGGGATGAGTTGATGCTTACATTAAGCCAAATGATGGTACCTCAAAATATTCAACTCGAAGCCATGTCCAATACTATCATCACTCGAGAAGTTGATTGTATTGACTTTCGGGATAAAGATATCCCACAACATAGTTTACATAAGGATAATCCCTTATATATTATCGCTCTAATTGGAGATGTAGTCGTCAAAAGAGTCCTGATTGATAATGGTTCATCTCTAAACATTTGCACTTTTGACTTCTACCAATGATTTGGCTTTAGAAGTGATGAAATGAAGAAAACTGACATGATTATAAAAGCTTTCAATGACGAGACACAAGAAACATGTGGAGTTATTACCATCCCATTGCAAGTTGGTCCTCGAACTCTAGATACCACCATGTTTATTGTACATTGCCCCGCATCATACAATATACTATTGGGTCGTCCTTGGATCAATGCAATGCGGGCTATCCCATCAACTTTACACCTATGTGTTAAATTCGAATTTAAGAATCAGTTGGTCACTATCCACGGTGATCCTAGACCCTTTGATATGTGTGCTTTGGCAGAACCTGTTGGAGTGCAATTTTGCCCTCGCTCGTCATCCACACATCCTAATTCTTATTTTTTGTCTAAAACTGTGAAACACACACCCATAACTTCATCTATTTCTCCTCCATTAATTTCATCCTCATGTATAGATCAACAATCTTCTAAACAAACCACTCTAGAACCTCAAAAAGATCTTCAATTTACAACCAATCCTTCATGTTATATCCCTATAATTTCAAAACCTATAGACCCATCTATTAACACTTCCACATTATCAACATCTATCATACCTTCCACATCTAAAGATATAGGGAATGATCCTTCTACATCTTATGCTCTTTCTGATGAACTTTTACCAGATTTATCCACAATATTAATATCAGAAAAAACAAATGCTTTTGTGCAAGATTCAATTCTTTTAAATAACTTGCCACCATCTCCTCATAATTTGGGCCTCCCACAACCTATGGGAAGTACTTACCAAGTCGGGAGTTGTGCCTTCATTTATAAAGGATATGACTAGGGAAGAATCTCTCGGAATATCAAACCTCATCATGAGGGATATGCTCGATGTTATTTTACTAATGAATATATTAAAGCTAAACCCATAATGCTTAAAATGGGATATAAAGGGAAAGTCTTGGGACCTTTCCAAAATGGCATGAAAGAACCTTTTGAGGTAGAACCATGGCCTGCCCACTGTGGTGTGGGCCTATTTCCTAGTAAGGGTCAACCCTTTACTTTTGAAGATGATGATCAACTCATATGTTATCAAGATTATTTGGATAGGCATGATGATTTGCCTCTAAAAAATCAGCAATTTACATGTAACATGCTATCCATAGCTTACCCTGAAATGATTGTTGACTCGATGAGGAGTTGGAGGGAGATATCTTCCACGATGTCTCCGTTGAAGAGATGTTACACAATGGATTTTATTTTGATGGTTCTATACCAACTATAGCCCAACTTGAGACCACTAATCCTCAAGATGAATTATCCAACTTAACCTTACAAGAATTACAAGAATTGGGAATTTCACCCGCCCCACCTAATTTTGAAAGAGATCTATACATGGAGGTAGAAAACATCATTAAAATTAATATTGGAACTGAGGATAATCCTCACATAATCAATATTGGATCAAAATTAATTCAAGAAAAACAAGAGCAATACATTGCATTCCTTAAATAGTATGAAGATGTCTTTGCTTGGACATATGAAGATATGCCAGGTCTAGACCCTTCTGTAGTCATGCATCACCTAGTAGTCCATCCGAATGCTAAACCTGTTAAACAAAAACTTAGAAAAATGCATCCCAAAGTGGCTTTGCTAGTCAAATGGGAGTTAGAAAAACTCCTGAATGTTGTCTTTATACAATCTATTGATTATGCTGAATGGATCTCAAATGTAGTTCCAGTCACCAAGAAAGAAGCCACCAAAGTTAGGGTTTGCACAAACGTTGCATGCCCTAAAGATGATTTTCCTCTTCCAAACATGGATCAAATCATTGACTTTACTGTCGGGAGTGGAATGATGTCCTTAATGGATGGATTCTCCGGTTATAATCAGATCAGGATAGCTCCTGAAGATCAGGCTAAAATAGCCTTTATTACCCCCTGGGGTACTTTTTGTTGGAAAGTGATGCCATTTGGCTTAAAGAACGTAGGTGCAACATATCAACGAGCTATGACTTATATTTTTCATGATATGATGCATGATATCCTACATGATTATGTAGATGATATTATAGCTCGCTCTATTAATGAAGATAACCATTTAGATGATTTGAGAAAAAAATTTAATCGATTACGAGAATATCTTATTCGATTAAATCTAGCCAAATGCATATTCGGAGTTAAGTCCGGTAAACTATTAGGGGTTTTAGTTTCTTTATGTGGTATCGAAATCGACCCTCTCAAGATTGTGGCTATCACTGATATGCCCGCACCTACTAATATATTTGAGTTACGAAGTTTACAAAGTAAGCTTTAAGCCATTCGTCGCTTCATCGATAAGCTGGTGGACAAAACCAGTCCCTTTCTTAAACTTCTTAAGAAGGATGTCCCTTTTAATTGGGATGATGAATGTAAAGAAGCTTTTTAACTTCTCAAAAAATACCTCCTTAACCCACCTATGCTTTCACCGCCTAGACCTGATCGCCCATTTCTCCTATATATTTCAGCTTTAGATTCTGCCTTAGGAGCTATGTTAGCTCAACTTGATGATGCGAAGAGAGAAAATGCTAATTATTATATTAGCCGAACATTTTTTAGTTATGAAACCCGCTACACAACATTAGAAAAAATATGTCTAGCAATCATGTTTGCTACGTAGAAATTATGCCATTATATGCTTAGTCAGAAAACTTATGTCATTGCTAAATATGATCCCTTGAGGTATCTCATGAGTCGACCTTATTTATCGGGTCGCACAACCAATTCTTGCTCTAAGCGAGTTTGACCTCACGTTCATAAGACAGAAGTCTGTTAAGGGTCAAATCATAGTAGATCAATTAGTTGTTGCTCCCTTAGAGTCTACCCATCCCCTCATCATTGAGTTTCCTGATGAATGACTTCAATTAGAGGCAGACCATATTGAACAATGGTCCTTATACTTTGATGGAGCCCGATGCATGAGTGGGGCTGGTGTGGGTATTATTTTAATATCCCCGCAAAAACATCTTATTCCTTTGTCCTTCAAATTAACATTTGCTTGCACCAAAAATACTGCTGAATATGAAGCTCTAATTCTTGGATTACGAGCTGCCTTGGCTCTAAAAATTAAACATCTGTTAGTTTTTGGTGATTCTCAACTTGTTATAAACCAAATTAATGCAGTTTATCAGACTAGAGATGATAAACTGCATCCATATGAAGCCTATGTTTTACAATTAATGTCTCTATTTGATCAAGTTACCTTGGAAGCTATTCCTTGAACTTGCAACCGTGCAGCTGATGCTATGGCCGTAGCTGCATCTCTCCTACCCTTGGAGTTAGATGACGAATATGCCACTATCATTATTCGTCGACTCTAGGAACCCGCTTCAAATAAGTCATGCTTAGAACCTTTGGATGTGTTTTTAATCAATGAAACTACTCCTAAACCTTGGTATACGGATATATTTGATTTTCTCCAAAATGGGACTTTCCCTGCCAATTCTAATAGAAACCAACGTCGGTTATTACGTAGACGAGCAAGTCGATTTGTAATAATTGGCAATACTTTATATAGGAGATCTTTTGAAGGTATCCTATTAAGATTTTTGAATTTAGAAGAATCCAAATTAGCCTTGAGTGAAGCCCACGATGGATCTTGTGGAGGACACTTCAGTGGTAGTGTCATTGTTAAAAAGCTCCATAGGATAGGATACTTTTGGCCTACCATGGAGAATGACGCACATGATTATGTATGCCATTGCGACAAGTGCCAGAAACATGCTGACCTTGTCCATGCGCCTACACAAGAGTTGTTGGCGATTTCATCTCCTTGGCCCTTTTCCAAATGGGTCTTAGACATTATTTTGCAAAATCAATCCTGTGTCATATGATGGACACAAATTCATCATAACCACCACCAAGTATTTCACGAAGTGGGTTGAAGCTATGCCTTTAGCTTCCTACACTGGCACACAAGTCTCTAAATTTATTTTTAATCAAATCATTTGTAGGTTCGAATTCTCGTAAATCTCATCTCTGATAATGGAACTTGTTTCAAAAATAAAGATGTTAAAAAATTATGCCAAAAATATAAGATTCAACATCGCTAGTCCACTCCCTATTATCCTCAGGGTAATGGTCAAGCAGAAGCATCTAACAAAACCTTAATCAAAATCCTTAAAATATTGGTCAATAAAACTGGACGTGACTGGCACATTTAGTTATATCCAGCCTTGTGGGCCTATCGAACTAGTGTTCAAACTCCCACTAGAACCTCACCTTTTGTTTTGGTTTATGGTGCTGAAGCCATTTTTCCCTTTGAATTAGAAGTTCCTTCTTTAGCTCTGCTACTTCAAGATACCGAAGTAGGAGATGAATATCGATCTGGCAGACTCAGTCAG
Organism: Wollemia nobilis; assembly: GCA_028583015.1. Taxonomy (NCBI): domain Eukaryota; kingdom Viridiplantae; phylum Streptophyta; class Pinopsida; order Araucariales; family Araucariaceae; genus Wollemia; species Wollemia nobilis. Next base: position 12,369,824 of record JAQPPZ010000465.1, read on the forward strand.
CTGGAATTCCTAGATGAAAAATGCATAAATGCTTTGGAACATCTTCGTGCCTACCAAAACAAGCTTAAAAGATCATATGCTAAAAAAGTTCGTCATCGATCCTTTGAGATCGACGATCTTGTTTTAAAAGAAAATAAAAAAAATACTAATGCAACTAAGGACCTTAAAGGTAAATTTGAGCCCAACTGGCTTGGACCATACATTATCACTGCTAAATTTGAATCGGGAGCATACAAATTAAGCTCCTTAGATGGTAAAGAACTTAAAGAACCCATGAACATTTTGCATCTTAAACGTTACTATGTATAAATTTGGTCATTTCATACTTGTATATATTTGTTTAAAATATTTCAAAATCACTATCTTGTATTTCTTTCAAATTCAAAAACACCAAAAACATTCATAATCATCAAAATCTTCAAAACTATTTGTTGCATTTATTTATGGCACTTGTTAATTTTCTTTTTTTTCAAAAACAAAAAAATAATAATAAAAATAAAAAAATAGCAATATTCTTGACTCTTTCAAAACCAAAACAACATAAAGAAGAAATAAAGAGTCAACATTCTCAAAACTTCTCAAAAAGTATTTATATATATATATATCTTCTTACAAATGTTGCAGTTATATGTTTCAAATTATTTTGGATAAATTAGCATTTATTTGGAATCCCTCACTTTCACACTCACAAAAATAAATATCATGATTTTTATCTGACATGATTACTAATCTCTCTTATATCAAAGTCCACAAAATTCAATTAAATAAAGTTTGAGCACAGAGAATTGATATTGTTATTTACTTAAACCAAGCACATCCTTTCACAATAAAATGATTATATTTGTAATTTCCATGCTTTGCTACATAGTAGAAGTGGTTTCTTGAGCAAAAAGTTTCCCCTGCTATCCTATCATGCACATGGTCTAGAATATTTGAGAATTGGCAAAAGGACAAGCTCACCCCTACCCAGAATAAAAATCCCTTTCTCTACAACTAATCCGAGCAAGTATCCCTAGCATAGAACAAAAAGAAAAAGCAAAGTTCAAGAAAAAGAGAAAAAGAAAAATGTTATTTTTATCATTACAGCATTATCAAGCAAAAATACAAAAGAAAAGAAAAAGAAAGCAAAAGCAAAAGTAATAAAATTCCTTTTCCTACCCTTTGAAAATAAAAGAAGGGTTGATGAGCTTGAATCCCCGGAATTCTCAATTATTCAAAAACGCGTGAGGTAAGCCCCATAACAGGTGGTTTGTGCCCAACCCGCTTGGCCTTGGGTAACTCCTAGCATGGCAATATGTCCGTCACATTAGCGACCTTCTTTTGTACAGACCTATGTCTCGCTATGGATTAGCTAGCTCTTGATAATCCAACTTACATAGTAGTCTAGTATGGTTATATGCATCTACATCATGGTTAATGAACACTTATTTAGTTCATTCAAATCACTTGTATCATATTATCTTGCTCAAAATCGGTAAATGAACAATGCAATTGCACACACATTTGTATTTGAGAGATTTTGTGTATCATTATGATAAATCAAGATTGGAAATGAATTCACATATGCACATGGGATTCCTTATAAATCTAACTTTTGTCTTTAAGATATTTTGAAATATTTTTTTTGCAAATTGTCTGGAATAATTCATTTTCTTCTTTAAAGTACAGTTGTTTAGTATAAAGACAACTATATGCATAATCAAAAATCAAAATTTCTTTCAAACCATACAATAAAAACACATCTATATATATAACTTTTGACTTTCGCGACGATGGTATAGTTCTAAAACCAAAATTGGAATTTTATGCCTAGCGCAAGTCCTCATCTTCATATTTTCTGTTTATTAAAAATCAACCATGCAATAAAACTATTTTTTTTCTTGATTTTCACGATGATGGTATAAGTCTATACCTACATATTCTATGCCTAGCGCAAACCATTGTACCAATTTTTTCCCCATTTATTTAAAAATCATGAAAAACATATGACTTAAATCATTATGTTACACAATTATGCTTTAAAACAATGCACATTATCACTATTTCATGTCATTATGTCAAACTTCAATTTTGCAATAATGGTATAATTTCTAGGGAATTATCCAAAAAATTTATCACACTTAGGAATTTATGCCTAGCAAAAATCATTTTAACATTATTTCATGCATACAATTTTTATGAAACTCTGAAAATAAACCATCATCATCATCATTTGCACCATTGCACCAAAGTCTTAAGACAGTCTCTTAAGCACTCTTTTATATTTTTAACAATATTTCTATACTAGGATTAGCTTGACGACCGAGTGAGCGGTGACTCCATGAAATGGTCTATAACAGCGACAATGTCCTTTGAAATTATTGTTAAAAGTCCCTTTTATTTTTTATTTTTTTATCAAATCATCACATCATCAACAACCAATTTGTTCTATCAGATTCTTTCATTTAAATCTTTTAAGCATGACATTTCAACCATAATATTTCCAATGACGTAATCACATGAATCATCAAATCAATCAATCAAAACATTTTAAAGCATCATAAAAATACATAAGACACAAGTCATATGATCAAAAATATCTCATCTATATCTGTATCAACCATAATATACATCATATCAAAATCGAATCGGTATGCCACAATCTATACCTCGGCATACTCAATCCTCTATCAAAAATAATAAATACTATATATCAATTTGTACAGTGCAATCTATAGTAGCTAGCCTCGAGAACCCCTTGAGCTCTCAGCCCATCTCCTCCCCCGCCCTAAGGTGGAGGAGGTGGCCCCATCGCAGTATGTGTGGTACTATGAGTCCTAGTTGTGGATCGGGACGAAGTCCTCAATGACCTAATCCTGATCGGATCTGCGATGGCAGTTGATAGTGGTAATCTCTCCTCCTCTGGCACCATCTAGTGGTATAGTGTCTGATAAAATGTGATCTGAGTAATAGCCCGTGCTAGCTCTCGAGTGCTCGCCCCTCCGCCCCATGCTCTAAGGCATGCAATCTCATCTCTAAGCTATGTAACCTCAACTCGATGTCATGCAGCCTCCTCCTGCAGGGTCTGCACCTATGCCTAGAGATGGACTGTCTCCGCTTGAAGAGTCGTTGTCTTGCTGCTCTCCCCTGTGTCAACACCCTTGCCCTTATCGGGCGATGGTGGCCTCTCTCTCTATGGAGAAGGGGGTCTCTCCTCCCTCCTCTCCCGCTTTCGTGGCCTCTGCTGTGCCTGTGGTCTCCTCTGCTCTCTCCCTCCATGACCCTGTGCCACCTCAATGGCCGCTTGGCATCACCTCCCCATTCGATGCATAACTACATGAATCGGACCCTAAGCCCTCATCATTCGAGGAGGGCGGATGCCTGTGTACTAGGCATCATAGCCATCGACTACTCTAGCGTTGTCCCCATCCACTAGCTGAATGGGGGCATCATCTACGTCTTGACTCTAGAATCACTGCATATCTAGAGCCCTGCTCACTGTAGTGTTATCCCGAACAGTGTGAGAAAACTTGTAATCCCTGAGATATGGGATCCCCTGTTGTAGATCGAACTGTCACAAAACTCGATCGTAGCGATGGAGCTCCACCTCTCCCCTCTCCATCCTTAGCCAACAGACTCACCTGATTCAAGCCAGCTCCTGTTCATCCTTGGCCCACCTTGGATGGTCCCTCCAAGGCCTCCAGGTGATCTGGTCCAGGACAAGGTCATCAATCAGTCTCTAGGATATCGACAGATCAATCCGTCGATGTGCCCCTCTTCGGAGCCACCAGTAGAAAACTTGGGGCCTCTCCCCATCAATCCCTATCAAAGGAAGCCCTACCGGCCTCTGCACTACAATGTGCTCCTAGCACCAAACCTGTAGAAGTGATGTCATAACCAGACATCGGCCGCCCTTGTACACGACCCCATGTAGGATCCTATACAATTGGCATAGAACAAAACTGCCCCAAGAGAACCTGTAACCATGGTCTCGCATGTCGCAGATCACATTTGCTAGCACCCATGGTACCCTGCACCTGCTCTTGTGGCACAACAAAAGTCCACCCACCACTCTGACCAAAACCTGTGTGAGTCTGGATGCCTCAGGCATCTGATGCAGTGCCTCGATGTTCACTCCACCCTTTGCCACACAATCGCATCATAGCGTGGCCCTGATTTACCGTAGGAGTGATCAACCATCCTTGTATGGGGATCCTCAAAATCCTCCATACATCCTCCAATGTGGGAGTCGTCTCCCCTGTTGGTAGCCAAAAATAGGAAAAACCTGGATACCACCTCTCTACCAGGGCTATCAGTAGCCCCATGTCTATAGAAACTTGTGGCATCTCTGCCACATGCTATAAGCCAGCCTGAGCCAGCTGATCCCACTCTGCCTATGATAGAGCAGCCAAGTCATCTCTCAACCTGTTGTATTTCCATTCTCTGCTCTTCAGTAATCCTCTCTGCAACATAAAAACAACAACACAATACAAAATCATTAATAAAAACTCAAGTGATTTATAATGCAAGTAAAATCAGTTCAATTTTATACAAATGATGATATCGTCCACTATTGGACGATATCGTCCCAAATTTGAGCAAAATCGTCTTTGATTTCGCAAGCCGAAATCGTCCCCCTTTCATCGATTTCGCCCTTCGACGAAATTGGCGAACTTGAGACGATTTCGTCGAAATCGGGATGATTTCATCCCGACGACGTCGACGGCCCAAAAACGATCGTGATGCTCAAAATTTATTTAAAATCAACCTAAAAAGCATGTAAATTCAACTTAAACCATTCTAAGCTAAGTTTAGACTCTTACTCGTAGCCCGCGTCGAACCTCTGTCAATCTGTGCGCTGTCTCCACCATTTTTGCTTGCAGAGCTCTAAAAACCAGAAACATGGACAATAAAAATGAATTAAGGTTTTACCCTATTTTTCTTAATTTTATTCAAAACACAATTAAAAACATTTTAAAATTTTGCTTTTCTACGTTTTTACCTCAAACGTTCGATTTGGGTAAAAACACGGAGGGGGCACCATAGTAAGCTGTCGTACGATTCGACCAAGAATCGTCGCCTAAAAATGGGAATAATTTTTGCTTTCTCGTAGATCGAGAAGAACTCATCTTTAATGCATTTTCTTCAAAAAATTTGCTAAAGAGGGGGCAAAATGTAGCACCCTAAAATTGGCGTAGTAAAACCTTAATAATTACACTTGCTCTAGTAAATAATTCAAATTCAAATTTTAACCTCCAAAATCACTCCCAAATCGTCGCTTAATATGTTTCCTCATTTTTCATGCCATTTTTAGAGTTTGTTTTGACCGTTTGATGATATCGTCGCTGATCAGACGATATCGCCTCAGATCGGATGATTTCGTCTGGGCTAGGACATCCAAACGATCTTGTCCCAAAACTAATTTTTCACAATTAGTCTCTGTTCCAACTGTAGACGCCAAAATCCATCCACTTGCAAGTCATCTATACCTTCATGTTAGCCACGTGTCGGTCATCCACCTTCCCGCCATTATTTGGCCCAATTTCACCTTTTCTCGCCATTATTTGGCCCAATTTCACCTTTCCTGCCATTTTTCATCCCCAAATTTATTTAAATTAATATTTATATATATATTTTAATATTTTAATATATATATTTAAATAATAGTTTAAGTGATTTGATCTGAGTCGTCCATCCTTCATTTAATCTCATCCGTCCATCCATCTTAATCCATTCCACAACCAAGATTTATTCTCTACCCTTGGATCCGCTTTAATCTTAGCCACACGTTCAAAGTGTCGTTAAAACCCTAAAGTGTGCCCTAAGAGTGGATTATAAATCGAGTCACTTTGATGGCTCAAACCCTATGTGTATTTTGCTACTTCTATCTCTGATTCTAATTCTTCTACTGTTATCTCCTCTCTTCCGCTACCCTTTCGCCACATCCATCGCCGCTTTCACCGCCATTCCTTCTGCAGCATTCTGCAGAATCTCCCATTCCTGTCGCAAGTGCCCACGGGTGTTTACCCCTTCACCAAGTGCCCACGGGCGTTTACCAAGTGCCCACGGGCGTTTAACAAGTGCCCGCGGGCGTTTACCTACAGCCACAGACTCAGACCGGCGTTTGTAATCCAGATCCAGAAACACACGGGCGTTCGACGAGTGCACAAGGGCGCCTTCCGCAGCCCATTCTGACAACAACATTACTTCCAGGTGTCGCCTGGTCTAGCTGCGTTAATAAAGAACAGGTATAAATTAGTTTAAAGCAAGTAGCCTTATTTTATGTATTAATCTGTTATTGATTTCCTGCATTCCATTTTTATAAGGTTTTAGATTTTTTTTGAGGGCTCACGTAGTGGAGCCCTCTCATTAATTTCTAACTCCTTGATAGTGTTAATGTGTGCAGGTTTTTGATGACAGATCCAGTTTATTGATGGCAGCTGATTAAGCTGGAGTGGTCCAAGCAAGGGATACGACAAAGCCCACTCACTCTGTTGGGATTGAAGATACGTTCTTCGAAAGCGCCACCATTCGTGTCAGCTAGGGTTTCGGAGAACCCTAGCATAATTTGTAACTGTGTATCACAAATAAAGGGTTACAGGCCCAGTTGTATTCAAAAAGGAGTTTTTAAACTCCATCGATTAATATAAATCGTTTGTTTTGTGCAACTATTCTGTACTCCGTTATTGTGGTTTTATATTTTGTTTGGCGTGGTATTTTTAATCTACAAATGGCGATCACGGCGGGACCCCCTAGGGTTTCATATTTTTAAATACTTGCTTTACTAATCTGTTCTTGTTTTCTGTTTCATTTTGTAGGTTCCAAAAATCGCGAAATTCGCTGTTCCAGCGAACTAGGGTTTCTGAGCTTGCAAAAAACGTAGCAGACGCAGAGGGGCGTCTGGAAGTCCAATACAAAACGCAGAGGTGCATTTCAACCTGTGTAGACTCCCGTGGGCGTTTGAAGTCAGTTTTACAAAAAAAAAAGCATAGGCTTCCAAGTAAGTGTTGTACTTTTTACGTTTTTTTTGGTTTTTCTACCATATTTTGTTTCTTTTTCAGATCATTACTTTAAAATGAACAAAAACTAAGTAATCTGGAAAAGAACAGTTATTTTTAATTACATTTTTCTTTGCATTGCATTATTGATTGTTGCTTGCATTTAAAAAAAAAAAAAAAAATTTGCATACCTAGCTGCATATTAGAATAGCTACGAATTATTATTTTTAATTATCTAAGTAGGACTATTGATTGGATGTCAATAGTACTCCTGCCATTGGGTGATTCCAGGCAGAGAAGTGGACGAACCTTCCGGTTGCTCCTTTGATATCTGATATCATTGGTAGGCAGGGGGTTTTAAATGGTGTACTCCACTTCTTTAGAGGAAATGACATGTTTTCAGTAGCCTCTTGCTTAGATCATTAGAACTTTTGATTTATAGCCTTGTATGTACACATTAGATAACTAAAACATTTAAAAAAAAAAATTTCATTGCATTTTCATATTGCATTTAAAACAGTGATATCTGGATTTCATCACCGGGTATTGCTTGAAGTTTAGTGACGGTGGAATTCATCTCCATCCATTAAACTTCTGCCTTAGAAACCATAGGTCACCCCCGAGAAAACTTGCTGGATTTCATCACCAAGTAAGAATCTCGTTGTCCTTTCCTAGCCATAGTTTTTACCTTCTTTTGTGAATAATTCAAGATTAGATCACATGCAAAACTCATAAACCGGACACTTAAAATTTACTACAGATTAAGATCAGAAAATAATTAATTAACCGCAGGTAAGACACATTGGTTGAAACCTAGGTTGTGACTGTTTCACGATAATTTTTGTAGTGTAAATTTATCATTCTAGTTTTGCATTCTTCTTTTCTGAATTTGTTTAGATTTATTGTTTCATGGTTTTAACAAGGAATCAATCTAAAATGTTAAATCTAAATAATCAAATGGGTAATTCACAAAACATCCCCACCCCAACATAGCCACTTATCCTAGTGAATTTCGAGCGAGGTTCGCTCGCGGGTCTTTCACGTCCTTCTATCGTCTATCACATGGCCATGCCCATGGAGGAAGACAATTCCTGTCATATTACCCACATTGATATGGCCCAAGTGCAAACTCACTTAAGAGATGGCACTGGTTATGTCCTTGAGCCAATCCAAGATTCCCCTATGCAAGATTCTATTTTTCAGCAGGATATTGCATCAACCATACCCGTTGGTTTCACTCATATCTACACTAACCCTTTTTTTGAGGCTAATGTGGTATCTGTTCAGCCGGCTTCATCTCCAACATCTTCCCGGATGCTCAATTGTTCTCCTTTGGAGACAAATGTAGTGTCTTCCCGACCACCTTCTCCCCCATGTACCCGGGTGTACACCAATTCTCTTTATGAAGTTGGTGGAAACTCTTCTAGCCATAACCAATTTCAACCCTCTTCTTCCCAAACCATTTATGGTTTCACCCTACCTGGGGCACAGTCTACTGTTTCTTCCCAGGTACCGCCTACTTCAGCCACCTTCATTGCCCCTGCTATGCAGTCTCCTGTGACTACCATGGCAACTTGCCCTCCACCTTCATCCAATCATCCCACCTCCCTTGGGTTAGAGATTAATAAGGTTAAGGAGTATCTCGACAAATTGATTTTGCAACAACAGCAACAAAATGCTCAACCACCTGTCGTAGTAAATCCTACACCCCAACCAATTTCTACCCAGCCAGCTTTTATTAGCTCAGGCCCCACCTGGGTACCCCAATCTTTGGTGGTGTCCATTCCTACCCCACCTTTCTCCCAACCCAATCCAGTTCATCATTCAAACCAATAACCTTCTTTCCGGTATCATCCATACCAACAACATGTCCATTCTACACCGCCTAATCCAGGCAATTTCATCCCATCTCATCAATTTTCCACTCTTCCATTACATCATCATAATCATCAAACGAGTCAAAATTTTAATGAAGATTATCGACTCCATGCTATGCAACAACAGATTGACAACCTTATGCTTAACGTGCCTGGCTCATTTAGTCAGAAACCTACGCTAAGGTCATTGATCAATCAACCAATTCATCCTTTGGTACCTTCACCACCATATCCGACTGATTTCACATTACCCAAGTTTGACAAATTTCGAGGAACTGAGGATCCTCATGAACATGTGAGCTCATTCATGCATGCTTGCTTTAGAATCCAAAATAATGATGCTCTTATGCTCAGAACTTTTCCTCAGACATTAGGAGGAGATGTTGTACGATGGTATAATCATTTAGCTCACCATAGCATTTATGCTTACGAGCAATTGATTAATCTATTTTTAGAACGATTCTCCCTGAATGTACAAAAGAGAGTCTCATTAGCTGACTTATACAAGCTCAAGCAACATGACGATGAGACTATTTATGACTTTGGAAACCGTTGGAGGGCTATCATTAATAAACTGCCATTCTCCCTACCAATGGAGGAGTTAACCAAAATGTTTACCCAGAGTTGTCTAAAACCTATCTCTTGGTTACTCCAATTACAACAATACAGGACTTTTGAAGAGGCTTTGGCCCAAGCAAGTACCATAGAGGACATTAAAGTCCAAGAGGGTGTTTTAAAACCTTGTAGAAAAGAATGGCAACAAAAGGGCCAACAACGAAATAATAATTATGGCCAAAACAAACAAGCACAGGCTAGTACAGCCTCAAATTTTAACCAAGTTAATCAAGTGGTGGCGAGCCAGCCCGTAATGGCTCAACAACAACAAGTAATGCAAAGTCAAACAAAACCAATTGCTTATCATGCAGTACCCGCCCCTACTCAACCAGCTCCCAATACTGGGCCAACCATGGAAACTCGACCTTGGCAAAATAATCGTCCCAAGCGACAATTCACACCTTTAGATGAACCATATGCGGTCATATTCAACAAGTTATATAGCACAAATCAGTTAACTTTACCTGAGTTTAAACCTTTAGACCCATCTAGAAGGGGGAAGTATTACAAGGAGTACCTATTTTGTCCTTATCATAGGCAAAATGGGCACGATATCAATAATTGTACAACTTTCAAACATGTGATCCAAGATCTTATTGAGATTGGAGCCATTAAATTGGATAGCCCCTTAGCCCAACAAAATCAAAATCTTGGTATATTTCAAACACCCCTTCCACATTGGGAGGAAGCTTCAACAACTTCAGGGGGAGTAACTTAGGTAACTCCTCCTAATCAAGTCAACCATGTACAACAATACCAAGGTTTTGTGGGTACTATTAACGTAGTAACCCGGGGTCAAAGGGCGAACCAACCAAATCAGGCTGAACCACAGCCACCTGTACAAACCCCCAGTCCACCTCAAGTAACAGTGACCCAACGACATGCTAGTACTTCTTAACAACCGCTAAATCATTCTACTCAATGCCAACGACCCATCATGTCATTGAGTAGCCGGTTAACTACTAGTTTAAAAATGGCTTCTGCCAAGTTATCGATCTATGACCTCATTCAACAATCTCCCCCGCATAGAGAGGCATTAATGGAAATCTTAAAATCAATCGAGCTTCAAACTCAAGATACTAATGCCTTCAACAACTTTGTGGGAAGTATTCAAACATGCATGGAGCCCTCCATCACTTTCTATGATTTTGAAATCAAACCTATGTCAACAGAAAGTATAGATCCTCCATTACATATCATGGCCAAGATCGATAACAAGCCATTCAAGAGAGTCTTAATTGACACCGGTTCCTCAATTAATATCATTACAACATCGGCGTTGAGTCATCTAAAGTTGTCGCCATCCCTTATCACAAAGTCGACTTTTACTCTTAAAGCATTCAATGATGCTTTATCTTCCACTGGTTGGCACGATTATCTTGCCCATTGAGGTAGGGGCCCGAACTTTGCATACCTTGTTTCACATCTTGGAAGGGACCATGGCATACAATGTATTGCTTGGACGGCCTTGGCTTAGGGAGATGAGATGTGTCCCTTCTATACTGCATCAATGTCTGGAAGTATGTATATGAGGGACAGAGTTCATTGTGTACTCGTCGACACTGAACCCTTCAAAAATTGCAACTATGTCTCAAATCCTTATGAGATTGTGTTGCCATCCACTCATCTTTTCTTGACCCCATCTATTTCTTCTATACCACCTTCTTCTAAAGCTCCCATTCCTGAGGAGCCACCCATCATATCGCAACCATCTTCCTCTTCCGCTATTCCATCTCATTCACCACTTTCTTCATCAACTAATATTCCTTCTTCTTCATCAGTGACCACATGCACATGTGGCCATGACCAATCATCTCTTTCCACATCATTACCCCCTTCTTCTACACCTTCTTCAACATCACCTATTATTCTTCCATCTTCCCAACCATCACCAGCTGATGTTTCACAAGTCAGTGAAGCATCAACCCAACCAAATCCTTCCAATTCTTCTATCCCACATTCTTCTATTCCATCATCAAGTCCATATCCCTCCCAAGTCAAGGTCCATCTCACTGATGCAGTTATTGGTGAGTATGCCATCCAAGATGTCCACATCACACCGTTCAATGTGCAAACAGTTAAAGATTTTGGTCGTCCACATGACCAACATTTATCCATTGGATCGGTTTATAACATGGGTTCTATGCCAAATTCCATTAATTTTGTATATGGGGGAATAGAGTCATCTTCTAGTCCTACCACCATACTAGAACCTAAGCATCTAGTCCCTACCAATATCGAAAGGATGGAGGGTTTTCCCTCTCGCTATTTCCACAGACATAATTGGCAGCAATTTGGCCTAGGTCGCTATGAGCAATGGGTAACTGAACGCATCGATATGCCATATCAGAGACCCACTGAGCGTTTTGGTCTGGGCTACCAACCACTTCCATACCTTTCTTCTTTTGAGCAAGCTTTTCAAAGCATTAATCTTAATTCAGAAGAAATCTTCCACCTCGACGAATCCGAAGATGAAGTCTATGAAGAATTTGACGTCATGTCAAATGCTGATGAATCTGAAGAAGAGTCGGCGCCCATTGTTCCCCTCACTAAACAAGATGAGTTTTATCTCCAATTGTTCCCTCTCCAAGAGGCCATCTTTCGCTTGCTTCTTCCACAAGAACGAGGTGAACCACCCCCTCCGCCACATCCATAAACCATAATCCAAACTTGTATTATATGTATATACTAAAATAGTGGTTTTCACCAATACCAAAAAAAAAAAAAAAAAAATCAGAAAATTCAAAAAAAAAAAAAAAATCAAAATATATAAAAATACTTTATTGCTTTATGTATGTGTGTAATAGTGGTTTTCACCACTACAAAAAAAAAAAAAAACTCAAAATACAAAAAAACTATGTTGTTTTGCACTTCAGGTCTTCCGAGGTCTCCACCGGTTTTTCCTTCCATTCCGCCATTCTTTCTTTCATAAGTTGACAATGAATTTTGAAGACTTATTCACCTCGCTCCATAATCCATATGATCCGGATAAGCCAATCCCGATCAACCCAAACCTGATTGACATGGATCGGATTTCATCTCCTCCATCTATTTTAGAGTTCATCCTTTCCGAGGAATTGTTAAAGGCTTCTGCCAACTACATTCCTCCTTCACCTCCACATTCACCTTCATCTTCCAAGCCAGAGGTCTTCCAGGAAGACATAGATGAGAGCAAGGCACAGGAGCTTGATGACATTTTAGATGACATAAATCTGATCCCTACTCCCCATCAGCTTGAGGAAGGTTCCCACATGTCTATTGAAGAAACTATCGATGTAGACCTTAGTATAGACCAAGATAATACCCAAATTGTGAAACTGGCTAAAATTCTATCATCAGAGGAACAAGAGCAAATGATTGCTCTACTCAAGCGGAAGAAGGAGATATTTGCATGGTCTTACAAAGACATGCCGGGCCTAGACCCTAATTTGGTTGTCCATAACCTCACCTTACAAAAAGATGCTAAACTCGTCAAATAGAAACTTAGGAAAATGCATCCTACTGTGGCCCTCCTAGTTAAATCGGAGATTCAAAAACTTTTGGATGTTAAATTTGTCGTCCCGATTGATTATCTTGAGTGGCTTTCTAACATGGTACCCATTCGCAAGCCTAACGAGGGGATACGTGTTTGCACCGATTTTTGAGATCTAAATAAAGAGTGTCCTAAGGATGACTTTCCTCTTCCAAACATTGATACTCTTGTCCATACTTGCGCTGGTCATGAAATGCTTTCGTTCATGGATGGATTTTTCAGGATACAACCAGATTCGAATAAACCCTGAAGATCAACACAAAACAGCATTTACCACACCTTGGGGAACTTTTTGTTACAGGGTGATGCCCTTTGGCCTTAAGAACGCAAGTGCAACCTATCAACGAGCCATGACTTATATTTTCCACGATTATATGCATAAGATTATCGAAGATTATGTGGATGATTTATTGGCAAAATCTAAAACTCGACAAGAGCATTTTGATGTATTGGAAAAAGTTTTTGATAGGCTTCTAGAGCATAAAGTAAGGTTGAACCCTAAGAAATGTGTCTTTGGTGTTACCTTAGGCAAACTCCTAGGTTTTATTATCTCTAAACGAGGTATTGAGGTGGACCCAAACAAGGTCAAAGCCATTATGGAAATGTGTCCCCCAACTAATTTGAAGGAGTTGCGTAGTTTGCAAGGAAAGATTAATTCAATCCGTCGCTTTATTGCACAACTTTCTGATAAGCGTAGGCCATTTTGCCACCTACTACAAAAGGGGGTACAATTTTCATGGACAGATGAATGTCAGAAAGCCTTTGATGACATCAAGCAGTACTTAGCATCTCTGCCAGTCTTAGCTCCGCCTCGTCCAGGGGTCCCTTTCAACCTTTATATCTCAGCAACGGACTTTGCCTTAGGGACAATGCTTGCACAAAATAATGAACAAAATAGCGAGCAAGCTATCTATTATATTAGTCGAACATTGGTAAGCTATGAAACCCGATATGCTTATGTGGAAAAGTTGTGCTTAGCAGTGGTTTTTGCCACTAAGAAACTTCGTCATTATATGCTTAGCCATACAACATATGTCATAGATAGAGAAAACCCTCTGCGTTATATGATGTCTCGCACTTATAATAACACTCGTACCGCTAAATGGATAATGTTGCTTACCGAATTCGATCTTGAATTCATTAGCCAAAAATCCGTTAAAGGTCAAGTTATAGCCGATCAACTTGCGGAAGCTCCGCTACCTAGTGATCATCCTTTGATTATTGAGCTCCCAGATGATTCGGTATTTGCTATCACTGAACAAGAAGAGGACATCATTCCGGAGGAAGATGTTGACATCACGTTATTCTTTGATGGCTCTAAGTGCGCGAAAGGTCAGGGTGCTGGAGTTGTATTTCATACACCTCAAGGGATTCCCATCCCTTTATCATTCAAACTAGACTTCCAATGCACCAATAATACAGCAGAGTATGAAGCCTTAATTTTAGGACTTCAATCAACCATAGCTATGAGCATTAAGCGTATTCGGATATTTGGGGATTCTCAACTCGTGGTTAAACAAATTACAGGAGAATACCAAGCCAAAGAACCTACCATTAAGCTTTATCATGATGTAGCAATGAAGTTGCTCTCTAAGTTTGATTGGTATGAGATCACTAGTTTGCCTCGTTCGACTAATAGATTTGCGGATGCCATGGCCTCTCTTGGATCATTGATTCCAAAGGACTCCCTTGGAGAGGTACGACCCCTAATCATTTCCACAATCTCTAAGTCTCGCAATTGTCCGTGCTTGAGTCTAAATATGAAAAAGATGTTTGCTTTATCCATTCGGATCCATATGAGCCTTGGTCTAGTGAGATAGTAGCCTTCCTCAAGTTTGGAACACTCCCATCCGATTTGTCTCGAACTGCTCACCGCTGTTTTAAGCAAAAGGTAGCTCATTTTGTTCTTTTGGGGGATGTGTTGTATAAACGTGGATATGATGGAGTACTCCTCCGCTGTCTAGAAGAAGGTGAAACACATAGAGCTATTGCTGAAGCCCATGATGGTACTTGTGGTGGTCATTTTAGTGGAATGTCCATTGCGAAGCGTATTTTACGTATGGGGTATTATTGGCCCACTATGGAACAAGATTGTTGCAAATATGTTAAACAATGTAAAAAGTGTCAAGAACATGCTAATTTAATCCATATACCATCACAAGCTTTACAGCCCATCCAAAGCCTTTGGCCCTTCTCATAATGGGGTGTCGATTTAATTGGCAAGATTTCACCTGCCTCTTCAGGACAGCATACTTTCATCATTACGACTCATCGAATACTTCACAAAGTGGGTTGAAGCTATTCCTCTAACCAAGATCTGACGGGTCCTAGAATTGTGGAGTTTATACTTCACCATATCATTTGTCGTTTTGGTATTCCCTCTAAAATTATTTCTGATAACGGCAAGTCTTTTAAGAATAAGGATGTTCGAGCTCTTTGCGAAAAGTATAATATCCAACATAGTTTCTCAACTCCTTACTACCCACAAGCCAATGGACAAGTGGAAGCTTCCAATAAGACCATAATTGCTATTCTTAAGAAACTTGTTAAATAAAATCATAAAGATTGGCATACACAAATCCCCTTGGCATTATGGGCTTACAGAACAAGCATCAGAACTCCCATTGGGGCAATGCCATTTTCTTTGGTCTATGGAGCTGAAGCAATCATGCCTCTTGAGCTCGAGATCCCTTCCTTGCAAATTTCTTTACAGGAATTTATCGATGATGATACGTCTTGATCAACTCACACTCATAGATGAAAAATGAATCAATGCTTTAGAGCATTTGCGAGTTTATCAAGACCGATTGAAACGTGCTTACAATGCCAAAGTTCATTTAAGAGAATTTCAAGTAGGGGATCTTGTCCTTAAAGAGAATCAACAAAACACCAATGCATTGCCGCATCTTCGAGATAAATTCGCGGCTAATTGGTTAGGTCCATATATAGTCACTGAAAGAGTGGGTAATGGAACTTATAGACTTGCCAGTTTAGAGGGAGAGGAAGAACCCGAACCACTTAATGTTATACACTTGAGAGCATTCTACGCATAGTTTGAATTTTATATGTACATCTATACATGGCTTGTAAAAAAAAAAAAATAAATAAATAAAATAAAAAGAATTTGCATTTCATTGTTAGTTGCATACATCTCATTCAAACACATTGCATTTCATGTGCATACATCTCATTGAAAACCATAACATTTCATTTCCATCCATAGTTGCATATCATGTTAGAGACCATTCTATCTTTTGGATATAAAATTTGGTCAAGCAAAAGTCATGTTGCCTTAATCAGGGGCACCTTCACAAAATCCATCAAACCGAATTGTCATTTGTACATCCATTTTCCATTTGCACATATTTACATTGCCAAAATGTTTTCAGTCACTCAGCCATTTCTAGTGTTTTAAGCAAACTTCGAAATGCATGTTAAAGTTCTCTAGGGCCATATCACAAATTACACTAAATAAAATCTTGAGTATTGGGAAATGATTTCAAAAGCGGTCTTGAACCTATCACATTTTCACATCTTAAAAACATCTTGTGTCAAAGAGAGATAACACCATCCTTGGGTTGTGCCTCGAAGTGAACAGGGTAATCCTCGTATGTCCTATCATGCAAACATAGTCCATAAAACAGTGGTTCTTACCACTATCACAAGCAATTACAAAATATAAATATAAACAGAGTAGTAAGGATAGGGTAAAATTCTCATCATACTTCGGTTGAGAATCCGATTCCCCAAAGCTCTAAGGAAAGGAACATTTTTCACACACCACTGATCCCAAATAAGTTGTAAGGATCACACTACTTGTCCAGTCAGACGGATATGTAGTCATCCCCAAGGCTTACAAAGGTCAAAAACAACATGGACTATGGAGTTAACCTTCACCGGGGCTATAGATGCTTGACTGGCAGTGGAGTATACTCATTTGCGTGGCGACATGTCTCTCCTCAAAGAGAAACCTCTGAATGCTCATACGGACAAACTAGCTTTGGGGTCTTCTCCATAACAGGGTTACCTAATTTGTGCAAGATGAGGTTAATGAACACACTTGCACACACACGGGTTTTTGATTGCCTAGAGTCACTACCATGCTTCCGATTTGGTTAATGAACTCACATGCACACACATTTGGTCCTAGTTGAATTAGGCGATATTAGTAAGTTTTTTTGATACCACTAGCATGTTTGAGTCTTTGTAAAATAGTCTTCCATATCACCCTCCATATCTTCTTCCATATTCATGTCATTCCATACGTCATCCATTCACAAGCCACCAAGTTCGGTGCCCCTGATTAAACAATTATGATAACAGTTGGTTAAATCTAACTATCTAAAAGTATGAGTGCTTCTTAGTGCATATTTCATTTACTTAGTCTCGCATTAATCATCTATAACTTTGCATTCCATTCCATCACATATGCATCAAAAAAATTAAAACATGTAAAAACATGCATCACAAAAACATAGGCATTCACACAAAAGAGAGTAAAACACCAAATAAATAAAAGCCATGTTTATATAAAAAAATAATATAAAAAAAATATATATATATATATATGTATAAAGATCAAAATCGTATGAGGAATGCCAAAAGGCTACAATATACAATAGAGCACCAAGGCTCATAAAGAGTGCATCTAAGCACTAAGCTAACCATCAAAAGAGGACCCCTGTGACCTAGTAGGAGCCCTAGACCTAGTGGTGTGCCTAGACTCACTACGCCTAGAGACAGAGGAGGATGGAGGATCAGGCAACATAATGTGATGCCTAAACAATGTGTCCTCTAGAGCCTCAATATAATGAGTCCTAGATCTAAGTCTAGATATGTCTATCCCGTGTCGTTGCTCTCGCTCCGCTAGCTCTGCCTGGAGTCTCGTCACCCTATCATCCTGGGGCACCCTAGTCGCTCCATCCAAGTCCGCCTACATTTGGGACATCCTCCCCTCCTGAACAGCTATCAGGGCATCTTGCTCTGCAACCTATTGCTCCAGTCGAGATATCCTCTCATCCTGGACCGCTAGCATAGCATCACGCTCTGCTATCTGCTGCTGCAGCTGTGCCAGATCATCCTCGTGCCCGCTAGGGGGTACCTCTCTAGTCTCTCCAACGGCCTCTCCTAGGCCCTTGCCATCATCCTCCTCGTCATCTTCGCTCCTCGATGTCTGCCATACCATCTTCCCCTTTCACCTTCGACTGTCAGCTCGAAGGCGGGGACCCTCCCTGCGCTTGGGAACCTCTACGGTTCCCTCGTCCTCTCTAGCTCCAACAACCACTAATGGTGGCTCCCACCTCGGCTCTGCGGCCATCCATGCTGCATACTCAGATGTTACCCCGACGTCATCCACGTCAGGGATCTCCATGTCCTCATCATCCTCTGTCACCTCTCTCCATGGCTTGACACACGACAAATCTCCCTCTGATCTATGCCTTCGATAGCGCACTGGCTCACCGGGGACATCCTGTCTCAATCCGACCTGGCGGAGCACTCGAGACATCTGTATGTACTCCACCTCGCTGTGGCCTCGACCCACTACCCATCTAGCCTGTTGCACCCGTCTCAGATGCTCTCCATCACCGATCCACCGTGCCTCCCACCAGGGCCTCCAAATGACTTGGGCATCTATCAAGTCCGCCCATAAACTCCTATACCATTGCCCCGATCTCACGGGGTGGCTCAGCTGTCTCTCCTCCACCACTAGCCATCTCCTACCATAAGCCTGGCTCATGTCCCAGTAAGCACATGGCAACCCCTCCGATCGAGCCACTCTGAAGTGCTCCCAGCCCCAACACTGGAGAACCAAACTACAGCCTAGGCCCTTTCGGCCCCGCCTTCGAACCTCATACAACTCCCAGTACACCTGCACCAATAAAATGGGCACCCAGGCATACACTACCCTATTAGTGAGCATCTCGCTCACTACACCCATCAGGTTCCATGGAAACCTGCACCCGGTGCTGTTCGGGGCCACAATTTTGGCCAATACAAACATCATCAGAGCCTCCACCGCTACCAACTCCTTGGCCATATACATGGCCAAGTAAGGAATCCCCCCGCTCTCCGTTCGGATCTCCCTCCAGTCATCCCCAAACAACTTGGCCATCTCCGTGGCCCTATCTCATCCAACATCCACCCGTGCCCCCTCCACGGGCACCTTGAGGATGCGATATACATCCTCAAGCGTCATCGTCATCTCTCTAGTCGAGAGCTGGAACGTCCCCCGATCTGGATCCCACCTCTCGGCCAAAGCCGAGAGGTACCCCTCATCTGCCCGAACTACCTCCAACCGGGCTGCCTCCGCTAGCCCTACTACTTCCAATGTCTCCCAGTATTCCTGGGACAAGGACATCCTCATCCCCGGAATGATATGGGAGAATCAGTGTCGTGCCTCTAAAACCCTAAGCTGCAAAACAACAAAACAAAAATTGGTTACAAATTTGTTTCAAAAAAAAAAAAAAAACGCAAAAAAAAAAAAAAAAAAAAAAAACAAATAAAAGTACTTGCTTAAATAAATAAATACCTCAGCTGGCTGCACTGGCGCATCCGCTCCCATCTCCGCCATAGCTCTCACGTGCTTCACTCTCCCACACAACCTTTCACTTCACTTGACTTCATTGCACTCCCTCAGACGCACTTCTCTCAAGCTTGAACGCACAAATGAGCAAAATTCTCGCTAAAACTATTTAAATAGCTGGTTTTGGCACCCTAAAACGCAGTGGGGTGTTTCATGGCTCATTCAGACATAGTGGGGAATTTCATGATGCATTCAAACACCAGTGGGAGTTTCTGCCACCTCCAAATGCATACCGGCGTTTGATGTCAGTATGGAATAAAAGAACAAAACTTACAAAATTGAAGCTTACCTCCTCCAAATTTCATAAAATTGCATCCATCCATTCTTCTTATCATAATAAAACATTTTGTGAAGGTTACAACAGTTTTGGAAACAAATTTTTTCATTTTGCTCAAAAAGCGCTTCATTCATCATTGATTTACAAATTGGGTTAAAAACATTCAAAACCTTCACAAAATTAACCACATTCACCAATTCTTCTGATCTATCGTTAATTTCATTCATTCTTCTTTCATCATGCATATTTTTTCCAAATCAAATTAAAGTAAACCTCGTATCTAGTGGTATATTCTATCACCTTGGCGATTGCAGCGATTTGCATCCATGCAATTCGGTAAGAGGATTAAACCACCATAAGGACACTTACCATTTATCATCATCAATTATTTCACTGTTTGAAAATTGGAAATCAATTTTGGGTATCCTACTTTTCAAGTGACCTCATACCAAGATTAATTTGCTCAACGACTTGTCATTGATGGCCTAGTTCATGGGGCATTAAACGTGGACAATCTTCAATATCATCATTATTTTGAGTCTTGCTAGAGATTAAGGCTACCTAGGTTGATTGGTTCCGACCCGAGGAATTATCCATACAGTCACTAGGAGCATCTTTGAAGTTATAGACTCTTTCATATTGCATCTCTGCATATCAATGGCGCCAACAAGGCAATTTCATCAACAGTATGGATTCACCCACAGGATTTGGGGCATCCGTTATCAATTTCTAACTTCCCTATAGTGGAATTCATCTTACATGATCATGGAATTTATAATTTGGCAAAAATCCCTTTATAACCGTTGGGACAGAAAACGGTTCATCTTTCACATCACTCATATCGTCTTCAATCATATTCTTTTCTGGTTTGTACACCAACCCCTTTTCTGTTGGGACATAAACAGATGGTTCATACACCAACCCCTTTTTACCGTTGGGGCAAAAACAGTTCATTTCTTCCTAATTTCTTCCAATTGGCTTGTGAGAACAATTCTCGCTCACCAATTGAGGGGGTAAGCTGATAAATTTTAAATATTCTTTTATTCTTTGGTCTTCAAAGTTGTGCTTTAGTCTTGAGATAGAGTTGCATCTGACCCGACTTTTCGAGTGTCCTAAGTTTTTGTGCTTGCATTGTGTCTTCACACAAAGCAGCTCAAAAAGGGGCATCTGTAGACACCAAAATCCAGCCACTTGCAAGTCATCTATACCTTCCTATTAGCCACATGTCGGTCATCCACCTTCCTGCCATTATTTGGCCCAATTTCACCTTTTCCCGCCATTATTTGGCCCAATTTCACCTTTCTTGCCATTTTTCATCCCCAAATTTATTTAAATTAATATTTATATATATTTTTTAATATTTTAATATATATATTTAAATAATAGTTTAAGTGATTTGATCTAAGCCGTCCATACTTCATTTAATCTCATCCGTCCATCCATCTTAATCCATTCCACAACCAAGATTTATTCTCTACCCTTGGATCCGCTTTAATCTTAGCCACACGTTCAAAGTGTCGTTAAAACCCTAAAGTGTGCCCTAAGAGTGGATTATAAATCGAGTCATTTTGATGGCTCAAACCCTATGTGTCTTTTGCTGCTTCTATCTCTGATTCTAATTCTTCTACTGTTATCTCCTCTCTTCCGCTACCCTTTCACCGCATCCATCGCCGCTTTCGTCGCCGCTTTTGCCGCCATTCCTTCTGCAGCATTCTACAGAATCTCCCATTCCTGTCGCAAGTGCCCACGGGCGTTTACCCCTTCACCAAGTGCCCAAAGGCATTTACCAAGTGCCCACGGGTGTTTAACAAGTGCCCGCGGGCATTTACCTACAGCCACAGACTAAGACCAGCGTCTGTAATCCAGATCCAGAAGCACGCGGGCGTTCGACGAGTGCACCAGGGTGCCTTTCATAGCCCATTCTAACAACAACATTACTTCCAGGTGTCACTTGGTCTAGCTACGTTAACAGAGAACAGGTATAAATTAGTTTAAAACAAGTAGCCGTATTTTATGTATTAATCTGTTATTGATTTCTTGCATTCCATTTTTATAAGGTTTTAGATGGTTTCTAAGGGCTCACGCAGTGGAACCCTCTCATTAATTTCTAACTCCTTGATAGTGTTAATG
Source organism: Wollemia nobilis (assembly GCA_028583015.1). Taxonomy (NCBI): domain Eukaryota; kingdom Viridiplantae; phylum Streptophyta; class Pinopsida; order Araucariales; family Araucariaceae; genus Wollemia; species Wollemia nobilis. The sequence goes on from JAQPPZ010000465.1 coordinate 12,391,815, forward strand.
TGTGCAGGTTTTTGATGACAGATCGAGTTTATTGATGGCAACTGATTAAGCTGGAGTGGTCCAAGCAAGGGATATGACAAAGCCCACTCACTCTGTTGGGATTAAAGATATGTTCTTCGAAAGCACCACCATTCGTGTCAGCTAGGGTTTCAGAGAACCCTAGCATAATTTGTAACTGTGTATCACAAATAAAGGGTTACAGGCCCAGTTGTATTCAAAAAGGAGTTTTTAAACTCTATCAATTAATATAAATCATTTGTTTTGTGCAACTATTCTGTACTCCGTTATTGTGGTTTTATCTTTTGTTTGGCGTGGTATTTTTAATCTACACCAACAACGTCTCTAATCTGGGCAGAAGCGTGTCTGCGTCGTTAGAGACCCTCCCTGTTGGAGATCTCCCAAACAAGGGATGATCTCCAACCTCCTAACCTCCCTCCTAAGCCTATTTAATCCTAGGCCCTCCCCCTTAGCATCCCCCTGGCTGAAATTCCCTATAACTCGAATTCTACATGCACTAGACCATCTTAAATCAATGTTTGCATTTGTATTTTGCCAAGTTTGTTTGCAGGAACTTCATTGTTTTTCATCCAGAGCAAGCTCAGTTCGTCTCAGATGATCTCGTACAATCTCGGACGATCTTGACTCAATTTGAGGCGATTTCGACTACAGTCCACATTAGGGGCAATTGGTGCCTAGATTTTGCGTGTTTTCTTACATTTATCCACTATTTTATTCTAAATTTAGTTAGTTTTATAATTATTCCTTGCTATTCTGCATTTTGGAGTTCACCCATCTAGATCAAATGCATAATTAAGTTATAATTGTCATTAAATAAGTATAATGCATTCATGTTTATGTTTATAATTTTTAGTTTGACATTGTTATTGTCATTTTACACTGTTTCCCTATGTTAGCATTGTTGTATTTTCTATGTTTTGCACCTATTTCTCTGTTTGCAGGTCTCTAACAAATTCATTTGACGAATTCGTCAGATTTCAGACGATCTTGTCAGATCGCAGACGATTTTGTTAAATCAGAGGCGATCCTGACTGCTTCAAGAATCAAAATCTTCATCAGACATTCGGATCAGGTATGACTTTTTAATCTTGCTTACTTTCTCTATTTTCTGTCCAAATATGTTTTTGTCTTCATTTAAATCTACATTTCATATAGAATAGCTTAGACGCATTTTGGCCAAACCTAGGACTTGGATGATTAAAGCTAAAACTGAACACATCAAACACATTCCCAACCTAGGCATGGAAATTTCCATTCAAATGTTTCCTGGTGAACCCACCATCCGTCGAAAAATCACCATAATACACCTCCTTCGAGAGGTGGGACCTTCATAAGGCCTCTCAGTTCGAGGTACCGCACCATCCTTTTCCCATCCTCCTTCCAGGAACGAATCCTATAGCCTGAAGGTAAGGATGCAAAAAATTTGGAGCGATACAAGAAACATATAGAGAATTGTTAGTGACTCAATATGTTTCACACTCATCAACTCTCTACTTCTTTCTCAAATCAATTCAGAATATAGAATATTGTTTTTTACAAGACTTGAACAATCACTTCATACATTCACTTGACTAGGCTCAACCAACTATACTCAACCAATCACTCAATGAAATGATCCTTGCTCACAAACTCTAGTCCAAGCATATGAATACTCACTCAAATAATTCCAGCAATGCTTTATCAACCAATCTCACATAACAATGATACTCATGTTCTTTCCAAACCCTAGTTTAAGTTCTTCACTGAACAACTCACTTCAATAACAATGCTTATAAGACAATCTTCACATAAAAATGATACTCATATTCTTTGCAAACCCTAGTTCAAGTTCTTCATTCAACTCAAACACTTCAACAACAATGCTTATAAAACAAGGTTTTATCAACAAATCTTAATTCCAGAAAACCTTGAAGCATTAATTCAAAATACTCTCAATAATGCTAACCAAAAAATCCTTTTCACTCCAACTTTCCATTAACAATTTTCAACAATCACTCACTAGGAAGAATGTGCCCATACCTTTTTTTGGATGTAGAAGTGCCTCTAGAAAACCTGTCTCAATCACAATTTTCTTCTTTCCAATTCCAATGGTTAGACACAACAATATTACTTCAACACTTTCCAAAAATATTCCTTGGAAATAAAACAATCACAACTCAATTTATGCCTTATTGCTCCTTTTTAAAATAACACTCATCATACCATACATAAAGATAATTTTCTTGATACACCTTATAAAATCCAACTTAAAATAATATCCAACACCATGAAAATATCAACCAAACACCTTACAATATTTTCAAAACATTTGAGCAAACAACATTAAAAATTTAATTTTGCAAAAAATCGTATAACTCCTTTAGTAACCTTAGAACCAATTTAAAATATGCAAAAATTAATTTTTAAATGCCCAAACTATATTCCCAAAAATTTTGGCACCCAAGATTAACACATACCTTTTTCTTCCCAAAAAGGGGTTTCGACGAGATTCGATTCGTCTCCTCAAGCCTAAGTGCCTTAGCACTTGGGAGCCCACCGCATGGGCTACTAGTGCCCATGTGAAGGAAGGAGGAGTTCCTTCCTCTTATGCCTCCACTCGTTGTCTATTTCTCATGAACCTTGCACACTCTTTCTTCACTTTGGACGCAACGCAATTCGTAAGGCTCACAATTCTTAAAGCTCACAATAATATTCGAAGGCATGGTAAGGTTTGGTAGGGTGGGATTTCCCCCCTTATATACACATTTTAATTTCTCCTCAAATTGGCGCTTTGTTATTTGAAATCCAATTTCGAATTTTAATTTTGATAACCCACCTTAGGGTTATTTAACCTTAGCTTACATTAATTTATAATTAATAATTAAATTAATTAATAATTAATTTAAATAACTTTATAAGTTAAGTAAATTAACTAATAAATTAATTTATAATTAATTTTAAACTTCCTTTGCATAATATTATAAAATAATATTATAATATTATTTATTTGGGCTTTTTCTTGCACTTTGGACCTCATCTGACTTCTTGGAATCGGGTCTTGAAACTGAAACCAAAATGGATGTTGCCAACTGAAACTGCCACTGGCTGGTGATGAAAGTTTGACATCAATGACAAATTATCACTCAAAATGTCCAACAATCTCCCCCTTTGTCATTGATGGAAACCCAAATCTTGACCTTTTTCCTGTTCTGCTCCCCCTGGGAAATTGCTCCCCCTGACTCAATGCTTTCTCCTTAAACCAAATATCTCCCCCTTACTCAAATCTCTCCCCCTTTGACATCAATGGCAAAGGGTCACCTTTGGGGCTCGGGGCTAAGAATGAATCTCTTAGCTTAGCCCCTCCCCCACCTCCTCTTGAGGTGGTTAATTTTGGGGTGGGAGTATTTCTACTCCCAACAAGAACTGGTCTTTATCTTTAACCTATTTCCTTCTTATCTAATCCTTCTGATTCCTTTGAATTTTCCTTTACATGTCCATGTTCCTGTTCCTGCTTAGTTCTGGAATGTCTACTCTACACCACTTTGTTGTATGTCCATCATTACTGCACTTATAATACTTAATGTTATTATTCCTTGGAGGTTCAAATATCTTAGTATTTCTCCTAGTGAAGCCATATCCTTTTCTGTCATGAACCTTACAATCTATTACCTTGTGACCAAACTGATTATATGAGTAGCAATACACATGGAAAAAGATGTCTATTTTTGAAATTCCCATTTTTTTGTCTTTCATGTTTCCTGCATTGTGAAGCCATGTGTCCAAACCTGTGACATGAGAAACACCTTCCATTGAAATTTCCATATCTTGACCTCATTGGTCTCTTAGTCTCTCTTAACCTATTCTAAATTTTTTTCCATATGTTTCTTCTTTGTACATTGTTCCTTTCCTTGTTGAACTTTCTGTTGTCCAACTCATCCTTAGATGTCTCACTTTCTCTTACATTATCTTCTTCTAAAGTTTCTTCTTCTTCAGAACTTGAGGTTGACTCTTCTTATTGTTTCTTTTGAGCAAGTTCAAAACCAAGACCTATTTTATTTGTTGACCTTCTTTGTACCTTGATCATCTTATCCATAATTTTTGAGCTCTTTCCAAACTTGTGTAGCTTATCCTTGGATTTTTCTAAATCTTCCCTTAGTAGAGCTACTTCTTTTTCTAACCTTTCACATTCTAAGACCTTTGCTTCTAACTTATCATTGAACTTATTTGTCTTAGCCCTTGACTTGTTTAGGTCCTCTATAAGATTTTCTCTTTCTTCATCACATTATTGAAACTGAAACTCAAGTTTAGAGTTTTTCTTTCTTACCTTCTTTACTGTGTTAAGATTATAAATAAGTTATGCCTTAAGATCAAATCCTTCTCTTTCTGATTCTTCCTCTATTTTTTTACATTTGTCTACATCTTCATTTTCTTTTGACTTGTCTTCTATAGGATCACCTTCTTCTTCTTCTAGTGCCATTAGAAGATTTTCTTCTGGTTCTTCAAGTGCATCCTCATATTCATCATCATTGAAACTATAACCATTCCTTGTACAACTATCTTCAAGATGTCCAAAATTACCACATCTAAATCACTTGAGAATTATTGGTGACCATTTCTTGACTTATTCTTTTTCTTAAATCATAAATAGGACTTCATCTCTATCATTATCTAAAAAACTAGCATCACTATCACTTGATTACTTACTTGCCTTGTCTACATAGTAGCTCCTCTTTTGTCTTTGAAAGAACTTCTTCCCTTATCTACTTTGTTCATCCTTGCCTTTCTTTTGGTACCTGTATTTTTCTAATTCCCTGTTCCTGTGTTCCTATTTTTCTTCATCATTGTTATTTTTAGCTTCTTGAAAATTAGTTGCAAAGTGACCATACTTTTCACAATTGAAACATCTAATAGATTTTGCATTTTTGAATCTTCTTAAATCCTTGTTCCTTCTACCATAATTTGCTTCTTCATCACTAGATGACTCATTGCTTAATTTTGACTTCTTACCCTTTGTATTTTTAATTGCTTTGATGGTTGTTTCCTTCTGGATATTAGGTTATTTTGTTCTTAACTCAAAAGCTATAATAATACCAAGCAACATATCTCTTGTCAAAGAATCACCATCCTTTGCTTCTTCTATAGCTGAAATCTTTTCACTAAATATTTTTGGAAGAGACCTTAAGATCTTATCATAAACATTTGATTCATCCACATTAAGTCCAAGTCCTTGCATAGCATTAACAACCTCATCTACCCAAAGTAGATAAGAACTAATGTCTTCCTCACTCTTCATTCTTAATTCTTCAAATTGTCCTTTGAGATTTCGTATCTTTGCCTTTTTGACACTTTTATCTCCTTCATATATGATTTGCAACTTATCCCAAATTCCTTTTGCATCTTTACAATGCATAAATTTTATTGATTATGTTCTATATAAACCTCTCAAAAGTACATTCATTGCTTTTGAATTGTAATGTTGTAGAAGCTTACCTTCCTTATTTGTAAGTGGATTAGCTGGTGTTATGTATCTATTTTCAAATGCTTTCCAAATTTCATTGCCAAGTGCCATCAGGTGAACCTTCATTCTCATACTCTAATATATGTAGTCACTTCCATCAAATATTGGTGTTGAATTATCTGAGGACACATTCTTGGAATCCATTGTGTTCTTGAAATTTTTTTTCAAGTTGTTAAACTCTTCCGAAGGAACCCGCTATGATACCAATTAAAGAACACAATATTATACTAAGAGGGGGGTGAACAATATAAGACCACTTTTTACTTTTCTTTCTCAATATTTATTATGCAATGTATATAGATAGGAATAGCAACAGTAGTAATCAAATCAATTCACAAATCACCATACACAATAGAGACATCAATTTTACATGATTCACCCAATGTGGGCTACTCCACGGAGGAAATATTTCACTAAAATTTTCTCAATCAATCTCTTGGGAATCCTTTCCCTATTACAATGTTTATGGACCTCTTTCCAAAGGATGCACCAATCCCCTAATCAAGTTCATGGACATCTATCCATAGGAGAAATCCTTTCTCCTAAGCTCTAACTAGTGATCTTCTAGAAGAATTGTTACCCCCACTACTTTGGCTAATGGATCTATATCCATTGAAGACACCAGTCCTTACTACCCTAGATAATGGATCTCTATCCACTAGAGATTTTCGTCCCCTATACTTTGTTACCTTCAAAGCTCTATCATAAATCTGCACTAAACTCAGTCCTTCGATCTAGCACAAATCTGCTCAATATATGTCTCTGGTCTGGCACAAACTTGTCCTCAAATCTGCACCAAACTCTATCCTCGAATCTATACTAAATATAGTCCTTCATTCTAGCATACATTTATCCTCAATCTCTATCCTCAAGCCTTAACACAAAGCTTGACTCCATCTCAAATCAACTCTATTGGATTTGCCCCAAACCTTAACTCAAGGTTCGAACAAATCAATCAATAAACTCTACATTCAAGTCTTCTCAAAGACTTGTCTCAAATCTACCTTGTAAGCTTCCACAAAATCTCACACCAATTTGTCCATAAGTCCTCTCTAGAACTTGTTAAATTTGCTCAATAATTCCTCACTAGAACTTATCCAAATATGCTCTGAATCTGTATTGTAAGCTTCCACAAAAGCTCACACAACTCTGTCCACAAGTATTCTCAAAGACTTACCTCAAATCTTCTCAACAAGTCCACGCTAGAACTTGTCCAATCTCATAGAAACATAAAGAGAATTGTTAGAGACTCAATATGCTCTACATATATCACAATGCTCAATCACTTTTAATCACTCTCTTAGAAACATACAAAGAATTGTTAGAGACTCAATATGCTTCACATTTACCTCAATACTCAATCACTTTCAATTACTCTCTTAGAAACATACAGAGAATTTTTAGAGACTCAATATGCTTCACATTCACCTCAATACTCAATCACTTTCAATCACTCTCTTAGAAACATATAGAGAATTGTTAGAGACTCAATATGCTTCACATTCACCTCAATATTCAATCACTTTCAATCACTCTTTTGGAAACATATAGAGAATTGTTTAGAGACTCAATATGCTTCACATTTACCTCAATACTCAATCAATTTCAACCACTCTTTTAGAAACATATAGAGAATTGTTAGAGACTCAATATGTTTCACACTCATCAACTCTCTACCTCTTTCTAAAATTAATTCAAAATATAGAATAATTTATTTCACACTACTTTAATAATCACTTCACACATTCACTTGACTAGGCTCAACCAACTCTACTCAACCAATCACTCAATGAAATGATCCTTGCTCACAAACCCTAGTCCAAGCATATGAATACTCACTCAAATATTTCTAACAATGCTTTATCAACCAATCTCACATAACAATGATACTCATGTTCTTTCCAAACCCTAGTTCAAGTTCTTCACTCAACAACTCACTTCAACAACAATGCTTATAAGATAATATTCACATAACAATGATACTCATGTTCTTTGCAAACCCTAGTTCAATTTCTTCACTCAACTCAAACACTTCAACAACAATGCTTATAAAACAAGGTTTTATCAACAACTCTTAATTCCATGAAACCTTGAAGCATTAATTCAAAATACTCTCAACAATGTTAATCAAAAAATCCTTTTCACTCCAACTTTCTATTCACAATTTTCAACAATCACTCACTAGAAAGAATATGCCTTCTAGAATATGCCCATACCTTTTGTTGGATGTAGAAGTGCCTCTAGAAAACCTGTCTCAATCACAATTTTCTTCTTTCCAATTCCAATGGTTAGACACAACAATATTACTTCAACACTTTCCAAAAATATTCCTTGAACATAAAACAATCACACCTCAATTTATGTCTTATTTCTCCCTTTTAAAATAACACTCATCAAGGTCCGAGGTGTAGACCAATTGGTTCATCCAAACCCCATAAGGAGGCGGAGGTCCAAGGTTCAAATATTGAGCCTCGTCGGACTAAATGCTTGTCCCTTTCTGGTGCTTTTAGTGACATAAAAGGTTTAAAATGATTGTAGCATGGTAGTTATAGGGGTAGACTACATGAAAATCTGTGTGGCAACTTCCAGGGCAAACAACACAAAATACTGTGGTTGCCATAAAAATCTAGACAGCCTGCCTGGATTCATGGCAACTACCGATTCCACCATGTTAAAAAAAAAATATCACATAACACATAATATTTGATTAACTTTTGTCCTGTCGAGGTCCGAGGTGTAGACCAATTGGTTCATCCAAACCCCATAAGGGGGGCGAAGGTCCAAGTTTCAAATCTCGAACCTTGCCAGACTAAACGCTTATCCCTTTCCTAGTGCTTTCAATGGCGTAAAAGGTTTAAAATGATTGTGGCATGGCGGTTATAGGGGCGGACTACGTGAAGATCTGTGTGGCATCTTCCAGGGCAGACATCGCATAATACTGTGGCAGCCATAAAATTTGTACAACCTACACGGATTCGTGGCGGCTACCGATTCCACCATGTTTTAAAAAAATAATACTCATCATACCATACATAAAGATAATTTTCTTGATACACCTTATAAACTCCAACTTAAAATAATATCCAACACCATGAAAATATCAACCAAACACCTTACAATATTTTCAAAATATTTGAGCAAACAACATTAAAAATTTAATTTTGCAAAAACCCTTATAACTCCTTTAGCAACCTTAGAACCAATTTAAAATATGCAAAAATTAATTTTTAAATTCCCAAACTATATTCCCAAAAAATTTTGTGCCCAAGACTAACACATACCTTTTTCTTCCCAAAAAGGGTTTTCGACGAGATTCGATCTACCATCTCCTCAAGCCTAAACGCCTTAGTGCTTGGGATCCCACCACGTAGGCTACTAGTGCCCATGTGAATTAAGGAGGAGTTCCTTCCTCTTATGCCTCTACTCATCATATATTTCTCACGAGCCTTGCACACTCTTTCTTTGCTTTGGATGTAGCGCAATTCGTAAGGCTCACAATTTTTAAAGCTCACAATAATATTCGAAGGCATGGTAAGGTTTGGTACGGTGGGAGTTCATCCCTTATATACACATTTTAATTTCTCCTCACATCGGCACTTTGTTATTTTTATAACCCACCTTAGGGTTAGTTAACCTTAGCTTAAATTAATTTATAATTAATAATTAATTTAAATAACTTTATAAGTTAATTAAATTAACTAATAAATTAATTTATAATTAATTTTAAACTTCCTTTGCATAATATTATAAAATAATATTATAATATTATTTATTTGGGCTTTTTCTTGCACTTTGGACCTCATTTGACTTCTTGGAATCGGGTATTGAAACTGAAACCAAAACGGATGTTGTCAACTGAAATTGTCATTTATTGGTGTTGAAAGTTGACCACTCACTCTTGACATCAATGATAACTTATCTCTCAAAATGTCCAACAAACCTTTTCTCCCAAGGTTAATAATTTTCACTTAATGTTTACTACCTTTCTTAGGAATAATTCTATATTTTCTCCAATATTCATTTTCAAAGAATGTAATTGAGTTTGAATATTTAGGATAGTAACTTTATTTTTCCCTTCAAATATTTTTTCTAGGGTTTTCCAAGCTTCTGTAGATGTTCATATTGAATTGATGTAAGGTTGTATTTCATTTGTAATGGCAAAATTTATTATCATTATTGCTTTTGCATCATTCTCTTCAAAATTTTAAATCTTTGTATCACTTAAATTAGGTTTATTACTTATTCCTTTGATAATTTACCAAAGCTTCTCAACTATTAAAATTGCTCTCACTTTGTTTTTCCATGAGAAGTAATTTGAAACTTTAAGTAGTTGAGGTTTTGTGAGGATGAATTTATTTGTTGTCATGATGATCCTTATATCTCCCTAGTGTATGACTATTTTGATAGAGATATTATCAGACTTAGGTTTTGTGGAATTCCTTATGTCTCCCTAGTTATTAGAGTAAGCTATAAGCTTAATAAAGTGCTTAGTAACTAATAGTTCACTTTTGAGTTGATTTTGTAATATTTTGTAAGTAACAATAATCAACTTCTATTTTACCTTATCTCTTCTAATGAACTATGCACTTAATTTAAAGTTCTCTATGGTTGGATTTCTTTTACTCCTTGTATGAGTATAAGACAAGTGTAATTATATAATTCCAAATTCGTTAAGTAAATGAAGAACTTCCTTTTATAGCCTTTAATGTCCAATAGTTTAATATTTCTAAATTCCATTAAACTATTTTGATGTAGTATACCTTATAACTCCCTACTTTGGAATATTAGAAAATAATAATAATAGTATTTGCAAATTAATATTTCTAGTTTACTAAGGTTGACAACCTTATATCTCCTACTTGGTGATTTACAAATATCTATAATTTATTCTACCTTTGTTAGGATGGCTTCCTTGCTTTCTAAGGTTGTTATTTTAATAATAGTAATCAACCTTATGCTTAACACCTTATAACTCCAATTTTTAGAAAGTAAATAATTTAATAATATAATTATCTTCCTTCAATGTAGGTGGCTTGGATGGCAATGAGTATTTTGAGATAGGACACTCTCACTGGACAACAATAATGTAACCGATTTTGTTCTCCCTTGACGGTGATGATGTAGGCAGTTTTTCTCTTCCTTGACTATGGTGATTTAAGCAGTTAGCTCTCCTTTGATGGTAGTAATGTAAGATTTTACTGGACGATGTTGGTATTATCTTTTCCACCCAAACATTTAACACTTGATGAGAACTAGAATCGTTGATCGATTACAAGCTTTTAGTGGACGTCCTTTGACTCCTTAGCTTCAGGCTTTCAATGCATCTTTGCTATAATACAATTGAATTCAATATCATCTCCTAGAAATTTTCTTATAATTGCTTACACTTGCTTGGACTTTGCAGTAATTGCTTGGACTTGGGTGCATATGTAACTTCTATTCTCCTTAGACTTGCACCCATGTGATATTGCAAGCTTGTGAGGCATTATAATAATGCTTTGGTATTTTAGTAACACTTCTTCCTTATTTAACCAATGAGCGATGATGATTATGCTTGCAATGATGCCTTTCAATATCCAAAACTTAGATGTTATCTTGAGCATTTTATTTGTGAGTGTTATCAAACACTCTATTGCATGTGACAAGTGGCGGCCTTCTCAATTGCATGTATGGTCTCTTCCAATGCCTATCAAACTTTATAAAAACTCCTTTGATAGTGAGTACACAACTATTTTTCCTTGCTCTCAACACTTTCTTCAGGTGAAAGAAATGTGCTTCCCTTCACAGTGTTGGCTCTGGTTTGATGAGGCTAGTTCTATGGTGCTACTCTTGGTTGGAAACTTTTCTACGATAATGCACCTATTTTGTTATCTAAAATCTCTTTTCTCTTTATTGTATCATGTTGTAATGACTACACTAATATACTATCCTCTCATGGCTTTGATGCTTGTAGATGTTCACTATTATAGATGTCGATGTTGTGGATGATAGGACACCACAATATGTGCTAGATGTTGAGCCCTAGGATGGCTCTTTTCTATAGAACTCTTGATCCCTTAGTTGCCTCATATCTTACGTGTCCTCTACCTGGTACTTGCTCCTTTGGGATGGCAAATTTGAGCCTTTTTCAAATGGCTTTAGCTAATACTTCTTGTAGACAAGAGCTATGTATACTTAATCTCTCCGTTCAATGTAATAGAGGGAGTAATTTTGGTGCTCACATTTATTTGCACCTTAAATTTGAGATACTTCAAGTCTCATTTTGTAGCTCCTTCTCTGATTTAATGGCTACCTTCTTCTTCTCCACTCCTTCGAGGAATATTATCCTATTTTGGTGGCTTCTCTAGGCCACAAAATACTGCAGGTTTAATGCATTGAATAGTGTCTCTAGACACTTTGATATGAGTTGATTTGTGCACTTTGGTTATTCACTCACACTTAACAACCAATGCACATAATAATCCTTTAAGAGTAATAAGTTTAATATAGTTACAAGTAACTAAAATAGTGCAACAATAATATCACCTTATTTCTCCTTGTAATATGCACTAATAGTAACTCTTAAAGATCTTTCAAATGCACTAATAATATCTACAACTTAATGTAGTCTTCTTTGTTGTAACTAGATAATAGAAAGATGATAAAATATATCTAACTCCTATTAATGTGCAGGTATAAACCTTAACAAAAACTTCCCTCTGCACTTCTCTTGAAGACTATAATGCAACCTTCTCTTTGCAACTTTAAAACTCTTAATAAGGTGCTCAATGAAACTAAATATAAGTGTTCATAAAATGAACCCTTTGCACCTAAGTTTCTTACCTTTAATATCTCTGAAGATGAAGAATTTCTAGGTTATTAGATTCATCTTATTGTTGCCTTTAATTGGATGGATTTTGTAGCTATTCTTGGTTGTTCAAAATAGCTCTTTAACTCACATTTTTACAACTCTAAAAAACCTCTTACTTGCTACCCTTTAACTGTAGTAGGTGATTTTATTAACCTTCAAGATGTATCCTGGAACTCTAGATTTCTACAGTTAGTAATGTTGTCTTGATTGCTACCTCTTTTGCAATCAATATCTGCACTGAAATGTTGTTCTTGAAACTCAAAACTTTGGTAGGGAAATACCCCAAATCACAGCTAAGTTTTCCTTCAAGAACCCTTCAGTATTTTGTTGTAGATTTAGCAAACCCCTATCTCTGAATGAGCCTTTTTTCTTTCAAAGACAATCTTCAAATCTTTTAGGTTTGGGAGTAAATTTTGGCCTCTTTTCTCCTTCAACCTCCTTGTCGTATTCTAACTTCAATATAGGCATTTTTCTCAAGAATCTAGAATTCTTGAGGTATTCTAAATTTTGTCTAATTTCTTGTCAAATATTTCTCTCTTGGGATTGTTGTGGGATGGCGATAACTATCCCAATTTCTTTATTATCAAGAACTTATCTTTGGTAATAAATTTCTCTAATGAGTTATTCTAAGAACTTTTTTAATGGCCTTCTTCTGGTCTCCTTTAATGAGGCTCACCAAGCCTCCTCCTTATTTCTCCTTGAGACCTCACCAAGGTCTTCAATCTCATAGCTCTTATGGTCTTCCAAATGAGATCTTTCCTTCAACCTTATCCTAAAGTTTTGGTAATGAGATCTTCTTCTTGTATCTTTAAAATTTACTTCTTCTAGATTCTAGAATAGGATCTTGATGGTCCTTCTTCTCTTCTGCAAACTACAGACTATAATGGAGATCACCAACCTTCAATATTATAGAACTAGGAGTTGTAACTAGACCTTCTAAGGGCCTCTTCAACTTCTTCATGGTGAAGTCTCAATCTACACTAGAGATCACCAAACTCCTATCTTTATCGGGACTCTTCACTAGAGTCGTATTGTCTCCCTTGAGTTTGTAACAAGGCTCCTATGGCCTTTTCTACTTCTACACTCTCCAGGTTTTGATCTTGAATGGAGATCACCAATATCCTATCTCCTCCTTGACTCATCTCTAGAGTCTCTTCTTCCTTGAGTTTGTAATGAGGCTACTATGGCCTTTTCTTCACTTCTATAATCTACAAGTTTGCAACTCTTATAATGAGACTTTTTTCTAGGTCTTTGAAATCTTTAGTCTTCTACTTGTTGTTGCAAGTGCTGGAATGATTCCGATGAAGATATTCTTCCTAGCTCTATGTAGAAAGCTTCCCAACTTTCTCTGAATCTCCTTGTCCTACAATAATATATTAGAAACTGGAATGGAAGAATTTATAATTCTAGAGATAATAACCTTCACTAGTTGATTTATCAATCTAGTGGAATTTATGCTAAGTCCTAGTCTTCACGAGTTTTTTTGCAACCTTGTGGAAAGACTCTAGCCAAATGTAATCTCAAAAATTCTATAAATGTAATTTTTAGATTTCTTTTAGCCTCACTTGTGGCTCTTCCTATTTTCTATTTGATCTACCATGTGCTTTGATACCACTGTTAGCTTTTGATGGGAGGTAGTACAACCACAAGATGAAGGATAACTAATCTGAGATAACTATAAAACTAATGGCACAATAATATGTAGAAAAATAAATAAATGAACATCTAAAAATAACTCAAAAATATGCCATTAATGAGAATGACGAAAATAGTACAATGTTATATAATGGAGGACATGAATACTCCATGAAAGTATATGAAATAACTACATTGTACCACACTACATCTACTACACACTATATACTTACTATGTCACTCTCACTCTCTCTATATCTCTATATATATATCTACACCTATAAGGCCTTTATATAGAAAGATAGAGTGCTTGGCCTTTACTCTACCTAGGACTCATGTACATGTGGACTACATGCACATTTACAACTTGCACATTGACACTTGTGCATTTATTATAATACTTGAACTAAATTTACTCTAAAGTAAATTTCTACTCTACATTTACATGACCCAAATGATGTAATATAACACTAAAAAACCAAGATATGTCCTACATAAAGAGATTATAAGCATAAAATGTAAAGTTAGCAAGGCCAATTTTAAGAGAAAAATACAAAATAGAAGTGAAGGAATGAATAAATAAGAAATGCTAGGAGTCCTATCACCTAGAAACAATCATTTCTTACCTCTAAGAACTCCTTACCTCCAAAATCTCTTTATGCCTTGCTTGTCTTACCTCCAAGAGAATGCTTGCAAAAGTGCTCAAAGAAGAATGCTAAATAGAGATAGAGAGAACTAGAAGAATATGGGTAGAGTGTAATTAGCTTGAGTTGCTTTTTGAATGTTTACCCCAAGGGTTGTTTAAATAGGATTTGGAAGAGAGATTAGGAGGCAGAAATGGTTAGACCAATTTCAAAATTTATAGACCTGGTTCATTGTTGGAGCGTGCAAGGTTAGAGGAGGTAGTGGGATGAAGGAATTTGCATGCCCCTGGCTCGTGCTAGAAGATTTTGGCCATTATGTAAAATTACCACTCAGAGAAAATTTGCTAGTGGTATTTTTGTTCAATGGTTAGTTTGACTTGTTAAGGTTTGACTTTTGAAGGTTTTGCAAATTTGCCAATTGGTGAACTAATTCACTAGTGGCATTTTATTTAGAGTGGCAAATTTGCAAGTGTCCTACAATTTTTATGCAGTTTTAGGCATCTTAAATATCCAAACATATGCATATATATACTCATCGAAAATCTCTTTTAAAGCCCGATCTAATGGTGGTGGTTTTGTGAGGTTTTGAGATGATTTGATAGGTCAAAATGTGTTCCAAACATGACCTTAATTTTTAGGGCTTCAAATATCCCAAATGTGGGTATGAAGATGATTGAATTTATTTGCTTGATCAAAATGCGTGTGAAGGCAAGGTAATTACTGATTTTTACGTAGGAATTGATGAAATATGTTAAATTTGGTGTCCAATTTGACATGGTTAGAGTATCCTAATTAGGTGTTGTTTGGTGCCTTGATTAAGGATGTTGTTGGCTAGGTGTATCAAAATTGGGTGTCTACAAATATAACCAATATCATCAAAATATTTATTGCATCTCATTTTAAACAACCTTAAAAATTTAACTCTTAAACTTAATTCAAAGTTAAACCCTTTATTGTTATTGGTCTAAAAAAATCAATTATTTTAAAAATATACTTATATTATTATATAGCCTAAATACAAAAAGTCATATTAATGCATAAAATAAAATAAAATATATTATATCTTGTTGGAAAACATGCCTATGAGCCTAGCCTATTGGTCAAAGCACTCCCTTAGGAGGGTGGAGACCATGCCTTGTAGAACCGGAGGGCATGTTGCGCCAACGACATCAACTATGTTAAAAAGTTTACTTGATGCAACTGGAGGTTATAATGGCATCAAGAAGCAAGATTCGAACCCACATCGAGACAATGAAAAATGTAACAAGTTATTGATTCTTCGTGTATGTATATATAAATATAGATATATATAGTTAGTTATCTAGAAAACAACTAAATATAAAAGGATAACAAATATGACACTTAGTATAAAAAAATATCCATATAATTTTATTATGTATTAGTTTGACTATAAGTAAGAAATAAAAGAACATTATGTTTAATAACAATTATGATTATGCATGATGTATAAATATTCTGTAGACTATTGCACAATGTAAGAAAACGATAAGATTCATAATAATACTTGTTTTTTAAATTTATAATATAAATAAACATTTGAAATAATTTATAATTTAAATATTGGAAAAAAATATAATAAATAAATATATACAATTTTAAATAAAAAATTTATAGAACCATACTTTTCCTAATCGGCTGCAGGGTGTGCGGCGAATGTATTGAAAGTATAGTTTCTGGTTCTTCTCTGTAGCCTAAAGTAAAGTAAAGCAAAATGAAATAAAATAAAATAGTCTTCTTCAATGATGATTTGTTTTAGATACTAGAGCAACAAACGCTTGAAATCACTAGTGATGTCCACGGTATCATGTTTGATTCGAGCATAATAAAACCAACCCTTTTTAATTTATGTGGGGTATCGATCTCTCTGTATGTGGTCACTGCGGAGGAATTAGTGGCATCAAAATCAACCTCTTCATCGTCGTGGGCGCCTTTACTCTTTGACTAAAGTTGCCTTAAAAGGCTGGGTTGGTTTCTACTAAGCGAAAGTGACACATGAGAAGCGTTGAAAACAAAATCTGACTGCTGAAATTTTACCCGCCTTGTATAATTTCGAAACCAAATTGGAAGTGTTAATGTTCGATTAACATATTAAAAAAAAACGAGACTTTTGCAGTTTAAAGTGGCATGTGAAACTATTTTTTTAAATCAAACGTCATATTTTCAAATCTCCAAAGGAAGATTTGAGAGGCAACCGGAGAATAAAAGGCAGAAGCAATAGCTACGAAAGCGATATAGCGACTCTTTACATAAAACATAATAAGAAGCTGCGTGTTACAATTCATCTATTCGCAGATGGGGGATTCTCATCCAGAGGATGAAAACCATGTTATTCTTATTTCAATGGAGTGGGGAGGAGAGGAAAGGACTGACACTGAAACAGCTCTGTAGAAGGGCAGGTGCACATTCGCATCCGTGCCCACCAAGGAGGAAATGTTTACATAAAAAAGCCCCGCGGATTCCACTTTGCAGGCTTAATAAGAAGTCTTGAAAGGCTTGTACTGAGATAGAGCTTCAACTACTCCCACTATGGATCCAGAGGCTGCGGCGATGGAGACAATCAGGCACACAACACTAAGAATTTGCATGGCAACCCACTTTGAAGTCCAACGCTGGATTTTATTCTGAGCTATGTACATGGTGACGGGGAAGTAGACTGTCAATGGCCAAAAGGCTACTGCACCCAGCAGCCCCAACACATTGTTGAAGAATGGAAGTAACATAGATATTAACGTGGTGGTCACCACAAAGCTTGTCCTCCACACCAGCCTAAACATATTCACATTATATGACCGCCAACAAGGAATGCGCACGGCGAATTCCCTAGTGATGAACTGGTTATCTGGATATTTTTTAGCGGCCCAGCCTTCAACGAATGCAAATAGAGGCTGGCAGTAGACCTGCAACACAACACCCCAAAACATTTAAAGATTATGACAGACAAATATTATTCAATTATGTGAATCTAATCGAGAATCAAGTGCATAAAGAGGAATGCGTATTGATGGCGACTGCTCACCTGATATGCTCCAACCAAGTGGATGACGATGGCAAGGTTGGCGATATCAATCATCCAAAAGGGATTGTAAAACCCAAAACCTGTCAAGAGATTCCCAGGTGCGTTGTCGCCGAAAGCTGCGTAGCCCATGCAACCGCACAACATGTAGAACACTGTGGTTGTTGCTACGCCCATTAGTGTTGCCTTCTTCATTGTTTTGTTCTCTGCTGGGGGAGATTTTATAGTGTCCTGAGCACCGCACAATACCAATAAGATTGATAGATAGATAGATAGGTATAGATAGATAGGTATTAACGTGGTAAGAAATTTTAATTATAAAATATGTTATTAAATTTGCATCATCTTAAAACTTTAAGTACCTGGATTTCAATGAGAATCATAGAATAGGAGTAAGCAAATGCAATGTTTCCAAGAGCTTGGAAGGTTCTCCAGATTTTCTCAGCTTCTGTCACAGTACCGACGCTGACACCAGTGAAACTCCCTCTGAAATGTCCCAACTCTGCCACATATAAAAATGGTCCAATTCCATACTTTAGAAAATCTGATCAAGCCAACAATGGCTATAACTGAAAGGGTTTAGTGTTGTTATATCCATTGACACTAAAAATTTTAAGATTAGTAAGAAGGGGAATTGATATACCTGCTACTTTGGCGATACCGAGGCCAAGTCCAATGGAGGAATAGGTGAAGGACATAATAGCGGCGACTATAGAGAGCCACCATATTTGGTCAAAGTCTGGTATCTGAGAGAGGAGGACTTCGGCTACTCCAAACATTATCATGTATGGGTTGTTGGAAAGGTGGCATGGAGCATCATGTCCGTGAGTGCGGAAGCAATCCGATCTTGCGATTGCCCTGCAAGTGCCACAACACTTGAGACAGACCAAAAAAAAAAAAAAAAAAAATTCTAGGCAAACTGGAAGAGTAAAATATAGCATAATGCAGTAAATGAATAGCAAAAAATGAATAGCAAAGTGCATTCAACAGCGAAAGACTCACGTCATGCTGATAGATGCAGCAATTGTATATCCAATTGCAGTTCCACAAAGATTGGCATATTGGGTGAAACCGCATATCCACACTTGTACACCATCTGACAAGTGCCGGGAATGAATCAATTTATCAGCAATGGATTTTAGCAGAAATTTTGGAAACGGAGATTTCTTAACTTGTAACTGGAGATTATACCAATGAGATTGGTTTGAGTTTGTTTACCTAGATTTGCTTTGACGGCCTCCATGTAGGTATAGTTTCTCTTTCCGTTAACAGGATCTGGAGATCGGTAGCAGTCCGCCAGCAAGCAAGAAGTATAGTAGGTTACAAAGGAGAAAGCAAGCATGGCCGCAGGTCCAGCAATCCATCCCAATTGGGCTATTGCCCATGCCAATGAAAGCACCCCGGATCCTATCACTGCTGTGATTATGTGTGCACTTGCCGTCCACAGTGTACCTGCAAAAGACGAAGCATCATATATAACTCTATACAAAACTAATCTGCTACAAAAGAGCAAAAGAGCAGTCTTTTTTGGATTTATAGCGGTTATCAATTTCATTATGTAAATTAAAAAAGTACTCTTTAGAAAAGGAAAAACAGAGAGCTGGATTCAGAGGAAGAGAGAGAGCTTGTTTTTTTTAATGCACAAAACTTCTGAGAGCAAACCCAACAAAGCTATAAGAGATATAAAAAGAGGGCTTCATGTATATACCTTGGCGTTTACTGCGGCCATCGTCATCAAAGTTCTTGAGATCTGAATGTTTTCCTTTCTCCATGCGATCGGCGTCGATGGAGACTTCTGCCATATTCCCTTGTAATTCCACTTGCAAATAAAAATGAGGGGCGCCATTCTGAGCCATCGCTAACAAAGCAAACGACCCACTTCTACCAAATCACAAATCTTAAATCCTCAGTGTATATAGAAGAGGAAGAAGATCACTGCAATGATATCCTTAGCAGAGCAGAGCAGTGAGGACTCAAGAGGAACAACTCCCAGTGCTGCTTTGAAGGCCCTCACACAAATTCAAAGCATAACTAGAAGAGCTCGCATTTATCACAGCGTGGGCAGCGATATTTATGGTAGGATGCCCCGTGTATGGTACAAATTTATAATTTTCTTATTTCCCTCAAATCCTATTGACACCGTCACATTCCTATTACGTCTACATTAAAATATTACAAAGTAAAGCGAAACACGGTCCCGATAAAAACGGCAAGTCAGAAGTCGCGGGCTATGAAATTGACCGTCACTCTCCTCTCAACCTAACAAAACCACTGAGCCCTCTTACTGTTGCTCTTGACTTTGAAGGTATCTTTTACAGCACTTTGTTACAATCCATCCTCAATAATGTAATATTGATCTTGGCAAAACATAATTTTTGTTTGGACAAGGCTAGGGTAAGCACAATTTGTTTTATTTTACATCATGGGAATGGTGGTTTTTTATGACCCTTACAGTATTCTGTACTGTCTGCTTTAGAAAAGTCAGTATCTTTTACAGCACTTTGCTACAATCCATCCTCAATGTTGGTTTTTTATGACCGTCACAATATTCTGCACTCTACCCTGTCTGCTTTAAAAAAGCTAGGTATCTTTTACATCACTTTGCTACAATCCATCCTCAATGTTGGTTTTTTATGACTGCCCTGTCTACTCTAGAAGAGCAGTATCTTTTACAGCACTTTGCCACAATCCGTCCTCAATAATGTAATACTGATCTTGGCAAAACCCAAAATTTGTTTGGACAAGGATAAGAAAAGTATAATTTTTTTATTTTATTTTACACCATGAATCCAGAATGCTGGTTTTTTTTATGGCTGCCAGTATTTTGTTCAGTTTGACGAGACCTAAGATTTAAACTTTGGACCTCGGCCCCTTTACAATGTTTGAGGGAACCAATTAACCTACATCTCAAACCTCGTCCCATGATGTTTTATGTTAAACCTTATTATTTAGGATTAAAGGGTCGGTAGGCTGATCCCTTCATTACCACTAAAGGTGCAGCACCCTGGTCCCTCGTCAACGTCTTCCGGCGCATTGCCTTGTTCAGGTTAGGTCGGTTCAGATTCCACGCCTTTAGTCCACACCACACTGATGATGGCGGCGGCAAAGTCTTTACGAAGCGAAGAAAGAAGGCATTTGGCAGTCCCTGTTGCCACACCGACCATGATGATGACGATGGAGTGATAGAGCGAGCAGGTCAGGGACCCACGCCTACGCCTACCCATATTCCCAATTCCATTCCATTCTCATCCCGCCTTATGCATGACATATTTGTTGTAGCCTAGTATTAACTAGGTATTCCGTCCACGTCTTTTCTTCCAAATAAATATTATTTGGACCGATGAGTGGTGGCGTCAACAGTCAATAGCCACCGTCCAAGCAAGTCAATAGCCACCGTCCAAGCCCATTGCAATGCAGGCGAATAGGGCCCCGCCTTTCTACGTTGAGGACACCGTGGAAACTGTTTCAACTTGTTATTAACATACAAATATGACTTAAATCCTAAGTTATTGGTAGTGTTAGTGGACTATCTGGGAGTTGACTTGATTGGGCCCACACAGTCACGTCACCGTTTATGGTTTCTTTCTCCTCACATCCTCAGCAGCAATAGTTACTCGCCTGCCAGCACTGGCTAAGTTTGTCTCGTCTTGTCACGCCCTGACATTCCTTTGCTAATTATTCTGGTCTACCTAGTGTGAAAAAAAAAAGTAATTAGAATATATGGACAGCCCGTGTCCGTGACTAACTTCTAGAGCTTTCATGCTCCATCAAAATCCGTGACTAACGACGAGGAAGGTTCTATATCCTATTTCGACTTCACTGGAAGGTGGAAGGCAATCAAACTTTGTTCGTTATCGTTATCTCTAGTCTTCCCTTGCCATTTCATTGTCACCGGATGTCAGCTTGATTCACCTAATAATATAATGATATAATGCTTTATATAAGATAGATAATATTAAAGTAGAACGAATTGTATCGTTAGAAAGTAAGAAAGTTAGTTTCCCAAAAATTCCAATCATGAAATATACTACTAGACTTGTATTTTCTTTTGTATTGCTCATCATCATATATCTCCCACCTCCTCCTAACTAGAATAATTATTCCTATAGTACAGTTAGACCATGGATCCAATTCATCAAGCTTCATAGTCGTACTGGAAGACCACGTTTCCAATCCCTCAGACATTATAGCACCAAAGAGTGTGTCGGCCTCAAATCTCGAAACACTGAATGGTGTGTTGGGCCAACACTGCATAGTCCTGCGTGGAGACCACAATTCCAATCCTTCAAACCTCGTAGTACCGAAGGATGTGTCAGTACTGTGGAGACCACAATTCCAATCCTTCAAACCTCGTAGTACCGAAGGATGTATCAGACCACTGACCTGCAAACTACTTTAAAAAATTTACCGATACAACCCAAAAATATAATGACAAAAAAAACAGATTCAAATTCACTAAAAAGCATAAAAAATTGAATACCCAATTATACACCTATTTTACCTGCCTTAAAAAAATCGTAGTTTCATCTCTTTGTCGTAGACGGAAACACTTTAGTATAAAACGGTACGAAAAGCTACTATAATTAAAAATGATTTCAAACTAATGGAAACAATTCATTAGAGCTCAATAATAATAACAATAAATTACAATTATAATTGGTTTCAAAATATTCAATTGTATATGGAAAATTTTATAATTAAATATATATATATATATATAATAAAATTAAGGTTTTGATTTTGAATAATAAATTAGGTTTTTATTTATAATATTGTTATAACAAATTTATGTGTTGACAAACATCTCTGTTTAATGGGTTAGTTTAGGTTGTCTTCAAGGGTAACCTAAGCATGACTAGTATAGGCAATGACAATATAAGTAAAAATCTTTGGGTTTTATCTTCTTTTAGTCTACAAAGAACCTTGAGATTGTTAATGATAGTTTTGTAGAGGTTATAGTTATCCAAGTTATAATTATAAGGTTAAGCAAAAAAAACTTATTAGGAATAGTGGTGTAGTCCAATTTTATAAATTTGAGTGAAAAACCTAAAGAATTGTCTTAGGAATATTAGATTATTGGATAGAATGATATCTAAGGGTAACATTCAAAAAAAGAAAGGGAAAAATTGTAAGTATCTTGGTCAATTCAAGATCAAGATGAAAAGAGTTAAAATTTAGAGCATCTCATATCTTTATTGTTGAAGGATGAATGAGAGAAAGAATAAATTACTACCATTCCCATGTTGCTTTGGGTATAAAAAATGGTCTGATTTTTTTTTATTTTAGATATTTGATAATGAATTCAAGGAAAATTGGATGGAACTTTAAGAGACCTCGTATTTACTAGAGAATTTTTACTACTTGTTGTTAGGAAGGGCACAAGGCTCCTGTGAAGATTACACACCTTCAACTTGGAAACTTGGTTGACTAAGGTAAATGATGAATACCATGTACTCATAAATCCTTATGTGTAAATATTATTTTGCACACCCAAACTTGCAAAGTCATAAGGGATAGTTGGGGATCTCATTCACTTCTTAGGGATCATGATATAAAAAGCACCTCGATAATATTGCGAGGCATTCTTATAAATATTCTAGGAGGAAATTAAATTCCCAATGTGTATTGAGAGTATAGTCATGATGTTAATATCTATTACTATGTTAATCACCTCTAAAACAATGCTTGATCCCATGTTTATTAATTGGACAATGTTATCTCTCGCGACATGAATGTCAATATTATGGTCACACAATATGAGGAGAGAAAGTAGAGGGATGCTCATAGAAACTTTTATGATAAGGTATTTTTGTAACCATTTTATTAACATTCTCAAGTCCTGCCATGTTTGTGTTATGATTGATGCCATGTATTAAGACTTAATAATCAAGTCTTGCACATAAATATGAATGACTTCTTTTGTGTCCATGAATTATGCCTCATCAAGAACGGATGATGTTCTTTCCACATGTCATAGTTTTATACATGGTGAGGAAGAATCATGATCCCCATACTATGTACGTGAAGACTTTTAGAAAGGACTCATTATGTGGAACCCACGTCTATACTTTCAAAATATTTATGGGAGCATATCTAGTCAATGAATGTCTCATACACTTGATGGAAGAGGACATGGGTGACATTCATCTCCCTACAAATGATTTTCTAAGGGAATTATTTTCAACAAGTTATTAAATAAGGAGAAACAATATTAATGGATAATTTTGACTACTTATTCCACTATGTGAAGAAGACTTGTAAATCAAAAGTGGAGAATATTGTTATTCAATCTAGTTAGGGGTGGATTATAAAAGAAGACCTAAAAATATTCATATGCAAAAAAAATTGTATAAGACATTCATTTTCTTTCACAAAGTGCAAAAAACCTAAACCTTGGGGGAATTTATAGAGTCCAAAACTATGTCAAAGCATATAGGTGAGCCATATTGTATGAATTGCATCATTTAAAAAAATTTATAGTCTACAATCAAAAACAAGACTTGATATGATCTAGAGCCTGGTCAAGAAGATCCCTAAATTAAAGGCTATTAGGCAAGGGTGATGAGTACTCTACTATGAAGACCATGAAATTTTCATTTATGAAAAGGATCCCAATAAATATAAAAATTATTGAGTGGTTGAATTATAACCCAACAAATCAAAGATCCAACTTTATGGAAAACTAGATTGTTTTATTTAAGGAAAACTACATAAATTTAAACTTGAATGAGTATAAATGGGATATTATGGTTACCGTTGCTTATACAACATAATGAGTAATACCCATAACTCTTCCATCATCAAACTATTAATGAAGTGATCCATCCAATAAAACCAATTTGTAGCCATGCATCTCATGATCACTCCTAGAGGGTCGAGGTAACAGGGTTTTATCTCAAGGAATGCTTCTATAGTTTTCAAAATCTACCATTATTTATATAGGTGCTTTTCTTTCCACCTTTTTGTATTTCTCTAAGTTCTTATTTAGGTGAAGGCAAGTGGTTTTGTTGATTATCCCCTTTCTTAACTATCATCCTAATGTAATACTACTTGTATGTGCTCTCATAATTATATTTAGGTTAAAACATGTAGGTCTTAACAATGATAGTAGTAAGGCAATACCATGAAATTCTCTTTGTATCTATGAAGGAGATCTTTAACATTTCTAGATATTTACTTGATATGTTATATACTTTTTATGAAGTTTTTAATTCTAGTTTATTATTAAATGTCAATTAGTCAAATATGTATTATATTTTTATTTATTTATTTATAAATTTATATCACATTAAAATTAAGTATGTCAAGTATATGTATGACCTATATGAGGGGGCCTTTAAAAACCACTTGGATTTCATTTTTTATATGGTGCTATGGTGTGATGAGCCTAGATACATGTAGACTATATATTTTTTATTTTTACCAATATAATAAAAACATTATTCATATTTTTTGTTAAAAATGTAATACAACCCAATGAGTTTAATAATCTTGGGTGGAAAGTGATGAGTTGAACATCATAAGCAAAGGTTTCAATCCCATGAACAAAAACCTTATGAGGAAACCTAGAGATAGGAGTCCACCTTATAGAAATACATGGACCTAGAGTTGAGTGGTCATGAACCTAAAGACTAAATGTACCTATCTTATTGATTCAAGCCTACCCTCATTTTCTTTATGATCTTTACCCATAATTTTAACCTTGATATTTTGTATATGTATATTGCACACTCATATATTCTCTATGAGCTTTGTTAATTGCTAACCTTGACATTTGCCTCTAATCCATTATGGAGCAATGGTAAATGGGATGCAATCATATGAGCACAACCTAAATTGACATTCTTGTATTATGTTTTATACTAGATTGAGATAAGATGCCTATGATAATATGGTATAGTTAATTACCATGATAATATAGTTTATTGTAATATTGTAACAATATGATCATTATATAACATTGATATAATATTACCAAAACCCTTTCAGCCTCCTATAATAATTAACAAAAATAAAAAATTAAAGACCCATTCAAAAATATTTTGTTGAGAAAATTTGAATGTGTAATATAATTATTTTACAACAATGTATAGAGAATGTAGTAACTATTATTTACAAATAGATCTATACTTTAATACTTAAATATTATTTATTAAATATAATCCTAATAATGTATAATTATGGGTGGTTGCATTTATTACTCTCCATTGGGGACTATTGTATGTTATGAACCTCTCTTCTCATAACAATAAAAAATTCATGAATGTATAGAAATATTAACATGCATCCACAAATAAATTGCATAATAAATTCCACACAATAAAATAGAGATTAATAATACCCTTGAGGTAGGAAAACATTGTACAATGCTCCTTATTGGAAGGAAGCCACTCAATAAGATCTCTAGCTCCACAATCCAAGACTTCTACAAGAATACCTCCTATTTGACCCTTTTACAATGGTGGTACATCTCTCTTTATATAAAAGGATGATGGTTCACCTTCCATGAGTTACAAGATCACTCATGTGGTGGTTCACCTTCCATTAGTTACAAAGTGCATAATAATATGACAATATTCCTTGATAGTTACATATGACAATATTCCCTAACGGTTACATATATGATTTTATGACATTATTCTCCTACCTATTTCTAACTTGACATGTGGCCTTCTAATGAATAATGGTTACATAAGTAACATTTACATCATAGCAGGTCCACATTAGCCAATAATTTATTTATGGCTCACACAATACAATATTAAATTATTAAGTACCTATCTTTGGTACCTAACATTCCACCCCCCTTACAAAATGTTTTATCCTCGAAACATTAGAAGAGACGAAATAATATGATCTTTGGAGCCATGTTGAGTACTAGTT
The DNA here is from genome assembly GCA_028583015.1 of Wollemia nobilis. Classification (NCBI taxonomy): domain Eukaryota; kingdom Viridiplantae; phylum Streptophyta; class Pinopsida; order Araucariales; family Araucariaceae; genus Wollemia; species Wollemia nobilis. Next base: position 12,418,376 of record JAQPPZ010000465.1, read on the forward strand.
CCAATCTTGATCATCCATCCATCCTAGTGAAATTATGATTGGTGATGGTCCTCGTTGATGCCAATGCCACGTGTTGGAAGCATAAATTTTAAAATTTTCATCCATACTTACTTGCATTTACAACTGGTAGCATATCCAAATTTTTGGCTCCTCTGATTCCTTATATGTCCCTCATTGTTCTTTAGCTACCTCAAGTCTTGTCTCCATGATTGTTGCCTCTCATGGTGGTGTGTATGGTGATATACTTCAACCTTATCCTGATGTTTAACCTTTTTGAACTCTTCAACATATTGTTCTTTTTTCAAGCTCTGATATTTGAATTTATCCTTTGATTCAGATTTTGCTTCTTCCTTGATCTTTGTTACTACCTCCTTCATAGACTTTGTTTCATTATCTTATGCAACTTGCTTCCATAAAATAACTTCTTGGTTTTCTCTTAATTCTTGCACCTTAGACTGGGAGATATCTTGCAATGTTATCTTTTTTTGTGGTACCATAACTTCATAAATAAATCTTACACATTAATGTTAATAGTATCTAGAGAATCCAACCAAGGATAACCAAGAACAATATCTACATCATTCATCTCAGTAGCTTAAAAATATGGATGCAAAACATATTTATCCATGGTGATTTTCAAATCTTCAAAATTTTTAAACATTTTGACCCTCAAGTTGTATGTCTTTGATTTTCTTTGCTTGAACTTGTAACCTCTTAATCAAAGACATATTGATAAAATTATATTTGCTGCCAAGGTTAATCGAAACAATAATGTTTTTATTTTGAATGCAATCATCAACTTGCAAAATAAAATTTTTGCATTCAAACAAATATTTCTTACCACTATTTGGTAAGGTGTAGTTTCTTTAACTTGCACATTATTATCCTTTTCCTCCAATCTCCATTTTCTTAAGAATGCAACTTCAAAGTCTTCCCATGTGTATATATATTTATGAGCATACATAAAGTCTAAAAACCAAGAATAAGCTTCCTCTTGCAAAGAAAAATAAAGGTTACATTTCCATATTGACTCAGGAAAATTTAAAGTAATTTTTTTAAACTTCAACCATTCCTTGGCGTCACTATCATCCCTTCCAGTGAATTTCAGTAAATACATGACCTTAACCCAAAAATGTTCCCAAATAGCAAGGTTTTTTAAATATTTGAAATTTCTCAAAAATTAAAATTTCTCAAATCTCATCTATTTGCTTCTTCAACAATTAAATTTGTATTTTTTCAAAACAAAATAAATGGTAACTGATTTGCTTACTTGTATTGAGAGTTATGATTTTTTCCCTTTTTTGTGTGGCCAAAAAACAATACCAAAATTCCAACTTGCAACAATTGTAACTCCCTCAATACTTATCCGAATTTAAAAATTGAGCAGTCATTTTTGTAGTACTAAAAATAACCTATATGCTGGTATAAAATGATTCTAAAAATAACTGATAAAAAAATTATTACGAATATTTTCGCTTGAAAAAAATCATGTAGCCAAAAATAACACAAATATCTCAACTTCAAATAGTTGTAACTCTCTCAATACTTATAAGAATTTATCAAATGAGCAATCATTTTTGTAGTACTCAAAATAATCTACATGTTGGTGCAAAAATATTTTGAAAATGACTACTAAAACATTTAATACAAATTTTTGTTTTCTGCAAAAAAAATGTGCAACTAAAAAACTACCTCAAAAACACAACTTCAAATAGCCATAACTTCCTAAAATACTTATAATAATTTAAAAAATGAGTAGTCATTTTTATAGTACTAAAAATAATATACATGTTGGTATAAAAATATTCTAGAAATGATTGCTAAAAGAAAAGATATGGCTCCCACAAAATGTGATATTTTTTGAAAAATGTGCCCTAGCTTTGTGAAAATAACCCCACTTTGCCATAATCATTGATATGATACTAAATTTTATGAACCTCTCTTATCATAACCATAAAAATTTACTAATATGTAGAAGGAATACAAAGTTTACCTTGCTTAGGACATATATCAAAGTGATTCATCACATTCTTAAAATTTCTCTTAAGTCTTGATATTGTAACATTATTTAAGTCTGGTGTCATATTTAACCAATAAAAAATCCATGATTTATGTTTGTTACTAAGGTTCTATTTGTAAAAACCTAAAAAATGTCATATTAACATTTGTCTAATGTCAATGTTTAATAATTTTGTAATAGCTTCAATTAATTCAAATATTTGACATGGTAATCTTAGAAACATTAAATCATCCCATTCTAGCCTCTTTTCCCACTAAGCCTCATATTACACCTAGCCCATGGTCACCATGTGACCATACCATTCCCCCTAGCCTATGTGCACATTCCCTTAGTCTACCCTTTGACTCTAGCGTAGGTCCACCTCACCCTAGCCTAGCCTACCCCATACTCTCCATATTTCCATGCATCCACACAACCCCCCATGCTCTTTAATGCATGTGTATGGCGTGATGACTCTCTCTACCAAGATAATTAATGAGGTATGGTTCACATATACCACTTGAGTGGGGTGAGAACTCTCCCCACCCAATAATATTAATGAGACATGGTGCACACATGCCCCTTTGACCATCCAAGTGGGAAAACCTAGATTTTTCCTCCCCTCATCCAAGCCACTTGGCTGCCATGTCACATCCACCTCACTACCCCTCACCCTTGGAAAATTCTAGAAATAGGCCCCTATTTCTATCATTTGCAAGAAAGTGTGAGATTACTATAGGGAAACTTGCCAAAATTTAGTTTTAACTTGTGTGCATATTGTGACGATCCTACTTGCTTGCATATTAGCCATGGACACTATTGCATGCCTCTACTTATATATATATTTATTTTTTAAAATTGCTCGTAGGTGGAAGCTCCAACAAATATATAATTTAACCAGAGACACCTAACAACCTATAGAATGCCCCCTTTAAAACTTCATCACATTCTAGGTAGTACAAAGAAAACCATCTACCCTAGGATGATTCACAGTCAGAACCATCCCTTAGAGGATAGTTCCCATCTAGAACCAGATATAGTTAGACATTCAACCACAAATAATCTATAGAGGTGAGCAAGGTAAGTTTATGATGTTTTTATCTCATTTTGAGGTTGGTTTAATGCTTTAATACAAGTTTTTTATCACTTGCTCCTCTCATAAGAGTGGGTCCAACTTAGGTTGATCCAAGGGTGAAGAACACAAGCTTATACTGAGAGGGGGGTGAACAGTATAAGACCACTTTTTACTTTTCTTTCCCAAATAGTATTAATCAATATAATCAATGGCAATATCAATAGCAATAACCAAAGCAATGCACCAATCATCACACACAATAGAGACACAAATTTTAACGTGGTTCACCCAATGTGGGCTACCTCCACAGAGAAAATATTTCTTCTAAATATTTCTCAAATAATATCTTGGGAATATTTCCCAAATTACAATGTTTATGGACTTCTGTCCAAAGGAGATGTTGATCCCCTAATCTCAAGTTTGTGGATCTCTTCCACAGGAGAACTCTTTCCCCTTCTACTTTGGCTAGTGATCTTCTAGAAGACTTTGTCTCTATGCTGCACTGACTGGTGGATCTCTTTCCACTTGAAGACTCCTCACTCAGATCTATCTTCAATTGTCCTGGTTGCTAGATCTCTATCCACTAAGACTCTGTCCTCTATACTCTGTCACCTCCAAAGCTCTATCTCAATACTGTACCAAACACAGTTCAGTCGGTCTAGCATAGTTCTGCTCAATCTCTTGTACTAAACATAGTATAGTCGGTCTAGTACAATTTTTCTCAATAGGTTCACACAGAACCTGCTCAAATATGCTCAATAGGTCCACACATAACCTGCTCAAATATGCTCAATAGGTCCACATAGAACCTGCTCAAATATGCTCAATAGGTCCACACAAAACCTGCTCAAATATGCTCAATAGGTCCACACAGAACCTGCTCAAATTGCTCAAAAACTACTCAACAAGTCCACACAAAACCTGCTCAAATCTGCTCAACAAGTCCACACAAAACCTACTCAAATCTGCTCAATAGGTCCACACAGAACCTGCTCAAATATTCTCAATAGGTCCACACAGAACCTGTCCAAATCTGCTCAATAAGTCCTCTCTAGGACTTGCTCAAATCAGCTCAATAAGTCCTCTCTAGGACTTGCTCAAATCTGCTCAATAAGTCCTCTCTAGGACTTGCTCAAATCTGTATAGTAAGCTTTCACAAAAGCTTAACTCAAATCAGTCCACAAGCCTTCTCAAAGACTTGTCTCAAATCACATAGAATCATAAAGAGAATTGTTAGAGACTCAATATGTTCTAAGCTCAATGTTCAATCAATATCTCAATTCAATCTCATAGAAGCATAAAGAGAATTGTTAGAGACTCAATATGTTCTATACTCAAATCCCAATCTCAACTCAAATCAATCTCATAGAAGCATAAAGAGAATTGTTAGAGACTCTATATGTTCTATACTCAAATCCCAATCTCAACTCAATAGAAGCATAAAGAGAATTGTTAGAGACTCAATATGTTCTATACTCAAATCCCAATCTCAAATCAATCTCATCTCAAATCAGAATATGAAATAGTTTTTTCTAGGAACTTGAACAACCACATGCATCCACTTGACTAGGCTTAAATCAACTCAACTCAACCAATCACCTCAAGGAACAATCCTTTCTCACAAACCCTAGTCCAAGCATGTATTTAACCAACTCAAAATGTTTCCAACAATGCTCAATCACAAATCTCACATAACAATTATACTCATGTTCTTTTCTAACTCAAGTTCAAGTTCATTTCACAATCAATGGGCTTCAACAACAATGCTTCTAAAACAAGGTTTAATTACAACTCACAAACCAGAAAACCTTGAAGCATTAAACCAACAACTCTCAAAAATGGAAACCACAATCAATCCTTTTCTCTCCAAAGATATTTCAGAAATCAACCACCATAAACAATCAATAGGAGAATGTGCCCATACCTTTTTGATGCCAAGGAGTTGTCCACAAAATCTGCCACACTTAAACACAACTTTCCTTTCCAATCTCAATAAGGGTTAGTGGACTTCAAATAATCACAATATAAAGCATAACTCAATTTACACCCTTTTTACTCCAACTAAATAAACACATCCACCAAAGTCCCTTTTTAATAAAACCCTTATCAAAATAACAATCAATAAGCCTTTCAAAAATACTTTAAAACAACTCCTTATTTCTCCTAAATTCAATTCTTAATAACCATCAAATAAATCATTAAACCCCTCAAGTTTTGCAATAATCAATACAACCCAAATAACAAAGCTTAATTAAAACTTTAATTTCCACTAACCACCTTATAACTCCAACCTTAGGGCTAAATAAAATTAAATTAATGCAAAACGTAATTACCTCCTCAAGGGGATTCGAACCCCCGACTTGCCCACACCGTGAGCGTCTTAGCCACGGCTAAGATTCCACACGAGCTAGCCGCTCGTTGGAAAGGGAAAGGCACAACGTGCCTTATGCCCTTCTCCACCTTTCGCAAAACCAAAGGTGCCGAAGCGCTTCTCTCACGCTTTCCAAAAAATGTAGTCAAGGGGATTCGATCCTCGGCATTTTTTTCTACCCCATGCCTTAGCCAAGGCCCACTTGCCAATGCGCCATACTGCCCATGATGTTTGTTTCTCCGAATGTAGTCTATCTTATTCGTTGCTTCACTTCTCAAGAAATTCGCATGAGCTCATAAACGATTCGATAGCCAACAATTTTATTACACGAGCAAGGATAAAATAATAATCAATTGAAGCCCCCTTTATATAGTCCTTTAATCATATCGAAGACGTCGATGGAAATATGACTTTTTATTTGCTTGATGACGTCGATGGAAATCTTGCATATTTAGTTTTAAATTTGAATTCAAATTTTAAATAATTAAAATTTAAACCAAATATTAAAACTTAAATATCTCCATCACCGGGGCACCTTTTTCGATGAAACGAAAGCCCAACTTGGGTTTTAAGAAAAACCCAGATCAAATATGTTATCCATGGTTTTAAATAAAACCTTTTATTTTTCCTATCTTGGTTTTCACAAAAACCCTTCATAGATCCTTTTGACATTAAATGATCTTTTGACATCAATGACAACATATTAGCTTAGGGACTCAAAATGTCCAACAATCTCCCCCTTTGTCATTGATGGCAACCCAAATCCTTTTACTAAAATCTGACCTTCTTTTCTGCTCCCCCTGGGACTTTGCTCCCCCTGGCTCAATGCTCTCTCAGATATCAAAACTCTCCTCATATCAAAAACTCTCCCCAAAATACACAAATCTCTCCCCCTTTGACATCAATGGCAAAGGGTCACCTTTGGGGCTCGGGGCTAAGAATTAAGCCTCTTAGCTTAGCCCCTCCCCCACCTCCACATGAGGTGGTTAATTCTGGGGTGGGAGTATTTCTACTCCCCGAAAGCACTGTTCTCTGCCTTTATCTTTTCCTCTTCCTTTTTGCTGAATCCTCTCACTGTTTCTTTCCAAGTCATCATCCATGTTCCTGTTCCTGTTCTTGTTCTCATCCATGTTCTTTTTTTCCCTTCCTGTTCTTGTACCTACTCTTGTTCTCAATATTTTTTGAGTCTCTTTTCTTTTTGAGTCTCTGTTCCTATTCATCTTCTTTTTGTTCATGTTCTTGTTCCCATGTTCCTATTCCTATTCATGTTCCTATTCACATTCCTATTCCTATTCATGCTTGATTCTGGAATATTTTCTCTACACCATCTTGCTATGTGACCATCATTATTGCACTTATAACACTTAATGTTATTATTCCTTGGATGTGCAACTGTCTTAGGATTTCTCCTAGTGAAGCCATATCCTCTTTTGTCATGAATCCTGCAATTCATTGCCTTGTGACCAAACTCATTACATGAATAACAATATCCTCGGAAAAGTTGTTCTCTTCCATATACCTATCTTTCATGTGACCTACACTGTGAAGCCATGTGCCCAAACCTATGACATGAGAAGCATCTCCCATTGAAGCTTCCTTGCCTAGACCTCATTGGTCTCCTATTCTGATTGTTGTTCCATCTGTATCTTCTTTGCCCATTATCCCTGTTGGACTCACTACAATCTGACTCATCCTTAGAAGTTTCATTTTCACTTTCACTTACCTCTGAGAATCCTTCTTCTGAAGTACCTTCTTCTTCAAGACCTGAAGTAGACTTTTCTACCCATTTATTTTGAACCTGTTTAGAACCAAGACCTATTTTGTTTGATGCTCCTCTTTGTATCCTGACTATTTTATCCACATTATTTTCACTGGTTACATACTTGTATAGCTTATTCTTGGAATCCTCTAGATCTTCCTTTAGTAGTGCAACTTCATGTGTTAACTTTTCACATTCCAGAATCTTTGCTTCTAACTTATCTTTGAACTTGCTTGCCTTAGCCTTTGACTTTTCTAAGTCCTCTATGAGTAGTAATATTTCTTCATCACATTCTTGAAATTGACTTTCAAGTTTAGAGTGTTGCTTTCTTACCTTCTTTACTATGTGTCAAGAGCATAGATAAGTTCTCCCTTGAGATCATAACCATTCTCTATTGAATAGTCCTCTATTTGTTTTCCTTTGTCCATATCATTCCTTTCTTTTGACTTATCTTCTATAGGATCACTCACTTCTTCTTCTTCTAATGCCATTAGAATATTCTCATCCGGTTTACCAAGTGCATCTTCAAAATCATCATCACTGAAACTATAGCCATCCCTAGTGCAATCATCTTCAAGATGTCCAAATTTACCACATCTAAAACACTTGAGAATAACTGGAGTCTTTTTCTTAACTGGATATTTTTCTTCAACCATAAACAAGACTTCATCTCTATCATTGTCTGAAAAACTAGCATCACTATCAATTGAGTACTTACTTGCATTATCCGCATAGTAGCTTGGCTCTCCTTTTTCTGCTTCTTGTCTCCCTTGTTCTTCTTTAGAACTAAGTCCTGTTATGGTGACTGATGATCTTTGTGCATTGATAGTCCTTTCCAAGGTCCTTGAATTTTCCTCAGACTTGTGTAGCTTATCCTTAGAGCCTTTTACTTCCATCCTTAGTGAAACTATCTCATGCTCTAATATTTCACACTCTAGATCTTTTGTCTTTAATTTTTCAACCATACCTTCTTCAATTTTCCTTGTCTCTTCAACTTTGATTTTGAAGTTGGTGAGTTCCTGTAAAAACCTTGCTTTTGCTTTTTCATCTTCTTGAGCTTGGACCCTTAATCCCGAGTTCTCCCTTTTTAATTCTTCAAGAGTAACCATAAGCCTTTCACATTCTATCTCTTTTACCTTTGACTGTTCAACCATACCTTTTTCAACTCTTCTTGCCTTTTCAACCTTATCTCTCAAGTCAGATATATCCTGTAGAAGCTTTGTCTTACATTTCTCATCTTCTTGTATTTGAGCCTTCAATTCTGAATTTTCTCTTTTCAATTCAACAAGTTCCTTAAGAGTGGCTTCCTCCTTTTCTTTATCTGAATCTTCCTCTTCTTCAATTTCTTCTATTGTCCAAAGTGGAGTTTCTTCTTGATACCTGCTTCGACTATTCTTGTTATCCTTTTCTGACTCATTCTTTAGAACTTCAAATCTAAGAGAATCATCTTCATCTTCACTGCTATCAAACCCATTGCAATAACTTGCATCATGACCGAGTTGACCACAGACAAAACATTCTTCACCTTCTTGTGAACAATAAGCTGCATGATGACCTGTCTTTCCACAACTGGTACAAAACTTTATCGGTCTGGATATTTCTCCATTACTTGATTCATCTCTTGAATCTATTTCCATGTGTCCTCCCAACACAACAATATTAAACTCATCTTCCTTTTCTTTCATGACCATAGGTGTTCTTTTCTTCTTGTGTCTCATGCTTTTACTCTTGCCTTTCTTTGCCATTTGTGTTCTTGCAAGATCTTCCTTCAAGTTGTTAAACCCTTTCTGAAGGAACCAACTCCGATACCAATTGAAGAACACAAGCTTATACTGAGAGGAGGGGGGTGAACAGTATAAGACCACTTTTTACTTTTCTTTCCCAAATAGTATTAATCAATATAATCAATGGCAATATCAATAGCAATAACCAAAGCAATGCACCAATCATCACACACAATAGAGACACAGATTTTAACGTGGTTCACCCAATGTGGGCTACCTCCATAGAGAAAATATTTCTTCTAAATATTTCTCAAATAATCTCTTGGGAATCTTTCCCAAATTACAATGTTTATGGACTTCTATCCAAAGGAGATGTTGATCCCCTAATCTCAAGTTCGTGGATCTCTTCCATAGGAGAACTCTTTCCCCTTCTGCTCTGGCTAGTGATCTTCTAGAAGACTCTATCTCTATGTTGCACTGATTGGTGGATCTCTTTCCACTTGAAGACTCCTCACTCAGATCTATCTTCAATTGTCCTGGCTGCTGGATCTCTATCCACTGAGACTCTATCCTCTATACTCTATCACCTCCAAAGCTCTATCTCAATACTATACCAAACATAGTTCAATCGGTCTAGCACAGTTCTGCTCAATCTCTTGTACTAAACACAATACAATCGATCTAGTACAATTTTGCTCAATAGGTTCACATAGAACCTGCTCAAATATGCTCAATAGGTCCACACAGAACCTGCTCAAATCTACTCAATAGGTCCACATAGAACCTACTCAAATATGCTCAATAGGTCCACATAGAACCTGCTCAAATATGCTCAACAGGTCCACAGAACCTGCTCAAATATGCTCAATAGGTCCACATAGAACCTGCTCAAATCTGCTCAATAGGTCCACACAAAACCTGCTCAAATATGCTCAACAGGTCCACACAGAACCTGCTCAAATCTGCTCAATAGGTCCACACAGAACCTGCTCAAATATGCTCAATAAGTCCACAACTATCCAAATCTCTCAATAAGTCCTCTCTAGGACTTGCTCAAATCAGCTCAATAAGTCCTCTCTAGGACTTGCTCAAATCTGCTCAATAAGTCCTCTCTAGGACTTGCTCAAATCTGTATAGTAAGCTTTCACAAAAGCTTAACTCAAATCAGTCCACAAGCCTTCTCAAAGACTTGTCTCAAATCACATAGAATCATAAAGAGAATTGTTAGAGACTCAATATGTTCTAAGCTCAATGTTCAATCAATATCTCAATTCAATCTCATAGAAGCATAAAGAGAATTGTTAGAGACTCAATATGTTCTATACTCAAATCCCAATCTCAACTCAAATCAATCTCATAGAAGCATAAAGAGAATTGTTAGAGACTCTATATGTTCTATACTCAAATCCCAATCTCAACTCAATAGAAGCATAAAGAGAATTGTTAGAGACTCAATATGTTCTATACTCAAATCCCAATCTCAACTCAACTCAATCTCATCTCAAATCAGAATATGAAATAGTTTATTTCTAGGAACTTGAACAACCACATGCATCCACTTGACTAGGCTTAAATCAACTCAACTCAACCAATCACCTCAAGGAACAATCCTTTCTCACAAACCCTAGTCCAAGCATGTATTTAACCAACTCAAAATGTTTCCAACAATGCTCAATCACAAATCTCACATAACAATTATACTCATGTTCTTTTCTAACTCAAGTTCAAGTTCATTTCACAATCAATGGGCTTCAACAACAATGCTTCTAAAACAAGGTTTAATTACAACTCACAAACCAGAAAACCTTGAAGCATTAAACCAACAACTCTCAAAAATAGAAACCACAATCAATCCTTTTCTCTCCAAAGATATTTCAGAAATCAACCACCATAAACAATCAATAGGAGAATGTGCCCATACCTTTTTGATGCCAAGGAGTTGTCCACAAAATCTACCACACTTAAACACAACTTTCCTTTCCAATCTCAATAAGGGTTAGTGGACTTCAAATAATCACAATATAAAGCATAACTCAATTTACACCCTTTTTACTCCAACTAAATAAACACATCCACCAAAGTCCCTTTTTAATAAAACCCTTATCAAAATAACAATCAATAAGCCTTTCAAAAATACTTTAAAACAACTCCTTATTTCTCCTAAATTCAATTCTTAATAACCATCAAATAAATCATTAAACCCCTCAAGTTTTGCAATAATCAATACAACCCAAATAACAAAGCTTAATTAAAACTTTAATTTCCACTAACCACCTTATAACTCCAACCTTAGGGCTAAATAAAATTAAATTAATGCAAAACGTAATTACCTCCTCAAGGGGATTCGAACCCCGACTTGCCCACACCGTGAGCGTCTTAGCCATGACTAAGATTCCACACGAGCTAGCCGCTCATTGGAAAGGGAAAGGCACAACGTGCCTTATGCCCATCTCCACCTTCCACAAAACCAAAGGCGCCGAAGCGCTTCTCTCACGCTTTCCAAAAAATGCAGTCAAGGGGATTCGATCCTCGGTGTTTTCATCTGCCCTGCACCTTAGCCAAGGCCCACTTGCCAATGCGCCATGCTGCCCATGATGTTTGTTTCTCTGAACATAGTCTGTGTTATTCGCTGCCTCACTTCTCAAGAAATTTGCACGAGCTCATAAACGATTCGATAGCCAACAATTTTATTACACGAGCAAGGATGAAATAATAATCAATTGAAGCCCCCTTTATATAGTCCTTTAATCATATCGAAGACGTCGATGGAAATATGACTTTTTATTTGCTTGATGACGTCGGCGAAAATCTTGCATATTTAGTTTTAAATTTGAATTCAAATTTTAAATAATTAAAATTTAAACCAAATATTAAAACTTAAATATCTCCATCATCGGGGCACCTTTTTCGATGAAACGAAAGCCCAACTTGGGTTTTAAGAAAAACCCAGATCAAATCTGCTGTCCATGGTTTTAAATAAAACCTTTTATTTTTCCTGTCTTGGTTTTCACAAAAACCCTTCATTGATCCTTTTGACATTAAATGATCTTTTGACATCAATGACAACATATTAGCTTAGGGACTCAAAATGTCCAATTTTCACACTCTAGATATTTTGTCTTTAATTTTTCAACCATACCTTCTTCAATTTTCCTTGTTTCTTCAACTTTAATTTTGAAGTTGGTGAGTTCCTGTAAAAACCTTGCTTTTGCTTTTTCATCTTCTTGAGCTTATACCCTTAATTCTTCAAGAGTAACCATAAGCCTTTCATATTCTATATCTTTTACCTTTGACTATTCAACCATGCCTTTTTCAACTCTTATTGACTTTTCAACCTGATCTCTCAAGTCAGATATATTCTGTAGAAGCTTTGTCTTACATTTATCATCTTCTTGTATTTGAGCCTTCAATTATGAATTTTCTCTTTTCAATTCAACAAGTTCCTTGATAGTGGCTTCCTCCTTTTATTTATCTGAATCTTCCTCTTCTTCAATTTCTTCTATTTTTCAAAGTGGAGTTTCTTCGTGATACCTTCTTTGACTATTATTGTTATCCTTTTCTAACTCATTGTTTAGAACTTCAAATCTAATAGAATCATCTTCGTCTTCACTACGATCAAACCCATTGCAATAACTTGCATCATGATCGAGTTGACCATAGAAAAAACATTCTTCACCTTATTGTGAACAATAAGCTGCATTATGACCTATCTTCCCACAACTGGTACAAAACTTTATCAGTCTGGATATTTCTCCATTACTTGATTCATCTCTTGAATATATTTCCATGTGTCCTCCCAACACAACAATATTAAACTCATCTTCCTTTTCTTTCATGACCATAGGTGTTATTTTCTTCTTGTGTCTCATGCTTTTACTCTTGCCTTTCTTTGCCATTTGTGTTCTTGCAAGATCTTCCTTCAAGTTGTTAAACCCTTTATGAAGGAACCAAATTTGATACCAATTGAAGAACACAAGCTTATACTGAGAGGGGGGGGGTGAACAGTATAAGACCACTTTTTAATTTTATTTTCCAAATAGTATTAATCAATATAATGGAAATATCAATAGCAATAACCAAAACAATGCACCAATCATCACACACAATAGAGACACCACAATTTACGTGGTTCACCCAATGTGGGCTACCTCCACAAAAAAATATTTCTTCTAAATATTTCTCAAATAATCTGTTGGTACTCCTTCCCAAATTACAATATTTATGGATCTCTATCCAAATGAGATGTTGATCCCCTAATCTTAAGTTCATGGATCTCTTCCATAGGAGAACTCTTTTCTCTTCTACTCTGGCTAGTGATCTTCTAAAAGACTCTGTCTCTATGCTGCATTGACTGGTGGATCTCTTTCCACTTGAAGACTCCTCACTCAGATATGTCTTCAATTGTCTTGGTTTCTAGATCTCTATCTATTGAGACTCTATCCTCTATACTCTATCACCTCTAAAGCTCTATCTCAATACTATACCAAACACAGTTTAGTCGATCTAGCACTGTTCTGCTCAATATATTGTACTAAACATAGTACAGTCGGTCTAGTACAATTCTACTCAATAGGTTCACATAGAACCTGTTCAAATATGCTCAATAGGTCCACATAGAACCTGCTCAAATTTTCTCAATAGGTTCACACAGAACCTGCTCAAATCTTCTCAACAAGTCCACACAGAACCTGCTCAAATCTTCTCAACAGGTCCACATAGAACCTGCTAAAACCTGCTCAATAGGTCAACACAAAACCTGCTCAAATCTGCTTAACAGGTCCACACACAACATGCTCAAATATCCTCAACAGGTCCATATAGAACCTACTCAAATCTGCTCAACAGGTCCATACAAAACCTATCCAAATCTACTCAATAAGTCCTCTCTAGGACTTGCTCAAATCTGCATAGTAAGCTTTCACAAAAGATTAACTCAAATCAGTCCACAAGCCTTCTCAAAGACTTGTCTCAAATCACATAGAATCATAAAGATAATTATTAAAGACTCAATATGTTCTAAGCTCAATGTTCAATCAATATCTTAATTCAATCATATAGAAGCATAAAGATAATTGTTAGAGACTCAATATGTTCTATACTCAAATCCCAATCTCAACTCAAATCAATCTCATAGAAGCATAAAGAGAATTGTTAGAGACTCTATATGTTCTATACTCAAATCCCAGTCTCAACTCAATAGAAGCATAAAGAGAATTGTTAGAGACTCAATATGTTCTATACTCAAATCCCAATCTCAACTCAACTCAATCTCATCTCAAATCAGAATATGAAATAGTTTGTTTCTAGGAACTTGAACAACCACATGCATCCACTTGACTAGGCTTAAATCAAATCAACTCAACCAATCACCTCAAGGAAAAATCCTTTCTCACAAACCCTAGTCGAAGCATGTATTTAACCAACTCAAAATGTTTCCAACAATGCTCAATCACAAATCTCACATAACAATTATACTCATGTTCTTTTCTAACTCAAGTTCAAGTTCATTTCAAAATCAATGGGATTCAACAACAATGCTTCTAAAACAAGGTTTAATTACAACTCACAAACCAAAATACCTTGAAGCATTAAACCAACAAATCTCAAAAATAGAAACCACATTCAATCCTTTTCTCTCCAAAGATATTTCAGAAATCAACCACCATAAACAACCAATAGGAGAATGTGCCCATACCTTTTTTATGCCAAGGAGTTGTCTACAAAATATGCCACACTTAAACACAACTTTCCTTTCCGATCTCAATAAGGGTTAGTGGACTTCAAATAATCACAATATAAAGCATGAATCAATTTACACCCTTTTTACTCCAACTAAATAAACACATCCACCAAAATCCCTTTTTAATAAAACCCTTATCAAAATAAAAATCAATAAGCCTTTCAAAAATACTTTAAAACAACTTCTTATTTCTCCTAATTTCAATTCTTAATAACCATCAAATAAATCATTAAACCCCTCAAGTTTTGCAATAATCAATATAGCCCAAATAACAAAGCTTAATTAAAACTTTAATTTTCACTAACCACCTTATAACTCCAACCTTAGGGCTAAATAAAATTAAATTAATGCAAAACGTAATTACCTCCTCAAGGGGATTCAAACCCCCGACTTGCTCACACCATGAGTATCTTAGCCACGCCTAATATTGCACACAAGCTAGCCACTCATTGGAAAGGGAAAGGCACAACGTGCCTTATGCCCGTCTCCACCTTTCACAAAACCAAAGGTGCCGAAGCACTTCTCTCACACTTTCCAAAAAATACAGTCAAGGGGATTCGATCCTCGGTGTTTTCATCTGCCCCGCACCTTATCCAAGGCCCACTTGCCAATGCACCACACTGCCCATGACGTTTGTTTCTCCGAACGCAGTCTATCTTATTTGCTGCTTCACTTCTCAAGAAATTCACACGAGCTCATAAACGATTCGATAGCCAACGATTTGATTGCACAAGCAAGGATAAAATAATAATCAATTGAATCCCCATTTATATAGTCCTTTAATAATATCGAAGACATCAATAGAAATATAACTTTTTATTTGCTTGATGACGTCGACGAAAATCTTGAATATTTAGTTTAAAATTTGAATTCAAATTTTAAATAATTAAAATTTAAACCAAATATTAAAACTTAAATATATCCATCACCGGGGCACCTTTTTCAATGAAACAAAAGCCCAAATTGGGTTTTAAGAAAAACCTAGATCAAATCTATTTTCCATAGTTTTAAATAAAACCTTTTATTTTTCCTATCTTGGTTTTCACAAGAACCCTTCATAGATCCTTTTGACATTAAATGATCTTTTGACATCAATGACAACATTTTAGCTTAGGGACTCAAAATGTCCAACAAAGGGGTGCTACTAACTATTATTTTGGTTGTGTATAGGGATTTTTAAGACTCATTCAACCAAGGAAGGTCATCAAGTATAAAATCCACCACCCTTTGAGGTGGTCTAGAAGACAAGTGTGTCATTATCTTGCAATTTCTAAAAGGGGATATGGACCTTGGAAACTCTTATTGTAGCCCAAGGAGAATGTAAAAAAGATTGTATTGTAACATATTTGTATTCAATAAAATGACATGTTTTATCTACCACATTTTGGCAATCATGTTGAGCCCTTCTAACCCTTGACCACACATGTGCATTTTCATTTCATAGGCTATAAAAAATTATTTTTATCACCATTTATTTCATATTTTTCTTGTGTGTTCTATTGGTCTCTTACACATCTTGCTCACATTTTGTGTCTTCTGTCTGATTTTTCATGTCCAAAAACTATCAAAATCTATCCAATTGAGACCCATCTAGGTTGGTCCCACATCATCTATCATTTGTTCCAACCATACTACCCTAGATAATTTTTAGTCCTAATTGTCCCCCTAGATGATTTACAACATAGATCATCCCTACGTGGATGATTCATAGTCCATACCATCCCTGTGTGGATGGTTTTTTCTAAGCTCCAAACTAGGACCCAATCTCTCAGGTACCCAAATTCACATAATAAAACAAAATAGTGTTATGTGAGTATTATCCCTTACTTCCTAGTCATTTGTCATAATTATCAATAAAGCAAATTTGTAGGTCAAGTCAACAATATTGAGCATGTCCAAAGGTATTATTTCTTCCCCATAAATGATTTTATCAATATTTCCATTTTATCACTTTCATTGCAAGTTTGACACTTTGTTACTTAGATTTGATGTTTGCTAGATTAAAATTGCTTCAAATCACTTCTAGTGTTTTTTTAGTTAGCATTTCTACTTTATATTTGGTTTATTTTTGGATTCAATGCCATATTCTAACCTTTCTATTATTTGGGTTTGGAAGAAACTTTATCAAACTAACTCTTTGAGGTAGAAAATCTAACCCATCCAAAATCGTCCTACCCAAGATAATTTTTGTTGTCAATCGTCCTACTCGAGATAATTTTTGTTGTCAGTCATCCTACCTAGGATGTTTTATGTAATCAATCTAGCTTCAAGAAATATGACCTATGCATCCCTTCCAACCAAATTCTAGAGAGCATTGGACCTCAGGTAGGTGCTCCTATGTTCAACTTTAGGTCTAATTTCATGAAAGCACACTTAATCTAGGGCTTTTGCTTTTTTTGCATATTTGTTTTCATTATCCTAGATAAAATTAAACAAAAGGCACTTTACCATCTGTATGCTCTCTTCTCACGTTGAAAAGCAATCTTGAGGATCAAAAGAGTGGAAGTAGCCTTTTGATGTCAGAAGTTTCCTTTGCTTTCTAAGATTTTCAATTGCATTGCATTCCCATAATCCACACTAAATAGGAGACTTTATCCCCGTATGCTCTCTCCTCACACCTTAGGGTGATCTTGGAGATCAAAAGTGGGTCATTTATTCTAGGTTAACAAACCCACCATGATTCATATTAAGAAGAGGACTTGTCCCTCGTCTGCTCCCTCCTCATGCCTTAGGATGATTTTGGAGATCAAAAGAAATTCATTCCTTCTAAGTCAATGAATACCACATACACTTCACATCATATCACATTAAGAGGAACCTTATCTAGTGTATGCTCTTCCCTTGTGCTTCGTACAACCTTGGGAATCAAAAGTGGGTAAGTCACCTCAAGTCAACGGACCTCATATTTCCTTTGATTCCTTAGATTAGATTTTATTTCATGCATTTTTTTTGCTTTCATAAAATATCATTAGAATAGGTTTTACATTTCACACAATTTCCTTTTTATGCCAATTACTTGACAAGCATTTACTTTCAAGTCCTCTACTTTTCTTGTATTGTGTCCTTTACTTTTCTTGTATTGCATTTTTCTCTCTTTCATCTGGTTTCCTTTACCTGTATTGTTGATTGCATTCATTAGATTAGATTTCCTTTATTGTATTGTCATTTCCTTTTGCTAATCTAGGTTACTTTCTTATAACTACATTTTACTTTCCTTAGAATATATTTATTTTATTGTACTTGCAATTCAATTTCATTAAAATAGATATTTGCTTTATTGTCCTTGCATTTTATTTTAATTAGCTTAGAATTTATTTTCTTGCAATTTAGCATAGGACTTTTATTTTCTATCCAACTAGAATAGATATATTTGTTTGCTTTATTTTCATATGAGTCTTTTGTTGATTGCTTCTTAGATTAGGTTATATTTTCAAAAAATTGTTTTGATTAGGTAGTTTCATTTCTTGTCTTTTAATTTAAGTAAAATGTATTTCATTTCATAAATAGAATTTCCTTTCTTTGTATCTTAGGTAGGAAAAGAGTATTCTTAGATTAGAAATTGCATTTAGTTTAGGAAATATTTGCATTTTACATCCTTAGGATAGTCTTGTTTGTGCATCATAGTTAGGCATATCTAAAATAAAATCCAAAAAACAATCAATCAAACACACAAGTTCATATCACAATTTCACAACACATTACAAACCAATAAGTGATATTGGAATTCATCCCCAACCATCGGTTGTCCCTTTAGACACCATAGTTAGTACACATGGTTTCATGGATTTCATCACCAAAAAGTTGACTACCCTTGGGATTAGCTCGGGGTAGTCTCAAGTTAGATGCCCTTGTCCTTAGGAAGCTCTTGGCTACTTATGCACAACTTCTTCCAACATACTCTTAGGTATATCAGGAAGCATGCATAGACACACCTTTAGATCTCCCCTATCCACATTTTATAGATTTTAGGGGTAGGTAACACCAAAACACACAAAAACTAAAAAATCAAAACTTAAGCAACATCAAACATCAAAATAGATCTCAATCATGTCAAACACCTTCATTTTAATTTTTTGTTGTCTACTTTTTTATTTTTTTAGTTAGAACATCATTCCAAAATACTAAAAACACTCACAAAAGAGAAAATGACCTAAAAAGAGCAGAAAAACTTCATTTTTTACTTCAAAGTCCCTATAAAGTATATTTAATAGAAACCATCTAGGCAAGTATGGTTCCATATAGGACCATCCAAGTAGATACATTTCCTTCTAGAGTTGAGTTATAATATACCATTCCTACACCATCTGCTTCTCCACCTTTTGTTTAGTCTCTAACTACTTATGGTCATAACTAGAAGTCAAGCTAGAGCTTAGGAGTACCCTTTCCATGGACCACTTTGAGATGATCCCCCACCCTTCGGTGACTCCTCTAACCTATTTGAAAGAAGCACCCATATTTCCTGGTAGCCTATCAATTATCCCTCATGTCTCATACCTAAGTGACACAGACCATTCTAGACCCTCATATTATTACTAAGGCATAATATACTAGGACACCCATACCACCCTACCTGAGACCTCTAGTGATGGGACCCCTTCATATTCTTCAAACCTGAACGTCCTACACTATGACCTTAATGTCTTTCATGCTTACTCTGTCTATCTTGTTCATCCTTCATCCCTACTTCCCCTAGTTCATGCCATATTATCTTACCCCCTCATCCTCTACATGACTCACGTCGAGTATCTTTACCCCCACTATATGTTCTTGATTGCTCATTTTGAAGAAAAAAAGCTTATACTAAGAGGGGGATTTAACAGTATAAGATATAACTTTTTCTCTTTTCTTTTCAAATAAATAACTTCAAATGATATCAATGAAATAATGAAACAATGAAAAAATCACCACATAGATAAGAGACAAATATTTTTACATGGAAACACCCTCTCGGGAGAAAACCATGGTAAAATATTGCTTATATTTTTATTCAATAAATTTTATGGACACCAATCCACAAGAGACACCAATCCCCTATAGAAGTTTATGGATACCAATCCACAGGAGACACCAATCTCCTATACAATTTTGTGGACACCAATCCATAGGAGACACCAATCCCCTTGCTCAAGTTTATGGGCATCAACCCATAGGAGACACCAATTCCCTTGCTCAAGTTTACTATAAAACCTGCCCATAAACACTGCTCAAATTTGCTCTAAAAATTTCTCACAAACACTACTCAAATCTACTCCAAAATCTTGCACATCAAAACTTAGCAAGCCACGGATGAGATTGATAACAAGTATCAATCATTGATGTGCATCTATCGACCAATGTGGACCATTGATATTGTGGTAAAGAACTTAGGTAGGTATCCACTAGCATGTGGTGTATTGCGAGTCGTAGATGGTTATTCCTTTCATAATGCGAGCAATTTATTTAATCTTGTGGGTCACATCTAATATGAACTATTGTTAATTTTGCTTCATTAATGACACATGGGTTGATGTGGACCATGAATGAGTGCGTGACTAATTTCTAAAATATGAAATCCATCCTTGACTTAATCTAGACCATTGATGCATTTGGAGAGATCATCACGGACTATTATTTCAACTATTATTATCAATCGATCCTAATGTCATATGGATTCTTGTAGGCCATTAGTTTTATCTCCTGTTATTGACCAAATAAAATTCATTCACTCTATTTAATCTAGTTTGTTGATTTTCTATTAAAATAATCCTAGTCATCCATGTTACTAGATAAAGTGATCCTGTTGGTCCACTAGATCCATCTTGTAATATCTTGTTTGATTTGTAACAATACATCGCATTGATCCTATCCATCCATGTCATAAGATATGATCAATGTGGACTATCGATTCTATCCTATTTATCTAATGATGTGTGGCATATCGTGGACCACAGATAAGTCTTAACCATTTGCCAAAAATACTTGTCCTTTATATCATGCAATCTAATCAATCTATATAAGGTGACGAGGAGGTCAAGACCATGAAATATGTAAGCAAAGTATCTTGGTTTTTTCTTGATCAACATGGCAAATGAATCTCAACCATTGAAGTGCCTTCTTTCAAGCGATCTAGTTCATTGATTTCATGGTTAAAAATTCAACTAATGTGGCAGTAGTTAGCACTATTGATCTTTCCTGATTACAGACTGTTAATTTTATCCTATGGTGCATGCTTAAATTGAACTCTTGGTGGCTTTGCTAGATCAATGACACGTGGGTCGTTGTAGACCATAGATGAAATTGCAACCTATTTTTGAGATAGGTAATCTTGAATTTGAATTTATGTGAGTAGTTGATGCATTTGGTCTAATCATATTAGTCATTTATTCTTCGAATGGTGTTTCTTTTTTAGGAAGAGATTCCAATGACTTAGATCGACCTAAGCTATGGGGGAAAATGCAGATTGTTAATTACAAGAGAATCTAAAAGACTTTTATTCAAGGATGCACTAGACAAGACAAAAGGGAAATTCATGGTAGGACATGGAGAATTGGGTGGGCCAATTAATTTAAGAGTTCATAACATGACATTTCCATTGGAAAAGTGTTATAAAAGGAAATATGGATGGACAAAATAAAATGATCCTAGGGGAATTTTTGCAAAACATGGGAACAAAATAGATTGGACTAAATTATTCAAAAATTCATGGACGATGAGCTAGTGAAATTTTGAAATAGGGGTGTTGGATTTTTCATGATCCAAAACCATCCAAGACAAACTAGGGGGAGCTAAAGTACTAAGAAGAAACCAATTTTATCAATTTATAGTAAGGATCATAGTTTTGTAGACTCTACACTATTGGTTGGTAATCTAGCACCGTGTGGATGGTGGGGGTAGACCATCACCAATAACGAACGATCGTAGAGTTGATATGGGTAATGCGGTTGATCTTCGAAGAAGACCGGTTCCTCTACGGTGGTTCCAGCTATCTACATCGTAATTCAGGAAAAGGGAAAATGGGATAAAGAGACAGGAAAATGGTCATAGCCAGAACTCACAAGGATGGGTATAGCCACATCAAGACACATGCAGGTGTCACACCATGGGAGAAAACACAAACCTAACACCTAACAAATAAACCAATTATGAATTCAATAGATGCTTTGAAATGGAATGTGGAGAGCAAATTCTAGAATCGGTGAATGAGTGCATGAAATCCATAATATAAAATTAGAGCACTCCATACTACCAAATTTAGTATAAATAAACCCCCAACCTATATTATGAATGTGAATTCCAAAGTCACTAAGTGAATCCCATGAAATCTATACTACACAATTATATGAAATCACTTAAATGACCAAAACAAAAATAAACATTCAATAAAAAAACATGAAGGCAAAATCAGAGACCAAACAGTGATAAGTCTATATTTACACAGTGGTGAAAACCTTACATATGAATTGTAATAGCTAAAGAGACACACCTAGGAATGATCAGCATATTTATAGATATTTTACATTAAATTCAAAATTCAAACATTAATGGCATTAGGCAGGAAGACGATACTTGGAGAAGACAGGTGATCAACTGGTACATTGTTCCTCAGGATGGTGATCTTCTAAAAGGAGGTAGGTGCATCCAATTTAATCTAAGCATTTTGTGCTACTGATACTTTTTTCCAAATCATTAATCTTTATCTACCTCACCCCTCCGTCTAGTCTGACAGTCCTCTAGTTAGGTGGTGAAGGACTGGAATTAATCGTCTTGGGAGTAGTGCACCTCAAATCAGTCACTTCTACGTACGACTACCTAGTACTTGGACTATTGCAACAATGAATACTCCTTTGTTTGAATTTTAGGTGATGGCAAGAATTTGCATCTTGGACGAGCGCTTCTTTTATATTTCTTTCCACCTATGGAGTCATCAGGAAGGATGGTGGTTACTTGTTTAGGGTTTCGCCCTATTTGCACTTGAAATTTTCACCCAAGAATGGGAGTGAGCTTTTATCCTTCCTACGAGTGGGGTGATGATATTTTTACCCTTACTGGTTGGTTGACATTCCTGCCTAACAAGTGGGTGGATCTTTTGGATAGTTTTACCCAAAGGTTGAATCACTATTGCTACCACCACCCATATTTCACTCATCCATTGATGTTCCCAAAACTTGGTGAACTCTTGAAAAATAAAATCACTTCTGAAAGAAAGAGTGGGTGAAGGGTGTAAAATTTCACCCACACTTTTGGTGACTCATAGGGATTTTCCATCTTGTGGAAAAAAGGAACCCAAAAGGATTAGGAAATACAAAAACCAAAATAAAAATATTAAGAAGGGTATAAAAAGAAAAAGAGGGAGGAAGACGTGAAGATGGAAACAACACAAAGGGGAGACGGGGCATGAAGAAATACACAAGGAAGAAAAACACTTAATATGATGAAAATCAGAGTGAAGGAAGAGAAATAGGGGTACAACCCACAGAAGGAGAAGGGGAGGACAAGGAAAGAGAGCCAAAAGAATAGGGTGAAAGCGACCAACAAAGAAAAGGCTACTGTGGACAAGAGCAGCAGAAAGAAAAATTGTAGAAACAATAAGCAAATACTCGAAAGGCATGCTGAAAGACATAGATGGGAAGATGAGACAACAAGAAATAGTAGAGACAAAGAAGACTTTGTTACTAAATCTAAGAGATGCAGATAACAAAGGGAATATGAAGGCAAAAGATGGGGCGAGGGGAGGGAATAGGGGGACATGAAGGGAAAAGCAATCCGAAGCATATCGAGTGATAATAATAGGGCATAGAACCTTTTCCATGAGGCACTCTCTCAAATTGCATACCTTTAAACATAGCCCACCTAGGATTTGAGACATTCCAAGATCAGATAGATTACCATTATTTTTTTTTCCTTTTGTTCCTAACCTTATTTTTCACACAATCTAGAAATGATCCTTTTTTACTAATTATTATCAACCAGAAGGTCATTTTGTTTCAACTACACTTTGTAGTTTACACTTTCTAGTCCATTTGCATCTACCTGTAGGGTGCTATTTATAATGTGCTCACCTTTCCTTGTACTTGTGGCTCCAAGGCTTCTTGGTGCAGCTCTGAGGATGTGATATGAGGCCTTGATTATTTTTGGATGCATCCATTGGTCTACGGGATCACAAAAACAACAAGTGGAAGGAAAAAAAACTAGAAATATAATACAAAGATAGAGGAGGAATGTTATATTTCCAAGACAAAATTTGGGGAACCTTCCTTGATGCTTTCCAAAATCAAGCTAGGTGGCAACCTTCCATAGGGGCTAGTTGCCCTAGTGGTCATTGAAAAAACTTGTGATACCCTTCTCATTGGCCACACATAGTGTGCAACTGTATTTATTAGCCATAAAATTATGGCATGACAAGCATACATGATCCAAGGATGCTTATGTAAATCATCCTATGAATCTACAATGGCCAAAGCATATTACCTTGTATTTGAGGTTTCGCTTGTACTACATCTAACACCATCCACAATAGCTAAAAATTATGATAAGATCATAATTATTATTGCTTTACCTAAGCTCTTGGATACTCAGGCCCTTGAAACCTAGGGTAGCAATGACTTTTGCCATTGTATTTCACCTTTCAGGCGATGACCTATTAGGGACCAGATGTTTATGTTGTCTCTTTTCAAGATTGGCTAGTTTTACCAATATTATGGCTAGATCCTTCTCTGCCATTGGACCCTTCTCCCATTCATAGATATCCACATACTTGCCTAGACCTAGCTGAGTCTGGTGTTGATATGCCATGTTGTTATTATGAACATGATCACCGTGGTACACTTATCCCTAATATATGCATGTTATGTGATCTGACACCAGCTCTTGAAAGGAACTAGTTGGATGAAGCCTCCACGTTAGGACTTGCTTGACTATGATGGCTTCCTCGTAAATCTATGGAAACCTAGTTTCCCCAGATTGGTGTAGGAGGAAGCTGATGTTAGAACTGAGATCCTAGATGTAGAATAGATATACTTAGGTAGAGGTTGGAAGGATTTGTCATGGAATCCTCCTCAATTTTTTCTCAAAATGAACATTAATGTGTACCACACTTTCGATAGGGTTCCTCTTGACAAATGTGAATTGATACAAAGTCTGGAAGAGGTCCTCCAGTTTTCCAAATATATCCATGAGAGGATTTACGAGATCCACCCATGTAGAGATACTCCTAGGCTACAGTTGTACCAGAGCCATGCTCTGCCCTTAAGAGAAATGACTAGTATCCTGATCATTACATATCCATGCATGATATTGTGAAGGGTGGCCAGAGAATCCACATTCTCAAGATGTTCCTTCATGGCTCATCTAATATCATTATATTTTCTTAGGGCATCAAAGGCAACTTTTGGAATATCATATCGATTAAGGAGATTGAGGGGACTAGAATCATTCTAGTGTAATAAATTCATGGTGGCACTGGTATTCAAATATCTCATCGAGATCGGGGTCAAAGTTGGAGTTTCCATATGAACATTCTATCTTCACTAGTGAGGTCAAGACTATTCATCAAACCTTGAGTTCTCTAGGATATTTAGATCTTCAGCACAGGAAGGTGAATGATCTCATGATATATAAATGTCACACCATTAGATTCGCCAAGTGATTTTGAAAGGATATGGATAAATCAGAGTATCACCAAACTATGACTTTCTAAAACATGGAAACTCAATGAGATATCTAGTAGAGTCACAAAAAACTATTGGTTGGTAATCCAGCATCACATGGGTGGCAGGGGCGGACCATCGCTAACATCGAATGACCATCGAGTTGAGATGAGTAGAGTGGTCAATCTCTGAAGAAGGTTGATTCCTCTACGATGGTTCTAGCTATCTACATCATAATGTAGGAAAAGGGAAAATGGAGGAAATATATAGGAAAATGGTTGTAGCCAGAACTCACAAGGATAGGTATAATCGCATCAAGATACATGCAGGATTCCAACCACAGGTAGAAACACAAATATAACACCTAACAGATAAACCAACTATACCTTAAATAGACACTTTGGAATGGAAGGCGAAGAGAGAATTCTAGAACTAATGAGTGGGTGCATGAAATATAGAATGCAAAATTAGAGTGCTCTCATCCTACCAACTTTAGCAAAAATAAACCCTCAACCCATATTATGAATGTGAATTCCAAAATTATTAAGTGAATCCCATGAAATCCAGATTGTAAAATTATATGAAACTACTTAAATGACCAAAGCAAAAATAAACATTCATACATTCAATAAAAAACATGAAGGTAAAATCAAAGACCAAACAATGATAAGTCTATATTTATACAGTGGTGAAAACCTTACATATGAATTATAATGGCAAAATAGCCGAGTTCAGGAATGACCAATATCCCAATATTTATAGGTATTTTACATTAAATACAAAATTCAAATATTAATGACATTAGGTGGGAAGACGATGCTTGAATAATATAGGTGATCAATTGGTACACCGTTCCTCAAGATGGCAGTGATCTTCTAGAGGGAGGTAGGTGCATTTAGGTTAATCTAAGCCTTTAGTTCTACTAATATTTTTTCCTAAATATTTAATCTTTATCTACCTTACCCTTTCATCCAGTTTGATAGTCCTCCAGTTAGGTGGTGAAGGACCAAAATTAATCGTCTTGGGAGGAGTGCACCTCAAATCAATCACTTCTACGTATGACTACATGGTACTTGGACTGTTGCAGTAATGAATACTTCTTTATTTGAATTTTAGGTGATGGTGGGATTTTGCATCTCAAGCAGATGCTTATTTTATCTTTCTTTCTGCCCACGGATTCATCAGGAAGGAGGAGGGTTACTTGTTTAGGGTTCCACCCTATTTGCACTTGAATTTTTTTCTCGAGAATGGGTGAGAGCCTTAATCCTTCCTAAGATGGGGTATATGATATTTCCACCCTTGTTGGTTTGTTGATATGCCCTCCCAACAAGTGGACAGATCTTTTGGATAGTTTCATCCAAAGCAAAGGGTGAATCATCTGCCCACTCTATTATCCACCCTGCTTTAGTCCACCATCCACCTGTTGCTCATAACTGCCCATTACTACTATCGCTACCACCAATATTCCACCTGTTCATTGATTTTACCAAAAATTTATGAACTCTTGAAAAATAAAATCACTTCTGAAAGAAAGTATGGGTAAAGTGTGTAAAATTTTAGCCACATTTTTGGTGACTCAGGGGTTTTTCATCTTGTGGAAAAAAAAAGGAATCCAAAAGGATAAGGAAATACAACAACTGAAATAGATACAAAGAATGGGAGAAACATAAAGAGAGAAGAGGAAGATGCAAAGATAGAAGCAACACAAAGGAGAGATGGGGCACGAAGAAATACTTGAGGAAATGGAACACTTAACATGGTGAAAAGCAAAGTGGAGGAAGAGGAATAGGGACACATACCTCGGGAGGAAAAGAGGAGGATAAGGAAAAGAGATCCAGAACAACAAGATGAAAGTGACCAACAAAGAGAGGGCTATTGCGGATAATATCAATCGGAATACAAAGCATAGAAATAGTAAGCAAATACTCAAAAGGCTTATTGAAAGACATAGAGGGGAAGACGAGATAACAGGAAACAACAAAGACAAATAAGCCTATGTTACCAACTCGAAGAGATGCAGGAAACAAAGGGAAGAGGAAGGTAAAAGAGGAGACAAGGGAAGGAAATGAGAGGACACGAAAGAAAAAGCAATCCAAAGCATATCGAGTTATATTGATAAGGCATAGACCCTTTTCCATGAGGCACTCTCTCGAATTGCATCCCTTTAAACATAGTCCATCGAGGATCTAAGAAATACCAAGAAAAAATAGATTGCTATTGTTTTTTGCTCCTTTTTTCTAGATATTTTTTTTCACACAATCCAACAATGATCCTATTTTATTGACTATTATCAACCAGGAGGTCATTCTATTTCAACTACACTTTGTAGTTTACACTTTCTGGTCCCATTTGCATCTACCAGTAGGGTGCTATTTATAATGTGCTCACCTTATCTTGTACTTGTGGCTCCAAGGCTTATTGATGCAATAGAGGATGTGATAATAGACCTTGATGATTGTTGGATGCATCCATTGGGCTACGAGGTCACAAAAACAATAAATGGAAGGAAAGAAAACTAAAAAGACAACACAAATATAGAGAAGGAATGTTATATTTGAAAGACAAATTCTGGGGAACCTTCCCTGATGCTTTTTGGTATCAAGCTAGGTGACAACCTTCCACAAGGGCTAGTTGCCCTAGTGGTCTTTGAAAAAACTTGTGATACCCTTCTCATTGGCTACACAGTGCGTGGCTTTATTTACTGGTCATAAAATTATGGCATGATAGGTACACCTGAGCCAAGGATGCTTATGGAAATCATCCTATGAATCTATAATATCTAGACCAGGTTACATTATATTTGAGGCATCTAGCACCATCCATGTTGGCTCAGAATTATGATAAGATCATAATTCTTATTTCTTTTCCTGATCTCCTGGATACTCAGGCCCATGAATCCTAGGGTGGCAATGACTTTTGCCACCATATTTTACCTTTCAGGCGATAACCTGTCAAGGACCAATTTTTCATGTTGTCCCTTTTTGAGATTGGCCAGTTGTGCCATTTTTGTGGTTGGCTCCTTCTCTACCATTGGACCCTTATCCCATTCATGGGAATCCACATCCTTGCCTAGAATTGACTAAGTCTAGGGTTGATCTACCACATTGTTGTCATGGACATGGTCATCGTGGCACTCTTGTCCCTCATGTGTGCCTATTGGGTGATCTAGCACCAGTTCTTGAAAGGAACTAGTTTGATGAAGCCTCCATGTTAGGACTTTCTTGGCTCTGATGGCTTCCTCATAAAGCTGTAGAAACCTAGTTTCTCCATATTGGTGCAGGATGAAGCTGATGTAAGGACCGAGAGCCCGAATGTAGAATAGATACGCTTGGGTGGAGGTTGGGAGGATTTTTCATGGAATCCTCCTCCAAATTTTTATAAAATGGACATTAAATTCCATCACACTTTCAAGAGGGTTCATCTTGATAAATGTGAATTGGTCCAGAGGCTGAAAGATGTCCTCTTGTTTTCCAAATGTATCCATGAGATGCTCTGCAAAATATTGAAGAACACAAGCTTATATTGAGGGGGGGGTGAACAATATAAGACCACTTTTTACTTTTCTTTCCCAATCAATATTATGCAATGTAAAGATAGCAATATCAACAACAGTAATCAAAGCAATGCACAAATCACCACACACAATAGAGACACCACAATTTACGTGGTTCACCCAATGTGGGCTACTCCACGGAGAAAATATTTCACTAAAATTTTCTCAATCAATCTCTTGGGAATCCTTTCCCTATTACAATGTTTATGGACCTCTGTCCAAAGGAGACACCAATCCCCTAAATCAAGTTCATGGATCTCTATCCATAGGAGAACTCCTTCTCCTCTGCTCTGGCTGGTGATCCTCTAGAAGACTACTACCTCCACTACACTGGCTTGTGGATCTCTCTCCACTGAAGACTCTTGTCCCCACTCAGAAGACCTATCCTCACTACCCTAGCTGATGGATCTCTATCCACTGGAGACTACTGTCCTCTCTGCTCTGTCACCTCCAAATATCTATCTCAAATTTGCACTAAACATAGTCCTTCGATCTAGCACAAATATGCTCAATCTCTATCTCTGGTCTGGCACAAACTTATCCTCAAATATGCACCAAAATTTGCTCTCAAATCTGCACTAAACATAGTCCTTCGATCTAGCACAAATCTATCCTCGATCTCTATCCTCAAGCCTTAACTCAAGGCTTGTCTCAACTCTACTGGATCTGCCCTAAACCTTAACTCAAGGTTTGAACAAATCAATCAACTATGCTCTCAAGTCTTCTCAAAGACTTGTCTCAAATATGCCTTGTAAGCTTCCACAAAAGCTCACACTAATCTATCCACAAGTTCTCTCTAGAACTTGCTCAAATATGCTCCACAAGTCCTCTCTAGAACTTGCTCAATATGCTCCACAAGTCCTCTCTAGAACTTGCTCAAATATGCTCTACAAGTCCTCTCTAGAACTTGTCCAAATATGCTCAATAAGTCCTCTCAAGAACTTATCCAAATCTGTATTGTAAGCTTTCACAAAAGCTCACACCAAATCTGTCCACAAGTCTTCTCAAAGACTTACCTCAAATCAGCTCAACAAGTCCACATAGAACTTGTCCAATCTCATAGACACATAAAGAGAATTGTTAGAGACTCAATATGTTCTACACTTATCACAATGCTCAATTACTTACAATCACTCTCTTAGAAACATAAGGAGAATTGTTAGAGACTCAATATGCTTCAATTTCAACTCAATGCTCAATCACTTTCTCAACTCAATTCAGAATATAGAATAGTTTGTTTTATGGAACTTGAACAATCACTTCACACTCCCACTTGACTAGGCTAAATCAACTCTACTCAACCAATCACTCAATGAAATAATCCTCTCTCTCAAACCCTAGTCCAAGCACACCAACTCAAAATATTTCCAACAATGCTCAACAACAAATCTCACATAACAATGATACTCATGATCTTTGCAAACCCTAGTTCAAGTTCTTTGCTCAACAACTCACTTCAACAACAATGCTTATAAAAACAACTCTCACATAACAATGATACTCATGTTCTCTTCAAACCCTAGTTCAAGTTCTTTGCTCAACAACTCACTTCAACAACAATGCTTATAAAACAACTCTCACATAACAATGATACTCATGCCCTAGTTCAAGTTCTTCACACAACCAATGGCTTCAACAACAATGCTTATAAAACAAGGTTTTAATAACAACTCTTTATTCCAAAAAACCTTGAAGCATTAACTCAACACACTCAATAGGAAAACCCTAATCAAGTCCTTTTCACTCCAAACTTATTTTCTAGAAAACCAATCAATCAACTCAACTATGGAAGAATGTGCTCATACATTTTTCTTGATGATGAAAGGATCTCATAAATCTACCACAACCACAAACACTTCTATGCCAATCTCAAAGAGGTTAGAGGATAAATATTTCTCACAATGTAATGCAAAAACTCAATTACACCTTATCACTCCAACTATAAAAACAACCATCATCATACATAAAATATTTTTCCAATAACACCTTATAATCTCCCAACTAAAATAAATTTATCATCCACCAAAAATTAACTCAAAACCTCTTTAATTAAATTTAATGGCAAGAAGGACTTTGATAAAAATTAAATTAACTTTCCTTATAACTCCAACAACATGAACCAAGCAAACAACCTTTCACATACCCTTATAACTCCAAATAATACTTTAGGAAAAACTTTAGGCAAATAAAATTTCTTTTAATCAAAAATACCTTTGCCACTTATGGGATTCGAACTCCCAATCACTGCCTCCTCGTGCGCCCTAGCCGTGAGCTTGCCCACCGCGTGTGCTAGATGCACATTTGAAACCTTAAGAGCACTTCGTGCTCTTTCTCCTAAGTCTGGCGCTCAAAATGAGCGCATGCCAAAAACCTTTCCCCTTGGCGCTCAAGACAAACATGCCAACTCCACGTGAATCGATCGTGGACTCTTCCACTCCCAACGCTCTCGCAAAATACGCACTACCAATGGACCACTCTATCCAATGTGGTTCAGACCTTACGCTCTCCCTTTTCGTCTTCTTCCTGGTGCTAAAAGACAAACGAACTCTTTGTCTTCTTCCTCAACGATCAACGATTGCACGAATTACTTTTAGCTCGGTCGCATGAAAATTAAATCGAAGAGGGGTAAGTTTGAATGCCCCTTTGGCATATTATTTATACATGAATTCACCATATGGCTTAGACGTCGGTGCTCCATAATATTCGATGACGTCGACGCTTCTTACAACCTTTATAATTTATAAATTATTTAAATTCTAAAAGAATTTAAATTTTATAAATTATATTTATAAACCTTTGACTTTAATAAAAATTAAAGCCTCCTTTAGGTAAAATTTAAACCTTCATTTGCTCTTCACTGATTTGATGAAAATTATTCTGCCACCATGGTTTTTAATAAAAACCTTAATTCTGCCATTATGATGTTTAATGAAGCCTTTATATCCTCATAATGGTTTTAATAAAAACCTTTTAATTTGCCACCATGGTTTTAACAAAAACCCTTATAAAACAATATTTTGACAACTTTTCTTCAACTCTTTGCATTTCTCCTGGCTTCAATGATGGTGTACTCCATGGTGTTAATGACAGCTTCATGTGTTCACTTGACATCAATGACAACTTCTCACCTTGACATCAATGACAACTAAATGAGCTCAAAATGTCCAACAATCTCCCCCTTTGTCATTGATGGCAACCCAACTTATTTTTACCAAAAACTTGACCTTTCCTTTGTTTTGCTCCCCCTGGGACATTGCTCCCCCTGGCTCAATGCTCTTTCCTTCTCAAATACCAAATCTCTCCCCCTTACTCAAATATCTCCC
Organism: Wollemia nobilis; assembly: GCA_028583015.1. Lineage (NCBI taxonomy): Eukaryota > Viridiplantae > Streptophyta > Pinopsida > Araucariales > Araucariaceae > Wollemia > Wollemia nobilis. Next base: position 12,450,545 of record JAQPPZ010000465.1, read on the forward strand.
CCTTTGACATCAATGGCAAAGGGTCACCTTTGGGGCTCGGGGCTAAGAATGAGCCTCTTAGCTTAGCCCCTCCCCCACCTCCTTTTGAGGTGGTTAATTCTAGGGTGGGAGTATTTCTACTCCCAGAAAGCACTGTTCTTTACCTTTATCCTCTCTTATTTTTATCTTATCCTTCTGATTTCTCTGATCATTTCTTTCCATATCCATGTTCTTGTTCATGTTCCTGCTTGATTCTGGAATGTCTTCTCTACACCACTTTGTTGTGTGACCATCATTATTGCACTTATAACACTTAATGTTATTATTCCTTGGAGGTGCAAATGTCTTAGGATTTCTCCTAGTGAAGCCATACCTTCTTCTGTCATGAACCCTGCAATTCATTGCCTTGTGACCAAACTGATTACATGAGTAGCAATACCCATGGAAAAGCTATCTGTTCCCATATTCATGTCTTTCATGTGTCCTGCATTGTGAAGCCATGTGCCCAAACCTGTGACATGAAAAACATATTCCATTGAAGTTTCCTTGCCTTGACCTCATTGGTCTCCTAGTCTCTCTTGACCTATTCTGATTGTTGTTCCATCTGTATCTTCTTTGTGCATTGTTCCTGTCCTTGTTGAACTCTCTATTGTCCAACTCATCCTCAGATGTCTCACTTTCTTTTACACTGTCTTCTTCTGAAGTATCTTCATCTGAAGTTTCTTCTCCTTCAAAACTTGAGGTTGACTCTCCTTCCCATTTATTTTGATCCTGTCCAAATCCAAGACCTATTTTGCTTGATGTAGGCTTTTGTATCTTGATGAACTTATCCAAGTTCTTTGAGCTATTTTTGAACCCTTTTAGCTTGACCTTGGAGTCTTCCAAATATTCTCTTAGAAGTGCCACTTCTTGTGCTAACTTTTCACATTCTAAGATCTTTGCTTCTAACTTATCCTTGAACCTTTTTGTCTTAGCCTTTGATTTTTCTAAATCCTCTATAAGCAATCTTCTCTCTTCATCACATTCTTGAAACTGAATTTCAAGTTTAGAGTTTTGCTTTCTTACCTTCTTTACTATTTCAAGAGCATAAATAAGTTCTCCCTTGAGATCATATCCATATTTCTCTAAATATTCCTCTATTTGTTTACCTTTGTCCACATCTTTATTTTCTATTGGCTTGTCTTCTATAGGATCACCTATTTTCCTTCTTCTAGTGCCATTAGAATATTTTCATCTGGTCCTTCAAGTGTATCTTCATATTCATCATCACTAAAACTATAACCATCCCTTGTACAATTATCTTCAAGATGTCCAAAGTTACCACATCTAAAACACTTGAGAATTACTTGAGTCCTTTTCTTAACTTGTTCTTTTTCTTCAATCATAAATAGGACTTCATCTCTATCATTATCTAAAAAACTAGCATCACTATCACTTGAGTACTTACTTGCATTATCCACATAGTAGCTCCTATTTTGCCTTTGGAAGAACTTATTTCCTTGTCTGCTTTGTTTATCCTTGCTTTTCTTTTGGTGCCTATATCTTTTTGATTCCCTGTTCCTGTGATCCTGTTTTTCTTCACCATTGTTATTCTTAGCTTCTTGACAATCTGTTGCAAAATGTCCATACTTTCCACAATTGAAACATTTAACAGATTTTAGATCTCTGGATTTTCTATAATCCTTATCTCTTCTACCATAATTAGCTTCTTCATCACTGGATGACTCATTGCTTGATTCTGACTTCTTACCCTTTGTATTTTTGATTGCTTTGAATGTTGCTTCCTTCTGGGGAATAGGATATTTTGTTCTTATCTCATGTGTTGTAAGAATACCAAGCAACATATCTCTTGTCAAAGTATCACCATCCATTGACACTTCTATAGCAGAAACCTTTTCACTGAATATTTTTGGAAGAGTTCTTAAGACTTTATCACAAACATCTGATTCATCAATCTTCATTCCAAGTCCTTGCATAGCATTAACAACCTCATCAATTCGAAGTAGATAAGTACTAATGTTTTCCTCATCCTTCATTCTTAATTCTTCAAATTGTCCTTTGAGATTTCACATCTTTGCTTTCTTGACACATTTATCTCCTTCATATATATTTTGCAATTTATCCCACATTTCTTTTGCAGTTTGACAATGCATAACTTTCATAGACTCTGTTCTATGCAAACCTCTCAAAAGTGCATTCATTGCTTTTGAATTGTAATGTTGTAGGAGCTTACCTTCCTTATCTATAGGAGGATTAATCAAGGGATCATATCCAAATTCAACTGCTTCCCAAATTTCATTTCCAAGTGCCATCAGGTAGATCTTCATTCTCAAACTCCAATACATATAGTCACTTCCATCAAATACTGGTGCTGAATTATCTGAGGACACATTCTTAGAATCCATTGTGTTCTTGTTAGCTTTTCCTTCAAGTTGTTAAACTCTTCTAAAGGAACCCTCTAATACCAATTGAAGAACACAAGCTTATACTGAGAGGGGGGTGAACAGTATAAGACCACTTTTTACTTTTCTTTCCCAATCAATATTATGCAATGTAAAGATAGCAATATCAACAACAGTAATAAAAGCAATGCACAAATCACCACACACAATAGAGACACCACAATTTACATGGTTCACCCAATGTGGGCTACTCCATAGAGAAAATATTTCACTAAAATTTTCTCAATCAATCTCTTGGGAATCCTTTCCCTATTACAATGTTTATGGACCTCTGTCCAAAGGAGACACCAATCCCCTAAATCAAGTTCGTGGATCTCTATCCATAGGAGAACTCCTTCTCCTCTACTCTGGATGGTGATCCTCTAGAAGACTACTACCTCCACTGCACTGGCTTGTGGATCTCTCTCCACTGAAGACTCTTATCCCCACTCAGAAGACCTATCCTCACTGCCCTAGCTGATGGATCTCTATCCACTGGAGACTACTATCCTCTATGCTCTATCACCTCCAAAGCTCTATCTCAAATCTGCACTAAACATAGTCCTTCGGTCTAGCACAAATCTGCTCAATCTCTATCTTTGGTCTGGCACAAACTTATCCTCAAATCTACACCAAACTCTGCTCTCAAATCTGCACTAAACATAGTCCTTCGGTCTAGCACAAATCTATCCTCGATCTCTATCCTCAAGCCTTAACTCAAGGCTTGTCTCAACTCTGCTGGATCTGCCCTAAACCTTAACTCAAGGTTTGAACAAATCAATCAACTCTGCTCTCAAGTCTTCTCAAAGACTTATCTCAAATATACCTTGTAAGCTTCCACAAAATCTCACACTAATCTATCCACAAGTCCTCTCTAGAACTTGCTCAAATCTACTCTACAAGTCCTCTCTAGAACTTGCTCAATATACTCCACAAGTCCTCTCTAGAACTTGCTCAAATCTACTCTACAAGTCCTCTCTAGAACTTGTCCAAATATGCTCAATAAGTCCTCTCAAGAACTTATCAAAATCTGTATTGTAAGCTTTCACAAAAGCTCACACCAAATATGTCCACAAGTCTTCTCAAAGACTTACCTCAAATCAGCTCAACAAGTCCACATAGAACTTGTCCAATCTCATAGAAACATAAAGAGAATTGTTAGAGACTCAATATGTTCTACACTTATCACAATGCTCAATTACTTACAATCACTAATTGAAACACTAAAATCCTTTGTCGATAAAACTGCTTCTTATGGCTTGGCCTCTATCATCTATAGTGGCTAAGATCTGGCCATTGTTGTCTGCAGCGACTAAGGTATGGCTGCTCTAGGATTAAGCGGATAGGATCTATCCGCTCTTGGCTTGAGCAGCTAGGATTGGATGGCTTGAAAAGGTCCCAAATGAGTGGTGAGAACCACTATTGATGCTTGGAAAGTCCAAGATTATGTCTTATGATCTTATGTGTGTGTCTATGTGAGTAGCTCCCCTAAGAATGACACGATTTAGGTGTCTATAGATGCCATTTTCTGCGACGTTTTGTGTGGAAAACACAACGTTGAGCAAAAACATAGACTGATCTATAATTATGGTGTATGGTGATAAATGTTTTGATCAACGCTAGATGGCCCAATCATGCAAGATGGCATGCATCCCTTGAATCATTGCCTCAACGTTCGAAGGACTTAGCTCGGTGGCTTGGGCATATTAAATTGCACTCATTCCTCAAAATAAATCGGGTAGCTTCAGCTGCTACAACAATTTCAATCAGTACGAGAGATACAATTGAAGATGTTGTGTCTGCTTACGTTCCCAACAAACAAGGAAAATTTATGATTATTGTATGCAATTATTCATAGGATGAACACAATTTTGCTATGATCGATTTGCTAATTTTTATTATGATTATGTTGAAGTTTTGAACTACTTCCTTACACAATGAATTGGTGAAGAAATGACAATGAATGAAGCGAAAATTCGCTTGACCAATATGACTAATATGGTTCCTTTCTAGAATTTATTACTTTTAATGGGTAATCCCACATCCAAGTGTAATTCCAATTGTTTATGACTATCATTCATCCTTATCTTGAGGGGCGGTTAGGCTATAAATAGCCTTCTTAGGGAGTTAGGATGAGTTATTCTATTTATGTTTAGATTGTATCACTTTGACTTAATATTTTTGATGTCATAGGGGAATTAGGATGATCCTTTCACACCCGTGGAGCAGTCCGACCATCTTGGTCTTCTTTGGGATTTAAGGGTGGCACATCGTAATTCCAAAATGATTTGTTTTTACCCCAAGTGGTATTATGGTTACCTACTCATCTCATCGAAATACATGGAGTGCAAATCATTGCAATCATCGAGTTGATAGAGTAGGTGACTGAATATGAAGCCTACTTGAGATTGTGCTTTTATGTGATTTTTTTGTTATTTTGAACATTATGATGATATAAAACCACCAAAGTGTGTTTATTTGTTGTTTTTGTGGTATCCCTTAAGGAGAAAATCCCTTGTTTTGATATGTGGATCTAGCCACTGTCAGGTCCAGCGGCCTCTAAGTCCCTACCTATGGTCATTGTCGCCTTGAGAGACCATGATGTTTGGGCCATTGATGTCAGCAGCATCCAAATCATAATTAAAGAAACATAAAATTTGCATTTTCTAGGGTTTGACCTTTCATTTTCACTATTGAAGATTCACTTTGGGAGCTCTGGTATGATAGCGACGGTTGTGACTTTAGAGTTTGCTGGCGTTGAGGACATGGTTGCACAGGGCAAAACATCAACTGCTATAGGAGTCGGAGCTTCCCGGGTATTTATATTTTCTAAACCCTAACCCTCTTTTCTCTTGTCTAATTAAAACTGAACCTCACTAAGAAATGGGCAAAATGAGCCTCACTAAACCTGTTGGTAACGAAAAAACTCCGTAGTTAGGCTTAGCAACCCCGGTACACACACACCACCCCTTTTTAACTCTACTTGCAATGTTATTAAAAACACAAAAACATCCAAATATGTCAAAAAAACAAAAGCATCCAAATATGTCAAAAACACAAAAAAATCCAAATATGTCATAAAATTCAAAAATATCCAAATATGTCAAAAACACAAAATAAATCATAAAAACATAAAATTTCAAAATATAATCAAAGGCTCCAAGGGTAATTCATACCGCTTGATCAAACATCAATCAAAATCTCTTAGGGTAATTCATATCGCTTGGTCAAAAATAAAATCAAAGGATCCAAGGGTAATTCATACCTCTTGGTCAAAAATCAATTCAAAGGCTCCAAGGGTAATTCATATCGCTTGGTCAAGCATCAATTCAAAAATGCTCCAAGGGTACTTAAACTGCTTGGTAAAATCCAATAAATTCAAAAGGATCCAAGGGTCATTCAAACCATGTGGTCAAACATCAATTCAAAGGCTCCAACGACGTTCAAGCTGCTTGGTCAAAATCAATTCAAAAGGCTCCAAGGGTAATTCAAATCGCTTGGTCAAAATCAATTTAAAAAGGCTCCAAGGACATTCAAACTGCTTGGTCAAAATCAATTAAAAAAGCTCCAAGGGTACTTCATGCTACTTGGTCAAAAACCAAAAAGCCCCAAAGGCATAATAAGCCCTTTGGTCAAAATCAAACAAAAAGTACAAAAACAACATAAAAATAAAAAATACAAAAACAATTGCATCTCACATTTTGCATCCACATCATTGCATTGCAATTGCATATGTCATGAGAGCCTTAAAAGTGATACCATAGTTTTTCGCACAAATCATTCAAATCCATACCTCCATTAACACGTGTAATTGTGTTTTTCAACACAACCATCATTTTTTGCTGTACATAATATACTAAGGTTTTTCAGTTAATCAACCACATCTAGTGATCTTATCAAATTTTGAGGAAAACAACTTTGATTAGTAGAAGCTAAGGTGTAGTTGTGATAATGCCTTGGATATTCAATATCCCGTCACTAATTGAAACACTAAAATCCTTTGTTGACAAAACTACTTATTATGGCTTAGCCGTTGTCGTCTACAGTCGCTAAGATTTGGCCATTATTGTCTACAACGGCTAAGGTCTGGCTACTCTAGGCTTAAGTGGCTAGGATCTGGCCGCTCTTGGCTTGAGTGGCTAGGCTTGGATGGCTTGAAAAGGCCCCAAATGAGTGGTGAGAACCACTATTGATGCTTGTAAAGTCCAATATTATGTCTTATGATCTTATGAGTGTGTCTATGTGAGCAGCTCCCCTACGCATGACATGATTTAGGTGTCTACAACTTCATATTTATCGTTATCTAAAAAACTAGCATCACTATCACTTGAGTACTTACTTGCATTATACGCATAGTAGCTCCTCTTTTGCCTTTGGAAGAACTTATTTCCTTGTCTACTTTGTTTATCCTTATTTTTATTTTGGTGCCTATACCTTTCTAATTCCCTGTTCCAGTGATCCTGTTTTTCTTCACCATTGTAATTCTTAGCTTCTTGAAAATCTGTTGCAAAATATCCATACTTTCCACAATTGAAACATTTAAAATTTTTTAGATCTCTAGATTTTCTATAATCCTTATCTCTTCTACCATAATTAGCTTCTTCATCACTGGATGACTCATTGCTTGATTCTGACTTCTTACCCTTTATCTTTTTTATTGCTTTGAATGTTTCTTCCTTCTGGGGAATAGGATATTTTGTTCTTATCTCAAGTGTTGTAATAATACCAAGCAACATATCTCTTGTCAAAGTATCACCATCCATTGACAATTCTATAACAGAAACCTTTTCACTGAATCTTTTTGGAAGAGTTCTTAAGACTTTATCACAAACATCTGATTCATCAATCTTCATTCCAAGTCCTTGCATAGCATTAAAAACCTCATCAATTTAAAGTAGATAAGTACTAATGTTTTCCTCATAATTCATTCTTAATTATTCAAATTTTCCTTTGAGATTTTGCATATTTGCTTTCTTGACACATTTATCTCCATATATATTTTGCAATTTATCCCACATTTCTTTTGCAGTTTGACAATGCATAACTTTCATAGAATTTGTTCTATGTAAACATCTCAAAAGTGCATTCATTGCTTTTGAATTGTAATATTTTAGGAGCTTACCTTCCTTATATGTAGGAGGATTAATCAAGGGGTCATATCCAAATTCAACTGCTTCCCAAATTTCATTTCCAAGTGCCATAAGGTAGATATTCATTCTCATACTCCAATACAAATAGTCACTTCCATCAAATACTGGTGCTGAATTATCTAAGGACACATTATTAGAATCCATTGTGTTCTTGTTAGCTTTTCCTTCAAGCTCTTAAAATCTTCTGAAGGAACCCACTCTGATACCAATTAAAGAACACAAGCTTATACTGAGAGGGGGGTGAACAATATAAGACCACTTTTTACTTTTCTTTCCCAATCAATATTATGCAATGTAAAGATAGCAATATCAACAATAGTAATCAAAGCAATGCACAAATCACCACACACAATAGAGACACCACAATTTACGTGGTTCACCCAATGTGGGCTCCTCCATGGAGAAAATATTTCACTAAAATTTTCTCAATCAATCTCTTGGGAATCCTTTCCCTATTACAATGTTTATGGACCTCTATCCAAAGGAGACACCAATCCCCTAAATCAAGTTCGTGGATCTCTATCCACAGGAGAACTCCTTCTCCTCTACTATGGCTGGTGATCCTCTAGAAGACTACTGCCTCCACTGCACTGGCTTGTGGATCCCTCTCCACTAAAGACTCTTGTCCCCACTTAGAAGACCTATCCTCACTACCCTCACTGATGGATCTCTATCCACTAGGAGACTACTATCCTCTCTTCTCTACCACCTCCAAAGCTCTGTCTCAAATCTGCACTAAACATAGTCCTTCGATCTAGCACAAATCTGCTCAATCTCTGTCTCTGGTCTAGCATAAATTTATCCTCAAATATGCACCAAAATATGCTCTCAAATATGCACTAAACACAGTCCTTCGATCTAGCACAAATCTATCCTTGATCTTTATCCTCAAGCCTTAACTCAAGGCTTGTCTCAACTCTACTGGATCTGCCCTAAACCTTAACTCAAGGTTTGAACAAATCAATCAACTCTGCTCTCAAGTCTTCTCAAAGACTTATCTCAAATATTCCTTGTAAGCTTCCACAAAAGCTCACACTAATCTATCCATAAGTCCTCTATAGAACTTGCTCAATCTACTCCACAAGTCCTCTCTAGAACTTGCTCAAATCTGCTCCACAAGTCCTCTCTAGAACTTGCTCAAATATGCTCTACAAGTCCTCTCTAGAACTTATCTAAATCTGCTCAATAAGTCCTCTCAAGAACATATCCAAATATGTATTGTAAGCTTTCACAAAAGCTCACACCAAATCTATCCACAAGTCTTCTCAAAGACTTACCTCAAATCAACTCAACAAGTCCACATAGAACTTGTCCAATCTCATAGACACATAAAGAGAATTGTTAGAGACTCAATATGTTCTACACTTATCACAATGCTCAATTACTTACAATCACTCTCTTAGAAACATAAGGAGAATTGTTAGAGACTCAATATGCTTCAATTTCAACTCAATGCTCAATCACTTTCTCAACTCAATTTAGAATATAGAATAGTTTGTTTTATGGAACTTGAACAATCACTTCACACTCCCACTTGACTAGGTTCAACCAACTCTACACAACCAATCATTCAATGAAATAATTCTCTCTCAAACCCTAGTCCAAGCACACCAACTCAAAATATTTCCAACAATGCTCAACAACAAATCTCACATAACAATGATACTCATGATCTTTGCAAACCCTAGTTCAAGTTCTTTGCTCAACAACTCACTTCAACAACAATGCTTATAAAAAAATCTCACATAACAATGATACTCATGTTATCTTCAAGCCCTAGTTCAAGTTATTTGCTCAACAACTCACTTCAACAACAATGCTTATAAAAATAATCCTCACATAGCAATGATACTCAAACCCTAGTTCAAGTTCTTCACACAACCAATGGCTTCAACAACAATGCTTATAAAACAAGGTTTTAATAACAACTCTTTATTCCAGAAAACCTTGAAGCATTAACTCAACACACTCAATAGGAAAACCCTAATCAAGTCCTTTTCACTCCAAACTTATTTTCTAGAAAACCAATCAATCAACTCAACTATGGAAGAATGTGCTCATACCTTTTTCTTGATGATGAAAGGATCTCATAAATCTGCCACAACCACAAACACTTCTATGCCAATCTCAAAGAGGTTAGAGGATAAATATTTCTCACAATGTAATGCAAAAACTCAATTACACCTTATCACTCCAACTATAAAAACAACCATCATCATACATAAAATATTTTTCCAATAACACCTTATAATCTCCCAACTAAAATAAATTTATCATCCACCAAAAATTAACTCAAAACCTCTTTAATTAAATTTAATGGCAAGAAAGACTTTGACAAAAATTAAATTAACTTTCCTTATGACTCCAACAACATGAACCAAGAAAACAACCTTTCACATACCCTTATAACTCCAAATAATACTTTAGAAAAAACTTTAGGCAAATAAAATTTCTTTTAATCAAAAATACCTTTGCCACTTATGGGATTCAAACTCCCAATCACTGCCTCCTCGTGCGCCCTAGCTACGAGCTTGCCCACCGTGTGTGCTAGATGCATGTTTGAAACCTTAAGAGCACTTCGTGCTCTTTCTCCTAAGTCTAGCGCTCAAAACGAGTGCATGCCAAAAACCTTTCCCCTTGGTGCTCAAGACAAACACGCCAACTCCATGCGAATCGATCGTGGACTCTTCCACTCCCAACGCTCTCACAAAATGTGCACTGCCAATGGACCACTCTATCCAATGTGGTTCAGACCTTACGCTCTCCCTTTTCATCTTCTTCCTGGTGCTAAAAGACAAATGAACTCTTTGTCTTCTTCCTCAACGATCAATGATTGCACAAATTACTTTTAGCTCGATCGCATGAAAATTAAATCGAAGAGGGGTAAGTTTGAATGCCCCTTTGGCATATTATTTATACACGAATTCACCATATGGCTTAGACGTCGGTGCTCCATAATATTCGATGATGTTGGCGCTTCTTACAACCTTTATAATTTATAAATTATTTAAATTCTAAAAGAATTTAAATTTTATAAATTATATTTATAAACCTTTGACTTTAATAAAAATTAAAGCCTCCTTTAGGTAAAATTTAAACCTTCATTTGCTCTTCACTGATTTGATGAAAATTATTCTGCCACCATGGTTTTTAATAAAAACCTTAATTCTGCCATTATGATGTTTAATGAAGCCTTTATATCCTCATAATGGTTTTAATAAAAACCTTTTAATTTGCCACCATGGTTTTAACAAAAACCCTTATAAAACAATATTTTGACAACTTTTCTTCAACTCTTTGCATTTCTCCTGGCTTCAATGATGGTGTACTCCATGGTGTTAATGACAGCTTCATGTGTTCACTTGACATCAATGACAACTTCTCACCTTGACATCAATGACAACTAAATGAGCTCAAAATGTCCAACAATCTCCCCCTTTATCATTGATGGCAATCCAAATTCTTTTTACCAAAAACTTGACCTTTCCTTTGTTCTGACCCCCCTGGGACATTGCTCCCCCTGACTCAATGCTCTCTCAAATACCAAATATCTCCCCCTTACTCAAATCTCTCCCCCTTTGACATCAATGGAAAAGGGTCACCTTTGGGGCTTAGGGCTAAGAATGAACCTCTTAGCTTAGCCCCTCCCCCACCTCCTTTTGAGGTGGTTAATTCTGGGGTGGGAGTATTTCTACTCCTAGAAAGCATTGTTCTTTACCTTTATCCTTTCTTATTTTTATTTGATCCTTTTGATTTCTCTGATCGTTTCTTTCCATATCCATATTCCTATTCATGTTCCTATTCTTGTTCCTGCTTTATTTTGGAATTTCTTCTCTACACCACTTTGTTGTGTGACCATTATTATTGCATTTATAACACTTAATATTATTAGTCCTTGGAGGTGCAAATATCTTATTATTTCTCCTAGTGAAGCCATACCTTATTCTATCATGAACCCTGCAATTCATTGCCTTGTGACCAAACTGATTACATGAGTAGCAATACCCATGGAAAAGTTGTATGTTCCCATATTCCTATCTTTCATGTGTCTTGCACTGTGAAGCCATGTGCCCAAACTTGTGACATGAAAAGCATCTTCCATTGAAGACTCTTTGCCTTGAACTCATTGGTCTCCTATTCTCTCTTGATCTAATATGATTGTTGTTCCATCTGTATCTTCTTTGTGCATTGTTCATGTCCTTGTTTAACTCTCTATTGTCCAAATCATACTCATATGTCTCACTATATTTTACACTATCTTCTTGTGAAGTATCTTCATCTGAAGTTTCTTCTCCTTCTAGACTTGAGGTTGACTCTCCTTCCCATTTCTTTTGATTTTGTCCAAATCCAAGACTTGTTTTGCTTGATGTAGGCTTTTGTATCTTGATGAACTTATCCAAGTTCTTTGAGCTATTTTTGAACCCTTTTAGCTTGACCTTGGAGTCTTCTAAATATTTTCTTAGAAGTGCCACTTCTTGTGCTAAATTTTCACATTCTAAGATCTTTGCTTCTAATTTATCCTTGAACCTTTTTGTCTTAGCCTTTGATTTTTCTAAATCCTCTATAAGTAATATTCTCTCTTCATCATATTATTGAAACTGAATTTCAAGTTTAGAGTTTTGCTTTCTTACCTTCTTTACTATTTCAAGAGCATAAATATGTTTTCCCTTTAGATCATATCCATCTTTCTTTGAATATTCCTCTATTTATTTACCTTTGTCCACATATTTTTTTTCTATTGGCTTGTATTCTATAGGATCACCTAATTCTTCTTCTAATGCTATTAGAAGGTTTTCATCTGGTCCTTTAAGTGTATCCTCATATCCATCATCACTAAAAATATAACCAAAGTTACCACATCTAAAACATTTGAGAATTACTGGAGTCCTTTTCTTAACTTGTTATTTTCTTCAATCATAAATAGGACTTCATATTTATCATTATTTGAAAAACTAGCATCACTATCACTTGAGTACTTACTTGCATTATACGCATAGTAGCTCATATTTTGCCTTTGGAAGAACTTCTTTCCTTGTCTGCTTTGTTTATCCTTGTTTTTCTTTTGGTGCCTATACCTTTATGATTCCCTGTTGATGTGATCTTGTTTTTCTTCATCATTGTTATTATTAGCTTCTTGACAATCTGTTGCAAAATGTTCATGCTTTCCACAATTGAAACATTTAACAGATTTTAGATCTCTGGATTTTCTATAATCCTTATCTCTTCTACCATAATTAGCTTCTTCATCACTGGATGACTCATTGCTTGATTCTGACTTCTTACCCTTTGTCTTTTTTATTACTTTGAACATTGTTTCCTTATGGGGAATAGGATATTTTATTCTTATCTCATGTATTGTAAGAATACCAAGCAACATATCTATTGTCAAAGTATCACCATCCATTGACACTTCTATAACAAAAACATTTTCACTAATTTTTTTTGGAAGAGTTCTTAAGAATTTATCACAAACATCTAATTCATCAATATTCATTCCAAGTCCTTGCATAGTATTAAAAACCTCATAAATTTGAAGTAGATAAGTACTAATGTTTCTCTATTAATTTAGCCAATGGATCTCTATCCACTGGAGACTACTGTCCTCTCTGCTCTATCACCTCCAAAGCTCTATCTCAAATCTACACTAAACACAGTGCTTCAATATAGCATAAATATACTCAATCTCTATCTCTGTTCTGGCACAAACTTATCCTCAAATCTGCACCAAACTCTACTCTCAAATTTGCACTAAACATAGTCCTTTGGTCTAGCACAAATATGTCCTTGATATTTGTCCTCAAGCCTTAAATCAAGGCTTGTATCAACTCTGCTGGATCTGCCCTAAACTTTAACTCAAGGTTTAAACAAATCAATCAAATCTGCTCTCAAGTCTTCTCAAATACTTATCTCAAGTCCTCTCTAGAAATTGCTTAATCTGCTCAACAAGTCCTCTCTAGAACTTGCTCAATCTGCTCCACAAGTCCTCTCTAGAACTTGCTCAAATATTATTTACATGTCCTCTCTAGAACTTGTTCAAATATGCTCAATAAGTCCTCTCAAGAACTTATCCAAATATGTATTGTAAGCTTTCACAAAATCTCACACCAAATCTTTCCACAAGTCTTCTCAAAGACTTGCCTTAAATCAGCTAAACAAGTCCACATACAACGTGTCCAATATCATAGACACATAAAGATAATTGTTAGAGAATCAATATGTTCTACACTTATCACAATGCTCAATTACTTACAATCACTCTCTTAGAAACATAAGGATAATTGTTAGAGACTCAATATGCTTCAATTTCAACTCAATTCTCAATCACTTTCTCAACTCAATTCAAAATATAAAATAATTTGTTTTATGGAACTTGAACAATCACTTCACACTCCCACTTGACTAGGTTCAACCAACTCTACTCAAATAAAAACTCAATGAAACAATTCTCTCTCAAACCCTAGTCCAAGTACACCAACTCAAAATGTTTCCAACAATGCTCAACAATAAATCTCACATAACAATGATACTCATGATCTTTGCAAATCCTAGTTCAAGTTCTTTGCTCAACAACTCACTTCAACAACAATGCTTATAAAAACAACTCTCACATAAAAATAATACTCATGTTCTCTTCAAGCCCTAGTACAAGTTCTTTGCTCAACAACTTACTTCAACAACAATGCTTATAAAAAAAATCCTCACATAGCAATGATACTCAAACCCTAGTTCAAGTTCTTCACACAACCAATTATTTCAACAACAATGCTTATAAAAATAAGGTTTGAATAACAACACTTTATTCCAGAAAACCTTGAAGTATTAACTCAACACACTCAATAGGAAAATCCTAATCAAGTCCTTTTCACTCCAAACTTATTTTCTAGAAAACCAATCAATCAACTCAACTATGGAAGAATGTGTTCATACCTTTTTCTTGATGATGAAAGGATCTCATAAATCTGCCACAACCACAAACACTTCTATGCCAATCTCAAAGAGGTTAGAGGATAAATCTTTCTCACAATGTAATGCAAAAAATTAGTTACACCTTATCAATCCAACTATAAAAACAACCATCATCATACATAAAATAACTTTTCAATAACACCTTATAATCTCCCAACTAAAATAAATTTATCATCCACCAAAAATTAACTCAAAACATCTTTAATTAAATTTAATGGCAAGAAGGATTTTGATAAAAATTAAATTTACTTTCCTTATGACTCCAACAACATGAACCAAGCAAACAAAATTTCACATACCCTTATAACTCCAAAAAATACTTTAGGCAAATAAAATTTCTTTTAATCAAAAATACCTTTGCCACTTATGGGATACAAACTCCCAATCACTACCTCATCGTTCGTCCTAGCCGCGAGCTTGCCCATCGTGTGCGCTATACGGATGTTTGAAACCTTAAGAGCACTTCTTGCTCTTTCTCCTAAGTCTGGAACTCAAAATGAGTGCATGCCAAAAACCTTTCCCCTTGGCACTCAAGACAAACATGCCAACTCCACGTGAATCGATCGTGCACTCTTCCACTCCCAACGCTCTTGTAAAACGCACACTGCAAATGGACCACTCTATCCAATGTGGTTCATACCTTATGCTCTCCCTTTTCATATTTTTCCTGGCGCTAAAAGATAAACAAACTATTTTTCTTCTTACTCAACGATCAACGATTGCACGAATTACTTTTAGCTCGGTCGCATGAAAATTAAATCGAAGAAGGGTAAGTTTGAATGCCCCTTTGGCATATTATTTATATACGAATTCACCATATGGCTTAGACGTCGGTGCTCCATAATATTCGATGACATCAGCGCTTCTTACAATATTTATAATTTATAAATTATTTAAATTCTAAAAGAATTTAAATTTTATAAATTATATTTATAAACCTTTGACTTTAATAAAAATTAAAGTCTCCTTTAGGTAAAATTTAAACCCTCATTTGCTCCTCACTGATTTGATGAAAATTATTTTGCCACCATGGTTTTTAATAAAAACCTTAATTCTGCCATGATGATGTTTAATGAAGCCTTTATATCCTATTAATGGTTTTAATAAAAACCTTTTAATTTGCCACCATGGTTTTAACAAAAACCCTTATAAAAAATATTTTGACAACTTTTATTCAACTCTTTGCATTTCTCCTGGCTTCAATGATGGTGTACTCCATGGTGTTAATGACAGCTTCATGTGTTCACTTGACATCAATGATAACTTCTCACCTTGACATCAATGACAACTAAATGAGCTCAAAATGTCCAACAAAATATGCCCATGTAGATATACTCCTAGGCTGCAGGGTTTTATACTAGAGCCATGCTCTACCCTTAAGTGAAGCGACCAGTAGCCTGATCATTACATCCTTGTGCATGATATTGTGAAGGGTGGCTAGAGAAGATACATTCTCAAGATGTTACTTCATGACTCCCCTAACGTCGGTATGGTTTTTTAGGGCATCAAATGTAGCTTCTGGAATATCATACCAGTTAGGGAGATTGAGGGGACCAGAATCATTCCATTGTAAGAAATTAATGGTGGCACTGGTCTTCAAATATCCCATTGGGATCAGGGTTAGAGTTGGAGGCATCAAATGAATATAATGTCTCTGCTAGTGAGGTCAAGGTTGTTCATCAAACCTTGAGTCCTCTAGGATGTTTGGATCTTCAGTACAGGAAGACGACTAATCTCATGATCTGTAAATACCGCATCATCGAAGTCGCCAAGTGATTTTAAAATGATATGGGTAAATCAAAGTATCACCAAAATTTGACTTCCTAAAACATGAAAACTCAATGAGTTCCCCAACATAGTCACTAGAAATTGTTGGTCGATAATCCAACACCGCATTGATGGTGGGTGCGGATCATCGCCAAAATCGAACGACCACCGATTTGAGACGAGCAGGGTGGTCGATCTCCAAAGAATGTTGGTTTATTTATGGTGGTTCCAACTATCTATGCCATAATGTAGGAAAAGGGAAAAGGGAGGAAAGAGACAAAAAAATGGTCGTAGCTAGAACTTACAAGGATGAGTATAGCCACATCAAGACACATGCAGGTGTCACACTGTAGGCAAAAACACAAACCTAACACCTAACAGATCAACCAATTGTACCTTCAATAGATTCTTTGAAACGGAAGGTGGAGAGCAAATTTCAAAACTGATGAATGGGTGCATGAAATCTAGAATACAGAATTAGGGCGCTCCCATCCTACCAGATTTAGCAAAAATAAACCTCCAACCCATATTATGAATGCAAATTCTAGAATCACTAAGTGAATCCCATGAAATCTAGACAACAGAATTATATGAAACCACTTAAATGACAAAAGCAAAAATAAACATTCATACATTCAATAAGAAAAAATGAAGGTAAAATCAGAGACCAAACAATGATAAGTCTATATATACACAGTGGTGAAAACCTTACATATGAATTATAATGACTAAATATCTATGCTTAGAAATGACCATCATCCCACTATTTATAAGAATGTTACATTAAATTCAAAATTCAAACATTAATGGCATTAGGCAGGAAGACGACGCTTGGAGAAGACAGACAATCAGCTGGTACATTGTTCCTCGGGATGACGGTGATCTTCTAGAATGAGGTAGGTGCATCCATATTGATCTGAGCCTTTGGTGCTATTGATATTCCTACCCAAGTCATTAATATTTATGTACCTCACCCCTTCATCCATTCTGATAGTCCTCCAGTTAGGTGGTGAAGGACTAGAATTAATCGCCTTGGGAGTAGCGCACCTCAAATAAATCACTTCTGCATACAACTACCTAGTACTTGGATTACTGCAATAATGAATACTCCTTTGTTTGAATTTCAGGTGATGGCAAGAGTTTGCATCTCGGACAAACGCTTCTTTTATCTTTTTTTCTGTCCACAGAGTCATCAGAAAGGAGGGTAGTTACTTGTTTAGTGTTCCACCCTATTTGTACTTGAAATTTTTGCTCGAGAATGGGAGCTTTTATCCTTCCTACGGGTGGGGTGTATGATATTTCCACTCTTGTTGGTTGGTTTACATGCCTGCCCAACAAGTGGGTGGGTCTTTTGGACAATTTCACCCAAAGTAAAGGGTGAATCATCCATCCACTCTATTATCCGCTCTACTTTAGTCCACCGTCTGCCTACTGCTCGTAGCTGCCCATCACTGCTCCCGCTGCCACCCATCTTCCGCACATCTTTTGATGTTTCCAAAACTTGGCAAACTCTTGAAAAAGGAAATCACTTCTGAAAGAAAGAGTGGGTGAAGGGTGCAAAATTTCATCCACATACACCCAAGGATAAAGGCAAGTGTTGGAATTTTATGTCAATCGAGCTTGGTGCCCATTGAATTTGCCATAAATATAGTACCTTGGGACTAATTTTGCTAAAAAAATTATATTTCTAAGGCATAAATAATAGAAAGAGGCCATATGGTAGGAGATTTGTCAAAAAATCTAAAATTTTGATCATTTTTTGTAAAGTTGTAATTCTCATGTAAAAACTACTAATTGTCTCAAAGGAGCAATTTTCTTAACAATGGTGCCAATTTACTCAGCAAGCAATTGACTTAACTTGTTAATGCAAAAATAATTCTCAACATAATGAGCGAATTGCTTAGTCAGGGTGCAAAAGTAAAAATTCACATGAATTTCAAGGAAACTCTTCCAAAAAGTGATATTTTTAGCATTTTGTAGTACTCTAAGCATTTTTGGAGCCCTCTAAGCTTGTTAGAGGTATAATTAGAGGCATGTAACATATGGAGGTACACCATTTTGCTAATGTTACCCCTAAATATTTACTTTTTGCAAAAGCAAGCAAATTGTTCAACATAATAAGTGAATCATCCAATCAAGGTGCAAAAGTGAAAATCCATATGAATTTTAAGGAAAATTGCCCAAAAAATGATATTTTTGGTATTTTGAAGTGCATTGAGCACCTTTTGTGCTTTCTATGCCTATTAGAGACATGTAACATTTGGAGGTGCAACATTTTGCGAAATTTGCCCCCAAATCTTTTATTTTACTAGGAGTAATTATTTTCCATCCCAGGTAACTCAAGGGTAAAATATTACTAAAAATAGGGCCTAGGGCCCTTATTGTAAAAATGTTTTGGCCATGAAAATTTAGAGTTATATTATATGAAACTGAAATTATGCTTTGTACTCATGAGGTTGTAAGAAATTGGCAAGTCCTTGTGCATCCCATTAGAGGTACTACCTTTTGATTTGTCAAGCGCATGACAGTTAAGCCCTTATAACCCATCTTGTCATTTGCTCATCAATTTTATAATCAAATGGATAGGTGGACATAGATGTTATTTAGACTCGTGTGTTGATTGATCATATGCTATCTTCGTTATGATGTAGCAACTATATTTGTTCAAATTTATTGCACTCTAAACCTCATATATTTACTTTATACATTTTGATTCCACATTTTAATTTTTGCATATATTTTTGTACACACATTTATTTTCCATGCAAATTAGTTAAAATTAGCTAAAGAGAAAACTAAAGGAGCCAACTTTAATCTGAAGGTCGACGAAAACCTTTGGCAAAACTATCCAACCTTGTTGAAACTTAGATTTAAGGACACAATGACTAAAATAGAAGTCAATCAAATTCCTCAAATCAACAATACTCTTAAACACTAGAATGAAGATGAGTTTGGATTCATAATATGGTTAAACCCTAGATTTATAACCTTCAAGTATCCTCAAAAAGCCCATGGAATTGAAACCTCCACTTATCATATGGAACTTTGACCATTGAACACTAGATGAAATTTCACACCACCATTTATTTTTAAACAAAATAACCCACTCCCCTATGTATAAAAAAATTAATATTTAATTAAAAACATTATTATATTAAACATAAAATGAATTTTAATTTTAATTTATTATCTATAAAAATCAAAATAAAATAATAAAAAAGTTTTTTAAAAACATAAAATAATTGAATATTCTCTATTCTCTGCTATGCGTTCGAATAACATGTCGAACTCAAATTAAGACGAAACAGAACATTGAATTCTTCAAATGCAATTAACATTTATTATTGTTGGATTAAGGAGTCGAGTTCCTAAATATTCATAATATTTTTTTAATAATCGACAATATCTTCATAATCTCAGTTTCATTCATAAATAATTTAACTTGAAGAGGACCATCATAGTCCGTCTGATTTGTATTATTAGATCAGATTACTATTTTTGCAAATAGGTTGGCTTTGAGGTTTGAACTTAAGTATCTTCTTGATAAATGCCTGGGTATCTTCTTAGTAAATACCTGACCAGAAATGCCTGGCCATACAAATAAATAAAAACATATATCATTTTCCAACAAAGGTTGGCCATACAAACACTTATCAATTTAACCTTAGTTCATACATAAATATTACAAATAAATAAAAACATATATCATTTTCGAATATTCTGATGATGTTTGTGGAAGAAGACATCCACTATTCTTCGCTTTCACCTGCAAGCTTGATTACTTTCGCTTCTCACTGGATTATATCCACCCTTCGTCACTTGTTCATTACATGTCGGAAAGTTAATAGGATAAAGATGAAAACAGAGTTTTTATGGGATATTTATTGTGAGGTTATAATTTTGGTCTTATAAGAGAAAACGAAGGGAAGTGAACGTGTTATCATCATCGGGAACAATTTCTACGTGTTTTTCTTTTGAACCGGTCACTAAGGGTGTTTATCATAGAGATGATGAGAATCCAGAGGAAAACAACGAAGAAGTTTGCATGTCTTATGGTCCCCTGCATTTTTACGAAATTAGATGAGAGAGTTGAAACTTTGTGAGCCACTTATTGACTGCCCCCATTTTTGTCATATTCAACCTCAATCTATGGTGCCTTGACGGCCCATGTTTCTTCTCCACAAAGAAAAAGACGGCAGAATCCTATAAAGCAACTTTACCGAATACGAATTTATCAGATGTTATCAAATCTGCTTTTGCCCATTGCTTATCATTTACAATTTACGTGTATTCTACGTTCCTCTGTGCATTATTTTTTTTTATCAGAAATGCTGCCATCCATGCGTTCTTGACATTTGTTTTCGTTATCAGCATTGATGGCTCAGGTGGGGAAAGCCGACATGATACAGATTGTTCAGAGGAGAATGAAAGGTTGTGGATAGTGCAGGTTGCTATTCTATTATTCCACCAACGTAACCAAACATAAGAATGTGTTTGCCTGTCAGAACGAGGATAGTTACGTTTTCGTCTATGATATCGATCACATAGTTTGAAGAAAAAAAAAGTTGAAAAATTATATTGGATTGAAGAGTCTTATTTAGTTTAATTTTGCATACAAAAGCATTTTGAGCTCAATTTTCATATCACGTGGCTTTTCAAGCTCTTTACATTAGTATTGTAGTTTTTAGTCATAACTACATACAATATTTTAAATTTTGGTAGAATATTTATGGATCATCATGTGTCTTTACTGAGTGGTCTTAACTATACTACCTAAAAGATCAAGATTAAAGCTATGCTCCAAAGAAAGGGGTTACTTATTTATGTAAATGAGGAACATCATGACACTAACTCTAAAGAGGTAAAGTAGATTTACAAGGACAAGAAGGATGAAGCTCGTAGTGTTATTGGTCTTCATGTTGACAATGTATATGGCACTCATGTTAACAACACCATATATCCTAAAATACTCCATAAGAAGTTTTAGGGGGTTTTGTGATCAAATTGATTCCACTCAAATCAATAGATTATAGGTTGAGTTTGCAACTTTTTCCATGGAATTATTTGATTATGTTGATTAGTATATCAGTCAGGTTAAGAAACTACAAGAGGATATTTGAATTGCAAGAGGATTGCCCAAGGAGAGAAGAGAAGGATAAGAAGCACTAGAGAAGAAAATGAACACTAAACTACTCAATATTATCTTCAACAATATTTTTAAGATATATGCAATAGCTATTGTGTTTTTTGAGATGCTTTGTGTATTTTGTAGATTCTCCTACATCACCTATTTATGACATAATCTCTTCATTTTTTTTTTCAACGAAAAACCCCTTGTGGGGCCGCCTTGGTCTAAGAGACCACGAACAAGGGATTCTACACCATCAAAGTCACTCGGGGGTCGCAACCAGCCCTGCTCGTACCAACATTATCAATTGGATTTTGGGTACCCAATTCATCATTTTGGTAGGGTGGAGATTTGAACCTGGGACCTCCCTTGGAGGATTGCCCTCTCCTCTCCAACTCACCTACAACACATGGGTATAATCTCTTCATTTGGGTTTCAACAATGGTGGAAATTTGTCAATGACCTCTTGAGGAAGTGAAATAATAACATCCACATTAGGTTTATCATCTTCATATTCACACTTGTCTTGGGAGCATTTCAAGCAAAAATTATGATACCCCTTGTATAATTTTTTCTAGAAGTCCATTGAGGCTCATGTTCATAGTTAGGGTTATGAAGAGTTTTTAAAAAGGCAAGGGGGTAGAGATGAAGGCATCTTAAAAAATTTGTATCAAACCTCTGCTTCTAAGAAGGTTTTCCCTTAAATATGCCTATGGTTTTGTAATGTGTTCTTGATTTCTACAATATAATCTACTGCATTTCTATTTGATATTGCAATATTATTAATTTTAAACTTATTTTATATATATATTGCAATATTGTGTGGATGTACTTTCATTTTATTGTAAGGTTCATAACAAGAGGTATTAGAGTGCTTTCCAAGGCTGCATCTTGTTGCAGTGCAAGCAATTCATGTCCTATCATTTTAATTTGTTTTTTTTTTTTTAATTTACATGGTGGAATCGATAGCCGCCACGAATCCGGGTAGGCTGTCCAGCTTTTATGGCCACCACAGTATTCTACGTTGTTCGCCCCAGAAGCCGCCACACAGATCTTCACGTAGTCCGCCCCTATAACCACCATGCCACAATCATTTTAAATCTTTTATGCCGCTAAAAGCACCAGGAAAGGGACAAGCGTTCAGTCCGACGAGGCCCGAGATTTGAACCTTGGACCTCCGTCCCCCTTATGGGGTTTGGATGAACCAATTGGTCTACACCTCGGACCATCATTTTAATTTGTTAGATATAAATTTTCTTTGCTTTCATTTTCTTACTTATTATCGTATAAAGAAAAAAAATTGATCCATTTTTTCTTTTTTTTTAGTATAATAGGTTAGAAACACTTCTCTAGGGGGCTTTAAATATCATGGAGGAGTTATCATTATTGGCTAAGCTAGATTACGTGTAAACCATGTAGTGAAGTGATGGGTGAGTAGACTCTAATACCCAAGCCTCAAACAACACCCATATATGAACTTGAGCTCCCATGTATCTTTGGGTATATTGGGAGACCCCCCTAGGTTTAGGAGAGACCCTTAGCTATACGAAGCTTTTTTGACACCGAACACAACACTTGGGAATATTACCTTCTCATACTGTTAGAGAGATGGGTAGTGTGCTTAAGGGTGTGTGTGGAACCCTCCTTGATTAGTGGCCTAAAATATTGGTCTGAGCATTAGCATTAATCATTATGGCATAATAGAAGGCTATGGATAGTGTCCACACATTGGCCTAGTGTTACCCTTTTACAATCATATGTTACACCTCCAAAACCTTAATCATAGATTTGAGTAGACTAAGGAGACTACACCTATCATGATTTTGACCATACTATAAAAACTCTTGGCTGAAGAAGAAACTGTTGGGGTTAGTAACAGTCAAGAATAGAGTCAAATAGGGTAGTTGTCAAGGCAATTATCAATAACAACTAGAATTAGTGTCAGACAATGCAGTTATCAGTAACAATCAAAATAGATTTTGTTAGGATAGTTGTCAGTAACAATTAATAATAGTGTTATGCAGGGCAATTATAGTGACAAACAAGACACAATATAATACGATAGTTGGGGATAACAGACCAACTAATACCTTATATGATAATTATCGAGGAGTAGAGATGAAAGTTATTGTTTTAGGTGGAGAAAATATTTAAGAGAAAAATAGACAACGCTTGACTGAAAAAATAACTTTCATTTTGAGACTTAGTCCATTGTGTTTGTATTTTCAAATTGATCATTTTGATATATAGCACCCAAAAATTATTTTCAAACCATAACTAAAAATAGTAACCCTTGGAACAACACTTCTAATTTTAGTAATGCAATTAGGGTGGTCCAAATCACAAGTATATAGATGGAGGGACTAGAGGAGCAATGAGGGAGATGGAATAAAACCAATTAATGGACCAAATAAGTCAACTTAGTAACCTACAAAACCAAATGATACACGTTGGAAAATAAGTGAAACATTTGAAAGATCACATGTAGGTCATGAAATCTAAATAGGCTAAAGTCAAAACAAGGATTGAGAAAAAATTATTTGATGTGGAAGAGTGTTTAAAGGGAGCCCAAAATTATACCAATAAATTAACAATGAAATATTGAGTGGTAGTTCAAGAAATAGAGATGAAGAAACACATCATGTTTTTTTACACTAATACCCCGTATAAAATGCCCTAATTAGACTTTCTCAAGTTTAATGGAAACGACCTTGATGGTTGGTTGTGTTGGGAAAATCAAAATTTCAAACTCCATAATATCCCTCAATTTTGTCACCATGGCATCCTTTAAATTTGAATTAGAGACCATACAATGGTATAAATGAGTAGAAAACACAACTTCTAGCCTTTCTTAGGAAGACTTTGAGTCTCAAATACTCACTTGTTTTGGCCTTAGTGACTATGTGGACTATGGAACAACCTTAAAAAAATTAAAACATACCTCTATTGTTCATGCGTATCAAACTTAATTTAAAAATTTGGCTAATAGGATAAGGGGTTTGAATGAAGGGTTTTTTTAGAGTTGCTTTATTAGAGGATTGAAGTATGACATTAGGGAAGAGATTAAAATATTCAATTCACAATCCATGATGCAAGCCATAGGATTTGCTGGGAGCAATGGATATTTTTTTTCTTAAATATGATCATCTAAATTTCCATAGGCCAAACCTTTATTTCCATCCAATATTACATTGAACACAAGTAAGTCCCCAAAAATGAAGTGATTGTCTAGAGAGGAAATGGATTCTTGAAGAGCACAAGGGTTATGTTACAATTGTGATGAGAAATATATCCCAAGGCATAAATGTGTACAACAAAAATTATACCTATTGGATGTAGATGATTCTATAGTAAATGAAGTACAAGAAGAAGTAGTAGAACAATCAAAATAAGAGCACAAATATGAGGGTGAAGCACACGAAGAACCACAACTAGATTTTTAGTTCATGCACTTGTAGGAATATCAACTTCACAAACAATACAAATAGTAGGATATTTCAAGGGGTAAATAATTGTAATTCTTATTGATTCAAGTAGTACACAATTTTATTTATCCCCAAATAGTTAATAAAATGAACTACTATATATATTGTAATTCTTTAAAGTCATGGTGGTAAATCGGAGAACATTACCTTGTAAAGGGAAAACATGAACTTAAAATGGATATGTTAACACTTCCATTAGGTGGGTGTGATGTTGTGTTGGGAGAAAAATGGCTCCATACATTGGGGACAGTAGCCTGGAACTTTGTTGAACTATAGATGCAATTTACTCAGAATGGGAGGTCATACACTCTTTGTGGTTCAAAACATGGGATCCCTATAAGTTATTAGTTCAATTCAAATGGAGAAATTATTAATAAAGTTCTCACATGGGGAAGCAACTTAGTTTTTTGCAACTACAAGATACTAAAGCAACCAAACCACAAGGGAATTTACAACTCATTTTGACTAAACATAGTGTTGTTTTTTAGGAACCTATGGGATTAGCTCCATATCATTCCCATGACCATGCAATCCAATTGGTACTAGAAAATTTTCCACCAAACAGCAGGTCCTACAGATACCCTTATGCACTAAAATCATAAATTAAGAAGTTGGTCTAAGAGTTATTAAAAATAGGAGTAGTTCGACATAGTAATAATCCCTATTCTTCACTCGTTCTATTAGTTAGGAAAAAATATGAGTCATGGAAGTTGTGTATCAAATTTTGAGCACTCAAAAAAATAACCATTAAGGAAAAATTCTAGTTGTTGGATGAGTTACATGGCACCAAATTTTTCTCCAAGTTGGATCTCCACTCTATGTATCATAAAATAATGATCAAGGAAGAAGACATTCGAAAAACACAATTTAAAACTCATGAAGGCCG
Organism: Wollemia nobilis; assembly: GCA_028583015.1. Lineage (NCBI taxonomy): Eukaryota > Viridiplantae > Streptophyta > Pinopsida > Araucariales > Araucariaceae > Wollemia > Wollemia nobilis. The sequence goes on from JAQPPZ010000465.1 coordinate 12,476,347, forward strand.
TTATGAATTTTTAGTCATGCCTTTTTGCCTAACTAATGCCCTTTAAACATTCCAAAGCCTCATGAACAATGTCTTTTACCCATTCCTTTGCAATTTTATTTTGATTTTCTTTAATGGCATTCTCATCTATAGTCATACTTGGGCCAAGAACTTACAACATCTAGATCAAAATTTATAATTATTGTGGGACCATCAATTATTTTCCAAATGATCCAAATGTTCCTTTGTCATGTAAGATGTCAAATGCTTGGGATATTATTTCGTAGGAGGGAGTTAAGGTTGACCCCAATAAAACTAAAGCTATCCAAAATTAGCCTAAGCCACAAAATCTCAAGGTTTTTCATATATTTTTGGGTCTCACAGGCTATTACCAACAACTTGTATAAAATTATGGAAAAATAGTCACCTCCTTAATGGTCATATTGAAAAAAATTCATTTATGTGGTTAGCCCTAGTAGAAAAATATTTTATAGATCTCAGGGAGACTATGATTTTGATCCTAATGTTAGCCACTCCTAGTTTTTTCAAACCCCTTATAATTGAAAGTGATGCTTTGCATCATGGAATTGGGTCTATATTGATGCAAGAAGGGAAACCCTTAGCTTTCACCAGTAATGCGCTATCAAGCAAAAATTTAGGAAAATCTACTAATGAAAAATAAATGATGGTCATCCTCCATGTTGTCAATCATTGGTGATCGTATCTCATTGGGAGATATTTTTTATTAAAAAAAACCACCAAAGTTTGAAATATTTCTTATAACAAAGGATATCTTCTCTAGCATAGCAAAAGTAGGTTTTGAAATTGTTGGGGTATGATTATGATATTTTGCATAAGAAAGGAAAGGAGAATATTGTGGTAGATTCCCTCTCTTGTTAGTTTGAGATTCAGGTGATAGTATGTGCCCTCTTGTCCCAACTTCCCTAAAGGGTCTCCCAATTTCAAGAAGAAGCAATCAAGGATCCATCCTTATAGAATTTACAAGAACAACTCCAAAGGGATCCTAATTCACACATCGAATATTCATGGGATGGACACTTGTTAAGATATCAAGGTTGTATTGTGGTTTCCAAAACTTCACAATTCTATGAAGACATCATGAAGGAAATGCATGCTCCACCTATTTTAGGTCATTTAGGATTTTGAAGACGAGCAAAATAAACGGTCATTCTATTAGGAGGGAATGAAAAAAATATTTAAACTTTTATGGTCAAATATAAAATTTTCCAATGGATGAAAGGAGAAATGGTTCGTACTCCAGGCACTCTACAACCATTATCAATCCTAAACAATATGTGGACTAGTATATCCATGGATTTTATTGAAGGTATTCCTAAATATAGTGTTAGGATCCGAATCCTAACCATTAATATTATTAATTCACTTATTGTATTTATGGACCATTGTTTCCTTTCACCTCATAACTCTAGGGTAGATATTTATATGCATTCACAAGGGTGTAATTAGGCATCTATGAAATAAGAAAATATAATTTATTAAAAGCATTGGTAGGGATTCCTCTAGTGAAACAACGATCCATTTCAAAGGCAATTTATATATTTCTTCTTGTTTTGCATCCAAATCCATCTAGTTTTCATCCTTCACAACTGCTAGGAACTAGGTTCCTACCAACTGGTATCAGAGCCATCAAAAATCCTATGCTATCAAACTAGTTTCTCACTCATAATTCAATCATGCTTGTACTCCATTTTGTATCTACCTAGTGTCACACCATATCTACTTCGTTCCATATCTACTTTTTTTTCTCCATATTATATAATTAACCTGTTATTGAGCATTACTACCCAATAAGACCATAAGAAGCCACCATTTAAATCCATACCCCCATTTATTCATGACTACTATTGATGAATTTGAGCACACCAGAGCACTTTCGACAGCCAAACAAAGAAGAAACCGATGACTTTCGACATAAAAATATCAATATTTTTTTTTTAAATACATTCGTAGATCCTTGTAAATTCATTACAAGCAATCCAGATTCAATAGACAAATTAAAATTACAAAAAATCGATTAAAATATTGCTCTACAATATTTTTAGGCATGAGATAAAAGAAACTGATGAAAGTTTAGAATTATTTAAATTTCAGACTAAGGTTTGTAATTATCCCAACAATCAGCAAAAATTCTCTGATGTTGGAGATAGCGAAGGTAAAAGGTTTAAAAAAAAGGCATTAAACAAAAATCCCACATTCATAAAGCCAAAGGTGAAGGAGAGTTTAAAATTATTTTTGTGCATACAATAAAACATGACTTCGACCATGCTCCCTTTGGGTCCTTCATGCGAAGCTCGACCACATGTTCTCATCATAACTCGTGCCTTGAAAGCTATCCACCTATCCATTAACTCACCAAGCCTTCCTCATGCTCCATTCCATATCTTCAATGTGCTCTTTTACACCTGCTTGCCTCACCTTTTGTGCCACCTGCTTGCCTCACCTTCCACGCCACCTCTCCTTGTCTTTCGTGTCACTTGCAGCTAATGCCTGATCCTTGGCACTCCTGTTACTGATCCTTTTTGCTCTTGCTGATTTTAAATTTGAAACTCAAATTGTGACCATTGCTGACATCATTTCCTACCATGCCAAATTTTAAAAATTAAAAATTCAAATTAGTTGAAAACCAATTTTATTATGAAATTTTACAAACAAATTGCAGAAATTTATAACAAAACACATAAAAATTTTGCAAAATTATTTTCAAAACCTAATTCCACCTACCAATAAAGGTTTACAAATTGCAAATCAACCATAAAATGGTCGATGGTAGGAGATCTCAATCACAGGAACCTACCCTTAAGGATTTCATGCAGGAGGTTTGTTAGTGGAGGGAGGACTTTAAAAATGAAATATCAACATTGGATATAAAAGTTGACACCTATTGCCACTCTATCGCTACACTAAAACAAAATATGGCCATTTTCCAAGCTAGCCAATCTATCGAAGGACCAAAAAACCAAGCACTACTTGGGGTACCAAAAATTGCCATTCTACCTAGAACTACTAAGTTGGATTTTCCAAAATTCGAAGGAGGTGATCCCACCAACTGGATTTATAGGGCCAAACAATATTTTTCCCTCTATCAAATCCTGGAGGTACAAAAGGTTTGCATTGCATCCTTCCACCTGGAAAATATTGCCACACAGTGGTACCAGTGGTATGAGAAGACTAATGGCACACCTACATGGCTAGAATTTACCAAAAACCTAATGGTACGCTTTGGACCCAGTAAATTCAAATATTTTATAGGCACCCTTACCAAGATTCACCAAACCACTACGGTGTGAGAATACCAAGCCCAATTTGAAAAATTGGCAAATATTACATCAGGGCTAGATGCCTCATTCTTCCAAAGTTGTTTTATTAGTGGCTTAAAAGAAGAAATTCGATTAGAAGTGCAAATGTTCAATCCAACTAACATGATGCAAACTATTGGATTAGCCCAACTAGTAAGCCAAACTTAATCGACTGGAAAACCCATCTAAAGTAGAATCACAAAATACTTACACCACCCTAAAACTTAACCGAATCTTACCAATTAAACATATCAACCTCAAGGAAATGAAAGAAAGAAGAGAAAAAGGTCTTTGTTTTCATTGTGATGAAAAATTTATACCCAATCATAAATGTATTACACCCAAATTATATATTTTGGATGCATCTATTCCTTGTCGATCAACCAACGACGAAGATGAGATCGAGGTATAAGTAGTGATAGATACACTCGACGATAGCAATCAAGATCCACTAGAAATTTCTTTCAATGCCCTCATCGATAATTCTTCTCCCAAAACTATGAATGTCCCAGTATCCTTCAAATGACAAAACCTTATTATGCTTATTGACTCAAGAAATACCCATAATTTCATTGACCCACGTGTGGTAAAATAAGTTGACTGCTTTATACATCCTTGTAATAGTTTCAAAGTCATGATTGGAAATGGAGGAAGAATTGCATGCAAAGGAAAGTGTCAAAATATTAAACTCACTATGGGTGATTATAATATGAAAGCGGATATGTATGCAATTCCCTTAGGAGGATGTGATATCATCCTAGGAGTGCAATGGTTACGAACACTCGACACAATACAATGGAATTTTGCAGACTTATGGATGAAATTCACACAAAATAATCAAAAGTATACTCTTAAAGGATTAAAATCAGGCCCTTCTCCACTAGTAAGCTCTCACCGAATGGAGAAAGTTCTTCGCAAAGGAGGCAAGAAAATGGTTGCCCACTTATTTTCTATCCAAGCCACCAAGAAGGCACAAAAAGGGTTTCCCCCTTGTCATCATTCTAATCCTCCTATTCTTCCTACCTATCCCCCACCAATACTTCAACCTTCACAATATCCCTGCTTAGGGAAAAATGACATTAAAATAGTGCAAGAACATGAGAAAATACTACTTGGAAAACAAGGGATGAAGCTTCTCACTTTGAGCTTTGAGGACAAAGCTCTTTTTAAGGAGGGTGGCATGTTAGGATCCTAATCCTAACCATTAATATTATTAATTCACTTATTCTATTTATGGACCATTGTGTCCTTTCACCTCACAACTCTAGGGTAGATATTTATATGCATTCACAAGGGTGTAATTAGGCATCCATGAAATAAGAAAATACAATTTATTAAAAGCATTGGCAGGGATTCCTCCAGTGAAACAATGATCCATTTCAAAGGTGATTTATATATTTCTTCTTGTTTTGCATCCAAATCCATCTAATTTTCATCCTTCACAGCTACTAGGAACCAAGTTCCTATCATATAGAGAAAAATTGATCATTCTTGTGATGGTGGACCATATATCAAAGTATTCCCATTTATGTTCCCTTTCTCATCCTTATCATGCCTCCACTATTGCTCAAATATTTATGGAATCCATTTTCAAACTCCACGACATGCTCAAATATATTGTGTCTGACTATGACCTCATTTTTACTTATCAATTTGGAAAGAACCATTTAAATTGTAAGGAATGAAACTGTGAATGAGCTCAACTTACCATATACAAATGGATGGAAAAACTAAAATTGTCAAGTGCCTAGAAACCTACCTTCATAATTTTACCTTTGAATACCCAACGCAATGGGCTAAGTGGTTGCCTTTGGCTTAATGGTGGTACAACACTTCATTCCACACAACTTTCAAAATACCTCATTTTGAGGTAGTTTATGGGTACCCACCTCCATATCCCTCTTTACATGTTCCTATAAACTCCAAAGTTTAGAAAATGGATGTAACTCTTTATGAGCATACCCAAATTTTGTAGTAGTTGAATAAATTGATGACAACTCAAAATTATATGTGACAACAGACTGGCCAACACTATTTTGAGCATAAATTCAATGTAGGCAATATGGCCTTTCATTGATTCCAACCCTAAAAGCAATATTTAGTGCAACTTTATGCTCATAAAAAAATGGCAGCACAATTTATGGAAACTACTAGATATTACAAGAGATTGGATAAGTGGCCTATAAGATTATGTTACCACCTTCTTCCAAGATCCATCCAGTCTTCCATATCTCTTGTCTCAATAAGGTACTTGGCAACCACATTCAAGTCCAATTGACACTCCTTGAGTTAGATTATGAAGGATCAATCATCTTGGAGCCTAACAACATTTTGTACCAAAGAACCCACACTCTCCATAATTGCACAATAATTAAATTATTAGTCAAGTGGTAGGGTTTATAGCCAAAATATTCCACATGGGAGTCTCTCTAGAAACTACAACAATAGTTTTCTCTTCTTCGGATTTGAAGACAAAGCTTTTAGAAGGGGGAGGGTATGTTAGGATCCCATCCTAATATTACAATGCAATGACCCCCTTTCTAATGTGGGGACCACATCTTAATGAAATTATGTAATGTTTTGTAATGTGTATGTTTCACTTGAGGCACCTAGATGACTGAGGCCATTTAATTAACCATTATAAAGAATGTAATTACTTGTTTGGTAGAATATTCTAGCTTGGGTGGCCACTTGCATGTGAAGCCAACCCTTGAGCATTATAGTTAGGATTACGAAGAGTATTTAAAAAGGTAAGGGGGAGTGGATGAAGGCATATCTTATTTTGTTGTGTTGAAGCTCTACTTCTATGAAGTTTTCCCCCTTGAAGAGGCCTATGATTCAATAATGTGTTCTTGTTGGACATTTTGAGTCCCTAAGATAAGAGTTGTCATTGATGTCAAAAGGATCTATGTAAGTAAGCACTATGTTTGTGTTTCACAAAGAGCTTCATGAGAAGAAAAGGTTTTTTATCAAAGGTTCAAGAAGGGATGCATGGCATTTGGTTCCAAAAGGAGCTTCAAGGGAAGATTTGCAAAAGGTTTTTATTTAAAACCATGGATGGTAGATTTGAAATGGGTTTTTCTTAAAACCCAAGTTGGCTTTTTTGTTTCATCGAAAAATGTGCCCCGGTGATGGAGATATTTAATTTTAAATATTTAGTTTAAATTTTAATTTATTTAAAATTTAAATTAAAATTTTAAAATTAAAATTAAAAGTTTATCCGCCGACGTCATGAAGGAAGTTTCAAAAAAGCCGACGTTTCCAAAGCAAAGGGAAGGCATATAAATATGCCATTGAATTTTTTAATTCATTCATTCTTTCTCGTTGATATTTGCAATTGGTATTTGCGAAGAAAAAGAGCTCGTGTTTTTCGTTTAAGTGACACAGCGAACATTAAAGGGAGACAGGGACCACTTCCAAAAATACATTGGGCAGCATGGACTAGTGGCAACATGGATTGTGTAAAGGTGTCGGTGATAATGAGATTGTGCGTTCGAATCTTGCAAGCATAGTGTTTGGATTTGTTCTATTGAGGCACCCAAGGCACATACTTTTTGCTTGGTGGAAGAGGGTGAAGGATAAGAAGCGGGTGGCACTTATTTTTCACCAATGAGCCCGTAGCTCATGCGGCATCTTGGCCGCGGCTAGGGCATTCACATTGGGGCAAGACGAGGGTTTGATTCCCCTTGAGGCAAGTATTAAGGTTTTTATTAATATTTTGTTTGGATTGCCTAAGGTGGAGTGATAAGGGGTAAAGGTGCTTCGTTAGTTGATTTGTTGAGTAACCTTAAGGAATAAGGTCATGGTGGTTGTTTGAGTTGTGAATTATTTTTAATTGTGATTTTTGAAATTGTTAGGAGTAATAAGGGTTTTTTATAAAGTTATTTTTAGTGAAAGTTATTTTGAGTAAGGGTTTTCTTTTAAAAATAACTTTGGTGGATGTTAAAATAAAGTAGGAGTAATAAGGTGTTATTTGGATATTATTGTTGTGTTATTACTCAAGATATCTAACCCTTGTTAAGAGTTGAAAAATAAAGTGTGTTGAGTGTGATAGATTTAGTGGACAACTCATAAGGCATCAAAAAGGTATGAGTAATACTCTCCATTGATTTTATTTGGGTGGTTGATTTTTGAAATATCATTGGAGTGAAAAGGATTTATTGTGGTTTCCTTTTTGAAAGTGGTTGAGTTAATGCTTCAAGGTTTTATGGATTGTGAGTTGTGATTAAACTTTATTTGATAAGAATTGTTGTTTAGACCATTGGTTGAGTGAAGTACTTTGAGTTTATGCTTCAAGGTTTTCTGAATTGAGAATTGTGATTAAAACCTTATCTTATTAGCATTGTTGTTGAAGTCAATGGGTGATGCAAAGAACTTGAACTTGAGTTAGAAAAGAATATGAGTATGATTGTGATGTAATATTTTTTGTTGAGCATTGTTGGAAACATTTTGAGTTAGTTGATTCATGCTTGGACTAGGGTTTGTGAGAAATAGTTGTTTCTTGAAGTGATTTGTTGAGTAGAGTTGATTGAGCCTAGTCAAGTGGTTGCATGAAGTGGTTGTTCAAGTTTCATGAAACAAACTATTCTATGTTCTGATTTAATTGAGATTGAGTTAAGAAAGATATTGAGTTTGAGAATAGAACATATTGAGTCTCTAAAAAATATTTGTATGCTTCTATGAGATTGCTTTGAATTGAGATTGGGATTTAAGTATAGAATATATTGAGTCTCTAACAATTCTCTTTATGCTTCTATGAGATTGCTTTGAATTGAGATTAGGATTTGAGTATAGAACATATTGAGTCTCTAAAAATTCTCTTTATGATTCTATGAGATTGAGTTGAGATTTTTTTGAGCTGATTTGAGGTAAGTCTTTGAGAAGGCTTGTGGACTATTTTTGTGTAAGCTTTTGTGAAAGCTTGCTATGCAAATTTGAGCAAGTCCTAGAGAGGACTTATTTAGGAGATTGGGACAAGTTCTGTGTGAGCTTGTTGAGCATATTTGATCAGGTTCTGAGTGAGCCTATCAGATTTGAGCAGGTTCTAAGTGAGCCTATTGAGCAAACTTGAGCAGGTTCTGAGTGAGCCTATTGACCATATTTGAGCAAGTTATGAGTGAGCCTATTGAGCATATTTTAGTAGGTTCTAAGTGAGCCTATTGAGCATATTTGAGCAGGTTCTGAGTGAGCCTATTTGAGCAGATTTCAAGAGGTTCTGAGTGAACCTATTGACAGAGCTTTGGAGGTGATAGAGTATAAAGGACAAAGTATCAGTGGATAGAGATCCAAAAACTAGGATAATTGAAGATAGATCTGAGTGAGGAGTCTTCAAGTGGAGAGAGATCCACCAGTCAGTGCAATAGAGAGACAAAGTATTCTAGAAGATCACTAGCCAGAGCAGAAGGGGAAATATTTCTCCTATGGAAGAGATCCACGAACATGATATTTATGGGATCAACATCTCCTTTGGGCAGAGGTCCATAAATATTGTAACTGGGAAGGATTACCAAGAGATTGATTAAGAAATTTTTAGCAAAATATTTTCTCCGTGGAGTAGCCCGCATTGGGTGAACCACGTAAATTATTGTGTCACTTTTGTGGATGGTTTTTTGTGCATTGATTTGATTATTGCTATTAATATTGCTATCTATACACTGCATAATATTGAATTAAAAAGAAAAGTAAAAAGTGGTATTATATTGTTCACCCCCCCTCTTAGTATAAGCTTGTGTTCTTCGAGTTCTTGCTTTCTACAATATAGTTTGTTACATTTCCATTTCATCTTATAATATTATCAATTTCAAGCTCATTTTATATTATTATTACAATATTGTATGGATGTACTTTTATTTTACTACAAGGTTCATAACATTGAGTTGAACAAAGGGTTATTGTTTTCCATCGAGACTATCATTAGTTTTAGAGTTCAAAGCACCACCAACTGACTCTATAGAAATATTTTTTATAGTGCTATTTTTTAATGAATGTGAATGGTAGACATGGCTTTATAATAAAAGGAGACATCACTTAGATGCTCATGGAAGGAAGTCTCGTATTTGAGTTGAACAAAGTATTTTTGGTAATAGAGGATTTGAGAGGCATTTCTTATGGAGACATCTAAGCAACCTTTATTGGCCTTGGTTGATTGGCCATAATGTGATGACAAAGATACTTAAAAGTAGTTGGTTGCTCATTCTAATCTTTGGCTTGAGCACCTATTGCATAGAAAATGCACCAAATATGCTTGTTTTGTTATGTATGAGGAGCAGACATCTCAAAGGATGTGTTATTTTATCAGCCAACAAGATTTTCTTTCACCCTATGATACTTTGTTTCCAATCCTATCCAAGGCACTTCTTTGGATTTCAAAAAATATAGATGTATCGATTGATATGGAGACCGACGTGAGGCTTTCATACACCATGAAAAAAAATATTTTGCATATATATCTCCTTAACTAGTGAAGTGAAGACAAGTGGCAACAAAGTAGAGGAGCTGAAGTGGAAAACCAGGATTGGAGTGTTGTAGCAAATTAAAGTTTGCAAAGTGGTAGGTCGAGATTTACACTTGAAACACTAAGGTTTGAACATTTAATTTTTAATATTTTAAGGTCCATTAGGGTAAAATTTTTTGAGGCCATAACTTATGCATATGAAAGTATTTTGAGAATTGTTTTCAAATTGCATGCTTTTTTGAGTTCTAAGTATTGGTGGCATTCATTTATGGATCTTTTGCAATGTTAGGGGTTGAGTTATGTGGAATAGTCCTCAAGCCATGTTGTCATATTTTGAAAGTGTATATTTATCATATTTTATGTAATTAGAATCTTTGACCTATTTTTTTGGAATATATAGATGGATTTATGATAGTTATAGTAGATTTTGAGCCTTTTGGAGGCTTACAAGGAAAGGATTTAGGATGTGCTTTAGTCAATCCCTCTTTCTCCTTTAGCAATTGATTTAGCTTATTCATGAATATCTAATCATTGATGATCTCTTTCTTATTTTAATTCTTATCTAGATACTCTTGGAAGTTTGTTATAGCTCTTATTTTATGTTGGTTCATGTAAATCCTCTTTTGGTGACTGAAATCAAGTGGTACAAGGTCAAGATGAAGTCTTCAAACAAGGTGATGTATGTTATAAGAGGAAAAATCTATGCCTTTAATTCATACCTTATATAGTTATGGAAGATTGAAGGAGCTTATCTTTAGAGGAGGTAATTTTGACTTCTCTTCTTCATTTGAATCCCTAATGGAAGTTTTTTTTGTGTGTCTAAGAGTGTATAATAATGGCAATGATGAATACAATCCAACCTAAGGAGACTCTTGTGCAAGAAATTTTTTTAAATAACATATTTTAGATTATGAGGGGATCCAAATAAGTCTACTTCAAAATATAGAGATCCACTAGAGCATCCATTATGGGAAATAATATTATTGTTATTGATGTCTCCTCTCCTTGGCCCCTTAATTTAGATTATGGGGTATTAAAATTGTAATCTAATTCATTACCAAGGCCAATATTTTATGATGTATTGGATAGACCTAAGGAAATTCCATTGTCCAATGTATCAATTAATTGTAATATTATATTAAGTCCTATGGGCCACAATCAACCTTGTTATGGTTAAACCCTCTTTTAACTTATAATTTACATAAATCCCACTTATTATATCGACTTAGGTTAAAATTTATAATGTAGTTAGGGTTTTGGTTTTGGTATAAATACCCACTCTCACTCCCCACTTTTTATTAGAGTTTTGTTTAATATTATATATGAATATAGTGATTATTATGGTGCCTACGGTTGACCACCGAATATTTCTTTTGTCCTTATTTTGCTTTCTATATAATATTTGAATGAATATTTTATTTCCATTTATTTTTGGAAAATATTGTGAATTCCAACAAATAGAAGTTATTGTTTTAATTATAATCAACATTGACAATAGTGATGGGATTTTTCACCAATAAAATAGTCTTTATTATTACCATTGTGCATTGATTTGATCGTAAATGATTGATCTTATAACTTAAAGAGCCTCTTCTTTATATGTTATGACAAAAGTAAAAAAACATATTTTCATAATATACAACATTACTTTAAATACTTGTCTAATAATACCAGATGTATTACAATATTTTTTAAGCTTCAAATGTTACAAATAAAATTTATTCCAATTTATCAATGGTAATATATGATACAATTTATTTGAACATCTATTCCATACAAACTCTTTTAGGAATGCTATAATTGATGTTGTTTTAAATTAAGACTTCATTATGGTCATTTCTAAATAACTCTCGAGTGAGAAAGAAATACTTCTTTAGTATTTTAAAGAGACTATAAGGAATACTTATTTTTTAATTTAATATACATATTAGAGGCCATGGCTATAAAATTTTCAAAACATACATTTTCTATTAGGTTAATTAGAACGTATTTATCTTGCCTTTGTATCAAATATATTTTTCATCTCCCTCAAACTACTACTTTTTCTATATCAACTCACTGATATCATTTTATTAATAGACAAAATCTACCTTTGTTAAGTAGATTTTAAATTTAGAAGTTTCCAAGACTAAGATCAACATATTTATTGGAAAACTTATTTTCTATCTTGTTTTCTTATTTACGAATATTATGACATTTTCAAAATACTGCTTCCATTAGTAATTGATAAAATAAATATAATACTATTATTATTCTAATACCTACATTCATTTTTCTTGATAAAATTAATCATAATCATTGAAACCCATTCCATTAAAATATATATTCATCCTTTTTTAAATAACAATCTTAATCCCTATAAGAAATTCCCTAATATCTATATAGATGTTGGTTTAAGTTCTATATGATTTAGTGTAGGTGAGAAGAATATTACCTTTATTATTCTAAACCACACGTCTACCAATTTTATCTAAATTTTCTTTGGAAGCACCATTAAAATTAATTTTCTGCACTTAACTTTTGGGCATTTCCATTACATCATATATCCACAGATATTTTGTGTTAAATCCATTGTCATATATGATCCTTGCATGTACATTTAAATCCTATAACCAAGAGGCTAGAACCTCTTTTTCTACACCTGATACTTCCCATGATGAGAACCATGCATGTAAATATTTTAACATAGACACAACAATCAAATTTCAAAATTGGATGAGTCTAGAACTTATTTTAAAAATTCTATTATTCCTTTTAGACCACAATTTCATAAATTAATGCAAGGACCATTCATCTATAATATTTTAATACTTTAGCTTTGAAATAATTAATCAACTCATTTCCCATGAAAATTAGGCAAATAATACTCTTGAAGCACATTTTCAAGCTTATTTGTTGTTAGTTTGGGATTCTCTTCCTTAACCAAATTGTTTGTAGAAATCCAAGATCTAGAATTATTGCTCATATAAATATAACTTTTGATTTATGAATTTCCACAATCCAAACAAGCTTGATCCAATTATTTGCATTATGTATATAAAATAAAAATATAAAGCTTCAAGCAATCATTAGAAAAAATTGTAAAATTTTCCTCCTTGATGAACCACATAATATGTTTCTTGATCATTGTAAACTCTCTAATATGATGTTTCATATTTTAATGCATATAAAAAATCTATGTATTTTTTTAAGTAACATTGTTTTTCCGTGTACTTTACAAGGTATCTTTGAATTTTATCTCCAAAAAAGTTTTATTCCTAAGGCCAAAGTCATAACTTTATAATTTTGCAATTCTTCCTCTCCAATATTCTTTCCTCTACAAACCCTCTCCCATTTGTAAAGAGGATGTTAGCTTTTGATGATATATATCAAAGGAAATGCAACCACAAGATGTAAAATGAGTAAGCAATGATAACTATATGATAATGGCAATCTAATATATTGGAAAATTATAGGAGAAAATTTTACAATAACTCAAAAACATGTCATTAATGAAAGCTCATGAAAATAGTACAATGTAATATAATGGAGGACATGAACACTCCATAAATACATAAAGGAACTACATTGTACTCACTCTAACTACCAATGCAACTATTCACTATTGTATCTTCTATCACCCTCTTTATCTCTTCTACCTCAAAGGCATATATAGGGAGATAAGTCCCTTGGCATTTCATCTACCCTATGACTCATATACATGTGGACTACATGCACATTTACATCATTGCACATTCTAACACTTGTGTATTTATTACATTGCATGAAGTAACTACTCAAACCTTACTCTAAGGTAAAGTCCTACTCTAGTTATGTACCCAAGGTGGTACATTAGCATGTACCAAATAATGTAATGTACTCCAACACTCTCATGTATTACATTATTTGGATGGGTCTTCATATTTCAAGTATTCTTTAGTTTGAACAGGTCCTTCTTTTGCTTTAGTCTTCATTTTGTCTTTCCATGTCTTCTTCATTCACTGTTCTTCGGTATTTAAAGTGTTTGGTAGAATCATTGACCTTGAATTCTTCTAGGTATCCTTGATGAACGAAGGATCTTATAATCTTGCAAGTCATAAGTGGATCAAAATTGCTTTCTTTTATTTCCTTTGGTCTTTTGAATGACCTATCTCCTTGCTTAAAAGATTCAAACTTGAATTCATTGTTAGTGGATGCTTTTGAAATAAGAACTTGAAAGAAACAATATAATTTGAATATCAATTTCTTTTCAAATATTTTATAGTACTTGTATTTATAGTAACAGAAGAAAGATGAATGAAATTTTCCTCCACACTATTTGCATGGATGAAAACTCTAGTAGTTTGCTTTCTCATGACAAAATTTGTTGTAATAAGTGCATGATGAAGATACTTTGACTCCTTTGTTACTTGTTTTAGGTGAATCAAGTTCATCCATTTGCTTGATGAAATAGTCAAACCATCTATGTACGATCGAAGCTATTCCATATTTACTTCTTTTGTAAACTTGTATGACCTCTTTCTGATCAATATTCTTTTCTATCTTTTGGTTTTTGATAAAATAGTTGTCATCAATTCTTTTCATAATATCTACAGAATTTACTTTTGGCAAACTATTAGTTTGTGAATTCTTAGAAATATTTCTAAACCATATTGGTTCTTCTCTTCTAATTGCATTTTCCTTATTTTCATTTCTAGAATCAAGCATGTCTTTAAACCATTTTGATTCCTTGAAACTTGTATACTTAATAAGCTTTTCCATGGTTCTTTTGAAGTTGTCTTTCTTTTAAAGAAGGAACATTTTTGATAGGATTTTAAATTTCTAAATCTTTTAGGTTGACTAACTTATGACTCCCTAGTTTAGAGTATGTGATCAAGCTTGATAAAACCTTATTAAATCTTAGGTTTTGTAGAATCCCTTATATCTCCCTAATTTGGAAATTTAGAAAATGATAATATTTGCAAAATAATATTTCAGTTTTTAAAAGGTATAAAATATCTTCTAGTTTAATTATTTTCAAATACTATGATATTTGATTCTCAATCGAATGCAATTTGAAATTTCTCTTAAGGATATAATCTTCTTGTTTAATTGCTTTCTAATCAACTAAAGTTGTAATTTCTCAATGCAATAATTGAATAAAATCAACCTTATATCATGCACCTTATTACTCCTTATACTTAAAGAAAGTAAGTATTAAATCATGTAAAAATTATACCTTCCTTGCAATGTGAAATGTGCACATTGATTGGCTTCTGTTTTGACTCCTTTATTCAAGCTTCGGTTATTGCATCTATTCTAATCTACGACGTATGATATTGCAAATTAAATGAACTTTGTTCTTTGTATTACCTCCTCTTTCAATGTTGTTGACCTTTGTGAAAGCTCTATCTTCATTCTCTTCTTATGCAATGGTTATTAATACCTTTGTCCTCCTTGAAAGATATGCCAAGTTGCACCTTCGTTACCTTGCGTTAGAGACTTCTTGCTAGGTGGCACAAATGTTAGATGATATTATATAAGTGCAAATGTTTTGATAACATAGATATTATACTGGGTCTTGAATAATGATCGAGTGCTACTTTGGGATGAGCACTCTTTTATCTGAGAAGGAGTTAAATTGTAGAGGTATTTTTGTGTATATGAAGACATTCTTCTCCCTTGTACCAAGTGGCATGATATTATTTTGCTTGAGGTGGCAAGTGGAAGGTCTTTCCCTTGCATATAAATACACTTTCAACATCTTATTTCTTCAACATTCTTGACAACTATTGCAAGTTATTTTGGCTTGCAATGTGCTTTCTCTAGTGAATGGTGGTGCTCTTCTCCCACTAAGGTGGTTCTACTTCAGTGATGGTGGCTCTAAGGTCCTTCAATACTATTTTCTAGGTGGTGGTTTCATCCAAGCTATTATTGTTGTTTTCTTGGGTAATGTGCCTTATTTTTTACACCTTACTTTTTACATTATTCCTTAACATTGTTCTTATTGCAACTGGAAATGCATTATACAGCCTTGCTAATGTCGTTATGTTAACCAACTTGGTCTCTACTCTGTTGCAAGATCTTATTGTCCCTTGAGCACTACTTTCATGAGACCTATGAATATGAATATGGTATCTTTAGACACCTTGAAAACTATGCTATTGAGCCCTTAGTTGGCTCTCTTCTTCCACTTCATAGCTTGCTCTTGAAACTTGATGATTTGACCACTTGAATACTATAGTATACTGCTATTTGAGTGTTTTAGAACACTTCAACTTTTGTCCTCCTTTTTTACATTAGAAAGGACAAGATTGGTGCAATTTTGTAATGTAAATAATGTTGTAATAATTAAGATAAAATACCTTAATTTGCACCTTGTACTTTGAGACCTTTAAGTCTCCTTTTTGAAGCTTTATTTTTTATTTTAGTCTGTAGGCTTCTCCTCTATTCCTCAGTGGTTATAATACACATTTTTATGGATTCCCTTCACCAATATTTGTTGTTATTTACTTGTGCTTAATGGTATTTTTTGACACTCCAAATAAACCTTGCTTGTGCATTAATATTTCTTCCTTTGCTAAATACTTAATGCACTTTAATAACTCTTGGAAAATTAACTTGTATTAAGCACTAAATTCTATTCAACCTTCACTTTAGAATAGTGTCTTCTTTACTTTCAATAGAAGGTAGGATGTTGATATTTTTCTTTCTTTCAAAATATATCTAACTTATCTTTCTTATATGCAGGTTTTAACCTTGTAATAACTATCTTGTTAGAGTTAGAATATATCACATCATTTGGGTCATGTAAATATACCACCTTTGGTACATAGTTAGAGTAAATATTACTTTAAGGAGAAGTTAGCTACTTACTTCGAGCAATGTAATAAATGCACAAGTGTCAATGTGCATGTTGTAATGTGCAATGTGTCCACTTGTATAATTAGGTAGAGTGTTATCCAAGGAATCTAGTTTCTTATATAAAGGGCCTCATCGTGATAGATCATAAGATGCAACATATAGATATCAAGAGCATTTTAGTAGAGAGTAGTAGATAGTGTTAAAGCTCATGTATGGAGCACAATGTAGTTCTTTAGCTTATATTAATGGAGTGACCATATCCTTCATACTGCATTGTATTTTCACCACTTTCTATTTATAGTTTTTTTAGTCATATTATAGAATCACTTTTTTATCTTATCAAGACATGTGTTAGATATCTCCCACTACATATATCCTCAAAATATAATAGTGGTATCAGAGCCACAGTGAATTGAGATAGGAATAGGAGGGCCTACATCCATCATAGTTCCTCTTTGGAATTTTGGAAACTGGACTCACTAGTGTGCACCACCACTTGCAAAAGTTGTCATAAGAGAAGTCCAGTAGGTCAATAGGAATAGGGATAGAATCACAAGTGAGGAATAAAATAAAATCTCAACTACAAAAATTCTAAGATTATATTTAGCTAGAGTCTTTCCATAGAGTTGCAAAAATACTCGTGAAGACTAGGACTCGACATTCATACCACTATATTGACAAATCAACTAGTGAAGATTATTATCTCTAGATCTATAATTTTTTCTATTCCAGTTTCTAATAACTTGTTGCAGGAAAAGGAGATTCAAGAAAATATTGGGAAGCTTCCTAAAAAAGAGTTAGGAAGAATATCTTCTTAGAATAATTCCAGCACTTGCAGCAACAAGGAGAAGACTGAAGATTTCAAAGACCTCAAGAAATGTCCCATTACAAGAGTTGTAATCCTACGAAGTGCAAAAGTGAATAAAAAGACCACAATAGCCTTATATGAGACTCAAGGAAGAAGATACTCCAGAAGATGAGTCGAGGAGGAGATAGGAGATTGATGATCTCCATTCAAGATCAATACCCGTAGAGTGTAAAATAAGAATAGGCCAAATAAGCCTAGAATAAGAATAGGCCAAATAAGCCTTGAATAATAAAAGGCCAGAGAAGCCTTGATATAGAAAATAAGGCCATAGAAGTCTTGATTTTTAAGAAAATTTTAGAAAAGAATTCCTAATTCATAACATAAAGTTCTTGATTTAGAAGAAGAATCCAAAGTAGAGTTTTTGAAGAAGACTCCAAAGAAGAGTCCAAGAAATACCATATTGGTGATCTCCATCAAAGCCTAAAAATTGCATAAGAAAGAGAAAGGACCAGCAAAGTCCCATTCCAGAATCTAGAAGTAGCAAAATCAGAGATCCAAGAAGAATATCTCATCATAAACACTTCTAGAAGCAAACAGTTGAAGAAAATGTCTCAGTTGGAAGACCATATAAGCTACAAGATAGAAGACCTAAGAGAGGTCTCAAGAAGAAAAAGAAGAAGGCTTGGAGAGCCTTATTGTAGAGCTCATAAAAGCATCATTAAAAGAGTTCTTAGGATAAATTGTTGGAGAAATCCACTGCTGAAGAGAAAGTTCCTAATACTTGGGATAATTTTTTCCATTTGACAACAAGCCCAAGAGAAGAATAATTTGGTAAGGAGTGCCATATCTAGAAGAAGAATCCAGTGAAGACCTCAAGATATTCTAAATATTGAGAAGAAGATATTATTTGAAGTCAAAATTCAACAAGAATATTGAAGGAAGATTCATATAGAAGAATCCTACCAAATCCAAGATATCTGGAGATTACCTCTTATAGAAAGAAGGTACAAGTTTAGAGAAAGGAGTTCTCTAAATCTACAGCAAAATGCAAAATATCGCTGGAAGGATAAAGCCACCAAACCTAAGGCTCAATACAAAAATTTTAAGAAACACAATTTGGTGAAGCAAGAAGTTGTTCTAGATAGCCAAAAAGAAGCTACAAATTCATCCACTATAAGGTAGCAACTTGGTGAAAAAAATATTAAGATCTACATATACTACAGAAGCCTTTAAAGGTAAGCAACTAGGGTGCAATTAGTTGAACTTAAATTAGGGTTCATTATCAAATTCCATTAAGTACCATATTTGGATTAAATTTGCAAGAAGAAGGAATCATATTATAGTCTTCCAAAAAGTGCAAAACGAAGAATTCATTTTAAGATATATTTGCACATTAATAGGAATTGGATAGTTTTGAAAGAAAAAAATTTATTATCTACCTATTATCTACCTAGAAAACAAGAATACTACATCCTACAATATTGATTGTAGTGAAAATTATAGAATATTCATTTAGGGTTCTTTACATATTACTCTTAAGAATTGCAGAAGATTATTGAGTGCATTAGAATTCATTCTAAGAGTTTATTATCATTAAAAGTGTATTATTAATCCATTAAGCACTATACTAGTTGACCTTTAACTAGTTACTCTAAAGAAATTAGTTTGTATTGTCAAAAGCACAAAACTAGCACAAAAAATTGCAGCACTGCATTGCCAAAGGAAGCCACCAATACAAGGAAAAATGTGGATAAGGAAGCCACCATTAATATCCTTTAAGGAAGCCTCAAATTGATACTTGGTGAGTCTCAATATTCAAGGAGAATATACAGATTTCATTGAAGTACATAGTTCATAAATCCTTACTTCAAAAACATCTCATTAGCTTGGATTAACTATCGTTAAAATATCCAAGGAATCATATTAAAAGAGGCAAGAAGGATTTCATAAAAAGGCCCTTTGTATTGGTGCAAATCTAACTATTACAAAACACTTCTTTTGTTCCTTTGAAAGGACAAAAGTAATCCTATTTATAGGAAGCAGTGCAGACATCATATTTTGCAGGTTGAAGGACAAATTTCTAGCAAGAGGAAGGAGCCACTGAAGATCTCACACGTCTAAGAACCAAGGTGTTTAAAAACACCATTTCTCCATGTCCAATCCAACCCTAGAAGAAAACGTGTCACCTGCAATATTGGAGCTATTATAAGAAGCCATTACCATCCGAGTCTATGTAGAGAAAAGAGTAGCATACCGATGGAGATCATCTACGTAGAAGAAGCTCTATAAAAGCCAAGAAAAAAGGCTAGCAATTGGTTGTTATAAAAGACATACAAACAACATATTATAGGCATAAATATACAAAGGAATAAGTACTATACCCAAGTTTTCTACTTGGAGAGAACGGCCACCATTTAGGAGCACACAAAGTTGTCATAAGATCAGCAAATACAATGCCTCATTCGATCATCAATCCAACATCTCATTTGTGGAAGGAATACATCATAAAACTAGCCATACCATAATTTAATTCACATAGGATAAGACCGAGTATTTTTTAAAGTAAAATTAGTGCTAATTATAGAGAAAATAAGTGCTACGTAAGGGACAATTCAACGTCAGTCAAAGAAGGCATTTATTTCCATTTCAAAGGATTCAAATTTTCCACCTCATAGCAGCAAGGCAAAGGAATACGAAGGTAAATCATATACTATTTATTGCTTACTATAAACTAAGGATATATTGGATTTATAAGGGCACATTATATTTACTATTGCAATTCATTCACTTAGCATTAGTAATATGTTAAGCAAACATATTTCAAAATATGTATATGTACAAATAATAAAGTAGAAGGAATAAGGATTTCAAATTGGAAATTTAAAATCCTATTATTGCAAATTTTATATTATTTTCTAGTATTCCAATTTAGGGAGTTATAAGGAATACTACACCAAATAAATTATTGGAAATTAGAAACATTAAATATCAAAGTATATAAAGGAGTTCTATTAAGGAAATCAAGAGTTGGAAATAAATTGGTATGCTTATCTCAAACCATATTAAAGGGACAAAAGAAATACAACTAATAGAACCTCATCAAATTAGAAAGTGCTTAAGTTCAATAGGAGGAATAAGGTGTAATAGAAGTTGATTTTTGCTACTTACAAAATGCTACAAATTCAACTCAAAATTGAACTACTATTCTTAAAAAGCACTTTATCAATCATAAAGCATTTTCAAAATTACTAGGGAGTTAGAATGTATTCTATAGAACTTGATAATAACAACACTCATCAATTATTATCAAGTACTTAATCCATTTGGGAGTCATAAGGTTTATACAAAACCTATAATTTCACTAGGTATCATCAAATCAATACTAGGGAAATTAAACAAAGATCACAAGGATCATCATGGCATCAAACAAATTCTTTCTTGTAGAATCTTAGCTACTCAAGGGACTAAACTATTTATCTTGAAAAAATAAGGTGAAATTAATCTTAGTATATGAAAAACTTTGGGAGATAATTCAATGAACAAAAAAAATACCAACCATAGATAATACTGAAATTTGAAGTTTGATGAAAAATATGCAAAAGCTCTAATGATTTTAACCCATCAATGATGAAATACAACCTTATATCAGTTCAACAAAGACATCTATGAAAGCATGGAAAAGCTTAGAAAAAATATTTGAAGAAAAAAATTAAGCCACTATCCTTCATCTTAAACTCAACTACATTCTCTAAAAATGAACAGTTGTGAGAGCATAGAACTATTCCTAAGGAAAGTAGCAAATATTAAAGGGAAATTATTAACCTTAGGAGAAAAGATCAAATATGAACTTCTTACTCAATTAACCATGAGAGCACTTTTAGATAGCTATAAATATTTGGTTACATATTTACAAGTCCTAAGTAAAGATACTTCTTTTGATGATCTAATCAATATTCTACATGAATATGAGGTAGAGAATACATTTAAATATGAAATTACTAACACTACAATAACATCAAAAGATAATCCATAGGTAAATATTACTTCATCATCAAGAGGATGAAGACCATGGTATAACAAGTATTGTCAGATATGCAAAAGAAAAGGTCATAGCACTAACTATTGCAGATTCAATCCCAAAAATCAGAATCAAGAAAATAAGATGAACAATGGAAGTATATTTCAACCACAATAATATCAAAACTAGCAGTGAAGCTCAACATCCAACCAATTATCCCCAATTGGAGTATCGAAAAGAGAATCAAAAAGGACATATAGCTCAAAGGATAGAAGAAATTGAAGAACTAGAAGAATCTATAGATGATTATGAAGTGAAAGCTATTTCATCAAGAACAATGGGTTATGAAGACACTAACTACTTTTTTGAATAGGTTATAGATAACAGATAAGAATAATACAGTGTCCAATACAAAGAAGAAGATCCATATTGAATATTGAAATCTTCAATACCCAAATAATGTAATACAAAGGGTTATTAGAGTTATAATATATTACATCATTTGGGTCATATAAATGTATCACCTTTGGTACATAGTTAGAGTAGAGATTACTTTAGATGGAATTTAGCTACTTACTTCAAGCAATGTAATAATTGCACAAGTGTCGATGTGCATGTTGTAATATGCAAGGTGTCCACTTGTACAACTAGGTAGAGTGTTGGCCAAGTAATCTATTTTTCTATATAAAGGGCCTCATAGTGATAGATCATAATATGCAATATATAGATATCAAGAGCATTGTAGAAGAGAGTATTAGATAGTGGTAGAGCTCCTGTATAGAGAAAAATGTAGTTCTTTAGCTTATATTAATGAAGTGACAATATCCTCCATACGACATTATATTTTCACCACTTTCTATTTATAGTATATTTCAATCATATTGCAGACTCACTTTCTTTCATCTTATCAGGACCTATGTTAGATCTCTCCCACTACATATATCCTCAAAAGCTAGCATATCTTCTACACTTATTTTAAGACTTAAATATGAACCCTTCTTCTTTGCAACTTTAAACTCTAAGTTGGTGCTTAATGAAACTTAACAATGAACTTAATATACATGTTCAAATAATGAATATTTTGCACCTAGGTTGCATACCTTTTTAACCTTCGTAGATGATGTAAATATTTGTTATTTGGACCACCTAATTGCTTCCCTTTGTTAGATAAAATTATAGCTCTTTATTTTTGTCTAAAATATATTTTTAACTCACCAATTTGTAGCTTTGAAACTCCTCTAACTTGCTGCTCGAAAATGTGGTTTGGTGGCTTTAACTCTCCTTCAGAATGCTCCCTTGAACTCTAAAACTTAGAAGCTATTGATGTTGACTTTTTGCTATCCTCAAAACTAAAATTTTTAGATTGTAATGTAGTCAATGTCTTCTTCGACATATATTTTGAGTAAGGACTGGATAAGGAAGATGACGTTTTTCACAAGACTGCCCAAACTATCAAACTTGTTTCGGCCATATTTCACTCATCCAAACTTAGATTGAGGTAAAATTTTGAGGGTATATTCCTAAAAAACCCTGGAACATCTCCACCAAGTTTCAGATCATTTGGAGCAACAAATATCCTAGCACATATCTATGTGTAAAAAATATTTTTGGTAAGAGATTGTGCAAGGATTTCATTTGGGTTGAGCAATAGCGGAGGTGATGGTGATTGAATGAGTGGTTTTAGGTGATTGAAAGACTTTAGGGGAGTGAGGGGAAGATAGGAATATGAATTTTCAAATATCTATAGGTGGATCTACCCCTATAAACTCATCAGATATAGGTGATGCATGCGATAATGAGAAAGCGGACCTCGATTTAAAACCATATGGTACGGGATTTTTAGGGAATGCAAAACCTCTTCAAGGAAAATATCCTCTAAAAAAAAAAGAGTGGGGCCTCCAAAGATATTATTTCCCCCTTGATCACCTTTTCTAAAAAAGTGAAAGGGTGGGAGAAATCTATTTCCAAAAAAAGCAATATCATCATCTTACTTTCCAACTGTAAATATCTGGTTATCCTTGACGAGACCATGATTGAATATCTTTTTCTTGAATCTCACACTCTGGTTGGAGAATTTATTGGAGACAAACTTGACATAGATTCCATACAACGATGGTATTTTTCTAAGTAGAGAACCCTAGGTAAAATTGAGTTGGTTTCCCTATTTCGAGATTATTTTTTGATCCGCCTTAATATCCAGGATGATGTCTCTCAAATTCTCATAAGCGAGGCCTAGTTTTATGGTTAGAAAAATATTTTTTTGAGAAAGTGGGGTGAATATTTCAACCTAAAAGCTCAAAGTATTAACTACACTCCTATATGGGTTCATCTTTCGGATATGCCTATCTAGTTATGGTACGAAGACATCTTGTATGGCATTGCTAGATCCATTGGAGAATTAGTAGCTATAAATATTTTCACTAAAAATCGATCTCGCATGATTCATGCAAGAATCTACATTAATGCAAATTTGGATTCTCAACTGCCACCCATATTAACTTGGTCTACAAATCATAGTACAAATGCCATGCTATTGAATATGAGAATAAGCCCACTTTTTATATTGAGTTCTAGAATCAAGGTCACCTCAAAGCTTAATGCCTATCTCTCAAACCCTATAAAGAAATGGTTAGCTCCAGATTCCATTTTGGGCATCTAGGCGATAGGTTCCAAGAGAAGAAGAACCACGCTAGGCCTTACCAAAAAATAATCCAAGTTTGGCTACGTTTAAAGGGAAGCAAGTTGTAGTTTTAGATCTGGTGGATGACCAAGCTAAAATTAGCTCTCCCTTTGCTTACCCTAACAAATTTGGTGTACTAGCTAAATTTTTTTATTTATAAGCCCTTTTATGAAACCCTATTGCATGAGTCTATACCCCTTGGACCCTTCACTGTTGTCTAAGGGGAAACCCACTCCTTTTCTATATTTGGACCTTCCCATATTCCTTCTAAACCTTTGCCTACCCTCGAAGGGCATATTGAAATTTGTAGTCCTACTCCTATCAATATTGACTCTGAAATTTGTAACCCTAACTCAATCAAACATGATTTCAACCCTATCAACACTAGAAGTTACAAGAAATCCTCTATGGATATCAGTAGTGAGAAAAAAAAGGGAATACCTTCCATAAATGATTAAAAAAATAAATAAATAGATAACAAAATTGCCAATGGCATTCAAAAGACTCTTTTCTAGGACATTTTCAGTCAGGAGAAAGATGAATCAAAATGATCCAAACCTCCCTTACAACAGTCAAATGGAGGCAAAAAAAAATCTAAAATTTCTAAATGAGGATCCTCTCATGGAATGTGAGAGACCTCAATATTGTTGTCAAGAAGAGACTTGCATGCACTTTGAGGAAGAAATACAGGCCCACTATCATGATTATGCAAGAAATAAAGATTGACCAAAATAAAATCCAAAAAATTGCTAAATCTATTTGTAAGAATAGTGATTTCAATTTTAGCCCTGCTCAAGGCACTTCGGGGGGATTTATTTGTCTATGGGATTTCAGTAAAGTTGAATGTAGAATAATATTTTTGTTAGACAGAGTTTTGAACATTATGTTACACTGTAAAGACAACAATTATTCATGGGTTTTATCCAATGTTTACACCCCCAAAAATCTAACCAGTAGAAATACCTTATGGGATACCTTGAGTCACATGAGTTCAAAAATATTCCATGGCTCCTTGCTAGAGATTTTAACTCCCCTCTTTTCCCATAATATTAGCAAGGGGGAAATGTCACTCCATCCAAAGGCATTGAAGATTTTCATAATTTTGTAACTGACAATGAATTAATGGACATTCAAATTAAAGGAGGAAAATACACATGGAGCAACATGAGAGTTGGGGATAAATATATTCAAGTTAAGCTTAACAATTTTTTCTTTCTGAAGAGGCTATTCTTGATATGGGTGATGCTAATCTCATTTGTCTCTCGAGAGTTGGCTCTAATCATTGTCCCCTTTTGTTTGAAGTTGACAAATGCCCCAATTTCAAGATTTCTTTTATATTTGAATCCATGTGGATGCAAAACCCTGATCTTCATAACCGAATATCTGATTGATGGCAGCAAATTTTTTTGGGTCTTTCATTACTCAAGTTTCCCATAAATTCAAGGTTAAGGAAAATCTTAAAATCTAAACAGGGAAGTTTTTGGTAATATTTTTGAAAGAAAAAAATATATTATGGATAAACTAGAAATCATTGAACAAAAAATACAAAATGGCCAACTGAGTGACCAAATCAGAGTTGAGGAGAAATAACTTTTAGCAGAGTATCATAACATTTTGGGCAAAGAAGAGATGTTCTGGAGGCAAAAATCCATATCCCTTTGGCTCAAGGAGGGTGATTCCAATACAAAAAAATTTCACACTTCCACCCTTAGGCACAAAAGTTCAAACAAAATCAGGGAATTGACTAGAGGTGAAGATCTCTTGGGTACCCAACCCCAAAAATTTTATCAGGCCAAGAATCAATTTCTCAATCACATTCTTATCTTGTTCACTCCATAAATGAATTCCTTGCTCATCAAGCCTCTTTATTTAGATGATATCAAACAATATTTATTCATTATGCACCCTGATAAAGCCCCTAGACCTGATGGTTTCTCCCCCCAGTTTTGTCAAACCTTTTGGGACATTATTGGGTAAGATGTGTGCAAGGCAATCACTAAACTCCAACATGCAAAATCCATCCCCAAAGGTATTAATTCTACCTTCATATCTCTTGTTCCTAATGGTACTATGTGTAAATCTATGGTGGAATTTAGACCCATTAGTTTGTGTAATGTTATTTATAAAATCTAAACCAAAGCTATGGCATCCAAAGCGGCATAATTTCTTCCCCAAATCATAGATTTATGCCAAGGCAGTTCGATAAAAGGAATATCTATAACTAATGGTATCATAACTTTGCATGAAGCCCTCCATTTTGTATTGAGAAAAAAAAAGCCACCCTAGTCCTTAAAATTGATATGAATAAATTTTTTGATAGGGTCAATCGAGAGTTCCTGCTTGTTGTCCTTCTCAAGTTCGATTTCCATAAAGAGTGGGTTAAACTTATTCAAGACTAAATTTCTAGCCCCTGGTTCTTAGTGTTAGTCAATGGGTCTGCAGCAGGTTACTTCCCAAGAAAAAGAGGTCTTAGGTAGGGGGATCCCCTATCACCTATTCTCTTTATTATTCTTGCTAAAACCCTTGGAAGAGCTCTCAAAGCTACTTACTCAGATGGCACGATATTTGGTATTCAATATGCTTCCAACATGAGACCTCTTTCTCATCAGTAGTTTGTAAATGACACTATCTTAGCCACCCATGCTTAATTTTGGGAAGCAAAATCAATTAAAGATATTTTAGATCTCTACAAAGAAGTTGTAGGGTAAAATATAAACTATGCGAAGAGTAAAGTTTTATTTCTCAATACCCCCTTGTCTAGACAGGTCAAGATTACTTGTATTCTTTAGTGTGTCATATCTGAGCTTACCATTTTCTATTTAGGCCTTTTCCTGTTCACCAATTGCCCCAAAGAGTCTATGTGGAGCAATGCTATTGAAAGAATCAATAAAAAGTGTGTAGGTTGGAAAGGAGCCCTCCTATCCCAAGTAGCCAAAGCCACTCTCACTATGGCCTGTCTTCAAAGCATTCCTATTTATTTTATATTAGTCTTCAAAGCCTTAGTTTTTTTCTATAACAAAATTGAATAGATTCAGAAGAGATTCCTTTGGGCAGGTTCAGAGGATAAAAAAGTTTCATTTGGTCAGCTGGGAAAAGGTTTGCTTACCCAAAAGTTAGGGATGGTTGGGTCTTAGAAGAATTAGTAATATGAACATGACATTGTTGGCCAAGCAGGATTGAAAGGTGTTTACCAATTGTAATATTGAATGGGTTTCCATCATCAATAAAAATTACACACACATTTGGAATTTTATGGATGAAAATATTCCTAAAGTTGGGTCCACCTTCTGTAATACAATCCTCCAGACCATACCTCTTATTCAAAGTGGAACCAGATGGTAGCTTGGAACAAAAAACAAGATAAATTTTTGGTTAGACAGGTGGTGGATCTCCAATTAAACGCTTAGTGAGAACAACAGAGTCTCAGTGGTGCAACCTTTTTTGGATACTCTCATAGGTAGAAAGGTGGCTGATTTCATAGACTCTTCAGTCCAACCCAAAATATGGAAAGAGCTCCACATTGCAAATTTTGATGCCCAAATTTCAAATTCTATCACATAATTATCAACATTGTTGAGGGCAACTATAATTCCATCTGGTATGTCTCATGATACCTCTTTTTGGAAAGAAACTGACTCTAGTCTTTTTTTTGTCAAATTTATTCATTTGTTGACTTTCACTCCCCAAAATTCTCTCATTCCTTTCAATTTGGTTTGGATTAAACATCTCATACCTAAAGTTGCTATTTTTTCTTGGTTGGCCATCCAAAACAAGATCCTCACTACTGATAATCTTATGAAGAGAGGGATGGTTGTTCCTAATAGATGCCATATTTGCTTGGCGACCTAGGAATTTGTCAACCACATATTTATGGAATGTTCTTTCTTCCACTCTACCATGGATCATATCATATCCACCTTTCACATCTCCTAGGCCCAACCCAACTCCTTGGATTTTTTATCTCCCAATGGCCTATGCCTTTCAAAAATTCTAGGTTGTCTTCTTTTAGGAATTTTATCTCCATCATCTCATGTGGTAGATCTAGCTCGAAATAAATTGTAGAATATATTCAAAAACCCTTAGGGACTCTATATTTGTTGCCAAAAAATCCATCACCTTTACTGTTAAAAATTCTAAGCTTTTCCCTTGCACCAAACCACCTGAGTCTGCCCTTGAGTCCACTCTTTTCCATTCCCTTAGTATTCCCCACAGTCCCAGCTCTACTCCTTCTAATCCCCATCCTAGAATTGGTGCTCATTGGACTCCTCCTATAGGATGGATTAAACTTAATTATTATGGTGCTTCTAAAGTAAATCTAGGTACAACAAGTATCAAAGGTCTGGTTAGGGATCACAATGAACGACTCATAGTGCTCTATACTGAGTTTTTGGGCATCCAAACTAACCACTATGCTAAAGCTCGTGCATTGTGGAGAGGGCTAGAAGTTCTCAAATATTACATGGGAAATTTATAAATTGAAGGTGATTCCATGAATGTTACAAACTCTATCATCAATGACATAATTCCTTCATGGAACATGCACACTATTATTCAGGAAGCTAAGGTCTTGATGCAAAATTTTTGCAACACTACAACCTACCATGTGTATCGAGAAGCTAACAAGTCTACTAATTTTCTCACCAATGTTGGGGTTAGTCATAGGAATATATCCATATGGCACCAAAATTTCCCTCAAAATGTTCTTAATGTTGTTGTTGACTTGGAAATGCACAACCGACCTTGAGAGGTATGCTCACCTCAAAAAGTTTGATGATGGGAGTGACAAAACTGCTTCTTCGATGGGCATATTCAACTCGGTCTAAAACACCATCCTCAATAACATCATTAGTGGTATGGATAGCATCAATGCCTCCCTAAAACTACTGGTCAAGAAACATGGTCAAAAGAGCTATGTAGCTGAAGATATTATCGATGATTAGAGTTGGGTTGTTTTGTCTTTCGAGATCTATTCCCTTGCATGGGAATTTTGGTACTAATATTGTAACCCCTGCATGGGCACTGGTTTGATTTTGCTTTATGTTCTCCTTAGCCCTTGTGTGGGCTCTCTCTTTCGATATTTATTTTTCTGTGAAACAACCCTTGCATGGGTCTATTTTTTCTCTGGTCTAGTTCATGGAGACGCTAAGGTGTAGACACCCTATTTTGTGCTTCTCTACATACTTTTCATTTAATGCTTATGTTTCTAGTTTTGGGCACTAGTTAAAACCCATATAATATAATTTCTACCACTTACAAAAAATGTCTTCTTCGACATGATGTCCATGAATATCTCAAATTTGGTAGGAAACTCCTTTAAATAACAATTGAGATTTATCTCATAGAGATCTTCATTTTTTTGTTGTAAAATCAACAAACTCCTTTCTCTAAAATAACCTTCAATGGCAATCTCCAAATATCTCAGATTTGGTGGCTTCTTCTAACTCCTTTCTCCTTTAGCCTCATTATAAAATTTAGATTTCAATATTGACCCATCTAGTGGCCTTCTTCTTAATAATATGAATGTCTTGAGGTCTTCACTATTCTCCTCCAAAATCTAGCTAGCTCCTTGCCAAATATCTCCTTTTTGGGCTTGTTATCAGATGATGACAATTATTCCAGATTTTGTTCTAGCTTAGGTGCTTCTCTTTGCTAGCACTCTTCCCCCTTGAGGTCTCCTCAAGTCTTATCTAATGGCATTCTCCTAAATTTACAATGGGGTTTTCCTAGCCTTCTCCTTCTTTCTCCTTTCAAACCTTCCTTGAGATCTCTTCTCTTGGGTCTCTAATTTCTGTATCTTCTCAAGTTTTCTCAAAACTACAATGAGACCTTTCCTTGATATCTTCAATATTTCAACTATGAAGTTTTGTAATGAGATCTCTTTCTTGGATATTTGAAATCTGCTACTTCATAAATCTATAGTAGGACTTTTACTAGTCCTTCTCTATCTTCAATCTTCCAAAATTGGAAGTTCTTTAGTGTGACCTCCTGTGGGTCTTTTCAAATTCTTGAGATATTTTCTCTTTCTCTCACTCTATAATTTGTATTTCTCAATCTTAAATGGATATCTCCAATCTCCAATCTTCACTTGGACTCTTTTCTTTGAGTCTCTTCTTCCTTCAATGGGGTCTTATTTCTTGTACCTCCTTCTTGACCTACAATTTTTAATGTGGCTTATTTGACCTCCTCATTTCTTCTCAATATTCATCTATGGAGCCTTCAATCTACAATAAGGCTCCTTTGGTTTTTTTCTCTTTTCTGCAAT
Organism: Wollemia nobilis; assembly: GCA_028583015.1. Taxonomy (NCBI): domain Eukaryota; kingdom Viridiplantae; phylum Streptophyta; class Pinopsida; order Araucariales; family Araucariaceae; genus Wollemia; species Wollemia nobilis. The sequence goes on from JAQPPZ010000465.1 coordinate 12,506,708, forward strand.
ATGTAGGTCTATAACTCTTGCAATCAGGCCTTTTTATTAAGGCCTCAAAATCTTCAATCTCCAACTTGTTGCTTCAAATACCGGATTGTCTTGCATAACTTTTATTATTATTAAACATAAACCATTCACCATATGCAGAAATATCAATTCATTCATACACAATACATTATCCACAATAACAATCCACAAATGAGAGAGATATAGATAATATCCTTAAGGTAGGGCAACACCAATAATAATCCTTAAGGAATAACTCCACAAGATCTCCCAAGGTGAGAGGCCACTTCGTGGGCATGACAATTACATAAGATTCTTCCTAGCTCTTTGATTATAGCACCCATATAATCTAGATTACATAGTGGGCAAGAACAAGGGTAAGAATGTTTAGATGTTCGTCGGATCAATTAAATTTAGAGAAAATAAACTTCACTAGTTGATTTGTCACTCTAGTGGAATTAATGTTGAGTCCTAGTCTTCACAAGTTTTTCTACAACTTTGTGGAAATACTATAGCCAAATTGTATCGCTCCAAATTTTTTGCATCCTTACCTTCAGGCTATTGGATCCGTGCCCGAAAGGAGGATGGGAAAAGGATGTCGCGGTACCTCGGACTGAGAGGACTTTGCGAAGGTCCCGCCTCTCAAGGGAGGTGTATTTTGATGATTTTTCGACGGATGGTGGGTTCACCAGGAAACATTTAAGGGTAGTTTCCATGCCTAGGTTTGGAATGTGTTTTAATGTGTTCATTTTTAACTTTAAGCATTCATATCCTAGGTTTGGCCAAATGAATCTAGATTAATCTACATGAAAATGCAAATTCAATGAGTACAGAAAACAAATTTAAAGACATAAAATAGAGAATTTACAGAACACAAATAAGGAATACCTTATCCGGATGTCTGGTGATGATTCTGATGTTTGAAGCAGTCAGGATCATCTGGAATTTGACAGAATCATCTGAGATCTGATAGAATCGTCTGAGATCTGACGGAATCATCTGAGATCTGACGAATTCATCAGAGACCTGCAAGTAGAAAAATAGATACAAAATACAACGAATACTACTGTGCTAACAGAGGGAAACAACACAAAATGACTGTATGAATACTGAGCAATAGTTATGAACAGAAATTCAAGCAAATTACGATATTCTAATGACAAATCATGATCTTAGTATGCAATCTAAGCTAAATGGGTGAACTCCAAATGCAAAATAACATAAACACTGAAAAAACTATCTAATTTACAGAATAAAATAGCAGAGAAAAGGTTGAGAAATGCAACCTTTAGGAACTGATTGCCTCAATATGGACTGTAGTCGAGATCGTCTCGCATCAGTACGGAATCACTTCAGATTTGACAGGTTCGCCTCCGATCTGAACAGGTTCGTTGATGACGATGTGTGCTGGCTCCGACTGAAAAACGATGATGTACCTACAACAAAATTGGTATGGGACCAAGTGCAAATGAAAAATTAGGATGGTTCAACGTAGATGGAGTTAAATTGCAAAGAATTTCAGCCAGGGGGTTGCTAAGGGAATAGCTTAGGATTAAATAGGCTTAGGGGAGTAGTTAGGAGGTTGGAGATCATCCCAATTTGGGAGATCTCCAACGGGGAAGGGTCCCTAATGGCACAGACACGCTTATGCCTAGATTGGAGACCCGTTGGAACAGAAGCTAATTGTGCAAAATTAGTTTTGCGACAAGATCATCTGGACGTCCTAGTCCAGAATAAATTGTCAGATCTGGGACGATATCGTCTGATCGGCGACGATATCTTCAAACGGTCAAAACCTCTAAAAATGGCGCGGAAAAGGGGGAAATGGATTACCCGACGGTTAACGGGCAGTTTGGGAGGTTAAATTTGAATTTTAAATTATTTACTAAGGTGAATGTAATTATTATAATTTTACTGCGTCAATTTTAGGGTGCTACATTTTGCCCCCTCTTTAGCGAATTTTCTGAAGAAAATGTGTTAAAGATGAGTTCTTCTCGATCTATGAGAAAGCAAAAATTATTCCCATTTTTAGGCGAAGATTCTTGGTCGAATCGTACGACAGCTTACTATGGTGCCCCTTCCGTGTTTTTACCCAAATCGAACGTTTGAGGTAAAAACGCGAAAAAGCAAAAAATTATTTTTGAATAAAATTAAAAAAAATAGGGTAAAACCCTAATTCATTTTTACTGTTCATTTTCTGGTTTTTAGAGCTCTGAAGCAAAAATGGTGGAGACGACGCACAGATCGACAGAGGTCCGATGCGGTCTACGGGTAAGAGTCTAGACTTAACTAGGATGCTTTAATTTGAATTTACATGCTTTGTAGGTAATTTTTAGGTGATTTTTGAGCATCACGGCCGTTTTTGGGCCGTCGACGTCGTCGGGATGAAATCATCCCGATTTCGACGAAATCGTCTCAATTTCGCCCAAGGGCGAAATCGACGAAAGGGGGACGATTTCGTCAAATTAGAGAGGATTTCGGCTTGCGAAATCGAAGACGATTCTGCTCAAATTTGGGACGATATTGTCAAATAGTGGGTGATATCATCAATTACATAAAATTGAATTTTAACTTGCATTATTGTTTATTTGAATTGTTTATTAATGATTGTTTGTTGTTTTGTTGTTTATGTTTGCAGAGAGGTTTGCTAAAGAGCGGGGAATGGAAGTATGGAGGGTTAAGAGATGACTTGGCCACTCTCACACAGGCAGAGCGAGATCGGCTGGCACAGGCCGGCTTACAGCATGTGGCAGAGATGCCACAAGTATCTACAAATATGGGGCTTCTAACAGCCCTAGCAGAGAGGTGGTATCCGGGCTCTTCATGTTTCCAGCTACCTACAGGGGAGATGAATCCCACACTAGAGGATGTATGGAGGATTCTGAGAATCCCCATACAGGGACGGTTGATTACTCCTGCGGCCAATCAGGGCCATGCTATGGGACGACTGTGTGGTGACCCAAGCTTCACCTTGGAGAAGGGCAAAGTTAATATCGAGGCACTACGCCAGATGCCTGGGGCATCTAGGCTCACACGGGTGCTAGCTGGAGTGGTTGGTGGACTTTTGTTGTGCCACCAGAGTGGGTGCAAGGTGCCGTGGATGCTCGCAGATGTGATCTGCGATATGCGAGACCATGGCTACAGGTTTTCTTAGGGCATTTTTGTGCTATGTCGGCTATACAGGATCCTAAATGGGGTCGTGTACAAGGGCGATCGATGTCTGGTCATGACATTGCTCTTACAGGTTTGGTGCTAGGAGCACATTGTAGTGCGAAGGCCGATAGGGCTTCCTATGACAGGGGTAGACGAGGAGAGGCCCCGAGTCTTCTACTGGTGGCTCCGGAGAGGGTCACAACGACGGATCGACCTCCCTATGTCCCGGAGGCTACTGGATGACTTAGTCCCAGATCAGATCACCTAGAGGCCATGGAGGGAGCATCCAAGGTGGGCCGAGGATGGACAGGAGTTGGCTCGCGTCAGGCGAGTTTGCTGGCTACGGATGGAGAGAGGAGAGGTGGAGCTCCATCGCTATGACCGAGTTTTACGGTAGTTCGGTCTGCAACAGGGGATCCCATCTTTGAGGGATTATGATTTTTATTGGACTATCTAGGATAACACCACAGTTAGCGGGGCTCCTGACATGCAGTGGTTCTGGAGCCAGGACACGGACGATGCCCCCATCCAGCCAGTGGATGGTGACGACGTAGGGGTAGCCGATGGCTACGATGCCTGGTACATAGGCATTCACCCTCCTTGGATGATGAGGGCACATGGTTTGATTCATACGGTTATGCATTGGATAAGGAGGCGATGCCAGGCAGCGATGGAGGTAGCCCAGGGTTGCGGCGAGAGAGAGCTGAGGAGGCCACAGGCACAGGAGAGGCCACGACAGTGAGAGAGGAGGGAGGTGAGACCCCCTTCTCCACAAAGAGAGAGGCCACCATCACCCGATAAGGGCAAGGGTGTAGACACAGGAGAGAGTAGCGAGATGGCTACTCTTCGGGCGGAGAGAGATCGTCTATAGGCCCAGGTGCAGACTTTACAAGATGAGTCTGCACACCATCGAGCTGAGGTGTCACAGCTATGGGATGAGATTGCACACCTCAGGGCACGGGGCGGAGGGGTGAGCTCTGGAGAGCTGACATGGGCTATCGCCCAACTTACATTTTATCAGACATTGTATTATCAGCTGGTGCCAGAGGCAGATAGACTACCCCTGCCAGCCAACATTGCAGATCCGATCAGGATTGGGTCGTCGAGGACCACGTCCCGGTCGAGGACTAGGACTATGCAGACTGCGATGGGGCCACCTCGTCCACCTCAGGGCAAGGGAGGAGATGAGGCAGAGAGCTCGAGGGGCTCTCAAGGCTAGAGGGCTGGACTGAAATTGTATTATATGATTATTTTTTTGATAGAGGATTGAGTATGCCGAGGTACAGATTGTGGCATACCAATCCAGTTTTGATGATGTACATATACGGTTGTTGATATATATATGAGGTGATATAGTTTTGATCATATGACTTGTATTGTGTGGCGCTTATGATGCTTTTATGTTTGATTGATTGATGTGATAATTGGATGTAATTATGTCGTTGGAAATATTATAATTTGAATGTCATGCTTGTAATATTTTAAATAAAATAATCTGATGTAACAAATTGGTTGTTTGTAATGAAATGTGATAAAAATAAAAATAAAAAGAGACTTCTAACAATAATTTCAAAGGACATTGTCGCTATTATAGACCATTTCATGGAGTCGTCGCTCACTCGGTCATCAAGCTAGTCCCGTTTATAGAAATATTGTTAAAAGTAAAAGAGTGCTTAAGAAACTGTCTTAAGACTTTGGTGCAATAGTGCAAATGATGATGATGATGATTTGTTTTCAGATTTTCATAAAAAATATTGTGCATGAAATAATGTTTAAAATGATTTTTGCTAGGCATAAATTCCTAAGTGTGATAAATTTTTTGGATAATTCTTTAGGAATTATACCATCATTGCAAAATTGAAGGTTGACATAATGACATGAAATAATGAAAATGGGTTTGCTTTTTAACAACATAATTTGTGTAACATAATGAATTAAGTCATATGGTTTTCATGATTTTTAATAAATGGGGAATACAAATTGTTACAATGGTTTGCGCTAGGCATAGAATATGTAGGTATAGACTTATATCATCATTGCAAAAATCCAAAAAAAAATAGTTTTATTGCATGGTTGATTTTTGATGAACAGAAAATATAAAAATGAGGACTTGCGCTAGGCATAAAATTCCAATTTTGGTGTTGGAACTATACCATCGTCACGAAAGTCAACCAAATATATATGTATATGTGTTGATTGTATAATTTGAAAGAAATTTTTGATTTTTCTATTATATAGTTGTCTTTGTGGTAGTCAACTGTACTTGATTTATTCCAAACAAGTTGCAAAAATAATATTTCAAAGGATTTTGAAGACAAAAGTTAGATTTATAAGGAATCCCGTGTGCATATGTGAATTCATTTCCAATCTTGACTTATCATAATGATACACAAAATCTCTCAAATACAAATGTGTGTGCAATTGCATTGTTCATTTACCAGTTTTGAGCAAGATAATATGATACAAGTGATTTGAAGAAACCAAATAAGTGTTCATTAACCATGATGTAGATGCATATAACCATACTAGACTACTATGTAGGTCAGATTATCAAGAGCTAGCTAATCCATAAGTAGACATAGGTCTGTACAAGAAGGTCGCTAATGTGACAGACATATCACCACGCTAGGAGTTACCCAAGGCCAAGCAGGTTGGGCACAAACCACCTGTTATGGGGCTTACCTCATAGTTTTTGAATAATTGAGAATTCCAGGGATTCAAGCTCATCAACCCTTCTTTTCTTTTCAAAGGGTAGGGAAAGGGATTTTATTGCTTTCTTGCTTTCTTTTGAACTTTGCTTATTTTTCTTTTTGTATTTCTTTTGTATTTTTGCTTGATAATGCTTGGAACATTGCTGTAATGATATAAAATAACATTTTTTCTTTTCTCTTTTTTTTTTTCTTGAACTTTTCTTTTCTTTTTCTTTGTTAGGGATACTTGCTCGGATTAGTTGTAGAGCAAGGGATTTTTATTCCGGGTAGGGGTGAGCTTGTCCTTTTGCCAATTCTCAAATATTCTAGACCATGTGCATGATAGGATAGCAGGGGAAACTTTTCGCTCAAGAAATCACTTCTACTATGTAGAAAAACATGGAAATTACAAATATAATAATTTTATTGTGAAAAGATGTGCTTGGTTTAAGTAAATAACAAAATCAATTCTCTATGCTCAAACTTTATTTAATTGAATTTTGTGGACTTTGATATAAGAGAGATTATTAATCATGCCAGATAAAATCAAGATATTTATTTTTGTGAGTGTGCAAGTGAGGGATTCCAAATAAATGCTAATTTATCCAAAATAATTTGAAACATATAACTGCAACATTTGTAAGAAAATATATATAAACACTTTTGAGAAGTTTTGAGAATACTGACTCTCTCTTTCTTCATTATTTTGTTTTGGTTTCGAAAGAGTCAAGAATATTGTTGTTTTTATTTTTATCATTATTTTGATTTTTGGTTTGATTTTTGAGCAAAAAATTTAACAAGTGCCTTAAATAAATGCAACAAATAGTTTTGAAGCTTTTTGATGATTATGAATATTTTTGATGTTTTTGGATTTTTATAAATTTGAAAGAAATATAAGACAAAAATTTTGAGAATATTTTAAACAATTATATACAAGGATGAAATAACCAAATTTATGCATAGTAACGTTTAAGATGCAAAATATTCATGGGTTCTTTAAGTTCTTTACCATCTAAGGTAGATAATTTGTATGCTCCTGATTCAAATTTAGCAGTAATAATGTATGGTCCGAGCCAGTTGGGCTCAAATTTACCTTTAAGGTCCTTAGTTGCATTTGTATTTTTTTGATTTTCTTTTAAAACAAGGTCGCCGATCTCAAAGGATCGATGACGAAATTTTTTAGTATATGATCTTTTAAGCTTGTTTTGGTAAGCACGGAGATGCTCCAAAGCATTGATGCATTTTTCGTCTAGGAGTTCCAGCTGACTGAGTCTGCCAGCACGATATTCATCTCCTATTTCAGTATCTTGAAGTAGCAGAGCCAAAGAAGGAACTTCCAATTCAAATGGAAAAACTGCTTCAGCACCATATACCAAAACAAATGGTGAAGTTCCCGTGGGGGTTCAAACACTAGTTTGATAAGCCCACAAGGCTGGATATAATTGAATGTGCCAGTCACGACCAGTTTTATTGACTAATCTTTTGAAAATTTTGATTAAGATTTTGTTAGATGCTTCTGCTTGACCATTACCCTAAGGATAATAGGGAGTGGACCAGCGATGTTGAATCTTATATTTTTGGCATAATTTTTTAACATCTTTATTTTTGAAGCAAGTTCCATTGTCAGAGATGATATTGGCAGGAATTTCGAACCTGCAAATGATTTGATTAAAAATAAATTTAGAAACTTGTGTGCCAGTGCAGGAAGCTAAAGGCATAGCTTCGACCCACTTCGTGAAATACTCAGTGGCGGTTATGATGAACTTGTGTCCATCATATGACACAAGATTGATTTTGCCAATAATATCCAAGCCCCATTTAGAAAAGGGCCAAGGAGATGAAATAGCCTGCAGCTCTTGTGCAGGCGCATGGACAAGGTCAGCATGTTTTTGACACTTTTCGCAATGATGCACATATTCATGTGCATCCGTTTCCATGGTAGGCCAAAAGTATCCTATTCGAAGGAGCTTTTTAGAAATGACACTATCACTAAAGTGTCCTCCACAAGATCCATCGTGGGCTTCACTCAAGGCTGATTTAGACTCTTCTAAGTTTAAACATCTTAATAGGATACCTTCAAAATATCTCCTATATAAAGTATTGCCAATTATTACAAATCGACTTGCTCGTCAACGTAATAACCGACGCTGGTTTCTATTAGAATTAGTAGGGAAAGTCCCATTTTGAATAAAATCAAATATGTCTGATACCAAGGTTCAGGAGTAGTTTCATTGATTAGAAACACATCCAAAGGCTCTAAACATGACTTATTTGAAGCGGGTTCCTGGAGTCGACGAATAATGATAGTGGCATATTCATCATCTAACTCCAAGGGCAAGAGAGATGCAGCTGCGGCCATAGCATCAGCTGCACGGTTGCTAGTTCGAGGAATAGCTTCCAAGGTAACTTGATCAAATAAAGACATCAATTGTAAAACATAGGCCTTATATGGGCATAGTTTATCATCTCTAGTTTGATAAACTTCATTAATTTGGTTTATAACCAGTTGAGAATCACCAAAAACTAAAATATGTTTAATTTTTAGCGCTAGGGTAGCTCGTAATCCAAGGATTAGAGCTTCATACTCAACAGTATTGTTGGTGTAAGCAAATGTCAATTTGAAGGACAGAAGAATAAGATGTTTTTGTGGAGATATTAAAATAATACCCGCACCAGCCCCACTCATGCATCGAGCTCCATCAAAGTATAAGGACCATTGTTCGGTATGGTATGCCTCTAATTGAAGGCATTCATCTGGAAACTCGATGATGAGGGGATGGGTAGACTCTAAGGGTGCAGCAGCTAATGTGCAGCAGCTAATTGATCTGCTATGATTTGACCCTTACCAGACTTCTGTCCTATGAATGTGAGATCAAACTCGCTTAGAGCAAGAACCCACTTGGTCGTGTGACCCGATAAATAAGGTCGACTCATAAGATACCTTAAGGGATCATATTTAGCAATGACATAAGTTTTTTGACTAAGCATATAATGTCATAATTTTTGCGTAGCAAACACGACTGCTAGACATAGTTTTTCCAATGCTGTATAGCGGGTTTCATAACTGATGAAGGTTCGGCTAATGTAATAATTAGCACGTTCTCTCTTTTCATCATCAAGTCGAGCTAACATTGCCCCTAAGGCGAGAATCGAAGCTGAAATATATAGGAGAAATGGGCGATCGGATTTAGGTGGTGAAAGCACAGGTGGATTAAGGAGGTATTTTTTGAGAAGTTCAAAAGCTTCTCTACATTTTGTGTCCCAATTAAAAGGGACATCCTTCTTAAGGAGTTTAAGAAAGGGACCAGTTTTTTTCGCCAGCTTATCGATGAAGCGACGGATGGCTTGAAGTTTACCTTGTAAACTTTGTAACTCAGATATATTAGTAAGTGTAGGCATATCCATGATGGTCGCAATCTTGAGAGGGTCAATTTCAATACCACATAAAGAAACTAAAACCCCTAATAGTTTGTCGGATTTAACTCCGAATATGCATTTTGCTAGATTTAATCGAATGAGATATTCTCGTAATCGATTAAAGACTTTCTTCAAATCATCTAAATGATTATTTTCAATAATAGAGCGAGCTATAATATCATCCACATAATCATGTAGGATATCATGCATCATATCATGAAAAATGTAGGTCATAGCTCGTTGATAAGTTGCACCTGCGTTCTTTAAGCCAAATGGCATCACTTTCCAACAAAAGGTACCCCAGGGGGTAATAAAGGTTGTTTTAGCCTGGTCTTCAGGAGCTATCCGAATTTGATTATAACCGGAGAATCCATCCATTAAGGATATCATTCCACTTCCGACAGTGAAGTCAATGATTTGATCCATGTTTGGAAGAGGAAAGTCATCTTTAGGGCATGCAGCGTTAATATCTCTAAAATCTGTGCAAACCCTAACTTTGGTAGCTTCTTTCTTGGTGACTGGAACTACATTTGAGATCCATTCAGCATAATCAATAGCTTGTATAAAGATAACATTCAGGAGTTTTTCTAACTCCCCTTTGACTAGCAGAGCCACTTTGGGATGCATTTTTCTAAGTTTTTGTTTAACCAGTTTAGCATCCGGATGGACCACTAAATGATGCATGACTACAGAAGGGTCTAGACCTGGCATATCTTCGTATGTCCAAGCGAAGACATCTTCATACTCTTTAAGGAATGCAATGTATTGTTCTTGTTTTTCTTGACTTAATTTTGATCCAATATTGATTATGTGAGGATTGTCCTCAGTTCCAATATTAATTTTAATGACGTTTTCTACCTTCATATGTAGATCTCTTTCAAAGTTAGGTGGGGCGGGTGAAACGCCCAATTCTTGTAATTCTTGTAAGGTTAATTTAGATAATTCATTCTGAGGATTAGTGGCCTCAAGTTGGGCTATAGTTGGTATAGAACCATCAAAATAAAATCCATTGTGTAACATCTCTTCAACAGAGACATCATGGAAGATATATCCTTCCAACTCTTCATCGAGGTCAACAATCATTTTAGGGTAAGCTATGGATAGCATGTTGCATGAAAATGACTGATTTTTAAGAGGCAAATCAACATGCCTATCCAAATAATCTTGATAACATATGAGATGATCATCATCATTAAAAGGAAAGGGTTGACCCTTATTAGGAAATAGGCCCACACCACAACGAGCAGGCCACGGTTCTACCTCGAAAGGTTCTTTCATGCCATTTTGGGAAGGTCCCAAGCCTTTCCCTTTATATCCCATTTTAAGCATCATGGGTTTAGCTTTAATATAATCATTGGTAAAATAACATCGAGCATATCCTTCATGATGAGTTTTGATATTCCGAGGGATTCTTCCCTAGTCATATCCTTTATAAATGAAGGCACAACTCCCGACTTGGTAAGTACTTCCCATAGGTTGTGGGAGGCCCAAAGTACGAGGAGATGGTGGCAAGTTATTTAAAAGAATTGAATCTTGCATGAAAGCATTTGTTTTTTCTGATATTAAGGTTGTGGATAAATCTAGTAAAAGTTCATCAGAAAGGGCATAAGATGTAGAAGGCTTATTACCTATGTCTTGAGATGTGGAAGGTATGATAGTTGTTTCTAGAAGATTTGAATTTATAGGGGTAGTAGTGGAAGGATTGGTTGTAGATTTAAGATCTTTTTGAGGTTCTAGAGTAATTTTTTTAGAGGGTTGTTAGTCTATATAGGAGGATGAAATTAATGGAGAGGAAATAGGTGAAGTTATGGGTGTATGTTTCATAGTTTTAGATGAAAAATAAGAACTAGGATGTGTGGATGACAGAGCAGGGCAAAATTGCACTCCAACGGGTTCTGCCAAAGCACACATATCAAAAGGTCTAGGGTCACCATGGATAGTGACCAACTAATTTTTAAACTCAAATTTAACACATTGGTGTAAAGTTGATGGGACCGCTCGCATGGAGTTGATCCAAGGGCGACCCAAAAGTATATTGTACGATGCTGGGCAATGTACAATAAACACGGTTGTGTCTAGGGTTCTAGGACCAACTTGCAATGGGAGGGTAATAACTCCGCATGTTTCTTGTGTTTCGTCATTAAAAGCTTTGATAATCATATCAGTTTTCTTCATTTCATCACTTCTAAAGCCAAATCGTTGGTAGAAGTCAAAGGTGCAAATGTTTAAAGATGAGCCATTATCAATCAAAACTCTTTTGACAGCTACATCTCCAATTAGAGTAGTAATGTATAAGGGATTATCCTTATGTAAACTATGTTGTGGGATATATTTATCCCAGAAGTCAATACAATCAATCTCTCGAGTGATGATAGTATTGGCCATAGCTTCAGGTTGAATGTTTTGAGGTACCATCATTTGGCTCAATGTAAGCATCAACTCATCCCTATGGGTGGGAGAGGATCTTAATAAATCTAAGAGGCAAATTTTGGCCATAGTGTTGGACAATTGCTCATTAATATTGTAAGGGGGTTTAGGTTGAACATTAGGAGCATGATTCCCTTTATTGGGGTTTTTCAAAACGAATGGAGCTGATCCATCATTCTGGTTTGGTTCTTGTTGGGAATTTTGAGTTTGTTGTCGGGTGATGACTCCAATGGTACCTACAATATTATAGTGAAGACGCTGAACTGGTCTCGGTTGAGCATTAATGGCTTGTTCATTAGAAAGGAATATATTGGAAGAAGGTCGAGTAGTAACTCTTCTAGGGAATGGTTCTTCTGGAACCATAGCATCTGTGACAGGTTGAATAGGATCTGATTTGTTTTTAGAACTATTCGATTGGTTTGAAGTAATGTCTAGTTCACTTTCACTATCTGATTCTATATCACTAGAATCGAAGTTTGAAAATTATGTAAGGGCCTGATCGTAACCAGGGATAAGGTCGTGTCAAATATTTGAGGATCCTGAACAGGTAATTGTCTGCTAATGGTTCCTACATATCGGGTAGGAGGGGGAACATTATGATGTTCGATTTGATTGGCTACCTCTTTACCATGTCTTAGTAAAGGGTGTTGAAATATGTCTAAAGTTTGATTGGCATTTTGATTTTGATTTTGAGGAATGGTCTTTTGAGTATTATTAGGAGGGTTTTGTTTAGGTTGGAAGGCTTGCACTTCCATTTCATTATTGTCAATCAAATCTTGTATTTTATGTTTCAACCTTTTACAAGCGTTGGTAGAATGTCCAGGTCCTCTATGGAAATCACAGTGTAAGTCAGCTCTATATTCGGGTATAGTTGGATCAGGTTCCCGGATGGCTGGTAATTGGATCAAACCTCTTTCGAGCAATTGAGGTAAAATAGTTGATAAGGGTTGGTTTAATCTAGTGAATTCTCGAGGAGGCTTATTAGGAGGTTTCAATATGATTTTTTCTGTTGTCTTTGTTGTATTGACATTAGCAATATTTATGCTGTCAGTGACTCCGTCACCAACAACTTTTTTGTTTTTATATTGATTTCTAGATGTTTTCTCATCATCCTTCTTCCTAAGTTGGCCCCTCCTAATGAGGGCATCTTCTACTCTTCGAGCTAAATCTATAGCTTGATCGAAGGTAGTTCAAGTAGCAGTTGATAGCTCATAAGATATTTGTTCTTGTAAATTATTGATGAAAATGTCCAACATTTCCCTATAAGGTAGCACAAAGTGCAGTTTTCTTGTCAATTGCCTCCATCTAGCTAAGAAATCAGCAAAACATTCATCTTTGTCTTGTTTTAAATTGTATAAATCTTTAATAGTTACATGCCTCTCGATGTAGGCACCTAATTGATGGACAAATGATTCAGTTGTTTCTTCAAAGTTTCTCAAAGAATGAGTGGGCAATTGGTAGTAGCACTCTAATGCCATTCCACCTAAACTTTTTGGGAACATTTTTAGTAATAGCAAGTCATCATGCGATATATCATGACATGCTATCCTAAACATGCGAAGATGCTCTATGGGATCTTCGGTTCCTTTATATATAGGTAGGATGGGCATGGGAAAATGCTTAGGATATGGTTGAGCTACAACTATGGGATCCAAAGGTTGACTACAGATATCTTGATAATTATACGAGGGACGGTAGGGATCTATCTGGTCCATACGTGAATCTAATTGTTTCACCATGGCTTCCAAATTACTATTTTGTACCCCATATTGATTCGGTAGGGCATTGACATGGGTTTTATGGGCATATGATGGAGGAACATGCAGATTAGATGCCATGTTACTATTGTGTAAATTATTGGTAAGAAAAGTATTATGAAGGAATTTTGAAGTTGTATTATGATGTATTGCAGATTGTTGAAAGTTTGTATTTGGCTTTGTTTTAGGTTTTTGTTTACTTGAAGCATATTGCTCAATAGTTTGGCGGAATAAAGTAGTGAAGGAAGGTTTCTTTTGTGTGGGAGTGATTTTAGGTTGAATAATAGGTTCCTTAGGAGGTTGGGTAACCTGTTGTTTTGACATGTTTTGAGCCATAGTGACCATATCCGTATTGGATGGCCCAGCCTTGTCACTTTCTTGATCAATGAAAGACAAGGGATTAGTGCGCATATTACACATATATTCCATGGCTTCTTGAGTGTTACTAATTTGCCCTTTATCAATACGAATTGCCACATTAAGGTCATCAATGTTATCAATGAGAAATTTCTGAAAATGCTCTGCATTGTCAAAAGCAATAGTTCCATTTGGAGCTACTCTAGGGGATGAGGATCCATCCTCTTTAAAACTCCCTTCTTGTTCCTTATCTTCACCTAAGTCTTCTTTTGATTGACCTAGAGTTTCTCCTTCCGGATTTGGATCTCCAAGAAGGACATTTGGGTCTCTAGTTGTATCTTGTAACCAATCTTCTTCTTCTCCTAAAGTTTCTTTACCATTCCTAAGTTTAGGCATGGTGCTTTAATTTTGATTTCAACAAATATATATATATATATATATATATATATATATATATATATAAATTAAGAGGTATATGTTTACTATATACCTACTACAATATTTGAAATGAAATTTTTAAGTTTTTGTAAGTTTTTGATGTTTTTTTTTTTTATGAAATAATATAGTAAAGACAATCAACACAAATAAATGCAAGAAATAAGACTGAAAGTAATAATCTAGTTTTCTATAAACAATTTATGAATATCATTAATAGGTTCGAGTTGTTCCGGAGTCATGAAGTGTTCTTCTTCAAATTGAAAGTTTTCTTTTAAAAATTTGATGAAAAGAGCTATAGTGATATTATCTGTCTCAGATGCTGGTTGATAAAAGTAAAGCTCATGGCAATACTATCGATATAACACATCTCGTGGAACTCTATTCCATCTTTCCCTATCTGTAAGAACAACCTCTTGGTCTTCTACACAACCTAGGAACTGGTGCACAATGGCTATGTTCTCGAGGTATTCCTCGAAGGTGAATAGTTCCGAAGATACTAGAGCTCTCCTATAAGCTAACCATCTATGGCAGGGCTCTCTCAAGTTCATGATAAAAAACTAGTTGATGAGGATCCAGGATTCTATCTAGGACTAGCCTTTTGATTTGCTTAAGTTGTGTGGACCTAGATGAGATGAGACTAAGTCTTCTATCAAGTTCATTCCACAAGAATTGATTCCTACTTGTTTCAGGCACATTAAGCATAAATTGATTTCTACGACTGCCAATTGGTTTTCTACATTTATAGTAACTGCTAACCTTTTCTTAGGAGCTACCATCTAACATGATTTTAAACTTTAAATGTTTTAAAATGCATCTATGTTTTAGTTGTTCTATATATATATATATATTTTTTGTTTTGTTTTTGTTTTCAAAAGGTTATGATGCATTCACGTCGGGTTCACCAAAATGTATCGCTCCAAATTTTTCGCATCCTTACCTTTAGGCTATTGGATCCGTGCCCGAAAGGAGGATGGGAAAAGGATGTCATGGTACCTCGGACTGAGAGGACTTTACGAAGGTCCCGCCTCTCAAGGGAGGTGTATTTTGATGATTTTTTGATGGATGGTGGGTTCACCAAGAAACATTTAAGGGCAGTTTCCACGCCTAGGTTTGGAATGTGTTTTAATGTGTTCATTTTTAGCTTTAAGCATTCATATCCTAGGTTTGGCCAAATGAATCTAGACTAATCTACATGAAAATGCAAATTCAATGAGTACAGAAAACAAATTTAAAGACATAAAATAGAGAATTTATAGAACACAAATGAGGAATACCTGATCCGGATGTCTGGTGATGATTTTGATGTTTGAAGCAGTTAGGATCGTCTAGAATTTGACAGAATCATCTGAGATCTGACGGAATCGTCTGAGATCTGACGAATTTGTCAGAAGAATTCGTCAGAGACCTCCAAGCGTGAAAAACAGATACAAAATACAACGAATACTATTGTGCTAACAGAGGGAAACAACACCAAATGACTGTATGAATATTGAGTAATAGTTATGAATAGAAATTCAAGCAAATTATGATATTCTAATGACAAATCATGATCTTAGTATGCAATATAAGCTAAATGGGTGAACTCCAAATGCAAAATAACATAAACACTAAATAAACTATCTAATTTGTAGAATAAAACAACAGAGAAAAGGTTGAGAAATGCAAACTTTAGGCATTGATTGCCTCAATATGGACTGTAGTCGAGATCGTCTCGCATCAGTACGAAATCGCCTTGGATTTGACAGGTTCACCTCCGATCTGAACGAGTTCATCGACGACGATGTGTGCTGGCTCCGACTAAAAAATAGTGATGTACCTGCAAAAAAATTGGTATGGGACCAGTGCAAATGAAAAATTAGGATGGTTCAACGTAGATGGAGTTAAATTACAAAGAATTTCAGCCAGGGGGTGCTAAGGGAATAGCTTAGGATTAAATAGCTTAGGGGAGTAGTTAGGAGGTTGGAGATCATCCCAATTTGGGAGATCTCCAACGAGGAAGGGTCCCTAACGGCGCAGACACGCTTCTGTCCGGATTGGAGACCCGTTGGAACAGAAGCTAATTGTGCAAAATTAGTTTTACGACAAGATCATCTGGACGTCCTAGTCCAGATGAAATCGTCAGATCTGGGATGATATCGTCTGATCGGCGACGATACCGTCAAACAGTCAAAATAACCTCTAAAAATGGCACGAAAAAGGGGGAAACGGATTACCCAGCGGTTAAATGTCGGTTCAGACGATATCGTCAAACAGTCAAAACAACCTCTAAAAATGGCACGAAAAAGGGGGAAACGGATTACCCAGCGGTTAAAGGCCGGTTTGGGAGGTTAAATTTGAATTTTAAATTATTTACTAAGGTGAATGTAATTATTATAATTTTACTGCACCAATTTTAGGGTGCTACACAAATATAATTTTTAAAAATTCTAAAAATGAGATTTCTAATCTCCTCTCAATCTATCTTGTGGATCTCTATCCATTTTTTATTGATATACCATGTGCTATGATATCACTGTTAGATTTTGATGATATATATTAAAGAAAATGCAACCATAAGCTGTAAAATGAGTAAGTAATGATAACTATATGATAATAACACTATAATATAAAAGAAAAATAGAACATAAACTTTGGCAATAACTCAAAAATATACCATTACTGAAAGCTCATGAAAATAGTACAATGTGATATATAGAGGACATGAACACTCCATAAATACATGAAGGAACTACATTGTACTCATTCTAACTAATGCAACTAGTCACTATTGTATCTTCTATCACCTCTCTATATCCATCACTCACTCTTCTATCTTAAAGACACACACACACACACACATACACACATATATAGGAAGATAAGTCCCTTGGCCTTTCATCTATCCTATGACTCATGTGCATGTGGACTACATGCACATTTTACATTATTGCACAATCTAACACTTGTGCATTTATTACATTGCATGAAGTAACTACTCAAACCTTACTTTAAGGTAAACTTCTACTCTAGTTATGTACCCAAGGTGGCATATTAGCATGTTTCCAATAATGTAATATACTCCAACAGAGAAAATCTATTTTTTTCCTCACATCCTTTTCAAATAAAACCTCTTTAAATTTCATCATATTCAAATGTCATACATATTGATAATGTTAAAGGTGATATCATATATAAGGATAAATTACAATATAACCTTTATGAGTTTTAGTATTCCAACCAAGGTTAAGAATTTACCTTTTCAATGTACCAAACAAGACAAAAGTTTCTATCCAAATTGATTTCCAAAGCTCCTCCTCCTTTTCTCTATTAGATAAAGGAATACCTAGATATGGTGATGACACATTTTTAATTTCAAATCCTAAATATCCATAGTAAACCATTGTGAATTTAGGATAGTGTTAACAAAAATTATGGTATATTATATTGTATTAATCAATTGTCAAATAAGTTTATTAATTGATTTAAATTCCATGATTATGCTAATCAAGGGTTGATCCAAAAGGAATGTGTCATCAACAAATTGTATATGAGATTTGAAGAGAGTATTCATTTTAACTTTAATATCTTTAAATTTGCATTTCACTTTTTCCTTTGAAAGAATTCTTTTAGATGTCTCAACAAGAATACTATAGAGATAAAGAGATAATACTTTAGAGTGTTATGAAAGTATCTAATCCATTCACACCAACCTTGATATAACTATCATGTAGAAAACTCCAAGGAATCGTATCATATGCTTTATTCATATCTACTTTTGCAAGTATACTTGGTTTTTTCATAAAATTAAAGGAATGTATGCCTCTTGTGAAATAATAATATCATAAAGGATTTACTTGCCATGAATAAAACCACTTTGTTCCTTTGCGATAAAACAATCTAAAATGCTTTTCAATATGTTATAAATTTGAAAATTGTCTTGCATAAAATGTTACAAAGACTTATTAAAAAAAATGATCAAAATATTTTATCTCATCTTCCTTGGGAACCAATGCAATAAATATGACATTAATCTCACTTACCATAGTTATCTTATTCCTAGCCTCTTCAACAATAGCCGACATATTATTCTTCAACATATCACAAATTTTTTGAAAGAATCTTTTTAGAAATTTACTAAGACCGGGTGAAAGAGAAAGCTTCATCATGTAACTTCTCCATTTAGATATTCCTTATTAAACTTTCACTTTATCTTATATAACAATTAATACAATATTTTGAAAAAGCTAACCTTGTGCTTCCTTAGTCCACCCAACTTCTAGTAAAATGTCTTTGAACTAATTGATTGCTTTCTTTCTACTTCCTTTGCTACTTTTTCTATCTAGAATTAAAAATATTTTTGATTTGACAAAAAAAATTAAAAAAAAATCTACCAACCTTTTCACTTTTACATTTCTCCTATATTAAAGCCTTTTATCCCATCTTTAATCCACTATATAAACCAAAATAAATAAATAAATAAATATTAATCATTACCTTTTTTTTTTTTTTAACTTATTTAAAAACCTCAAATTAGTCAATTGATTTCTCAAATATTAACTGACTTTGGTGGAAGGTGTACATTCATTAGATGACTAGATATAAGAAAACTTTGCCGTTTTCTTTGACTAGCTCACCTCATGGGCTGTCACTGAATGTGCAATTCAATTCCCATAAACTACACAGAATAAGATTTTTTTATTATTATTTTGCCACATGTTCAAAAAGAAAAACATTGAAAAATAGAACAATTTCACGGGCTGTCACTGAATGCGCAATTCCCATAACCTACACGGAATAAGATTTTATTTCTTATTTTGCCACATGTCCAAAAAAAACAAAGCATTGAAAACTAGAACAAATTTTCCACGGATGGAAAAATAGAACAATTATGGGTAAAGCGCGTTTCAAGAATAGTTGATGCGATGTGACAATTAACGACCTCCGCACTTGAAAAAAAATGTGTGAAAACGATTGTTATATCTCATACTCTTGTTCAAAACTAGAACTAGATTCCACATCATTATCCCCCCCGCCCCATTCAAGCCAATATTTAGGCGGTCAATATAAGGATCCTAATTAAGCATTTCCCCCACCGAATCGTACCTTTCTTTTAATTCAATCATTTAATTCTAATTAAAAATGGACATTTTACCATTCAAAGCAACGGAAAAAGTAATAATTTTATACTCCCCACTCCTCCACAAGAATAAGTGAAGCAGAAGCCCACTTTGGCAATAATGATGAGAAAGCCCAATACAAGGTATGGAGCTTCCAAGTGTAGAATCTCAAATATTAAGAAATGACATGGTTTTCGTCGATCTGGAGAACTCTTATCATCTCCACACACGAAAACCACGTGTCCTATTCCTATTCGCCTCTAAATCCACATCATTATATATATATATTTATTTATTCACATGGGCAGAGGCGATTATAGAAAGGAGACACGCATTAATTAATTCCGAATATAATAATAATAACCCGAGACGCGGCAGTCCCTGTCCCTGTCGCTGTCGCTGTCGGCGCCCCCGGGCATGTGGCGGACACGCAGAAGAAGAATGGCCCCGCAAAAAAGTATATGCCTCGCTAAAACGAAAGGCTCACAAAAAAAAAAAAAAAATTTACATTTGTTCTGAGTGTTAAAAAAAAAATGGAATAAAAAAGAAAAGTGTAAAGAAGAATCGGAAACCTAATTTAATTATCGCAGTCAAAAGGGGCATTCATTGAGAAGGGGAATCTGCAGGTGGATACCTATTCATTATTTACACGCAATTTGGATGGTGGGAATGAAATGCCATTCGCAGTCACAGGGTCTTATTCCTCTCTCTCTCTGTACAATGTTTATCGCCAACCACCTAACTTAGCCTTCCTGCTTTATCCGAATGTCTACTTTGAGCTTTATCTTTTCTTTAAGCTCTGTGTTCTCATATTCTTTCTATTAATCTGATCTCCACTGATGACCACGATCGGATTTCGCCTCTAATAATTTCTCATTATTGATGAGAAAAAGGGAGGAGAATCAGATAAAAGGAATCCTTGCGCTTCTTAAAATATTGTTCAAATTGCATAAACATTCTCCATGGTCTTTAAAGCAGAACTGAAATTTCACTGTTACTTACTACTGGTATATGGAATAATTTTAGTAATTATATAACAAGATTATCAAAATGACATTAATTAATTAATTAATTATATCCTCCAATGCAAAGAAGAGCTCTTTAGAATCCAATCGAGTCTGTGTCCATAGGGGTTAACATCCTTCATAATTTGACCACCAAGATTCTACAAATGAAATTTTCCTCGCATAATTTAACCTTCATTAGACGACTAAAATAATCTTCAAATATTGCTTAACTTTTTTTTAATTGTTCTTTATTTTAAAAAAGTATTTATGAAAATTTTCAAATATTAGTTAACTTTTTAATTTGTTCTTTATTTAAAAAAACAATTTATACCTCCAAAATAAAATAAAAGCCTCTCCTTTTATTGAGGGAATATCTTGTCCCCTTGGAGATTGCCTGCTAATAACTAAACTAATCAAAGACAATATCAATGTAGTATTACATTAGCCATAAAAGTTTTCCGAATAAACTTTTCTTGCACGTGAAAACCAAGTTTTCTTGTTAAAGAAAATTAGTATTCTTTATAAGAATACTGAGAGGGCATTTTGACCAAGAAAGCTGTGAATCGGGTTTTATAGAAATAATGCCAAACCAAGCTTTCTTGCTAAAGAAAATTAGAATTCTTTATAAGAACTTTGAAAGGGCATTTTGACCAAGAAAGCAGTGAATGGGGTTTCAAAGAAATAATGCGAAAGCATGTTTAAAGAATTTTTTTTTAATTGGTTATATGGGATTTAAACAAGTTTTATTCGTATTATATTATTATTATATAATAGTATTACAATAAAGTTTGGATTTGTATCCATTGTCAAGATTTGAAGGTTGGTCTCCTCCTTAAATATGGAAGAATCTAACCAATTAGCTAAGCTAATGTCACTTGATTAAGCAAAACCAACTATTACATAAAAACCAACTATTACATAAGACAAAACTAATAAATATATAAATGTTTCCGGTTTTGCCTTATCAGTAGTAAATATACAAATATAAATATAATTTAAAATGATATGCGTTTTTTTAATTATTTTGTAATATATATAAGAATTATAAGTAAAATTATATATTTTTAGAATAATTTTATTGTTTAGAAAATAAGTAAGTTAAGGTAAATGGTGGACCAAAAATATATATATGTGAGTCTATAATCAGACATGTAATGCATCAAGAAATAATATGAAGAGACTTTCAAAGAAGGAATTTGAAAGGACATAAAAGCAATTTTGAATCAATGGAGCAAGGTCGCATTCACCATCAAAGGATTTGCTACCTTGTCTTCTCTACTCTTAAATAATTCTAGTGATATCTCATCCTATTTGTTGTTTCAACGCAAGTTAGGGTTTATTAGGAGTAGTCTTGCTTTATTTTGGAAAGAGAAAGTAGGTTACTTTTGATTTAGTTTATTTCATTCATTTACTTTTGGATCTAACCATTGCTTCCTTAGTCCTTCAAAGAGTAAACCTAGAAGGCTAGTACTATATTCTTTTTACATTTTAGAATTCATTTACTTATTTTTTTAATTCTAACCATGACATCACTAGTCCCTCAAAGATAAAATTTAGAGGGATAATGTTATATGTTTTTGTTGTACACTTTAGTTATCTGAATTTGAGCTAATTGTTGCTTCACTAGTATTTCAAATACAAAACATAGGGATAGTATTGTATGTTTTTACTTTCTATAATAGTCTTTTGTGCTTGGATTTACATTGTAGTAGTTAAGAAGCTAGTGTAGAAAGTCTCTTTATTTGGTTCACATTTTATCTTATACTAGAGTAGATGTTGCTTTAGTTCTTTACAATAATCTAGTATAGATGTTTTTAGACTTCTTATAATAGATATTCTACGATTCATCTTCATAGCTTATAGACTAGTGTAGGGATTCCAAATTTTAGTACAACATTTGGTGAACCTGACTCCTTTCCTCTTGAGGCTTTGTTCTTTGTGTTTTTTATCCACTACGGTTTTGTAGATTAGTTATTGTAGTCATTCCTTAAGGTATTTTTTATAAAACCTAGGTCTTAGGTAGTAGTTGTATCCTTCCCTTTCGTATCCATTTCCTCTTTTTGTTAGTGTTGATAAAACAATCAGATCCAAGAATATGTCATTAAATATTCCTACAAAGCAAAATTTATAATTAAGTATACTACATTTGAAAACCATTTCAACCAATTTAAGATTCATGTTGAATACCTTACTCATATGGGGCAAGAAGAAGACAAATGCCCTAAGAAAGACTATGGAGAAACCCATTAAAGGTAATTTGATCTAATAAAATTGGTCAAGTAGCTTTGCTTTTTCATTATTGATAAAAGAAGAAATTTTCCATAATTACATCTTAAAGTGGCAATAGCAACAAATGCACCGTAAATGTAAACATATAACAAATCTCAATTTCAACAACAATTTACTAGTCCCCCACATACATCTAATTTTTATGGATGTACAATCAATGAGTCTTAGCTTAAATAACTTTATGATCACCTTCATAATAACACAATAAGATGTTTTACAAAGGTATTTATAAGATCAACACAAGCAATGTGAAGCTATAGTTTATAACATCAGATAACTTATCTTAAATACCTCTAGCAAAAGCCTTGTGATACAAGTTATAGTTCCTCTAACTGCATTGGATCCTTATGCCCCTCCTCCTCCAAAAATTGAAATATTTGTTCCCATGTATTCTAATTCATCTATTAGAAATTACTAATGCCACTCTTTATCTCTAGAGATAGAGGCCATCGACTTAACTATGCACATACCAAATTTATTCTATGATGTACTTGAAAATCCCAAATATTTATGCACAAATTCACTTTTTTTACTAGGATTTACTGAATAATGAATAAACCCTTTGAATTTGAAATCTAATAAAATAATAGGTAATGCGTTAGTTTGATTTACTTTTTTGCCCAAATATTTTATTAATTTCATTGAATATTTTATGAAGAACCTTAAGGAGGAGTTTTATTATGACATATCCTACAAAATCTCTAACTAATTTTTATCAAAGTATATAGGATTCCCATGAACATATAGGAGATTACCATAAAAAGTGGAAAAAATAAAATTCCAATGCCAATGCAAAAATACTTGAAGATATGCTTGCTAACATGTCTATGAATGACCTAATATGATTCTTATAAGCCAATGTACATAAACACAACCCTTATGGGATGACTACTTTAGAAATAGTTTTAGCCTTTTTTAAAGATATAAAATATTGGGAGAAAAGAAGTAATCAAACTATTTTTAAGACCATGAACCCCAATAAAATGCTATAGGGGAAATATCACTATATAAGATAATGTACATAATCTAGAAATGGTTAGGATGCTTATGAACATATTGATCAAAGTTAAAAATAACCCAAGATTTGAGTAAACCATGACTCAGTAGAATTTTGAAGACATTCTTAAGATGTTCCCAACCCTAGAATTAGGAATTATCATTACAGTAATAATTTTGAACTTTTAAAATGGCATGATTACTTTTAATTTCTAGTTTAGGATTTGAGGGCATAACTATAATGATTATGTTAAATTAATTAGGTTAAGCATCTTTAGATTATTAGGTCATTCATTTTTATATGGAGTATTATTTTAATATTTCTTGCATGTAATGATTGTCTAATCAGGAGTATTAATTTTCCAATTTGTAATCCTAAGGCATAAATTAAATATGATCTTGCCTCAATGAATGGATTGCGCATTTGTCATCATTGGTATCAGAGTATGGTAATCCAATTATGCTCTAAAATTACAACATTAAGTTGATATGGTTTATCAAAAAGGAACCCTTGGCTCTAGTGCACAAACTAGGAGAGCATGTGAGGTCTAAAATAATGGACAATTATTGTCATCCAATAATATACCTTTACTCTTTTAATAATGCAAGTTTTGATAGGCAACCATTGTGGATTTGATTGTTAGCATGAGCAAGTAAGCGATGATAGATAAGAGGATTGATGACTAGCCAAAATGACTATTTCGTGAATAACTAAAGCTTATTTTAATTTATGCCTAGAAGTTACCAAGAATTAATGGTGGAGCACATAGGAGATACGGGCATCCTTGGGGAAAAAAATCAAGATTTGAATGTTGCACACGCCTTCATCCCACTCAAGTAATCCTCCATAGCAAATAGGGGCAAACTGTGATGATTGGCCCACTTATTTAGCATGTGTAGAGGCATCGAGATAGGCATAGACCAATTCATGGTAAATACCCCATAATATTGGATCTGATCTCTATTGAGGGCAAGAGAGGTGGATGTTTTCCTTCCCAACTGAACCACCCAAGTTCTAAACACATAAACACACTTTTTTTATTGCTTTAATTTTTCTTTTTTGTTAAAGCATATAAAAAAATAATAGATTGCTTGTTTTTTTATGTAAGGAGATCTTTTAGTTTTTAAAAAAAATAAAATGTTTAAAAAAAGGAGCAGTTTTATTTTAATTTTAAAAAAAGAGTGCAGGATTTTTTTAAAGGTGCTTTTTAATTTTTTAAAAAGTGCAATATTTTTTTATTAAAAAAAGTGGAGGGAGAATTTTTTGTTATGGGCTAGCATGTTTATTAAAAAAGAAAATAAATTTATTTAAAAAATAATAAAATGCAATGTTTTTCATGCACTTTAATTTTAAGTGAATTTTGGAGGTATAAGGGTGTATAATTAGAATTATTTTGCCTTATTTTGCATTGATAAGGGTGCAATTTCAAATTCTATTTTGTAAAATTAGTCAAGTATTAATATTTTAAAAAGATGAATTCTTGATGGAGTTCAAAACCCTCCTTATTTATTTTTCAAATTTTTTATTTCATATGTTGTAA
The DNA here is from genome assembly GCA_028583015.1 of Wollemia nobilis. Classification (NCBI taxonomy): domain Eukaryota; kingdom Viridiplantae; phylum Streptophyta; class Pinopsida; order Araucariales; family Araucariaceae; genus Wollemia; species Wollemia nobilis. The sequence goes on from JAQPPZ010000465.1 coordinate 12,531,873, forward strand.
ATTTATGCTTTATTGCATTGAACAACAAGTGGAATTTATAACAAAGAAATCACCCTTTCTCAAACCTTCATGGTTTGAAGTAGTGTTTGATATCTACAAAGCCTCTACTAGTTGTTTACAAATAATGTTGTCATGACTCATTACTGTGCTTAACGCCTAACATAGCTGCAACAATGACATTTGGGGTCTATCCCTATAAATGGTTGAGGAGAAATAAGGAAGCCCAAATTGATTATTTTCACTTTGTAATTAACTCTATTTACTATTGTCACTCAATAAAAATCCTAAAATTGAGAATCTCCTCGAAGGTCTTTCTAAATAGGTGTCAAATATAGGATAAATCTCTTTTTTTACTTCTTGGGTACTACTTACTATGCTCTTTCATGTACCTTAAGGTCTCTCATGTGAAACCATGTATATTGAGAGGACTAGCTTATTCTAGTATTAATGAGCATATTGAAAGAGAGGGTATATTAAAAGGTACAATATATAATATTGGAAATATATTAAAAATGGGACCATTTTGGAGAGATAAGGAACCCTTATAATTTCCACTTCTAAAGTGTTTCTCATAGATTCTCAGCTCCTAAAAGGTCCCAACTTTGAACCATGGAAGACAAAGATGCAAACTATCTTGCAAGTGGAAAAACTATGGGATATTGTGATATGCCAAAAGATGTAACCTTTGGACATGGATGAAGTAGAGAAATATGATGATGCATATAGAAGAACATTGATGCTCATCACCCTTGCTACAACTAATATGATCCAACCACATATTTATGAAGGAAGGACCTCCAAGTAGGCATGGGATGCCCTTACCACTATCTATGAAGGGAAGAATAAATCTACCATTCTTAACCTTCTATAAAAAATCCATACATTGATAGTGGTAGATGGAGAGAGTATAGAGTTATTTATTTACAAAGTTATAGAACAAAAGGCCAACTTGAATGCTATCTATGAACAAGTGGATAGTAAGATCTTAGTTCTAAACATACTTTGAGCTTTATAATATTCGTTTTGAGTTTTTATCACCTCCTTATAAGTCTCCAATATGGTGGTTTCCTTTGAAGAGTTAGTCAATTTATTGCAACAATAAGAAGCAACCAACAAATTAAGGGACCAATTATAAATAGTGCACTCATTAGTCAAAAAAATTGGGAAACATAAAACACCAAAGGATTCTTCATAGAAATGTCCTTCCTCCTTATCCTCATCATCATAAAAGAAACCTCAAAAGCAAAATAGGTACTTCTACATCTATGAAATAGGACATGATACTATATATTATTGATATAATTTTATGATATAGGGTGATAAAGTCCACAAACTTATATATAATAAGAAGCAAAACAAGCCATATCCCTAATGACAATAGTATAAAGGATATGTTGTAATTGAAGAATTAGATTCAAATTTTGAATAGGCATGCAAGGTTTTCATAACAAAGGCTACAACCAAAATTGAATATGATGCTTGGTACATTGATTTCAGCGCTAGCCAACACATAATAGGGGACAAAACTGGTTTGATACCTTGAAAGCCAAATAAGGGAAACCAGTGACCATCATCAATGATAAAACTTACAAGGTCAAAAGAGTAGAAAATATTTTAATTCATCTTCTATATGGTAAATGCACCATTAAAAAGGTACATTATGTACTAGACCTGACAAACAACTTGTCTATGCCACAACAATTAGATCAAAAAATGATGGCTGATTTCAAAGTTGATAATAACTGTAAGAAGTGTTTCATCACTAAAAGTGATGAGAATGTGGCAACCGATTCCTACAAAAATGGCTTATTTTTCCTAGATTTATAATCTACTCTTAATGTAGTCCTGTTAGCAGCCATGACATCCGCAATAACCTAAAATTATCACAAGAGATAGACCCAAAGGTAGTTCTAGAGGTAGACCCAAAGGTAGACCTAGAGGTAACAAACCTAAAGGTAGACCTAGAGGTAACAAAACCTAGAGATAAAACTAGTGGTAAACCTAGAAGTTGACCTAGTGGTAGACCCAATGGTCTACCTAGTGGAAGACTTAGAGGTAGAAAATTAAAAGGTAGACCTAGAGGCAACAAACCTAGAGGTAGTAGACCCAATGGTAGCAAATCTAGAGGTAGACCCAAAGGAAGATCTAGATTTTTTCACCCAAGCAAGAGCAAGAGCTAGATCTAAGAGCTAAGATCCAATAGCTAAGAGCTAGATCTAAGAACCAAGAGTCAAATCTACAACCAAGAGCCAAATACAGTAGCTAAAGCCAAGATCCAAATACAATAGTTAGAGCAAGAGCCAAATCCAAGATCTAGAGGTAAGAGTCATGAAAAGAGCTAAATCTAAGAGCTAGAGTCAAAGCCAGATCTAGAGCCAAGAGCTAAGAGCTATAACCAACAACAAAATCCAAGAGTCATAGTTAGAGACAAGACTCCTCTAAATTAAAGGGCGGTCCTAATATTTTATATCCTAAAAATGTGATAAAGGGGGGATGTTAGGAATATTTTATTACATTATTTTAGTATTATAATTAGGTCATGCATCTTTAGATGATTAGGTCATTTATTTTTAGATGGAGTATTATTTTAATATTTCTTGCATGTAATAATCTCCTAATTGGGAGTATCGATTTTCTAGTTTGTAACCCTAAGGCATGTATTAAATAGGATCTTACCTCAATGAATGAATTTATAATTTTCCATTAGGTTAAGTACCTATAGTACCTTATTTTCAAAATGTAATTAACAAGTCTAATCAACAAACTCTTATCTAATCCAAGTCATTCTAATCAAATTCAAGGATGCAATAATAGAGGAGGTCAAAAGTATAAAAATAAAAGCTATGGGTATTCCTATCAAAATAAATAATAGGTTGAGCCTAATTCAACTTAGCATTCAAATAACCAACAAGTGAATCGATACTATGCCCATCCTAGGGGAGAGAATAGAGAGTTTATTTTTAAACAACTAAATGTTATAAATTTGTTAAATTAAATGAGTTACATTATGAATCTAAGAATATTTGGAGCAATACATTTGCCATTATCACTAGAAGTGTGCCTCAATATGAGAAGAAATAATCCACTAATGAAGAAAAAAGAAAACAAAAAGACAATTCAAAATAAAATTTCCAAGCTAATGTTAATTTGACCATTAGAGTAAATATTTGAAGCCCCACTTTGACCATCAAAAATCCAAGTAAGACTATATAAGGGTCTTCTAAATCCAAAAAATATTAGAAGCCTCAACTTGGTATATCAAGGAATCTCCCAAGGAAATATCTACCTAGCCACTATATACCACTTAAACCAGTGATATTGATACAAATATCCAAATACTGCTAGATCCTTATCATCCCAAATTTTTTTGTTAAATGTAATCATGAATAAAACTAAGTTGTGGGATATAGTAGAGGAATTACATACAATATATTACAAGGTTCCATGCATTGAAATGCTCAAAACCTCCCTTTAGAGATAAATATTGAAAGATATTTAGATGAGATGAAGATACCAGAGCCTAGGGTACTTAATAAAATTCCTAACATTTTAGGAAAATATGAATTGGAGTTTATTCACTCTGTAGAAACCAAATCGTATCCATTTGTCACCCACACATCATTCAATCACATCCATACATTATTTATTTGTATATATATTTATTTGTTTATGTATATATATATAAATATTTTGTATATTTATATTTATTTATTATATATATGAATAAATCACAACCATTCATCATGACTTAATCTCAACCATCCACTTGACTTGATCTGTGTCACATTTCAAAGATATAATCCTAGCCCTTCATCACGTTTTAATCTCGACTGCCTATTGGTGTCATCGAAACCCTAACATGTTGAAAGGTAGGTTATAAAAGGTCATTCATTCTCATGAATGAGATTAAGTGGTTATTTGATTTGTTAAGTGATTAATGAATAAGGTAGTAGGTTAAGTGGTTAATATTGAGAGCCCTTGCATCCATCCACATCCAAAACTCTAGCATCTCGATATCATCCTCTCCCCTCGTTACCTTTGTATCCTTCATTTCTATTGCTCAAATCCCCTGTAAACTAGATTTGGTTCTATAGTACTCTCCATAGAAGCTCCTGAACACTATTGAGCATTCTAGGAATGTTGTAGGGCATTCACAATCCTCTAGAATACTCCAAGGTGTTTCTCAACCTTCTAGTTTGTTATCGATAAACTCTCAAATGCTTTTGGGTATTTGTACGTTATAAGATCACAGAAGTAGAAGTGTAGATCAGAAAAATTAGGTATCTTTGATAAGGTAAAATGTTTTTATTGTTTTACATCTTACGTTTTCTGTACTTAACTTGTATTTCATCATTTACAGCACTAGGGTTTATAGATTTGTGTCACAAAGGGCCTCACACAATGGAGCCCTCACATATGCTATTGACTTGGTGTTTTTAATCTATTTGCAGGTACAAGAACTACATTCTTACTATTGTTGCAGCTAGGGTGGTCTCGTAGGGATACTCAAGCCCACCATAACTTTTTTGGAGTTAAAGATGATGTAGAAGACACCAAATATTATTTATGAATGAGGATTTTAAAAATCATTTGGTTGTAACTATTGTATCAATATACATTATATTGTAAATTGAAGATCAAGGCTCCCACCACATTAATACAATATTATCTCTTCATCGTGCAATATATTTTGTGTTGATTCTTTTATTCTTACCTTGGTGTTGTTGATTTTTGCTTTACAAAATGGTGATCATGGTGGGACTCCCAAAGGGTTTCTTATTTTAATATACCTTGTCATTTTTTATCTACGTATTTTGTCTTTGTTGTAGATTTTTAGAGATTTAATTGAGCAAAAATCATGAAACTAGGATTTCTAGGAGTAGCAGGATTCGATCTGTGGTTGCATGGATTCCCTACCACATTTGAGGGATGCCCCACCACATCTAGGAGATGCCTCACCACATCCAAGAGACTCTACATTACATCCAGGATAGTTGGAAAGAAAAATGTAGGCTTCCTAGTAAGTCTGAATCAAAACCCACCTCCATTTTTCTTTGCTTTTTTTACAGAGATATTGAAAGAAGATATTTATTTTCTATTAAAAAAGCAATACATTCTACATCTTAGGCATTTACAAACATTTCTTTATATATTTTACACATAGGATAGATCTGCATTTGTGCATCCATGTTAGTGGCATTAGAATATTCATCACATTAAATTTAAGTTTTTGTTGTTTATGGTTTTTTAACCTTTTAACTTGCATGTTGTTTGCAATAATACGAAAAAGCATAAATAGTTGCACTTTAGGCTAAAGTCTCTCACTTCTTACTTTTTCAATTTGGAACAAGTTATTGGTACTTGAGCTTACTCCCACTATTGGAATCACTTGATGATTCAGGGTGGAAGAACTAGGTGAACCCTCCACTATTAGAATCACTTGATGATTTAGGGTGGATCTTAAGAGGTGTACCCTAGATTATTTTGAGGAACTTGGTATTAGTATTCTTGGTCACCAAATTAACTGAGTGGAAGAGAGTTTCTTGGCATTGTATGAGCACCATAGACAATTGAAATATTAAAAGGAATCACACACAATTACACACATCACTTTAAAAATCAGTGAGTTGGACTTCATCACCAACCACTGATCGAGATCAACAATGGTGGATTTCATATCCATCCGCTATCTCACCCCATAGATACCTTAGTAGCCCGTGAGTGTTTTTTTTGGATTTCATCACCATAAAAATCCTCATTTGTCATTCACCTTAGGAATCCACCCTACATAGTAGTCTAGGCTTAGGCTCATCAAAACACACAAACTACAAAACCAAAAAAAAAAATTAATTGTTGCAAAATATAGGATTCAATTATTTGTTTTATTTTGTGTACTTTTCATTGTCATTGCACTCTTCCACACACATCCCTCACATTCGCTACCATTGCTTGCTCATAGCTTATGGTATTAAACATAAACCAAGCTAGAGCCATGAGCCAAGAACCAACCTCATCCATGGAGTGTTCTACTTCTTTCCCAATAACTTTTGTGGCTAACCCTTCCAACCTAGCATAGATGAGCTATTTTGGTTTGTCTACAAGACCCTCACACACAATATTCACTTTGAATACTGATGTAATGCACAGAGCCAATCACACCTACATATAAAAAATAGAGCCTTCCACGCCCATTGACACTCACATCACATACATAGAGATGGATAAGGTTGAAGCTTACTTAATACCAACCAAAATAGTCTTAGAACAACTTAACATCCCACACAACCAAGTTTCTTCTTCTCAGTAGGAATTTTCCTATTCGCATCTTGCTAAATTTATACAAGCCTACATAAATCCTCTTTTTGAGGCATCATCCAAACCTTCACATCACATGTCTCCACCTAAAAATAGCCAAATAAATTCCATCCCATCTACCCACACTACCACCTATACCAATCCACTTTATGAAGTACATATCAATGTAGCTTCGTAGATCCCATCCATAATTCCATCCACTACCCCCAATTCTGTTACAATTTATTTCACAACTCATCCTTCACCAACATCCACAAAAATTGCAAACACCTACATCTCAACCACATCCAAATCCATCATGCCCACATAATATGCTTCAAAAATTTCCATACATAAAGCATGGCAACACCTCAACCAATTGCTCATGGGCCAACAAGAAGCTCATTATTATTCCCAACAACAAACACATATGGAAAATATTAAATCACACTCTATTTTAAGCCAATATGATTTCTTCCCCTCAAATCCATCTTGGGTATCACAACCTTCTTAGGTTATTATACCCACACCTCCACTCACTCAGATCAATCCCACTTACATAACCCAGCATATTCACATTCCCCATACCTCTTCCCAATTTCATCAACAACATTCATTCCACCATCAAATCCAACAACCTACCCAACATCATCAAGTAGATTTCAATATATCCAACCACCAACATCACATTCCATATCAATAGTTTACCACTCCACATCCCCCACCTTTACACAATCATCAAATATTTTAGGGCTTCTACACACATGGAGAAGACCCTAAAATCCAAGCAATGCAACAACAAATTAATAGATTGATGTTGCATACTCCTGGTATGATGTACCAGAAGCCTACCCTGATACAGCTAATCAATCAACCTATCCATTTTTTTGTACCATCACCACCATATCCTTTAGATTTCATAGTGCCAACATTTAATAAATTTAAAGGGACTGAGGATCCTAGAGAGCACATCAACACATTTATACACTCATGCTTTTAGATTCAATATCAATATGCTTTAATGCTTAGAAATTTTCCTCAGACATTAGGGAGATACACTCAAGACTAGTATAATAATCTACCTCACCACAACATTTTCAGATTTGAATAATTGGTAGAGAGAGATTTTCCCTCAATATTTGCAAGAAAACCACATTGACTAACCTGTACAACCTTAAAAAAATTGAAGAGTCAGTATATGATTTTATAAACCATTGGATGGCAGTTATAACCAAGTTGCCATTATCCCTACCAATGGAAGAACTGGCCTGAATGTTCACAAGGAGTTGCTTTAAACCCATATCCTTGTCATTACAATTGCAACAATGCAGAACATTTGATGAAGCTCTTACCTAGGCTCGTGTCATCAAAGAGATAAAAATCCAAGAGGGTGAGATAAAACCAAAGAAGAAGGAATGGAAAAATAAGGGCCAATCAAAAGAAAATTATTCTGGCAAGTCAAATCCTAATCAAGTAAATCAAGTGGTCTTGAGTCAACCTATAATGACTCAACAACAACAACAACCAGTGCAACAACTGCAACAAGTATCCTATAAATCGGTTCCTCCACCTCAACAACTTCATAACATAGTCCCAATTGTGGAAAATTACCAACATCAATAATCTGCTTGACAAGACCACATATTCACACCTTTTCTTTAATAATATGCCTACCTTTTCCATAGGTTGTATGACACCAATGCTATTGCCTTGCCTGGAATCATACCAAAAGATCAAGTTAAATGTGGCAAGGGCTACAAGGAGCACTTGTTTTATCCTTTTCATCAACACAAAGGGCATTACATTAACAACTAATGGTTATTTAAACATATGGTGCAATATATGATAGATCTAGGGACCATCAAGTTCGATAGTCCTTTGGCTCAACAAAACTAAAACCTTGGTATATACCAAAAACCACTTTCTCATCATGAGGAACATCAACAAACAATAGGGGACAAACATAAAGACTCATAATCAAGTCAACCATGAGTAACAGTATCAAGGTTTTGTGGGGGCTATTCACATAGTCACCTAAGGACAAAGAAGCACCAATAGACAAAATAAACAACAATAGGTAGTTCAACCCCCTGTAGCACCCCAAGCAAGTGTGTCTCCACAACCTACGAATTCATTATCACCCATTCATTTTTTTATCAATTCATCCCAATCCATCCACCTCTTTAGTCATCTATCACAACCAAATCATATTCCAAACCATTCATAAAGACCCATCATCCCACTAAGTAGTCGGTTGACAACTGGCCTCAAAATAGCTTCAGCCAAATTATCTATCTATGAGATAAATCAACAATCTCCCCCACATTGTGAGGCATTAATGGAAATTTTAAAATCCATTTAAATTCAATCCCAAGACACTATTACCTTCAATAAATTTATGGGGAGTATGTAAATGTGTATGGAGCCTTCCATCATATTCTATGATTTTGAAATTAAATCAATGTCATCAAAAGCGATGGACCCTCCACTACATATTATGACTTAGGTTGATAGGAAGCCATTTAAATGAGTTCTAATTGACACCAAATCCTCCATCAACATCATCACCATATATGCCCTTCAATATCTCAACCTTTTGCTATCACACATAACCAAATCCACCTTCACCCTAAGAGCATTCAATGATGCCCTTTGTTCCACAATTGGCACTATCGTTCTACCCATAGAAGTGGGGATAAAAATATTGCATACCATGTTTCACATTCTAGAGGGGTCCATGGATTAAAATGTACTCCTTGGATATCTCTAGATTAGAAAGACTAGATGTGTTCCTTCTATACTACATCAATGATTAAAATATGTACATGAGCGATAGGTCCATTGCATACCAGTGAACATCAAACCTTTTAAGTATTGTAACTTCATCTCAAATCCCTATGAACCCACACTTCCATCCACGCACCTATTCCTTACCCCATAAACCACACCATCTATCACTTCCTCATCCAAATATTCTATTCTTGAGGAGTTTCCCATCACTACCCTGCATCAAGCTTCCACTTCCACACTCCCATCTTCATCGTAGTCGACTACATGTACATGCGGTCGAACCCAATCCACACCATCCACATCATCAACATCAATATCACCCATTATCAACACTCATTCATAATAACCCATACAACCTACATCCACTACCATTCCATCTACATCAACATCATCAATCATCCATTAAATCCCTCAACCAAATCCATCTTCATTTCCACCAACCAATGTCTCACAAGTCTATCTAATAAATTGTGAGATGTCATTCCAGCACGCATCCCTTCCATGACCTAATCCATAATTCATCCATGATACTTTCACTTCCACATCCACTCCATATGCATCTACATCTTTACAAGTTGCAATCCACCTCACCAATCCTGATATTGGTGAATACGTGGTCCAAGATGTCACGGTTACATAGCTAAGCATCCAAACTGCTAGGGATTACGATTGTCCATGTAACCCACCCTTATTCATAGGAGTGGTGTAAATTATGGGTTCAGCACCCAATAATATCGATTTCATATATGGAGGGGTCGATTCATCATATGATCCACCTTTCCTAGAAAAACCTACACAACCAATCCTTGCCAACATAGAGCACATGATTGGTTTTCCTTCATGATACTTACATCGAGTCAATTGGTAAGGATACAACCTAAAATGACATGAATAGGGTATACATGAAATGACACTCCATATCGAGAAGCACATTACCGTTCAAGTTTGGGCTACCACTCTCATTCTTCCACTTCCTCTCTTGAACAAGCTTTTCAAAATCTCCATTTGAATTCAGAAGAGGAAACCACTCACAATAAGGACTTTGAGGAATTTGATGATGAATACAACATCATGTCGATAGATTGAGATGAATACAAAGATGAATTGAACTCAATCACTCAATTCATTGAACATGATGAGCATTACCTTATAATTTTTTTTATCCATTAGACCATTTTTTGTTTGCTTCTTCCAAGGGAGCGAGCTGAGCCAACCGATGAACCACCAACTCCATATCATCCACTTCACAATTTTTTTTGTAACATATGTACATAATTAATAATAATAATAAAACATCAAAAAAACAAAAAAAATAAAAAAAAACAAAAAATTTGTGCATTGCATGTGCATGGATTTTTTCATTTGTGTTTACAAGTGTTGCTTGATGCTATTCAGGATTTTAAGGTTCCTTAATCGATTTCAGTAGATAGGACCAACCCACCCTTCACATTTCCAACCACGATCCCCACTAAGTTAACATAAATTCTATTGACTTATTTACCTCACTTCACAATCCATACAATTTGGCAAAGCCAATTCCAATTGACATTAGCCTCATTTATATGGAACATATTTCATCGCCATCATCATTTGCCAAATTTGTCCTTTCTAAGGAACTATTAAGAGCTTTCATTGCTTACATTCCTCCATCACCCTTGCCTTTACCCTTGCCTTCACCAATGCATTATTGCATCTTTGTGATAAATTCATGACTAATTGGTTAGGTCCATACATCGTCATCCAAAACATAGGTCAAGGAACATATAAACTTGCCAGTCTAGAGGGAGAAGTGAGCCCAAAACACTTAACATCATCCACTTGAGATCATTCTATGCTTAATGTGATTTACATATCCATGTATATATACATGGCTAATACACAAAAACATCATCCATAAACATTGCATTCATACACATCACATGGCTTACATCCACATTGCACAAACACAGTCATTTTCATTTCAGTGCATTTCATCCACAATATTAGGGTCCATTTGTTAAGTTTAGAATTGATCCAATAAATCTTGTTACCTTAATCAGGTGCACCCCCAAGTTCACATCCATTTTCATTACAATATTTCACAAGTCCATTTACCATTTGCATTATCACTTCATTACTCCTAGGTATTTTTAGTCACTCAACCACTCCTAGTGTTTCAAGAAAACTCCAACACATGTTGAATTTTATCTAGGACCAAGTCATATTTTCAATAAATAAAATCTTGAGTTTTGGGATTGACTCTAACATTATTGAACCAAAAATATTGTACACATATTAAAAAAATCTTGTGTCAAATAGTAATAACACCATGATTAGGTTGAACCTTGAAGTAAAAAAGGTCATATTTGCTTGTCCCATAATGCACATAGTCCAAAATAAAAATAGTTGTCCTCACCACTACTCACATTGTCAAAATGAAAAAATGAGTAGTAATATAGGGTAAAATTCTCATCATAATTTGGTTGAGAATATGATTCCCCAAAGCTCTAACTATTTTACACATCACACACCATAAATACACAAGTCATAAGGATAGAACTATATTTCCATCTAGATGGTTAGGTAGTCTGAATATCCAAAGATTAAATATTAGATCATTGGACTATGGAGCTAATATCCACTGGGGATATATATGCTTGACTAGCAGTGGAGTATGCCCATGCATGATGACACATCTCACTTGAAGAGACCTATTACTAAACATAAGGATAAGCTAGCTTTTTGATCTCCTCCATGATAGGTTTCATCTCAATTTACTCAAGATGATTCAATGAACTCACTTGCACACACATTGGTTCTAAAGGATTTCGCATGAACATTAGATCATTGCATTGAATAAAATGTGAATATATACAATGGGAGTTGGTTGAGGTGGTTAACCAACCACCCGAACTACCCCTTAATTGGAGAAGCGCTTAGGTGCTTAATTTTTCCAAATGATGGAATATAAACTATGCCTTATGCTAACATCCCCCCTTATTACATTATTGGCAAATACAAAGAGCATTGAAAAACAATTCAAATTTGACACATGCAAGTGCCTTGGTGAAAATACCTACAAATTTCTTATCAGTGGGAATGTATTGAAGTTGTATATGATGCTTTGGAAATTCATCTCGAATAAAATGACATTGAGTATCAATGTGTTTGGTGCGCTCGTGAAAGACTGGATTTTTGAAAAGATTCAAAACACCTTGATTGTTGCAAAACAAATGAAGAGGAAGATTCTTTGGAAGACCCATGTTTGTAAGAATGTGACTTAACCATATTATCTCGTAGACTGCTTCATTGGCTACATGATATTATACCTCTATAGAAGATAAAGCAACCACATGCCGCTTCTTACTATGCCATGAGACAAGTCCAGATCCAATATGGAAAACATATCCAAAAGTTGACTTTCGATCATCAATGAATCCGGCATAGTCTGAGTCCGTGTACCCTTGTAAGAAAAAATTATCATTCTTCTTGTACTCTAGGCCATAGTCTCTACTACCATGGGCATAATGAAGAATTATTTTTGCTGCTTTCCAATGATTCCCCTTAGGTTCTTGCATGAACCTTCAAATATAGCCCACAATAAAACTAAGATCTGGCCTGGTATTTGTCAGATATATGAGACTCCCAATCAGCTGTTGATAGAGAATACCATCTACTTGAGGTGATTCATCATATCATGATAACTTAAGTCCTTGCTCCATTGGAGTTGCTTTAGACTTGCAATTAGTCATGCAATATTTTTTGACTAATGTCTTGGCATACTTCTTTTGTATTACTCTTATATGGTTAGTTTTCTAAATCACTTCCAAACCAAGATAATAGTGAAGAAGTCCTAGATCTATCATTTCAAAATATTGTTTCAAATCATCTTTTACTCCATCAATCATACTCTTTGAGCTCCTTGTTATGATCAGATCATCTACATATAGCACCAAAATCACTATGTCAGAACCATTGTTCTTGATATAGAGATTTGCATCTGAAGGACTTCTTTGGAATCCATGCTACACTAGGTGACTATCTATTTTGATGTACCAAGTTCGTATAGCTTGTTTTAGCCCATACAAGGATTTGATCAACTTACAAACTTTTTGTTCTTGACCTTCAACAACAAATCCTTTTGGTTGGGTCATGTACACTTCTTCTTGTAGGTCACCATTCAAGAAAGCACTTTTTACATCCATTTGATGTAACTTCCACCCAAATTGAGCTGCCAAGGCACAAAGCACTCGAATGGTAGTTATTTTTGTAGTAGGGGTAAAAGTCTCTTCATAATCTATGCCTTCTTTCTGAGCATAGCCATTTGAACCAATATGGGCTTTATGCTTATCAATAGTACCATCTGCCTTATACTTCACTTTGAACATCCATTTGCAGCCAATGGGCTTCTTTCCTAAAGGTAGATTTACTAGCTTCCATGTATGATTTTCATGAGAGATGTATGTTCTACTTCCATAGCAGCCTTCCACTAAGGCTTACTAAGTGCATCCTAAATTGTTGTGGGTTCATTTTCATCCAATACTATCATATAAACCCTCTCATCCTCCATATCTGTTTCCCTATATTCCTCTGCATCTACAAATAGTTCATCAAATTATTGGTAAAGCTCGTCAACCTTTGAAGTTGATACCTATGCTCTCTTATGTTGAGTCATACTATGAGTACAAGGTCGATCTAGAGTTAGATATGGAAGTGATGTCAACTTGGAATCTCTCAATGTACTGGTATACCATTTTGAAATCTTGTTATGAGGAGGTGGAGTCTCTTTCTTAGGCTCATCTTCCTCGAGGTATACAGATGTAGAAGTGTTATTTGATGTGAAAGCTTCATCAAATACCACATCCCTACTTATATGTGTCTTCTTGGTCATAGGATCTATCAATCAATATCCCTTTGAATGCTCATCATAACCAAGGAAGATAAATGACAAGGTCTTCTCATCTAACTTATTCCTTTTCTGTTTTGGTATGTGCATGAATGCCTTACATCAAAAAACCCTTAGATGAGAAATGGAGGGTTTCTTACCACTCCATGCTTCTTGTGGAGTTTTACCCTATAGAGCTTTTGTGGGTGCTCTATTTAGGAGGTATGATGTTATGTTTACTTCTTCTACCCAATACTCATGCTCAAGGTGTGCCCCTGCAAGCATACATCGAACCATTTCCATAATGGAACAATTCCTCCTTTCAACAAATCCATTTTTATGTGGAGTATAGGCTATAGTTAGTTGTCTCTTAATCCCATGTTCATTCAGAAATTATGAAAATTCCTTGGAGGTATATTTCCCCTCTTGATCTGAGTGGAGGGTTTTTATGGAATATCTTGACTCCTTCACAACAAGCTTCTTGAACTACTGAAAGTATAGAAATACCTCTGACTTCAATTGAAGAAAGAAAACCCACATATTTCATGAGTGATCATCCAAAAATAATTGAAAATACCTCTTTCCACCATAGCTGGTTGGCATAGGACCGCACATATCGGTGTGTACCAACTCCAAAGGTTTATTAGCTTATGAAGAGCTAACTTCAAATGGTACCCGATGTTGCTTCCCTACTAAGCAATCCAAGCAAACTTACAATGTGGATGAAAGGTTGGGAAATCCCCTCACCATCTCATATTTTCTCAACTCGAGTAAATATCCTAAACTTAGATGCCCATATCTCTTGTGCCATAGAGAAGTAGCCTCCTTGGTAGTTGCTACTAGGGCAACATGAGGCATTGAAATGACATCTAAAATGAACAAGCCATGCTTGTATGATCCGATTGCTACATGTTTTCCTTTTCTGGTTATAAAACATCTCTTTTTTCCTTTCACAACATGGAACACAACATCCATATCTCGATCCAAAATTTGAGGGATTGACAACAAATTATTAGTCAATATAGGAACATAGAGAACCTTTTCAATCTAATATTTTCCATATGGAAGAGTGACAGAAATATAACCTTCACCCTTCACTTGGTAGACTTGATTGTCAACAATTATTACTGTCTTACCTTCTTTCTCCTCAAAGATCTCAAACCATAATTTATCACCATTCATGTGCTTACTAGCACCTGAATCAATATACCATGTAGCATTTATCTACAAATATGAATTATGAGTCATGAGCACCTTGTGTGCTCGCTTAGATTCTAAGTTCGAGTCAGATTCTATAGAATTTGAGTCAAAATTTGATTCATCATATGCAACATGCCCCTTGGGTTGCTTATTCATTTTTTGTGGTTTGTATTGCCCTTTTCCCTTCTTATTATGATCTTGGTCATTCTGTTGCTTGTTCTTAAACCAACACCTGTAGGTTTCATGGTTATTCATATCATAAATCTTGCAATATTGTTTGTCTTTTTGCTGATGATATTTCCCTTTTCCCTTTGATGAAGATCCTCCTTTTTGAAACTGACCTTGTTTCTTACCCCCTTGTTTGGTGTAGAGGGCATTATCTGGAACTTCATCCTTCTAAAATTGATTTGCCTCCTTATTTTGAAGCAAATTCACCAATTCCACAAAAGATACTTGTCTACCAAATACATTAAGAGAGGTTATAAACACCTTATAGGACTCTGGCAATGCTTTCAAGATGATAGAGGTCAAGAGAGCATCATCCACTAGCTATCCCATAACATTTCGTTTGGCTTTCAATTCTACCACTTTACATAGAAATAAGTCAACTGTCTCACCATATTTCATACTAAGTGTATGTAGTTGAGTTTGAAGGTGTAGAATTGTGGATTGATTCTCACCTTTATACATAGTAATAAAAGCATCCCAAGCTTCCTTACTAGTTTTGGCATCATAGATATGAGGTTGGACCTCATATGTAGTAGCAAGAAGAATAAAAATAAGACATATTTTATCATTTTTATCAAAAGCATATTGATCTACTCCTGCTGTTCCAAGTTGTTTTGTAGTGCCAGTCACTACATCCCATAAATCTTCCACTTGAATAATAGCACACATCTTATTCTTCCATGGTGTAAATTTAGAACCTTTTAGCAACTATGAATCTAAGATATCAGTGGCCATTGTGAAGGTTCCTTATAACACCAAATTCTCCCCCTTTATTTATACCTACCAGGTCTTTATACCAAAAATCATCTATATATAACCACCCTTACGTGAGGGAGACTATAAGTACATATAAGAGTAGAACGATACGTGGAACTTAGGTGATACTAAAATGGAATCATTTTGTTTATGACACCTACCATAGAAGGTATTTCCTCATGCATGGGGCGTAACTTCCCCTAAACACTTCAAAAATCACTTTGTCAGGATTTATGTCTAACAATAATAATGATTAGGGTATAAATGGAGTGAATATCAAAACTGGTTTGCCTTATTTCTCCTTGATGATTTATAGAGAACAATAGCTCAGACATCATTTTTGTAGCTATATTAGACATTAGATATAGTAATCCAGGCATGACAACATCACTCGTAAGTGTGGACTAGAGGTATTGTAGATATCGAACATTGCTATGCAATAAATTGCACAAATAGGTATAAAATTTAGGGTCTTTTCTTTTGCTTTATTTTATGATTGATAATGCAAGAAAATAGGAAATTTAAATGCACAATACAACCACAAATACCCATAAATTTAACTACTCTAGGTGTCGGTGTCCACAAAAAATGCACCTATTACAATACCAATTTTATCATGCAATGATTCACTTCCATCAATTTTGATCTCCCCCCTTTGTCTTATAATTTTACAAAAAAATAATCCTGTGATTCCCTTTTTTTTGTTGCAAAATAAACAAGGAAGAAAAAAATTTTACCTGAACCCTTACAAATGCTTGCTTCGGTGCCCTCCTTGGACAAAACAAATATCCTGATGTTGCCAAAGAATGACAAAAATTGACAAAATAATTGTCAAAAAATGGTGCAATTCTTGCTTGGGGCATCAAAGTGCTCACTGGGCATCAACTAGCACTCATAGGGTGTCAAATAGCACTCTCAGGGCGTCAAATGGCGTGCAGGGTATCAAAAAATATGTAGGGCATCAAATAATGCTCTCAGGGCATCAAATGGTGTGCAAGGCATGAAAAAAACGCATCTTCGAAACCCTTCTATGGGATTCAAAAAGTGGACCTCATCCACAATAACAAGCACCTCTAACCAATTGCGCTGCCAAGAGCACTGGGTATTAAATCCCAATACGTTGGCCTTATAGAGGGCACTATTGTTAATTTAAAAAAAAATCAAGTGGGATTATCCCACATGCATCCAATAGATGCATTCAGGAGCCTTCAAAAGAAGGAAGAATCACTTTGGAAGGTGACTGTCTTTGAGTGATCACCCCTCCCTCGCTACCTTTTATTGCCTTGAATGACGTGTAACCCATCATGTCATGTCGAGTTAGATATCCTCTATCTGCCACATCATGCCAAGTTAGCCATCCTTTGTCTACCAAATCACATCGAGTCAGTCATCCTTTATCCAACACATCACACTGAGTTAGCCATCCTCTATCTACCACGTCACCACCTAGTCAGCAATCTAGTCAACTTCTTGATGTGCATGTCTAGTCAGGTTTCTAGTCTATAGTCCACCTTGGGAAGTGTTCCTTATGCGGCTATGCTATTATCCAACACCGTATGTCAGGTTCAATTTGGGGGGAGGGGGTCGAGTCTGGTCTGGTCAAACCTTTGGAAGCATACCCTGTGCAACTACACTATTATCCCTTGTCATCCAATCATCGTGCATCCTTCCCATGCTGCCTGGCCTACCTTGCATTGGTCGCGCTGCATCTGATCTGCCTAGTTTGTGTGGCTCTGATACCATAAAGGATTTCACACAAATATTAGATCATTGCATTAAATCAAATGTGAATATATACAATGGGAGTTGGTTGAGGTGGTTAACCAACCACCCGAACCACACCTTAATTGGAGAAGTGTTTAGGCGCTTATTTTTTTTCAAATAATGGAATATAAACTATGCCTTATGCTAACAGGTTCTTGATTGCTTTTAGTCATTACCATGCTCATAATTGGTAAATGAACCTTCACTAGGCACACACATTTGGTCTTAGAGAAATTAGATAGTTATTAGTGATTTTGTTTGAAATAATTAGGATGTTTGAGTCTATGTAAAACAATCCCACAACAACCATCCATAAGTCAACACATCATCCATGTCATTATCCTACCATTACATAAGCCTTACATTTTCACACACCACCATTTTGGTACCCCTGATTATGCAACAATGATAACAATGGTCAAGAAAATTTTAAACTACAAATGATCATTAGTGCATTAGTTCATTTGTATTCATTCACATCATCATTACATTGACATCCATCACATATACATATGCATTCACAACATCCACACAAATTTATAACACAAAAGTAAAATCCATGTATATGTATAATCGCATATACAATGAGTTCCCAAAGGCTATATACAATGGAGCACCAAGGCTCATATACAAAAGTGCATCTAAGCATTAGTTAGTGTCCGTAGGTAGATCCTTGTGACCCTAAAGGAGCCCTAGATCTAGAGATACTATACCTATAGTCATTATGCCTAACAAAACTCATTATGGAAGAAGAGGATATGGTAGCTCAATATGGTATCACATTGCATATCCTCTAAATCCTAGATATATGCCTCTCGATATCATAGGCATAGTATGTCATGCCACTGATGAGAATACCTCTATGCTAGCCCTACATGGAGCCTCACTATAGTATCTTCTCCTCCATCTATAGTCACCCGTATCTCCAGCTCTATCCATAATCAAGCTATCTTTGTATCTTGCTCTACCACCATCTATCAAAGTTGGCCCCGCTTAGCCTCTAGCCTCACCCACTCCTCCTCACTCTAACCTGGAGGTCTCTCCAAAACCTCCTCCATATCATCCCTACCATAATAATCACATCCAATATTTAGAGGCTACTTTTCTACATCCCTCACCTGCCTCCCTTTGCTGGATTAACAATATCTTTGATGATGGGGAGCCTCATTTGCACCCTCTTCTACCTCCTTATCATCTCTGCCACCCTACTCAACCTCTTGAATTGGTACCCATGAAGGCTATAAAGAAAACCAAACCTCATACTTTATCGTGGTCTCGATATCATCCACATTAAAAATATTTATCTCCTCATAATCCATATAGTCTACCCGCCACTCCACATGTGGAAGGCTTGACTCATATGATCAAAACCTATAGAGAACTGAAGCCTCCAAAACTCCCTACCTTAGTCCAAACTATCGCAACAACCATGATAACTAGATTAGCTCCACCTCACTCCCATGTTGCCCAACCATCCATCTATCCTATCGAGCCCTCTATAGCTATTATCCATCACTAGGCCACCTAGCCTCTTGCCATGGCCTCCAACACACCTAATCAGGTGTCAACCCTACCCACATATCCTTGCACTCTTGGCCATTATGACCAAGATAACTCGGTTGCACTTCCTCAATCACTCACCATATCAATACATAGGTTTGATCCCTATCTGATTCCTCAAAAGGTAGACCCATGGGATGAGCCACACTAAAGTGCTCCTAGTCCTAACACTATAGAAACCCACTACAACCCAACCCCTTCTACCCATGCCTCCTCATCTCATATAGATCCACATATATTTGTGCTAAAATATCTGATTTCCATACATATATCTGAGGCTCCTCGATCATGTCATACACCAACCTAATCATATACCATGAAAACTGACACCTAGTGTTGTTAGGCACCAATATTTTGCCCAAAAAGAACATTATTAATGTAGGCAATGCCTCAAAATACTTCCTCGTATACATGGCCAAATACCTTATCCCTCAACCTTGGATATTTGAATCCCTCCATCCATCCCCAAAAATATACCTTAGCTTATGCTCCTTATCATGCCCAACCTAGACACGAAAACCCTCTACCAACACTCGAAATATGTGATATACATATTCCAATGTCATAGTCATTTCCCCTGTTAGGAGCTGGAAGGTCCCCCTATGTAAATCCCATATCTCAACCAAAGTTGAGATATATCCCCCATCTTCCCTCACAACCTCAATTTTTGCTACCCTAGCCAACTCCATAGCCTCCAACTTACCCCAATCATCCTTCTGCAAGGCCTTTCTCACCCCTTGTATGATAGGTGAGAATCAGTGTTGAGCCTCCAAGATCATCAACTACAACACAACACAATAACAACTACATTAACATCACATTCATTACAAAAAAAAAATATTGTAAAAATCCAAACAAGAGTGCCAAAGGTACTTACCTAAGCCATCGACACCTCCATGCATGTTGTTGAATCCATACCCTCCATGGCTGGTATTAGTTAGTGTTCGTAGGTAGATCCTTGTGACCTTGAAGAAGCCCTAGATCTAGAGATACTATACCTAGAGTTATTATGCCTAACAAAACTCATTATGGAAGAAGAGGATCAATCTGGTAGCTCAATATGGTATCGCATAAACATATCCTCTAAATCCTAGATATATGCCTTTTGATATCATAGGCATAGTATATCATGCCACTAACGAGAATCTCTCTATGCTAGCTCTACCTAGAGCATCACTATAGTATCTTCTCCTCCATCTATAGTCACCCGTACCTCCAACTTTATCCATAATCAAGCTATATTTGTATCTTTCTCTACCACCATCTATCAAAGTTGGCCCCACTCAGCCTCCAGCCTCACCCACTCCTCCTCACTCTAACCTAGAGGTCTCTCCAAAACCTCCTCCATATCATCCCTACCATCATAATCACCTCCAATATTTAGAGGTTACTTTGCTACATCCCTCACCTACCTCCCTTTGCTGGATTGACGATATCTTTGATTATGGGGAGCCTCATTTGCACCCTCTACTACCTCCTTCTCATCTTTGCCACCCTTTTCAACCTCTTGAATTGGTACCCATGAAGGCTATAAAGCAAACAAAACCTCATACTTTATCGTGGTCTCGATATCATCCACATTCAAAATATTTATCTCCTCATAATCCATATAGTCTACCCACCACTCCACATGTGGAAGGCTTGACTCATATGATCGAAACCTATAGAGAATTGAAGCCTCCAAAACTCTCTACCTTAGTCCAATCTATTGCAACACCCATGAGAACTATATCGGCTCCACCTCACTCCCATGTCACCCAACCACCCGTCTAGCCTATCGAGTTCTCTATAGCTATTGTCCATCACTAGTCCACCTAGCCTCTTGCCATGGCCTCCAACACACCTAATCAGGTGTCATCCCTACCCATATATCCTTACACTCTTGGCCATTATGACCAATACAAATCGATTGCACTTCCTCGATCACTCACCATATCAATACATAGGGTTGATCCCTATCTCGTTCCTCACAGGGTAGGCCCATGGGATGAGCCACACTAAAGTGCTCCTAGTACTAACACTATAGCAACACACTACAACCCAACCCCTTCTACCTCTACCTCCTCATCTCATATAGATCCATATATATTTGTGCTAGAAGAGCTGATTTCCATACATATATCTGAGGCTCCTTGATCATGTCATACACCATACTAATCATATACCATGAAAAATGACACCTAGTGTTGTTAGGCATCAATATATTACCCAACAAGAACATGATTAGTGTAGGCAATGCCTCAAAATCCTTACTCATATACATGGTCAAATACCTTATCCCTCGACCTCAGATATTTGAATCCCTCCATCCATACCCAAAAATCTACCTTAGCTTATGCTCTTTATCATGCCCAACCTAGACACGCAAACCCTCTACCAACTCTCAAAATATATGATATACATATTCCAATGTTATAGTCATTTTCCCTATTAGGAACTAGAAGGTCCCCCTATGTAAATCTCATATCTCAACCAAAGTTGAGATATATCCCTCATCTACCCTCACCACCTCAATTTGTGCTACCCTATCCAACTCCATAGCCTCCAACTTACCCCAATCATCATTTTGCAAGGTCTTTCTCACCCATCGTATGATAGGTGAGAATCAGTGTTGAGCCTCCAAGATCATCAACTACAACACAACACAATAGCAACTACATTAACATCACATTCATTACAAAAAAAAACATTGTAAAAATCCAAACAAGATTGCCAAAGGTACTTACCTAATACATCTACACCTCCATGCATGTTGTCGCATCCATACCCTCCATCGCCATCCTTCACACTCTTTCACACTCATTCCTTCACTCCTTAGACACTATTTTTTATACTCTCAAATGCAAGAATGAATCCAATTTGACCTCTGTAGAATTCTTATAGCCAATTTTTATGCACTCAAATATCCATAGGAATTTGTAGAGTGTAGTTAAATGATACCCTATGCCTACCACATAGCAGATGCTCTCCTATGTTTGTGCCTAATATGGATGTTGGCTGACATCTTGCTCCAAAATGTTGTAAAAAGATAAAAATAGCTCAAAAATGTAGCTCACCTTCATAGAATGACCTCATATCACATCCATACATACATGTCATCATTCCATTATATGTTTTTAAGACACAAATCAATTTGGATGCCTGATTTTTATTTATGATCAAAAGTCACAAAAATGCCAAAAATCGAGTACAAAAGCCTCAAAATGACCCAAAACTTCACAAAAATTCCACATTCATCATACCGATCATTCATCACAACATTTCATCACATTTTGTGATAACATGGATTGATTTACGATCAAAAGTCAAGAAATTGTCCATAAATTGCTTCAACACCATTACAACTACAAATTTTACAAAATCATCCAATTCATTCATCAATGCATTTCCATATACATTTTACATCATACATCATCATTCCACTTTGCCAACTATATTTATCATTGCATTTCCATTCAGCATTTTTTAATTCCACTCAAAATTTTATAATTGAACCTTGTATCCAATGGTTTACCCTATTCACCTGGTGATTACAGTGATCGATTATCCATGTAATTCGGTATAATGGGTAAAACACCATAAGGAAACTTACTCATATCATCATTCACCATCATATTTTTTGAAATAAAAATCTCTTTTGATTCCTCTTTTCTGAGTAATACTATGCTCAAATTAATTTTCTCAAAATATGTCATTGAAGTCCTCATCCGTGGGACTAGAAACATGGATACCTTTCATTACATTATCTCTTATACATGGATAGTCATCATGGACATAGGCCTACTAGGATGATTGGTTACTATTTGAGGAATTCACTATAGTCAGTAATTGGCCCTCCAAGTTTGAATCTTTTATCGTATTGCATTTTCATCATGTTACATCTCAATGACATCGAAAGACATATTTTTCAATAGAACAAGACCACCCCAAACCTGGGGCAACCAGATTTTATTTTATTTTTCCACATTGGGATACCTCATTTAAATCCACATCATCACCCACAATTGGAAAAAATCTCTTTTCTATTGGGGTAAAGAATATAATTAATCATTTCATCATCATCTATGTCACTTTCCTAACATTTACATCATTTCAATCATCCACATTTACAAAAGCCCCATTACATCTGTTGGGGCAAAAATAGAATACATCACATCTACATCACACGCAATTGAAAAATAAACCTTTTTTGTTGGAGAAAAAAATAGAATCAATCATTGTATCATCATCTATGTCACTTTTTTGATATTTATATCATTCAAATCATCCACACTTCCAAAAACCCCCTTGCATTTATTAGGAAAAAAACAAAATATATCATTCACCCACATTTACACCCACATCATCACCTACAATTCTATCAATTGGCTTGTGAGATTCATTCTTCACTCATTCACCAATTGAGGTGGTAAGCTACACCCACATTAATTTTATCTTCAGGATGTTCTTGCGCTCTAGGGAAGAAAAGTTGCTTCACCAAACCATGTATCTCTTATTTTTTGCACTGCATTGTATTTCATGCAATGTGATACAAAAAGGGACATATGTAGACACCAAATCCTAGCCACTTATCATCCATGCATCATTCAATAACATCCATCCATTATTTATTTATATATAAATATAAATATATATATAATGGATGGATGTTATTGAATGATGCGTGGATGACAAGTGGCTAGTATTTGGTGTCTATAGATGCCCTTTTTATATTTATTGATTTATATAATAAATATTTTATATATTTATATTTATTTATTTAGTATATATATGAATAAATCATAGCCATTCATCATGACTTAATCTCAACCATCCACTTGAATTGATCTATGTCACATTTCAAAGACATAATCCTAGCCCTTCATCATGTTTTAATCTCGACCACCCATTGGTGTCGTTGAAACCCTAGCATGTTGAAAGGTAGGTTATAAAAGTTCATTCATTATCATGAATGCGGTTAAGCGGTTATTTTATTTGTTAAGATATTAATGAATAAGGTAGTAGGTTTAAGTGGTTAAGATTGAGATCCCTTGCATCCATCCACATCCAAAACCCTAGCATCTCACTATCATCTTCTCCCCTCGTTACCTTTGTATCCTTCATTTCTGTCACCTAAATCCCCTGTGAACCAGATCTAGTTCTGCAATACTCTCCGTAGAAACCCCCAAAACATTCCCAGAATGTTTTTGAGCATTCCAGGAACATTGCAAGGCATTCATAGCCCTCCTAGAATGCTCCAAGATATTTCTTAGCCTTCTAGTATGCCACCGACAAACTCTCAAATGATTTTAGACGTTCACACACCATCAGATCATAGAAGAAGAAGCTTGGATTAGACAAATCAGGTATATTTGACAAGGTAAAAGGTTTTTATTGTTTTACATCTTACATTTTTTGTACTTAACTTGCATTTTATCATTTATAGCACTAGGGTTTATAGGTTTGTGTCATAACGTAACTCACAAAATGGAACCCTCACATATGCTATTGACTTCTTGTATTTTTGATCTATTTGTAGCTATAGGAACAAAATTATTTATGGTTTTTGTAGCTAGGGTGGTCCTACAGGGATACTCAAGCCCACCCATAACTTTTTTGGAGTGAAAGACGATATAGAAGACATTGAATATTCTTTGTGAATGAGGGTTTTAAAAACCCTTTGATTATAACTATTGTATCAATACACATTATACTGTAACATTGGAGATCATGGATCCCACCACATTAATACAATATTATCTCTTCATTGTGCAATATATTTTGTGTTGATTCTTTTATTGTTACCTTGGTGTTATCAATTTTTGCTTTACACGCTCATAATGAGAGACCCCGTTTATTGATGCACATACTTGCCTAGCAATGAATTTTAGTTTTCCTCTAAAAAACATGATTGTTTCTAATTATTTGGATATGGTGGATGACCCACATTTTATGATTATTTTGGTTCATAAATATTTATATATTTATAGGACCTTCTCAGATCAAGGAAGTGGTACATGTGTAGTGTTATTGTCTTTGATAGATTATTTAAACATCCCTTGTGAATATGCATTATATTATAGAAATAGATATTATACCTAAATAAAAGGCCTCAATACCTTTTAGGTTGCATTTGGATCCTTACTTATCTAGGTTCAAAAGAGGTGAGGGTGTATTTCATATCTTTGATTTCTAAACTAGTTAAAACATGTTGTTAGGTAGAGCTTAGATAAGCAACATGATGGAAATAGACTCTTTAGCTTGCCATATGGAAAAAATTGTGTATGGAAGTAATGTCATCACCATAAATGGTTATTTAAATCCTTAATATCATTCTTATCCCAAACATGGATATTGCCTTATACCCTCCATGGATGAAAACCAAAGAGTCTTTGTATATGAGCATGAAGACTAGTGGGGCCCTAGGATAGACTATATAAGGGACATCTTAAATTTTATTTGAAATACCCTAAATATAGGTAAGAATTAAAGGTTGAACTAGATATCAATGTCATTTTTTCTCTCCCCAATAAATAGTTAAAATAATTTCATCCATGTTAAAGCCTAAGAAAAAAGAACATTCACTTCTCTTCTATTAAAGGCTAGATAAATTACATTAGAAACATATGGTTGTTGAAAAAAATTAAGCAAGTCATCATTTCCAAAATTATGATAGTATAGGTGAGAAGAGTGATAGTAAAAAAATAATGAAAATTTTGCTTGCAATATAGAAATAAAGGATACCTAATCCAACAATTAGATTTTTTATGTTGGTATGGAACCTTATAAACAAAGTGCTTTGGAAGTTCCAATTTTAACTAATGACGAATTCATTGTTGAGGTATATTACATTATTTGGTACATTCTAATGTACCCCCATGGTACCTTCATGGTGCATTTGTAAATATATAATAAATTAGGGTTGATGTTGGAAATTTTGGGTTTGAGATCCTAGCTTCTTGTCTATGAGTTGTCATTGATGTCAAAAGGAAATGACATTAATGTTAAAGAGGATGTGTTGGCTTCAAAGGTGGAAGAAGAGAATCCAGAGAGATTCCATTGGCAATGGTTTTTATTAAAACCAATGGAGGTTCTCTTTATTATTTATTTAATTATTATTTAAAACCCTTCAAGGTTTTAATTAATTAATTATTTAATTAATTAAGGGAGAAATTATTTTTAATTTATTAAAAATACTTTAAGGGTTTTTAAACCCTTTAGAAAGCAAATTTTGATTAAATTCAAAATTACTTTTCTTTGCAGCCGACGTGTTCTAAAGTCCACGTATGGACTATAAATATGAGAAGGTTCCTAAGGTTAAACCCACTTGGAAAATCGAAGGCAATTAATTGGTTTGGCCTCGATCGAATGTTCGTTTATGCTGCGAAAGAGGAGAGCTCGTGGTTTGAAAAGCTTTCGGAAAGCTTGACCGTTTATGTGGAAGGAAGTCCGTCTTGGACTTCGTAAGCCCCTTGTGGGCTAGTGGCGACGAAGGCTGCGTTTGGGCCTTGCGTAGGTGGAGGTCTGCATTTCGATCCCCGCGGAGGGAGCTATGCATGGATTAGTCACGTTTTTATTAAAACGTGTTTTGTGCCACGAATTTCGGATTCTTCAAGGGCAACCATTATAAGGTGTGATTATTTTCTTGATATGATTTTTGGCATTGTTTAGCATTGTTTAAAAGACATAGGAGAAATAAGGGGATATTTCTTTGGTTGTATTTTTGAGATTAGTCTTTTGCTATGCTAAATTTAAAAATGGAGATATAAGGTGTAAGTTTTGGTTGTTGTGTTTTTGGCTTCTTTGGTGGTTGTTTTTAAAGAAGAGGAGCTAAAAGGTGTATTAAGGAAAGTTTTTATATATGCTCATTTATCTTGGTTCTAACCCTAACTTGGTTGGAAGTTTGAGGGTTGTGTGTGGTGACAGCTTTAAGGATCAATTTTCTTCTACTCCAAAAAGGTATGGGCACATTTTCCTTATGAGTATGATTGGTGTATGTTTTTCTGAAATAAGGTTGGAGTGAAAAGGTTTTCAACTAGGTTTCCTTTGGTTGGGTGTAAATCCTATTTTCTGGTTTGTTGAAGACTTCTTATGCATTGTTATCCTTGATGAGAGTTTTGGTGAATGCATAATTCTGGTTTGAGGTAGTGGAAGCATTGTGCACTAGGGTTTATGTTTGTGAGTCTTGCTACTTGCATTGAGTTGGTGGAACCCTTGGTTGGCTGTTTTGAGTTTGATGGTTGAGTTGCTTCCATAGAGGTTGTTTGATCAAGTTATTGCTTTACTTGATTCATGATATTGGGCTTACTCCATTGAGTTGATTTGAGCAAGTTATTCTTTGCATTTGGTGATATTGTGTTGGTGGTTGTTTTGTTCAAATATCTTTGGAGGGAAAAGGATTTCTACTTGTTTCCTTTTCTTGTGATGATTGGTTGAATGCTTCAAGGTTGATGTTGAGTTGAATGGTGTTGGTTGACTAAACCTTGTTTGATGAGCATTGTTGTTGAAACCCTAATTGATGGTGAAAAGAACATGAGTATCATTGTTATGTGATTCTTTGCATAGTTGGCAATTGTTGGGGTTTCATGTTCTTGAAAGAAAACATTCTATCCTATCCATTTCAGATATTGAGTTGAGTTTTCAGATTTGAGATTGAGTTTGAGCTGAGTTGATTTGAGTTGAGTTTTGAGATTGGGATTTGAGTATAGAACATATTGAGTCTCTAACAATTCTCTTTATGCTTCTATGAGTTTGACAAATCACATTGGGTCTCTAACAATTCACTTTGTGATTTCCTACTAAGAAAGTTTTTCTTGGTGAGCTTGCTGAGTTTTTTTGGACAGGTTTCGGTGGGGACTTGTGAGCAATTTTTGGACAGGTTCGGTGGGGACTTGTGAGCAGATTTGGATAGGTCCTAGCAGAGGACTTGTGAGATGAGTTTGATAGTTCTATCAGAGAACTTGAGGATAGAGGTGCATTGGTTCTATGAGAAGAACCTGAGGACAGTTGGCAAGTCTTTGAGAAGGCTTGTATGCAGAGGATTGATTTGTTCAAGAGTTGGATAGATCTGACAGATAGAGGAAGACTTGTACTAGACCGACTGACTATGTTTGGTACAGGTTTCTGAGCTGCTGTGGACGTGATCATAGAAGGCAGAGGTCTCTTAGGCTAAGCATTGAGGATAGGAGGTCTTCGGTGGAAAGGAGTTCCACGTGCTGGCAAGAGGTAGAGGCAGTTGATCTTCTGAGGGATCATTTCCAGAGCAGAGAGGGAAGGTATCTCCTTTGAGCAGAGGCTCATAAATTTTGATTGGGGGAAGGTATCTCCTTTGGGCCGAGGCTCATAAACATTGTAATTGGGAAGGATTCCCAAAGAACTTTGAGATAACTTTTAGAGAAAAGTTTTGTGGATGTAGCTCGGCCATTCTGGGTGAACCACGTTAAAATTGGTGTCACTTTGTGGATGATATTGTGCATTGCTTTGATATTGCTTTGGGTATATTGCTTTACTATTTTGAAGTATAAAGGAAAAAGTAAAAAGAGGTCTTATACTATTCACCCCCCTCTCAGTATAAGCTTGTGTTCTTCAATTGGTATCAGAGCCGGTGCCTTCAAAAAGTTTAACAACTTGAAGGAAAAGCTAGTAAAGAACACAATGGATCATTCAAGTAGCAATGCAACACCTATTCTTGATGGGTCAGATTTTGGTCTTTGGAGTGCAAGGATGAAGGTTCATCTAATGGCACTTGGTAATGAGGTATGGGAAGTGATTGAAGATGAGTACACTATTCCCGTACATGGTCCTAATACTAAAGAAGAAAGGCTCCTACATCACAACAATTCAAAAGCAATGAATGCAATCCTGAAAGGCTTATAGAAAGCAGATCTCACCAAAGTGATTCACTGCAAGACAACTAGTGAAATGTGGAAACAGTTGAAGGTGGTTCATATAGGTGATACAAATGTCAGAAAGGCCAAGTTGAGACACTTCAAAGGTATGTTTGAACAACTCAAGATGAATGATGATGAAAATATTAGTGACTACATGCTTCGTATGGATGAGGTTGTTAACTCCATGAAAGACTTAGGTCTTGAGCTTGCTGAAAATGATGTTTGTGATAAGATTTTAAGATCTCTTCCTAATAGATTTAGTGAAAAGATTTTTGCTATTGAGGAAGCTAAAGATTTGGATAAGTTGAAAAAGGATGAGCTCCATAGTATACTTGCAGCATTTGAGTTGAGAACTCAAGTGAAGGTTGATGTCAAGAAAGAGGCAACTTTCAAGGCTACCAAGAAATCCAAGGGTAAACAACTTCAAGATAGTGATGAGTCTTCTAGTGATGAAGAGGCATATTACAACAAGAAAGGCAAGTTCTCTAGAAAGCACAAAAGTATGAAAAATATAAGATGTTTCAATTGTGGAAAGTTTGGTCATTATGCTACTGATCAGTATCTGTTCCCAAGAATGAAAGTGATGAAGATAAACAGGATTCTAAGAGCAAGGATTCTAAAAGCACAAGCATCACAAGAAGAACAAAGATGAGCACAACAATCAAGGAAAGAGGTATTCTCACAAGCACAAGAAGAGTTTCTACCTAGACAAAGCAAGTAAGTGTTCTAGTAGTGATAGTGAAAGTTCTTCAAGTGATGATGAAAATGAGATGTTGTTCATATCAAAAAAAGAGGAAGAACCGAAACATAGATTCATTATCATGAAATGTCTTAGATGTGGAAATTTTGGTCACCTTGAGGATGATTGCACAAATAATGATTTGGTTTCTAGTATGTATGAGGATGCTTCAGAAAACTATAAGGAAGATGCATGTATGGTTTTTGAAAAAGGTAGCACCTCTAGTGATAAGAAATCTGAAAAAGGCTTTGATGATTCAAAAAGCAAACAAATAAAGGATCTTGAAAGTGAACTTATTAGTGCTCTTAGTGCTTTGAAAAAGGAAAGAAAGAAGAATGCTAGACTCAAGGATAAGTTAGATGAATGTTGTATGGAGAGAGATGATCTTATAGAAAGTCTTGACTTCTCTATAGCTAAGACACAAGAACTCAAGGATGAGTTAGAGTCTAAGGTTCTTGAGTATAGTGAGTTAGAACAGAAAATGGCTTCTTTGAAAGAGGAAACTAAAGAGTACAAGGATAAGCTTTACAGGTTTCAAGATAGCTCCAAAAAGGTTAAGTCACTCATCAAAGGTCAAAGAAAGACAACAGATAAAATAGGCCTTGGTTTTGTTAAGCCACACAAGGAACAAGTTGGAGAGTCTAGTAAGAGACTCCAAAAGGAAGAGAGTTCTGATGAGGAAAGTATTTCAGAAAAGGAGTCCTTGAATGATAGATGCACAGAAACAGAAAATAGAATTCAGAATGAAAAGAAGAAGTTTTCAAGACCCAAGAGGTCAAATAAAGGAAAGTTTAATGGCAGATGTTTTGCTTGTCACAGGTTTGGTCACATGGCTTCACATTGCATGACTCAAGTAAGGAAGGTAAATGACAGTTTTAGAGGTGGTAATTTCTTTCAAGGGTATTGCTACTCTTGTAAACAGTTTGGGCATAAGGCAATTTTTTGCAAGGCTAATAACAGGAATAGGGTTAGTCAGAACAGGTGGATTCAAAGAACAGGTATGCCTAAAAGAAATAACATTGTTACTTGTTATAAGTGCAACAATGAAGGTCACACAACTAGACAGTGTAGAGCTGAACTTCCAAGGTACAAGAACGAAAAAAGTGGTATGAACAGGTCCAAGGATCAAGGCATGGATAAGAACAGGAATGATAACAAGAACGAGAACGATGGATGAGAACGAGAACAAGAATATGGACAAGGAGAACAAGAGAAGACATGGTAAGGCAGCTATAGACACCGATGATGATCGATGCCTTGTTGGGAGTTTTACTCCCACCCCGAATTAAACACCTCAATAGGAGGTGGGGGAGGGACTAAGCTAAGAGGCTCATTCTTAGTCCCAAGCCCCAAAGGTGACCCTTTGCCATTGATGACAAAGGGGGAGAGATATGAGTAAGGGGGAGAGCCTCAAGACAGGGGGAGCTATTTATGTTGAGTTTCGGTGTTGTTGAGAAGCATGGTTTGCCATCAATGACAAAGGGGGAGATTGTTGGCAATTTTGGGTTTGAGATCCTAGCTTCTTGTCTATGAGTTGTCATTGATGTCAAAAGGAAATGACATTAATGTTAAAGAGGATGTGTTGGCTTCAAAGGTGGAAGATTCCAAGAGAATATTTTTAAGAGAATCCGGAGAGATTCCATTGGCAATGGTTTTTATTAAAACCAATGGAGGTTCTCTTTATTATTTATTTAATTATTATTTAAAACCCTTCAAGGTTTTAATTAATTAATTAATTTAATTAATTAAGGGAGAAATTATTTTTAATTTATTAAAAATACTTTAAGGGTTTTTAAACCCTTTAGAAAGCAAATTTCGATTAAATTCGAAATTACTTTTCTTTGCAGACGACATGTTCTAAAGTCCACGTATGGACTATAAATATGAGAAGGT
The DNA here is from genome assembly GCA_028583015.1 of Wollemia nobilis. NCBI lineage: Eukaryota > Viridiplantae > Streptophyta > Pinopsida > Araucariales > Araucariaceae > Wollemia > Wollemia nobilis. Next base: position 12,563,830 of record JAQPPZ010000465.1, read on the forward strand.
TCCTAAGGTTAAACCCACTTGGAAAATCGAAGGCAATTAATTGGTTTGGCTGCGATCGAATGTTCTGTTTACGCTGCGAAAGAGGAGAGCTCGTGGTTTGAAAAGCTTTTGAAAAGCTTGACCGTTTATGTGGAAGGAAGTCCGTCTTGGACTTCGTAAACCCCTTGTGGGCTAGTGGCAGTGAAGGCTGCATTTGGGCCTTGCGTAGGCGGAGGTCTGTGTTTCGATCCCCGCGGAGGGAGCTGTGCATGGATTAGTCATGTTTTTATTAAAACGTGTTTTGTGTCGTGAATTTTGGATTCTTCAAGGGCAGCCATTATAAGGTGTGATTATTTTCTTGATATGATTTTTGGCATTGTTTAGCATTGTTTAAAAGACATAGGAGAAATAAGGGGATATTTCTTTGGTTGTATTTTTGAGATTAGTCTTTTGCTATGCTAAATTTAAAAATGGAGATATAAGGTGTAAGTTTTGGTTGTTGTGTTTTTGGCTTCTTTGGTGGTTGTTTTTAAAGAAGAGGAGCTAAAAGGTGTATTAAGGAAAGTTTTTATATATGCTCATTTATCTTGGTTCTAACCCTAACTTGGTTGGAAGTTTGAGGGTTGTGTGTGGTGACAGATTTAAGGATCAATTTTCTTCTACTCCAAAAAGGTATGGGCACATTTTCCTTATGAGTATGATTGGTGTATGTTTTTCTGAAATAAGGTTGGAGTGAAAAGGTTTTCAACTAGGTTTCCTTTGGTTGGGTGTAAATCCTATTTTCTGGTTTGTTGAAGACTTCTTATGCATTGTTATCCTTGATGAGAGTTTTGGTGAATGCATAATTCTTGGTTTGAGGTAGTGGAAGCATTGTGCACTAGGGTTTATGTTTGTGAGTCTTGCTACTTGCATTGAGTTGGTGGAACCCTTGGTTGGCTATTTTGAGTTTGATGGTTGAGTTGCTTCCATAGAGGTTGTTTGATCAAGTTATTGCTTTACTTGATTCATGATATTGGGCTTACTCCATTGAGTTGATTTGAGCAAGTTATTCTTTGCATTTGGTGATATTGTGTTGGTGGCTATTTTGTTCAAATATCTTTGGAGGGAAAAGGATTTCTACTTGTTTCCTTTTCTTGTGATGATTGGTTGAATGCTTCAAGGTTGATGTTGAGTTGAATGGTGTTGGTTGACTAAACCTTGTTTGATGAGCATTGTTGTTGAAACCCTAATTGATGGTGAAAAGAACATGAGTATCATTGTTATGTGATTCTTTGCATAGTTGGCAATTGTTGGGGTTTCATGTTCTTGAAAGAAAACATTCTATCCTATCCATTTCAGATATTGAGTTGAGTTTTCAGATTTGAGATTGAGATTGAGCTGAGTTGATTTGAGTTGAGTTTTGAGATTGGGATTTGAGTATAGAACATATTGAGTCTCTAACAATTCTCTTTATGCTTCTATGAGTTTGACAAATCACATTGGGTCTCTAACAATTCACTTTGTGATTTCCTACTAAGAAAGTTTTTCTTGGTGAGCTTGCTGAGTTTTTTGGACAGGTTTCGGTGGGGACTTGTGAGCAGTTTTTGGACAGGTTTCGGTGGGGACTTGTGAGCAGATTTGGATAGGTCCTAGCAGAGGACTTGTGAGCTGAGTTTGATAGTTCTATCAGAGAACTTGAGGACAGAGGTGCATTGGTTCTATGAGAAGAACCTGAGGATAGTTGGCAAGTCTTTGAGAAGGCTTGTATGTAGAGGATTGATTTGTTCAAGAGTTGGACAGATCTGACAGATAGAGGAAGACTTGTACTAGACCGACTGACTATGTTTGGTACAGGTTGTTGAGCTGCTGTGGACGTGATCATAGAAGGCAGAGGTCTCTTAGGCTAAGCATTGAGGACAGGAGGTCTTCGGTGGAAAGGAGTTCCACGTGATGGCAAGAGGTAGAGGTAGTTGATCTTCTAAGGGATCATTTCCAGAGCAGGAGGGAAGGTATCTCCTTTGAGCAGAGGCTCATAAATTCTGATTGGGGGAAGGTATCTCCTTTGGGCCGAGGCTCATAAACATTGTAATTGGGAAGGATTCCCAAAGAACTTTGAGATAACTTTTAGAGAAAAGTTTTGTGGACGTAGCTCGACCATTCTGGGTGAACCACGTTAAAATTGGTGTCACTTTGTGGATGATATTGTGCATTGCTTTGATATTGCTTTGGGTATATTGCTTTACTATTTTGAAGTATAAAGGAAAAAGTAAAAAGAGGTCTTATACTGTTCACCCCCCATCTCAGTATAAGCTTGTGTTCTTCAGTTGAGTCTATTGTTTAAAGTGTGATTTATATTTTCCCTTTTATGTAAGTATTAATGTGCTAGAAATGCACAAGTATTATGTAAGAGTGCAATGTGCAAGAAATGCATAAGTGTCATGTAATTTAGAGTGCAAGTGTAGTTTGAGAGAATGTGCACAAGTGTTATGCATGTAAGAGTGAAAATATGTAATGTGAGGATGTGCACAAGTGTCCTAGATTAAGAGTGCATGTAAAAGTGCAAGAGTCATGTGTGCAAGAGTCTTAGAGTCAAGTGTCCATCTAGTATGCAAGTGGCAAGTTGATAAGCCAAGAGTCATGAGACTTGGCATATGGAGAGCAACAGTCAAGTACTTGAATATGTGCACAAGTGTCCTAGATGAGTGCATCTAGAAGTGAAAGAGTCATGTGTGCAATAGTCTTAAATTCAAGTATCCATCTAGTATGCAAGTGGCAAGTTGATAAGCCAAGAGTCACGAGACTTGGCATATGGAGAGCAATAGTCAAGTACTTGAAGAGTCATATTGCTATGGCTATATTATGGAGATAATGCTCCATAGAAAATAAATATGAATCATATATATCATTATCTTATTGTAAGAGGGAGAGGAGTAATAAAGCTTGTATACAAATTTTGAGTAACTAATATTTTAAGTTTTCTTCATGCACAATTCATGAATGATTCAAGCTATTTATATTTATATATAATTATATAAGTAATTTTTATTTCAGTATTATATAAGCCTTGATATACATATTAATTTACTCATATATTATTCTACTCTTATTGTTATTATTTTGACCTTTAATATTGTGGCTATTTTATATTGAGACCTATGATATTTTATGGTAGTAAGGCTTAAAAAGCCAACAATGGTATTAGAGCTACCACCTAAATCTATCTATTTTTGGTAGATTTTATCGAGCCACCATAAATATTTAACTTTATCTATTTTTTATAAAGTTAATGTATAGTTTATCCACTTTAAAGGCAGTGCAGACTTGGACTCTATTTTTTAAAGGTCTTATTGAGTAGTGCAAGCTAGAGTCTTTCCACTTGGTTGAAGGAAACCTAGTGAAGACTAGGACTCAACTTTATTGATAGAAAGGACCAACTTAGAATATAATTTAGACTTTGATTGATAGGAAAAACCAACCCAAAATTAAATTGGTAATTTAGGGATAGAGCCACATTGACATTGATTTAAAGATTTTAAGTTTTTGAAGTTTTGAAGATTTGAGAATTTGCAAATTGAAGTTTCAGGTAGAATCAACTCAAGAGATAGTTGATCATTTAGATATATTTAGTGCTACCCTAAGTTTGATATAATTGGGTTCTATAGTAAGGAGGAAAATCATATTGAGTTCATAGGTGCAACCTAAGACATGGAATATTTTGGTAGAACAGAGAAGAAGAAGAAGAATAAGAACAATACTATAGAAGTTTGAGAAACTTCCTACAAATATAGAGAAAAATTTCAACTTCTAATTCCAAATATAAGATAATACAAAGAGAGAATAGAAGAGAGAAACATAGAGAAAAATAAATTATATTACAAAGCATACTAATAAGAAGAAGAACACCAGAGATCAGTATACAACATTGAAAATAAGCTAAGTGTGGAGTCATAATACACATAGAAGAAGTTGAAGGATAAAGTAAAATAAAGCCTATATGACCTTGTATAGAAGAGAACAATAGATCTTGTTTTATAAAGCTATACATTTGAAAGAGGAAAAACAACATTCTAAAGTGAAAATCATGAGGCCAACATATGTAGACTAATACTTGCATACGTAAATTAGCATTTGTAGACCAACATATGCAAACCAACATACGTAGTATAGGCATGCATAGAGCAAGCTTACATAGCCAGTGAATAATCAAAGTGCATGCAAAAAGGCTTAAGGAAAGTAACATTAGAAAGAGTGCACTATTAGCAGAATGTAGTATCTCCAATTAAATATGAAATGAGAGATTTATCTCTAAAGAGGATATTACTACAATATTCAAGAAGATAACAAGAACTATTTAAAGAGAAAAATATAGCATTGTCTAGGTGACCAACACCATATAGCATTATCTATAAGCTACTAACATCATTCAAAGGAGATATTAGTGACCAAAACTATTTAAAACATAGATTATAACAAAAGAGACTAGATTGAAACAATAGATAAGGCTAGCATGAAGAAGCTAAGGAGGCCAACTTGTAGCAACAAAGGCGATAAGCTTGGAGAAATGGAAAAGAGAACACTAAGATATCAGTGAGAGAGATCAAGATATCTATGAAGAAGGTCAACACGAAGAAGTAAAGAAGACAACACAAGGATATTAGTGAAGGAGGCCAAGGAAGATGAAACATTACAATTAAGGAGTCTAACATCTAAGTAGGATATAATGCTAGCTAAGGGAATCTATATATGAACCAATAAAGACTAGCAATGCATCTAACATCATAGGTGAAGAAAGCACGAAAGATGAAGCATCCAACATTATAGGGGAAGAAACAAATAAGGAAGGTTAAACATCCAATAGTGAAGCATATACACCTACATAAATAAAAATTATGATAAGGGATCATAGAAGACAAGAAAAAGACTAACACATCAATGCTTGCATAAAGTAATAATAAAATAATATTTTATTGTTAGCTTAAGTAATGCATACTGGAGTTGAATGTTATTGCAAAATAAAATAAAATATTTCTAACATTCTTAATTAAGCATACAAAAGTCCACATGGACTTAAGTCATCGATTGGTACATTTAATTTGAGATTCACTTAAACCGAGGTGTAGTGAATGCACATCTAGAAGAATGTCAGAAGCATTAGCACTAGTGAGTAAGCAAAGCATGTATTGGAGAGCAAGTCACCTAAGGAGCAGTGTAAGGTTAGTTTGCTAATTATTTTTAACTAGAGATTATAATTGGAGTTATAAGGTGATTACATGCTGAGTAATAAGGGAATTATAACTAATAGGATTATAAGGTTTAGATATTATAAGGTTTTTGATTTTTTGAAAATTTTGGAGTAATAAGGGTTTCTACTTTAATTAGTTAATTTGACTAGTCATTTTTTTTTTTAGTTTGAAGATATTTGAAATTTCTTAAGTTAGAAGATTTATTTTTGAGAAAAAATGAAATTAAAACTTTTATTAATTTTTTTTTGAAATTTTGTAAAACTTAAAATTTGGGGTTAAAAGGTTTTCTACATCAAAGGTTTAGAATATTTATAATTTGCAAATTCTATATTTGAGTTATTTTTTAATTTGGGAGTTATAAGGATTACTACTTTAAAGAAATCAAGTTGCAAACTTTAACTATTATGGAAAGAAATATGAAGTCTATAATTAATAAGACAATATTAGAAGTTATTAAATATGGCATTGTAACATTGATTGAAAAATCTAAGGGAAAGCTAGATATGGCATTACAATTCGTCTATAGAGAAGCTATCGATGAAGCTATGGATGAAAATTTTTGAATACTATTTACATGAAGCTATGGATGAAATTTTTTGAGACATTTGAATATTATTTACACTCAAAACTTAAAAAAGCAATTAAAAATTTAAAGGATAACATTTTTTTACCTCTTGATAATATATATGGCATTGCTATCATTTGAGCTTTATAAAGATGAAAATTTAAAACAAAAATAGTTAACTGAAACTTTAAAAAATAAATTAGAGATTGGTACAAGAGATTCAAGTGAATCATTTCTAAAAATAATATTTCATTATTCTTGTAATATTGAAGTTCCAAGTTAATCTAATTCAATAATTTTTTATGATACTTTAAGTGAAGTTTCAAAAGTTGCTATACAAGAAAAGAAAGAATCATATGATTCTAAGGTCAAGGATAAAGAAGTTTGAGTTAATGAATCATAGGTCAAAGAAAAATCTTGAGTAGTTGTTGATTCAGATCATAAAGATATAAAGGTTGAGAATCTAAAGAATGAAGACAAAGAAGAGCTCAAAGTAGAATTCAAGCAAGAGGATGAACCTAAGAGTCAAGATAAACTTGAAGCTGAACTCAAAGAATCTAAAGACAAGTCTCAAGTAGAGGTTTGTGAATAGTGCAATGTCACTTGGAGATTGAATATGAAGACCAATATTGAAGACTAAAGTCTTCAATATTGGTCTTCATATTCAAGAAACATAATGATACAAGATGCCATTATTGAAGTAATTGAAAATTCAAAGGATGACATTATGATACCTCTTGATATAGGTAGCATAATGTATATGGAATTGCTATCACTTGAGTGTTATAAATATGAAATTATAAAGAAAATAGTTATTTGAAACTCTAAAAATAAAATTAGAGATTGATACAAGAGATTCAAGTAAATCATTTTTAAAAACAATGTTTTATTATTCTTGTAATATTGACATTCCAAGTTCATCTAATTTAGAAAATTATCATGATACTCTAAGCGAATATGTAGAAGATGCTATACTAGAAAATAAATAATAAAATTATTCTAAGGTCAAGGATAAAGAAGTTCAAGTTATTTAACCTGAGGTCAAAGATGAAGCTCAAGTAGTTTTCTATTTAGATCATGAAGATATAACAATTGAGAATATAAAGAATGAAGACAAAGAAGAGCTCAAAGTAGAAATCAAGAAAGAGGATGAACCTAAGAGTCAAGATAAAATTGAAGCTGAACTCAAAGAAGATAAACATGAGTCTCAAGAAGAGGTTCATGAACAGTGCAAGGCCACTTGGATATTGAAGAGGAAGACCAAGATTAAAGACTAAATTCTTCAATCTTGGTCTTCATATTTAGGAAGCATAATGATACAAGATGAAATTATTGAAGCAATTAAAAATTCAAAGGATGACATATGATACCTCTTGATATAGGTAGCATAATGCATATGTAATTGCTATCACTTGAGATTTATAAATATGAAATTCTAAATAAAGGAATTAATTGGAACTTTAAAAATGAAAGTAGAGATTATTACAAGAGAATCAAGTGAATCATTTCTAAAAACAATGTTCCATTCTTCTTGTAATATTGACATTCCAAGTTCATCTAATTCAAGAAATTATTATGATACTTCAATAGAATGTTCAAAAGTTGATATACAAGAAAATAAATAATCAGATGATTCTAAGGTCATAGATAAAAAATAATTTCAAATTATTGAACCCGAGGTCAAAGACAAACCTTGAGTAGTTTTTGATTCAAATCATGAAGATATACAAGCTAATAATCTAAAGAATGAAGAAAAAAAAGAGATCAAAGTAGAATTCAAGCAAGAGGATGAACCTAAGAGTCAAGATAAAATTGAAGCTGGACTCAAAGAACCTGAAGTTGAGTCTCAAGCAGAGGTTTGTGAATAGTGCAAGGTCACTTGGATATTGAAGACAAAGACCAAGTTTGAAGATAGTCTCAATATAAGGTTTGTGAGCAGTGTAAGGTCACTTGATGATTGAATATGGATAGCAAGATTGAATTATAATAATACAAGATGCCATTATTGAATCAATTGAAAATTCAAAGGATGCCATTTTGATACCTATTGATATAGGTAGCATAATGTATATGACATTGCTATCAAGTGAGGTTTATAAATATGAAAATATAAAAAAAATGAGTTAATTGAAACTCTAAAAAGGAAAGTAGATATTGATACAAGATATTCAAGTGAATCATTTCTAAAAATAGTGTTTTTTTCTTCTTATAATATTAGCATTCCTAATTCATCTAATTTAGGAAATTATTATGATCCTTTAAGTGCATATTCATAAGTTGCTATACAAGAAAATAACTAATTAAATTATTCTAAGGTCAAGGATAAAAAAGAAGTTTGGGTTAATGAACCTTAGGTCAAAGACAAAGCTCGAGTAGTTGTTGATTCAGATCATGAATATATAAGGTTGAGAATCTAAATAATGAAGACAAATAAGAGCTCAAAGGAGAAGTTAAAGAAGATGAAACTAAGAGTCAAGATAAAATTGAAGCTAAAATCAAAGAAGCTGAAGATGAGTCTCAAGAAAAGGATTGTGAATAGTGCAAGGTCACTTGGAGATTGAAGACAAAGACCAATATTGAATACTAAAGTCTCCAATCTTGGTCTTCATCTTCAAGAGACATAATGATACAAGATGACATTATTAAAGCAATTAAAAAGTCAAAGGATGATATTATGATACCTCTTGATATAGGTAGCATAATGTATATGGAATTGCTTTCACTTGAGATTTATAAAGATGAAAATCTAAAGAAAAGAGTTAATTGAAACTCTAAAAAGAAAAGTAGAGATTGATACAAGAGATTCAAGTGAATCATTTCTACAAACAATGTTTCATTCTTCTTGTAATATTGATATTCCAAGTTCATCTAATTTAGGAAATTATTATGATACTTTAAGTGAATGTTCAAAATTTTATATACAAGAAAAGAAATAATTAGATGATTTTAAGGTTAGGGATAAATAAGAAGTTCAAATTATTGAACTTGAGGTCAAAGATGAAGCTTGAGTAGTTGCTGGTTCAGATCATGAATATATAAAGGTTGAGAATCTAAAGAATGAAGATAAAGAAGAGCTCAAATAAGAAGTTAAGTATGAGGATGAACCTAAGAGTCAAGATAAACTTGAAGCTGAACTCAAAGAAGTTGAAGATAAGTCTAAAGTAAAGGTTCATAAAAAGTGCAAGGTCACTTGGAGATTGAAGATGAAGACCAAGATTGAATATTAAGGTCTTCAATAACCAAATAATGTAATACAAGGGGGTGTTGAGGTATATTACATTATTTGGTACATGCTAATGTACCCCCATGGTACCTTCATGGTATATTTATAAATATATAATAGATTAGGTTGAGTCTATAGTTTAGATTTTGATTTATATTTACCCTTTTAAGTAAGTGTTAATGTGCTAGAAATGAACAAGTGTCATGTAAGTTTGAAATGTGTAAGAAATGCACAAGTATCATGTAAGAGTGCAATGTGTAGGGAATACACAAGTTTCATGTAGAGTGCACGTGTATATTGAGAGAATGTGCACAATTGTCATGTATGTAAGAATGAAAATATATAATGTGAGGATGTGAATAAGTGTCCTATATTAGGAGTACATGCAAAAGTGTAAGAGTCATGTGTGCAAGAGTCTTAGAGTCAAGTGTCCATCTAGTATGTAAGTGACAAGTTGATAAGACAAGAGTCATGAGACTTGGATTATAGAGAGAAATAGTCAAGTACTTGAAGAGTCACATTACTATAGCTACATTATGGAGATAATGCATCATAGGAAAGGAATTTGATTGCATGAGGGAGAGGAGTAATGAAGCTTGTATGCATTTTTTAAGCAATTAATATTGTAAGTTTTCTTCATGCATGGTTCATGAATGATTTAGGCTATTTACATTTATATTTTATTATATAAGTGAATGCTTATTTTAGTATTATATAAGCCTTGATATACATATTAATTTGCTCATATATTATTCTACTCTTATTATTATTATTTTGATCTTTAATATTATGGCTATTTTATATTGGTACCTATGATATTTTGTGGTAGTAAGGCTTAAAAAGCCAAAATTCATTTTAGACATTTATGCATACGATATTTCTAATAGTAATTATAAAAATTTCTATGCATATTGTATGTTAATAAATGATGTGTCTTAAATATAGATATGATATAGACAATATTAATTTTGTAAACATTATAATTGTTTTAATAGTAAAACATCCATTTAGTAATGCTAAAATAGAAATAATAAATTTTCCATAGCACATAACACAACTTGAGAAATATTAATTATAAAATTGTTATATTGAAGATAAAATTGTTGTGCTATAAAACTTGAGCTTGCTTCCATACTATCCATGTCCTTGAATTTTTTTTTTTGCAAAATGTTAATAAACTCTATTGCCATACTAGACCAAGGGTAGTTTGATCCTATTTTTCCCTCTTAAAATTAATAGTTCATATTTTTTTCTCATATCTCACTATCACCACTTAAAGAGGTAATGATGACTTGTACTAATAAAAAGAATCCAATACTTGTCTATATGTTTCTTTGATTAAGAACTTTTATTTACCCTATCCTAAAACATATTTTTTGTTTAGATGTTTAGTCAAATAAATAAATAAGGTGCTAATATATTTTACTCCTTACCCAATAAGAAAAATCATCGAGAAAGAACTTTCTTAGGAGTTTAAGGCTAGGGTAGTCATTTATTCTATGATAAAAGAGTATGAAATTAGATCCCTCATATCCCTATTTTTTGTTGTTATCAAAAGCATTCTAAATCGGTATCTAGGTTAAAAGGTAAGGGGTAAGATAATGAATAAAGCATGAAAATACTAGATAATTTTCTTGTTGTCCCTACCTTACCTAATCATAAGACTATTAGTGTGTTAATTTATGCTAGAGACTAACATATTCCTGGACAGAGGATTTCTTAGAGAGACTAACCCTAAGTAGTGATGTTATAAATGTTTAGACTATGTTTTCCATATTGATATAAATCCTAATATTGAGAACTTTCCTCCTACCCCTAATAATTTTGAAGAAGGAAATGTCATGAATGTTGATACCACCTTTGATTTTTATGTATATAATCTTGATCTCTCAAGCATAGTGAATAGAGGAAAAACATATTACTTGAAAAGCAAGCCATTTTTACAAACCTCCTTAAATAATATAAATATGTATGTGCATGGGACTACTTATACATGCTTGGTATGGATGAAGATCTTGTAGTCCATAATATTGTAACATACGAGGATGTAACATCTATTTGGAAAATATAGTGGTGGTTCTTCTCTCTCATATGAGACTTATGCAAAATTGAAATTCAAAAGTTGTTAGACTCTAATATTATTAGATGTATTGACTATTTAGGATGTGTAACTAATATAACTATCATTTAAGAAAAAATATTGTTATCTAAATTTACTATGACTTTTGAAACATTAATGTAGCTTCTCCACCATAGCATATGAGATGTTTTCCCTTATGGATGCCTAATTTGGGTATAATCAAATCTATATTGCCCATAAATACCAAATCAAAACAAACTTCACAACACCCTAGGGAACATTTTGTTTTATTATACATTTTGGATTGAAAATTTCTAGAACAACATATCAATAAGAAACGACAATGGTATTTCATAAACTTGAGAAAATAGGAGAATCCTATATATATGATATTTTAGGTCAATCAAGAAATAAATTGACCATCCAATTGGCCTTAAAACTATGTTCAATAAATTATGATACTTTAAGGTTCAACTCAAATAATTTGTTTTTTTTTCTATGGTATTGGTGGTAAACTCCTAGTATTTATGGTGTCTCAATGAGGAATAGATGCCAAACATAAAAAAATTCAAGGCCATTGATGTTATGCCTCCTACAATATTAAAGAGATAAAATATTTTTTGTAAAATATTAGGGAAATTTAAAGATTCATATTTGAGTTGAATTTCAAGGCATACCCCTTAATCAGTTACTTAAGAAAGTTATAGAATTCAAGTAGGACAAGGGTTGTTATAAGTGTTGTCCTATCCAATTGTCACAATCACCAGATATGGGGATAATAGAGAAAATTTGAGAGCATGGAAATCAACTCAATTAGATTACCTTAAGGGTTATTTACAAGCTCATCTCCTTTTAAGATATGATATTCAACACTCTTCCTACTCTATGCTAATATAATTAGCTTTAGGGGGGAAAGGGAAAGAGAAGACAAAGATTGTAGAAAGGAAAAATATCATAAGCTAACCTAAGCTAACAAGGGAAAATGCACCAAGTTCAAAATAAAATTCCTCTATACAATAGTAAGGCACAAAATAATGTGAGTGTAATATATCAAAAACTCAAAGGTGAACACTTCCTCATCTTAGCATATTAAGCATAAATTACATATAAAGTAGATGGGATAGAGAACATATACTAATGGCCTCTAGTATACATACATACAAGAAATGGGGCAAAAAAAACCAAATAATCATGATATCAAGTATATATGAATATGAAAATTATAGATTATGCTAGAAGTGGGGACACAAAATCTTACCTATAATACCACTTAGTGTTTAGGTACTACTATACAAAAGAAAATTAAAGTAAAGTTACAAATGAAGCCTAAGGATTGAATAAGAAATTGTAGACACCTAAAATGTGTCATGTCGAGGGCGATTACTCGTATGGACATGCTACAAGACCATATGGAGGATCTTGTATAGACTCCAAGATAGAGAAGTGGTTATAACAACTCAATTTAGGTATTTTTGCCTAAGCATTCTGAACTGTAGCCCAGATCTACGATATCCAGTATAAACCATGGTTGACACCTACGGTCTGCAGTCTAGACCACAACTATGACCTACGGTCTTAACTAAAGTTTAGTTAGGCCTTCCATTCGATCCAAATCGGTTGGAACGGCCAAAATATCTAGAAGGAGGCAGATGAAGGATGGAAGATTCCAGAGGCTTCCATCCCAACTATCATAACCAACCTTCTTGGTATTGGATTCTCCATGAAGTCATCCCTAGCCCTAGGGGCATGCTATGAATACCTCATCCAAATGGGGAAAAAAAGAGAGTAAGCATTAGAGATTTTAGTAGTGAAGCCCTGATGAATTGTACACTCAAACTGAGTATACTAAGAGATAGAGCTATTGCACTTAATCCCGACCATTTTGCCACCATTCATGATGAATTGCATTATGGATGCCCTAGGTGCTTAAGAGGATCAAGAAACACAAATTTGGGAAAATGAAGGCCCTTCACATCAAATTGACCACCAAATCAGTTTGAGGACATCGAAAGCAACCCTTGAAAATCAATTTGGACAAGGAGATTGAGCCCACTGCCCTTGATTTTGAGGGTAAACTTATCAAAGGTCAAATCGTGGCTGTCAGTCACGGTTCACAGTGTAGACCGCTCACCAGAGTTGTAGTTTGCAATAGGTGACAAATCACCTTACTCTTTTCTTTTCTGTCTGGCTAGTTAGGTCAGATTAGTTATTTTTGTGATTGAATAGCATTTTAGAAGACTTTTGACTGCAGAACTAGGCGATATTCACATTTTATGCTAATGTTTCAATTAGGGCTAAAATGCTTTCTTTATGCATGTTTATGTTTCATTTTCTATGTTTGATCCATGCATAGTGTAGATGCTATTTTACTTTATGCTATTACATGAATCTTGATTCACTTTGCATAGTTTAACAACTTTCTTTACACTTTCTTGATTATGCATGTTAATGGTGTCATTCTGCATTTTACCTAAAAGGGCCTTATCACGAGAGGATGCCTATATTTTTGACATTCTTATTGTTTCTTGACCACAGGGAAAAGTTCCAAAGGAGAGATAAAGCATCCAATCCCTTCCCCATTGTGAAGAAGAGGGTCATCGACACCCTAGAGTAGTTCGTGTCACCCTGAGGGGCATTTTGATCACACCTACCCTTGATAGGGATTAAACACTATTGTAATTAATGTATCATATGGGTATCCCTAAGAGGGACGAATCTATAATTTAACTTCATTGAAATTAACAAAGGATTCCTTGTATTCACGTTATTTTTTCTTGTTATCAAATTATGCATGCCTATTTATGTATTTTTATTTGATTATGATAGTTAGATTGGGTGTGAGCCCCTTTGGTGGTTACAGATGGCGATCACGATGGAACTCCGTATTTCTAGCCCCTGAGTGTTAACATTTTTGTTTGTTTTATCTCAGGTGCTAACCACAACTAACAGATGTGATTATTTTTTTTCCTGTTGCTATCACCTACGGTTTACACTACATCCCACAGACCAGAGTTATGGTTTACAGTAGAAGCAACAGACAACAAAGAAACCACTTGGCAGCAAATCAGGAGTTGAGGTGGGTTCTATTTTCATTCTCTATTCTGCATTTTCTCCTCTATATTTTTATAGTAAGAAAAAAATCGATGGCAAATTAGGTACATTAAAGGAAATGATCAATTAATAAGTCCTAATTTTCTTTTGTATTATTTCCATTAGAAAGGCATTGCCAGGAACAATGGACCTCTGATTGCAGTTTGCCCTAGAATAAAGTGACCTTGATAAAATTATGTGGTCGTTTGCATGCGTGAGGCCCAATTTAAGGCCATGTCATTGTAATTGCATTGTCATAACATCATGTAGGGCATAGCATGCATACATTTGTGAATTTGAAATGTTCCTTCTTATGCATATCATGTAGGAATGATCATATGGATGCTCTTTTATGCATTTGTCTTTGTGCATAGTAAAATGAACCACACACACCACATTTTATTTTAAACATCAGTGGCATTGGGCTCTCACATCCAACCCATTTGATTGAGACCAACATTAGATGTCATTACCACTTGGTTGGATCATTTGAAATTATATTATCAGGACCCGCTCATTGCCAAGGCCGACCCAAGAACTGTCCTATCTGTGCAAAATAGCATGCACTCATCTTCGAAAGGGTGTATCACTGTGCATAGTGTGCTGGGTGAGGGTTGATAGTACCTATGCTACTTCATTGAGTATGGAATTCAATACCATATTTGGCTTGTGCAAGTATATATGTGAAAGCCAATTAAAATGAGAATAAAATCCAACAATTTTGCAACACACGCGAGAGTTTCTCATACTGATACAACACATTTTGAAACAACATTAAATAGTTTAGGGCACATTTTAAAATTTAAAAATAAGATAAGCATCATTGTATACCTTGTTTGATAATAAAAGATACATCTATACATTAGGTACATTATGGTGGATAGAATAGCATCAGTGCATACTGTTAGATATAGATTATATCATGGGGTTTCTTAGCCTAAGGGTGCTCCACTCGAAAGCCATTATCGAGACCGTAGTGCATGCGTGTCCATGGGATTGGCTGAAGAGTATGTCATGCAAGGAACCAGATTGGTACCCATTCGCACTAAGTCTATAGGGTGTACTATACCCTCACCTTCTAAGTATAGAAGGAATAGAGGTCCACCCATTAAGGGACAAGTAGATAGGATCCTTGCTGAGCACAAGTCTACCCATACTCCCATGCATACTATAGCATACAAGATCACCATCGATATGTCGAAGGTGGGAGCTAATGGAACACCACCCCATGAGAGGTGGAGATATCGATAGCTAGACGGTCTAGGTAGTGTGCTAGAGAATCTAGGATGCAAGCCTTTGGCTCCACCCACTCGTGCTCCGAGTGAGAATAGCAGGAGCACCATTATAACTACTAGAGAACATGGAGAGGCTTCTAAGCATCCTCATGTCTTGCGTCCACCATCCATGCATTGTGGCATGCAGCATAGGGTACAACATGATGCCGATGTCATCTTCACAGATGGAGGTAAAAGCACAGCACATCATTTTGATGGGTACAAAACCCATAAGGTCGCTCGTACAGAGTAAGCATATCAAAGGCCTCCGACGGCTGACCAAGTCAAAAGATCATATCGACTGGTCTTTGAGAAAAAATGCCAACTCCTCCAAGATCAATTGGAGGATGCTCACCTAGAGAGGCAACGCATCGAAGATGAAGATATTTAGGTGTAGAGGCTTACTAGAAAAAGGTTGTATGAGTAGTGCTTGCATGAGGAGAGCATCCTCATCCAGAAGGAGTGTGTAGAGTAGGAAGATAGGTTGGCTAGGGCTGGCCTATACTCTCAAGATGAGTGTAGAGAGCAGGTGCACAAGAAGGCTTTTTCGCAAGCTGACATGCACCATGAGAGTGCAAGAATTCACACTCATATCACTACCCATCACAGAGAATGACCGCCCTTGATCGAAAATAAAAGGCAACAAAATTATGAGGAACAAGAGGGGAACAGATGCAGCCAGGAATATCCTGAGAGTTACTAAGCCAAGGAGGAGGAAGAGCAACATCCTCCACCTTGATAGAAGAGGAATGTACCTCCCATACTAACTCCATGTCAACTTAGGGAGGAGGAATTTCTATCTTCTGAGGCTTACAAAGCTTTGGATGAGAAGGTCAAGGCAATTGAGAGACAAGGTGTGGCTGTCCAAAAGCTGACACTAAGGAAAATTCACAATGAACCTTTAGATCCCTCAGTACCTACGTCCCCATACTCGAAGCATTTTGAGATTCACAATGAACCTTTAGATCCCTCAGTACCTACGTCCCCATACTCGAAGCATTTTGAGATTCCCAGGTTGGACAAATTCAAGGTTGATGAAGAGGCGCAAGAACATGTCATGAGATTTCTAGATGCTTGCTTCCAGATAGAGAACAACAATGCACTGTTGTTGTGTATGTTTGTCATGAAACTCTCTTGGTTGGCCTGAGAGTGGTTTAATCAGCTAAAGAAACACAACATAACAAATTTTGAGCAATTAGCTGATGCATTTCTTGAACGCTATTCCTTTGGCATCAATAAATAGGCAAACCTTTTTTATTTGGTTGTGCTAGCTTAGCACGACGACGAGCCAATAGAACAGTATGGGAAGAGGTGGAGGAGATTAATGGAAAAGTTGCCATTCCCAATTACTGCCATAAAATTAACCTGAATGTTTACAAAGAGTTGTGCCAAGCACATCTCACTATTGTTGCAGCTGCAGCGGTATGCCACATTCGAAGAAGCTTGGGCACAAGCCAAGGTAATTGAGGATATCAAGTTGTAGGAAGGCAACTTGAAGCTAAAAACTAGGAAAGAGAGATATAAGAAGAGTACCTCAAAGCAACAGGGCAAGCAGGCCCATGTGAATCAGGTGGTACTGAATCTCCAAAATGAGGATAAGGGGTAAAATAAATATAATTATCAAGCCCATCCTCGTCCTGCATAATACGACTAACACAAAAATAACTACAAGGGCAAGAACAAAGAGCAACACTCACCTTGCATATTTACGCCATTGACGAAATCAATGAGATCAATCTTTCATCAACTCTGTGAGGCCAAGGCAATAAGATTACCCAAAGTCAATATGGTTGATCCAAATCAGTCCAAGCCCAAAGACTATTAGTAAGAGTTGTTTTGCATATTTCATAGAGTGAAAGACCATGACATAGAGGTGTGTTGGTCCTTAAAACACATTGTGCAAAATATGATAGAAAATGGAGAGCTTGTAGTACTAGGAAATCCCTAGGCACCAGATAACCAAAACATGGGGATTTTTAAAAATCCATTACCAAACCATGAGGCACCCCGTAACCACATTGGCCACGTCAATCAAGTGTGAGTCGAACCACCTACCCAGGGGTTCATCGACATGGTCAATGTTGTTACCATACATGGGAGGTATGAACAACCAAATCAACCTCGTGCTACCATTCAAATACAAGCCACACCCCAGAAGCGATAGGTACAAAATATTCTAGGCCCACCAACGAGACCGGTGGTGACCATTAGGAGCAAGTTGGTTCAAAACTTGCAGACAACTCCTATGAAGTTATCAATATATGAGCTTCTACAGCAGTCCCCTAGGCACAGGGAGACTCTTATGCATATTCTGAAGTATATTGAGGTACAATACTAGGATGCATAGATGTTCAAAAAATTTGTGGGGCACATACAACAGTGCCAGGAACCAATGATCCAATTCTACGATCACAAAGTGAAAATAGTTTTTGCAAGCATGGTTGACCTGCCACTACATATTATTGCATGTGTTAACCATGTTCCATTCAAAAGGGTCTTGATTGACACTAGTTTTTTGATCAATATAATCATGACTAAGGTACTGCACCATTTGAAATTTGCCTAAATCACTCCTTGCACCAACCACCTTTACATTGAGAGCGTTTAACCACACACTATGCTCTATGGTTGGCATGATTGTTCTACCTATTCAAGTGGGACTAAAAACCATTCTCGTAATGTGTCATGTGATAGAGGGTGCCTTGTAGTATAACATCCTACTGGGGAGGCCTTGGATTCATGAAATGCATTGTTTTCCCTCAATATTGCATCAGTGTGTCAAATATATACATGAGGGACAAGTTCACATGGTTTCATCAGATGAAGAACCATTCAAGTTTGTGAACTTAGCAGATTTTCCAGGGGGTTTTGTGATCCCATCAATGCACTTGGACATACGAACCACATTGTTGGTGAGGGTTCTAAGAGGCAAATAGGCGGTGCATGTTCAACCATCGGTATCTATAACAAAAAGATCTGAACATACCATTGCAACTTATCTGAGATTGAGTGCATCGACAATGCATCAAAATGATGAGAAATTAAAGGTAAAATTGGGTAGGAAAGAAGCAAAGAACACGCCCGAACTAGCCACCACTGAGGATGACAATCCCATGGAGATAGAGGAAGCCCAAGATCAAGTCGAGGAGGCACCTTAGCCTACTTTGCCTGCATTTTTAGTAGGGTCAGCCGCACCCCAGGTGACTATTCACCTAGCCAGCACAAGTCTAGATGAATATATTGTGCAAAATGTGACCTTCAGTCCTATTTTAGAGACTGCACAAGATATGGGCTAGGCGATAGCCCATCGATACCTAGTTGGATCCGTAGTACCGTTGGGTGAGCCACCCAACCAAACAAACTTCATTTATGCTGGGTTGGATCAAGTTCCAACGTGGGCACCCATGGAGGTGGATGATGATGAACAGTTCATGATGAATGTTTAGTACTTGTCCAACCCTGAGTATGCCATGCACATTTTTTAGCTCTATCATTGGTATGGATACGACCTTGGTATTTTTGAACAAGGACAAAGAACCCCTCTTGAACCACATTATCTGTTGGCAACTGATAAGTTCGTATTAGGATTGCAGATTCAGGGATATGATGATTCACTCACTACATCATTGGATTGTTTGTACCTAGATCTGGGGGACGACGTGGATTTTAATCTGTATCATCCTAACATATCTAGCCTTCAGGGCAATGACCCAATTGTATCAGTCATCACCATTGAGAGACCAGATATTGAACATGAAGAGTTCTCAGAGAAGAACCTTAGAGGCATCCTGGATCATAAAAATCGTATCACAACCGATGATAATGATATGTAGGTGCACAACCCCATAATTCTAGGTGATCTCGATTTAGGAGATCTTTGTAGTAAATATGTAGAGGAGTCCACCTCCAAAATGAGCAGATCGAGTTATGATGGAGATGGTGAGTCCTCAAATGATGATCAATCCAAAGAGGAAATTGACCGAGCCTTCGTGGTTTTGGCATTTCTATAGCATTTGCTGTCGAGAGAGAAATTAGATGAGATACAAGAGCATTTCATGGTCGATAGTGATTATGAAGACGATACAAAGCAGGTCTACTTAAGGCCTCATCCAGCTAATCTCCCAATATTCATGGACATGATAGAGGGGCCTACTCATAGTAGCAATCATAGCAATGAGGTTGAGATCACTAATTCGAGGCTAGTATATCCGCTACATCTATTGCTTGCGGAGTTGAAGTATGTTATAGAAGAGGTGCCTCTTAATGTAGATCGCTCTGAAGAGGAACCAGAGCTAGTTTTTTCACCGGTGTTGTATATACGATTGCGTTATCTGATTTATCTAGATAGTGATGATAACGACCGTAGAATCAGATACATGGGGCCACATCTGTCAGATCACCCCTTATATATGGGGGGAAGTGAAAGATTATATCTTTACAGTGATGATGAGGATTTTTTGGATATGACCTATTTAGGGCCTCATCACCTATGTAATAGAAATCCACCTTGGGGTCTGCCACCTGTTATAGCTACGGGTTTGCGTCAAGAGATTAATCTCCAGAGCTGCCTCAAGGAAATAATAAATCTAGAAGAGGAATATCAAAGGCTCTTTCCCCATATTTCTACTTATGCGGAGTTGCTTGAGTCAAGAGATACCACTTTGTAGTCAGTGCACAAAGAGGATCCAGTTGTCCGAGCATCTCATAGGGAGGACCCTTTTGTTCCCATGCCATCTGAGCCAGATCTTGGGCATGAAAGCTACACAAATGATATAGTGTTTAGTCTATGTGGTATTGGATATCAATTCCATTCCATCAACATGGTATCCATTGATTGGACCACTCCACTCTGTAATCCAGCAGATCTGTCCAAGCCATTGCATCTAAACATGGATGCTATTGATTGGGATCATGCTGATTCTCTAGTAGAGCCTAAATATTTATTCTCGAATGAATATATGTTGTAACCATTTCATTTTGGACCAGGCTATGCTTATGATGTTTATCATGCTAAAAATTATTCCAAGGAAGAACATATAAATATAGCTAATGACATCCATTTGATCCCTACGCATCATCAGCCTGAGGAGGGATCCCATATGTCAGTAGAGGAAACCTTCGAAGTGGATATCGATAACGACCCCACAAATCCAAAAAAGGTTAAATTTGGAATGAGTTTCACTCCAGATGAGTGTGCTAGCATCATCCCTCTATTGAAAGAGAGACCTAACATTTTTTCTTGGACATACAAATATATGCTTGATCTAGACCTAAATTTGGTTACTCATAGCCTTTCGCTAGACCCGTCCAAGAAGCCCGTCAAGCAAAATCTTAGAAAGATACATCCAACAGTAGCCTTAATGGTGAAAGATGAATTGCAAAAATTTTTGGATGTAGAATTTGTCATTTCCATTGACTATCCGGAATGGGTATCCAATATGGTACCTATAGGAAAACTATATGGAAGGATCCGTATTTGTATGGATTTTAGAGATCTCAACAAGGAAACACCCAAAGATTCATTTCCATTAACCAATATCGATGCTCTAGGAGACTCTACTTCCAATCATGAAATGCTCTCCTTAATGGACAATTTTTTTGGTTACAATAAAATTCGGATTAAGCCCAAAGACCAACACAAAACTACATTTATAACACCATGGGGAACATTTTGCTACAATGTTATGCCATTTTGTCTCAAAAACGTTGGTGCTACATACCAGCGGGTCATGACATACATTTTTCATGACTATATGCACAAATTTTTGGAATATTATATCGATGATTTGCTAGCCAAGTCATTGCTACGAGAAGAGCATGCAGAGGTCTTGAGAAAAGTCTTCAATCGCCTGATAGAGCACAACATCAAGCTAAATCCTAAGAAGTGCATATTTGGCATAACTTCTAGAAAATTTTTAGGGTTCATTGTCTCCAAGAGAGGCATTGAAGTAGACCCATTGAAGGTCAAGGGCATTTTGGAAATGCATCCTCCCACCAATATTAAAAAATTAAGGATCCTTTAAGGCAAGGTAGCTTCGATAAAGTGATTATCACCCAACTATCAGATAAATTTTGACCCATGAATCGACTGCTACATAAGGGTGTCCCATTCAAGTAGGATGAGGACTACAAGGTAGCCTTCACTGAGCTAAAGCAAAACTTAGAAACACCACCAATGTTAGCTCCACCAAGGCCAGAAGAGCCTTTTCTGCTATATATATCGGCAACAGACTTTGCGTTAGGGACCATGTTGGCCCAAAATAATGTACAAGGCAAAGAGAAAGCCATATATTACATTAGCCAAACCTTGGTGAGCTACGAGCTAGGATATGCATGTGGAAAAGCTATGTTTAGCAATAGTGTTCGCTACCAAGAAATTGTGGCACTACATGTTAAGTCACACAACATATGTGATATCAAAATGAAATCCTTTGCAGTATATGATGAGTAAGACATATCATAATACATATACTGCAAAGTGGATCATGCTATTTATAGAATTCTATCTAGAATTCATAATCCAAAAGTCCATTAAGGGACAGGTCATAGAAGATCAGTTAGCTGAGGTGCCACTATCCAATAGTAGGCCTTTGAAAATCGAGCTTCTGGATGATGTAGTTTTTATAGTATCCAAAGCTCCCAAACCTAAAGAACCAGAGAAAAATGCTGATATGACTTTGTTCTTTGATGGTTTGAAGTGCGATCAAGGAGCTAGCACAGGGATAGTGTTTTTAACACCGCAAGGAGCTCGAATGCCCTTGTAGTTCAAACTAGACTTCTCGTGCACCAAGAATAATGCTGAATATGAAGCCCTACTTTTGGGCCTTCATACAACCATCACCATGAATATCAAGAGATTAAACATCTTTGGCAATTCCATGCTCATAATTAACCAAGTGAAGGAACTATTTTAGTGTTGATGTTTGATACTGAAAGCCTATAAAGATCTTGTTGCCACATATCTTGCTAAACTGGAATGGTACGACATCGAGGCAATCCCTCATTCGTCAAATAGATTCATAGACACCATGGCTTCTTTGGGATCCTTAATCCCTCAAAATACATCTGTCGACTTCACTACCATCCATGTCAAGACATTCTTGCATGCTGCAGCAGAGCATGCAGCCTTTGATAACAAAGAATGAGTCAACATGATTAGTGTGGAACCAAAATTTGATTGGTTCTGCAAAGCTAAAAACTTTCTCAAGAAATAACCTTGGGTTTATTTAACCTCCCAGAGTCCTATGAGGAGTGGCACCACCATTCACCACAAGGTTGTCTCCTAGTATGTATTTGCAAAAGTAAATACATAGGGGGTATAGGTTATCTTAGCGGTCGAATCTGAGGCTCATAAGAATTGGATGTCATAGATTCAAGACTTCCTATGACTTGGTTTTGTCTCGAAGGGACTATTGCATGCCATAAGACACACATTTAAATAGAAAGCAACTAAATTTGTCTTTATAGGAGACATTTTGTATCACTAAAGTTACGATGGAGTTCTCCTTCGTTGTCTTGAGCCCCAAGAGTCATCTTGGGTAATTTCAGAAGCTCATGAAAATACGTGTGATTGCCATTTTAGCGACATGGCCATTGTCAAGCACATCCTTCGAATGGATTATTATTGGCCCACTATGGAGAAGGATTGCAATGTGTATGTTAGGAAATGCATCAAATATCAACATCATGCTAATCTTACGCACCTACCATCATAGGACTTATAGCCCATCCAAGCGGCTTGGCCATTTGCTCAGTGGGGGTTTTATCTAATTGGAAATATCTCTCCTCCATCATCAGGCCGATAGACATTCATCATTAAAGCTACTGAGTATTTTACAAAGTGGGTGGAAGCCATTCCCTTAACAACGACCATGGGAGCTTGCATAGCAGAGTTCATAATGGAGCATATCATAAGTCATTTCGGGGTACCATCCAAAATAGTTTCGGATAATGGAACTTCTTTTAAGAACAAAACTGTGTAAGCTTTAACCTCTAAGTACCACATCAAACACAATTTTGCATCTCCATATTATCCACAAGAAAATGGGAAAGCTAAGGCCTCAAACAAGACTATGGTAGCCATATTGAAAAAGACAGTGTAAGAACACCACAAATATTGGCATACACAGTTGCCCCTTGCATTATGGTCTTATAGAACTAGCATTCAGAATCCCACTAGGGCAACTCTATTTTCACTAGTATATGGTGCTGAGGCCATTATGCCCTTAGAGTTGGAAATTCCAACACTGCGCATTGCATTGAAAGAGTTCATCAATGACGACGTTGCATGGAAAGCTCACCTAGATCAATTGACACTACGCGACACCCTTGAGCATATCTTTGTTTATTAGGAGCAACTCAAACGAGCTTACAATATCAAAGTCCACTAGAGAGATTTTGAAGTTGGGGATCTTGTGCTAAAATAAAACCAACAGAACTTGAATTTGCCGCTCAATATGTGAGACAAATTTTTGGCTAATTGGCTAAGACCCTATATCATATCTAAAAATATTGGTCCATCTACCTATCGCTTGACGTCGCTAGGGGGTGTTGAAGAGCCTGAACCTCTCAAAATCATCCATCTTAAGGCATTCTATGCTTAGAGAGCGTAGTGAAAAAAAGCTCCAAATGCATCTGTAAGTCCTTTGGTCAGTCAAAAAGGCACCAAGGATTTCTAAAATTGCTTGGTCAACCCAAAGGCTCCGAGAGTTCCTATAACTACTCGGTCATCCCAAAAGGCTCCAAGCTCTCATTCAAGTGATTTGGTCATGTCAAAAAAAGATACAAAGGCATATGTAAGCCCTTTGGCTAGTCAAAAAGGTACCAAGGATTTCTAAAAATTGCTTGGTCAACCTAAAGGCTTCGAGGGTTGCTTAAAGCCACTCGATCATCCCAAAAAGGCACCAAGGATTTCTAAAAATCGCTTGGTCAACCCAAAGGCTCGAGGATTGCTTAAAGCCACTCGATCATCCCAAAAATGCACCAAGGATTTCTAAAATCGCTTGGTCAACCCAACGGCTCTGAGAGTTCCTATAGCTTCTCGGTCATCCTAAAAGGCTCCACATCCTCTTTCTGATAGTTTGGTCAACTAAAACGTTTCGAAGGCGTTTGTAAGACCTCTAGTCAATCCAAAAACCTCCAAGGATTTCTAAAAATTTCTTGGTCAACCCTAAAAATCTCCAAAGGTATATATAATCATCGTTTGGTCAAATATGAAAGCTCAAAAATGTATAAAAATTTGAAAATATATAAAATTCCAAAAAAAATTGGTAAAGCATAAAATCCAAAAACATTTGCTTTGCAGTTTGCATTTTCATATATGCATTCACATCATCATATTGCATTTAGGCATTTATCATCCATTGCATTACATAGTAGAGTGTAATGTGTTTATCCAAATCTTACAAACGATCACACATTTGTGTTTCAATCATGCACCCTTGCATTTATCATAATTCATTGCATTCATACACGATACCTATTGTAGAGAAATATGTATGTATATTAAGTTTTAGAGTCACTCAGCCATACCTAGTGGGTTCTTCAGATATTGTTGAAAGCTTGCTTTGCTATCATAGACAAGTTCATTAGTTGGGATAGCGCTTCAACATATTAGAATACCATCACTAAGAAAAATAATATAAAATCCTTCTAAGACAACAGATGATGAAAGTTGCGAAAGCAATCTTAGGTATCTAGAGATATGGGTTTCATGACCTGCTTATCTTGTAAATAGTCAATTTAGAAAGGTGAACTTTGGCAAAAGGACAAGAATTTCCCCTATAAATCCTAAAGTCACAAAGTTTAAATCCCAAGTTACAAAGTGCAAAAGTACAAAATACCAAGTTCAAATCAAAATGTAAAGTGACATAGTGAATCAAAAGCACTATAAAAATCCCTTCCTCAAATAAAACAGTAACACATGGACTAACAGTGATTTTTATCACTACATATGGGCAAGTAAGAAGGGTGAGAACTTGAATCCCTGAATTGTCCACCTTTTAAAATCCATAGAGTGATCCCCGATCGTAGCAATGGGTTGGAAGAGTCCCACCTACAATCAGAGGGGTAGTTCTATTGGATGATTCCCAAACATAGCAATGGGTTGAAAGAGTCCCGCATGCATTTGGAGGGGTAGCCATGATCAATTTGCAATATGAGCTAGCTCTAGGTACCTAGGATTGTCTAATTGTATAAGTCTAATCAAAGCTGAAACAAGGATGGTACGATCGTATGAGGAACCCTATCTCACATATGGGTTGAAAGAGTCCCAACTGACATGCGGGGTATGCTTATGATCTATCTAAAAATAATCACATGCACACACAGGGATAATGAATAGTTGGGTCTATCACGAAAAAAACCTTGTCCAATAAAAGCCTTGTACAGTTAGTATGTGATTTTTGGAGAAGTCTACTAGGGTGTTTGAGTTTCAAGGAAAACCCCAAAAAGTTCTCTAATAGCAACAAGATACCAAATATCATTAAACATAAAAAATACAAGTCATTCATTCATCAAAATGCATTTTACAAAGCACAATCAAACATATAGGATAGATACCGCATGAATATCAAAAATGATGTTTAGACGACCACTGAATATATAGTGCAGCAAAGAAAAATATGCAGAATGACATATTCATTCATTAGAATTATACCAATCCATTTCACTACATTTCATATATGGGTGATTAATTGATTAAGTTCTTGTAATGAGAATTATCAATTATTTTGCATGATTTTCATACATTCTATGGTGTCGCATTTTAAAATTGATATACATAGTTTACATTCATTATTTATGTTTTAAGTGATTAAAGCATACATGTTCATTCCCATTAGATTACGATTATGTACATAATGCATTACCATACATTGCATAGCATGCCATAACTTCATAAAAATAAACGTATGACCACAAAGCAAAAATAAATGTGTTAAAAATAAATACTACATCCATTTGCATACATTATATATGGCATATCTAATCATATAGATCACTTGATAACATCATCATCATAAAACATATAGCTATCTAGTGCATGTCATCCATACATTGCATCATATAAACATTACATCATATAAACATTGCATCATATAAACATTGCATCATATCAACATGGCATCACATAAGCATTCCATCCATGTGCATCAAATAAACATAAAATCAAAATTAAATATCAGATACACATAATGAGCCAAAAAGACCAAGTCATATATATATGTGCAAAAAGAGTACATATGAGGAGTATCAAAATACCCGTAGGCTACAAAGCATGTAGGTCCTCAACCTTACACTCAAAATGAATACAACATAGCAAAAGTATAGTTTACATCTAACAAAGCCCAGGTCTAGTCTCCTCCCCATGTATCGGAGCTCTCGTCGCCTCCCTCAGCACTGTGCTCTGGAGCCTGCTCTCCTATCTGTGTTGGCACCTATGGTGGGTCCTACCTGTCTCCAAATCCTAAGGTGCCCAACACACGAGAAACTGGTAACTGCAATAGGCCAGTCCCATAACTAGCAACCCCTAAAGTTTGTCCTACATCTCTATGCTTGGCACATGATGTCACCCCATGTGTGCTAGAGGACCTGTGCGTCCTCTCAATATTATGAGTCCTCTAACCTAATCTCACCATAGAATGCCCTAAGGTCCTAGACCTGGTACACTGAGACTCTAAGGAGAAATGATCCTTAGGAACCTGTAGCCTATGCATCTCAATATAACTAACTAGCTGATCAATGTGAGCAAGTTAGGTTGCATGCTTCTCATTGGTCCTCATGACCATACTACGTAATCGCTCTACCTCTATCATCGAATATTGTGTAGCTATTGGTGCTATCGTCGATGCTGTAAAAGGGCCCATAGTAGCCTAAGGAGGTGGCATAGCCCCCCTCGATACTCAGAGGAGATCCCTCTCTACCTCTGCTACAGTCCACTATGCCTACACTAACTCTAGATTAGTATGCAATCTCTGAGCCTGGGCCTCTACATCTGTGGCCTGCATAGTTAGATCCTATATTTGATCTTGCACCTCAGTAATGCACCTATCCCTATCAACTACTCTCACCTCTAGAGTGGCGATAGTAGTATCTCGCTCTAGTTGTTGCATGTGGAATTGTTCTAGCTGACTCTGCAAGTCAGCCACCTGAGCTAAGAGCTGACCCTCTGCACTATTCAAAGGGACCTCACATTCCTTTGGAGCCTCCTCATTGGGTTCAACCTCAGGAGCCTCCTCTATGGTGGCTACTATGCCCCAACCACCCTCTGTCCACTAGCGCACCCTGCACCCATCAGGATCTACCTCTACCTCTGCCTGGTCTGGCTCTCGACCCAAAGGCCCTGTGTTGTACCATCTAAACATGGACCACCACCTATCATACTCTTGAGTTGTCCCAAAAGTCTTGAATACAGTCTCCTAGTAGTCATTAGTAGCATCTCCCAAAGGATCTAGAATGATCCACTATAGATCGTGCTCTACAACCAAGCATCGGTACCTGAGGGGGATATCTAGAATATCCTACATGAGTCCAAACTATCGTAGGACATGAGAGTAGAACTGGTACTCTTGAATCTTAGCCTTATGACTAATAAACCATTTATCATGGCATGCCTATCTCAGCAACTAGCCCTCCTTTGGCCACACTGGGCAATCCATATAGGGCCACCACTAAATATCGTTCAGGCCAAGTGTCATGAACTAAGTGATATAGTGTTGGATGTCACCAACATGGATCCTACTACGGGTACCCTCCTCATTAAGATGCCAGAAGGTGGCATAACACTGATGATCATCAATAATAGTAGTGATCCATAGTGGTAGATCTATAGGATGCTCGATCTGGATGTCCTGCCACCCCCAAATCTACAACAAAAGACTACAGCTAAGGCCCTTACGACTATGCTCCATATTCTAGTATAGCTCCCTATAGAGATAACATAGTAGGGTGATCCCCCAAGCTAGAAGTAAAGGCACTTCTGTAGAGCTCTACAACACCCTCTAGGCATTAGACAAGAGTTTCCAAGGAATCCTCATGCTCGAGGAGTCTAGAAGCATAATCTGTACTATGAGGTGCATAAAGAGGGCTTCCCATGCAGAGAAGACATCCTCATGGTACCAATCACTAATGTGCACCTCTCTGTGTTCAATAACATCCTAATCATCCTCACTTTGGTCACCGAATATAGTATCAAAAACAACCTCCTTTACCCTGGAGGTAGAGGAGACGATGGCCTCGCCATCAATGGGGATCCTGAAGATCCTGTAGATGTCCTCTAAAGTAACAATAATTTCACCTATAGGTAGGTGAAATGTGTTGGTCCACGCATTCGAATGTCGGGCCAATGTAGTTAGGTAGGATTGATCTACCCTAATAGTGGGTAGATCCATGATGTATCCAAACCCGACAACTCAGAACCAATCCCGATCATCATCGAATAAAGCCTCGCGAAGAGTTTTTAGAATATCTGGCTCCTGGGCTCTAGAAGTCAATCTATGGAATAAAAAGCATAATTTAAGACAAAATTTATCTAACTAGAGCTAAAAACAAGACATAAATAAAAAGTAACCACAACAAACCATAGCTGAAACCTGCAGTCCCCAATTTGTAAATTGGGAACTACAACTAAAACCTGTGGTCCCCAATTTGTAAATTGGGAACCGTAGCTGAAACCTGTAGTCCCCAATTTGCCAATTGGGAACCGCAGCTACCAGCTATGATTTAGGAGCGGCACCCATTTCGGGTACCCTCCTAGACCACTAAAGCATAAAATTAAATTCCTAAAGCTAGCCTAGACTAGTGGGGTTCATTACCAGTAGTTTAGTGAGGTTCATTATCTACATTACTTAATGTAGTTCATTTTACTGGTATTGAATGTGTGGTCTTGGTTTTGAGTTACCTTGCCCACACTCTGGCCTCGGCTAGTATATGGCCGATTAGGATCCACCATCGAGGTCGAGGAGTGTAATTACGATAGAGTATGGTAGCGTTTTAGATCAGGAAGAGTATTCTCACTCTTAGAGCTCTCAGATTGCTAATGTTTGCCAAGAAATAATGAAAAATTTCAAATGGGAATTCAATTTATAGGTTTTCCTAGTCTCGGTGAACCACAGCTAACACCTGTAGTTTTGAAACTAGGGTTTTCCACCCACAGGTCTGACCCATGATTTCCAAAATTTAGAAATGTAAACCACAGACCGTAACTACGGTCTGCAACTAGCATTAAATGTACTCAAAACCCACCATGGGAAGGTCTAAAAGAGTAAATTAATTACTTCCACCGTATAAAAATTCAAAATAAATGGTTAAAATTGCAAATTTGGTGATGTTAAAAGCACCAGGACTAATAAAATACATGCAAAATTAAAACAACAAAACAAAACAAAAAAAATAATTAAAAACAAAATGCGCCTCGTATTCAGTGACTTATCCTATACACTTGGCGGTTGCAGCGAGTTACGATCCATGCAATCCAACAAGATGAGTAAATCACCATAAGGACATTTGGGGTAAAATTCTCATTTCTTTTATGACATCTTTCAGCAAATCATCGACAAATATGATTCAACACAAGTCTAATTGCATTAGTATCATTTTGATTCCTTAAGATGGCTATTGTAGCCTGACTGCTCCAAGGGATAGAAATGTGCCAATATTACTAAGAGTTGCAATCATAAGCTGAACTAGGCCTAGCCAAGGCATTAAAAGGCTCAAATATTAATTTTTTTAGGATCATTCATTATGGTCAAGCGATTTTGTCACTTCATACATTGTCATTACCCTCATCAACTCGTCGTTTGAGGGGGTCATCATAATTTCATAATCATAATCAAAGTCAGCAGAAGATCACTGAGATTGTAGATCCCCTGATCTTGTCAAAATTGCATTTGTTGTTGTGAATCATTGTCAATAGATATCATAAGCTTCCCATTTGCTTGGGGAAAACAACAAATATGATAATTGGTTTGCAACTCTCATCCTTCAGATTTATGGGTCAAAATATACCCATACTTGGTATTGATGCTATCCAAACGTTTGATGACGAGTGCAGACTTGTCAACATGTAAGCCTTTCACAAGCTAGAAGCAATGATTCCAAGATGCACATCCTTTTGCTGGACCTGGGGCATCTAATGTTGATTTGATTAATGATCATCATAGAACCTTAGACATCATTTTAGGATGTATATTTTTGCTCAATGTTGTTCAATCTCACAATGCATCTCAAAAGGTGCATCTGTAGATACCTAAAATACATCATGTCGAGGAATACTACTCATATGGACATGCTACAATACCATATGGAGGATCTTGGATAGAATCCAAGATAGAGCAGTGGTTCTAACCACTCAATTTAGGTAGTTTGGCCTAAGCAGTTTGAACTACATCCCAGACCTACGATTTCTAATCTAAACCATAGATGACACCTGCGATCTACAGTCTAGACCGCAACTATGACATGTGGTATTAACTGAAGTTTAGTTAGGCCTTCCATCCAAGCCAAATCGGTTGGAACGACCAAAATATCTAGAAGGAGGTAGTTGAAGGATGGAATATTCCATAGGCTTCTATCCCAATTGTCCTAACCAACCTTCTTGGTCTTGGCTTCTCCATGAAGCCACCCCTAGCCCTAGGGGCATGCTATAAATACCCCCTCCAAATGGGGAGAAAAAGAGAGCAAGCATTAGAGATTTGAGCAGTGAAGCCCTAGAAAATTGTACACTCAAACTTAGTATACTAAGAGATAGAGCTATTGCACTTAATCCTTGACCCTTTTGCCACCATTCATGATGAATTACATTATGGATGCCCTAGGTGCTTAGGAGGATCAATAAACATAAATCTGGGCAAACGAAAGCCCTTCACATCAAATTTACCGCCAAATAATCTGAGGACATCGAAGGCAACCCTTGAACATCAATTTTGACAAGGAGATTGAGCCCACTGCCCCTAATTTTGAGGGTAAACTTATCAGAGGTCAAACCGTGGCTGTCAACCACGGTTCATAGTGTAGACTGCTCACTAGAGCTACAGTTTGCAATAGGTGATAGATCACCTTACTCTTTTCTTTTTTGTCCGGCTAGTTAGGTTAGATTAGTTATTTTTGTGATTGAATAGCATTTTAGAAGACTTCTGACCGTAGAACTAGGCTAGATTCACATTTTATGCTTATGTTTCAATTAGGGCTAAAATGCTTTCTTTATGCATGTTTATGTTTCATTTTCTATATTTGATCCATGTATAGTGTAGATGCTATTTTACTTTATGCTATTACATGAATCTTGATTCACTTTGCATAGTTTAGCAGCTTTCTTTATGCTTTCTTTATTATGCATGTTAATGGTGTCATTATGCATTTTACCTAAAAGGGCCTCATCACGAGAGGTTGCCTATATTTTTGACATTCTTGTTGTTTCTTTACTGCAGGGAATAGTTCCAAAGGAGAGATAAAGCATCCAATCCCTTCCCCATTGCAAAGAAGAGGGTCATCGACACCCTAGAGTAGTTCGTGTCACCCTGAGGGGCATTTTGATCACACCTACCCTTGATAGGGATTAAAAACTATTGTAATTAATGTATCAAATGGATATCCTTAAGAGGGATGAATCCATAATTTGAATTCATTGAAATTAATAAAGGATTCCTTGTATTCACGTTATTTATTGTTATTAAATTATGCATGCCTATTTGTGTATTTTTCTTCGATTGCGATAGTTAGATCGGGTGTGAGCCTTTTTGGTGGTTACAAAAACTCATACAACATTTGTAATACCTAAAAAACTACTATTTATAGATTATATAAGGGGATATTTTCCCTCCAAAATTATACATAAACCTCCAATAAAAATTCTTTGTTACCCACTTGATCTAATCCTCCCTATGTTATATTTTATATTTTTGATATTTTGAGTCAATTTTGAGCTTTTTGGATATTCAACTATAACCCAAGGGATCCTATACACTAATTAGAAGCAACCTTTATGATCAATGTTGTCAAGTTTTGGATTGTTACTACTATAACTACCATGATTTTACCTTTAATATGTAATCCACTCTCCTTATATTATTGATCCTATTGATGTTGATAGGTGATCCTTAACTTCCTTAGTAATTAGCTCATTAGTTTAGCTCATCTACCCTCCTAGGATCTTGTACACCATTATTGATGTCTTACAATTTGATTTGACCCTTCTTAAACCTTTGAAGATGGTTGTATTACACTTTACTTCCTCGAGTGCTCTTAATATCTCTTCAACTTCCTTTTCTATTTTGAGATGACAATCTACTGGCTACTTTCTAAAACTTTTTCCTCAGCCTCTCATATAAAACTTTAAAAATTCCTATATCAAGATAGATTCTTTTATTTTGTGGAAGTCTTCTCTTTTGCCCTCTTGTTAGACCGTTTAGTGTTCTACCTTTCAATTTTTTTTATTTTTCATAGTACACATTTTGGAAATTTTATACTTTTTTCTTCTTTGAAACTTTGAGATCTTCTGACCATTAGATGTATTTTATCTCTCTTGCACTTGGCGTTCTTATTTTTTGCTTTTTGTTTTTTTGGGATTTGGGCTACATAAGCATTCAAGAATTTTCTCTTTCTATTTTGCTCAAAATTTTTGCAAAGTAGCATCCATTTTTTTATCAAAATTTTCTACACACAGCTTATCCTTTCCTTACCTTCTGTCACCTTTACCTCTTTTTCATTTCTCTAAGAAATATGCCTAAGGTAGGAATATTTGAGTGTAGTGAAACTCAATACTTTTTTTGTAATTCACAAGGGTATTCTTGCTTGTTGAATAGGAATTTAGAATTTTCACCTCCATTCTTGGGCATGGAGTTAGAATTTAAAATAATTTACCAAATAAAATATAAGAGAAATAAAAAAACAAAAGATCACAAAGTTGGAAGCTTGTCTAGTGCTTGCTTAATTTCTAACCATTACTCATATGATGAGCACTAGATTTTTTTTTTTATGTTTGTAACCTACTTTTAACTCAAACCCATCATAATAAGAGTTATTTGTTTAGTTTGTGACTTTATGCATTTGACTTCTTAACTTTATCAATGGCCCTATCACCCAAGACACATCCACCTTAGGAGGGTTTGGCCCTTGCATTGCTTAATTAGCTATAAATATTTTCTCTAAATAGATCTTACTAGATTTGTTCCAAGGAGAGGGAAGTCCTCCTTGCACTAAAGAGTCAATTTGATCCTTGATAATTCTAATGGTAAATTATAAGGAATTCACTTGGTTTACACATTGCTATGTTACCTATTCTTTTTGGAGGATATTTACCATATTCCACACTATTGCCTTTCTATATTGAATCTCAATAGATATCAACTTGAAATCTAATATCGTGGAAAGTTTTACTTGATATAACTTAGCCTCATCTATTTTTTTAGAGATTTTATTGAGGTTTTGCTCAATCTCACTACTCACCTAAAGACCTTGATCAGTGGCTGAATCAATGAATTTGAATAATTGAAATAACGTCTTTTTAGTATCACCAAATTCATCCCAATAAGCATCACTAGCCTCCTTGATAATTTTTCTAATTCCTTGATGCTATTCCATCTTGCTCTTTTGCTTAAGTGTCTCCAATTCCTTTTGTATAGCATCTCCCTCTTAAGTAAATTGAACCTCCTAACTGATGAGCCTATCAAAGAGGATTTTTATTTTCTTTTTTCTTTCTCAAGAGAGATTATTATGCTTATTTATTTAAGCACTTAACTAGCATGTTTATTTGACTTGGAGTGCCTTGAATTTGGCTTACAAATTAATAAAGTACATTTTGTTAACTCTATCTCCTTTTCCTTCTTGGCCAATCTTAAGCTAATAAATACTATTCATGTGTAACTATATTTTTAGTTTCACATATGAGTTGCACAATATCTTGAGTTTGAGCATATTTTAGATCAATCCCAACTATCACTACTTATTAGTATTGTTGTATCATTTCACCCTCTAACTTCAATAACAATGGGTCTCTCTTTTTGAACATCGCTTTTTTCTAGGGGTAAACTGACTAATTATCTGAGTTATAGCTAGTTGCTATGCTTCCTTGTCCTGCTTCTTTTCGTTATGCTAGTTGTTATACTACTAAATCTTATAAAATTTCTACCATGGGCTTAGCTATAACAAGGCTTTTTATAAACCTTATTTTTGCCTTAGAGGTGAAAAATATCGACAATAACTTAGATAATAAAAGTGATAAAGGAGGGGGAATTAGAGACATAGGAACATATGTGAGTAGATTAACTCAAGAAGGATGCATCAATTGTAATGCCTTATAACTAGAAAAGGTTGTTAAATAGTAGAAGAGGGAATAGTTTTCATGGTAGGAATACCATGATCTTAGGTTGTTGGGAATACTAATGGCTATAGGAATAATGATTTACCTATAATATGGTATGATAGGATCTATATAGAAGTCTTGTTGGTGCTTAGTTTTCCTCTTGTAGTATCATTTTTCTTCTTTACTTTAATAGAGTTGGTTGTTGACTCAGCCTTCTACTTTTTTGTCCTTTGGGCTTCTCAATGTGGGGTCTTCTATTGGGATATGCATTATGCTAGGGGTGATGATTATATAGTTCTTATAGGAGTCATGGTATCTGAACCTTATCTAAGAACTTTAAATGGGGGTTCTTTTATTTCTTGTTTTTTCCTCTTGCTACTTTTATCCTTTGGAGTGTTTCAAGATTTATCTCTTCCTCACACCACTAATCTACCCCTAAGCTTTCAACATTTGGGTGTTCTTAATTTTATAGTCTATTGAATTTTTGATCTCTAGCTATTATATCATGCTCCTCTTATTTTTTTCCAATTTATTGCCTCATTATCCACCAAGCCTCGATCTTGAGCATCTTCTAGTGCATCTCCCTTAGATTATCTTTATTCTTCTTAGTAATTTTATTTTATGGGTTTACTTTATCCATTGCCTTGTATAAAGACTTATATGTTTTATGGTTGAGGTTTAATAAGAATGATGAGAGGGTGTATTCCAATTTCATCTACTAGATTCCTTATAATATCAACCTCTAGCCTATGTTCATGATAAAACTTTGGTCCTTTTATGTTCTTTAGATATGAGGTAAACCTTCCTCAAGGATCATAATTCTAGTTGTCCTCTATTTGCTTGAGCCCTAGGTCTTTTAAATTTTCCTCTGTAATAAAGGAAATATTCTTTCTTTGCAAGAGAATTCCTCCTACACTAATATGAGTCCTATAGTATGATATATTTGCCTTCCTACTTCCATACTTGTAATCAATTAGGTCCAGTTAACTAAATAATACTAAAGTAAAATTTTTTCTAGGATAAATTAAGGAAGTAGGTATAAGGAAAAGCTAAATCCATTCATGCTAACAATGGTTTCTTCTTCAACAAAATACTAGTCCCCAAGAAGTACCCCTCCCCAAATGATCAACAACTTTGTAAAAGGTTCTCTAGTGAAGAACCTCTCAAAAGTACAATAGCTAGAGAAAAGACATTCTACAAAAGAATAATAGAAAGAATTCTTTGTCAAGCCTTCCATCCAACAATACATTGGAACTTACTTATATTTCTCATTTATCCACTTTGGGTTCAGACCTATAAATACTCTCAAGTTTCTAAATAGAATTAGATGTCCCAAGAATAATGAGTGTCTATATACCTGAGTGGTTGCAAAATTCCTTTATTTGATTGAAAATTAGCTTGGAGAAGTCCAACATTATCTTCCCATATCTTAGCACATAATTTATTTTGTATAAAACACTTAATTGGATAGGGATAGTATTTTAATCTATCTCTATCCTAAATATGAAGGAAAATATTCTTAAAGCATCCTTTACATTTTTCTCAAACATATTGATAGGTAGAGCACAATCCAACACTGGATCATTTGGGTTTAGGTTTCTACACTCAATGCTTAGGAAGTCCATTTTGACTTGGACTGGTAGTGCATTGAAAGTTTTCTCCTCTTCTTCCATATTAATATGTAATTCTACTTATAGAAAAAACATTATTTTCTAGATGAAATCTTACACAATATTTATTTTGAAATATCCATCCAAGGACTTGATTTATTGAGTGGTAGGTTTAGAAAATTTTGCACATGTAATTAGTTCATCACAAAAATGAACTTTAGGCACTAGGTACTATGCCAAGTAACTAATTTATGTTCTTATACCAAATATTTTTGAATGCATGACCTTGAATCATTGCCATGCTCGTTCTCTCATATTCTTGGTCCTCTTTGAAATTTTTGGCTCTAAGAATTTTATAGCTAGGTCTTTTAGTATTTCAATATTGGAGGTATAAGTTGGTATGGTTACCTATGGATCCCTTAATGAATGTGTCTTATTTGGTCTAGAAACACTAGCCTTAGAGGTTATTGTGTAGCTAGAAGTACTTATTTTCTTCATTTGTGTTGGTTCCTATTCAATAATTTTGCACCGTACATTCTTTTGTATCCCTTTTTTAGCTACACTCTTCAACAAATTCTCGTGCCTTAAACAATTTCTGGTGCTCTATGTTTTGTTAAAGATGATGCTAGATGAGGAAAGAGTTATTTATAGAAATTTTTCTTCTTACCTCAAATATTCACTGCATTTCATTCATGTGCCATGCATTTATGACCCCGTGCTCATTAAACTATGGTAAGAGGCTCATCACCTTGCACGATCAATTATTTTCCCCATAGAGCTACCTCCCTAATATCTTCACATATTCCAAGATAGATTTATTTTTGATTGATATTCTATGCTAGGATATTTTTGCTTTATTTAAGGATAAGGTGGAGGCTACTTTTATATTTATACACCTAACTATATATGGGGCATTAATTACACCTTACAAGAAAGTTTTGGTTGAAAAACTTGATCATTTTCTTTTACAATTGGCCACTTGTTAAGTCTCTTAATTGGATTTCTATCATTGGTATTTTGATAAAATAGTTGAAATGAATTTTAATATCATCCATTACTGGTTGAATTGATTGGTATTCATCAATGTGCATCACCATTCTAGTAGCTTCTATAGTTGTTCTAATATTTGACCAATTTGACCATCTATTGTTGATATTGCTTTTTGAAACTTGCAAAGACCTAAATTATTTTATTTGGTCTATAGGAGGCTTCAACATTTTATGTTGAAATCTTCTATATATATTCTTGACCATTGAGATTGTAATATTTTTTTTTGCAATGGGACCCATATGTTGGCATGAAATGATCTTTGAAATTTTGACATAAATTTTATTGATAGTATCTAGGATAATGTGAGCATGTGATGTAGTTAAATGATTCCTTAAGGCTTTAACATTGCACAAAGAAAATACAAAAAATAAAATTCTTATTATATATATATATATATATATATATATATATATAATTGCACAACCTTTATGGGATCGAAGCATGATTACACTTAGTGTTAATCCCATGCCTGTAGATCTGTACACTCTAGAAGGATTAGTACCATATCTTCGTCACCCATTAGTCCATATAATAATCTGGTATAAAGAAGTGCATTTTATTTGTAGAGACTTTTTACTCATACCATTCTTCGTCTATCATCAAAATCTAGTCAAGACCTAGACCAAATGTTTGTGAGTGTTCAACATGATGCATATAGAGTGGCTCAGATAGATTTTTTATCTTGGTTCTATATCAATTCCTCAAGACCATTAGGGACTAGTCTAGATACAAATATCCTCCTAGATTAGTAGTAAATTCTCTTAACAAATGCTAAAATATATAGGAAGATCAATTACTACCATATATTGTGTTATAATCAATCTCAAAAAATATATAAAGTGAGCGAAATCTCCTCTACCACTACTAAT
This sequence comes from Wollemia nobilis, assembly GCA_028583015.1. Lineage (NCBI taxonomy): Eukaryota > Viridiplantae > Streptophyta > Pinopsida > Araucariales > Araucariaceae > Wollemia > Wollemia nobilis. Next base: position 12,602,089 of record JAQPPZ010000465.1, read on the forward strand.
ATTTGGACCACACTATCATCTAGTTGCACTAATATCTTGTTCATGGATTAGTACTCTAGACCCAAGGAATCCACCACTCCTTTCGAAGTAACCAAATTGCTTACTCCTAAATCTACCATATAATTATGGATAAGCTTATCTTTGTAGTTTAGGGATAGATAGAAAGGAAGAGGTTTAGACCTGCTTACTCATAGAGTAGATATTTACAAGACTATAAGTTCCTTCTATATATTTTTCTTTTGCTCTTCCAATGCCTTATTCATATTTTATTTTTCTAAGGGATGGACAATATATCATAGATTGACATAGCCATGATGTATTTCTTCAGATGGTCAACCACACTAAACGATCTAAGGGAGGTGGTCTTGTGAGGAGTAACCAACACCTACTAAAATTTAGGTATGTTTATCTAATTAAGGAATTTTTATGGGTTTTGAATTGTGTAAGGGCTTCTTTGCAACTTTCATTGCTCTTGGCTTGCTCACCATTGGAGGTTTGGTATGTTTTGTCTTGGTGTAATTACTATAGGAGGCTACTTTCTAGGCTCAACTAACCATTTTTGGGGATCTAAGGATGTCTAGTTGAATTTATCCTACTCTTCCAACACTCATTTTTTAGCTCTTTTCATAGTCTAATCGAATTTTTGGTCTATCAACTACTATGTTACCAACTTTATCAAATACAATATATACCTCCTCCTCATCCCATGTTAGTAGGATTTTCTCTAGAAGTGTACCACTTATCAATAAGATATGAGGCATGGGGAGGTTGGATTGTTGTTTGTGCCTAAACTCTTGAATAAGAGGTGGAATCTTGGGTAAGTATTACCTCATTGGATGCTACTATATATGGTTGGGAAATTTTTTAGACTAAATCTGGGATGAGAAGGCATTTGCAAGTGGACAATACCAAAAAGAGGATTCCTCCACATTATTGTTTTATATGGGAGCTATCTCCCTGGCATGGTTAGGAGGTTCTTACTACAATTAGGTTGGTACTGGTACTATTTGCTCATTTTGATTATGTTTCTATTTATTGGCCTTAAATTGGGGTTTAAGATAGTCATTATAATGAGGTCTACAACCTTGGTTGCCTTGTTGGAAGGGATGTCTTAGGTTTTTCTAATATTGTAACCTCTAGGTATTTTGTTACCTTTTCATAGACAATATATCATTGGTAACCAACTTAAGTATGCTTTTATTATAAGATTTAATTGAAGTAGATGGTACTGGAGCAAGAAGGGAAGTAGGTAAAAAAGTAGTCACTAATGGTAATATTGAGTCTGACTAAAAAAATTTTGGCTAGAAAATTGGAAGGGGATTATCTAGAGATTGCACATTAGGATAAAAATGAATAGGGGGTTTAGGATCCAACCTTCCAATCTAGATCAAATCATGTTCAACTTGGATGGCTATGCCATAGGTACTTGGGAGGAAATTTACACTTTTAGCCTTTATCATCAAGAAGATTTTAGAATCTAAGGCCTTTAAATAGTAAATAGATGCTATACATAGGATAATATGAATATCTTCAGGTATTCTATGCAATTTCTTATGAAATTTGAGGTTGAAATCATCCATAGTCTCCATCAATGCTCTTCTTATGGTTAATAGTTTTTCTAGAGAAACCCCATCTGCCTTCTCTCTAAATATTTCTATAAATAGGAAATGGATCTAGTCCTAGTAAAAAATTGAGTGAGGTTGAAGTGAAACATACCATTCATGATCCTTACCTCTAAATGAGACCAACAATAATATTAGAGGTACATTTTACCTAGTTACATTATGAAGCACACACAGGTTTACCATATGGTTTAGATGCTTGATCAGAGTTACCATGTCTTCCCTAGTAAAGTATGGGAGATATTTTAGTGTAGATATTAATATCTTGTCCCATAATTTTGATAAAGCATGGGGTTTCAATGGACCTTTATCATTCCAAGCAAGAAATATCCTAGATGGTGGAGCAACCATGTTCTTGAATCTGCATATTATTATTCTTAGTATTGTTAGCTTTTGAGGATATATGCAGTGGGAGAGATCTAACATAGGTCCTAATAATATGCGGTAAATATTAGAGTGATTCTACAATATGACTAAAATATACTATGAATAGAAATTAATGAAAATACAATGCAATATGAAGGTAATGGTCGCTCCATTAATATAAGCTAAAGAACTACATTGTACTCCATACAAAAGTTCTACTACTATCTACTACTCTCTACTACATTGCACTTGATATTCTGATATGTCTCTATGAGGCCCTTTATATAGGAAGATAGATTCCTTGACCAAAACTCTACCTAGTTGTACAAGGGGATGAAGAACACAAGCTTATACTGAGAGGGGGGGTGAACAGTATAAGACCTCTTTTTACTTTTTCTTTATACTACTAAACAATACAGCAAAATACTCAAAGCAATATCAAAGCAATGCACAAAATCATCCACAAAGAGACACCAAATTTTAACGTGGTTCACCCAGAAAGTCTGGGTTACGTCCACAAAACTTTTCTCTAAAAGTTTATCTCAAATTCTTTGGGAAACCTTCCCAATTACAATGTTTATGAGCCTCGGCTCAAAGGAGATACCTTCCCCTAACTCTGCTCTGGCTGGTGATCCTCTAGAAGACCTCTGCCTCTGCTGCCCTTAGCAAATGGAACTCTATCCACAGAAGACACCTGTCTTCCCTGCTCTGGCTGGAGACCTCTGTCCTCAACTCTATCACCTCAAAGCTGGTCCTCGAATTTGCACTAAACATAGTCCTTCGGTCTAGCACAAATGTCCTCGATATTTCTTTCTCTGATCTGCACCAAACATAGTCCTTCGGTCTGGCACAAATGTCCTCTTCCTCTTTCTCTGATCTGGGTACAAATCTATCCTCAAATCTGCACCAATATCTGTCCTCAACAGGTCCTCAACTCTGATTCACAACAGTGGTTCACAAGCTTTCACTAAAGCTTGCTTGATCTTCACCCAAGTCTTCACCAAGACTTGTCTCAGATCTGCTTTGCAAGTTCTCAAGAGAACCTGCCCAAACTGCTCCACAAGCTCAACAAAAGCTTGCTCAAATCTGTCCAATAGTTCTCTCTGCTCTGTCATAGCCGCACTTGGTCGAAACCAACTTATGCACTGTCTGCGCAAACACAGCAGCACTCAGCACTCGACGATCGAACTTCTTACTATGCGCTCTGTCTGCGAATGTCGCAACACCAACAACTTCTGCTCCTTTGCGCTTTTCTACTCTCTCTTGCTTCGCACTTAGCTCGATTTGACTCGACTCGGTCTCTGCACATCGTGGACTTAACTTGCACCAATTCGATACTTATTCGATACTTTCAATCTCGAAACAACCCTCCTTTTATAGTATAAATTTCAAGACCAAAACTTAAACTATAGTCGGTTGTTACCCTAAACTTCGTCGATTGCACAACCCTAAACTTCGTCGGCTCAAAGTTAACTCTGTCGGCTTCAACCGCCTCTGGTTCTGTAGCTTTTCCCATAAAACTACAACATGTCACGATATCATGACACCTTTGCAGCCATACACTTTCTTTTGCCTGTTGTCACGATATCGCGACACTTTTGCTTCTTTAGACTTCCTTTTTGATTTTGTCACGATATCATGACATTTTTGACGTCATACATTCTCTCTCCTCTTTGAGTCATGAAACTGCGACATGTCACGATATCATGACATCTTCCTCCGCTGGCGCCTTCACTTGCCTTCTGGTCGCAAAACTATGACATGTCACGAAATCATGACATCTTCCTCCACTGGCGTCTTCACTTGCCTTCTGGTCACGAAACTATGACATGTCACAAAATCGTGACACTTTCTGCATCCGTACGCTTTTCTTTCATCCTGTCGCGAAATCGTGACGCTTTCAGCTTTCGAAAGCTTTCTTTGCAACCTATCATGAAATCGTGACGCTTCTCATTTCAAACTCTTCCCTTTGCTGCATGTCACGAAATCGTGATAGTTCTCACTTCGAGCTTTTCAGCATGTCACAAAATCATGATAGTCCTCACTTCGTCTTTTGCAGCATGTCGCAAAATCGTGACACCTTTCGAGTAACTTTCTCTCTCTTCGAACTTGTCACGAAATCATGATAGTTCACACTATGGACTCTCTTTTCAGCATTATGTCATGAAATCATGACATTTTTTCTTTCGGACTCCCTCTCTTACAACATGTCACGAAATCGTGACACTTTTTCGTCCGTACAATCTTCTTTGCAATATGTCACGAAATCGTGACACTTTTCTTCCTTCTCACTTTTCAGTCACGAAAATGCGACATGTCATGAAATCGTGACACTTTCCACCTTGCTCTTCTTCTTTGCCAACATGTCGCGAAATCGCGATAGTTTTTCCACTTGCCTTTTTCTCTACCAACATGTCGCGAAATCGTGACAGTTTTTCCTGCTTCTTCTCTCTCTTCCAACATGTCACGAAATCATGATAGTTTTTCCAGCTCTTTCTCTCTCCTCAAACATGTCATGAAATCGTGACAGTTTTTCTTGCCTGTTGCATACCTTTTCTTACTTGTCTTTTTCTTTGATCTTTTGCAAATGGGCTACTATGATCTTCCTGGAAACTCACTGTCCATGCTCCGAATAATCTGACATTAAATCAAATTCCTTCAAGAGCTTCTTGACATCAATGACAACTTCTACACTTGAGCAAAGGCAATGTACCCAAGGTACCCAAAATTGCCAACAATCTCCCCCTTTGTCATTGATGGCAAACCTTTACTGAAAACACTTCTCAAGAGCCAAAACTGAAACCAACTGAGCTAACAACTGAGAATCTACCTTTGAAGTTTTTCTCCCCCTGACTTGAAGCTCTTCTTCACTTTGAAGCTCTCCCCCTTACTCATATCTCTCCCCCTTTGTCATCAATGGCAAAGGGTCACCTTTGGGGCTCGGGACTAAGAATGAGCCTCTTAGCTTAGTCCCTCCCCCACCTCCTGATGAGGTGATTAAAATAGGGTTGGGAGTAAATCTCCCATTAGGCACTGATCATCATCAGCGTCTATAACTTCCTTCCCGGGCCTTCTCTTGAACTCTTTGTCCATATTCCTGTTCTTATCACTGTTCTTGCTCTTGTTCTCATCCTTGTTCTTGTCCATGCCTTGATCCTTGGACCTGTTCATACCACTTTTCCTATTCTTGTACCTTGGAAGATCAGCTCTACACTGTCTAGCTGTGTGACCGTCATTGTTGCACTTATAACAGGTAATAATGTTATTTCTTTTAGGCATACCTATTCTTCGAATCCGCCTGTTCTGACTAACCGTGTTCCTGTTATTAGCCTTGCAAAAAATTGCCTTATGCCCAAACTGATTACAAGAGTAGCAATACCCTTGAAAGAAATTGCTACCTCTGAAACTGTCATTTACCTTCCTTACTTGAGTCATGCAATGCGAAGCCATGTGACCGAACCTGTGACACGCAAAACATCTGCCGTGAAATTTTCTTTTATTTGACCTCTTGGGTCCCGAAAACTTCTTCTTCGCATTCAGAATTCTGTTTTCTATTTCTGCGCATCTATCACTCATGGACTCTTTCTCTGAAATACTCTCTTCATCAGAACTCTCTTCTTTTTGAAATCTCTTACTAGATTCCCCAACCTGTTCCTTGTGAGGCTTAACAAAACCAAGACCTGTTTTATCTGTTGGTTTTCTTTGACCTTTGATGAGAGACTTAACCTTTTTGGAGCTATCTTGAAACCTGTACAGCTTATCCTTGTACTCTTTAGTTTCCTCTTTCAAAGAAGCCATTTTCTGTTCTAACTCACTATACTCAAGAATCTTAGACTCTAACTTGTCCTTGAGTTTGGCATTCTTATTTATTTCCTTTTTCAAAGCACTAAGAGCATTAGTAAGTTCACTTTCAAGATCCTTTATTTGTTTGCTTTCTAAATCATCAGAGCCTTTTACAGATTTCTTATCACTAGAGGTGCTACCCTTTTCAAAGACCATACATGCATCTTCCTTATAGTTTTCTGAAGCATCCTCATACATACTAGTAACCAATTCATTATTTGTGCAATCATCCTCAAGGTGACCAAAATTTCCACATCTAAAACATTTCATGATAATGAATCTATGTTTCGGTTCTTCCTCTTTTTCTGATATGAACAACATCTCATTTTCACTATCACTTGAAGAACTTTCACTATCACTACTAGAACACTTACTTGCTTTGTCTAGGTAGAAACTCTTCTTGTGCTTGTGAGAATACCTCTTTCCGTGATTGCTGTGCTCATCTTTGTTCTTCCTGTGATGCTTGTACTTTTTAGAATCCTTGCTCTTAGAATCCTGTTTCTCTTCATCACTTTCATTCTTGGAAACAGTACAGTCAGTAGCATAATGACCAAACTTTCCACAATTGAAACATCTTATATTTTTCATGCTTTTGTGCTTTCTAGAGAACTTGCCTTTCTTGTCGTAATATGCCTCTTCATCACTAGAAGACTCATCACTCTCTTGAAGTCTGTTTACCCTTAGATTTCTTGGTAGCCTTGAAAGTTGCCTCTTTCTTGACATCAACCTTCACTTGAGTTCTCAACTCAAATGCTGCAAGTATACTATGGAGCTCATCCTTTTTCAACTTATCCAAATCTTTAGCTTCCTCAATAGCAGAAATATTTTCACTAAATCTATTAGGAAGAGATCTTAAAATCTTATCACAAACATCATTTTCAGCAAGCTCAAGACCCAAGTCTTTCATGGAGTTAACAACCTCATCCATACGAAGCATGTAGTCACTAATATTTTCATCATCATTCATCTTGAGTTGTTCAAACATACCTTTGAAGTGTCTCAACTTGGCCTTTCGGACATTTACATCACCTGTGTGAACCACCTGCAGCTGTTTCCACATTTCACTAGTTGTCTTGCAGTGAATCACCTTGGTAAGATCTGCCTTCTGTAAACCCTTCAGGATTGCATTCATTGCTTTTGAATTGCTGTGATGTAGGAGCCTGTCTTCTTTAGTATAAGGACCATGTTCAGGAATAGTGTACCCATCTTCAATCACTTCCCAAACCTCATTCCCAAGTGCCATTAGATGAACCTTCATCCTTGCACTCCAAAGACCAAAATCTGATCCATCAAGAATAGGTGCTGCATTGCCACTTGAATAATCCATTGTGTTCTTTGCTAGCTTTTCCTTCAAGCTGTTAAACTTTTCGAAGGAACCCGCTCTGATACCAATTGAAGAACACAAGCTTATACTGAGAGGGGGGGTGAACAGTATAAGACCTCTTTTTACTTTTTCTTTATACTACTAAACAATACAGCAAAATACTCAAAGCAATATCAAAGCAATGCACAAAATCATCCACAAAGAGACACCAGATTTTAACGTGGTTCACCCAGAAAGTCTGGGTTACGTCCACAAAACTTTTCTCTAAAAGTTTATCTCAAATTCTTTGGGAAACCTTCCCAATTACAATGTTTATGAGCCTCGGCTCAAAGGAGATACCTTCCCCTAACTCTGCTCTGGTTGGTGATCCTCTAGAAGACCTCCTGCCTCACGCTGCCCTTAGCAAATGGAACTCTATCCACAGAAGACACCTGTCTTCCCTGCTCTGGCTGGAGACCTCTGTCCTCAACTCTATCACCTCAAAGCTGGTCCTCGAATTTGCACTAAACACAGTCCTTCGGTCTAGCACAAATGTCCTCGATCTTTCTTTCTCTGATCTGCACCAAACACAGTCCTTCGGTCTGGCACAAATGTCCTCTTCCTCTTTCTCTGATCTGGGTACAAATCTGTCCTCAAATCTGCACCAATCTCTGTCCTCAACAGGTCCTCAACTCTGATTCACAATAGTGGTTCACAAGCTTTCACTAAAGCTTGCTTGATCTTCACCCAAGTCTTCACCAAGACTTGTCTCAGATCTGCTTTGCAAGTTCTCAAGAGAACCTGCCCAAACTGCTCCACAAGCTCAACAAAAGCTTGCTCAAATCTGTCCAATAGTTCTCTCTGCTCTGTCATAGCCGCACTTGGTCGAAACCAACTTATGCACTATCTGCATAAACACAACAACACTCAACACTCGACGATCGAACTTCTTACTATGCGCTCTGTCTGCGAATGTCGCAACACCAACAACTCTGCTCCTTTGCGCTTTTCTGCTCTCTGTGCGCTCTCGCTTCGCACTTAGCTCGATTTGACTCGACTCGGTCTCTGTGCACCATGGACTTAACTTGCACTTATTCGATACTTTCAATCTCGAAACAACCCTCCTTTTATAGTATAAATTTCAAGACCAAAACTTAAACTATAGTCGACTGTTACCCTAAACTCCGTCGACTGCACAACCCTGAACTTCGTCGGCTCAAAGTTAACTCTGTCGGCTTCAACCGCCTCTGGTTCTATAGCTTTTCCCATGAAACTACAACATGTCACGATATCACGACACCTTTGCAGCCGTACACTTTCTTTTGCCTGTTGTCACGATATCGTGACACTTTTGCTTCTTTAGACTTCCTTTTTGATTTTGTCATGATATCATGACATTTTTGACACCATACATTCTCTCTCCTCTTTGAGTCACGAAACTATGACATGTCACGATATCGTGACATCTTCCTCCACTGGCGCCTTCACTTGCCTTCTGGTCATGAAACTGTGACATGTCATGAAATCGTGACATCTTCCTCCGTTGGCGTCTTCACTTGCCTTCTGGTCATGAAACTGCGACATGTCGCAAAATCATGACACTTTCTGCATCCGTACGCTTTTCTTTCATCCTATCACGAAATCATGATGCTTTCAGCTTTCGAAAGCTTTCTTTGCAACCTATCATGAAATCACGATGCTTCTCATTTCAAACTCTTCCCTTTGCTGCATGTCATGAAATCATGATAGTTCTCACTTCAAGCTTTTAGCATGTCACAAAATCGTAATAGTCCTCACTTCGTCTTTTGTAGCATGTCACAAAATCGTGACACCTTTCGAGTAACTTTCTCTCTCTTCGAACTTGTCACGAAATCGTGACAGTTCACACTATGGACTCTCTTTTCAGCATTATGTCGTGAAATCATGACATTTTTTCTTTCGGACTCCCTCTCCTGCAACATGTCATGAAATCATGACACTTTTTCGTCCGTACAATCTTCTTTGCAATATGTCACGAAATCGTGACACTTTTCCTTCTCTGCCTTCCTGCACTTTTCGAGTCGCGAAAATGCGACATGTCGCGAAATCGTGACACTTTCCACCTTGCTCTTCTTCTTTGCCAACATGTCGCGAAATCGTGATAGTTTTTCCACTTGCCTTTTTCTCTGCCAACATGTCACGAAATCGTGACAGTTTTTCCTGCTTCTTCTCTCTCTTCCAACATGTCACGAAATCGTGACAGTTTTGCCAGCTCTTTCTCTCTCCTCAAACATGTCGCGAAATCGCGATAGTTTTTCTTGCCTGCTGCATACCTTTTCTTACTTGTCTTTTTCTTTGATCTTTTGCAAATGGGCTACTATGATCTTCCTGGAAACTCACTGTCCATGCTCTGAATAATCTGACATTAAATCAAATTCCTTCAAGAGCTTCTTGACATCAATGACAACTTCTACACTTGAGCAAAGGCAATGTACCCAAGGTACCCAAAATTGCCAACAGGGGACACCTTGCACATTGACACTTGTGCATTTATTACATTCCTTGAAGTAACTAGCTAACTTCCCCCTAAATTAACCTCCTAATCTAACTATGTACCAAAGGTGGTACATTTAAATTACCCAAAAAATGTAATATGCTCTAACTCTAACACCCCATGTATTACATTATTTGGTTATTGAAGATTTCAATTTTCAATATGGATATTCTTCTATTGGGTACTGGAACTTGTATCCTTCTTCATTTTTTATTATAGTTTGATAAAGTAGGTAGTGAGTGTCTTCATATGATACACAGAGAGTTGTAGTTGAGGGTTCTTCAATATTTTGAATATGTATGTTTGGTTCAATATTTATGGTTTCTTTGCTATTCAAGTTTTCTTTGCTATGATTTGTTTTAGCATGTATTTTTTTCCTTTTTCTTCTTCTTCTCCTATGATTATGCATTGATACTAGTGGAATTTTTTCTTCATGAGGAGTTATTCTATCATCACAATAATATTGATTTGTATTTCTATCTTGCTTCATGTGTTGAGTTAGTACAAACACAATCAATGATAGGTAAATCATCAAACATTCTTCAGATGTAAATATAACTATCTTTTGTGAATTCCACCATGCCTTGAAGAGGTTTTCATGAAGATAAGCAATTAATGTTTCAAACCTACCCTCTTTTTCTTCTTGAAAAAATTAGAAGAATATCTCCATATCATTAGTTGATAGATTCTCATATCCTTCAAGGGTATCTATTAAGTTTTGAGAATACAATTCTATTTCATGAAATAAATCTTTATTAATAAAGGCATTTCTTATTATTTCATCCATATTCCTATTTTATATAGTGTTTATTGCTATTCCTCAGGGATATAAACCCTTTGTAGTATTCTACCTTATAAATCCCTACTCTGAGATATATATATGGGCCAATTTGATAAAACCTTTATAGATATTAGGTTTTGTAGGCTTCCTTATGACTCCCTAGTTAAGAGATAAAATTCTTGTAGAATTTAAGTTTTATAGAGACCTTATGATTCCCAAATAGATTGAGTACTTGATAAACCTTGATCAATGCTCTTATTATCAAGTTTTTTTAAATGCCTTATGTCTCCCTAGTGATTTTGGATATGCTTCATAAGTGATAAAGTATTTTTTGTGAATAGTAGTTCAATTTTAGGTTAATTTTGTAAAGTTTTATAAATACCAAAATCAATTTTTATTACTTCTTATTTCTCCTATTGAACTAAGAAATTTCTAATTTGATGAGGTTCTAATGGTTGGATTCATTTTATCCCTTTAATGTAATTTTGAGACAAGCATACCAATTAATTTTCAACTCTTGATATTCCTAATGAAACTCCTTTTATAGCTTTCGATATTTAATATTTAATGTTTCTAAATTCCAATATCCTACTTTGGTGTAGTATTCCTTATAACTCCCTAATTTGGAATATTATAAAATAATAATATTTGCAATAATGGAATTTTAATTTTCTAGGTAGAAATCCTTATTTCTCCTATGTTTAATTTACAAATATTAAGCTATAATTCTCCTTTAATTTTTGCTTTCAAATATGGTTTATTTCCCTATAGTTTTCAACCTTATATTATACCCTTATAACTCCTATTAATGAAAGCAAATTAGAATAAGGTAAATTCTTACCTTTGTAATGCTCCAAACCTCTACGTATTCGATGCTGATTTTTAGACGTAGATGACAGAGCTCCTTTTTATCATTATTTCCAATATATGGGTATAAATGATATTGATGGGATTTAATGCTTGTATTGAACTCGTATGGTGGATGAATTTTGATTTCCTTTGACTATAATATTTAGACAGTGAATGCCTCATATCTAAAATTTATTGGCCAAGAGCTTTAAATACTCTATTTTCACTGCTATGAATGCTAATGCTGCTTTGAAGTCTACTAAAAATTCAACTCCGAATGCTGCTACGAATTTGGCTATGAATGTTGCTATTGAATTCTACTACCTCCTTGGTCTTTGGTGCCTCAAATAAGAATTGAGTCTTGTAGTGGGTGACAAGTGTCACATTCATTTCTCTTTAACACCTAGGAGAGTTGATGCTTGGACTCTTCTGTAGAATGAGCGTTACAGTCTTGTATGAATGTTCATATTCCTCCTCTTGTGTAACAACTTCTTGGACCTTCCTTCAAGCGTGCAAAGGGTGAGCACTCATGTGGGATATGTTAGAGTTTCATTTAATGTGACAAGTGTCATATACCCTCTTTGCATGAACCTTTTCTTCTCAACATATTTCAATGTATACTTTGAAAGGTTCTTTTACCAATGTATTGTGGCCAACTTCGCCTTTGTTGTATGCTTTCGATGGTGCTTGATTCAAACTATTTCCAACTATAGTAATGAGCTATGATTTAGTGTCTATGATCTAGGATTGTTAGAAACTCCTTTGGTAGCTATGGGTAGTGTTTTAATGGAGTTTTGAGATACTCCAATGATGCCCTTGAGTGCTTCTTGTGGATGTACATTTATATGGTATAACATTTCATATCGTGCTTTGTGTTTCCTCCTTTCAACCTGTAATGTATTTACCTTTATAATAATATTTCTCCTCCCTTGCATTATGTTGTATTTTCTTGCAGGTACTTAGATACAGTTGTCCAAAAACATGCATGATATGAGATCTTTAAGAGGCTCTTTTACCTTGTTTGGAGAATGCTTTTACACAATCTCTTTGAGATGATTTCTCCTTGTGAAGAATGTACCTTTGTGGCACTTAAACCCTGTACTTCTTCCTACATAGGAAAACTTTGTATGGTGCAAGATAATGTAAATAATCTTGTAAATAGAATACCTTCTTTTTGCACCTCCTTTCATGCTCTATTCTACTAGTTTTAATGGTGTCTTTTTTGTAGGCAAGGGTTGATTTGACATTGTCTCCTTTGCTAGAAAACTCTCTACTTTGCTTGGTTACTTTGGTAATAAACCCAAGATAATAATAACATAGATAGAAGCTTTTGTAGAAGTAATTTTTGCACTATTTTTTTGTAAAAAGCCTTTAGTGCACCTTGAATATCAAACTCACCAAGTCTCGATTTGCAGCTTCTTTTACTATTTTTTATGATGGATTTCTTCTCCACTCCTTGGAGGAATCTGATGGAGGAATATGATTTTATTTTAGTGGCTTATTTTGGCCATGTAATATTGTATATTTTGTGCACCAAATAGTATCTCTAGACACTTTGATAATCTACTGGTTTTTTGCCCTTGATATTTAACAATCAACAAACACAAACTAACCCTTTTGAGAGTAACTAGTTAAATATCAACGAGTATAGTGCTAATGTATTAATAATGAACAATAATCTCACCTTATTGCTCTTGTAAATAAAATATCAAAATAATTTCAAATGCACTTACTAATATCTACAAATTTTAAGAGTAATCTATAAAGAACCCTTAGTGAATATTCTACAATTTTTTACTACAATCAATATTGTAGGATGTAGTCTTCTTTATTTCTAGATAGATAATAGGTAGGTGATAATTTTATTTCTTTCAAAAAATATCCAAATCCTATTTAATGTGAAAATATATATTAAAATGAACTCTCATTTTTGTACTTTCTTGAAGACTATAATATAAGCCCTTTTCCTTTGCAACTCTAATCTAAATATGGTGCTTAATGGAATTTGATAATGAACCTTAATTTGAAATTTAATTGATTGCACCCAAGTTGCTTACGTTTAATGGCTTCTGAAGTAGACGTAGATATTTGTGTTTGATTCACCAAGTTGCTACCTTGTAGTGGATGAATTCGCAACTTATTTTTGGTTGTCTTGAACAACTTATTGCTTCACCAAACTGTGGTCTTGAACTTTCTATCTTGAGCCTAGGGTTTGGTGGTCTGATCCTTCTAGTGATATTTTGTCTTCTATTATAGATTCAAAGAAATCTTATCTTTGATCTGTACCTTCTTTTTGTAATATGTAATCTCCAAATATCTTGCATTTGGTAGGCTTCTTTTATCTAAATATACCTTCAATCACCTTGGTAAATTTGATCTTCAAACAGGTTCTTCTTTTCAAAATTTTGAATGTTTTGAGGTCTTCATTGGACTATTCTTCAAGATTTTGTACTATTTTCCAAATTATTTCTCTTGGGCTTGTTGTCATATGGCAACAATTATCCCAAGTCCTTCACTATTAGGTTATTCTCCTTGGTAGTGGATTTCTCCAATGAGTTCTCCTAGGAACTATTTTGATGATGCTTCTACGAGCTTTGCAACAAGGCTCTCCAAGCATTCTTTTTTCTCCTTGAGACGTCTCCAAGGTTTTCTATGTTATAGCTTCTTTGGTATTCTAGAAAAGACATTTTATTCAACCTTCTAATTCTGGAAGTTTTGGTGATGAGATCTTCTCGGATCTTTGAAATTTGTTACTTTTGGATTTTGGAATGAGACTTTACTGGTCCTTTTATTTTGCAATTTGTAGGCTTTAATGGAGATCACCAATATCCTATTTCATGTAATCTTCTCTAGAGTCTTCTTTTGGAACTCTTCTTTGGAGTATTCTTCTGAATCAAGAATTCTCCTTCTAAATCAGGAATTTTTTTTCTGAAGTCTTCCTTAGAATTAAGGCTTTTATGGCCTTTTTGCTTCTACACTCTACAAGTATTGATCTTGAATGGAGATCACCAATATCCTATATCTTATTTGAGTCATATTCTAAAGTCTCTTATTCCTTGAGTCTACTATAAGGCTATTGTTACATTTTTTTACTTCTAAAATATGTAGGATGTGTAGCTCTTGTAATGGAACCTTTTTTTGTAAGGTCTTTGTAATCTTCAGTCTTCTCCTTGTTACTACAAGTGCTAGAATGATCCTACAAAGATATTCTTCCTAACTCTCTTGTAAGAATCTTCCCAAACCTTTTTATGAATCTCCTTTTCCTACACCAAGTAGTTATAAATTGGAATAGAAGAATTTTTAATTTTGGATCATGGCTTTTATGGAATTTCTTTAATATGAAGTTTTCCAATCTAGCAATGCAGATCTCCAATATCTAAAATTCACCAAGACTCTACTCATGGATTCTCTTCTAAAATGTCTATTTTTCTACAAAAAATAACTTTAGATAATGGTTAGAATAAAAATATCTTGACCCTTAAATAGTCTTCACTAGTTGATTCGTCAAACTAGTGGAATGAATGTTGAGTCCTAGTCTTCATGAGTTTTCCTGCAACTCTATGGAAATACTCTAGCCAGATGTAATCTCAAAAGTTTTGTAATTGAGACTTATTTCAATCCTTTAAATTTTTCCTATGACTCTCTCTAATCCTATTGACCTATTGTGGCTCTTTCTATCGATTGATTCCTTATGGTGAATTTTGCATGTAGTGGCGCACAACAGTAGATTCGGTTTGCAAATATGGAGGTCCACAATAGTAATGGTGACTCCTCCTAATCCTATATCGATTCACCATGGCTCTGATTAGGGTTATGTATAGGGGTAATATCAAAAAATTATTTATAAAAAATTTGTGAATCTTAATGTAAATCAAGGCAAATCATGTCTAAAGTTGGTGGTGAATTTTTCAAAATTTTGAAAAAAAATTATCAAATTTTAATTTTTTTACAAAAATATAATAAAAATTATGACTTGCAAATGTCAACTAACATATGGCAACTAGCACAAGGTGACTAGTAGAAGACGATTGTCATATGGCAACTGGCATATGGTGATTGAAAATAATTTTATAGTTTTATGTATCAATATAATCCAAACATAGGCATATTTGTACTCGTTGGAAACCTCTTTTTGAGTCTAATATAGTGGTGGTATTTTTGTGAAATTTTGAGATGATTTAATAGGATAAAATATTATCCAAATATGAAATTACTTTCTCACCACCATATTTGGGGCTAGTTTTGACCTATTAAATCATATTAAAACTTTATAAAACACCACTATTATATTAGGATCGAAATGAGCTTTCCAAAGAGTATAAATATGCCTATGTTTGGATATATATTTATGCCTAAATTTATAAAATTATTGTCTGTCACCCTTTGCCAGTCGCCCTCTACTAGTCGCCTTATGCCAGTTTCCCTCTACCAGTTGCCAGTAGGTGATTGTCAGAGAGTGACTAGTAAAAGGTGATTGGTAGAGGGCAACTACCAATTATTTCCATATTTATAGGCATAAATATATATCCAAACATATACATATTTGTACTCATTGGAAAGCTCTTTTTGAGCCTGATATAATGGTTGTGTTTTTATGAAGTTTTAAGATGATTTAATAGATTAAAATATTTTTTAAATATAACATTACTTACTCACCACCATATTTGGGTCCAATTTTGACCTATTAAATCATCTCAAAAATTAAAAAAAACACCACCATTAGATCAGGCTTGAAAAATGTTTTCCAACAAGTACAAATATGCCTATGTTTAGATATATATTGATGCCTAAAACTATGAAATTATTGTTAGTCACCTTTTATTAATTGCCTCCTACAAGTCACTTTCTACCATTCACCATCTGCAACCTTATTCTAGTCACCTTATTCTAGTAAAATTCTACCAGTCACCCTCTAAAATTGGAAAATGGCGACTAGTAGAAGGCAACTAGGAAAATGTAACTGGTAGAGGGCGACTGGCAGAGGGTGACTGACAATAATTTCATAGTTTTAGGCATTAATATATATCTAAACATAGGTATATTTGTAATTATTGGAAATATATTTTTTATCCTGATCTAATGGTGATGTTTTTATGAAGTTTTAAGATGATTTAAAAGATCAAAATCTACCCAAAATATGATATTAATTCCTCACCACCATCTTTAGGACCAATTTTAACCTATTAAATCATCTCAAAACTTTATCAAAATACCACCATTAGATCAAGCTTGAAAATATATTTCCAACAAGTATAAATATGTCTATGTTTGGATATATATTGATGCCTAAAATTATGAAATTATTGTTAGTCACCCTCTACCAATCGTCTTGTACCATTCACCTACTATCAGTTGCTAGTAGGTGATAGACATATGGTGATCACTGCTGTTAGTCACCATATGTCAAGTGCCAGTAGGATCGCTAGTTTTCTATCACCATTGATGATTGCTAGTTGTTAATTTTTAGAAAGTATTAATGTTTTAAATGTATGAGTATCACTCTCATTTTAGCTATATATAATGGGGGTATAAGAGGTGAATTTGGCAGGATAAATGATTTTTTTTATAATTTGAAGGTGAAAGTTAGGCAGGAAATTTTTTTATGCTTCATGAAATAATTATCATAGTGGGGTGAATTGACCCTAAAAAAAATTGGTCCCAAAAATTTTGGGTGAATGGGCTGATGTCTAGGGTCCCTATTTTTGCCAATTCCCAATTTCAAAAATTCAAATATTCACCTTAATTTGTGAACTTCACCACTGTGCATAAACCTGGGTTTAATACCACTGTTAGCTTTGGAGGATATATGCAGTGGGAGAGATCTAACACAGGTCCTAATAGTATACTGTAAATATGAGAGAGTGAGTCTACAACATGACTAAAATATACTATAAATAGAAAGTGATGAAAATACAATGCAGTATAATGGTGATGGTCACTCCATTAATATAAGCTAAAGAACTACATTGTACTCCATACAAGAGTTCTACTACTATCTACTACTCTCTACTACAATGCACTTGATATTATGATATGTCTCTATGAGGCCATTTATATAGGAAGATAGATTCCTTGGCCAACACTCTACCTATATTTACAAGGGGATACCTTGCACATTATAACTTGCACATTGACACTTGTGAATTTATTACATTTCTTAAAGCAACTAGCTAACTTCCCCCTAAAGTAATATCCTACTCTAACTATGTACCAAAGGTGGTACATTTACATAATACAAATGATGTAATATTCTCTAACTCTAACAAGAATGGTGTTAAGTGGTGGGAACAACACTTGATAATTGGCAACATATGGGATTTGGTGGTAGGTATTTCATTCATAAAATTTTTAATACCTTGTTTTGAGTGGAGTTATTAGGTGAATATTGCATTTGCTCTATAATATAATAGATTTATTCTTCACTGGAACCTAAATTTGATATCCTTTTGAATGGCTACTCCACTCCCCATAGGCTTGAACATCTCACCTGGTAGCCCTTTCCTTTTGAACATCACTAGTGTCTGAGCCTATGGTAGTTCTTTTTATTATGGTGCCAAATAGAAATGAATCAATTTATTCCTACTGGGTGTGCTATTAAATTATTGTTCTCTCTAATTGTCATGATCACCAAATGTAGGGATCAGATGATCAGACTATCGTGCCTTGCATGAAGCAATATAGTTGGTCAACTTTGAGAGCATAGGAATCAACTCAATTAGATTATATTTGTGATTTTTTTACAAAGGTAGATCCTTTTAAGATATTATCTTCAATTCTCTTCCTAATATATCCTTGTCCAATGAACTTTAGGGAAAAAAGAAAATACAAAAAAAATATAGCAGAAAGGAAATATATCCTAAGCTAACAAGGGATGATATGCCAATATTAGAATAATATTTTCTAAATATAACAATAAGGCACATGAATTTGTGAGTGTAATACACTGACAAATCAAGAGTGAACACTTCCCCCTCTCATTATGTTAATCATAGATTACATATAAAGTAAACAAGATAGAAAATAAATAGTCACAATATCAAACATATATCTATATATATGAATATGAAAATTATAGATTATGCTATAAGTGGAGGCTCAAAATATTGCCTATAAGACAAATTAGGGTTCAAGTATTGTTATACAGAAGAAAATGAAAGAAAAATTACACATAAATCTTAACGCTTGAATAAGCAACTCACCCATCCTTTGTAATGCATAAACAACTACTTTTTATAGAAAAATGGGAGATGTTTCCTCTAAAATTGCATAGGAGCATTTAACTAAAATTCTTTCTTGCCTCCTTGCTCTGATCCTCCTTGTGTCACCTTTTAGCTTTTTGATATTTTGGGTTAGTTTTGAGCTTATTGGATATTTCAACTATAAACCTAAGAATCCTAATAACTAATTAGAAGCAACATCTTCAATCAATATTTTTAGGTTTGGGATTGCTGCTACTATTAGCGTTTGAAGATAAATACTTAGATAAAAAAACCACAAGATCTAAAATGAAGTTGTGATATGAAACATATGATAATGGAAAACTACTAAACATATAAAACTCATAAATAACTTCAAAAATAACTCATAGAAATGCCATTAAAAATGCTCACAAAAATTGTATCCAATTGAATGAAGATCTCAAATACTCCACACGTCTCCACACTCTCATTGTACAATTGTATGTTTCATAGACACTCATAGACACATATATAATGAAATGTGACTCTTCATATGGAGCACTCTTGGCATTCAATTTTCTAGAGACCCTTCACCTTCCTATTCTATGGACTCATGTGCGCATGGACTATTATGCACATTTACAATACCATAATACTTTGCACACTTGTGTATATATTACATTGCATAAAGTAAATACTCACACTCTAATCTACGACTTTTTTTTCTAATCTAAAGATGTACCCAAGGTGGTACATTAGCATGTTCCAAATAATTTAATATATTCCAACACCCCCTTATATTACATTATTTGGTTATTGAAGACTTTTAGTATTGAATATGATATTCATCCTTTTTATAGAAGTGGTGCTCTTATTTTCTACTTTATTCATTATGCTTCTTGTTTGTATCCTGATTAGGTAAATGACTATTATCTTGATAACATACTATATTTTCTTAAAGTTCTTTAGCTTCATGGTATTCTATAGTTTTTGATAGTTCTTGAATTTCTTGTATCTCTTGAACTAAGTATCCATTTTGATTTCCTTCTCTATATTGTAGTTGAGGTTGATTGTACTAACACTAAAACTATTTTTGATGTGCTCTATATTGATTTTGATATTGTCTTGGTTGAATCCTATTTTATTGGATTCCTAAATTTGTTTGATTCCCTTGATATTTATTTCTTGGATTGAATCTACACTAATTTGTACTATGTCATTTTTCCTACAAACTTAACAATATCTATCATTCCATTTTGTTTTATTTCTTGAGAAAGAAACAAAATTTCCTTATGGATTATCTTTTGAGACTTAGGCATTGTTAGTCATTTCATCTTTGATTGAATTTTCTACTTCATATTCTTGTAGTATATTGACTAACTCATCAAATGATGTATCTTTACTTAGAATTTGTAAAGATGTGACTAGATTCTTGTAGCTTTCTGGAAGTGCTCTCAAAATTACTTGAACAAGAAACTTGTATTCTACCTTATCTCCTAAGGTTAATAATTTTCCTTTTATATTTGCCACTTTTCTTATAAATAATTCTATGCTTTCACCACTATTGAATTTTAGAGAATACAATTGGGTTTGAAGAGTCAAGATAGTGGCTTTATTATTTCATCAAATAGCTTGGCTAAATTATTCCATGCTTATGTAGAAGTTACTACTAAACTAATGTATTGTAATAACCCCAAATTACCCAGCCAAAACTAACCATCATCATAATTTTTTTTTTATAAACTTACATACATATGAGAGTTTTTTATATATACTTTTCCATTGAATAATTAGTCACATGATTTTCCAAGGCTATGCACCACACAATAATCAACTTGATAAGATTTTATCCATGTGTATGGGAGTGGCTAGTGTCCCATAATAATCAATGGGAATTTTCCAATCTGTTTCAACCAAAACACTCTTTTTCTTTTTTAATTTTAACCCCATGTTAAACTAGTTCCAACCATAGGTATCTTTCAACCTAACCATAGGTATATTTTAACCTAAATATAGGTATCTTTCAACCTAAATTTAAGCATATATTTTGAAAACTATTCATTGTTTTCCAATGATATAATATTTTTAGGTGCAGTGCTTTACCAGTCAACTATACCCCATATGGTTTGTTAAGAGAATAATCCAACCGATTCTCGTAAACATATGTTGTCTACCACTTTATCTCATTGAATATTAACTATTTAGATCTCTCATTTGTATAATATATGATATGTTTATGTTCATCCTGTGTTTCCATATTTATACTTACAGAATCATAAATATCCAATTTAACCATTCATACTCAAAGAAACCACTTGAGAATTCAAGGGATATATATTAGATCAAGTAAACAATTTGTTTTTAGAACATAATACTTCAAAGATATTTACATTTATTATAGCCTATACAATCAGATATTCAAAAATTACATTATGAAACCCTTTTCAATGAATCATAAATTCGTACAAGCTATTACATCGTTTCTTTTGCATAAATCTCTTAATGTTACAAACAAAATCCTCATTGATTTGAATACAAATAAAACTTCTTCTGTTCTTCAACTCTCTTTCAGGTTCTTCAGGTTCTTTAGAAATAGTTGGCGTAGTCCAACCAGTACTAGGTGATAGGTAACTCGATATCAGGATAATCCAAATTATGAACATGCATATCTAACTACAAAATGCCATTCAACAATTTTCCATAGAATACATACAATTTTTCAACAACCAAGCATCCAACACAATTCAAGAGTAGGAAATCCCATACTTTCCTAAGAATGAACTTTTTCCATTCCTTTCATCCCATATTTCCTCACACAAAAAATATGCTCTTAAATCTATACTAACTGCATTCATTGACATGGCTATAGAGAACCCCCATATGTTCCTGAGAAATGCAACCTAGTTACCCTTTCTACCATATTAGACTATGCCATCACAATATTCTATTTCTTAATTTAGTATGCATGATTGTGTAAACATGATTCTATTTGTATAATGCATTGGAATCACAGTATGGTAAAATGTGCCATTATACATTTTTTTTACAAATACTCAAGATATAAACACCTAGAGATAACATTTAAACAATCTTATTCATAACATAAAATCACAATGTCAAAATAATCCACTACTAGCATCTTTGCTAGATTTTACCAAAAAAATCCATCATAATCAATCAAACTCTCTAAGAGTAGACCAAACTATGTATACCACATATTTTAAAAAAGGATTATTCCCTGTAATGTAAGTCACTCTAAGTTTCAACCTAGAAACAACTCCTTATATTGTGACATATACATATATATGTAGCATTGGATTTCATCAAACAGTTTTGTATCATAATAATATTGCTCATGACTAGAGATATTCATAGGCTCACGAACATTATCAAAAATTTATACCATAAATGGACAAGCTACCCATATAAATTTTCCTTGGGTAAACTTAAACTTTTTTTTTTATATATTTAATAACAAATACAAGTTTATTAAACTTTTGGTAATAGTTGTACATGCTTATTAGACACTAAAGCTATCCATTAAATTAAAGTTGTACACGTTTATTAAACATGAAAGCTATCCTTTAAATTAAATTTGTACATGTTTATCAAACGTTAGAGCCATCCATTAAATTAAAGTTGTAATTTACCATATGTTACAGTTGTTATTAAACTAAAATCCAAGTTATTAAACTTCTAGTAATTTTCCACATATTTAATAATAAATCCAAGTTTATTAAACTTCTAGTAATAATTGTACATGTTTATTAAACATTACCAATGACCTTCATATCTACAAATAGAGTGATTCTTGTCCCTCATCCCATAAACAGATCGCTCTGTTTATGACATGGCTATCTAAAAAATACTACATAAGGCATGAGATTTCTATAATGGGGCTTGAGTATTCTTACCGAAGGTAAACCTACGCTCAAGATCGTGGAAAAGGGCTTATTATATATAAAACTTGAGACCACTCTATTTCTAACACATTCAAGAGTCACTCTTCTTTGTTTTTTTTTATAATAAAACCTAGACTTAGCCCATATGCCTACTATATGTAAGCTTCCACCTTACCCATAAAAGCTCACATGAAGTCATATTCAATTTCATAATTTTATTTATAAATTGTCCCGTTAAACTTGAAACCTCTAAATTTATTCAGAAGAACATTTTTACATAAAGCTAATAAAAACCATGTTTTCAAACAAGAATCCTCACAAATTGCAGAACAACAATCTTATACTCAAAGCTTTTTTGTATACTCCATTAAACCCTTTATCCCTTACAACAATATGGCTACTTCTATATTATCTCTTCATTCCTTAATAAAGCATACTTATTATCTATAGGGTATCTGGAATTCATAATCCTAACCTAGATCTTTCACGACTTCCTTTGTCCCAAGCTCTGGCAAGACCCCCAATTCTTTGTTCCACACGACTTTTTTTTTAAAAAAATGTAATAAGGTGAGGAAAACTAAGGTAAATCACAAGGCCCTTATAGTTTTTTATCCGAGTAAAATCCGAAGAGCATACTCCCTATGAACCTCTAGATTTCCAAAACCAATTTATGAAAAATACAAGACTTTTAGTTTCTGATCCAATTTCTATTGGAGAGCATACTCCCTGATCTCACTCCAAAAATTTCGTTACGTCCATGCCTTCCCAAATACCTCTATTTATAATGGAACCCAACCTCCCCCCATAACCATTATATTTTTATTAAAAATTGTTGAATATGAGCCCATCATAAATGTTGTCTAGAAATTGAAGTTAGTTTGACTTTGAAAATGAGGTGGTCCAATCACAACCCAACACATACCAATTCTTCAACTAATATTTTATTCATTGCTAAGTAACTAATTAATTAACTTAATTAATCACAATTAACTTGTAACTAATCTAGGGACAAAATAACACTAAATTTAATGCTTCTTTAATGTTGTCCACTAATCAAGCTTAACACAAATTAAATATCTTAATTAACCAAGTAAATCAATATTAATAATTAATTTCTCAACTAACTAAGGAGTCAAAGAAACATTCAAGTAAATGATTTAAATGCCACTAACAATTTATATTTAGAAAAAAATTCTCCTAGTGTAGCCAAGCATACTTTATCTATTTTTATTTCATAATTACCTCCATGAAATCAAAACCTTAAGCTATATAATGCAAACACAAAGTAGGGTAAAAATTGGGATGTTATATACTCCCACCCATAGGCTAAACATAGTCCTTTGTGTTTTGTTCCCAATGTTAGTCAATCACAAAGAACAAATCAAGCATTGAGCTAATATAAATTTTTGCAACCACATTCAAATCATGCAATATTTCATGTAAGCTAATCATGCAAACCCCATTTCCACACTATTGTTTTTCTTGTGGTTGGTATTTTTAAGATAGTCAACTATCACCATTCCACTAGGAGACTAGTCTAGGACATCACGATCCAATAGTGTAGTCATGGTGATGTGAGGGCAATTTTTTTTAATACCCTCTTGATTGTCTTTGTCATCCTTTCCCTTTTTCCAGTTTCTTGTTCCTGGTGGTTGAGAAACTCCTTCTTTTAAATGATAAGAACAACCTCTCCCACCTAATGAGTTTAGCTGGACCTGAAATGCAGTAAACAAACATTAGTAGTATCATGTTCTAAAAAATGAAGTACTTATACTACATAACCATGTTTAAGTTTTACATAGTAATATCCATGATTACATCAAGCATCATCAAAATTTAGTTAAGCATAACAAAATCCATCAGTCTACTTAATTTTTATAAGTGTTTATCATGCTATCACAAAGTATTAACTAAAATTAGGCACTACACAATGTCCTCAAATAAGTACAAAAAGTATTTTTTCATGTCTTCCACCTTTTTCTAGGTGGCATTTTTTTCAGAGTAAAGATCCCATTGGACCTTACATTGCTCTAGGTTTCATTTCCTCATCTTCTTAGAGTGGAACTCAAGAATCTTCATGATATTGACCTTAATGTATGTTGTATCCGTCATCTGCAACTTAGAAACATCCACAACATGAGTAGGATCAAATATATAATTCCTAAGCAAGGACACATAGAAAGAATTATGAATCTTTACCAAGTTAGGTGGCAAGTCAAGTCTGTAAGCAATAGGATTGATATTTTCCCATATGGTAAAGGGTCCTACATATCTAGGATCCAAATTAGTGGATTTAATGGCACTTTTCATAGATTTGAATCTCAGGAACACCTTGTATCCTATAGAAAATTCCAAAGGAGACCTTCTCAAGTCTGCATATTTCTTCTGGTGGTCCAAAGCTTCCTTGAACCTCTAACATATTATATTTAGTTGCTTATTCATTTTATTCAAATATTCTAGTCCAGTAGTGGCCTGATCTTCAGGATTATCTCATGATAATGGATTTTTACACCTGTAGCCATACAAAGACTCAAAAGGAGCCATATTTAGAGAGGTATGGTACCCATTATTATATGTAAACTCAATTATATGCAAGATGTTTTCCCAATGAAAGTTCTAGTCCATGCAATGCATGCATAACATACTCTCTAATACCTAATTGACTCTCTCAATTTTTCTATCTATCTCAGGATGATATGAAGAACTTATATTCAGTGAAGTACTAATTTTTAGATGGAGATCTTACCAAAATTCTGACATAAACCTTGATTCTCTATCTGAGACAATCATTTTTGGAAATCCATATAATCTGAAGATGTCCTTAGCAAACCTGTTAGAAAAAACTACTGCATCATCAATAGTACTACCAGGAATGAAGTGTGTGACTTTGGTCAATTTTTCAAATATTACCATTATGACATTATGTTGATACCTCATATTTGGTAGTCCCATAATAAAGTCCATAAATATTACTTACCATTTTTCCATGGGCACATCATGAGGATATAGCAGACTAGCAAGATGCTTATATTTTGATTTCACCTTATGACATTCTAGACACTTAGCCATATAATTAGTAATATCTTTCTTCATCCCAGGATAATAAATTGTTTTATTCATATTATCCCTCATATTATCTACTCTAGAATGAGCAGAATAAGGGGATCTATGAGCTTCTCTCATGATAATATTTTTTTTTGGTAAATAAAAGTCTTCATTAATTACCGGGTTTTGCAGGTTAACCCAAAACCTATTACAATATCCAGCCTTCTAATGAGATTGTAGATCCTAGTCATCCTTGAAACTTTCTTACCATAAATTGTGTTGAATCCCCTACAACACCTTACTAACAAAGCACGCCCATACCTAAACATAACTGTAAACATTACTTACATTGACAGGAATTGAAGTTTGGAACTTTGCATTTGTGAAACCTGTTGCTTTCCCATTTCGTATTCTCTATCAAAATCTTCCAAGGCTTACACCCTGTTACCTTCATTTCCAATTTGGTATGATTTAGAGGGAAACCCCATAGTCATTACCAGCTCCATGGGGAAAGAAAACCCATTCATATTTATCCTTAACGGGTAGGTTTCTTTTCATGACTAATAATGTTTTCCACTTCACGTGGCACACCTTGTGTCCATGTCACCAAAATACCAACATCAACACCTATGTTGGCTAATTTGTCAGCTGACCTGTTGGCCTTACGATACACGTGACGAGCCCTCCTATTTTTTCTTGCTGCAAAAAGGATCCTCACTTCATGGATGACTCCCTCGATTCTCCATGAAGGTTTTTTGCCATTGGTTAATAGGTTGATGATGTTCATAGAATCACCTTTAATAATCAAGTTACCTTGAGTTACTTGGGCTACTTGCAACCCTCTCCAAAGGGCTCTAGATTCTACTTCATTATTAGTTCTGATTCCCAAAGGTTCAATGAAGGCCTTGATCAGATTTCCTTGATGATCCCTAATTATTCGTCCAGCTCCAGCTCTTCCCGGGTTCTCCTTGGGTGCACCATCAAAATTTAGTTTAAACCAACCCTGGGGGGTGGCTCCCAAGAAATCCCATTTTTGGGATTGGGCAAAGGAATGGAAGGTTTCTCCTTAATACCTAAGGCCCGAGCTAATTATTTTTCTTGGGGAAGAATTGAGTGGTTCTCATCCACTAAGGTGCTAAGGTTTTCTTTCCCAAAGACAATAATCCTGTTGAGGATGGTTTTTGGGTTGTGAATGGTATCCTTAAAGGCTCTATGGTTCCTTTCTAGCCAAATATGCCAGAGAAAATTATGCCAACATATTTTCCATAGGTACTTAAGTTTTAGGCTAACAAAGGGTTGAGGCCATTTATGGAACACTTCGGATATAAGAGCAGGCTTAACCCACAAGATCCTAAAGGCTTGGAAAAGTTCATCCTGGATGGACTCCACTACCAGAAACTCTAGAAACAAGTGTTGGGTAGTCTCCCATACTACCCTGCACATGTAGCAACGGTTAGCAATAACCATACCTTTGGATAACATATTATCCATAGTGAGGATTTTTCCTTGAATCACCAGCCATGAAAAAAAAGATATTTTAGGAATTAAGCCTTTGATCCAAACCAAACTCGGTTGAAATTGTTGACCTTCCACATTGAGAAGCAAATTATAGGCAGAATTAACTATGAAGTCACCACTTTCAGTCTCAGCCCAAACAATGTGATCTTCATCCTCTCCAGAGGGAATAATTTGCTGAGTTAAAATGTTATAAAGCTCTTCAGACTCTGCTTCAAAACCCTGTACTCTGATGTGTTTCCACCTATTGATATTTGAATCCTGCCACATATAATTTGTAGCCTTCTTCCCAATATGCTACTCCATATGCTCTTGAATCCTAGCTGAATGAGGATTTTGGGATAACTCCTCAGCTCTCATCCACCGTTCCTTCCAAAAGTCTATTATTTGCCCATTTCCTAGAATCCATATAAGACCTTTCCTGACAAGATCCCTGCTTGTGAGGATTGCCTTTCAAAAAGCAGACCCCCTGCTTGCTAAATTGTCATTAAGGAAGTTCACACCTTGGAGGTATTTCCTCCTAACTATGGTAATCCATTCATTATCGACCTTAGTCAATAACCGCCATGCTTGTTTGGCTAACAGAGTTGTATTGAGATGAGCAAATCTCCTCAATCCTAACCCCCCATCAGCTTTAGGTTTTCAAACCTTGTTCCAACCTACTAAATGGATCCTTTTCTTATCCTCAATCCCTGACCAGAGAATTTTTTTTTGAAGCTGCTCAATTTTGTGATACACCTTGCTGGGAGCTCTGAAGACTGATAGGAAGTAAACGGGTATACTTTGAAGTGAAGCCATAGTTAAAACTACTTTGGCTACTTGAGATAACAGATGTCCTTTCCAACCTGCTAGCTTTTTTTTTATCCTCTCCAGAACTATGTTCCACATTGATCATTTAGGTTTCCCCGTAAACATGGGAAGAACTAAATAGGTGGTGGGAAGGAATACAATCTTACATTCCATGATCCTTGCTATGCTGTTTTGCCTAGGAATGGGGGTATTGATGAAATAAAGTTTGCTCTTATCAAAATTCACTTTTTGTCCAGATGCTTCTTCATACATTCTGAGAATATTTTTAATCCTTCTTGCCTCAACCAAAGAATCCAAAGTCAGTAGCAATGTATCATCAACAAATTGTTGATGTGTCACTAGGGTAGTTAGCAACGTGGCCTTGATACCTGATATGAGTCCAGCTACCACTGTTGCCTTAATAGTTCTTCCCAAGGCCTCAGCTACAATGATGAATAACATAGGACTTATGGGATCTCCTTGTCTTATACATCATTTGCTTTGAAAAAAACCTGTAGTAGACCCATTAACCAAAACTAAAAAATAAGGCTTAGAAATATACTCTCTTATTAACTTGACCCATTTCATGTTGAATCCAAATATTAATAAAACTGCCTCTAGGAATTCCCAATTTATCCTATCATAAGCTTTGTTCATTTCTAAATTTAAAGCCATGAATGCTTTTTTGGTCTAAGCATCTGTATGAAGAGCCTCATGAATAGTAATTACTCCATCTAAGATTGATATTCCTTGTACAGAACTTCCTTTACTTGGATCAATGATAACCAGTAGAACTTTCTTCAAACGGTTGGCTAAAAATTTGGACAGAATTTTATAGGATATATTACACAGGCTAACCGACCTAATGTCAGCCATAGTCTTGGGTTTGGGGCATTTAGGGATCAAAGAAATGAAAGTTGAATTGAAACCCCTTGGAATATGATTTGAACTTTAGAACTCCTTGATTGTAGCAATAACTTCTGCTCCAACAATATCCCAACAAACTTGGAAAAACCGTGGTGAAAACCCATCCAGCACAGGAGCTTTTTCAGGATCCATGTTAAACAAAGCCTCCTCGATCTCTTTATCTAAAAAGCTACTATAAGAGACTCGTTAATTGTTTCATCAATGAGTTATGGAATGAATTGAAGGAGAGAGTCCTTTGCTTGGGCATTACAGGTCCGTTCTTCACCCAATAATGAACTAAAAAAATTAATAGCCTTGTCCCTGATATCCTGAATGTTTTGAGTTGAGGATCCATCCACGTTAGTTAAATTTCTAATATTATTGTTGCTTCTATTACTCAATGTGGTGACATGGAAATTTTTTGAATTAGAGTCCCCTTCCTTTAGCCATAATGCCCTTGATTTCTGCCTCCAATACATCTCTTCACAAGCTAAAATATTATAAAACTCACAAAGGGTTTCCTTCTCTTCAGTCCTTGTCACCTCATCATAGGTTCCATTTTGGATTTTGCTTTCTATTATTCTTAGTTTTTCCCCCACTGCTCTCTTATTCTCAAAAATATTTCCAAAGACTTCTTTATTCCATATTCTAAGGTTATTTTTCACCATCTTAAGTTTTTGAGATAGTTTGAAGGAAGCACTTCCCTGGATAGGCCGCTACCACCATTCCTCTATTCGTTTCTTGAAGTCCGGATGTTTAACCCACATTGATAGAAATCTGAATGGCTTTTTAAAGGAGTTAGCCTGAAATACCTCCCATAGAATAAGATTATGGTCTGAAGCACATTTAGGAAGGGCTTGTAACACTGAATCACCAAACATTGCTATAGCTTCCTTGGATTAAAAAAACCTGTCCAACCTTTCTTGAATCAACTGACTTCCTATCCTATTGTTACTCCATGTAAATTTGGATCCTTTTAGTCTTACATGCATAAATTCATTTGTGTTAATGAATTCATTGAAGTCCTACATGCTCCTTGAGGGTAACCCAGATACTCCCTTCTTATCAGATGGGTAAAGGGGGGTATTGAAATCTCTCCCAATCACCCAAGGAATGTTTTTATAAGCTTGGATCAAATGCCCTAAAAACTCCCACAGTTCAGACCGCCCTTGGACAGAGGTAGGGGCATAAACATTTGACATAATCCAATTATTATTAGTATCAAAATCATGAAATAATATGCTTGACTCTTTCATTTGCCTGAATAATACTTCCTTCTATTTTAATAGGATCCCATAAGATCATGAGGCCCCCAGATGCTCCTCTCGCCTATTGAAAGGCCACTTCCCCTTGCTTCCAAATCCTTCTAGCTATAAGTGCTGATTGTGCCACATCTATTTTGGTTTCTTGAAGAAAAATGATAGTAGGATTCCAATCCTTCCTTATAGACTTCACCATCCTTTGTTTTGGTGGGCCATTTAGGCCTCTCACATTCCATGAGAGAACCTTCATTTAGATCTGTTTGATATTTTTTCCCCACCCCCTTCCCTCATCCAAAGGGGGTTTGTCAATTTTGCTATTATCCTGGCCAGGAATAGCTTACTGTAACAATGTTATTTGCTTTTGGTTTGCAATTTCTTCATTGATTCTCATTCTATAGTGCTCTACTGTAGATATTCTCCCTTTCTTTCTTTCACTTCCATAATCTATCGAGGCCTTGGTAGTGCTTCTAGTCTATTAAGGACTGAAATGAGGGGGCATATATCGTGATAGTCTAGGGCTTGAACCTTCTTCCTCATTTTGGGGGTTTTCAATTCCATATTCATCCTCAGCCTTGTTTTGGTTCACCTCTCCTATCTGGTTCCTAAACAGGAGGCTTTCCTTCAAGGAACCTTTTATCGTTGGGCTCGTATGATAAGGGATAATTTGCTTCACTACCGAATTAGGAGCTACATTCCTAGATCTTGTTTCCATAACTTCGACTCTTGACTCTATTTTTTCCATGTTTAAACTAAAATGACCTGGTAATTTTTCTTCATTTTGAGCATAGCTTTTGGGGCTTTTTGTCACAGTTGTGGATGGTCCCGATTTGGATGCGAAGTCTAGGGTTTCAGGAAACTTGACACTGATGGTATCATCCTTACTATTTTCTTTTTCAACTTCTATATTTGCTAGGATATCAAACATGTTCAAGCTGGGATATTTATTACATACCTTAGATTTTTGCCTCCCTCATTATGTTGCTTTCCTTTCTCTTGGTTTTTTGCCAGTTCTGTGTTGGCTTGTTCAGCCTGGTTATTCTTAACTTGTATGTATCCTTCCAAGTTAAGACGCGGTCCTTAAAACTTTGGGATCCCTCTCCCATTAGCTTTCCCCAAAAAACCTTCGTTCGTGGCTTCCTTGTTTGTAGTTATTATCATACATTGGGCATGAAGGTGGCCCTGGATTTTGCACATGCTACAAAATTCTAGCTTGTTCTCATACTCCACAGGCTAAATCCTTAGAAAATCTCCATATGCTAGTTCCACCTGAGAAGGTAGATCAGAATATAAGTTAGCATTTACATAGATCCTAGCATGCATCAGTCTAGTCCTTACCTGTGTTGAATGGTATTTTGCCATGAGATCTCCTATTGTCTTTGCTATTCCACTAAGACAATACTCATTAAAAAACTGGGCTGGGAGGTTTGGTAAGCGGACCCAAATGGGTGCTATATTAATGTTTTGCTTCTCAAGGTTGAAATCCTCCCCCACTTCCTTAGAAAGAGGCTACGCCTTCCTAGAAACTAGGGTCCTCCTATCAAGATGTGCTCTGCATCATCTTTGTTGTTGAGTCTTATCATAAAAAAACCTCTTGACATGGCTACAATTTCTAAGCTTCCTGAAGTTTTCCACTTTGTTGTGGCCCATGAGTGGATAGTCTCAATGTTCGGCCTTCCTCCCAAAAACTTGCCAACTAAGGATGATGCCTCCATATCCAAGAATATTTCCATAATATCCACTAGCATAGTTAACCTGTTATTGTTTGGTATTAGGGGTGGTAGTTCACTGACTGGCTCCTTCTTTTTCCATTTTAGCATTTCCAAAAAAGGTTGGGCCCTTGTTGCTAGCTCCCGAACCCCAATGGGACCCTTTGTATGGGGGTTTATTTAGAGGTTTTGTACCTTTAGCCTTTTTGAACTGAGATGACAGGGAATCCTTTTTATTTCTAGCTATAGCATTATGCCCTGCCTCTAGATATTCTCCTTTTGTTGGTTCAAAATTCTTGCCTGCCATTTTTGCTCCTCCTTCTCTTCCTTTGCTTCCTCCACCACTCCTCATATCTCCGCTTCCTCCACCACTCCTCATATCTCTCTCATGATAATATTACACAAATCCTTTGTTTTTGGAATAACAATCCATGACTTGAAACATAAGAACCCATATTTGAAACCAAAATCTTGAGCTATCTTTGGGTCCTTCCTTATTTTCTCTTGCACTTCCTTACAATAAGGATCCTGAAGTTGAGCTCTCTTAACCTAATCCATCAGGTCCACATGAATTCTAGCTAAAGTAGTGATATACATTATTCTTCTTAATGTTTCAACCACCTTATTATCTTTACCTTTTATGTATTAAATCCCAAAGTCATACTCTGCTAAAAATTCAATCCACCTTTTTTGATGTGCATTTAGCAATGGTTGAGCAAAAATATACTTCATAATTTGGTTATCTGTTCTTAATTTGAAGGGTCTTCTCAATAGGTAATGCCACCAAAATTTCAAGGCATGCATGACTGCAACTAATTCTAAGTCATGTGTGGCATAGTTTACTTCATGTTTCTTTAGTTTTCTGGACTCATAAGTCACCTTGAGGGTCTGGAATCCTTAACACAAGAGCGATAGTTAATAATTATTTTAGCATCTGGAACGTTGTTTCACATTTGTCCATCCATTGGAACAAATTTCCTTTTTCTTTGAATATTGGTTATAGGACAAGCTATTTTGGCATAATCTTTTGCAAACCTCCTATAATACCTAGATAGGCCCATAAAAATTCAAATAGCTTCTATCTTCTTAGGATCAACTACAATTCCATATGTATATATGACATGTCCCATGTAATGTACTTGTGACACATAAATTTTACATTTTGACAAATTTCCATAAAGTTGACTTTCCCTCAATACCCTTAGTACTATCTTCATATGCTTGTCATGCTCCTCCTTTTTGTGAGAATAGACCAAAATGTTGTCTAAAAATACCAAGATAAACTTGTCCAAATGTTTTCTGAACACACTATTCATTAAGTTCATGAAAGATACAGGTGCATTTGTTAACCCAAACGATAAAATTGTGAACTCATAGTGTCCATATCGAGTTTTGAATTTTTTCTTATATGTATCTTCTTTGATTCTCAACTGGTGGTAACCTAACTTCAAGTCTATTTAAAAAAAATAGTAGCCCGTTTTAGTTGATCAAACAAATCCTCTATCTGTGGTATGGGATATCTATCTTTAACTATATCTTTATTCAACATCCTATAATCAATGCATACTTTCAAGGATCTGTCCTTCTTATTGATAAAAAAAATTGGTGCATCTCAAGGAGACACACTTGGCTTAATTAGCCCTTTATCCAACAACTCTTGTAGTTGCACTTTTATCTCTTGCATCTCTATAGAGTTTATCCTGTATAGGTTTGAATGTCTCTTGTTCACTATACAACCTAATCCTCTTCTCA
Source organism: Wollemia nobilis (assembly GCA_028583015.1). Lineage (NCBI taxonomy): Eukaryota > Viridiplantae > Streptophyta > Pinopsida > Araucariales > Araucariaceae > Wollemia > Wollemia nobilis. The sequence continues at coordinate 12,635,441 of JAQPPZ010000465.1, forward strand.
TTCTCATCAGTGAATTCGACCCATATCTACTAAAATTTGACCAAATCATTACAGTTCTTCAACCAATAAACCCCTAAAATTATGTCAAAGGCATGTAATGGAGCTACATAGAATTTCCAAGTGATAGAATTTGTGGGTAGGGAGATTTCTATCAAGGGATAATATTGGTCTATGAAGTAGGTCTATCCAAAAATATACTTGAATTTCCACCCTTTTGCCAAAGACTTTGGATTCTTTGGCATGTCCCTAACAAAAATTCTAGAGATAAAACTATCCATAGCACCATTATCTATCAAAACTCTAATATTTTTGTCAAAAACCTTACCATGTAAGAGCATAGGGGTCACTTGTTCATCAAAATTCTAATTTCTAGTAGCAGCATAAATCCAGTGTCCTTTATCGCTTACCTTCTGGTTAGTTCCTATATGCTATGGAAAATTTCTTGTATAGTGAGGTCCCCCACACTCATAGCATCCAATCTTCAAATTTTGATTCAAACCTTGAACTAATTTTTTCTTGCCTTTAGTAGGTGTTGGTTCTACCTGATTAACGGGTTTGGCCTTTTTTGCATTGGTAAAGTTTATATCCTTAGACTGAAACTTCTTAGATATTTTTGTCGACCCATCATTTATTTTATCAAACTTAAACCCTTATTTACTATTTTTATTTGGCTCATTATTCCACTTTATTTTTTATGGGTTTTAGTAGTTCTTCTTGAATCCTTAGATGGGATTATTGTTCTTTTTGTGATTGTACTCTATTTGACAAGCTAGATCATATGAAATTTATAAATTAATGGGTTTAAACATGTTGTTAGATATCCTAATCTAATGATATAATCCTAAAAGGAATTGGTGCACCTTCATTTTATCATAATTTTCATAAATCAAAATGTACTTATAAAGTCTAGTGAAGTTCCTATAGTATATATCCACTAACTGCTCCCTTTGCTTTAGCCGAGTAAACTCATCTAGCTTCCTAGCATAGTATTTATTAGTAAGGAATCTCTTTCTAAATGATTTTTCAAATACATCCCATTCACAATGAATTATGTTTATCTTTTTATCCTTGCAACAAGTTTCCCACCATTCCAAACTAGCTTCTATCAAAAGTCCTATGAAAAAAATTGTCTTTGTGGTTGAGGAGTAATTTTTCATAGAGAAGTAAATTGCTAGTTCATTTAACTATGAATCGGTAGAATATCCACTTTCCTTTCCTAAACATTTTCTAACCTTAACATGCTTAAGGTATTTCTCTAATTTGGCATTAATACAAGTTTTAACCACCTGATCAGGGTCATTTGATTATTCCATAACTACAACAGGAGCTTCGGGTGCTCTATTGTTATTTCTCTAAATTTTCTCCCTAAGAACTTTCAATAAATTGTTCTGTTGTGTCAACTACTCTCTATAGGTTGACATCTCACCTTGCATATTTTGAACTAAATTTGTGAGATTCTCCATCCCCTTAGGGTTTCCTGAATACTCTCCCACATGAACCTCTCCAAAATTATCAAGAATAGCTAGCTGAGATCTCTGAGGAGGTGTCTTTGCTCCACTACCAAGTTTTGGTGGCATAATCCTTGGTTAAAGAAATGCATTAGTTCACAGTCTTATACCGAAAGCTTATACTAACTAAAGTCTTTTGTTAGCTCTTCTAGCTTTACTAAAGTATTTCTCCTTTCTATATGATGACTTAAGTTAAATATCAACATCTTGATTAAGGAAGAATTTTGGTTTAGAGCTTGAAATGGAAAGTATGATCCCTAAAATATTGTCAAGTACACCGTTTAAGACCCACGTTAGTGGAGGGTTCTTTTAGATCTTCCTATATGATTCACCAAGGGTTCAACATGGGGGGAAAGACTTGCTTATTTTCTACATTTACACCATTTCTATTTCCTTAATTTACATATTGAATTTAGAGACATAAAATTTAGAGTTTTGTGCCTATCTAACCTAGGATCTGATACCAACTGTAATAACCCCAAATTACCCAACCAAAACTAACCATCATCATCATTTTTTTTACAAACTTACATATGTATGAGAGTCTTATATATATATATTTTCCATTGAATAAGTAGTCACATGAGTTTCCAAGGCTATGCACCACATAGGAATCAACTTGATCAAAGTTTATCCATGTGTATGGGAGTGGCCAATATCTCATAATGATAAACGAGAATTTTCTAGTCTGTTTCAACTAGAATGTTCTATTCCCTTTTTAAGTTTAACCCCATGTTAAACTAGTTTCAACCATAGGTATCTTTCAACCTAACTTTAAGTGTATGCCTTGATGACTATTCATTGTTTTCCAATGATATAATATTTTTAGGTGTAGTGCTTAACCAATCAACCATACCCTATATGGTTTGTTAAGGAAATAATCCAACCAATTCTCACAAACATATGTTGTCTACCACTTTATCTCATTTACTATCAACTATTTAGATATCTCATTTGTATAATCTCTGATATGTTTAGATTCATCCTGCATTTCCACATTTATACTTAAATAATTATAAAGATCCAATTTAACCATTCATACTCAAAGCAACCACTTGAGAATTCAAGGGATATATATTAGATCAGGTAAATAATTTGTTTTCAAAAAATAATACTTCAAATGGATTTATATTCATTATAGCCTATACAATCAGATATTCAAAAATTACATTATGAAACCCTTTTTAATGAATCATAAATTCCTATAAGATATTACATCATTTCTTTTGCAGAAAGCTCTTAATGCTAAAAAAAAAAAAGCCTCATTGAGTTGAATATAAATACAAATTATTCTGGTCTTCAAATCTCTTTCAGGTTCTTCAAGTTTTTCAAAAATAGTTGTTGCCGTCAAACCAATACTAGGTGATATGTTCCTCAGGATCAGGACAATCCAAATTATGGACATGCATATCTAACTACAAAATGCCACACAACAGTAATCCATAGAATGCATACAATTTTTCAGCAACCAAGCATCCAACACAATTCAAGAGTAGGAAATCCCATACTTTCCTAAGAATGAACTTTTCCCATTCATTTCATCCCATATTTCCTCACATAGAAAATATGCTCTTAAATATATACTAACTACATTTATTGACATGGCTATGGAGAACCCCCATATGTTCCAGAGAAATGCAACCAAGTTACCCTTTCTCCCATATTAGACTATGCCATCACAATATTATGTTTCTTATTTTAGCATGCATGATCGTATAAACATGATTATATTTGTACAATGCATTGGATTCACAATATGGTAAAATGTGCCATTATACAATTTTGTTACCAAGACTCAAGATACATAAGCACCTAGAGATAACATTTAAACAATCTTGTTCATAACATAAAATCACAATGTCAAAATAATCCACTACTAGCGTCTTTTCTAGATTTGGCTAAAAACATCTATCATAATCAATCAAAATCTCTAAGAGTAGACCAAACTATGTTTACCACATATTTTCAAAAAGGATTATTCCCTGTAATGTAAGTCACTCTAAGTTTCAACCTAGAAATAACTCCTTATATTGTGACATATACATATAAATGTAGCATTGGATTTCATCAAATAGTTTTGTGTCATAATAATATTGTTCATTACTAGATATATTCATATACCTAGTTATTTATACCATAAATGGACAAGCTACCCATATAAATTTTCCTTGGGTAAACTTAAACTTTTTTTTTATTTATTTAATAACAAATCCAAGTTTATTAAATTTATGGTAATAGTTGTATATGCTTATTAGACATTAAATTTTTCCATTAAATTAAAGCTATACATGTTTATTAAACATTAAAACTATCCTTTAAATTAAATTTGTACATGTTTATCAAACATTAAAGCTGTCCATTAAATTAAAGCTGTAATTTACCACATGTTACAGTTGTTATTAAACTAAAATCCAAGTTATTAAACTTCTAGTAATTTTCCACATATTTAATAATAAATCCAAGTTTATTAAACATTACCAATGACCTTCATATCTACAAATAGAGTGATTATTGTCCCTCATCCCGCAATTAGATCACTCGGTTTATGATATGGTTGTTAAAAATGTACTACACAAGGTATGAGAGTCCTATAATGGGGCTTGAGCATTCTTACCGAAGGTAAAAATGTGCTCAAGATCGTGGAACAAGGCTTCTTATATATAAAACTTGAGACCACTCTATTTCTAACACATTCAAGAGTCACTCTTCTTTGTTTTTTTTTAGAATAAAACCTAGAATTAGCCCGTATTCCTACTATACATAAGCTTCCACCTTATCCATACAAGCTCACATCAAATCATATTGAATTTTGTAAGTTTATTTATAAAATGGTTCGTTAAACTTGAAACCTCTAAATTTATTTAGAAGAAAATTTTTACATAAAGCTAATGCAAACCATGTTTTCAAACAAGAATCCTCACAAATTGCAGAACAACAACAATCTTATACTCAAAGCTTTTATGTATACTCTATTAAACCCTTTATCCCTTACAACAGTATGGCTACTTCTAATTATCTCTGCATTCCTTAATCAAGCATAATTATTGTCTATAGGGTATCTGGAATTCATAATTTTGACTTGGATATTTCACTGACTTCCTTTATCCCAAGCTCAGGCAAGACCCCCAGTTATTTGTCCCACACGACTTTTTTTTTTAAACAAAGTAATGAGGCGAGAAAAATTAAGGTAAATCATTAGGTCCTTCTATTTTTTTTGTACATTTGAGGTAATTTGAGGTATTTTATGTTGTCATTAATGTCACATGGTGTTAAAATGCGAACTAACTGAATTGTATTATTGAGCAGGTGTTTAAATAATAGTTACAATGAACAAATTGCCAGAGGTTGCCAAACCAACCAGCCATATTAGCAAATTGTTATAACAAGATAACAAATGCGTAATAAGACAAATAATGAAATAGTAAATAGTATAACTACGCTAACATCCCCCTTTATTACATTATTTGGGTAATGTAATAACTAATAGCTATACTAACATCCCCTTACATCATTTTGCAATACAAAGAGAGCTGCGAAACAATTCAAATTTGACATGTCCAAGTGCCTTAGTGAAAATGTCTGCAACTTGAGCATCGGTGGGAATGTGTTGAAGCTGAATTCGGTGCTTTGGAACTTCATCACGAATGAAATGACATTGTGTGTCAATGTGCTTTGTTCTTTCATGATGGAATGGATTCTTGACGAGGTTCAGAACACCCTGATTGTCGCAAAACAAGTGTATTGGAGATTTTGATGGATGGCCCATACTTGTTAGAATGCGACGTAACCATATCACTTCGCACACAACTTCACGTGCGGTGCGATATTCTGCCTCTGTTGATGAAATAGCAACCACCTATTGCTTCTTGCTGTGCCAAGAGATAGGACCGGATCCCAGATGAAAAATGTATCCAAAAGTTGACTTGCGATCATCAAATGATCCGACATAGTCGGAGTCCGTGTATCCTTGCAAGAAGAATTTGTTGTTCCTCTTGTATTCTAGGCCATATTCCATAGTACCACGGACATAGTGAAGAACACATTTTTTTGCTTTCCAATGAGTGGTCTTAGGCTTCTGCATGAACCTCGAAAGATAGTTGACATCAAATACGAGATCTGGCCTAGTATTGGTCAGATATATGAGACTCCCAATCAACTGTCGATAGAGAGTACCATCTACCTGAGGTGAATCATCATATCGTGATAACTGAAGTCCATTCTCCATCGGAATTGCCATTGGGTTGCAATCAGTCATGCGATATTTTTCCAGCAATGTCTTGGCATATTTTTTCTGAGACACTTTGATGGAGTGCTCCTTCTGGCTGAATTCCAGACCAAGAAAGTAATGGAGAAGTCCGAGATCTATCATCTCAAAATATTTACATAAGTTTCTTTTGATAGTAGAGATCATAGTTTCTGAACTCCCTATAATGAGTAGATCATCAACATAGAGTACAAGCAACACTATCTCAAAACCTTGTTTGTTGAAATAGAGGTTTGCATCTGACAGACATCTCTTAAATCCATGCTGCATAAGGTGATTGTCCATTTTTATATACCAAGCTCGAGGAGCTTATTTCAGACCATTTAAGGATTTGACCAATTTGCAAACCTTCTGCTCTTGGCCTTCCACTTCAAATCCTTCTGGCTAAGTCATGTAGACTTCTTCTTGGAGATCACCATTTAGAAAGGCACTTTTGACATCCATTTGGTGAACTATCCACCCATATTGTGCTACCATAGCACACATAACCCGAATTGTGGTCATCTGATCAGTAGGTGCAAAAGTTTCCTCGTAGTCAATGCCTTCCTTTTGAGCATAGCCCTTTGCAACAAGACGGGCATTATGCTTATCAATTGTTCCATCTACCTTGTACTTGACTTTATATACCCATTTGTAGCCAATGGGTTTCTTTCCATGCGACAGATCAACAAGCTTCCAAGTTTTATTTTTCATCAAAGACTCATACTCTGTATCCATAGCGGCCTTCCACTGAGGCTCACTAAGAGCATCTTGCACTGATGCAGGTTCAATATCGTCTATGGTAGACATGAACGCCTTGTCATCATCAATATCCATATCCTCTACTTCTGTACTTGGAGTTACAGAAATTTCCTCAAAATATTGACAAAGATCATCAACCTCACCAGTTTCTTTGGCTTCTTTTTTCCTTTTGAGCCATACTGCGTGTACGAGGTCTATCTAAGTTCAAATTGGGAGGAGTGGATAAATTTGTGTCTCTGATTGTATTTGTACACCATTTTGGATTCTTCTTCGATGGTGTTGAAGAAGATGTAGAAGGACCTCCTATATGTGTTGACGAAGGAATCTTCTCTTCCTTAGATTCCACAAGATCTAGGTGTACTTTAGATGTGCTCTGTGATGTGAAAGCTTCATCAAAGACAACATCTCTGCTGATATGAATTTTCTTGGTCAAAGGATCTATCAAATGATATCCTTTAGAGTGCTCATCATACCCAAGAAAAATACATCTCAGTGTTTTCTCATCTAGCTTCTTCCTTTTCTCTTTCGGTATGTGCATGAAAGCGTGACATCCAAAAATACGTAGATGAGATATGGAGGGTTTTCGACCACTCCATGCTTCCTGTGGAGTCATTCCTTTTAGGGCCTTTGTGGGTGCCCTATTCAATAGATATACTGCAGTGGTGACAACTTCTGCCCAATATTGTTGCCCAAGAGTAGCTCCTGTGAGCATACAACGAACCATTTCCATGATAGAACGGTTCCTTCTCTCAGCAACTCCATTTTTCTGAGGAGTATAGGAAGTTGTTAACTGTCTCTTGATTCCATGCTTATCTAAGAATGCAAAAAATTCATTAGAGGTAAACTCCCCCCCTCGATCTGAGCGTAGGGTTTTAATAGAAGCTCTTGACTACTCAACGGATTTCTTGAACTGCTGGAAGAATGCGAAAGCTTCAGATTTCAGTTGGAGAAAGAAAACCCACATCTTTTGTGAGTAGTCATCTACGAATAACTGAAAGTACCTCTTCCCTCCATAACTGTTGGGTGTGAAAGGACCGCACAGATCGGTGTGAATTAACTCTAGAGGTTTTCGTGCTCTTGTTGAGCTCTTCTCAAATGGTACTCTATGCTGCTTTCCTACCAAGCAGTCAGAGCACACTGGCAATGTGGCAGAAAGGGAAGGAAGACCCTTTACCATCTCATACTTACTGAGCTCAAGTACATAGCCAGAACTAAGATGCCCATATCTCTTGTGCCATAGGGAAGTTGCCTCCTTGGTAGAGACAGTCATGGCAACATGTGGAGTAGAGATAGCATCTAGTGCAAATAAGTCGTGCTTATATGAAGCTGTTGCAATATGCTTACCATTCTTGGTAATAGTACAACACTTCTTTCCATTCTCAACATGAAAGTTGACAACCATATTTTTATCCAGGATTTGTGTGACTGACAAGAATTGTTAGCCAATCCTAGAACATAGAGGACTTTTTCAATCTGACACTTGCCATCGGGAAGAGTGACCGAAACCGTACCCTCTCCCCGAACCTCGTAGGTTTTATCATCAGCAATGGTGACAGGTTTGCCCTCTTTGGCCATGAATGATTCAAACCATGATCTGTCACCAGTCATATGTTTGCTAGCTCCAGAATCGACATACCAAATAGGATCCCTTTGTGTGGAATCTGTGTAGTCATGAGCACCTTGTGTGCCCATTCAGAATCTGAGTCAGATTCTTCAACAGCAACATTCACCTAGGGTTGCTTATTTTTATTTTGTGGTTTGTTTTGGCCTTTCTGCTTGTTCTTATGCCAACACCTGTTGGTGTCATGGTTGTCTTTCTCATAGATCTTGCACCACCTCTTCTTCGTTGAGGTTGTTTGCCTTTTCCTTTCATATCCTCGTTGAGAATTTCCTCCTTTCCGAAAGTTGCCTCCTTTTTGCCCATTACCTTTCTTCCTAGAACCCTGCTTGTTGGTGTATAGGTCTGTATTGGAAGAATCATCCTTGTGAAGTTGGCGTGCCTCCTGTTGTTGAAGCAGATTGACCAACTCGATGTAGGTAATTTGTCATTGAGACACCTGGATGGAGGTTATCAACATATCAAATGAAGAAGGTAAAGCTCTCATCACAAGTGAAATGAGAAGCTTTTTGTCCACAGTATCTCCCAAAGAATTCAATTTCTCTTTCAATTCAGACACTCGGCACAGAAAGAGTTCAACTGTTTCACCCTATCTCAAACTCAGGTTATGAAGTTGTTGTTGAAGATGAAGAATGGTTGAATCATTCTTTCCCTCATAGATGGTTCTAAGGTCATCCCATGCCTCTTTACCACTTGCTTTGTCGCTATATGAGGTTGCACTTCATCCGAAACAGCAAACAAAATGAGCACCTTTGCTCGACTGTATTTCTTGTCAAAAGCTATCTGATCTATGGAAGGACCTATGGATCCTACTGTTGGTGAAGGCCTAGTTTTTGCTCCAGTAACAATATCCCACAAATCTTCCATTTGGAGAATTGCCTTCATATTATGTTTCCATGGTGTATAATTTTGACCTTTCAATAACTGATGAGGATCAGTCATCAACTTTGCAACAACGGCCATAGTGAAGGTTCCTTATATCACCAATTGGTCCCCATTTCGATATACCTTTTGCTAGGCCGTTATACCATACAAAATACCCGCCCTTACGTGAGGGAAACTATAGGTATTTAGAAATATCAACAAAAATCACCCGCCCTTACGTGAGGGAGACTATAGGTGAGTTTTAGAGATCATACGATACGTGGAACATAAGCGGTACGCGAAAGGGAATCACCTTGTTGATTGCACCTACCATAGAATATTCTTCTCATGCGTGGGGTGTAACTTCCCCTAAACACTATGAAGAATACTTCGTCAGGATTTACGCCTAAACACAAGTGCGATAAAGGGTAGTGGATGGAGTAAAAAAATGTAAAAATGGCTAACTTATCTCTCCCCGACGATTTATAGAGAACAAGCTCAGACGTCGTTGTAGCAGCTATATTAGGTGGCGGATACAGTAGCTTAATCACGATAGCTTTACCTATAAGTGCTGGCCAGAGGTATCACAAATACCGAACGCTGCAGTGCAATAAATTGCACGGATGGGTTTTAATTATTTCGGGGACTTAGGGAGTGTTTTGATTTTAATTTTTAATGTTATAGTGCAAAAATGAAATATGCAACATACAACAAAAAAAATGCCCACAGGAATAACCCACAAGGTGTCGGTCACAGCCGAAAATGCACCTTTTACAATTTGCCAAATTGCTTTTTCAGAAAATTACTCACATTCCCCCTTTGATTTTTTTGAAAAAATATCCCCCCTTAAAAAAATCTCTTTAACAAAGCATTTTAATAATTATTATATATTTAAAGTTAAAATAAATAATTTTAATTTATATAGTTTTTAAAACTTATGAAAAAATAAATTAAAAAATTAAATTTTAATTTATTAAAGTTTTAAAACTATAGAAAATAAATTAAAATTAAAAAATTTTAACTAAAAAATAATAATTAGAAAAAAAACTTTGAAAAAAAAATATACCTTTGGGGGGAAGTCGGCAGGATTTGAACCCCCGACTGTTGGGTTCCCGGAACCCACCACGCAGCTCACTTGCCAGTGAGCCCTTGGGCTGATCTGGGAGGAGAAAGGACCCCCTCGTATTTGAGGAGGGTCCTCAGTCTGCTGCCCGAGCGCAGCCTCTGCCACCTCCGCTCGTGCTTTCCCATCCTCCTCTCTGCTTCCCGCTTCTCGAGCCCACTGTGGCTACCTCTGCCACCTCCGCAGCAGCCACAGTCTGCCTCTGCCCTCTGTCCCCGCACGTCCGATTTTTTTTCTTTTATAAAAAAAAAAAAAAAACTCCCATGACCTGCGTTGTCGCGTTCCAGGGGGGTGGGGCTGGGCAAGCGCGCGCGCAGTCTGCACGTCACGTTCCAGTGACCGGGGGGGCGGGGCGTTGGGGAGCGCACACACAAAATGTGCTGCGTCTGCGCATCCTCCAAAAGGGAGGGCGTTGGGGAGCGTGCATGCAAAATGCGCTGCCTCCGCTTCCTCCAACGGGGGGGGCTACGTAGGACATAGTTGATGTGCCTCGCGTCTGCTTCCTCCAATGCTGGACACGCATCACGTCCGCTTCCTCCAACGAGGGGAGTGGGGGCTGTGCAGGATGCACTACGTTAGCCTAAGATGCGCGTCGCGTAGCCTCCAGGCGCTGCGTCGGCCAAGGACGCGCGCTGCGTCCTTTTTTTTTTTTTAATTCAAGGACGTGCGCTGCGTCTTTTTTTTTTTCAAAAAAAAATTCCTGCATGCGTTCAATGGGGAGATTGCGCGTTCCAGCAATCTGCAGCCTGCGCCCCTCTCCACTGTTCCAGCCCTACGATTTTTTTTTTTTAAATTATCACGCAATGGCGTGAAGAAAAAAAATAATCACGTCGCAATCACCTCGCCCAAAAACTTTCGAGTGGCTCTGATGCCATGTTAAAATGCGAACTAACTGAATTGTATTATTGAGCAGGTGTTTAAATAATAGTTACAATGAACAAATTGTCGGAGGTTGCCAAACCAACCAGCCATATTAGCAAATTGTTATAACTAGATAACAAATGCGTAATAAGACAAATAATGAAATAGTAAATAGTATAACTACGCTAACACATGGATCACATTTGTTTTTGGTGGCCAAAATATTTCATAAATAAGCATTTATAATATTTTGGAAAGCATGGCTATTTATAGGGTTTTTATGAAAACCAAGGCAAGAAAAATAAAAAGGTTTTATTTAAAACCATGGTGGGATTATGTGGAAAGGGTTTTTCTTAAAAGCCAAGGTGGAATTTTGTTTCATCAAAAAAGGACCTCCGGTGATGAAGATATTAAAGTTTAAAGTTTAAGTTTAAATTAATGGAGGGTCGACCTATGTGCAATTAATGGAGGCCGGCATATATATATGTAAAGGTTTCAATTTATTTCAAAAAGTGGGCATATTATATATCATCAAAAAGATTATTTCGAGGGCTATTTAACTAACTTATTTAGAAGGAGAAATAAGATATGTGTAAAGAGATATTTCTTATTTTGCAAAGGGGTTCCAAAAGTGAAGTTTGCCTTATTCTTTTTCAATAGGATTAATTCTTTCATGAGGTGACAAGGTATGCAATATTGTGATTTATTTTATTTTATGGTATAAGTGGTTTTGGGAGTGAAAAGGTTATGCAATGTTTTGATTTATTTTATTTTATGGTACAAGTGGTTTTAGGAGAGATAGGGAAGTTGTGCAATTAAAGGCCTTGGTGATGATTATTGAAAAGTGGAGTAATATTGATTATTTTGTGATATACTAACCCTTGTGAAGATTGGCAAAAGAATTTTGTGATTGTGGAAGATTTACAAAGAGTTTTTTTTTCATATTAATAAAAGGTATGGCCACATTATCCTATTGATTGTTTATGGTGGTTGATTTATGAAATATCATTGGAGTAAAAAGGATTATTTGTGGTTTCCTTTTAGAAAGTGGTTGGTTGAATGCTTCAAGGTTTTCTAAGTTGAGAGTTGTGTTTAAACCTTGTTTGATAAGCATAGTTGTTGAAGCCCATTGGTTGTGAAATAACTTGAGTTAGAAAAGAACATGAGTATCATTGTTATGTGAGATTTGTGGTTGAGCATTGTTGGAAACATTTGAGTTGGTTGATACATACTTGGACTAGGGTTGTGTGAGAAAGAGTTGTTTCTTGTGATGATTGGTTGAGTTGAGTTCATTGAGCCTAGTCAAGTGATGTGTGAAGTGATTGTTCAAGTTCCATGAAACAAACCATTCCATCATTCTATGTTTAGTTGAGATTAATGTTAGAACACATTGAGTCTCTAACAATTCTCTTTATGGTTCTATAAGATTTGAATTGATTTGAGGTTTGTTTGAGTTGAGAGTGAGATTAGAACATATTGAATCTTTAACAATTCTCTTTATGCGTCTATGATTTTATTTGAGTTGAGTTGAGATTGATTTGGGTTGAGAGTGAGTTTAGAACATATTGAGTCTCTAAAAATTCTCTTTATGCTTCTATGAGTTGAGTTGTGATTAATTTGGGTTGAGAGTGAGTTTAAAACATATTGAGTCTCTAAAAATTCTCTTTATGCTTCTATGAGTTGAGTTGAGATTGATTTGGGTTGAGAGTGAGATTAGAACATATTGAGTCTCTAAAAATTCTCTTTATGCTTCTATGAAGTTAATTTGAGTTGAGATTGCCATTCATTTTTGAGTACTACTTGAGCATGATTGATTGAGCCTTTGAGAAGGCCTTTGGGACAGATTTGAGGATATTGTTGGGATAGATTTGAGGACAGGGTTTGGAAGAGTTCTTAGTGAGCTTGTTGGAGCATATTTGGGCAAGTTATTGGTGAGCTTTCTAGAGAAGATTTGGGAAAGTTCTTGGTGAGCTTGCTAGAGTAGATTTGGGCAAGTTCTTGGTGAGATTTCTAGAGCAGATTTGGGAAAGTTCTTGGTGAGCTTGCTAGAGCAAATTTGTGCAAGTTCTTGGTGAGCTTGCTAGTGCAGATTTGACAAGTTATGTGTGAGCTTATTAAGTAGGTTCTGTGAGAGCCTATTGAGTAGGTTCTTAGTGATCCTATTGATAGAGCTTTGGAGGTGATAGAGTATAGAGGATAGAGTCTCAGTGGATAGAGATCCAGCAGACAACACAGTTGAATATAGATCTGAGTGAGGAGTATTCAAGTGGAGAGAGGTCCACCATGCAGTAGAGAGACAGATTCTTCTAGAAGATCACATAGCCAGAGATTAAGGGGAAAGAGTTCTCCTATTCAAGAAATCCATGAACTTGAGATTAGGGGATCAACATCTCCTTTGGATAAAGATCCATAAACATTGTAATTGGGATTGATTCCCAAATATATTGATTGAGAAAGTTTTAGTAAAATATTTTCTCCGTGGAGTAGCCCACATTGGGTGAACCACGTAAATTGTGATGTCTCTATTGTGTATGGTTTCTGTGTATTGCTTTCATTACTGTTATTGATACTACTATCTTTACACAACATAATATTGAATTGGAAGAAAAAGTAAAAATTGGTCTTATATTGTTCATCCTCCCTCTAAGTATAAGCTTGTGTTCTTCAATTGGTATCAGAGCGAGTTCCTTGGGAAATGCTAACAACTTGAGGGTAGATTCTACAAGAACACAGATGGATTCACAAAAAATATTATCTTCAAATAAGGATCCATTATTTTATGGTAACAATTATGCTTTTTGAAGCATGAGGATGAACAAATAATTGATATCACAAGGATATGAGGTATGGCAGATGGTTGAAAAAGAGTATAAGGTTGAAGGTGTTCCTGAGGAAGATAAGACTACTAAGAAATTTGTTGAGGTCAATGCAAGAGCAATGAATTGTATTTTGAGTGGGCTATGTGAGACATATTTTTCAAAGTTCATGGTATGTACTTTAGCTAATGGGATGTGGACCAAGTTGAGAAATACCTATGAAGGAGATTCGAAGGTAAAGTTGGAAAAACTATAAACTCATAGAAAAATATTTGAGGAATTGAAAATGGAATATTATGAAGATATTGCAAAGTTCTTACTTTGAGTTGATGAGATTACTAACACTATGAGAGGCCTAGGTTTTGAGATGAAAGAATCAGAAGTTACTCAAAATGTTTTGAGATCACTTCCCATGAAATATGATGTAAAGGTTTTAGCAATAGAAGAAACAATGGATATCAACAAGTTAACAATGGAAGAATTGCAAGGTACTCTCACAACTTATGAGATGAGGGTAAGTAAGCATCAAGATACAATAAAAGATATTACATTCAAGGCTTCAGAAAAAGAGAAAGGAAAATTTTTAGAAACAGATAGAGTTTTAGAAAATTATGAGGAAGCTAACTTCATCAAAAGGAATAAGGACTCAAGAAATTTTAGAAATATAAGGAAAGTCAGGTGCTACAAGTGTGGTGATATTGGTCACTATGCTTGCAAGTGTCCACATGAAAAAATTAGTGATGATGAAAAATATGGTCACAGAAGAAAAGAAGATGGAAAGCATAAGCATGACAAAGATGACAAATTCAAGCAAAACATGTATGATAAGAAGAAATTTTTTTGTAAGGAAAAGAAAATTTACTACATTGTAGAAGCAAGTGATAGCTCAGATAATAATGATAGAGACAATTTATATGATGAAAAGGAAGAGAATTTATTCATAGGAATAGAAGGTGAAAGACAACAATGTTTTGTGTGTGGTCAAAGATATCACATATCAGGGTATTGCAATGGTTTTAGTGATAGTGAAGATGAGATGACACATCAAGAAAACATGCATGGTCAAAGAAATCTTGAGAGTTTCTTTGGTATAGAATATTATAATGATCTTAGTGACAATGAAGATGAAGAAGGGTTTTTCTATGGAATAAAAGAAGTATACGAAGAAAATTCACTCCAAATAGAAGAAGTTAAACAAGAGGATAATGTCTCAGTTGATATAACAGAAGACTTCAATGTTATCCATAAGCAAAAACAAGAGGTTAAGGAGAATATAAAAGAATTGATATGTTCCCTACATGAGAAGTTTGATCCATCACATGAATCAAAAGGTCAAGATATTTGTACTAATAAGGAAACATGTATTTCAGAGGCTATAGAGATGGATGCCAAGTTGCTACTTGATACAAATGAAGAGAAAGAAGAGTAAAATTCCAAAGCACCAAAGGTCCCATATTTCAGTTTTGGGGAATCACACTCAAAAGGAAAGGAAGTTCTAAAATATGAAAGAAAAGAAGCACCTAAGATTTGTGAGGAAATTTCCAAAGTTCCTATGGCTCCAAATATTCAGTTTGGTTCTTGTTTTGAGATAGGTGAATCAAGATCAAAGGGAAAAGAAATTCTTGAAGAAAAAGGCAAGGAAGAAACTAAGGAAGAGGTTTTAGATGCTACAAATAAGGTTCAAGAATGTAATGCACAAGTTGAAGATGATCATAAGGATAATGGTCAAGAAAGGTATGCGGAACCAAGGTATGAACAAAATGCTTTTCAAGGATATTGTTTTTCTTGTAATGGATTTGGACATAGGGCTATACATTACAGTATCCATGGATCAAAGAAGTTTGATTTTGCTAGAAGAAACTTAAAAGGAAGAAGGTATGGTTTTTAGGGACATTGCTTCTCATGTAACAAGATTGGAAAATCTTTTCAATGCAAATGAAATGAGCAACATTGTTTTGTTTTTAGAGCTACACAATTCTGAAGTCATGGTAATAATGGTCATGAAAATAGAGCTTCACAATATAGGGTTTAGGAAAGAAATGGATATGGAAATTACTTCAAGAAAGAATTCAGGACATGGGCACCATCCAAAGGCTAAAATATAAAGTGTTTTAATTGCAATAACTTTGGGCATATTGCAAGATGGTTTAGGACTCAATTCCAAACAATTTTGAGGAAAGAAGTTCAAACAGGTTCAAGACAAGAAGATCAAGTAATTCATAAAGAGAAGGATATCAGAAAAATGTGGAAGGAAGTTGATAGAGGAAATAATCAATGTAATATGGGATTAAAGGTACTCCCACCCCAAAATTAATCACCTCAAGAGAGAAGGTGGTGAGGGGTCTATGCTTAAGAGTCATATTTTAGCCCCATAGGTGTCCCTTTTGCCATTGATGTCAAAGGGGGAGAGATTTGAGTAAGGGGGAGAGCATTGAGTTAGGGGGAGAAGCCTCCAAAGAGAGCATTGAGTTAGGGGTAGAAGCCTCCAAATAGAGTATTGAGTTAAGGGGAGCAACCTCCATAGAGAGTATTGAGTCAGGGGGAACAACTTTGATTCTCAGAGATGGTTTTTGTAGTGATTTCAGTGTTTGTATTAGAGGTGTTGCCATCAATGACAAAGGGGGATATTATCGGATATTTGAGGTAATTTGAGGTATTTTATGTTGTAATTGATATCACATGGATCATTGATGTCACATGGATCACATTTGGTTTTGGTGGCCAAAATATTTCATAAATTAGCATTTATGATATTTTGGAAAGCATGGCTATTTACAGGGTTTTTATGAAAACCAAGGCAAGAAAAATAAAAGCTTTTATTTAAAACCATGGTGGGATTATGTGGAAAGGGCTTTTATTAAAATCCAAGGTGGAATTTTGTTTCATTGAAAAAGGACCTCCAGTGATGAAGATATTAAAGTTTAAAGTTTAATTTTAAATTAATGAAGGGCCGACCTATGTGCAATTAATGGAGGTTGGCATATATATATATATATATATATATATGTAAAGGTTTCAATTTATTTCAAAAAGTGGGCATATTATATATTGTCAAAAATATTATTTCGAGGGCTATTTAACTAACTTATTTAGAATGATAAATAAGGTGTGTGTAAAGAGATATTTCTAATTTTGCAAAGGGTTTCCAAAAGTGAAGTTTGCCTTGTTCTTTATCAAGAGGATTAATTATTTCATGAGGTGACAAGGTATGCAATATTGTGATTTATTTTATTTATGGTATAAGTGGTTTTGGGAGTGAAAAGGTCATGCAATATTTTGATTTATTTTATTTTATGGTTCAAGTGGTTTTAGGAGAGATAATGAAGTTGTGCAATTAAAGGCATTGGTGATGAATATTGAAAATGAAGAACACAAGCTTATACTGAGAGGGGGGGTGAAAAATATAAGACCTCTTTTTAATTTTTCCTTTATACTTCAAAACAGTAAAGCAATATACCCAAAGCAATATCAAAGCAATGCACAAAAGCATCCACAAAGTGACACTAATTTTAACGTGGTTCACCCAGAATGCCTGGGCTACATCCACAAAACTTTTATCTAAAAGTTATCCCAAAGTTATTTTGGAAACCTTCCCAATTACAATGTTTATGAGCCTCGGCTCAAAGAGACACCTTCCCCCAATCTAAATTTATGAGCCTCTGCTCAAAGGAGATACCTTCCCCTCTGCTCTGGAAATGATCCCTCAAAAGATCAACTGCCTCTACCTATTGCTAGCATGTGGAACTCCTTTCCATAGAAGACCTCCTATACTCAATGCTTAGCCTAAGAGACCTCTGACTTCTATGATCACATCCACAGTAGCTCAACTACCTATACCAAACACAGTCAGTCGGTCTAGTACAAGTCTTCTTCAATCTGTCAGATCTGTCCAACTCTATGAACAAATTAATCCTCTGCACACAAACCTTCTCAAAGACTTGTAAAATCTGTCCTCAGGTTCTTCTCAAAGAACCAATGCACCTCTGTCCTCAAGTTCTATGATAGAAATCTCAAAAACTCAGCTCACAAGTCCTCTGCTAGGACCTGTCCAAATCTGCTCACAAGTCCCCACCGAAACCTGTCCAAAAACCTTAGCAAGCTCACCAAGAAAAACTTTCTTAGCATGAACCAACAAAGAGAATTTTTAGAGACCCAATGTGATTCATAAACCTCATAGAAGCATAAGGAGAATTGTTAGAGACTCAATATGTTCTATACTTAACTCCCAATCTCAATCTCAAATCTTATAGAAACATAAAGAGAATTGTTAGAGACCCAATATGTTCTATACTTAACTCCCAATCTCAATATCAAAATAATAATATAGATGTAGTATGTTTTTCTCAAGAATATGAAACACAACCCAATAATTGCCAACCATGCAATATCTCATATAACAATGATACTCATATTATTTTTACCAACAATTAGAGTTTCAACAACAATGCTCATCAAACAAGGTTTAGACCACCAACACATTCAACTCAACATCAACCTTGAAGCATTAACCAATCATCACAAGAAAAGGAAACAAGTAGAAATCCTTTTCCCTCCAAGGATAATTGAACAAAATAGCCACCAACACAATATCACCAATTGCAAATAATAACTTGTTCAAATCAACTCAATGGAGTAAGCCCAATATCATGTATCAAGTAAAGCACTAACTTGATCAACAACAACCTCTATGAAAGCAACTCATCCATCAACATCAAAATAGCCAACTAAGGGTTTCATCATCTCAATGCAAGTAGCAAGACTTACTAACATAAACCCTAGTGCAAAAATGCTTCCTCTTCCTCAACCAAAATTATGCATTCACCCAAAAACTCATCAATGATTTTAATGCATAAACAATCTTCAATATCCATAAAATAAGATTTACACCAAAGATACCTTGTAGAAAACCTTTTCACTCCAAACTCAATTTCAGAAAATATACCATCAACAACATACATGGAAGAAGTTGCCCATACCTTTACTTTGATGAAGAAGGAGAACTCAAAATCTATCACAACACTAACTCTCAATTTGCCACTAATTAGAGTTAGCAACTAAAAAATAATACACAATAATAAAGATCCAAAATAACACCTTATTTCTCCAACTTAGTGAAAACACCAAAGTACAATATACATACAAAGTAAAACCTCTTTACACCTTATTACTCCACATAAAAATTAAACATCAATAAAACAATGTCAAAAACAAATATGATACCTTAACCTTATACCTCTCGTGCATTCACAGCCACTATCCTTTGCACACCGCGACCAAAAAGAAATTCCAAACAAAGAGAATCGAACTCAGCACCTCTGTCATCTAGCGCTTTCGCTTAAATGCCTTCACCATTGGGTCACAAATGCCCAACGAAGAAATACAACACTGCCCTCTCTTTTATCTTCCTTTGATGCCAAGAAACTAGAAAACGTAAACGTCTTCCACAAGTCACATGCAAACTGGTGAGCGCTGTCCAAAACGTAATTCACAAAATGCTTGCATTTATCATCTCACAACACAATCTAAAAACCACAGTCCAGGTGCAATTGCCAATCCACCGACATCAAGCATAAAGATAAGGATGAAACCCAAACTTAGTTCCAAATATGCCAAGCATGGTTTCCAACATAGAACAAGCACAATTTCAAGGACGTCAATCAAAGATCGAAAACACAAAGTGCTATTCGAAAGAATAGAGAAAACACAAAATTGCATATGCCAAGTGCAAATCCCAAGATACAGAGCCAATCGTAAATCGTAGATGTCAAAATAATTTGTGGTACTCACTTTGGAAAAACATCCCCACTTATATAGCCATTTCTCCATAATGTTTGACGTCGGCGCTCCTCCAACGATGGCATCATATCGACGAAAGAATTATTTTACTTCCATCGCTTAAGGGTTGAAAGACCCTATAATAATAATTAAAATAATAATAATTATTATTTTATTAATAATAAATTAAACTTGGACCTTTGAAAAATGTTTGATTTAATTTAATTATTAATAATAAACATGGACCTTTGCATTAAGTTAAGCTTGGTTTTAATAAAAAAACTTAATGAGTCCAAATGGTTTTAAGAAAAACCTTTAGCCTTGTCACCATGGTTTTAATAAAAACCCTTTAACATAAAGAAGCTTCTCAAGATATTCTTGACATCACACTCTTTTGATATCAACACAAAAATGCCTTTTGACATCAATGACAACTTATACATTTGAGCAAGGGCAATGTACCCAAAGTACCCAAAATTGCCAACAGAAAAGTGGAGTAATGTTGACTATTTTGTGATCTACTAACCCTTGTGAAGATTGGCAAAATAATTTTGTGATTGTGGTAGATATACAAAGAGGTTTTTTTTCATCTTCATAAAATGTATGGGCACATTCTCCTATTGATTGTTTATGGTGGTTGATTTTTGAAATATCATCGGAGGGAAAATAATTGTTTGTGGTTTCCTTTTCGAAAGTGGTTGGTTGAATGCTTCAAAGTTTTCTAAGTTGAGAGTTGTGTTTAAACCTTGTTTGAGAAGCATAGTTGTTGAAGCCCATTGGTTGTGAAAGAACTTGAGTTAGAAAAGAACATGAGTATCATTGTTATGTGAGATTTGTGGTTGAGCATTGTTGGAAACATTTGAGTTGGTTGATACATACTTGGACGAGGGTTGTGTGAGAAAGAGTTTTTCCTTGTGATGATTGGTTGAGTTGAGCTGATTAAGCCTAGTCAAGTGATGTGTGAAGTGATTGTTCGAGTTCTATGAAACAAACCATTCCATCATTCTATGTTGAGTTGAGATTAAGGTTAGAACATATTGAGTCTCTAACAATTATCTTTATGGTTCTATAAGACTTGAATTGAGTTGAGGTTGATTTGAGTTGAGAGTGATATTAGAACATATTGAGTCTCTAAAAATTATATTTATGCTTCTATGAGTTGATTTGAGTTGAGTTGAGATTGATTTGGATTGAGAGTGAGTTTAGAACATATTGAGTCTCTAACAATTCTCTTTATGCTTCTATGAGTTGAGTTAAGATTGATTTGGTTTGAGAGTGAGTTTAAAACATATTGAGTCTCTAAAAATTCTCTTTATGCTTCTATGAGTTGAGTTGAAATTGATTTGGGTTGAGAGTGAGATTAGAACATATCGAGTCTCTAAAAATTATCTTTATGCTTCTACGAAGTTAATTTGAGTTGAGATTGTCATTCATTGTTGAGTTCATTTTGAGTACTACTTGAGCATGATTGATTGAGCCTTTGAGAAGGCCTTTGGTACGAATTTGAGGATAATGTTGGGACAAATTTGAGGATAGTGTTTGGACAAGTTCTTAGTGAGATTGTTGGAGTAGATTTGAGAAATTTCTTGGTGAGATTGCTAGAGAAAATTTGGGTAAGTTCTTGGTGAGATTTCTAGAGAAAATTTGGGCAAGTTCTTGGTGAGCGTGCTAGAGCAAATTTGGTAAGTTTTTAGTGATATTGCTAGAGAATATTTGGGCAAGTTCTTGGTGAGCTTGCTAGCGCAGATTTGACAAGTTCTATGTGAGCTTGTTAAGCAGGTTCTGTATGAGCCTATTGAGTAGGTTCTTAGTGAGCCTATTGACAGAGATTTGGAGGTGATAGAGTATAGAGGACAGAGTCTCAGTGGATAGAGATCCAGCAACCAGCATAGTTGAATACATATCTGAGTGAGGAGTATTCAAGTGGAGAGAGGTCCACCAGTTAGTGCAATAGAGATACAAAGTCTTCTAGAAGATCACATAGCCAGAGCAGAAGGGAAAAGAGTTATCCTATGGAAGAGATCCACAAACTTGATATTAGGGGGTAAACATCTCATTTGGATAAATATCCATAAACATTGTAATTGGGAGTGATTCCCAAAGATATTTATTGAGAAATTTTTAGTAAAATATTTTCTCTATGGAGTAGCCCACATTGGGTGAACCACACAAATTGTGATGTCTCTATCGTATATGGTTTCTGTGCATTGCTTTAATTATTGCTATTGATACTGCTATATTTACACAACATAATATTGAATTGGAAGAAAAAGTAAAATTTGGTCTTATACTATTCACCCCCCCTCTCAGTATAAGCTTTGTTCTTCAAGTTTATGATTCGAGTAAATCCTGGAGAGCATACTCCCTAGGAACCTCTAGATTTCCAAAACCAAATTGTGAAAAACATGAGACTTTTGGTTTTTGATCCAATTTCTATTAGAGAGCATACTCCTTGATCTCACTCCACAAATATCATTATGTCCATGCCTTCCAAAATACCTCTATTTATAATGGAACTCACCCTCCCCCCATAACTATTATTTTATTATTAAAAATTATTGAAGATGATCCCATCATAAATGTTGTCTCGAAATTGGAGTTAGTTTGACTTTGAAAATGAGGTGGTCCAATCACAAACCAACACATACCAATTCTTCAACTAATATTTTATTCATTGCTAAGTAACTAATTAATTAACTTAATTAATCACAATTAACTTGTAACTAATATAGGGATAAAATAACACTAAATTTAATGCTTCTTTAATGTTGTCCACTAATAAAGCCTAACATAAATTAAATATCTTAATTAACCAAGTAAAAAAATCTTAGTAATTAATTTCTCAACTAAGGATACAAAGAAACGTTTAAGTAAATGCCTTAAATGCCACTAACAATTTATATTTAGCAAACAAATTCTCCTAGTTTAGCCAAGCATACTTTATCTATTTTTATTTCATAATTACCTCTACGAAATCAAAACCTTAAGCTATATAATGCAAACACAAAGTTGGGTAAAAATGGAATGTTACATGTATGGTTGTATATCATCTATAATTGCAAATTTTATTATCATGAGTGCTTTTACTTCATCTTCCTGATATTTCTAAATTTCCTTAGAATATTTTTTAAGTTTAGTTTTTACTCTTTTAGAAATATCCTAAATATTTTCTATTATCAATATTGATCTTACTTTATTTTGCCATGATGTGTAATTAGGACCTTTGAGTAGTTGAGATTCTGAGAGAAAGAATTTATTTGTTGTCATGAGTAGAATACCTTATATCTCCCTAGTTTAGTTTATCAAATTATTATTTGGTACAATCTCAAATTATCTATTCTTTATTTCGGATTAGTTTCAAATGATAAACTAAGGATAATTTTCAATGCTTGAATCTATGTTGACAACCTTTTATCTCCTTAGTTTCAATATAATTCTTCAATGTTATGTTTTGTAGAATACCTTGTATCTCCCTAGTAATTGAATGATAATATAATTTTTTTACTTCTATTCTTCAAAATAACTACTTTATTTTCTTCTTATCAATCAATAGTTTGAATGCAATTTCAATATTTCAAGTCTTCAAACTTATGTCTCTTCCAATTTTGAACTAGAGACTAAATTATCAATGCAATTTTCCTTTGTCAAAAGTTCTATGTTAAATTCCTTTTATCTCCCAAGTTTCAAGAATATAATTTTCCAATTCTAAATTTTATAAATCTATGTTGATGTTTAATGTCATATAACTCTAATTTTAGAAATTTAGAAACTCTATGAAATAAAATTTTAAGTTTTGTATTCCTAATTTGATGTAGGATACCTTATTTCTCCAAACTTGTTAAATTGTAAATATTTCAATTTTTTTGTAAACTCAAATGTTCAAATTACAAAACTTCAAGAATAATTACTTCAATCTTCAAATTAATCTTCAAAACTTTATAAAAGCTTTCAAATTGCAATAATCAAATTTCTAAGGTTTTAAATAATACTTCAAGGTATTATCTCTCCAAAAATAATTTCAACTTAACCTTAGATAATAATAATCTCTTCTAACCTTATAACTCCTATCTTGGCATATAATAAATTTCAAATGTAATATATTACCTCCAAAATATGAGGTGCTCCTACTTCGCTGTCATATTCTAACTTGCTTTTGAAAATGGGCACTCTCTCTTCTCCTTGACTGATAAACTATTCTCAAGGCTATTCTAAGGTGATTCAAACTTCAAAGTACATCCTCATTGCTATAGTAAATGTAATTATGCAAGTGTATTTTCATCTCATGCAATAAATGGGTGCTTCAATATGTTATCTCTTCCCCTAGATTATTAAATACCAAGCGAAAAATGGTGCTAAAACTCTTCCTTGCTCTCTTCAATGTATTTTAAAACATTTATCTTGCTTCAAATGACTTATGATGCTCCTTCTTTGTGACAAGTGGCATAAACACTTTTATAACGTTAATAAACCTTACAAATGATAAATTTTAATGCTCAATTCTTAAGGTAATGTATAGTTATCCTTGACTATATTCTTCCTCTTCTTCTAAAAATTCACCACCTATGTAACATTCTCAATAGAGAAATGCAATGTTATGGATGCCAATTCAATGCTAAATTTTTCTTTCCTTTTTGGTAGTTGTAAAACCCTAGACGTTTGGTTTCTCCTTATGGATTTTCAATATCCAAATATTATCTTATTTTCCTACTTACATTTCTAAGCTTGCAAATAGTGCTTCCTCCTCTCTAGTGGTGGCTCTTCTCTACTTAGGTGCTTCAGTACTCCTCCTCTAGTATTGGTGGCTCCACTTTCAATGGTGGATCTCTAAAATGGTGCTCTATGGGTGGCTCTTCAATGGTGCATATTCTATTATAGATTGTGGATCACCTCTTATACTTAGTGGCTCTTATCCTCTATGTTTAGTGGTTTCTTTTTAAATATGGTGGCTCTTCTTTCAATATGGTGTTGCCTCCATGTTTTCTTGGTGGATCTACCACCCTTTTTGGTGATTTTTCTTCACCATTATTTTCAGCAATTTTGGTGCTACTCTTGGTGTCTTTAGACATCTTAAATATGACTTAAATTTGAGCACTATTCAATATTTCTTTTATTTAATAGAGCTTATAACTAGTCTGCACTTATTTTGATTAAAAAACAACATATATTATTTTCCTTATCACTCCCTTTCAAGCACTTTTAACTCCAATCCTTGCTGTTATATTTATAGATTCAAGAATAATAATGATGTATCCTTACTTGTATTAGAGACACTTAACTCAGACTTCCTTTTGCTAACTTTTAATAACTCTAATATGGTGCTTTCAATAAACTTGAAATAACTACTTTTAATACTTGTATAAGAACACTTTTATGGCACCAATATTACACACCTCTTATGGCCTTATTTGTGGCTAGTATTCTTGGTAATTTTTTGTCTTGTATTTATGAATTTTTGCAGCTCCACTCTCTATTTATTTTCTGCTCCAGAATCATCAATTTTGCAGCTCTAGTTACTACCCAAAAATCAGCTCTCTTGTTGTCAACTTTTCTCCTTATTTTACTTCAAATGTATGCTTTCAACTTCTGAAATTTGCAGCTATGAATGCTGCCCTCTTGCTTTAAAAATTTGCAGAAATTATACTCCTTTAAATTCTGTTAAAACTTCCTATGCTTTGATGCTAAAATCTCTTCAAAAGCTGTCCCTAAAATCCTTTAAAATACAACTTTGTACTTTCTTCAATTCATTGTCCTGTTACTTTTCAACTTTTACCTCAAAAACTGGCAACCTTCTCCTTTGCAAATTAGCCTCCAAAAACTTTCGTGGTTGTCCTAAAGCTTCTCAAAAATATGGCCCCTTAAATTATTCTTCATTATTAATATTCTTGTTGAATTCTGACTTCAAATATGATCTATTTCATTGTCCTCTTCCTCAAGAATCTGAATGTCTTGAGGTCTTCAAAAACCTTCTCAAAATTTGGCAAAATTCTTGCCAAATATTTCTTCCTTTTGGGCTTATTGTTGGATGGCGATAATTGTCCCAAATTCTTATTTTCAGAAGCTTCTCTTGTTTGCAATATTTTTTCATGAACTTTCTTCAAATTTTCTCTAATGGCCACTTATTCAACTTTGCAATGAGGCTTTCTCTAAACAACTTCTTCTCCATGAGACATCTTATTTTGGGTCTTCTAATTTAGAAGCTTCTCAGTTTTTCTCAAAAAATTCAATGAGACCTTTCCTTGTTCTCTTTAATATTTCAACTATGGAAATTTTGCAATGAGATCTCTTTCTTGGATCTCCAAATTTTGTTGCTTCTCAACTCTGCAATAGGACCTTTTTGTAGTCCTATATCTTCAATATCTAATATTCTATCTTCCAAATATAAATTTATTGAATCTAACCTCCTTCTTAGGTCTCTTCAAGTTTTCAATCTGTAGTCTTCAATCTTCAATGAGACATATTTTTGGATCCCCTTAATCTGCAATGTCTACTCTTTTTTTGGAAATCAAAAGTAATCCCTGCACGAGGAAAGCACATAGAATTTCAGGAAACCGAAGGTGAAATTATTCTCCATTTGTTGTAGGAATCTTCTCAACTTCTGAGAACTACTTTTCTAAAAAAAAAACTTATACAATAGTAACCAGATACATTCATATTTACAAAATTTTAAAATCAATAAACTTCACTAGTTATTCTCAAAACTAGTGGAAATAAATCTATGTTGAGTCCTTATTTTCAAAAGTTTTCCTTTAATCCTATGGAAATACTCTAGCCAAATATTAATTTGGAATATTTTTCTCTCTATCAAACTTTTAAATAGGACCTCCTTCTAGGGTCTTTTAATCTCTTAAATACCAAGGTATATATTCAAGACCTGTAAATTTCCTTCTATTCTAAATTTGCTCTTGGAATAGGTAAATATTCAACCTTCATAGGTTTTCCTTCAACACGATGAAAAATACTATCTTATCTAGTTTCTTTTCTAGAGTTAATATCTTAAAATTCATTGGTTTCTTCTTAACCAGTGGAAATCTCTTTTGCAACTTAAAACCTAATGCAAGACAAAACCTTATTATGACTTTGATACCACTGTTAGCTTTTGAATATAAATACTTAAGATAAAATAACCACAAGATCTTAAAATGAAGTTAAAATATTATATATATGCTAATGGAAAACTACTAAACATATAAAACTCATAAATAAATTCAGAAGTAACTCATAGAAATTCCATTAACAAATGATCACAAAAATTATATCTCAATTGAATGAAGATCTTGAATACTCCATACTTCTCCACACTCTCATTGTACAATTGTATGTTTCACACACACACTCATAGACACATATATAATGAAATGTGACTCTTCATATGCAACACTCTTGGCCTTCACTCTTCTAAAGACTCTTCACCTTCCTTCTCTATGGAATCATGTGCAAATGGACTATTATGCACATTTACAATACAAAAATACTTTGGACACTTGTGCATTTATTACATCGCATAAAGAAAATACTCACACTCTAATATAGGACTCTCTTTCCTAATCTAAAGATGTCCCCAAGGTGGTATATGAGCATGTACCAAATAATATAACATATTCCAACAACTACTATGATTGCCATACTTTTTCCTTTAATATGTCACCTACTCTCCTTGATTTTTAATCCTAATTGATGTTGATAGATGACCCTTAACTTCCTAAGTAATTAGTTCATTAGTTTAGTTCATATACCCTTCTTGTATATTGTGCACAATTATTTATGTCTTGCAACTTGATCTAGGCCTTTTTCCACCTTCCAAGTTGGATGCATTATACTTTACTTTATAGAGTGCGCTTACTCTATATTTAGTTTCCTTTCATCTTCTGAGATTACATGAGCTATTGGTTACTTGTCATAACTTTCTTCTCATCCTCTCACATTGAAACTTTAAAACTTCCAAGATAAAGCTAGATTATTTGTTAAAAGTATTTTATGAAAGTCTTCTCTTATACCCTCCCATCGAAACTTTTAGTGTTCCACCTTTTGGAATTTTTTTCTTCACATAGTATGCATTTCAAAAATTTTATCCATTTTTCTTCTTTAAAACTTTAAAAAATTTTGACCATCGAAGGTGTTTTATATCTATTGCACTTACCGATCTTCTTTTTCAATTTCTACCTTTTTAAAGATTTAGGCTACGTAAGCGCTGAAGGATTTTGTATTTCTCTCTTGTTAAAAATTTTAGCAAAGTGACACCCATTTTTTGATCAAAAATTTTCTGTCTACTTCTTTTATTTCCTTTTTCAAGCCTTGCCTCTTTATCACTTTCTCTGAAATAAATTTCTAAGGTAGGAATATTTGAGTGTAGTCAAACTCACTATAATAAAGCTTTCCATAAATTCAATAACTTTCTTCTAAATCCACTAAATTTACATTCATCTAATTCTAATTAACCATTTATATTTTACACTTAAACTACTTAAGTATCCTTGGGATTTGTACTTGTAAAAAAACATGTTGTTAATAGGGAGTATGCCATGTTCTATATAAGTCTAATAATGGTTTCAATAGACTAGATACATTCCCATGAAAAATAATATTCGATATTTATTTTGTATACAAAATATTAAGATATTATATATTGTATGAAGCCACTTATATGATAATTAAAATGTCCTCTAATATACTTCAAAAGCCTTACATTCCTAGTCGCACCTTATATGGTATATAGATAACCATAATGCAAGAATTTTATCTTTGTATTATAACCCAAGATGCAATTAATTCATATGTTATCACTAATAAGCTAGCTACAATACTTGATTCATCTCAACAACCTTTAAGAGAAACTTTGAGAGGTGAAGAAATAATGGTCATATCTTGTATTGCTCATGATTGTGTATTTTTCTCAATCATTGTATCTAGTTTGATCCAAGAGTCTAGTACTTATATCCTTACCAAAAAAGAGAAATCCATTCTTTAATATCATGAAGCTCTTAATAAAAAGTATGTATCCATGACAAGAAAATAAATCTACTATCATAAATAAAACATAACTTAAAGAGGACCTTGACCCTAACACTTGGATCCTTTCCTTCAATGGGGCAAAAATTAAACATAGGATAAGATTAATATTTTTTATTAAATAACCTTCTAGACTTACTAATCATATGGAATTATGCTTAGAGGTATTGATGGTGACTTCAAGCGAGCAAGCAACATCAGGAGAGCGAGCAGTTTTGGGTGAGAACACAAATTTTTAAATTTTCATAGGAGGAAAGGTTTCTTAGAAATATTCAAAGCTAGGTGAGGCCTATGGTAATGACTCACTGGGATCAAAACCAGACCCAGACAGTCCTGAAAAAAGTTTTGGGAATGTGAAATATTTTTTAAGAAAAGAGCCTCAAAACAAAACCATTGAGCATCCCAAGCATAGCAGGTTCCCACATTTCAAAGGTATTGACTCTCTTCTACCCTCTTATGTTGAGAAAGTTAAATAATGTGAGAAATCCTTTTCCAAAAAAGGTAATACCCTAATCCCTAAAGGCGATGAGCTGGTGATTCATGATAATATTATAGCTGATTATATTTCCCTAGAGTCCCATATTATGGTTGGGAAATTTATTTGAGATAGAACTAACATGGATTCTATTCACCAAGGGGCATATACCAAATGGAAAACCCTAGGTAACATGGAGCTTGTTGCCCTCTCACGTATTTTTTCTTATCCATATCAAAAAATAGGAGGATGTCTCCCAAATTTTTATAAGTGAACCATGGTTCTTTGGCTGAAAAAGCCTTTTTTTATGGAAGTGGAGAGAATATTTTAATTTGGAGATCCATAGCATCAATTACACCTCAATCTAGGTTCGCCTACCAGACTTTCCAAACCAGTTCTGGTACAAAGATATTTTATAGGGTATTTCTATATCTTTCATAGAACTAGTAGTAATTAACCCTGTTACCCAAGCTTGCACTCACATGATCCATGCAAGAATATGTGTCAATGCTAACCTGGATTCTCAGCTTCCTACTCACATCAACTTGGTTTATGGCTCCTATCATCGATGTCAATCTATCAAATATGAAAATAAGCTTGTATTCTACATTGAATATCAAACTTAGGGTCACCTCAAATATTAGTGCCCTAATCTTAAATCCTCCAAAGATATGGTAAGCTCCAGGTTTCCCAACACACTCTAAAGTGGACCTTAGGCTGGGCATCAAGGTGTCAAAATTCATGGAAAGCAAATTTACATTGGGTATTACCAAAAAAGAACTCTAGTTTTGATGCGCTCAAAGGGAAGTAGATTATAAACCCAACTCTGGTGGATGACAAAGTCAAGGTAATCTCCCTCTTTGCTTTCCCTAATATTTTTGGTGCTTTGTCTAAAATTCCTTTTCCTGAATCCAAAATTTTTGATGATAGTCTTTTTAATGTGTCTACTCCTTTCGGACCTAGTTTTTTTATCCCAGAGTAACCCCAATCCCCTTCTAGATCTAGGACTTACCATACCCCCTTCAAGGCTCTGTATTCTCCCAAAGGTCATATCAAAATTTGCAGCCCCATTCCAGATAAAGTTGTGAATGAAGTCTATAATCCTAGCCCAGCCAAACCTGATTTTAGCCCTATTAATACCAAAAGTTTCAAGAAAGGCTTTGTTTACATTGGTAGTGATAAAATAAAGGAAGGCCTTCCATAAATAAATAGAAGAAAAAATAGACAAAAAATAACATTTCCAATGGTATTCAAAAGATCCTATTCCAAGACTTATTCAGTCAGGGCAAGGATGACTAAAAAAACCCAAGCCTCCTTTACAACAGTCAAAAGGAAGCAAAAAAATTTCTAAAAGTTCTAAATGAGGATCCTCTCATGGAATGTGAGAGGCCTAAATAGTGCTATTAAATAGAGACTTGAAAGCACTTTGAGGAAAGACTATAGATCTACTATCATAGTTTTGCAAGAAATAAAGATTGATTTGAATTTTTTTTAGAAAATTGCTAAATCCATTTGGAGGAATGGTGATTTCACATTTAGCCCCACTCAAGGTACTTCGGGGGGAATAATTTGTCTTTGGTATCCTAGTAAAGTGGAGGGCAGAATAATCTCTTCATATGACAAGGTTCTCAATATGATGTTTTACTATAAAGATAGCAATTACTCATGGGTCCTATCCAATGTTTATACCCATAACAATCCAAACAACAAAAATTTCTTATGGGATACTTTGAGCCATGTGAGAAATGCTTTCAAAAACCTTTCATGAATTCTTTCTAGAGACTTTAATTTTCCTCTTTTCCCCTCAGAAAAGAAAGGGGGAAACATCACTCCATAAAAAAAAATTGAAGATTTTCACAAATTTTTTACTGACAGTGAACTAATGGATGTCCAAATAAAAGGGGTAAAATACACATGGAGCAACTGAAGAATTGGGGACCAACATATTCAAGTCAAGCTTGACAGAGTCTTTCTATCCCAAGAAGCTATTCTTGTTATGGGTGATTCTACTCTAATTTTCCTCCCAAGAGTAGGTTCATACCATTGCCCTCTCTTGTTCAAAGCTGATAGAGGCCCCAATTTCAAAATCTCCTTCAGATTTGAAGCCATGTGAATGTAGCACCCTAATTTGCGAGACCAAATATCTGATTGGTGGCAACATAATTTTCCTAGATCATCTATTTCTCAAGTCTCCCAAAAGCTCAAGGCTGTCAAAGAAAATCTTAAAATTTGGAATAGGGTAGTTTTTGGCAATATTTTTGAAAATAAAGATTAGATTATGGAAAAGTTAAAAAATATTGAACAACAAATACAGAGTTGTCAGTTGAGTGATCAAATAAAAAATGAAAATAAATAACTTCTAGCTGATTACCACAATATTTTGGCCAAAGAAGATATTTTCTGGAGGCAAAAATCTAGAGCCCTTTGGCTCAAGTAACGTGACTCAATTATAAAGTTTTTTCATGCTTCCACCCTTAGGCACATAAGTTCAAATAAAATTAGGAAATTGACCAGAGGTGACAAATCCATTACCAGGGATATTTTTGAAATTTGAGATGAAGCCTCTTCTTTTTTTGAAGAACTATTGGGAGCCAACCCTCAAAATTTTTGCCAAGTTAAAAGGTAATTGCTCAACCATATACCCAATTTGGTCACTCCATAAATGAATTCCATGCTCATTAAGCCTCTTACTTTTGATAAGATCAAGCAAGCCTTATTTTCTATGCACCCTAATAAAACCCCTGGCCTTATGTATTTTCTCATTGGTTTTTTTAGACTTTCTGTGACATTATAGCCAAGACATCTGTAAGGCCATCCAAGATCTCCAATATTCTAGATCCATTCTTAGAGGTATCAACTCTACTTTTATAGCTCTTATATCAAGGGGCCTGTGTGCAAATCCATGGTAGATTTTAGATCTATCAGCCTATGCAACATGATCTACAAAATCTTAACTAAAGCTATGGAAAAAAGAGTAAAATAGATTCTTACCCAAATTATAGACCCTTGCCAAGGTATGTCTATCAAAGGGAGATCAATAACATATGGGATTATAGTTTTTCATGAAGTCATTCACTTTATATCCCAAAGCAAAAGAGATACCCTATTTTTTAATATTGACATGAATAAATATTTTGATAGGGTCAATAGATATTTTCTTCTTGCTATTCTTCTCAAATTTGGGTTCCACAGAGAATGGGTTGAACTAATTCAAAGTGGCATTTTTAGTCCTTGATTTTTAGTTTTGGTCAATGGATCTATGATAGGTTATTTTCCAAGTAATAGGGGTCTTAGGTAGGGTGACCCCCTATCCCCTATTATTTTTATCATTCTTGTAGAATCTCTTGGAAGAGCACTCAAAGTTACTTGCTCAAATGGTATGATCTCAGGTATTAAATCTGCAACCAACATGAGGCCCCTTTCACATCAATAGTTTGTAGATGATACTATCCTAGCGACTCATGCTTCAATATTGGAAGCAAAGACAATTAAAATTATTTTATATCTCTATGAGGAGGTTGTGGTGAAAAATATAAATTATGCCAAAAACAAAATCATCTTCTTCAATACACCCCTAAAAAGACAAACCAAGATAGCTTGTATTATTCAATGTATTATATCTGATTTTCCCACTTACTACTTGGGCCTTCCTCTCTTCACCAATTGTCCCAAAGAGTCCATGTGGAGCAATGTTACTGAAAGAATCAATAAAAAAATAGCAGGTTGGAAAGGGACCCTCCTATCTGAAGTAGCCAAAGCAAATATTACAATGGCCTACCTTCAAAGTATACTAGTTTATTTCATGTCAGTATTCAAAGCCCTAGTCTCTATTTATACTAAAATAGAGTAGATTCAGAAGAGATTCCTCTAGGTAGGATCAAAAGACAAGAAAAAATTCCATTTGGTAAGCTGTAAAAAATTCTTTTCTCCCAAAATCTAGGGGAGGCTTGGAATTTGAAGAATTTGCAACATGAACATTGCATTATTGGTCAAACATGCCTAGAAAGTGTTCACAAATTATAACCTCGAATGGGTTTCAATCATAAACAAGAAATACATCCAAAATAGGAATTTCATGGATGAAAATATTCCTAAATATGGGTCCAATTTTTGGAATTTTATTATCCAAACCAGATATTTAATCCAAAAGGGGACCAAATGGAAGCTTGGACCAGGGAACAAAATCAACTTTTGGATAGATAGATGGATCACGAATCAGCCGCTTATTGAAAACAATGTGGTTTCTATGTTGCAACCCTTATTGGATATACTAATAGGCAGTAAGGTTACAAATTTCATAGACACATCCATTGATCCCAAAATATGGAAATAAATTCATATTGCCAATTTTTACGCTCAAAATACAAATGCCATAATAGAATTAACAATTTTTTTGAATGCAACAATAATCCCATCTAGCACATCTCATGATATTCCTTTTTTGAAAGAAAATGATTCTGGTATTTTCTTTGTCAAATATGCTCATCAATTGACTCTCAATATCTAAGCTATCCACATTCCTTTCGATATGGTTTGGCATAAAAACCTTATTCCAAAATTTGCTTTCTTTTCTTGGTTGGCCATCCAAAGCAAAATCCTTACGACTGAAAATCTCATGAAAAGAGGTATGGTCGTTCCTAACAGATGTCATATTTGTATGGTTTCTTGGGAATCTGTTAACCATATTTTTATATAATGTTCCTTCTCTAATATTACCATGGATTACCTCATGTCCATATTTCATATTTCTTGGGTCCAGCCCAATTCCCTGGCACATTTGTTCACCCAGTGGCCCATATCATTCAAAAATTCCAAGCTATATTCTTTATGGAAATTTTACCTTCACCATCTTCTGTGGCAAATATGGTTTGAAATAAATAAAATATTCTTCTAAAATACCTCTAATGATCCTATCACTATTGCCAAAAAATATATCATATTTTCTATTAAAAATTCTTAGTTGTTCCCTCATCTCAAGCATCCTGAGTCCATAATTGAGTCCACCCTTTTCCTATCTCTCAAAATTCCCTATAACACTAGTTCCATTCATTCAACCCTCTATCCCAAAATTTGTGCTCATTGGAAACCTCCTCCTGTTGGGTGGCTTAATATAAATTTTGATTGTGCTTCTAAAGGGAATCCAGGAGCTGTGGGAGCTGGAGGATTGGTTAGGGATCACAATGGACAAATTGTAGTGGCCTATGCTGAGAACCTAGGTCTTCAAACTAACCACTATGCTAAAGCTTGAGATTTGTGGAGAGGTTTAGACACACTTAAAGACTTCAAGAGAAATTTATAAATTGAATGATATTCCTTGAATATTACAAATTCTATCAATAACAATATAATTCTTTCATGGAACATGAGAACAATTATCCAAGAAGTCAAAAAGTAAATTCAAAATTTTAGCAACACCATGATCAATCATGTATTTTGAGAAGCAAATAAGTCTACTGATGTGCTCACCAATATTGGGGTTGTTCACAAAAATCTATCTATTTGGTGTCAAAATTTTCCTCAAAGTGTCCTTAACGCTACTGCTGATGATTTGAATCTACACATTTGATCCTAAAAGGTCTATCTCCATTTTATGGTGTACTAGGTATCTCCTCAAATATATTGGTTTCCCCATCTTGTTGTCCTCTATTTTTTTGTTGACCATTCCAACCCCACTTCATTCCTCACTCTTATATGTCACTCCTTTTTTGCCTCGTTTGTCACACTTTCACTCACATTTTCATTCCAGTTTCTCATACCAATAAGACTCCATCCCTGATTACCAATCTCTTTTTTTGTTAATGTAACTTGTTTGCTTGTGCAAATTTGAAGAACACAAGCTTATACTGAGAGGGGGGGTGAACAGTATAAGACCACTTTAAACTTTTTCCTTCAACTTTCAAATTAATATTATGCAGTGAATAGATAGCGATATCAAAAATAGTAATCAAAGCAATGCACAAGATACCATCCACAAGAGAGACACAACAATTTACGTGGTTCACCCAATGCGGGCTACTCCACGGATAAAATATTTCACTAAATTTTATCACCTCAAGTTCTGGGAAACCTTTCCCGATTACAAAGTTTATGGGCACCAACCCAAAGGAGACACCAATCCCCTAGCTCTGCTCTCGCTGGTGATCCTCTAGAGAACCTCTTCCCCCTCTGCCCTTAGCAAGTGGAACTCTATCCATAGAAGACACCTGTCTTCCCTGCTCTGGTTGGAGACCTCTGTCCTCAACTCTTTCACCTCCAAAGCTGGTCCTTGAATTTGCACTAAACACAGTCCTTCGGTTCAGCGCAAATGTCCTCGTTCGCTTCCTCTGTTCTGCACCAAACACAGTCCTTCGGTCTGGCACAAATGTCCTCAAAATTGCACCTCTACGCAATCACAGCAGCACTCGATCAAACATCAACTTATGCACCTCTACGCAATCACAGCAGCATGATCTTCGTGCACTCTGCTTCCTTGCAATCTCTCTCACTTAGAAGATTCGATGGAATGCACTCTGTACACTGCAATCGAATTTGCACTCTGCTTTTTCGGTGATCGAACTTCTCCCCGCACTCTATCTGCAATAGTCGCACTTCGAACGCACACTTCGATCGATGCCAAATCTCTTCAAACAACCCTCCTTTTATACTAACAATCAAGATCTAAACCTTGGTCTTAGTCGGTATTCATGAACAAACCCTAAACAACATCGACTGCAAACCCTAAACAACGTCGGCCCAAATTTAACTTTGTCGGCTCAAATTTAACTTTGCAACTCTTCTATAGCTTCTACCGTGAAACTACAACATGTCATGATATCATGACATTTTTGCAGTCATACACTTTCGTTTGGCTATTGTCACGATATCATGACACTTTTGCTTTTGTCTGCCTTGACAACGTCCTTGTCACGAAATCGTGACACTTTTGACTTTGCTGACGTCATCTTCACTCCTGTCACGAAATCGTGACACTTTAGTCTTCATTGCCTTCTTCTCTACTTTTGTCATGAAATCATGACACATCTGCTTCTACTGACGTCATCTTCAACTCTGTCACGAAATCGTGACCCTTTTGACTTCATGTCCTTCTTCTCTGCTTGCACTAGCAAAAATGGAACATGTCATGAAATCGTGACACTTTCGCCTTCGAGCTCTTCCTTCTTGAATTCATCATGAAATCACGACGCTTCTTCTGATGAAGACTTGCTAACTGTTTCTATCATGAAATCATGACACTTTCTCCAACTGAATGCTGCCATCTCAACCTGTCATGAAATCGTGACACTTTCTGCATTCGCAAGCTTTCTCTTCAACTTGTCGTGAAATCGTGACACTTTCTACATCCGTACAACTTCTTTGTAGCCTGTCACGAAATCATGACGCTTCTCATTTCAGACTCTTCCTTTTGCTGCGTGTCACGAAATCATGACAGTTCTCTCTTCGAGCTTTTTAGCATGTCACAAAATCATGACAGTCCTCACCTCGACCTCTGTAGCATGTCACGAAATCATGACATTTTTCATGTAACTTTCTCTCTCTTCTAACTTGTCACGAAATCGTGACAGTTCACACTACGGACTCTCTTTTCTGCATTATGTCACGAAATCGTGACACCTTTTCATCCATACAACTTTCCTGGCAATGTGTCACGAAATCGTGACACTTTTCCTTCTCTGCCTTCCTGCACTTTTTGAGTCATGAAAATGCGACACTTTCCATCTTGCTCTCCTTCTCTGCCAACATGTCATGAAATCGTGATAGTTTTTCCAACCGACTGCATACTTTTTCTTACTTGTCTTTTTCTTGATCTTTTGCAAATGGGCTACTAAGAACTTCCTCGAAACTCACTGATCATGCTCTGAATAACCTTCAACAAAACAAATTCCTTGACATCAAATCAAATTGCTTCAAGAACTTCTTGACATCAATGACAACATCTACACTTGAGCAAAGGCAATGTACCCAAGGTACCCAAAA
The DNA here is from genome assembly GCA_028583015.1 of Wollemia nobilis. Classification (NCBI taxonomy): domain Eukaryota; kingdom Viridiplantae; phylum Streptophyta; class Pinopsida; order Araucariales; family Araucariaceae; genus Wollemia; species Wollemia nobilis. The sequence continues at coordinate 12,672,466 of JAQPPZ010000465.1, forward strand.
TTGCCAACAATCTCCCCCTTTGTCATTGATGGCAAACCTTTACTGAAACACACCTTAAGAGCCAAAACTGAAGCCAACTGTGCCAACACTGAGAACTGCCTTTGAAGTTTTGCTCCCCCTGACTTGAAGCTTTCCTCTTCACATTGAAACTCTCCCCCTTACTCATATCTCTCCCCCTTTGTCATCAATGGCAAAGGGTCACCTTTGGGGCTCGGGACTAAGAATGAGCCTCTTAGCTTAGTCCCTCCCCCACCTCCTCATGAGGAGATTAAAACTGGGATGGGAGTAAAACTCCCATTAGGCACTGATCATCATCAGTGTCTATAATTTCCTTGCCCGGCCTTTTCTTGAACTTTTTGCCCGCATTCCTATTTTTGTCACTGTTCTTGTTCTTGTTCTCATCCCTGTCCTTTTTCATGCCTTGATCCTTGGACCTGATCATGCCACTGTTCCTGTTCTTGTACCTTGGAAGATCAACTCTACACTGTCTAGCTGTGTGACCTGCATTGTTGCATTTATAACAAGTAACACTGTAATTTCTTTTAGGCATACCTGTTCTTTGAATCCACCTGTTTTGACTAACCGTGAACCTGATATTAGCCTTGCAGACAATTGCCTTATGCCCAAACTGATTACAAGAGTAGCAATACCCTTGGAAGAAATTACCACTTCTGAAATTGTTGTTAACCTTCTTCATTTGAGACATGCAATGTGCAGCCATGTGACCAAACCTGTAACACGCAAAACATCTGTCGTGAAATTTTCCTTTATACGACCTCTTGGGTCCTGAAAACTTTTTCTTCGCATTCTGAATTTTGTTTTCTATTTCTGTGCATCGATCACTCATGGACTCATGTTCTGAAGTACTTTCTTCATCAGAACTCTCTTCCTTTTGGAATCTCTTGCTAGATTCCCCAACCTGTTCTTTGAGCGGCTTAACAAAACCAAGACCTATTTTATCTGTTGGATTTCTTTGACCTTTGATGAGAGACTTAACCCTTTTGGAGCTATCTTGAAACTTGTATAGCTTATCCTTGTACTCTTTAATTTCCACTTCCAGAGAAGCCATTTTCTGTTCCAACTTATTATACTCAAGAATCTTAGACTCTAACTCATCCTTGAGTTCCTGTGTTTTAGCTATAGAGAAGTCAAGACTTTCTATAAGATCGTCTCTCTCCATACAACATTCATCTAACTTAATCTTGAGTCTATCATTCTTCTTTCTTTCCTTTTTCAAAACACTAAGAGCATTATTAAGTTCACTTTCAAGATCTTTTATTTGTTTGCTTTCTGAATCCTCAAGGCCTTTTCCAGATTTCTTATCACTAGAGGTGCTACCTTTTTCAAAAACCATACAAGCATCTTCTTGATAGTTTTCTGAAGCATCCTTATACATACTGGAAACCAAATCATTATTTGTACAGTCATCCTCAAGGTGCCCAAAATTTCCACATCTAAGACATTTCATGATAATGAATCTATGTTTCGGTTCTTCCTCTTTTTTTGATATGAATAACATCTCATTTCCATCATCACTAGAAGAACTTTCACTATCACTGCTAGAACACTTACTTGCTTTGTCTAGGTAAAAACTCTTCTTGTGCTTGTGAGAATACCTCTTTCCGTGATTGTTGTGCTCATCTTTGTACTTCCTGTGATGCTTGTGCTTTTCAGAATCCTTGCTCTTAGAATCCTGTATATCTTCATCACTTTCATTCTTGGAAACAGTACAGTCAGTAGCATAATGACCGAACTTTCCACAATTGAAGCATCTTATGTTTTTCATGCTTTTGTGCTTTCTAGATAACTTGCCTTTCTTGCTGTAATATGCCTCTTCATCACTAGAAGACTCATCACTCTCTTGAATCTGTTTGCCCTTTGATTTCTTGGTAGTTTTGAAAGCTGCCTCTTTCTTGACATCAACTTTCACTTGAGTTCTCAGCTCAAATGCTGCAAGAATACTATGGAGCTCATCCTTTCTCAACTTATCTAAATCTTTAGCCTCCTCAATAGCAAAAATATTTTCACTAAATCTATTAGGAAGAGATCTTAAAATCTTATCACAAACATCATTTTCAGCAAGCTCAAGACCTAAGTCTTTCATGGAGTTAACAACTTCATCCATACGAAGCATGTAATCACTAATATTCTCATCATCATTCATCTTGAGTTGTTCAAACATACCTTTGAAATGTCTCAACTTGGCCTTTTTGACATTTGCATCACCTGTATGAACCACCTGCAACTGTTTCCACATTTCACTAGTTGTCTTGCAGTGAATTACTTTGGTGAGATCTGCTTTCTGTAAGCCTTTCAGGATTGCATTCATTGCTTTTGAATTGTTGTGATGTAGAAGCCTATCTTCTTTAGTATATGGACCATTTACAGGAATAGTGTACCCATCTTCAATCACTTCCCACACCTCATTCCCAAGTGCCATTAGATGAACCTTCATCCTTGCACTCCAAAGACCAAAATCTGATCCATCAAGAATAGGTGTTGCATTTCCACTTGAATAATCCATTGTGTTCTTAACCAGTTCTTCCTTCAATATGTTAAACCTTTTCGAAGGAACCCGCTCTGATACCAATTGAAGAACACAAGCTTATACTGAGGAGGAGGGGGTGAACAGTATAAGACCACTTTAAACTTTTTCCTTCAACTTTCAAATTAATATTATGCAGTGAATAGATAGCAGTATCAAAAATAGTAATCAAAGCAATGCACAAGATACCATCCACAAGAGAGACACAACAATTTACGTGGTTCACCCAATGCGGGCTACTCCACGGATAAAATATTTCACTAAATTTTATCACCTCAAGTTCTGGGAAACCTTTCCCGATTACAAAGTTTATGGGCACCAACCCAAAGGAGACACCAATCCCCTAGCTCTGCTCTGGCTGGTGATCCTCTAGAGAACCTCTGCCCCCTCTGCCCTTAGCAAGTGGAACTCTATCCATAGAAGACACCTGTCTTCCCTGCTCTGGCTGGAGACCTCTGTCCTCAACTCTTTCACCTCCAAAGCTGGTCCTTGAATTTGCACTAAACATAGTCCTTCGGTTCAGCGCAAATGTCCTCGTTCGCTTCCTCTGTTCTGCACCAAACACAGTCCTTCGATCTGGCACAAATGTCCTCAAAATTGCACCTCTACGCAATCACAATAGCACTCGATCAAACATCAACTTATGCACCTCTGCGCAATCACAGCAACATGATCTTCGTGCACTCTGCTTCCTTGCAATCTCTCTCACTTAGAAGATTCGATGGAATGCACTCTGTACACTGCAATCGAATTTGCACTCTACTTTTTCGATGATCGAACTTCTCCCCGCACTCTATCTGCAACAGTCGCACTTTGAACGCACACTTCGATCGATTCCAAATCTCTTCAAACAGCCCTCCTTTTATACTAACAATCAAGATCTAAACCTTGGTCTTAGTCGGCTATTATGCAAATGCAAACCCTAAACTCCGTCGATTGCACGCCCTAATCATTGTCAGCCCAATTTTAACTCTGTCAGCTCATTCAACCCTTTGCAACTCTTCAGTAGCTTCTGCCATGAAACCACAACATGTCATGATATCGTGACATTTTTGTAGCCATACACATTCGTTTGGCTATTGTCACGATATCATGACACTTTTGCTTTTGTCTGCCTTGACAATGTCCTTGTCACAAAATCATGACACTTCTGACTTTGCTGACGTCATCTTCACTCCTGTCACGAAATCATGACACTTTAGTCTTCATTGCCTTCTTCTCTACTTTTGTCATGAAATCATGACACATCTGCTTCTGCTGACGTCATCTTCAACTCTGTCATGAAATCATGACCCTTTTGACTTCATGTCCTTCTCTGCTTGCACTAGCAAAAATGGAACATGTCGCAAAATCGTGACACTTTCGCCTTTGAGCTCTTCCTTCTTGAATTCGTCGTGAAATCGTGATGCTTCTTTTGATGAAGACTTGCTAACTATTTCTGTCATGAAATCGTGACACTTTCTCCAACTGAATGCTGCCATCTCAACCTGTCATGAAATCGTGACACTTTCTGCATTCGCAAGCTTTCTCTTCAACCTATCATGAAATCGTGACACTTTCTGCATCCATACAACTTCTTTGTAGCCTGTCATGAAATCATGACGCTTCTTATTTCAGACTCTTCCTTTTGCTGCATGTCATGAAATCATGATAGTTCTCTCTTCGAGCTTTTCAGCATGTCACGAAATCATGACAGTCCTCACCTCGACCTCTACAGCATGTCATGAAATCGTGACATTTTTCATGTAACTTTCTCTCTCTTCTAACTTGTCACGAAATCGTGACAGTTCACACTACGGACTCTCTTTTCTGCATTATGTCATGAAATCATGACACCTTTTCGTCCATACAACTTTCCTGGCAATGTGTCGCGAAATCGTGACACTTTTCCTTCTCTGCCTTCCTACACTTTTTGAGTCGCGAAAATGTGACACTTTCCATCTTGCTCTCCTTCTCTGCCAACATGTCATGAAATCGCGACAGTTTTGCCAAAACTTTCTCTCTCCTCAAACATGTCGCGAAATCGTGACAGTTTTTCCAGCCGGTTGCATACTTTTTCTTACTTGTCTTTTTCTTGATCTTTTGCAAATGGGCTACTAAGAACTTCCTGGAAACTCACTGATCATGCTCTGAATAACCTTCAACAAAACAAATTCCTTGACATCAAATCAAATTGCTTCAAGAACTTCTTGACATCAATGACAACATCTACACTTGAGCAAAGGCAATGTACCCAAGGTACCCAAAATTGCCAACAAAATTGTGCTAAGTCCCAAGGATTGTTCGATGTGATTTTATCTAAGCTTGTGAAGTCTACTAATTTTTGAAATCTACAGTTAATGGATCACATGGATAACCTTCTTAAATATGATGTCCCATGCAAGTTTTTTTTCATGTTGTGTTAGAGATTTTTTTTACCTCTTCTCGATGGCTAACAATCAATTGTATTGTGATCATCATATTTTGTTTTGTGCCCTTTGGTATGCCCTCATTTTGCACTAAGGGGTCTTTTAAATCCATGTCTAATTTGAGACTTTTTATTGTCTGGTTCTATTCGCCTTTGTGTACCCTAGGAGGTGGAGATCGGTTAACCTGGATTTACTACTTTTCCTGTCTTTATGAATTTTCACCCTACCCCCATGGCTCTAATTGAACCTTCTAGTCTGTATCTCAATCCCCTATCCCAATATTTTTTGGAATCCCAAGGCCTTATTTCCTTCCTCAACAAGTTTAAGGGAGTTGAGGAGGATATCACGGAGGCTTTCATAAATACTTGGAATAATGGCTATGTTATAGTTCGTAACCTTTGTTTTTAAGTTATAGTTAAGATGCTGGTTGAAGTTACTGAGCTACCTACTACTGGGCATGTGGTGCAAAGGGACCATCACAATTGGGATCCAAAGCTTAAAGGGTTTCTAAATTATGCCAAGACCTTCAAATGAAAAGAAATTATGGTTGAGTGTGAGTCTCTCCCTGCTTCATATCCAAAGGTAATTATCCCTATCCAGTAATATCTCATTGTTGATGATCCTTCCAAACCATTGTATAGTTTTCATGTAGCTCTTGTTAATCACCTTAAAGGATTTAATCTAGTTAACATCCTAGACATTCTCTATTGTTCGATCAGATATTCCATTCACAATGCCAAAAAGAGAAAGTCCTAAACCCCTCCAACCCACCAAGGGATTTTTACCATAGTTTTTTGTCATGCTGAAGGCACCCTTCCATCTACCATTTCAGCCTCTCCACTTCAGTCCAACATTCCTCCTTCCTCGCGTACCCTCAGTCCTTCCTGATCCCTTCATGAAGAAACTAGTGGGGAATTTGTCTTTGTAACCCAATCCCCTGCCTCTAAGGTGAATCTATCCCCTAATACTAGTTCTTCTTTGCATAATATTTTAAAATGGAAGGTCAATATGGAAGAAAGCACCACTCAAAATAGGATATCTACCCACCTCAAAAATCTTATCTTCGAATCAAGCCAAAATTCCCCTCAGCACAATTCTAATGATGGTAGTGATAGTTATGAACCACTTGCAGCTATTCACAGAAAGGTCCACATCACCATACTTAATAGCATCATTAGTACCATGGATAGAACTAGTGAATACCTAAATCTTCTAATCAAGAACCATTCCAAAAAGGGCTCTAAAAAAGGTAATATCACAATTGCTTTGTCACAGGGTTGGTTTTTTATCATGGATGGTTTCCTTGTATGGATGGTATGTTTTTTTTTTATTTGATTCTAATCTCCTACATGGGAATTTTTCTAGTCTGGTTGGTTTCACTCATACCCCTGTGTGGATCTTATGTTGGGTTTGTTTTTCTTTATTACATTCCCTAGTGTATCCTCACAGCAGCTCCTATGTGCGTAGTGCTCGGATATAGTCATTTTTGTCTGAGTTTTTTGGGTGTGGGCACTCTATTTTTTATTTTTCTATGTGGCCTTAGTTTTTTCTATTTCTTTGGTGCCCCTACATGGGTTCCTTTCTCAGCTTTGCTTTTTACTCTTCCATCTATGTTTATTCTCCTAGTTTTGGGGTCCATCTAAAACCTGTTTAATATAAGTTATCTTACCTATAGAAAAAAAAATGGAATTATACTTAAATTATCTTGATATCACTAATAATGTGGTAAAATTTGAAGCCTTGATCTTAGGAATATTGATGGACCAAAAAAATGAATGTATACAACATCAAAGTTCTGGGTGGTTCCCAAATTGTAGTTTGAAAAATCATAGGGGAATATATGTTCAAATAACCATATTTAATCTCTTATAATAAAGTTACAAATAATATCATCAATGCATTTGAGATCATTATTATTTGGTATTCTCCATGAGGATAAAATGCTAACGATGATTCCTTGGTTGTCTTAACTAGACAATTTAGATCACATGGATGCATTGATGAAATAAAATTTGTGGTAAACATTTATGAACAACTTATTATTTCTATTACCAATGTTCTAGTGGTTATTAACACTCTTGATATTATAAGAATACAAACCTATCCACCAAATACTAATGATCCTTGTTAGATCCCCCTTGATGATCCTTAGTACAAAGACATTCTTAATTTTATAGGCATTAAAACCTATCCACCAAATACCAATGCTAAATATAGGTCCAAAATACATAAGAGAGAAGTTAGAAATGTACTAATTGGAGGTATCTTATACTTGAGGAACCTTTATGGTGTTCCCCTATAATGTCTTATAAAATTTGTAGTCCTAAAAGCCTTAATTGAAGTTAATAAAGAGGATGTGGGGGGAACTTTGGTGGTCACTCCACTTCCTATGAACTCTCATGAATGGGATACATTTTTAACATAATAGAAATGAATGTAAATAAATATGTCAAGTAATGTGATAAATATCAATTCTAAAATGGTGAAACTCCCATAGGTTCTCACCCAATGAGTCTCCTTGGAGTTTTTCTATTTGGATTCTTGATATATTGGTCCTATCTCTTAGATATCCACTAACAAGCCTAAATATATTATTATAATCATAGAACACTTCATTAAGTGGATGGAATCCATGGCTTTAACTAATCAAATATTGAAAAATTGTCTTTAAGGTTATTTTTAATTATATTGTGTCTCTTTGGAATTCCCTCAATAACAATCTTAGTTAATGGAATACTAAGAAAGAGAGAAGTAACTAATGAGATTAAATTCAACATATTTTCATGCCCTATTACCCATAATGGAATGACCATGTGAAAGTAAGTAATAAAATTTTGGTTAACATTTTAAGGAAATATATTAAAGAGTCCAAAGGAGATTGGCACTTAAAATTGCATCTTTTATTGTAGGAATACTATACTAGTATTTTAACATCCATAAGGGCAACTCATTTTCTAGTATGGTATTGAATGTATTTTACCTCTTGAAGTTGAATTACCTTCTTTGTGTGTTCCTTCAAGAATATATTAACTCATGATAAATACATCAAGAGTAGCATGAGGATGGTCTTAAAAAACTCACTACACTTTATGAGGTGCATATTTGTGCTCTTGAGAGAAATTACCTTTATAATAACCATGTTGCTAAATAGTATAATGAGAATATCCATCATGATGAATTTAAATATGGGAATCTTATCCCCAATATCAATAATGTGAAAGAAAAATATAAGGGAAAGTTTAGCCAAAAGTAGCTCAACCCATTGTTAGCTTTCCAAAATTATTTTCTCTCATGAAACTTATCTCTCATAGAGAATAAATCATATAAATGACTCACATAAAATAATAATGAATTGTAGAAATAGTATATATCACAAATTTATATTAAATATATTCTATATCACAATATTACAAGAATAAGACTGATTGATTATATTTCATGGAGAGATGTCTCCAATATATAATTTTACATGACTTTTTAGTACTCTAAATGTTTATCATATTTAATAATTGGGATATGCATCCTTTCATATTCATCATATTGAGACATAAATCTCATCTTGCCACATATCAATGTGACTTCTCATTTTTTCTCTTAACACTTTGCACTTTCTCTCATATTGACACATACATTATATAAAATATAAATCAAATACCAAACTAATATTTACAAGGGGGCCAAATAATGTAATACTTACAAAACCCCCTCATATTAAATTATTTGGTAGGAAGGTATTTTGCCTTAAGTTTGTGATTCTTCTTGTAGACACCTAAAATGCGTCATGTTGAGAAGGCTACTCATGTGGACACCTTTTTAGGCCATATGACTCACCTCGAACCTTTTCAAGACCCAATAGTGGTTCTAACCACTCAAGTAGGGCACCTTAGTCCTATTCAACCTTTGTCATTGTTTTCCTCAGCAGTGGTCTCATGGTATTTAACATTTATAATGGTCGTAGGTGGGTTACACTTGTCAATAGCAGCCATAGACTGAGTTGTGCCTATCAAATATGGTTGAGTTTGTAACAAAATTGGGCTACCCTAAATCTTGTTCTTGGATTCATGGGCAAGCTAGGATGAGAATTTTGGGAGTCTATTTAAGACCCCCAAAATAAGAGAGATGTCTAGAGATTCTTATGAACAATTTCCATATCGAAGCACTACCAAACTGAGAATAGAAGTGATATCCCTTGAGGTGCAATGAAGTGCTATCCAATTTGCATCATGATGCTAACACATTCATCAATGGAGTTTGCTAAATCTTGAAGATCAATCACCGTGTTGTTCAACATCAATTTACCACAGATTCAAACCAAATCACACCATTCAATTGTGTTTTGAGATCAAACCCTTGAACATCAATTTAATAGTGGAATTGATCATCTTTAGGCCTAGAACATAGAGAATAGAGCCTCTATCTGATATTCACTATTTTTAATAGTGGCCCACAAGAACCACTACTAACATCATCAGCGGTTAACAAAGCCCACCAACTTGATCAATAGCAACCTTAGGATGATGTATCAGTTCTTCTATTTTAGTCGTTATATTAGTTATTAGCTACTTTTTATTTGATTTATAACCTAGTTTAGTACATTTCATTTTAGTCTACGCATTTATTTCATGTTTTTTGTAATTCTTTATGCATTTGTTTTCATTATTACACCTATCAAGAAACTAGTCTTATCTTGAGAGGCTTTCAATGCTATTAATCCTTATTTAAGTTTATTTTTGTGTAGGTGACAGGCCTTTTGTAGGAGCTAGACATCATTGGGATCTGTAGATACCTAAAATATTTCATGTTTAGGAGACTACTCATATGAGCACATCTGAAGACCATATGTCCAATTTTAGACCTTTACAAGAGCAATCAGTGGTCCTAACCACTCAAAATGATAGTTTTAACCCATCCAAGCTTAGCCGTTGTAAACCATAGTGGTTGGATCCTAGCTGCTCAAGATGAGAGCAGCCAAACCTTAGCCATTGCAGATGACAATGACCAAATATTAGTAACTACAAATGACAGTGGCTAAGTCATAAAAAGCATTTTCTCGACAAACAAGCCTAATCAGGGGTGAAAGTGGTAGTTTACATGCAATAAAGTGAGCGGGGACAACTTTGCATTTCCCCTCACAACAAGTTCATATGGGAGACTCAAGTCCAAAATTAGACTTTAGTTAATTGGCCTTCAAACATAGAAAAAGAAAAAACTTCTCATGCTAACGACCAATTCACATGGGAGACTTGAGTCTAAATTTAGACTTCAATTAACTGACCTTTAAACATAGAAAAGACAAAATAATATCATGCTAACATTCACTACGCATGATGGATTCAATCCTAGGGTTTTGAACATAGACCTAGGATTTCACACACTTTAAAAGGTGCAAACTTGAGAGCACCAAAGGATCCATAATCATCACATATCAAGATCATGCATTGAACAGAATAGGTCATTAAGGAGAGCTTTTCAAGACTTAGAAGATCTTCCCTTGGAGATCATATTTTACAATGAAGCCCTATCAAATTGGAGAGCATATTGGAGTACTTTGAAGGAGCAATGAAGTGCTAGTATTTTGGAGGTTTACCACATACAGGATATTCAATAGATTGAGCAAAGCAACCACCATTTCAACATCAACAACAAGCTTAATATCCATAACCTTGGAGCAAGAGAAGAGGTTTTATTCTAGCGACCACTGTCTTGGACAGTGGCCCACATGCCTAGTCTAGGTTTTTAGTATTAGATTCTTATATTATGTTTATATTCATGTTTTCATATCATTAGCATAGACTTGCATCATTTATTTGTAATCTTGAGCACTAGTTTAATTCATTGAGCATCTTTCTATTTATCGTTAGGGTTACTAACAACCTCATCCGGTGAGGCACTCTCGGACATCTAAGTGTGTGTTGTTGTTTCATTGCTTACAGGGCCACAGGTTCACTGGAAAAATCTATAGCATACAAGAGCAAAAGGATCCCTCTAGGAAATAGACCTGGAGAAGGAGGCATTTGTAAGCCCTCATACATTTTCGTGTGTGAAACTGAGAAGCCTTTAAAAGTGCACCACCCTTTTGCAAGGGGGACATCTTACTCATTTGTAATTCATTGTATCGATATGGGTATCCCTAAGAGGTACCGACATGTAACCAGGTTTCAATACAAATAAAAATATCTATCTTTGTTACTTTTGTGTTATATGCTTTTCATGGTCTTTCATTTTATTTTGGGTATAATATTGCAAGTAGAGTAAAGCGGTGCATGCATCCCGAGGTTGCTACGGGATCATCTTCTTGGCATCAAAAGTAGAGGTTGCAAAGAAACCCTATATAATGAGATTTTGGAAGGGCAAAAACCTTATGGAGTGCATATTTACCCTTGTGGTGTTACTATAATAACCCCAAATTACCCAACCAAAACTAACCATCATCATTTTTTTTTAAACTTACATACGTATGAGAGTCTTTTATATAGTTTTCCATTGAATAAGTAGTCACATGAGTTTCCAAGGCTATGCACCACACAAGAATCAACTTGATCAGAGTTTATCCATGTGTATGGGAGTGGCCAGTGTCCCATAATGATCAACGAGAATTTTCTAGTCTGTTTCAACCAGAACGCTCATTTCCCTTTTTAAGTTTAACCCCAAGTTAAACTAGTTCCAACCATAGGTATATTTTCAACCTAACCATAGGTATCATTCAACTTAACCATAGGTATCTTTCAACCTAACCATAGGTATCTTTCAACCTAACTTTAAGCGTATGCCTTGATGACTACTCATTGTTTTCCAATGATATAATATTTTTAGGTGCAGTGCTTAACCAGCCAACCATACCCCATATGGTTTGTTAAGGGAATCATCCAACCGATTCTCGTAGGCATATGTTGTCTACCACTTTATCTCATTGACTATTAACCATTTAGATCTCTCATTTGTATAATCTTTGATATGTTTATGTTCATCCTGTGTTTCCACATTTATACTTACAGAATTATAAAGATCTAATTTAACCATTCATACTCAAAGCAACCACTTGAGAATTCAAGTAATATATATTAGATCAGGTAAACAATTTATTTTCAGAACATAATACTTCAAAGAGATTTACACTGATTATAGCCTATACAATCAGATATTCAAAAGTTACATTATGAAACCTTTTTCAATGAATCATAAATTCCTACAAGCTATTACATCATTTCTTTTGCAGACAGCTCTTAATGTTACAACAATAGCCTCATTGAGTTGAATACAATAACAACTTCTTCTAGTCTTCAACTCTCTTTCAGGTTCATCAGGTACTTCAAGAATAGTTGCCTCAGTCCAACCAATACTAGGTGATAGGTTACTCGAGATCAGGACAATCCAAATTATGAACATGCATATCTAACTACAAAATGCCATGCAATAGTAATCCATAGAATGCAAACAATTTTTCAGCAACCAAGCATTCAACACAATTCAAGAGTAGGAAATCCCATACTTTCCTAAGAATGAAACTTTTCCCATTCCTTTCATCCCATATTTCATCACACAGGAAACATGCTCTTAAATCTATACTAACTGCATCCATTGACATGGCTACGGAGAACCCCCATATGTTCCCGAGAAATGCAACCCAGTTACCCTTTCTCCCATATTAGACTATGCCATCACAATATTCCATTTCTTAATTTAGCATGCATGATTGTGTAAACATGATTCTATTTGTACAATGCATTGGAATCACAATATGGTAAAATGTGCCATTATACATTTTTGTTACCAAGACTCAAGAGACATAAGCACCCAGAAATAACATTTAAACAATCTTGTTCATAACATAAAATCACAATGTCAAAAGAATCCACTACTAGCATCTTTGCTAGATTTGGCCAAAAACATCCATCATAATCAATCAAACTCTCTAAGAGTAGACCAAACTATGTTTACCACATATTTTCAAAAAGGATTATTCCCTTTAATGTAAGTCACTCTAAGTTTCAACCTAGAATTAACTTCTTATATTGTGACATATACATATATATGTAGCATTGGATTTCATCAAACAATTTTGTGTCATATTAATATTGTTCATGACTAGAGATATTCATAGACTCACGAACATTTCAAAACTTTATACCATAAATGGACAAGCTACCCATATAAATTTTCCTTGGGTAAACTTAAACTTTTTTATTTATTTAATAACAAATCCAAGACCCAAAGTGATAATCACAAAACTTAGGTCTATGATTCCTATCCAAAACTTGTTACACTCCTTTTTTAAATTAACCACCCATACTCTAACAAAACTCTTATCATACTTCATTAAACATTACTATTATAATAAAATTCTTCCCATCTTTTAATTTTACAAGGAAAAAGGTTCACTTATTTAATTTTAAAATAAACTTTAGAAATAACCCAAGTTTTAATTTACCAAAAATCAATGTCATTATCAAGAAAAATATTTCAAATAATAAACTCTCTAAAACCCAACCCAAGTAATTAATCCCAAAAAAGGTTAATTATAGAGGATGAATCCCAAAACAAAATTCCTAAAAATATCTTTTTAACCAATCTAAACATCACCAATGACCTTCATATCTACAAGTAGAGTGATTCTTGTCCCTCATCCCAAACAGACGCTCATTTATGACATGGCTACCCAAACATGTACTACACAGGGCATGAGAGTCCTATAATGGAGCTTGAGCACTCTTACCGAAGGTAAACCTATGCTCAAGATCATGGAACAGGGCTTCTATAATATAAAACTTGAGACCACTCTATCTCTAACACATTCAAGAGTCACTCTTTTTTTTATAATAAAACCTAGACTTAGCCCATATGCCTACTATACGTAAGCTTCCACCTTACCCATACAAGCTCACATCAAGTCATATTCAATTTTATAAGTTTCTTTATAAAATGGTCCATTAAACTTGAAACCTCTAAATTATTTAGAAGAACATTTTTACATAAAGCTAATGCAAACCATATTTTTAGACAAGAATCCTCATAAATTGTAGAACAACAACAATCTTATACTCAAATATTTTATTTATACTCCATTAAACCCTTTATCCCTTACAATAGTAAGGCTACTTCTATATTATCTCTTCATTCCTTAATCAAGCATACTTATTATCTATATGGTATCTGGAATTCATAATCCTGACCTGGATCTTTCGCTGACTTCCTTTGACCCAAGCTCTGGCAAGTCTCCCAGTTCTTTGTCCCACATGTACTTCTTTTTTTTTTAAACAAAGTAATGAGGTGAGGAAAACTAAGGTAAATCATGAGGCCCTTCTAGTTTCTGATCCGAGTAAAACCCGGAGAGCATACTCCCTAGGAACCTCTAGATTTCCAAAACCAATTTGCAAAAAATATGAGACTTTTGGTTTCTGATCCAATTCTATTGGAGAGCATACTCCCTGATCTCACTCCACAAATATCACTTTCTCTCATGCCTTCCCAAATACCTCTATTTATAATGGAACTCACCCTCCCCCCATAACCATTATTTTATTATTAAAAATTGTTGAAGATGAGCCCATCATAAATGTTATCTAGAAATTGGAGTTATTTTGACTTTGAAAATGAGGTGGTCCAATCACAACCCAACACATACCAATTCTTCAACTAATATTTTCTTCATTGCTAAGTAACTAATTAATTAACTTAATTAATCACAATTAACTTGTAACTAATCTAGGGACAAAATAGCACTAGATTTAATGCTTCTTTAATGTTGTCCACTAATCAAGCTTAACACAAATTAAAGATCTTAATTAACCAAGTAAACCAATCTTAGCAATTAATTTCTCAACTAACTAAGGAGACAAAGAAACATTCCAAGTAAATGCCTTAAATGCCACTAACAATTTATATTTAGCAACAAATTCTCCTAGTTTAGCCAAGCATACTTTATCTATTTTTATTTCATAATTACCTCTATGAAATCAAAACCTTAAGCTATATAATGCAAACACAAAGTAGGGTAAAAATTGGGATGTTACATACTCCCCCCATAGGCTAAACATAGTCCTCTATGTTTCATTCCCAAGGTTAGTCAATTGCATTTCATTCATCACAAAGAACAAATCAAGCATTGAGCTAATATATATTTTTGCAACCACATTCAAATCATGCAATATTTTATGCAAGCTAATCATGCAAACCCCATTTCCACACTATTGTTTTTCCTATGGTTGGCATTTTTAAGATAGTCAACTATCACCATTCCACTAGGAGACTAGTCTAGGACATCACGGTCCAATAGTGTAGTCATGGTGATGTGAGGGCAAATTTTTTTAATACCCTCTGGATTGTCTTTGTCATCCTTTCCCTTTTTCCAGTTCCCCATTCCTGGTGGTTGAGAAACTCCTTCTTTCAAATGAGAAGAACAACCTCTCCCACCTAACGAGTGTAGTTGGACCTAAAATGCAGTAAACAGACATTAGCAGTATCATGTTCTAAAAATATAAAGTACTTATACTGCATAATCATGTTTAAGTTTTACATAGTAATATCCATCATTACATCAAGCATCATAAAAATTTAGTCAATCCATACATAGCATAACAAAATCCATCAGTCTACTTAATTTGCATAAGTGTCCATCATGCTATCACAAAGTCTTAACTAAAATTAGGCACTACACAGTGTCCTCAAATAAGTACGAAAAGTATTTTTCATGTCTTCCACCTTTTCCCAGGTGGTATTTTTCTTAGAGTAAATATCCCATTGGACCTTACATTGCTCCAAGTTCCATTTCCTCATCTTATTAGTGTGGAAATAAATAATATTCATGGGCTTGACCTCGATGTATGTTGGATCCATCATCTACAACTTAGAAACATCCACAACATGAGTAGGATCAAATATATATTTCCTAAGCAGGGACACATGGAAAGAATTGTGAATCTTTGCCAAGTTAGGTGGCAAGTCGAGTCTATAAGCAACAGGACTGATCTTTTCCCATATGGTAAATGGTCCTACATATCTGGGATCCAACTTAGTGGACTTAATTGCACTTTTCATAGATTTGACTCTCAGGAACACCTTATCTCCTACGAAAAATTCCAAAGGAGTCCTTCTCAAGTCTACATATTTCTTTTGGTGATCCGAAGCTTCCCTGAGCCTCTGACAAATTATCTTTAGTTGCTCCTCCATCTCCTTCAAATATTCTAGTCCAACAGTGACCCGATCTTCAGGATTATCCCATGATAATGGAGTTCTGCACCTACGGCCATACAAAGCCTCAAAAGGAGCCATATTTAGAGAGGCATGGTACCCATTATTATAGGTAAACTCAACTAGATGCAAGAAGTCTTCCCAACAAGACTTTGGTCCATGAAGTACATGCGTAGCATGTCCTCTAATACCTGATTGACTCTCTCAATTTATCCATCCATCTCAGGATGATATGCAGAACTTATATTCAATGAAGTACCAATTTCTCGATGGAGAGCTTGCCAAAATTTTGATGTAAACCTTGAGTCTCTATCTGAGATGATCATTTCTAGAAATCCATATAATCTAAATATGTCCTTAGTGAACCTATTAGCAACAACTACTGCATCATCAATAGTACTACCAAGAATGAAGTGTGCGACTTTGGTCAATTTGTCAACTATTACCATTATGGCATCATGTTGATACCTCATATTTGGTAGTCCCACAATAAATTCCATAGATATTACTTGCCATTTTTTTATGGGCACATCATGAGGATATAGTAGACTAGTAGGATGCTTATGCTCTACTTTCACCTTCTGACATTCTAGACACTTAGCCACAAAATTAGTAATATCTTTCTTCATCCTAGGCCAATAAAATATTTTCTTCATATTCTCCCTCATATTAGCTCCTCCAAGATGAGAAGAATAAGGGGATCTATGAGCCTCTCTCATGATAAGACTATGCAAATCCTTTATTTCCAGAATAACAATCCATTCCTTGAAACATAAGAATCCATATTTGAAGCCAAAATCTTGAGCTATCTTTGGGTCCTTCCTTATTTTCTCTTGTACTTCCTTACAATAAGGATCCTGAAGTTGAGCTCTCTTAACCTGATCCATCAGGTCCACATGACTTCTAGTTAAAGTAGTGATATGCCTTCTTCTGCTTAGTGCGTCTACCACCTTATTCTCTTTACCTTTTATGTATTCAATCCCAAAGTCATACTCTGCTAAAAATTCAATCCACCTTCTTTGACGTGCATTTAGAAATGGTTGAGTGAAAATATACTTCAGACTTTGGTGATCTGTTCTTAATTCGAAGGGTCTTCCTAGCAGGTAATGCCACCAAAATTTTAGGGCATGCACTACTACGACCAATTCTAAGTCATGTGTGGCATAGTTTACTTCATGTCTCTTTAGTTTCCTAGACTCATAAGCCACCACTGCTCCATATTGAGATAGAACACCTCCCAAACCTTCTAAGGAAGCATCGATACAGACTAAAAAGTCACCTTGAGGATCTAGAATCCTTAACATAGGAGTGGTAGTCAATAATTGTTTTAGCAGTTGGAACGTTGTTTCACATTTATCCATCCATTGGAATGACTTCCCTTTTCTTTGAATATTGGTTATAGGACAGGCTATTTTGGCATAATATTTCATAAACCTCCTATAATACCTAGATAGGCCCATAAAAATTTGAACCTCTATTACATTTGTAGGGGTTGGCCAATCTAAAATAGCTTCTATCTTCTTAGGGTCAACTACAATTCCATCTACAGATATGACATGTCCCAAGTAATGTACTTGTGACACATAAAATTCACATTTTGACAAATTTCCATATAGCTGATTTTCCCTCAACACCCTTAGTACTATCCTCAAATGCTTGTCATGCTCCTCCTTGCTATGAGAATAGACCAAGATGTCATCTAAAAATACCAAGACAAACTTGTCCAACTATTTTTTGAACACACTATTCATTAAGTTCATGAAAGTTATGGGTGCATTTGTTAACCCAAATGGTAAAACTATGAACTCATAGTGTCCATATCAAGTTTTGAATGTTGTCTTATGTGTATCTTCTTCTTTGATTCTCAACTGGTGGTAACTAGACTTCAAGTTTATCTTTGAGAAGATAGTAGCCCCTTTTAGTTGATCAAACAAATCCTCTATCCATGGTAAAGGATATCTATTTTTAACTGTAGCTTTATTCAACATCCTATAATCGATGCATAATCTCAAGGATCCATCCTTCTTCTTGATAAACAAAATTGGTGCACCCTAGGGAGACACACTTGGCTTAATTAGTCCTTTATCCAACAACTCTTGTAGTTGTACTTTCAGCTCTTGCATCTCTATAGAGTTCATCCTGTATGGAGCTCTATGTATAGGTTCTGTACCGGGTATTAGATCGATAGTAAAGTCAAATTCTCACTTAGGGGGCATCTCAGGTATTTCAGATGTAAAGACATCCTTAAACTCTTGAAGGATGGGGAATTTCTCAAATATTTCCTCCTTTTTAACCTCCTTTACCTCCTTTACCTTGACCATGTAAACCAACCCTTTCTTTCTAATCACCTTCTTAAGTTGCATAGCAGAGATTAATATAGGTTCAAATGTCCCTTGTTCACTATACAACCTAATCCTCTTCTCATTCTCATCAATGAATTTGACCCATCTCTCCTAAAATTTGACCAAGGCCTTACGGTCCTTTAACCAATCAACCCCTAAAATTATGTCAAAGGCATGTAATGGAGCTACATAGAATTGCCAAGTGATAGAATTTGTGGGTAGGGAGATTTCTATCAAGGGATAATATTGGTCTATAGAGTAGGTCTATCCAGAACCATACTCGACTTTCCACCCTTTTTCCAAAGACTTTGGATTCTCTAGCATGTCCCTGATAAAACTACTAGAGATAAAACTATCCGTAGCACCACTGTCTATCAAAACTCTAACATTTTTGTCAAAAACCTTACCCTGTAAGAGCATAGGGGTCACTTGTCCATCAAGATTCTGATTTCCAGTAGCAGCATAAATCTGGTGTCCTTTATCGCTTACCTTCTGGTTAGTTCCTGTACGCCATGGATAATTTCTGGCATAGTGAGGTCCCCCACACTCATAGCATCCAACCTTCAAATTCTGAGTCGAACCTTGAACTAATTTTTCCTTACCTTCAGTAGGAGCTGGTTCTACCTGATTCATGGGTTTGGCCTTTTCCACATTGGTAAAGTTTCTATCCTTAGACTGAAACTTCTTCTTAAATATTTTTGTCGACCCATCATTTCTTTTACCAAACTTAAACCCTTCTTTATTCTTTTGATTTGGCTCATTATTCCACTTTATTTTCTATGGGTTTTGGTAGTTCTTCTTGAATCCTTGGATGGGATTGTTGTTCTTTTTGTGATTGTACTCTACTTGACAAGCTAGATCATATGCAATTTCCAAATTGGTGGGTTTGAACATGTTGACAGAGATCCTAAGTTGATGATCTAATCCTAAAAGGAATTGATGCACCTTCATTTTATCATCATTTTCATAAGCTGGAATGTACTTAAGGAGTCTAGTGAAGTTCCTATAGTATACATCCACTGACTTCTCCCTTTGCTTTAGCTGAGTAAACTCATCTAGCTTCCTAGCATAGTATTGCTCAATAAGGAATCTCTTTCTAAATGCTTTTTCAAACACGTCCCACTCACAATGAATTATGTTTATATTTTTATCCTTGTAGTAAGTTTCCCACCATTCCAACCCAACTTCTATCAAAAGTCCTATGACAAAGACTATCTTTGTGGTTGAGGAGTAATTTCTCATAGAGAAGTAAATTGCTAGTTCATTTAACCATGACTCGATAGAATCTCCACTTTCCTTTCCTAAAAATTTTCTAACCTTAACATGCTTCAGGTCTTTCTCTAATTCAGCATTAATACGAGTTCTAACTACCTGATCAGGGTCATTTGGTTCTTCCATAACTGCTTCAATAGGAGCTTCGGGTGCCCTATTGTTATTTCTCTAAATTTCCTCCCTAAGAACTTCCAACAAATTGTTCTGTTGTGTCAACTGCTCTCTGTAGGTTGACATCTCACCTTGCATATTCTAAACCAGATTTGTGAGATTCTCCATCCCCTCAGGGTTTCCTGAACTCTCTCCCACATGACCCTCTCCAAAATTATCAAGACTAGCTAGCCGAGATCTCCGAGGAGGCATCTTTGCTCCACTACCAAGTTTTGGTGGCATAATCCCTAGTTAAAGAAATGCATTAGTTCACAATATTATACCGAAGGCTTATACTAACTAAAGTTTTTTGTTAGCTCTACTAGCTTTACTAAAGTATTTCTCCTTTCTATATGATGACTTAAGTTGAATATCAACATCTTGACTAAGTAAGGAAGAATTTTGGTTTAGAGCTTCAAATGGCAAGTACGATCCCCAAAAGAGCATCAAGTACACCGCTTAAGACCCACGTTAGTGGAGGGTTCATCTAGCTCTTCCAATATGATTCACCAGGGGTTCAACATGGGGGGCAAGACTTGCTCATTTTCTACATCCGCACCATTTCTCTATCCTTACTTTACATATAGACATCAAATTTAGAGTTTTGCGCCTATCTAACCTAGGCTCTGATACCAACTGTAATAACCCCAAATTACCCAACCAAAACTAACCATCATTTTTTTAAAAACTTACATACGTATGAGAGTCTTTTATATAGTTTTCCATTGAATAAGTAGTCACATGAGTTTCCAAGGCTATGCACCACACAAGAATCAACTTGATCAGAGTTTATCCATGTGTATGGGAGTGGCTAGTGTCCCATAATGATCAACAAGAATTTTCTAGTCTATTTCAACCAGAACGCTCATTTCCCTTTTTAAGTTTAACCCCAAGTTAAACTAGTTCCAACCATAGGTATATTTTCAACCTAACCATAGGTATCATTCAACTTAACCATAGGTATCTTTCAACCTAACCATAGGTATCTTTCAACCTAAATTTAAGTGTATGCCTTGATGACTACTCATTATTTTCCAATGATATAATATTTTTAGGTGCAGTGCTTAACCAACCAACCATACCCCATATGGTTTGTTAAGGGAATCATCCAACCGATTCTCGTAGGCATATGTTGTCTACCACTTTATCTCATTGACTATTAACCATTTAGATCTCTCATTTGTATAATCTTTGATATGTTTATGTTCATCCTATGTTTCCACATTTATACTTACAGAATTATAAAGATCTAATTTAACCATTCATACTCAAAGCATCCACTTGAGAATTCAAGTAATATATATTAGATCAGGTAAACAATTTATTTTCAGAACATAATACTTCAAAGAGATTTACACTGATTATAGCCTATACAATCAGATATTCAAAAGTTACATTATGAAACCTTTTTCAATGAATCATAAATTCCTACAAGCTATTACATCATTTCTTTTGCAGAAAGCTCTTAATGTTACAACAATAGCCTCATTGAGTTGAATACAATAACAACTTCTTCTGGTCTTCAACTCTCTTTCAGGTTCATCAGGTACTTCAGGAATAGTTGCCTCAGTCCAACCAGTACTAGGTGATAGGTTACTCGGGATCAGGACAATCCAAATTATGAACATGCATATCTAATCTACAAAATGCCATGCAACAGTAATCCATAGAATGCAAACAATTTTTCATCAACCAAGCATTCAACACAATTCAAGAGTAGGAAATCCCATACTTTCCTAAGAATGAAACTTTTCCCATTCCTTTCATCCCATATTTCATCACACAAGAAATATGCTCTTAAATCTATACTAACTGCATCCATTGACATGGCTATGGAGAACCCCCATATGTTCTCAAGAAATGCAACCCAGTTACCCTTTCTCCCATATTAGACTATGCCATCACAATATTCCATTTCTTAATTTAGCATGCATGATTGTATATACATGATTCTATTTGTACAATGCATTGGAATCACAATATGGTAAAATGTGCCATTATACAATTTTGTTACCAAGACTCAAGAGACATAAGCACCCAGAAATAACATTTAAACAATCTTGTTCATAACATAAAATCACAATGTCAAAAGAATCCACTACTAGCATCTTTGCTAGATTTGGCCAAAAACATCCATCATAATCAATCAAACTCTCTAAGAGTAGACCAAACTATGTTTACCACATATTTTCAAAAAGGATTATTCCCTTTAATGTAAGTCACTCTAAGTTTCAACCTAGAATTAACTTCTTATATTGTGACATATACATATATATGTAGCATTGGATTTCATCAAACAGTTTTGTGTCATATTAATATTGTTCATGACTAGAGATATTCATAGACTCATGAACATTTCAAAACTTTATACCATAAATGGACAAGGTACCCATATAAATTTTCCTTGGGTGAACTTAAACTTTTTTTTATTTATTTAATAACAAATCCAAGACCCAAAGTGACAATCACAAAACTTAGGTCTATGATTCCTATCCACAAACCTTGTTACACCTCCTTGTTTCATTTCACCACCCATACTCTAACTAAACTCTTATCATACTTCCTTAAAGCATTACTATTGATAGGAAAATTCTTCCCATCAATTTTAAATTTTACAATGGAAAGTCTACATTAGGCACTAGCACTTTAGCCTAACGACTAAGCACTTAGCATGCTACTCGAGGTGATAGCCTCCCTAAAGCCTTTCAATGACATATCCCCTAGATCTTACCCAAAGCCTCATGCCTATGCATATTTCATTCATGCATGGGAAGCTCAAACCCTAAGCAACCAACCTGGTAGTGACAAGTGGCAAAACTTAGTCATAGATGGGTTTCATCATCAATAGTTATGGTTTTTCATTGTTAGATTTATAATTTTTTTATTTTATTTCATAAGACCTTTAGGGAAATAACCCTAAGTTTTAATTTACCAAAAATCAATGTCATTTCAGGATTTCATAGGACAACGACTACATTTCTTCAAACATGATCTACATTGCATAAACTCTCTCTAAAACCCAACCCAAGTTAAATTGGAAGTCCCTTGCACTCACCAAACAGGACCAAGGTTTCAACATTCATCCAAAGGATGCATTGCATCCCATCTAAAAATCATCCAAATTCCTATCTAAGTTCCCATAACATCTATTTTTTATACATACCCCTCTAATAGAAACAAATCTAAACATCACCAATGACCTTCATATCTACAAGTAGAGTGATTCTTGTTCCTCATCCCACAACCAGATCACTCGATTTATGATATGGCTACCCAAAATGTACTACATAGGGCATGAGAGTCCTATAATGGAGCTTGAGCACTCTTACCGAAGGTAAACCTATGCTCAAGATCATGGAACAAGGCTTCTTATATATAAAACTTGAGACCACTCTATCTCTAACACATTCAAGAGTCACTCTTCTTTTTTTTACAATAAAACCTAGACTTAGCCCTTATGCCTACTATACGTAAGCTTCCACCTTACCCATACAAGCTCACATCAAGTCATATTCAATTTCATAAGTTTCTTTATAAAATGGTCCATTAAACTTGAATCCTCTAAATTATTTAGAAGAACATTTTTACATAAAGCTAATGCAAACCATGTTTTCAGACAAGAACCCTCATAAATTGTAGAACAACAAAAATCTTAAACTCAAAGCTTTTCTTTATACTCCATTAAACCCTTTATCCCTTACAACAGTAAGGCTACTTCTATATTATCTCTTCATTCCTTAATCAAGCATACTCATTATCTATATGGTATCTGGAATTCATAATCCTGACCTGGATCTTTCGTTGACTTCCTTTGACCCAAGCTCTGGCAAGTCTCCCAGTTCTTTGTCCCACATGTGCTTCTTTTTTTATTTAAAAAAGTAACGAGGTGAGGAAAACTAAGGTAAATCATGAGGCCCTTCTAGTTTTTGATCCGAGTAAAACCCGGAGAGCATACTCCCTAGGAACCTCTAGATTTCCAAAACCAATTTGCAAAAAATGTGAGACTTTTGGTTTTTGATCCAATTCTATTGGAGAGCATACTCCCTGATCTCACTCCACAAATATTGCTTCCCTCATGCCTTCCCAAATGCCTCTATTTATAATGGAACTCACCCTCCCCCATAACCATTTTTTTATTATTAAAAATTGTTGAAGATGAGCCCATCATAAATGTTATCTAGAAATTGGAGTTATTTTGACTTTGAAAATGAGGTGGTCCAATCACAACCCAACACATACCAATTCTTCAACTAATATTTTCTTCATTGCTAAGCAACTAATTAATTAACTTAATTAATCACAATTAACTTGTAACTAATCTAGGGACAAAATAGCACTAGATTTAATGCTTCTTTAATGTTGTCCACTAATCAAGCTTAACACAAATTAAAGATCTTAATTAACCAAGTAAACCAATCTTAGCAATTAATTTCTCAACTAACTAAGGAGACAAAGAAACATTCCAAGTAAATGCCTTAAATGCCACTAACAATTTATATTTAGCAACAAATTCTCCTAGTTTAGCCAAGCATACTTTATCTATTTTTATTTCATAATTACCTCTATGAAATCAAACCTTAAGCTATATAATGCAAACACAAAGTAGGGTAAAAATTGGGATGTTATAGTTACCTATAGTAATTTGTGTATCAAATTGGTATATCCCTAAGAGGTATTTATTGTAACCGCTATTACAAATTATCAATAAAACGGTATCCTATTTATTTTAATTTTGTGTTACAATGGTTACTTAGTATTCTTTATCAAATTTTTCATATTTTTTACAAGTAGATGCATGGTTTTTCTACTTTACAAGTGGCAATCATGTGCAGAACCATTCTTAATTGGTTGCTAACTTGAATTTTCTATCTATTTTTGCTTCACAGGTACTGCCATTCTGAGCAAGCACAGCTAATAGTGGCTTCCACCATCAGATATGACAGCTAGCATTACATTATCGCCATTCTAATCATTGATGGCCTCAAAACAGATATAGAAAAACCTGATTTGCAACAACTTCTTCAAACTATGGTTACACCTGTAAGTGGCCCTAAACTATGTTTTGCTATATTTTTCAAAAAATTTACAAAATGGCAGTTAATTAAACAACATAGAGAAAGTTAAAAGGTAAAGTTAAAATTAATTTACCCTTAAGCTAACCTAAGCTAAATCCTACATTAAGGGTGTGAAGTTCATTACCTATAGTTTAATGTGTTTCATTTAACCCATTAATTAGTGAAGTTCATTTTAAAATTAATAAATCATGATATTTAGATGGAGAGTCTGCCTTAGCAGCTCTAACTCCACCACTAGTTGATGCCTCGGGTTGGTTGGCCATGTTGATTGGTTTAGGTTTCAACAACATTCTTTGTTAGGTTTTCTCTCCTTCCCCTCAGAGCTCATTATTCTCAACTACCAGTTGGTAATAATGAAATTCAAAAATACCAAAAATGCTTTTATATTTTTCAAATTTATCCATCATCCACCTTGAGAATGGTCACTACAACTCGATTGCCAACACCATTGATGGCCATGGGGTTTACAAATTACCACCACCAACGTCAATGATGACCACCAACCAATAATAAATGCACTCAATTTTCACCATTATGAGCATCATATTGGACATTAAATCATATCTACCAATCCATAATCATCATAAATTTTAAAAAAATCAACAACAACATCAAATAAAATAAAATTTTAGTTATTTACCCTATACACTTGGCGGTTGCAGCAACTTGCGCTCCATGCAATTCAGTAAGATGAGTAAATTACCATAAGGCCATTTGAACCAAATTACTTATTGATGAATTGAAATGCCTGCACTTCAATCCCCAAGAAGGCCAATGCAATTAGACTACTCCACATGAATAAGGCATTCATTTCATTCTTCTATGAAATTTCATTAAATCATCGATCATAGTGATTTATCACATACTAAATCTAAATTACTATCTTGATTCCCTACAAAGGCCTTCATGGTCAGACTTCTCCATGGGATAGATATGTACAATTACTATTAATGGTTGAAATCATAGTTGTACCAAGACTTTCCATTTACAACAATTATCATCTTACAATGTCCAAATTAGTCATTTTGGTCAAGCAACTCATCGCTTTCATCACTTTCCATTTTTCTCATTAACTCATCGCTTGAGGGGGTATTCATAATCAAAATAAATAATTAAACACTTAATCATACAAATTGTGTTTGTCCATGAATCATTGCTAACGACTATCATAAGCTTACCCTTTTTCTAGGGAAAAAGCAAAAATGAAAACCTAAACCTTTGTTGGTCTGATCTTATGGTCCTCATAGCTTGATAATGCTTCCCGTATGTTTTAAGAATTCATAAAAATTTTAATCATATTTAAGCCACCATTCTATTGGATATAATGATT
Organism: Wollemia nobilis; assembly: GCA_028583015.1. Lineage (NCBI taxonomy): Eukaryota > Viridiplantae > Streptophyta > Pinopsida > Araucariales > Araucariaceae > Wollemia > Wollemia nobilis. The sequence continues at coordinate 12,698,775 of JAQPPZ010000465.1, forward strand.
CAGAGATGTGTGTTCTTTCCATGATTGGGGTATCTAAAGTTGACAATATCAATGAAAATTAATCAACCTACAGTGTGGCGTTAGGTTATTTATTTTTGCTCAGTGTTGTGTTTTCCCATAATGCATCCAAAAAAGGTGTATCTATAGACACCTAAAATGCATCATGTTGAGGAGGCTACTCATGTGGATATATTTTTAGGCCATATGACTAACCTTGGAATTTTCCAAGACCCAATAGTGGTTCTAACCACTCAAATAGGATAGCTTAGTCCTATTTAACCTTATTTGTTGTTTTCCTCAGTGGTGGTCTTATGACCGTTGATGTTGATGATGACTGTAGATGGTCCACACATGTTGATAGTGGCCACAAATTGAGCCATGGCTATCAAATATGACCGAGTATGTAATAAAATTGAGCTACTCGAGCTGAGTAGAATCCATTGGAATACAATAAATTCTTGAACGATTATCCATTAGAAGCTTCCAGAAGCTTCACCTCAACTTCCCTAGTCCAATCAAATATTGTTCTTGGCCTCATGGGCAAGCTAGGATGAGAATTTTTGGAGTCTACTTAAGGACCCAAAAATAATAGATAAGCCTAGATATTTTGATGAGCAATTACCACAGCGAAGCACTACCAAAATGAGAAGAGAAATGATATCCCTTGAGGTGCAATGAAGTGCTACCAAATTTGCATCATGACATTGACACATTCATCAATAGATTTTGCTAAATCTTGAAGATAAACCACCTTGCTGTTCAACACCAATTTGCCATAGATTCAAACCCAATAATGCCATTTAACTGTATCTTGAGATATGATGAACCCTTGAATTTCAATTCAATAGAGGCTTAGAATATAGAGAATAGAGAATTTGTCTAGCAACTACTATTTTTAACAGTGGCCCACAAGTACTACCATTGATGTCGTAAGTGGATAATAGAGCCCACCAAATTGATCAATAGTGGCCTCAAGATGATGTATCATTTCTTCTATTTTAGTCATTATATTAGTCATTAGTTGCTTTCTATTTGATTTCTAACCTATTTTAGAACATTTTATTTCAGTATTTATGAATTTTTTTCATGTTTTCTACAATTTTTTATACATTTGATTTCCTTATTGCACCTATCAAGAAACTAGCCTCCTATTTAGAGGCTTTCAATACTATTAATCATTCTTTAAATTTCTTTGTGTGCATGTGACAGGCCTTTTTTAGGATCTAGACATCATTGGGATTATCTTCTTGGCATAAAATGTAGAGGTTGCAAAGAAACCCTTTTATAATCATATTTTGGAAGGGCAAGAATCTTGTGGAGTGCATCTTTCCCCTTGTGGGGTTACCTAGTGTAATTTGTGTATCAAATCGGTACATCCCTAAGAGGGATTTATTGTAACTACTATTACAAATTATCAAAAAAATAGCATACTATTTATTTTACTTTTGTGTTTTACTTAGTATTATTTATCGACTTGTTCACATTTGTTACAAGTAGATGCATGGTTTTTAATACTTTACAAGTGGTGATTACATGTAGGACCATTCCTAATTGGTTGCTAACTATTTTTTTTCTATTTTTACTTTACAGGTATTGCCAATCTGAGAAGGTATGGATAATAGTGGCCACTACCATTGGATTTGATGGCTAGAACCTCTATCATTATAATTATTGATGGCCTCAAGATAGATATGAAAAACTTTATTTGCAACAACTTCTTCGAACTATGGCTGCACCTGTAAGTGGCCCTAAACTATTTTTTGCTATGTTTTTCTAAAAATTTACAGAATGGTAGTTAATTAAACAACATAGAGAAATTCAAAAGATGAAAAATTTAGGTCTCTATTTATTTATTGGCCACCACTACTAGGAATAGTGGCCTCTACTGCTCTTCACCCCAAAATATAGTGGCCAGATCTTTGACTAACTTTGTGTCTGATGGCCACTGCTGTTGACCATTTTTCACAGAGAGCCTCTGTTAGATTGAGTAGTACAATTTGCTTTCTTAAATCATATTTAAAGGTTGTTTTATTTTAATCTACATTACATATTTCTAAAAGAAAAAATATTGTTTACCTACATTTTTTTAAATTTTAAATCTTATTTTCATGCATGTAGTAAAAATCATGGCAGGATGTATCTTGCATATTTATTTTTGCATCAATTAAAATGAACCACACACACTTCATGTTATAAATTTAAAATTAGCTTAGTTGTAAGTGACATCCAACCACTGATCAAGACCAATGGTGGCCTTCATCACCATATTTTTGGCTTGCATATTGTGATTTTTGAACTCGACCGTGGCCAAGGCCAGCTCCAAGAACCATTGAAGCCATGGAAAATAGCATGCATTTATATTTTGAGAGTGTATCACTGCCCATGATGAATTGGTTGAGGATTGGTAAGACATGTGATTCCTCATAGAATATGGGCTTCATATCCATATCCTCATGGATTTCACAATTTTAACTTCATCACCAAATTAGTGTGTGAGAGCATACAAGTGAAATCCCTTAAATATTTGAGAATTACATCAATGATTTTTCAAACTTGTATAAGAAAGTGGTAAGATATTCAACACATCAAAATACACAAGCCAGTTTTCTAGGAAACATAATTAATCTTTAAAAGATATAATCACTTGTATACATTGTTTGTTTCTTAATTACATACAAGATAATACAAAAAAATGGTCACTACATGGATCCATGCCCAGTTGACAACTGATATGGCATACAATGCATGAGAAAGTGCAAACCACCTTAGACACAACCCACTAGACCAACCTTTAACTAAAATAGGTTCAAGTAGTATCCACAAAGACAATTCCACCCATGGGGGATATCATCGAGAAACCCCTACCAGGAGGACTTTTGTTGGAACTCGTCATGACTATGAGGGGCTTCCTTTTAGACCTCAATAATTTGATGATGTTTATAGATAAAATCTACCCAATTAGGAGTAAACTAGAGGGGTTGCACACATTCACATACACAATCAACATTCAAATCCCTCTGAGCATGGAGCAGAATTTGTGACACACCTAAAAATTGGTGAAAGAGGTACTCCTCCTAGTGAACCCTAGAAAATTCACAAGTTATATCATTTAGATATATATGGTTAAAATTCAACCCATAGAGTCCCATCATTTGCTCATTTTAATTTAGAGAGTGCACATAGAAAAGAGATATCACATCATACACATGAACACGATGAGTGTTCTAGGTGAGCATGCACTACACCTTCACCATCTACACATGAGGTCAATGAACCTAGGGTTGAACATGGAGTCAATGCAACCTTAATAGAATAAGGTAATAGGGTAGTCATACCTTTATCAAGAACAAAAATTGCTAAATCCCCTCACATAGAGTTACACAGTCAGTGACCCTATACAGTAGATTACATAAATTGACTGCCTAGACCTAATGCTCACCAGAGAGCATCGAATCCAATATCAATTGGAGGACTTGCATCATGAACATGAAGAACTAGATCATAAACATGAATAGGAACAAAGGTTACACCTCCATTAGATGTATGAACATTTACTACATGAAGAAATAATCCTTGAGAAAAATCTATACGAAGAACAATCCCATAGAAGAGCTCAAGAAGTAGCTATGCCTAGTACCTATAGGAAACAACATATTGTGAGATAATATATTTGATAAGGAGTTGCCTATTTGGTAAATATATACATGTCCTCACCACACTACAATGCATGCTTCTCAGCAACAACAACACCTAGCATCGAATCTTCCAGAGTATAAATATTATGAGGAGTCAAAACTAGATGAGCAAAATTAGATGTATCCTGAACCATATTATGTAGACTTGGTTTATGATCACAATCAACCAACTCATTATAATAAAAACCTCCCACCTAGGAGACCTCTAAGGGAAGAAGACATAATCACTTCACAAACCTATAAGGTGCTCATGGAGCGAATCAAATAGCTTGAGAAATGAGGTGTAGTTTACCAAAAACCCACATTGAGCAAAGTATATAACCAACCCCTCCATCCATCAGTGCCCACACCAACTTATCCCGAGCATTTTGAAATACCTAAGTTGGATAAATTCAAGGGGATGATTATGCTCAGAATCATGTTATGAGTTTTGTGAACTTGTGCTTCCAGCTATAGAATTATGATGCATTATTGTTGTATAAATTCACTATTACACTCGTAGGTCCTACCCTGGAGTGGTATAATCAGTTACCAAGGAATAGTATATCTAGCTTCGAACAACTAGTAAATGCTTTCCTTGAATGCTTTTATTTGAACATCAATAAGAACGTCAATCTATCTGACTTATCAAACCTATGTCAATATGATGATGAGTTGGTTATGGATTATGGGAATAGATGGCAAAAAATCATGTCAAAATTACCATTTACCATTCCCACTTCTGAATTAGTGAGGATGTTCACAAAAAAATGTTCTAAACATATATCGTTGCTACTACAATTGCAACAATATCAAACATTTGAGGAATCTTTGGCACAAGGTAAATTAATGGAGGACATTAAGGTCCAAGATGAAGAGTTGAAACTCCACAGGAAATATTGGAATAAGAACACGTGCAACCACTCTCATCAGGTGAAACCAACGCCTATGAATCAAATGGTCTTGAAAATTCCAAAAATAGATAATTCCAATAAACAACTAAATTATCAAGCTCAACCTCCTCCAATGCACTATAATCAACACAATAAAAATTAGAGTAAGGATAGGCAACATCGTCCACCTCATCAATACACACTATTTCTTGAGTCTTTGTCATCGTTATTCAATAGACTATGCGAGGCCAAGGAATTCATCTTGCCTGAAGTCCACTTGTTGGATCAACCATCCTAAGCCAAAGGGATACAAAGAAGACCAATATTTTTACTATCATAGACAAAAAGGGCATGAAATTGAGATGTGCTATGGTTTTATGAACCTAGTACAAAATATGTTAGATAGGGTTCAATTGTAAATTGATAATCCTTTGGCTCTTGATAATCAATAATTGGGTATATTCAAGGAAACCTTACCCCATCATGAGGCTAAGGAAAATTAGATAGGTCATGTCAATAAAATACACATAGATCCGCCCATGCAAGGGTTTGTTGGCATGATCAATATTGTCACCCACAACAAGAGATACAATCAATCTAAGCCACCTGTGGCTCCTATCTGTATACCTGATACACCTCAGTAAATGCTAGCTCAAAATCAGTTGTCAGACCCACCAGCAAGACTGGTGATCACTATCCAAACTAGGTTTACATAAAATATGCAAATGGACTCGTCTAAGGTATCTATTTTTTAGCTCATATAATAGTCCCCTAAGCATAGGGAGATCTTAATGGAAATTCTTAAGTCCATTGAGCTCCAGCTCTAGAACCCAAATGCTTTTACCAATTTTGTGGAGCATATTCAAAAGTGTAAAGAGCATGTGATCACATTTTAAGATCACAAAATATAGTCTCAACTAACGTGGTGGATCCTCTACTACACATTATTTCTTACATTAATTGCATACCTTTCAAGTGAGTTTTAATTGACACGGACTCTTAAATTAACATCATTACAACAAAGGTCCAAGGTGTAGACCAATTGGTTCATCCAAACCCCATAGTGGGGGTAGAGGTCCAAGGTTCAAATCTTGGGCCTCGCTGGACTAAATTCTTGTTCCTCTCCTGGTGCTTTCAGTGGCATAAAAGGTTTAAAATAATTGTGGTATGGCGGTTATAGGGGTGGATTACATGAAGATCTATGTGGTGGCTTCTAGGGTGGACAACGCAGAATACTGTGGTGGCCATAAAAGCTAGACAGCCTTCCTAGATTCATGGTGGCTATCGATTCCATCATGTAAAAAAAAACACCATTAAAACAAAAACCTTAGGACACCTGAGTCTTCTTAAGTCACACATAGTTGCATCAACTTTCATACTATGAGCATGTAACGATGCGTTATGCTCCACAGTTGGTACCATAGATCTACCTATTTAGGTAGGACTTAAGACCATATCAATTATGTTTCATGTATTAGAAGGCATAATGTAGTAAATATTACTCAAGCATCCCTGGATCCAGGATATGAGGTGTGTTCTCTCTATTTTGCATCAATACATAAAATACGTCTACAAGGGACAAGTCCATGTCATCCCCTCAAACAATAAACCATTCAAGTATGTGAATCAGGTTGATATGTTGGGGGAATTTGTCCATCCATCTACGCATATGGATATTCTATCCACATCACCAACTAAGCATCCAGAGCATAAATCCATGTTAATGTGGGCTGATACATCCACATAAGCATCACCACAATATCCTATGCTAGATATCATTTCTGAGAAGCTTTCATCATCATAAAAACCAAAGGATAACCAAAATCTTAAGGCACCCATGGTAGAAGAAGATCCTAGAGTCATACATAATGTAGCTACTACATATATTATGTCTCTTATGGAGGTGGATGATTCACCTGATATAGAAGAGGATATGCCTCAACATGCTTTACCTACATCATCCACCACATCATCCGCACCACATGTGACAATCCACTTAGTCAATATTAGGCTAGCAGATTATTTGGTTCAAAATATCACATTTACATCATTAATTAAATCAAAACAAGGCATGGGGAAACCCCACATTCCTCCATTACCTATTGGGATGGTGGTACCTCTTGGGATAGCACCTAATCAGACCAATTTTATTTATGGGGGCTTTGACCAAGCCATAGACCATTCTCCTATCGATGATAATGATGATGAACCTTTCACAAGGAACGTATATTATTTGTCAAACCCTGAGTTTACACTTAGTTATTTCAATCGTTGTCATTGGCATGGTAATGGATTGGGTTTATATGAACAAGGTCACAAGATACCTTATTAGCCTTAATACCAATTTTCCATAAAGTTTGGCTTAGGATACTATATCCGTAGGTAGGATGAATTACTAGATATATCTTTAGAGCACCTAAGTTTAGGTTTTAGGGAGGATATCAATTTAAATACCTATGCATACCCCAACCCTTTACATCTATGAAGGTATGATCGACCAGTTACTATGGTCTCCATAGAGCCTCCTTTAGTTTATCATGAGAACATCTCTATTGAGGTTGACTCTAAAAACATTTTGAGAATTTATTGGGTCAATACCAATAACAAATATGTGGAAAAAACTGAGATGGCATATCTAGACACCTTTGCCCCCTAAATAATCATGTAGAGGTCATTGAGATTGAAAGACCCCTTGCTAATGCAGATGATATCATGGGGCATTCTCTTAGCTGCCTATTCTAGCATAGTTTCTTCTACCAGAGGACCCAATTGTCCTATCTCTTTTGAAAGTGGATCCTAAAATCCCAAAGCCTCCTAGTCTAGACTGGGAGCATTTAGAGAAACAAGCATTTGATGAGTCCTACCCATGTGGTCATGGATATTACATTCCATCCATAAATATGATCTCCATTTATTTAACCATGCCACTTTGTAACCCATATGACATTTCAAAATAATTACATGTCAACCTTGAGGCCATTGATTTTGATCACACCGGTTCACCCCCATCAACTGAGGATTTATTCCCTAATAAATAAATGTTACAACCATTCTATTTTAACCTAGGTTGTGCTCATGATGCTTATAATTTTGAGGTTAACCCTGATATGGTAAATCATTTGAATCCAATAAATGACATCCATTTGATCCCTACACCTCATTAGCTTGAGGAGGGGTCACATATATCAATAGACGATATTTTTTAAGTGGATATAAGTAGAGATCCCATGAATCCTAAGAAAGTCAATTTTGGATAAAGCTTATCTCCTGATGAATGATCCATACTCATCCCTCTATTGAAAGATAGGCCTAATATTTTTTCCTAGACATATAAAGATATGTTGGATTTGGATTTGAAATTGGTTACTCATAACATTTCTTTGGACCCTACCATGAAATCAGTCAAGCAAAAACTTAGGAAGATACACCCAACCATTGCTCTGATGGTAAAGGATGAATTGCAAAAACTATTGGATGTATATTTCATACAACCCATCGAATATTTAGAATGGGTATCAAACATGGTACTTGTAGGAAAACCTGATGGGAGGATCCGTATTTGTATGGATTTTAGAGACCTTAACAAGGTAACACCAAAGGATGCATTTCTATTTCCTAATATTTATGCTCTTGTAGACGCAACAACTAGTCATGAGATGTTATCTCTCATGGATGGATTCTCTGGCTATAATCAGATTTAGGTCAAACCTAAGGATCAACATAAAAACCTTTACCACTCCATGGGGGACATTTTGTAACAAGGTTATGCCATTTGGCCTCAAAAATATTGGTGCCACATACCAACGGGCTATGAAATATACTTTCCATGACTACATGCACAAAATACGAAATGATTACACTGATGACTTTCTAGCCAAGTCATTATTGTGTGAAGAGCATGCAGAGGTCCTGAGAAAGGTCTTTGATCACCTGATTGAACACAATATTAGGTTGAACCCCAAGAAATTCATTTTTGGTGCTTAAACCTAGAAAACTATTGAGATTCATAATTTTAAAATGAGGGATCAAAGTCGATCCGAAAAAATTCAAAGCAATAATAGAAATGCTTCCCCCAAAAAATATCAAAGAACTTCAAAGACTACAGGACAAAGTAGCATCCATAAATTGCTTCATCGTGCAGTTATCAGATAAATGTCGACCCATGAATTGAATTCTACACAAGGGGGTCCAATTTAATTGGGATGAAGACTACCAAAAATACTTTGTTGAGATTTGCATAGCTACCAGTGTTAGCTCTACCTAGACTAGATATATGTTTTTTGCTTTATATATCTGCCATGAACTTTGCACTGGAACCATGTTAGCCCAGAAAAAAAAAAAAAAAAGGTAAAGAGTAGGTGATATATTACATTAGTTGAACCTTGGTTAGCTATGATATAAGATATGCATACGTCAAAAAGCTCTATTTAGCAATGGTTTTTGCAACTAAGAAGTTGCACCACTATATGCTAATTCATACTATGTATGTCATATCAAAACAAAATCCTTTGCAGTATATGATAAGTCGAACATATCACAATACATGTACTGCAAAGTGGATCATGCTACTAACAAAATTTTATCTTGAATTATAAGTCAAAAATCATTCAAATTTTAGGTAATAGCAGATCAACTGGCAAATGTACCTCTTTAGTATGATAGGCCTCTCATCATAGAACTTCTCGATGATGTAGTCTTTGCATTATCGAAGTCACCCAAACCTAAAGAATCAGATAATAAATCTGACATGACTTTGTTCTTGAATGGTTTGAAATATGTGCAAGGGGGTGGCATAGGGATCATTTTTTTATGCTACAAGGAGCTCCAATGCCCTTGTATTTAAAAATTGACTTCCCTTGTACCAAAAACAATGACAAATATGAGACCATAATCTTGGGACTCCAACCAACTCTCACCATGAAGATCAAAAAGTTGAATATCTTTGGTGATTTCTTTCTCATATTAAACCAATTCAAAGGAATCTATCAATGTAGGTGTTCTATCCTAAAAGCATACAAGGAGCTTGTGGAAACTTATCTAGCTAAACTAGATTGGTATAACATCAAGGCAATCCCTCATATGTCTAATTTATTTTCAAACACCATGGCATATTTGGGATACTTAATCCCTTAAAATAATTTTGCTGATTTCACTACCATCTAGGTCAAGATGCTCTCACAATCTGTGATGCTACGTGAGGCTCAAAAAAATCAAGAATCAGTCCACATGATTCATATAGAACTAAACCATGAGTGGTTCTATAAAGCTCAAGGTTTTTTGACAAAGGTATCCTAGGGGTCCTTGATATCGTAGGGTCCTTCAAAGAATGACACTACCATTCACAATAAGGTTGTTTCCAGATCTGCATTTATGTAAATAGAATTGCAACAAGAACAAGTCATTCAGTCAGTTGATGCTATAGCTTATTAGGATTGGCTTACCCAATTACAATATTATCTAAAGCTTGGTATCATCCCATAGGGATTGTCACATGTCACAAAATGAGAATTCAAACAAAATGTGACTAGATATGTCTTGTTATGAGATATTTGTGTCGATAGAGTTATGATGCAATCCTCCTTCATTGTCTTGAGCCCTAAGAATTAGCTTGGGTGATTTTGCAAGCTCACAATGGTACTTGTAGTGGCTATTTTAGCGGTATGGCTATTGTTAAGTGCATACTTAGAATAGGCTATTACTAGACCATAATGGATAAGGAATGGTGTCTATATGTTAGATTTGTTTTAAATATCAATGTCACGCTAATCTTATGCACCTGCCATCATAGGCCTTATAACTAATTCAATAAGCTTAGCCATTTTCTTAGTGGGGACTTGATCTAATTGGTAAGATCTCTCCTCCATATTCAAGCTGATACATGTTCATTATAATGACCACTGAGAATTTTACCAAGTGGGTAGAAGCAATCCCTTTAACCTCTATGACTAGAGCACTTATTACGGAGTTCATACTCCATAATATCATATATCATTTTGGGATCCCATCAAAAATTATTTCAGATAATGGAAATTCATCTAAGAACAAAAATATGTGGGATTTAAGATACAAATACAATATTTAGCATAGTTTTGCAACACCTTATTATCCATAAGCTAATGGGCAAGAAGAGGCCTCTAACAAAACAATATTTACCATACTGAAGAAAACAATTAAAGATAATCATAAGGATTGGTACCTTAAATTAACTCTAGCTTTGTGGGCTTATCAAACTAGCATACAGACATCCACTGGGGCAACCCCATTTTTGATAGTATATGGTGTTGAGGCCATTATGCCCTTGGAATTGTAAATTCTATTGTTGTACATCTCATTGAAAGATTTCATCTATGATGACATTACGCGACAAACTCACCTAGATAAATTGACCCTTCTTGATGAACATCGAGTGAATTATCTTGAGCATCTCTGCATTTACCAAGATAATATTAAATGAGCTTATAATAATAAATTCCATCTAATATATTTTAAGGTTAGGGATCTTGTGCTAAAATAGAACCAACAGAACTCAAATTTATCGCTTCATCTGTGACACAAATTTATGGCCAATTGGTTAGGTCCCTTCATTGAAACTGAGAAGATAAGACCAAGTACTTGTCACCTAACATCACTAGAAGGTGTTGAAGAGCATGAAACTCTCAAAATTATTCATCTATGGGTATTTTATATATAGCTCATAAAACCATAAAATCAAAAAACAATAAAAATCATCAAAAATCTAAAAAAAATTAGAAAACATAAAAACACAAAAATAATTCAGAACACAAAATACAAAAACATTTGCATTTGATTATATGGATTCATTAGCTACATTGCATTAGGCATTTTCATCCATTGCTATTGCATTAGGATATATTATTTTTACATTCTTATGAATGATACCATGTTTGTATGTCAATCATGAATCCATCATATCCTTATCATCCACATTTCTATTATGAGTAATTGTATTTTTCAACAAAACTCAATTAGTTTTCTTTGGTATTAGGTGGAGGTGGTTATAAGGTACAAAAACCTTTTACATAGTCAAAATGGGTCGGTTCTAGCTCCAATCCCGTATAATCAAAATACAAAATGTATCTTCCCAAGATCCACATTAAGCCATACTTGGAGTCCGCAATACTATACTTATCGTTGGACTATTCAGGATAAAACAAAAACTAGACAACACCTAGCACTTACTAAACATAACACTAGGCCATTGTACCATACAGTTGTCACTTCCTAGGCCCAAAAAAAAGGGTTGCCTTTTATCCCTATACCTAATTCCATCTATCGGATTACTCCTCATCAACCACTTTGATCTCCTATTGCTCTAACAGGTTTGATCTTAGATTTTCTTTGGAAGCCAACACCCATAATTCTTGAGGGAAGTTATCCTTAAAAATTTGTATCTCCCTAGTAGAAAATATGATATTTACCATTAGATCCACCACCTAGTTCCCTTATCTGAAGGTGTGTTGGATTCAGTCACTAACCAAATGGGATTTATGAATATTTGCTTCTAGGATAAGCTCTGAGATTGTCCAACTGGGGTCTTTATCCTTCTTAATTGACTTGATTATATTAAGATATTCCCATTCAAATATTACTTCCTTATAACCCTCTAGTATGGCAATTATCATTGCCTACATGCAAGCTCAGGATTCTACAAAATTATTTTTTTGAGTTCCCAAAGGCTTCGTAAAGGCAAGGACCACTTTTCCTTCCTCATTTCTCAAAACTCCTCTTGCTCCTGCAGCCCCCAGATTTCCTTTGGCTACCCTATCAAAATTGAACTTAACCCACTTTGTATGGGGGGTATCCACTTGACACCATCTCATGGGTTGGTTGTAATGACTGGGTCTAGAGGTTCCTCTCTCCAGTTCCACAAAATCCTCCTTTCCCTAGGAGACAGGATCTCATTTTTGAAGTAAAAGGTTTTCCAGTTTTATTTTAGCGCTGTGATTATTTTATTACCACATAACCTGGGATATTTCTTCCATCATTTAAATACTCTCTTATTTCTCTCATTCCATATCCCCCATAAAATGGGGTAAGTTGAGCTTCCATATTCAAGTCAAAAGTTTCACCCAGAAGGAGGAATCCCACTGTATGCAGAAGTCAGACATGTTATTTGGGTGGACCCAATCTATATGAAATTTGGATAGAACCATTTGGAAGACTACACAAGAAAATTCACAAGTTAGAAAGATATGACTTACATATTCTATCACTTTCTCACACAGGATACATCGATTGATGAATTGGAAACCTCTCCTCTGCAAATTATATGTTGTCAGGATCTTATTTTGAACTACCAGCCAAAAGAAGAAAGTTATTTTTGGGGTTAAATTCTTTAACAAAATAATAGAAGTCAGAGTCCAACCATTAAATCCTGAGGGGATTAATTTATAGGTAGTTTTTATTGAATAGATACCACTTGTAGTTTTTCCCCAAATAATCTTGTCTCTTCCTCCCCTTGGAATGATCAGGAACACCCTTAAAGCATCATTGAGTTTAGTCAGGGCCACCTTCTCTTGCTCTGAAGGATTTTTAACTATGATTTTCTTCCAAGAGGAAGTTTCCTATGCTACAACAAGAAAATACACTACTTTTCCTCCCATTTCCTCTATAAGTTTGTGTTGGAGTACCCGAAGATCTAAGTTATATTTCATAGGGTCTTATTCCAACCATGTATCTTGCCAAAATTCCACTTGTCTTCCATTACCAATTATTCATATGATGCCTTTCTTGAATACCTCACGACATTCGAGCAAACAATTCTAGAAATAGGATCCTCTAGGGATATTATCAACTTTTAGGAAGTCTTGGTTATTTTTAATATATTTTGCCTTAAGAATTTTTACCCATCCCAATTGATAATTATTGACAAATCTCCAGACCTGTTTGCCAATCAGAGTTTGGTTCATTTATTTCATTCTCTTCAGCCCCAACCCCCCTTGATATTTGCTTGCACACACCTAATTCTATGCTATCAACAAAATTCTTTTTCTCTCCTCTGAATTTGACCACAAGAAGTGCTAAATTTGCTCCAGTGTAGCTCAAACCTTTTTAGGCATTCTAAATAGAGACAAGCATTATATTGGAATGCTTTGTAAAGTATTTTGAACTAGTAAGTCTTTCCTTGTGGAGCTACGAAGGCTGCCCTTCCATCATGTTAAATTTTTGGAGATCCTGTCAATGACTGAGTTCCACAAAGTAGCCTTCATTCTTCCTTCAAACATATGCATGCCTAGATAAGTCATCGGTAAAATCTCATTTCCACATCCAAAGAGGTTAGCTATTATTTCCTCCCTCCCACCAGGTGTGTTAAAGAAATATATGCTACTCTTCTTATAATTTATGTCCTATCCTACTTCTGTCTCATACTTGGTTAAAATTCTCTTCATCTTTCTAGCCTAAGGCACCAAGGCTTTGGACACAATGATTGTATCATCCACAAACTATTGGTGAGATTCTGGATCTACTATTGAGGCTGGTTTGAAGCCTCCAAATCAACCTTCTACCATAACTTTTGAAATTTTCCTACCTGATGCTTCCACTAAAATAAAAAACAAGTAAGGAGACAAAGGATCTCCTTGTCGCAACCCCCTTTCACTCTTGAAGTAATCGGATGGTGACCCATTCACCATGATAGAAAATATTTTGGTAGAGATACAACTAAAAATCAAACTTACCCAAACTTACCCAAAATCTTGGTGAGAAAATACCATGAGACCTGGTCATAGGATTTATTGATGTCTAGATTTAGTAACATACTTGCTTCCTTACTAGCCACCATTGAATGAATAACATCGTGAATTGTGATGATACCATCTAGTATTTTTTTCCCTTTCACAAAAATTCCTTGGTTCATATCAATGACGAATAGCAGGATGAACTTCAGCCTATTGGTGATTGTTTTCATGAGAATCTTCATCAGAGTGTTACATAAACTGATAGGGAAAAAATTGGAAAATTCCATTGCTCCCACTAGTTTAGGGATGAGGACTAAAAATGTAGCATTAATTCCTTCTAGGATTTCCATGTCCTTTTGAGCCTCAATTATAGATTCCACTACATCATTGCCTAGGATATCCCAAAACTTTTGAAAGAATGCACTAGGAAAGCCATCCGGTCCTGGGGAGTTGTTACCATCCATGTCAAAAACCACCTTCCTAATTTCCTCCTTTATAAAAGAGCTGAGTTAGAATCCATTAATATTCTCAGTGACAAGGGGTGGAATGGCCACCAACAGAGAGTCCTCTTCTTCAATAGTAGGATTTACATCTTCTAGTAAAAATTTAAAGAAATCAGCTACTTCCATCCTTATGTATTCCATATCTTTGGTGTTAGACCCATCGACCATCTTGATCTCCTTAATATTGTTAGTAATCCTATGGTGAAGAGTAGAGACATGGAAGAAATTTGTATTTCTATCACCCTCCTTCAACTAACACAGTCTATATTTTTACCTCCAAAAGGTTTCTTCAAATCCTAGCACCATGTGGTATTCGACTAAAATCTCCCTCTCTTGGTTTCTCATATCTTCTATAAGTTGATCTCACTTCAGATTTTCTTGTAATTCATTGATCTTGTCTTTTAGTTCTACCTTTTTTGTGAAAATATTGCTAAAGGAAGTTTTGTTCCACTCTCTAATGTTAGGATTCACATTCCTTAATTTACACGCCACTTGGGCTAGTTTCAAACCATTATACTTATTGTCCCACCATTGGGCGACTAGATCCTTGAGATCTTGGTGTTGGAGACACATAATTTTGAATCAAAATGGTCTGATGTATTTTTTCTTAGAGTCCTCCTCAGTTTCCCACAGAATTGGGTTGTGGTCAGACCCAATTCTTGGTAGTGTCATTAATGAAGAGTCCCCAAACCTCTCCAGGAATTCTTGAGAAAGAAGAAACCTATCTAATCTAATCTAAATTTGGTTTTCCTTCAGTATTTTGTTAGACCATGTATAGGAGAATCTATGTAGGTCCACATCCATCAGCTCATGTTGATCAACAAAATTTCTAAACTCGAAGATATCAGCAGTTATTCTTTGAGAGCCCCCAAATTTATCTACAGGATTAAGGTAGCAATTGAAATACCCCACCACAATACAAGGGTAGTTGGGTACTGTCTCCCTTAGTTCAGCTAGCTAACCCCAGAGAACCCTTCTCATTACCTATATAACTGGAGCATATACATTTGTTAAGATCCACTTTTTCTGTGTGGTTTTTATCCAAACATAGGAGATAAATAAACCAACTAGACATTAGAATCACTCTACTATCAATCACATTCTTGTTCCACATAACCAACAACCCTCATGCTATTCCAGTGGCCTCCTGGGATACTACTTCAACTTCTCACCAAGTCCTATTCTTAAAAGGTATCACTCTACTCTCTTCCATTTTAGTTTCTTGTAGTAATATCATATCCAGTTTGTGTTCTTGTCTAAGAGCATACAAAGCTCTAATTTTTTTAGGATTGCTCCCGTATATATTCCATGATAGAATATTCATTTATGGGGTTTGGATCCTTGAGCCTTCATCCCAAAGTGTAATACTACTTAAGTGCCATCAGCCACTCCTTCCTCTGCTTATTTCTACCTTACAACAACATTGCTAGGTTTCCCTCTTCCTACCAAACCATATCCCCATACATCCACTTTAGGTGGGGGTACCTTGGGTTTCACTTGGATTATGGTCACCATATTGGATGGGCCAGTCTTGGAATTTGGGATAATAACCTAGATCTCCAGGTTAACTGGTCTTCCTGATAGTGGAGATGATTCCATGTTCTTAGATTCTTGATTAGTATGTTATTTTTTCCCTACTTTTGGGGTACACTGATCTTGGTGGTTCACCTCTATCTCCTGAGTATCATTACCTATCTTATCAGTTTCCTTCTCCTCTAAATCCTTCTCTTGGGTATCCTCTACCTCATATTCCACTTCTTGGCTATCCATCTGATTTCCCTTCAAATTATTTAATGCATCAAAACTATTCTCCACTGGGATGTTGATCTCCTTGGAATTTATTCCCATAAATTCCTCTACAGTACAGGGGACCACTTCCATTGAGACTCCATAGGTTTCTTGTATTATCCAATCAAACTTACTTGCTACAAGGCATTTATTTATGTGGTTTTTTTCCTTTGTGATTTGGTTTTGGGGCCTACTGCATCACCTTTGGAGCAGTTTGTACTTGAGGGTTCCCACCAGAGGGACCAACTCCCCTATGAGAGTATTCTAGGGCATAGGTATTTCTAGGAGGAGGGTTATAACATTGCCTCTTACTAAAATTAGGCTGAACAAGATCTCTGATATTTAGATTTTGAGCCCCATGATCTTGAGGCCCATGTTGGGCAGGAATGGAGACCTACAGGGGAGGGATATTATTTTGGGTTTGTGGAATATTATTTTGGGGTGGGGACTGGTTCTTGGAAAGGCAGTGGATACCTTACTGCCCTACCTTCTTGTAAACATTACACTTAGTAGACATATTTTCATATTCAAATTCCTAAGTATGAAGGCCATACATAGATGACAGTATAATAAATTTAGGGAGTTATTTACTTAGGTCTGCCAACACACACATGCGAGCAAAAATAATCCTTGTTCTACTCATGGTTTCAAGATCGATAGCTATCAGTTCCCTAATATTTGCAGCTATCCTAGCCAATATTTGCTCATTCCAACAAAGAAGAGGTAATTTTGGCATATTAACCCAAATAGGAGCCAAATCCAACACCTGGGTCTGGGGGTTGAAATAGGGTGTCCAACCCTTCAGATACAAGCCCTTTTCCCAAAAAACCAAGGACCTCATTGAATAATCCTTTTCATGTCCAGGTCACACTAAAATGTCACCAAAAGGAAAATCTTGGGTAAAGCCCTAATCATCATACCAACCCTTGGCCACCATTTCTGGATGGCCCATATCCATATGACTTCCAAGTCTAGCCAAACCCCCATAAATTTTACCACCAGAGATATTTTGCCCTCCATAGCCAAATGTTGAGCTAGGGTATCTGGTATGTACAACCTACCATTGATAGGTTTTATATTAAAACAAGAGTTAGAGAGTTTTTACTTACCATGAAGAGCATTAAGATAATATGGTCTCTAGTTTTCAATTTTCTATTTGTACCCTTCCTAGGTATTCCCTTGATCCTAATGCATAGAGTCCTGGTCCCCATCATAGATATCTTTGACTGCATCTGCCAGATTCCCTAGGTCCAGTTCCAACATAATTTCCTTATCCACATCCTCCACCTAGGACCCTGCTATCTCACTAGAGCCCCCACCTATCATGCCTACTGTTCTACCATCCAAATCCCCACACCTAGAGCTTGCCACCCCTAGACCTTCTGCTCCTCCTCCTTACTGCTCCATCAACATCCTTTCAGATCCGATGCCATTTGGTATTCAACAAAACTTAATTAGTTGTTATAAGGTGTATACTAGAGTTTTCTGGTCATTTAGCCATCCCTAGTGATATTTTTTAGATTTTATAGAAAGTTATCTTAACTTTTTAAGATGAGGTCTAGTTTTGATAACATCTTGTATATATCAAAATTCTATCACAATTTTACACAATAACAATCCTAGTTTGAACAAGGAAATATGACACTACAAAGTGGTCCTAATCACTTTAAGTGGACGGTTTTTCTTGCTCATCTTATTATACACATGGTCTATAATGTTGATTATTGACAAAAGGACAAGCTCCCCCCTACCAAAGAAATCCCTTGTTTTCATACAAAATGAGTAAAATTCTTAAAGCAAATCAAAATAAATATTGATTCTCATCACTATGCAAATCCCTTACTCCAAAATAAAACAAAATGTAAAATAAACAATGGTTTTCATTACTAAGCATGAGCAAGTATCCCAAGAAATTAAAAAAGAAGAAGGGGGTAATGATCTTGAATCTCTAGAATCTTCAGTATTCAAACACCATGGGGTGATATATATTACAGTAATGGGTTGAATAAAACTTGCCTAGATATGGAGTATCCTTACGCATAGTGATATGTCTATCATATTAGTGACCTTATTTTGTACAGACCGATATCAGCTTATGGATGAGCTAGTTTTAGGTGGACTGTATTACCTAGTAGTCTAGTCTAATTACATTCACACTTAAGATCATGATGACCATATGGTGATCCTCATTACAGCAATAGGTTGAATGAAACCTGCATAGAAATGAGGTAGTATTATGCCTCATCTAATATATTCACTTTGCACACACAAGGATAGTAAATATTAAGATCTTTGTAATAGGCTTGTATCTTTCAGGAGTCTTGTGAAGTCATTATACAACTTTTTATTAATCAACTAGGGTGTTTGAGTCTTATGGAAAACCTCAAAATTTTTCCTAATAGCAACAAATCACCTCATCAAAAAATCACATTTTTTCTTATGAAATTTTGTTTATTAAGTGGTGTGCATAGAATAGGATAAATACTAGATGGATATCAACAATGGTATTTAGACTGCCACTGACTATTTTACACATATATTTTAGTTTACAGAAGCTTATAGTGAAATCCCCTACATCTCAGATCATCTCATATCACATATGGATGTTTAAATGATTAATTATTATTATAAGAGTTACCATTTTCATTCATGATTCTCATACATTTTGTGATGTCTTCCATTAGTTTGTTGAACATATTAGATTCATTCATTATGTTTTAATTGGTTAAAGCATATAGGTTCATTTGCATTAGACCATCCTCATGAAATTAATGCAATACATTTATCATATCATATAAACATAGATTAAATGCATAACCAATTGAAATAAATTTAAACATGCATTTAACATTAATCATTACATCTATATAAGCATACCTTGAAGAAACACACACTTATACTAAGAGGGGGGTGAACAATATAAGATAAAACTTTTTCTTTAAAACAATAACTGTAATAATATGAATGCAATAATAAATCAATGCAAAAAATCGATACACAAGAGAAAAGAGTTTTATGTGGAAATACCCTTTTAGGAGAAAACCACGAAAAAATATTGCTTATATTTATTCAATAAATTTTGTGGGCACCAACCCACAGGAGACACCAATCTCCTTGTATAAGTTCATGGGAACCAACCCACAGGAGACACCAATCTCCTTGTTACAAGTTCATGGGCACCAACCCACAGGAGACACCAATCTCCTTGTTACAATTTTGTGGGCACCAACCCACAGGAGACACCAATCTCCTTGTTACAAGTTCATGGGCACCAACCCACAGGAGACACCAATATCCTTGTTACAAGTTTGTGGGCACCAACCCATAGGAGACACCAATCTCCTTGTTCGAGCTTGTGGGAACGAACCCATAGGAGACACCAATCTCCTTGTCCAATTTTGTGGGAATCAACCCATAGGAGACACCAATCTCCTTGAGGCACAAACCTCAAATATGAAGGTACAAACCTTTGTATACTAATAAAAAATAGAGAATGATATATTGGTATTGGAAGCTTCAAATGACCATAATGTCCTTCACATTAATTAATTTTATTGCTTCCACATGTCTCACATTTATTACATAAAGGTGGCCCAATTCTAGCACTAGATAACTTGCATTTTGAATTGGAGATACTTATACCTTGCTTTCACTCTTTTATACTTCCATGTTATGGATTGCTTCCATACACGACTATGCTTAGTTCTCCTTATTGTCTGTGACTTATCCTTCAATGTGGCAATGCCATTATTTCAACATAATAGACTCCCTTGATTCTTTTATTACAACTCTGATAAACCTAATAAATATTTCAAACTATTTTCCTTGGGCTCGATGCAATGCAGTGCAATCAAAACACACATTAAATATTTCTCAAAACCCTCATTACATCAGTTCAAGATCACAAGCTTTACCTTATACTTCATGAAGTAAACATCCTACCAAATTCAGATAACCCACACACCTTCATTTTCTTAGATGCACCAACAACTCAGAATAAACTCAATTCAACTTTGCTCAGTGCTAAATTTTTTGCCCCAAATGGACTTCTGCGTTGTCAAATATTTAGCTTATACAACAGCCATCACAGTCTCTTTGTAATCATTCTAGTTTAGCGATAATCTTACTGTGTCTTCTAAAATTACCTTTAGATTTCCTTCATATGCATAAAGCAATTCAATGACTCTCTCTATGTTTTACTTCATGTAATGGTCAGAGTGTGGCAAATTCAAATGCTCCACCTTTGGGTTTCAAAACCTAACTTAATGGATGTCGTAACGGTCCTTGATAATGTTTAGAATGATTAGCTCTATCAACTCTACATGCATCTAGATGAATGTGTCCTCTGAAACCTTTGGTGCTAACTTTCATGATAAGGAACTATTTATCTCTACTACAAATGGACATAGATATATCAAAAAAATATTTATACCTTCACCTTTCAATAGAATGGTTGTTCACTTTGAATGACTATTCGCTTTGAATGGCTGCATGTGTAGCACGTCTCAATTCAAAAATAATACTCCACTCTTATGATGCTAGTGTCTCTTTAAATCTCAGAGTCCTCTTGCTTATCAACACTTTGTTCTATTTACTTGTAGATCCAATATTTGACGTGATGGAGAGGGAGTACTAAAAATTTTCTTCATCTTTAAATAGCCTTTGATGACTATTTATCTCCCTCCATGTGCATGCTCTCCACAACTATGCTGCACTTCGCCTCCACACTTTTGGTGTGCAATTTTTATTCTCTATTTTAGAGACATTCGTAGCCTCTATATTGAAAACATTCACTTTCTTCTTCCTCTCGCTCAAAAGTGTGGCCTCACTTTGGATGACATCACTACATTGCCTCCACTACGTTTAGTCAACTCCATTTCATCGTTGCTCTTTAACGCCTCCACTTCATCCTTTATCTCACCGTCATTGCTTGGATATATCGAAGGTATTCTCCAATCAATATGCCAAATGAACTTTAGCCTTTGTATTTATATCAAACTTTTTACTTTCCAAATATGTTGGCCCATGCACTCATAATAATAATATTTCAACCTTAGGCAAGGGTAAATATTTTCCACTTCAATAATAATATTTCAACCTTAGGCAAGGGTAAATATTTTCCACCTCAATAATAATATTTCAACCTTAGGCAAGGGTAAATATTTTCCACTTCAATAATAATATTTCAACCTTAAGCAAGGGTAAATGTTTTCCACATCAATAATAATTATTTCAACCTTAGGCAAGGGTAAATATTACATCACCCTTGAAGAAAATATGTTTGCCTTGAATAATTCATCCACAATTTTCTATCAACCAAGACAAATTTTGACATCAATGACAACTCAATATTTCTAACATACCTAGTAGAGCATCTATACATCTAGATCACAACATCTAATCATCAATCATCTAATTATTGCATGTAATCAATACATCACATATAGAATATTACATCATCATATAAGCATTACATACATGCATCCACACATAAATATAAAAGCAAAATTATAACACATAATGAGCCATAAATAGGAGATCATATATATGTGTGTGTGTGTGTGTGAATTTCATATTACATAGAGGTACAAAAAGGCCCATAGGCTACAACTATGTAGATCCTCAAACCTTACACTAAAAAAATAATATAGTCATCATGGCATATCAACCAAGGCCTACACCCCTGAATCACGTACACCCTCATCTTCATCTTCACAAGACTACTTGGAGCTAGTGCCTATCAATCTCTTGGATCATACACCAAACTGGTGCCTTGGCCATACTAATGACAGTAGACTCACTTTGCCTGCTCCGTTGGGAACCCCCTACTATAGATCTAGTTGGCATAGTGCCACCACATAGTCTAACCTTAGTCTCTAGTGTAGCTATATATGCTAAATCTATTTTTCAATACACCTCATCATTTGCTATGATGCCTTGTAGTCTCCTAATATTTGCATGCCAACCTGAGGCTATCAATTCCTAAGTGACTATAGTGGATAGTATAACCTGAACCATAGGAACTCCACTATCTATTCCCTACGAGCATATGCCTTGGTGATATTGGCCACCAACTAGGCTTATAGTGTGTCTATCATAGTTATAGCAATATCAACCTCGGTATGGAGAGTAGTCCTATCCTTCACGTATCCATTCCACTATTTTTGCTTTGCACTGAGATAAATTTGAGTCAGCATAAGAATTATAGAGTTGGTCAGCGTAAGATTAGTATCCAACTCTATAAGCCAAATCTGTGAGATCTGTAGCTACTACTATTGTGCCTATAGCTATGCTACCTCATCACCTGTGGCATCCCTCTCATCCACCTCCTCATACTATAGGTCGTTCATGTATCCTACTGCCTATCCCCACTCACCATGCATCCTACAACACACTTGTTTCCCATCATCATCACCACCCTCATCTATCACCTCCTCTCTAGGTCTGCCTAGACTACCACCATCCTAGCATAACTAAGATACCCACCAAGTATCATACTCCATAGTGGTCCCTAGGTCCTTTAAGACAGTATCATCAATAGGAGGGTCCACCTCCTTGGCCAATCCTATCATTTGTGGTGCTACAAGCTGTATCTCTACCTTTCAATGGTGATAGAAGATTGACTCCTTTGGAATATCCTATGTTATCCCAAATTGCCTAGTGACTCGTGAGTAGTATAAGTACTCCCTCTCCTTTTCATGGCATCCCATGATCCATCTATCATACCTCACTCAATAAAGGTATCTATCTACCTCAGGCCAATCTAGATAGCCTAGATAGGGTCTCCATATGATTTAACTAACCTGTAGCCCCTCTAGTGATGAAATATAATGCACTAGTATATGTGCATGTGGACATATCTGGCTAGTCTCTTCTTCTCATGGCCACCAAATAGCATAACAAAAGTTCTCAACATCTAAGTCAAATATAGGCACTGGTAATCCTCTAGGTCGATCAATCCGAATATGTACCCAACCCTAAATATGTAGCAAAATGCTGCATCCCACTCCCACTCACCCCCAATACGTAATCTCATATAGCTTTTTATATAGCTATGCTATAAGTATGCTTTCCTATACCATAATCAGTGGATGCTCCAGGTCACACTCAAGAAGGTCCTGTACCATATCAAGGAGGTTTCAAGGAAACCTCACTCTTGAAGAGTCAGGTAGTACCACATTAGAGATAATGTGCATCAATACTACTTGGCACTGAGAAAATATGTGCTGACCATACCAGTACTATACTAGAAACCCACCATGATATATGTTCCCTAATGCCTCAGCAACTCTGCCATGAAAAACTTGCTCAAAATGTGTCTCCTTAATAATAGTAGGAGATGAAGTGATAGCCTATCCAACTATGGGGATCCTGAATATATGGTAGACATCCTCTAACATCAACATTATCTCTCTAGTGGGGATATAGAAAGTATTGGTCCTGTTATCCCATCGATGAGCTAGTGTCATAAGGAAAGACTTATTTGACATCACAATCGACAATCACACAACCTGTTTGAGGCCAATCTCCTCAAACCACCTCCAGTAATTAACATCCAACATAGGCCATAAGCCCAAAAATATATTGGGCTCTCGATCCTGAGATGTTAGAGTCTAACATGTAGCAGTACATAATTTTAAGCAATCAATCAATCACTTATAAAAAATCAATCAAAAAAAAAAAAATCAACCAAAAATAAAAAATAATGCCTAAGGTTGGTAGACGCTCATGGCATTGATGGTCACCATGGATGCCATCGATGACCACCACCAATGGTCAAATATTTGACCCTTTGGGATTCAAACCCCATCTCTAGCACCTTTAACGGATCCCATATGGTAAATCAGGCACTACTCTTGCCAAATATGGCCCCAAAGTGGACCCCACATGGGTTCATTTCCTACCCCATAAATACCAAAACTTAAAATTAATCTACCCTTAAGCTAACCTAAGATAAATCCTACACTAAGGGGTGAAGTTCATTACCTATAGTTTAATGTGGTTCATTTAACCCATTAATTAGTGAAGTTCATTTTAAAATTCACAAATCATGAGAGTTAGATGGAGAGTCTACCTTAGGAGCTCTAGCTCCACCACTAGTGAATACCTTAGCCTGGTCACCCATGTTGATTGATTTAGGTTTCATTAGCGTTCCTTGCTAGATTTTCTCTCCTCTCCCTCAAAGATCGCTATTCTCAACTTCGAGCTGGTAACAATGAAATTCAAAAATACTAAAAATGCCTTTATATTTTTCAAATTTAGCCACCACCCACCTTGAGAATGATCATAGTACATCCTGACCACCTATGTCATTGATGGACATGGTATTTGCAAATCACTGCCACCAACATCAATGAAAACCACCAACTAGCAATAAAAGCCCTCAAATTTTCACTATTTTGAGCATCATATTGGACATTAAATTATATCTACTAGTCTATAATCATCATCAATTGCAAAAAAATAAAAAACAAATCATAAAATAAAATAAAATTTCAAGTGCACCTCATATGTAATTATTTACTCTATACACTTGGCAATTGTAGCAAATTGTGCTCCATGCAATCCGATAAGATGAGTAAATTACCATAAGGTAATTTGAACCAAATTATTCATTTATGAGTCAAAATGCCTGCACTTCAATACCCAAGAAGGCCATTATGGTTGAAATTCCCCACAAGAATGAGGTATTAATTTCATTCTTCTATGAAAGTTTATTAAATCATCGAACATAGTGATTCATCACATACTTAAGTTGAATTACTATCATCTTGATTCCCTAATAAGGCTTTCATGGTTGGACTACTCCACGGGATAGAGATGTGCAATTACTATTAATGTTTGAAATCATAGTTGTACTAGGACTTTCCCTTAACAACAATTATCATCTTGTAATATTCAAATTAGTTATAATGGTCAAGTGACTCATTGCTTTCATCACTTGCCATTTTCCTCATCAACTCGTCGCTTGAGGGGTTAGTAATAATCATAACATTCATGATCAAAATTAATAATTAAACACTTATTCATGCAAATTGCATTCATCCATGAATAATTGCTAACAACTATCATAATCTTACCCTTTTGTTGGGGAAAAAAGAAAAATTAAAACCTAAAACTTTGCTAGTCTGATCTTACGGTCCTCATAGCTTGACAACGCTACCCGTATGTTTTCAGAATTCATAAAAATTTTAATCAAATTTAAACCACCATTCTATTGGAGGTAATTATTAATAGATGTGTGCTCTTTCCATGATTGGGGCATATAAAGTTGACAAGATCAATGAACATCAATCAACCTACAATGTGGCATTAGGTTATCTATTTTTGCTTAGTGTTGTATTTTTCCATAATGCATCCTAAAAAAGGAGCATCTATAGACACCTAAGTTGTATCATGTTGAGGATGCTACTCATGTGGACATCTTTTTAGGCCATATGAATCACCTTGGACCTTTCCAAGATCCAACAATGGTTCTAACCACTCAAATAGGGCAGTTGAGTCCTATTCAGCCTTGGTCGTTATTTTCCTCAATGACGGTCTCATGACCACTGACTTTGATGATGGCCACAAGTGGGCTACGCCTATCGATAGTGGCCATAGACCAAGCTATGCATGTTGAATATGGCTAATTTTATAACAAAATTGAGCTACCCAAGATGAGTAAAATCTGTTGGAATGTAATAAATTCTTGAATGGTTATCTATTAGAAGCTTTCATGAGATTCACCTCAACTGCCCTAGCCCAACTAAATATTTTTCTTGGCATCATGCGTAAGATAGGATGAAAATTTTGGGAGTCTACTTAAGGCCCCAAAAATAAGAAAGAAGTTTAAAGATTATGATGAGCAATTGCCATAGTGAGGTACTTCCAATATGAGAAGAGAAGTGATATCCCTTGAGGTGCAATGAAGTGCTATCCAACTAGCATCATGACGTTGACACATTCATCAATGGAGTTTTATAGAGCTTGAAGCTCAACCACCTTGCTATTTAACACCAATTTGCTAGATATTAAAACTCAATCATACTATTCAACTATATTTTAAGACATGATAAACCCTTGAACATCAATTCAATAGTGGAATTGATCATCACCAAGTCTAGAACATAGATAATAGAGCCTTTTTCTGACAATCACTATTTTTAATATTGGGTCACAGGTGCCATCACCAATATTGCTAGCAACTAACAGATCCTATTGACTTGATCAACAAACTTAGAATGATGTATAATTTCTTCTATTTTAGCCATTAGATTAGTCATTAGCTACTTTCTATTTGATTTCTAACCTAGTTTAGTACATTTCATTTTAGTATTTACACATTTATTTCATGTTTTTCTACAATTATTTATGCATTTGCTTTCCTTATTGCACCTATCAAGAAATTAGCCTCATTTAAAGAGGATTTCAATGCTATTAATCATTCTTTAAGTTTCTTTCTATGTAGGTGATAGGGATTTTGTAGGAGCTAGACATCATTGGGATCATCTTCTTAGCATAAAAAGTAGAGGTTTCAAAGAAACCCTCTATAATGATATTTTTAAAGAGCAAGAACCTTGTGGAGTGCATATTTCCCCTTGTGGAGTTACCTATTGTAATTTGTGTATCAAATTGGTATATCCCTAAGAGGTATTTATTGTAACTACTATTACATATTATCAATAAAATAGAATCCTATTCATTTTACTTTTGTGTTACAATGGTTACGTAGTATTCTTTATCGATTTGTTTTTATATTTATTACAAGTAGATGCATGATTTTTATTGCTTTACGCTTCTTTATCTCCATTCTTTAGCTCTGAATTTGGTATGGCTAGATATATGTAAACTTAATTAGATATTCCTTTATAAATTATCTCTGTCTACCTCTAGATCAATGTATCTGAGTCACCTCTAGGTCTCTACCTCTAGGTCATTGCCTCTAGGTCATTACCTCTAGGTCACTACCTTTGGGTCACTCCCACTAGGTCACGACCTCTAGGTCACTATCTTTGGAAATATACATTTGGGTCACCTCTTGATTATCATTATCTCTTGGTAATTTACTAGAACATTCATAATACTATCATATTTGTAGGATCATCACTATAGGTGCTTTCACTATAGGCCATCTTCCAAGCTATGCTTAGGTCATAATAATTTATTTCTATATGATAAGACTAAAAATATTCTTAGAAAAATTTGATCATACTTGGTTTCCTTCTATAGAAACCATACAACATTCTTTTTATCTTATCCTATTCATTCATGTTTATCCATCCACAATCCATTTTTAATCTATAATATTTCTTTCTTTTTGTAGATAAAATATTTGTTAATGATTATGTCCTCCACAAGTTTTACAACAATGGAGATTCCAACATTTCTCTATATTATGACTATATCGACCACAATTATTACATCTATTCCTTGTTATAGAATTACATTTTCCTTTTATTTGAATCATTATTTCTTATTTGTCCTTCATTGTTATTGATTTTATCAGTCTCTAAAATGGATTTGATATCACTATTTCTTGTCACAAACTAATTTTTTGATTCATTTTTTCTCGTTTGTACTATATTTTCAAGATCTTAACAATTTGATCTTATTTTTAGTATAATTGGCTCTTTCATTCCTTGTCAATGATTTCCCAAAACTATGTCTTTATATCCTATTTTATTTAATAATTTTGAACCAATTCCTTTAATATATCTTTCAAAATAACCAAAAGGATCATCAGACTAATCCTTATCAACATCAACAAAAATATAAGCATCACCATCTCTATCATCATTTAAATCTATGTCCATCAATTTTGGTAGCATAAGCTTTTTCTAAACAATCATGAACTTTATTTAAATCCTATGTGTCACATGTAGCATCTATTTTTTAACAAGTTCTATTCTTTTTATGAATTCTAAGTCACAAATATCATTGTTTGCATCACAATATTTCTTTTATTTTTATGAGGATCACAAAATGAGTCAGTCATCATTAGTTTTAATTCTATGGTATCACAATATCAATTCATTGCCATAGGCCTTAAATAATTTGTATCATAGAAAACATCTTCCATAATTATTTTGTTTCCTAATTCAACCTTTCCTTGTTTTCTTATCTTGGAAACATTTAGAGTGATTATTCCTGTGAAGACATGAACAGTGATACTTAAACAATAAATAAAACAAATGACCCAAATAAACATTAGATTGCACAAAATAGATATATTTATTCAATAAGCGGGGGGCAGCCAATAAACTCCTTTTGATACAATCTATACTCAGTGAGTATTTGATACAAAGATTTACAAAATTCTAGGGTTCTCCGAAACCCTAGCTACAACAATGAAGTGTCTTCAGATAGTGTATCCTCCCTTCCAACGGAATGAGTGGGCTTTAGATATCTGATGCTGGACCACTCCAGCTTCAATAGCCTTTCAACAATATGTAGAATCTGCAGATATGCATACACAAAAATAGAGAAAGGTATTAATAACACTTGTGAGGGCTCCACAGTGTGAGACCCTCAGACATACGTAAAACCTAACTAAAAATAGATCAAATGGCATGCAAAATCTACAAATCATGTAATAGAATAAAACCAATAAAAATATACCTTGCTTGTGATGATGTCTTATTTCGTTGTTACAATTTTAATAGCATATGGTGTGATGTAGCAGGCTCTGATTCACATTTTTATGGATGCAATAGGCTCGAACACACACTTGGCAGGATCTAGTGCAAGCTTTGCAAGCTCTGGAGTGAGCCTATGATACATCAGGCTCTGGTAAGTGCCTGGAAATCTCTGTAGTGAGCTTCGTAGGCTCTACAATGAGTTTGGCAAGCTCGGGAGGGTGCCTGCGGGTAAGGGTAAATATACAAAAGTAGATCAAGGGGGGTGGTGATGAATGCGATGGATGTATGTGGGCTGTTATGGCAATGGAGGATGAATAGGGGATGGCTAGAACAATAGAAGTCTTGTTGACTAGTTAGGGCCTTAGATATTCAGACTCTATCTCTCTGCTTCGCTAGGGTTTCAACAATAACTCCTACAAGGTATAATTTCTAATCTCAAGGTTTTGAGGTTTGAGCATTTGCAAATGCCCTTATTATAATCCAACCTAGGGTTTTCTTAGGGTTTTAGCCTTACACTTTTGATCGTGTGGCTAAGATTAAATTAGATCCTAAGGTTGAGATTACTTTTTAGATGTGGCATGGATTAATGAATATGGATGGTGGGGATTATATTGGATCATATGACTATGGTTAATTGAGTTTATAAATATATATTTTATAATATAATATAAAATATTATATTAAATACAAAATAATATAAAATAATATTAAAATAATCTCAATTAGGTTAGGAAATGGCGGGAAGGGTGGAATTGGGACAAATAATTGGTGGGAAAGATATATGGTGGACAAGTGGGTGGAAGAATGGTTAGGATGGAGCATTAGTGGTTGTAATTTGGTGTCTATAGATGCACCTTTTTGTACCATGTTGCATGAAACACAATATGGTGCAAAATTTTTGAGACACCTGCTTGGGCTATGGGCACAGAAGCAGTATCTCTCTGTCATTGGATTTGAGCACTGATGTTGAAGACAAAAGAATAAAGAATTTTTGGAATTTTGTAGCCAATTGAAAATATTTTTTTGTGATAATGATGCATGATGTGGTGAATTTGTTTCAGTGATGAATGAATGGTTTGAAATGCAATATGATTGTGAATGATATGAATGATGTAAAATGTGATATCGTTTATGCCCCAATGGTGGGAAAGGGGTTGTTGTATAATACCATGTGATTGTGGATGATATGAATGATGTAAAATGTGATACCATTTATGCCCCAACGATGGGAAAGGGGTTTGTGTATAATACCATGTGATTATGGATGATATGAATGATGTAAAATGTGATACCATTTATGCCCCAACGGTGGGAAAGGGGTTGGTGTATAATACCATGTGATTGTGGATGATATGAATGATGTAAAATATGATACCGTTTATGCCCCAACGGTGGGAGAGGGGTTGGTGTATAATACCATGTGATTGTGGAGGATATGAATGATGTAAAATGTGATACCGTTTATGCCCCAACGGTGGGAGAGGGGTTGGTGTATAATACCATGTGATTGTGGAGGATATGAATGATGTAAAATGTGATACCGTTTATGCCCCAAAGGTGAGAAAGGGGTTGGTGTATAATACCATGTTATTATGGATGATATGAATGATGTAAAATTTGATACCATTTATGCCCCAATAGTGGGAGAGGGATTGGTGTATAATACCATGTGATTGTGGACGATATGAATGATGCAAAATGTGATACCGTTTATGCCCGAACGGTGAGAAAGGGGTTGGTTTATAATACCATATGATTGTGGATGATATGAATAATGTAAAATGTGATACCATTTATGCCCCAATGGTGGGAAGGGGGTTGGTGTATAATACCATGTGATTGTAATATGTATCCTATCATGGGAAATCATAATCAAATTTTGGTTGCCCAAAACTTTGGGATGATTCGATGTTGTTTAATAAGATGTCGCAATGGCATCATTGAGTATGCAATTTATGAAGATGCATGATGACTAAGTCAACGTAGGGGTGGGGTAGTGATTGTGGAATTTTCTTCACCAATTCCATAATAGAACCAATCAACCTGCTCATATGTCATTTATGGTGAATGTTGTCAAATGAATGAGTGTTTGTGATTTTGATTATTCATGTTTTCGTGCCCCACAAAAAAGGGCATCAATGACTGCCTTTGAGCAAATTGTTCTTGGTAAAGTTGTACTCAAAATGTGAGGTGCAAAATGTGATTGTGATATTTTATGATGTGATAATGGATAACCATTGTTAAATGTACTTATTATAGATTATTCATCTTACCAAATTGCATGGATGACCATCGCTACGATTTCCAAGTTTATATAATATCCTACTAGATACGAGGTTTGTTTAACTCTGATTTTTGTACAATTGTATGTGATGATGAAGAATATAATGCAGAATGATCAAATGTGAGTTTTGTGAAAATTTGGATTGTTTTGTTGTGTTTTGTGCCTCAATTAGCGTATTTTGAAAATTTGGTTTATTCTCAAAAATTATGCTTGAGAAACAATTTATGTTTTTACAAAACTTGATTTTAGGATGTGCATGATGTGTGGATGAAATTTTATGAAATTTGGAGGATGTAAGCTACTATTTTGATTACATTTGTCTTTGTGCCATTTTGTTGTCAGGTGCACGACTACGCCTATGGTGTCTTGCAAGCACGCAGATGCACCTGGGTGCACTTGCAGGTCCCTAGGCAAGCTTGTGAATTCATAGGAACAGACCTATGCCTGAATGCACTAGGGAAATCTATAAATAGATTTCTAAGTGAATTGTGAGGTTCACTTGTGTGTTTCAAAATTTGAGAAGCTAAATTTGAGGAGTGGAGTGGGTTTATGAGCTTAGTGAGGCTAGTGAGAATTTGCATGGAAGCTATGGCGATGGAGGGATTGAATTTTGCTGCTAGAGCTGAGGCACCATTTGCCCTAGTAATATTTAAAAACACTTCATCTCTTGTGCATGTTTTTATTATTATCATTTTTTTTAGATAATAGTATTAATGAAATTATTTTTTGTTGCAGTTGAGGGACATAGAGCCTTGAAATTAATTTTCTCCTCTCATTCCTATGATGAGGAAGAAGCTAATGGTTTATAATTAGGCATTGTTGGAGAAGTGGGCCTGGAGGGTGTGGTGAGGCTAGATGTGGTGAGGGCCAATGATGGGTCTCTCTCAACTTTGATAGAGATATGGGACCCAGATAGGAGGACATTCTAGCTGTTGATTGGGGAGGCTACTGTTATGCTTGAGGATGTATACCACATTCTCAAGGTGCCAATAGAAGGGTATAAGGTGGTGGTTGGTCGGGATAAGAAGGCTAAGATGGAGAGGATTCTTGGGCATCGATGGTGGGACGCACCAATGAGATATGGGGGTATATGATATCTAAGCATGTACAAGGCGAAGGATTTGGATGAGCTCCTAGATTTGATCATGTTCATGTTAATGAACATAGTGTTACCCAATAGCATTGGTTGTAGGTTTCCATGGAACCTATTGGGGTTGGTGGGTAATATGCTGAAGGATCCCCAGGAGTATGCATGGGTGCCTGCCTTATTGGTGTAGTTGTACTTATGGTGTCACATGGTCACATGACTTTAGGAAGAGATGTTGGCGAAGGAGCATCAACATCAGATGGACTTATGGTGTCTGCAGGCTAGTGAGGCATATGCACATTTCTTGGAGGATGTGTGTATGCAAAACCATATTACATTACCAGATACTCCTTCTTCTATAGCTAAGCCATCTAGGCATACTGAGTCTAGGCATAGTACTAGGCTGAGGGCTCCTAATAGGTCTCAGGGGTCCTCTCATGGATATTAGATTAATGCTTAGATGCACTATTTTGTATATGATTCTTGGTGCTCCCTTGTAGCCTTTTTGGCATTCATTGTATATGCAATATATATATATATATATATATATATATATATACATGGCCTTTTATATATTTGTGTCATCTTTTGTGTGAATGCTTTTATGTTTTATGCAATTTGTGTTGAATGTTTTATGGATGCTTAATGTAGGCTAATCATGATGTATATGCATAATGCCTATATGGATGATTAATGCAAGCTAAATGACAAATATATGAATGATTTTTATGTAGATGATTAATGCTAGCTAAATAACATGTGTTATGGATGATTAATGCAAGTAAACGTATAATGAATCTGCACTTATATGAGAGGAATGCATAGTGTTTGAATGATATTTTTATAGTTCATAAATTTTATTGGCCATTTTTGTTGTCCATTGTTTGGCAATCGGGGGTACGTAATTTGTTTGCGGTTTTGCAACTTGAATTTTAATGAAGACATGGATGTTGATATAGAAGAAGATATGGATGTTGATATGGAAGAATATATGGATGTTGATATGGAGGAAGATATGGATGTTGATATGGAAGACTGAAATATTTTCAAAGACTCAAACATACTAGTGTTATCAACCAAACTCACTAAGTTGTCTAACTTTCTTTAGGACCAGATGTGTGTGCGAGTGAGGTTCATTAACCT
Organism: Wollemia nobilis; assembly: GCA_028583015.1. Lineage (NCBI taxonomy): Eukaryota > Viridiplantae > Streptophyta > Pinopsida > Araucariales > Araucariaceae > Wollemia > Wollemia nobilis. The sequence goes on from JAQPPZ010000465.1 coordinate 12,732,465, forward strand.
AGTCTTGAGCATGACAATGACCCTATCCAATCAAGTACTAGTGTGTGTGGATGTGAGTTTTATTAACCCATTATGAGTAATTGAGGCATGACCTATTATGGAGATGATCTAAGACTAGTCTGTCCTTATGTGTGTTCAAAGGTCTCCATTTTTGGAGGAGAGACATGTCGCCTCGTATGAGCTTACTCCACTGCCAATCAAGCATCTATAGCCCTAGTGGAGATTCACTCCATATTCGAATGGGATTGATATTTTGGACATTAGGGATGACTACATGACTTTTTGAGAGAAACGTAGTACAATCCTTATAGCTTTTAGGGATCAGGGGTGTAGGTGTTGAATTTTTTGATTTGTATAGAGCTTTGGGGAATTGTATTCTCAACCGAAGTGTGATGAGAATTTTGACCCTATCCTTACTACTCTATGTTTTTATTTTTATGTTGAGAGGAATTTCGATAGTGGTGAAAACCACTATATTTGATTTGGACTATGTTGCATGATGGGACAAGCGAGGGATATATCCTTTTCACCTCGAGGTACTACCCAAGTATGGTACTACCCCCCCCTATCTCATAATGTTCTTAGGATGTGAGTAAATATGGTTGGTTCAGGATTGTATTTGAAATCAATTGGCAATGCTCAAGACTTTATTAGTATGTAAAGTGTGTTTTGGTCCTAAAGAAAATCAGACATCCATTTGGAGGTTTCTTGCTACACTAGAAATGGCTGAGTGACTGAAAACCTGAGTTTTGTGATTTTGTCATATGGTATTGTTGGCTTATGTATTTTGCAAAAGTTGCATGATTGTTTCAAACTAGGTACCCCAATTTTTATAACTTGACCTTTTTTCATTTATGGCCATATCATAATTACTATGTCAGATCATTAAACATGGGGTGGGATGAATGCAAATGCATATACCTAATGCAATGGAGTGCTACTATACAAATGGGAATTGTACAATGCAATAGAATATGTATTATGTGGTGTATGCGAATGAAACAATGCATGAATTCAAAAAGTGAAGATGCATGGCAAAATGTAAATGCAAATGGAGTGTATGCAATATGTGCATGCCTATGTGATTTATTTTTTAATTTTTTAAAAGGCCATGTATATATACATATAAAATGTCACTTTTAACAATAGAATGCCTTTAAATAAAGAAAATTAAGTGGTTCAGGTTCATCTATTCCTTCTAAATCAGTATGTCTATAAATACCATTACCCACTTTTTGAGTTATTATGTATGGACCTAACCAATTTGCCGCAAATTAGTCACAAAGGTTTGGCAAAGCAATGGTGTTTTGTTGGTTTTATTTGAGTACCAGATCCCATACTTGAAATTCTCAAAGATGGACTTTAGCATTGTAAGCACGCTTGAAGCGGTCTTGATAAAATTGTAAATGTTCTAATGTGTTGACTCACCTTTCATCTAAGAGCATGAGTTGGTCAAGTCGTACTTGTCTAGCTATATCATCATGTATGAATTCTTGCAAGGAAATTTGTAAGGAGGGAATCTTGAGCTCAAGAGGCATAATAGCTTCATCTCCATAGACCAGAGAGAATGGTTTTGCTCCCGTTGGCATTTGGATGCTTGTTCAGCAAGCCCAAAGTGCCAAAGGGAGTTGTGTATGCCAATATTTATGATTTTCTTTGACAAGTTTCTTAAGAATGGCAATTAAGGTCTTATTGGTAGCTTCATCTTATCCATTTGTTTGTGGGTAATAAGGAGTCAAGAAACTATGTTGGATATTATACTTTTCACAAAGTGCTCAAACATCCTTGTTCTTGAAATACTTACCATTATCCAAAATGATTTTAGAAGGAATGCCAAAATGATAGATGATATGATGGAGTATAAAATCCATAATTTGAGGTCCTGTCGTACTAGTTAGAGGTATCACCTCAAACAACTTTGTGAAGCATTATGTGGTGGTGATGATGAATGTATGTTGTCCCGAAGAGGAGGGTGAAATATTACCAATTAGGTCTAGGTCCCATTGTGAAAATGGCCAGAGACTTTGTATTGGTTGTAAATCTTGTGATGGTATGCGAGTTAAATTGGCATGTGTTTGATATTGTTTGCAATTTTTGACATATGCACAACAGTCATGTTCCATTGTGGGCCAATAATAACCCATGCATAAAATATGCTTTCCAATGGCCATTCCACTAAAATTACCACCACAAGTACCATCATGGGCTTCCCGTATGGCCCTTTGGGCCTCCTTGTGTTCGAGACAATGAAGCAGGATTCCATCATAATCGTGTTTATACAACACATCACCTAAGAGGAAAAAATAGGCTAATATTTGCTTGAAAGTGTGTTTGGTAGACCAAGACATGTCCACTGCCAGTGTTACAAATTTTAATAAGGCTAATATTGGGCTTGACCAAGACTCACATGATTCTGTATGGATAAAGCAAACGTCTTGTCCATATTTCGGGTCAGTGCGCACAATGATTGCTTTAGATATTGTTGATATTATTAGGGGTTGTACCTCTCCTATGTCATTCTATGGAATCAAGTATCCAAGAGAGGCCATTGCATATGCAAATCTATTAGTCAAACGAGGTAAGTTATTGATTTCATACCATTCAAATGTTGAGATCAATCTCATTGCTACTTCATGATAAAGTTTAATGGTAGGCTCTTTGCATTGGTATTCTCTTGTTACCTATTTCACTACAAGTTGATAATCCCTAAATATTTGAATACACTTAATACCCATAGCTATAGTTGATTGAAGACCTAAGATTAATGCTTTGTACTCTACTATGTTGTTTGTACATGATAAGTCTAACTTGAACGATAAGGGGATAGGAATCCCTTATGGTGTATGAAAGACAACTCCTGCACCTTGACCTTTCTCACACTTAGATCCATCAAAGAATAATGTGATATCAACATCTTCCTCGGGAATGACATCGTTGTCTACTTCAGTGACTAAAAATACCGAATCATCTGGGATATCAATAATCAAAGGATGATCACTAGGTAGTGGATATTATGTAAGTTGATTAGAGATAACCTGACCTTTAATGGATTTTTGGCTAATAAATTTGATATCAAATTCTATGAGTAGCATTATACATTTAGTGGTATGGGTGTTGTTATAAGTGTGAGATATCATATAACATAGAGGATTTTCTCTAGCTATGACATAGGTTGTTTGACTTAGCATATAATGGTGTAGCTTCTTAGTGGCCAAGACCACTGCTAGGCATAGCTTTTCTACATAAGCGTATCTTATTTCATAACTTACCAATTTTTGACTAATGTAATAGATTGCTTACTCTCAATTTTGTTCATTTTTTTGTGCAAGCATTGTCCCTAAAGCAACCTTTGTTGCTGAAACATATAGATGAAAAGGGACCCCTAGCCTAGGAGGAGTTAAGACTGGCAGAGAATTTAGGTATTGCTTGATGTTCTCAAATGCTTTTTTTTTACATTCATCTATCCATACGAATGCTACCCCCTTTTGTAGCAAGTGGTTAAATGTCCTAGATTTATCAGAAAGTTGTGCAATGAAACCTTTGATTTATTGAATTTTGCCTTGCAAGCTATGCAATTTCTTAATGTTAGTTGGGGGTGTCATTTCCATGATGGACTTGACCTTATTTGGGTCCACTTCAATGCCTCTTTGGAGACAATGAATCCTAAAATTTTACCAGAGGTAACACCAAAGACACACTTTTTGGGATTTAACCTCACCTTATATTCTAGAAGTCGATCAAAAATCTTTTTCAAGATATCAATATGTTCTTGTCGAGTTTTAGATTTAGCCAAGAGATCATCGACATAATATTCAATTATTTTATGCATGTAATCATGAAAATATAAGTCATGGCTCATTGGTAAGTAGCTCCTATATTTTTGAGACCAAAGGACATAACCCTAAAAAAAAAATTCCCCAAGGTGTCGTGAATGCTGTTTTGTGTTGGTCATCAGGATTTATTCGAATTTGGTTGTATCCTGAAAAACCATCCATCATGGAAAGCATTTCGTGGCCTGTGCAGGTGTCTATAAGAGTATCAATGTTTAGAAGAGGGAATTCATCTTTAGGACATGCTTTATTTAGATCTCGAAAGTCATTACACACGTGTATCACCCCGTTAGGCTTGTGAACGGGTATCATGTTTGATAACCACTTAGGATAGTCAATGGGAACAATAAAATGTACGCCCAATAGCTTCTATATTTCATCTTTGACTATGAGGGCCACGGTAGGATGCATTCTCCTAAATTTTTGCTTGATCGGCTTGGCATCAGGATGCAAGGTGATATTATGGAAAACAAGGTCAAGATCAAGGTCAGGTATATCCTTGTACGACCATGCAAACACCTCTTTCTTTTTCTTGAGGAGAGCAATGAATTGCTCTTGTTCATCGGGTGTTAAAATTTTGCCAAGCTTGACAATTTGTGGGTTGTCAGGATCTGAACTAAGGTTCACATCGATGGTATATTCAATGGACATGTGTGAACCCTCCTCAAGTTGATGTGGTGTTGGGATCATATTTATGTCATCTAATATGTCATCCAACTTTTCTTTCTCATCGCTACCTAACTCTGCCTGAAAGACCTCGAGACCTCTAGTGGAAGGTGATGTGGGTGAATGTGGCGATGAAGGCAAAATGTAGCTGGTCAAAGCCCTTAGCAGTTCCTCAAATAGGATGAGTTCTAAAAAGGAGTATGGGGAGGAAATACAATCCAAGTCGATAAGGCTAATGTCAATTGGAATTGGCCTAGCCAAATCGTATGGGTTGCGGAGCGGTGTGAATAAGTCAATAGGGTTCATATTGACTTAGTGGAAGGAAATATGGCTTGGAAGGCTACATGGATGGATGAATGGATGGAATTATTGGAGTTGAACCGATGTCGAATGGTGTTATCCCTGTAATAGACATGGCATTAACATGAGCAACACTTTTTTTGCATTTTTTTTTAAAGTTTTTTTTTTTTAAGTATGTACATATGTTACATTTCTTGGTTTATGTGTGTGGCTCAAGGTGGATTTCCTGGTGGGTCTACTTGTTCTTGTGGAACAAGTAGGAAGAATATAAGATTATGGATGGGGAACATTCAGAGGTAAAACTTTTCCTATTAGGTGATGGGGACAATGGAATGTGACTCCTCTTCAGAATCGTCAAAAGCATTTGACATGACTTTAAATTATTCATAACTTCAACATCAAAATCAAAGATAGGATATGAGAAGTTGATGGGGTCATCCTAATTTACTTCATCAATGCAAAGTTCTTGAAGGGCTTGTTCAAGAGAGGATGTTGAGGGAAATGGATGGATGGAGGGATCTTCATCATTGAGGCTAAGCTTTTTAAATGCTTGCTCAAGAGAAGCGGTGGAAGATAACGAGGTATAGCCTAAACCAGAATGATCATGGGAACCTCTATATGGAAATTCTAAAATATCATGCATCCCTTGTTCATGGGAACCTAGACCTTGACCTTACCAATTGAACATGTTAAAGTAGCGAGTAGGAAAATCCTCTATGTTAGGTATATTGGCACGCCTAGGATCTTGTGGTTCTTCGGGTGGGTTTGCCCCAATTGAGCAATCCAACCCTCCATAAACAAATTTAATGATATTTGGAGCTGCACTCATGTCATAAATAGTGCCTATGGATAAATAACGGTCTTAGGGACATCTAAAATATTTTGTTGTTGGAATAGCTAGGGGTGTGATGGTAACGTCTTGGGCCACATATTCACCTATACCAGGATTGGTGATGTGGAATTTGACTTGGACTATTGTGGTTTGTGGTAGAGCTTTAGATGGATCTGGATTGGTTATGGATGGTGGTGAATTAAATATGTCACAATCTAAGAGTTCAACTTGTGAAACATCGATCAATGGAGTGGGATTGAATGGCGGTGTGGAATTAGAATATGGAGGATGGGATAATGATGAAACAAAAGAAGTGGTTGTAGAAGGAGTAGATGTGATGTACGATGAGCTAACAGTAGACTGACTATGACCACATGTACAAGAATAAATGGATGTTTGAGGAGGTGATGTGATGGGTAACTCCTCTATGATAGGAGCTTTAGAAGAGGATGTAGATGAATTGGAAGAAGGCGGATTAATATATGATGTGTATGGATTCGATGATGGCACCAAGAATAAATGGGTGGAAGGTTACATGGATTAATAAGGATTTAAAATGAAATTACAATACTTAAAAGGTTCGACGTCCGTAGGGATGCAATGGACTTGTCTATCATAAACATATTTCAACCATTGATGTAGAATTGAAGGAACACATTTCATTTCCCTCATCCAAGGTCTACTAAGGAGTATATTATACACCATGGCTCCTTCCAAGATGTGAAACATGGTGTGCAATGTTCTGGCCCCTACTTCTATAGGTAAAACAACAATGCCAACTATGGTACACAAAGCATCGTTAAATGCTTTGAGGGTGAATGATGATTTGTAAATGTGGGATGAAGGTAATTTGAGGTGGATAATGGTAGTGGTAGTATGATATTGATTGATGAGTCGGTATCAATTATGACTCTCTTGAATGGCTTTCTATCTATTAGGGCCATTATGTGAAATGGAGGGTCTACTGATTCTGAACTCATTGATTTTACCTCAAAGTCATAAAATGTAATGGATAGCTCCATGCACTTTCTAAAAATCCCTACAAAATTGTTGAAGGCATTAGATTCTTGGGATTCTAAATCAATTGACTTGAGTATTTCCATTAAAGCTTCTCTATGCCTAGGGGATTGTTGGATAAGATCATACACAAAAAGTTTGGTTGATGCAATTTTCAAACTAGTGGTTAACCAACTTGTTAAGGTTACCATTGGCCTTATTAGATGAAGGATGGGCAGATTGGATGGATTGGATAGATTGATTGGTAGAGATGGATTTGGAAATTTTTGGATGGGAGGTGGGTTCAAATATTGTTGAGCATTTTGTTGATTTTGCCTTTGCCCTCTAGTGACCACATGGACTTCTCCTACAAAGTTTTTGTATTGTTGTACATGATTTACTTGATTAGATGGTGGTTGTTGATTGTTACCTCATACATTATGTTGGACCTCCCCATGGTTAGGTAGAGGTGTCTGATATATGCCCAAATTTTAATTTTGTGGATATAAGGGGTTATCCATGTTAATGGCCCCTAGGTCTATGAGGTCTTGCACTATGTTTTTGAACATATGGCAGGAATTGATATCATACCCATTTTGTCGATGGTATGGGCAAAATAAGTGCTCTCTATAATTTTTAGACCTTTTGGTGGGATCATCGGGCCTAATGTCTAGCAAGGCTAATTTTTTGGTCTCATACAACCTTCAAAATATGGATGAATATGATTTCGCTAAAGGAGTGTATTGATGTTGGGGCCAATTTAATTGGCGGTAGGTAGGTTGTTCCATAGTTGATGATGTGTTTTGTACCATTGGTGCTTGGGTTACTGATGGGATCACATGATAGGAAATTTGTTGTTGCACTAGTTTTTGAGCCATTATAGACTGGCTCATGACCACTTGATTGACTTGATTAGTTATGTTAGTCGTTGAGGCTTGTGTTGATTTGGTTTGGCCAGTTTGATTATTTTGGTATTGGCCCCTATTTTGCCATTATTTATTCTTAGGCTTAATGACACCCTCTTGGATTTTTATCTCCTCAATGACACTAGCCTATGCTAAAGCTTCCTCAAATGTTCTATAAGTATTAAGCTGTAACATCCAAGAGATGGGTTTTAAGAAACTCTTGGTAAAAATTTTTGATAATTTATTCCATTGGGAGGGAGAATAGAACTTGGTTATGACTGCTCTCCAACAGTTTCCAAAATCATAGATAGGTTCCTCATACCATTGTTTCAAATTATATATATCCGATAAAGATACCTTATTTTTTATATTAAGGGTGAAGCATTCCAAGAATAGATCTATCGATTGATCAAAAGTATAAATACTATGTGCAGGCAATTGATTATACCATTCAATGGCATATCTCCCTAATGTTTGAGGAAATATTCAGAGCATAAGAGCATTATCATCGCTAATACAAAAACATACATGGACAAATAAACTCACATGCTCCTTAGGATCCTCAGTTCCCCTAAACTTGTTAAATTTTGGTACCATAAAATCTGTCAAATATGGTGGTGATGGTACCGATGGATGGATTGGTTGATGGATCAGTTTGCTTAATGTGATATTTTGGCTTGTTATCCCTAGTGAGTTTTGCATAAACTAATTTGATTTTGCATTGCGTAGAATCTATGATATTTTTCTAGAATATGAGGACCTTGGATTATATGATGGTTGGTTTATGGGCTGGATGGTATATGTTGGGGTGTGACCAACATGGTGTTGTGGAATGGATTGGGTTGGGTATGTGGAGAATATTGATGGTTGAAATATGGGGATGATTTATGAGGATGATGATGGAGAAATGGATTGTGTTGTTGGTTATTTGCAATGTTGATTGGTATGGTGGATGTGTGGAGTGGTGGTGGATTGGGGATGGACACTAAGGAAGATTGAGGGACCCATGTTGAATTTTGATTGGTGAGCGAAGGTTGATTTGGAACTCCCTGGGTCATAGGGTCTATGTAAGTTGACTGTTTTCCATTTGTTCATTATGAAAGCAGTCTGTTGATGAGCCCTAATGTATCTGTAAGTTCCTAATTTGACCATGTGTTGAATTATGGTGTTGTGGTTAGATGAGACGATGGATGGGTTGATGATGATGGATGATTAGATATGATCATGTTGATTAAGTGAGATTATGTATGTTGCAGGCCAAACATAGGTTAATTTTATTCCTATTTTGTCACTGCCCATGCATTTAAATTGTCAACCCAGGGAGCTTCATAAAATTTAGAAGTGTCTCAAACAAGATCATTTACAATACCCACTTTGAGATGAGTCTAGCTAATTCTATCATTGGGGGGTTTAAAAGATCAACAATTATTCATCCACACCACAATAATTTACATATGAATAATTAAATCCTTGGAAATCAAATATTCATACGTGCATAATTAAATAGACATGAAAATAAATCTACTATGGTAATGAAAATAACAGTACAGGAAACAAACCTATGAAAGCAAGAAATTAGTCTAGGAAAGCACAAGTAAAAGGGAAGGAATACTGGCTTGGAGTGGGCCCAGGCTCCAACAACTCCCTTCCATCTGAACATGCGATAACATGCGATTAGGAACTCTCAAACTTTATTATGATTGCAAAATAATTATTACAATACTTCTATCTCCTCAGAATGATAAATGTATTCTGAATTATCTTTCTGGATATCTATCAGAGAGGTCTATATGTGTTTATATAGCACACACACAAATATTCTATTACAAGGAAGTTACTGTTGAGTGGTATTTTCACACCCTTGTGAAAATTACACTCTTCCTTAGGATTTGGGTTCCAAATCCCCTCTTGCAAAGAAGTTAAATGACCAACTTCTCCAAGGTCTCTACTGTATTAGCATTTGCAACTGTGTATTAGTAATCTCAAATGAAGATAATCAATTTAAATGCTTGGAACACCTTAGTGATTGCAAGTAACTGTAAACAAGGGGCAATGTTGGTTTATTTCACCCTGAAATTTAGTGATTGTTCATTATTTTATTATTTTTTTAGATTTTGTAATTTTTAATGTTCATTAAACCTTCTGGAAAATAAAATAAATGAACAAAAAAAGAAATACAGAAAATTAAAAGTAGAACACATTCAGTCTGATGCTATCCTATTTCGACAAAACCGAATATGTGAGAGTTTCATACATGCAACCTAGCTTATTTGACCTGCAAAACAAACACAATCAAAGTAAACTAGGTGTTGGCTTCTAAGGTTTAAAGTAATTTCTAGATTGCAGACATTCACATGAAATAATCCAAAACAATGGCATAAATTTCATATACAAATCTAAAATCTGAAAGGAGGAACATAGAACAGTTAAAATGAAGCATGCAAAAAATTTCTCATCCTTTCTTGCCCATAAAATGCAAATTTTTGAACAATTCTGCATTAAAAATAATGTGTCCTGTTACAATAGCAGAATCTCTGGTTTTTCTCAAAAATAGCAAAAGTGGAAGAAAACCACTCCACAGTAGGCTCAGAACGGCTAATCACCATCAACTCTACAACCCGCTCGTAGCGATTTTTGACCCCCGTATCAATTTGTGCCTCTGTGTTTTATACTTGCTGGCAAACTGCTTCTCCTTCCACGACGGTTCATTTTGTCTTCCAAATTTTTTTGTTTCACATTCCTCGCCTTTCCATTGCTTTTGATTTTATGCTCGAGATCTTCTCTATGAACTGTAATGCCTCTGTAGCCTTTACACATGTACGCCATGTGTTCTGCACTTTTTTGCATGTTTTGTAATGGCCCCATGTAAATCGTGACCAAAAATAGCATGTAGCTTTGCCCCTTCACTTTCATCGCGAAAACGTGACATGTTGCAATATCGTGACATTTTCCTGCCAATAACCCTATTTGCTTTCATGCACAGCAAAAATGAGACATGTCATGATATCACGATGTTTTTCTGTCAGTAGCATTTCTTACCTTCATGCTCAGTGAAAATCCGACATGTCACGATTTTGCTACAAGTTTTCCGCACTTAGTCTCTTTTCAATAAAGTGTCACGAAATCGCTACCATTTTTTGCCCTCTGCATGGTCTTCACTTTTTGTCATGATTTCACGATGTCTTTGTCTATTTTGGGCCCCTTTGTTGTTTCCTGTTGCAAAATCGCAAGGCTTTTTCGCTTCGTACCCCTTTGCTGCTTTTTGTCGCGAAATCGCGACACTTTTAGTGCCTTGCCCTATTTGACTGGTTTGATCGTGATTTTGTGACATGTCATGATTTCACGACAATTTTCCATTCTATATTTCTCTCTCCTCCTTGGATCGCGATTTCACAACACGTAGCGAAATCGTGACAATTTTCGATCAAAGCCTCTTCCTGCTTGCCTGGGCCACGAAAATGCAACATGTCATGATATCGCGACACTTTTTCATTTTTGCCAACGACGGAGCAACATGTGATATCGCGACACTTTTTCATTTTTGCCAGTGACGGAGCGACATGTCACGATATCGCGACACTTTTTCATTTTTCCCAGTGACGGAGCGACATGTCGTGATATCACAACTTTCGGCCGCGATAGAGAGACATGTCGCGATATCGCGACACTTTTTCTCCTTAGTGAAATTTTTGCTTTTTTTTTCTTGATTTTTTTAGCATCTGGGATACTGCAATTTTCTTTGAAAGCATACAAAAAAATGTGGGTCCCCAATTTTGAGGTGTGTTATGGATCAGCCACAACAAATGGCGACTCTACTGTCAAATGCTCTTGAGCATTTTGGTGAGAACCTAACCTGAAACATACAAGCTTAGATACAGGCATCAGCACATAGAAGATAAACAAATACCGACAGATCAGAAATACATGAAACATCAGAATCATTAAGTATCAGCTTGGTGTGTGCAATGTGTTTCATTCCCTATCGTTTGAAATTATTCAACATTCCATTGTCAGTTTCACTTATGATTTGTATGCAAGGCTATGAATGATTTGTGCAGGATTTGATGTATGATGAAGATGCTAGAGATATAACAACCTGCTTTATAAATGCTCAAACCTTTTAATATCATGGACAAACATATTAAAAATGTCAAACCCTCTTAGGACCAAATATATATCTACTAAATTAATTCCTTAGATCCCAAAGTTGGTTATGTGTCACTACCATCTTGAACCCATGTGCAAGTGTGAATGAAATCAAAACTTTGGGGAATAGGATTCCCAACCAAAGCGATATGGGAATTTAACCCTATCCTTACTATTCTAATTTGGAGTTCATTACCTTATCTTGAACAAAATAATTTAACCTGTTATGGATGAACTGGTCAGGCTAGTCTATCCATATGAGCAATCAGTGGTCTTGCTTTTAGGCAAGACATGTTGCCACGCATGAGCATACTTAACCCCATAATCCATGACTTGGATTCATTCATTCTTTTTCTTTTATTTCTTGGACCTTTGGTATGACTACCCATCCTTGCTAGGGACATGTAGTACGATCCTTCCAATCCAAGATTTATGAAATGGGAAATATTAATTTTTTATTACTTGGACCTTTGGGATGACTACCCATCCTTTGTAGAGGACATGTAGTACGATCCTTCCAATCCAAGCTTTATGATGAAATGGAAAAAAATGGAAGCTTTGGGGAATCATATTCTCAACCTAAGTGAGATGAGAATTAAGTCCTATCCTTACTACTCCATGTAGGTCAAATCAGAGCTTTGGGGAGTTGGATCCTCAACCTAAGTTCGATGAGGATTTAACCCTATCCTTACTACTCTGGTTTTAGGATTTAAGCTTTATGGAAATGGTAAAAACCACTATTTTAAGGATTATGTTGCATGATAGGACAAACATGAAATATTCTTTTCACCTCACCTTTTCATCCAAGTATGGTTTTAACCATTTTGCTCAAGACTCTTTTTAATGTGCATGGAATGTGCTTGGTTCAAGATAGCTTGGGCAGTAGTTCCCAACCTTAGGATCCTTATATGTTATGTAATAATCCTAAGAGGATTCAACACCTTCTCAATAATTGCCCATGGAATGAAAATGTAACTGAGATGACATGTATATGCAATGTGGAATATGACATAAGATATGAATGCACTGCTTCTTTTGGAAGATATCATCTATTTTACCATAATGTGCAAAACTGACAACTTCATGCATCACAAGATTCAAACGATATTATTTAAATGTTTGTGTTACTTGTGGAGCTTTCTACAACACAATTCCAATGTTTCATATTCTCCTGATTTTAGGCATAAGTTAACATCTCAAAATTTTCTTCATCATTCATTTTTTTTTTATATAAAAACCAAACATGTCCATAGGACCAACATATAACTTTAAATTAAAACTTATTCAATCCAAAACCAAACTGCAATCCAAAAATGAAAATTTGAAAACACACCAAAAAACAAAACCATGTATATACAATATAGTACAAGATGATGCCAAGCTTGGACTATTACTTTCCTGGATCCCAAACATGATTAGAACATTTCAAAAGACATATGTCACAATACACATGCCAAATGTTGTAGGAATCCAATAACAATGAGATCAAAGCCATGCTCACCATACCAATTTGATTTAGTTCTATTAGCAACATCATAGGTGAGATTCAAATCAAATTGATTAGAAAATGGTTGGTATTCAATTTTATTTTGTCTATTCTTTAAAGTGCAAGTTTCATCATTCCATTCATGATTTAGAAGTAGGCTTTCTTTTTCAAATGTGAGATATTGCAAACAAGAGCCTATTTCTAAAAATCTTGAATTCAAATCATTTTCCAAGATTTTAAAGCAATCAAAATCATTCAAAACTTGATAAGAATCAACAAAATTTGGCATTTCCTCACTAATGATGTTAGCATCCAAAGGGACATCATGTAACCTATCATTTGAAATTTTTGTAGCTACTACCAAAGGTAGAGATTTCACTTTGTCACCCATACTCAACCCATCATGATTAGAATTTATCATAACTTGATGAGTGTTAGTAGCTTTTTATTTTTCTTCATTGTCTTCTTCATCATCCCACACCTGTTCAAAAACACCAAATTTAGGCACCCAATTAAACATGCGTCCATATTTTTCAAAACAAGAGCCTAATTTTTCAAGATATGTGTCACGTGACACCTTTTCATGATCAATGGCTTGAGTTGCCTCAAAATCCATATTTTCATTAGGATCATCAATATTATCAAACCCACACCACTTAGGCTTTGCAATTTCATCATTTTGAGATGGCATAGACATTGTAGAATCAATAGGTGGATCAAGATTTTTTATTTCTTGCCCCTCAAGGGGAACAAAAACAATTGATTCTCCTTCTTCATCCATGGTAGTAAAATCAATATCCTTCTCAAACCTTTGATGAGATTCCAATCCTTCTTCCAAAACATTTTTAGATTGCACAGGACTTGTAATATCCTCATGTGAAAGGGCAATTGTATCATCCTGCATATCAATAGGCACACAAATTTCATTAGCAGTTTTGGAGTGAGCATAATCTTCCCAAGAATCATAATGATCATCTTTCAAAATCAAATTGTGATGCTCAACTATTTCTTCTTCATCTTTTGATTCATCAACATGTTTCTCATCAAATTTATCTTCACCTTCCTTAGATGGTTCAATTACTTCCAAAATTGGGTTATTGCTTGTATTCAAATTGATAAGGCTATCATAATCCACATGTGTAACCCATGATTCAGTTTTATCACAATTTGGAAGGTGCGGATCCTCTTGGTCATAATTTTCAACAATGTCATCCGAAACAGATTCATCCTCATAAAATTCATCTTTTGGTGAGTCAAGGGTTTCCAATTTGTCACATGTTTCAATACTAGTTGGATCTAGTACTCCTCCCTTGCCTAAAATCATATTCTTATGAAAATCATTAAAATTGATTTTAGAAATATCCTTTGAATCAAGATGAGTATTTTGAAGTTGATTCATACTTAATAAAGATGGTTGATCTTGCATAGTAGGTTGAGGATTTTGAAATTGATTGAAGCTTGGGAATGATTGTTGATTCTAAAATTGATTCACACTTGAACTTGGTTGAGGTGGATAAATCATTGGATGGGTAAAGGAGGTATTAAATGATTGAAGATTATACGATCCAAAACCCACACCATAATTTTGGCAACTCAATTGTTGCTCAATTGCCATCGCTTGAGTATAGGCTTGAGAAAAAGATGTGATTAGGGGCATCCCTCGCAAATATGTGGAAATGAGTGGGTCAAGAGCATTGACATATATTTGGAGAGCCATTTCTTCTTGAAGAGCATAAAATGTTACTAATTGAGCATATAATCCAAAGAACCTTTCAGAAAATGACTTCATATTTTCACTTGGTCCTTTTTTAATAGTGACAAACTGCTCATACATGCGGATTGGGTCAACTTGCTTTTTGTTGATTTGATTAAGAAATGCTGCCTCTAGTTGAGCCCAAGAAGTGATAGATCCTAAAGGCAGACTTGTAAACCAATCAAAGGCCACTTTGTCCAAGGTGTAAGGGAACATTTTACAAACAACATCATCATGCCAAATTGTTAAGTGATTCACAACAAATTTGAATGCTTGAATGTGTTCTCCTGTAGTATTTGTCCCGTTAGACAAAAATCGAGGAAGACATCTCTCAAAACTAATGGGCAAATAATGTTGAACTCCTGGTATGTTCAATAGGCTACCTGTCATCCACGGTGAAAACATAGCCATTAGTGAATCTTAAAGAATATAACTTTAATATCAAAATTATTATTATTATTTTTATTTTTATTTTTTTAATTTAAATTAAATCACATTATTCCTGTATGAACAATCAAAGCGTTAGAACAATGTATAGCAATTCATGTCCTCCTTTTAATAGTACAATGTTGTATTGTTAAAAGAGGGTTAAAGATAATAATAAATAGGGCATGAAATATTCAAAATTTAAATTCCTATGGCATTTAAATCAATCTGAAATAAACCGGTTCAGGCCCTCCTTCTAGCACCAAAATGTTGAGTGGTATTTTCACACACTTGTGAAAATATACTCTTCTTTAAGATTGGGTTCCAAATCCCCTCTTGCAAAGAAGTTAAACGACCAACTTCTCCAAGGTCTCCATTGTATTAGCATTTGCAACTGTGTATTAGTAATCTCAAATGAAGATAATCAATTTAAATGCTTGGAAAACCTTAGTGATTGCAAATAACTGTAAACAAGGGGCAATGTTGGTTTATTTCACCCTAAAATTTAGTGATTGTTCATTATTTTATTATTTTTTTAGATTTTGTAATTTTTAATGTTCATTAAACCTTCTGGAAAATAAAATAAATGAACAGAAAAAGAAATACAGAAAATTAAAAGTAGAACACGTTCAGTCTGATGCTATCCTATTCCGACAAAACCGAATATGTGAGAGTTTCGTACATGCAACCTAGCTTATTTGACCTGCAAAACAAACACAATCAAAGTAAACTAGGTGCTGGCTTCTAAGGTTTAAAGTAATTTCCAGATTGCAGACATTCACATGAAATAATCCAAAACAATGGCATAAATTTCATATACAAATCTAAAATCTGAAAGGAGGAACATAGAATAGTTAAAATGAAGCATGCAAAAAATTTCTCATCCTTTCTTGCCCATAAAATGCAAATTTTTGAACAATTCTACATTAAAAATAATGTGTCCTATTACAATAGCAGAATCTTTGGTTTTTCTCAAAACTAGCAAAAGTGGAAGAAAAGCACTCCACAGCAGGCTCAGAACGGCTAATCACCATCAACTCTGCAACCCGCTCTCAGTGGTTTCTGACCCCCATATCAATCTGTGCCTCTGCGTTTTATACTTGCTGGAAAACTGCTTCTCCTTCCACGATAGTTCGTTTCATCTTCCAGATTGTTTCGTTTCACATTCCTCGCCTTTCCATTGCTTTTGATTTTATGCTCGAGATCTTCTCTATGAACTGTAATGCCTTTGCAGCCTTTACACATGTATGCCACGTGTTCCACACTTTTTTGCATGTTCTGTAATGGCCCCATGTAAATCACGACCAAAAATAGCATGTAGCTTTGCCCCTTCACTTTCACCGTGAAAACGTGACATGTCGCGATATTGCGACATTTTCCTACCAATAACCCTATCCGATTTCATGCACAGTGAAAATGATACATGTCGCGATATCACGATGTTTTTCTGTCAGCAGCCTTTCTTGCCTTCATGCTCAGCGAAAATCCGACATGTCACGATTTCGCTACAAGTTTTCTGCACTTAGTCTCTTTTCAATAAAGTGTCGTGAAATCGCTACCATTTTCTGCCCTCTGCATGGTCTTCACTTTCTGTCACGATTTCGCGATGTCGTTGTCTGTTTTGGGCCCCTTTGCTGTTTCCTGTCACGAAATAGCAACGCTTTTCTGCTTTGTGCCCCTTTGCTGCTTTTTGTCACAAAATTGCGATGCTTTTAGCGCCTTGCCCTGTTTGACTGGTTTGACCATGATTTTGTGACATGTCGTGATTTCACGACAATTTTCCATTCTATCTTTCTCTCTCCTCCTTGGATCATGATTTCACAACATGTAGCGAAATAGCGACAATTTTTGATCAAAGCCTCTTCCTGCTTGCCTGGGCTGCGAAAACGTGACATGTCGCAATATCGCGACACTTTTTCATTTTTGCCAGCGACGGAGCAACATGTCACAATATCGTGACACTTTTTCATTTTGCCAGCGACGGAGCGACATGTCGCGATATCGTGACACTTTTTCATTTTGCCAGTGACGGAGCGACATGTCACGATATCATGACACTTTTTCATTTTTGCCAGCGACGGAGCGACATGTCGCGATATCGCAACAACTTTCGGCCGCGACAGAGCGACATGTCGCGATATCGCGACACTTTTTCTCCTTAGTGAAATTTTTGCTTTTTTTTCTTGATTTTTTTAGCATCTGGGCTACTGCAATTTTCTTTGAAAGCATGCAAAAAAGGTGGGTCCCCAATTTTGGGGTGTGTTGTGGATCAGCCACAATAGTTACAATAGCAGTTCAATCCAGACTAAAATGGGATAGTTTGGTAAATGCAATCAGCATCTGCTAAAAATAGGTATTATTCCTAACGATGGTGCATTCATTGATTGGTTCGAGTTCTTTAACTGGATCATGATTCACCTATTATAGGTAAGACATTCTCGTTCATTGGTGCAATTCCCAGAATTTTCTTGCGTGATGTGGAACTGGAACTGCACTGGTCAACACTACCCATGTCACATTATTTGGTAAACTGGCAAAAACTGGAGGCACCTTCTCTATGAGGAAGACACCTTCCTCATGTGCTTTGGAAGGTACCTTCCTTATGCGGAAGGTGCATACTAATGTCAAGCGCCTTCCTCATGTGGAAGGTGCCTACTAAGGTTGGGTGCCTTCTTCATGCGGAAGGTGCCTACTGATATTGGGTGCCTTATTTATGTGAAAGGTACATTGCCTTGTATGGGATGCCTTCCTTATGCAGAAGGCACCTACATATGTCAGGTGCCTTCTTTATATGAAATACACCTACCTTCTATTGGTGCATTTCTTTAAGAGGAAGGCACCTACCTTCTCCTGGCACCTTCCTTGAAGTAGAAGGCACCTACTCACCATGCCTTGATCTTGAAATAAATAGAGTGCCAGGTCCATGAAGGACCTCGAATGATCCAAATCTATCAAAACAAACTACATTTCCACAAAAACACACTAAAAAACACAAATTAGATAACACACATAATTCTATTAAATAATTACATAATAATTCATAAAAGTACATAGTTCCTATTATATTGTCGCATAATAATCAATGAAACTCATACAAAATATGAGTATTTTTGAGGCTCATCATACCCCCATGCCTAACATATGCCACACCCTCGTGGCATCAAACTACAGGTAGTCCTTCATACTCCTCATTGTCATCATTTTCCAATAGATCTTGTTGTACTTACAACCCGTGATTGATTTTTCTGTGGACTAGCATCGAGAGGTGCAGTCTTTCTTTTTTTGCATGGAACTATGGTGTTGAGATGACCAGCTTCTTTAATTTACCTATGCTCAATCTGCTGACTTTGTCTGTTTGGATTTCCCACCCCGACTGCTACTGGAGGTGGTATAGCTAATGTGGTCCCTGCTGCCTAGAATGTAGCTTCTCCAATTCTTCCCTGTGCATTGCCTAGCAATCCTCCAAAATCTTTTGGGCCATCCAAAAATCGGTTTACCATTCTAGGCCCTCCTCTAGGGTTGTGTCAACTTGCTAATTAATGCCCTCAGAAGTCCCTTCATCCTACAGACTCTAGTTTATTAATTTCTTGAGGGTCTGGGCTACAAGACCCACCTCTGGGTCATCTTATTCCTCCTCTTATGATAGGATCAAATGTCGTAGATGCCTTCTCCTGGGAACTGGTTCAATTTGCCACAATTTGGTTCTTCCACTAGTGAGATGTGCCCCTTCCTTTATGAAATCAGGTAATGGTGATTGCCCTATTTCTTCTATAAAATTGGGCAATGGTGATTGCCTTATTTCTTCTACCTCCTCTATGGGGCTTTCTTCATCTTGCCCTTTACCAATGGCAGAATATTCCCATCCTTCCTAGCTGCCATCTTCCTCTACATTGGAGTCTTCCCTTTGTGCTTTTGCATGGTGAACTAGTGTTGTTATCAGCCTGTGGTGGGGCAAGACAGAAGGCACACCCCTCTAGTATCGAGCCGCCTCCTCCTTCAAGGTATTTTCTAGGTAGAAGGGCACATTGATTTTTCTTCCATGCACCAGGTGATTTAAAACTACACATGATTAATGTGCAGGTGGGAATATTTCCTTGTGCATGTGAAGAATCGAGCAATCTTCTCGAACATCTTCTGCAAGTTCATTGAAATTCTGCTTTTTGGCAGCCCTTCCTTTTCTATCTACACATTTTCTCCCTCCAATAATAATTTGAAGAACATAGAATTATACTGAGAGGGGGGGGTGAACATTATAAGATACAACCATTTAAAAAAATTACTTTAGATAGCAGTGCCATCACCATAACATTAACCATCATAGAAAGCAAAACACAAAGAAGAGCCATTTTAACGTGGTTCACCCAAGATAGGCTACATCCATAGAAATATTTTCACTAAAAGCTTTCTCAATCAAGTTCTTTGGGAAATTATTTCCCTATTACAAATTTTATGAACTTCCTATCCAAAGGAGAATCCTTCCCTTCAACAAGTATTTATGATCCTCCTACCCAAAGGAGAATCCTTCCCCTAGACAAGTATTTATGAGCCTCTTGACCAAAGGAGATGTCATATCCCCTCAACAAGTATTTATGAGCCTCCTACCCAAAGGAGATGTCCTATCCTGCAAAGCTTTGGAAATGATACTTTAGAAGATCACTGCCTCTTCTACCGCTAGTAGGTGGAACTCATTTCCATAGAAGACATCCTATCCTCCTTGCTCTAGCTCTAGATACTTTTGTCCTCACTGATCACCTCCACAGTTGCTCATCAAAACCTGTACTAAACATATTCATTCGGTCCAGTACAAGTCCTCTCAAACTCTATTACAAATCTGCACCAAACTTGTCCTCTGGTCCAGCACAAATCTACTCTCAAATATTTGTCAGATCTATCCCAATATTAAGCCAAAAGTTTGAACAAATTAATCACAACTGCTCACAAGTATTCACCAAGACTTCATAAAATATGTCCACAAGTTCTTCAACAATAACCTATCCAAATCAGTCCTAACAAGCTCACCAAGAACTTACCCAAATCAGCTCAAGCAAGTTTACCAAGAAACTTGCCCAATGTGAACACACAAAGAGAATTTGTAGAGACCCAATGTGTTTAATCCAATTATATCAAATCAATATCATAGAAGCATAAAGAGAATTTTTAGAGACTCAATATGTTCTATCCTTCAACTCTCAATCTCAACTCAAATCAATCTCATAGAAGCATAAAGAGAATTGTTAGAGACTCAATATGTTCTATCATTCAACTTTCAATCTCAACTCAAATAAATTTAATAGAAGCATAAAGATAATTTTTAGAGACTCAATATGTTATATCCTTCAACTCTTAACAACCAAACAACTCAATTATGGTTTCAACAACTTATAGCAATGGCATAAGCTTATCACTAAAAAAACCTAAAGCAAACTTTAAATGCTTCCACTCTCATAAACCAGAATTATGCAATAACTCATAAACTCATCATGATCTCATAATGCATAATCAATACTTCCACTTTCAGAAAATAAGATCCACTCCAAATAAGGAAACTTAATTTAATCCTTTTCAATACAAACGTATTTTTAGAAGACCATCAATAAATAATAACCATGAAAGAATGTGCCTATACCTTTACTTTGATGAAGAAGGAGAATTAAAAATTTGTCACAACACTCTCAATTTGCCACAAATTAGAGTTAGAAACAATGGAATAATACACAATTATAAGATTCCTAATAACACCTTATCACTCCAACTCATCAATAATCAAAACTCACAAATATAAATATCAACAATATTCCTTTACACCTTACAACTCCTACTTAATATATCACAAAATAACTTCAACATAAAAAATAATTACAAGAGAATATTCACTCAATAACTCCAAAGGAAGGTCCGATGTGTAGACCAATTGGTTCATCCAAACCCCATAAGGGGCGGAGGTCCAAGGTTCAAATCTCGGGCCTCACCGGACTGAACGCTTGTCCCTTTCCTGGTTCTTTCAGCGGCGTAAAAGGTTTAAAATGATTGTGGCATGGTGGTTATAGGGGCGTACTGCATGAAGATCTATGTGGTAGCTTCTGGGGTGGACAACATAGAATATTGTGGTGGCCATAAAAGCTAGACAGCCTGCCCATATTTGTGGTGGCTACCGATTCCACCATGTAAAAAAAAAAAAAAACTCCAAATGCTTTCTAACCCCAATATGACATTAAGCACAATTATTCCCTAAACCCTTATAACTCCTAAAATACATTTACTTCTAAATGCATTTACCATATAAATAAATATTAAGCATCAATAATAACAATGTCAAAGCAATATTTCTATTTAACCTTATACCTCCATCCAATTACCAACAATAATTTGCCAAGTCAAATCAAATATTCCACATTATCAACAAAATATCTACCTTGGCCAAAAATCAATTCTCCAACCTTAGGAGAAGTGTGGAGACACCAACATAAGCACCAAAGCACTTCCTCCTCCAAACTTATGGCCCAAAGCAACTGTTGTACCACGTGCACAATAATCCATGACCAAAAATGAAACACACCCAACGCAAATCAATCTCAACACCTCTGCCTAGCGAGCGCCTTCGCTCCACTACCTCTGTCATTGGAGCACAAGTGCCCAATGAAACTCTCAAGTGCCACTCGTCGTTTTACCTTCCCTTTTCTTGTGGAAATTAAATACAAATATATTTGTCTTCCTCATAGGCATACGAAATCAAAACTTAAACACAAAGCAATACGAAACTTGAAAATCACAAAGTAATCCAAAATCGAAGGTCACAGAGCAATACAAAATCGAAGGTCATAGAGCAATACGAATTCGAAGGTAATCACGCAAATCGGAGGTGTATTGAACCTTAGGAATTAATGCCCTTTAATAGTATTTTGCATCCCATGCAAGTTGATGTCGACGCTCCTTCCAAACAAACGACGTTGATGAGGTAAGTCTTCTACATTGGCGTTGCTAAGGGTTTAGAAACCCTTTCAATAATAATAATTAAATTAATAATTATTATTTTATTAATAATAAACTTAAATTAAATAATTTTAAAATGTTTGAGTTTATTTATTTATTAATAATCAAAATGGACTTTTAATGTTTTTTCAAGGAGCAAAAACCCTTAATGAGTCCATATGGTTTTAAGAAAAACCTTTAACCTTTTCACCATGGTTTTAATTAAAAACCCTTAAATAAACATCATGGAACTTTCAAGATATTTTTGGCACCAAAATATTTTTGACATCAGCACAAATTCCTTTTGATATCAACACAAACTCCTTTTGACATCAATGAAAACTCACAACCATGAAGCTAGGCAACATACCCAAAATTGCCAACATTATTTGATGTACTATTTCAGCATACTGCCCTTGTATGGGCTTTCACCTGAGAGATGTATTTTGGGGTGACCAGAATCTCCCTTTCATGCATTTGATTTGTGTTACCTCTCAAGGAGGCATTGAATTCCTTGGATACCTCCATATCCTAGTTTTGATAAACCAGGGTACAGTAATAGAGTCATCCCTCGGCTTCAAACTAAGTCCTAACCGCCCCCCTGATCCCTTTTGTGTCACTTGGCTCATTTTTCTTGATGGTGTGGTCCTTTGATCATCCTCCCATGGCACCTTCCTTAATATCTCCTCTATTTTCTTTCCTTACCTTCTCAAGAATGCACCTTCTTATAAGGAAGGCACCTAACCCTAGAATTCAATTTTGGGGTTGGCAAGGTACACCTCTCAAGCCATAACATTGGCATGATGTTTTGACCATGGGGGATGCATGATTTTTATGGTGGTGCTATTTTTTGGTACTGCATAGTTCATGAAAAATTCTATAAAAATTTAATTAGAACCATGCGCATACCTAATTGTATGCTTCATGCATCACAAAAAATAGCAATTCGTTAGTCTGTGACATGGAGGATGGGAATTTTTATGTTTGGATTATGCTGGACTTTGTTGCTGCGTTATTCGAGGTTCGATGCCAAAGACAAACTCCTAGTTGGCTTGAAAACTATCTGTCCATCATCTTTGGGGTATGCACGAGGATCCCACCTCATAACTCTACAAGATTTTTGGTTGGGGCAGATTTCCATCACATGGGGTGATGGTGGTAATCTGGTGCTGCCCAATCGTGTGTTTATCTCATTCAAATCGAGGTGCACGTGAAATAAAAATGTCAGTTGTACGTGGAAGACGCTCTTGGTACCTTCCTGATGCGGAAGGTGCTTTAAATTATTGGTGCCTTCCCTAGGTGGAAGGTGCTTTTGCTTGTCGATGCCTTCCTACTACGGAAGGCGCTTCAGAAGAATGACACCTTCCTACTGTGAAAGACGCTTTTGAAGAACGATGCCTTCCTGCTATGGAAGGTGCTTTTGAAAAATGGCACCTTCCTATTACGAAAGGCACTTTTGAAGAATGGTGCCTTCCTGCTATGAAATGCGCTTTTGAAGAATGGCGCCTTCCTACTGCAAAAGGCATTTTTGAAGAACGATGCCTTCCTACTGTGGAATGTGCTTTTGAAAAATGACGCCTTCCTACTGTGCAAGGCACTTTTAATGGATACGCCTTACTGGAGCAGAAGGTGCATTCATCATATTTTTTTTTTCAAGGTGCCTTCATGATGCGAAAGACGCTTTCTCTCAATTTTTTTTTTTTTAGGAATCCTCGACGGGTACCTTCTTTATAAGGAAGGCACCTTATTTCAGTCGAGCACCTTATTTCAGTCGAAAGGTACCTTATTTCAGCTGGGCACCTTGTTTATAAGAAATGTGCCTTATTTCCATGGGACGCCTTCTTTATAAGGAAGGTGCCTTACCTCCAGCATGATACCTTCTTCATGGTAGGAAATTTCCACCTCAGTTAGGTGCCTTCTTCGAGGAGGAAGGCATTGTTCCTTAAGTGGAGAGTCTTCTTTGAAGATGAAGGCTTTCTACAAGGTATTTTTCTTAGTAGCCATGTCGTGATCATCCGGGGAAGGGTGATCAACCCTCCTTAGACTTACTTCATGCTGCCCCAAAATCTTCTTGTCGGGCTTGGTGTGTGATTTTTCCCTTAGAGGAGAGTTTTTTGCCATCCCCGAGCTTGGATAGATGCTACTTCTAAAATACGTGCACAGGTGTTGAGATGCTAAGCCAGTTTAGGCCTACTTTCCTAGATACCTATTTTTCATGTTGTCAATCCCTTCACCTACAAAAAACAAACAAAAAGAAAGAAAAATACAGGCAGTTAGACGCATTCCATGCCTGTTAGACCCTGAATTTAGGATTTCTACAGCTTGCATACAGGCATTGTCCCTGTAAAACACACTGTAAGAAATAAACAAATCTAAACTAACTAATTTTGGTGGACACCTTTGTGTCCACCATTCTACTTGCTAAGAGTTTTATCCGGATTTACAAGGATGGGGTCTCTCCCATGCCTGCTATGGACTCCATCAGTAAATTCTCAGATGTGTTGTAGGGCCACAGTCGATGGTCATTGATTTTCAATACAATATTACTACCGTCAATGGTCCTAACGTGCACAACACCATTCTTGATGAGCTCTACCACCTCATACAGTCCCATTCACCTTTGCATTAATTTTCCCTTTCATTCCTGGAACCTAGAATCATATAGAAACACCCATTCTCCCTCCTGGAACTACTTTAGCTTAATATGATGATCATGCCACTATTTTCTTTGCTTTTGTATGATATTCGTTCTTTGTAAAGCATCCATTCAGATTTCGTCCAACTGATTCAACTACCAAACTCTTTCTTTTTGAGCTTCTTCTAAGCTCAAATTTAATTCTAAAGCAGTTCTTAATGTCTTAATATTGAACTTGATGGGCATAATTGCACTCTTTCTATAGTCCAGTTGGAAGTATGTGAAGCCTGTGGTGGATTTCCATGTGGTGTTATATGCCCATATTGCATCTGGTAGCTGTGTAGCCCAATATTTTCTATGTTGCTACATGGTTTTTGTTAGGATGTTCTCAATATCTTTGTTTGTCACTTCCACTTGCCCGTTTTCCTGTGAGTGGTAGGGTGTAGTCTTGTTGTGCTGAATTCTATATTGCTTCATCAACTCCTCGATCAAATTAGAGGTAAATTGAGGCCCCTGGTCTGTTGTTATCTCTCTAGAAACCTCGAATCATGTAAAAATATGAGAAAATAAGAAATCAATGATTGTTATTTTCTTTGAATCCCTTAATACTTAAACCTCCACCCACTTGGTGACGTAGTCTATACAGACTAAAATAAATTTCCTTCCTATCGAAGGTGGATTAATTGGCCCCACAAAATCCATACCCCACTTATTGAAGGGCTCTAGGTGTACTTGAGGTTAAAGGGGTATTTCATACTGATGGGTTGGTCTACCCATTCTTTGGCATTCATCGCACTTGCTATCATAGGCGGTCGCATCTTTAAATAGAGTGGACCAAAAGTACCTAGCCTATAGGATTTTATAAGCAGTCTATTTTCTTGCAGAGTGTCCCCCGCATGGTTCATCGTGACAAACTTTCAATATTTTTGAGAACTCCTATTCTGATATGCATCTCCTTATAATATGATCACATCCTGTTTTAAATAGGAGGCCATCAACCCATAGAAATGAGGTGCTCTTCTCTATTACCACCTACTTTTCTTAGGAGGGGAGAGCAGGAGAGATTCTTTTGGTGGCCAAGTAATTGGCTATGTCCATGTACCATGACATTTTTTCGCTAATGGTGAACAAATGTTCATCCAAAAACTGGTCTTCCACTACCGCATGATCTGCTGATATCAATCTGGATAGAAAATCTGCTACTACATTGTCCTTGCCTAGTTTTTCAACTATGATTATGTCAAACTCCTACAATAGTAGAAGCCATCTGATAACTCTTCCATCAATAGTCGATTTGCTCATTAAATACCTAATGGCCACATGGTCCATATGGATGAAGATCTGGTATCCAGTGATATAATGACATAATTTATTTATGGCATGCACAACCGCACATAACTATTTTTTTATCACTGTATAGTTGAGCTCAGCCCCTACCAAGTTTTTGCTGATGTAGTAGATGGCATAAAATTCCTCACCATAATTCTGCTCAAGGATTGCTCTAATCAAATTTTTGAATGCATCATAATAGATATGGAAGGGTATGGCCCAATTTGGTCCCCTTAAAACTGGTGCAGATATCAACTTTTCTTTGAATGACTGAAATGCTCTTTTACAGTCTTTCGTATAGTTGAACTCCACATATTTAGACAATAGAGTGTGCAGTGGTTTTGCAATTTTATTGAAGTCGACGATAAATCGTCGGTAATACCCGATAGATCCAAGGAAACTTCTCACCTCTCGTTGTGTTCTAGGACTAGGTAGGTTCTTGATGACCTTGATCTTTCTTTTTTCAACCTTTATTCCTTCTGTGGAGAGATGGTGTCCCAATATGATGCCCTCTTGCATCATCATAAAGCATTTTTTATTACTAAGGGACAAATTATTTTCCTCTCTTCTTTTGAGCACTCTTTCCAAGTTCATCATTTCTTCTTCAAAGGTTTCTTTGTAAACAATGAAGTCGTCCATATACACTTCGACTGCTTCTCCTATAATGTCTAAAAATATACTAAGCACTGCTCTTTGAAAGGTGGTTGGTGCATTGCATAACATGAAAGGCAACACCCGATAAGAAAACATTCTCCCTGGGTAGGTGAACATTGTTTTATCCTGATATTCTTCTCCTATCTATATCTGGTTGTATCCACTAAATCCATCCAAGAAGGAGAAGTAATTTCACCCAAAAAGTGTATCCAAGACCTGATCGATGAATGTGAGTGGAAAGTGATCCTTTTTGGTGGCTTTGCTCAACGCCCTATAGTCCACATAAATCCACCAATTCCCATTCTTCTTGGGGACCACCACAAGTGGAGACACCCACTCACTATCAAAAATTGGATAGATGAATCCGACGGACAAGAGTTTTTGTAGCTCTGCCTTGACAATGTCTTTCATTGCCGGATTCATTCTTCTTTGTGGTTGCCTGCTTGGAGTTTCCTACTCATCAAGGTACATTTGATAGGTACAAATTTATGGGCTGATACCTTTCATATCCAAGTAATCTCATGTAAAATCCCATTGGTATTTTACCAGGAGTTCTACTTTTGTTAGTTATGTGGGGTTCAACCCACTACTAATGTTTAATGTCTTTCTCGACCCAATGTTTATCTACTGAATGTGGAGGTTTTGGGAATCGACCAATGGTGAATCAGGCATGGCGATGGAGGATTATCCTTGGAGGAATTCTATGATAGCACCATCATCATATTCATCCTCTACCAATTCATCTAATGCCATCATAGGCTAGATTATGAATAGCTCATTATCTTCGTGCTTGGTCAACATAGGATCTCCCAACAAATAAATAGATTGTACGAGGGGTAAAATGGTCAACATTTTGATATTTTGTCCATTGGAGATGGTCATCAAGCCATCACGATAGATGATGTAAGTATCATTTATCGCTAGCCATGGTATTCACAAGATAAGTGGGTAGCCAACTAGCCTTGTTTGAGATTGTAAAACCAAGAATTCGATCGGATATTCCCATGCATCAACTATCACTATTATATCTTCAAGCATTCCTTTCGATGCTACGGTTTATTGATCAGCTAGCTATAGCACCATCATGGTGGGTCTTAGGTTTGTGAGTTGTAGCCTTTGCATGGTCTCCTGAGGCATCACGTTGATGGTTGCACTGAGATCAACCAACGTATTGGTCAAGGAATGTCCCCTAATTTTTACAATCAACACTAGGCTACCTAGGTCTACATACTTAGGATGACATGCCTTCCCCATAATTAAATCTGCCAAGTTATCCATGACATTAATATTCTAGGTTACTTTCCATCCTAAATTTCTTAGGCACATCTCTTTTATCACCTTAGTATATATCGAGACATCTTTTATAGCTTGAAAAAGTGGAATTATCATTGTGAGATTTTTCAAGCTAGAAAGAATATCATACTTCGGTTGCATTTGTTTCTTCTTTTCTTACATCCAGTTAGGAAATGGAGCCTTTGTTCTCTCAACCACTTCTTCTTCCACCTCTTCTATAAGAGGTGTTTCTCCTACATCTACCTCCTCTTCTATCAGTGGAGGTGTCTCTACTCCTATCTGTCTACCTGATCTAAGCTGAATAGGATTGCAACTAATATGATACATCATATACATCTCACCTTCTACATTGTATACTGACTAATTTACTCAATTATTTGGATTTGTCGTCGGTTGTGCAAGTAGCTGCATAGGTCTCACCATAGGCAAGGCTGGTAGGTTTTGCTAGTGATGAGCTGGTGCTACATTCTGTGGAGCTAGATTCCATGGAGAATGGCCTCTCCACTATTACCTAGGATATTGATGGCATCCAGGGCTACTGGTTCAAAAATGTTACTCCTAAGGGTGCATTGGACAAAGGTGATGGCCCCCACCACCCCATGTTAGGTGGTTGAGGTTGTCCTTATGGCATGTAGGGTCCTCCCCCATATGATGGTATTCCTTTTGGCATATTCTCCCAGGGGGTTGTGGCCAACTCCTCTGATTACCTATAAAATAGGCTTATGTAACATCAACATCCTCCTCGATACTGGGAAATCATGGGCACAATCGAGTCTTATGTTTTAGTTTACAGACCATGCATACTCTAACTTTGTTTTTTGGGAATGCATTCTTTGTATGCTTTCCTCTACATTTCAAGAAGAAATAAGCCAATGCTGCTTTGTTTTCTTACTTCTTTTTCTCCAACAGTAGCGTGTCCATTTGTAATGCCAAAGACGAAAGCATCTCGCTTTTCAAATCTTCCAGCACGTTGCCTATTTCTATTTTGTGACTGAAGAAGTTGTTTTCATGGTTCTAGAAGTGGTCTTGCATTTCCTTCTTGAGTAGTTCCAGCATAGTTGTCGGATATCTTCCATAGCGTGTTGGTAGACGTCACCTCCAGAGATCATGTTGAGAGATTCCAATGATTCGTTGTTAAATCCTCTCAAAAATATGCTTTTAACTTGTTGACTAACTTCGCATGAGGATATCATTGAAGATTGAAATTGAATCTCTCATAGTACTCCTCAAAAGACTCGTCTTCTTTCTACATCATGCTCATGATCTCTTCTCTAGAGTCTCTTGCTCTCCCGAAGTCTTGATATTGCTCTAAAAAGAGCCTCTTCATTTGATCCCATGTGGCAATGTGTTTGTCTCCTAGACCAATGAACCACCATAGAGATGCATAATCTAACATGGAAATAAAGATCTTCAGCTTCTGCGTATCAGATTTGTAGTCCATAGACCTACATAGAACATCAAAATTAAATAAAAATAGGTCAGGGTCTTCGGTTGGGTATCCTCTGAAGGTAGGAAGGTGAGCAGGGGATATGTTTTTCATTTTGGTTTCTCCTAATCCTTCCTCAATAAGGAAAATAAAGCTATATGAAGTCCCTTCTTCGGCCATTATTTCAATATATGTGGTTTCTAATGCAGTTTTTTATGGCCTCACGGCCGTTCAAAAATTTTTGAGTCAGGGCTCTAAAATCGGTTGGTGTTATAGTTTGATCCTCTATAGCTTTTCACAGCAGGGCTTCCTCTAAGGGTGTCCTCTTAAATAATGGGTTTACAATGGTCCGATCCTCCCCAGGTTGGTGGGATGAGGAAGCACTTTGCACAAAGTGAGGATTCTCACTCCATTGGACTGTTGGTGACAAGTCTGGGGAATCTAATTCAAATTCAGAGTGTTCGGCTGACTTAGATTTTGGTGGACTTTGTTTTACAAAATGAGCATCAGGTCCTCTTTTTTCAAGGAACTCATACAAATTCAGATGGAATATTTTTAGGTATTGGAATTAATCTAGTAGAGGCACTTCCCTGGAAATGATGCCAAAATATTACGGGCCAAACACGGGTTAATTTTATTCCTATTTTGTCACTTCCTATGCATTTATATTGTCAACCCAGGGAGCTTCGTAAACTTTAGAAGTGTCTCAAAAAAGATCATTTACAATACCCAATTTAAGATGAGTCTAGCTAATTCTATCATTTGGGGGTTTAAAATATCAATAATTATTCATCCACACCACAATAATTTACGTATGAATAATTAAATCCTTGGAAATCAAATATTCATACGTGCATAATTAAATAGACATGAAAATAAATCTACTACGGTAATGAAAATAATAGTACAAGAAACAAACCTATGAAAGCAGGAAATTAGTCTAGGAAAGCACAAGTAAAAGGGAAGGAATACTGGCTTGGAGTGGGCCTAGGCTCCAACAGCTCCCTTCTAGTTGAACACGCGATTAGGAACTCTCGAACTTTATTATGATTGCAAAATAATTATTACAATACTTCTATCTCCTCATAATGATAAATGTATTCTAAATTATCTTTCTGGATATCTATCAGAGATGTTTGTGTGTGTTTATATAACACACACACAGATATTCTATTACAAGGAAGTTACAACAATAGTTTAATCTAGACTAAACTAGGATAGTTTGGTAAACGCAATCAGTGTATGCTAAAAATAGGTATTATTCCTAACGATGGCATGTTCGTTGATTGGTTCGAGTTGCTTGAGCTGGATCATGCTTCGCCTAATGTAGGTAAGATGTTATCATTCATTGGTGCAATTCCCAAAATTGTCTTGCATGATGTGGAACTAGAACTACACTGGTCAATACTACCCACGTCGCGTTATTTGGTCAACTGGTGAAAAATGGAGACGCCTTCTCTATGAGGAAGGTGTCTTCCTCATGTGCTTTGGTAGATGCCTTCCTTATGTGAATGGCACCTAAGTATGTTGAGTGCCTTCTTTATATGGAAGGCACCTACCTTCTGTTTGCACCTTTCTTGAAGAGGAAGGAGCCTACCTTCTCTTGGTGCCTTCCTTGAAGAGTAAGGCACCTACTCACTATGCCTTGATCCTAAACAAAATAGAGTTCCAGGTCCATGAAGGACCTTGACTGATCCAAATCTATCAAAACCAACTATATTTCCACAAAAACACACTAAAACACACAAATTAGATAACACACATAATTCTATTAAATAATTACATAATAATTCATAAAATTACATAGTTCCTATTATATTGCCACATAATAATCAATGAAACTCATACAAAATATGAGCATTTTCGAGGCTCATCAATGGAGATGTGGATGAAACAATCATGTTGGCTAAGTGATATTATGGATGATGTGTAGTCATTATACCATCATTAATTCTCAATGAATCTGTCAATCCAGGGCAATGTACAAGGCTATCTACGGGAGAAGAAGTGAAACAGCTATAACTTAGGTCAATCTAGGGAAACAAGTCTTATTGGTGGAACTGATTGTGTGGGGGTTTTTGGAACATTCCTATATCTAAATTACATAAATTAAATTTGAATCTAAGTTGCAGAATTGGAAACTAATCATTAACTGCAGAAATGAAGTCCTAATTACAATTGCAGAATGAGACCTAATTATATTGTAGAATTAATAGTTCCAGAATTGAAAGTATGATCCTAATTGTAGAAAGGAAATCTAATTACTTTTGTAGTAATGAAATTTTAGATCTAATTTGGAAATAAAAACTATCAAAGTTCTATAACAGAAGGTTGTCAATATTCTGTTCAGATTTTGACAGCAAAACATAAAATGCAGGAAATTGCTGAAAAACAGTAAATTCTGGAAATAACAATCTGAAAAATAAAGTGGAAACTTTGCTGAAAGTAATATTGCAACTAAAACTTTAATCACAAGATTAATATAAGCATAAATAAAATAATACTGCAAATATTGTCAACTATTTACAAGCAATTGACATAACAAGTTCTACAACTCATTCTGCTACAGCAAAATCAGAATAAAAACCTTCTTTGTTAGTCCTCCTCCTAGGTCTGGAAGTGGCCAGCCTCTTTGTCCAGAAGAAGGTGTAAGTCTCTCCATTTTTCTAAATCTTAATCACATTCATTTACAAGTAATTTGAAATAGAACTGGTGCACTTTATTGATCAAAAGACATGATTACAAGAATTTTGCTGAAAAACTGTTACAAGACTGTAACAGTCAATTTCTAGTTATACTCTGTATTTTCTACTAGCTTCCTTACTCTATTTTCTACCTCTTTTTCTATCTACCTCACTCAACCTGAATGGGAGCAATATTTATAGCTATCCTATGATCTGATTACAAACAAAGAATATCAAAAAGATCTAATCCTACAATGCTGAAACAAATCCTAGTTTTATCCTAGAAGAGGACTAAAACTTGATCTTTTCCTTAATTATGGCTTTGGTTGGAAATGATGGCAAAGACAGATGGAAGATATTTCTCTTTACTTTTCCAACCTTTATTTCCCTTTTTTTGGCTTCAAAAATCGGTCAAAAGGTCAAAAACACATTATGTTCTTCATTCCGAAGATAAGTGGCTTCATTCCAAAGACAATGCAGTTTTCATTTCGAAGATCACTCATTCCGAAGATACTACATTCTCATTCCGAAGATCACTCATTCTGAAGATACTGCATGCTTCATTCCGAAGATCCGCTCATTCCGAAGACACTGCATTCTTCATTTCAAAGATCAACTCATTCCGAAGATGCTGTGTTCTTTCATTCCGAAGATATCTTGGTATGAACAAATATATGCTTTTCCATTGATTTATTCTGCATCTCTTAGGTGGGTTATCTCCTAAGATCAAATTCTAATGGTCTTCATCCCTTTCCTCATGTGAATTCCATGCCTTGCTATTTATGGACAGCTGGCTGGAATTTACATGGGAAAGACTAGTTTTTGTTGCACAACAATAGTTTGCTTGCACTTGTTCCAGATTTAGGTGAAGTAAATGCTTGAGTCAAATCAAAATATGATTAGTGAAATGCTGCTATTATTCTAAGCATATCCCATTGTAGCAAATCATAGCAAAAGAACACAAAACTATGCAAAAAGTCTGTAAAATCAACATATAATATTTCAAATACATTGATCATGCAAAATGGTTAATATACAGCATATTAAATCAACTTAACAAACATATCAGATAAAACATAAGATTTTATAGGCATTTTTAGTGTACAAAACATGTTATGATTGAGGCATTTTCAAGCCTCATCAATGGAGGTGTGGATGATGATGGATGATATGACATGGGTATGGTGCAAGTTGCATTTGATGTTACAACTTGGAAGCTAGGGACTTGTGAGGCAACATTGACACATTCCTCATACAAGGGGTTGGTATAGGTGGATGTGAGATAAGTTTTTGTAACACTTGGGCTTTGTGGTGGTTGGCTCATGGAGGAAGGCATACCATATTCATAACTCGAAGTAGGATATCCTTGGGCAAGATGGGTGTTAGCCAATTCAGATTCTTCAAAACCTTCTTGGCTAAGGGGCTCTAAGACATAGTTAGAAGCCTTGTAAATGGCCTACACTCTATCCATGTCTATGTGGGTGGTGGTTGTCTCCATATTGTTTGAATGTGTCCCTACTTGAGAGTGGGGTTGATGGAATGATCCGGACAATGTA
Organism: Wollemia nobilis; assembly: GCA_028583015.1. Classification (NCBI taxonomy): domain Eukaryota; kingdom Viridiplantae; phylum Streptophyta; class Pinopsida; order Araucariales; family Araucariaceae; genus Wollemia; species Wollemia nobilis. Next base: position 12,766,351 of record JAQPPZ010000465.1, read on the forward strand.
GTATGAACCATATTGGATGGGGCTACCGAAGTAGCGGGCTCATGGGAACTGTTTTCCATTAAACTTATTTGGTTTATTATTTCATTTTGTTGTCGTTTTAGCACCATAAAGTAGTTAAACCAAAGATTAAAATATTTAATATAAATCACACAAACTAAAAAAACTTTTTTAGAATTTAAATTAAAGAAAACAATCAATCCTAGGTTTCACCGTGTGTGGCTTACCTTATTCATTAATTATTTTCTCTCATTAATGTGAAGTTCCTTTTAGAATTTTTGGCTTGTGTGTTTTGATGTAACTTAATATTGTTTAATGAAAAAAAAGGTAAAAACTATGGTTGGCCAAGGCAAAAATATTCTTGCTGGTAATCACCTCCAACAAGTTTTCTTGAGGGTAGTCCTATGGTTTCTAGGGAAAATATTTGATGGATGGAGATGAATGCCACCATCACCAAACCTCAAGCAATAGTTGGTGATGAAATCCAACTATTACTATTAAAAAGTGCAGCGTGTAGTGTGTGATGTAAATTTTATATTTCTTGTTCTCTATGGTGTTCAAACAATGTTAAAGATGACTAATTTTACTAATCTAAACCAGAAGCCAACACAAAGATGCAAATTTCATCTAAAGAGCACAGAGTACACCCTTAAAATCCCCTGCCTACAAGTGATTAAAATCACAAGGACAACCAGAGGGTTTGTCCACTTCTCTGCCAAAGGGGCCAGCATAGGGCAGGATTACTTTATGCATCAAGATGTTGTTCCTTTTTAGATATGCAAAATTAAAGTGATCTTTAATCCTAAAATGAAAAATATAGGATGCTTTTCTATTTCATATGCACTCTAAATGCAAAAAATCACCTAGATATACAACTTTGAAAAAAGAAATGAATTTTGTGTAACTAAACACACACAAACCCTAAATGTAATTTGCTAAGGATTATTTCCCAAATTACTTAGTGTTAAACCCAAAAATAGCAACAAATGGCAGTAGAATGTAGAATACGTAAATCGCTAAATGGTAAACTAGGGTTATGGGTATTACTTGGAAGCCTTAGCTCTGTTCCAAATCAAAGCGAGGTGTGGATGGACACATATGTAGGTATAGTAGAGAGCCTATGCAGGCACATCAGAGTGCCTATGGTTGTCTACAAATGCTTCTGAACGCTATTGCAAACTGCTTCAGAAACCCTAGCAACAAAATCAGCGACCTCTATGCTTCTAAAAACTCCTATTATAGACATAAATAAAATTAAGTTAGCAAGGTAGATCTATTAAATAATGAAACCCTTTTTGGGTTCCACTGTGATCGCCATTTGTGAAGACATGAACACGACACTTAAACAATAAATAAATCAAATGACCCAAATAAACACTAGATTGCACAAAATAGATATATTTATTCAATAAGTGGGGGGGAGCCAATAAACTCCTTTTGATACAATATGTACTCAGTGAGTATTTGATAAAAATATTTACAAAACACTAGGGTTCTTCGAAACCCTAGCTATAACAATGAAGTGTCTTCAGATAGTGTGTCCTATCTTCCAATGAAATGAGTGGGCTTTAGATATCTGATGTCGGACCACTCCAACTTCAATAGCCATTCAAAAATATGTAGAATCTATAGATCTGCATACACAAAAATAGAGAAAGGGATTAATAATACCTGTGAGGGCTCCATAGTGTGAGACCCTCAGACATCAGTAAACCCTAACTAAAAATAGATCAAATGGCATGCAAAATATACAAATAATGTAACAAAATAAAACCAATAAAGATATACCTTGCTTGTGATGATGTATCATTTAGTTGTTGTAGTCTTAACAACATATGGTGTGATGCAGCAAGATCTAATTCACATTTCTATGGATGCAACAAGCTTGGAAATGCACTTGGTAGGCTCTGGTGCGAGCTTCGTAGGCTCTGGAGTGATTCTATGATATAGCAAGATATAGTGAGCACCTGGTAAGATCTACAACGAGCTACGCAGGCTCTACAACAAGCTTCATAGGCTCTGTAGCGAGCCTGGCAAGCTCGAGAGGGCACCTGTGGGTAAGGGTAAATCTGCAGAAGCAGATCAAAGGGGGTGGTTATGAATGTGGTGGATGGATGGGGGCTATGACGACAATGGAGGATGAATAGGGGATGACTGGAACAACAAAAGTCTTATTGACTAGCTAGGGCTTTAGATCTTCAAACTCTATCTCTCTTTGCTTTGCTAGGGTTTCAACAATGACTCCTCTAGGGTACAATTTCTAATCTCAAGGTTCCAAGGTTTGAGCATTTGCAAATGCCCTTATTTATAATCCAACCTAGGGTTTTCTTAGGGTTTTAGGTTTACACTTTTGATCATGTGGCTAAGATTAAATTAGATCCTAAGGTTGATATTACTTTTTAGATGTGGCATGGATTAATGAAGATGGACGATGGGGATTAGATTGGATCGGACGGTTGTGGTTAATTGAGTTTATAAATATATATTTTATAATAAATATATTATAATATAATATAAAATATTATATTAAATACAAAATAATATAAAATAATATTAAAATAATCTCAATTGGGTTAGGAAATGGTGGGAAGTGTGGAATTGGGCCAAATAATTGGCAGGAAATGTGTATGGTGGACAATTGGGTGGTGGAATGGTTAGGATGGAGGATTAGTGGCTGTAATTTGGTGTCTACAATTCCCTTGTATATTTTTTTCCACAGACTAATATGTATAGTAATAAATTTTTATAACAATTATTAGCATCATTAAGAATACTTTGAATGCATTTTTGAAGTATTAAAAATTCTCCATTTTTTGCTTCACTGGTAATTTCAACAAGCTTATTCTTCAAACCTTTAGTCATTTTATTTTGCTTTCTATTCTTACATTTGAGAACTTCATTATAAAGTAATGCCATATACATTATATTTCCTATATCATTAGGTAATGTGAAAAACCTTTAGAGTCTTCAATTTTTGCATCAAGCTTTGAACTTAGATAATTTCCAAGCATTGAAAATTTTTCATCTTTGGCTTCTTTCATTGATGTATCCTTTTGTCCTTAAATTTTTTTATCATGTATTGAGTACAATATTTAAAATCTTGCAATATTTCCTTGGTCTCGTAGACATATTGAATATATAGTTGTTTTTCTTGAAAACATAAGTTTCTTCTTCATTTATTTTTGACAAAACATGTTTTTGTATATCTGTTTTTTGATCATTTATTTTTATTTTTTGCTTACTTTTTCCTTGCCATGTTTCTTTTATGTTGACAACCTTATAACTTCCAAATAAAAAATTAATTAATTCTATTGGAGTAGACTACCTTATTTCTCCAAAATTTAAAATTTCAATTGCAAACTTCAAATATTAAATTTCAAACAAATTAAAAACTTTTGAAAGTAGAATTCCTTATGAATCCCTAATTCTAATAATAATTTTTAATAATCTCCAATTGAAAAAACTCCTTAGCACTGAATAATAATTTCATTAAATTTTCTCTCTCCCCCCACTTTTTTTTTCAACCTTTGATGTTGAAAACCTTTCAACTCATTCTAAACTTCAAATAGTTCAATTAAATTTCAAAAAAAATAAAGTTTAAATTTTTTTTAATATTTTTCTAAAAAATTTAAAAACTTTAAATAATCATCAATTTAAAAAATAAATAAATCACTCCACTAAAAAAACTTTAATAAACCTTATCTCTCCAACTTTAATAAAATACTTCAATTAATAAAACTTCCACTAACTACTTATATCTCCAAACTTTAATTAAGAATAATTTCATTAACTAATTATAACTCCTAAGCTCTAAATTTATCAAATAGCTTTATTAATAACTTTATATAACTTTACTGAATCTACTTATTACTAGTAATATTATAAAAAAATATTAACTCTAAATACCTTATTACTCCATCCTATAAAACACGTTAAAACTCTTTATAATTAAAAAAAAAACTTTAACTAACCAAACCTTCCAAATTTAAACTCTTTAATTAAACCTTATTCCTCCTAGCATTAACTTAAGGTAAGCTCCAAATATTAAAATAAACTTTAAAACCCTAATTTCACCAACCTTTACTATGCATGCTTGCTAGCTGCTAGAAGTTTATTGTCAAACATGGAATGTTGCACCCAATACTTTGATGTTACTGCTTCTTCAAATGTTTCACTGTTACAAACACTACTATTGATGTTATATAGCCATTATGTTGTTGTAGAAACTTCCACTACATCCTGTTGCTTACACTTGCTATACATTACATTATTCCATGCATATCTCCTCTCCAGAAGATGTTATAATACCTTTCTACTTGACTCAATATTTTTTGTTGCTACTTGTTACTCTACTTTGTTTTGTTGTTCTAATATAATCCCTTGAATACTGTCAACTTTATTTTGCTCTACTTTACTTATTTTTTGTTGTTCTACTCTATTTCTTGAATTCTTACAACTCCCTTATGTAGTGGACAACTAGTGCTTGGATCATTGTTAGCTTACTGTGAATACCTCTTTAATACGAGTGCAATAGAATCCTTCTCCTCTGTGATTTTCTAATTTTCTTTTGTGCTCTTCAATATATTGTTCTTATTCTTATTTTTTAAATATATCAATGAGTTTCTATGCTCTAATGTTCTTCAATGCAATTTATCAATAAGTTTTTCTTACTTTTCAAATAAGCTTTCTTATATTCGATTGTTTAGTATTCTTAATCAATGATTTTTTTTTATTATATATATATATATATAATATATATATATATATATATATATATATATATATATATATATATATATATATATATATATATATATATATATATATATATTTCTTTTGAGCTCACTAAGCTCAGATTTTACTCACAAGGCTTCATTTTTTATAAAATATTCAAGTTCTTGCCTAGGTTCAATATTTTTCCTCTTATATTTATCTTAGCTTTTAGCCCAAGTTCTTGTTTCTACAGGTAGCCTTTTTTAAAATTTATTTATCGACTAATTTTTTTTTACTGTCTACTCTAGACAAAACTAGATATCACAACAAATTTTTGAAGACTTTTTGAAATATATATTGTAGACACCAAAATATAGCCACTTGTTGTCCATTCGTAGCCTCCAATCATAGACGTCCACTATTTATATACATAAATATGTACTTATTTAATATATACATAAATATTAATATTTTATATTTATATTTATATATATTTAATAAATATATGTATTTATATAAGTAAATCCTAGCCATCCCAACCATCCATCCATATCAATCCATGTCACTTGCCCAAGCTTAATCTCCACCCTTCCTCATGTTTTAATCTTGACCACCCATTTTGTGTCATCGAAACCCTAACATGTTTAAGGGCATATTATAAAAGTGATTCATTTTTATGAATCAAGGTCCACAAAAATTGTCCCTGGTCTCGAATTATAATATTTACCCTAAGCCAATTAGCTATCATATTTGTCCTTTGCCACTACCATCACATCACCAATTTTTCTTGTTGCCAAACCCTCATGAACCAAATTTGTGCCTCCCTTCCCTCAACCCATAAATGCCACCTAGAGTTTACAAAATATTGCTTAGCATTTTTGGAATGCTTCTAGGTATTCACAACCATCACTACATACCTTTGGATATTTATCATAGTAGATTTTACAGTCTATAATCCCTTGAATGCTTTCAGGCATTTGTGCAACTATCGAAAATAGAAACATGAGCAAATATTATCATCAACAAGGTAAAAATATTTGTTGCATCATTTATTTACATTCTTGCATTTCTATTTACAGTTCTATGTTACAACATCTAGGTTTTTATAGGTTTTATCTTTATGAGGGCCTCACATAGTGGAGCCCTCGTAGTGCTTCTAACCCCATTATGTTGTTTTCTATTTGTAGGTCCAGAAATCATCTTTTTGGAAGCTATTGTAGCTAGGTTGGTCTCGTAAGAATACACAAGCCCACCCACACTCTTGTTTGGATCAAGGATGAGCTAGAAGACACCAACTATTCGTTGAACTAGGGTTTTGAAACCCTAGATTTGTAACATTTGTATCAATACCAAATCATGTTGTAATATTGGAGATTAAGGCTCCATTTATATCAATAAAATATTATCTCTCTTCATTGTGCAACATATTGTGTATTGGTTTTATCTATTGCTTTGGTGTTGTTCATTTTTTGTTTACAAAATGGCGATCACGGTGGGACCCCCAAAGGGTTCTTCATTTTAATTTATCTTATCACTAATTTTTATTTCTATTTTTATCATGCAAGTTTTAAAAGTTCGATCATGCTAAAATCATGAAAATGAGGGTTTTTAGAAGTTATAGAATTCGTTTAGAGGTCGTGTGAATGCCCTATAACATTTGAGGAATGCCCTGCAACATTCTAGAAATGATCTATAGTGTTTAAGATACTTTGGATGGTGTTTAATAGAGTAGGAAAGAAATTCGTAGGCTTCTTGGTAAGCCTGGTTCAAACCCTAACTCATTTCTATTTTCATTTTCTTGCTTTTTACAATGAAACTAACAAAAGAAAATTATTTATTTTTTGTTTAAAGCAGTTGCATTTTTATTTTCATTTTAGGCATTTATATTTTTCATATAGATTAGAATTACATTCATACATTCACTAAAGATCACATTCAATTTAGATTTATGTGGCTTTATAGTGTATTCATTCATTATTTTATATGTTGTTTGCATTTGAAATAACAAAAGCATAAATAGTTTCATAATAGGGTTGAAAGCTTCATTTTTTATTTTATAATATGGAACAAGATCGCAATATCTAAGTATACTCTCGCTGTTGGAATCACTTTATGATTCAAGGTGAAAGAACTGGGTAAACCCTCCACTTTTGGAATCACTTGATGATTTAGGGTGAGTCTTAAGCGGTGTACCCCTAAGTTCTTTGTACCCCTAAGTTCTTTTGAGGAGCTTAGTGTTGATGTTCTTGGTTTCTAGATTAGACAAGTGAAATAGGGTGTTTCCAACATTGGATGAACACTATAGATAACTTAAATCTTAAAATGAATCACACACTTTGCACATCACACACTAAAAAACAATGAGTTGGATTTCATCACCAACCATTATTCGATATTGGTGATAGTGGGCTTCATATCCATCTGTCATATTACCCTTAGAAACCATAGTCACCCATGAACAAACTTTCTAGATTTCATCACCAGGAAGAATATCATTTGCCATTCAGCCTTAGATTCCACCTTGTATAATAGTTTAGTATAGCACATATACAACAAACAAACCCCACATAAAAAATGTATATTGCAAAACATAGGATTGAATTGCTAGTTTGATTTTATGTTATTTCCATTTGCATTTTATTTCTACATATTTCACACTCACCATTCCTAGTCAAATCATTATCTTATGATTTCAACTCAAAGCCAAGAAAATATTTTTAGTCAAACCTCTGCCATCCAAACCACTTCATCCATGAAGTTTTCTATTAGGATTAAATAATAAAACATGAGCAATAAATAAATGCGAAAATAAAACACAGAAGAATAAAGCAATACACGAGACACAGATTTACGTGGTTCACCCAATGTGGGCTACATCCACGGAGAAAATAACCAGGCCTTATTATTCCATCCAACAAATCTCGAAGGGATACAACCTACAACAAATCCATCGTACTTCCTCTTCGATCTCACAATTATAGTCTCTCTTCCTTCTTCACTTCCTTCACACCCTTCACACTACAATCTCCAATGTCGTACAACATCCTCTTATAAAACGAGGGTTACAATTTTAGGGCAAATCATTAAGACCCCAAAATAAAAAAAGAATTACTATTTTCGGCAAATTATCTTTTTTGTCGCAATTTGCCATTTTTAGTAATTACTATTTTTAGAAAATTATTTTTCGTCAAAAAAATTTCGTTTTTAGTAATTACTATTTTTGGAAAATTATTTTTCATCAAAAAAATTCGTTTTTAGTAATTACTATTTTCGAAAAATTATTTTTCGTCAATTTTTTTTCAAAAATAGTAATTCACAAAAAAACTTGGATTAACATGCAATTTGACACACAATTACATAACGCCCATATCCTTTCGTAGAGTGGGTCCAAACACGGCTAAAACAGGACCTCCAAATTAGAATCAGGCTCCACAACCAACAATCTCCCACTTGGAGACTGATCACAGTAACTCCACCGCTACTGCACCTGCTGGACTATGCTTCAACTTTGGACCTAGAAATTTTCTCACCTTTTACTATCATGTTTGAAGACCAACTGAAACTGAGCAAGAACTCAGTTTCTCCCTAGTTACTACCTTTGTGAACATATCTGCAGGATTCTGGCTAGTGTGTATCTTCTCCAGTTTTAACTATCCATCTTCCAACACTAAGCATATGAAATGGTACTTGGTCTGTATATGTTTAGTCCTGGAATGAAAGGCTGAATTCTTGGCAAGATGAATGGCACTCTGAATATCACTGTATAATATGCTATTCTCCTACTTCTTTCCCAACTCCTCCATAAACCTTTGTAACCAAATCATCTCCTTACTAGCCTCTGTAACAACAACATACTCTACTTCCATTGTTGAAAGTGCAACAACCTTCTGTAATTTTGAAATCCAACTTACTGTAGTTCCACCTATAGTAAAAACATACCCTGTGGTACTCCTCCTACTGTCTATATCACCTACCATATCTGAATCAACATATCCTTGTAAAGTAGTGTTAGAACCTCCAAAGCATAATACCTGAGTGACAGTACCTCTCAAATACCTAAGAATCCACTTCACTACCTCCCAATGTTGTTTTCTTGGATTGTTCATAAACCTGCTCACAACTCCCACTACATGTGCAATATCTGGTCTTGTGCACACCATCGCATACATCAAACTGCCAACTATTGATGAATAAGGAACCTTGGACATATAGTCAATCTCCTCCTGTGTCTTGGGACACATCTCTTTGGTCAGTTTGAAATGATTGGCCAAAGGTGTACTAACAGGTTTTGCATCCTGCATATTAAATCTTTCCAACACCTTCTCAATGTACTCACCCTGAGACAATGTTAATTTATGATTTTTCCTATCTCTTGTTATTCTCATACCAAGGATTTGCTTTGCAACACCCAAATCCTTCATTGCAAATGACTCTACCAATTTTCTTTTGAGCACAATTATATCCTGCATGTTAGACCCTGCAACAAGCATGTCATCTACATACAATAATAGGATAATATAGTTACCATTATCCAATCTCTTAAAATAAACACAGTGGTCAGAATAACATCTACTATAACCTTGTTCTAACATAAACCTATCAAATTTCATATACCACTGCCTTGGAGCTTGCTTCAGGCCATACAAGCTCTTTTTCAACCTGCATACTAATTCCTCCTTCCCTTTGACCTCATACCCTTGTGGTTGCTGCATATAAATCTCTTCCTCCAAATCCCCATGGAGAAAAGTTGTTTTTACATCTAACTATTCAAGATGCAAATCCTCTACAACCACTAGGCTTAAAATAGTTCTAATTGAAGTCATTTTAACAATAGGAGAAAAAATTTCATCATAATCAATACCTTTCTTCTGTGCAAACCCCTTTACAACCAGTCTAGCCTTATACCTCTTTTTACCTCCATCTTCTTCTTTCACCCTATAAACCCATTTATTCTGCAATGCTCTTTTTCCTGCAGGCAACCGAACCAGATCCCAAGTCTGATTGTGTACCAAGGAGTCCATCTCCTCTTTCATGCCTTGCTCCCACTTCTTCCTGGTTTCTACCTGCATCGCTTCTTCATATATTTTTGGTTCACCAGAGTTAGACAATAATACATAATATAATGAAGGAGAGTAATGATCAGGAGGTCTACTTATCCTGGTAGATTTTCTAACAACACTTGTAGGAGTTTGAGGTGCTTGTTGTTGTTGTTGATTTTCTAGCACCTTTGGAGTTTCAATTTCATCAAGCACTATGTATTATGTGTTTACCTTTTCCTGTTTCTTTTGCTGCAAGTGGTCTTTATACATGACTTTCTCATTGAATACCACATCTCTACTCCTAATGATTTTGTGATTTTCATAATCCCAAAAATGATAACCAAAATCATTAACTCCATATCCAATGAAAGTGCACTTCTTGGATTTTACCTCAAGTTTAGTTCTATTTTCTTTATCAATATGCACGAATGCTTCACAACCGAAAGTCTTCAAAAATGAGTAGTTAATAGGCTTACCTATCCATGCCTCTTCTGGAATCCCACCATCCAGGGAACTTGAAGGCCCTCTATTTATTAAATAAACTACAGTATCCACAACATCTACCCAAAACTATAAGGGCAATCCTGCATGTAATCTCATACACCTAGCACGTTCCATGATAGTCCTGTTCATCCTTTCTGACACACCATTTTCTTGTGGAGTTCCTGGAACCGTCTTCACTCTACGAATCCCATGGTATGAACAGTAACTATTAAACTCTTTGTTGCAGTACTCACCTCCATTATCTGATCTGAGACACTTCAACTTATTTCCTGTCTCATTCTCAACCAAAGCTTTCCATTTCTTAAAAGTATCAAAGACATCTGATTTCTTTCGAATACAATAAACCCAAGTTTTTCTAGTTGCATCATCAATAAACGTAACATAATAATAAGAGCCACCAAGAGATGATACCTGAGTTGGTCCCCATACGTCTGTATGCACAAGCTCTAGCTTTTCACTCTTCTTTTCTTTTCCAACTCTGAGAAATCTGACTCTTTTCTATTTTCCATAAATGTAGTGCTCACAAAAGTCCAAATCAACCTGCTTCAAACCTGGCAACAAATTCCTTGAGTGGAGAATCTGCATCCCCTTCTCACTCATGTGCCCAAGCCTATGATGCCACAAAACTATATCCGCTCCTGTAGAAGCTAAAGCAATAGAAAGATCAGTATTACCAGTACATACATACAACGTACCTTCCTTCTTTCCTTTTGCTAATAACAGTGATCCTTTAGCAACCTTCCACGAATTTGCTGAGAATGTAATTGTACATCCTTCGTTGTCCAACTACCTTATGGAAATTAGATTTCTTCTCAAATCAGGAATATGCCTTACCTCTTTCAACAACCATTGGTTTCCATTCGATAATTTTATCTATATCTTACCCTTTCCAATGATTTTACATGGTCTATCATCACCCAAATAGACCTGTCCAAAATCACCTTGAACATAATCTAGAAAATATTTTCTATGAGGTGTGGCATGATATGAAGCCCCTGAGTCTAGCACCCAATAATCATTAATATTATCTAGTGAAAGGATTAAAGCATCTTGCAATACATCACCTGCTATGTTTGCTTCTTGATTACCTTATTTTTCTTCTCCCTATTTTTCTTTTTGAGTCCAACAGTCTCTTTTTAGGTGTCCTTTCTTTCTGCAATGCCAACATTCCAACTGCTTCCCTTTGGATTTGGATCTGCCTTTCTTTGATTTTCCATGTTTTCCTAGACTCTTTCCTCTCTCCTTTTGTCTACCCCTATTTTCCACAGTCAATGCATTACCCGATGTCTCACCTGTGCTTTTCCATCGCATTTCCTTGCTAAGGATAACACCAATAACATCATCAAATTTTAAAGTATTTGAACTGGAAATAAAATTACTCACAACCATGACCAAGCCATTCTAGCTTTCTGGCAATGAGCATAAGATCAAAAGAGCCCTAACCTCATCATCAAAATTTACTCCAACAAAATTTAACTGATTAGTAACCATGTTAAACTCATTTAAGTGATCAATAATAGACCCACCTTATGACATCTGCATATTAAATAAATGCTTCATAAGAAATACCTTGTTCAAAGCTGAGGGTTTTTCATACAGTTTAGCCAATGCATTCATTAAACCCTCTATTGTCTTTTCCTTTGAAATATTGAAGGCCACCGATGATGCCAGGCACAGTTGTATTGTTCCTAGTGCCTTTCTATCTAGAACTTCCCATTCTTCATCTGATGTCTTCGTTGGCTTCTTTTCTATTCTACCTAATGGTAGGTAAATATCCTTTTGATAAAGATAGTCCTCCATTTGCATCTTCCATAGCTAGTAATTTTGGCCATTAAACTTCTCAACCCTAAACCTACCTTCTTCTGCCATTGCTCCCACTCAAACCGAAAACCCTCCTTTCAAGTGCATTTTTCAAACCCTAGGCTCTGATACCAATTGTTAGGATTAAATAATAAAACACGAGCAATAAATAAATGCAGAAATAAAACACAGAAGAATAAAGTAATACACGAGACACAAATTTACGTGGTTCACCCAATGTGGGCTACATCCATGGAGAAAATAACCAGGCCTTATTATTCCATCCAACAAATCTCGAAGGGATACAACCTACAACAAATCCATCGTACTTCCTCTTCGATCTCACAATTACAGTCTCTCTTCCTTCTTCACTTCCTTCACACCCTTCACACTACAATCTCCAATGTCGTACAACATCCTCTTATAAAATGAGGGTTACAATTTTAGGGCAAATCATTAAGACCCCAAAATAAAAAAGAATTACTATTTTTGGCAAATTATATTTTCAAAAAATTATTTTTTGTCAAAAAAATCAATTTTTAGTAATTACTATTTTCGAAAAATTATTTTTCATCAAAAAAAATCTTGAAAATAGTAATTCACAAAAAAACTCGGATTAACATGCAATTTGACACACAATTACATAACGTCCATATCCTTTCGTAGAGTGGGTCCAAACACGACTATAGAATCAGGCTCCACAACCAACATGTTCCACATATTCCCTTGCCACTTCAATGGTTAACCCTATCAGTGTGATACAGATAAGTTGTTCTAGTTTATCTATGGGACCATCACACATTGTGTATACTTCAAACACTAATGTGTTACACAAAGCCACCAACATCCCCATTCCAAAAACTGAACCATCATCTCCCATCGATCATAACATCACCCACATAGACATGGCTAAAGTGGAAGCTTTATTAAGATACGCTATGTTCTAGAGAAAATCAATAGTCCACCTAGGCATGATCCTTCTTCAGTTGGAGCATTTCCACTTGCAGCCTTCTAGTTTCACCCAGGTGTATACTAACCCTCTTTTTGAGGTGTCATCTGCACCTTCCCATCATTGGTCCCTTCCAGTCGGCCAAACCCCTTCCATTTTCATATACCACCACCTATGGCAATCCATTGTATGAAGCACATGTCAATGTTACTTCACAAATGCTAGCTTCCACTGCATCCACTACCCCACATTTAGTTGCAATCCCTATTGCAACTTATCCTCCACCTACTTCATCCATTCCCACCACATCCACACCATCTATCTCAGATATTTCCATACAAGAAGCATGGAAACACCTCAATAAATTGCTCAAGGATCGAAAAAATGCTCATTCTTGTCCCCAATAGCAAATACAGGTGATAGATTTCAAGCCCCAACCCACTTCCACTCAGCCTACCTTATTTACTACAAATCCATCATGGGTATCACAACCTTCTGTGGTTTCCATTCCCACACCTCCATCAACCCACACCCATTCCATTCCCATGAGTCAACACATTCATAGTCCTCAAACCTCATCTCCATTTCATCATCCACAATCATTTCATCATCAAGCCCAACATCACCAAATTCAATCCAGTCCATCAAATCATCAACATCTCATCACACCTCAACATTTCACCACTTCATCTCCACACAATCATCAAGTGATTCAGGGCTTCCACATACCTGGGGAAGACCCTAGAATTCAAGCTATGCAATAGCATATTGATAGCTTGATGCAACATACTCCTGGTATGATGAACCAGAAGCCAACTTTAAGATAACTTATCAATCAACCAATTCACTTTTTGGTACCATCACCACCATATCCGATAGATTTTATAGTGCCAAAATTTGATAAATTCAAAGGGACTGAGGACCCTAGAGAGCATGTGAGCACATTCATTCACTCATGTTTCAGAATCCAAAATCAAGATGCCCTAATGCTCAGAACATTTCCTCAGACATTGGGGGGAGATGTCGTAGAGTGGTATAACCATCTGCCTCATCATAGTATTTATACTTTTGAACAGTTGGTAGACCAATTTCTCGAAATATTTTCCCTCAATGTTTGAAAGAAAATTTCATTGATTGACTTATATAATCTTAAGCAATTTGATGATGAGTCAGTCTATGATTTTGGCAACTATTGGAGGGTTGTTATCACAAAACTACCATTCTCCCTACCAATGGAAGAGCTAACTCGATTGTTCACCAAGAGTTTCTTAAAACCCATCTCCTAGTTATTGCAATTACAACAGTATAGATCATTTGAAGAAGCTCTTGCCTAGGCTAGCATAATTGAGGAAATAAAAATCCAAGAAGGTGTGCTAAAGCCTAAAAAGAAAGAATGGCAGAACAAGGGCCAATCCAAAGGAACCTATTTTGGCCAATCCAAGCCAAATTAGGCTAATCAAGCAAATCAAGTGAATCAAGTGGTCATGAGCCAGTTGGTAGTGGCTCAACAACAACAACCAATGCAACAACAACCACAACAAATTGCATATCAAGTGGTTCCCCCACCATCACAAGTTCAAAACACAATGCCAACTATGGAAAATTACCAACGTCGATAATCTATTTGACAAAATCACCAATACACCCCCTTATCTGAGTCATATACCTCCATATTTCGTAGGTTGTATGACACAAACCAACTTGCCTTACCTGAGGTCAAACCAGATGATCCCACCAAATGTAGCAAAAGCTATAGGGAGCATTTATTTTATCCTTATCATCGATAAAATGGGTATGATATTAATGATTGCTACACATTTAAAGATATGGTGCAAGACCTAATTGACTTAGGGGCCATCAATATTGATAGTCCCTTAGCTCAACAAAATCAAAACCTTGGCATCTATCAAACACCACTTCCTCATCATGAGGAAGCACAACCAACAATAGGAGGGTCAAATACCAAGACTCCTCCTAATCAAGTTAACCATGTTCAACAATACCAAGGTTTTGTGGGTGCTATTCATGTAGTCACCCGAGGTCAACAATGCACAAATCAACAAAATGCACAACAACAACCTATTCAATCTCCCATAGCACCACAAGCAAGTGTGTCTCCTCAACCTACCAATTCATCATCTCCCATCCAATTCTCCACCAATTCTTCCCAACCAATTCATATTCCAAGCCATCCATCTCCACCCACTCATCCTCCCAATCATCCACCAAGGCCAATCATCTCTCTGAGTAGTCGACTAACCACTAGCCTTAAAATAGCTTCAGCTAAACTATCTATTTATGAGCTAATTCAACAATCTCCCCCACATCATGAGGCATTAATGGAGATTCTAAAATCCATTGAACTCCAATCTCAAGATGCTAATACCTTTAGCAATTTTATGGGAAGTATCCAAACATGTGTGGAGCCTACCATTACATTCTATGATTTTGAAATCAAACCAATATCATCAGGATCGATGGACCCTCCATTGCATATCATGGCTCAAATTGATAGGAAGCCATTCAAATGAGTTTTGATTGATACCGACTCCTCCATAAATATCATCACCACATCTACTCTCCAACATCTTAATCTTCTACCATCTCACATCACCAAATCCACCTTCACCCTGAAAGCATTTAATGATGCTCTCTGTTCCATAGTTGGCACTATAGTTTTACCCATCGAAGTGGGGGTAAAAATATTGCACACAATGTTCCATATCTTGGAAGGGTCCATGGCATACAATGTACTCCTTGGACATCCTTGGATTAGGGAAATGAGATGTGTCCCCTCTATACTACATCAATGCTTAAAATATGTACATGAGGGATAAATTCATTGCATACCAACGAACGTCGAACCATTTAAGTATTGCAATTTCATTTCAAATCCCTATGAGTCCACCCTTTCATCCACTCATATTTTCTTGACATCATCAACCACATCATCCACCACACCATCCACTTCTTCATCTAAAGTTCCTATTCCTGAGGAACTCCCCATCACTACCACACATCAAGCTTCCACTTCCATGCCCCCATCTTCATCATCATTGACTACATGTACATGTGGTCAAACCCAATCCACATCAACCACATCATCATCATCAACATCCTCCATCATCACTCCCTCCACATCATCACCCATTCATCAAATACCTCAGCCAAATCCACCTCCATCCACATCCATATGATGTCTCACAAGTCAAATTAATGGATTGTGAGATGCCATTCCAGTCCATACCTCTCCCATTATTGAAGCCCCAAGCCAATCATGAGTCTTCCACATCCACTTCCACATCCACCTCCACATCATCCCAAGTTGTGGTCCACCTCACTAATCCTGGTATTGGTGAATATGTGGTCCAAGACATCACTGTCACACCGCTTAACATCCAAACTGCTAGGGATTACGGTCACCCACGTGACCCACCCTTATCCATAGGAGTGGTGTACAACATGGGTTCAATGCCCAATAGCATAAATTTTGTGTATGGGGGGATTGATTCATCATCCAATCCATCTTCCCTAGATGAACCCAAGCAACCAACACCTACCAACATACAACACATGTCAGGTTTTCCATCCTGATACTTTCATCGAGTCAATTGGTAAGGCTATGGCCTAGGATGACATGAACAAGGAATGCATGAGCTCATTGATACTCCATATCGAGAAGCGCATGACCATTCAGGTTTAGGCTATCACCCTTATTCTTTCACCTCTTCTTTTGAATAAGCTTTTCAAAGTCTTAATTTGAATTTAGAAGAAGAAACCCATCACCCTGATGACTTTGAAGATGAAATCTATGAAGAATATGATATCATATCGATAGATTCTAATGAATATGATGAGGAATCGACACCCATCATTCCATTCACCAAACAAGATGAGTTTTACCTCAGAATGTTCCCCATCCATCAACCCATATTTCACTTGCTTCTTCCACAAGAGCGAGCCAAACCAACCGGTGAACCACCTCCATTTCATTAATCCACCTCACCAAACATTTTTCTTGTAATATATGTACATAACATAAAAAACAAAAAAATAAAACACAAAAAAATTCAAAAAAAATCATTGCATTGCATGTACATGGCTTTTTTCCTATTGCATTTATTTGTGTTGCTCATTATTGTTTAGGTTCCCAGAGTTCTAGCATCGGTTCTAGAAGATAGGATCTATCCATCCTCCACATTTCCAACCACCATTTTCTCCCTTAAGTCAACATGAATCCTGTTGACTTATTCACCCCACTCCATAATCCATACGATTTGGCAAAGCCAATTCCAATTGACATGAGCCTTATTGATATGGACTAGATTTCCTCACCTCCATCATTTTCTAAATTCATCCTTTTTAAGGAATTGTTAAGGGCTTCAACCAACTACATTCCTCCATCACCTCCACCTTCACCTTCACCTTCACATTTAGATCCTAAGGTTTTCTAGGTAGACATAGAAGAGGTTGAGTCAGAAGAGTTTGATAATATCATAGATGACATTCATATGATCCCAATACCCCATCAGCTTGAGGAAGGTTCTCATATGTCTATTGAAGATACCATCGATGTGAACCTTAGTTCAGATGTAGACAATCCCCAAATTATCAAACTTGGTAAAATTTTATCCATAGATGAACAAGAGCAATTAATTGCTCTCCTCAAGAAGAAGAAGGGTATTTTTGCATGGTCCTACAAAGACATGCCTAGTCTTGACCCTAACTTGGTTGTCCACAATCTCACCTTGCACTTTGATGCTAAGTCGATCAAACAAAAATTGAGAAAGATGCATCCTACCATTGCCCTCATGGTCAAAGAAGAGCTTCAAAAGCTATTAGATGTGGGTTTCATTATCCCCATTGACTATCCTGAGTGGCTTTCAAACATGGTACCCATTCGTAAGCCTAACGGGGTGATACACATTTGCACTAACTTTCGAGACCTTAACAAAGTGTGTCCTAAGGATGAATTTCCTCTACCAAACATTGATACTCTTGTTGACACTTGCACTGGCCATGAAATGCTTTCTCTAATGGATGGTTTTTTAGGATACAACCAGATTCGAATTAATCCTGATGACCAACACAAAACAACATTCACTACACCTTGGGGACTTTTTGTTACAAGGTGATGCCCTTTGGCCTCAAAAATGTAGGTGCCACTTATCAACATGCCATGACATACATCTTCCATGATTACATGCATAAGATCATCGAATATTATGTGGATGATCTCTTGGAAAAATCCAAAACTTGACAAGAGCACATTGGTGTCTTGGAAAAAGTCTTTGATCGACTTCTAGAGCATAATGTAAGGTTGAACCCCAAAAAGTGTGTCTTTGGTGTTACCTCAAGCAAACTACTAGGATTCATTATCTCCAAAAGAGGCATTGAGGTGGACCCAAACAAATTCAAGGCCATCATGGAGATGCCTCCCCCAACAAACTTGAAGGAATTACATAGTTTACAAGGAAATATTCAATCGATCCATCATTTCATTGCACAAATTTCTAACAAATGTAGGTCATTCAATCACCTACTACAAAAGGGGGTGACATTTTCATGGATAGATGAATGCCAAAAAGCTTTTGATGACATCAAGCAATACCTAGCTTCTCCACCAGTCTTAACTCCTCCTCATTTGGGGGTCCCCTTCCATATTTATGTTTTAGCAATGGACTTTGCATTAGGGACAATGCTTGCACAAAAGAATGAAAACAATCGAGAGCAAGTTGTCTATTACATTAGTCAAACATTGGTAAGCTATGAAACCAGATATGCTTACATGGAAAAATTATGCTTAGCAGTGGTTTTTACCACTAAGAAACTCAGACATTACATGCTTAGTCACACCACATATGTCATAGCTCATGAAAATCCTTTACGTTATATGATGTCTCACACTTACAATAACACCCACACCACAAAATGGATAATGCTTCTCACTAAATTTGATCTTGAGTTCATTAGCCAAAAATCCATTAAAGGTCAGGTCATAGTCGATCAACTTGTGGAAGCTCCACTTCCTAGTGATCAACCCTTGATTATTGAGCTCCCAGATGATTCGGTATTCACTATCACTAAACAAGAAGAAGATGTCATTCTAGAGGAAGATGTCGATATCACACTATTCTTTGATGGTTCTAAGTGCGAAAAAGGTCAAGGTGCTGGAGTCGTGTTTCATACACCACAGGGGTACCTATTCCCTTATCTTTCAAACTTGACTTCCAATGCACAAACAACAATGTAGAGTATGAAGCCTTAATCTTAGGTCTTCAAGCAGCCATAGCTATGGGCATAAAGTGTATCAAGATATTTGGTGATTCTCAACTTGTCATTCATCAAATCAATAAAGAATACCAATGCAAAGAACCTACCATAAAGCTTTACCATGAAGTAGCAATGAAATTGCTCACCAAATTTGATTGGTATGAAATCGATAGTTTACCATGTTTGACTAATAGATTTGTAGATGTGATGGCCTCTCTAGGATCATTGATTCCAAAGAACTCCGTAGGAGAGGTACAACCACTCATTGTTACAATGATCTCTAAATCTACAATTGTTCATGTTGAATCTAAGGATGAGAAGGATGTTTGCTTTATCCATTCAGAGCCATATGAGCCTTGGTCAAACCAAATAATAGCCTTCCTCAAGTTTGGAACACTCCCATCAGACATGTCATGGACTTCTAAACACACTTTCAAGAAAAAGGTAGCTCATTTTACTCTCTTGGGGGATGTGTTGTATAGACATGGTTATGATGGAGTCCTCCTTCATTATCTCGAGCCTACAGAGGCACAAAGAGCCATAGCTGAAGCTCATGATGGTACTTGTGGTGGTCATTTTAGTGGAATGGCCATTGCAAAGCGTATTCTATGCATGGGTTACTATTGGCCCACCATGGAACGTGACTGTTGCACTTATATCAAGCATTGTCAGCAATGTCAACAACATGCTAATTTAACTCATGTGCCATCACAAGCATTACAACCTATTCAAAGCCTTTGGCCCTTTTCACAATGGGGTCTTGATTTGATTGGAAAAATCTCACCTCCTTCCTCGAGACAACATACATTCATCATCACAACCATTGAATACTTCACAAAGTGGGTTGAGGCAATTCCTCTAACCAATACGATAGGACCTCGAATTGTGGAGTTTATACTTCACCATATCATCTATCATTTTGGTATTCCCTCAAAAATCATCTCTGAAAATGGCAAGTCTTTCAAAAACAAGGATGTTCGAGCACTTTGCAAGAAATATAATATCCAACATAGTTTCTTGACTCCTTACTACCCATAAGCAAATGGACAAGCTGAGGCTACCAACAAGACCTTAATTGCTATTCTCAAGAAACTAGTCAAAGAAAATCATCGAGATTGGCATACTCAAATCCCCTTGGCATTATGGGCTTATCGAACAAGCATCCACATGCCTACTAGGGCAACACCATTTTCATTGGTCTATGGAGCCAAAGCAATTATACCTCTTGAGCTTGAGATCCCCTCATTGCAAATTTCATTGCAGGAATTCATAGATGATGATACTGCTAGACAAGCACATTTTGACCAACTCACGCTTCTTGATGAAAGGTGGGTCAATGCTTTAGAGAATTTACGAGTTTATCAAGACCACCTAAAGCATGCTTACAATGCCAAAGTTCATCTACATGAATTCCAAGTAGGAGATCTTGTTCTTAAAGAGAATCAACAAAACACCAATGCATTACCGCATCTTCATGATAAATTCATGGCTAATTGGTTAGGTCCATACATTATCACTCAAAAAGTGGGTAAAGGAACTTATAGGCTTGCCAGTCTAGAGGGAGTTGAAGAGCCCGAACCACTTAACATCATCCACTTGAGAGCATTCTATGCTTAATGTGATTTATATATATATATATACATGGCTAATACACAAAAACAACATTGCATTTCACACATTACATTTTACACTTTGCATTTCACACATTGCATTGCACACATTTCATTTCACAAATTGCATTTCATACATTGCATTCACAACCATCTTCACACATTTTAGGGGTCATTTATTTAGTTTAGATAATAATTGGTCCAATAAAGTTTTGTTGCCTTAATCAAGGGCACCTTCAAATCATCATCCATTTCATTGCACCATTCCATAAAGTCAAATTATCATTTGCAAACCACATTTCCATAATCCCTAGGTGTTTTCGGTCACTCAACCACTCCTAGTGTTTCTAGCAACCTCCAATACATGTCAAGTTTTCTTTAGGACCAAGACACATTTTCACTAAGAAAATATTGAGTTCTGGGAATTGACTCTAACACTCTTGAACCAAACACAATCACACATCTTAAAAACATCTTGTGTCAAAGAGGGATAACACCATGATTGGGTTGAACCTCGAAGTGAAAAGGGTATTCCTTGCTTGTCCCATTATGCACATAGTCCAAAAATAAAAAATAGTGGTTTTCACCACTATCACAATCATTTCCAAACAAAAGAAAGAGTAGTAAGGATAGGGTAAAATTCTCATCACACTTCGGTTGAGAATCTGATTCCCCAAAGCTCTAAATATTTTACACATCACACACCACAGATCCTCAAGTTGTAAGGATAGAACTACATTTCTAGTCAGACGGTTAGGTAGTCTGAATCCCCAAAGCTTAGAGATCATATTCTTGGACTATGGAGCTAATCTCCATCGAGGCTATAGATGCTTGATTGGCAGTGGAGTACGCTCATGCGTGGTGACACATCTCTCTTGAAGAGACCTCTGACCGCACATACGGACAAACTAGCTTCTTGATCTTCTCCATGATAGGTTTCATCTCAATTTACTCAAGATGGGTTAATGAACTCACTTGCACACACATTGGTTCTTGATTACCTCTAGTCATTACCATACTCATGATTCGGTAAATGAATTCACTGCACACACATTTGGTCTTAGAGAAATTAGACAAAATTTAGTGAGTTTGTTTGATATCACTAGTATGTTTGAGTCTCTACAAAACAATCAATTTTCCTAACATCCATATTTTTCCATATCAACATCCATATCTTCACCATCTTTCCATATCAACATCCATATCATTACATGAGTCTTCCATTTCACATGCCACCATTTTGGTGCCCCTGATTAAACAACAATGCTATACATGGTCAAGTAAAATCTAAACTATGAATGATCATTAGAGCATTAATTCATTTGCATTCATACACATTATCATTGCATTATCATCCATCACACATATACACATGCATTCACACAAAAGCATTCACACAAAAGCATAACACAAAAGTAAAATCCATGTATATATATAAATATCGCATGTACAATGAATGCCCGAAGGCTATATACAATGGAGCACCAAGGCTCATATACAAAAAGTGCATCTAAGCACTAGCTAACACCTATACCTAAGCAATATCAAAAGAACTCCAAAGCATCATGCATCAACAATTCAATTCCATGAGACCTAAGCAGGATCATGTAATATGGGCAGCTACCGAAAATGGGCAGTTCTCAGTCAAATCTGCATATATGTTAATGTTAGATACCGAGGACCCCACAATCCAGACTAAGGTGGTGTGGGTCAAAAACCTTATTCCTAAAGTTACTATGTTCTCGTGGCTGGTGATCCAAGGCAGGATTTTGATGATTGACAACTTGTTAAGGAAAGGTATGATAATTGCTAACTGATGTTCTTTGTGCAGGGGTAACTGGGAGTCCACCCACCATATTTTCCTTGAATGCCCAGTCTCTCTGAGTGTCCTCAATGGGTTGTTTCAAGACTTTAGCATTTTTTGGGTCAGACCAGCTACCATATTTGACCTCTTCCACCAATGGCCAAATCCCTTTGTTAGCCTTAGGTTGAGGTTTTTTTGGAAGATTTGTCTCCATCATTTTTTTTGGCAGGTGTGGCTAGAAAGAAACCATAGAGCATTCCATGAGTCGAGCCATGATGTCACCTCCATTACCAATAAGATTCTTACCTTCACCCATGAAAATGTCAGCCTTATACCTCATGAAGATCGAAATACTTCCCCTTGGGAGAGGTGGATCGCTCAATCCCTAAATATTACTCTGGGTGAGAAACCTGTGTCTATCAAGGTCTATCCCAGACTAGATGTCAAGTGGAAACCGGCCCCGGTAGGCTGGTTCAAGCTCAACTTCGATGGGGCCTCTAAAGGTAACCATGGCAATGCAGGGGCTGGAGGAGCAGTGAGATATCATCAAGGCAAGTTGGTGATGGCCTTTTTTGAATAGCTGGGAACTAGGACTAACAACGAGGTGGAAGCAAGAGAATTATGGAGGGGTCTTCAGTTGGCTTAGGAAATTGAAGGTAAACTAATTATCGAAGGAGATTCGATGCAGGTCATAAACCTTCTCAGCAATGGGAAAAATTCTCCATGGTGGATTAAGATGGTCATCAAAGAGGCTAGGATCCTTTACCATGCCAGGAACGATTGGAAGGCCCAACACGTTTTTAGGGAAGCAAATAAAATAGCTGATATCTTGGCCAATTTAGGGGTGGAAGCCATTGGGTTGGTCACTTGGGAACATGGGGTCCCAAGTGAAGTGGATAAAATAATTCAAAATGATTGCCAATGATGGTGAAGCTATGGGGATCAAAAAAAGGGAGAGCAGTTTCAATGTGGTTTTGTCAGTATTGCTTCGGTCCCTATTGTGATGGCTTTAGTTTTTTTTGCAATAGGGGAAGGATCCAGGTGGCTTGGTGGCTTCATGTTATGGGGTTAGGGGCAATGGCTGAGGCCAAATATCGATGTCATGATTTCGTGACTTGTTCAATTTTTAGGAAAAGCAATTTTCAGCAAGAAAGGAAAAGTGTAGCAATTTCATGATAGGTTGAGCAAGAAAGAAAAAGGGTCGCGATATCGTGACATGTTGAGAAAGAAAGAAAAAGGGTCACGATATCATGACATGTTGAGCAAGAAAGGAAGAGTGTCACGATTTTGTGACAAGTGGAGCAAGAAAGGAAAAGTGTCACGATGTCGCGACATGCTAGAAAGAGTGTCACGACATTGCAACATGTTGAGCAAGAAGGAAAAAGTGTCATGATATCGTGACATGTCACGTTGTCACGATCAAAAGAGAAGAGAAAAAGCAAGAGGGAAAAAGTGTCGCGATATCGTGACATGATGAGCAAGAATGAAAGAGTGTCGTGATATCGATCCATATTGAGCAAGAAGGAAAAAGTGTCGCTTTTTGGCGATATGGTGAGCATGAAGGAAGAAGTGTCGTGATATCGCGACATGTCACATTTTTGCGACCAAAAAAGAAGAGAAAGAGCAAGTGGGAAAAAGTGTCGCGATATCGTGACATGTCATTTTTTTGCGACTAAAAGAGAAGAGAAAGAGCAAGAAGGAAAAAGTGTCACGATATTGCGACATGTCGTGTTGTCGTGATCAAAAGAGAAGAGAAAAAGCAAGAGGGAAAAAGTGTCACGATATCGTGACATGATGAGAAAGAATGAAAGAGTGTCACGATATCATGACATGTTGAGCAAGAAGGAAAATGTGTCACGTTTTTGCGATATGTTGAGCATGAAGGAAGAAGTGTCACGATATCGCGATATGTCGTATTTTTGTGACCAAAAAATAAGAGTAAGAGCAAGTGGGAAAAAGTGTTGCGATATCGCGACATGTCATTTTTTTGGGACTAAAAGAGAAGAGAAAGAGCAAAAAAGGAAAAGTGTCACAATTTTACATGTTGTCTTTTCACGACCAAAAGAGAAGACTAAGATCAAGAAGGAAAAGTAGCGCAATATCGCGACACGTCGTATTCTCGCGACTAAAAATGAAAAAGTGTCATGATATCGCGACATGTTAGAAAGAGTGTTGCGATATCGTGACATGGAAAAAGTGTCGCGATATCGTGACATGTCGCATTTTCGTGACCAAAATAAAAGAGAAAGAGCAAGAAAGAAAAAGTGTCACGATATCATGACATGTTAGAAAGAGTGTCGCGATATCGCGACATGGTGAGCAAGAAGGAATTAGTGTCACTTTTTGGCGATGTGTTGAGCATGAATGAAACAGTGTCATGTTTTTGTGACATGTTGGATTTTTGCATCCAAAAGAGAAGAGAAAGAGCAAGAAGGAAAAAGTGTCGTGATATCGCGACATGTCGGTTTATCGCGACCAAAAGAGAAGAGAGAGAGCAATATGGAAAAAGTGTCACAATTTCGTGACATGTCATCCTTTCATGACCAAAATAGAAGAGAAATAGCGAGAAGGAAAAGTGCCATGATATCGCTACATGTGGCATTCTCATGACCAAAAGAGAAGAGAAAGAGGAGGAACGAAAAAGTGTCATGATTTTGCGATATGTTCAGAATGAAAGAAAGGGTGTAGCGATGTCACGACATGTCACTTTTTCGTGACCAAAAGTGAAGAGAATAAGCAAGAGGGAAAAAGTGTCGTGATATCATGACATGTCATATTTTCATGACCAAAAGAGAAGAGAAAGAGCGGGAAGGAAAAGTGTCACGATTTCGTGACATGTCGCTTTTTCGCGACCAAAAGAGAAAAGAAAGAGGAGGAAGGACAAGTGTCACGATATCGTGACATGTCGCAGTTTCATGACCAAAAGAGAAGAGAAAGAGGAGGAAAGAAAAAGTGTCATGATTTCATGACATGTTCAGAATGAAAGAAAGGGTGTAGCGATATCGCGACATGTTGCTTTTTTGCGACCAAAAGTGAAGAGAATAAGCAAGAGGGAAAAAGTATCACGATATCGCGACATGTCGTATTTTCATGACCAAAAGAGAAGAGAAAGAGTGGGAAGGAAAAGTGTCACGATTTTGTGACATGTCACTTTTTCATGACCAAAAGAGAAAAGAAAGAGGAGGAAGGACAAGTGTCGCGATATCACGACATGTCACAATTTCATGACCAAAAGAGAAGAGAAAGTGTTAGGAGGCGAAAGTGTCGACTGCCTATGTTCTAAGGTGTGTATCATATTTTGTAAGGGTGTTGCTCTTTATTGGCTATGTGGCCTCAGTAGGGGGTTGGTGGAGAACAGATCTTGCATAAGATAGAAAAACCAGAGAAACAAGAGAGAAACCAGAGAAACAAGAGCCCAAGATTTTGTATTCAATGCTCAAGGAAGAAATTTTACAATATACAGCCAAACTGCCATTTGCCAACCCCTTCTCATTACAATCCATGGGTTTTTATTGAGGTCCCGATCCTCTGTGCTTTCCCACTTCCCACGATCTACAATCGCCACTTGGAACAATTCTGGAAAGTTGCATTGATGAGACTCTTGGTGAGGTGCGCGACTGGCTGCCATATCCAACGGAATCTACTTCTCGATCTGCTGCTTGCTGTTAGATGCTTTAAATGCGTCTTCCAGATACCCTGCATGAGTGGCCAACATGCCCATTGGAATCCTTCTTTGGAACAGCTGCTTCACTGCCTCTAACTTGCCGCGCACGAAGGGATGTCTTTATGAAAGCTGGAGTGCGTGTTTTTCTGTTTGGTCGCGATATCGCGACATGTCGCGATATCGCGACCATTTCTCTCCTACGCTTTCTCTCTCCAGCTTTCGTGATATCGCGACATGTCGCGATATCGCGACATTTCCTCCGCCAAGCCCTTTCCCTCCATTTTGGCCGTGATATCGCGACCTGTCGCGATATCACACCGTTTTTGTCTGTCGGCCTCCGTTCTCCTGCTCTGGTCACGAAATCGTGACATGTCACGATTTCGTGACCTTTGCGCCTTCCGCGCCTTGGCTTCCCTGTAGTGGCCGCGATTTCGTGACATGTCACGAAATCGTGACATGTCACGATTTCGCGACCCTTGTGCCCCTCGGCCTTGCCTTCTCCGTTTGGGTCATGATTTCGTGACCCTTGTGTCCCTCGGCTTGCCTTCTCCGTTTGGGTCACGATCGCACATTTCCTGGCCCTCTCCTGGTCACGATTTCATGACCCTTTGGCTTTCGACTTCGCTTTCTCCGAATTGGGTCACGATTTCATGACATGTCACGATTTCGTGACCCTGTGTAGCACTTAGAAAAACAACAAAAAAAAATAACTTTGTTACTTAGAAAGAAATAACAACAAAAGTTTGGTTGATGCTCGATTGCTTTGCTGCCCTCGGATGCTCCTGCATCAGACACCCGAGGTGGATTGAGAAGTGATCCTCACTTCTGATCTTTGGGAGGAAGACTCAGGCGGTCAACCTCTATTTTTGATAACCAAGTTGCATCTTCAATAGGTCTGCCCTTCCACTTGATCAAATACTCAGAATATTGTTTGTTCCTTGTGCTTCTGCCTTCACGAGTATCTAATATTTCCTCTATCTCTTCTTTGGTTGGGCTAGACGCTGGAATGCTCCACAATTCTGTGCTTGGTGCCTCTGTACTATCTCCTTCATGGTATTCTACTAAATCAGATATGTTAAAAATAGGTGAAATATCAAGTCCACTTGGCAATTCCACTTCATATGCATTGCCTGAATCCCGTTTTTCCAGTATTCTGCATGGCCCAAACTTCTTCATCTTCAACTTGTTGTAAGTTTTGGCTGGAAATCTTTCTTTTCTGAGATGGACCATGACTTCATCTCCCACTTCGAACTCTTTGAACCGCCGCTTTTGGTCTGCTCTTTCTTTATACTGAGTATTCATTTTTGCAATTTGTTTCTTTACTTCTTCATGCAGGCTTTTCATCTGTTTTGCGAATTCCTCAGCCTCTGCACTGCATTTTTCTCCTTTATCTAATTTTCTCAGCTCAGAAACGTTTCTCGGACTGTTTCCATATATGATTTGGAATGGAGATTTGTTTGTGCTCTTATTGACAGAATTGTTGTATGCAAATTCTGCCTATGGCAAAACTAAATCCCATCCCTTGGGTTTATCTGCTATCAAGCATCTTAGCAAATTACCCAGACTTCTATTTACCACCTCTGTCTGTCCATCAGTTTGTGGGTGGTATGCAGAACTGAACTTCAGATCTGTCTTCAGCTTCTTCCACAATGTTCTCCAGAAATACCCAACAAACTTTGTATCTCTGTCAGAAACTATGCTTCTTGGTAGACCGTGAAGTCGTACCACTTCCTTGAAAAATAACCCTGCAATGTGAACTGCATCACTTGTCTTCTGGCAGGGAATAAAATGTGCCATTTTGGAGAATCGGTCAACCACCACAAATACAGAGTCATTTCCCCTCTGTGTTCTCGGCAATCCAAGAATAAAATCCATGCTTATGTCCTCCCACGGCCTCTCAGGGTACAGGTAACGGCTGGTATAATCCTGTGTTTTGCCTTACGCCTTTTGCCATCTGGCATATTCTGCAACTTTGTACAAACTTTCTCACATCTTGCTGAAGTTGCGGCCAGTAGTAATTTTCATTTACCAGGGCAATGGTCTTATCCCGACCAAAATGCCCAGCCAGTCCTCCGCTGTGCTTTTCCTTGATTAAGTTCTCCCGCATAGAACTCCTTGGAATGCATAATTTACTTCCCTTGAACAGCATTCCATCTTGGATTAGGAAATCTAACCATTTTGTCCTGTCCACAGTAACAGGTGCCAAGCAAGCCGTCCAGGCTGCTGCAAAATCAGGATCTTCAGGATAAAGACCCTTCAGTTCTTCGAATCCAACCACCTCCACTGTCATTTCAGTCAGCAGATTCTGCCTTCTACTCAAAGCATCTGCAACTCTATTTGATTTCCCGCTCTTGTGCTTTAACACAAAGGTATAGCTTTGGAGAAACTCTACCCACTTCATGTGCCACTGATTCAGTTTTGTCTGGCTGTTGATGTACTGCAATGCCTGATGATCAGTAAATAGAACAAACTCTTTTGGCAACAAATAATGCCTCCACTTCTTCAGAGCCTGAACTATAGCATAAAATTCCTGGTCATAAACTGAATACTTTTTTCGAGCATCATTGAGCTTTTCACTGAAATAAGCTATAGGTCTGCCTTCTTGGCTCAGTACAGCCCCTATTGCACTGCCACTGGCATCACAGTCGACCTGAAATACTTTGTTAAAGTCTGGAAGTGCCAAGACAGGCTATTATGTGACCTTTTTCTTTAATGCATCAAAGCTCCTTTCAGCCCCTAAGGTCCACTTGAACTCTTTCTTATCCCCTCTCATTGTTTCTGTGAGGGGTGCACAAATGCTGCTGAAGTTTCTTATAAACTTCCTATAAAAGCTGGCTAGACCATGAAATGATCTTACCTCTGTTGTGCTTCTTGGGGTAGGCCATTCTATGATAGCCCTCACCTTCTCTGGGTCCATTTTCAGACCTTCTGCTGAGATTACAAATCCCAGGTATACTAACTCTTTCTTGACAAAATTACACTTTTTTAGATTTATTAATAACTGCTCCTCCTGCAGCTTTTCAAAAACCCTCCTGATGTGCATCAGGTGTTCCTCCAGGGTTCTGCTGAATATTAATATATCATCTAAATAAACAATGACAAACTTTCCCAGAAACTCCTTCAGTACCTCATTCATCAGCCGCATGAAGGTACTTGGTGCATTGGACAGCCCAAATGGCATGACCAACCACTCATACAAGCCCTCTCTTGTCTTGAAGGCTGTCTTCCACTCATCTCCTTCCCTGACACGGATCTGGTGGTAACCACTCTTGAGGTCAATTTTGGTGAAGTACTTGGCTCCACTCAAACAGTCCATTATGTCATCCATCCTTGGCAGTGGAAATCTATATTTTATTGTAATCTTGTTGATGGCTCGAGAGTCTGTGCACATTCTCCACTCTCCATCCTTCTTGGGTGCTAGTACTGTAGGTACTGCACACGGGCTAAGACTCTCCCTAATCAATCCCTTCTCCAGCAACTCCTGGACCTGCTTGTTTAGTTCTTCAGTTTCTACAGGTGTCATTCTATGTGCAGCCTTATTTGGCAAGCTTGACCCTGGCACCAAATCAATATGGTGACTGATTTTTCTTACTGGGGGTAAACCCTCAGGCACATTATCAGATATGATATCTGGAAATTCCTTCAACAGCTCTTGGACTTCTGCTGGTGCATCTTTGCATTCTGTATCCTTGACTCTAGGAACTAATGCATAACACATATGCTCATGCTTCAAATCATCTAAAAATTTTCTTTCGTCAACCAAGCAAATTCTTGCACTGCCACATACCTTTTCTTCCACCTCCTTCAGGGGCTTCAACTTATGACGCATTCCATTCTTGGTCACGGAATAGGTGTTGGCTCGGCCATCATGAACCGCACACCTATCAAACTGCCATGGCCTTCCCAGCAGCAAATGGCACGCATCCATGGGCAGAATGTCGCATAGAACCTCATCACGGTAATTTCCAATGCTGAATTTTACCAAGCATTGTTCATTGACCAAAACCTTATGGTCTTTCTGCAACCACGCGATCCGATATGGATGCGGGTGTTTCTTTCTCTCCAGTTGTAGCTTTGTAACCATTCCCTCTGAAACCAGGTTATCTGTGCTACCGTTGTCAATGATGATGTTGCAAACCTTACCCACGCATTTACACCTTGTGCGGAATAAGCTTTTCCTCTGATCTATAGCTCCCTCTTCATTCAGTAGGACTCTTCTTGCAATCATTACTTCTCCTCTCTCAGCTTCTTCAGAATGCTCAGACCCAGCATCTTCATCCACGACTGCTACTCTGGCATTTCCTTTCGGCCTGCGATTATTTCTTTCTCGCTGCTGTGGGCACTCATATTGGTGATGTCCCTCTTCACCACACTGGAAGCAAGTCCCTCGAAACCTTCCCCTTCCTTGTCCACGTCCAGCTCGGCCTCTTCCCCCTCGGTAACCATTATTCTGATTACGGGGGCGGTCTGTATTTTCTCTCCTTTGTTCTTGATTGCTGCTACTTTCTCCATTTTTCTGAGATTCTTCATTTCTTCTTCCACTGTTCCTTCCGCCGGTCCTTCCGCCACGACCTCTTCCTCTTTGCTTGTTTTCAAACCTCCTATTGAGCTTCTCTTCAACCTTTAAAGCAAATTGGTAGGCGTCCTCTATGGTGGTCATCCGGACTAGACTTAGTTCCTCCTGAATGCTGGCTCGTAACCCATTAATGTAATGGGCTACCTTCTCCTTGTTGGCCTCTGAGTGGCCTGTTCTAATCATTATTTTATGAAACTCTTCTGTGTATTCTTTCACAGACTTGCTTGATTGCCTCAATCCTTGCATTTTCTTTAGCAGGTCTAACTCATAATCACCAGGGATGAACTGCCTCTTTAGCTTTTCTGCCATCCATTCCCACTTAGTTATTCTCTCTTTCCCTCTTTTATTTCGCTCCAGCTGCACTCCCTTCCACCAAATGCTAGCATGACCTTTCAGTTTGGTCTTTGCGAATCTGACCCTATCAGGGTCCTCAACCTCTTCGTACTCAAAGTACTCTTCCGGATCGTTGATCCAGTCGATCAATTCCTCTGGCTCAAGGTTCCCAGAATATGTGGAAACCTCCATCTTCGGCCTCTTCCCAATCTGGGATATGGCCTTGTATAGTCTGGCCTGAGCAGGATCTACTGCTTCTTCTTCTTCCTCAGGTTGGTCTTCTTCTTCATCATCTTCCTCTTCACTACCTTCATCTCTTCTTGGCTCCAATCTTCTACGCATTTCTTCTTGCAGAGCTTGCATTTGCCGCTGCAAAGCTCGAACATCTTCTGCTGCTGCCATGCCTCTCCCACCAACAGGATTTCTCCTTGGAGGCATTCTGTTCACCCGATCTCAAGCCCTCCCATAGGTCCTGGTGTAACTGCCTCTCCTTCGGTGATCTGCTACACGCTCAGGAACTACTGGCTCTGATACCACTTGGTGGAGAACAGATCTTGCATAATACAGAAAAACTAGAGAAACAAGAGAGAAACCAGAGAAACAAGAGCCCAAGATTTTGTATTCGATGCTCAAGGAAGAAATTTTACAATATACAGCCAAACTGCCATTTGCCAACCCCTTCTCATTACAATCCATGGGTTTTTATTGAGGTCCCGATCCTCTGTGCTTTCCCACTTCCCACGATCTACAATCGCCACTTGGAACAATTCTGGAAAGTTGCATTGATGAGACTCTTGGTGAGGTGCGCGACTGGCTGCCATATCCAGCAGAATCTACTTCTCGATCTGCTGCTTGTTGTTAGATGCTTTAAATGCGTCTTCCAGATACCCTATGCGAGTGGCCAACATGCCCGTTGGAATCCTTCTTTGGAACAGCTGCTTCACTGCCTCTAACTTGCCGTGCACGAAGGGATGTCTTTATGAAAGCTGGAGTGCGTGTTTTTCTGTTTGGTCGCGATATCGCGACATGTCGCGATATCGCGACCATTTCTCTCCTGCGCTTTCTCTCTCCAGCTTCTGTCGCGATATCGCGACATGTCGCGATATCACGACATTTCCTCCGCCAAGCCCTTTCCCTCCGTTTTGGCCGCGATATCGTGACCTGTCGCGATATCACGTCATTTTTGTCTGTCGGCCTCCGTTCTCCTGCTCTGGTCGTGAAATCGTGACATGTCATGATTTCGTGACCTTTGTGCCTTCCGCGCCTTGGCTTCCCTATAGTGGTCACGATTTCGTGACATGTCACGATTTCGTGACCCTTGTGCCCCTCGGCCTTGCCTTCTCCGTTTGGGTCACGATTTCGTGACATGTCACAAAATCGTGACATGTCACGATTTCGTGACCCTTGTGTCCCTCGGCTTGCCTTCTCCGTTTGGGTCACGATTTCGTGACCCTTGTGTCCCTCGGCCTTGCCTTCTCCGTTTGGGTCACGATTTCGTGACCCTTTGGCTTTCGACTTCGCTTTCTCCGACTTGGGTCGCGATTTCGTGACCCTGTGTAGCACTTAGAAAAACAACAAAAAAAAATAACTTTGTTACTTAGAAAGAAATAACAACAAAAGTTTGGTTGATGCTCGATTGCTTTGCTGCCCTCGGATGCTCCTGCATCAGGGGCTAAGGACATACTATCCCTATTGAGGTCTTGTTCCATTTCAACATTGTGCTGATTTTGTAATAGGTTTTGGGTTAACCTGTAAAACTCGGTTGTAATGATTTTGTACCTTAATTACCAAAAAAAAAAACTAACACCTATAAGAGAACCCCTATGACCTTGAAGGAGCCCTAGACCTATATCCACTATACCTAGACTAACTATACCTAACAGACCCATATGGAGGAAGAGGGTCAATCTGGTAGCCTAATGTGGTGCTCCATCAATAGATCCTCCAAATCCTATATGTATCCATATTGGATTCAAAGGCATAGTACATCCTAATACTTCTATCCTAGCTCTACCTAGAGCCTCATGATCCAATCCTCACCTCCACCTATAATCACTCATGCTTCTAGCTCCACCCACAATCGATTATCTCTGCATCCTAAGATACTATCTTTGCATCACACTCCACCACCATCTGCTCCAGCCTCATCCACTCCTCCTCACTCTAACCTATAGGTCTATTTGGAACCTCCTCTATGTCATCATCACTACCTCCATCACCTCCAATATTTGGATGTTACTCTGCTACATCCCCCACTCGTCTCCCTTGACTGCTATATTGAAGATGTCTACAACATTTGGAAGCCTTATCTACCTCCTTTGTATTAACATCTACCTCATTCTCATCCTCTTTGTCCTTATCCACTACTACTATAGGTACCCATGGTGGATATATAGTGAACCATGCATTGTACTCCATGGTAGTCCCCACATCATCCACATCGGGGAGATCTATCTCCTCATCATCCTCATAGGTCACCCTCCATGCCTTAGTGCAAGGTAGACCAGTCTCATCCTGATGGTGCCTATACAACACTGGTGCCTTAGGAACCCCCTGTCACAATCCAAACTACCATAGAAACCATGAGAATTAGATTGGATCCACCTCACTCCTATGTCTCCCAACCACCCATATAGCCTATCATATCCTCTACAACTACTCCCTGTCACTAGGACAAGTGGCACTCTACCATGGTTTCCACCACACCTAAGGAGGTGTTAGCCCTACCCATAGATCTTTGTACTCTTGGATAGTCCAACTAGGATAAATTAACTACACCTCCTCTATCACCTGCTACCTCATAGCATAGGTTTGATCCCCATCCCATGCATTAGTAGGCAAGCCCATTGGTCAAACCACACTGAAGTGCTCCCAAATCCAACACTATAGTAGCACACTACATCCTACCCCTTTTTGCCCCACCTCATCACATTGTATATCTTTTGGTATAGATGAGCTAGTAGAGCAGGTGCCCATGCATATACTTGAGGCTCATTTATCATATCGTATACTAGCCTACTTATATTCCAAGGATATTGATAGCCAGTTCTTTTAAGCACCACTATATTGACCAATAGAAATATGACCAAGGTAGGCAATGCCTCCAACTTCTTATTAGCATACATCACCAAATACTTGATCCCTCCACCCTTCACACTCACATCCCACCATTGATCTCTAAAAATTCATCTCATCTCATGCCCCTTATCATGTCCAACTCCAACACATAGCCCCTCCATCAGTACTCAAAGGATGTGGTATACATCCTCAAGTATTATTGTTGCCTCTCTAGTAGAGAGCTAAAATGTGCAACTATCTGGATCCCATCTCTATACCAAGGTAGAGAGATACTGGTCATCTACCCTCATCAATTCAATCTAAGCTACCCCAACCAGCCTTGCATCCTCTACCTAATCCCAATTCTCCTTATGTAGCGTCTTTCTCACCCTAGGAATGAAAAGCAAGAACCGATGTCTAGCCTCCAAGATCCTCAATTACAACATAACACATGTACAATGCACACACATTAATTTCATATTCACTTGCATAATTAAAAAACAAGTGTACAAGTCCAAAAAAGAGTGACAAGGGTACTTACCTTAGCCACATGCACATTTGCTCTTGCTCCCACATCTACACCCTCCATTGCCATCACCTTCACTCAACCTCAAGCCTTCACTTCACCTCACATCTTCACTCACTCTCCTTTAGACACAATTTTTAAAACTTGTGAACCCAAGAATGAATCTGATTTTACCTATACAGACTATTTATAGCTATTTTTGGCATATTGAAATGCCCACGGGCATTCACAAGTGCATTGAAATACTCACCAGTGTTTGCAAAGTGTCAAATGCTTGTTGATGTTTGTGCATGATGTGGATGCTAGCTAGTGTTTGGTTTCAAAATTTATAGAAAGACAAAAATACTTCTAAAACATAGCTTACCTCCCTAAAATCACTCAATATTGTATCCATACATTCATTTCATCATCATATCACGTTTTGTGAAACCAATAATTGATTTGGGTGCATCATTTTTGTTTGCAACTAAAAGTCACAAAAATTACCTTACAAGCTTCAAAATGCACCAAAATGTTCGAATTTTTCACAAAACGACCATATTCATAATTCTCATCATCCACCTCATCATGTCATCATTTTTTGTGATAACATGGATTGATTTGGATGGGTAAATTTTGCTTGCAACCCAAAAAGTTGTAAAATTATCCAAAATTATTTCAAGAATGCTCCAAACCAATGCAAAATTTCACAAAAACATGCAATCCAATCATTAATGCATTTTTCATCATCACATATTCATTACAACACAATTTTCATCCATCAAATATTACATTTGCATTTTGACAAAATTCACCTACAATTTCAAGTGAATCTCGTATCTAGTGGTTTATTCTATCTCCTTGGCAATTGTAGTGATTGGTTGTCCATGCAATTCAGTAAGATGTTTAGATCACCATAAGGATGCTTGTCCATCTTCATCACCCAATATCTCCTTGTTCAAAATAAAAATCACTTTTGGTCCCTCATATTTTGAGCGAGATTATACCAAGACCAATTTGCTCAACAACTATCATTGATGCCCTTTTCCATGGGGTTCCCAACATGGATAACTTTCATCATTTTCCTTGCAATTACACCAGTATCCTAGGATGCAGGCCAGTTAAAGTGATTGAGTAACCATTTAGAGATTCCATATGGGAATTAGCTACCATCATGAGTGGCCTCAAGGACAGACTATTGTTTTTCTACATATGCATCTTTGCATTTCAATGACACCAAAAGACACTTTCTTCAATAGCATGGAATCACCTTGAATTTGGGGTAAAAAAAATTGATTTTTGATTTTCCATAGTGGGATACATATTACATTATCATGGCATCTACACTTTGCAAAAACTCCTTTAATATTTTGGGGAAAAAATGACATCAATTTACATCATTCATATCATCCATATTTACATCATACACTTGCACTTACACCATTCAATTGTATTTTTCACTCGTAATTATGTCAATTGGCTCGTGAGACTCATTTTTCACTCATTTTCCAATTTAGGGGGTAAGCTACACATACAAATTATTTTATCTTCAAAATCATCTTTGCACTCCAAGAAAAGAAAGTTGCTTCATCACGCCAAACTAGGTGTCTCATATTTTTTTGTACCACATTGTGTTTCATGCATTGCAATACAAAAAGGGACATATGTAGACACCAAAATATAGCCACTTATTATCCATTCATAGCCTCCAATCATAGCCATCCATTATTTATATACATATATATGTATTTATTTAATATATACATAAATATTAATATTTTATATTTATATATATTTAATAAATATATATGTATTTATATAAGTAAATCCTAGCCATCCACCATGTTTTAATATCAGCCATCCATCCATCTCAATCCATGTCACTTTCCCAAGCTTAATCTCCACCCTTCCTCATATTTTAATCTTGACTTCCCATTTTGTGTCATCGAAGTCCTAACATGTTTAAGGGCATATTATAAAATTAAATCAGGTTTATGAACCAAGATCCACAAAAATTGCCCTTGGTCCTAAATTTGAAGATTTTTCCTCGCCATTTTTCTATCATATTTGTCCTTCACAACTACCATCGCTTTACCCATTTTCATCGTCGCAAAACCCTCCCTAAAGTTTGCAGAACATTGTTGAGAATTTCTAGAACACTTCTAGGCATTCATAGCCATCATCAAACGCCTTTGGATATTTCTTGTAGCAAATTTTGTAGTTTGTAAGCCCTCGGATGGTTTCAAGCATTCATATGACGATTGACAATAGCAACAAGAGCATAGATTAGCATCGACACGAAAAAAATATTCGTTGCATCATTTATTTACATTATTGCATTTCTATTTACAGTTCTATGGTACAACATCTAGGGTTTTATAGATTTTATCTTTATGATGGCCTCATAGTGGAGCCCTCGTAGGTTCTTCTAACCCCTTTATATTTTTTTTTGTTTATAGGTGCAGGATCATTTTTCATGGAAGCTATTGTAGCTAGGGTGGTCCCATAGGGATACACAAGCCCACCCACACTCTTGTTTGGGTCGAAGATGTTCCAAAAGACGCCATATATTTTTTGAACTAGGGTTTTGAAATTTTATATTTTTAAAAATTATATCAAATACCAAATCATGTTGTAATATTAGAGATTAAGGCTCCATTTATATCAATAAAATATCATCTCTCTTCATTGTGCAACATATTGTGTATTGGTTTTATCTATTTCTTTGGTGTTCTTCATTTTTGGTTTACACACACACATATAAGATTTTTCTACTTCAATAATTAAATTATCTAAATATAACATTCTTTAAAATTCTTTCAAATATTTCTTATATATATATATTTTTCAAATAATTAATTAATCTATCTTTATCAAATTTCTAAAACTTATATCTTCCAAGGAGTATACATGCTCACTTTAAATAAAAGGAAGATATTTACTTTGTACCTTATTCTTGGTGCTTATGCTCTATTCACTATGAAACTTGCAACAACATACATTTTGTCCAGATAATACTCCTCAAGTGCAATAAAAAATTCCATAACAAGATGCTGAAAAAGTCTCTTCAAACGCTTTTCAAAAAGCAATTAACCAACAAGTCAATCAATTTTTTTTCTTAATTGGGATTGTCTTTGGATGATGAAGATTGTCCCAATACTTTCATTTAGATTATTTGTAAATTTTCATAGCACTCTATAGCTCTGATACCACTATTAGCTTTCCAAGTTTTTTTTCTCTCATGAAACTTATCTCTCATCAAGAATAAATCACATAAATGACTCACATAAAATAACAATGAATTACATAAATGGAATATATCACAAATATATCTCAAATATATTCTATATCACAATATTACAAGAATGAGACTGATTGATTACATTCTATGGATATATATATATATATCCAATATATAATTTTACATGACTTTTCAGTACTCTGACTATTTATCTCCTCTAATAGCTAGGAGATGCATCCTTTCATATTCCTCATATTGAGACAAAAATCTCATCTTACCACATATCAATGTGACTCTTCATTCTCTCTCTTGACACTTTGCACTTTCTCTCATATTGACACATATATTATATAAAATATAAATCATATACCAAACTAATATTTACAAGGGGACCAAATAATGTAATACTTCCAACACCCATACACCATCAAGAAAATATTTAGGCTGGAGGTAATGAAATTGCAAATCATGTATGATGTTGAGTTGGAAGAACCTACCAAGTTTATGTATATAAAATACTTCTATGCATAGTGGCTTGCTTTCCTTTTCTTTTTGTTTGCTTTTTGATATTTTAGCCCTTATTTTGATATTTTATTTCTTGCTTTAAGTATTTTTTTTTTTTATGTTTACATTATGTATCTTCTTAAACTATGGCATTTTTGGAGTATATTACATTATTTAGTACATACTAATGTATCCCTATGGTACCTTAATTTTATATTTGTAAGTAATATATTAGGGTTGATTCAGTTTAGAGTGTGAGTAATATTCTCCTTATTATATAGGTGTGAATGTGTTGGAAATGCACAAGTGTCTTATATGTAAGAGTGTAAATATGTAGTGTAAAGATGTGTACATGTATCTTAGGTTAGAGTGTGGAATTTATAGAAGTGTAATATTCATGTATAGGTGTGCATACATTATAGAGTCAAGTGTTCATCAAGTATGCAAGTGTCAAATAGATAAGCCAAGAGTCATGAGACTTGGCATATGGAAAGTAATAGTCAAGTATCCAAAGAGTCATACTACTATGGATATATACTCCATAAAACATATAAAAAATATAACATAGAGAAGAACAAGGTCTTATCATATTTGTAAAAGAAAGTGGAATAATAATGATTGCATACAATTTAAGAAATTAATATTATAAATTGTTCTACATGTTTAGTACATGTATGATTTAGAATATTTACATTCATGTTGCTGCTTATTATTGAATATTATTTGATATATTTTAGCCTTGATATACATATTAATGTGCTTATCTTACTCTAATCATATCATTATCTTGACCTTATTGTATTGTGGCTATATTATATTTGATATTGTGATATTTGTAGTAGTATTAAGGCTTAAAATCCTTTAGTGGTATCAAAGCTAGCACCAAAATTTACCCAAGGTGATAGAGTTAATTTAGCCACTTACAAAAATTGATTTTATCAAGTTTGATAAAGTTTATTAAGAGTCTATCCACTTTGAAGGAAGTGAGACTCCGAATCTATTTTAAGGTCATATTGAGTAAATAGGATAGTCTTTATACAATTGAAGAATAACCAATAAAAACTAGGACTCAACTATATTGGAAGGTAAATCAATTTTGAGATAGTTGATAATTTAGCGAACACAGATATCCCTTGATATATAAAGTTTATAGAATATACAAGGACATTCAAAGTCACATTGACATAGAATATTGAAGAAATAAATGACATTGAAGGCACCTTGACATTGAATCCAATAAAAAGGAAAAGATAAATAGTTGCAACATAGATTAATCATCAAAAGTGTGAGAAGCTTCCTATAATAGAAAGATAAGAATTTTAGCTTTTAAGTGCAAAAGAAATTAGAACAAAAGAAATATATATTGGATCTTGAGAAATATACATCTATATTGAGATAGATATATCAATCTTAAAATAAGCTTACTTTGAGCAATGGATTAATAGATAAGAGCTACAAGATATTAAGTATTCAAGTCATAAGGATATTAACCTTGATATAATGAAGACAATATAGGTCATATAGACCTTGATAGTGGAATAAAGAGATAGATATTTAGGTCATTCATATCTTGATATTGGAAGCATGAATATAAGGAAAGAATTCATGTCATATCGATCTTGATAGTGATTTGTGGAAGATATTGGAAGGAATAGAAGATTCAGGTCACAAAGACCTTGAATTTGGTTGAAGAAGTTAAAGAATATTTAATATAGGAGAAGTAAAAGGATTACTCAACTAAATAAGAGAATAATCATTTAGTTGAGTTTTTATAGTACAAAATATAATAAGTAATAAAGTATCAATTGAATTGCATATAGCAATCCATTAGCCAACCAAAACAAACAACTAAACAAATGTGGATATAACACAAAGTCAATTGAATGTTGAGATAACACAAAGCTAATTGGATATAGAGATAACGCAGATCCAACAAGATTTAGAACTAATCAAACATAAAGCCAATTGATATAGAACAACCAAATATAAAGCTATTGTAGAGCAAGAGCCACCAGATGTAGATCAACGTAGGATCAACTACAACATACATAGTTAGTACTCATAAGGAATAACTATCTAAAGGATAAAGTTCTAAGTAGAAGGCAAAATCAAAGGGAATAGGATACAATCCCTAAGAAGAGCATTGGATTGAGGAAGTTATCCTTAGAGTAGTACCTTGAGGACATTATCCTAAGAAGAGTAGCACCCTAAGGAAGCTATATTTAGAAGAGTAGCACCCTAAATATGTTATCCTAAGAAGAGCAACACCCTATGAGAAGTGTCAACCTAAGAACATCGAATAAAACTAACCTAACATCGAGCAGTGCTAATCTAAGAATGTTGAACATTTCCAACCTAAGCTCATTGCACTAAGAGGAACAACACCTTGAGAATAGCAAGTACTCACTATCCAAATAAGTACTCATTATCCATAAAAGTGCTCTTTGTCTAGACAAGCACTCACTAATGAAAAGGAAACCAAATCATTTAAGAAGGAAGATAAAGCATCTATTAGGCAAAGCTACGAGGTAGGAAAAGGGAATATCGGCAACAATTGGTATATTTTTGGAGTCAAAATGCTAACACATTCAAATGTGGAGCATCATTGTTGAGTAATGTATAAGGTTAGAACATAATGAAAGGTATAAGTTCTTGAATGTTATTTACATTGATAGTTTGAAGTGCAACGTGCCATACCTTTGAATACAATGCTTGGTAAGTGAAACATATCAACATGTGTGGTGACACACCTCATAAGTCCAAGCCCATTAAGAGCTATCTACATGAGTGATCCTTGGTGCAATATTCAAATAACAACAAAGAAGTATGCTTAGAAGAAGGGAGTTCTTCCAAAGGTATTTTAACATTTTAGGTTCTTTATAATCTAAGTTTTTATTTTAATAATTTGATATTAGGAGTTATAAGGTTAAACTTATTTCATTTATGAAGAGAGAGGAGTTATAAGTAGAGATATAAGTTTAAATTAGAGTTATTGGTTTATTTTTTTAATGGATATATAAGTTGGTTAATTTTAAGTTTCTTTAAGTTATTCATTTGGAGTAATAAGGATTGTTTATAGTTATTTAATTTTTTAGTAGAGTTAAGATTAAAGTTAGTTATTTTTGAAAAATATTTTCATAAGGTTGGAGTAATAAGGTTTTCAACTAGGTTATTTAATTTTGTAAATTTTTTCAAATTTGAATTTTTTTAAAGTTTGATTTAGTTTCATATTTTTGAGAAAATTAAAAATTAATTTTTTTGAATATTTGCAAATTTATTTATTTTGGAAACAAAATGTTTTAAACATAAAATTTAGGAAAACATAAATTTTCAAAAAATCATTCTTTGGTTTCAAAAACTAGGGAGACATAAGGTTTGTTACTCCATAGGAATTAAATTAGAAACTTTGATTTATTTTTAAACCTAGGACTTATAAGGTTGTCTACATTAAAGGATTTATTGAATGAGTACTACTATGTGTAACAAGATTTTGTTTTTCATGAATCTCAACTTCAAAAAGGACCAAATTTTACTTTATCAAAAAATAAAGTGAAATCAATTTTAGTTGTAGAAAAAATTTGGAATACAGTTAGTGGAACAAAAACAAAACCTACTAAATATGTAAGAGAAATTAAAATATTTGAAGAAGGTGAAGCCAAAGCACTTGTAATAATAAAATTTTGAATAACTTTTGAATTACAACCTTATATAAGTGGATCAAAATCTTCTATAGAAGCTTGGAATACTTTATGTAACATATTTGAAGGGAAAAACAAAGCTACTATCCTTAATATTCTATCTAAGTTATATTCCTTAAAATTTAACAATGGTGAGAGTATTGAACTATTTATTCAAAAGATAGCAAACATAAAAGTAAAAATATTAACTCTAGGAGAAGTAGAAGATAAATTTATTTTTCAAGTGACATTGAGAGCACTTCTAGAAATTTACAAACATCTAGTCACATATTTGCAAGTTTTTAACAAATATACTACTTTTTATGATCTAGTCAACATTCTACAAGAATATGACATAGAATATTTAGTCAAAGATGAAATGACTAACAATGCCTTAGTATCCAAAGATATAGATCCAAATGGAATACATGACATTGTCAATTATGCAAGAAAAATGGTCTAAGCACAAATTTCTATAGATACAATAAAAGAAAAAAATATCAAGGAAATTTGATGAATATAAATCAAGGTGGTAAAACAAATAAATTAGTACAACAAAGACAATAACAATCTCAATACAATCCACAATGACCAATAATTTTAGCCTCAACATTTTCAACATCAATATCCTTCTCAATATTAAAATAGTGAACCTTAGTTACAATATAGAGAGAGAAATAAAAAGGACATCTAGCTCAAGAGGTTCTTAAAATTCAAGAGTTAGAAGAAACTATTGAAGAAAATGAATTCAAAGATCCCTCAACAAACTTGATAATCAATAAAGACGTATTTATCTCAAAGAGTTTAGAAGGTACTAACTTTACAATTGATCAGGATATAGGAAGGCAACATGATAAGACCAAGACAAAAAAAAAAAGAAATTGAAGAAGATCATAGAAAAAACAAAAAGAGAACAAAGCAAGCACAGGTCCCAAGATCACTTGAAGATTGAAGATGAAGATGAAGACCATGATTGAAGACTAAAGTCTTCAATAACCAAATAATGTAATATAGGGGGATGTTGGAGTATATTACATTATTTGGTACATGCTAATGTACCCCCATGGTACCTTCATGGTACATTTATAAATAATAGATTAGGGTTGAGTCATAATTTAGAGTGTGAGTAATATTTCTCTTCTTATATAAGTGTGAATGTGCAAGAAATACACAAGTATCATGTAAAGTTGTAATGTGTAGGAAATGCACAAGTGTCATGTGAGTTAGTGTGCAAGTGTAAATACACCACTGTCATGTAAAGTTGTAATGTGTAGGAAATGCACAAGTGTCATGTGAGTTAGTGTGCAAGTGTAAGTTAAGTCTATGTGCACAAGTTATGCAAGAGTGCAAATATGTAATGTAAATATGTGCACAAGTATCTTAGGTTAGAGTGTGCAAGTTATAGAAGTGTAAGAGTCATGTATAGGTGTGCATACATTATAGAGTCAAGTGTTCATCAAGTATACAAGTGTCAAATAGATAAGCCAAGAGTCATGAGACTTGGCATACAAAAAGGAATAGTCAAGTATCCAAAGAGTCATACTACTATGAATATAGTAGAAAAAAAATTGAGCAACGATGTTAGAGGGTTTTGCAAAAGAAATCTAAATAGTGGCATCATAGGGTTTCTATGGAAAAAAATTTGAGTAGAGGTATCAAAGGGTTTTGTGGAAAAAAATTGAGCAGCAACATCAAAGGGTTTTGTGGAAAAAATATGAGCAGCAACGTTAGAGAGTTTCGTGGAAAAAATTTTGAGTAGCAACATCAGAGGGATTCTATGGAAAAAAAATTGAGTAGCAATGTTAGAGGGTTTTACAAAAAAAATTGAATAGTGGAACATAA
This sequence comes from Wollemia nobilis, assembly GCA_028583015.1. NCBI lineage: Eukaryota > Viridiplantae > Streptophyta > Pinopsida > Araucariales > Araucariaceae > Wollemia > Wollemia nobilis. The sequence continues at coordinate 12,810,439 of JAQPPZ010000465.1, forward strand.
GAGAGGGTTTTGCAAAAAATAAATCTGAGCAGTGGTGTAAGAGTGTTTTGTAAAAACAATCTGAGCAATGGCATTAGAGGATTTTTATGAAATAATTTTGAGTAGTGACATCAAAGGGTTTTGCAGAATAAAAAAATTATGGTGCATGATTGCTACTATGGAGCAATATCAAAGGAGGAGAGGGATCTGAGCATTGGCATCATAGTTGAAAATGAGCTCTGGTAGGAAGTAGCTATTAGATAGGAAGTTTCAAGTGAGAGGTAAAGATCTAACAGTAGAGAAGGAGTAGGCAGTTGGGAAGTAGTAGGTGGTTGAGAAGGAGCAATTGGGGGATCAAATTTAGGTTATGAAGGATATTATGGTGGAGGGTGTTGTTTAGGCTTAGAGAGTAGAGAGTCATGAGGTGGATTTTGTGGCATTTTGGGTGTTGCGTACTCACATGGAATTGAAATAAGTTCCAGTGATGTAGTCCCCTTGGAAATACTCGATTTGGGTGGCAAATTAGGTGGGTCCTATTGGATGGGATATCCTTTCAACCTAGGAGAATATTTTCTAAGGTGACTCCAAAATGTTTTAAAAATATCAGGATAAAATTATTCTTTAATCTCATCCTTACAGGTGATGAGATTCATAATCTTGATGAGCTCACAAATATTTCTATGGAAGAGGGTTCTTGGAATCTAGTAGGCAAATTCTAAGGAAGTAGACCTGATCTAGATTCCATTAGATGTTGGGATTTAAATAAATAGAAGCCATTAGGGTCCTTGGAGATAGTGGTTGTATCGAAAGGTTTTTCATTTTCAATTTAAACTATGAAGAGGACTCAAAATGAGTCTTGGGTAGGGGCCCCTGGTTCTATGGGAAAAGAGACATGTTTCTTTGCAAATGGGGTTATTATTTCACCCTAGACACCCAAAAGTTAGATCTAGTTTCTCTTTGGGTGAGGATTCCAAGTCTTCCCTTCCACCAATGGAAGGAAGAAATCTTGAGAGGGATAGCTAAAAGTATTGGTGAGCTCATTCAAATTGACCCAATGACTAGAGTGAAATTAAGGATGGTCTTCACAAGGTTGTGAATTATGGTAGATCTGAAGGCTAATATTCCATATTATATCAAATTTATTTCAAATGTAGGCACATGGAATCAAACTAATGAATACAAAAATAGATTCATCCAATATTTCAGTTGTTGTAATCCTGGCCATTTATCTTCATAGTTATCTAATATCCTTAACAAGAAAGATAAAGTTTGGTTGGAGAAAGTTGTTGAAGGTTGGCCTAAGTGGATTGAGCCTGAAGGTTAGGGCCTTAAGGAGGTGGCACATGACTCATCAAAACCCTATATTTAGATGATTCCTAGTAAATAAGTGTTGTTTAAAACTCTAAATACTAAAAGTATTTCTTTAAAGGACACAAAAACAATAGGTTCAACCAAAGGAGAACCCACCCTTAGGAAGATTATGGTAATGGGTGGAATCTCTTCTTATACTTTGAAGGCCAATGAATATATTTAGGTTACTTTTTCTAGACCCATTTTAGGACCTTTTGATCTTACTATTATGCTAAAAAATTATATGACTGCTTTGGATATGACATTGTCTTGCCAAAATATGTAACCTTGGAAGAAAAAAATCCTCAAACTCTTTCCTAGGTTGAGAAATTATCCTAGTCTTTGACTCTCATGTCCCCTTCGAAGACTATAATCCATAAAAGAGGGATTGATGTTGAAGTGGAGTGCAAGGAGGTTAAAACTTCCATAAAAGCACATCGATCCAAAGACATAGATACATATGTGGAGGATGGATCTCAGACCCTATTAAAAGTTGATAATATCAAAAAAATAGAGGGAAATCAACATAGAATTGAAATATTTTATCATAAATCCTAGGTAAATAGTGGTTAAAAAATTCCATAAATCTATAAATGAGGTTCCTATCATGGAATATTAGAGTTAGGTCTAAATGGGACCTCAAAACAAAGGGTTCTATATTCTTTGAGAAAGGAGGTTTGTCCAAATATAATTCTTCTACAAGAGATAAATATGGATAGAAGTAAAGTAGATGAGGTAAGAAAGGTGGTTTGGAAGGAGGTCCAACTTTATGGCCAGTTCGACACAAGGAGCCTTAGGGGGTCTCTTGTGTCTATGGAACCCCAATAAAGTCAATGGCTTAGACCTTTTGGTAATAGATAGAATTATTAATATGTTGTTTTGTTGCAATTATTTTGGTCAAAAATGGATATTTACCAATATTTACACCCCTAAATCCAAATCAAATAGAAAATATCTTTGGTCCATGCTTAGTTCAATGAGAGAAGATTTTAAGAATGAGGCTTATATTTTGGTAAAACACTTCAACTCTCCTTTGTACCAGTTGGATAAGAAGAGGGAATACAATAATCTCAAGAAGTATGGAAGAATTTGCTACTTTTATCAATAATTAGGAGCTCGAATACTTAGAATTGAAAGGTTTCAAATATACATGGAGCAACAGATTCTTGGGGGTCCATCACATACAAATTATATTGGACAGAGTTTTTATTTCCAAAGAGGCCATTAATCTATTTGGAGACTCTTCTCTCAACTATTTTCCCAATATTGAGTTCAATCATAACCCTCTTCTCTTTGATAATGATTCTAATACTTCATTCTTCTTGATACCCTTCAGATTTGAAGCCATGTCGCTCTCTCATCCAAAGCTATAAGTAATAATCAGGAAATGGTGGAACACCAGATTCTTTGGACCACATATTAATAAAGTTGCTGCTAAGATAAGAATGATAAAAAAATCTAAAATATTTTAACAAATCAATCTTTGGGGATATCTAGATTAAGAAAAAATGATCTTAAATCCTAGTTACAAGTTATTAAATATTCATTGGAAGTGGATATCCTCTCATAGAACAATAGATTGCAGGAGAGAAGAATATTTGTTGAGATTTATAATTTCTTGAGTGGTGAGCAGGTTTTTTGGGGATAAAATTCTAGAGCTCTTTGGCTCAAAGATAGAGATAGAAACACAAAAAAAATCCATTCATTAATTCTTCAACACAAAAGCCATAATCAAATCATGAATATTCGTAAAGCATATGGTTCTAAATTAGGGGATATCTAAAAAATTTGGGTGGAGGTTGTCTCCTTCTCCTAGTCTCTCCTCTATGAGATAAGTACAAGAAGCGCTTTTATGAAAGAAAAACTCCTCCAGAGCATTCCTCACCTGGTGATGGAAGAAATGAATGATAATATCAACAGTCTACTTAATGATGATGAAATTAAGAAAGCACTATTTTCCATGGAAGGATTGAAGGCCCCTAGCCTAGATGGCTTCCCCCTAATATTTTTTAGAGGTTTTTGTATATCTTTGGTAGGGAGATCAGTGAAGCTCTATGTGAATACCAATCCACTAAATTTTTCCTTGGGGCTTTAAATACCACTTTATTGGGTCTAATTCTAAATTAATACGTGCCATTGAGTTCAAAGCCTTCTACCCCAATAGCCTTTGCAATACTATATTTAAAATTCTCACTAAAGCTTTAGCTAATATGGTTAAACCTCTCTTATCTCATCTGATTTATTCTGCTAAAAGTGTTTTTATTTTAGGTCATTAGATCCTAGATGGAGTTATTTTAGTTCATGAACTCATACATTTAGTGGACAAAAGTGATTAGGTAGGAGCTTTTCTAAAATTGGACATGAATAAAGCCTATGATAGGTTCTCATGGGAATTTATCCTTAAGGTCCTCCAAAATTTTGGCTTTGATAGGAGATGGATATTTATTATCAAAACTTGTATTTTATTGGCCAAATTCTTAGTGCTTGTCAATGGCTCCCGTAATTGGTACTTCTGTAGTTTCTTTGGTATTCATCAAGGAGACTCACTCTCCCCTTATCGATTTATTCTTATGGTAGAAGCATTGGGTAGGTCCCTTAAGACCTCCTCCTCTCTAGTCGGTATCAAACCAACCTTGAGCATGGAACCAATCTCCCATCATCAATTCATAGATGATACTCTTATGTCATTCATTACCTCAATTACTTAGGACTAGGAAAATTAAAAAATCCTCATTTGGTATGAAGAGGTAGCAGGGAAAAAGGTTAAATTTTTGAAGAGTAAAATCTTCTTCTTGAATTTCTTGATTATTAGGAAAATAAGAATAGTGGTAGAGTTGGGCTATGAGATAACAAAGTTTCCATCAACTTACCTTAGGATTCCTCTTTTTAAAGGGATATGCAAGGAATATTTATGGGATCTAGTGGTGGAAAGGGTGCAACACAAACTTGCCAACTAGAAAGTAACTCTATTAAGCTAGGTATGTAAGGTTATTTTGGTGCAATCTACACTTCAAAGTACACATGTTTACTTTATATCCTTGTTCAAGATACCATGTAAAATAGTAGAGAATATCAAGCAAGTTCAAAATTCTTTCTTATGGTCTATGTTAGATGAGAAGAAGAGATTCCACTTAGTATCATGGGATCAAATCTATAGTAGAAGGGAGTTTGGAGGCCTAGGCCTAAGAAGAATGGACCAAATGAATAAGTCCCTAGTTGCTAAATAAGGTTGGAACCTAACCCAAAATGAACAGGTTGATTGGGTTAATATTATAAAAGTAAAATATCTAAATAATGGGGAGGACTTCCTATCGGATGATGTCCCAAACTCTAGGTCAGCCTTTTGTCTTAGTCTGCATAATTTTAGAAGTAGCATTAAAAAGTGAGGAACATGGAATATGGGTAATGGCCATATAATTAATTTTTGGTTAGATACCCAACTAGTAGTGGTCAAAGACTTTTGCAGATGTAACTTTGATTCTAAGGTTGAATATTATATCAAAACTACAAATCATATGAAGATATGAAGAGTTTTATTCAGTCCTCACTTATCTCTGACCGAGAAAATAACCATTAAGAAGATCTCAGACCTCTTGAAGTTCCAAGTCATCAAATCTATTTATGAAGCTCATAATATTTTCTAGAAGGCAAAGAGTTTGATGAGCACCAAAAATGCTCATTTTATATACACTTTTAAGGGCATCATTATTGGTTTAAATTAGCATTTGAAATGTATTTTTATATAGCTTTTGCATATAATTGATAGAAAATGAAGTATTATGCTTGACTAGTGTTTTTAGTGGAAAGTGTGTGTAAATGCAGGTTTTTGCTACTAATATGGTGTTTTGAGTCTACATCCCATTTGGGATTGGCAATGCATGAAGACATCTTGAAAAGAACAATGGTAAATGGTGAAGGTAGGTGCTTGACTCATGACTGTTGGTGGCACCTGATTCCTGATTGTTGGTGGCGCCTACTTCTCGACCTATTTCCTGGCACCTACTTCCCAACCTATTTCCTTATGCCTGCTTCCTAACATATTTTTTTGTGCTTGCTTCCTAACTATTTCTAGCACTTGCTTCTTGACTTGTTTCCTAATGCATGCTTCCTAACCTATTTCTTTGTGCCTGCTTCCTGACCTATTTTTTTTGCGCTTGCTTCCCGACCTATTTCCTAGCGTCTGCTTCTCGACCTATTTTTTGGTGCCTGTTTCTCGACCTATTTTCTAGCTCTTGCTTCTCGACCTATTTCCTAGCACCTAGGACCTATTTCTTGGTGCCTACTTCCCATTGATGATTTGATTGATTGACCAAGTCAATGTTGACTAGTTGACCAATTCAACGTTGACCGGTTGACCAATTGACCATGCACTTTTGAAGGAGGTTGTTGCACAAAAGATAAAGGAGAAATATTCGTATTCTTATGCATATTATATTTTTATGATTAAAATAGAATAAAGCACTTTTATTCTAAGTTGACCATGTAAGCTTTTAAAAAGCATTATTTTTAGGATGCATTATTCTAGGATTAGTTTGTTACGTACACCTAAGGATTATTATATTTATTCCTTTGGTGAATGAACATGCTTGTAAATAGGAGAATAATATTTGTGTGTAACTGATTATAGAAAATCATGTTATGTGATCAAAAGAGACCAATTTATTATTGTAACAAGATTTGGCTATGGTCTATATAAGAACGTAGGCCAAACGAATACAATCAATCAATAAAATACACAAAGAATTACTTTATTTATTTTTTTGTATAATTTATTAAGAGTTGCAAATACTCTTATTTTCTTGAAGAAATCTTCATGTAATTAGTCGGGCGGACTATCTACGGGAGCTCGGGCCCACTCCCTGTAGTAGTCCTCCCCATTTTAATTTATGTTATTTATTTTCATTAGTTAGATTTCTTGCTTTATTTTAATTTAGTTGTGTGTTTATTTTTCTGTACTTTTATTTCAACATTTTAATTTTAGTTTTAGTTTATTTATTTATTTTTCTGCACTTTATTTTATTTAGTTTGGCTGAAATCAAAATGAACAAACACCCCCACCAAACTAAATAGGTACAAAGGAATTCATTCCCCACACTGTAGGCATATACTGTGCATGACACTCACAAGTTTATGAGTTATCCCGGATTGACAAATTAAATGGAGGCAAGAAATTAAACCGTAGATTAACCAATGTTTTGCCCAACATTTTGGTGCCATTGTCGAGGAGTGTCTAAACTGTAGTGTTTGGGAATGAACCCGATGTACCATATTAAGTGTAGAAGTAGGAAATAAATTGTGTTGTTGAAAAGTTAGAAAATTAGGCAATGAAGGATTTCCATTGTATTCTCAATGGTTTCATGAAATTAGAGAGAGATGACACAACCTGCGTTTGATTTTATAAAACAATTGAAAATTTTTACTATCAAACTATTAGGGAGTGTTTATTTACACAAAACCATTAGGGAATTATGCCTCAAGAAGCCTAGTTTTAACGATGAAAAAAATTACAAGCTTAACATTTCTCAACATATTAGCAAATTTTAACGATGACATTAGTAGCAGGAAAATGACATTAAAAAAATAAAAAATAAAAGAAGCAGAATTTAAAAAGAACATCTTGCCAGGAGTATGCTCTTCACTTGCACTTAAGGCGATCTGGTGAATCAGAAACTAGAATGTGTTTTTTAGAATACTGCTATTTTTTATTTATTTTATTAAAAAAAAATAGTAGTCATTTATCTGCCTGCACAATTTGCCAATGAGTTGAAAGAATTTGGTTTTGAGGCCATAAAGGAAAATGTTTTTCTCATGCTGTAAAATATCATGCTAGTTGATGAAGTAGAGGATAAGAACAAATGAAAATTTAGTCGTATCAAATTTTTGACCAGACTAAAAAAAACTTATCATAGTCCTCAATTTTTAGAGACTAGTTCAATTGTAGGCATGGGGGAGACCCCAACTTCATTATGGCCACCAAAAACACTAAAATAAAAATAAAAAATAAAAATAAAAATAAAAATAAAATTAGTTTAAAATTTTATTTTAATGTTATTAGTTTAGAATTTTACTTTAATTTAGATTTTTTATGTTTTGCAGGACAACATGAAGTGTGGTGCAGATGAATAAGGAGATGTCTATGAATATTTTGTAAAGTGAGATTCATACGTGGAGTTCGTAATAGCACTATACGAACCATTTTGTGTACCTTGATCATGTAGCATCTAGTCCAAACAGGTGAAGCGAGTAGAGTTTACCTTAACAACATAGGCACCCGAAGGCAGGCTAAGTAACCCTGATCAAGTGAAAGGCTTCCAACCCAAGGTGTTTGTGAAACTTGGGAAAATTTTTATTGCAAAGTGCATGACTGTTATAGCCTGAGAAGATGGTGGACAAAAAGTTAGAGATGCTACACCAAGAGTGGAGTAGAGTGCCAAGATGATGTTCGAGTAACAGTCAATGGGCTCCATTTCCAATCAGCTCACATTTACGAGATTGGATTAGACATCGGCATGGGGGAGACCCCATACCATACCAATAGTTTTGATGAATGTTCATACATTCATCAAAAAAAATTCCAAAATTTGAAAAATTCTGGAAAATTCTAGAATATGAAAAAATCTAGAAAAATTTCAGAATCTAAAAAAATTTTGGAAAAAATTATAGAATCTGAAAATTTCCGGAAAATTCCAAAATCTAGATAATTATGAAAAAAATTTGGAAATATTCTAGAATCTAAATTTTTTTGAAAATTTTTAGAATCTGGAAGAGAAGAAAAAACAATCAAAATCTGAAAAAAAATTATGAAAAATTCCAAAATCTGAAAAAATTATGGGAAAATTTTAGAATCTGAAAAAATTCTGGAAAATTCTAGAAATCTGAAAAATTCTAGAAAATTCCAGAAACTGAAAAATTCTAGAAAATTCCAGAATTTGGAAAATTATGAAAATTTTTGGAAATTCCAAAATCTAATTTTTTTTGAAAAATTTCAGAATCTGAAAAAAAAAAGCATGGAAATTGTTCTGCTTAACATAGTTTTTCTTTTTGCTTTGTAGGAAATCATGCCCTAAATGCAATCTGTAGGCATCTTGGGAAACCTAGGCCTATCAGGCACAGGTTCCACGATTCCTATTTTTTTGCTTTTGTGTGGTTAGTTTTGCAGAACACGACCTTGAACAATCTGTAGGCAATCAATCGACTTAAACTAGGCCTAACAGATACAAGCATCCCGTGCCCTGCTAGGAGTGTAGTAATGCAAAAAAAGGCACTTATTTTCCACCAAGGAGATAGTGCCTACAATCAGACCAATGTAGAAGTGCCTTCTTCCCACCAAGAGGAAGGCACCAATAAAAGGTGTCAATCTTCCACCAGGAAGAAGAGATGCCTAAAAAAAAATGTATATATATAGTGTGTGTGTATTATCTCCAAGATATATCAATGGTAAAGCAACGATATTTTCTGGGTCATCACAATTTCAGGCAGCATGTAGATGTTTCGCACCATCCAACATTGTACATATCATGATCTACGAAATTCACCTAGGTATGTACTAAGTTTTTTATTAATTATATGCAAAGTTATTTTAAAAATTATTTCTATGTTAATACCAGTAGATGCCCCTATATTTCTCTTTATTAATTCTCCCATTAAAATTCAGCCACATGGCATGCCTTAGATAGGAGAAGAATTTCATTGCCCCAGGAATATTTAAAAAAAAAAGAGAAGTATGGGGACGCATCTGACTCCCATATACAGGTGCCTACTTCCCATATACAGAGTGCCTGAATCCCATACATACATATGCCTACTTCCCATATACAGGGAGGCGTTTGCTTCCCATATACAGGCACCTGCTTCCCATATTAAAAAAAAATCTATATCGGGGGGCTATGACATGAGGACATGTCAATTATTTCGGCATGGGGGAATGATGAGCACCATAAATGCTCATTTTATATACACTTTTAAGGGCATCATTATTGGTTTAAATTAGCATTTGAAATGTATTTTTATATAGCTTTTGCATATAATTGATAGAAAATGAAGTATTATGCTTGACTAGTGTTTTTAGTGGAAAGTGTGTGTAAATGCAGGTTTTTGCTACTAATCTGGTGTTTTGAGTCTACATCCCATTTGGGCTTGGCAATGCACGAAGACATCTTGAAAAGAACAACGGTAAATGGTGAAGGTAGGTGCTTGACTCACGATGGTTGGCGGCACCTGATTTCTGATTGTTGGCAGCACCTACTTCCTGACCTGTTTCTTAGCGCCTACTTCCCGACCTATTTTCTAGCACCTGCTTCCTGAACTATTTTTTGGTGCCTGCTTCTCGACTATTTTTGGCGCTTGCTTCTCGACCTATTTCTTGGTGCCTGCTTCTCGACCTATTTTCTAGCGCCTGACTCCCATTGATGAGTTGATCGATTGACCAAGTCAATGTTGATCGGTTGACCAATTCAATGTTGATCGGTTGACCAATTGACCATGCACTTTTGAAGGAGGTTGTTGCACAAAATATAAAGGAGAAATATTTGTATTCTTATGCATATTAGATTTTTATGATTAAAATAGAATAAATCACTTTTATTCTAAGTTGACCATGTAAGCTTTTAAAAAGCATTATTTTTAGGATGCATTATTCTAGGATTAGTTTGTTACGTACACCTAAGGATTATTATATTTATTCCTTTGGTGAATGAACATGCTTGTAAATAGGAGAATAATATCTATTATTCTAGGATTAGTATTTACGTACACCTAAGGATTATTATATTTATTCCTTTGGTGAACGAACATGCTTGTAAATAGGAGAATAATATTTGTGTGTAACTGATTATAGAAAATCATGTTACGTGATCAAAAGAGACCAATTTATTATTGTAACAAGATCTGGCTATGGTCTATATAAGAACGCAGGCCAGATGAATACAGATCAATCAATAAAATACACAAAGAATTACTTTATTTATTTTTCTATATAATTTATTAAGAGTTGCAAATACTCTTATTTTCTTGAAGCAATCTTCATGTAATTAGTCGGGAGGACTATCTACGGGATCTCGGGCCCACTCCCTACAGTAGTCCTCCCCATTTTAATTTATGTTATTTATTTTTATTAGTTAGATTTCCTATTTATTTTCTTGCTTTATTTTAATTTAGTTGTGTTTATTTTCTTGTACTTTTATTTCAGCATTTTAATTTTAGTTTTAGTTTATTTATTTATTTTTCTACACTTTATTTTATTTAGTTTGGCTGAAATCAAAATGAACAAACACCCCCACCAAACTAAATAGGTACAAAGGAATTTGTTCCCCACACTGTAGGCATATATTGTGCATGACACTCACAAGTTTACGAGTTGTCCTGGATTGATAAATTAAATGGAGGCAAGAAATTAAACCGTAGATTAACCAATGTTTTTCCCAATATATTTCAAGAGTATTTTCTATGAAATCAACATATTTCCTCTTGGAGGACCCTGGGCCCCCTTGGTTCTCGAGTTTACTAGTTTTACAAAAGGTATTAACCCCTAAGGTAAATATTTTTCTATGGCTTGCTATACAGAATAAAATCTTGACCATTGATAATCTGAAATCCTAAGGTAAGATTATTCTAAAGCAATGTTACCTTTGTGGCTTGGATTCTAAGTTGGTACAACATGTCTTTATTTTGTGCCCATTCTCTAAGGATGTTTTCTCCTCCTTTTTTAGTTTGGTTGATGTTTATTAGGTATGCCCCTTTCAAATATTTGATATTTTATACTAGTGGGACCCTCCCTTATTTTCTCCTTGACTTCATCTATTCTGGAGATTTATCTTGGTTCACATTATGTGGTGTATCTATAAGAAAAGGAATTTAAGGGCTTTTAAAAATGAAGCTAATTTAGCCCTCTTTATGTGTACTAAGAGCATTGCAGCAATAGTGGATAACATCTTTGCCATATCTTTGGACTCAAGTTCCTTTATTAGGAAATTAGCTTTGAAGCATACTCTAGGGTTTAAAACTTTTTTGAGTTCTACTACCCATTTGGATTTGAGTGGGAGAAGATAGATTTCCTGGGAACCACCCCTTACAAGTTGGATTAAACTCAGTTTTTATTGAGCATACAAGGATAACCCAAGAGAGGTAGGTGTAGGTGGTTTAATTTAGAATAGTAGCGGTAAACTCCTTCTCACCTTTTTTTAGAAGTTGGGACCTCAATCGAGTCATTTTGCTAAAGCTCATGCTCCCTTCCAAAGGATTTATCTTTTGATTGGATTCGAGCAAAGGTCATCATTGAGGGTGATTCCCTTAATACCATAAATATAGTGAAATATTCTCAAAATCCTAGTCCTTTTATCACTAATATAATTTATAAGGTAAAAATAATCCTTTAGGCCTTTGTGAAGAACACAAGCTTATACTGAGAGGGGGGTGAACAATATAAGACCACTTTTTACTTTCTTTCCAAACCAATATCAATTAATGTCCTTAATTGCAATAACCAAATATAGGCAGTGTGCATTAATAACTCGAGATAGCAGTAGTAAGCAAGAGCACAAGTCACCACACACAATTGAGACACAAGATTTAACGTGGTTCCCCCAATGTGGGGTACTCCACAAGCTGATCTCCTTATAATATTTCACACAGAAATATCCAATACAATGATTTCTTTGATCTGCTCAAAGCTAGGCAATAACAAGTTCACACAGAACTTGTCCAAATCTGAATAACAAGTTCACATAGAACTTGTCCAACTCTGAATAACAAGCTCACACAGAACCTATCCAAAACTGAATAACAAGCTCACACAGAACTTGTCCAATGAATAACAAGCTCACACATAACTTGTCCAATGTTGAATAACAAGCTCACACACCACCTTCCAATTCTGAATAACAAGCTCCACAAAACTTATCCAATTCAATAACAAGCTCACACAGAACTTGTCCAAATCTCTCCAACAAGCTCACTAAGAACTTGTCCAAAACTCTCTCTAGCAAGCTCACCAAGAACTTGCCCAAACCCCAACAAGCTAGAACTTTCCAAATCTCTCTAACAAGCTCACTAAGAACTTGTCCAAAATATTTCTCAACAAGCTCACCAAGAACTTGTCCCAAATCATAAAAAACAATCACAAAAAAATCTCAACTCAATATCAACTCCTTAAAAGCATATCCCAAATAATCTTTCAGAGACTCACTATTATGTTCTAAGCTAACTCATCCAACCCAACTCTAATCTCAAGCACTCAAGCTCAAAGTTCAACTCATACAATGAATACAATTACTCTTCAAAGAAATTGTTAAACTCAATATGTTCTAATCCCCCTGGATAGACAACAATGATCCCAATGATCTCAACTCAAATCTAAGTCTTCATAGAACCAGAAGAAAATTGTTAGGAGAATAGGCTCAATCATGTACTCAACTCAACCAATCACCACAAGGGACAACTCTCTCTCACACAACCCTAGTCCAAGTATGTATCAACCAACTCAAATGTTTCCAACAATGCTCAACCACAAATCTCACATAACAATGATACTCATGTTCTTTTCTAACTCATGTTCTTTCACAACCAATGGGCTTCAACAACTATGCTTATAAAACAAGGTTTAAACACAACTCTCAATTCAGAAAACCTTGAAGCATTCAACCAACCACTTTCAAAAAGGAAACCACAAACAATCATTTTCCCTCCAATGATATTTCAGAAATCAACCACCATAAACAATCAATAGGAGAATGTGCCCATACCTTTTATGAAGATGAAGAAACCCCTTTGGAAATCTGCCACACTCAACACACTTTGAAAAGAACAAAACAACCTTCACTTGAACCCCTTTACAAAAATAGAAATATCTCTTTATGTACACCTTATTTCTCCTTCTAAGCAAGATAATCAAATAGCCCTCGAAATAAGCTTTCCAACGATATATAACATGATATACTTTTATAAAAGGAAAAACCAGAAATATCTCCTTTTCTAAAAGTGCACTATAACTCTTAAACTTGCCTTCCGATTAAATAAAAAATATTTAATCAAACATTTTCCTCAACCACACCTTATTCCTCCAACATTAGGCAATAATAAAAAATTGTTTTAATAAAACGTTTACTTGCCTCTAGAGGGAATCGAACCCTCATCGCTGCCCACACAACACCTCAACCGTGGCGCCAAAGACCACGCGAGCTACTCGCTCGCATAAGATGGAGAGCGAAGACTCTCCCCTTATCTCGCTGCCCTCTTGCTCACATCAAAACGTGGGCCAAGACTTTCCTTCCTTACTCCTCGCAATTCGCAGCCGGTGGGAATCGAACACATGCACATCCGCTAGCAAAAACCTTAACACTCCCAAGCTCACCATTGGACCACGTTGTCACGTCGAGGAAATTCGGTGCCTACGAATAAATGTTCTCTTCGAATCTTGCTTAGGGGCTTTAAAACAAAAAGCCCTTTGCATATATATATGCAATCTCCTTTGTAAGATAATAAACGTCGATGCTTTTAAATTTTAATAATTACCTTTGATAGCGCATGAACTTTATGACGTCGGCAATAATTTTAATTTTAATTTTAAAATTTAAATTTAAATTTTAAATAATTAAAATTTAAACTAAATATTTAAAATCAAATATCTCCATCATCGGGGCACATTTTTCGATGAAACGAAAGCCTAACTTGGGTTTCAAGAAAAACCTAGTTCAAATATGCCATCCATGGTTTTAAATAAAACCTTTTATTTTGCCTGCCTTGGTTCTCACAAAAACCCTGTATATATCCATGCTCTCCGAAATATGAATGCTTTGGTCATCAAAACTCAATGTGTTCCTTGGGACATTAATGTGACATCAATGACAACATAAAACAACTCAAATTTCCAACAATCTCCCCCTTTGTCATTGATGGCAACACCTCTAAAGCAAAAACCACAATCACTGCAAAAACCATCTCTGAGAATCAAAGTTGCTCCCCCTGACTCAATAATCTCTTTGGAGGCTGCTCCCCCTAACTCAATGCTCTCTTTGGAGGCTGCTCCCCCTAACTCAAATCTCTCCTTGGAGGCTGCTCCCCCTAACTCAATACTCTCTTTGGAGGCTGCTCCCCCTAACTCAAATCTCTCCCCCTTTGACATCAATGGCAAAAGGGACACCTATGGGGCTAAAAGATATGACTCTTAAGCATAGCCCCCTCACCACCTTCTCTCTTGAGGTGATTAATTTTGGGGTGGGAGTACCTTTACTCCCATATTACATTGATTCTTTCCTTTATCAACTTCCTTCCATGTTTTTCTGATATCCTTCTCTTGATGAATTACTTGATCTTCTTGTCTTGAACCTGTTTGACCTTCTTGCCTTGAACCTGTTTGACCTTCTTGCCTTGAACCTATTTGGAATTGAGTCCTACACCATTTTGCAATATGCCCAAAGTTATTGCAAATAAAACACTTGATATTGTAGCCTTTGGATGGTGCCCATGTCCTGAATTCTTTCTTGAAGTAATTTCCATATCCATTCCTTTCTTGAACCCTGTATTGTGAAGCTCTGTTTTCATGACCATTATGACCATGACTTCTGAATTGTGTAGCTCTAAAACCAAAACCATGTTGCTCATTTCCTTTGCACTGAAAATCTTTATGACCAATCCTGTTACATGAGAAGCAATGTCCCTAAAAATCATACCTTCTTCCTTTGAAGTTTCTTCTTGCAAAATCAAACTTCTTTGATCCATAGACCCTGCAATGTATAGCCCTGTGTCCAAATCCATTACAAGAAAAATAATGTCCTTGAAAAGCCCTTTGTTCATGCCTTGGTTCCTCATACCTTTCTTGACCATTATCCCTATGATCATCTTCAACTTGTGCATTGCATTCTTGAACCTTCTTTGTAGTATCTAAATCTTCTTCCTTAGTTTCTTCCTTGTTTTCCTCTTCAAGTATTTCTATTTCTTTTGAACTTGATTCACCTATCTCAAAACAAGATCTAAACTGAATATTTGGAGCCATAGGAACTTTGGAACTTTCCTCACAAGTCTTAGGTGCTTCCTTGCTTTCATATTTTAGAACTTCCTTTCCTTTTGAGTGTGACTTTTCTTGGAAGTAAGATACAACCTTAAAATAAGTTTCCACTCCTTTTTAACCTTTTCATCTAATGTATCATGTCTTGTTGTGGTTACCCTTAGTTATTCATTCATCCTTTCTTCTAACCTTTTTGCATTTTGAAGCTCTTCTCTGAGATCATTGATTGTTTGAAGTAGTTCTCTGATTTTGACATCTGTTCGAATCTTGTTTTCAAGATTCATGTATTCTTCTTTTAGACTTTTGATTTCTTATTTTTTTTTTCTTGGCTCATCCTCTTCCTTTTCTATTACCAAAAGTGAGACTTCTTCATCTTCACTGTCACTGAGATCATTATAATCTTCTATAGCAAACAAACTCTCAAGATTTCTTTGACCATGCATGTTTCCTTGATGTGTCATCTCATCTTCACTATCACTAAAACCATTGCAATATCCTGATCTGTGATCTCTTTGACCACACACAAAGCACTGTTCTCTTTCACCTTCTATTCCTAGGAATAGATGTTCTTCCTTTTCATCATCTGATTTGTCTCTATCACTATGATCTGAGCTATCACTTGCTTCTACAATGTAGTAAGATTTCTTTGCCTTACAAAAAAATTTCTTCTTCTCATACCTGTTTTGCTTGTATCTGTCATCTTTGTCATGCTTATGCTTTCCATCTTATTTTCTTCTATGACCCTATTTTTCATCATCATTATTTTCTTCATGTGGACACTTGTATGCATAGTGACCAAGATCACCACACTTGTAGCATCTGACTTTCCTTATATCTCTGAAATTCCTTGAGTCCTTATTCCTTTTGATGAAGTTAGCTTCCTCATCATTTTCTAAAACTCTATCTATTTTTGAAACTTTCCCTTTCTCTTTTTTGAAGCCTTGAATGCAATCTCTTTTATTGGAACTTGATGCTTACTTACCCTCATCTCATAAGTTGTGAGAGTACCTTGCAATTCTTCCATTGTTAGCTTGTTGATATCCATTGTTTCTTCTATTGCTGAAACCTTAGAATCATATTTCATGGGAAGTGATCTCAAAACCTTTTGAGTAACTTCTGATTCTTTCATCTCAAAACCTAGGCCTCTCATGGTGTTAGTAATCTCATCAACTCGAAGTAAAAACTTTGCAATATCTTCAGAATCTTCCATTTTCAATTCCTCAAATATTTTTCTATGAGTTTGTAGTTTTGCCAACTTTACCTTGGAATCTCCTTCATAAGTATTCCGCAACTTGGTCCACATTTCATTAGATGAAGTACATACCATGACCTTTGCAAAATCTATCTCACGTAGCCCACTCAAAATACAATTCATTGCTCTTGCATTTATCTCAACCAATTTCTTGGTAGTCTTATCTTCCTCGGGATCACCTTCAACCCTATACTCTTTTTCAACCATCTACCATACCTCATATCCTTGTGATATCAAGTAGTTCTTCATCCTCATGCTCCAGAAAGCATAATTGTTACCATCAAATAATGGAGCCTTATTTGTAGATAATCCATTCTGTGAAGCCATTTGTGTTCTTGTAGAATCTACCCTCAAGTTGTTAGCCTTTTCGAAGGAACCCGCTCTGATACCAATTGAAGAACACAAGCTTATACTGAGAGGGGGGTGAACAATATAAGACCACTTTTTACTTTCTTTCCAAACCAATATCAATTAATGTCCTTAATTGCAATAACCAAATATAGCAGTGTGCATTAATAACTCAGATAGCAGTAGTAAGCAAGAGCACAAGTCACCACACACAATTGAGACACAAGATTTAACATGGTTCCCCCAATGTGGGGTACTCCACAAGCTGATCTCCTTATAATATTTCACATAGAAATATCCAATACAATGATTTCTTTGATCTGCTCAAAGCTAGGCAATAACAAGTTCACACAGAACTTGTCCAAATATGAATAACAAGTTCACATAGAACTTGTCCAACTCGAATAACAAGCTCACACAGAACCTATCCAAAATTGAATAACAAGCTCACATAGAACTTGTCCAATTAATACAGCTCCAACCTATCCTAATAACAACTCCAAACTTGTCCAATGTTGAATAACAAGCTCACAGGAACTATCCAATTGAATAACAAGCTCACAAGAACTATCCAATTCTGAATAACAAGCTCACATAGAACTTGTCCAAATCTACTCCAACAAGCTCACTAAGAACTTGTCCAAATCTGCTCTAGCAAGCTCACCAAGAACTTGCCCAAAATATGCTTCAACAAGCTCACCAAGAACTTGTCCAAATCTGCTCTAGCAAGCTCACCAAGAACTTGTCTAAATATCCAACACCCAAATCTCCCTTCCAAATCTATCCAATCCAAAATATCCTCAAATGTGTCCCAAAACTATCCACAAAGGCCTTCCTCAAAGGCTCAATCAATCATACACAAACTACCACAAG
Source organism: Wollemia nobilis (assembly GCA_028583015.1). NCBI lineage: Eukaryota > Viridiplantae > Streptophyta > Pinopsida > Araucariales > Araucariaceae > Wollemia > Wollemia nobilis. The sequence continues at coordinate 12,828,240 of JAQPPZ010000465.1, forward strand.
TCTGTCCACAAATCTATCCCAAAGACCTTCTTCAAAGGCTCAATCAATCATGCTCAAGTAGCACTCAAAACTCATCCACAACTCTATCAAGGCAAAGCTCAAAGATGAACTCAACAATGAATGGCAATGTACTCTTCAATGGATAACAACAATGATCCACAATGATCTCAACTCAAATCAACTCATAGAAGCATAAGGAGAATTGTTAGAGACTCAATATGTTCTAATCTCAATCTCAACTCAAATCACTAGAATAATGGAATAGTTTGTTTCATAGGACTTTCCAAAAATCACTCTCAACCCAAATCACTCAACTAAACTCAACTCAACTCAACTCAACTCAATCACCACAAGGGACAACTCTCTCTCACACAACCCTAGTCCAAGTATGTATCAACCAACTCAAATGTTTCCAACAATGCTCAACCACAAATCTCACATAACAATGATACTCATGTTCTTTTCTAACTCATGTTCTTTCACAACCAATGGGCTTCAACAACTATGCTTATAAAACAAGGTTTAAACACAACTCTCAATTCAGAAAACCTTGAAGCATTCAACCAACCACTTTCGAAAAGGAAACCACAAACAATCCTTTTCCCTCCAATGATATTTCAGAAATCAACCACCATAAACAATCAATAGGAGAATGTGCCCATACCTTTTATGAAGATGAAGAAACCCCTTTGGAAATCTGCCACACTCAACACACTTTGAAAAGAACAAAACAACCTTCACTTGAACCCCTTTACAAAAATAGAAATATCTCTTTATGTACACCTTATTTCTCCTTCTAAGCAAGATAATCAAATAGCCCTCGAAATAAGCTTTCCAACGATATATAACATGATATACTTTTATAAAAGGAAAAACCAGAAATATCTCCTTTTCTAAAAGTGCACTATAACTCTTAAACTTGCCTTCCGATTAAATAAAAAATATTTAATCAAACATTTTCCTCAACCACACCTTATTCCTCCAACATTAGGCAATAATAAAAAATTGTTTTAATAAAACGTTTACTTGCCTCTAGAGGGAATCGAACCCTCGTCGTTGCCCACACAACACCTCAACCGTGGTGCCAAAGACCACGTGAGCTACTCGCTCGCATAAGATGGAGAGCGAAGACTCTCCCCTTATCTCGCTGCCCTCTTGCTCACGTCAAAACGTGGGCCAAGACTTTCCTTCCTTACTCCTCGCAATTCGCAGACGGTGGGAATCGAACACATGCACATCCGCTAGCAAAAACCTTAACACTCCCAAGCTCACCGTTGGACCACGTTGTCACGTCGAGGAAATTCGGTGCCTACGAATAAATGTTCTCTTCGAATCTTGCTTAGGGGCTTTAAAACAAAAAGCCCTTTGCTGCATATATATATGCAATCTCCTTTGTAAGATAATAAACGTCGATGCTTTTAACTTTTAATAATTACCTTTGATAGCGCATGAACTTTATGACGTCGGCAATAATTTTAATTTTAATTTTAAAATTTAAATTTAAATTTTAAATAATTAAAATTTAAACTAAATATTTAAAATCAAATATCTCCATCATCGGGGCACCTTTTTCGATGAAACGAAAGCCTAACTTGGGTTTCAAGAAAAACCCAGTTCAAATATGCCATCCATGGTTTTAAATAAAACCTTTTATTTTGCCTACCTTGGTTCTCACAAAAACCTTGTATATATCCATGCTCTCCGAAATATGAATGCTTTGGTCATCAAAACTCAATGTGTTCCTTGGGACATTAATGTGACATCAATGACAACATAAAACAACTCAAATTGCCAACACTTTGAGGATGTGATTGTCAAGCATGTGTACAGGAAAGGTTATAAATCAACTGATTTATTGGAAAATTTGAGGTTGAGACAAGATGCTCTAACTATTTGGAGAGAGGATTTTCTGCCATGTATCAATGATTCAGAGACTAGAGGTATATTTGCTGAGCTGAGGACAAGCAGGTCATCTTTTGGAGGGCACAAGTAAGGACAACCTAGACATCAATGAATAATAATGGCCAAGGGCTTTTTTTATGGGTCTTTATAATTTTTTTGTTTTTTTATTGGTTTTTTTTATGCATGGGTGCTCTTGTGTGGGCTATTGAGGCTGGTTGTAGACCGTATAGTATTCCTTCTATATGTTTATGTTTTTTATGGTCATCCTCATGGTGGCTATGTTGGTTTCTTCTATGTGAGTTTTGGATGCTGGTCTCTATTTAGCTTTCTAACATCCCTCTCCTTAATAGGTGTTAGTTGTTCCTTTTGTAATAAGGTTAGAGGATCCTTTCAAAACCCCTTATTTCAACTAACAAAAAAATACTACTATGAATATATACTTCATAGAACATATCAAAAAAATAACAGAGAACTAGAGGGTTTTTAATTCACATCTAATTTTTATGGTGGTGGCTTTCGAGGGTTTGAAGCTAGGTGGTGGTAGCTTTAGAGGGTTAAATAATAATGTTATATTAATTTTCAAAGATGCATGGATTAGAGGTGCAAGGTTTTAATGGATAATAAAGAGCTAGAATTTGAATGATGGCGATTAGGGTGGGAAAGGGTGGGAGTGGGAGGCTTTAAATTTGGTTTATACAGTTTTACAAAAGGGTGATGGGAGCTCTTGAATTATGTGAAGGTGGAAGTTGTATTGGATGTTAATATGGTAGTTCTAGGTTGGCTAGATGGTATATCTATAGGAGACCTCAATATTGGATTCATGGGTCCTTCGAGAAGCCATGGGCTATCAAACCATAAGATGAAGGTTGGGTCCCCTTCTCATGGCCTACAGTTTTCTCCTAAAAACTTGAGCCTTGGTATTTCATATGCTACAATAACATCTAATGGGAGACCTCAAAACCTATTTGCAATATATCCCCTATGAGAAATACCATTAGTACCCTAAGTAAACTAGTTAATTTCACCATGGGTGATGGTGGTTGTGACCTTGTATGAAATTTCCAAGGGTGAGGCAAAACCTGGATTCAATTTGAATATGGATGCTAGAAAAGTGGAAACCTCTAAGCTCCATGGAAATTGTAGTGACTCCTAAAGCCTTTTTTATATCATATTAAACTTCATGGAAGATGTAAACCATATTATAGTGGAGGCCCCTGGTTCTATGGAAAAATAAGTCTATTTTTGCAAAAGTTAGAACCTAATTTCAATCCTCATACGAAAAGGGTTAACTTTGTGCCTCTATGTGTTCATCTCCCTACCCTTCCTTACTATATTTGGCATGGACGTATGTTGAGAGGTGTGGCCAAGGCTATGGGGAGCTTCTTCTTGTCAATATGGTAACCAAAGCCAACTCAAGAATGGTGTACGCAAGAATGTGTATCATGGCAAATCCAGAGGTAGATCTTCCCTCTTTTATCAAGCTTATCTCATTCTTGGGTACTTGGGACCAACCCATTATTTACTAAAATAGGCTGACCCATTGCGTTGGCTATGGAAAATTGGATCACCAAGTGAACCAATGTCCCCTCAAAGCACAGTCAAAGAAGGAAAATAGATATGCAAGAATGGAATGGATTTAGAAGGAGAACTCAGACCTAGTCTCCTCCAAGAATTTGGGCGATAATTCTTCAAAGGTGGGGGAAGGAGAAGCCCAACCCCAGATTGATGAGGTTCATAAGCTGAAGGCTATGGAAGAGGAGATTTTTTAACCCTTATAATTGATCCTACCCAACCTGGTGGTAACTAAGAAGGCATCTAAGGAGAATAACATAGCCTTAAATATTAGTGTTAGTGAGGTATGTTAGTAGAATATGATTTTTGAAACCATTATTTCTAAGGCTCTTCTTCATACTTCCTTTGATGAAATTTATATTGGTTGTACTCTTGATAAGCCTATGATTCATTTGGCGACCCTTGAGGTAGGATCTCCAATTAGCTCCCCAAAGACCTATTTGGAGAAAGGTTCTCTAGGTCCTAAAACCTAGAGATAAAGGAAGGACAATTATGGATGTAGAAATTGAGAAGAAGTTAGGAAAGCCCCCTAATACATTTGTGAGGAAGAGGAAAACAAATTTTGAGATCATGAATGGATCTCAAGCTCTGTTCAAACTTGAAAAATGGAAGGTTGTAATAGTAAGATAGCTAAATTTGAAATATTTCTACTAGAGTAAGCATGGGGTGTCTAGGATAAAGAAATATAATTCCAAATCTCATAAATGAAGTGTCTCTCTTGGAATTTTAGGGGCCTTAATGGGATTTCTAAACAATGGGTGATCGTTTCCTTGTGTAAATAATTTTTTATTGATATTTTTTCTTATAAGAAGCCAAGTTGGATGGTCAGGATATATAAATTATTAGAAGAAGAATTTAAAAGAATCCCATTTTTCTACAAGTCTAGCCAATGGTTTCTCTGAGTGACTCCTTTATCTTTGGGATGCTCACAATTTTGAGGGCCCTGTAATTTCTTCCTTGGATAGGATTATTAATATTCTCTTTTGCAACAAAGAAATTAATAAAAGGTGGATTATGACTATGTATATGCACCAAACTCTAACCTTTTGTAGAATCTTGTTGTTGCAAACTCTGAGTTCCATTAGAAGGATTTTTCTCAAGAAGTTTGGTGCTTAGTAGGTCTATTTTTTTAGATAAAAAATGAGGAAACTCCCCAATATCAAAAATCATAGAAGAGTTTGCAAATTTTGTGAATGGTAATGAGCTATTGAATGTTGAGTTGAAGGTTTCAAGGTATAGTAGGAGCAATAGGAGAGTGGGTAACCAGCTCATCCAAATTAGGTTGGATAAGGTTCTTGTCTCTAAGGAGTGCCTTCCATTGTTTTGGAATGTATCTCTCTATTCTTTGCCCAAAATTGGCTCCAACCATAATCCATAATGTTTTGAAGTGAACTAGAAAGAAACTAGATTCCCCAGGCCATTTAGGTTTGAGCCAATGTGGTGCCTTCATCCTCAGTTGGAAGCTAAAAAAAAATCTAGTGGTTGACAAGTGCCCAAGGCTCTGACCTTTCCAAAATTGTGGTGAAGATTAGAGTTGTTAAAAATGGTCTTAATGAATAGAATAAAAGGGTTTTCAAAAATATTTTACAAAATAAGAAAGACCTAAAAAGTCAACTAAAAGTTATTGAATCTGAGATAGAAGTTGAAAATCAATCCAAGAAAAGGATGTGATGGTCGAATTTCATAACACTATTACCAAGGCACTTTGGCTAAAGGAGAGATAAAAATTCCAAGTTTCCACACATCATAGCCTTGAAGCATAGAAGCACCAATAGGATTAGAGAAATTTGAAAAGCTTATGGATCCAGTGCTACTCACATTAAGGATATAAGAGCTGAGGCTATGGATTTTTCAAAAATATCATTGGGATGGAAGAGGTTTGTAATGAGGAAGCCCAAAATAATCTACTTGGTAGTATTCCCAGCCTTGTCGTGGCTGATATGAACAAAATCCTTATCTCTCCCTTCAACGATGAGGTAGTTAGAGATGCTATCTATGTGATGGAAAGAATGAAGGCTCTGGGTCTTGATGGTTCCCCCTTATTTTTTTAGAAGTATTAGCATATTATGGGGAAGGATATTGTTGATGCCCTTTGGGAGGTCCAAACCACCAATCATATCTCATTTTGAGTGAATTCTAATTTTTTAACTATGATCCCCAAGACTATTGGTGCAAAGGACTTTGGTACCTTTAGAACCATCAACTTATGTAACACTATTTATAAAATTTTGATAAAGTCCCTTATTAACAGATTAAAACCTTTTATTCTAGCCTTGACTGATAGAACCTAAAGTGGATTTCAACCAAGGAAAAAAATCCTAGATAGTATTATAATTATCCATGAAATCCTTCATTTAGCTGATAAAAGTGGTGGATTTGGTCTCCTCCTCAAATTAGACATGAATAAGGCTTATGATAAGGTTTTGTGGGAGTTTTTGTTAAAGGTTTTAGGAAAATTTATTTTTTTTCGAAGTTGGATAAAATTTGTCCATGCTTGTATCTCTTTTGCTAAGTATTTAGTCTTAATAAATAGGTCCCCAATAGATTATTTTTAAAGTTTGAGAGGCATTCACCAAGGGGACCCCTTGTCCCCTTACCTTTATATCTTAGTGGTAAAATATTTGGGTAGGAATATCAAGTTAAAACCCTTTGTGGAAGGTATAAAGCTTGCTTTGCTGATGGATCCTATTTCTCATCACTAATTTGCAGATGATTTTTTGCTCTCCCTATTTGCTTCAATTTCCCAAGTAAGGGTGCTCAAAGGAATCTTAGAGGTATTTGAAATTGTAGCTGGGAAAAAGATAAATTATATAAAAATCAAAATTTTCTTTCTGAATACCCCCTTAGCAAGGTAGAGGATAATTTCTTACATCTTGGATTGTGAGGTGGCTACCCTCTCATCTCTTTACCTTGGAATGACTTTGTCTAAAGGTAGGATTTGGGATTCACTTTGGGAACCTATGGTAGAAAGATTATAAAGGAAGTTGATCAAGTGAAAAGGATCCCACCTCAATTAAACTAGAAAGGCTACCCTGGTAAAGTCTACTCTTCAAAGTATTCCAACCTTATTCTTATTTATATCCAAAATTCCTGATAAGATTTTATCAACTATTGAACATATTCAAAAAATATTTATTTGGTCTAGTTTTGATGAGAAGAAAAAATTTCACAAATGAATAAGGCAAATATCAGACAAATGAATAAGGCTCTAGTTGAAAAATAGGGATGGAAGTTGGTAAATCAAACTAAAACTAGTTGGGTCAACATTGTGTCAACCAAATACTTGATATAGGAGAATTTTTGCTTGTTGATCCTCTATTGACTTCTAGTTCAACATTTTGGTTGAGTTTGCAAAAGTCGAGGGTGCTAGTCTCCAAAGGTTATAGGTGGAGGTTGGGTGATGGACTCAAGATTTATTTTTGGAAATATATTTGGTTGATGGACCAACCCCTTGCACATATTTAAAATTTGACGTGTTTGAATCCTAGGATCAGATTGGTATTTGGGTCTAAGGTGGTTGAATTTATAGATATGGTTAATGGGTTGAAGGTTTAGAAATCATTAGACCAGTCTATTCTCAATAATGCTGAACTTGAAGCCTGGATTCTAATTGCTAATAAGTTGAAGTTTTAGGTCATTAAATAGAGAAATAAAGAGGATGAGATCTTCTAGATTTTGGGAAAATAATGGATCCTTTTTAGTCAATTCTACCTACAATATACTGGTTGTCAAGACTCCTCTGTGGGTCCCATTTCAAAATATGGCTTAAGGGTCTAATGCCAAAGGTGAATATCTTTTTCTAGTTGGCAACTCAGAATAAGGTTTTGACCATTGAAAATATTAAAAAAAGAGGTTGGTTGATGCTAAACATATGTTGTCTTTGTGGTGCTAATGAGCAACAAAAAGCCATCTATTCTTTCAATGCTAATTATTTGTGCAAGTTCTTAGTTTTATTTTTAATTTTTTGAGACTGATTTGGGTGGTGTCGAGTTCATTTTTTGATATTTGCACTCAATGGTTATATATTTTTTACTCTACAAGACTAAAATATTTTTGGAACTTTTGTTTATCACATATTTTTTTGTGGGTGTGGAAGGAGAGGAATAGTAGAATTTTTAAGAACTTTAAAAATGATCCTACCTTTTTTGTGCCAGATCCTTGGCCTCCACCCTAGAGAATGTGTCCTCTATGGATTTGGAAGAGGTTATATTTGAGGAGGCTAAGTTCAAAAGGAAAATTAGCTTTCAATAGAGTAATAGGGTTATAGGTCTTCCTAATACTCATCTTCAAGCCCTTGTGAGGTGGGAACCTCTTTATCTAGGTTGGGTTAAACTAAAATTTGATGGAGCTTCAAAGGGTAATCCTAATAATGTTGGTGTTGGTGGGGTACTTAGGGATGAAAAAGATGGAATTTTGTTGGTGTATGTAAAATTCTTAGATATCCATACTTTCCATGTTGTAGAGGCTAGAGCCCTTTACCAAGGTCTCCTACTTGTGGAGAATATGGGGTACCAAAAATTTTGCATTGAAGGAGACTCGCTTAATATTATAAACTTGACCAAAGATGATTCAGTCTCTGTGTGGAATATTGAGGCTATGATTATGGAATCTAGGCAAAGTCTTCAAGCTAGAGAGTGTTGAGAAGCAACACACCCCCGCTGAAAAAATGAAATTCCATCCTTAGAAAAACTTTGAACTTCCCATTTTGCAAGTAGGGACCCTCTTGATAATTTTTAGGTTTTAAATCCAAATCTTGCTTGCCTCCTTTTAAAAGTTGTGCTTTTTCTTGCATTCTAGCTGTGTTATCCAAGAATTCACTTTCTACATGCTAGAATCATTCATGCTTAAACAAAATCTTGCACCGATGCAGAAAAATGCTGAAAACAGATAGAAAATTCATGAAAAATCAAACTTTCCTTTTTAAGCAATGTCGCGAAATCGCGACACTTCCATTTATGGAAATGTCGCGAAATCGCGACAGGAAAATAGAAAACCCGCCAAGTCAGTTTTGCGTAGCGAAATCGCGACACTTTCCATTTTTGGAAATGTCGCGATATCGCGACATTTCCATTTTTGGAAAGCGTCGCAAAATCGCTACCGGCCAGAGGAGAGAGAAGAAAGTTGTACGGAAAGGAGCGATTTCGTGACATGTCGCGAAATCGTGACATGTCGCATTTTCGCGGTAGGAGAGAGAAAGTGGGCTGCAGAATGAAAATCGGCTAAGTCGCAAATGTGTCGCAAAATCGCGGTCAACGCGGTCAACGCATGCAGCTACGGGAACTGTCGCGATATCGCGACGTGTTCTATTTTCGCGAGTTGTTGATGGAAGAAAGCTTAAGTTACAAAAGTTGCAGCGATTCGCTGCATATTGGTTGAGAGGAGAGTTCAGGGCAAGGATTGCAGCGATGCGCTGCATATTTTCGGAGCGTGACGCCAATAGTTGCAAGGAGTTCGGTAGCAAAAAGCCTAAGGGGTAAGATTTGCAGCGATGCGCTGCACCCTTTTTGTGAAAAGGTCTTAAAAGGCAAAAGAGAGAAAAGTGCAAGTTGCCGAATTGAAAGACATAATGGAAAATCGGCCAAAGGCCAGAAGGAAGCAAAGAGCAGAAATCAAATTTGCATGAAATCGTGACATGCTTGAAAAAATTGTGTGGCAGCTAGCAGGAGGCGCGATTTCGTGACATGTCGCGAAATCGTGACATGTCGCATTTTCACGGCCGACGGGGGAAGAAGTTGCATGGCGCTGGGGACGTCGCGATTTCGTGACATGTCGCGAAATCGTGACATGTCTCAGAATCGCGATAGGAGAGAGAAAGTTGCCCAAAGGGCCAGAAGTGTATTCCAGCTGTAAACAGAAGGCATCCTGGGATAGTGACACGTGTCAAGACACGTATCAGATGAAACAGAGGCCGACGTGCAAGAAAGATTAGGATTTTGATATGTTTTAATGTTAAAGTATTGATTTAATGTTTATTAAATTGCTAATCTAATCTTTTTGTCTTTCATGCAGGAATCCATCTGTCACTTGCGGGATAGCGGGAAAATGGCCATAAAGACAAAGTTAAAGTGCAAATTTAATTAAAGGCGGCCATGTTGAAAAGGAAGGTGCCGAGAGTTGATGTTTCATTCCAGTATTTAGAGATCTGTCCACAAATGACTAAGCAGCTGCCAGATTTTACCGGTGAAGGCATTCAATGAGGATTTATGGCAGAGTTAATAGCGAGCGAGATATTTTCAACTTCGGGATGGATTTGCGAGAGATGGAATAGCGGAGAAGTGGTGACTCATCCGGCTCACCAACAGGAATTAATGAGAGCATTTATTTGCAGTTGCGGGTGAATGCAAGTGGCATTTGATTCTATCTTCTCCATTTATGACAGTTGACCGCCCTGATTTGCAGAAGGGTTAGGTTTTATCCAGTCTTTGTTTTAAAATGGCTTTTATTGTAAAACCCGGTCCTAGGGTTTAAGATGATAAGATTTGCAGTTAAGAAAAGATATTTTCTGTAAAGATCAGGATCTGTCCTGAGTCTATAAATACAACTGCAAAATGTAATCGCGGGAGGCGGAGACTTAGAAATAAAAGGCTTATAAGCAATTTCTTGCAAATTTTGTGAAATCCTTTGTTTTCTGGACTGGGAGTTGATGTGCTTTTGCTATTTTTTGTGGTAGCATGGCCAGGAGCCTAATATTTTATAGATCTGTGATAAGTGTATCTTCTTCTGTTATCCGTTCCATTAAAGTTTGTTAGATATATGCTGTAAATCTGCCATTATCAAGTTTAAATATGTTGTTAGGCTTCAGTTGTTCTATTGTCTGCTAGGGGAAATTATAGATTTGAGGTTCAAGTTTGTTCTAATTGCTCTGTCTTCACTGTGTGAGCTAGGCTACCGGTGAAAGATACCAGTTTTAACCAACTTCCCTTCGGTTTATAATTTTCTGCTAGACCTGTTCCATTTTGCCTTGTGCTCTTAGTTGAAAGTGATCTTAGAAATCTGGACGCTTTCTTCTTTGATTTGTTCTGTTGTGAAGCTGATAGTATAGATGAAATTGGTAGTTTTAAGTTTTACAGTTTAAAGTCTGATAAACTTCTCTTTCTGCCTTACCCTACCCTCTCTTTGCTTACCGTGAATGATCCATTTTTACTTTCTTTATTTGTCTTTTATTTGAATCTGCTGACCCATGAGAGCTAGATCAAGAATCAAGTTAAATCTGATTGTTAACAAGTAACAACTTCTGCAACTACTGAACAAGTTCAAGAACCCCCTGTAAGGTAACAGACAATCCATATTGAAATCTATTCCAGAAGCGAAAAAGAGTGAATAGACATTCGACCCGACTCTGTAACTCGCACCTTGGATAACCAGCTAGATCCTAAAGTGAGTGGGATTCATCCCGTGGGTGTTATCGGTGTTTATGCTCATCCTTCACGGGGTGTGTATGAAAGCCGGACCAACATCTAATTGGCGCTAGAAGGAGGGCCGAGAACATCTGTTCTTAGTGCACTTGAGTTGGGAAATCCGACTGTATGTGGTGCTTGACAAATACTGTATTTTATCCAGAGTCTGGCATTTTAACATTTAAAAGTGGCTCAGTTTTATAAATTGTCAGTACAGTTTTTGTAAGTTGTCAGTGCAGTGTTTTAAATTGCCAAATACAGAACCTGTTGAGAACTGCAAAGTTATAAGTGCTTGTGAAAACTGGATTCTACATACAGGGTAACAAGGTCCCACCCCAGAGTCGGAGAGCTCCTTGTTCCTGAATTAGAAACTCCGAGAAGAAGTAGCCACAGAAGGGCCACATCTCTATCACAGACAGTTTTATCACCATTGATAGTCACTCCAACCAGAGCTCAGAATATTCCTGTCAATCCATTAGCTATGGCAAATTGGTTGGGCTCCATAGCTTTGAACATTCCGGGTATAGCCCATGACTTGCCCAGAAATCCAGAAAGATATCTCCCCAGGTACAAACATGATGGGACAAGAACCGCAGAAGAACACTTGGTTGCATTCAAGAATGCACTGAAGTTATTAAATGTACAACATGAGGATGTTGCCTGTAGACTCTTCCCGTTCACTCTCCAGGAGGGAGCTTATGATTGGTTTTTAAACCTCACCAATGATTCTATCACCAGCTGGAATGATTTAGAGAAAGTTTTTGTGTCACAGTTCGGGGAAGTGATAGACCCCAATATTTTATATCAGCAGTTTTCTAGCATCAAAAGGGAATTAAGTGAATCTATCAGATCCTATAATGTCAGATTCCAGAAAGCCTATGGTAGACTTACTGGGTATTATGTACCTAATGCTGACTTGGCATTAGAGATTTTTAGAAATTCCCTGGATCCCATGACCTCTGTCTTCTTGAAGAGAGATGCCACTGTTACCAATTTGACAGAAGCCTACAAAGAAGCTTTGATTCTGGAAAGACAGTTGGGACCCCAGCCTTTAAATGCTCAGCAAGCTCCTCTGATCACACAAGCTGCTCCTGTGTTTAATCCCATTCCACATCAGATGATGCTTGCCAGTATGTCAGACTCTACCATCAGCAAGTCCATCAACTGCTGCACCTGTTGAGAATGTACAGAACCCAGTGAAAGAGGTTGACAATGCAAGGATTGAAGAAGTCTCAAAGATTGTTTAGAAGCTGGCCAATGATTTTCTGAGTTTTAAAAGGCAAACTTCTACCGGAGACAATCCCAACAGATACTCATATCAGCCAAACAGATTTAATGAGCCCCCATATGAACCTAATAAAGATTACAAGGGTAAAACTCATGATGTGAACATTTGTGATTTAGCCCTGCCCAACTGGTGCAGAATACATGCCACTTCTCAGCATGGGGAGTTGGACTGTCTGGAATTTTGCAATGCATTTGAAGCCTTGTCTGGTGATCTGATCTCCCCTGAAAATCAAAGAACTGCTGATGGCCCAAGTTCATCTGGCCACAGGTGCAACCATGGTCCTGGATTCCTTTTCTTTCCCGGATGAATCTGAGAATGTAGTTGAAATGCCTATAGATGAAGTACAGGCTTTCCAGCAGTACAGAAGAGATAGCTACAACCTGAGGAACAGGAATCCTGAGCCAAATACCACATCAACTCCTCCTGACAACTCTCACAATATTCCTCCGGACCCCTCTCCAAGCAATAATCCACCTCCACCAAAGGGAGGAGCTCAGAGAGTACCAGATGTTGTTGTTCCTCCACTTAACAAAGGATATAACATAGTGGAGGATATGAAAAAGATTAAGGCCAACATTACTCTGCATGAGCTGGCACAGATTTCAGAGCAGAGAGACAACCTGATAAAGACATACTCTGGCCCTGCTGCTAAACCTGTAGACAAGGGAAAGAAAATAGCAAATGCCAATCTAGCCATGTACAAAGAAAAAACTGAAGTTCCCCCCTTTTACTGACTGTCAAAATTTTTGGGAAGAACTTACATAATTGTTTGGTAGATTCAGGTGCATCTGCTAATGTTATGCCGTTGGCCATTTGTCAGCAATTGGGGTTGACCCCAATGAAATCTGAAAGAAGAGTCGTCCAATTGGACAAGTCAGAAGTTAAAGTTGTTGGAGAGCTTCAAAATATTCACATCCAATTAGCCTCTGAGCCTAGGGCTCAGCATAAGATTGAAATCCAAGTTGTGGATATCCCAGTGGGGTATGGGATGTTGTTGAGTAGGGATTGGTCTAGGTCTCTAAATGGATACCTGGCAACAGATTTTTCACACATGTGGTTGCCATGGAAAGGAGTGGCAAATCAGTTGCGGGTTGACAGAGAACCCAGGTACAAGCACACCATTACAGAGTACAATGCAGCTAATGAAACTGTCAATATTGCAGAGGTAGATATTGGTGTCTACAATTTGACAGCTGGGCAGAGTAACCAGTTTAACAAAGCTCATCCTGTACATACTAATGAAGTCTGGACACTTCATGTGGATGGAGCCAGATGTAAGCAGGGTTCTGGAACAGGGGCAGTCCTCAAAGGGCCTCAAAGTCAGACATTTTTTATGTCTTACCGCTTGCAGTTCCCATGTACTAATAATTTAGCAGAGTATGAAGCTCTGATTTTAGGTTTAAAGTTTGCTTTGGATAAAAATGTGAAAAACATTCAAGTTTTCACTGATTCAAAATTAGTGGCAAGTCAAGTCAGGGGTAAATTCCAGTGTAAAGCCTCCTATTTGAAGGGATACAAACACAGGGCCTGGGATCTTGTAGAAGGCTTTGATGCATTCAATCTGACACACATACCCAGGGAACAAAATTCACATGTTGATGTCCTGGCATCTTCAGCTGCAAGTTTAAAGCCATTGGAAGATTTTAAGTGGGATAAGTTCTCAATTGAGTTAGTCCCCTGTCCTTCAGTTCCAAACAATATAGACAGCTTTCAAGTTTTCTCAGATGATCAACAGATTGTAAACTTTTTGCAGAGTACTAACACCTTTGAGAATGCTATAATTGATGAAGGCCAAAGAGACACCCTGCTGGAACAGTTGGATGATGACAGGGGAATCATGAGGTTGAAGGACAACAGGATCCCAAAAGGAATGGTGGAGCTAGAAAGGCTATTTGATGTTGACAAGATCAGGCAAAGGGTGAATTCTGAGGATTTTGTAGCTGCCACAGACAATGGGACTGAAGACCTGAACATAGGCACTGAGGAGGATCCAAAGAACATCAAGTTGGCAAAGGACTGTGATCCAAAAATAAAGAGAAATATGATTGATTTCCTGCACAGATCCAAGGATGTAATGGCCTGGTCATACAAAGATTTAAAGGTATTTGATCCAAAAGTTTACACTCACATCATACCTTTGAAAGAATCTTGCAAGCCTTTCAGACAAAAACAGAGGCATGTTAATGCTCTGTTAGAACCCCTTATCCTGAAAGAAGTAGAAAAGCTCTTGAGTGCAGCAATTATTTTTCCCATCAGGCACTCTACCTGGGTGGCCAATCTGGTGCCAGTCAGGAAGAAAAATGGGGAGATCCGCCTGTGTGTGGATTTCAAGAATTTAAATAAGGCATCAGAAAAGGACAACTATCCCCTGCCTTCTATGGATGAAGTCCTGCAAATTGTTAATGGATCAGAGATAATGTCTTTCTTGGATGGCTTCTCAGGCTATAACCAGATATTGGTGGAGAAAGAAGACAGAATGAAGACTGCTTTTACCACCAAGTGGGGGACTTTTGCTTACAAGAGGATGCCATTTGGTTTAATAAATGTTGGAGCAACATTTCAAAGAGCAATGGATCATGCCTTCAAGGGGCTTATGGGCAAATGTATTGTTGTATACATGGATGATTTAACAGTCTTCTCCAAATCCAGATTTGACCATGTCAAGCACTTAGAGTCTGTGTTTAACAAGTGCAGGGAGTTTGGCATTTCTCTGAATCCAAAGAAATGCATTTTTGGTGTAACAGAAGGGAAGCTCCTGGGGCACTTAGTCACAAAGGATGGCATTTCTATGGATCCAGAAAGAGTTGAGGCCATATCTGGCATACCATTTCCCAACTCCAAGAAAGAGTTGAGGTCATTCTTTGGAAAGATAAACTTTGTTAGGAAGTTTATCTCAGGCTTTGCAGAGATAGTTAAGCCAATGAATGACATGTTAAAGCAGACTGGATTGTTTGGACCCCAGAAGCTAAGACTGCCTTCCAAGAAATCAAGACAGCCATTAAACAAGCACCAGTTCTGGTAAGCCCAGACTTCAGTGCAGATTTTTATCTGTACACTTTCTCTTCTGAACATACACTTGCTGCAGTTCTGACTCAACGGAGGGAAACTGGAGAACATCCAATTGCTTTTAAGAGCACCAATTTGAAGGGAGCTGAACTGAAATATTCTAGATTAGACAAACAAGCTTACGCTTTAGTAAGAGCAGTGAAGCAGTTCAGACACTATATACTCAGAAGCAAAACTCATGCCATAGTGCCAGACCCAGCTGTGAAATACCTCCTAAGTCAGAATGAGTTGGGTGAACTGAGAGGCAATTGGGTTACCAGGTTGCAAGAGTATGACTTGGAGATTAGGCCTGCTAAATTGATCAGAGGACTTGGTTTGTCCAGACACATTGCTAAAGTGCCTCTACAGGAAGAAGTTAATCAGTTAAATTCTGAATCTGATGATTGGTATGGAGATATCATTCATCTGCTACAGTTTGGAATTTGCCCATCCCATTTGAACAGAACTCAAAGGAGAGCATTAAAGTTAAAAGCTGCTCATTATCTCCTCAAGGCAGGTACTCTGTACAGGGAGAATTATGTTGGCATCTTTCTAAGGTGCATTTCTCCCAGTGAAGTCAGTGAAGTCATGGCTAGTTTTCATGAAAAACTAGGGGCAGGGCATTCATCAGGATCTGCTACAGCACATAAAATATTAAGAGCAGGTTATTATTGGCCTACACTTTTTAAGGATGCACATCAGCATGTCAGGACCTGCCATCAGTGCCAGACATTTGCAGCCAAAGAGGCTAACCGGGCTCTGCCATTGCAACCAGTT
Organism: Wollemia nobilis; assembly: GCA_028583015.1. Lineage (NCBI taxonomy): Eukaryota > Viridiplantae > Streptophyta > Pinopsida > Araucariales > Araucariaceae > Wollemia > Wollemia nobilis. The sequence continues at coordinate 12,844,221 of JAQPPZ010000465.1, forward strand.
GTGATAAACAAACCTTTCATGCAATGGGGACTTGATTTTGTGGGGGTGATCAATCCAAATTCCTCAGCAGGACATAAATATGTGCTGACAGCTACTGACTATTGCACAAGGTGGGTTGAAGCAGCAGCCACCACAAGAAGCACAGCTCAAGAAGTCATTGAATTTCTTGAAACAAATATCATAACTAGATTTGGGGTTCCCCTGAATTTGGTCTGTGATAATGGGCCAGCCTTCCAATCATTGGAGTTTGCAGATTGGGCATACCAGATGGGGATAGTTATCAGATTCTCATCCAACTATTATCCCCAAGGCAATGGATTGGCTGAGTCTACAAACAAGAACTTAATGAATGCCATCAAAAAGTCTGCACAGATAAACCCAGGCAGTGGCATACATTGTTGAAATATGCACTGTGGGCTGACCGGATAAAGCACAAAGTCGCTCTTAAGACCTCTCCCTTTGTTTTGTTGTATGGTACCCAGCCAATTGTTCCCATCTCCTTGAAGTTGCCCACCTACCAATTTGCCTTAGATTATTTTGAAGATCATGATGATGCTGAAGCCCGGGTTTTAGACCTCACTAACTTGCAGGATGAAAGACTCCAAGCCCTGGAGCACTTCAGTAGGCATCAAGAAACTGTCAAAAGGTGGTTTGACAAGAGAGCCAAAGTGAAGGCTTTCAGACTGGCAGACTTGGTGCTCCTGTGGGACAAGGCTCATGAGAAGAAGGGTAAGCATACAAAGTTGCAGCCACTGTGGATAGGCCCCTACCAAATTGCTGAGATATTGGGTAACAATGCATTCCGTTTACAAGACCTGGATGGTAATTTTCTGGACCTCCCTGTTAATGGTCAATACTTGAAACATTATTTCTCCACTGTTCCATCCAATGTATCATTTGAATGAAGTCATAAAGAAGTTGTAATATGTGTACATATTGTAAATAGCTCTGCAAGTTTATTCTGCTTTAGTTTAGTTCTAGTTTTCTTGTGCAATTGCTTCAATAGTTTTTAGTTTTATGTTTCTTCTTGGTTGCCTGTACAGTTTTTAGTTGCTGTGTTTTTAGTTAATCCTTGCTTTTATTTAAGTCTGTACAGTCTTTTGTTTCAGTTTTAGTTGCTTTGCTTCTTTTTCTTTGCTGCCTGTACAGTTCAGTGTTTTAGTCTGTACAGTTTTATTTTGTTTTGCTTTAAGGCCTGTGTCTGTCCTTGGAAGTCTGTGCAAAGTCCTTTGGCTTCTGAAATATTCTGTCCTTTAACCTTTGCCTGAGCATCAATGAAAAGTCAGCCTTCAAAATTATTTTATTCTGAGCTGATCAGTCTAGTGCCCCATTCTGTTCATTGTTCCAATTGAGATGGTCTGCTTAAATTGAACAGTAGAACTATTTTGTTAGTCAGGACAAAGGTAGAGAGATGATTGGATCTTGTGTCTTGCTTGCCACAGTTGTTTTAATGATAGAAAAACTGCTATCTTTGTTTAGTTGGAGGAACTCCCGGGGAATCCAAGAAAAGTTGGTTATAAGAGGGGACTATGGTTCATGCAATTATTTGGGTGTCACCAGAGGCTATCAGTGCCTAGACTGAAACAGTTCCAGATTGATCAAATGATAAAAGAAAATTGTAATTTCTCTAATGCCTTTCAGATATTGATATATTTAAAAAAAAAAAAAAAAGAAGAAGAAAAAAAAAAAAAGAGTTATATGAGAGAGAGGCAGCCAGATTCCAAAAGCTATTTTTCTTTTACCAAGTTGAAGATCCTACCTTACAGTTGTAAATTTGGGTCGTGTAAATCTAAAGGGTAACTCTGTCTAGGCTGTAAAAGGCTAAACTAGTAAACAGAGCTCTACTCGGTTTCCCCTTTTTACAATTTAGAAAAGTTGATCAGTCCAAAGTTCATCATTCAATCCAGTCATCCTTGAAGAAAGTTTTATACCCTTTGTAATTGCACATCAGAAATCTTCCTTGAAGTAATTCAGCCTAGTATGTCCTTGGGAAATTTTAACAGCTAGCAGTTGGCAGTCAATTTATTGTGAAGAATGTCTGTGGCAAGGCATGATGCATGGTCTTTTTGTTTTGAAACTAGAGTCCTGGGTTCTAAAATAGTGCTACTATTTTACCCGTAGATATCGCCATTTGTTGAGAAGCAACACACCCCCACTGAAAAATGAGATTCCATCCTTAGAAAACCTGAACTTCCCATTTTGCAACAGGGACCCTCTTGATAATTTTCAGGTTTTAAATTCCAATTTGCTTGCCTCCCTTTTAAAGTTGTGCCTTTTTCCTAGTCTTTCTAGCATTGTTATTTCAGAATTCATTTATCACATGCTAGAATCATTCATGCACAAAGAAAATCTTGCATCGATGCAGAAAAATCCAGAAAACAGTTGCATAAATTCACTGAAAACCAAAACTTTCCATTTTTGGTAATGTCGCGATATCGCGACACTTCCATTTATGGAAATGTCGCGATATCGCGACAGATTTTTAGAAAAGCGGCTAAGTCGAAAAGCGTAGCGAAATCGTGACACTTTCCATTTTTGGAAATGTCGCGATATCGCGACATTTCCATTTTTGGAAACCGTCGCAAAATCGCTACCGGCAGGAGGAGAGAGAAGGAAAGTTGTACGGAAGGGCGCGATTTTGCGACATGTCGAAATCGTGACATGTCGCATTATCACGTAGGAGAGAGAAGAATGGGTTGCAAGAATAAAAAATTGGCTAAGTATGGCAAAATGCCGACGCAAAATTTGCATGACAATCAAGGGGCATGTCGCATGAAATCGTGACATGCTTGAAAAAGGTTGTATGGCGGCAAGGAGAGGTTCGCGATTTCGTGACATGTCACGAAATCGCGACATGTCGCATTTTCGCGACCGACAAAGGAAGAAGTTGCATAGCGCTGGGGACGTCGCGATTTCGTGACATGTCACGAAATCGTGACATGTCGTAGAATCGCGATAGGAGAGAGAAAGTTGCACAAAAGGCCTGAAAGTGCAAACCAGCTGTAAACAGAAGGCGTCCTGGGATAGTGACACGTGTCAAGACACGTATCAGATGAAACAGAGGCCGACATGCAAGAAAGATTAGGATTTTGATATGTTTTAATGTTAAAGTATTGATTTAATGTTTATTAAATTGCTAATCTAATCTTTTTGTCTTTCATGCAGGAATCCATCTGTCACTTGCGGGATAGCGGGAAAATGGCCATAAAGACAAAGTCAAATGCAATTTAATTAAAGGCGGCCATGTTGAAAAGGAAGGTGCCGAGAGTTGATGTTTCATTCCAGTATTTACGGATCTGTCCACAAATGACTACGCAACTGCCAGATTTTACCGATGAAGGCATTCAATGAGGATTTATGGCAGAGTTAATAGCAGGCAGATATTTTCAACTCCGGGATAGATTTGCAGAGATGGAATAGCGGAGAAGTGGTGACTCATCCGGCTCACCAACGCAAATTAATGAGAGCATTTATTTGCAGTTGCGGGTGAATGCAAGCTGCATTTGATTCTATCTTCTCCATTTATGACAGCTGACCGCCCTGATTTGCAGAAGGGTTAGGTTTTATCCAGTCTTTGTTTTAAAATGGCTTTTATTGTAAAACCCGGTCCTAGGGTTTAAGATGATAAGATTTGCGATTAAGAAAAGATATTTTCTGTAAAGATCAGGATCTGTCCTGAGTCTATAAATACAACTGCAAAATGTAATCGCGGGAGGCGGAGACTTAGAAATAAAAGGCTTATAAGCAATTTCTTGCAAATTTTGTGAAATCCTTTGTTTTCTGGACTGGGAGTTGATGTGCTTTTGTTGTTTTCTGTGGTAGCATGGCCAGGAGCCTAATATTTTATAGATCTGTGATAAGTGTATCTTCTTCTGTTATCCGTTCCATTAAAGTTTGTTAGATATATGTTGTAAATCTGCCATTATCAAGTTTAAATATGTTGTTAGGCTTCAGTTGTTCCATTGTCTGCTAGGGGAAATTACAGATTTGAGGTTCAAGTTTGTTCTAATTGCTCTGTCTTCACCGTGTGAGCTAGGCTGCCGGTGAAAGATACCAGTTTTAACCAACTTCCCTTCGGTTTATAATTTTCTGCTAGACCTGTTCCATTTTGCCTTGTGCTCTTAGTTGAAAGTGATCTTAGAAATCTGGACGCTTTCTTCTTTGATTTGTTCTGTTGTGAAGCTGATAGTATAGATGAAATTGGTAGTTTTAAGTTTTACAGTTTAAAGTTTGATAAACTTCCCTTTCTGCCTTACCCTACCCTCTCTTTGCTTATCGTGAATGATCCATTTTTACTTTCTTTATTTGTCTTTTATTTGAATCTGCTGACCCATGAGAGCTAGATCAAGAATCAAGTTAAATCTGATTGTTAACAAGTAACAACTTCTGCAACTACTGAACAAGTTCAAGAACCCCCTGTAAGGTAACAGATAGTCCATATTGAAATCTATTCCAGAAGCGGAAAAGAGTGAATAGACATTCGACCCGACTCTGTAACTCGCACCTTGGATAACCAGCTAGATCCTAAAGTGAGTGGGATTCATCCCGTGGGTGTTACCGGTGTTTATGCTCATCCTTCACGGGGTGTGTATGAAAGCCGGACCAACAGAGAGGATAACGAGATAAAGCATATCTTCAAAGAAGGAAACTACCATGCTGAATTTATGGTAAACCTAGGTATAATTCTTAATGGTCTATCTATTTGGAGAGACAATTTTCCTGAACTTCAATTGGATTTAGTGATGCATGCTTATTAATGCTCTACAAAATTTATTTTTTTATAAAGAAATATTTTGTGCACAATTGTATGGAAGTGTTGGTTTTCTATGGGGCTCACCAACATTTTAATTTTCTTTCTTGTATCAAGTTGTAGTTGGTTTACTTGGTGATTGGTGGCTAGTTGTAGTGCTTTCTAGTCATTCTTGTCCCTGTATTTTTGGTCTTGTGCCAAGTTTTGCATGGATTCTGCTATTGTAAAAGGTTCAGGTACCCTTTCAAAACCCTTTATACATCTAATAAAAAAATAACATAAATAAGAGAAATTTCTTATCATATTTTAAGAGAAAGTGGAGAAATAGAGATTGCATACATTTTGAGCAATTAAAATTGTAAGTTGTTCTAAATTCTTAGTACATGTATGATTCAATCTATTTACATTCATATTTTTTTATATTATTGAATGTTATTTGATATATTATTAGCCTTGATATACATATTAATTTTTCATATTACTCTACTCATATTATTATCTTGAACTTATTGTATTATGGCTATATTATATTCAATCATGTGATATTTAACCTATGATATTTGTGCTAGTATTAAGGCTTAAAAATACTTTAGGCATGTCTTATAAATATTTGTTAAAAATTTCCCTCTATTACCACTATCATATCTTTAAGTAGAAATATTGGTAGAACAAGTGATTTCACCTCCCAAAAATAAGTATTTTAGTAAACATCTCAAGACTTTATTCTTATGATATTTTTTTATGTTGCTTTTTGACCATTTTACTAGTAGTTACTATTTTTTTTTTTTTTTGAAAATTTTGAAAAAACTTGTATTAAAACAAAGATCAATTACAATATGGGAAGAGACTCTTCCCAGCCGAAGTCAGAGAGAACACATGCTTACAATAGTAGAAGAAGATTTGCAATGGAGCCAAATCTCCTGAACCATTAACTAGCTAGCAGGGGGGTCGGCATGGTCAGTTGATGCAACTTGTCACGAAATCGTGACACTATTCTTCTCCTTTGGCCGCGAAAATGCAACATGTCGCGATATCGCGACACCTTTCCCCTTTGGCCGCGAAAAAGCAACATGTCGCGATATCGCGACATTTTTCTCCTTTGGCCGCGAAAATTCAACATGTCGCGATATCGCGACACTTTTCTCCTTTGGGCACGAAAATGCAACATGTCGCGATATCGCGACACTTTTTCTCTCTTGGCCGCGATGTAGCAACATGTCGCGATATCGCGACACTTTTTCTCTTTCAGCCGCGACGGAGCAACATGTCGTGATATCGCGACACTTTTTCTCTCTTGGCCGCGATGTAGCAACATGTCGCGATATCGCGACACTTTTTCTCTTTTGGCCGCGATGTTGCAACATGTCGCGATATCGCGACACTTTTTCTCTTTCGGCCGCGATAAGCAACATGTCGCGATATCGTGACATTTTCCTCCTTTGTCCGAACAACATGTCGCGATATCGTGACACCTTTTCTCCTTTGGCCAAAATGCAACATGTCACGATATCGCGACACCTTTTCTCCTTTGGCCGTGAAAATGCAACATGTCACGATATCGTGACACCTTTTCTCCTTTGGCCACGAAAATGCAACATGTCGCGATATCGCGACACCTTTTCTCCTTTGGCCGCGAAAATGCAACATGTCACGATATCGCGACACCTTTTCTCTCTTGGCCATGAAAATGCAACATGTCGCGATATCGCGACACCTTTTCTCCTTTGGCCGTGAAAATGCAACATGTCACGATATCGCGACACCTTTTCTCCCTTGGCCATGAAAATGCAACATGTCACGATATCGCGACACCTTTCCTCCCTTGGCCGCGACGAAGCAACATGTCGCGATATCGTGACAACTTTCCACCCTTGGCCGCGACGAAGCAACATGTCACGATATCGTGACAACTTTCCACCCTTGGCCGCGACGAAGCAACATGTCGCGATATCGTGACAACTTTCCACCCTTGGCCGCGACGAAGCAACATGTCGCGATATCGTGACAACTTTCCACCCTTGGCCGTGATGAAGCAACATGTCGCGATATCGCGACAACTTTCCACCCTTGGCCGCGACGAAGCAACATGTCACGATATCATGACAACTTTCCTCCCTTGGCCATGACGAAGCAACATGTCACGATATCATGACAACTTTCCTCCCTTGACCACGATGAAGCAACATGTCATGATATCGTGACAACTTTCCTCCAATGATCGCGACGATGCAACATGTCGTGATATCGTGACAACTTTCCTCTAGTGACCGTGATGGCGCAACATGTCGCGATATCGCGACAACTTTCCTCCCTTTGCTTTTTCTTTGATCATTGGCTCAAGGACCTTTCAAGACCCTGCCTAATCACCTCATCCTCAATAGCCATGTCACTGTGCATCTGAACCCCTACCTCCTTCTCAACACCCATCTTAGCCAGGAAGTCGGCCGCTTTGTTTAAATCTCTACTCACATAAACTGGAATCACATCATCTAATTCCTTCCATAATTCCTTAATTTGAGTGACAAGAATCCTCAACCTCCATGCTTTCAAAGCAAAGTTCCTCATGCAATCTAGAGCTCCAACCATTATTTGAGAATCTGATTCAAGTATTATCCTCCTGTGGCCCTGTTTCATTGCCCAAATAGAAGCAGATTTGATAGCTATGGCTTCTGCTTCATTGTTTGTGGCTCTTCCCAAGCCTTGCAGTTCCCAATAGAGCACTGATCCATCATGATTTCGGCAAACCACTCCAATTCTGGCACTACCCGGATTGCCCTTTGCAGCTCCATCAGTATTAATTTTAATCCAACCTTCTGGGGGTGGTTTCCAACTAGCTCTGTCCTGTCCCTCTTGCTCTTCAACTCCCTCTTCCATTGGCCCAGTAACAACCTGAGTTTCCTCTTTAGCATAGACGACAACAGTTTCTGTGACTTTGCTCCAGATGACCTGCCAAACTCCATCTAACGAGGAAAAAATTTCTCTAAAAATTCTAGCATTTCTCTCCAACCACACTTGCCACCAAATGAAGTTTAATCCAAGCTCCCAACCAATTCGAAGAGCTTTAGATTTAAATCTACCCCTCTTCCATCTTTCCCAGATATTAGTCCGATTCAAGTCACCATTAACTTGAATTTTATAGTAAAAAAGCCATCGCTTCCAAATCTGACGCGTGAAAGGGCACTCAAACATCAGGTGATCAGTTGTTTCCTCGTTCTTGTAGCATAATACACATTGAGATGGACCGATGATTCCTCTACATCTGAGATTGTCAAAAGTGAGAATTCCATTGTGCATAAACTGCCAGGCAAAAAAGTTTACTTTCGGCCAACCCTTGGAGTGCCAAATCTTTCTCCAATCCTCTACCGGATATGAATGGGGGGGAGGCTCTGGGAGGATCTTGTCATATCCGTCCTTCACTGTATAGACACCAAGGCTCCCATAGCCCCAAGCTAATTCATCCTCCTCGTCTCTACCTGTGAGAAATATTTCTGTCAAGATTTTAGTCATGATGGGTGCCAACTCCGGAGGGATTGAAATTGGCCACTCCTCCAACTTCTTAAACTGCTTAAACTTATACTCCCCCAGCTGACTAGTGATGAAATAACTTTCAATTTGGACCCATCCCTTGGTTTCTATGGCTATTTTTATTGGTTGCAATTCAAGAAATTCAACAATGATGGGTGGGTATTGATCCCATGAATCTGTCCAGAAACGTGCCTTCTCCCCTCTCCCCACTTTCCAAAACAATCGATCTTTAACTACCTGAGATCCTAGCTTGAGAGCCTGCCACACTAAGGATCCAGGACCATCCAAAGGGAAACGGCCCACCTCATTGGGGTTAACATGACCCAAATATTTACTAGTTAGGATTCTACTGAATAAGGAGGTTGGTTGGGAAATCCACCTCCAGTATAGCTTTCCAGCCAAAGCTTTATTATTTAACTTGGATCTTCTCAGTCCCAGCCCTCCTTTTACCTTGGGCTGGGTTACTTTATCCCAACCAACTAAGGCCCATTTCCTCTCTCCTTTTACTCCTTCCCATAAAAATCTTCTAGCCATCTTGTCCAGCTCTTTCCATATAGTATGTGGGGCAGCCAGGATAGAGAATTTATAAATTGGCATGGCCTGAATGACTGATTGTAAAAAAGTTAATCTACCCCCATAGCTTAACCATTTGTGAGACCAATGATTCATTCTATCTTTGATACAATCCAAAAGATTCTTCCAGATATCTATTTTTAGTTTTTTAAAATGCAAAGGAACCCCCAAGTAAACCACTGGGAGAGAAGTCCTTGTGAATCCCAAGATCTCTAGAACTCTGTCCTGGAGCCTTTGATCAAGATTGAGAAAGACCACTTTGGATTTTTTATCATTGATGACTTGGTTTGAAGCCCTAAGGTAGACATTAAGAGTATCTCTGATCACTCTTGCTTCCCTGAAGCTGGCCACTCCAACCAATCCTGTATCATCCACAAACTGTAGGTGAGTCAAAAATTCCTCACCCACCTTGATACCTGTTAGCAAACCTTGATGTCTTCTCCTCAAGAAAAGTCTACCTAATCCTTCAGCCAAAATGAGGAAAAGATAGGGAGAGCAAGGGTCCCCTTGACGAAGGCCTCGAGTGGCTCCAAAAGGTTGCGAGGGAAGACCCTTGATTAACACTGAATAAGACGGAGTAGAAACACAACTCATGACCCATTCTATCCAGTCCTGAGAGAAACCAAAGGCTGCCATCATCTTTGACAAGAAACTCCACTCCACCCTATCATAAGCCTTTGACATATCTAATTTAATGAACATTCCTTTATTACCAGATTTTTGCATTGTATGGATTGCCTCCCGAGCAAGAACCACCCCATCCAAGATCTGCCTACCCTCTACAAAACCCCCTTGCTCTGAGGAGATAATGTTATGTAAAAGAGGTTTTAGCCGTTCAGCCATTACCTTTGTGATTATTTTATAAATCACATTGCATAAGGCAATAGGTCTATAATCTGAAATATGTACCCCCTCCTCCCCTTTTGGAATTAAAGTGATGAAGGTATGATTTAATGCCTTAAGCATTCTTTTATTACCTCTGGACTCCTCTATGACAGCCAAAACATCCTCCTCCAAAGTATCCCAAAAGGCCTGAAAAACTCAATTGGAAAGCCATCTGGTCCTGGAGTTTTGTCGGTGCTCATTCCAAAGACCACATTCTTCAGTTCTTCTCTATCAATGGGTTTAAGAAGGGTCTGATTTTCTTCTTCAGAGATAACAGAGGGTATGACATCAATAACTTCATTTTGAGCCTCTTCATCTTGCTCCATACTTTCCTTAAAAAGTTTAGAAAAATAATCCATTGAATGGGAATGCATACCAGGAAGAGTATCAAAGGAGTGTCCATTCTCATCTTGAAGAGCTTCCATGTTATTCATCTGTCTCCTAGCACAGGCTGACCGATGGAAAAATTTGGTATTTCTATCACCTTCTAATAACCAAGTGGTTCTTGCTCTCTGTTTCCAGTAGGTCTCCTCTTGGTTGTCAATGTCCTCAACCGCTTTACGCAAGGCATCATCCTCGGCTTTGAGCTGCTCTGTAATTGTTCCTTCCCTAAAGTGTTTTTGAACCTCATCCCATCCGGCCACCAAAGGAGCTCTTTGGAGCTGGAAGTCTGTCTTGTTAGCTTGCCTCCATTGTTTCAGTTGAGCTTTGACATAATGAAGCTGTTTGTGGAATCTAAACATTGTTGTCCCAAAAGGTAGACGACCTTCTTCCCACCACTGTGGAATTTTCTTTCGAAGATCCTCTTTTTGTAACCAAAAATTCTCAAATTTAAAAGGTTTGTGATGCTGCCCTGTCATAATCCCTCCCTCCAACAAAATGGGAAAGTGATCTCGAAATCGGACCCTCCAAAATCTGAAATTTTGTATTCCATTTTACAAATGCCTCCTCTGAAACCAGAAAATGGTCTAGCTTTACCTTCCTGCTATGTGGCTCCCTCCTCTTGTTAGTCCAAGTAAAGTTGGTTCCAGGGCCTTTAATATCCACTAAGTGAAAAGCCTGGACTTGGGCAATCAGAAGTCGATCCCCTGGGTCCAAAATTGGGGTTCCCCCTTCCTGATCTCTAGAAGATAATTTAGCATTAAAATCCCCAAGCAATAATCCAGTCTAAATCTTCCCTTGAGATCCTCATGTTATGCACAACTTTCCATTGAAGCCTCTGGCCATCAAGGTTTTGAGCCCCATAAAAATTTGTGATTAAAACATGTTCAACTGTGACATTATTCCTAAAATGAGATGTGAGAACACCCCTCCAAGCTATATGTTCTATTGCAGTCCATTCCAGAGAGTTCCAAAGAGTAACAATCCCCCTGAGGCACCTTGGGCAGCCACATCCATATGACCAGCGCCCTCCAAATTCTCGTTAACTGTTTTACACATAAGATCTAACGACATTTTTGTCTCCTGGATAAGCAAAAAATCTGTTTTGCATTTTTCTAAGAGTCTTTGAACAACAGATTGATGGGTTCTACTGTTTAAACCCCTAACATTCCATGATTGTATAATCATTGATAACCTTGAGAGCAGTAAGAATCAATTGGCCTCACCGATCCTCCAGTGATCGGTTTGTCTCCTTGAACCGCTAGCAGGTCCTTATTTGATTTTCTACCCACTCCTTGAGAGTTGCTATTTTTTTGATCTCTTTTCCACCTGAGTTATCCCTAGAGTTGGCCTTTCTCTGTTCTTTTCTGCTATTCCCATGCTGACATCCTTGATTATTGGCTGCGCTTGGGTATGCACTATCAATGCCCCTGCACTCTCTGACTGTGGTAACTCAGTGTACTCAATTACCTGTTCTATGACGGTGGGAGATGAAGGAGAAGCTTGAGCGTGGATGTTATTATTTTCAGTATTCCCATCCACTCCTTCCATGACTTGATCCTCTTGGTCCACTAGTGTCTTAAATATTTCATACCTATTGGTTGGCTTGAGTTGTGTTTGCTCTTTACCATTTTTCTTTTGCTTTCTCCTTCTTTTGGGCTGTTCAAAGCCATCTCTCTGAACTTCTTTACCCTGAGGAGTATTGGTTGGTTCTTTGGTTAGAGTTGACTTACCCTCCCTGGGAAGATTTGGCATTCCTAGCGGGGCCTCCATTTTTGTGTTCAAATTATTTGGGCAAAACCGGGCCAAATGCCCGTATTTGTGGCAAACTCTGCATCTGAAGGGCAGAGCCTCATAATCTAGCTGTTGAATCCAAGATAGTCCTGCCAGTTCAAGTTCCACCTCTACCGGTAGAGGTTGGCTAATATCCATTTCCACACAAATTCTTGCAAAAATAGTTGTGTTTCCTTCTATGGTGTCTTTGGAGACACCCAAATGTCTTCCAAGGGAGTTACCGATCATTTCCAAAACCTCGCTCACCCCAAAACTCCATTGGAAGAGCATACAAACGGATCCAAACCGGGACAGCCGTGGGTTCAATACGAGGATCGAAACCCACTCTCCAGGGTTGAACAAATAACCTTGTCGGACCATGGTTCCTCTTTTCTGATTCAAAAGCCCTATTTCTATCGGCCAGAGAAGAAAAACTAACAATGAAATACCCATTGCTAATAAACCATAAGGAGTACTCACCATGAGGCTCCCAGTTTTTCCTGACCCAAGAATGCAAGAAATTTAGGGTAGGGCGAATACCCATGAATTTACAGATCAGATCGTGATTGGCTCTGTATAAGACTGTTTCTTCGACCATCCTTGGCTCGATGACAATCTTGGGCCTTGATTCGGACTGCGAAAGGCATCCATTGACTCGTTGGGTTGTTGATCTCTTTCCAGCATTCTTGAAGAGCATATGAAGAGCATTTCTTTGTGCTTCGTCATTAGTAGATGGAGATTTATCTTTTAGCAAATCTGCAAAAGAGCTCTTTCTCCCTGTGAGAGGATCCGGAGGAGTCCCCATTGGACCCTCCTGGGGCAGCAGACTTGCCTTCAGATCCACAGTAACCAGAAAAACACTACGGCAACCCACCAGATGCCCTGGATTTTCCTTAGCTCCAGAAACCCTAGAACATCGCTTCCCGCCTGCTCCGAATTTTTTTCGCTATTTTAAGCTTCTAGTAGTTACTATTGTTGAAAATTGATTTATAGTTAGTTTATTTTTACATTTTTTATTATTTCATTTTCCAAAAAGGGGCATATTGATATTTTATGTCTTCTTTTATATTTCTTTTATTTTACTTATCTTATATGTTAATACAAATTTATTTAAGTCTCATAAAAAAATCACTTTATTTCATGCTTATATCATATTCCACATAGTATGCCAACATGAAAACGAAGGTAACATCCCAAAAATATAATAAGAATATCATGTCTTAACAAAAAATTATTAGATTTCATAGTTTCTAGAAACAAATGAGATTAACATATTACCTAGTATTGCAAAATAAGAAATGCATAAGATAACAATACACACAATATAAGGTGATATCCATGGACAACAAATCATATCACTATATCATAATAGAATACACTTCAATTAATAATAAAATGAGTGGTATGATGGGGTATTTATACCCAGTTACAAATTATCTTAACATTAAGGTTAAGTGACTAACCTTTAAGTTTAAATAATAAAATATTAAATAATTACTTTTTTACAAGGCTTATAAGGTCCTAAAAGGATGATACATACAATACAATAGAAATTAGACCATGTCCTTCAACAAAGTTTAATAACCACATATTTCAACATTTTTTCTTAAGCTAAATATATGGCATGGAGAGAGACACTTAGTAGGCATACCCCTTTAAGGGACACTCTCCCACAAAAAGTAGCTCCTACATGCATAGGAAAAGGAACCTCGTGCATAATATTCCTTAGGATATCAATTTCCTACTCTATTGATGATAGAAATGCTACATCAATAATCTTGTGAACATAATGTCATCTCACATAGTGCATTCAAATATCAATGTGTTTAGTCCACTAATGAAATTCTAGATTACAAATAATATATATGGTGCTCTAATTGTCATACTAAAGAGTGATGGAGTAGGTCCAAGTAATTTCCACCTACTATAACTATAAGGATATATGAAAATTTATTACCTATCTCATTGGAAGCATAAAATTAACTTTCATGGAAGACTAAAATATAGAAGACTCTTATCTAGAGTCCCATGAAACAAGGCTAAAAAAATATATAGAAAATAAAACTTGTAGTGAAGCACCACTCATTCAAATTATTGGCCCAATATACATATAAAAATCCTATCAAAGCTGGAGGTGAATCAATTAAACAATGAATACCAATTTGATAATTACCTCTGACATATATGATAATCCTTTTAGCCACTCTATAATGAATCTATTGATGGGATTGCATGTACTTAGAATAAGAGCTAACATCAAAGTAATATTGGATTACATATAGGTAAGATAGAGGATACTTCATACAAGAAACTGATATAGAGTAGTGTCCACCAAGGGATTCATACAATTAGCTCAAATATTTAGTCCTAAGTAAAATAAATTCAAATTAACTAATAGTCCTCATGTAAAAAGTGTTTAAGGAGGTAATTGTATACTTGGTTATGAGATAATGATTAAAAATGCAGTCTAGTAAATTTTAATGTTTAATTTATAGTGAAGTATTCACAAATCCATAATCTCAAAAAAAGTACAAAGTCATGACATCATATATTGAATCAATTTAGGAGAGATACCTATAATTAGAAGATCATTCACATAGAGAAAGGTCTTCTCATCCTAATTTTTGATGTAAACATCATTTTTAGCTTCATAATATCAAAAATATAATTGAGAAATAAAGAATGGATATTCTCATACCAATATCAGGGGGTTTCTTAAGTCAATATAAGGACTTGGTCAACTAACAAACCAGGGGAGTGGAATTCTCAAGCTCAAAACTAGGTGGCTGCTACATATAGGTATCCTCTTGAAGCTCGTCATGGAGAAATAAACTCCTCACATCCATATTATATACTTTTCAACCATAGAAACCATCTATAGAAATAATCATATTGATAGAATCCATCCTAACAATTAAATCAAATATCTCTAAATAGTCAATTATATCCTATTGAAATAATACCTTAGTAACAAGGCCAACCTTGTACTTTTTCATTTGCCCATTCAAGGTGTACTTTCTCTTATACGCTCATTTTTACCTAACCATATTCTTCCCTTAAGGAAGAGAAGTAAGTTCCCATATATTATTATTCACTAATGATACATACTTCACAAGAATGGCATCTTCCCACTCCAGTCAACCCTTAGCCTAAGAATATGTAAGAGGATATTCATAATCATCAACCTTCAAGAGAAATGCTCATAAATGGGACTTATGGTATCACTCCAAAGACAAAATGGGTTGAACTTATTCTGGAAATGTTCAAATCACTTTGGATATTGGACAAACTATGGAAGTATTAGGCACATCCTATGACAAAGCAATATAAGAAGTCAAACCTAAAGAGTTAAAATCAAACTCACCATTCACCTTATCATCCAAAATTAAAGCATACAAAATTTATGTGTAAATATCATCATTACCTAAGAAGAGGTAAAATATATAGGTATAAGGCCTTCATTGAAATATGAAGAAGAGGACTTGATGAGAATAGATCCTATGAGAATATATGAAGAATCTTCTAGATCAATCAAAGAAATAGGAAGATCTTGTATTAAAATATTAGGTGGTAGACTATATGGACCCCTAGAAGAACCTCATAAAAAATACTTCTACATGAGGATATTATACCTCTAAGTATCATAGAGGTAATATACCATAGAGGTATTAGAATATCACACAAAAATGAATCTATGAATTTTTTGTGTCTCCTTAAAAATACCTTTGTGTATATGAGCCCATGATAAAGATTCAAAGATGTAAAATTGAGACACATTGTGCATATATCCTATTAAACTCTTAAGAGGTGTCATGCCCTAGATTTTTCTAGTGGGAACCCTTTTGATGATGTATGTTGCATAAGTGATAACCACACCTCAAAATTAAGCTTCATTCCCTTGGCATAAATTATATAATGAGCTATCTCCATGATTACCCTATTATTCCTATTAGATACCCCATTATGATTTGGGATATAAGGAATAGTCCTCTAATATGCTATGCCATGAAGAGTCAAAAATTCATGAAGGACATTGCTCATATATTTAATTGACCTATTTGACATAAGAAACTTGATCTTCCTCTTTAGTTATTTTTCTACCAGTGCTTTGAATGACTTGAATTTATCAAATACCTCATCCTTGGTATAAATAGTATATAACTATACATATATAGAGAAATCATCAATAAAAATGAGTAAGTACCTATTTATATAAATGGAGAGTATGTCCATGGGTCCACATGTTTCACTATGTATGGTCTCCAATGGATGAGTAGCATCCTTTTTTATCCCTTTTGGAAAGGTCTCTCTATGATGATTCCTTATAATACATCTCTCACATGCATCACTTGGAGGTAAAATATGAGGAAGTCTAATGGCCATATGATGATAAATCATGTATCTCAAAGACCCATAATTGAGATGTCCAAACCTATAGTTCCATAACTGACCCCATCATCTGCATGAGCCACCATAATCATTAAATATTTATTCTAAGAGGAAGAAATATAAGGAGTTGATATTTGCCCTATATTTTACATTTGATATGACTCTTCATAATATCCAAAAGAAAATATCTTGAATCCATTGTTTATATCCTTGATTATCCAATGATTAGGCTAGAGTTCTACCTTTTTTCTCATATTAAAAATGCAATAGATAGACAAGATATTGGGACCAACACTAGGAATATGAATAAATTCATCAAAAGAAAAAAAATCCAATACTAACCTATCCATATTGTACCACTTGTAAAGAAGAGTCATATCCAATGATAACACCCTCTCTTAAATACAATTTATTACCCTTAGAGAATATGTCTGTCATATGTTTTATTACCCTTGAATATTTAATCCACTCATAAAAAGAGGTGTATGTCTAATTTTATGAATGATCAACTCAGCTTTTTGTTTCTCCACTGTTTCAAGGAAGGGATCTGTGTCTGTTCTTTTTTTGTAATTATGATGCAGGTGTGTTTTCTATGGGTATACCCAAAATGTTGTATGGGAATTTTATTTTTGATAACAGGCTATGTGCCTTACCAGATGTAATGGATTTGGTGGCATGTATATTTTACATATATAGGATCCTTAGTAAGGACATGTTCATAAATAGCCCTGGGCTGATTTTTGTAAAAGGTTTTGGGTCAACCTGTAAAACCTGGTATTAATGCTATAGTATCTTATCTACCAAAAAAAACCTATGAGGTTTAACCATTAAAATTTTCCTCACCCTATGCATAGAATAAAGTAGAATCAACACCCCATTTTTGCTACTTCTTCAAGATTTTTAACACAAATCTTAAAAAATTATCATTTGTGTCCTTCCTTATTATAATATTCACATGTTGGATTTCTGAGGACTTCTTAGGATTTTTATTCTACTTTGGATTCTTATCATTTTTATATTTTACCACTTCTTTTGGATGAGCTTGATTGATGAAAGAGCTACCCTTATACATCTATCTTCAGTGTCAATGATGAAGAATATACTTAAATACCTCATCACTTGGTGGTAAAGAGAATTGGGAAAGTACACTTGAAGCATATCAAATATTTTGGATTCTTTAAAATATTATTAAATATAATGTTGAGTAGTTCAATATTCTTCTCCTTGTTCATAACCGTGTGCACTTTTCCTATCATATTTGAAATTCTTCTAATATTTCAAATATCACCTTGCAACTTCTTGAATTACCTATTGTACCCATTAATAGTATAATAGTCCATAGTCAATGATTTATGTAGAATCAATTTAATAATAAAATTTATGAAACTTACCAAGTAGTTCCTTAGGGTATGTGGTGGTGCTAACATGAGTGTCATAGATATTATCACTATGAAGAGCTATCACACCAAGATTCTCATTCTTCTTGATAAGGCATAAAATTACCTCATATTATTAATATTTTTAAGATGTTCTTGCAACATTTTCATATTATATGTATAGTCTAATTGTGTACTTTTGTGTAGTTTATCATGATTTTTTGATTAAATGAGCATGAAAAGACAAATAGCATTTTTAGTTATTTTGAGATGATTTTCTTATTTTTAATTGTAATTTTGATTAATAGTCTAGAATTACATAGAAACACTAAATATTATAGGTTATGAAGAACACTCCCAAGAAAATTATATAATACTTCTTATTCTCAAGATAAATATGACTCACATGAGGGATATGCCAAAAACGGTGAAGGAACCTGATAGGGATAGATCACATGAATATTTGGTAGCATAGAAAAAGCAATATTTAGAGTAGTTGACCATGGATCCTAATGGATTGATTGATAGATTTTTCAAAATGACTGATACCCCAATGGATACATCAAAAGTTGGTTGTGTCTAGAACTTTCCTAGAATAGAGCCACTTATTGAGGATGTGTGAGGTTTTCCCTTATCACTTGGAGGATCATTGTTCTAGGGTGTGTTGTTATAATTTTCCCTAGAGTGAACCAATAAATGCTTATGGTTAATATTTTTTAAAATTGTTGCAACAACTATAGGGTAACTTTTGCTAAATTAATTTTTTTGCCTCATATTATTGACCCCATCCAAGGAGGCTTCATGATAGGAAGGCATATTTTGGATGGTATTATAAAAATCCATGAGCTAATTAATTTTGTGGACAAGAGTAGAAGAGCTAGTTTATTTCTTAAGCTAGATATAAATAAGGCCTATAGCAGAGTCTCTTGGGACTTCCTTTCGAAAGTCATGGCCAAAGTTGATTTTCATCAAAGATGATTAATTTTGGTCAAAGAATGCATCACAACTCCCATGTTCTTAGTCATTATCAATGGCTATACTATAGGATTATTTAATATCCTAAGGGGTCTATGCCAAGGTGATTCTCTTTCCATTTATCTCTTCATTTTGATGGTGAAAGCTCTTGGTAGATCTCTAAAAGCTACATCTCTCAAGAAGACTATTGAAGGAATTAGACCTACCCTATTGCTAGATCCAATCACTCGCTAATAATTTTCAAATGATACTCTATTAACCATTATTACCTCTATTTTCTAAACCAAGGAAATCAAGGGCATTCTATCCAATTATGAGAGAGCTACAGGTCAAAAGATCAATTTTCTTAAGAGTAAAATCTTCTTACTTAATACTCCTCTCAAGAGATAAAGGAAGATTGCTAAAATTCTAGGGTACAAAATAGCTGGATTCCCTTTGATCTACCTTCAGATACCCCTCTTCAGATGTGGATTAAAAGAGAATATTTGGGATAATATAGTGGAGAGAATATAAAGGAAAATTTTTGGTTAAAAATGTGCCCTTCTCAACTAGGCAAGGAAATATTAGTTAGTGAATTCAACTCTCCAAAGTATTCCTATTTATTTTTTGTCTCTCTTCAAAATCCTTGCTAAAGTTTCCTAAAAAATTGAAGACGTCCAAAATCTTTTTTTTGGTTGGATTTTGAGGAAAATAAGAGATTCCCTCTAGTATCCTAGGATCAAGTTTACAACATAAGATAAGTTGGATGTCTAGGGTTTATAAAGTTAAAGAAAATAAATAAAGCTTTAATGGCCAAGAAAAAGCTAGAAGCTAGTTAGGAAGGAAGGCCTTGGCTAGATTCACATTCTCTCAACCAAGTATTTGAACCAAAAAAAAACTTTCTTATTGATCCCCTGCCCTCCCTACGATCTAATTTTTGGCTTAGTATCCTCAAAATGAAGTCTCTCATTCTTAAAGGGTGTAGATAGAACCTAGGTAATGACAAAAAAAATTGGGGAGGATCCTTGGCTGTTGGACTCTCCTCTTGCTATATTTTCTCATATTTTAGCCGTGGAGCCCAAAACTTAGCTACTCTATGGAACAAAACCCATTTATTTTAAGAAAATAACTAATGGCAAGAAAAATGGAAATGCCTTTCTCTCCCAAACCTTAACCAAGAAGAACAAGAAACCATTAGATTCTTAACTAACAAATTGAGAACTCAAGTTATTCAAAATTATGATGATGAGGACTCCATTTTTTGAAAAGGTGAAAATGATGGCTCTTTCTCTATTAAATATACTTACTTTCTTAATGAAGTTGATATTGTTACCTAGTTTCCTAGCAGACATATTTGGTTTAAAAATATCATCCCCAAAGTCAACTTCTTCTTTTGGTTTGTTGTCTAGAATAAAATGATGACCATAGATAATATTCAAAAAATGGGGATGTGTCTTTCCAATAGGTGCTATCTTTGTGAAAAGTGTGATGAAACCTCAAACCATATATTATTTCGGTGTTCCTTCTCCTTAAAGGTTCTCAATTCTCTTTTGAATTACCTTGGGGTTTGCTAGGTTATTTTGTGTCTCCTATAAGATGTTTATGGTCAATGGACCTCCCCATTTTATAACCTAAGACCTTGTGTTCTCTGGTCCTTTAGCCTACCTCATGTTCTTTGGGGGATTTTGAAGGAAAGAAACAATAGGGTATTCAAGGATTCCAAAAGAGATGCAACCTTTGTTAGTTCTAGGATTCTCAATGCTATTGTAGAAAATATCTCAAGCTTACCCCTGGAAAATAGTTGGATTCATAAATATGAGGAGATTATGGAGAAGAAGTTGGGTCTTCCACCTAGGAACAAAGAGAAGGTGCATCTTAGCTTGTCTATCAGATCTCGAGTTAGATGGATCCCCCATCCCTTGGGATGGATAAAACTCAATTTTAATGGAGCCTCCAAAGGAAATCTAAGGAAATATAGGGTTGGTGGTGTGTTTAGGGATGACAAGAGATAAATAATTCTACTTACGTTAAAAATATAGGAATTCAAAGTAATCACTTTTTGAAAACCAAAGCTCTCTTTAAGGGGATAACTTTGCTAGAATATATAGATTGCAAACAAGTTATTATTGAAGGAGATTCTCTAAATATTATTAACTTGGAAATTGGTTCCAAAATCCCCAACAAGAGTATCAAAAATATGGTAGAGGAATTCAAAAGACACATTCAATCCCTAGAATATTTCCAAATTAGACACATTTATAGAGAAGAAAATAGATTGACAAATATCTTGGCTAACTTAGGCCTGCATCAAGATAGACTTACAACTTGGAGGGAAAACTTCCCTCAAGGTCTATCTCAATTGTCATAAGGGTCTTATTTTGGATATCCTCTTCTCTGGATTCCTTTTTCTACATGGTATTGTAAAATTTTAACTCTCATTGTGGTGGAGTTCCTTCATGCTTTTCAATAAAGCACATGTATTTTAAGTAATTCTAGAGGAGCCCTTTGACACCATGGATTCACTTTTAAATCCAAGCTTCCTATTGGTAATTTTATTTTAAAGTTTCAAAATTTTAAATTCTTGCCAGCTCCTCCTTCTCTTCCTACCTAAGATCCACATGGCTACCAATTAGGATCGATAGGAGAACAATAGAATTTCATACTCAATATTCTACTCAAATTATGAGAGTGGTTACTTCATGATTAAGAGGTAGGTTAAGTATCAGGTTTAGGAGTGGTTTATGCCCCTTTGGTTGGTTGGAATGTAGTTCATTTATCAAGAATTATAGTGTATCATAATCCAATGTCATCCCACTATTAGACTAGTGTTAGACAAATCTTCAAAATTTGACCTAAATGGTTATGACTTGGCTAAGGATCACCTCAAGATGACATGACAAATTTTGACTCGATCCAGTTTATCCCTTTCTATTACTGGGCATGTGATTCAGTGTGGGTTTTGTATCCATGTTTAACCAATTCTTCCCCTTAGTCTACTTTTTATTTCTTGTGATGTGTGCCATTTTGTAGTCTACTCCATCCTCACGCATAAGAGTAACTTGGACTGGTCCCCTATTCTCGAGCATGATTATCATAAGCTACAATGGCATGAATAGGTATCATTCGACATATACCATCCTTTTTTTTTTTGGTAATTAAGGTACAATTTCATTACTTTCGGGTTTTCCAGGTTGACCCAAAACCTTTTACAAAATCAGCACTATCTTTGTTACAAATCAAAACCTCAATAGGGATAGTCTATACTTCGTTACTAGTACCCTTCTGAGGCCACCCTACCAAGAAATAGCACCACCCCTTACACATATTTACAAACACCTTAGAACATAGGCAATGGCCCACCGCATTGCTCTCTTGTTGCCCCAGCTGCAAACATGTGACCTATCGTGAAATCGTGATGTCCTCAAGTCTTCTCCTTCATTTGCTCTGAAGAGTCACAAAATGGTGACATGTCATGAAAATGAGACATGTCACAAAATCATGACATTCTGCCAACGTTCTGCTCCTTTGCCACTATAAGTCACGAAAATGTGACATGTCACAAAAATGAGCCATGTCACGAAATCATGACATTCGTCTCCCATTTTGCACTCTTTCTGCTTCCAACCGTGAAAATGCGACATGTCATGAAATCGTGATGTCCTTAAGTCATTTCCATATTTTACTTTGGAAATTCACAAAAATGCGACCTTTCACAAAAAAGAGACATGTTGCAAAATCGTGACATTCTGCCTTCGTTCTGCTCCTTTGCCACTGCATGTTGTGAAAATGCAATATGTCATGACAATGAGACATGTCATGAAATCATGACATTCTTCTCCCATTTTGCACTCTTTTCGCTTCCATCCATGAGTGTGCGACATGTCATGAAATTGCGACGTCCTTAAGTCTTTTCCTTCATTTTCTTTGGAAAGTCGTGAAAATGTGACATGTCACGACAATGAGACCTATCGCGAAATCATGACAATCTGCCTTCGTTCAGCTCCTTTGCCACTGCCTTTCATGAAACTAAGACATGTCATGAAATTGTGACATTTGTTTCCCATTTTGTTCTCTTACCGCTTCTAGCCGTGAAGAATCGACGAGTCATGAAATCGCGTCGTCCTTGAGTCTTTTCCTTCATTTTTTCTGGATCATCATGAAATTGTGACATGTCGTAAAATTGTGACACTTCTGCCTCTTTGACCTCTTTTGTTGCTTTTGGACATGAAAAGGCAACATGTCGCGATATCGTGACACTTTTGTCTTCTTGCTCCTTTTCTTAGCTTTTGCCTGTAAAAATCCAACAAGTCACGATATCGCAACACTTTCACCTCCTAACTCGTTCTCTTCTCTTTTGGTCACGATAATGTGACATGTAGCGATATCGCAAAGAGGGGAAATCAGTGCCCTAATATTGCAGCTAGTAGAGAAAACATATACCACACTTTTGAAACTCATGCTAGCTTAATGATTTCCCCTCTTCCCTAAAATTTGTATGCTTATCATCATCTTGGTTAGACTCTTATCTTCTTATTGTTCCCAAGATTTACCTCTACCTTAGGTCTTTGGAGGGTTCATTTTATGAGGATTGGGTTGCCTTTGTAATGGCTATAAATATGCTCTATTGATTTTGGTCAACATTGTACCACATACCAACCCTTTTGTATTAAGGAATATGGGTTAAATATGATTGTGATAGTTTATTTTATTCATAACTTGAGTCTCTAGTCTTATAATTTGAGTGACAACCAAAATTTTCTTTTAGTTTTTACTCAACATAAGGTCTCAAGTATGGCTAGAAAACTGGAAAGGGTGGAACCCGTGGTCCTCAAGCTAGATGATGATGTTAGAGAGATTGTGGAGAAGGAGGGATTCTAAATTGTTTGATGAGGTTTGAAATGGCCTTCTCTCTTCAATTAGCCCACTATTGGAAGCATGGATGCATTAGAGTGAATGGGCTATAATTATAGATGTCAATTCCATTTATTATTGAAGTTACTAAATTACCTATTGTAGAATATTATTTGAATAGGGAGAAGTACTCCCTTGCAAAAGAGCTAAATATGTTCTTTGGAGATAATGAAGAACTGAATAAAATATAGAATAGGATCCTTAGGAGCTCCCTCAAAGCCCCTTAGAATATGGTTATGTTTATCATAATAGAATATTTTATTCTTGATAGCAACCCAAATTTTGTGTTTTTTGAATTTACATGGTAGAATCGGTAGCCGCCACAAATTCAGGTAGGATGTCCTATTTTTATGGCCACCACAGTATTCTACACTTTCAACCTTGAAAGCTAACACATATTTATTCATGTAGTCCACCCCTATAACCACCATGCCATAATGATTTTAAATATTTTACACCTTTGAAAGCACCAGGAAAGGGATAAGCATTCAGTTCGACAAGGCCTAAGATTTGAACCTTGGACCTCCACACCCCTTACAAGGTTTGGTTGAACTAATTGGTCTACACATCTAATCTTAACCGGAATATTGTTAGAAGATATCATTTTGCCTTACTAAATCAACTTAGGCATAGAAAGAGGTTAAATAGTCCTACATTATTTTTCAAGTTTTTAGAGAAAATTATTCTACAAATTATGAAATGAGACTCTAGAAACCTAATTCACTAAGGTCTCATAAAGTTGATCTATGATTATATGGCTAGAAGAGGAGGTAGAGTGGAGGTCTTTATAGAGTGGAGGTATTTAACCATGCATTGATTAGTGCTCCTATTGAATATTTTAAAATTGGGGCTTCTCCCTTGAATTCAAATAATGATTACCTTAACACTCCACTCCCTTATAAATATGATCATGTTCCTTCAAATCCCAAAGCTACCCCTAGGGCTAAGGAGTTGGTGATGAAGATGGATAAATATGGTGAAAAAGCTACCCTTGGGGCTAAGGAGCTAAAGCTAAAGGAGAAAGGCAGTGGTATTATTCAATTGAGAGGTTCCATAGGTAGTGGAGATAGGGCTAGATGCTCCAAGTAGTTAAAATCCAAGTAAATAAAGTCTAAGAAGGTCACCCTCTGTATTCCAGACTCTTAGGACTCTAAGAAGTCCTCCCTTGTTCTTATAAAGAAAATAAAAATGTCAAAGGGGACCACTTTAGGAAAAATAAAGATTTTGACCTTATCGTAGGACCCTCTTAGGTCCCCCAAGTCTACTAGGGGTTTTGTGAAGGATGTTCTGAGATCCTTGATAAGTACTATAAAATGGTTGTCTCCTTTGTAGATGAATTTTATATGAAAATGAATGGATCAGATGGGACAAAATAGACTTTGAGACAAGAAAGGAACATAAAGAGGACATTAATATGGAGGATTGAGGGATATCTTAGTTCTCTAATATCTATTGGTTCCACCTATCCTCTTTTTGTTTCTCTTATGATTTCTAGTTTGGATTTCTATTGGTGCTAGATCCCTTTGGTTGGGATAATTGCATGCTTATTTCCTTTTGGTTTCTTCTTGGGTATATTTTTCTACTAGCTTGTAAAAGGTTCTAGGAATATTTCAAAACCCATTATATTACCTAATAAGAAAAATATAGGGTAAATTTAGGAAAAACATTTTGCAAAAATTACATTGTTAATTCTATTCCTAGGGTATTGGCCTTGTTGTTTTGAAAGGTATCACAATATTTGGATTGAAACTATTATTATAAATAATTACCCATGATGATAGTCAAGGGGTTAGACTAGATATGATTATTGATTGAAGATTATTGTGCAACTATAACTCAAGCTTATATAATTGTAGTATAGAGTACACTATATAAT
This sequence comes from Wollemia nobilis, assembly GCA_028583015.1. NCBI lineage: Eukaryota > Viridiplantae > Streptophyta > Pinopsida > Araucariales > Araucariaceae > Wollemia > Wollemia nobilis. The sequence goes on from JAQPPZ010000465.1 coordinate 12,869,614, forward strand.
TTCTATGTTGCTATGATTAGAATAGTTTAAGTTCTAAGCTAGTTTCTCACCTTTTATCAGATGAGGATCAATGGACCACTCTATCACTCTAATAAAGAGGTTTTTTTTCTACTTTTTATATAGTATATTAGATGTTTAGTATGCTATAATAGTAATATTTCTATTCTAAATTTTTCTATTAATTTTTGTATCTTAACTATAATTTATTCTTTACTTTCCTACATTTATTATTACTTAAATGATTTTTATTTTCTTGTAAGCTTTAATTTTCATGCATTTCATTTTAATTAGAAAAAATAGAAATCACATACTTACAAACCTCCTATATATTTTAGCGCATATAGCCATAGGATTCCATCCTAGGATTGAAAAAAAATTGGAGGATTTAATGAAACTCATCACTTTTGGGCACCATTATTGGGGACATGACATTTCTAGAAAATCTAGGGAGTAATTACTAAGGTAGTAGTTTATAATGTGAAAGCAAGACATAACTACAAGATTTTTAAGTGTGTTAGCTCATATTTCATTTAAAACACTCTTCTTTTTTAATGTTTGCATTTAACTTAAATACAAATTTATTTTTGAATGCATAGACCTAGAGGCTCAAGGGATAGGTTCATTAATCAAATCCCTCAAAAAGTAATAGGAAAAATGCCATCACACTAAGAGGTTGTACCAACTAATGAGATACCCATTGTAACTGTATCTAATCATTAATTATATATAAGTGATGGGAAGGAAGTTATGGTGGACCACAATTATCAACATAAATATTGTTAATATTTTTTGAATATTCTATAGAATAATCCAGTAGTCTTCCACCTAACCAAAACCTATTCACAAACCCTAATAAATTAAGAAATTATATAATTTTCATTAGGGAGATCGTAATATGGTGGACAGACAAAGCAATATAAATAAAAAATATGATACTATTGGAAGTAATGTAAATATAATGTTTACATATCTAGTTAGGTTAAACCTAGATGAAGAAGCCCCAATGAAAAACATTTCACCTTTAGTATTACTTATGTTTAGGGGAATTTCTTTTAAGGATCCATATCAGTTCTTATTTGAATTCAAGGTATTATGTCATGCATATGGTTATAGGTGAGATAGCTAGAAAATTAAACTATTTCTTTCCATGTTAACAGATTTGACCATGAGGTGGTTTATGGAATTAAACCCATACTCAATACATACATGGTCTAAAATAGAAAAAGCATTTTTGGATAAGTACTAGGAATATTGTAGGGTCAAGGATTAAAAGGAAGTAATATTTTGAATGAAACAATAAGATGATAATATTTTAGAAGATTATCTTGATAGGTTCCTTTTTTTTCAAAGAAGACATGGAGATGGATTTTAACAAGAATAAAGCAAAACCATATTTCTAAGAGGGTTAAAATATGAATCATGACATGCTCTAAATCTCATTAGAAGAGGTGACATAAAAAAACTTGACTTCCCTAGAATTATTAAACTTTGTAGAAACTACTCCTACACTAGGGTAGGCAATACACTCCTACAAAGGAAGTACAAAAATTGGTATTGATGTAGGAGAGATAATAGAAGAATTATTTAATCTTAATACCAAAATTCTAATGCATCTCAACACCACACTAGATGAATTGCAAGAAAGAAAGAAAGCTAGTGAACCTCTAGTAGCTTATTGTCCTATATCAAGAAGAAACATACTCTCCATGAATTCCCAGTGAATAATAATATTATATGCAACATTTAAAAAAGGAATTTTCTATAAATTAGTGTCAAATTTTACTAGAAATAAAAAAAACCATTGGTTTAAATCAATAGCCTATCAAAGAGTTCAATTTCATTGGGCAAAGAAACTATGTTAATAACCCTTTTTAATCTGCTCCACAATCTTATGCAAAATGGATGACTAAACCTTAGAATATGCCATGGAAAATGTCATCCCCTCCACCTTGGACTCAATATTCTTGGCCACCAAAAAAATGGTAAAATTCACCATGGACACCATACCCACCACAATATCAATGTGGGTAAAATCCACAACAACAACAATGGGGATCACACCCCCAATAAAACCAAATATACTAAGGATAATGCAGATTTTAAAAACAACAACAAGCTCTATTACTTATACCTACTCACCCCCCACAAGTAAATCAACCACAAAATGTTAAGCAACCTCTACTTCCTATACAACCTCTGGCTAACCCAAATAATAATATATGAGAAACACCTATCTATGCCAATGAAACAACATACACAACTACACTTAATGTTATTGATTATGATAATATGTGATTATGATAAAGAAAGCTACTTTACAATCCCATCAAACCAACCATAATAGAACTAGATTAATATGGAACACAACCTTGAGGAAAATAACATAAAGAAGGAAATATCCCTCATCAATTCTCCCAAAATCCTTTTAGACCACCATAACCATAATGGTTGGCATTTAAATAAGGATAAATGATAGAACATGATCTCATAAAGAAACTTAAACATCTTAACATTTTGATACTTTTATTACAATATATTAAATAAATACTCCTATTCAAACACATTATCAAAGATTTATGTGTTAAAAATATAGGACAAAAGAAGAAGATAGATCCTCAAACTATCCATGTAGATGGAAATTTGGCTAATATTCTTACTAGTAAATTGGTTCCACCCAAATATGGTAATTTGTGTAGTCCTGTCACTACATTATCAATAGGCACCACTAAGATAATATTGATATATCTTGGTCTATCTATCAATGCAATGATAAATGGTGCAATAAATAACCTACATCTCATAGAAATACATCTGACAACCAATGTATTAGAGATGGTGGATGAATCTATTGGAAAATCTAAGGGTATCATAGAAAATATTCTTGTAACAATTACCTCATGAGAATATCTTGTAGATTTCTTGGTGCTAAAACCATATACCTCATTTAGATGGTACCATATTATTTTAGGAAGACCATGGCTCATAATGAAATCCACATTTATTAATTGTCAATTGGGAGACGTGACTATTTCTAATGGGATAGAAACCAAAAGAATTTTAATATACCATTTTTCCAAACACTCGATGAAATTTTTGGGTAACCTATGGATAGATGATTTAGATGAATAATGTTGGAGAATATTATATTATTTGGTATATTCTAATGTACCCCATGGTAATTCTATAGTACAATTATAAATATGTAATAGATTAGGATATAACTCCATAGTTTAAGAGTGTGATTTATATTTTTCCTTTATGTGTACATTCATGTGTAGGATGTGCACAAGTGTCATGTAATTATGTGTGCAAGTGTGAAGAGTGAGAATGTGTACAAGTGTCATGTAATAGAGTGTGCATGTGTATATATGTAGGAGTGTACAATGTGTCATATAGTGAAATGTGCAAGTTTGCAAGTAGGAGTGTGCAAGTGTCCTATAATAAAGTGTCCAAGAGTAAATAGAGGGTCAAGAGTGATGTATACAAGTGTAAATATGAGAAACCAAATTACATGAGAGGATATATCTTATGCATGGAATAGAAAAATCTGCATCTCCTAGCTATGTGAAGAGAGTAATATTCAAGTATTGAAGAGTCATCTTTGTAAGGATATATTAGGGAGAAAAAGATCCATATTGTTTATTGATTATAAATTAATTAAATAATATATGTATTTCAAGCATCATACATTCTATTGTAATTTTTCTTCATGTATTTGCATGAATGATGTTGGTCATTTTACTTCATATTATTGTTATTTTATATGAATGCTTGTTTATTAATATTTGCTACATATATTGAATACTCAAATATTTGATTAGTATATTTTATCCTAAACATTAGGGCCTATAATAATCTATTTGTAAAGCCAAAAAAGACATCTAATCCCTAATCATAATTACTACAAAATAACACATTGAATAATTTAAACTTTTAGGAGGATATTTTTTCAAATATGAAACAATCTTGATAGAAACACCATCTTGATATTGTTTTGATAATAATAAAGTTGTAGCACATTGACTTCTTTGGGAGGATGAAAATGAGAAAATTAAAAGGTTACCATTTGTACCTATCCAAGAAAGTTTATTCAACATGGCACATAACTGGCAAAGACATTTGCTAACATCCATCTAGTGTGATTAAGCAAGTATGATTCTTGCTAGAATTTCTTATAATGAAAATTTTAGAAAATGCTATTCTTTATTACCCCACCATTGTCCTATGAATTCAATTGTAAATACGTTTTATGGGCTCAACTTAGTACATCGTAGTACCAAATAAATTAAAACATAACCTAGAAAAAAACTAAATATTAATAGTTGGCTTCATGATGAAGAAGAAGCAAAATTATTTGTTGTCTTGAGTAGACATATCAATGTTTTTTTATGTGAGTATAATGATATAAAAGAGATTCATCCTAATATCTGTACTCATTGTATTTTCATAGATAATAACAAACCAATATTCCAGCCTTAGAGGAGAATAAACCCCACATTGTAGGACATTGTTAAAGGTTAAATTGAGTTGTTAGATGCAAGATTTATATAACTAGTATTTAATAGCCAATGGATTTTTCCATTAGTCATAGTTCCTAAAAATAATGGCACTTGACATGTGTGTGTCGACTATAATGCCTTCAACAAAACCACACATAAGGATCATTTTCCATTACCATTTATCATTTAGATCCTAAACACACTCACTAGAAAGAAATATTTTTCTTTCCTAGATGGATTTAATGACTATAATTATATTAAGGTAGCACCCAAAGATCAAGAAAATATAACTTTCATGTGCCCTTGGGGAATATTTGCATATTGTATTTTACCTTTTGGCATTTGCAATGCTCCTGCTACATTTCAAAGAACAATATTAGCAATATTTGCTAATTTATGTAATGAATGTGTGGGAATATACATGGATGACTTCACTATCTATGGAAAATCCATTGACAAGGCCTTACAAAATATTGATAAAATTATTACCTAATGCAAATCCCACAACCTATCATTAAGCCATGAAAAATATATTATGATGATGGATGAAGGCATCATCTTGGGTCACCATATTTTACAAGGTATCAAGGTTGATAATAAAAATATTGAGATCATTAAACAACTCCTAATTCCTAAGTTATCATATATTTGTAGTTTCCTAGGTCATGTAGGTTACTATTGATGATTCATCTAGGAATTGAGTAAAATCGTGGTCCCCTTATTTACATCACTAAAAAAATATGTAGAATTCAAATGGATAATTACATGTCAAAACATATTTTATACAATAAAAGATATCTCTACACTTATTCTTCAAGGCCATATCTGGTCACTCTCATTTCCTATCCATATAGATGATCCAATAATAAATAGGGATAAGTTTTAGGTTAAGAAGAAGAAGAAAACCATATACGATATGTTATATTAGTAAAAATCTATCAAGATATAAGAAAAATTATATGACTATTGAAAAAAATCATAGTTGTAGTTCATACCATTAAATTTTACCACCTTATAATAGGATATAAAATGTTTATTCATACAAGTCACTTTGCTACAAAATATTTGATAAAAAAAGCAATAGTTAATGGTAGACTTATTAGGTGGTTGTTACTAGTTCAAGAGTTCAATATTACTATTTTTGATAGGACTAGAAAGAATTATATTGCTTCTCATCACCTACCAAGATTTGTGCATGTAGGAGACAATGATCCCATAGAGGATATATTCCCACATGATTTTTTTTTCAATATCCACACATTCTTCTTGGTTTGAAAATATTTCTAACTACTTAACAAAAAGAAAATTCCTCCTCAATTTTCACCTAAATAAAATTCTCATTTAATTTACAAATTTTTATCTTATAAATGGACTAACAAAATTTTGTTTAGATGTGGGCCTGATTTTGTGTTGCATAGGTGTGTACAAGAGGATGTAGTGTTTGATATTCTTTGAGCATGTCATGATGAAATGTCTAGTGGATATTATTCTACAAAAAAGACTATTCACAAGGTTCTTAGTGCATGACATTCCTAGCCCTCCCTTCATAGGTAAGTGCAAAAATATGTCTGATGGTGTGACCAATGCTAGAGGATAGAATGGCCATTTGCTTTTGATGAAATATTGCTACAAATTTAAGTGGTGATTATACCATTTAAGAAGTGGGGGTTTGATTTAATTGGATCCATTAATCCAAAATATAATGGAAAATAACACATTTTGGTTTACACTGATTATGTTACAAAATGGGAAAAAATTTGGGCACTAATACATGCTTGTGAAGAAAAATTTACTAAATTTTTGTATGAAGTTAATTTTCAGCATTTTAAAGCCCCTTTAGAGATCTAGAATAAGGACCATAGTGCATGTCCAAGGTAATTTAATAATTCATGGAGGAGTATGAAATCAAACATCAAAATTCCTCCCAATACCACCCTCAATCTAATGGCCAAGAGGAAGTTACAAATCATGAGCTGGAGAACATCTTAACAAAGATGGTAGTTTTTACATTAATGAGATTGGGAAAATAGGTTACCAAAACTTGTATGGGCATACAACACTACATGTAATTCAACATGTTTTAGCCCATATGGTTTTTTTTATGGTATGAAACCAATATTTCCCATTGAACTTGAGCTTTAGAGATTGGACATAGTTTTTGAGGTTGTAATTGACCTAACACATGCACAAATTGAGAGAATAAAATAATTAAAATAGCTATATGAGCTTTGAATTGAGGATATATATAGGACAAAAATTATCTAATGGTAGTGGAAGAAATGAGATGATCATCATATATAAAATAATTTTCAACTAGGTGATTGGGCACTTTTATTTGACTCTTATTATAACTACTTTAAGGGTAAATCATGCACAAGATGGTTGAGACCATATAAAATAGAGTATGTTTTTTATAATGATACAATTCATCTACAACCTATTGATGGTTTGAGATGACAACTTTTTGTGAATGGACATAGATTGAAGCTATACAAAAATATGCTCATTAAAGAGGAATTTATGGTTCAAATTCAGTCACATTTTGATTTGCGTTTTGTTGGGTTAGCTTCCTCTTCCAACCTAAATTTCAACCAAATTATTTTTCAAAAAATATATAATCCTAGTAATGAAAATCTCTTTGAGGCATTACAAGGTTAAGTTATATATAAAACAGATTTTTGGTGTGCATAACTTGTAAACAATCACTTGGTTGTCTAAATGTTTTTAGGATGCAAACAAGGTAGAAGATTTTTGAAAACTAAAAATGGTATCGTATTTAGTTTGAAAAAAATATGATGTGTGATTATATTTCTTTCTTTATTTTTTAGTGTACTCATAGCAACACCTTGTACCATAAATATTTCCAAAATTGGCCAGAGAAAAATGAAACCAACAACAAGATGTGCATTCCATTTCTTACTTGTACAAGATTAATATTATGATTAAATATACATGGTCCACCCATATATTAACTATAAAAAACAAGCAGAACAACTTTCTAACATCTTTCCAATGCTTGAAAATATATCAAGTTTCTTTTTTTTGTCCTTACAACTTGAGAAATAATGGATATAGTTTGCTCTAAAAAGGCTTCAAAAAAAAACTAAAAAATGTAGTAGGACTCCAAAACGAGTAAACATGAGGATGTGCTTATACTTAGGATGGTGGATTACACATGATGTAAGTTTTGTGTTGATAATAACAAACATCATAAATATGGATGCGGTAATAGAAATGCAACACAATGTAGTTTCTAGAAATTTTGAAAACTAAAGTCACATGAGGGATAGTTAGATGATGTGATTAAACCATGCATATAGGATAATTTTAGAGGAAACATGAATTAATATGATTATTGATTATGACACAAGAAGTAAATTTATGTGCATGTGACACATGATAGGTAATAAAAATTGTGAAGTGAATGCACCACCTTATCGTTAGCAAAAATCATCAAAATTCAAGTTAAAAATGTAACTATAACACTTGAAATTTTTTTATTTAACATCAAGAAAAGCACCATACCAAAATTTATTAAGAATCATTTGTGGTTACAAAAAATTAACATTCTTATATGCATGCAACATAGAGAAGTGATGACAACACTTATCACCTTTGAATCTACAACCACCCTTTGTCAAATTTGGATTGCACAAAATTAACACTACATGTTTTGATACTTACACTCTTCTAAAATAGGTAGAAAAAAGAAGACTTTTGAACCAACATCGATTACAAAAATACTTCAACATCAATAAGGAACAAATATTTCTCAAGTATCAGTGTGGCTAGATTTTCTATGGTAGTTCAATAGGTTTGATGTTATCCCTGTAGAGGAATTTTACAATTGCCTCCATGAGGCAAAGCAATGCTCAGGGGTGCCATGATAAGGGTAATACCTACAAAACTAAGTAGAGTTTCTAGAGTTTATTGCATAGGTGAAATATTTTTTGGGTCATGGCCTCCAATGCATAAGGTTCTTAAATAATTTATGGTAGAAGGAAACCCTGATCCAGAGGATGAGATGAAACCCAAAAACATATTCAAGGGTATTAGGAAAATGAGTTTTCTAGAGTCATGGGGCATAGTGGACTTATGGGTCATGCATTACTTCACTTGCAAAGTATAATTCACTTTGGTATTTGGAAAAAACCTCAAAATTCTAACTCATCAAGGACATGGGTCTAGGAGGACTAAGATAAGGATAGACCTGCTTTATTTATTGTATTGTTATTTGGACATAATGGCCAAAAGGGTTCAATATGAGGTAGGCCCCCTTAAACACCATGGCCTCATTAGAACTATCTATAGACAATGCTCTTCATAATAGCAATATGAGAAAAATCTATGGTAGGAATTCCTAAACAACATGTTGCATGCATGTTTGAGGTCTAAGTGAATGGATGCCAGGGTAGCCTAGTAGTACCTTCAAATTCTTAACCTTGGTTATTTAATACTTTAATATGCCAATGGATCCCAATATAAAAACTTGGGTATTAGCCAAAGGAAGCCTTATATTTATAATGTTAGCTACACATAGGGGAAACTCAACTTTTGGAACCTTCATCCTTGACCAAGTATTATGATGTCATGAACACATCTACTAGATGACCTCCTATATATATTAAAAATTTCAAATGTAAGCTTAATATATATTCGTCGATGATACCTTTCTATTGACTAAGGCATCGATGGTTGAGGCCAAAATAATTAAATACATCTTGCAACTCTATGAGGATGTTGCTAGTTAGATTGTTAATTTCAGTAAAAGCAAGTTATATTTCTTGAATACCCCCATTCAGAGGCAAGGAAGGATTGCAAAAATTTTAGGGTGTGATATAGCAAACCTCCCCACTTCGAATCTTGGTCTATCTCTTTTCATTGGTTCTCCAAGAGAGTCAATGTGGGACAGGGTTATTGAAATAATTCAAAAAAAAATGCTATATGGAAAGGTCATCTTCTATCTCAAGTAGGAAAGCTGACCCTCACTAAGGCATCTATTCAAAGCATTCCAATCTATTTCCTCTCTGTTTTCAAAGCCCCTATGAAGGTTTTCCAAAAAATTGAGAAACTCCAAAAAGAATTTTTATGGACTGGATCAGAGGAGAAAAAAAGGATACACCTTGTAGGATGGACCAAAGTGTGTAGACCCAGGGAAAATGGGGGCTTAGGTCTGAAGAGAATTGCTCATATGAATTTAGATTTACTAGCTAAGTAGGCGTGGCGCCTCATTTCTGGTGAAGAAAATGAATGGACAACTATCATCAAATGAAAGTATCTTAAAAATATGGAATTTCTAAGTGACTCAGTTCCAATTAGAGGTTATGCTTTTTGGAAAGCAATTCTCAATTGTAATAAAATCATCAAAAAAGGTTTAAGATGGGTTTTAGGCAATGGTGAGAGGATAAATTGTTGGAATGACAAGTGGGCTAAGGATGAACCACTGATGCAATATCCTAACTTAGCCCGAATTAGAGATATCACGAAAAAACTCATTGGCAGAAAAGTCTTTGATTATATGGTTGAGGATAGAGGCAAAATGAAGTGGAAAAAAATAAGGATTCAAGGATTTCAAGTGGAATAAAATGATATTTGTAACATTCTCGGGAAACAGTTTATCCCCATAAGACCCAAGGAAGATCAAGTGACCTGGGCTCCTATGAAAAATGGGTAGTTCACTGTTAAATCAGCTTACAAGTTTCTGCTTGATGACGAGGATTTTTTTGGATAAAAATTTTAATTCCAAAAATTGTAGTCTTTTCATGGCTGGTTATTCAAGGAAGAATTCTAACCTTTGATAATATGATGCATAAAGGTATTTGTATCACTAATCACTGTTATCAGTGTAGGGCTAATTGGGAGACCATTTATCACATTTTACTTGAGTGCCCTTTTTCCTTGACTGTCCTAAGTGGGGTTTTTTAGGTCTTCAATATTTCTTGGATTAAACCAGACACCGTACTTGATTTGTTTGTCCAGTGGCCTTGCCCCTTTTCAAGCTAAAGACTCATGTGGAAAATTTGTCTCAATCACTATCTTTGGCAGGTGTGGTTAGAAAGGAACCATTGAGTATTTAATGATTCTATCCATGATCATCAAATTATCATTGCCAAGATCCTATCCTTTGTCAACGAGAATGTGAACCTTATCCCTTTTGATAGACATAAATCTCATCTACAGGAGACCACAATTTCTCAATATTTAAGCTTAACCTTGTTAGATGAGTTTGTGCCTAGGGTAGTCAACCCTAGAGCGAATGTTAAGTGGTCCCCACCTCCTACAGGCTGGTTTAAGATTAATTTTTATGGAGAGGCTAAGGACAATCCTGAAAGAGCAGGCATTGATGCTATTGTGTGATATCATAATGGGAATATGATGCTTGTATTTTCTAAATATTTGGGAACAAGGATGAACAATGAAGCTGAAGCTAGAGCTATGTGGAGAGGCCTTCAAATGACTCAAGACTTAGAAGGCAATTTGATAATAGAAGGAGACTCTATGCATGTTATAAATCTCCTAAATAATTGGAAAACACCTCCTTGGAGGATTAAAACAATTGTTGAAGAGGCTACGATCCTTTTCTAGGGAAGACAAGACAGAAAATCCCAACATGTCTTTTGGGAAGCTAAAAAAGTTGCTGATAAGTTGTCCAATTTGGGTGTCGATGGTGACAAAATTTTCAAATGGGAAAATGGTGTCCCAAGTGAAGTAGAGGATCTTATTCAATAAGAATTAAAATAATGATAGTTGAATTTACTAATAGGGAAGGCATTTTAAGTTTGAAGGCTATGAGTATTCTTGTCTCTTTTTTGAAATGGACTCACAATAAAAATTATCCGAGCTATCAGTCTTTGTGGATGCTGCTTGGAAATACCACAAAGACTAATGGGGATAGTAACATGTTAGATAACATGGATCCTAGTCATCTTAGTAATTTTAGGTTGGTCTATAATCACAGGGCAGGAAAGAAATGATAATATAAGACTTTGAACCAGAGCCACGTGGACCACCAAATAGCCACCGCCATAAATCTAGCTAGCAGGTTCACTTCTCCAAGGCTGATTGGCCAAGATGATTTGTGGTACCAAAGCATGTCATATACAAAAGAAAACAATTACCAAAGAATTATTAAGAGTAAATGTCAATACAAAGCTTGTGGGAGTTTTTTTTAGTACTCTGCTATGTGTGTCTGCAACTTTTTGTTTCTCCACTATTTCAAGGAAGGGATCCGTGTCTATTTTTATTTTTGTAATTATGATGCAGGTGTGTTTTCTCAGGGTATACCAAAAATATTTTATGGGAAGTTTCTTTTTGATAACAGGCTATGTGCCTTACCAAATGTAATGGCTTTGGCAGCATGTAGAATTTACATATATAGGATACTTAGTAAGGACATGTTCATCAACAGCCCTGGGCTGATTTTTGTAAAAGGTTTTGGATCAACCTGTAAAACTCGGTATTAATGCTATAGTATCTTATCTACCAAAAAAAAAAATCGAGCCCTATAATAGGTAAAAAACAAAAATGGTTATAAAATAAAACAAGATTAAAATAATAGAAATTCATACCCAAAAATCAAGGGCACAAAAAAAGCATAGAAGAATAAGGATTAATACAGAGGAGAAGACCATGAACCTAAAAGATACAATTCATGCCATTGTGCAAGAGAAGTAGAAGAAAAAAAATAGTAGGGGACACCAATAGAAGTGAAATACCATAGAAGGTGGTGATGATAGACAAAAATTATGATGTAGGGGTTGAATCCTTAACATTGAAGGATGCCAAGAAAAAATTATAGAAGCTATGGGAAGAGTTGGAAGGGGCAAGGAGGGTACTCCAAGATAAAGAGAACCAACTCACTTAGATGAAGGAACTAGATGAATGTAGGGGGTGATAGATTCACCTAATAATTATAGAAACCCTAGTTTCTATAGGGTATGCTGACTAGTAAGAGGAAATGGAAAATCCCCTGATAGCTTCCATCCTTTAGGATCTAAGGGATGGGACAAGACCATAGGGAACAACATTTACAATTGAAACAAAATGTTTTGGGGAGATGCCAAGAATGGAACTAAGAAGTGCTCAAGAATTGTAGGTCAGAAGTCATATTTTATGGCAAGATCAAGAAGTATAAAATGACCCTATGGAGGTCCATATGCCTATAGTTATTAGTCCATTAAATATGGTTAAATTAGATGTTCATAATGCTTCCATTTAGAAATAGTAAAAAAATATACTTTCCTAGAGTAGAGGGTACAATCCCTCATTAATTTAGAAGAGAAAAATGAAACATTAGAAAGGGAATTCACTAGGCTATAGACTAAACTTGAGGTAGCATGTAATATTGTAGAATTATTATTATAGTATAGGCAACCACGAGGGTGTACAATATATTTTTAGAAGAAAAATTTCTCATATGAAAATTGATAAGATTGTATGCAAGGTTGAATCATACTTTGGAGACATCCCAAAATTTTCTATAGGTATACCAATGCAACCCCATAGATAAAACAAGTCTATACTATGAATTTTTTGTGCATAATTATGCATTAGCTAAGGACTATACATTTTCCCCTAACATTTATGTTGGGGATTTATAGCTATGATATTTTATATCCAGGTTGTAAAATTAGATTTAAATGAGACATAGGAATATGAAATATGCCAGCAAAGAGTCTTGGGTGTGGCTAATAGTTAGATTTGAATATCTTAATTTCCTTGTAGTCATATCTAAGCACAACGAGTTAATTTCTAGAGCAAACATTAGGAAATAATATTAGATTCACTTGAGAGAGTGTACTAGAGAATTTCAAGAGTTTTGTGAATCTTGCTTGGAAAAATATGGGATAAACTACCTATTAGATTGAGGAAAAAAGAATTTGTCTCTCCTACCAATATAAATTGGTCATACCACTATGCTAAAACATTTATCTCCACCATCTAGACTCTTAAGTTTAGATGGATAGGTATGATATTCAAATCCCCACTTATTCTCAACCTAATGGATCGATATGATATTAAAACACCACAAAATCAATGAATATTTCTAGCTTGGGTATATAACATGAGGTAATGTAAGGTATATAATGCTTCATATGAAATATTTATCCCAAAAATGATAGAGGTGAAAGACCTGAGTGTAGATATGGATCAATTAATTTGCATGAGGAAATGCAATTACTTAGGAAAGAGGGAATGATGACACTTAAATTACCTCATCTTATTAATATTTTTAAGTTGTTCTTGCCTCCTATTTAGAGTATATGTATATATTAATTGCAGATATTTTGTGTAGTTTATCATGATATTTTAAAAAAATGAGCATTAAAAAGTGATAGCATTTCCTAATTAGTTTGAGATGATTTTCATGTTTTTAATGGTCATATTGATTAATATTCTAGAATTATATAGAATTACTCAAGATTGTAGTTTCTAGAGCACACTCCCAGGAATATTTTGGAGCACTTCTTACACTTAAGAGAAAGATGACTCACCTAAAAAATGTGGAAAAAAATGAAGGAAACAGATAGGGATTGATCACATTAATATTAAATAGCATGTAGAAAGGAAGATTTAGAGTAGGTGAGCATAGATCCTTGTAAAATAATTGGTGGACAATTTTTTTCACAACAACCAATACTCCTATGGATATGTTGATAGTTTGTTGGGTCTACCATTTTTCTAGAATGGAGCTATGGTTATCGAGGATGCATGAAATTTTCCCTTATCACTTGAAGGATCACTATTATAGGAATTTTTTCTATCATTTTCTCTAAATTAAACCAATGAATTCCTATGATTAATATTTTTTTAAACCACTATAATAGTTGTAGGGTAACTTTAGAAAAAAACTATTGCAAAAATAATTTTGTTAATTTTGTTCCTAGGATAGCAACCTTACCATTTTGATAGGTGTCATAGTATTTGGATTGAAACTATCATTATAAATAATCACCCTTTATGATATTAAAGAGGTTAGAGTGGATATGATTATCAAAAACACTACTATGCAACTGCAATTTAAGATTCTATAGTTGTAGTAAAGAGTACACTTTCTAATTTCTATGTTGTTGTGATTACAATAGTTTAAGTTCTGAGCTATTTTATCCCTTTTTATCAAATGAGGAACAAGGGCCCACTCTCTTGCTCTGATAGAGAGTTTTTTTTCATAATTTTGATATAGTATGTTAGATTTTTACTATGCTACATTAGTAATTTATATTCTAAAATTTCTTAAGCATTTCCATAGTATATAGTTACCATGTGGAATTTAGACATTTAAAGAATTTCTAATTGAATTGAGTGCTATTTTAATTTTTTTAGCCTAACTATAATTTATTCTTTACTTTACTACAAGCATTATTACTTTCATGAATGTTATTTTACTGCAAGCATTAATTTTCATGTTTTTTCTTTTGATTAAAAAACTTATAAATTGCATACCTAAGGACCTCCTATAGATTTTAGTGCATACAACCATAGGATTCTAGCCTAGGATTGACAAACTAAAGTGAAGATATTAATGAAAATTGTCACATATTATCCTTATACAATTACTTCCTCTCTTTAGAATTAGTCTCGTGAGGTTCCTTGTTCACATATTTGAGCAACCCTCTACTCTAGAGCAAAACTTCAATCTCAATTTTCCATATGGCATATTTTTACCATTGAATAAGGGAACATGTTGATCTATGACTTTCCTACCAAAATAAAAAATCCTGCATACAATCATGACCAAAATAAAAACCACAAATATAGATATCTCAAAAACTTATGTGATTTAAAATACTAAAAATGCTTTCATATACAAAAGTTATGGCCTTGAGAGGTTTGGCCCAAAAATAACACAAAATACATGCAAAACCTTTGAAAATTTAAAATTTTCTATACCTTAGCAAATGGGAGGATATTGCATGTTACATGAGTGGTTGTAAGGGTTCCAACTATGTATTTTATAGATAATATATTATCAAATAAGGTGACATTGGTCACTTGTCACATTCTAAAATAGGGGGTTACCAATTGAGTGCTAAGCATGCAAGCAAATAGGTAGCATACTAATGGATTGGACTATAATATTTATGATTTAATTTTTTCTACACACTAAAAACTATGTTATTCCATATATCATATTCTAATTAGCTTTAAATTTATGCTTCACCAAGTTTATTGTTGACTATGTGGCCACATGGTCATTGGGTTTGATGAATTGGTAGAATGTGATTGGTTAAACCATATTTATACCTTCCATGGCCATGCCAAATATTGACATTTTAAAAATACGATGTCATAACCTACCATGTTAATAGACATGTTAGCATATGTATAAACTACCATGTCAACATTAGGTGTTGCATAGACTACCAAATCATTAGCTACCATGTCAACATCAAGTACTATACAAATTGCCATTTCAGCCACCATATTAGCATTAGGTACTATATTAACTACCACATCATAACTTTTTATGTTACTAATTGTATGAAGTACCATATCATTAGATTCCAAATTAGTAGTGACCTATCCCAAAAATTGTGCACCTATCTCATGCATCAATCGAAACCAACATGAAAGCATAAAATGACAAACAAGATTGCATATAACACTGAAATGGATGTTTCTTTTATTAATATTGAAAATGGATCTCAGTTACAATCATGCCCCTCTTAGGGTCACCCAAAATGTTGATACAATTGATACAATTCCAAAGCCCCCAATGGGGTAGGCACACTATTAATGCTCTTCCAAATAGTCACAAACTGCTCTAGGGTGGAGTTAGCCCTCTTCTTCGCATTGAGGAAGGAATTGAATGATTGAGTCTCCTTCGAACCTACTTTCCTGTGGTCAAGAAACAACACAAAAGCATTATACAAATAGGCAGCCTCTCATGATGAGGCCCTTTGAGGAAAATATGTGTAAAGATATCATAACAACTATGAAATAAAGAAGATGGATAAAACATATTAAACTTGTGCAAGGTTCATAAAGATTGTTAGAAACATGAAAGCAAGAAGTACAACTATCTATCTAATGGATCAATTGCATGAAATTAAACATGTTAGCATGAAAAGAAGCCATTAATGTCCTACTTGCTATGATGAAAACAAGATTGATTAAACCCTAAATATACCGGTTAGATTATCTCTAAACATGAATTAATCCACTAAACTGACTAATCTAACCTAACTAAGCATACTGGAAAAGAAATAATAAGGAGATATATCACCTGTTGCAAACTACAACTCTGATGAGCGGTCTACACTATAAACCGTGGTTGAAAGCCATGGTGAGCAACCAAGTAGTTTTGCTCTCCAAATCATGGGTATGGGATTGATCTTCCTTGTCCAATTGATGATCAAGGGTCACCTCGGTGTCCTCTGATATATTTAGTGGTTGAATTGCTCGATAGGATCCCTGCTTGCCCAAATTAGCATTTCTTGGCTTTCTAGCTCCTTAGGGCATCCATGGCATAATTTGACATGATGCTTGATGAATTAGAAAATAAATTGGTAAAAAATCTCTCTCAATACTCTCAAGTGAGTGTACAATTTGACAGGGCTTCGCTGCTCTAATCTCCCATACTTCATTGATACTTTTGCCCTATTTTTGAGGGGTACTTATAGGACTACCCAAGGGCTAGGGGTGGCTTCATGGAGAAGCCAAGAACAAGAAGGGGTGGTTAGGATAGTTGTATTGGAAGCTTTCATCCTTTAACCGCATTCTTCTAGATCAAATGGCCATTCAAACTGATTTGGCTTGGATGAAGGCCAACTGAACTTCAGTTAAGACCGTAGGTGACAGCTATAGTCTAGGCTGTAAACCATAGGTCTCAACCACGGTTCAATCTGTAGACCACAGGTCTTAGCTGTGGTTCAAATTGAATAGGCCAAGGAGCCCAAATTGAGTGGTTAGAACCACTTCTCTATCTTGGAGTCTATCCAATATCTTCCATATGATCTTGTAGCATGTCCATATGAGTAGTCACCATCGACATGATGCATTTTAGGTGTCTATAGATGCCCATTTTGAGATGCATTGTGAGATCAAAAAATGCATGAACAAAAATAAACCTCCTAAAATGATTCTTAAGGTTCTATGATGATCATTAGTTGGATCAAAATTAGATGCCTCAGGTCTTGCAAAAGTACACGCATCCTGGAATCATTGCTTCCAACTGGGTGAAATGATTACATTTGAAAAGAGTTTGCACTCATCATCAGAAACTTGAGTAGCTTTGGCACTACAATAGGAGTTAGGATTATATAACAAAAATAATGAGAGTTACAAAAAAATTATCATATTTTCTATTTACCCCAAGCAAAGGGGTAAGCTTATGATAGCTATTGACAATGATTCGCAAGGACAAACACAATTTTGACAAGATCAAGGGATCTACGATTTCAAGGATCTTCTATTGACTTTTATTATGATTATGATATTATGACTACCCAATAAAGCAACAATTCGATGAGAGTAATGACAATGTATGAAGCGACAAGGTCACTTGACCATAATTAATGATCTGAAAAAACTTAGATTTGAGCACTTAATTACTTGGCTACGCCTAGTTCAGTCTATGATTCCAACTGTTAATAGTAATTGCACATTTCTATCCCATGGAGAAGTTGGGCTACAATAGCCATCTTAGGGAATCAAAATGATACAAATCCAATTAGATGTATGTTGAATCAATTTTTTCGATGATTTGCTGAAAAAGATATCATAGAAGAAATGACATAAAAAGCCTCATTCCCATGGATTAGTCCAGCCTCAAAGGTCTTTTTTGGAATTGAAAAGAAGCATATCAAATCAACGATGACAATTTTATCCCAAATGTCCTTATGGTTATTTACTCATCTCACCGGATTGCATGGAGCGCAAGTCACTGCAACCACCAAGTGTATAGAGTAAATAACTAAATACAAGGTGCATTTGGCTTTTGATTATTTGATTTTTTTTAATGTTTTGAATTTTTTAATTGATCCTGGTGCTTGATCATCACCAAATTTGCAAATTGATTGCTTTTATTGAAATTTGATCCATTAGGAGACATTGATTTATCATTTAATACCTTCCCACGGTGGGATTTTGCTATTTTTGATACCAATTGCAAACCATGGGTGCAATCTACAGTTGGAATTTTCAAATTTTGAGAACCGTAGGACTGACCCACGAACAAAAAACCCTAATCCTGGGACCACGATTGTCAGCTATGATCCAAAAAAAATAGGAAAAGGTTTAAAAATCTATCATTTTTAAAATTACTTATAATTCCTTAACAGTGACTCCAATTTGAAGATCTATGAGAGGTGTGAGAGTTAAACTTGATGCAACTAAAACCCTATTACCTTTCACACATCAGAATGGCATACCATGGACAACCTTCTTCCAGTTGAGGCCTTAGTGCGGGTAAGGTAATTTGAAACCAAGTCCTCACATTCATTACCAATAAAACGAACCAAATTAATTAATTGGTTAATTAATCACACTAAACTGTTGGTAATGAACCACACCCTAGGTTAGGCTAGATTAGATTAATTTTAATTAATTAATTTTTATATTTTTTGACTAGGAAAATACCTAGAATGGGTCGTATCCCTAGACCATAGTTGCTAGCTGTGGTTCCCCTTTGACCGATAGGGGACCACAGGTATTAGCTGTGGTTAGGTTTGAATTACAATGGTAAAAAATTTGACCATTGGGCGGACCGCAGGTTTGACCTACGGTTCCCTTTTTTATGAAAATTTTTCAATTTTTTTAATTTTTTTGTGATTTTCTTGGTAGTTAATGCCATTTTATTGCACCTATGAGATGTATTTTTAAAATTTTTGATCATTCTTAGCATAATTTTGCATTTTTAGCTATTTTCTACTTGATATATCTCTTTTTAGGTCATTTTTAGCTGTTTAATTAGCTTGTAGTTAGATTTTTCCTTATACTTTATCTCTTTGCAGAGACTAACCTCTAGAGCTAGGGAGCCAGAGCTTCTTAGCACTCTCTACCCATTGCTAACTGACAGGGAGTAGGAGTGGTTTAGGGTCATAGGCTTTGACTATGTTTTGGATCTACCCATTATTAGGATAGATCAAGCTTATATGACTACATTGGCCCAGAGTTAGAATGATTGGACCAACACATTTCACCTATCGATAGGTAAAATGACCATTACACTCGAGGATGTCTACAGGATATTTAGGATCCCTATTGATGGTGAGGCCATCACTTCCTCTACCTTTCAAAGTAGGGGAGCTATTTTTGATGAGATCTTCGACGATCAAAGCTTGGAGGCCCAGTGGAAGATCGATCATGGAGGAGTTCACATTGGCTACTGGTATGGGGAGCAGGTCTTCTCCATTCGAGAGGCGATTTTCATGCACCTGATCATTCAGATTGTCCTTCCAAACTCCTCAAGCATGAGGATCCCCTGGAACCTTTTGGCCTATTTTAGGAGGGTCATTCGAAGCTCTACATATGAGCCACTACTCCTAGCCTAGGGGAGCACATTACTATGCCAACTCTACTAGGAGTTGTTCCATATTACTAGTAGGAGCCGAGTAGGCATTAGTTGTAGTCTACTCCTGTAGATATGGGGTTGGCAGCACATCCATATTGAGCGACCTCTAGAGCTGTACCTAGCTATTACTTATATTGAAGATGATCTACAATGCTATGCTACATGCTGGTCCTACGAGGAGGGGTTCTGGAGAAGGTACAACATAGGGGATATTGATCATTACATTAGCTAGTTTGGAAAATTGATCCCTAGGAACATTGAGTGGCATCCATACATGGATTGTACTACATGAATAGAGGCTGGCGAGCAACTATTCTAGGCTCAATGAGATATATGGTTACTCGGCCGCAAGACAGAGATCCATGAGTACCAGTTCTACTCGTGGGTCCTACAACAATTCGACATGGTACAAGATATTTCAGAGCTATCTATTATCTATAGGTGGCTAGTTCTAGAGACCGATTTGTAGTGGGTGTTGCCTACAACTCTAGGCAATGCTATAGATGATTTCCAAGATTCTAGAGTTGCTATTGCTGGGACCACCCTAGCGTATGATACCTGGTGGTCCCTATTTTTATGGCAAAGATCTAGACCTCTCGGTTAGGTTGATGAGGTGATGGAGGTTGATCAATAGGGGCACAATGTGCACCCATGTACTGAGGGCATATGGGATACAGAGGATGCACCACCAATGGATGCCAAGGATGAGGGCCTATATGAGGGTGAGGTACCTCCAAAAATGAGGTAGGGTAGTTGCTAGCCTAGGTAGTATATTTGTAGAGCCAGGTTGGGAGGCTACAGTCTTAGCAGTTACAGTGGGATACATCTATCACCATTTTAGAGGTGAAGTTATCTGATAGGGAGAGGAAGGTTCAAGAGGCCCAAGAGTAGGCTATAGCTACAATATATCATACTACAGTAGCAAAGGGGCGAGTTTAGGAGCTGACTAGAGCACTTGAGCTGGTAGAGGCATGATGGGCATTAGCTATAGTAGAGAGGGACTTGGATCAGTCCTAGGCTTAGAGAGGTGACCTGTCATCTTCTTGTGATGTCATGGAATCATATTTAGCACTAGCACTCAAATTGATAGGAAGCCATGACCCTATGGTCAATATTAGGTGGCTTACTTCCCTCGTACAGGAGGGGAATAATTTATATGATGCGAGGGCAACTCGCATCTCTCAGCTAGAGGGATGGATTAGACTGATAGGTGGGCATGTTCCAAAGGATCCACATGCTTCAGGATCCCACTAGACTAGATCTAGGAGTACAAGGCAGTCATCCATGAGCTCGAGTCATAGGACTCATAGGACTGAGAGGACACTCAGGTCCTCTATTACACATGCATTGGGATGACAAAGGTGATACTGGTGACTCTCCGATTGGGGGTGTAGGCCCTCCATAGCATACACATGGGTTGCTATTTTGATGTACTATTTTTGTGTGTAAGGTCGAGGACCTACATGGATGTAGCCTATGGGTATTTTTGATATACTTCTATGTACTCATTTTGGACACATATATATGAGATTTGATCATTTTGGCTCATTATGTGTACTCATTTATTTGTGTATTTTTTATTTTATGTGATGCACATGGATGCAATGCTTATGTTAATTTGATATTATATGATGTGATGTATGGATGACATGCACTAGATAGCTATTTTATTTATGATGATGATGATATGCAATGATCTAGATGTTTAGATGTGTTATTTATGATGGATGCATATGGATGCGATGCTTTCTCTTAACATATATTTGATATTGCTTTATTGTATGCATTACTTTGTGATGATGTCATGCTATGCTGGTACAATATATGTAATGCTTTATTTACATGATGGTAATCTAATGTAAATGAACCTATATGCTTTAATCACTTAAAACATAAGGAATGAATGCAATATGTGTTTAACAATCTAATGGACGACACCACATAATATGTAAAAATCATGAATGTAATTGGAAATCCTCATAATAAGAATTTGATCAATTAATCACCCATATATTAAATGCAATGATATGTGATGTTATGATGCGAATGATATAATATGTCACTCTATTTTCTTTTTGCACTTTGAATGATATGCACAATATAGTCAGTGGTCGTCTAAATATTGTTTTGATATCTATTCAGTATCTATCCTATATCTTGATTGTGCTTTATGTAATGATGTATCACTTATTGGATACTTTGTAATTTGATAATTTGCAATGACTTTCACCTTTGATGGTTTGTGATATTTGATATTTTTTTCTATTAGAGATATTTTTGAGGTTTTCCATGAGACTCAAACACCCTATTTGACTTATCAAAAGTTGTATACTGACCATACTAGACTTCTGAGATGTAAGGCTTTTGCTAGGATAGGCCTTAATTGTTCATTATCCCTATGTGTGCACATGAATATTTTAAGATAAGGTACAAGCATACCCCGATGTCAGGCAGGATTATTTCAGCCCATTGCTAAGATAGGGTATCCACAAGTGTTTATCCAATCTTAGGTTTATATTTTAGTTGGACTAGACCACTAGGTGATATAGGACACTTGAAGCTAGCTCTTCCACATTCAAACATTTGTCTTGTTCATAATCAAGGTGCTAATGCATCATAAATATCATCATGCATAAGGTACATTAGTGCTGGCAATTCCAAGGATTCAAGTTTGCTCCCTCTCTTTTAATTTTCATTTTTTCGGTATACTTGCTCATATGTAGTGAAGCAAGGGAGTCGATTCCATTTTGACTTTTGACTTTATTTGGATATAAATTTGATCTTCATTGGAACTTGCTTTATGATCTTCATTTGATCTTGATGTGAACTTTTATTTCTAATCTTCATTTGATATTCACTTTCTGGAATTCATATTTGATAATTTTCTTCAAAAACTTTCCTTTGGGTATTTTTCTTTGGGGGGGAATTTTTTCTACAATATCGATTGAATGTATCAATCTATGATATCAAAATAGGATATCAATATGGGATGTTGATCTATGATATTGATCTAGGGTATCAATCTTGAGGATTTATGTGGGATATCACTCTGGGATATTGCTCATTTTATCATATGTAAGGGATTCTGAGTAGGGAATACACTTGTCCTTTTACCAATTGCTAATATTTCTCGTACCATCTACATAGGGGGATAAGAAAGAATAATTATTTTCACCTCAGGATACCCGGTCCTACTTTGTGGTTTTCATCTTCCCCTAGTCCTTATTAGGATTGTTTAATTTGTTGATTAGTGATAGGATTCTGATATTCTAAGGGCTATACTAACTAGACCTTAGTTACAAAAGCAAAGGAAGCTATCTATCAACTCTTGATAAGACCTCTAGGTATGGTGGGTGACAAAAAAACCTGAGTATATCTCTCATAAAAACATTATGTGTTGTGTTGAAAAGAACATTTACTCACATGATTGATGGATTATGATGAACGTAGAGGCGCATGATTAAAACACAACGGTGGTGTCATTTGTAAGACTAAAAAACACAATGCCTTATATTATGGAATGCAACATATGATAAATACCTATTTGCAATGCAATGACATGAATGCATGTGTGAATGAAAATGCATAATGCAAATATTTTTGGATTTTATGCTTTACCATTTTTTTTGGATTTTATTGATTTTATAATTTTTATGAGTTTTGGGCCTCATATCTGAACAAATGGTGAGTACATGCCTTCAGAGCCTTTAAATTGAGAAGTGATTCTTAGGAAACCTTGGAAATTTTTAGTATTGACCAAAGGGATTATGAGCACCTTTGAGGTGTTCTGGGATGACCAAGCGATTTTTAAGAATCCTTGGAACTTTTAGGATTGACCAAAGGGATTTATGAGCACCTTTAGTATGTTTTGGGATGACCAATCAATTTTTAAGAATCCTTGGAGCTTTTTGGTTAGACCAAGCAGTTTTTCAGAAACTCTTATTGCATTTTGATTGACCAAACTACTCATAGTCGAGCTTGGAGCATTTTAGGATGACCAAGCGATGTTAAGCAAAAACCTCAAAGCCTTTTACTAACATGACCAAGTTATTTTTATGAACCCTTGGAGACTTTTGGGGAGGACATGCTACCCTATATACCCCTAGTGTATGTGTCATTTGATGACAGTGAGGGAGGTGCGATACCTCTAGACCCCTCGCTTTACCTTATCGAATGTGGCATGGATGGTGGGGAAGGTATGCTACCTTGGAGACCCCTAGTGCTCATGCTATTCACTAAAATGTAATCAGCTTCTTTAGGAAGAGTGACAGAAATCAACTTTCCCAAATGAGGCATAGACCTCAATGGAATGCCTATGTCTTGGTAGGGTTGAGCGAGCGAACCATCCTAGCGGATTGTGTCTCATTCTACTAGGTCTTGTATGACCCTCTTGAATGATTTACAATCCCAAAGGTCATGTCCATGCACTCGATCGATGATACACACAAAAGGGACCCCCATTAGGTGACCCAATCTTTGATACCCTATGCTTAAATTTAGGTAATATGAATGCTTTTTCCTTGTGTAATCTTTGGAACAAAGTTAGAGTAGTCATCTGAAATGAAACTACTCACTACACTGGCTTATCGGGCATGCGAGGTGACTGAAAATATCGGGGTCACTCCTGAGGAGGTATGACCTTTGTTTTAGAATTTTGGGGCACTATAAGAGAGCCATATTTCTTATAAACCCCATTATCTATCAGGTTTTGCACCACATTCTTGAATTCACGACAATATCAAATGCCATGACCCTTTATTCAGTGATAAAGACAATAGTGATGCTCCCTGTAACCTACATGCTTAAATATATTTGGGTTCAAAGGGATGATATCAGGCAAGGTGATGACCTTATCCTCTTGCAGCTTTTGAAATATGTCAAACATAAACTATTTTAAAGGAATTCAACCATTTTATGACTCTTTTGGGTGCTCAACCTGCCTTGGCTTACTTCAAGGACCCACTGGTTGGATCGGTCGCATGGGATCTTGCTTTTGCTAAGGTTTTTCTTGCACTTGCATAGGAAGTGATTTGGACTCAAACAAGGGTTGCTTTTTTTATTCCTATTTTTCAAACTGGTTCATGATAAAATGCAATGCCTTATCCTACTCATCCATATGATGTTGCATTTGTTATAGGCGACCTAGAATGGATTTCAAGACTGATAAAGAATTCATGTGTATTTCCAATAAATGACTTGAAATACCTTTGTCTATTGAAGGAAATAGAAAAGTGGATGCTAAAGATCCATTAGGTAATTGCAAATCACCTATTTCCTTTGCTTGAGTTGATGTGGACACTTCTTGATGATATACTTCATTAGTGCTATCCACATGCCCATGCCTATGACTCAGTTTAGTTTGTTGTTTCACTTTGTTGTGTTGAACCATGTTAGTTTTAGTACCCCCAATCTGATGTGGGGTGCACACTTGCCCTTGTCCCTGAGAAGGTGGCACAAGAAATAAGTCAGGAGTGACTAAATGTAAGGGTTCGAACCCCTTTACTATGGAAGCACTATCTGATTGCCCCATATCCTACTCTATTTTCTCTAGAATCACTTGATCTTCTGGATTAAGGTCAACCATTCCTAAAAACTCGTGAGAATACTCCACAACTATGTGAATCATGGGTGAATCATCAATATACTGAGGCTATCTTATTTCAGTCATGATAATTGAACCTTCATCATACTCATGTGATACCTCTAGGATAGGATCCATAGGTAGAGACTCAACAAAAAGTTGACTTAACTCCTCACTGGACTCTATGGTGGGTAGTATCCTAATACTAGCCTCTACAAGCTCTTCATATTCAACATCGTCCTCATGAGGACTACCTTGTAATATGGTGGATGAAGATAGTATGATACACTCAGGTTCATCCATATCCACCATAGGCTCTTCTACTTCGGTAGGAGCAAGAGGCTCCTCTGAAGACACATCAGAGATAGTTGTGAGCATCTCTATAACTGCATTCATCAATCCCTCCCTACTAAGATATGTCGAGGATGGAGGGGTGATGGGAAAAACCACCAAGGACAATGGTGGTAAAATTAATTCCACCATAGTCTATGGGGTTGCATCCAAACTCTGGATAGACTCCCCAAGTTGAATGTTTAGATGCCTAGGCAACCCACTAGATTCCTGAGGGTGATCCTCAGGTTTATAATACTTGAAGGGATCTGGGTCCACCTCTACTATATGGACTTCATTTACATGGGTGTACTTAATGCACTAATGCACTATGGATGGTATGCACTCCATGGCTCTTATCCATGACCTTCCAAGCAGCAGGTTATACTGTCTTGATCCCTCTAAAACGTAGCACAATGTAGGAATAATATTTTTTCCCACATTGATGGGGAGGACTATTGTGCCTACTATAGGGGATTCCACATCATTAAAAGCTTGTAACATTAAAGTTATTTTCTTGATGTGGGACAATGGAATTTTGAGATGTTTGAATGTAGAGGTGGTGATGATATTAATCGACGATCTGTATCCACCAACACTCGCTTATATATAATATAATTTATCCTCACTATGATATGCAATGGAGGATCATATTCTTTGATAGAGGTAAGTTTGAATTCCTATTTATGGAAAGTGATCACAATATCCTTATATGGTGGAATAAACTGTATATGCACCAAGGATTATGACGACTTTCGAGCATTGAAATTGCTCACCTATCGAACTTGACTTATCTCAACCTCATGATTACGCATGGTATACCTAAACCTATATTTCTATTGTTCTTTTATAACCCTAGGCATGTCTATCCACCTAGAATAATGGCTATCTACTTGCTTAAGATGAAACTCTTGATGATGTGTAGTGTGCATCGTGTTGACTTGTTGCCTAAGCGCTCTATGTATAAGCTTCTTTTCAGGAGCTACCTCACATGACTGTTATTCATGTAATTTTGGCTGGTAAATTATCTCTTCCCATCATTGGAGCTCATCCAACCTCTATTGATATGCTTTCTTACTCTCTGCACACTCATGCTCTAGATGCTCATGCTCAACGTGTGTCTAATCCAATTGGTATTGGAGTAGTCGCATCTTATGGGCTGCATGAGACTTAGATTCCCTATATGAGTGACTCATAGGGTAGGATCCACAACCCTCTATCTCTCTAGGAGGAGACCTAACAATTTGGGTTATCTCTATGTGTGGAGAAACCTCATGGCCTATATGGGTGAACCCCCTACATGATGAAGGGAGCTCGTGATGACTCTTAGAGTATCATGCTAGGAGGATTTGAAGATGGATGATGAGTGTGATGCCTACCAAGGAGATGTGCAAGATTCAAAATATCCTCATGGGAATATCGAAGACATTGAGAGTCTCTCCTTGCATATTCAAAATCACTAGCTTGTGAGTGAACTCGACTATGCATAGTTGTCATGATGTGCCAAATAGACAAGTATCGAGAGGAAAATTCTCTTACTAAAAATTTTAGCCTCTAGGAAGGCCTTATCTTGATGATTTAAGCAATAAATAAGCATACAAATTAAACAATGTGATTATCTCCTTTACATTTTAAAAGTAAGACCTAAACTATTTGATGTTGTTTTCAAGATTTGTTGTATCAGTGTAGAAACTCTTGTCATGTTTTGAAAATCATTGAATGATATTCTCAGTTTAAATTGACTTTCACCTATATGCTCATAACTCAAAAACCTGGATGTGACTTCCAGGCTGCGTAAATCCCCTATGTGTGGTAATGAAAGTCCACACTTGGACAAGGAGCACAGGTCTTGCCAAATCCTCACCCAATCTCACCCAGTCAGCGTTATACCCTCCGAAGAGAAGTACATACAATTTTTTTGGGCTATGGATGGTTCTTGGATTCAGTATTGGTCTAGTATCCAAGGGTACATAGGATTTGGGCTAACGGATGGAAATTACAGTGAGACAAGCAAAGTCTCCCCAAGATTGAATAATACTCCACAAGATCAATCACACATAAAAGAGGTAAACCCACAACACAAATATTGAGTGGTAAAACTCTACTTCAAATGAAGAAGGGAAACATCCACTATGAAGCTCACTATATTACTTAATAATTCAACAATACAATAATACTTCAATGTATGCAACAATATACATCAACATAAACTACAACACAAGTCAATATGACAAGATATGATAAGATATGATAATATGTAGTAGAAAACACCCCTATTTAAAGAGAAGATTTTCTACTACAACCCTAAATCTTATCACAATCTATCAAATATTAGAAAGTGTTTTAGTTACTTTCTAATTTTATCACAATCTAATCTTTGAGATATGTGATAAGTGGCATCTATCAAATATTAGAAAGTTATTAGTTACTTTCTAATATTTTTTGGAAAATGGGAAATAACTTTTTTCATAAATTAAATATTCCTAGCACCCTTATTTTATTTATTAATTGGGTGGAAATATTTTTACATAGAATTATATTCTAAATATTATTCTTTAGACTTTATATTTTAGTCTAAGAATAATTTACACAATGTTGCATTACATATTCCAACACTCCCCCTTAATGCAATATTGGGGAAATGAATTATGAGACAAAGAAACATTATCCCCCTAAAGATACAAACGGGGATGAGAATCAAATGAGTAATATAGTTACAATGAGCTTCTATGACCAAGAATGGTCTACAAAAAGGCACCAATACAAAATGGGCCAAAATGAGACTGCAAGCCCCCAACGGAGTAGCTTCAGATACAAGCAGCTTACAAAGCCATCCATCAACCACAAGTGGTTGCAAATGACAAGAAGAAAACATCACAAGGGTGTCTTTAGTAAGCCTACAAAATCCCAAATGGAAGTACTTGCAAGCTACAAGTAGCTCAACATAATATCAATTAGATACATCATCATAAATATATTCACCACAACATATATGAATATCCAAAGATGATAACAAAACTGATCTAACAAATAGTGAACTATAAGTCATCACAAAAATATGCCAAGCCATACTTATAGTCACGTGCTATATAGTTGATCAAAAAATATCATGTACAAAGTTGCTTAAAGAAAACAAGGAGTACCATGATTATTCAAACTCTAAAGTACCATGTATAAAAGTAGCACAAGGCTAACAAAAAAGTACCATGTAAAAGAGTTGCATAAGGTATATGAAAATAATAAAGTGTGCACACTAGTTGCTTAAAGCCAACCATAAAATATCATGTATAAAAGTAGCATAAATGCTAACAAGAAAGTACCATAATAAACAAATTGCATAATGCCAACTACATAAAAAAACATGTATAAAGTTGCACAAGGCAACAAGAAAGTACCATGTAAAAGAGTCGCATAAAGCAATTGCATCATATACCATAATTGCACAATGCCATCTACAAAGTAACATGTACAAAAGTTGCACAAGGCAAACAAGAAAGTACCATGTTCAAAAGAGATGCAAAAAGCAATTATACCACCAAATATCAACTCATATATATAGCACAAAACACCTCATAAGGATAAAGTTGTCATCACACAAGTGTAACTACACTTAATTCCCCCTTGAGGACAACTTCACCAAACCAAGTGAGTCCTTCAGCTTACAAAACTGCTCCTTGAGAAGAGGTTTGGTGAATAAATCAGTAGAATTAGAAGATGATGGGCAATACTCCAACTAAATAGTCCCATCCAATACCTTTTCTCTGATAAAATGGGCTTGGATTTCAACATGCTTTGTCCTATGATACATTATGAGATTTTTAGCCAAGGCAATAGCTGATTGATCATCATGAAAGATAATCATGAACTACTATAACCATCTTGCAATAAACAACTATAACCATATTGCAATTGAATAAACCAAGATCAACTTGCAATAAGAAGGTAACTAACCATAACAATCATCTTGCAACAAAATAGGCTAATTTGAATTGAATCATAAAATATTTTAGATAGTCAATAAGTTAGTAAGTTAGTGTTCATTTTAGGTTTTGCTATAGCCTAATGAATTGCCAATTCATCTCACCCAAGGTCAACCAAGCTACCCAAAAGGGTACGGGTATGAGGACTCGAAAATGACTTGCTACCAATAGAGCAGATTCTTTTGGATTCAATAGGTGTTTAGCAAATATAAATTGTGTTGCAAGATTAAGTAAATTTTAATCAAATACTAAAGTTGTGGTTAGGAAGTTGATTCATTTTTAACCTTCTTGATTAATATGAAAATTAGTAAATTGCAAGTTAGTTGGTTAGTAGATTGTTTAGTAGCAAGTTAGTAGTTAGATTAGTTGAGATGCAAAATGTAAGAAAGATGAACAAGAGATAGTGGAGACACAAATACACACACACACTCTCTCTCTCTCTCTCTCTCTCACTCTCACTTTCATTCTCTTTTACTTTCATAATGAGAGATACAAGTTACATTAATTTACAGTATGCTTCAAGCAAATACTAGAGAGAGATTAGAATAAATTAATAAAAATAGGGGAAGAGAGTGAAAAAGTTGATCCGAAATTGCCTTGTATACTCCAAAACATACTTGGATAACCTTGCAAAACAAGCAAACTCACAAACAACCATTGTTAATATGAGAAAAAATATATTGCATTTTAAGGAGAATAATAATAATTTTTAATACAAAAAATTACTTTAAAAAATGCAATTAAATTAATAAAATTTATTTTATTAATAAAGAAAATGGTATGAAAAAGTTTAAAGATTTTTATAAAGCAAAAATTTTTCAAAAAAAAAAAACTATTTTTTTTTTTTTTAATAAAAAAAAACTAATTTTTTTATAAAGCAAAACTGTTTTTTTTTGTTTTTTTTTTTTAAAACAAAACTTTTTTTTTTTTTTAATAAAGCAAAACTGTTTTTTTTTTTAATAAAAAAAAAAAAATACTATATATGGAAATAGGGGTTTTTGGGTCTTTCGGACGCAACCATGGGGTCCGTTTGGCTCCAAAAACCTTTTCAGCAAAAGCTTAATGCCAATTTTTTTTTTTTTTATAGATTTAAAATGAAAATACTATTTGTAAAAGATCTAACTATATCTAAAAACATAATAAATCTATAAACCCTAATGACAGATTTGCAAAATAAGTTTACATAAAATACCCAAATATCAAATGAATGCAATATATATATATATATACCTTAATGGGTTTTTCACCTCAAAGGATTGAAGACACTTGATGGAGATCCCAACCGCTTTGACACCAAATGCGAGACAATAAAACTCTCCCCAAGATCGAAGAATGCTCCACAAGATCAATCACACATAAAAGAGGTAAACCCACAACACAAATATTGAGTGGTCAAACCCTACTTCAAATGAAGAAGGGAAACATCCACTATGAAACTCACTATATTACTCAATGATTCAACAATACAAGAATGCTTCAATGTTATGCAATAATATACATCAACATAAAATACAACACAAGTCAATATGACAAGATATGATAAGATATGATAATATGTAGTAGAAAAAACCCTTATTTAAAGAAAAGCTTTTCTACTACAACCCTAAATCTTATCACAATCTAATCTTATCACAATCTATCAAATATTAGAAAGTGCTTTAGTTACTTTCTAATTTTATCGCAATCTAATCTTTGAGATATGTGATAAGTGGCATATATCAAATATTAAAAAGTTATTAGTTACTTTATAATCTTTTCTAGAAAAGGGGGAATAAATTTTTTCATAAATTAAATATTCCTAGCACCCTTATTTTATTTATGAATTGGGTGGGAATATTTTTACATAGAATTATTTTCTAAATATTATTCTTTAGACTTTATATTTTAGTCTAAGAATAATTTACACAATGTTGCATTACATATT
Organism: Wollemia nobilis; assembly: GCA_028583015.1. Classification (NCBI taxonomy): domain Eukaryota; kingdom Viridiplantae; phylum Streptophyta; class Pinopsida; order Araucariales; family Araucariaceae; genus Wollemia; species Wollemia nobilis. The sequence goes on from JAQPPZ010000465.1 coordinate 12,901,442, forward strand.
CCAACAATTATGCCCACCATCGTTGAACCCTACTAGTGGTTGGATGTGACTCCCAACTCACTAGAATTTAAGTGAAATATGGTGTGTGTGGTTCGTTTTAATATTTTTGCATAAATAAAAATGCATAATATAGCATAAATAATTATTTTCTACATGATATGCAAAAATAAACGTTTCATTTCAGAAGCGATGCATGCTATATCCTAAATTATTCTTGATAATGCAATTATGATGATATAGCCCCTAATTAGGCCTTAAGCATGCAAACCAACACACAATTTTTATCAAACACGTTGTATTCTAGGGCAGACTACAAAAATGATGCAAAAATGAATACAACTCTAGGACCTTATTTTGTTTCCATTTTTTAGTTTCCTACTTGCATTGCAAATTTGGTATTCTAGAAAAATATAGAGATAGAAAAAGTGATAGAGGTTGAAAAATGGGACCTACCTCAAGTCCACATATGATTTGTGCTTTGTCCTCTACTATTTGATCTGCCTGCTATAGACCGTAGGTCTGATTTACAATCCAGAATGTAAACTATACCTTGAAGTCGCAGGCCAACAATGAGACTACAGTTGTAACCTACGATTTGCACCTGATATCAAAAAACATAGAGGTTAGAGATCAGTTGCATAAATTGTGGAGTTCCACCATGATCGCCTTCTGACCTATCCCAAAAAGTGTGCACCTATCTCATGCATCAATAAAAACCAACATGAAAGCATAAAATGACAAACAAGATTGCATATAACACTAAAATGGATGTTTCTTTTATTAATATTGAAAATGGATCTCAGTTACAATCATGCCCCTCTTAGGGTCACCCAAAATGTTGATACAATTGATACAATTCCAAAGCCCCCAATGGGGTAGGCACACTATTAATGCTCTTCCAAATAGTCACAAACTACTCTAGGGTGGAGTTAGCCCTCTTCTTCACATTGAGGAAGGAATTGAATGATTGAGTCTCCTTCGAAATTGATTTCCTATAGTCAAGAAACAACATAGAAGCATTATACAGATAGGCAAATTGAGTATCCTCTAATAGATTTAGAGGTTGAATTGCTCGATAGGGCCTCCGTTTTCCCAAATTAGCATTTCTTGGTGTTCTAGCTCCTTAGGGCATCCATGACACAATTTGACATGATGCTTAACAAATTACCAAAGGAATTGGCAGCAAGTCTCTCTCAATACTCTCAGGTAAGTGTATAATTTGACAAGGCTTCGCTGCTCTAATCTCCCATACTCCGTTGATACTTTTGCCTTATTTATGAGGGGTACTTATAGGACTACCCAAGGGCTAGGGATGGCTTCATGGAGAATCCAAGAACAAGAAGGGGTGGTTAGGACAGTTGGATTGGAAGCTTATGTCCTTTAACCACCTTCTTCTAGATCAAATGGTCATTCAAATTGATTTGGCTTGGATGAATGCCTACTAAACTTTAGTTAAGACCATAGGTGACAGTTGCGGTCTAGATTGTAAATCGCATGTCTCATCCATGATTCAATCTGTAGACCGTAGGTCTCAGCTGTGGTTCAAATTGAATATTCCAAGGAGCCCAAATTGAATGGTTAGAACCATTGCTCTATCTTGGAGTCTGTCCAAGATCTTCCATATGGTCTTGTAGCATGTCCATATGAGTAGTCGCCATCGACATGATGCATTTTAGGTGTCTACAAGTAGGTTCCAAGTTAGCAATGAGAAGAAGAAACATTGTGACATCACCAAGTGCCATGTCATCACATAGTGTTATGTCATATTTTCTTATGTTACCACAAGCCATGGTAACATAATCAACCTTCACCAAAATTAGGGCCATGAGGGATTTTAAACTTAGATATCCAAGGCCTTTTGTACCATGGTAGGCTCCACTGGTCACCTTGGCATGAGTTCCACTTAGAGTTACAAGTGCCCAAAACAAAATTAAATGGACTCCTTTGCTAAAGTGCCAATGTTTCATTTTAGCAATATTGTCAAGTGGATTCAAGGTCTTTTCCATGAAAAATAGCTTAACTATGATTTATTTGGGTATAAGGGTCTATTTGAAGGTTATCAACCTCTTATTTTCTTCTTTTATGAAGTCCAAGTAGTTTATCCTCTCATCAATGCTACTATTGGACATATTGAAAGAAAAATGATTTTTTTTTGAAAAAATCTATAAAACATAAATGAGGATTTCCAAAAACCTCTAGAGATTCAATCCTAAAAATTTGGTATCCATCTAGATAGAAATCATAAAGGATTAACTTCCAAGAAATAAATAAAGGAACCTATCAATAAATATTTCTCTTGGAGCAAATATACTGAATCTAGTGAGATCCTTGTGATCCAAGTCCACCTAGGGTTTTGTTAAAAGAATCCTTTTACAAATTTTTATTAGGTTGCAAAATATTCTATCTATTTTAAACACTATTACTCTTATGATATACCTTAGAAGCTTATTTTATAAGGACAAACAATCAAATAAAGTATATTCACACCTACTTTAATACCATGTTGGATTTCATAATAATTTCTCAAAATGAATAGAATTAACACATTACCTAGTACTATTGAAAATGAAATACACAAGATAAAAATGCACATGATATAAGGGTTTATCCATGCATACCATATAATCTCACTATATTAAAATAGAAAACACTCCAATCTATAATTAAATGGTTGGTGTGATGGAGTATTTATACCCAATTACAAGTTACCTTAAGGAAAATATTAAGTGATTAACCTATAGGTTTAAATAAATAAAATATTACAAAAATACCTTTTTACAATGTTACATGGGTATAGAGGGATTATACATGCAATACAATACAAATTTAAGCTTAGACTCAAGTAAAGTTTATTCACCATATATTTCAACAAAAATTAAAATAAAATGCAAAGATTATCATTAATAAAACATTAAATGGAAACTACCATATGTGGAGGTTGTTAAATTGAATTTTTATGGAGCATCTAAAGGAAATATAGGACCAACAGGAGGAGGAGGAATAATTAGAAATAATAGAGGAGAAATTTTATCTCATTACAATTTCAATAGTGGATTTAAAACAAATAATAAAGTTGAAGCTTGGGCAACTTTAGGTTAGTTAAAAATATGTAAACAAATGAAATGGAATAGAGTATGGATGGAAGGTGATTCTCTCATAGTAATAATGCAATTTTGAGGAAAGCAAAAGATCCATGGAACATACATGAGATAATTGTAAAAGTTCAAGATCTTGCTAGAGAGTTTGAAGAAATTAGGTTTACACATATATTAAGGGAAGGAAACAAATGTGCAAATAGGCTAGCCAATAGAGGGGCTTTTATTTAGGATCATGAAGTTAAATTCTACTTTCCATAGTTATAATAAGTAGTAAGTTTTGTTGAAGCTGACAAGAAATTGTTGATCGCCTGAATCAAATAATGATTAAGATTTACTTTAATGTTTTCCATTGGTATTATCTACTTTATTTTATAACAATAATATATTTTCATATAAACTATTTATTATAATTTTTGTGCTTGCTTTCACAACCCAAATTTCCCATTCATATATATATATAGAATCTAGACTCTAGAGCAACTACTCATGTCACCACAATAGTTTCCTACCTAGATCTTCTTTTGAGGCACACCCATCCTTATGCCTTACATACATCCAGTTATGTAAGAGCACTAGGTGTTTAATATTATGGGTTCAAAACTATCCATCTCAAGGATCCATTGAGCTAGCATTGACCTCCACTTCATTCTTTCAAAAGGTGTATGCCAAGTCCACCCTCCACATAAGTCCTTCTATGTGGTAGTATATGCATGTGGGAATTCACTATCCATATTAGGCCCATTTGAGCTAGACATCCCAAATAGCCTCATTGACATTTCCTTTTTTTTTGTGTGGAATCATTATCACAGCTAACCATTCTTTTATTTGTTTTTCATAGGTCTTATTACTCTCTAGGTTTATCTTTGTGTGCTAGAAGGCTAATCACTTCTAGTTTTTATGAGACATCTCTTATCTACACCCATCAAGGTCTATAATGATTATTTTGGAGTAGTATTCAACTAATATATATAATTATCCATTTACCAACATGTCATAAGCAAATTTTGTGAAAATATTGGTCAACATTAATTAAATACCCCAAGAGGAATTCTTTATTATTATGCCCACACATACAAAATTATGAATGAACCTTTAATATACAAATACAACTAGTCCTCATGTAATATCAAACATTACATCACAATAAGTCATGTTTTCATAAGAATTGTCATCATAATTAAAGATTCATTCCATAACCATTTAAAATAAAATCACAATACCATCATAAAGTAAAATCTCCACAAAAGTCACAACATAGTAATTACCCTAGGAAAAACCCCGAAGGTAAAATCCAACATTAAATCCCTTTTCTTTATTGAATTCATAATAAAGTCAATATATTACATTAGGTAAAAGAACCCTCATAATGCTTTTAAATCCCTACCATGATATTTATAGATTTCCCACTAACCACACTATCAAATTAGCCAATCAATCCATAACTGTAGTTGAAATCCATATCATGAAGCAAGAGCAAACTGGATCACATTCCTATTCCTGTTGTACTGAAACTGGGTGTCATATGAGATCAATCAAATAATAAACTATTTACTTGCCTTCTTGACGATAATTTATCGCACTCATAATTCTTCTATCAATTTAAAAGCTTAGCATAATCACCAAAGAGTTTTCCTACACCTGTTTAGGTCGACCTCCATAATCAAAGACAACAGTCACATATTACTCAGCTTCCATTGGTAGTTTTTGCTCTATAATATTTCTAGCATGTTCACTTACATTGGATAATGAATATGCATGTCACTTGAGTAGTTGAAGAATTTAGATTTAAGAATACAATGCTACCCTATTTTTCTTGGTATTAACATGAATTAAATTATCTATTAATTCATGTCCAACATACACCACTTGCCTATTAAATTGAATAATCATTTTAATATTCACAATAAACAAAAAAGTCCTACGTAATCCTATTGATGGATATTCCACTATGCTTTCCCATTCTATCTAGGTGATTACCCAAGGGTATATCAATGCTAATCTATACACTATGTGCTACGATTAGGTGAAACTAGACGTCCCAACTCATCTACAAAGATGAATCTTTTTTGAATCCAAGAAATTATTTCAGTTGTCTTAGGTAGACTCAGCCCTAGGCTTGTTTCACCTCCCAAGCATGATCTTCGAATACTCACAGATCTAGTCCAAATTCTAAGTCTTCTATAAAATCTACTACTCTCTGACTATCACAAACAGTTTACACTCAACAAAGACCTAATATAATACTAATAAGCTTCTAATAGAGCAATCCATCTTGGAATCCTATAACCTAGTTGGAATACATTATTGTTGTATGGTCTCTAGTCTCTTTTTTTTGAAATAGGGTGAACAAGAATCTATAGTTATCCAACTATTTGATCCACAACACTTCAAAACTATCGTACACAATGTTGGCTATTCATATTAGATAGAAAACCAAGTATTTCACAACCAAAATATTACTACTGACATATTAGCAAGATCACACATTAGGCTGGTTTCCTTTATTAACTATTATTTTTCTAAAGATATTATGTACTTTGAGGATTCATATTTTACACAAACCACTATCCACTAATGGTAATCTACTACCACGTATCTCTCCTAAGAGATAATTTTATCTTCTCTAACATAAGGTCTCTCTGGTATTTTAGCAACACAAATCTAGTGGATAAAAATAATATATAACCATCACCTTATAGAACCAAACTCAATAGTTTTACATGCAACTAAGTTGTTTTTAGCAATGAATTTTAGTATACTAAAACTCAAGTTGAGTTTTAGAACCTACCTATGAACTTCGAGTCCAACACCAAGCTTCTCAGGTGCCCTTCTCCACTTGCAATCATTGTGAACACTGAGTACCACACCAAGCTTCTCTGACATATTTCTATCCCTATGATTGTTGTGAACACACCCCCTATCCACACATCACTTGGTATCTCTAATAAACCTATTTTTCATACCATTCTTCTTCCTCATAACATGGAACCAACCTTCATTCTCTTTAGTGGTCCATCACTCTCCCACTTCATATGTCATTTTATGGCCTCACTCATCTTCTCACTCCACTTCTGCTATCAATTAATTGATATATCTATTCTTGATGCCAATAAGACACTCAACATTAATCTTAAAAATCTAAAATATGAATTAAAAAATCAAAACTTGATTTAATTGCACATCTAAAATAAATTCTTCCACCATGCAATAAACACAAGATTACATTAATTTTTAATATTTGACCATTAATAACATGTAGAAGTAAGAACTTGACCGATCCATCTTAAAATTCTTCTCATTTTGAGAAAATCATAAAGCAAGGCATTAGTCAAATAATCTAAATTAGAATATGCCAAAAAGGTTGGTAAAAATCCATAACACAAATACCAAATCAGTTTCCAAGTACCCTGCCATTCAAATGAGACAAAAATATCATTACCATAAACCATAGGTCTTACATAACTTAACACATGGAAAAATCAATCATTCCATCAATAAGATATATAGGTCATTTCCATAAAATATTTGTTTTACATATCTAGTCATGAAGTTGTCAATCATTACAAAAAAAACAACACAATAAAATCCAAGTTCATCCATATAATAAGTCTACCAAAGGAGGGTCGTGACATCCTCCCCCATTAGGATCAACATATTCCTCTATGTATTTATTATTTCCATCTATAGAAGCAAATAATAATCACATATTATTTTCAAACAGGAAAGACAAGTATTTTTGCATGTCTGCTACTTTCTCCCAAGTAGCATTTCTCTCAAAATATTAGTTCCACTAGACCTTTCATTGCTCCAAGGTCCCTTTCCTCATTTATTTGGAGTGGAACTCAAGGATATTTATTGGTCGAACCTCTTTAGCCTCCAAGTTCACCATCTAGAGTTTAGAAAAGTCTCACACATGATCAGGATTAGCTATATATTTTCTAAGCAATGATGTGTGAAATATGTCATGAATATTCAATATACTGGGTGGTAAGGCAAGTTAGTATGCCATAGGACTTATCTTTTCTATAATTTCAAAGGGTCCCACAAAATATAGATCAAGTTTTAGGATTTAATAGTATTTTTCACTGGTCTCACCCTAAAAAACACTTTGTCACCCTCAGTAAATTCTTTGGGTGACCTCTTAAGGTCGACATAAATTTTTTGATGATCTGTAACTTCTTTAAGCCTTTCCCTGATTGTCATTAATTGTTGCTCCATTTCCTTGACCAAATATGGTCCTAGAACAACCTTGTATTCTAGGTTATCCCAATACAATGGTGTTCTACACCTCCTACCATATAGAGCTTCAAATGGTGCCATGCCTAAGGTTGAATGATGACCATTTTTGTAGGTAAATTCCACCAAGTGTAGGTAATATTTCCATCAGGTTTTCTAATCCATACAATACATGTGAAGCATGTCCTCTAAAACCTGATTTACCCTTTTAGTTTACCCATAAATTTTTGGGTGGTATATAGAACTGATGTTTAACCTAGTTCCAATGGCTTAATGTAAATCTTACCAAAACTCAGATGTGAATCTCGAGTCCCTATCTGAAATGATCACTTTTGGAAAACCATGAAGCCTAAATATTTCCTTGGAAAGTCTATTAGCCACAACCATGACATCATCCTTGGTATTTTTGGGTATAAAATACACAACCTTGGTCATTCTATCGACCACAACTAGGATTACATCATGCTATAATCTGGTCTTTGTAAAACCTATGATAAAATCCATCGAAATCATCTACCACTTCTACACTGGTATATCATGAGGGTATAATAGTCATGTACGATGTTTTTTTTTTGCCTTTACTTTCTAGCATTCAAGGCATTGTATGAAAAATTTAGTTATGTCCCTCTTCATTCTTGGCCAGTAGAACTTTTTTTTATATTCTCTCATTTTTGCCCCTCCTAGGTGATCATAATATGGAGATATTTGTGCTTCACTTATGATCATTTTCCTTAGGTTATCAACCTCAAGAATTATTACCCTATCATTAAAGCACAAGAAACCATCCTTTATGTTGAAAACCTTACTTTCCTCGGGTTTCCTTTCCATATTTTCTTGAATATAATTGCAAAACACATCCTAATGTTGCATTTCCTTAACTTGTTCCATAAAATCAACATGGATGTGCATTAAAGTAGCTATGTGTCTTCTCCTACTTAGTTCATTAGTGAATTTTTTTTTTCCCTTTATATATTCAATACCAAAATTGTATTTGGTGAGAAATTCCATCCACCTTCTCTACCTAGCATTTAGCAAAGGTTGAGTAAATATGTATTTTAGGCTTTGATGGTTTGTCCTCAACTCAAAGGGTTTCCCTAACAAGTAGTGTTGCCAACTCTTGAGAGTAAATACCACTACTGCCAATTCTAGATCATTGGTTGTGTAATTAACCTCATGTCATTTCAGTTTTCTTGAGCCATAGACTACCACTGCTTCATCCTAAGAGATCACTCCTCCCAAAAATTCTAATGATTTATTTGTACGTACAAAAAAACTACCCTAAGGATCTAGTATCTTTAGTATGGGAGATGTAGTGATTTTTTGTTTGAGTAGATCAAAAGCTACCTCACATTTATCTGTCCATTGAACTCTTTTCCCTTCATCTACAGGTTAGTTACTAGAGTGGTTATATTGGCATAATCCTTCACATAACACCTATAATATCCAGTAAAACCTGAGAAACTCTAAAATTTCATCACATTCATGGGCAATGGCCAATTTAGTATGGCTTTTATCTTCTTAGGATCCACCATGATCCCTTCTATTGATACAATATGTCCTAAATATTGCACTTTTGAAACAAAAAATTCACACTTTGATAGATTCTTGTACAATTGATTCTTCCTTAGTAGCTCTAGAACAATCCTAAGGTGTTGGTCATGCTCTGACTTATTTTGGAAATATATCAAAATATCATCTAAGAACACTTGAATAAATCAATACAAAATCTTCCTAAAAATGCTATTCATTTGGTTCATAAATGCTATCAATGCATTCGTTAGACCAAAATTTAATACAATAAACTCATAATGTCCATAATGAATTTTGAAGGTTTTCTTATGGGTATCCTCTTCATGGATCCTCAATTGGTGGTACCTCAATTTAAGATCAATCTTTGAGAAAATAGTGGCATCCTTGAGCTGATCAAAGAGATATTTGATTTTGGGTAGAGGATATTTGTTCTTGATGGTTGCCTTATTCAACATTCTATAATCTATGCATAGTTGTAAGGAACCATCCTTATTTTTAACAAATAGTACTAGTGCACCCCAAGGTGACACACTTGGTTTGATTAACCCCTTTTCCAATAATCCTTGCAACTATACCTTTAGCTCTTGCATCTCAATAGGGTTCATTCTGTAAGGAGACCTATGTATAGGCTTTGTTCCAGGTTGAAGCTCAATTGTGAAGTAAAATTTATGCTTCGAGGGTAATCTAGGTAACTCTTTTGGAAATACATCTTCAAACTCTTGTAGCACTAGGTGTTTTACAAACACCTCCTCTTTTTTTTCCTTTTCAATATCATTTAACTTAACTACATATATCGTGCCTCCTCTCTTGATGGATTTCTTAAGTTGCATTATAAAGAGGATATAGGGTTAAAAATCCCCTTGTAGGCTATACATCCTTTGTAATTTCCTACCATTTTTTGAATATTCAATCCATTTGTCCTAGAAATTGATTACAATCTTATGTGATTGTAAACAATTAATTCCTAGGACTACATCAAAAATATGTATCAGTTCTACATAAAGGTAACCTACAATTATACCACTAGGTAAGATGATTTTAGTCATAGCATATAACTGATCTATAGAGTAGGTCTATCATGAGCCATACTCGACCTTCCACCCATGTACCAAGATTATTAGCCTTTTTGGTATATTATTAAGCTAGTGGAAAAAAAAATTGTTTGTGGCACCACTATCGATCAAAATTCTAATATTTATACCAAATATCTTACCATTTATCAGTAGTGGAGTGGCTTGTTCTTCCAGATTCTGACTCCATATTGCTGCATAAATATTGTAGGCTGGTTCTTTATAAGCATGTTATTTTCCCTTTGAACTTGATCCTACTTTGAGTGGGAATTTTTTTGTGTAATGTAGAACACCACATTCATAACATCATGCTTTGGGTGTAATAACCCCAAATTACCCAACCAAACTAACCATCATCATCATTCTTTTTAAACTTACATATGTATGAGAGTCTTTTATATATTTTTCCATTGAATAAGTAGTCACATGAGTTTCCAAGGCTATGCACCACACAAGAATCAACTTGATCATATTTTATCCATGTGTATGGGAGTGGCCAGTGTCCCATAATGATCAGTGGGAATTTTCTAGTCTGTTTCAACCAGAACGCTCATTTCCCTTTTTAAGTTTAACCCTAAGTTAAACTAGTTCCAACCATAGGTATATTTTCAACCTAACCATAGGTATCATTCAACTTAACCATAGGTATATTTCAACCTAACCATAGGTATATTTCAACCTAACTTTAAGCGTATGCCTTGATGACTATTCATTGTTTTCCAATGATATAATATTTTTAGGTGTAGTGCTTAACCAACCAACCATACCCCATATGGTTTGTTAAGGGAATCATCCAACCGATTCTCATAGGCATATGTTGTCTACCACTTTATCTCATTGACTATTAACCATTTAGATCTCTCATTTGTATAATATTTGATATGTTTATGTTCATCATGTGTTTCCACATTTGTACTTACATAATTATAAAGATCTAATTTAACCATTCATACTCAAAGCATCCACTTGAGAATTCAAGTAATATATATTAGATCAGGTAAACAATTTGTTTTCAGAACATAATACTTCAAAGAGATTTACACTGATTATAGCCTATACAATCAGATATTCAGAAGTTACATTATGAAACATTTTTCAATGAATCATAAATTCCTACAAGCTATTACATCATTTATTTTGCAGAAAGCTCTTAATGTTACAAAAATAGCCTCATTGAGTTGAATACAATAACAACTTATTCTGGTCTTCAACTCTCTTTCAGGTTCATCAGGTACTTCAAGAATAGTTGCCTCAGTCCAACCAGTACTAGGTGATAGGTTACTCGGGATCAGGACAATCCAAATTATGAACATGCATATCTAACTAAAAAATGCCATGCAACAGTAATCCATAGAATGCAAATAATTTTTTAGCAACCAAGAATTCAACACAATTCAAGAGTAGGAAATCCCATACTTTCCTAAGAATGAAACTTTTCCCATTCCTTTCATCCCATATTTCATCACACAAGAAACATGCTCTTAAATCTATACTAACTGCATCCATTGACATGGCTACGGAGAACCCCCATATGTTCCTGAGAAATGCAACCCAGTTACCCTTTCTCCCATATTAGACTATGTCATCACAATATTTTGTTTCTTAATTTAGCATGCATGATTGCATATACATGATTCTATTTGTACAATGCATTGGAATCATAGTATGGTAAAATGTGCCATTATACATTTTTGTTACCAAGACTCAAGAGACATAAGCACCTAGAAATAACATTTAAACAATCTTGTTCATAACATAAAATCACAATGTCAAAAGAATCCACTACTAGCATCTTTGCTAGATTTGGCCAAAAACATCCATCATAATCAATCAAACTCTCTAAGAGTAGGACAAACTATGTTTACCACATATTTTCAAAAAGGATTATTCCCTTTAATGTAAGCAACTCTAAGTTTCAACCTAGAATTAACTTCTTGTATTGTGACATACATATATATGTAGCATTGGATTTCATCAACATTTTTGTGTCATATTAATATTGTTCATGACTAGAGATATTCATAGACTCACGAACATTTCAAAACTTTATACCATAAATGGACAAGGTACCCATATAAATTTTCCTTGGGTGAACTTAAACTTTTTTTGTCTTTTGTCTTTTTCCCCTTTCCCTTTATTTAATAACAAATCCAAGACCCAAAGTGATAATCACAAAACTTAGGTCTATGATTCCTATCCACAAACCTTGTTACACCTTCTTGTTTCATTTCACCACCCATACTCTAACTGAACTCTTATCATACTTCCTTAAAGCATTACTATTGATAGGAAAATTCTTCCCATTGGTTTTAATTTTTACAAGGGAAGGCCTACGTTAGGTGCTAGCGCTTTAGCCTAAAGGCTAAGTGCTTAGCCCGCTACTCATGGTGGTAGCCTCATTAAGCCTTTCGATGACATGGCCCCCGGCTCTTGCCCAAAGCCTCATGCCTACATGCATTTCGTTCATGCATGGGGAGCTCAAACCCTAAGCAACCAACCGGATAGTGACAAGTGGTGCAAACTGAGTCATAGATGGGTTTCATCATCGATGGTTATGGTTTGTCATTGTTAGAATTATTTATATATTATTTTCATAAGACCTTTAGGGAAATAACCCTAAGTTTTAATTTACCAAAAATCAATGTCGTTTCAATATTTCACAGGACAGTGACTGCGTTTCTTCCAAACACGATCTGCATCATGTAAACTCTCTAAAACCCAACCCAAGTCGAATTGGAAGTCCCTTGCACTCGCCGAATAGGACCAGGGTTTCAACGTTTGTCCAGAGGATGCATTGTATCCCATCCGAAAGATGTCATCCAAGAAATTTCTTATCAAAGGCATCGACCATAGCATCTATGTTTTTTATGACATACCCCCTCTAGACGGCAAACGAATCTAAACATCACCAATGACCTTCATATCTACAAGTAGAGTGATTCTTGTCCCTCATCCCGCAACCAGATCACTCGGTTTATGATATGGCTACCCAAAATGTACTACACAGGGCATGAGAGTCCTATAATGGAGCTTGAGCACTCTTATCGAAGGTAAACCTACGCTCAAGATCGTAGAACAGGGCTTCTTCAATATAAAACTTGAGATCACTCTATCTTTAACACATTCAAGAGATTTTTTTTTACCATAAATCCTAGACTTAGCCCTTGTGCCTACTATACATAAGCTTCTACCTTACCCATGCATGCTCACATCAAGTCATATTCATTTTCGTGAGTTTCTTTATAAAATGGTTCATTAAACTTGAATCCTCTAAATTATTTAGAAGAACATTTTTTTATAAAGCTAATGCAAACCATGTTTTCAGACAAGAACCCTCATAAATTGCAAAACAACAAACTTCTTAAACTCAAAGATTTTATTTATACTCCATTAAACCCTTTATCCCTTACAACAGTAAGGCTACTTCTATATTATCTCTTCATTCCTTAATCAAGCATACTTATTATCTATAGGGTATCTAGAATTCATAATCCTGACCTGGATCTTTCGCTGACTTCCTTTGACCCAAGCTCTGGAAAGTCTCCCAGTTCTTTGTCCCACACGTGCTTATTTTTTTTCTTTAAAAAAAGTAACGAGGCGAGGAAAACTAAGGTAAATCATGAGGTCCTAGTTTTTGATCCGAGTAAAACCCGGAGAGCATACTCCCTAGGAACCTCTAGATTTCCAAAACCAATTTGTGAAAAATGCGAGACTTTTGGTTTTTGATCCAATTCTATTGGAGAGCATACTCCCTGATCTCACTCCGTAAATATCGCTCCCTCATGCCTTCCCAAATGCCTCTATTTATAATGGAACTCACCCTCCCCCCATAACCATTTTTTTATTATTAAAAATTGTTGAAGATGAGCCCATCATAAATGTTATCTAGAAATTGGAGTTAGTTTGACTTTGAAAATGAGGTGGTCCAATCACAACCCAACACATACCAATTCTTCAACTAATATTTTCTTCATTGCTAAGCAACTAATTAATTAACTTAATTAATCACAATTAACTTGTAACTAATCTAGGGACAAAATAGCACTAGATTTAATGTTTCTTTAATGTTGTCCACTAATCAAGCTTAACACAAATTAAAGATCTTGATTAACCAAGTAAACCAATATTAGAAATTAATTTCTCAACTAACTAAGGAGACAAAGAAACATTCCAAGTAAATGCCTTAAATGCCACTAACAATTTATATTTAGCAACAAATTCTCCTAGTTTAGCCAAGCATACTTTATCTATTTTTATTTCATAATTACCTCTATGAAATCAAACCTTAAGCTATATAATGCAAACACAAAGTAGGGTAAAAATTGGGATGTTACATACCCCCCCCATAGGCTAAACATAGTCCTCTGTATTTCATTCCCAAGGTTAGTCAATTGCATTTCATTCATCACAAAGAACAAATCAAGCATTGAGCTAATATATATTTTTTGCAACCACATTCAAATCATGCAATATTTTATGCAAGCTAATCATGCAAACCCCATTTCCACACTATTTTTTTTCCTATGGTTGGCATTTTTAAGATAGTCAACTATCACCATTCCACTAGGAGACTAGTCTAGGACATCATGGTCCAATAGTGTAGTCATGGTGATGTGAGGGCAAAGTTTTTTATTACCCTTTGGATTGTCTTTGTCATCCTTTCCCTTTTTCCAGTTCCCCATTCCTAGTGGTTGAGCAACTCCTTCTTTCAAATGAGAAGAACAACCTCTCCCACCTGACGAGTGTAGTTGGACCTATAATGCAGTAAACAAACATTAGCAGTATCATGTTCTAAAAAGATAAAGTACTTATACTGCATAATCATGTTTAAGTTTTACATAGTAACATCAAGCATCATCAAAATTTAGTCAATCCATAAATAGCATAATAAAATCCATTAGTCTACTTAATTTGCATAAGTGTCCATCATGTTATCACAAAGTCTCAACTAAAATTAGGCACTATGCAGTGTCCTCAAATAAGTATGAAAAGTATTTTTCATGTCTTCCACCTTTTCCCAGGTGGCATTTTTTTAGAGTAAAGATCCCATTGGACCTTACATTGCTCCAGGTTTCGTTTCCTCATATGTTTAGTGCGGAACTCAAGAATCTTCATGAGCTTGACCTCGATGTATGTTGGATCCATCATCTACAACTTAGAAACATCCACAACATGAGTAGGATCAAATATATATTTCCTAAGCAGGGACACATGGAAAGAATTGTGAATATTTTCCAAGTTAGGTGGCAAGTCGAGTCTATAAGCAACAGGACTGATCTTTTCCCATATGGTAAATGGTCCTACATATATGGGATCCAACTTAGTGGACTTAATTGCACTTTTCATAGATTTGACTCTCAAGAACACCTTATCTCCTATGAAAAATTCCAAAGGAGTCCTTCTCAAGTCTGCATATTTCTTCTAGAAGTTCGAAGCTTCCCTGAGCCTCTAAAAAATTATCTTTAGTTGCTCCTCCATATCCTTCAAATATTTTGGTCCAACAGTGACTCGATCTTCAGGATTATCCCATGATAATGGATTTTTGCACCTGTGGCCATACAAAGCCTCAAAAGGAGCCATCTTTAGAGAGGCATGGTACCCATTATTATAGGTAAACTCAACTAGATGCAATAATTCTTCCCAATGAGACTTCTGGTCCATGCAATACATGCGTAGAATGTCCTCTAATACCTGATTGACTCTCTCAATATGTCCATCCATATTAGGATGATATGCAGAACTTATATTCAATGAAGTACCAATTTCTCGATGGAGAGCTTGCCAAAATTCTGATGTAAACCTTGAGTCCCTATCCGAGATGATCATTTCAGGAAATCCATATAATCTGAAGATGTCCTTAGTGAACCTGTTAGCAACAACTACTACATCATCAGTAGTACTACCAAGAATGAAGTGTGCAACTTTGGTCAATTTGTCAACTATTACCATTATGGCATCATGTTGATACCTCATTTTTGGTAGTCCCACAATAAATTCCATAGATATCACTTGCCATTTTTTTGTGGGCACATCGTGAGGATATAGTAGACCAACAGGATGCTTATGCTTTGCTTTCACCTTCTGAAATTCTAGACACTTAGCCACAAAGTTAGTAATATCCTTCTTCATCCCCGACCAATAAAATATTTTCTTCATATTCTCCCTCATCTTAGCTCCTCCAGGATGAGCAGAATAAGGGGATCTATGAGCCTCTCTCATGATAATATTACGCAAATCCTTTATTTTCTGAATAAAAATCCGTTCCTTGAAACATAAGAATCCATATTTGAAGCCAAAATCTTGGGCTATCTTCGGGTCCTTCCTTATTTTCTCTTGCACTTCCCTACAATAAGGGTCCTGAAGTTGAGATCTCTTAACCTAATCCATCAGGTCCACATGACTTCTAGTTAAAGCAGTGATATGCCTTCTTCTGCTTAGTGTGTTTACCACCTTATTCTCTTTACCTTTTATGTATTCAATCCCAAAGTCATACTCTACTAAAAATTCAATCCACCTTCTTTGACGTGCATTTAGAAATGGTTGAGTGAAAATATACTTCAGAATTTGGTGATCTATTCTTAATTTGAAGGGTCTTCCTAGCAGGTAATGCCACCAAAATTTTAGGGCATGCACTACTGTGGCCAATTCTAAGTCATGTGTGGTGTAGTTTACTTCATGTCTCTTTAGTTTCCTAGACTCATAAGCCACCACTGCTCCATATTGTGATATAACACCTCCCAAACCTTCTAAGGAAGCATCGATACAGACTAAAAAGTCACCTTGAGGATCTGGAATCCTTAACACATGAGCGATAGTCAATAATTGTTTTAGCAACTGGAATGTTGTTTCACATTTGTTCGTCCATTGGAATGAATTCCCTTTTCTTTGAATATTGGTTATAGTACAGGCTATTTTGGTATAATATTTTGTAAACCTCCTATAATACCCAGATAGGCCCATAAAACTTCGAACCTCTATTACATTTGTAGGGGTTGGCCAATCTAAAATAGCTTCTATCTTCTTAGGATCAACTGCAATTCCATCTATAGATATGACATGTCCCAAGTAATGTACTTGTGACACATAAAATTCGCATTTGGAAAAATTTCCATATAGCTGATTTTCCCTCAACACCCTTAGTACTATCCTCAAATGCTTGTCATGCTCCTCCTTGCTGCAAGAATAGACCAAGATGTCATCTAAAAATACCAATATAAACTTGTCCAATTGTTTCTTGAACACACTATTCATTAAGTTCATGAAGGCTACAGGTGCATTTGTTAACCCAAATGGTAAAACTATGAACTCATAGTGTCCATATCAAGTTTTGAATGTTGTCTTATGTATATCTTCTTCTTTGATTCTCAACTGGTGGTAACCAGACTTCAAGTCTATCTTTGAGAAGATAGTAGCCCCTTTTAGTTGATCAAACAAATCCTCTATCTATGGTAAAGGATATCTATTTTTAAATTTTGCTTTATTCAACATCCTATAATCAATGCATAATCTCAAGGATCCATCCTTCTTATTGACAAAAAAAACTAGTGCACCCTAGGGAGACACACTTGGCTTAATTAGCCCTTTATCCAACAACTCTTGTAGTTGCACTTTCATCTCTTGCATATCTATAGAGTTCATCCTGTATGGTGCTCTATGTATAGGTTTTGTACGGGGTATTAGATCGATAGTAAAGTCAAATTCTTGCTTAGGGGGCATCTCAGGTATTTTAGATGTAAAGACATCCTTAAAATCTTGAAGGATGGGGAATTTCTCAAATATTTCCTTATTTTTAACCTCCTTTACCTCCTTTATCTTGACCATGTAAACCAAACATTTATTTCCAATCACCTTCTTAAGTTGCATAGAAAATATTAATATAGGTTTAAATATCCTTGTTTCACTATACAACCTAATCCTCTTCTCATTCTCATCAGTGAATTCAACCCATCTCTCCTAAAATTTGACCAAGGCCTTCCAGTCCTTCAACCAATCAACCCCTTAAATTATGTCAAAGGCATGTAATGGAGCTACACAGAATTGTCAAGTGATAGAGTTTATGGGTAGGGATATTTTTATGAAGGGATAATATTGGTCTACAGAGTAGGTCTATCCAGAACCATACTCGACTTTCCACCCTTTTGCCAAAGACTTTAGATTCTCTAGCATGTCCCTGATGAAACTACTAGACATAAAACTATCCATAGCACCATTGTCTATCAAAAATCTAACATTTTGGTCAAAAACCTTACCTTGTAAGATCATAGGGGTCACTTATCCATCAAGATTATGATTTTTGGTAGTAGCATAAATCCATTGTCCTTTATTTCTTACCTTATAGTTAGTTCTTGTACTTATAGAATTATAAAGATCTAATTTAACCATTCATACTCAAAGCATCCACTTGAGAATTCAAGTAATATATATTAGATCAGGTAAACAATTTGTTTTTAGAACATAATACTTCAAATATATTTACACTGATTATAGCCTATACAATCAGATATTCGAAAGTTACATTATGAAACCTTTTTCAATGAATCATAAATTCCTACAAGCTATTACATCATTTATTTTGCATAAAGCTCTTAATGTTACAACAATAGCCTCATTGAGTTGAATACAATAACAACTTCTTCTAGTCTTCAACTCTCTTTCAGGTTCATCAGGTACTTCAGGAATAGTTGCCTCAGTCCAACTAGTACTAGGTGATAGGTTACTTGGGATCAAGACAATCCAAATTATGAACATGCATATCTAATATACAAAATGCCATGCAATAGTAATCCATAGAATACAAACAATTTTTCATCAACCAAGCATTCAACACAATTCAAGAGTAGGAAATCCCATACTTTCCTAAGAATGAAACTTTTCCCATTCCTTTCATCCCATATTTCATCACATAGGAAACATGCTCTTAAATCTATACTAACTGCATCCATTGACATGGCTACGGAGAACCCCCATATGTTCCTGATAAATGCAACCCAATTACCCTTTCTCCCATATTAGACTATGCCATCATAATATTTTGTTTCTTAATTTAGCATGCATGATTGCATATACATGATTCTATTTGTACAATGCATTGGAATCATAGTATGGTAAAATATGCCATTATACATTTTTGTTACCAAGACTCAAGAGACATAAGCACCCAGAAATAATATTTAAACAATCTTGTTCATAACATAAAATCACAATGTCAAAAGAATCCACTACTAGCATCTTTGCTAGATTTGGCCAAAAACATCCATCATAATCAATCAAACTCTCTAAGAGTAGACCAAACTATGTTTACCACATATTTTCAAAAAGGATTATTCCCTTTAATATAAGTCACTCTAAGTTTCAACCTAGAATTAACTTCTTGTATTGTGACATATACATATATATGTAGCATTGGATTTCATCAAATAGTTTTGTGTCATATTAATATTGTTCATGACTAGAGATATTCATAGACTCATGAACATTTCAAAACTTTATACCATAAATGGACAAGGTACCCATATAAATTTTCCTTGGGTGAACTTAAACTTTTCTTTTTTTTATTTAATAACAAATCCAAGACCCAAAGTGATAATCACAAAACTTAGGTCTATGATTCCTATCCACAAACCTTGTTACACCTCCTTGTTTCATTTCACCACCCATACTCTAACTGAACTCTTATCATACTTCCTTAAAGCATTACTATTGATAGGAAAATTCTTCCCATCGGTTTTAATTTTTACAAGGGAAGGCCTACGTTAGGTGCTAGCACTTTAGCCTAATGGCTAAGCGCTTAGCACACTACTCAAGGCGGTAGCCTCCCTGAAGCCTTTCGATGACATGGCCCTTGGCTCTTGCCCGAAGCCTCATGCCTACATGCATTTTGTTCATGCATGGGGAGCTCAAACCCTAAGCAACCAACCGGGTAGTGACAAGTGGTGCAAACTAAGTCATAGATGGGTTTCATCATCGACGGTTAAGGTTTGTCATTGTTAGAATTATTATAATTTTTTTATTTCATAAGACCTTTAGGGAAATAACCCTAAGCTTTAATTTACCAAAAATCAATGTCATTTTAGGCTTTCATAGGACAACGACTATGTTTCTTTTGAACACGATCTGTATCATGTAAACTCTCTCTAAAACCCAACCCAAGTCGAATTGGAAGTCCCTTGCACTCACCGAATAGGACCATGGTTTCAACGTTCATCTAGAGGATGC
Organism: Wollemia nobilis; assembly: GCA_028583015.1. NCBI lineage: Eukaryota > Viridiplantae > Streptophyta > Pinopsida > Araucariales > Araucariaceae > Wollemia > Wollemia nobilis. Next base: position 12,921,591 of record JAQPPZ010000465.1, read on the forward strand.
ATTGCATCCCATCCAGAAGACGTCATTCGAGAATTCCTATCGAAGGTGTCGGCCATAGCATCTATGTTTTTTATGACATACCCCCTCTAGATGGCAAATGAATCTAAACATCACCAATGACCTTCATATCTACAAGTAGAGTGATTCTTGTCCCTCATCCCACAACCAGATCACTCGGTTTATGATATGGCTACCCAAAACGTACTACACAGGGCATGAGAGTCCTATAATGGAGCTTGAGCACTCTTACCGAAGGTAAACCTACGCTCAAGATCGTAGAACAGGGCTTCTTCAATATAAAACTTGAGATCACTCTATCTTTAACACATTCAAGAGGCACTCTTTTTTTTTACCATAAAGCCTAGACTTAGCCCTTGTGCCTACTATACGTAAGCTTCTACCTTACCCATGCATGCTCACATCAAGTCATATTCATTTTTGTAAGTTTCTTTATAAAATGGTCCATTAAACTTGAATCCTCTAAATTATTTAGAAGAACATTTTTTTATAAAGCTAATGCAAACCATGTTTTCAGACAAGAACCCTCATAAATTGTAGAACAACAAACTTCTTAAACTCAAAGCTTTTCTTTATACTCCATTAAACCCTTTATCCCTTACAACAGTAAGGCTACTTCTATATTATCTCTTCATTCCTTAATCAAGCATACTCAATATCTATATGGTATCTGGAATTCATAATCCTGACCTAGATCTTTCGTTGACTTCCTTTGACCCAAGCTCTGGCAAGTCTCCTAGTTCTTTGTCCCACACATGCTTATTTTTTTTTTAAACAAAGTAATGAGGCGAGGAAAACTAAGGTAAATCACAAGGCCCTTCTAGTTTCTGATCCAAGTAAAACCCGGAGAGCATACTCCCTAGGAACCTCTAGATTTCCAAAACCAATTTGTGAAAAATGTGAGACTTTTGGTTTCTGATCCAATTCTATTGGAGAGCATACTCCCTGATCTCACTCCACAAATATCACTCCCCTCATGCCTTCCCAAATACCTCTATTTATAATGGAACTCACCCTCCCCCCATAACCATTTTTTTATTATTAAAAATTGTTGAAGATGAGCCCATCATAAATGTTATCTAGAAATTGGAGTTAGTTTGACTTTGAAAATGAGGTGGTCCAATCACAACCCAACACATACCAATTCTTCAACTAATATTTTCTTCATTGCTAAGCAACTAATTAATTAACTTAATTAATCACAATTAACTTGTAACTAATCTAGGGACAAAATAGCACTAGATTTAATGCTTCTTTAATGTTGTCCACTAATCAAGCTTAACACAAATTAAAGATCTTGATTAACCAAGTAAACCAATCTTAGCAATTAATTTCTCAACTAACTAAGGAGACAAAGAAACATTCCAAGTAAATGCCTTAAATGCCACTAACAATTTATATTTAGCAACAAATTCTCCTAGTTTAGCCAAGCATACTTTATCTATTTTTATTTCATAATTACCTCTATGAAATCAAACCTTAAGCTATATAATGCAAACACAAAGTAGGGTAAAAATTGGGATGTTACATACTCCCCCCATAGGCTAAACACAATCCTCTATGTTTCGTTCCCAAGGTTAGTCAATTGCATTTCATTCATCACAAAGAACAAATCAAGCATTGAGCTAATATATCTTTTTGCAACCACATTCAAATCATGCAATATTTTATGCAAGCTAATCATGCAAACCCCATTTCCACACTATTGTTTTTCCTATGGTTGGAATTTTTAAGATAGTCAACTATCACCATTCCACTAGGAGACTAGTCTAGGACATCACGGTCCAATAGTGTAGTCATGGTGATGTGAGGGCAAAGTTTTTTTAATACCCTCTGGATTGTCTTTGTCATCCTTTCCCTTTTTCCAGTTCCCCATTCCTGGTGGTTGAGCAAATCCTTCTTTCAAATGAGAAGAACAACCTCTCCCACCTGACGAGTGTAGTTGGACCTGAAATGCAGTAAACAGACATTAGCAGTATCATGTTCTAAAAATATAAAGTACTTATACTGCATAATCGTGTTTAAGTTTTACATAGTAACATCAAGCATCATCAAAATTTAGTCAATCCATACATAGCATAATAAAATCCATCAGTCTACTTAATTTGCATAAGTGTCCATCATGCTATCACAAAGTCTCAACTAAAATTAGGCACTATGCAGTGTCCTCAAATAAGTACGAAAAGTATTTTTTCATGTCTTCCACCTTTTCCTAGGTGGTATTTTTCTCAGAGTAAAGATCCCATTGGACCTTACATTGCTCCAGGTTTCGTTTCCTCATATGTTTAGTGTAGAACTCGAGAATCTTCATGGGCTTGACCTTGATGTATGTTGGATCCGTCATCTGCAACTTAGAAACATCCACAACATGAGTAGGATCAAATATATATTTCCTAAGCAGGGACACATGGAAAGAATTGTGAATCTTTTCCAAGTTAGGTGGCAAGTCGAGTCTGTAAGCAACAGGACTGATCTTTTCCCATATGGTAAATGGTCCTACATATCTGGGATCCAACTTAGTGGACTTAATTGCACTTTTCATAGATTTGACTCTCAGGAACACCTTATCTCCTATGGAAAATTCCAAAGGAGTCCTTCTCAAGTCTGCATATTTCTTCTGGTGATCCAAAGCTTCCCTGAGCCTCTGACAAATTATCTTTAGTTGCTCCTCCATCTCCTTCAAATATTCTGGTCCAATAGTGACCCGATATTCAAGATTATCCCATGATAATGGAGTTCTGCACCTACGGCCATACAAAGCCTCAAAAGGAGCCATATTTAGAGAGGCATGGTACCCATTATTATAGGTAAACTCAACTAGATGCAAGAAGTCTTCCCAATGAGACTTTTGGTCCATGTAGTACATGTGTAGCATGTCCTCTAATACCTGATTGACTCTCTCAGTCTGTCCATCCATCTCAGGATGATATGCAGAACTTATATTTAGTGAAGTACCAATTTCTTGATGGAGAGCTTGCCAGAATTCTGACGTAAACCTTGAGTCTCTATCTGAGATGATCATTTTAGGAAATCCATATAATCTAAAGATGTCCTTAGTGAACCTGTTAGCAACAACTACTACATCATCAATAGTACTACCAGGAATGAAGTGTGCAACTTTGGTCAATTTGTCAACTATTACCATTATGGCATCATGTTGATACCTCATTTTTGGTAGTCCCACAATAAAGTCCATAGATATCACTTGCCATTTTTCTGTGGGCACATCGTGAGGATATAGCAGACCAGCAAGATGCTTATGCTCTACTTTCACCTTCTGACATTCTAGACACTTAGCCACAAAATTAGTAATATCCTTCTTCATCCCCGACCAATAAAATATTTTCTTCATATTCTCCCTCATCTTAGCTCCTCCAGGATGAGTAGAATAAGGGGATCTATGAGCTTCTCTCATGATAATATTACGCAAATCCTTTGTTTTCGGAATAACAATCCGTTCCTTGAAACATAAGAATCCATATTTGAAGCCAAAATCTTGGGCTATCTTTGGGTCCTTCCTTATTTTCTCTTGCACTTCCCTACAATAAGGGTCCTGAAGTTGAGCTCTCTTAACCTGATCCATCAGGTCCACATGACTTCTAGTTAAAGTAGTGATATACCTTCTTCTGCTTAGTGTGTTTGCCACCTTATTCTCTTTACCTTTTATGTATTCAATCCCAAAGTCATACTCTACTAAAAATTCAATCCACCTTCTTTGACGTGCATTTAGCAATGGTTGAGTGAAAATATACTTTAGACTTTGGTGATCTGTTCTTAATTCGAAGGGTCTTCCTAGCAGGTAATGTCGCCAAAATTTCAAGGCATGCACTATTGCAGCCAATTCTAAGTTATGTGTGGCGTAGTTTACTTCATGTCTCTTTAGTTTCCTGGACTCATAAGCCACCACTGCTCCATATTGTGATAGAACACCTCCCAAACCTTCTAAGGAAGCATCGGTACAGACTAAAAAGTCACCTTGAGGATCTGGAATCCTTAACATAGGAGTGGTAGTCAATAATTATTTTAGTAACTAGAATGTTATTTCACATTTATCCATCCATTGGAATGACTTCCCTTTTCTTTGAATATTGGTTATAGGATAGGCTATTTTGGCATAATCTTTCATAAACCTCCTATAATACCCAGATAGGCCCATAAAAATTTAAACCTCTATTACATTTTTAGGGGTTGGCCAATCTAAAATAGCTTCTATCTTCTTAGGATCAACTACAATTCCATCTATAGATATGACATGTCCCAAGTAATGTACTTGTGACACATAAAATTTACATTTGGACAAATTTCCATATAGCTGATTTTCCCTCAACACCCTTAGTACTATCCTCAAATGCTTGTCATGCTCCTCCTTGCTACGAGAATAGACCAAGATGTCATCTAAAAATACCAAGACAAACTTGTCCAACTATTTCCTGAACACACTATTCATTAAATTCATGAAGGTTGTGGGTGCATTTGTTAACCCAAATGGTAAAACTATGAACTCATAGTGTCCATATCAAGTTTTGAATGTTGTCTTATGTGTATCTTCTTCTTTGATTCTCAATTGGTGGTAACCAGACTTCAAGTCTATCTTTGAGAAGATAGTAGCCCCTTTTAGTTGATCAAACAAATCCTCTATCCATGGTAAAGGATATCTATTTTTAACTATTGCTTTATTCAACATCCTATAATCAATGCATAATCTCAAGGATCCATCCTTCTTCTTGACAAACAAAACTGGTGCACCCCAGGGAGATACACTTGGCTTAATTAGCCCTTTATCCAACAACTCTTGTAGTTGCACTTTCAGCTCTTGCATCTCTATAGAGTTCATCCTGTATGGTGCTCTATGTATAGGTTCTGTACCAGGTATTAGATCGATAGTAAAGTCAAATTCTCACTTAGGGGGCATCTCAGGTATTTTAGATGTAAAGACATCCTTAAACTCTTGAAGGATGGGGAATTTCTCAAATATTTCCTCCTTTTTAACCTCCTTTACCTTGACCATGTAAACCAACCCTTTCTTTCTAATCACCTTCTTAAGTTGCATAGCAGAGATTAATATAGGTTTGAATGTCCCTTGTTCACTATACAACCTAATCCTCTTCTCATTCTCATCAGTGAATTCGACCCATCTCTCCTAAAATTTGACCAAGGCCTTGTGGTCCTTTAACCAATCAACCCCTAAAATTATGTCAAAGGCATGTAATGGAGCTACATAGAATTGCCAAGTGATAGAATTTATGGGTAGGGAGATTTCTATCAAGGGATAATATTGGTCTATAGAGTAGGTCTATCCAGAACCATACTCGACTTTCCACCCTTTTGCCAAAGACTTTGGATTCTCTGGCATGTCCCTGATAAAACTACTAGAGATAAAACTATCCGTAGCACCATTGTCTATCAAAACTCTAACATTTTTGTCAAAAACCTTACCCTGTAAGAGCATAGGGGTCACTTGTCCATCAAGATTCTGATTTCCAGTAGCAGCATAAATCTGGTGTCCTTTATCACTTGCCTTCTGGTTAGTTCATGTACACCATGGACAATTTCTGGCATAGTGAGGTCCCCCACACTCATAGCATCCAACCTTTGAATTCTGAGTTGAACCTTGAACTAATTTTTCCTTACCTTTAGCAGGAGTTGGTTCTACCTGATTCATGGGTTTGGCCTTCTCTACATTGGTAAAGTTTCTATCCTTAGACTGAAACTTCTTCTTAAATATTTTTTGACCCATCATTTCTTTTACCAAACTTAAACCCTTCTTTACTCTTTTGATTTGGCTCATTATTCCACTTTATTTTCTATGGGTTTTGGTAGTTCTTCTTGAATCCTTGGATGGGGTTGTTGTTCTTTTTGTGATTGTACTCTGCTTGACAAGCTAGATCATATGCAATTTCCAAATTGGTGGGTTTGAACATGTTGATAGAGATCCTAAGTTGATGATCTAATCCTGAAAGGAATTGATGCACCTTCATTTTATCATCATTTTCATAAGTTGGAATGTACTTAAGGAGTCTAGTGAAGTTCCTATAGTATACATCCACTGACTGCTCCCTTTGCTTTAGCTGAGTAAACTCATCTAGCTTCCTAGCGTAGTATTGCTCAATAAGGAATCTCTTTCTAAATGCTTTTTCAAACACATCCCACTCACAATGAATTATGTTTATATTTTTATCCTTGTAGTAAGTTTCCCACCATTCCAACCCAACTTCTATCAAAAGTCCTGTGACAAAGACTATCTTTGTGGTTGAGGAGTAATTTCTCATAGAGAAGTAAATTGCTAGTTCATTTAACCATGACTCGGTAGAATATCCACTTTCCTTTCCTAAAAATTTTCTAACCTTAACATGCTTCAGGTCTTTCTCTAATTTAGCATTAATACGAGTTTTAACTGCTTTAGTAGGAGTTTTAGGTGCCCTATTGTTATTTCTTCGAATTTCCTCCCTAAGAACTTCCAACAAATTGTTCTATTGTGTCAACTGCTCTCTGTAGGTTGACATCTCACCTTGCATATTCTGAACCAGATTTGTGAGATTCTCCATCCCCTCAGGGTTTCCTGAACTCTCTCCCACATGACCCTCTCCAAAATTATCAAGACTAGCTAGCCGAGATCTTCGAGGAGGCATCTTTGCTCCACTACCAAGTTTTGGTGGCATAATCCTTGGTTAAAGAAATGCATTAGTTCACAATCTTATACCGAAGGCTTATACTAACTAAAGTTTTTTGTTAGCTCTACTAGCTTTACTAAAGTATTTCTCCTTTCTATATGATGACTTAAGTTGAGTATCAACATCTTGACTAAGGAAGAATTTTGGTTTAGAGCTTCAAATGGCAAGTACGATCCCCAAAAGAGCATCAAGTACATCGCTTAAGACCCACGTTAGTGGAGGGTTCATCTAGCTCTTCCAATATGATTCACCAGGGGTTCAACATGGGGGGCAAGACTTGCTCATTTTCTACATCTACACCATTTCTCTTTCCTTACTTTACATATAGACATCAAATTTAGATTTTTACGCCTATCTAACCTAGGCTCTGATACCAACTGTAATAACCCCAAATTACCCAACCAAAACTAACCATCATTTTTTTTAAAAACTTACATACATATGAGAGTCTTTTATATATTTTTCCATTGAATAAGTAGTCACATGAGTTTCCAAGGCTATGCACCACATAGGAATCAACTTGATCAGAGTTTATCCATGTGTATGGGAGTGGCTAGTGTCCCATAATGATCAATGGGAATTTTCCAATCTATTTCAACCAGAACGCTCATTTCCTTTTTTAAGTTTAACCCCAAGTTAAACTAGTTCCAACCATAGGTATCTTTTCAACCTAACCATAGGTATCATTCAACTTAACCATAGGTATCTTTCAACCTAACCATAGGTATATTTCAACCTAACTTTAAGTGTATGCCTTGATGACTACTCATTGTTTTCCAATGATATAATATTTTTAGGTGCAATGCTTAACCAACCAACCATACCCCATATGGTTTGTTAAGGGAATCATCCAACCGATTCTCATAGGCATATGTTGTCTACCACTTTATCTCATTGACTATTAACCATTTAGATCTCTCATTTGTATAATATTTGATATGTTTATGTTCATCATGTGTTTCCACATTTGTACTTACAGAATTATAAAGATCTAATTTAACCATTCATACTCAAAGCATCCACTTGAGAATTCAAGTAATATATATTAGATCAGGTAAACAATTTGTTTTCAGAACATAATACTTCAAAGAGATTTACACTGATTATAGCCTATACAATTAGATATTCAAAAGTTACATTATGAAACATTTTTCAATGAATCATAAATTCCTACAAGCTATTACATCATTTCTTTTGCAGAAAGCTCTTAATGTTACAACAATAGCCTCATTGAGTTGAATACAATAACAACTTCTTTTGGTCTTCAACTCTCTTTTAGGTTCATCAGGTACTTCAGGAATAGTTGCCTCAGTCCAACCAGTACTAGGTGATAGGTTACTTGGGATCAGGATAATCCAAATTATGAACATGCATATCTAATCTACAAAATGCCATGCAACAGTAATCCATAGAATGCAAATAGTTTTTCAGCAACCAAGCATTCAACACAATTCAAGAGTAGGAAATCCCATACTTTCCTAAGAATGAAACTTTTCCCATTCCTTTCATCCCATATTTCATCACACAGGAAACATGCTCTTAAATCTATACTAACTGCATCCATTGACATGGCTATGGAGAACCCCCATATGTTCCTAAGAAATGCAACCCAGTTACCCTTTCTCCCATATTAGACTATGCCATCACAATATTTCATTTCTTAATTTAGCATGCATGATTGCATATACATGATTCTATTTGTACAATGCATTGGAATCACAGTATGGTAAAATGTGCCATTATACATTTTTGTTACCAAGACTCAAGAGACATAAGCACCCAGAAATAACATTTAAACAATCTTGTTCATAACATAAAATCACAATGTCAAAAGAATCCACTACTAGCATCTTTTCTAGATTTGGCCAAAAACATCCATCATAATCAATCAAACTCTCTAAGAGTAGACCAAACTATGTTTACCACATATTTTCAAAAAGGATTATTCCCTTTAATGTAAGTCACTCTAAGTTTCAACCTAGAATTAACTTCTTGTATTGTGACATATACATATATATGTAGCATTGGATTTCATCAAACAGTTTTGTGTCATATTAATATTGTTCATGACTAGAGATATTCATAGACTCACGAACATTTCAAAACTTTATACCATAAATGGACAAGGTACCCATATAAATTTTCCTTGGGTGAACTTAAACTTCTTTTTTCTTTTATTTAATAACAAATCCAAGACCCAAAGTGATAATCACAAAACTTAGGTCTATGATTCCTATCCACAAACCTTGTTACACCTCCTTGTTTCATTTCACCACCCATACTCTAACTGAACTCTTATCATACTTCCTTAAAGCATTACTATTGATAGGAAAATTCTTCCCATTAGTTTTAATTTTTACAAGGGAAGGCCTACATTAGGTGCTAGCACTTTAGCCTAACGGCTAAGCGCTTAGCGGCTACTCGACTAGCCTCCCACATGGCCCTTAGCTCTTACTCGAAGCCTCACGCCTACATGTATTTCATTCGTGCATGGGGAGCTCAAACCCTAAGAAACCAACCAAGTAGTGACAAGTGGTACAAACTGAGTCATAGATGGGTTTCATCATCGGCGGTTATGGTTTGTCATTGTTAGAATTATTATTATTTTTTATTTCATAAGACCTTTAGGGAAATAACCCTAAGTTTTAATTTACCAAAAATCAATGTCATTTTAGGATTTCATAAGATAACGACTATGTTTCTTCCAAACACGATCTGCATCGCGTAAACTCTCTCTAAAACCCAACCCAAGTCGAATTGGAAGTCCCTTGCACTCGCCGAATAGGACCAGGGTTTCAACATTCATCCAGAGGATGCATTGCATCCCATCTAAAAGACATCATCCAAGAATTCCTATCAAAGGTGCCGACCATAGCATCTACATTTTTTATGATACACCCCTCTAGATGACAAATAAATCTAAACATCACCAATGACCTTCATATCTACAAGTAGAGTGATTCTTGTCCCTCATCCCACAACTAGATCACTCGATTTATGACATGGCTACCCAAAATGTACTACACAGGGCATGAGAGTCCTATAATGGAGCTTGAGCACTCTTATCGAAGGTAAACCTACGCTCAAGATCATAGAACAAGGCTTCTTCAATATAAAACTTGAGATCACTCTATCTTTAACACATTCAAGAGGCACTCTTTTTTTTTACCATAAAGCCTAGAATTAGCCCTTGTGCCTACTATACGTAAGCTTCTACCTTACCCATGCATGCTCACATCAAGTCATATTCATTTTTGTAAGTTTCTTTATAAAATGGTCCATTAAACTCGAATCCTCTAAATTATTTAGAAGAACATTTTTTTATAAAGCTAATGCAAACCATATTTTCAGACAAGAACCCTCATAAATTGTAGAACAACAAACTTCTTAAACTCAAAGATTTTCTTTATACTCCATTAAACCCTTTATCCCTTACAACAGTAAGGCTACTTCTATATTATCTCTTCATTCCTTAATCAAGCATACTCAATATCTATATGGTATCTAGAATTCATAATCCTGACCTAGATCTTTCGTTGACTTCCTTTGACCCAAGCTCTGGCAAGTCTCCTAGTTCTTTGTCCCACACGTGCTTTTTTTTTCTTTCAACAAAGTAATGAGGTAAGGAAAACTAAGGTAAATCACAAGGCCCTTCTAGTTTTTGATCCGAGTAAAACCCGGAGAGCATACTCCCTAGGAACCTCTAGATTTCCAAAACCAATTTGCAAAAAATGCGAGACTTTTGGTTTCTAATCCAATTCTATTGGAGAGCATACTCCCTAATATCTCTCCACAAATATCGCTCCCCTCATGCCTTCCCAAATACCTCACCCTCCCCCCATAACCATTTTTTTATTATTAAAAATGGTTGAAGATGAGCCCATCATAAATGTTATCTAGAAATTGGAGTTATTTTGACTTTGAAAATGAGGTGGTCCAATCACAACCCAACACATACCAGTTCTTCAACTAATATTTTCTTCATTGCTAAGTAACTAATTAATTAACTTAATTAATCACAATTAACTTGTAACTAATCTAGGGATAAAATAACACTAGTCTTTAATGTCCACTAATCAAGCTTAACATAAATTAAAGATCTTGATTAACCAAGTAAACCAATATTAGCAATTAATTTCTCAACTAACTAAGGAGACAAAGAAACATTCCAAGTAAATACCTTAAATGCCACTAACAATTTATATTTAGCAACAAATTCTCCTAGTTTAGCCAAGCATACTTTATCTATTTTTATTTCATAATTACCTCTATGAAATCAAACCTTAAGCTATATAATGCAAACACAAAGTAGGGAAAAAATTGGGATGTTACATTGGGTCCTAGATGTGTTTTCTAATTTTTTCCATCTTCTATTTTTACTGCTAATGGAGGATTGGCCTGACCCTATGATGGTGGTTAGTTATCCCCATTTTTTGTGATTGTTACGATTTTGGTTCTTTCCTTTGAACTTTTTTTCTAAACTTCCCTTGTTTCCTATAATCCCTTCTATCCTATCTAGAAAAATCTTGATAGCCTGATCAATTTCCCATTTTATATACCCTACACTATTTCTTTTTTTAGTGTCTCTTTGTCCTTCTCAGATGCACCTTCATAGTCAAAGTAGAGCTTGAGATAGGTTTCAACTTTCTTGGCTAGATCATATGTATTCTTAAGGGTATTAGGTTCTTGCATGTTCACCTCATACCCTATTCTAGTATCTGCTCCTAAAATAAATTTATGGAATTTAATTTTCTCATTATACGTGGGCACATACTTCAATAGCTTAACAAATTTCTAATAATGTCTCTATAGTCTTATTCCCCTATCTAATTTTAGTGAATTTCTCAAATTTCAAGGTATAAAAATGTTTAGTGAGGAACCTTTCCTTAAAGGCTATAATAATATATTCCCACTTCAAATCAACAACAACCTCAATGTCTTTTCCCTCACTAAATATTTCCCACCAATCTAAACCAACACCCTACAAGTGTAGAGTGGCATACGACATTCGAGTCCTAGAACAATAATTCTTTATGTTATAGACAGTCTCTATCTCCTTCAACTAAACTTTAGCTACATCATTGCCTTCCTCCTATTTGAACTTGGAATATTTAATATGCTTCATATCCTTGCCCAATTCTAACTTTAGTTGAACTTTGACATGTTGTACTTCTAAAAGGTGTTCATTATCTTATCTTCCCCTAGAGTTTATAGCCTATATTTCCTAATTCAATACAACTTCCAATAGTTTATTTTGTATTTCTACCTACTTACAAAGTAGGGAAACTATTTCAAATATATCCTCTCTCTCATTACTAGGATTGTTTGCACCTACATTGATGGTCACAACTTGTACATTGTTTTGTTGTATCTACGTCAACGATGGGGTAAAACTCCCTCTCCTTCTCTTTGTAAATATTTTACCTAGCCACACATATGAGAGATTGTAGAAATTAGTCCACAATTCTATCTTCAAGTCGATATTCGTAGTATTACCTATCTACCTAGTCATCTTAACAAGGAAGTTAGGGTTTTCTTTTATAAAATAATCTGTTCTTGCCAAACGTAACCCTCATGTGGGCATGTATTCTATACATACCATCACCTACTCTTATGTAAGGAACCCTATATCCCTATGAACCATGCTCTGATACCAAATATCATAACCCAAATTTTCCATATATATATATATGTATATATATAATTTTCTTTACCAAGGGTTCTAGAATCTAAAATCTGGAGAAACTACTCATGTCACCACAATAGTTTCCTACCTAGATATTCTTTTGAGGCACACCCATCCTTATGCCTTACATACATCCATTTATGTAAGAGCACTAGGTGTTTAATTTTATGGGTCAAAACTATCAATCTCAAGGATCCATTGAGCTAGCATTGACCTCCCCTTCATTCTTTCAAAAGGTGCATGCCAAGTCCACCCTCCATATAAGTCCTTCGATACGGTGGTATATGCATGTGGGAATTGACTATCCATATCAAACCCATTTGATCTAGAAATCTCAAATATTCTCATTGACATTTCCTTTTTTTGTGGAATCATTATCATAGCTAACATTTCTTTTATTTGGTTTTCATAGGTCTTATTAATCATTATGTTTATCTTTGTGTTCTAGAAGACTAATCACTTCTAGTTTATATGGGACATATCTTATCTACACCCATAAAGGTCTATAATGATTATTTTGAAGTATATTCAACTAATATATATAAATATCCATTTACCAACATGTTATAAGAAAATTTTATGAAAATATTGGTCAACATTGATTAAATACCCAAAGAAGAATTCTTTATTATTATACTTACACATAAAATTATGAATGAACCTTTAATATACAAATACAACTAGTCCTCATGTAATATCAAACATTACATCACAATAAATCACATTTTCATAAGAATTATTTTCATAATTAAAGATTCATTCCATAACCATTTAAAATAAAAGCACAATACCATCATAAAATAAAATATCTACAAAATTCACAACACAGTAATTACCCTAGGAAAAACCTCAAAGGAAAAACCTAGTATTAAATCTCTATTCTTTATTGAATTCATAATGCAGTAAATATATTACATTGGGTAAAAGAACCCTCACAATGCTTTTAAATCCCTACCATGATCTTTATAGAGTTCCCACAAACCACACTATGGAATTAGCCAATAAATCCATAACTCTAGTTCAAATCCATGTCATGAAGCAAGAGCAAACTTGATCACATTCCTATTCCTATTCCTATTGTACTCAAACTCAATGTCATATGATATCAATCAAATAATAGAATATTTACTTGCCTTCTTGAAGATAATCTATCACACCTATAATTCTTATATGAAGCTAAAATATCAGTATAATCACCAAAGGATTTTCCCACACCTATTCAGGTTAACCTCCATAATTAGAGATAATAGTTACACATTATCCAACTTCCATTGGTATTTTTATCTATTACATTTCCAGCATGCTCACTTACATTGGATAATGAAGACACACGTCACTTGAGCAGTTGAAGGCTTTAGAGATGAGAATACAATTCTACCATATTTTTCTTGGTATTAACATAAATTAAATTATCTATTAATTCACATACAACCTACACCATTTACTTATTGAACTGAACAATCATTTTAATATTCATAATAAACAAAAAAGACCTACATAATCCCATTGATAGATATTCCACTATGCTTTCCTATTCTACTTGGGTGAATACCCAAGGGTACATCGATGCTAATGTATGTACTTTGTACTATGATTGGATGAAATAATACATCCCAACTCATCTATGAATATGAATCTCTTCTGAATCCAATATGTTCTTTCAGTTGTCTCTGGTAGACTCAACCCCAAGATTGTTTCATCTCCCAAGCACGATCTTCGAAATACTCACAGATCTAGTCCAACTTTTAAGCCATCTATAAAATCTATTGCTCTCTGACTATCACAAATAGTTTACACTCAACAAAGGCCTATTCTAAGACTAATAAGATTTTAAGAGAGCAATCCATATTGGAATCTTACAACCTGGTTGGAATACATTATTGTTAGATGGTCTCAAATATATTTTTTTGAAAGAGGGTGAGCACGAATCTATAGCTATCCAACTATTTGGTCCATAATACTTCAAAACCATCCTACACAATGTCAACTATTCATATTAGAGAGAAAACCAAGTATTTCACAACCAAGAGATTACTCCTAACATCTTAGCAAGATCACACATTCAGCTAGTTTCCTTTCTTAACTATCATTGTTCTAAAGATATTGTGTACTCTAAGGATTCAGATTTTACACAAACCACTACCCAATAATGGTAATATACTACCACATATATCTCCTAAGAGATAAATTTAACTTCTCTAACACAAGTTCTCTCTAGTATTTTGGTAATACAAATCCAGTGGATAAAACTAAGAGATAACCATCACCTTATAGAACCAAAATTAATAGTTTTGCATGCAACTAGGTTTGTTTTAGCAATGAATTTTAGTATACTAAAATTCAAGTTGAGTTTTGGAACCTACCTATGAACTTCAAGTACAACATTGAGCTTATTTGACATCCTTCTCCACCTGCAATCACTTTGAGCATTGAGTACCACACCAAGTTTCTTCACAATATTTCTCTCCCTACGATCATTGTGAACACACCCCCCATCCACACACCCCTCAGTGTCCCCAATAAACCTCTTTTTCCTTTCAGTTTTCTTCCTCACAACATGGAACCAACCTCCCTTATCTTCAGTGGTTCATCACTCTCCCACTTCATCTATCATTTTATGACCTCACTCCTCTTCTCACTTCACTTCTACTATCAATTAATTGATATATCTATTCTTGATGCCAACAAGATGCTCAACATTAATCTCAAAAATATAGAAGGTAAATTAATAACAATCAAAACTTGGTTTAATTGCAAGTCTAAAATAAATACTTCCACCATGCAAAAACACAAGATTACATTTTTTTAATATTTGATCATTATATAGAAGTAAAAACTTGATCGATCCATCTTCAAAGTCTTCTCATTTTGATAAAATCATAAATTAAAGTATTAGTCCAATAGTCTAATTTAGGATATACCAAAAAAATTGGCAAAAATCCATAAAACAAGTACCAAAACAGTTTCTGAGTACCCTACCATTCAAATGAGACCACAATATCATTACCGTAAAATATAGATCTTACATAACTTAACACATGGAAAAATCAATCATTCCATCAATAATAAATATATAGGCCATTTCCATAAATTATTTGCTTTGCACATCTAGTCATGAAGTTTTCAATCATTACAACAAAAACAACACAACAAAATCCAAGTTCATCCACATAATAAGTCTGCCAAAGGAGGGTCATGACAATTGCACTTATGTTTCAATAAGGAAACTAGCAATCCAAATTTGGTAAAGTGTACTATGATAGTGCGATGTTTTGAAAATATTACTCTACTAAGATGCAATGCATAGATAGTATAGGTGAAGTTTTGGTATTGTGAAGTTTTCTATAGAAAATTTTCAAGAAGGATGCAGAATTTTGGAATATTTGTATTCATACAAGGAATTGAAAATATCTAGAAAATGAAAATCAATAATTTAGACATTTTATGTAAAAGGATGTAGGTTTATAGCTATAGCATATAAATTTACATGATAATATTAGAAATAGATTATATTACATTATTTGGATCATGTAAATGTACCTACCAAGGTACATACTTAGGACACTAGATCACTTTAGGGTGAAGTTACCTAGTTTCTTCATGCAATGTAATAAATGCACAAGTGTCAATGTGCAAGCTGTACATGTGCAAGTTATCCCTTGCACAACTAGATAGATTTTTGTCTAAGGAACCTATCTTCCTATATAATGGCCTTATTATCATAGATCAAGAGGATAAGAGGAAGCATCATAAGGAGTATCACTTTCAACATCGTAGAGCATAGCTTAGATAAAATAATCCATATTGGAGATGGGTGTAATGTAGTCCGATAGCATTATTCATTGAGTTTTTCATTTCCTCCATAACTATATTGTATTCATTTTTATCATTTCTATTTATAACATATTTTAGTCATATCACAGATTTACTTTCTTTCATATTATTTTTGCATATTGTGATTGCTCTCTCCCATTGCATATAGCATCAAAATATAATAGTGGTTTCAGAGCTACATTTAGATATAGCCATAGAAAAACCACCATTATCAATAAGCATGAGTTTTTTGTCAACCTAAAGTGCCTTTGGACCAGTTATTATCAAAAACTCTTAGAAGAGTCTAGGTGGTAGAATCAGGGAGAGTCGTAAGTGAGGATTGAAAGAAATCTCAGTTTCAAAAATACTAAGATTGCATTTGGCTAGTCTTTCCACAGAGTTGCAAAGAAACTCATTAAGACTAGGACTCAGTATTCAATCCACTAGATTGACAAATCAACTAGTGAAGATAATTCAAGATATCTAGAATTTCTTAACTATTGTCCAAAGTTTCTTTTGTTGCAAAAATCTAATTCTCATAATATTGGGATTCCTCCTACAATAGAAAGGTAGGATACTTCAACTTCATTGCCCAAATATCGATGTATCTTCATAGTGTAGAGGTTAGGTTCTTATCCAAAAAAGAATACTATGAAATAAGACTTTTGGAGAAGAGTTATGGTGAAGTTAGGAGACAAGAGATATCCATTACTAAATTAAGAACTTAACACAAGAATAAAATGCCATAGTATCCTTGATCAACAAGAAAAATCAGTAGAAGCCTTGATCTAGAAGAAAAGGCCATAGAAACCTAAATCTAGAAGAAAAAGGCCACAAAAGCCTTGATCCTGAAAAAGGCCACAGAATCCTTGATATTGAATAAAAATATCATAGAAGCCTTGATTCTAAAATAATTCCATAGAAACCTTGATCTTGAAGAAGTCTCCAAAAGTGAGTAACTGATTTAGAAGAAGATTAAGATTTTATTACTGATACTTTATTGTAGGGAAAGAAGATTTGGTGAGTCGTGAAATCTTCCTACAAGAAAACTAGAAAGAATATCTTCTTCAAAATAAATATAACACCTGAAGTCAAATATATCAATAGAATATATCATTGAATAACTTCTAGTATTGGAAGAAGAAGGACTAGGAGAGACTTGCTCGAATCTAGAAGTAGTAAAAGCAAATATCTAGAGGAAGATATCACAACCAACACTTCCAGGAGTAAAAGGTTTAATAAATGTTCTCAAGGAAGACCAGAAGAAGCTACAAGATCAAATACCTTTGGGAGGTCTCAATGAGCATCCAATAAAAGGCTTGTAGAGCCTTATTGAAGAAATCATCAAAGAATAACTCATTGAAGAAATCCACTACCAAGGAGAAGGTCCTGATAGTGAAGGAATTGGGACAAATTTTGCCATCTAAAAACAATCCCAAGAGGAGAAGAATTTGGCAAGGAGTGCTAAATCCCAAATGAATAATATAGTGAAGACCTCAATACACTCATAATATTGAGAATAAGATCATGTTTGAAGTCAGAATTCAATAAGAAGCTTGAAGGAAGATTCAGATAGAAAAAGACCACCAAATCTAGAATATTTGGAGTTTGCCTCACACAACAAGAAGGCACCACTTCAGAAATGAATATCTCTTCAAATATACAATAAAATAAGGAGACTAAAAAAGGATAACAAGCCACCAAAATCCTAGGCTCATGAAAGAAAGTTTGAGATCATATTTTGGTGAAGACAAAGTTGTTTAGGGTAGCCTACAAAGAGCTACAACATCTTACTCAAGGTAGCAACTTGGTAATCACAGACACAAAGATATACATCCTCTACAAAAGCAAAAAAATTGGTTTTTCAAAAAAAATTATGCAACTATTTGTGCAAGTAGATTCATTAATTGGATTACTTATCATTTTGTTTAAGCACCTTAATTTGGATTGAAGTTGCAAATAGGAGAATTGAATTACAGTTTTCAAAAGTACAAAAAGAGAAAGGTTCCTTTAAGGTTCATTTGAACTTTAGGAGTTAATTAGATTTTATTTTTTTTCTATCTATCAACTACCTATAATCTACTTTGGAAAGAAAAATAAGACTAGCTCCTACTACCTTTGCTTATAAAAAATTACAGATAATTCTTGAAGATTCATTTCAGATTATTATTTATTAGTTGTAGTAAACTGATTAAGTGCATTAATTTTGAGAGTTAATTGGAGTTATAAGTTGAAATTGAAATTTTTAGTGAATTTAAAATGAAAGCTCATTATATTTATTTGCACTATCCTATTGCTCTCAAAAGATTGTTATTTGTGTTCTTGAGAAAGGCACAAAAATAGATTTTCTCAAAGTATCTAAAGACACTATTACTGCACAAAGATATGCAACTTTGAGTGGCATGAGGAATCCATAAAATAATCTCAATTCTCCAAGCATTTGAGAAGAAATTAACCACCAAAAGAGCATCAAAGAAAGCCTTGAACAAGAATTGGTGTCTCATGTTCAAAGCACAATAAGTATTCTACAAAAGAAATAGTGCATAAAAATACAACAAAAATGAGAGCTTCTATCAAGTGGTTACAATATTGGATCCATTTATAAAATATTCAAGCAAAAATGAGAGGTGTCTAATCAAAGAGATAAACTCAAAAACCCTCATATTGCATTCAAAATTTTGCCACAAAACCAAAAAATCAGACCTAAAAAAAGTTGCAAAATTAGGTGCAATAAGAGCTATTTTGTAAATGAATATGTTACATTATATTGTACTATTCTAATCTAGTTTATCATAAAAAGGAGGTAGATTCAAAGGTGTCTTAAGGGCACAAAATTCACTGGAAAAAACCAACCGAAGGTGGTCATTCACTAACATCCTTCCAAGTGCATCGAAGGAGTCACTCTAAAGGCTCTTACTCCCTCACATTGGATTTCTGAACCTGCAAGAGACAAGATGAAAGATCAAAAGGATAAAATTATGTTATAATAAATAGCAATGTTGTCTACAAGGAGGACATATAACATGTAATAAAAGAGGAAGATAAAGCACCATTCGAGTGTTCAAGTATCCACATATTATAAGCAAAAAATTAGTGCTCAAGCCTCTAGATCAATGCACCTCAACTTAGCCTAAAAAAATATACAAGAAAGTGCAACTGATAAAAAAAGGAGCTATGGATATTACAAGGTTTGAATAACCTCAAAGAAGGATATGTTGAGGGATGCACAAGGATGATGTGACACTTGTCACTTGAAACAAGATCCTAACGCTCCTCTCTCAAGCGCTCATATTCAACAACAAGGGAGTTACAAGCTTTAGGTTGGTTTAATAATATAATGAGGAATACTTGTCCAAAATAAATTTGATCCCTTCACTAAAAGAATATAACATCCATAATTTACACAAAGAAGGAAATAAGTGTTCTCAAGCATCGTCTAGTCCACAAGCGCTCACGAAGAAATGGATGTGCCACTTGGCATTCAAACCAATATTCTTCTTCAATTTAAGAGGATCAATGACCAAGGCATTCAACCGAGCATTTATGTATGAGATCTAAAAACACAAGGTACAGTGGCAACATGGAAGCATGGTATGAAAGAGCCTTCAATACTCTAAATAAGGAAGGTCAAAAGCAGACATAAACGATGCCATAGTTGGAAAATCTAAATCCATGAAGGCTCCAAGCAAATCATTGAAGGAAGATCCAAAAAAGCAATGTCTATATTTCAGCCCATGCACAATGAATACAACGTCAATTATTGAATGATATAAGGTAATATTTATTCCCACTATAATATACTTTCACTTTCTTGGGATTTATAAGGTTAAACTTAGAGGAATACAATTGCATTGAAAGCTTCATCTTAAAGGGGAATAATATATCATATCAATATAATATTTTTAATATTAACAAAGGAGCAATAAGGAATTCTATTGGAATTTATTTATAATATATTTATATATATTATTGTGGTCTAATTATCCATAATTTGGGAGTTATAAGGGTTACTACATCAAATTGACTTATTGGAAATTAGATACACTACAAAAAAAATCTAAAGGGATATTTAAAAGAGGTTATTAAAAGCTTTAGGCTAAGGTTGGAAATTTATATATACTTGTTTCAAGCACATAAAAAAGGGAAAAATAATCCAACATTAAAACCTTTTCATATTGGAAAAGTTCTTAGTTCAATAGGAGCAATAAGGGATAATAAAAGTTGATTTTTGATATTTACAAAACCTTCCAAAATCAACCAAAAATTGAACTATATTTTCAAAAGCACTATTTTAAATCCCTAGGGAGTCATAAGTAATTCTAAAAAACTTGATAATATCAGAATTTATCATAAATTATCAAGTTACAAATCCATTGGGAAAATATAAGCTTTTACAAAACCTAAAATTCCAATAGGTGTATACGCTCTCATTACTAGGGATACATAAGGAAGCCTACAAACCTAAATATAAATAAAGGTTTTATCAAAATAAAGCTTATATACTTCAAAATTGAAATATAGACTACTAAGATTCTATCAAATTCAATCATAATAAATAGCAAGTTCTATCATGGATGAAATTTTAAGAAAAAATTTCAACATTGAAGAACTATTCCATGAAGTAGAATTTTACTCTCAAAACTTAATAGATACTTTAGAAGGATATGAGTATCTATCTACTAATGATCAAGAGAAATTATCCTTATTTCTTAGAGAAGCCAAATAAGGTAACTTTATAGCATTGATTAACTATCTTTATGAAATCCTCTTCACAACATGGTGGAACTCACAAAGATTGGTTATATTTTTACCAAAAGAGTGTTTGATGGTTTATCTATCATTAATTGTATTTGTACTTACTCAACACAAGAAACAAGTTAGCAAGAAGGAACAATATTATTGTGATGATAGATAAAGTAATCATGAAGTAGAAATCCCACCAACACCAATGCAAAATCATAGGAGAAGAAGGAAAAAGAAGAAAAAATATGCTAAAAAGAAACATGGTATCATGAGGACTGAATCGGTAGATCACATACAAAAGACATAAGATCCTGCATCTACAATCACTACTTACTTTGCATCACATGAAGATACAAATTACCTACTAAGCATGAACATGGTAAATAATGAAGGAGACTACATATTCTATCATCCAATGGAAGAAGATTCACATTGAAGACCAAAGTCTTCAATACCCAAATAATGTAATATAGGGAGGTGTTAGAAATAGATTATATTACATAATCTAGGTCATGTAAATGTACCTACAAAGGTACATGCTTAGGAAAATAGATTACTTTAAGGAGAAGTTACCTAGTTTCTTCATGCAATGTAATAAATGCACAAGTATCAATGTGTAAGTTGTACATGTACAATTTGTCCCTTGCACAGCTAGATAGAGTGTTGGCCAAGGAACCTATATTTATATATAATGGCCTTATTGTCATAGATCAAGAGGATAACAATGAGCATCACGGATATAATCACTTTTAGTATCGTAGAGCACAACTTAGATAAAGTCACCTATATTGGAGATGGGTGCAATGTAGTTCGATAGCATTATTCTATTGGACATTTTGAGTCAAAGTTGTCATTGATGTCAAGGAATAAGCTACCATTGATGCCAAAAGGTCATAAGGAGCAATGCAAAAGGTTGATGGCAAAAGAGCTTCATAATATTTATTTTTAATATTATGTGAAGCATAAGTAGAAGGGTTTTATTAAAACCATGGATTGGACAAAATAAAAGGTTTTTATTAAAAACCATAGTGGGAAAAATAAAAGGTTTTTATTAAAACCTAAGGAGGCTTTAATATTTAATAAAGCCAAAATATTTAAATATTAATTTATAATATTTAAATTCTAGTGAATTTAAATAATTATAAATTAAATATTTTGGAGTTAAAACATAAGCACCGACCCCCAACGAATTTGTCTCCATCGACGTGCATGGGAACAAGGGCATAAGGTATTTATACCTTAGCCAAACCTTAGTTTGGGAATTCTATTAATGCATCCGTAATATTCATTGAAGAGAGCTCATGTGAAATTAAAGGTGCCTCCGAAGTGCAAGGTTTGAGGTAGGCATCATGTTGAAGAAAGAGCCAAAGGCTCTAGAGGAGTGTGAAGCGGTCAAAGTGCACATTGCGCTTTAGAGCATCAAGGGAGCATGTGGCTCACACGGTGTGGAAGCCATGACCAAGGTGTTGTTGAAGCATTTGGTGCAAGTTCGAATCTCACTGATTGCAAAGCGGGTAATAAAGTTTTTGAATTATTTTATTTTGCATATGCTAAGGTTATTGGAGGGATAAGGTGCAAGTAAGTTTTGATATTAACCTAAGTGTTGAAAGGTTAATTTTTGCTAGGGTAATTTTATTTTCACCTTAGGAAAATGGAAATTGATTTATTGCATTAAGTTATAAAGTGAGTTATTTAAATTAAATGCAATATTGAGTAGGGAGTCATAAGTAGAGTTTGGATTATTTTTGAGATATATTTATGAAAAGGGTTATGATGAAATTAAATTGTTAAGAGGATCTTTTGATGAGTTAGAGTTTTGGAAGAAGTGTTTTTGTGGTGTTGGATATTATTTTAAGAAGGAGAAATAAGGTGTAATTAAGTTTGATTATTTTTGTAATTGAGAATTATTTTGTGAGAAAGTTAGTGTGATATTTTATCATCTAACTATTGAGATTGGCAAAAGAGAAAATTGTGATTGAGACAGGTTTTCCAAGGTCACTTCTACATCAAATAAAGGTATGGGCATATTCTTCCTAGTGAGTGTTTGTTGAATGTTGTGAATGCAAAGTTGGAGTGAAAAGGATTGTTTGGTAAGCATTGTTAAGTGTGTTTTGAATTAATGCTTCAAGGTTTTATGGAATAAAGAGTTGTTGATAAAACCTTGTTTTATAAGCATTGTTGTTGAAGTGATTAAGTTGAGTGAACTTGAACTAGGGTTTGCAAAGATCATGAGTATCATTGTTATGTGAATATTATTTATAAGCATTGTTGTTGAAGTGATTGGTTGAGTAAAGAACTTGAACTAGGGTTTGCAAAGAACATGAGTATCATTGTTATGTGAGATTGGTTGATAAGCATTGTTGGAAATATTTGAGTGAGTGTTCATATGTTTGGACTAGGGTTTGTGAGCAAGGATTATTTCATTGAGTGATTGGTTGAGTAGAGTTGGTTGAGCCTAGTCAAGTGGATGTGTGAAGTGATAGTTCAAGTTCTATGAAACAAATTGTTCTATATTCTGAATTGATTTGAGAAAGAGGTTGAGTGTTGATGAGTGTGAAACATATTGAGTCTCTAACAATTCTCTATATGTTTCTATGATAAAAGAGAGATTGAAAGTGATTGAGAGTTTGTGAGTGTGAAACATATTGAGTCTCTAACAATTCTCTATATGTTTCTAAAAGAGTGATTGAAAGTGATTGAGCATTGAGGTAAATGAGAAGCATATTGAGTCTCTAAAAATTCTCTATATGTTTCTAAAAGAGTGATTGAAAGTGATTGAGCATTGTGATGAATGTGAAGCATATTGAGTCTCTAACAATTCTCTTTATGTTTCTATGAGATTGGACAAGTTCTAGTGAGGACTTGTTGAGCAGATTTGAGGTAAGTCTTTGGGAAGACTTGTGGATAGATTTGTGTGAGATTTTGTGGAAGCTTACAATATAGATTGAGAATATAATTGGATAAGTTCTAGTGAGGACTTATTGAGAAGATTTGGACAAGTTCTAGTGAGGACTTATTGAGAAGAATTGGACAAGTTCTAGTGAGGACTTGTTGAGAAGATTTGGACAAGTTCTAGAGAGGACTTGTGGATAGATTAGTGTGAGATTTTGTGGAAGCTTACAAGGTATAATTGAGATAAGTCTTTGAGAAGACTTGTGAGAAGAGTTGATTGATTGATTTGTTCAAACCTTGAGTTAAGGTTTGGGGCAGATCTAGCAGAGTTGATTTAAGATTGAGTCAAGATTTGTGTTAAGGCTTGAGGATAGATATTGAGGATAGATTTGTGCTAGACCGAAGGACTATGTTTAGTGTAGATCAGAGGATAGATATTGAGGATAGATTTGTGCTAGACCGAAGGACTATGTTTAGTACATATTTGAGGATAGATTTTGGTGTAGATTTGAGGATAGGTTTGTGCCAGATCAGAGATAAATATTGAGAAGATTTGTGCTAGACCAAAGGACTATGTTTAGTGTAGATTTGAGATAGATATTTGAAGGTGATAGAGTATAGAGGATGATAGTCTCCAGTGGATAGAGATCCATAAGCCAAAGTAGTGAGGATAGGTGTCTTCAGTGGATAGAGATCCATTAGCCAGAGTAGTGGGGATAATAGTTCTTCTAGAAGATCACCAGCCAGAGTAGAGGAGAAAGGAGTTCTCCTATGGATAGAGATCCATAAACTTGATTAGGGGATTGGTGTCTCCTTTGGACAGAGGTCCATAAATATTGTAATAGGGAAAGGATTCCCAAGAGATTGATTGAGAAAATTTTAGTGAAATATTTTCTCCGTGGAGTAGCCCACATTGGGTGAACCACGTAAAATTGGTGTCTCTATTGTGTGTGGTGATTTATGCATTGATTTGATTATTGTTATTGATATTGCTATATATACATTGCATAATATTGATTGGGAAAGAAAAGTAAAAAGTGGTCTTATACTGTTCACCCCCCTCTCAGTATAAGCTTGTGTTCTTCAATTGGTATCAGAGTGGGTTCCTTCGAAAGAGTTTAACAGCTTGAAGGAAAAGCTTTCAAGAACACAATGGATTCTAAGAATGTGTCCTCAGATAATTCAACACCAATATTTTATGGAAGTGATTATATATTTTGGAGTATGAGAATGAAGATTCACCTGATGGCACTTGGCAATGAAATTTGGGAAGCAGTTGAAAATGGATACATACCACCAACTGATCCACCTACAGATAAGGAAGGTAAGCTTCTACAACATTACAATTCAAAAGCAATGAATGCAATTTTGAGAGGTTTGCATAGAACAAAATCAATAAAAGTTATGCATTGTAAATATGCAAAAGGAATATGGGATAAGTTGCAAAGCATATATGAAGGAGACAAAAGTGTCAAAAAGGCAAAGATACAAAATCTCAAAGGGCAATTTGAAGAGTTAAGAATGAAGGATGAGGAAAACATTAGTACTTATCTACTTTGGGTAGATGAAGTTGTTAATGCCATGCAAGGACTTGGACTTAATGTTGAAGAATCAGATGTTTGTGATAAGGTCTTAAGATCTCTTCCAAAAATATTTAGTGAAAATATTTCTACTATAGAAGAATCAAAATATGGTGATTCTTTGACAAGAGATATGCTACTTGGTATTCTCACAACCTTTGAGTTAAGAACAAAAGAGGAACCTAATATTCGGAAGGAAGCAGCCTTCAAAGCAATTAAGAAGACAAAGGGTAAGAAGTCATAATCGAGCAATGAGTCATCCAGTGATGAAGAAGCTAATTATGGCAGAAGGAATAAGGATTCAAGAAGATTTAAAGATGCAAAATATGTTAGATGTTTCAATTGTGGAAAGTATGGTCACTATGCAACTGATTTTCAAGAAGCTAAAAATAACAATGATGAAGAAAAATAGGATCACAGGAACAGGGAATCAGAAAGATACAGGTACCAAAAGAAAGGCAAGGATGGACAAGGCAAACAAGGAAATAAGTTCTTTCAAAGACAAAAGAGGAGCTACTATGCAGACAAGGCAAGTAAGTACTCAAGTGATAGTGATAATAGTTTCTCAGATAATGATAAAGATGAAGTCCTATTTTTGATAGAATAAAAAGAAGAAGTTAAGAAAAGGTCACCAATAATTCTCAAGTGTTTTAGATGTGGTAATTTTGGACATCTTGAAGATAGTTGTACAAGGAATGGTTTTAGTTTTAGTGATGATGAATATGAAGATACACTTGAAGGACCAGAAGAGAATATTCTAATGGCTCTAGAAGAAGAAGAAGGTGATCCTATAGAAGACAAGTCAAAAAAGAATGAAGATGTTGACAAAGGCAAACAAATAGAGGAAGAATCAGAAAAGGGAGGAGTTGATCTTGAGGGAGAGCTTATTTATGCTCTTAAAACTTTAAATAAGGTAAGAAAGCAAAACTCCCAACTTGAATTTTAGTTTCAAGAATGTGATGAAGAGAGAGGAAAGCTTTTAGAGGATTTAAACAAGTCAATGGCTAAGACAAAGAAGTTCAAGGATAAGTTAGAAGCAAAGGTCTTAGAATGTGAAAAGTTAGAACAAGAAGTAGCTCTACTAAGGGAATATTTAGAAAATTCCAAGGATAAGCTACACAAGTTTGGAAAGAGTTCAAATAATTTGGATAAGATGATCAAGGTACAAAGAAGGTCAACAAACAAAATAGGTCTTGGTTTTGAATAGGCTCAAAAGAAACAAGAAGAAAAGTCAACCTCAAGTTCTGAAGAAGAAGAAACTTCAGAAGAAGACAGTGTAAGAGAAAGTGAGACTTCTGAGGATGAGTTGGACAACAAAAAGTTCAACAAGGAAAGGAACAATGCACAAAGAAGAAACATATGGAACAGGAACCAACATAGAGAAAAAGAGACTAAGAGACCAATGAGGTCAAGGCAAGGAAATTTCAATGGATGATGTTTCTCATGTCACATATTTGGGCACATGGCTTCACAGTGCAGGACACATGAAAGACAAGAATATGGGAACTTCAAAAATAGGCAACTTTTCCATGGGTATTGCTACTCATGTAATCATTTTGGTCACAAGGCAATGAATTGCAAGGTACATAACAAGAACAGAGATGGCTTCACTAGGAGAAATCCCAAGACATTTGCACCTCCAAGGAATAATAACATTAAGTGTTATAAGTGCAATAATGATGGACATACAACAAAGTGGTGTAGAGCAGACATTCCAGAACCAAGCATGAACATGAACAAGAATAGGAACAAGAATATGAACAAGAATATGGATATGGACATGAATAGGAACAGGAATAAGGACATGAACAAGAACATGGACATGGATAAGAATAGTCAAAGGAATCAGAAGGATCAAATGAGAAGGAAAGAGGACAAAGGTAAAGACCAATGCTTGTTGGGAGTAGAAATACTCCCACCCTAGAATTAACCACCTCAAGAGGAGGTGGGGGAGGGGCTAAGCTAAGAGACTCATTCTTAGCCCCGAGCCCCAAAGGTGACCCTTTGCCATTGATGTCAAAGGGGGAGATATTTGAGTAAGGGGAGATATTTGGTTTAAGGAGAGAGCATTGAGTCAAGGGGAGCAGTTTCCCAGGGGGAGAAAAATGAAAAGGTCAAGAAAATGGTAAAAAGTTATTGGGTTGCCATCAATGACAAAGGGGGATATTGTTGGACATTTTGAGTCAAAGTTGTCATTGATGTCAAGGAATGAAGTTGTCATTGATGTCAAGGAATAAGCTACCATTGATGCCAAAAGGTCAAAAGGAGCAATGCAAAAGGTTGATGGCAAAAGAGCTTCATAATATTTATTTTTAATATTATGTGAAGCATAAGTAGAAGGGTTTTTATTAAAACCATGGATTGGAAAAATAAAAGGTTTTTATTAAAACCTAAGGAGGCTTTAATATTTAATAAAGCCAAAATATTTAAATATTAATTTATAATATTTAAATTCTAGTGAATTTAAATAATTATAAATTAAATATTTTGGAGTTAAAACATAAGCGCCGACCCCCAATGAATTCATCTTCACCAACGTGCATGGGAACAAGGGCATAAGGTATTTATACCTTAGCCAAACCTTAGTTTGGGAATTCGATTAATGCATCCGCAATATTCATTGAAGAGAGCTCGTGCAAAATTAAAGGTGCCCTCTAAAGTGCAAGGTTTGAGGTAGGCGTCATGTTGAAGAAAGAGCCAAAGGCTCTAGAGGAGTGTGAAGTGGTCAAAGCACACATTGCACTTTAGAGCATCAAGGGAGCATGTGGCTCACATAGCATGGAAGCCACAACCAAGGCGTTGTTGAAGCATTTGGTGCAAGTTCAAATCTCGTCGATTGCAAAGCGGGTAATAAAGTTTTTGAATTATTTTATTTTGCATATGCTAAGGTTATTGGAGGGATAAGGTGCAAGTAAGTTTTGATATTAACCTAAGTGTTGAAAGGTTAATTTTTTCTAGGGTAATTTTGTTTTCACCTTAGGAAAGTGGAAATTGATTTATTGCATTAAGTTATAAAGTGAGTTATTTAAATTAAATGCAATATTGAGTAGGGAGTCATAAGTAGAGTTTGGATTATTTTTGAGATATATTTATGAAAAGGGTTATGATGAAATTAAATTGTTAAGAGGATCTTTTGATGAGTTAGAGTTTTGGAAGAAGTGTTTTTGTGGTGTTGGATATTATTTTAAGAAGGAGAAATAAGGTGTAATTAAGTTTGATTATTTTTGTAATTGAGAATTATTTTGTGAGAAAGTTAGTGTGATATTTTATCATCTAACTATTGAGATTGGCAAAAGAGAAAATTGTGATTGAGACAGGTTTTCCAAGGTCACTTCTACATCAAATAAAGGTATGGGCATATTCTTCCTAGTGAGTGTTTGTTGAATGTTGTGAATGCAAAGTTGGAGTGAAAAGGATTGTTTGGTAAGCATTGTTAAGTGTGTTTTGAATTAATGCTTCAAGGTTTTCTGGAATAAAGAGTTGTTGATAAAACCTTGTTTTATAAGCATTGTTGTTGAAGTGATTAAGTTGAGTGAACTTGAACTAGGGTTTGCAAATATCATGAGTATCATTGTTATGTGAAGATTGTTTATAAGCATTGTTGTTGAAGTGATTGGTTGAGTAAAGAACTTGAACTAGGGTTTGCAAAGAACATGAGTATCATTGTTATGTGAGATTGGTTGATAAGCATTGTTGGAAATATTTGAGTGAGTGTTCATATGTTTGGACTAGGGTTTGTGAGCAAGGATTATTTCATTGAGTGATTGGTTGAGTAGAGTTGGTTGAGCCTAGTCAAGTGGATGTGTGAAGTGATAGTTCAAGTTCTATGAAACAAATTGTTCTATATTCTGAATTGATTTGAGAAAGAGGTTGAGTGTTGATGAGTGTGAAACATATTGAGTCTCTAAAAATTCTCTATATGTTTCTATGATAAAAGAGAGATTGAAAGTGATTGAGAGTTTGTGAGTGTGAAACATATTGAGTCTCTAACAATTCTCTGTATGTTTCTAAAAGAGTGATTGAAAGTGATTGAGCATTGAGGTAAATGAGAAGCATATTGAGTCTCTAAAAATTCTCTATATGTTTCTAAAAGAGTGATTGAAAGTGATTGAGCATTGTGATGAATGTGAAGCATATTGAGTCTCTAACAATTCTCTTTATGTTTCTATGAGATTGGACAAGTTCTAGTGAGGACTTGTTGAGCATATTTGAGGTAAGTCTTTGGGAAGACTTGTGGATATATTTGTGTGAGCTTTTGTGGAAGCTTACAATACATATTGAGAACAAAATTGGATAAGTTCTAGTGAGGACTTATTGAGCATATTTGGACAAGTTCTAGTGAGGACTTATTGAGCAGAATTGGACAAGTTCTAGTGAGGACTTGTTGAGAAGATTTGGACAAGTTCTAGAGAGGACTTGTGGATAGATTAGTGTGAGATTTTGTGGAAGCTTACAAGGTAGAATTGAGATAAGTCTTTGAGAAGACTTGTGAGTAGAGTTGATTGATTGATTTGTTCAAACCTTGAGTTAAGGTTTGGGGTAGATCTAGCAGAGTTGATTTAAGATTGAGTCAAGCTTTGTGTTAAGGCTTGAGGATAGAGATTGAGGATAAATTTGTGCTAGACCGAAGGACTATGTTTAGTGCAGATCAGAGGATAGATATTGAGGATAGATTTGTGCTAGATCGAAGGATTATATTTAGTACAGATTTGAGGATAGAGTTTGGTGCATATTTGAGGATAGTTTGTGCCAGATCATAGATAAAGATTGAGCAAATTTGTGCTAGACCGAAGGACTATGTTTAGTGCATATTTGAGACAGAGATTTGAAGGTGATAGAGTATAGAGGATGATAAGTATCCAGTGGATAGAGATCCATAAGCCAGAGCAGTGAGGATAGGTGTCTTCAGTGGATAGAGATCCATTAGCCAGAGTAGTGGGGACAACAATTCTTCTAGAAGATCATCAACTAGAGCAAGAGGAGAAAGGAGTTCTCCTATGGATAGAGATCCATGAACTTGATTAGGGATTGGTGTCTCCTTTGGATAGAGGTCCATAAACATTGTAATAGGGAAAGGATTCCCAAGAGATTGATTGAGAAAATTTTAGTGAAATATTTTCTCCGTGGAGTAGCCCACATTGGGTGAACCACGTAAAATTGGTGTCTCTATTGTGTGTGGTGATTTGTGCATTGCTTTGATTATTGCTGTTGATATTGCTATATATACATTGCATAATATTGATTGGGAAAGAAAAGTAAAAAGTGGTCTTATACTGTTCACCCCCCTCTCCATATAAGCTTGTGTTCTTCATATTCATGGAGTGTTCATTTCCTCCATAGCTACATTGTATTAATTTTTTTCATTTCTATTCATAGAATATTTCAGTCATCTCATAGATTTACTTTCTTTCATATTATTTTTGCATCTTGTGATTTTTATCTCCCATTGCATACAACATAAAAAGCTAATAGATAAGTGTATCTATTTATTGTATCTCAAACTCTAAATAAGATATTTGTAATTTTTCAAGGGTGGGGACTCGAGTACAACCCCTTATTATGAAACCAACAAAAAATATTATTATTCCAAATATATTTTGATTATAACTTATTTCCTTTGATAGAGTCCTCATATGGTAACTTCATTCTCTATGCACACTATTATATGTAATTTTTTTCATTATAGTGGGTATAAAACTTGTTCTTTATTACAATAAATTTATGCTTTGAGTATTCTATAGTCTATAAATTTCATATCTCATTCTCACATTTTGGGTATGATATACCTTTTTGTGATTGTTGCTTTGGTATACTTGACTATGACTATATTTATTATCTTTAGAATATGTTATTTTTCTATGATGGAAGCCTTCCTTTATAGTGTGGTCATCCTATTCACATTTAGGAGAACTTAATGGTCAAAGTATGTTGTAGTAGATGTGTTTTTCCACTCCAGTGGAGGCATATATTATTCCATTTTACTGAAATTCAAGCTTCAAGTATGTTTTAGTGCATATTTATTTCCATCATTTATTCTTATTGTATGTTCAAACACTTGAGGATAACTACTTAATTTCTATTATTTTTAGAGCATCATGTTTTTATTAGTTGCCTTATCATAGGCTATGAATTTTCCCTAGAGAAATTCTAATAAATGTCACATTGCCTATCCTACTTATAAAATTTTATGATAATTGATCACACATGCTAAGCAAAAATGAAGGCATTATGCTCATCAACATCAAATCATTGCATTTTACACATGTTGTATTTTATCAGTGGCATCATACTTTATAAAATTATGTATTTTTAATCTTTTAGACGTGGTTAACATAAAATTTTAAAATGATAAAATGAAAACCATGCATATATACAAAAGCATCAAATAAATAAGAAATACATACAAGAGAATCTAAAGCTAAATTAATCATATAATATACATATCAATCAATATAGAATCCAAAGAATAGACTAGACACAATATAATAAAGGGCATTAGGCGCCATTATCATAAACTATCCAACAACCATATACATGTCCCCATATACCATAGACCTAGATACATCTCTACATGTTCCATGTTGGATACAATAATAATCTCAAAATAAATATTAATGTGCTTCTAAATATAACTTAGTTTATCATTCATCACTCTAAATAGACTTGGTGCCAAATTGGGCCTATCTCAAAATTAACAACTACAGTCTTGCAAGATCCCCTTATACTCTAGAAAAAAATAGTTTATCATGTACTAACTACTACTATAATTCCTTCTCTATAGTGTAGGATCAATCCTCCATGTTTCTCATATCCTCATATATTAAAAAATATCCGTATCTCTAATTTTATAGGGTGTATGGTTGGCCCTTTGTATCTATGATAAAATAATACTCAAATATTAGTCCTAGATACATAGGTCCGTAAGATACTAAAAATATTTAGTGCTAGATATCAATGGTAGTTTAATGCTATCTAAATCAATAATTGATACCAAGATCAATTAATATATTTTACCAACCAAATTATATTACCCTATAATGTACCTACAAGCACAAATAAAATACAAGTTAGAAACATCTTATTAAAGAAAATTTGTTTATGCCATAAGAAATAACTCATAATAATATCAAAGAAACACATAATTTAAGGATTGGATATAAATGGTATACTTGGGTCCCCTTCTTGGTGTGTCTCATCCCCTATTGTTCATACCCTAATCTCCATGGTTTTTGTAGCCTCAACCTATTATACCTCATCTATGCTTTCATATGATACTACTATATTTTTTATGTCAACTACAATCTTGACCATGTTGATGATATTATCCTTAATAACAACGTATTTAACCTCATCATCATCATCATTATCCTCATCTACCTCCTCATTAATTGTCTCATTGATAAAGCTATTCTTATTAATATCTCCATTCTCCTTTATTGTTATCCCATCCTCTCCTTTTACCTACTCCTTGTCTATCTATACAGTCTTAATGATTGTATATTAAGAATTCTTCCTAGCATCCAACACATTTTAAGTAGGAGGGAAATCTATGTATAGGTACATGGCCACTATTGTAGTGGGAATATAGAACAATAGGGTCATATTTATGGTCATTAATGACCCCCATAACCTTTATAATGGTAGTCCCTCATTTTTTTCATCTTCTAATTGATGACAACCCATACCTAGAGGTTGTGTCCTTGTGGTTGTATAGGTGAAGGTATCCTCATACTATTAGATACGTTCTCTCTTTGATAGTTCCTTATATACTCTGGGACATCCAAATACCACTCTAAATGGGATCCATAAATTATAATAGTACACTTTATAGTTATGATATTGTGCCACCTCTACCTAGTGATCCTAAAGCATAACAATCAATTAGACCACTACTATGTCCTTTTGGTCTTGTAGCATAGTGAAAACAAAGTGTTATAGGGTGTATAAATAATCATGTGTAATAATTCATGTTAGATAATGAAAATGAGGACACGGTTATCCATAAATATTATCCCATAGAAAAATATATATTTTCCATAGACGTGCCTTATAAGGAAATCCCTATGGATTGTACATAACTAAACATTTGTAAATCCATACCCCAAGAATAAATATTGGCCTTATGGTCCTTTTCCTTCTATATTGAATATGATGCATGTTATGATACAAAAAGTATAGGAATACATTGCCCTATGTGAAGCTCCTATTGGGCCATCTATAACCCCTCTCTAATGTTAGATACAAAGGAAAAATCAAGAAGGTGGGAATCTTAATTTTTCCTTTGTGATAGTATACAAAGGTGAATATGAACAAAAAATTGAATCTATGCATAATAGGAATGTAATATACATCCCACATGTTGAAAATCCATATGATACTCTATATATCTAGGTATCACTCTCTCTTCATACACTCTACCAATATTAATCTAGTCACCTTGCCTAGTGCCATAATAGTAGTAAGTACCGAGCTAGGTAGTTTAAGCAAAGAGTATATATCCTATACCATCAATATCATCTTGATCACTTGATTATATATGGTCCTCAATAAAATTATATTGGAACAAATATTCCAATACAACATGAACTTATAGCATAGTGGAATATGCAACCATACATAGACCATGTCCACTAGTTGACCTAGTTCAATATCTATGAGTAGTTCATGATCATCTTCAATTAGGTGCTATTGTAGCCATGACCAAAGCCATTGTGGATCCCAATGCCTTTATAGTTGGTCATCATAGGTGGTATCACTCATACTCACCTCAAAATCATGGTATCCATGGACCTAGGCTCCCACCTTCTTGTACTTAGGATCATATACTAATTCAATCTTGATAAGTTTTAAGATCATCATTTCCAAAAAGAGAGATTTTGTTGGGTCACAATTGCACAACTTTTTAACATTAGACCAATATTACCCAATTTTTATATCATAGTTTTATTATCACCCAGATTTTAGTTGTTTTTCACTATCGTCTAAATATCAAGCTACTAGGTTGTTATCATCTAAATTATCTACTATTTTGTTACCATCAACCAAATTTCTTGTAGTTGAGCCATTATCATCCAAATTTTTATAGTTGGACCACTAGTGTACAAATATTCTTCTTCTCAATGTTATATTTTATAGTAATTTTTAGGAATGAATGGAATCAACTCATTACCTACTATTGTTGAAAAGAAATATATACAAATTAATGAACCTAGTCTATGGGTTGTCCATGGGCACCAAATAATACTGCTATCAAATAACATAATTACACTCCAACCAATTATCATACTGGTTGATATACATGGTATTCATACCCAAATACAAGTTACATTTAGATCAAGATTAAGATATTAACCTTCAAAATCAAAATAGTAAAATATTACAAAAATACATTTTTTAAGGTTTATAAGGGCCCAAAGGGCTTATATGAACATTACAATAAAAACTTTAGACATGGCCACAAGATAAGCACAACCACCACATAATTCAACATCCCCCTTAAGCTAAATGAGGGACATAGAGAGATACCCTTAATAGTTATTCCAAATTAAGGGATACTTTCCTACAACAAGTAGATATCACATGCATCCAAAAGTAACCTTGGGAATGATGTTGATCAAGATGTTAGTTTTATTTTTATTGAAGGTAAAAAAATTAGATCAAGCATCCCACATGCATGGAGTCATCTCACAAAGTGAATATAAATTTCTATGTGCTTTATCTGCTAATGAAACATTGGATAATGAACAAGCTGAATGGTGCTCTAGTTATCACATTGAAGAGTGACTACTCTAAGAAATGTCAATATCCTCCAAAATAATAAACTTCCACCAAACATGGTTAGCTATCTCATTGGAATTATAATATATAGCTTTCATATAAGACAAAGATATAGTGTATTGGAATCTAGAACACCAAGAAATAAGGTTAAATCCTAAATAGAACATGAAGCCTATGGTTGATCTTTAGTCATACAAATCAATAACTTAATCAACATTTGAAAACCTATCAAAATTGGAGGGGATCCAATTGAGTAGTGAATATCCACTTGACAAGTCCCTTAGATTGATATGAAAATCCTTTTGGTTGTAGTCCAAACACTCTTGGGATGCCTAATATACCTAGAAAAATAAGTAATAAATTCTATATTGTATCTTATGTTAGTAAGATAGAGAAGTAGTTATACAAGATATATAATATGTAGCATTAACAAAATGATGTTAAAATATATAATTTATTCTAGAAATAATCAGTAGTAAACCATCCACCCAAATCTTATACAAAAACAAAAAATGGAAAAAATAAAAAATATATGATGGTCCTTTATAGTCATAGTAAATAATCACTATCCAAATATACTATTGGACAACATGATAAAGAAAAATGAGGAGTTTGAGGGAGGCATTTATAACAATACTAAAACCCCAAATTACATCATGAATTTTAACCTAACATAACATAACAAGTACCCATGTGTTGTAGGTAAGTTGTAGAGGGCAGGGAAATCCTCCAAGGGAGGTCCCTAGTTCGAATCTCCACCCTACCAAACACACATTGGGTACCCAAAATCTAGTTGATAATGCTAGTGTGGTCAAGGTCGGGCATGACTCCTGGGTGATTTTGATGGTGTAGAACCCCATGGTCATGGTTTCTCAGACCAAGGTGCACCTTGCAAGGGATTTTTTGCTAAATTAAAAAAATATAACATAACAAGTGGGATTTAGGTAATATAGAATATTAAATAAGGTTTAAACATAACAAGATTAACCATGGTCCATTGGGATTACATAATAAAATATTACAAAATATAAATACATTGTAAAATGAGATACACTTAGGCCTATCCAATATATTTTACAATGTCAATTCTTGACCATGAATCAGATTACAAATTTAAAAGAGTGGTACAAAAAACTCTAAGATTCAGTCCTAAAGTGAAAGGAGTCTAAGAAGACTTAAAATCATCCATCTTGAAATACTAAATAATGTGTAAAACATACTTAGAATATGGAATGATGTTTCCAAAATATATATAATCATTTGAATACCCAAAAATAATGTAGAAGGCCCAAATTAGTCATCTCAAAAGTGGAAAAAATCATGAATCATATCCTAGA
This sequence comes from Wollemia nobilis, assembly GCA_028583015.1. NCBI lineage: Eukaryota > Viridiplantae > Streptophyta > Pinopsida > Araucariales > Araucariaceae > Wollemia > Wollemia nobilis. The sequence goes on from JAQPPZ010000465.1 coordinate 12,958,108, forward strand.
TCAAAGTAGAAGAGCTATTAGAGATGATAATATCATCACCATACAAAATAATCACCAATGTCTTCCATCCTAATGTTTGATATAAATATCATGTTCAACCTCACATTCCTAAAACCCACAAATAAGAAAAAAAGAATGGATCTTCTCATACCATGTGTGAGGGTCCTACTTAAGTCCATACTAGGACATAACTAGATGATAAAAAAAAGGAGTAGATTCCTCAAGCTCAAATATAGGTGGTTGTTGTATATAATATCATCATGAAGATCCCCATGTAGAAAGGCTCTCTTCATATCGATGTAGTGTATCTTTGGTCCATATGATTAGTGTTAGATAGAATCATCCTAATTGAGTTCATCCTAACCACTAGTGTAAATATTTTAGAATATTCTAGTCCTCCTATTGAGAGAATCCCTTAGCAACAAGGCATACCTTGTGCTTCTCCATATGATTATTGTGCTTCTTCACTTGATCATACAAAGTATACTTAGTCCTATAGACACATTTGCATCCAACTACATTCTTCCCTTCTAAAAGAGGAACCAAATCCTATGTCTTATTCTTTAGCAAGACCTCATGCTCTACAAGTATTACATCTTCACACTCTAGCTAGTCCTTAGCCTAATAATATGTAAGGGGGTCTTAATATTGAGCAACATTAAAGATAAGAACTTTAGAAGGAGCGTTTTGATGTTGCTCTAGAGACATAATCAACTAAGAATCCTTTAGAATCATCTTAACCCATTTGGGTGTTAAAATAAATTAGGAAAAGTCATGTGCATTTTGTGACAAAGCAACATCAAAAGCAAAATCTAAATAATCCAACTCAAAATCACCATACACCTCACCATACAAGGATGAAGTACTTTGAATTGATATGTCCTACTTAACATGCTCTAAATTTGGAAAAGGTGTTATCAATGGTGCTACCCATGGCAAGGTTAAATTAATACATATCGGATCTCCACTTAAATATGAAGACAAAGAAGAATCTCTAATGGGAATAGAGCCTACCAAAATATATAAAGGAACAAATTAATCTGAATTAGTCAAAGTACTAGAAGAGTTATCTGCCAAAGTATTAGGTCATGGACTAGAGGAGCACTTATAAGGAACCTATAAAAAATCATATATATGTAAATTAAAACCTCACACCTCTAAGGGATATAAGGGCTATATGCCATTGAGGTATCAAAATACCCCATAAATATGCATTTGTTAATATTTGGTATCTCTTTATTCCAAATATATTTAGGTATTTGAGCCCATGTTGAATATCTATAGATGCATAAATGATACATATTAGGCTTATATCTTATCAAAATCTCAAGAGGTACCAAACCTTGCACTATGGGAATTCTATTGATTATGTATGCTACACAAGTGATGACTTCATCGAATAATTTGTGCTCCATCCCCTTGGAAGGAATCATAAATTATATCATTTATAAGATCACAATTTCTTTATTTTTTTTGTCTAAACCATTATGCTAAGGAGTATAGTAAACAATAATTTGATATGTAATACCATAAAGAGCTATAAAATCTTGAATCTATGACTTTTATACTCATCTCTCCAATCTATACTAAGACATTTAATTTTTTTAAACAATTGATTCTCTACAAGCACCTTGAAGGTATTGAATCTCTCATAATACTAATCCTTAGTGTGAATAGTATAAAATCATAAATAAATAGAAAAATCATTAATAAAAATGAGGAACCATTTATAAAAAGAGGTAATATACATATGGCCCCAAAAAAACCATCATTTATGATCTCCAAGGGGTGATAAATTTGTCCTGTAGTCTATTTTGGAGAAGTCTCCCTATGATCCTTCCATGGAATACATCTATTGCATGCACCACTTGGAGGGATATTGTGGAAATTCAATTGCCATTTTACAATGACTCATGTATCTAAAGGATCCATAATTGATATGTCCAAGCCTATGGTACTACTTCTTACTTTCATCATCTAGATGTGCAACAATAACAACAAAATACTTCTTCCTAAAAAAATAAAGATAAGAGATGATATCTCCTCATAAATTATAAATTTAGGCTGACTCTTTATGCTAGTCAGAAGCAATAATTTTAAATCCATTGTCTATATCCTTAATTACCCAACAATTAGACTAGAATTCTACATTTTTATTTGTATGAGTAATATGATATATAGATAAAAAATTAATGACAACATTAGAATAATGAAATACCTCATCAAAATAAGAATATCCAATGCTAATATCTCCATATTCTACAAATTGCAATGAAGAATCATCTCCAATAGCAACACACTCCCTTGAATGTGATTTGTTATACCTCTATAGGTGATGTTTGTGCTTCATTAGGTGCCTAGTCATCCTTGAAATTGAAATCCATTCATCAAAAGTAATAGATGTCTATTAGAATTAATTAACAACAATAGGTTACTATGATACTTCTCCATCAAAATTTTCCCCACCCTATGCATAGAAGAGAGTACCATGATCACTCCATATTCTTCTTGATTTCTCAAGATTTTGATGAAAATCTAGTGAAACCCTAATTTATGTTCTTCCTTCTTGAAAAAGTCACATGTTGGCTATTTTAAGGGATTCATGGGCTTATTCTCATTATGTTTTAGCTTATTCTCATTATGTTTTTGCTTTCTCAATATTTTGATGAAAATATAGTGAAACTCTAATCATTGGAAATAGATTCCTTAGGATGGGCCTGACTGATCACATAATCACCCTTATGCGTTTGTCATATAGGTTGGTGATGCAAAAATTATTTGAAGTGACTAATGTACTCATAAATATTATCAAACAATTCCATAGATAAAGTAGCAATATGAACTTACAACCTACTAAATTATAGAGAAATTATGTAATCACATAATCCCTAAAATAACTCCCTATTTTATTTAGATCTATTTTATTTTTTTATAATTAATAGCATGAGTTTGCTCATTCACATATTTGAGTAATCCCTTACTCTAGAGTAGAGTTTCAATCTTGATTTTTAACTAGCATAGTTTAGACCATTGAACAACATGTGATTCACAACTATCCCATCAAAATACAAAATCGTACATGTAGATGTAACAAAAAATCCACCAATGTAAATATATAAAGAACTATATGATTTGTAAAAAAGGATAAAAATGCTTATGTATGCAAAAATTATAGCCCTAAAATGTTTGACCCAAAAATCACACAACATTCCTCTAAAATCATTGAAAAATTAAAAAGTTTTCATTAAATTTAGTTAATGAGAGGCTATCACATGTTGCATTATTGGCTAAGGGTTTTCCAAGTGTGCACTAATTGGATAGCATGCTCATAATTTACATGATGCCACTTGCCATAATCAATAAATTTCCATATAGGTACTAACTCTGCAAGCCACTAAATAGGGTAGTAGCAAAGGAGAATGTGCCACTTGTTATGCTCTAATTAGATCTTCTATATATAAACCACATTGTTCCACTTGTCACATCCTAATTTGATTCAAAATTTATGCTTTTCCAAGTATAAATTTGACTATGCAAATGACTTGTTGAGTTCTATGATTTGATAGAATTTAATATGTTAATGCCATATTTATATGCATCTAATGGTATATGACCTATTACATTGACCCTATTTACAATTTCCACATCAACATCTATTCTAGCTACCACATGTTATAGCACCTCTGATGCCACATCACATGTATGGGTTGTCATGTTAGGTATATAGCCTATCATGTGTTAGGCCACCTTAGTCACCATGTCACCTATATGGACTACCACATCAGCTATATGGATTGCCATGTTAGTTGTATAGACTACCATGTGTCATGCCATCTCAATAGCATTATCATATATACATATCACCACATGTCATGCCACATCAATGTGTTCCTATAAAGGGGTGATATCATTAGTTGCCACATCAATACATATTTCTATGTCATCATGTCTTTCCACATAATCTATCTTAGTCATCATGTTCATTTCATCATTATCAAAAGGGGTATGACTATGAGGGTTTCAAAATCAATATCTTCTTCTTCCAATGCCCTAACATAGGATCTACTAGTCACTATCCCCAAGGGGCCCTTTGGGAGAAAAGCGGCACACATTTTACTTAAACAAAGTATAGTCAACAAGTACCCTTCCCTTACCTTCATGTGATGTAGTCATTTTTTAGCATAAAGGATACATGTGCATGCATAATTTTGCTCCTATTAAACCATGGAATATTCATTAGAAGTTTCCCTGACATATTCCTTTTTCAAAATAAAAAATTACAATTTTAAGGGTAAATGAATAATTTCAAATACAAAAATGAGGCACCTAGATGTAGAATGAACATAAGTGATGAACTAGGACCCTTTCTAAACTTTTTTAAATATTTTATAAATATTGATGGTTCATATGTATCTATCATGGTTTTTCCTATACAAAATTTTTATTGTACATAACCAATTAGGACATCGTCTCATGCCTATACAAGAAAAACATTGCTAGACCATTTTAACAACTTTGTGAAGTGTATTGAAGGTATTTGACAAGCATATAAGCCTACCCATGGTGTTTCTAGAATAAAATTTTTATCTAAAAATATTTATCCTCTTTTTTCCTTCTTTCATAGTGTCCAAGGAGCTTGGCCTCTCACTTATACTACTATTGGAAAAAATAAGATAAAAGAGAAAACAAAATATTTTTTAAGAAAAATCTATAAAATACAAATAAAGTTTTCAAAAACCTTAAAATACTCAATCCTAAAACTAGGGCATCCACCTAGTTAGAAATCAAAATTAAACAAAGAGAATTGATTGCCAATGATAGGAATAAAGGAACCTGTCAGTGAATATATCACCTAGAGCAAATATACTAAATATAATAAGATCCTCATGATCCAAGTCCACTTAGGGTTTTTATAAGAAAAATCATCTTTTAGTCATGTTGTTAGATTTAAAAAATATATATTTTGGTTGTTACAAGCACAGTTCCCCTTGGGAGGATTTGTAGAAGCTAAAATACAAGCAACCAACAAGTAAGGATGATTTACACTCGCTATGATACCATGTTAGATTTCACAATAATTTCTAAAAAAAAATGTAATCAACACATTATCCTATGTTGCTAAAATGAAATACATACAAAAAAATACATAGTATATGGGGGTGTTCATGGAAACCAAATAATCTCACTATCAAATACTAAAACTACACTTTAACCAATTATCACAATGGTTGGTATGAGAGGTATTTATACCCAAATACAAGTTACCTTTAGGTCAAGGTTGAGAGACTAAACTTCTAAATTAAAATAATAAAATATTATAAAAATACCATAAAATCAGTGATGGCCTCAAGAAAAGCTTAACCACTACATATTCCAACATTAGTCTAGTATTCCCTAAAAATTGTAAACTACAATTACCTAAATTTCTAAAAATGGGCTGAAATTACCAAAAAAATTATCAAATTGGTCTAAATTGTTGATTTGTTTTCTAAAATTATCCCAAAGCATGTGGCATCACCAAAAATTAATAATTTAGGTGTTCATGAGCTGAAAATAGCTAAGAAATATGTTTTTGAGACTAATTTTGATAGTTGTACTTCAATACCACACACCAACATAACATGGTAGTCCCAACAATTAGTTTTACTCCATTTAACCTACTTGTAGCTAACCTAAGTATGTGATTGTTTATTTTTTTCTATTTTATGTGATAATTTATTTAGTTAGAAATTTTAAAAATCAAATGAGTCCTACTTTGTCAGCACCTCTTGCATGTTCACTAGCTATCAAACCTCTATGTTAAAAAAAAGCTATAATAAAGGAATAGTGCTCTTGGGAAAGATAAATGAACATGTAAAAATGAAATTTAAATTCAAAATTTATCTCCCACCCCAATTATATTTTTGAATTGTTTATTATAAATTCATTTTTTTTTTTTTTGCATAATTTTATAGGTAAATCATAGGGGCAATGCTTCAATGGGTTTCAACTAATTTCATATTCATTTTTGTGCATTTTTATTTTGACCATTTTACACATAGGTAACATTTTTGTTATTTTTTTCTTTTGTAGGTTTAATTCACATTGTCACATGAGGAAAGAAATCAATAATTTTGTTTGTTACTATATTTAGGAAACACACTAAGGTAAGCATGAGGTATGTATATCTCATATTTTTTATTATCCTTCCTTTATTTTATTTTCCACTTTAATTTTTTTTTCATAGATGATTTAATCAAAATTTATATCTTTTTTGTTTTTAGATAGAACTTCATTTCTATTGCTTTGGCTATCATATAGTGCTAATTTATTTCTATTACTAAGGAATCACATCTTACTATCTTGTATGATATAATACATGGTCCATACAAAGTGGAAATATATAATTAGAAGAAGAGCATTAACAACTAACTTATAGGTGATTGACAATGGTGGGACTATGTTTGCTAGTACTTATGAATAAGTTGGCCAAGAGACTTTATTACCTTCCATACACCTTGTATTGCATAATATATCATTATATATCATTTTTATCACCATAATATTTTCAAATTATCCCCTAGAAACTATATTTATACATATACATGATGGGTACACACAATGCTAACATCACCTAATATGTCAATCAAAAATATCAATACTACTACTATCACCTCTTTAAGAGGAGATAGTGGTCATTGATTATAACTTAGGATTTTGGATAGAGCATTCAAAATCCTAATGTGTTAAGTGGCTAGGTTTTAAAGGATGTGTTTCCTTAATTAACAATAGTAATTTGATAGCCTTGATTGAGATACACTCATGATGTTTTATTTATTCTATAGGTGATAGCCATGCTCTTGTATTTATTTGTATACTATCACAAAGGCATGAAAAAATTCCTTAATTTGTTTTTATAACTATTATACTTGGTACTAGAGAGAGATTATCAAGGGACAAAGAGGATATTTGTGTAGGGATACATGATCTTAGCCAGAATTTACCATGCTTTATATAATTTTATTAATAGGGTAATAGAGTCAATTAGAATAATATTTCTTTCTAAAATTATGGATATATGATTACATCTTGATGTGCTAGCCACCAAGATTCACCTTTGTTATTGTCCTTGGTTAGATTAAAATTAGAAAATGGGAAAATATATGTGGGACATCATGTCACACTATGAATCCTTTGGAACAAATGATCAAGGACATGATTATTTGGACTTCTTATTGATATTTGGATGATTTTTATATTTGGGATGAAGAATAGATAGTAGCATCCTATATGATAGTTGTGTTGTGAATAGAAATACAACATGTTATAAAGGTACATTTAGTAGAGGGTTATAGACAATTTAAAAATTCTTACCTATTTTAGAATCTAAATACTTAAGTACAAAAAAAGCATATGAGGGAGAGGGTGGAAAAATTACTAAGGGGGATACTACCACCATGTACTTGTAACTCACAAACTCCTAGGACAATTAGGGCAAGTACTAATACCATGATGTTAGAAATTTTGAAGATAAAACGGCTATCATAAAGGTGGCAGAGATAAAATTGTTAACATAGTAAAATTAAGGAGTTGGGGAGAAGTTCTTGATGTTAATTCCCTATGAGAGATCCCATATATGTATGATCTCATGGAAACATCCTCCAAATTAGATGACATAGCTATATTGATTATTTGAGATATAAGAGAGAGTTCTTACTATGTTGTATCTAAGGAAGTTAATAAGGATGAGGAGGAGGAAAATGGTGGAGTCATTTGAGGGTGAGGATAGAGATTATGAGTTTGAGACTTGGATGAATATTAGATATATATATTATTGAAATAGAATATGTGGAAGTTAGAATTGTCAACTTAAAAATTGCTTATGAGGATGTAGGGACTATAGAGTAAAAAGAGGTTGATGTAGTGGGTATGAACCTAGGGATACTAGAAGAAAGGGGACTCAAGCCATAGGGATTATGACATAGGTATACCCTGTATAATTATTTTCTATTTTCTATAACACTATACTTTTAATAGCATTTTGGTTCATTTGTTGTAGAATAATGATTGATTTATATAACAAGGTATTTTACAAATAACTTATGTTTACCATTATAGATATGTCCTAAGGATGGAGATATATAAAAAAATACATAAGATCATTGATAGATTTATCTATTATAGAGGTACCATCATGGTGTATATGTAATTCTTTTTTTATCTATCATGGTGTACTATTGATGTATCTAGGATTTCTAGGCATATTAGTATATGCATATAGGTTGATAGATAGTGTATGAACAAAAATTAGATGCTCATGATGATTTTTGTAAGTGTATGGTTTTTTTGCATGTTGCACCATTTATATCTATATGATGATTATTGATTTGGATCAACTTGTTTATTATGCATGTGCATAATATCTATTTATCATATTTTATACCTTTATATATATTATTTGGATAGCATAGAATCTATAAAAAACATGTTTATTAACATATATAGATGAAACTAGTGATATTATGGCATAATAGTGAGGGTACATGATGACTTTATATAGGAGGATAACATGGTATGAAAAGTTCATACTTAGATATCTTTATTTAATAATTCAATGCATAAACTATTATTTCTAATTTGGATATCAATAAAAAACCATAGCATAAAAATATGATAAGATCATTATAGTTGTAGATACCTAAAGTTGGATCACTTAACTTGGACCAATTTTTTCACAAAAATCATAGAATAGCCAACTTAATTATGATCATTGTCTAAAATCCAAAATTTGAAGATAAAATCCATCACATTTACATGAATTCACCATCAAGCGAATTCACTTTCTAACTGATGTATTCGTGTTCAATGTAATTTTTCAAAATTCTTACTAGAATTGAACAATAATGGTCAGTCTATGAATTATCATATATATAAATTTATCAGTGGTATATTTGTGTAGGTAGCATATTCATATCTAATCCATAGTCAATATTCTAGCCCCACCTATAGCAAAATATCAGGGCAATATTGAATCTTCCTATCATCCTTGCTATCATAGGCATTCATAAAAAAAGAGAAAGGTGGTCAACTTCCCTCCACCTTCCTCCACCTCCAAAATAAGACCCAAATTAAGGTCTAACTAATATTGCTCTACTTTTCAGCCCAATTAGTAGATCAATCATCTCTCAATCACCCTCTAATAGCATGACACCTTACCCCTCTCCTTTGAGAAATTTCCAAGAGTGTATGGTTTTTTTGCACGTTGCACCATTTATATCTATATGATGATTATTGATTTGGATTAACTTGTTTATTATGCATGTGCATAATATGTATTTATCATATTTTATACCTTTATATATATATATTATTTGGATAGCATAGAATCTATAAAAAACATGTTTATTAACATATATAGATGAAACTAGTGATATTATGGCATAATAGTGAGGGTACATGATGACTTTATATAGGAGGATAACATGGTATGCAAAGTTCATACTTAGATATCTTTATTTAATAATTCAATGCATAAACTATTATTTCTAATTTGGATATCAATAAAAAACCATAGCATAAAAATATGATAAGATCATTATAGTTGTAGATACCTAAAGTTGGATCACTTAACTTGGACCAATTTTTTCACAAAAATTATAGAATAGACAACTTAATTATGATCATTGTCTAAAATCCAAAATTTGAAGGTAAAATCCATCACCTTTACATGAATTCACCATCAAGCGAATTCACTTTCTAACTGATGTATTCGTGTTCAATGTAATTTTTCAAAATTCTTACTAGAATTGACCAATAATGGTCAGTCTATGAATTATCATATATATAAATTTATCAGTGGTATATTTGTGTAGGTAGCATATTCATATCTAATCCATAGTCAGTATTCTAGCCCTACCTATAGCAACATATCAGGGCAATATTGAATCTTCCTATCATCCTTGCTATCATAGGCATTCATAAAAAAAGAGAAAGGTGGTCAACTTCCCTCCACCTTCCTCCACCTCCAAAATAAGACCCAAATTAAGGTCTAACTAATATTGCTCTACTTTTCAGCCCAATTAGTAGATCAATCATCTCTCAATCACCCTCTAATAGCATGACACCTTACCCCTCTCCTTTGATAAATTTCCAAGAGTGTATGGTTTTTTTGCACGTTGCACCATTTATATCTATATGATGATTATTGATTTGGATCAACTTGTTTATTATGCATGTGCATAATATGTATTTATCATATTTTATACCTTTATATATATATTATTTGGATAGCATAGAATCTATAAAAAACATGTTTATTAACATATATAAATGAAACTAGTGATATTATGGCATAATAGTGAGGGTACATGATGACTTTATATAGGAGGATAACATGGTATGCAAAGTTCATACTTAGATATCTTTATTTAATAATTCAATGCATAAACTATTATTTCTAATTTGGATATCAATAAAAAACCATAGCATAAAAATATGATAAGATCATTATAGTTGTAGATACCTAAAGTTGGATCACTTAACTTGGACCAATTTTTTCACAAAAATCATAGAATAGCCAACTTAATTATGATCATTGTCTAAAATCCAAAATTTGAAGGTAAAATCCATCACCTTTACATGAATTCACCATCAAGCGAATTCACTTTCTAACTGATGTATTCGTGTTCAATGTAATTTTTCAAAATTCTTACTAGAATTGACCAATAATGGTCAGTCTATGAATTATCATATATATAATTTTATCAGTGGTATATTTGTGTAGGTAGCATATTCATATCTAATCCATAGTCAATATTCTATCCCTACCTATAGCAACATATTGATGGCAAGCCGGGATTCACACAAACACATTCATAGTAATTTCATGGTAATTTCATTAAAAAAAGGAAAATAGCATGATACGGGTTACAGTATTCCCTCCAGTATACCACTTCTCCCCCAATCCTGAACTTCACCATCCCCCATAATTACATCATTTCGGGTTTTTAACGAGGCCCCCGATCCTCTCGGCCATCAATGCCCTGCCTAACAAATTCAAATTCTAACTTTTCCCTCCCTCGGTCGAACTCCTCAAATTTTCTCACAATAAATGCCCCTGCCTTACCCACCATGAAACCCTCATTAAAGCTCTTCTTTGACCTGCAAACGTCGCCTGGGTCAGATCGTCCTTCCGCGCCTCTGTTTCACCCATAACGTCCATGCTCTGTACTGTTGTGAAGACCATTCCCATTTTTAATACACGCGGTCACGAAATTCAATTTCAATCTTCGTGGCAGCCCGCGTGTTTAATTAGTTTCCTTTTCTGCTTTGTCTTCGCCTGAACGTGTCACTTTAATACACATGGAGGACGCGTGTCTATGTTTAATTAACTTCCCTTTCTACTTTGACACGTGTCACAAGCTTGACTTCAAACTTGTCGTGATATCGTGACATGTCGCGATATCACGACATGTCACGATATCGCGACCCACTGTCCCTTCGCCTTCACCTTGGCAAAAAAAGTCACGATATCGCGACATGTCGCGATATCGTGACATGTCGTGATATCGTGACCCACTGTCCCTTTTACCTTCACCTTGGTAGAACAAGTCACGATATCGCGACATGTCACGATATCGCGGCCCACTGCCCCTTTGCCTTCACCATGGCAAAAAGAAGCCGCGATATCGTGACATGTCATGATATCGTGACTCAAACCGGCCATTGCCCTTTTGAAGCCTTGGGGTCGTGATTTCGTGACCCCAACGCAACTTGAGCCCTTTACTGTAAAACTTCTCCTTCTTACGAAAAATCCCTCTTGGGCCAAGATATGAAACAAACCCAACACAAATACTTAGAAAATAAAAGCGAACAATCAAATGATTTGGAGGATGCAATATTTCTCCTTGACCACCGGATGCTCCTGAATCACATATCAGGGCAATATTGAATCTTCCTATCATCCTTGCTATCATAGGCATTCATAAAAAAAGAGAAAGGTGGTCAACTTCCCTCCACATTCCTCCATCTCCAAAATAAGACCCAAATTAAGGTCTAACTAATATTGCTCTACTTTTCAGCCCAATTAGTAGATCAATCATCTCTCAATCACCCTCTAATAGCATGACACCTTACCCCTCTCCTTTGATAAATTTCCAAGAGTGTATGGTTTTTTTGCACGTTGCACCATTTATATCTATATGATGATTATTGATTTGGATCAACTTGTTTATTATGCATGTGCATAATATGTATTTATCATATTTTATACCTTTATATATATATTATTTGGATAGCATAGAATCTATAAAAAACATGTTTATTAACATATATAGATGAAACTAGTGATATTATGGCATAATAGTGAGGGTACATGATGACTTTATATAGGAGGATAACATGGTATGAAAAGTTCATACTTAGATATCTTTATTTAATAATTCAATGCATAAACTATTATTTCTAATTTGGATATCAATAAAAAACCATAGCATAAAAATATGATAAGATCATTATAGTTGTAGATACCTAAAGTTGGATCACTTAACTTGGACCAATTTTTTCACAAAAATCATAGAATAGCCAACTTAATTATGATCATTGTCTAAAATCCAAAATTTGAAGATAAAATCCATCACATTTACATGAATTCACCATCAAGCGAATTCACTTTCTAACTGATGTATTCGTGTTCAATGTAATTTTTCAAAATTCTTACTAGAATTGAACAATAATGGTCAGTCTATGAATTATCATATATATAAATTTATCAGTGGTATATTTGTGTAGGTAGCATATTCATATCTAATCCATAGTCAATATTCTAGCCCCACCTATAGCAAAATATCAGGGCAATATTGAATCTTCCTATCATCCTTGCTATCATAGGCATTCATAAAAAAAGAGAAAGGTGGTCAACTTCCCTCCACCTTCCTCCACCTCCAAAATAAGACCCAAATTAAGGTCTAACTAATATTGCTCTACTTTTCAGCCCAATTAGTAGATCAATCATCTCTCAATCACCCTCTAATAGCATGACACCTTACCCCTCTCCTTTGAGAAATTTCCAAGAGTGTATGGTTTTTTTGCACGTTGCACCATTTATATCTATATGATGATTATTGATTTGGATTAACTTGTTTATTATGCATGTGCATAATATGTATTTATCATATTTTATACCTTTATATATATATATTATTTGGATAGCATAGAATCTATAAAAAACATGTTTATTAACATATATAGATGAAACTAGTGATATTATGGCATAATAGTGAGGGTACATGATGACTTTATATAGGAGGATAACATGGTATGCAAAGTTCATACTTAGATATCTTTATTTAATAATTCAATGCATAAACTATTATTTCTAATTTGGATATCAATAAAAAACCATAGCATAAAAATATGATAAGATCATTATAGTTGTAGATACCTAAAGTTGGATCACTTAACTTGGACCAATTTTTTCACAAAAATTATAGAATAGACAACTTAATTATGATCATTGTCTAAAATCCAAAATTTGAAGGTAAAATCCATCACCTTTACATGAATTCACCATCAAGCGAATTCACTTTCTAACTGATGTATTCGTGTTCAATGTAATTTTTCAAAATTCTTACTAGAATTGACCAATAATGGTCAGTCTATGAATTATCATATATATAAATTTATCAGTGGTATATTTGTGTAGGTAGCATATTCATATCTAATCCATAGTCAGTATTCTAGCCCTACCTATAGCAACATATCAGGGCAATATTGAATCTTCCTATCATCCTTGCTATCATAGGCATTCATAAAAAAAGAGAAAGGTGGTCAACTTCCCTCCACCTTCCTCCACCTCCAAAATAAGACCCAAATTAAGGTCTAACTAATATTGCTCTACTTTTCAGCCCAATTAGTAGATCAATCATCTCTCAATCACCCTCTAATAGCATGACACCTTACCCCTCTCCTTTGATAAATTTCCAAGAGTGTATGGTTTTTTTGCACGTTGCACCATTTATATCTATATGATGATTATTGATTTGGATCAACTTGTTTATTATGCATGTGCATAATATGTATTTATCATATTTTATACCTTTATATATATATTATTTGGATAGCATAGAATCTATAAAAAACATGTTTATTAACATATATAAATGAAACTAGTGATATTATGGCATAATAGTGAGGGTACATGATGACTTTATATAGGAGGATAACATGGTATGCAAAGTTCATACTTAGATATCTTTATTTAATAATTCAATGCATAAACTATTATTTCTAATTTGGATATCAATAAAAAACCATAGCATAAAAATATGATAAGATCATTATAGTTGTAGATACCTAAAGTTGGATCACTTAACTTGGACCAATTTTTTCACAAAAATCATAGAATAGCCAACTTAATTATGATCATTGTCTAAAATCCAAAATTTGAAGGTAAAATCCATCACCTTTACATGAATTCACCATCAAGCGAATTCACTTTCTAACTGATGTATTCGTGTTCAATGTAATTTTTCAAAATTCTTACTAGAATTGACCAATAATGGTCAGTCTATGAATTATCATATATATAATTTTATCAGTGGTATATTTGTGTAGGTAGCATATTCATATCTAATCCATAGTCAATATTCTATCCCTACCTATAGCAACATATTGATGGCAAGCCGAGATTCACACAAACACATTCATAGTAATTTCATGGTAATTTCATTAAAAAAAGGAAAATAGCATGATACGGGTTACAGTATTCTCTCCAATATACCACTTCTCCCCCAATCCCGAACTTCACCATCCCCCATAATTACAGCATTTCGGGTTTTTAACGAGGCCCCCGATCCTCTCGGCCATCAATGCCCTGCCTAACAAATTCAAATTCTAACTTTTCCCTCCCTCGGTCGAACTCCTCAAATTTTCTCACAATAAATGCCCCTGCCTTACCCACCATGAAACCCTCATTAAAGCTCTTCTCTGACCCTGCAAACGTCGCCTGGGTCAGATCGTCCTTCCGCGCCTCTGTTTCACCCATAACGTCCATGCTCTGTACTGTTGTGAAGACCATTCCCATTTTTAATACACGCGGTCACGAAATTCAATTTCAATCTTCGTGGCAGCCCGCGTGTTTAATTAGTTTCCTTTTCTGCTTTGTCTTCGCCTGAACGTGTCACTTTAATACACATGGAGGACGCGTGTCTATGTTTAATTAACTTCCCTTTCTACTTTGACACGTGTCACAAGCTTGACTTCAAACTTGTCGTGATATCGTGACATGTCGCGATATCACGACATGTCACGATATCGCGACCCACTGTCCCTTCGCCTTCACCTTGGCAAAAAAAGTCACGATATCGCGACATGTCGCGATATCGTGACATGTCGTGATATCGTGACCCACTGTCCCTTTTACCTTCACCTTGGTAGAACAAGTCACGATATCGCGACATGTCACGATATCGCGGCCCACTGCCCCTTTGCCTTCACCATGGCAAAAGAAGCCGCGATATCGTGACATGTCATGATATCGCGACTCAAACCGGCCATTGCCCTTTTGAAGCCTTGGGGTCGTGATTTCGTGACCCCAACGCAACTTGAGCCCTTTACTGTAAAACTTCTCCTTCTTACGAAAAATCCCTCTTGGGCCAAGATATGAAACAAACCCAACACAAATACTTAGAAAATAAAAGCGAACAATCAAATGATTTGGAGGATGCAAGATTGCTCCTTGACCACCGGATGCTCCTGCATCAGACACCCGGGGTAGAATAAAAAAAAGTGACCCTCACTTTAGTTCGGCTAAGGGGAGACCCAAGCGGTCAACCTCTGCCTTTGACAACCAAGTCGCATCTTCAGTTGGTCTGCCCCTCCACTTGATTAAGTACTCAGTATACTGCCTGTTTCGGGTGCTCCGGCCTTCATGGGTATCTAATATTTCCTCGGCCTCATCTGTGCTTGGAGTAGAGGCTGGAAATTGCCATGGTTCTAGACTTTGCATGTCTGTACTTTCTCCCTCATGATATTCCACGAGATCTAAAATATTAAAAATAGGTGAAATATCAAGCCAACTCGGCAATTTCACTTCATACGCATTTCCTGACTCCCGCTTTCCCAGTATTTTGCATGGCCCAAACTTTTTCATCTTCAATTTATTGTAAGTCTTGGCAGGAAATCTCTCCTTCTCCGAGATACACCATAACCTCATCTCCAATCTCGAACTCCTTGAACCGCCGCTTCTGGTCTGCCCTTGTCTTATATTGACTGTTCATTTTTGTAATCTATCTTTTTACTTCCTCATGTAGACTTTTTATATGCTCTGCAAATTCTTCTGCCTTGGCACTACATTTTTCTCTTCTGTCCAACTTTCTTAGCTCAGAAACATTCCTCGGGCTGTTTCCATATACTATCTGGAACGGTGATTTATTTGTGCTTTTATTAACTAAACTGTTATATGCAAACTCTGCCTGTGGTAAGACTAAATCCCATCCCTTGGGTTGATCCACTATCAAACACCGCAGTAAATTGCCCAGGCTTCTATTGACCACCTCTGTCTGTCCATCTGTCTGTGGATGGTATGCTGAACTAAATTTCAAGTCTGTCTTCAATTTCTTCCACAGAGTTCTCCAGAAATACCCAACAAACTTTGTATCTCTGTCTAAAACTATACTTCTCGGCAAACCGTGAAGTCGTACCACTTCTTTGAAGAACAACCCAGCAATGTGAACTGCATCACTTGTCTTTTGGCAGGGAATAAAATGTGCCATTTTGGAGAACCGGTCCACCACCACAAATATTGAATCATTTCCTCTCTGTGTTCTCGGCAATCCAAGAACAAAATCCATGCTTATGTCCTCCCATGGTCTCTCAGGCATAGGTAATGGCTGGTACAGTCTGTATTTTGTTTCACACCCTTTGCCATCTGGCATATTCTACAACTTTGCACAAACTTCCGTACATCTTGCCGAAGTTGTGGCTAGTAGTAATTTTCCTCAACCAAGGCAATGGTCTTATCCCTACCAAAATGCCCGACCAATCCTCGCTTGTGCTTTTCTTTGATTAAATTCTCCCACATGGAACTTCGGGAATGCACAACTTACTGCCCTTGAACAACATCCCGTCTTGGATTAAGAAATCCAACCATTTTGTTCTATCTATGGTAAGAGGTATTGAGCAAGCCTTCCAGGCTTCTACAAAATCCGGATCTGCAGGGTATAGATCCTTCAGTTCTTCAAACCCCACTACTTCCACTGTCAATCTGGTCAGCAGAGTCTGCCTTCTGCTTAAGGCATCTGCAACCCTGTTTGACTTCCCACTTCTGTGCTTTAGTACAAAGGTATAACTTTGGAGGAACTCCACCCATTTCATGTGCCTTTGGTTCAGTTTTGTCTGACTGTTAATGTATTGCAAAGCCTGATGGTCAGTAAATAGCACAAACTCCTTTGGTAATAAATAATGTCTCCACTTTTTCAGGGCCTAAACTATAGCATAAAATTCTTGATCATAGACAGAATACTTCTTCCGAGCATCATTTAACTTTTCACTGAAATAAGCAACTGGCTTGCCTCCTTGACTCAGTACCGCCCCTATTGCATTGCCACTGGCATCACAGTCCACCTAAAATACCTTGTTGAAGTCTGGAAGTGCCAAAACAAGCTATTCTGTAACTTTTCTCTTCAATGTGTCAAAGCTCCTTTCAGCCCCTGATGTCCATTTGAACTCCTTTTTATCTCCCCTCATTGTATCGGTGAGAGGTGCACAAATACTGTTGAAGTTCTTTATGAACTTCCAATAAAAACTGTCCAGACCATGGAATGACCTCACTTATATTGTGCTCCTTGGAGTAGGCCATTCAATGATGGCTCTCACCTTTTCGGGGTCCATCTTTAGGCCTTCTGCTGAGATTACAAACCCCAAGTATACCAATTCCTTCTTGACAAAATTACACTTTTTAAAATTTATTAATAACTGTTCTTCTTGCAGTTTTTCAAAGACTCTCCTGATATGCATCAGGTGTTCCTCCAGGGTCCGGCTAAATATCAATATATCATCTAAATAAACAATAACAAACTTTCCCAAAAATTCTTTCAGTACTTCATTCATCAGCCGCATGAAGGTACTTGGTGCATTGGACAGTCCAAAGGGCATGACTAACCACTCAAACAGGCCTTCTCTTGTCTTGAAGTTTGTCTTCCATTCATCCCCCTCTCGGATACGGATCTGATGATACCCACTTTTCAGGTCAATCTTTGTGAAGTACTCAGCTCCACTTAAACAGTCCATGATATCATCCATTCTTGGTAACGGGAATCATGACTTAATAGTAATTTTGTTGATGGCCCATGAATCTGTACACATCCTCCATTCTCCATCCTTCTTTGGCGCCAGCACTGTAGGTACTGCGCATGGATTCAAACTTTTCCGAATTAATCCCTTTTCTAATAATTCTTGGACCTGTCTATTTAACTCCTCAGTCTATACAGGTGTCATCCTGTGTGCAACTTTATTTGGCAGGCTTGATCCTGGTACTAAGTCTATATGGTGGCTAATTTTTCTCACAGGGGGTAAGCCCTCAGGCACATTGTCAGACACAATGTCTGGAAATTCCTCCAGTAGATTTAGAACTTCTGTTGGGGTATCCCGGCATTCCTTCCCCCTAACTCTTGGAATTATTGCATAACATAAATTTTCATGCTTTAACCCATTCAAAAACTCTCTGCCCTCAACTAAACAGACTTTGGAAATATTACACACCTTTTCATCTGTATCCTTCAAGGGCTTTAGCTTATGGCGTACACCATTCTTTGTCAATGAGTAGGTGTTTGCACGTCCATCATGTACTGCACTCCGGTAAAACTGCCAGGGTCTCCCCAGCAACATGTGGCAAACATCCATGGGTAATATGTCACACAGGACCTCATCACAATACTTCCCAACGTTAAATTTAACAGAACACTACTCATTGACCAAGGCTTCGTGGTCCTTTTGTAATCATGCGACCCGGTATGGGTGTGGGTGCTTCTTCCTCTCTAACTGTAACTTCATAACCATTTCCTCTGAAACCAGGTTATTCGTGCTACCATTATCAATAATGATATTGCAAACCTTGCCCGCACATTTACATCTAGTGCGGAATAAACTTTTCCTCTGGTCTGTGTCCTTCTCCTCGTTCAACAGGACTCTTCTTACAACCATTGTTTCTCTTCTCTCCGCTTCTTCGAAATGCTCAGATTCAGCATCCTCTTCTGCCACAACAGCTCTGGTTGGGCCCTCAGGCCTCTTTTTTGTTCTTTCTCGGTGTTTTGGACATTCAAATGCCCTGTGTCCTTCTTCACCACAGTGGAAACATGTTCCACGAAATACTCCCCTTCCAAACCCTCGTCCAGATCCACCCCATCATCTTGGGTAGCTGTTCTGATCTCAAGGTTGATAAACATCTTCATATTTTTGGTCCTGGTTACTACTGGCTTCCCCAGTCTTCTTCGGATCCTTGTACTTTTCTCCACTGGTCCTCCCACCAGTCCTTCCACCTTGGCCTCTTCCTCTTTGCTTGCCTTCAAACCGCCTGTTTAACTTTTCTTCTACCTTCAAGGCAAATTGATAGGCATCCTCAATGGTGTTTACTCGAACTAGGCTCAGTTCTTCCTAGATACCAAGCCTCAACCCATTAATGTAACAGGCTACTTTATCTTTATTTGCCTCTAAATGCCCTGTTCTAATAGAAATTTTGTAAAATTCTTCAGTGTACTCTTGGACAGTTTTGTTTGTCCTGTCTCAAGCTCGCATTTTTCTTAGCAGATCCAACTCGTAATCTACCAGGATGAACTGTCTTTTAAGCTTCTCCACCATTCTATCCCATCTTGTTATTCTTTCTTTCCCCCTTCTATTTCTCTCCAACTGCATTCCCCTCCACCAAATGCTGGCATGACCCTTTAACTTGGTCTTAGCAAATCTGACCCGGTTAGGGTCTTCAATCTCCTCATACTCAAAATATTCCTCTAAATCATTTATCCAGTCAATCACTTCTTCTAGATTTAGATTTCTCGAGTAGGTAGACACCTCCATTTTTGGCTGTTTTCCAATCTGAGAAATGGCCTTATACAACTAGGCCTGAGCAGGATCCACAACTTCTGCTTCTTCCTCAGACTGTTCTTCCTCTTCAACTTCATCTTCGCTTTCCTCTTCCTCTCTGGGTTCGCACCTTCTGCGTAACTCTGCTTGCAAGGCTTGAACTTGTCTTTGCAAGGCCCGAAAGTCTTCGGCTGATACCACATTTCCTACTCCGCCACGGTTCCTTCGTGGAGGCATGATATATATATATTTTTTTTCTCTGTATTATTTATTATTTATTTTTATTTATTTTTTTTCAAGAATTCTTCCACAGATCCTGGTGCAACTGCCTCTATCCGGTGATCTGTTACACGCTCAGGAACTCCCGCTCTGATACCACTTGATGGCAATCCGGGATTCACACAAACACATTCACAGTAATTTCATGGTAATTTCATTAAAAAAAAGAAAATAGCATGATACGGGTTACAGTATTCCCTCCAGTATACCACTTCTCCCCCAATCCCAAACTTCACCATCCCCCATCCTTACAGCATTTCAGGTTTTTAATGAGGCCCCCGATCCTCTCGACCATCAATGCCCTGCCTAACAAATTCAAATTCTAACTTTTCCCTCCCTCGGTCGAACTCCTCAAATTTTCTCACAATAAATGCCCCTGCCTTACCCACCATGAAACCCTCATTAAAGCTCTTCTCTGACCTGCAAACGCCGCCTGGGTCAGATCGTCCTTCCGTGCCTCTGTTTCACCCATAACGTCCATGCTTTGTACTGTTGTGAAGACTATTCCCATTTTTAATACACGCGATCACGAAATTCAATTTCAATCTTCGTGGCAGCCCGCGCGTTTAATTAGTTTCCTTTTTTGCTTTGTCTTTGGCTGATCGTGTCACTTTAATACACGTGGAGGACACATGTCTGTGTTTAATTAACTTCCCTTTCTGCTTTGACGCGTGTCACAAGCTTGACTTCAAACTTGCCGCGATATCGCGACCCACTGTCCCTTCGCATTCACCTTGGCAAAAAAAGTCACGATATCGTGACATGTCGCGATGTCGCGACCCACTGTCCCTTTTGCCTTCACCTTGGTAGAACAAGTCGCGATATCGCGACATGTCACGATATCGCGACCCACTGCCCCTTTGCCTTCACCATGGCAAAAAGAAGCCGCGATATTGTGACATGTCGCGATATCGTGACTCAAACCGGCCATTGCCCTTCCGAAGCCTTGGGGTCGCGATTTCGTGACCCCAACGCAACTTGAGCCCTTTACTCTAAAACTTCTCCTTCTTACGAAAACTCCCTCTTGGGACAAGATATGAAACAAACCCAACACAAATACTTAGAAAATAAAAGCGAACAATCAAATGATTTGGAGGATGCAAGATTGCTCCTTGACCACCGGATGCTCCTGCATCACATATCAGGGCAATATTGAATCTTCCTATCATCCTTGCTATCATAGGCATTCATAAAAAAAGAGAAAGGTGGTCAACTTCCCTCCACATTCCTCCATCTCCAAAATAAGACCCAAATTAAGGTCTAACTAATATTGCTCTACTTTTCAGCCCAATTAGTAGATCAATCATCTCTCAATCACCCTCTAATAGCATGACACCTTACCCCTCTCCTTTGAGAAATTTCCAAGAGTGTATGGTTTTTTTGCACGTTGCACCATTTATATCTATATGATGATTATTGATTTGGATCAACTTTTTTATTATGCATGTGCATAATATGTATTTATCATATTTTATACCTTTATATATATATTATTTGGATAGCATATAATCTATAAAAAACATGTTTATTAACATATATAGATGAAACTAGTGATATTATGGCATAATAGTGAGGGTACATGATGACTTTATATAGGAGGATAACATGGTATGCAAAGTTCATACTTAGATATCTTTATTTAATAATTCAATGCATAAACTATTATTTCTAATTTGGATATCAATAAAAAACCATAGCATAAAAATATGATAAGATCATTATAGTTGTAGATACCTAAAGTTGGATCACTTAACTTGGACCAATTTTTTCACAAAAATCATAGAATAGCCAACTTAATTATGATCATTGTCTAAAATCCAAAATTTGAAGGTAAAATCCATCACCTTTACATGAATTCACCATCAAGCGAATTCACTTTCTAACTGATGTATTCGTGTTCAATGTAATTTTTCAAAATTCTTACTAGAATTGACCAATAATGGTCAGTCTATGAATTATCATATATATAAATTTATCAGTGGTATATTTGTGTAGGTAGCATATTCATATCTAATCCATAGTCAATATTCTAGCCCTACCTATAGCAACATATCAGGGCAATATTGAGTCTTCCTATCATCCTTGCTATCATAGGCATTCATAAAAAAAGAGAAAGGTGGTCAACTTCCCTCCACCTTCCTCCACCTCCAAAATAAGACCCAAATTAAGGTCTAACTAATATTGCTCTACTTTTCAGCCCAATTAGTAGATCAATCATTTCTCAATCACCCTCTAATAGCATGACACCTTACCCCTCTCCTTTGAGATATTTCCAAGAGTGTATGGTTTTTTTGCACGTTGCACCATTTATATCTATATGATGATTATTGATTTGGATCAACGTGTTTATTATGCATGTGCATAATATGTATTTATCATATTTTATACCTTTATATATATATTATTTGGATAGCATAGAATCTATAAAAAACATGTTTATTAACATATATAGATGAAACTAGTGATATTATGGCATAATAGTGAGGGTACATGATGACTTTATATAGGAGGATAACATGGTATGCAAAGTTCATACTTAGATATCTTTATTTAATAAATCAATGCATAAACTATTATTTCTAATTTGGATATCAATAAAAAACCATAGCATAAAAATATGATAAGATCATTATAGTTGTAGATACCTAAAGTTGGATCACTTAACTTGGACCAATTTTTTCACAAAAATCATAGAATAGCCAACTTAATTATGATCATTGTCTAAAATCCAAAATTTGAAGGTAAAATCCATCACCTTTACATGAATTCACCATCAAGCGAATTCACTTTCTAACTGATGTATTCGTGTTCAATGTAATTTTTCAAAATTCTTACTAGAATTGACCAATAATGGTCAGTCTATGAATTATCATATATATAAATTTATCAGTGGTATATTTGTGTGTAGGTAGCATATTCATATCTAATCCATAGTCAATATTCTAGCCCTACCTATAGCAACATATCAGGGCAATATTGAATCTTCCTATCATCCTTGCTATCATAGGCATTCATAAAAAAAGAGAAAGGTGGTCAACTTCCCTCCACCTTCCTCCACCTCCAAAATAAGACCCAAATTAAGGTCTAACTAATATTGCTCTACTTTTCAGCCCAATTAGTAGATCAATCATCTCTCAATCACCCTCTAATAGCATGACACCTTACCCCTCTCCTTTGAGATATTTCCAAGAGTGTATGGTTTTTTTGCACGTTGCACCATTTATATCTATATGATGATTATTGATTTGGATCAACTTGTTTATTATGCATGTGCATAATATGTATTTATCATATTTTATACCTTTATATATATATTATTTGGATAGCATAGAATCTATAAAAAACATGTTTATTAACATATATAGATGAAACTAGTGATATTATGGCATAATAGTGAGGGTACATGATGACTTTATATAGGAGGATAACATGGTATGCAAAGTTCATACTTAGATATCTTTATTTAATAATTCAATGCATAAACTATTATTTCTAATTTGGATATCAATAAAAAACCATAGCATAGAAATATGATAAGATCATTATAGTTGTAGATACCTAAAGTTGGATCACTTAACTTGGACCAATTTTTTCACAAAAATCATAGAATAGCCAACTTAATTATGATCATTGTCTAAAATCCAAAATTTGAAGGTAAAATCCATCACCTTTACATGAATTCACCATCAAGAGAATTCACTTTCTAACTGATGTATTCGTGTTCAATGTAATTTTTCAAAATTCTTACTAGAATTGACCAATAATGGTCAGTCTATGAATTATCATATATATAAATTTATCAGTGGTATATTTGTGTAGGTAGCATATTCATATCTAATCCATAGTCAATATTCTATCCCTACCTATAGCAACATATCAGGGCAATATTGAATCTTCCTATCATCCTTGCTATCATAGGCATTCATAAAAAAAGAGAAAGGTGGTCAAATTCCCTCCACCTTCCTCCACCTCCAAAATAAGACCCAAATTAAGGTCTAACTAATATTGCTCTAATTTTCAGCCCAATTAGTAGATCAATCATCTCTCAATCACCCTCTAATAGCATGACACCTTACCCCTCTCCTTTGATAAATTTCCAAGAGTGTATGGTTTTTTTGCACGTTACACCATTTATATCTATATGATGATTATTGATTTGGATCAACTTGTTTATTATGCATGTGCATAATATGTATTTATCATATTTTATACCTTTATATATATATTATTTGGATAGCATAGAATCTATAAAAAACATGTTTATTAACATATATAGATGAAACTAGTGATATTATGGCATAATAGTGAGGGTACATGATGACTTTATATAGGAGGATAACATGGTATGCAAAGTTCATACTTAGATATCTTTATTTAATAATTCAATGCATAAACTATTATTTCTAATTTGGATATCAATAAAAAACCATAGCATAAAAATATGATAAGATCATTATAGTTGTAGATACCTAAAGTTGGATCACTTAACTTGGACCAATTTTTTCACAAAAATCATAGAATAGCCAACTTAATTATGATCATTGTCTAAAATCCAAAATTTGAAGGTAAAATCCATCACCTTTACATGAATTCACCATCAAGCGAATTCACTTTCTAACTGATGTATTCGTGTTCAATGTAATTTTTCAAAATTCTTACTAGAATTGACCAAAAATGGTCAGTCTATGAATTATCATATATATAAATTTATCAGTGGTATATTTGTGTAGGTAGCATATTCATATCTAATCCATAGTCAATATTCTAGCCCTACCTATAGCAACATATCAGGGCAATATTGAATCTTCCTATCATCCTTGCTATCATAGGCATTCATAAAAAAAGAGAAAGGTGGTCAACTTCCCTCCACCTTCCTCCACCTCCAAAATAAGACCCAAATTAAGGTCTAACTAATATTTCTCTACTTTTCAGCCCAATTAGTAGATCAATCATTTCTCAATCACCCTCTAATAGCATGACACCTTACCCCTCTCCTTTGAGAAATTTCCAAGAGTGTATGGTTTTTTTGCACGTTGCACCATTTATATCTATATGATGATTATTGATTTGTATCAACTTGTTTATTATGCATGTGCATAATATGTATTTATCATATTTTATACCTTTATATATATATTATTTGGATAGCATAGAATCTATAAAAAACATGTTTATTAACATATATAGATGAAACTAGTGATATTATGGCATAATAGTGAGGGTACATGATGACTTTATATAGGAGGATAACATGGTATGCAAAGTTCATACTTAGATATCTTTATTTAATAATTCAATGCATAAACTATTATTTCTAATTTGGATATCAATAAAAAACCATAGCATAAAAATATGATAAGATCATTATAGTTGTAGATACCTAAAGTTGGATCACTTAACTTGGACCAATTTTTTCACAAAAATCATAGAATAGCCAACTTAATTATGATCATTGTCTAAAATCCAAAATTTGAAGGTAAAATCCATCACCTTTACATGAATTCACCATCAAGCGAATTCACTTTCTAACTGATGTATTCGTGTTCAATGTAATTTTTCAAAATTCTTACTAGAATTGACCAATAATGGTCAGTCTATGAATTATCATATATATGAATTTATCAGTGGTATATTTGTGTAGGTAGCATATTCATATCTAATCCATAGTCAATATTCTAGCCCTACCTATAGCAACATATCAGGGCAATATTGAGTCTTCCTATCATCCTTGTTATCATAGGCATTCATAAAAAAAGAGAAAGGTGGTCAACTTCCCTCCACCTTCCTCCACCTCCAAAATAAGACCCAAATTAAGGTCTAACTAATATTGCCCTACTTTTCAGCCCAATTAGTAGATCAATCATTTCTCAATCACCCTCTAATAGCATGACACCTTACCCCTCTCCTTTGAGATATTTCCAAGAGTGTATGGTTTTTTTGCACGTTGCACCATTTATATCTATATGATGATTATTGATTTGGATCAACGTGTTTATTATGCATGTGCATAATATGTATTTATCATATTTTATACCTTTATATATATATTATTTTGATAGCATAGAATCTATAAAAAACATGTTTATTAACATATATAGATGAAACTAGTGATATTATGGCATAATAGTGAGGGTACATGATGACTTTATATAGGAGGATAACATGGTATGCAAAGTTCATACTTAGATATCTTTATTTAATAAATCAATGCATAAACTATTATTTCTAATTTGGATATCAATAAAAAACCATAGCATAAAAATATGATAAGATCATTATAGTTGTAGATACCTAAAGTTGGATCACTTAACTTGGACCAATTTTTTCACAAAAATCATAGAATAGCCAACTTAATTATGATCATTGTCTAAAATCCAAAATTTGAAGGTAAAATCCATCACCTTTACATGAATTCACCATCAAGCGAATTCACTTTCTAACTGATGTATTCGTGTTCAATGTAATTTTTCAAAATTCTTACTAGAATTGACCAATAATGGTCAGTCTATGAATTATCATATATATAAATTTATCAGTGGTATATTTGTGTAGGTAGCATATTCATATCTAATCCATAGTCAATATTCTAGCCCTACCTATAGCAACATATCAGGGCAATATTGAATCTTCCTATCATCCTTGCTATCATAGGCATTCATAAAAAAAGAGAAAGGTGGTCAACTTCCCTCCACCTTCCTCCACCTCCAAAATAAGACCCAAATTAAGGTCTAACTAATATTGCTCTAATTTTCAGCCCAATTAGTAGATCAATCATCTCTCAATCACCCTCTAATAGCATGACACCTTACCCCTCTCCTTTGAGATATTTCCAAGAGTGTGTGGTTTTTTTGCACGTTGCACCATTTATATCTATATGATGATTATTGATTTGGATCAACTTGTTTATTATGCATGTGCATAATATGTATTTATCATATTTTATACCTTTATATATATATTATTTGGATAGCATAGAATCTATAAAAAAAATGTTTATTAACATATATAGATGAAACTAGTGATATTATGGCATAATAGTGAGGGTACATGATGACTTTATATAGGAGGATAACATGGTATGCAAAGTTCATACTTAGATATCTTTATTTAATAATTCAATGCATAAACTATTATTTCTAATTTGGATATCAATAAAAAACCATAGCATAGAAATATGATAAGATCATTATAGTTGTAGATACCTAAAGTTGGATCACTTAACTTGGACCAATTTTTTCACAAAAATCATAGAATAGCCAACTTAATTATGATCATTGTCTAAAATCCAAAATTTGAAGGTAAAATCCATCACCTTTACATGAATTCACCATCAAGAGAATTCACTTTCTAACTGATGTATTCATGTTCAATGTAATTTTTCAAAATTCTTACTAGAATTGACCAATAATGGTCAGTCTATGAATTATCATATATATAAATTTATCAGTGGTATATTTGTGTAGGTAGCATATTCATATCTAATCCATAGTCAATATTCTATCCCTACCTATAGCAACATATCAGGGCAATATTGAATCTTCCTATCATCCTTGCTATCATAGGCATTCATAAAAAAAGAGAAAGGTGGTCAACTTCCCTCCACCTTCCTCCACCTCCAAAATAAGACCCAAATTAAGGTCTAACTAATATTACTCTACTTTTCAGCGCAATTAGTAGATCAATCATCTCTCAATCACCCTCTAATAGCATGACACCTTACCCCTCTCCTTTGATAAATTTCCAAGAGTGTATGGTTTTTTTGCACGTTACACCATTTATATCTATATGATGATTATTGATTTGGATCAACTTGTTTATTATGCATGTGCATAATATGTATTTATCATATTTTATACCTTTATATATATATTATTTGGATAGCATAGAATCTATAAAAAAAATGTTTATTAACATATATAGATGAAACTAGTGATATTATGGCATAATAGTGAGGGTACATGATGACTTTATATAGGAGGATAACATGGTATGCAAAGTTCATACTTAGATATCTTTATTTAATAATTCAATGCATAAACTATTATTTCTAATTTGGATATCAATAAAAAACCATAGCATAAAAATATGATAAGATCATTATAGTTGTAGATACCTAAAGTTGGATCACTTAACTTGGACCAATTTTTTCACAAAAATCATAGAATAGCCAACTTAATTATGATCATTGTCTAAAATCCAAAATTTGAAGGTAAAATCCATCACCTTTACATGAATTCACCATCAAGCGAATTCACTTTCTAACTGATGTATTCGTGTTCAATGTAATTTTTCAAAATTCTTACTAGAATTGACCAAAAATGGTCGATCTATGAATTATCATATATATAAATTTATCAGTGGTATATTTGTGTAGGTAGCATATTCATATCTAATCCATAGTCAATATTCTAGCCCTACCTATAGCAACATATCAGGGCAATATTGAATCTTCCTATCATCCTTGCTATCATAGGCATTCATAAAAAAAGAGAAAGGTGGTCAACTTCCCTCCACCTTCCTCCACCTCCAAAATAAGACCCAAATTAAGGTCTAACTAATATTTCTCTACTTTTCAGCCCAATTAGTAGATCAATCATTTCTCAATCACCCTCTAATAGCATGACACCTTACCCCTCTCCTTTGAGAAATTTCCAAGAGTGTATGGTTTTTTTGCACGTTGCACCATTTATATCTATATGATGATTATTGATTTGTATCAACTTGTTTATTATGCATGTGCATAATATGTATTTATCATATTTTATACCTTTATATATATATTATTTGGATAGCATAGAATCTATAAAAAACATGTTTATTAACATATATAGATGAAACTAGTGATATTATGGCATAATAGTGAGGGTACATGATGACTTTATATAGGAGGATAACATGGTATGCAAAGTTCATACTTAGATATCTTTATTTAATAATTCAATGCATAAACTATTATTTCTAATTTGGATATCAATAAAAAACCATAGCATAAAAATATGATAAGATCATTATAGTTGTAGATACCTAAAGTTGGATCACTTAACTTGGACCAATTTTTTCACAAAAATCATAGAATAGCCAACTTAATTATGATCATTGTCTAAAATCCAAAATTTGAAGGTAAAATCCATCACCTGTACATGAATTCACCATCAAGCGAATTCACTTTCTAACTGATGTATTCGTGTTCAATGTAATTTTTCAAAATTCTTACTAGAATTGACCAATAATGGTCATTCTATGAATTATCATATATATAAATTTATCAGTGGTATATTTGTGTAGGTAGCATATTCATATCTAATACATAGTCAATATTCTATCCCTACCTATAGCAACATATCAGGGCAATATTGAGTCTTCCTATCATCCTTGCTATCATAGGCATTCATAAAAAAAGAGAAAGGTGGTCAACTTCCCTCCACCTTCCTCCACCTCCAAAATAAGACCCAAATTAAGGTCTAACTAATATTGCTCTACTTTTCAGCCCAATTAGTAGATCAATCATCTCTCAATCACCCTCTAATAGCATGACACCTTACCCCTCTCCTTTGAGAAATTTCCAAGAGTGTATGGTTTTTTTGCACGTTGCACCATTTATATCTATATGATGATTATTGATTTGGATCAACTTTTTTATTATGCATGTGCATAATATGTATTTATCATATTTTATACCTTTATATATATATATATTATTTGGATAGCATAGAATCTATAAAAAACATGTTTATTAACATATATAGATGAAACTAGTGATATTATGGCATAATAGTGAGGGTACATGATGACTTTATATAGGAGGATAACATGGTATGCAAAGTTCATACTTAGATATCTTTATTTAATAATTCAATGAATAAACTATTATTTCTAATTTGGATATCAATAAAAAACCATAGCATAAAAATATGATAAGATCATTATAGTTGTAGATACCTAAAGTTGGATCACTTAACTTGGACCAATTTTTTCACAAAAATCATAGAATAGCCAACTTAATTATGATCATTGTCTAAAATCCAAAATTTGAAGGTAAAATCCATCACCTTTACATGAATTCACCATCAAGCGAATTCACTTTCTAACTGATGTATTCGTGTTCAATGTAATTTTTCAAAATTCTTACTAGAATTGACCAATAATGGTCAGTCTATGAATTATCATATATATAAATTTATCAGTGGTATATTTGTGTAGGTAGCATATTCATATCTAATCCATAGTCAATATTCTAGCCCTACCTATAGCAACATATCAGGGCAATATTGAATCTTCCTATCATCCTTGCTATCATAGGCATTCATAAAAAAAGAGAAAGGTGGTCAAATTCCCTCCACCTTCCTCCACCTCCAAAATAAGACCCAAATTAAGGTCTAACTAATATTGCTCTACTTTTCAGCCCAATTAGTAGATCAATCATCTCTCAATCACCCTCTAATAGCATGACACCTTACCCCTATCCTTTGAGAAATTTCCAAGAGTGTATGGTTTTTTTGCACGTTGCACCATTTATATCTATATGATGATTATTGATTTGGATCAACTTGTTTATTATGCATGTGCATAATATGTATTTATCATATTTTATACCTTTATATATATATATATTAATTGGATAGCATAGAATCTATAAAAAACATGTTTATTAACATATATAGATGAAACTAGTGATATTATGGCATAATAGTGAGGGTACATGATGACTTTATATAGGAGGATAACATGGTATGCAAAGTTCATACTTAGATATCTTTATTTAATAATTCAATGCATAAACTATTATTTCTAATTTGGATATCAATAAAAAACCATAGCATAAAAATATGATAAGATCATTATAGTTGTAGATACCTAAAGTTGGATCACTTAACTTGGACCAATTTTTTCACAAAAATCATAGAATAGCCAACTTAATTATGATCATTTTCTAAAATGCAAAATTTGAAGGTAAAATCCATCACCTTTACATGAATTCACCATCAAGCGAATTCACTTTCTAACTGATGTATTCGTGTTCAATGTAATTTTTCAAAATTCTTACTAGAATTGACCAATAATGGTCAGTCTATGAATTATCATATATATAAATTTATCAGTTCTATATTTGTGTAGGTAGCATATTCATATCTAATCCATAGTCAATATTCTAGCCCTGCCTATAGCAACATATCAGGGCAATATTGAATCTTCCTATCATCCTTGCTATCATAGAAATTCATAAAAAAAGAGAAAGGTGGTCAACTTCCCTCCACCTTCCTCTACCTCCAAAATAAGACCCAAATTAAGGTCTAACTAATATTGCTCTACTTTTCAGCCCAATTAGTAGATCAATCATCTCTCAATCACCCTCTAATAGCATGACACCTTACCCCTCTCCTTTGAGAAATTTCCAAGAGTGTATGGTTTTTTTGCACGTTGCACCATTTATTTCTATATGATGATTATTGATTTTGATCAACTTGTTTATTATGCATGTGCATAATATGTATTTATCATATTTTATACCTTTTATATATATATTATTTGGATAGCATAGAATCTATAAAAAACATGTTTATTAACATATATAGATGAAACTAGTGATATTATGGCATAATAGTGAGGGTACATGATGACTTTATATAGGAGGATAACATGGTATGCAAAGTTCATACTTAAATATCTTTATTTAATAATTCAATGCATAAACCATTATTTCTAATTTGGATATCAATAAAAAACCATAGCATAAAAATATGATAAGATCATTATAGTTGTAGATACCTAAAGTTGGATCACTTAACTTGGACCAATTTTTTCACAAAAATCATAGAATAGCCAACTTAATTATGATCATTGTCTAAAATCCAAAATTTGAATTTAAAATCCATCACCTTTACATGAATTCACCATCAAGCGAATTCACTTTCTAACTGATGTATTCGTGTTCAATGTAATTTTTCAAAATTCTTACTAGAATTGACCAATAATGGTCAATCTATGAATTATCATATATATAAATTTATCAGTGGTATATTTGTGTAGGTAGCATATTCATATCTAATCCATAGTCAATATTCTAGCCCTACCTATAGCAACATATCAGGGCAATATTGAATCTTCCTATCATCCTTGCTATCATAGGCATTCATAAAAAAAGAGAAAGGTGGTCAACTTCCCTCCACCTTCCTCCACCTCCAAAATAAGACCCAAATTAAGGTCTAACTAATATTGCTCTACTTTTCAGCCCAATTAGTAGATCAATCATCTCTCAATCACCCTCTAATAGCATGACACCTTACCCCTCTCCTTTGAGAAATTTCCAAGAGTGTATGGTTTTTTTGCACGTTGCACCATTTATATCTATATGATGATTATTGATTTGGATCAACTTGTTTATTATGCATGTGCATAATATGTATTTATCATATTTTATACCTTTATATATATATTATTTGGATAGCATATAATCTATAAAAAACATGTTTATTAACATATATAGATGAAACTAGTGATATTATGGCATAATAGTGAGGGTACATGATGACTTTATATAGGAGGATAACATGGTATGCAAAGTTCATACTTAGATATCTTTATTTAATAATTCAATGCATAAACTATTATTTCTAATTTGGATATCAATAAAAAACCATAGCATAAAAATATGATAAGATCATTATAGTTGTAGATACCTAAAGTTGGATCACTTAACTTGGACCAATTTTTTCACAAAAATCATAGAATAGGCAACTTAATTGTGATCATTGTCTAAAATCCAAAATTTGAAGGTAAAATCCATCACCTTTACATGAATTCACCATCAAGCGAATTCACTTTCTAACTGATGTATTCGTGTTCAATGTAATTTTTCAAAATTCTTACTAGAATTGACCAATAATGGTCAGTCTAGGAATTATCATATATATAAATTTATCAGTGGTATATTTGTGTAGGTAGCATATTCATATCTAATCCATAGTCAATATTCTAGCCCTACCTATAGCAACATATCAGGGCAATATTGAATCTTCCTATCATCCTTGCTATCATAGGCATTCATAAAAAAAGAGAAAGGTGGTCAACTTCCCTCCACCTTCCTCCACCTCCAAAATAAGACCCAAATTAAGGTCTAACTAATATTGCTCTACTTTTCAGCCCAATTAGTAGATCAATCATCTCTCAATCACCCTCTAATAGCATGACACCTTACCCCTCTCCTTTGAGATATTTCCAAGAGTGTATGGTTTTTTTGCACGTTGCACCATTTATATCTATATGATGATTATTGATTTGGATCAACTTGTTTATTATGCATGTGCATAATATGTATTTATCATATTTTATACCTTTATATATATATTATTTGGATAGCATAGAATCTATAAAAAACATGTTTATTAACATATATAGATGAAACTAGTGATATTATGGCATAATAGTGAGGGTACATGATGACTTTATATAGGAGGATAACATGGTATGCAAAGTTCATACTTAGATATCTTTATTTAATAATTCAATGCATAAACCATTATTTCTAATTTGGATATCAATAAAAAACCATAGCATAAAAATATGATAAGATCATTATAGTTGTAGGTACCTAAAGTTGGATCACTTAACTTGGACCAATTTTTTCACAAAAATCATAGAATAGCCAACTTAATTATGATCATTGTCTAAAATCCAAAATTTGAAGGTAAAATCCATCACCTTTACATGAATTCACCATCAAGCGAATTCACTTTCTAACTGATGTATTCGTGTTCAATGTAATTTTTCAAAATTCTTACTAGAATTGACCAATAATGGTCAGTCTATGAATTATCATATATATAAATTTATCAGTGGTATATTTGTGTAGGTAGCATATTCATATCTAATCCATAGTCAATATTCTAGCCCTACCTATAGCAACATATCAGGGCAATATTGAATCTTCCTATCATCCTTGCTATCATAGGCATTCATAAAAAAAGAGAAAGGTGGTCAACTTCCCTCCACCTTCCTCCACCTCCAAAATAAGACCCAAATTAAGGTCTAACTAATATTGCTCTACTTTTCAGCCCAATTAGTAGATCAATCATCTCTCAATCACCCTCTAATAGCATGACACCTTACCCCTATCCTTTGAGAAATTTCCAAGAGTGTATGGTTTTTTTGCACGTTGCACCATTTATATCTATATGATGATTATTGATTTGGATCAACTTGTTTATTATGCATGTGCATAATATGTATTTATCATATTTTATACCTTTATATATATATTATTTGGATAGCATAGAATCTATAAAAAACATGTTTATTAACATATATAGATGAAACTAGTGATATTATGGCATAATAGTGAGGGTACATGATGACTTTATATAGGAGGATAACATGGTATGCAAAGTTCATACTTAGATATCTTTATTTAATAATTCAATGCATAAACTATTATTTCTAATTTGGATATCAATAAAAAACCATAGCATAAAAATATGATAAGATCATTATAGTTGTAGATACCTAAAGTTGGATCACTTAACTTGGACCAATTTTTTCACAAAAATCATAGAATAGCCAACTTAATTATGATCATTGTCTAAAATCCAAAATTTGAAGGTAAAATCCATCACCTTTACATGAATTCACCATCAAGCGAATTCACTTTCTAACTGATGTATTCGTGTTCAATGTAATTTTTCAAAATTCTTACTAGAATTGACCAATAATGGTCAAGATATGAATTATCATATATATAAATTTATCAGTGGTATATTTGTGTAGGTAGCATATTCATATCTAATCCATAGTCAATATTCTAGCCCTACCTATAGCAACATATCAGGGCAATATTGAATCTTCCTATCATCCTTGCTATCATAGACATTCATAAAAAAAGAGAAAGGTGGTCAACTTCCCTCCACCTTCCTCCACCTCCAAAATAAGACCCAAATTAAGGTCTAACTAATATTGCTCTACTTTTCAGCCCAATTAGTATATCAATCATCTCTCAATCACCCTCTAATAGCATGACACCTTACCCCTCTCCTTTGAGAAATTTCCAAGAGTGTATGGTTTTTTTGCACGTTGCACCATTTATATCTATATGATGATTATTGATTTGGATCAACTTGTTTATTATGCATGTGCATAATATGTATTTATCATATTTTATACCTTTATATATATTATTTGGATAGCATAGAATCTATAAAAAACATGTTTATTAACATATATAGATGAAACTAGTGATATTATGGCATAATAGTGAGGGTACATGATGACTTTATATAGGAGGATAACATGGTATGCAAAGTTCATACTTAGATATCTTTATTTAATAATTCAATGCATAAACTATTATTTCTAATTTTGATATCAATAAAAAACCATAGCATAAAAATATGATAAGATCATTATAGTTGTAGATACCTAAATTTGGATCACTTAACTTGGACCAATTTTTTCACAAAAATCATAGAATAGCCAACTTAATTATGATCATTGTCAAAAATCCAATATTTGAAGGTAAAATCCATCACCTTTACATGAATTCACCATCAAGCAAATTCACTTTCTAACTGATGTATTCGTGTTCAATGTAATTTTTCAAAATTCTTACTAGAATTGACCAATAATGGTCAGTCTATGAATTATCATATATATAAATTTATCAGTGGTATATTTGTGTAGGTAGCATATTCATATCTAATCCATAGTCAATATTCTAGCCCTACCTATAGAAACATATCAGGGCAATATTGAATCTTGCTATCATCCTTGCTATCATAGGCATTCATAAAAAAAGAGAAAGGTGGTCAACTTCCCTCCACCTTCCTCCACCTCCAAAATAAGACCCAAATTAAGGTCTAACTAATATTGCTCTACTTTTCAGCCCAATTAGTAGATCAATCATCTCTCAATCACCCTCTAATAGCATGACACCTTACCCCTCTCCTTTAAGAAATTTCCAAGAGTGTATGGTTTTTTTGCACGTTGCACCATTTATATCTATATGATGATTATTGATTTGGATCAACTTGTTTATTATGCATGTGCATAATATGTATTTATCATATTTTATACCTTTATATATATATTATTTGGATAGCATAGAATCTATAAAAAACATGTTTATTAACATATATAGATGAAACTAGTGATATTATGGCATAATAGTGAGGGTACATGATGACTTTATATAGGAGGATAACATGGTATGCAAAGTTCATACTTAGATATCTTTATTTAATAATTCAATGCATAAACTATTATTTCTAATTTGGATATCAATAAAAAACCATAGCATAAAAATATGATAAGATCATTATAGTTGTAGATACCTAAAGTTGGATCACTTAACTTGGACCAATTTTTTCACAAAAATCATAGAATAGCCAACTTAATTATGATCATTGTCTAAAATACAAAATTTGAAGGTAAAATCCATCACCTTTACATGAATTCACCATCAAGCGAATTCACTTTCTAACTGATGTATTCGTGTTCAATGTAATTTTTCAAAATTCTTACTAGAATTGACCAATAATGGTCAGTCTATGAATTATCATATATATAAATTTATCAGTGGTATATTTGTGTAGGTAGCATATTCATATCTAATCCATAGTCAATATTCTAGCCCTACCTATAGCAACATATCAGGGCAATATTGAATCTTCCTATCATCCTTGTTATCATAGGCATTCATAAAAAAAGAGAAAGGTGGTCAACTTCCCTCCACATTCCTCCACCTCCAAAATAAGACCCAAATTAAGGTCTAACTAATATTGCTCTACTTTTCAGCCCAATTAGTAGATCAATCATCTCTAAATCACCCTCTAATAGCATGACACCTTACCTCTCTCCTTTGAGAAATTTCCAAGAGTGTATGGTTTTTTTGCATGTTGCACCATTTATATCTATATGATGATTATATATTTGGATCAACTTGTTTATTATGCATGTGCATAATATGTATTTATCATATTTTATACCTTTATATATATTATTTGGATAGCATAGAATCTATAAAAAACATGTTTATTAACATATATAGATGAAACTAGTGATATTATGGCATAATAGTGAGGGTACATGATGACTTTATATAGGAGGATAACATGGTATGCAAAGTTCATACTTAGATATATTTATTTAATAATTCAATGCATAAACTATTATTTCTAATTTGGATATCAATAAAAAACCATAGCATAAAAATATGATAAGATCATTATAGTTGTAGATACCTAAAGTTGGATCACTTAACTTGGACCAATTTTTTCACAAAAATCATAGAATAGCCAACTTAATTATGATCATTGTCTAAAATCCAAAATTTGAAGGTAAAATCCATCACCTTTACATGAATTCACCATCAAGCGAATTCACTTTCTAACTGATGTATTCGTGTTCAATGTAATTTTTCAAAATTCTTACTAGAATTGACCAATAATGGTCAGTCTATGAATTATCATATATATAAATTTATCAGTGGTATATTTGTGTAGGTAGCATATTCATATCTAATCCATAGTCAATATTCTAGCCCTACCTATAGCAACATATCAGGGCAATATTGAATCTTCCTATCATCCTTGCTATCATAGGCATTCATAAAAAAAGAGAAATGTGGTCAACTTCCCTCCACCTTCCTCCACCTCCAAAATAAGACCCAAATTAAGGTCTAACTAATATTTCTCTACTTTTCAGCCCAATTAGTAGATCAATCATCTCTCAATCACCCTCTAATAGCATGACACCTTACCCCTCTCCTTTGAGAAAGTTCCAAGAGTTCCATTTATAAAAAATTTCCCCTCGGGAGGGCATTGATAAGACTTTTGAGATAACAAATTTCTATAAAAATTTCTAAGAAAGTTCTTATCTATGCATTAGAGTGCTACCAAAATTCCTCTATGAGGTGATTTGTTTAGGATTTGAAGAGGAAAATGGGACATCTTGTGGTTCATAGAATTTTGTGATAACATTCTTAGCCCATTTGATTTTAATATTTTAACCACTATTAATATTTTTGATTTGTCTCTACATGCATTTATCTATATTTGTTTTGTGTATGTAATCAATCCTTTGTGTTAAGCATATTTTTAGATTTTGTGCTCATATTAGGAGGTCTATGGGATAGAGAATTGCTCATAGGATTACCAAAGCATCTATTATGGAGATCTACAACCTTTATTGGTTTATCATTTTATTTTTCCACCATTAAAAGTGAATTTTCTACCTATATCCAACCTAGGTGGTATATTAGCTCTACATAGTCAAAGTCACTATTTTATAATCTTAAGCCTCTATTGTTTCTTTTTATAGAAGTAAATATGCCACCTATGACTATTTTAAGTGATGCATTCATAATCTATACAAATTATCCTAGGTCACTCTGATAGCTTAGTATCCAACCTATAAAACCTTTTCTTTTGCATCTTTATACCATCTCTAACCACCCCTATATTTCTTTCTAGCCTCTAATAATTTGGCTTTATCCTTATAATGAATTTACTATAGATTTTTCGACATAATTTTTAAAGGTTCTCAACTTTTATTTGGTATATAAATAAGGGGATTGAATATGCCAATTAAGAATCTGTCTACTTGCTATTTGGTAGGTTCCTAAATTCTAGTGCACCATTTTTTATCTATTTTGTAGGTCTTAGCAAAATTTCCAATTGCAAGGTTTCCAAGTGGTGTATCTGTTAGATGGCATATTCATACATAAGCAACGTATTCACACCAAGTGCAAAAATAGGTATATATACTTTATCCTCATTTTTTAATAATTAGTATAGGTTTTGTGCTTAGTTTATCTTGCATAGATTTCTATTTTATCTTTAGAAACATATATCAAATAAAAAATCAAAAGGAATCCTTAAGGCTTGGATTACCATTATATTCTTCTTATTTAGGCATTTAAATAGAATTGCATGTACCTTTCATTAGTATTAATTATATGTTTACATCCCCCTTGCACCCCTATCTTTCAAAAGAAAATAAAATTTTTATTTCATGTAGATTTTATCTTAGATGGCACTCATCAAAAGCAAAATTTCATATAGACAAGCACTTTGTATTAGGAATTTTGTTCTCATATTGCATTGCATTATCATATTATGTATACATTATTAGAATAGAACAAAACCTAGGTGTTTGTCAAGTGAAATACATTAATAACTAGATTAGAAAAATATTTAAGCCCTTGGTGAACCCAAATCCCTCACCAAAGATAAACTATGTGAAGTGCAATTCAATGATGAGTTAGTAGTAGGTCCCTCTCATATGAGTTTGGATGACCCTTGAGGGAATTAATTAGAGGATAATACCCCTATGAACCTTTTGGCATCCCACATATTTGATAAAATTGACATAAATTCCATGTAGGTCTAAAAACCTCTTTGACCTAGGAACTTAACCTTAATTAAGATAAAACTAATCTCACTTTAATTAAGATCATTTGATCTTATTGCTTAGAATAAATCACATTAGATCAAGATAATAAGAATGTAAGCAAATTATTAGTCATAACTGGGTAAGGTTAATGACCCCTTGAGTAATCCAATGTAAGAACCTTGGGAGGTATCTCTCTTGGCTAGTATATTATAGTGGGCTAATGCGAGTCATAAGGTAGGTTGCTTTTCCAAGGTGACATAAGGATTAAGCATCTTCTCTTCTTCTCTAAAATATTTAGAAACAAAAATTTAATAAATTGAATTTCATTTCTCCTTTTGGCCATGTCTAAATCTATTTATCTTACTCATAATGCTACATTAGCATTAGCATAGAATCTAAGTGCTTTATATAAACTTTCAAAGAAGCAACCATTGATTGAAAACCCAAATTTTGAGGAAGAAGAGGAAGAAAATCCTCCTTCTAGATATCTTTCTCCTATTCATAAAGAATAAGGGAAAATGGTTTTTAAGTCTATGGATAATTTAGATTCCTTCTATGAGAAAATACATAATCCATGCAATCCATATTAGGGGTGAATGAGATGCCTACTTTTTCTATAGAATAACTTCTCTTAGAACTTCCACAATAGCCTAGATCTAATCTCACAAATGTTCAATAATGAGACTCATTCATCACAACAACTATATAAGGAAGGCTATCAGATATCCCATATTCGTCAAGAAATTTGGGATATATACCTCCTAATATAGATTTTTTAAGGGTAAATCTCCTTTTTTCTCAGCCTAAAAGTATTTCATAAGTCCAAAATATGTATATCTTTCCTAGTATTCATAATTCTTTGAATGTGATTTATTTTAATTCATAATTTAGCATACCTAATCCTACTAGAATTATTATTCCAAATAATTCTATAACTATTAACATAATGATATATTTCAGATCATACCATCCACATGCTTAGTATTATCCTTTGGTTAATTCACAACCTCAATATCTAACACCATGAGTTCCTTATCCTAGGTTTCGGTATATGAACTCTAAGCTATAACAATTTTTGAAAGAAAAATATGAATTTAAATAACAATTGGCTTCTATTCAAGGATCCATAACTAATACGTATTCCTATAAGGGCTAATGCAATACACCAATAGATACTACTTTAATTAACAAACCTTATCCCCTAAAATTTATGTTACCAAATTTTAGGATGTATAGGGGAGATGGAGACCCAACATATCACCTTTGAACCTTACAAGCTACATGCCATGACATCACCTATGATGAGGTATTGTTTTTAATATTTTACCTCCAAACCTTGGTGGTGAGACCCTAGAATGGTTCTTCTAGTTTTATCATCACTTAGTCAAATTTTTTGGTGATTTGAAAAAATGTTCATCCAATTTTTTGTTGTCTCTATCTTAAAAAAATGCATAGTTTATGATTTATATCAACTAAAACAAGGTATAAATAAATATTTTAATGAATTTCTAGCTTGGTGGCATGCATTGGTTAGAAAAATTCTTTTTTTCCTACCACCTAGAGACCTCTTGTGTATTTTCATGCACAAATTACAAGAGCACCTCTCATAAACTAGAGATGACCCACATCTCTTCCTTTGATGATGGACCAGACTTTTTTAAGAAAATTGAAACTTCCCTCTAACATAGGGACCAATTAATAATTAAAAATGAGGAAGAGAAACCCTCTTCTTCTAAAGGAATATAAAAATAAACATGTTGTGGGTGATGGTGTAACTAAATTTTGCCCTGTTTACAATCCTAAAATAGGTAATTATAATACCACTACAACATTACAAACATTAGTTCTAGCTAAGGCTCAAGAAAAGCATCAAAATAGTTTTACCAAGTTAAACCAATCTCTATCCTCTATGCTAACATAGTTGTTATATTCTAATATGATAGAATTACCACCTATAAGGTAGCATGACCTTTATAGGGAAAAGCTCCCTTGGTTCAAGAATGACCAACAATACACTTTCCATCATACAAATGGTCACCATGCAAATAAATGTATCACTCTTAAGCATGTGATACGACCTCATGGATGAAGGTTATTTAGTGGTTAATGGTATTTAACAAGCAACATCCTCTAGTCAATATTTGGGGATATTTTAGGACCCCTTACCAAAATATTGGAAAAATACCACTAATCATAGTCAATATAGGAACATTCTCACACCAATTAGAACCTGGTAGGGATAATTTAAGTTAGCACAATTACTAGATATCAAGCCATATAAAAAGGTCAATCCTCTAAACCACCCCCTAATCCCTCCTTAGTCTTTTGGCATAGATGTGTCATCACTCCTAAATAACCACCTTTAGTTCTAAAACCCCAAGATAAATTCAAGAGGGTCTTCAATATACAACAAAAACTAGAGGATACACCAACTAGAATCTCTATACTCGAGTTATTGCAAACTTCACCTAGTCATAGAGAAAATTTGTTATAGCTTCTAAGAAAACAAAAAATACCCAAAATTATTAGACCTGATGATCTAGTGAATGTGGTAGGGTATCTTAGCATGAACCATGCAACCATATCCTTATTTAAGGATGATATTCCACCTTATTCTATGCTTGGTGAGATCCTATTGTATATCACATGTAACATTATTGAGGAATGCATTAAATGGGTTCTCATTGATAATGGTTGGTTATAAATTTCGGTATCCTTAACTTTGTC
Organism: Wollemia nobilis; assembly: GCA_028583015.1. Classification (NCBI taxonomy): domain Eukaryota; kingdom Viridiplantae; phylum Streptophyta; class Pinopsida; order Araucariales; family Araucariaceae; genus Wollemia; species Wollemia nobilis. The sequence continues at coordinate 13,000,549 of JAQPPZ010000465.1, forward strand.
CATAGAATAGGGATTAATAATGAAGAACTAGAGAAATTTTATATTGTTATAAAACCTTATGACAATAAGAAGTGTGAAGCTGCTAGAACTCTAGTTCTTCTAATAAAAGTGGGGCCTAGCATATTAAATACTTTATTTTATGTGTTTCCCTATGATCTAAACTATAATATCCTTTTGGGGTGACCTTGGATCCATGCAATGTGTAATATCCCCTCAACTTACCATAAATTTGTAAAATTTCAATACCAAGGTGAGTTATATAGCCTTATGGTTGATAGAGTTTCTTTCACTTATTATCAATCCATCCAATCAAATATCCAAAGACTCAACTGTGACCCTCATTGAATGCTTATCATCCTTTTATAAATGATACCTTAAGGTTATTACCACCCAAGGGAATAAGTATTAACCAAGGAGAAGAATCTAATAGTCAATATATGACAAAGGATAAGGAAAATGTTGAGGATATTAATAATGTAATCATCAACAACCAACATTATGAGCTATTAGCCTTGGTCTTGGTCAGGTTACCTCCATCATCTTGTGCTTTAGGATTACCTTCATGAAAAGGAATTATTATGCAAATAGGAACTTACACCTTAATTTCTACATGAATATATAATGAGGAGAGAATATGTAAAACTAATCCATGGCTAATAAAATGAAATTTTACCTCATGTTGTCTCTCCAATATTTACCGTATCCTTAAGAAAATTCCTTATAAATTTTGATACAAAATAAAAGGCTTGGGACTTCAAGATCCAATCATTAAATAACCTCTAGAATCTAAAGCTTTGCATAAGTGTTGGAGATTAAGATACGTCCCCAAATATAAGGAAAATACATCTTGCTCCTCTTTAAATAGCAATTGCAATAAGGAGGTGTGTATTTTCTTTTTTAAAACACAAAGAGAAGTCACCTTGATATAATATTTGGATTGGAATGAAGAAAAGGATAATGAACCTTATCCCTTATTCATTTTTGACCTATTTTCACAATATGCACAAATCAACACCGTAAGCATTGAGCTCATTGAGGAGGAAAACAAATCTAACAATAGCCTTGACAATAAGAATAAATTAGTTCCACTATAAGAATAAAATAGTATGACATCTAAATAAATAGAAAATACTTTATCCACATTATACATAAATTATTGTGAGGTGAAAATTTTACCACAAAACCCTTCTAGGGATAATCACAATGCTTTTTTGCATCAATAAAATATCCCTATTCAAGGGTCTCTTTCTTTAGTCACACATCCATCATAGTCAACCAAAATTTATCAATTGAATTTATATGCGTATGAGCTTGAGAGTATAGGGGTATTACCTAACTCTCCATAATATGAATATGAGTCTCATATCCTAATAGAAGAAACCATTGACATTAATATAGGATCTAAAGATAATCCAAGAATAATAAAGTTAGGAAAGGTTCTAACTTTAGAAGAATGAGAAGAGTACATGAAACTCTTAATCAAATTTTGTGATATTTTCACATGGTCCTATGTAGACATGCCTATACTAGATACATCCTTAGTAGTTCACCATTTTATAGTCAATATTGACACTAAGTTGTTAAAGAAAAATTTAAGGAAGATCCATCCTAAGGTTTCTTTACTAGTTAAAGAGGAACTTCAAAAACTCTTGGAGGTAAACTTTATTAAGGCTATTAACTAGTCTGATTTGATCTCAAACATAGTTCTTGTACTTAGAAGGAAGGTGCTTTGTGAGTTTGTACAGAATTTTAGGACATTAAAAAATATTGTACCAAAGATAATTTCCCTCTACCCTTCATAGACATGATTGTAGACTTCACTGTTAGATATGGAATGCTATCCTTGATGAATGGATTTTTTGGGCATAATCAAATTTAAATTGTGCTAGAATACCAAGCTAAAATAATATTCATTATTTCTTGGGGTACCTTTTTCTATGAGGTCATTCCCTTTAGTTTGAATAATGCTGGTACAACCTACCAAAATGTGATGACATACAACTTGCATGACATGATGCATGACATTATGAAAGATTATATTCATGGTTTCCCCAAGAAATCCATGAAACAAGAAGACCATGTCAAAGAACTAAGGAAAATATTTTAATGAATCAGAGAGTATAAATTTTACCTAAAACCTCCAATTTCATTTTTGGAGTAATATTCAACAAAATATTTTGATTCATTGTATCTAGGCATGGCATTGAGGTAGATATTGATAAAATATCTATTATCACTAAAATGCCACCGCCTAGAAACTTAACTGATATTTAAAGTTTGCAAGGCATATTACAATCCTTTAGGAGATTTATGTCCTGGTTGGTAGGTAAATGTTAGCCCTTTTATATAATATTAGGGAAAGAAATAAAATTTAATTGGGATGAATAATGCCAAAAATCCTTTTATGCTTTTAAAATATATATTTTTTATCTCCATCAGTACTTATCCCACAAGATCCCATCAAGCCATTATTACTATATATTTTAGCAACAATTCACACTAAGGTGTTGTGTTGGCACAATACAATGATCAACATAGAAACAGGGCAATATAATATATTAGTAGAACCCTTATCAATTATGATACAAGATATACCCTTTTGAAAATGATGTGCCTAGTAGTTTTCTTTGCTTCTCAAAATATAGGACATTACATGTCAAGCCTTAAAACGTATGATATTGCTAAGGTTGATCTATTTAGATACCTTATGTGCAAACCTTACATTTCAAGTAGGATAGCTAAATGGGTTATGACCATTAATAAATTTGACCTTGAATTCATTAACCAAAATTCAATAAAGGGACAAGTGATAGTTGATCAGCTAGCAACAACCCCTTTACCAGGTAACCATCCTATAGTAATTGAATATCTTGATGAGACAATATACACTCTTGATGTATCACAATATGATTCTTGGACTCTTTTCTTTGACAATGCAATATGTGTCAAAGGATTGCAGAAAGAAATCATCTTAGTGTCTACTCAAGAGATCATCATCCCATTATCCTAGAAATATTCAATTATCATGTACAAATAATATGATCAAATATGAAGCACTCGTTATTGGGCTTTAAGCATACCTAGCCTTAAAAGTCACAATCCTCTTCATTTTTAGAGATTCACAATTAATAGTTAATTAAATTAATGGATTTTATCAAACCAAATATGATAAAATCAAGTCATCTAAATATATTGTGGATAAGTTGATGGCTTTCTTTGAGAAGGTCACCATTGATGTTATTCCATGTTCTAGAAATAACCAAGAAAATGTAATATATGCAAATACCTCACTCATGCCTCTAGATTTGGAGGATGAGCAAGCAAAAATATCATCCATTAGATAATAAAACCTATAAACTTCCAATCCAATCAGGAATCCTTAGCTATATTTATCATCGAACAAACACCTCCCCTTGATTATCGGTACAAGGAAATGCATGATTTCCTTAATAGTGGATCTTTTTCGAAGGTCTAAATCACAATAATAAAAAGAAACTAAGGCAACAAGCTTGTAGATATGTGATAATCAAAGATATCCACTATAGGAAATTTTTTGATAGAATTCTATTATGATGCCTAAATTTGAATGAGATAAAAAAAGTAGTTCAAGATACCCATGAGGGAGCATGCCATACACACTTCAATGGAAGTTCCATTGCTAAGAATCTCAATCACATGGGATATTATTGGTTAACTATGGAATGTTTTATTTGTAATAACATGCAAAAATGTGACAAGTGCCAAAAGCATTATAACCTTATCCATGCATCTTACCAAGAACTGAATTCCATCAAATCTCCTTGGCATTTCTCTACTTGGGGACTCGATACCATCAATGAAATAAATTTGAAATCATCCAATGGACAAGTTTTTAATTACCACAATAGAATAATTCACAAAGTGGGTAGAGTGTATGCCCTTATCCTCCTGCATTGGATTTTTGGTTTCAAAGTTCATCTTGAACTATATTCTTTCATGGTATTACATTCTTAATATGATTATCTTAGGTAATGACACTCCCTTTAAAAATAAGGATGTTGCCAAGCTCTGTGCTAAATTTAAAATTCAACATAAGTGGTTGACCTTATATTACCCATGTAGATACCTGAAATCAAATTACCCGTTTTACATAGAAATTTGAAGCAAACTGACAAAAAGACCAAATTAACCGTAATAATTAACTAAACCCCAAAAATTGTAGATAAAATCTATTAGTATCAAATTTTTCATCTTAGAGAAACTTCACTAGGGATTGAATACACCTTTAACTTGATGTATTTGCAAATAATTCAAATTCTTGTACCCTCCACCAAATTTTACCTCTAATGGTCAAGTGCATGCATATGTTTGTTTGCACATATGCTCACTAAAAAAATTGTTTAGGTGGTGTATTCATAGCCAAAAATCAAAAATTAAAATTATGCCTACAATAGCCTACCAAGGCACAAAGATTTCCCATATTCTCTTTTGCAGGTAGACGATCATTAGATAGGTAAGGAAGGATATGTATTTCCTTACACCTCCTTAATTGCCCTAATAGGACTCAAATCAAAGGTTAATTGATTATAGACTGCAATTAGCAATCAATCTACCTTGCCAACTAGCCAATTTATCTAGCATATGAACCACCTCAACCTTCCCACTTGGAAACCCCAAGAGATCCAATATATATAAATTGGCTCCTTGGGATGACATTTAGAGAGAAACACTTTTTAGCAATGAAACTCTACCAAAATCTAAACTCATCTAGGCATAATGAAGTGCTACCAAAAATCTTCTATGGAGTCATCAATAATTTAGCTTTAAGGAAGGAAATAGGGACATATCACACATGAAATCCTAGTGATATTCTTCTATTACGCATTGCGGTTTTCATGTAAATTATTATTTGTGCTTTTTAATATTTAAATTGATAGAATGTACTCTTATATTCTCTATTTTTAGATTTAACCACCATTTTTGGGTAGAAGTTATTCTATTTTGGTCCATAGGAAACTTATAAATATTTTATAGGAGAGAGAAAACTATCAAAACCCCTATTGCACCAACAAAATATATCCATAGATACCCCTTGATCAAAATAATAATTCTATTAATATATTGGGTGAATCTACCAGCTATATTAAATATAGATGGTGTATTTGCATGGTGTGGTCACACCCTCATTTTACCATAATAATATTGATTCTCTTTTTTGTATCTTGAGAGTGAATACGTCAATTATAACTATTATAGGTGGTGTATTTGTTGCACATTTGAGAGACCTTAGGTTCCCAATTTTCCTAGCATCTAGTCTAATCAAAACTCATCCATGTGCATAATTTTCATAGCATAAGTCATATTTATATTTTGACCGATCTATTGTCTATTTAGTTATGTCATAATAAATTAATATGCTAGCTAGGATGCTTCTAGTTGCCATATTGACCATAGATCATTCAAATTCCACATTCAAGGTAATGCGACCTTGATTTTTGTACAAATAGATGACCTAACTATACAAACTAGGAAGAAATAGTCTTCTTGCTATTTGGAAGGCCCCAAAATTATAACACACCTCCTTTTCTATCCATTTTACAAGTTTGCATTAAGTTTTTCGCTAAAAGACTTCCAATCAACATATTTGATCAGAAGGAGTATTCAATTCTAGATGACATATTAAAATAAAATGCTATAATAGTTAAGTATTTTTATCCTCCATATTTTAGTTTATAGCATAAACTGTATGATCCTTATCTACTTTGTTCTTTACCCCTTTTAGCATATAAAAAGAAGAAGAGAAAATCAATATAATTTGTATCAAAGTTTAACATTTTTTATTGCTTCCTTAAAAAATTAAAATAATTATTGTATATAGTATTTAACTAGGTTAATTTGTGTGTTTACATCTATCTTGCACTTTTTCTCTTAAGAAAATAAAATAATTTTTTATCTTTTGTAACCTTTATCTTAGTTAACATTAATCAAACCAAATTTACATGTAGGATAGCTCTTTGTCTTATGCACTTTTGTTTTCACATTGCATTGCATCCTCATCTTACATATTAGCTTCTAGCATAGAATAAAACCGTGGTATTTGTTAAATTGAATATATTAAACTAGATTAAGAAATCTCTAAATCCCTTGGTGAACCTGAATCTCACACCAAAGATAAAAAATTACATCCTAAAACATAGTAATAATGATGAGTTAGTAGTAGCACTCTCTCATCTGAGTGTGGATGATCCTAAAAGTAACACATCTAGGGATAGAACCCCCCATGCACCCTATTTGGTTTCCCACATATTTTTTGAACTTGACGTGAACAAATCACTTGGGTTCCTTATTCAAAATCCTTATTGATTTAACATCGTATCCTTAATTAGGATAAAATCTATTACACTTTAATTAAGATCACTTAATATTATTTTCTTAGATAAATTATATTAAATCAAGATAATAAAAACATAACCAATTATTAATCCTACTAGGGAAAGTTTAATTATCCCTTGAGCAAACTGACATATAAACCATGGGGAGAAATATTTCTTGGCTAGTATATTATGGTGGACTAGCAAAAATCATAAGAAGGGTTGTTTTTCAAGGTGACATAAGGATATAAAATACATTCTTCTTTGCTATAATTATTCTTGAAATAAAAATCAATAAATTAAACTCCTTCTTTTACATGTCTAAACCCCCCCATATCACCCAAAATTTTGGACAAAAAATGGTGCAAAATCTAAGCATTTCATCTAAACTTTTAAAGAAGCAATATTTGATTGAAAACCCTATGTATAAGGAAGAAGAGGAAGAAAATACTTTTGGAACTTTTTCTCCTATTCATTATGAACAAGGAGAGGTAGTCATAAATTCCATGGATAAACATATTTCCTTCCTAAGAGGATATAAATAAACCATAGAAAATACTTTTAAAGCAAAATAAGGGCTTCAAGCATTCATAGAAAAACCCATTTTCAGAATTTTTGCATCAAATTAGATCAAAATCTATGAGTGCTCAACAATTAGATTCAATTTCCACCATAACTTTAAGAGGGAGATCACCATCTCATCCTCTTTAGGGAATTTGGGATCTATACCCCCAAACATAAATTCATTCAGGCTAAACCCTATAGTCTCTCCACACCTAAGCTACCCATAAGTTTAGCATGTGGATGTTATTCCTAGTATACCTCATGGTTTTAATATGGTTGATTCTAACCCATTCTATAACATGCATATATTAGCTAAATTTCCCTTTACTAACATTCCTCCTCCTAACATGCCTTTCCAAGGTAACCCCAAAATTAATAACAAAGTGATACCTTTTGGATCATCCCATCCAAGTGCTTAGTATTACACTTTAGTCAAACGTTAGTATCAACCTATAGTATCCTCAAAATCGTATCTTGGATTCCAAGATTTAAATTCTAGGTTAGAATAGTTAGAAAAAAAAAATCCAAGTTCAAACAATAGTTAGCCTCTATTCAAGGAGGCATACCTAAAAAGTATTCTTACAAAGATTTTTGTAACAAACATGTAGATCCAAATTTAATGAATAAGCCTTATCATTTGAGCTTTTTGTTACTAAATGTTTAGTTATATAAGGGATAAGATGACCCTATTATAAGGGATAAGGATCGGCAATTCATTTTTGGGACGATCCTTGGATACGTGACAAACCTCTCAGTCAAGATCCTCATCTTGCTATGCTCAAGACGGTGACCGAAGCTACCTTTGGAGATAAGGTGTGCCATTTCATCAACCCAGGTACTAGAAGACCCAAATGGAAACAATTGGCTTTGAATGGGCCTAGACTTATCATCGAGGCGCTTAGACGGATTCAAAACTTATTGAGGAGCTGCATAATCCCCAGATCTCACAAAGAAGACTCCATGGTTTGGAACCTTAAATATTCTGGGCAGTTTACTGTTAAATCTGCCTACTATAGCAAAGAAGCTCCCAGTGATGGCCGTGACTCCACCAATCTGGTCTAGGTTCCCAAGATCATTCCCAAGGTTAAATTCTTCTACTGGTTGGCCATCCAAAATAGAATCCTCACCACTGACAATCTGATAAACAGAGGGCTTCTCATCTCCAATTGGTGCATCCTGTGTAAAAATGCCTGTGAGTCCATTGTGCATGTTTTTATGGAATGTCCCTTCTCCCTTGCAGTGCTCAACTAGGTTTTCAACACTTTCACCATCTCCATAGCCCTCCCTCATTCCATTCCCCTCCTTTTTCAATAGTGGCCCCGGCCCTTCAAAAGAAGTCAACTCAAATTCATGTGGCAAGCGTGCCTCCACATTTTCCTGTGGCAGATTTGGCTTGAGATAAATGCTAGAATTTTTAAAAACCTTGCCAAGGATAAGAAGATTATTGTTGCTAAAATATTGGCCCTTGCTACGGAGAATGCCTCTCTCGTCTCATCGTCCAAACCTCCCCCTCCTGGACTTGAATTGGATCTAACAAATCATTTCAATACTCTCAATTTTTTTGCAACACCCCGCACCTCTGTTGACAGGTCTATTATCAAGTGGGTCTTTCCTCCTTCTGGGTGGCACAAGCTCAATTTTGATGGTGTAGCCAAAGGCAACCCTGGAGCGACGGGAAGAGGTGGAATTCTCAAAAATCACAGAGGAGAAATAATTTTGGCCTTTGCTCAGAACTTAGGAATTTAGTCCAACAATATGGCCAAGGCTCGGGCCTTGTTCCAAAGCTTGATTCTCTTGGAAGGCTTGTCTATCAATAAACTCATCATAGAAGGAGATATCAACTGGCTCAAAGGAACCTCTGTGCCTCCCTGGGCCCTTGTTTCCATCTTCGACGAATGCAAGACACTAATTGGTGTCTATCCAGAATTAATCATTCAACATCAATACCGAGAAGGAAACAAAGCTACGGACTGGCTTGCTAATAAGGGAGTTGACGCAACAGACATTCAGGTCTGGAGAGATTCCTTTCCAATCGATCTAAGGGACGTTTCTTCAAGTTCCAATGTTTGCACAATGTGAGTGGGTTACTGGTCTTCAAGTTTTTCGAAGGCATTTTGGCATCTTTGGAGCGCTTTCACATCATTTTTCTAAGTTGGTTGCAAAATCTCAACTTGCTGCGTTATCCTTTTTGCTCAGGCCACGAGGTTGCTTTTTTTTGCGATATCGTGACACTTTTCTCTCCCTCTGGTGTAGTCTTCCAACTTGTCATGATATCGCGACACCTTTTCTCTTCGGGTGCTTTTTTGCAAACTTGTCGTAATATCGCGACATCTTTTCCCTTCGGGTTCTTTTTCGCAAACTTGTCGCGATATCGCGACACCTTTTCCCTTCGGGTGCTTTTTTGCAGACTTGTCGCGATATCGCGACACTTTTTGCCTTCAGGCGCGGTCTTGATTTTTGTCATGATATCGTGACACCTTTTCTCTGCAACGGTGGTCTTCCATTCGGTCACAATATCGCGAAGGGTTTTCTCTCCAACGACGATCTTCCATTCTGTCGTGATATCGCGACACTTTTTCTCTCCGGGTGCCTTTGCACAAACTTGTCGCGATATCGCGACACTTTTTCTCTCCGGGTGCCTTTGCGCAAACTTGTCACGATATCGCGACATTTTTTTCTCTCCAAGGCGGTCTTCATTTTTGTCATGATTTCGCGACGTTTTTTCTCTCTCCAATGGTGGGCTTCCAGGTTGTCGCGATATCGCGACCTTTTTTCTCTCCAACGGCGGGCTTCCAGGTTGTCGCGATATCGCGACCTTTTTTCTCTCCAATGGCGGACTCTCATCCTTGTCGCGATATCGTGACCATTTTTCTCTCCAACGGAGGTCTTCCTTTTTGTCATGATTTCGTGACACCTTTTATTCTTGGCAGCAGGCTTCCACTTTCGTCGTGATTTCGGGGCTCATTTTCTATTTCGACTGTGGTCTACATTCTTGTCATGATTTCGTGAAACCTTTTCTCTTCGGAAACATTTTCAATTCTTGTAGCAATTTTGTGACTTCTTTTTCTTGTCGCGATTTCGTGACTCTTCTTCTCGACCGGCTCCAACCCTGCAACTTGTCGCGATATCGCGACACTTTGCAACATGTCGCGATATCGCGACCTCTTTCCTTCTTCAGCTTTGATGGCAATTCTTGTCGTGTTTTCATGACTTCTTTTCTTCCTTCGGCTTCTACGACGCTTCTTGTCGTGATTTCGTGACATCACCATTTTGGTCGCAATTTTGTGACACCTTCCCTAGGGTGGAGGTTTGCCAACTTTCTATTCCTCTCTTCTTGGACCACCTCGGTCGATTTGGATTTATTGTAATCTCTCTTGTACAAGGTTCAGGGACCTTTCAAAACCCTTTCTACCAATCAAAAAAAAAATATGACCCTATAGAGCACCTTCAAATTTTTAGAGCAACAAGCCATGACATCAAGTATGATTAAATGTTGTTAAAACTTTTTTCCATAAATCTTGGTGGTGAGGCCTTTTAATGGTATTACCTCTTCACTCGATGAAGAAATTTTCTAACCTAGCCAAAATTTTCATTCAATATTTCAGTAATTATGAAAAGGTATACAATTGATGATTTATATCAACTTAAGCAAGAGAAAAAATAATATATCAATGAATTCTTTCCTTGGTGGTGAAATCTAGTTAGAAAATTTTCCTTTTTTCCACCATCTAGGGAGTTATTGCATATTTTTATATGTAACTTGCAAGAAAATTTCTCATATCCTTTAAATATGACTTGTGTGGTGTCCTTAAATGATGTGATTGTTCTTGTAAAATAAATGAAAGCTTCCCTTCAACAAAGACAAAAATTGAAAATAAAAAAGGATGATGAGAAAAAATATCTTTCCAACACTAAAGGATAATATAAAAAAACATACTATGGGTGATGGCATAACTAAATATTGCCCCAATACTAACCCTAAAAGAGAAAACTTCTTTACTGCTATAGTATTAAACAAGTTAATATTAGCTAAAACTCAGGAAAAACCTCTATCCTCTATGTTGACACAATTATTGAATACTAAGATGATAGAGCTACCCCCTATAAGGTATCATAACCCTAAAAATGGAGAAAATTTCTTGGTTCAAAGCTAACTAGCAATATTCCTTCTATCACATTAATAGCCAGAACACAAAGTGTATCACCATCAAGAATGTGGTATAAGAGCTTATCAACTAAGGTCATCTAGTGGTCAATAGCCCTAAACAATTGACATCTTCCAACCAAAATTTGGGGATATTTTGGGATCCTCTACCTAAACATGGACAAAATATTGTCAATCAAGTGTAATATAAGAACATCCCTCCATCAAAATAGAACATGGTAGGTATGATTTATAGTTGTACTATGACTAGAAAACAAGCTAGATAAAAGTATCAAACCTTAGAACCACCTCCCAAGCATCCTTTATTTGTGTTTGAGATGTATGATTGCTTCTAAAGAACCATTGGTTTTGAAACTTCAAGAAAACAATTTAGCCTTCAACAACAATTAGAGGACACACCAACTAAGATATTGATACTTAAGTTGTTGAGAACCTATCCAAGTCATAGAGAATTTTTTTTTTTAGATTTTGAGAAAACTAATAGTACCTAAAAATTCCACTCTTGATGATTTGGATAATCTAGTGGGATCAATTAGCATGAAAAAAACATGATTATATCCTCCTTTAGGGATAACATTCCACTTGCCTCTATGGGTGAAGATATACCCTTGTATATCACTCACAATATTTTTGAGAAATCCATAAAAAGGGTTCTTATTGATAATGGTTCATCAATCAATATTTATAGTCTTACCTTTATTCATAAGATAGGGCTAAACAAGCAAGATTTAGAAAAATCAGATATTACTATAAAAACTTATGACAATTAAGAACTAGATTATTCCATAACTATAGTTCTACCAATGAAAGTAGGGACTCATGTTTCAAAAACACTATTTTATGTATTACTATCTGAGCTAAACTATAACCTTATTTTAGGGTGATCTTGGATCCATGTGATGTAGGATTTCCCTTCAACTTATCATCAATGTTTCAAGTTTAAATATTAAGGTAAATCATATACCATAGTAGTTGAACATATTCCTTTTACCTATTTCAAGAACATATAATCAAAAAATATAGACTCAACTTTATCCTTTATTGAATTCTTCTCATCCCTTCATTGACAATGCCTTAAGGTCTAATTCACCTAAATAAATAAGCATTTATCATGAAGAAGAAACTAGGAGTCAATCCATGGCAAAAGGCAAAGAAAAAATAGAAGATATACACAATAAAAACCTTAATAACTAGTACCATGAGTTGTTAGCCTTAGACTTGTCTAGGTTACATGTGTTACCTCATGCTTTTGTATTGCCTTCTAGGCAAAAAATGATCATGCAAATAGTAACTTACACCTTTGTATCCATAGGAATGATAGATGAGGAAATAATACATGGAGCTAACCCATGACCAATAGAGTGGAGATAATTTTTATGTTTTCTTTCCAATATTTATCCTATCTCCAAGAAAATCCTTTGTAACTTCGGTTACATAGGAAAAGGTCTAGGACTTTGAGGATAAGGAATCAAAGAGCCTTTAGAAACTAAAGCCTTTCCTAAGCATTATGGATTGAGGTATTTTCATGACCATAATAGAGTGATATTTTCTTCTAAAAGTTATGATGACGATGCTTGATTGTCCTTATTTTAACCTCCAATAGACATAACTTTAAGAATAAGCATAAACTAAGGAGAATATGAGGAAGTTGAGTCTCTCCATTTATTCTATTCTAATATCTTTTCACAATACACATAAATTAACACCATTAGTATTGGGCCTATTGATAAGTTGAGAAAGACTCTAATGAAAGCCTTTAGAACAAGTGTAGACAATATTCTACACATGATAATGATATAACATCTCACTCAATGGTCGATCTTGTATTGTACATAAATTATTATGAGGTAAAATTTTTACCTCACTCTCCTTTTAGGAATAACAATGATAATGTTTCTCCTTTTGGCAATATTCATATTTAAGGAACTATTTATTTCAAAACACATCCGTTACAACCATTTAAAATGGAGCAATGGACTTTAGAGGCCAATTATATTCATAGTCTAGGGGTTATACCTACTCCATATTTTGAAGATGAATACAACATACTGATAGAAAAAATCATAGATGTAAACATAGGGTCAAATGAAAATTGATGGATGATAAAATTAGGAAAGATCCTAACTTTAGAAGAAATGTAAGAGTACACAAAGCTCTTAACTAAATACTATGATATATTTGCATGGTCTTACATGAACATGTTGGGATTAGATCCATATTTGGTAGTTCATAAATTTGTAGTCAAGCATGATGCTAATCGAGTGAAACAAAAATTGCAAAAAATACACCTTAAAATTGCTCTTCTAGTCAAAGAGGAGCTCCAAAAGCTTTTTAAATTTAAGTTTATCAAAGACATCAACTATTCTATTTGGATCTTGAACATAGTCCCATTTTCCAAGAAAAAATATATTGTGCATGTATTCATAGACTTTCAAGACATCAATAAAGTATGTCCTAAGGATGATTTTCATTTTCCAAACATCAACATGATAGTTGAATTCTCTACTGGATGTGGAATGTTATCCTTGATGGATGGATTTTCTAGTTATAACAAAATTTATATAGCACCAAAGGATCAAGCCAAAATAATATTGACTACTCCCTAGGGAATATTCTATTACACATTTATGTTCTTCAAGTTGAAGAATGCTAGAAATACTTATCAATGTGCCATAAGATATATATTTCATGATATGATGCACAATATTGTTGAATATTATATCGATGATCTTCTTGGATGATCAATAAAAATAGAAGATCATGTCATTGACTTAAGATAAATTTTTGAATAGCTTAGAGAGTATAAGGTTCATCTAAAACCCTCCAAATATATATTTGGGGTAACATATGGAAATTTATTAGGCTTTATGGTATCTAAACTAGGTATTGAGGTAGATCCTAGTAAGATATTGGTAATAACCAATATGCCATCTCCCCAAAACATAAAAGAGCTTAGGATATTACGAGGTAAGTTACAAGAAATTCATAGATTTATATCCTATTTAGCAGAAAAATTCTAGCTCTTTTTGAGGTTATTACAAAAGGGGATTGAGTTTTTAGGATGAGAATTATCAAAAAGCTTTTTATGCTTTAAAAATATACCTACTGTTCATTCTAGTCCTTGTTCCACCTGATCTCCTCAAGCCATTGTTATTGTATATTATTATGATAGTTCATGCTTTAGGTGCTATTTTGGCATAATATTATGAGCAAAATTGAGAAAAATAAATTTACTATATTAGTAGAACCCTCATCAGTTATAAGACTAGGTATACCCATTTGGAAAATATGTTCTTATAAATGGTCTTTGTTTCTCAAAATATAAGATATTATATGTTAAATCATAAAACATATTATATAGCTAAGGTTTATCTGATATGATACCTTATGTCCAAACCTTACATTTTAGGTAGGATAACCAAATGGGTTATGGAACTTAATGAATATGATCTATAATTCACTAGGCAAAAATTGGTTAAGGGACAAGTGATAGTTGATTAACTAGCAAAAACCCCTTTACCAACCATTCATCCGCTAGAGATTGAGTACCCAGATGAGATGTTGTGCACTCTTGAGGTATCACAACAATATTCGTGTCCTGAAATGCATTAAGGGAGCAATGTCAAAAAGCATACTAGTATCACCACAACAAACCATAATTCCTTTATCTTTAAAGATTAAATTCTTGTGTACTAATAACATGGCTGAATATGAATCTCTCATCCTCACAATATGCATAAATTAACACCATAAGTATTGGTCCTATTGAGGAAGCTAAGCAAGTCTCCAATGATAGTCTCGATAACAAGTGTAGGCCATATTCAACACAAGAAGATAACAATATAACATCTCATTCGATGGTTGATCTTGTATCAACATTACACAAATTATTATGAGATGAAAATTTACCTCACTCTCATTTTAGGGATAACAACAATGATGTTTCTCCTTTTGGTGATATTTTAAGGAACTATTTCTTTAGATACACATCCCTTACAATCATTTAATGTGGATCAATGGAATTTAGATGCCAATGAGGATCAAAGTCTAGGGGTTATACCTGCTCCTCTACATTATGAATATCAATCCAACATCTTGATAGAATAAAACATAGATATAAACATAGGGTCAAATGATAAATTTAGAAGAAATGGAAGAGTACACAAATCTCTTAACTAATTAATATGATATCTTTTCATGGTATTACATGGACATGTCAAGATTAGATCCATATTTAGTAGTTCATCATGTAGTATTAAGCCTAATGCTAATCCAATGAAATAAAAATTAAAAAAAATGCACCCTAAATTTGATTTGCTAGTTAAATAGGAGCTTCAAAGTGATTGACTATTTTTATTGGATCTCGAACATAGTCCTATTTTCTAAGAAAGAAGGTACTATTCACACATGCATATACTTTTGATATATTAATGAAGCCTATCCTGAGGATGATATTCCTTTTCTAAACATCAACATGATAGTTAAATTCTCTTATGGTTGTGAAGAATGTTAGCCTTGATGAATGTATTTTCCAATTATAATAAAATTTATATAGCACCAAAAGATCAAGCCAAAAAAAAAATCACTGCTCCCTTGGGAATATTTTATTACAAAGTAATGCCCTTCAAGTTGAATATCATTAGTGCAACTTATCACCATGCCATAACATATATCTTTCATTATATGATACACAATATTGTTGAAGATTATGTTGATGATCTTTTTAAATTATCATTAAAAAAATAAGATCATGTCACTGACTAAAGATAAATTTTTGAATAACTTAGAGAGTACAAGGTTTGTCTAAAACCCTATAAATGTATATTTGGGGTAACATCTAGCATGTCATTAGGCTTTATGATTTCTAGACAAGGCATTGAGGTATATCTTGATAAGATAATGGTAATAACTAATATGCCATATCCCCAAAACTTAAAAGATCTTAGAAGCTTACGAGGTAAGATCCAAGTAATTAAAATATTAATATCCCCGTTAGTAGACAAATGCCAACCCTTTTTGTGATTATTACAAAAAGTTATCAATTTTAGTTTGGATGAGGAATGTCAAAAAACTATTTATGCTTTAAAAACATACCTACTATCTCCTCTAATCCTCATTCCACCTAATACTTTCAAGCCATTGTTATTGTATATTAGGATAAAAATTCATGCTTTAGGTGCCATGTTGGCACAATATGATGAGAAACATAGAGAATGAACCATCTACTATATTAGAAAAACCCTCATAAGTTATGAGACTAGGTATACCACTTTGGAAAATATGTTCTTAGCAATGGTCTTTGCTTCTTAAACGATGAGATATTATATGTCAAGTCATAAAATATATGTTAAATCTAAGGTTGATCCACTATGATACCTTGTCTAAACCTTACCTTTTAGGTAGGATAGCCAAATGGGTTGTCACTTAATCAATCTAATCTAGAATTCATTAGTAAAAAATTGGTTAAGGTACAAGTGATAGTTTATCAACTAGCAACAACCCCTTTACCATCTAGTCATCCACTATTTATTGAGTACCTATATGATATGGTGTACACTCTTGAGGTATCATAACAAGATTTCTAGAATCTTTTATTTAATGGTGCGATAAGTGTTAAGGGAGTAGGGGTATGAATCATCCTAGTATCACCAAAATAAATTGTAATTCCTTTGTATTTCAAGATTCAATTCTTGTGTACTAATAACATGATTGAATATGAAGATCTCATCCTTAGGCTAAAAGTAGTCCTATACCTAAAAGTTACTAGCCTCTACATATTTTAAAATTCCCAATTAATAGTCAACCAAATTAATGGCATTTATCAAACTAAAGATGATAAATTAAAACTATACAAAGGCATTGTGGATAACTTGATGGTTTATTTTGAAAAGATAACCATCGATATGATTCTATGCTCTAGTAACCATCAAGAAAATGTAAATGTTCTCATTGCATCACTTATACCTTTAGAATTAAAATATGAACAAGAAACAATTATCATCTATAATATTAGGAAACCTACAACCTTACAGTCTAGTCAAGAATCATTGGCCATTTTTTCCATAGAATAAATGCAAGCCCTTGAATCTTGGTATAAGGAAATATATGATTTCCTTAAGAGTGGTATTTTGCATGAGAAATTAAAATGTAACAAGTAAAATAATTTAAGGCAATGTGGTTGTCAATTTGTGATAATGGGAGACATCCTCTATAGATAAATGTTTAATGGGATTCTCTTAAGATACCTCAATATGTATGAAGCTAAAATAGTCATTCAAGATACATATGAAGGGGCATGTGGTGGACACTTAATTGGAAGTATCACTGCTAAGAAGCTTTTTTGTATGGGTTATTATTGGCTGAATATGGAGAGATATTCTCATAACCATGTACACAAATGTGATAAGTGTCAAAATTATGATATCCTAATTCATGCACCATATCAAGAGCTCTAATCAATCAGATATCCCTAGTCCTTCTCTACTTGGGGGTTATATATTATCAAAACAATAAATACAATGTCATATGATTGACATAAGTATATCATCACAATAACTACGTACTTTACCAATTGGATAGAGGCCATAATATTATCCTATTATACAAATTCTAGGTCTTCAAATTCATTCTAAATCAAATTTTATCATGATATGGTATTCCGAGCATGCTTATATCTAACAATGGCACTCCTTTAAAAAATAAAAATGTAGTCAAAATTTGTGCTAAATTCAATTTTTTTTATCGGTTAAGGATATTAAAAATTATATAGTAGACGGGTTTTGACAGGGACCTAAAACTTGAATATAAAAAGGCAATGGATTCCAAAAGGAAAGAAAAAAAGAGAAAAGTAGAAAAATTAGAATTACAAACTTCAAGGCTATCCTCAGATGACACTTAGAAAATGGAGATAAGGTCAAAAGACCCAAAACCACTAAAACCATAACAAAAAACACTAGGGACTAGAACAACAAAAATACCACAAGAAGGAGAAAAATTAGGTCTCAATGCCAAGTATGGCAGTGAGATCTTGGAGGCCACCACAAATAGTATCCATATCTAAACCAATATCTTTAGTAGGGATGTCCTCAAACTTGACTATCACCTTCCTAGCATTTATAGTAGGTGCACTTTCCACACCTTCATTGAATGATATCCTGAAAAAATATATATTGAGGGCATTACACAAATCAATTAATTGAGCAATGTTGTTTGTGATGGATTTGATGATAAAATACTACAAGAAAGGATCAATTTTGTCCTTAGTCTCCTCATCAGAGTCAATAACCAATGATTCTTTCTGTTTAGCCTTATTTTTCAGATGAGCAGAGGAATGAAGCGACTTTTGATTAGGTTCGGGCTCAGGCCCACTAACAAGTTCAGGAGAAGCACTTCTTGGAGATTTATTCAGTTTCTTGAAATTTTCAATAATATGCTATTTTTTGGTAGAAAACATCATAGCATTGGAAGACTAAGGCATGGTTTGGGAAGAGTTGGGTTTCAAAGGGCTCTATTTGGATTTTGGGAGAGGAGTCAAAACAATGCCTTCAGGGCAATGAATTAACCAGTGTTTGTAAAGGACATTGAAAAGTCATGATGTGAAGGAATCTCAACCCCATTTTTTCCCCTAGCATTCTCAATAATATGGCTAATAGAATTGAATAAAAACTAAGGAATATTAATAGGTCTAACCTCTTGAAAGTGATTAAAAAAGGAAAAGTAAAAACTACACAAAGGCTTATCTCGGTCATCCACTGTTATGTATTCCATGATAGGCTTGAGGATTCTCCCCCATGGAAAAGGTAGTTCATCACACCACATTCCTAAACAGGCTCTTTTGCCAAGTTCCTTATCAGTGAAATCCTTTAGTTCAGCATCCCAATGGGCAAGATAAATCTAATTTAGCATAAATGGTTGACGACATATTACCCACAAGGTAATGAGCAAGCTAAATATTCTAACAAGATATTAATAAAAATATTAAATAATATTATAAGCAAAACTGGTAGGGATTGGCATTTACAAATATATCTCACTTTATGGGTATATCACACCAATGTGAGAAATTCAACTATAGCTACACCCTATACCTTGGTTTATGGGACTGAGGCCATTTTTCCCTCTGAATTCAAAGTACCATCTCGTAGAATCCTTCTAAAGGATACAACAATTTTTGATAAGTATTGCCATGTGAAACTTATCCAACTCGAGTTGCTTGACAAAAAGTAAAATCATGCCTTATAGCACTTATGTGTGTACCATAAAATACTTAAGAAAGCCTATGGGAAGTAATTTTAACTTTTTTTATTTAAAGTAGATGACTTAGTTTTCAAGGAAGACCAAAAACACACCAACACAAAGGAAGACCTTAAGGGTAAATTCAAACCCAAATAGTTAGGCCCCTTCATCATAAAAACCAAATATGGGTCAGTTGTGTATCACCTAGATGCCTTAGATGGTAATGAACATAAAGAAACCATCAATATAACACATTTAAAAGATTTTATGCTTGAATTTTAATGTTTTCTTGGTCACATGCCTAATTGCATGATTGTATTCATGTGCCTAAATTGAATATCTACTTGTGTATGCCTATTAATCCCATAAATTCATGAAGGATCATCCCATAATGAAGCAATTATTATCGTAGCTATAAAATAGTATCACTTGCCTTACACTTGTAGTAAGTCACTGAGCTAGTGGACTCCTTCAATGACTTATCTAAAATCCTCTCTAGTTCTTTTGATATTTTGGAGTTGGAAAAGGAAACTAAGGTCTTGATGGCATATAATAGTACCTATTTATGACCCAACCATAGTGTGATTCTTTGGATTATCTTTATAGAACCAAAAAAATATAAAATAACTTACTTGCATTGACTTGTTTGATCAAATGATCACTTTTTGCATAATAAAATGATAATTTCACTTACCAATGTTAATATGCTTGTTGTTCACATATGGAGTTGAGATGATTCATCATCACTGATAATGATCATAGTTAGGATAGATCACATTATATAATTGAATATTAATTAGGTACTTGAAGTATTTAATATCTCTAATGACTCCTTTTGGATGGACAACTCATCATTTAAACATATTCTTTATCTCATCTCTTCTCATAAAATGCTTCCTCTAGACTTGTTAGCACTAAATGATGATGTTGATACCACAATGCCAACTTAAGGGTGGTATATAAAAGGACAAGTTTGAAATGACAAGTAATACCCTAAGCTAAGTTCTTTATTATCAATATATATTTTGAATCAAACCTATACCTGGTAAAACTAGGTGATTTAATTATTCAATGACAGGTGAATGCTTGAGAATTAAAAACATTCATATACATATAGTAATCCTATCAATCCTCTTACCTTTGTATAGGGATCTATAAAATATTTCAATATCATTAGTATCTCCTCAAGCATTGCTTTCCAAACATAATTTTCATCAAGTTATGGTTCATCCTTATATCCAAATAGAAAGTTTGGTAGAATCATTCACCACTTGGTAAGTGTTAGAAATTCCTATACGTCCAATGAGCGAGGAATGATTTTTTCAAACATTTTTCTTTGATATAGGGGTCTATCATACATAATAAATAATAACAAACATAATGGTATCAACATACCAACCTTTTATCAATTTGTAATTTATTATATCTAGATAGAAGGTGATATAGAGTTATTTGACACTTGGAAAGTGTTAGTATTCCTATACACCCAACAAGTAAGGAATTATTCTATCAAACCTTCTTTCTTGATATAAGGGTTTATCACAAATTCAATTTTACCAATTATTAAATTTATTGTTGTAACTAAAATGGATAAATGAAATAAATTTACCCAATACTAGACAAAGTCTAATGGTTTTGGATAATTAAATCATACATCCTATCATGGTATAAACCTTTATTAGAATTATCATATAACCACATTCCTTTTATAAAATCAAGGCAATGTGATGAAGTGTAATCACTAATAGCTCTATATGTCATCAATTTTTTTGACATAAATGTAACATAAATTGGCTTTAAAATATTTTAATTATCATTACTTTCATATGCATAATGCATTTTTAGTTTAACTTTCCATAATTATGTGATTACATGTATGCATAGATTGTATGACTAGATTTTCTATTTACATTACTTTGTTGAGATGCATCAATTACCTTCGTCATATTATATTAGGGATCATATAGTAGCAAACTATAATTTAATTAGATAGCATAGTATTTCTAAGGAGAGAGTGGGTAAGGTAATTTCATGATTGAGATAACTTGGACATCACATTACCTTCTTGTCATTTTCCATCCTTGAAAAGGAACAAACTTATAGCTTTTGAGTAAGAGGAGAACAAGAATTATTTTCTATGTATATAATTTTCAAGGCTTTAAAAATGTTCTACATGGAATAATTTTTGTTTCTCCTCCTTCAACAAGAAGCATTGAGACATTGTTCATTTATTATCTATCATTTGATTATTATTGTCATGATTACATGCTATAATTTATGCATTGATTGTGCATACATGTATAAATTAAGGGATATTATGATGAGGTGATGATGACCACTAGTTAAGATAGCATTCACATGCATTGCATTCACAATAGGTCTCTAATGCTATAAAATTCCCATTTCTAGGACCATGTATATGCATTATATATTATAATGCTTTTATCTAGCATGATGTGCTTATTGCATTGGCACATATTAGAATTACATATTGATTTACTTCAATGGATTTGTTCCCTCCAACAAATTTAACAAATATTTAACACAGAAAGGGTGTTTTTGGGTAGGCTATTGTGGGAAAATTAAATCATGATCTAAATCATCTTAATTCTATCCCAATATTCTTAAACACTCTTTTTTATGGTAATAGAATGTTTTACAAGATTAATGCAACCCTGTTATACCCACAAAAATATCATGAGAGGAAATTAGATAGACGATCATCAGGATGCAATAAACAATCCAAGCTATACATACTATTATAGACTATGGGTCCTAAATGCTATTGGTAAATCAACAAAATACATATTGATTTTCATTTTTTCTTAATTGCACTAGTTGATTGTTGTATGAATTGATTCATATATGCACAAAATAATAACATGACAAGGAATTAAATTGATTTGAAAAATGATCTTCTACTTGCCAAATAATGTCAATTTATAAGTTGTAGGAATGGATGGCTTTTACATTTCTCTAAACCCATGATAAATTCTAATATTGCCTAATTTTAGACCTCTTATTATTACCCTTTAGGTGATGAATGAGGCATTATTCATATCCTATAGAGCCTTAATATAGACGTAAAACAATGAAACTTAATATATTTATATCCTATCAATTTATAGAAGGATGGACATGATCAATTTTCCTCCTTAAAATAATCAACATAACTAAAAAATATGCTATATGACAAAATTCCTATGTCATCAAAACTATTGATGAAAATGTATATTATTAAACATATTATCAATCACTAATCATCTAAGTAAGCCTTAAAATGTGGTATATTAAAAGTCCAACAATAAGGATATAAACTATCCAAATACAGTGAAAATGAAGAGTATTATATCATATTGACATGGATTGTTCAAGAAAGCAAAAGTTTCATAACATGTATAATATGGACATTAAATATCCCTAGCATCGTATAATATGGACATTGACTATCTATAGTACTATATCATATGAATATTATGTATCTTCAAGTAATGTAGCATCTCAAAGCATTGACTATATAAACATCAATAGGGGCATTAAATGCCTACACAATGCAACAATATTTCTAGGCATTTATCTATTGATTAGGCTAGCAGAGACACCACTTAGTAGAAAACCAAATATTCTATAAAAAATAAACTATCCCATGGCATGGAATACCTAAAAACACTATCAGTTGTAGTCAACAATGTGCTTGTCTAGTTATTAGGTTAAGAGACCACTTCTTAGGGTCCATTGATGATATTAAACTAATTTGTAAGGTGCTATTAAATCAACATTTCAAAATTATATATATATATATAATAGCTAAAGACACTTTCATAGTCACTCATAATTGGATGTTCCAACCCTTACTTTTCACAAATAAAATAAACTTGTGAAAAATACTTCTTCCTCTTCTAACTGATAACAAATCACACCAATAGTATTTTTAAACACCATTCAATGTGAATACCATGTCAAAATTCAATAATCAAGTCATATTCAATTTTTAGTGAATTTATTTTGAAACTTGACAGAAGTATCAATGCAGTTACTCAAAATTTATCCAAATCTTGGTTCCATAAATCTATTATCTTTCAAATAACTTCACCACCTCTTTAAAAAATAACATTAACCCTATTATGCTTAGCTTTTTATATCATCCTTTGATAAAATTTTGATTATTAAAATATTTCAAATACCCATCGAATATTTCAATACATCAAATTTCAAAATTAATTGTGTAAAAATTGTATAACAACTCTAACACCAAATTACTACCTATCTAGACATACATAATCAAACATATAACATCATCCATAAATCATGACAATAATTTTTTTTTTTAAAGCGAAAAACCCCTCGCAGGGCCGCCTGGTATGAGAGACCACAAACAGGGGGTTCTACACCATCAAAGTCACCCGAGAGTTGCACCCGACCCTACCCACACCAACATTATCAATTGGATTTTGGATACCCAATTCAGCTTTTTGGTAGGGTGGATATTTGAACCTGAGACCTCCCTTGGAGGATTGCCCTCTCCTCTTCAACTCACCTACAACACCCGGGTAACAATAATTTTATCATATATATAATTGAGACTAATTTTTCATCACATCAACCTATCCATACAAAAAAATGATAATAAGCTAATAAATAATCCATATATAAAAATATATATATATATATATATATATATATATATATATATATATATATATATCATGTCAATCTGGCATACCACAATCTAGCAAAAATGGTATACTAAGATCTTATCAACTAGTTGAGGCATCTCATAGATAAAAAAAGTTTGATGCTCTTGTGTCACTCAAAAAAACTAAAAACATCATGTAGCTAGCCTTAGTTCTCTGAGCCACCCTTAGCTGGGTGAGGAGGAAACTACACTGACTATTGTGATGTTTGTGTCACTAATCTTATCTTAGAGTGGAAACAATATTGAGTTCTTGAGGGAGAAAACTATTTATCCTTGGTAGGAACAATTGCATAATACATCACCCTATAGTGGGTGTTCCTCACCTCTTCTATAGTATACTAAGCCTAAAGAGTAGCTATATGATCAAACAAACCTCTAATAATTAGATCACTACTCAATATTGACTACATCCACTTTAGATATGGTTTCATCCTAGTCCATCCTAATTTAACCCCTCTTTGATTAGACCTGATCTCTATCTATAAGAGTTATGTCTTGTGCTACTAATACTTAATCCAACAGTCCTTGAAACAACTTAATATTCCTTATCATGGCCTTCCTCTCCTATTTGGATGCCTACTCGATGGTCCTGCTAGTACCTACCTTGGTATCATGAGTTGTAGCAAGAGGAGGACCAATCAATAATTGATATGGCATTTATACATCCATCAATATATGTAACAATTGCTCATATGTCAACTACCTCAACCTAGGGCCAATCCTTGGCTATCTAACAATTGGTATGACTCATGTAGGAAAAATCTAGCCATACCACTGAAGATACCCTAGAGCAACCCCCACATCATCCAACCCAATATTCATAATAAGAGGATCATCCACATCCTCAGAAAAAACCTCAAGTTCCAAAAAATAATTAAAGCCTCTCTACCTCTTTTGAGTGATCCATTGGAACCAATGCTCCCCTATCATAGAGATCCTCTAAATTAGGCTAAACTACCTTTGAAACATTTATATTTGATATAGTTCAAAATCTCCATGTAGTCCCCATAATTATATTATCCTTACACATTGGCTAGTTGGAATCCATCCTCATGATACCCCATATGATCTCTCCAAGGGTTCCATACTATTTGGTTAGGTTGGAGGTCATAAATAACCCTTCAAGTTGCCATCATGACTCCCTTGAAAGATATCCTACATATCTCAAGGGAATAATCCCATATAAAACTAGTAGGTACATTTAGATTTTCTAAAACTACAAATAACCCAATAGGCCACATAATAGCTATGTGATCCTACAACCAGATCTGTAGGAGGGTGCAACAAACTAGACTCTTATCTTCCTTGTGAGTAAGAAGAAGGAGAATTTTATAGAGCCTATACAGGATAACTGGTATCCATACAAACCATACCTATTCATATCTCATCTTGGTGATGATCTTAATTATCCTCCAATGCAACAACCTCTTGTTGGTATCACCAAACAACACATAATAATTCTATCAAATAATCCAATAACCATGGCTAAAACATGGCATTGATGTTAATACCATAGCACCTTAGCTCAAATTATAATCTCGTGCAAGCATAGAAATAGCCCAATATTTATTATAGGTCATACATATATCAACATATTATATAGGCACTTAGAGGATCCTCCACATGTACTATAGTTTCACTATCATCTCCTTCATCATCAAGAGAAATATGCCACACTCTGAAAGCCATATATCTACTAGAGCATTCAAGGAAGCATGATATAGCTCAATAGTAGACATCATATCTAGATGCTATGTAGCACAGGGATGGAGTATTCCCAGTGGGGAGGTATTTTATAGAGCTAAGAATGATCAATAGGTTAAACCCAACTCACTTACTAAATCGTACAGTCATATGCTCACTCAAACTATCCTTGTACAGACAATATTCATCTTGTATGGTCATCAATGCCTACACTATATGATTTAAAATAGTACAATATCAAATATGGTATGATATTTCACACAAAAAACTAATGGATTCAGTTTTGGAGGCTTTCGTACATAGTTTTGCAATCGATCAAGTCGATTCCCCAAAACTATCAAATCGGGTAAGTTTCTATCGATCACCTATTTTACCAAATTGGATAAAAATACTTTGTACGATTTGTAAAGAGAACGGTGTATGATTTGTACGAAATAACAACACAACCTAATACTAATCGAGATGTTCCATTGCTCCAGTCTCTTTCTAGTATGTTTTGTAAGAGTTTGATAGACCAATCAATGCAATCTCCACAATAGGTAAAACAACTTTATCATCTTGTTGAGAGATCCTATGTGTCTGATTATGTCCAAAAATAATACAACATCACTAAATATGTCTTCCTTGATGTTGCCATGCTTATAGATCATTATCCAAAGTTCACCAGTACCATATTCTACCATAGGGTTACAACAATGCATAAAACTAATCTATAACAATTAACAGAAAACACAAACACATCATATTCATCCACAAGTCACTATTCATCATTACCAGGATTGTACATAGTCATACACAACCGTAATTATACTCATTTATGTTTATGGATTCAATTACAATGTGGAAAATATATCAATGTAATTGTAATAACTTAGAGAATCAACAACTACCAATACTATCTCTTAACTATAGAAACCAGACCTATAATTTTGAAAATGGGGCCTTATATAATGTTTCCCAGGTCGTTCCAAAGTGGTTCCTAAGACAATCTATTATTTACAACTGCCCATTTACAACTGAATACATTAAATTGGCTTTTTACTAAGTTTAACACCTTAGTTAGCAAATCAATGCACCATTTCACTTTAAAATTACATTTCCATTTCATGTGGATGAATTTCGGTGCACCTTGTACCATTTGCTACTTCTCTATACGATTTTCCATTCCATATGTGTGATTTTATCCCTACTATATAATTTACAAAACTTGAGCAAACTGTCATTTGTGTCAAAACTATCAAAAGCAAATCCTTTTAATTACTTCTTATTATGGGAGGTGTATTTGCTGCCTACATCTTCCCTCCCATTTACTTTGGTCGGTGTCCTTGCTGACTTGTTCTACTTCTTCCATCATGCTTCATGTTCTACCATGATAGCCTCTAAGTCCTTAACCTATGACTTATACATTTCTCGTTCATTCTTTAGCTTGGCTGTGTAGCTTCCCATTTCTACTGCTTTTTCTCCATGAAAGTTAGCCTTTTATTTGGTAGTTTTTAGGAACTCCATCATCTGTTTCTCATGGTCTGAGGCACTCTTATTTAAATTCTCCTTCTAGTGAGCTTTTGCTTGAGTTTTCACCTACAGTTCTTCATTCTTTTTAGTAATGGTTTGTAGGTGGTGATTGATATTTGCCTCCATGGCTCGAGCCTGGTCTTCTCGAATCTCAATTGATCTTGCATATCTAGGACCATCTCATTTAATAATTTATTGTCCTTCATCAACTCCTCTATATGCTTGGCTTGTGTAGCCATTTTATCACTCTTTTCAACCAATTGAGTTGTCATCTGCTCATATTTGCTTTGATTTGTGCCTCCAACTCTCTAATTCTATCCTCTACCATCTGTGATATTTGTCACTTCTCTTCTTAAAGCATTCTGATTTTTGCTTTAAAATCAATCATGAGGCCTAACAGATCATCCTCTAAATTCTTTATTTTCTCCTCTACCGTAGTTCTGCTATTCTAAAGTTCTTCTTCCATTATGGCCAATTCCTTTTGAGTGGCCATAGTTTCCTCCTTCTATGCATCCTTGAGCTTATAGATTTGTTCCAATCCAATTCTTAGCCACTTAATCTAGTGTATTAGGAAGTTCAACTTCCTTAGGGTTATGGTCACTCCAGTAGCAACCCTCTTGTATTCCAACTCTGTCATATTTGTAGGACAGGTCGGATGGTTGACTCTATCCAAGTATACCCAAGGATATTTCCTGTAGTTCGTGACCACCCCTTCTGGTAAGTCTTATCTTCCCAACATTATTGTTACCTCTTCCTTGGGTAACCCCCATGGATGTTGTGCATGAATTTCTACTACCTTCATTGTATGCTCCACATTGCTCACCCATTATGTACCCTTTTCCAATTCGAGAGACAACTATTCTTACCACAACTTCAGTTCTCCCACATGGCCAATGCAAAATTCCAATTTTTTACTATTAATCACATGGCCTAACTAAGAAAATAAGTGTTCCACATTATCTTCTACTCCATGTGCCTCCTCTTCAGTTGTAATTCTCTGAAACCATGGTATTTCTAGAAGATAATTGGCTTGCATTCCTCGTAGTTCTTCTTATATAGGAGTTCTAACATATTTCTCCTCCATAAGGTGGCTAGATCTTCCCTCGAGCTCCTACAGTTATCTCACTATATCTATTTTCTCCCGAGGTGGATATTGTTTTACCATTTTCTCCTCCTCACTATCTTCAATATTTACAATCTCCTCCTGAGATTGTTGCTCAATTTGTTCTTGGGCATTTTTTGATTCTCTTGAGCCCACCTTTTGCTCTTCAATGTTTTCCTAGGCCACTTCTTGCTCACTACTGCCCACGTTTTGTTCCCCTATCAATTCTTCTAGATTTTTTTGTATATTTAGTGTCGTTACTTTCTCATAAACAAATTCTTCTTTTTCTTGTAATGCTTCCGTATTCTTCAGTGCATCGTTCTTACTTGAGCTTCTTGTTACAAATTTGTAACAAGGCTTCTTCTTGGGCTCTCTCTCTATGGTGTTTATTTTTGTTTCCACATTTTCCTGGGTAGTGGCTACTCCATCTTGCCCTACCTCAATTCCCTTAAAAAAATAAGAGGCATTCATCTTCTTGAACTGTGAAAAGATCTCTGGGGGTTTTACTATTCTCTTTGCCTCTGTCCAATACAATTCATCCAATTCCATCATTTTTAAGTTCAACTGTTCTTTCTCCTGTACTTATAGAATTGGTTTACTTACCATTCTTTCTCTTTTTTTTCTTGTCCTTATTTGTATGGGGCTCTCTTGTTTCTTCTCCCTTTCTTGGATGAGTGGCTGCTCCTACTGTCTTTGTGCTGGTGCTAGTTCTAGCTCCTCTTCCAGCCATCTAGGCCTTTTTTGCCTATGATGCACATAAAAATCCTCCTATGGAGTGGTCTCTTCTTGATATTCTCTGATATGTCACTCACTCCTTGTTTGAGGTCTCTCCAGAGTCACTTTTGATATCAATATTGACTTCGTCCACATCAATATTATCGGTTGATCTGGTTTATTTCTCGAGGTGGCATCAATCCCAAAAATTGCATCCTTTCTTCTGTAACTGCATTCAATAACAATCCAATAGCATGGAAAGTCATCCCAAAATTTTTTGGTCTCTTTGTTAGTGCCTCGTGCATTCTCCTTTATAGAAAGGTATCCCAATCATACTAGATCCCCTTGGTAATACCTTCTGCATATTGTGCCATCCACATTGGCATTTCTATGGCCATTATATCTCTTGACAGTCGATCCATGAATGTATTCATTGCACATGACCAATGTTCTCCTCTCAATTGGCTTTGTTTTGTTATGTGTGTTCCTACGCCTGAGATCTTTGCTTCCATAAGTGATTTGATAGTGGTCATGGCAATGATGAGGCAGTATGCTTCTATTAGGTCTACCAATTTTTTCACTATCTCCATACCGTCTTTCAGTAAGCTAAATGTATTCCAAATTATCTTCATTGAAATATCAACTTTCACTAACTTCTTGTCCACATTGACATAGGTAGTTCGGGTCGTAGGGTTATATGCTTGAACTATCTACAAGAGATAGTTCTTGATTTTTTTTTTATAAAATGGTGGAACATGTGCGATGATCACCACATGCGCATCCTCGAATGTCTTCCTCCAAGGATGACCCCTATTCTTCTCATCGTTCCACCATTTCTTGCATGCCTCAGCTCCATGCTGTACAAATGTAATTTTTATCACTTCCACTTGAAATTATTCATGCCCACTGCTCAGATGATCCTCCTGCTCTGGTAGATTAATTTCACTTCTTAGCTCCCTCCCTGAGGTTATTTCTTGTGCCATTTCTTCCTCTCGGTGCCTTGGTGGTGTTCTTCTCAGGTTTGCTCACCACTATCGTTGTCCCCTCCATGGCCTATATCCTCCTCTCCTCCAAGGATGATTACCACACCTTTCATGAAATTAAGACTATTTCCCTTAGTGCTGCCATGGGTATACCTCTCTCTCATGCAACGAACCTAGTGATCTCTCTACCCTGTTGGCTGCAATCCACCTTAACCGACATTAAAACTCTTATGTTGATATCATTTCTTCAACATCTCGCAAATTATATTAACCTCCACACCACTTCTTTCCATAATAAAAAATATATTGAAATCATACAATCTACTGTATAGCATGCCCTTATAAACTCTCTTGTATGATTTCCCTTCCATCGACCGCTCTTGGATCGTACACTATTTTTTTCCTATAGTTTAATCTCCAACTCATCAGTATTCAAACCATCATAACTTCTCCAAATTGTACCACTAAAACCTAAAATTGTATAGGGTGATAGGAATCCGTATGATGGTACTTCTTGGCTACCCCCCTTTAGAATTCATATGATTCTGTACAATTTTGTACGATATTTAAAAACTGCTAAAAATGGCCTAAAATCCTTCAAACTATACTATTCTTCTTGGAAATCATACATTTTGTGCCCAAAATTGTACAGTACAACTTTTCCAACCCTAAGTGATGAAAAAATCAAAATTTTAGCTCCTTTTTTGAATCCTTCACCGACCCATTTGTCGGATTGCCCCTATTTACTATTATAGTGTTTTTCGATAGCAATTCTTCAAATATTTCAGCCCTAGCATAATTTATTTCAAATTGATGAATTTATGGCAATAATTTTATGGTTTTACAGACTTTATTCACCTTTTCATGTGTTTCTCAGGTTGCTTCTACCAGGTTCCTCCAAATTTATGGTTCAGATCTTCAATTTCTATGTAATTTACACAACCCGTTTACAATTTTCCACTTCCTTTGACTCTAAACAACAATTTCTCACCCCACTATTTATACAATGATGTATTCTATCATAATTTTATGTTATTTCTATGAAAAATCTGAATTTCCCCCTTTTATGGAGTAAAACCCTAGTTTTCTCTCTCCCAGGTTAATTCTTTGAACATGAAAAGAACTCCTTGGTACAAATTTTAAAATGGGTCTACATATTTAGAATGCTGGTGAATATTTATTTCCCATGTAGTCTTAATACTTTAGTTGCATGCTTTCCACCTTCAATCTCCTAAAAAAATTTGAATTCTGCTTGTATGATTGTGAAATTGTTAATTCTTTTCCATTTAAAGGAATTTTCAAAACCCTAACCGAAACCCTAACCGTCAAGAAAATCTAAAATTATGCCACATTACCTGCTTTTCCATATTCTCCATTAAATTATTGCCAAATCAATATTTAGTTTAATTTTTTTGTCTTTTTCCCCCTTCTTTTCCTCCAACCGTTGCTTTTTTCCACATGCCACATTAAATGGGTAGTTGAAAGTCATACGACATTGACCAAATAGTACAGTGTATGATTTAAATCATACAACATGACCTTTTTGTATGGTTTCCCATGTCATTTTTTCAATTTCCTTTTTACGATCTCTCTCTTTTGTAGATTTCCAACTTAATTTTCACTTGTACAATCTAAGCTCTTAGAGAAATTTTTCAGATTTCTTTCTCTCTAAAGAGGTTGCCATTTCTGGTTTTCAACCTTTTCCTTCCTAATTGTGTCCCAAGGGATTTTCACAACTAAGGCACACACATTTTTTTCAATTTTCTTTTTCTTTTATTTTTTTGTTTTTTTTCTTTTGTCTATTTATACTTACCTTCTAGGTAATCGTACAATGACATTCACTTGTACGATACCTTATGAATATTGACCTGGAGGTTCGACCATAACATTTTAGTTAGTGGTATCCTCTTGTACCTCTTGTTCCCTTACTTGGCTTACCTATTCTTGTGATGTTACTGCATGTTCAACTATTCCCCTACAATGTGTACAATTTAGGATTGTACAATGGCAAGTTGGAGTCTCCTCACCTGGTGGTCCCACTTCTTGCCTTACAAGTGATTGATCCCGTGGTATTGGTGTCCTTATCACTTCGCTATTATTTGAGCTACTTCTTCACCTATATTCGTGGATCAATTCTTGCTCCAAACTCGACAATCGAACTCGTTGATGGCCTAAGTTTCTTTCTTCTACAAAGTGTACCCTTCCTCTTCTGGCTAAGTTTCTACCATGTGGGTATCTACCTTGTCCACTTCCTCTTGGTATCAGACTTATTTGCTCTATTGGTGATTCCTTCCTTTATTGGAGCAATCACCTATTACCCCATTCTCATTGAGGTCCTTGTATAATTATGGGTGGTTGTTCCCATGTGTGTCTACTTACAAGATTTGGTAACATGCCTCTCAATATTGGTACATCTCGTTGGTCCCTTCTCTAGTTCATGCATGCTAAAGGATTATCTCCTAGCCATCTAGGAGTAGGGGGTCATAACCTTCCTCTTCCTCTACTTCCTCGAAATGTAACATCAATAGGATTTCAGTTATTTTTTGGTCGCCTACCTCCTCCTATTCCATATTGGAATCTTAAAGGTCTTCGTCTAATTCCTCCTCTTGTTCCTTGGTTATCATGAGTAATTAATACCAACTCAATATTGGCTAGTGGACTCCAATTGGATGACTACTATTGCAAAGTTTTGATTCTTCTATCATCATGGACTAAGCATCATCTCCATATTCTTCCCTAAAATGATATCTGGGTGAATGATGTTGACAATACTTCTCTATATGCATCCAAAAAATTTGTATCTGAGCTAGATTCAGTGCTACCATATTTCCTCTATTCTGCTCAATCAATTGGCAAATTCATCACTCTCTCCAATCTCCTTACTTTTCTTCTTTGTCTTCTCAGTTCTTGATTAGCTTGCATAAGCTTACATATCAATATATCATCTATCCCTTTAAATTCTCTATGATTCCCCTTGTCTCGATGTACTAATTGGAGGATCGTGATCCCTTTGAGGATTATAAGGATTATTTGTCTCATCATCATCACTACTATTTGTACTAAGCTCTCTTACCAACCATGACATTCCTTCATCATTGGAATTCATCATGTCTAAAGCTTCTACATCTTTATTTTTCCTTGGATGCTCGTTCGATGGGGGTGGCGAACCTGAGCTTGTGCCTTTATTTCCTCCCCCATATCTTGGAGTTAATCCTTCTATCTCCTCAACTTCATCTTCAATATCTCGTAGGTTGACTTCTCACTATTCATCTAGTCTTTGTATGGTACCATCCAACTCCTAGATGAGTTATTCCCTCAACCTCGCATTGTGATTCCACAATATTTGGTATTCTTCTTGCAATTACTGAATTTACGTTCTCATTCTCTACTATAATAGCCCAATTTGAGACAATGGAGAAAGTTCTAATAGTTCTACATTGACAGTTTCATCCCTGTCCTCCTCCAAAATTTCCATTTTTATTGTGTGTACTCTATCCTCATTGTGCCCTAACCCTATCCTCCTCTGTACTTTAGTCTATCGAGGTAGTTCCCATGGGTATCTCCTGGTCATAGGTTTAGGTAATAGTGCTATCTCCTTATAGCTACTCAATCCTATAGAAACCCTCTCCTCTTCTTCTCATATGGTCCCATCCACCTTTATAACATGAACTTGTATCCTTCTTCTTTCACCAGTTCAGGGTGTCAAATCTTGTTGTTCAACTATCAGTTGTGTCTCCTCCCTCTTTGAAAATAGATGTGTGAGTCCCATATCAAGTTCTTCTTGTGATGGACCTAGCTCACGGTGAGCCCCATATTGAGCTTCCACTCATGTTCATCATTCAATTTCTTCTGAAATAATGAATAAACATTGTACTTTATAAGGCTTCAAATTTGATCCATTTATAGTATTGGGTACCTCTATCTCATTCAAGTTCTATAGCTTGACTGCTCCATTATTCATTACTTCGATTACTTTATAAGGACCAAGCCATAATGTCTTCAACTTACCTAGCTTGATTTTCCTTTTTCCATTAAACTTTAGAACTAAGTCACCAGGACTAAGCTCCAACTTCCTCAAGTGCTTGTCATGCCACACCTTCCATATTTTCTGAGCTATCTTGATCACCCATTGTGCCATGAATCTCCTTTCATATAGCTGGTCAGTGTCATCAGTTGTTCCTCCAAACTTTCTTGATCTCCCAAGCAGTGTTCTACTATGACTCAAAATTGGTATAAAAAATTTTACTGGCACCAAGGCTTCCTGTCCATACATTAATTAGAAAGGTGTATGTTCTGTTTTTGGTTTAAAAGTTGTTTTATATGCCCAAAAAATGGATGGTAACCTTTCCTCCCAGTATGCTCCCTCTATTCCACAGGTTTTAAACAGAGTAGATACTAATACTTTATTTGTCGCTTCTGCCTACCTGTTTGCTCTGGGGTAGTATGGACTAGACAATGAATGTAAAATCTTTAACTCTATTGTCAGCATCTTGATAATATCATTACCAAAGTGTTCCCCTTGGTCACTTGTTGTTTGTAGCGAAATACCAAACCTTGTGATTACTTGCTCATACAAAAATATTACTATGCTTTTGGCCGAATTATTAGGTAACGCCCTTAATTCAACCACTTTTTCAAGTATTCTATTGCTACTATGATGTATCTACACTTCCATTTATGAGATGTTTTTAACGGTCCTACAAAGTAAAATCCCCACTATTCAAACAACTCTTGTGGTTGTGATGGATGTAAGGGCATAAAGTCCCTCCTGAATGGCTTCCCTGCTCTTTGGAAAGTATCACATTCTTTCACATGCTTCTTTGCATCATTATACGATGTGGACCACCATAGCCCTACTAGAAATACTTTCCTAGAAGTCGCATTTGGTCCCATATGTCCTCTTGCTAAGCCATGGGCTTCTTTCAATTTTGCCTTAACTTATTCATCCATTACACATATCCGTAAGATACCATCACTTCTCATTTTATATACTAATCCTACGATTATCTGGAAAGGTGCTGACTTCATTATTATTTTCTTCTTTTTGGTTGTCGTCATCTCTTGTGGCAACTCACCTATGGATAGATATTGGCCAACCAATTTATACCATGATAGAACAATGTCGATGGTGAATAATTGTGCATCTATAAATTCATCAAGAACTCTTGTTATAGTAGGCTCCCTAGATCGTATCCAAGACAACTGGTATGCAATAACATGCTTCTTACCAAGTCTCACCACTACTCAAAATACGAACTCCTAAAGGGTGACGATCCACCTGCTAACTCATACTTGGATCATCGGTTTGTTTATCAAGTACAACAGTGCTTGGTGATCGACATAGAAAGCAAATAGATTTACTAGTAGGTAATGCCTAAAATTTTTAATAGCATATACCATTCCCAAGGCTTCCCTTTCCATTGTACTATAGTTCCTCTTTGGCCTTGACAAAAGGCGACTAGAAAAGAAAATAGGTTGATCTAGATTAAACTATCCTTCTTGTGCTAAAGCACATCCAATTGCAAAATTCAAAGCATCAACATGGACATGGAATTCCTTATCCCAATTAGGAAACACCAAAATTGGGCTACTCACTAACTTAGCCTTTAACTCCTCGAAGGCTCCTTGATGTTCCTCTATCCATTTGAATGGAATATTATTTTTTATTAAGAAATATAATGGGTAGGATACATGTGCATAATTCTTGATAAACCTTCGGTAGTATCTTGTCGAACCAAGGAAGGTCTTAAGTGAACTCACATCAAATGGTTCTTCCATGTGTAATATTACTTAAATCTTATCAGGATCTGTCTTCAATCCTTCGTTGCACACAATGTGTCCTAAAAATTTCCCATATGGTACCATCAGAAAACATTTCCTTGGGTTTAATGATATTTGTGCATTTCTACATCTACTTATACATTTGCTAAGGGTAGGAAGATGATCCTTGATATTTCCATAAATGGACGAATCATCCAAAAATGCTTTGAAGTTACCCATTGCTAGCTGATCAAATATGTACAGTATGATGCATTAAAATGTAGCTGGGGCATTACAGAGCCCAATGACATTCAGTTATATGCATAGATGCCATTATCCATAGTAAATGTGGTCTTCAACTTATCCTCCTCGGTGATGTTGATTTAATTGTATCCTGAGAATCCATCCAAAAATGAATAGATCTCATGTCCTACAACTTCTTCCAAGATAGAATCTGTGAAGGGAATGGGAAAGGGATCCTTAATAGTTACAATATTTAGACTCCTAAAGTCCACGTATATTCTGATATTGTCCACTTCCTTCTTCAAGGTGATCACTATAGGTGAAACCCATTCACTGTTTGTCACCCTGAATATAATCCCTACTTCTAGCATCTTTTCTATCTTTGCATTCACTAATGCAACATACTTCGGGTTCATTCTATATGGTCTCCTCCTTACTGGTTGAGCACCAGGTATTAGTGTGATCTTGTGGACACATAGTTCTAGTGGAATTCCTTTTAGGTCCTTATATATCCATGCGAAGACATCCTTGTATTCTAAGAATATCTTAAAAGTTGTTGCCTTCAATACCGGATTCCAATCATCACCATAGTGAATCATCCTAGGTTCCTCCTTCATTCCTAGATTTATTTGTACTATTCGAGGTCCCTCATGTTTGATATTTTTCGGTTCACTCGTAGCTTTCTCTACATTCTTGGGATGTGTTGGTCTTGTATCAATATCTGCATCTCCTACTGTATACTCTACAAATATTTTTAGGAATGTCTATTTCTCTTCTACTTTCTTCTTAGGTTCTTTACTAACCTTAGGTTTGTCTTATTTTTCCTTGATCTCCTCTGATTCAATATAGATGCAGTTGGGCTGAAATATTTTGTACTCCTCCATTTACCAATGAAGAAGTTTGCTATAGGATCGAGCTTCATATTTGCTACATTCCTCGAGGTACAACATTCCTTCCTCATCAGGCTCATGCCCTTCATCTTCTAAGGAATTTTTTGATTCATTAGTTGTAGCTATATCTTCACTAACCCTTTGATTAGCTAAATTAATCATGTATTTATGTTGAACCTTCTTAAAAGTGATCTGATTCTTTCTCGAGTTATGATTAACTTTGGCTAGTCATAGCCAACCTATCCCCAAGAGAGCATTGTATGCCGATTTTTGCATTGTAATCATTAAAAAATCAAAGACAAATTCTTATTCAGCTATCATTACTTGTTGTGTTGTTAATATTCCTTTTGTCTCAATGCCATTCTAGTCAGCACCATATAATTGGAAGTTTGGTTACCATAGGGATGGAGAGCCCATTTCTAGCTAAGTTCTCTTAGGTAGCATATTAATGCTAGATCTTCCATCCATGATAACTTGTGTCAATTTGTGTCCTAATATTTGCATGTTTCTTTCCTACATCAATCATCAATATAGTTGGATCCATAAATTGATCTTTTCACTCTTCTTTCTTAATTGGTTGGATCTGTACTCCCATCATATTATGTGGCTGCAAGTCTTCCACCATTGCCTTCTATAATGTTGGAATAGATTCTAAGAGGCTAGATATTTTAATTTCCATCGTGGTATCCAAAACTTTGTTGCCAAATTTTGCACAACTACCTCCTGATCTGATGGTTTTATTAATTCCTTATCTACTCTCGATTCTGTTGTTTTAATCTTCTTAGCTTCCTCTTGCAATATTTTCTTTATTGCTTGTCAGCATTGCTTTTCTTTTACTGGCTCAGGATACTTATCTTTCTTATCTTGATTTCTCGTCATGGCTAAAACTTCCTGGGTTTCCTCCTTAAATTGATAAAATTTGATGTACAAATAACTAATGTTATGCGGGTTACTCAAACTTTCTTTCTTTGGATAATTATATTATTTGTGGTTCCTCAGACCACACCATATACACATGTGCGTAGTGTTTGTTTGCGATGTCTCTTGCCTCTGAGGTGTTGGATAATTCTTTGCAAAATTCCCCCATTCCTAGAAATTGTGACATTGTATGATCAGTCTTCCTTCCAAATCATACTGTAAATGACTTTGTCCTCCTTGTTGATTATCCTGGTTTAATATTCCACCTCGTCTATTGTTTCTATAATTGCCACTTGTTGCTTGTTTCTTGTTTCCTTGGGTCTTCAGTTTCTCTTCCTCATTCCTAGAAGTTATGACATTGTATGATTAGTATTCCTTTCGAATCATACTATAAATGACTTTGTCCTCCTTTTTGATTACCCTGGTTTGATCTTCCACCTCGTTTGCTATTTCTATAATCACCACTTGTTGCTTGTTGCCCATTTCCTTGGGTCTTCATTTTCTCTTCCTAGTCTTGGATTGAAAATATTTGTGGGTGTATTCTTGCATTATATGGACATAGTATTACCTCATGCCCCATCACATTACAAATATGACAATAGTAATTCCTTGTATATTTCATATTTGTATGTCCCTTCATTTTGCATTCCGTACACCATATGTCATTTCTCTCAGGTTTGACCTTTTTTTCTTTTATGCATTTATCAAACTCCTTGCAAAATGATGCTACCGTCCTATGTATAGTATCATATTCTTCACTATCTGATTCCTTTGACTTGGGATGATATAGAATTCCTATATACATTTTTTTTATTAATTTTTAAAATTCTTTGCATGTTTGAGCGCTTCTTCATATGTTTTCGATGGTACTTCCTTCATCTTTTTATTATATTTTTGGAGTAATCCATCTACGAACCACCGTTTTACTAGAACATCTACCAATGACATTTGCATATTATCTACTAATTTATTTAGTCTACGGTTATAGGATTTCACATCCTCATCAGCTTTTTGCTTCATCACGCAAAGTTTCGTAACAATATCTCCATCATCTTTTAAAGGTAAAAATTCTTCAATGAATTTCTCCTTTATCTGGTTCTAATTCTAAAAATCTACTTTATTTTCTCTCTTCAAATACCAGTCAATTGCCAATCCTCTCAAGGTAGCAGGAAATAGGATTACCCAATCCTCAGGTCTATCTACACCATTTGCTCTCCAAATGGTTATGCAAGTCCCTATATGCCATGTGGGGTCTTCCTTTCCCTCACCTAAAATGGTGGACATATCTATTTAGCTACCCTGTTAGCCATCTTAGGAGAGTCATCACTATCACTTTAGGTATCCTTTGGAATATTTATATGATTCCTCCTTGGGGTTGTCTTACTCATGTTGTCGTTAGAAGTATCAATTCAAGGTATATTTTTTTGTCTCATCTCTCAGGGACCAAATTCTCGTGTGTCTTCACCTTGCGACCTCCTTCGTTGATGTGAGAGAGGTGGTCCTAGTCTGTCCTCCTGAGACCTCATGCCCTATTGCTTTGGTGCCTAACTCCCATCCTCTACACTCTTTGGAAACTCTTCTGTCACTTTATCAGGTGTCACCATCCACTCTCCATAATATTACACTT
Source organism: Wollemia nobilis (assembly GCA_028583015.1). NCBI lineage: Eukaryota > Viridiplantae > Streptophyta > Pinopsida > Araucariales > Araucariaceae > Wollemia > Wollemia nobilis. Next base: position 13,040,012 of record JAQPPZ010000465.1, read on the forward strand.
TTTATTTTGAAGAACACAAGCTTATACTGAGAGGGGGGGTGAACAGTATAAGACCACTTTTTAAATTGCTTTAAAATCAACTTTCAAAATAGTATAATTCAGTGTATAGATAGCAGTAATAACAATAGTAATCAAAGCAATGCACAACACACCATCCACAAAGTGACACAACAATTTATGTGGTTCACCCACTGTGGGCTACTCCATGGATAAAACTTTTCTCTAAAAGTTATATCACAATTCTTTTGGAAACCTTCCCAATTACAAATTTTATGGGCACCAACCCAAATGAGACACCTTCCCCTAGCTCTGCTCTTAGTGGTGATCCTCTAGAAGACCTCTACCTCCTCTTTCCTTAGCAAGTGGAACTCTATTCACAGAAGACACCTGTCTTCCCTACTTTGGCTGGAGATCTTTGTCCTCAAATCTATCACTGCAAAGTCATTCCTCGAATTCACACCAAACACAGTCCTTTGGTCTAGCACAAATCTATCCTCTTCCTCTATTCTTTTTTGTTACAGTCGCACTTGGTTGAAACCAAATTTTCATTGTCTGCACATACACAGCAGCACTCGATCAACTTATGAACTTCTACGAAAAAATAGCAACACAGTCTTCGCACACTCTTCACAAATACAGCAGCACAGTCTTTGCACTTTTTGCTCAAACACAGTAGCATAGTTTTCGTACACTCTGCCCAAACACAGTAGAAAAATCTTCGCACTCTCTATTCAAACACAGTAGCATAGTTTTTACACACTCTACGCAAACATAGTATTCGATCAGACTTCCACTTGTGCACCTCTGCGATCAAACTTCTCCCCGCACTCTATCTATGCAAATCGCACTTCAAACACACACTTGATCGATACCAAACTCTTCAAGTAGCCCTCATTTTATACTCATAATCTCAAGATTGAAATCTTGGTCTTAGTCAACTGTTTACCCTTCAACCACGTCGATTGCAAAACCCTACACTACGTCGGCCCAAATTTAACTCTGTCGGCTTCACTGCCTCCCTGTAGCTTTTGGCACGAAACTTCAACATGTCACGATATCGTGACACCTTTGCCTATTGTACACCTTCTATTGCTTGCTGTCGCAAAATTGCAACACTTTTTGCCTTTGTCTACCTTGACAACGTGCTTGTCGTGAAATTGTGACACTTTTGACTTTTGCTGATGTCATCTTCACTCCTATCATGAAATCATGACGCTTTAGACTTCAAAGCCTTCTTCTTCACTTTTGTCATGAAATCATGACACATCTGCTTTTGCTGACATCAACTGCAAATCTGTCGTGAAATCGTGACCCTTCTTGCTTCTTCAACCTTTTCTCGGCTTGCACCAGCAAAAATGGAACATGTCGCAAAATCATGACACTTTTGTCTACAAAGCCTTCCTCTCTGCTTCTGTCATGAAATCATGACACTTATCCTATAGAAAACCTGCTTCCAGTTTCTGTCGCAAAATCATGACACTTTCTCCAACTGAATGCTGCCAACTCAACCTGTTGTGAAATCGTGACACTTTCTGCATTCGCAAGCTTTCTCTTCAACCTATCGCGAAATCGTGACAGTTTTGCCAGCACTTTCTCTCTCTTGAAACATGTTGTGAAATCACGATAGTTTTTCCAGTTGCCTGCATACTTTTTCTAACTTATCTTTTTCTTGATCTTTTGCAACTGGGCTACTCTGATTTTCTTGGAAACTTACTAACCATGCTGAAACCTTCAACAAAACACATTCTTTGACATAAAAACAAATTTCTTCAATAACTCCTTGACATCAATGACAACAACTACACTTGAGCAAAGGCAATGTACTCAAGGTACCCAAAATTTCCAACAATATCCCCCTTTGTCATTGATGGCAAACCTTTACTAAAAGCACATCTTCAAGAGCCAAAACTGAAATCAATCTGAGCTGACAACTAAGAATATTTCTTTGAAGTTTTTCTCCCCCTGACTTGAAGCTTTCCTCTTCACTTGAAGCTCTCCCCCTTACTCATATCTCTCCCCCTTACTCAAATCTCTCCCCCTTTGTCATCAATGGCAAAGGGTCACCTTTGGGGCTCGGGACTAAGAAAGAGCCTCTTAGCTTAGTCCCTCCCCCACCTCCTATTAAGGTGATTTAAAACAAGGGTGGGAGTAAAACTCCCATTAGGCACTCATCATCATCAGTGTCTACAATTTCTTTGCCGGGCCTTCTCTTGAGCTCTTTGTCAATGTTTCTGTTCTTGGCACTTTTCTTGTTCTTGTTCTCATCTCTTTTCTTGTCCACACCTTGATCCTTGGACCTGTTTATACCACTGTTCCTATTCCTGTACCTTGGAAGATCAGCTCTACACTGTCTGGTTGTGTGACTTGCATTGTTGCACTTATAGCAAGTAACAATATTATTTCTTTCAGGCATAGTTGTTCTTTGAATCTGCCTGTTTTGACTAACCCAGTTCTTGATATTTGCCTTGCAGAAAATTGCTTTATGCCCAAACTGATTGCAAGAGTAACAATACCCTTGGAAGAAATTACCACTTCTGAAATTATTGTTAACCTTCTTCATTTGAGACATGCAATGTGCAGCCATGTGACCAAACCTGTAACACGCAAAACATCTGTCGTGAAATTTTCCTTTATACGACCTCTTGGGTCCTGAAAACTTTTTCTTCGCATTTTGAATTTCGTTTTCTATTTTTGTGCATCGATCACTCACGGACTCATGTTCTGAAGTACTTTCTTCATCAGAACTCTCTTCCTTTTGGAATCTCTTGCTAGATTCCCCGACCTGTTCTTTGAGTGGTTTAACAAAGCCAAGACCTATTTTATCTGTTGGATTTCTTTGGCATTTGATGAGAGACTTAACCCTTTTGGAGCTATCTTGAAACCTATATAGCTTATCCTTGTACTCTTTAATTTCCACTTCCAGAGAGGCCATTTTCTGTTCCAACTTATTATACTCAAGAATCTTAGACTCTAACTCATCCTTGAGTTCCTGTGTTTTAGCTATAGAGAAGTCAAGAGTTTCTATAAGATCGTCTCTCTCCATACAACATTCATCTAACTTAATCTTGAGTCTATCATTCTTCTTTCTTTCCTTTTTCAAAACACTAAGAGCATTATTGAGTTCACATTCAAGATCCTCTATTTGATTGCACTTTGAATTATCAAGGATTTTTTCAGATTTCTTATCACTAGAGGTGCTACCCTTTTCAAAAACCATACATGCATCTTCCTTATCATTTTCTGAAGCATCCTCATACATACTAGCAACCAATTCATTATTTGTGCAATCATCCTCAAGGTGCCCAAAATTTCCACATCTAAAACATTTCATGATAGTGAATTTATGTTTCGGTTCTTCCTCCTTTTCTGAAATGAACAACATATCATTTTCATTATCACTAGAAGAGCTTTCACTATCACTGCTAGAACACTTACTTGCTTTTTCCAGATAGAAGCTCTTCTTGTTCTTGTGTGAATACCTCTTTCCTTGATTGTTGTGCTCATCTTTGTTCTTTTTGTAATACCTATGCTTTTTAGAATCCTTGCTCTTAACATCCTATATATCTTCATCACTTTCATTCTTGGAAATAGTATAGTCAGTAGCATAATGACCAAACTTTCCACAGTTGAAACATCTTATATTTTTCTTGCTTTTGTGCTTTCTAGAGAACTTGCCTTTCTTGCTGTAATATGCCTCTTCCTCACTAGAAGACTCATCACTCTCTTGAATCTGTTTGCCCTTTGATTTCTTGGTAGCTTTGAAAGTTGCATCTTTCTTTACATCAACTTTCACTTGAGTTCTCAGCTTAAATGCTGCAAGAATACTATGGAGCTCATCCTTTTTCAACTTATCTAAATCTTTAGCTTCCTCAATAGCAGAAATATTTTCACTAAATCTATTAGGAAGAGATCTTAAAATCTTATCACACACATCATTTTTAGCAAGTTCAAGACCTAAGTCTTTCATAGAATTAACAACTTCATCCATACGGAGCATGTAGTCACTAATATTTTCATCATCATTCATCTTGAGTTGTTCAAACATACCTTTGAAGTGTCTCAAATTGGCCTTTCGAACATTTACATCACCTGTGTGAACCACTTGCAGATGTTTCCACATTTCACTAGTTGTCTTGCAGTGAATCACCTTGGTAAGATCTACCTTCTATAAACCTTTTAAGATTGCATTCATTGCTTTTGAATTGATGTGATGTAGGAGCCTGTCTTCTTTAGTATAAGGACCATTTATAGGAATAGTGTACCCATCTTCAATCACTTCCCAAACCTCATTACCAAGAGCCATTAGATAAACCTTCATTCTTGCACTCCACAGACCGAAATTTGATCCATAAAGAATAGGTGCTGCATTGCCACTTGAATAATCCATTGTGTTCTTAACCAGTTCTTCCTCCAAGCTGTTAAACCTTTCTAAAGGAACCCGCTCTGATACCAATTGAAGAACACAAGCTTATACTGAGAGGGGGGGTGAACAGTATAAGACCACTTTTTAAATTGCTTTAAAATCAACTTTCAAAACAGTATAATGTAGTGTATAGATAGCAGTAATAACAACAGTAATCAAAGTAATGCACAACACACCATCCACAAAGTGACACAACAATTTACATGGTTCACCCAATGTGGGCTACTCCACGAATAAAACTTTTCTCTAAAAGTTATATCATAGTTATTTGGGAAACCTTCCCAATTACAAAGTTTATGGGCACCAACCCAAAGGAGACACCTTCCCCTAGCTCTGCTCTTAGTGGTGATCCTCTAGAAGACCTCTACCTCCTCTGCCCTTAGCAAGTGGAACTCTATCCATAGAAGACACCTGTCTTCCCTGCTCTAGTTGGAGATCTTTGTCCTCAACTCTATCACTGCAAAGCCGTTCCTCAAATTCACACCAAACACAGTCCTTTGGTCTAGCACAAATCTATCCTCTTCCTCTATTCTTTTTTGTTACAGTCGCACTTGGTTGAAACCAAATTTTCACTGTCTGTGCATACACAGCAGCACTCGATCAACTTATGAACTTCTATGAAAACATAGCAACACAGTATTCGTGCACTCTTCGTAAATACAGTAGCACAGTCTTCACACTTTTTGCTCAAACACAGTAGCATAGTTTTTGTACACTCTGTGCAAACATAGCAGCAAAATATTTGCACTCTTTGTTCAAACATAGTAGCATAGTTTTCGCACACTCTGCGTAAACATAGTATTCGATCAGACTTCCACTTATGCACCTCTGTGATCAAACTTCTCCTCGCACTCTATTTGTGCAAATCGCACTTCAAATGCACACTTGATCGATACCAAACTCTTCAAGTAGCCCTCCTTTTATACTCACAATCTCAAGATTGAAATCTTGGTCTTAGTTGATTGTTTACCCTTCAACCATGTCGGTTGCAAAACCCTACGTTGCATCGGCCCAGATTTAACTCTGTCGGCTTCACTACCTCCCTGTAGCTTCTAGCATGAAACTTCAACATGTTGCGATATTGCAACACCTTTTCCTGTTGTACACCTTCTATTGCTTGTTGTCACAAAATCGTGACACTTTTTGCCTTTGTCTGCCTTGACAACGTGCTTGTTGCAAAATTGTGACACTTCTAACTTTTGCTTTGTGAAATCATTACCAAGAGCCATTAGATAAACCTTCATTCTTGCACTCCACAGACCGAAATCTGATCCATCAAGAATAGGTGCTACATTTCCACTTAAATAATCCATTGTGTTCTTAACCAATTCTTCCTCCAAGCTGTTAAACCTTTCTGAAGGAACCCTCTTTGATACCAATTGAAGAACACAAGCTTATACTGAGAGGAGGGGTGAACAGTATAAGACCACTTTTTAAATTGCTTTAAAATCAAATTTCAAAACAATATAATGCAGTGTATAGATAGCAGTAATAACAACAGTAATCAAAGTAATGCACAACACACCATCCACAAAGTGACACAACAATTTACATGGTTCACCCAATGTGGGCTACTCCACGGATAAAACTTTTCTCTAAAAGTTATATCATAGTTCTTTGGGAAACCTTCCCAATTACAAAGTTTATGGGCACCAACCCAAAGGAGACACCTTCCCCTAGCTCTGCTCTTAGTGGTGATCCTCTAGAAGACCTCTACCTCCTCCTTGCCCTTAGCAAGTGGAACTCTATCCACAGAAGACACCTGTCTTCCCTGCTTTGGATGGAGATCTCTGTCCTCAACTCTATCACTGCAAAGCCGTTCCTCGAATTCACACCAAACATAGTCCTTTGGTCTAGCACAAATATGTCCTATTCCTCTGTTCTTTTCTATTATAGTCGCACTTGGTTGAAACCAACTTTTCACTATCTGCGCATACACAGCAGCACTTATGAATTTTGCTCTACAAAATCATTACCAAGAGCCATTAGATAAACCTTCATTCTTGCACTCCATAGACCAAAATCTGATCCATCAAGAATAGGTGCTGCATTGCCACTTGAATAATCCATTGTGTTCTTAACCAGTTCTTCCTCCAAGCTATTAAACCTTTCCGAAGGAACCCGCTCTGATACCAATTGAAGAACACAAGCTTATACTGAGAGGGGGGGTGAATAGTATAAGACCACTTTTTAAATTGCTTTAAAATCAACTTTCAAAATAGTATAATGCAGTGTATAGATAGCAGTAATAACAATAGTAATCAAAGCAATGCACAACACACCATCCACAAAGTGACACAACAATTTACATGGTTCACCCAATGTGGGCTACTCCACGGATAAAACTTTTCTCTAAAATTTATATCATAGTTCTTTGGGAAACCTTCCCAATTACAAATTTTATGGGAACCAACCCAAAAGAGACACCTTCCCCTAGCTCTGCTCTTAGTGGTGATCCTCTAGAAGACCTATACCTCCTCTGCTCTTAGCAAGTGGAACTCTATCCATAGAAGACACCTATATTCCATGCTCTGGCTGGAGATCTCTGTCCTCAAATCTATCACTGCAAAGCTATTCCTCGAATTTGCACCAAACATAGTCCTTTGGTCTAGCACAAATATGTCCTCTTCCTCTGTTCTTTTTTGTTATAGTCGCACTTGGTTGAAACCAACTTTTCACTGTCTGCGCATACACAACAGCACTCGATCAACTTATGAACTTCTATGAAAACACAACACAGTATTCGCACACTCTTCGCAAATACAAAAGCACAGTCTTTGCACTTTTTGCTTAAACATAGTAGCATATTTTTCATACACTCTGCACAAACATAGCAGCAAAATCTTCGCACTCTCTGTTCAAACACAGTAGCACAGTTTTTGCACACTTTGTGCAAACATAGTATTTGATCAGACTTCCACTTATGCACCTCTACGATCGAACTTCTCCCTGCACTCTATCTGTGCAAATTGCACTTCAAACACACACTTGATCGATACCAAACTCTTCAAGCAACCCTCCTTTTATACTCACAATATCAATATTGAAATCTTGGTCTTAGTCAACTGTTTACCCTTCAACCACGTTGGCTGCAAAACCCTACGATCCATCGGCCCAGATTTAACTCTGTCAACTTCACTACCTCCCTGTAGCTTCTGGTGCAAAACTTCAACATGTCACGATATCACGACACCTTTGCCTGTCGTACACCTTCTATTGCTTGCTATCGCAAAATCGTGACACTTTTTGCCTTTGTCTACCTTGACAACGTGCTTGTCATGAAATCGTGACACTTCTGACTTTTGCTGACATCATCTTCACTCCTATCGTGAAATCATGATGCTTTAGACTTCAAAGCCTTCTTCTCTACTTTTGTCATGAAATCATGACACATCTGCTTCTGCTGATGTCAACTGCAACTCTGTGGCAAAATCGTGACCCTTCTTGCTTCTTCAACCTTTTCTCGGCTTGCACCAGTGAAAACAAACATGTGAAATCATGATGCTTTTGTCTACAAAGCCTTCCTCTCTACTTCTGTCACAAAATCATGACACTTCTACTATAGAAAACCTTCTTCCAATTTTTGTCATGAAATCGTGACACTTTCTCCAACTGAATGCTACCAACTCAACCTGTCGTGGAATCACGACACTTTCTGCATTCGCAAGCTTTCTCAACCTGTCACGAAATCGTGACAGTTTTGCCAGCACTTTCTCTCTCCTAAAACATGTCACGAAATTGTGACAGTTTTTCTAGCTACCTGCATACTTTTTCTAACTTATCTTTTTCTTGATCTTTTGCAACTGGGCTACTCTGATTTTCTTGGAAACTTATTGACCATGCTGAAACCTTCAACAAAACACATTCTTTGACATAAAAACAAATTGCTTCAAGAACTCCTTGACATCAATGACAAAAACTACACTTGAGCAAAGGCAATGTACTCAAGGTACCCAAAATTGCCAACATATTTGTCAACCCTTGCCTCTACGCTTGGAAGTTTTATTTCCTTCACTTTTGTCTCTATCAAAAATACCTCAAAGTCTCCTTCTTTGAATGTCCAAACTTGCTCAATCTATGGTTCTTGAGTACTACAGTCTGAGTTACTTGTGTTTTCTCTTTGATAAATCCTTGTGCTCCTTTTTACTGGGATATTATATCCTAGTTTCTATCTCCCATGGTTTCATGCACTGGTTTTCATCATAAAAAATCACCTCTAGTCTTAGTATTCAACTTTCATCAAATTTGACTCGTTTTAATAAAAAAATGCTAGATTCGATAAGGCAACGACACCAAATATAGCATAGGGATGGATTATTCCTAGTTGGGAGGTATTTTATAGAGCTAATAATTATCAATAGGTTAAACCCAACTCACTTACTAAATCGTACAGTAATATCCTCACTCGAACTATCCTTGTATGAATAATATTCACCTTGTACGGTCATCAATGCCTACACTGTATGATCTTAAATCATATAGTTTCGAAGATAGTATGATCTTGCACATAGCAAAACTTATGTATTCAATTTTTGAGGCTGTCGTACATAGTTTTGTAATCGATCAAGTCGATTCCCCAAAACTGCCAAATTGGGTAAGTTTCTATCAATCACCTGTTTTACCAAATATGGTAAAAATGCTTTGTACAATTTGTAAGGAGAACGGTGTATAATTTGTATAAAATAATGACATAGTATGATGATAATATATATTTTTGATTGCTCCAATCTCTCTCTGAGATTTTTTGTAAGAGTTTGATAGAACAATCAATGCAATCTCCACAATAGGTAAAAAAACTTTACCAGCTTGTTGAGAGATCCTATGTGTCTGATTATGTCCAAAAATCATACAACATCACTTAATACGTATTCATTTTTACTTCCATGCTTCTATATCATTCTCTAGAGTTCACTAGTACTAGATTCTACCACAGGATTGCAACAATGCATAAAACTAATCTATAATAATTAACAGAAAACACAAACACATTATATTCATCCAAAATTTATTGTTCATAATTACCAAGATTGTACACAGTCATCCACAACCATCATTATACTCATTTATTTTTATGGATTTGATTACAATGTGGAAAACATATCAATGTAATTGCAATAACTCAGAGAATCAACATCTACCAATACTATCTCTTAACTCTAGCAACCAAACCTATACTTTTGAAAATGAGGCCTTATATAACATTACCTAGGCCGTTCCAAAGTGGTTCTTAAGGTAGTCCATTATTTACAACTGCCCATATACAACTGAATACATTAAATTGACTTTTTACTAAGTTTAACACCTTAGTTAGCAAATCTATGTGCCATTTCACTTTGAAATTACATTTCCCTTGCATGTGGATGAATTTTAGTGCACCCTATATCATTTTCTATTGCCCTGTATGATTTGCCATTCTAGATGTATGATTTACTCCCTACTATACAATTTATAAAATTTGAGCAAACCTTCATTTGTGTCAAAGCTATCAAAATTGAGCAAATCCTTTTAATTACTTCTTCTTCTTCTAGGAGGTGGATTTTTTGCCTACATGTTAGACACACTACATCTAACATGTCCCAGTCTATCAGTGTCATCATTTACACTATGGATATTAGCATACAAGGGTGTCACTCCTAACACTCTAACACATCTAACTCTTAAAACCAAGGAAAAATAATAGAAAAAGTTAGATTACCCTACAAAAATAAATCAACCTTCAAAAATCTAATTTTTAGAAAATCCTCTAGCTAAAAGCAAATTTTCCATGTAGTGAGTCTACCAAAAAAGGATGAATCCAACAACCTACAAAAATAATGAATATGCCATATTTCGAGTGTATATGATATGGTCTATTCATGCCTATGGGATAATACACCGATCATGGTGTTTCAAAAGTAAAAATACAAAAAACAATAATAAATAATGGATAAAAAATTCCATAACTATACTAGGACCCCACCTGGGCCTACTCCACCTTACATTTTATCTAGACTATGAGTTAGATGTCTCTATTGTGCCATTATACAAACCCTAGATGTTTCTCCAAGGTATTTTGTCTCTCTCTCTCTCATGCATGGTGAAAATAATTTTTACTTACAACCATTTACCATATTTTACCTTGAACAAGGTATTTTTTTGTCTCTCATCCATCCTATTCAAGTTCCTTTGTGACTCCAATGTATCCCTCAAAAAATTGAGAAGTAACCTAGGCTAGGGGTAAGATCCATTTTAAAAAACCTTTTGTCAGACATAACATGAAAATTATTTAGTAAAAGCATGGAATTTATTTTTCTTCTCTAGAAAATGATTTCTTGATTAATTAAATTACATTCATCATGATTCTCTAAAAAACATAGACATCTGAAATTATTTTTTATGTGTTTATTAAAATTTAGAATGCTCAAAAATGTGGAAAATGTAGATAGGTAAAATTGGATCACCTATTTTACATTGATCTTCAAATAAAATAGATAAAAAAACCAAATTTCAATTAACCCAACCCCAAGAATTGTAGATAAAATAAATTAATGGAGAATATGTCATCTCAAATAAAATTCACTAGGGATAAAATAGAATTGCAACCCGATGTATTCATGAAAAATTCAAATTCCTTTGCCCTCCACCAAATCTGACCTCTAACGATCAAGTGCATGAATATGTATAATTTCAAATATTATCATTGACGTATTCATTCAGGTGACATATTCACACCTAAGAAATGAAACTTAAAGTTGTGCCTATAGTGGATTGCCAAGGCATAATATCATCCAACTACCCTTCTACAAGAATATATGATCATTGTATAGGGAAGGAAGGAGATGTATTCAATTTCACCTTGTTACTTGCCCTAATTAGACTTAAAATAAAGAGTTGTTGATTACATGCTACAATCAATAGTCAATGTTCCTTGGCAACTAGCCAAACTAGTTAGCATGCCAACCACCTCATGCCTCCCACTTAGAAAATCCTAAGAAGGCCAATTTATATAAATTTACCTCTTGGGGCATTTAGAGAGAGACACGCTTTTAGAAACAAATATATTCCAAAATCCAAACTCATTTGAGCATAATGAAGTGTTGTCAAAATTCTTTTATAGAGTCATCAATGATTTACCTCCAAAGGAAAGGAGGACATCTTGCACTTGAAATACCAGTGATATTATTTTATAATGCATTGTGGTTTTCATGTTAATTATTATTAGTGCTTTTTAATATTCAAATTGATAGCAATATTCTCTATTTTTATATTTAACTACCATTTTTTGTTAGAAGTTCTCTTGTTTCAGCCCATAGGCATATTAGGAAGAATTTATAGGAGAAAGACATCTACCAAAATTCCTATTGCACTAGAAAAAGATATTCATAGCTCCCCATAGTTTGATTTTTCATTCCATTAATATATTGAGTGAATCTACTAGCTATACTAATTTAAGTTGCATACTTTCATAATGTGATCATGCCCTCATTTTTTCATAATAACATTCATTTTTATTTCCAGTCTTGAATGCAAATACACCAACTATAACTATGATAGGTGGCATATTCACCACATATTTGAGAAGCTTTAGGTTCCTAATTATCCTAGAATCTAATATAATCAAAACTCATCCCTGTGCATTATTTTTATATTATAGGTCATCTCTATCTTTTGATCTATCTATTATTTATTTAATTCTCTCATAATAAATGAATTTCTAGCTAGAATACTTCCAACTGGCATATTCACAATAGATCACTCAACATCCACATCCAAGGTAAAGTGACCTCAATTTTTATATAAATAGAGGGCTTGACTATGTAAACCAGGAAGAAATAGTCTTCTTGTTGTTTGGGAAGCCCCTAAATTATAATATCCCTATTTTTCTATCCATTTCATATATTTGCATGAATTTATTCCTTGAAAGATTTTTAGATAGTGTATTCGATAAAAAGGCATACTCTATTCTAGATGGTGTATTTAAATTATATGTTGAACGTAAGTAATTTTGATACTCCAAATTTCAATTTGTAGCATAAAGTGTATGTTCCTTATCCATTTTATTGTTTACCCATTTTAGCATACATATATGAAGAGAAAATCAAAATAATATATAGCGTAGTTTAATATTTTATCTTGCTTCTTTAGGCACCCAAAATAAATACTCCATATAGTATTGCACTAGGTCAATTTATGTGTTTGAATCTATCTTGCACTTTTGCTCTTAAGAAATGAAAAAAAAAATTATCTTTCGTAACCTCTATCTTAATTAACATTCATAAAACCAAACTTGCATGTAGGATAGCTCTTTGTCTTATGCACTTTTTTTTTTCATATTGCATTGCATCCTCATCTTGCATATTAGCTTCTAGAATAGAACAAAACCTAGGTATTTTATAAATTGAATATATTAAACTAGATTAGAGAATCTATAAATCCCTTGGTGAACCTAAATTTCCCACAAAATATAAAATATTGCACCCCAAAATATAATCACAATGATGAGTTAACAACATCACTTTCCTAGCCAAGTGTAGATGACCCTAGAAGAAATGTACCTAGGACCAATGCCCCATATGTGCCCTATTTGGAATCCTACAACCCATAATTTAATGGTCAAGACAAAGCTTTGAATACACATTTAATAAATATATTAAATAAACTCATTGATAAAATATGTAGGGATTGGAATTTATAGCTATATATCATATTATAGACATACCACACTAGTATTAGGACTCCAACTAGTGGTACAAGTTATGCCCTAGTATATGGAATTGAGGTCATATTTCATTTTGAAATAGAAGTTCTATCCCTTAGAATACTTTTAAATGATGTATCTATAGGTGATGTGTATCACCATGCATGTCTTAGACGACTAGAGTTGCTTGAAAAAAAGTAGATCCATGTGTTAGAGCACTTATGAGTTTATCATCAAATATTTAAAAAAACCTATAGGAAGACGGTGTGACCTCATTCCTTTGAAGTAGATGACATAGTTCTTAAGAAAACTAGAAAATTATTAATGTTAAATAGGACTTAAAAGAAAATTTTGAACCTAATTGGTTAGGCCCATTTATAGTAATAGCTAAATACCAGTCAAACACATATCACTTGGTTGCATTAGACGATAAGGAACACAAGACCCTATACATATAATGCATCTAAAGTGATACTATGCTTGATTATTGCATGTTTGCTTACTCATGTGCTTGACTTACTATAAAACATTTTTCTTGCTTTCATATGCTTGATTCCATGTTTTCTTCAATCTACCTATTAATCCCATAAAGCCACCAGGAGGTATCCTAAAATGAGGTGATGATGATTCTAGATAGAAAATAGAGTCACTTGCATTACATTTGTAGTAGGTCACTAAGCTAGAAGACCTCCTCAATGACTCCTCAAGATCCTTATTGATCCTCTTAATCTTTTGGATTCATGAAGAAATTTGAGGTCTTGAAAATACAAAATTAGTATCTAGTTATAGCACCATAGCATTTCAGTGCCTCAACTTATTTGATATTCCAAAATGTATAAAGGGTTGTGTGGATGATATACATTACTCACTTGATCTTGTGCATGATTACTTGTCATAAATACATGTTTTCCTATCATATTTCACATGACTACATGGCATTCATGGTTTCCTCTCATGAATTCATAGTCTTATTATGCATAAATCATGCATTTTGTGATATGGAAGATGAGAATTATTTCTTGCTTTATTAGCTTTCATGTGATCCTAAAAATATTTTACAGGAAATAATTCCCATCTTCCCTCCTAAAAAATCCTTGAACTATTTATATATACATAATTTCATTCTTATTGTCATGATTGTATTTTTTCTTGACTACTTGTAAATTTAGAATTAGAGGACTCTAAAATGAAGTGATAATGGCAACTAGTTAGGATAGGCTCACTTGCATTGCACTTGTACTAGGTCACTAATGCTAAGTGGGTCACTATCCTTGGGACTTTGGCTTGTGTTTTATGCACTATTGTCCAACTCTTCCAAGATGCAATAATCACCTCTTTACATTATATTTAATCATGTGCCAATAGATTTTGCTTTCTTTTTATTTGACTACTTGTGTTGAATAAAACCTCTAGCCTGTGCTTGTTGAGGAGGGGATAATGAAGGTTTTATTTCCTAATGTATTTCACTAATTAGCGCACAACATTGATGAGGAATAAATTCCTCACTATTGTCCTTATTTAAAATGATATAATCTCATGGATTTTGAGGGTTAGAGGATGAGAATTATCCCTTGCTCAAATATTTTTGATACATAAGAATGTAACATTAAAAGCATTTTTGAGAAATAGTTCTCTTTCCCCTTCACTCATAAGCTTTAAATCATTGCTTGATTATCTATATAACTATTTCTATTATGAATACATGTACAATTGCATGATTGCTTGTACATGTAGAAATCAAGGATTTTACAATCAGGTAATAGTGACCACTAGTTAGGATAACATACACTTTCATTACATTCACACTAGGTCTTTGATGCTAGAAGATCCCTGCCCTTGGGATCATATGCATGTGCCATGTTTTCTATCAATTTTTCTTGGTCATGGTCTATTTTCAATTTTGCATTATTTACTCCATAAAATTTATCCATTGCAACAACTTTGATAGGACTAGCATAACATTTGGCACATATCCTAAAGCTTAGGAACAATGGGTGCTACTTGTCAGGCTATTTTTTATGGACAACATCATGGTTTAAATCAATTCTATTCTACCCAATTTCCTTGAGCACTCTTTTTTTGGTAATAGCATGTTTTACAAGACAGTGCAACCATTTTATATTCACAAAAAGAGCTACCATGGTTGAAAATTGGATACATAGCCATCGAGATACAATAAATAACCTAAACTATAAATACAATTATAGGTCTTGGGTCTTGAATGCTAGCAAAATTTTTCTAAAATACATATTTATTTCCATTCTCACATTAAATATTTTCATTATGGTTTAGTTCATGTAATGCATTAGTATTTTAATAGTGATAACTAGGAAAACATGTAACCATTGACTAGTGTATGATGACATGCACCTTTCACTGGTTGAAATTAGTCTATAGTTCTCAAAGGCAATAAATTTGCATGCTTCCACTTTTCACACATATTTGCTAAAAATAATAATCAATCCTATCCTTCTAAAAAATGTATTATCTACTTGCCAAATAATGCTAATTTTTTGTAAGTTGCAAGAATGAATGACATCTAATTTCTTATAAACTCACAATTAATTCTAAAATTGTTGCTTCTAGACCTCCTATTAGCACCGACCAGGTGATGATTAGAGCATATGTTATTTCCTCATGATCCCTAATAAATACTTGAATAAATAAAACTTAAGACATCTACATCTTATCAATTGACGAAGGTATGGGCAAGATAAGTCCACTTCCTTAATAATTTACATAGCATCTTAAAATATTTATAAAAAAATGCTAGATGATAATATCCTACTATATAAATATCACTAATTGAAAGGTGTCCTATAAAGCTATTAATCACAAACATTATCTAAATAAGCCTCACAACTAGGGATATTAAAACATAAGCAAATTAATTAGGACATAGGCTATCCAACTCAACAACATGGACATAGACTATCCAACTTAGTAACTATTGAAAAATATTAAAACAATATTTAATACCAAGAGTAGATATGCAAAGCATTACAAGAATTTGAAGAGAAGCATAAAACTGATTGATTATTCCATAAGATTAGCTTTGCATAAATAACAAAGTTGATCACTGTGAGCCATTGGATTATAAAAACCCAACATATCTAATCTAATCACAACTAGGAGTTTAACAACCTCATGCAAGAGTGATAACTCTAAATAAAATATCCTAGTAGAACTTAAGATATACTCTAACACCCCCTTAAGTGATACTAGGGGTAAGGCAAAAATATCAAGATAAATAAACAAGTGGAAAATCCATAGAAATGAGTCCTGGGAGCAAGTCCTGATAAGGTACTCATTTATAATATATGTAGCAGATCTTATTTTGGAGATATGATAAAAAAACCACATGGGGAAAAACCATCTTTCAAAAATAAGAAGAAGAAGAAGAAGAAGAAGAATAAGAAGAAAAAAGAAGAAAGGATGATGGAGAGGAAGATGTCCTTGTCAAAACCCCCTAGGACATATTCTTGATACCAAGCCTCTCACACAGCTGATAGTAGTGTGAGGAAGCAAAGGTTTTTGTGAAGATGTTTGTAATCTGATCCTGGATCGGAATGTACTCCAAGCTAAGATATCCATCTTGAATGTGTTGCCAAATGAAGTGCATGTGGATCTCAATGTGCTTGGTACATTGATGCTCAACTAAATTACAAGAAATTTGAATTGTACTCTGGTTATCACACCAAATTACTATGGGTTGATCATGAAAGAAACCATATTCTACCAATATTTGATAAAGCTGAAGAGCCTCTTGACTGGCTAAAACTACTACCCTGTATGCTGCCTCTGTAGATGATAATGTAATAGCTTGTTGCTTTTTGCATGACCAAGAGATAAGAGAAGAACCAAGATAAAAAAATATCTTGATGTGGAACACCTATCATCAATTGAACCTACCCAATATGAATTAGTGAATCCCACTAGCTTTGTTGAACCTATGGCATATAATAAACCAAAATTTGTAGTGCCTTGCAGATAGCAGAGAATCCTCTTGGCTTCCTACCAATGACTAATATGAGGTGATTGAAAAAAGTGATATATCATACCAACAACATAGGAAATTTTAGGATGAGTATGAGTGAGATACAATAGAATTCCTACCAACTGTCTGTACAGAGTAGCATCACAAAGGGGTGAACTGTAGGAGGAATTTAAAGTGATCCTAGACTAGAAAGTCATAGGTGAAGGTTTGAAATCAACCATCTAAAACCTTTGAAGAATATCTAGAGTATACTTTTTTTGACATAATGAGACCCCTGAATCTATTTGAGTTATATAGAATCCAAGAAATTAATGAGCCAATACTATATCATCCATCTTGAATCTCTCAAAAAGGGAGTGTCAAGTAGTCTAGATGTGAGAAGTGGAACTGCTAGTGAGAAGTAAATCATCAACATAGAGAATAATAATGGTTATGTCATCTCCTTTCCACCAAATACAAACTATAGAATCAGACTCACAGTGGGAAAAGTCATTGGAGAGAAAGAAGAAATCCATTTTATCATACCAAGATCTAGGAGCTTCTTTGAGACCATATAGTGACTTCTTCAATCTACATACAAGTGAGTAATATTGAATGAAACCAATAGGTTGTTCCATATATATTTATTCCTATAGGTCACCATGCAGAAATGCATTTTTTGCATCCATATGAAAAACAAACCAATTTTGGGAGGCAATAAGTGCAAGTACTAGCCGAACATAATCCATTTTGGCAACAGGGGCAAAGGTTTCTATGTAATCAATACCTTTAATCTGTAAAAAACCTTTAGCTACTAGGCAAGCTTTGTACTTGTCAATGGATCCATCTACTGCATACTTACTTTTGTAAACCCATTTACAACAAACTAATTTTCTTCCCTTAGGAAGAGGTACTAGATCCCAAGTGTGATTTTAATTAAGGAAGAGTATTCATTTGCCTTGACATCATCCCACTCTTTTATTCCATTAGCCTGCAAAAAATATTACGGATCACTAGAAACTGACTAACATATAAGGCCAGTGCCTAAGGAATGAGTAATTATAGTAGGTGGAAGGTATTGTATGTAAGGTGTAGCCTCTTGTACAATGGTTTGGGCCCATTTTGGTATTTTTGAAGGAAAAATAATAGGTGTGGTAGGAATTGGAGTTTATGGTGTAGGATTTTCAAGTATAGGTTCTTCATCATATTGAGGTTCAAAAAAGGAGGAAGGCTCTATGGAATATATGTTGGTAGAATAAGATGGTTGAGGATCTGGAGATGGGTATTTTTCATCAAATTGGACATTTCTATGAAAGAAAATTTCATGAGTAGTTGGATCAAGGAGCCTATAGGCTTTCATATATTCACAATAGCCAACAAATATAAGTTGCTTGCTCTTTTTATCTAAGGCTTTTCTATTCTTATTTGGAATGTGGGCCCAATATTTGCTCCCAAAAATTTGGAAAAATGAGACATCAGGTTTAGATCCAGACCATGCCTCCTCTGGTGTTAAATTTTTGAGAGCTTTGTGAGGTGTGCGATTTTGAATGAAATTTGCATAGTTAATTGCCTCAACCTAGAATATTGCTAAAAAATCCCTTGAGTGGAGCAAACAATTTGCCATATCTTTTAAAGATCTATTTTTCCTCTATGCCACACCATTTTGTTGAGGATTATGTGGTACAAAATGTTGATTATTAATTCCATGAGTAGAAAGAAAATGTGAGAACTCATTACTAAAGTACTCTCCTCAATTATCAGTTGAAGCTTTTTAATTTTGCAAGATGCCTAATTTTCAACCAAGGATTTAAATATTTTAAAGTGAGAGAATACATCACTTTTATAATTAAGAAAATATACTCAAGTGCATCTTGAAAAATCATCAATGAATGTCAAAGCATATTTATTTTCATTTAAAGAGGGATGAGGAAATGTCATCAAATCACTATGCACGAGTTCCAAAGATGTAGAGGGTCTTTGGGATTGAATTTGGGGAAAAGGATCTTGATGTTGTTTCCCAAGAGCACAACCATGACAAATATCATCAATAGAAGATACTTTTGGTAAACCAAGTACCATATCATGAGTACTTAATTCTTTTAAGTATTGATAGTTGATATGACCAAATATTTCATGCCAGAGTTTGCTCTCAAGATTTGCATGAGCAACAAAACAAGAAGCTTGAGTAGTGTCATAAAAACCTCCAAAGTGATATAATTGGGCATTATGATCAATTTATCCTTTGGCTATAAGGGAATGTGGTTCCTACAAGTTTCTTATCTCCACTCTTGTGGGTGTGAACAAAACTATTTTCCCTGTCCCAGATTGACAAATTTGATAGACTAAAAGAAGATTGGTAGATATATCTGGAACATAAAGCGCATTATTTATGCATATACCATCTAAGAGAATGTCACCTTTACCTTTTATTGGAATGAAGTATGGATCCCTTACTTCAATACTGAAAGTGGAACTTGAGGAAAGAGAAGCAAACAACCATTTTGAGGAAGTCATATGATGAGTAGCCCCTGAATCTAGAACCCAATATTTTGATTAAGACTTTTTATATATACCTTTAAAATTTAGGTCTTTGACTATTTTTTTTTTTTATATCAATTTTATGATCCTTCATTGTTGCTTCTAATTCTTGTAACCTTTTCCAACATTTCTTGATTGAATGACCATATTTTTTGCAATGGGTATA
The DNA here is from genome assembly GCA_028583015.1 of Wollemia nobilis. Taxonomy (NCBI): domain Eukaryota; kingdom Viridiplantae; phylum Streptophyta; class Pinopsida; order Araucariales; family Araucariaceae; genus Wollemia; species Wollemia nobilis. Next base: position 13,059,792 of record JAQPPZ010000465.1, read on the forward strand.
GGTTACAGGTGTTTTTTCCCTCTTTTTGAATTTATCTTGTTTTGAGTTGGAAGCTACCAAGGCTTTGGATGAAGAGGGGGAGGTTTCATATTTTGAGAGCTTCATTTATTCTCTAGTGATCCTATCATAAAATTCTTCTAATGTGGGCATTTTGAAAATTGTGCCAAGGGCATCCATAGTTGAGAGAAATTTTGTTACAAATGTTTGATTTGCCCCCTTAATTTTACCAAAATAAGATAGATGCACTCATCATCTATTTTATTTTTTCTACTTCCTTTAATTTGAGTGAGTTCTTTAAATTTTGTGAGGAAATACACAATTGTACTGTAATCATTAGGTGATAATGTTGTTAATTCTGCTTCAAGCTGCATAGATCTTATTTGGTCACTTTACCAAATACTTTTTTAATTTATCCCAACTTTCAAATGGATTTTTACACTCATAAATGTGAAACCATAAACTCTCACTTACATTCATGCTTATCATTCCCATTGTCTCATATAATTTTCCCTTATGAATAAATTTTTCATATTCCTTTTCAAACTCAGGTTGTTTCTCTTCTAGTAGATGGGAGAGACCTTTATGTGCAATTAGATTCAACATCCTTGGTTTCCAGGTATGATAATTATGTGGAGTGAGTGGATCAATCATATTTTGTGTTGAAGAATTCATTTTTCTTAAAATATGATCAAATACAGCAGCAAGAACTCTTGAAATAAAAGCAACAAGATCAAAATGCAGCAACAAGAACTCCTAAATTAGGTGCAAAATCAAATAAAAAAATATCCTCCCATGAATCAAGCAAAAAATGGTGCATAAAATTAGCACCAAGACATCCCTCCAAAATTTTTTATTTCATTCTCTTACAATTTGAAGATGAGCCTTGTTGTAACAGGCTTTAGAGAAGTAAGGTTTCTACAAACTCAAAAAGAAAGAGTCTATTTACAATATGAAGGCCTCTCACAAGTATTACAAAAGTATTGAGATGCAAATAAAAAGAAATATAACATAGAACACCCCTCAGTTTGAGCGCAGACCAAAGAGCATAACACTTTGAATTTAATAGCCCTAATTTTAGCCTGAAGATTAACTTCAACTCGGCTATGGTTTTAAAAAACTATTTCTAAAAAATAATAGCCTGAGACACAAGGTGTCTACTATAGAAGTATCCACCCACTAAAAGAGGTGAAAAATCAACTCTTGAGTCAGCAAAAATATGGATGCAAGAAAAATACGAGAGCACTTATTTGCTTTCAAAAAAACTTTAATTTCTTGGTCGCTTCAATAGTAGATTCACCATACAAGTTGAGAATGTGTCTACAATATGATCCTCCACATACCGAAAGAGGTAAACAATAAAATCTTGAGTCAGTAGAAATATGGATGGAGGAAAAATACGGGAGCACTCATTTTATTTAAAAAACTTTGCTTGCTCGACTGCTTTAGTAGGAGCTTCACCATGTGAGTTGAGCTTCCCTCAGTGGCTCTACCATGCGATGTGTCATGTTTACAATGTTTTAATATTGTAGTGATGGAATGGATATGGCTATTAAACACATTCACCCTTGAAGGAATATCAATATTTGTTAGTATGAATAGACAAACTCATCACATCCTGCAAAAAACCTGGTGAAGCTCGTACATTTAAAGGCCAAAATAGCCACCGTGATATTTGCACAGAGTTCACAACCTCATGAGCCACCCTTACTTCTTGGCAAGTGAGTTTCAATGAAATATTCTGTAGATGAAGAGAGTGTTTTACCTATAGAGAAAAATTGAAAAATAGATGGCATTTTAGCATGAGTGGGATCATTTACATAAGGTATGAAAACCAATTTGATAGCCCTCTAGAAATGCTAATGATATCTATTTTAAAATGTTCAAGTTTGATATCCCACCAATTACAACGTTCACTCTCCTCTGATATTGCAAAAATATCTACATGGTTAGCTCGATTATGCTAGAAAACTCAATGTTCAACATGCACTCCACTAGTTATGGATCCTGTACTCACCTTCAACTTTCAATGTTTAGCTTGATTTTGCCAATAAACTCAACGTTCAACATTTTACACCTTTTATTTTGATCCAGATTTTCAAGAACTCACAGAACCCAACTGCACCAACTGGAATTATGAAAGTTTCATAATAGATCTACAACAAAAAAATGACATTGCCACACTTCTTCTCATCAACACGTGGGAGATATGCTTCCTTATACTCTCAGGTCATACCTTCTATTCACAATCAAAAACTTCCACAAGAAGGTATTATTCAACATCAAATTTCCAATCAAGATAATGGACTTACCAATGCATGTAGCCCATAAAACAAAAAACTATCAGCCAAACTTCTTTGAGGCTTCACTAAAACTCCAAAAATCATCAAATGAGTGACAAAAATCACACTTCACAATCATTCACAACGATCCAAATTGAGGATTCAAAATCGATGATATACTTGAGGAGAATTTTTAAATATATTTTATCATGTTTCTTGGTTGGATCCACCACTTGTGGATGTCCACCTTAAATAGAAAAAATACTCCTTTGTTTTTGTTGTCTTCTCTGTGATCAACATGAGCAAGGTTGAGGAGAATGCTTAGGCATTAAATAGGCTACTCAACCAATAAATGATAGATTTTTCGGTGAAAAGAAACATGCATGTTGAAGAAGTCAGCACCAGAGAAAACAAATGAGATGTACGAACACCCATGCATCGCCCATTCTCCAAGGTAGCACGAGGTGAAGTTTTGCCAATGCATTGCTACACAATGCTCGATTTTTTCCCAGTCCTTAGTTGCAGATCTTCATTGTTACTATCTACAACAAGATAAAAGGAAAGGGTGTCCAACAAAATTAACATCAAATATTATTACTGAAACAATCTTGAATACAACACGGCTAGAAAGTGCTTAAAAATTTGAAATGAATGTTCTTTTCAAGCTTTGCAAAAAACCACTAATTTTTCTATAACCAAGGCCACGGTAAAGCTTCTCTAAAAATATTGAGGTAAATACCTCGAAGGGCACAATACCAGATCTTCATTGGGGTAAACAAGACTTTCAAGAAGGATCTATTAAAAAATGAACCAGTTTAAAAAAGAACCTTCAAAAAACAATTCTAGCAAAATCTATCCTGCTCTGGTACCATATTGAAAAATATTGAAACAATATTTAATCCTAAGAGTAGATATGCAAAGCATTACAAGAATTTGAATAGAAGAATAAAACTGATTTATTATTCCATAATATCAGCTTTGCATAAATAAAAAACTTGATTACTGTGTCGTTGGATTATAACAACCCAACAGATCTGATCTGATCACAACTAGGAGTTTACCAACCTCATGCAAGAGTGATAACTCCAAATAAAATATCCTAGTAGAACTTAAGATATACTCTAATAGTAACACATAAATAGAATATCCAACTTAGCAACACAAATATAGTTTTTCTAAATCAATAACATAGAAATATATTGTCCAACTCAATAGCACAAACATAGACTATCCAACTTAGTAACATGGACATAGACTATCCAACGTAGAAATATAGACATAGACTATCCAACACAATAAAGTAATAAGAACAATAATTGTCTAGTATTATATAATTTGTTATATAATGGCATTGATTATCCCTAGCACTATATCATATACAAACATAAACTATCTAAAACATCAAAAGGTATTAACTACCTACAAAGCAATATCATGTCTAGGAACTTGTTCATTGATTAGGCTAACAGACCACCACTTAGGGTCTAATAATGCAACATATAAATAAACATAAATTTATGAAGAACTATTAAATTAGTCCTTCAAAATATACTTTTTAACAAGAACATTGTTGAAACTATTAAATGCCTTGTTTAAAAAAATCTATAAGCTTAAACATATCTAGATGTTGGTACTAACTTTCATTTTTACAAACAAAACACATTTGCAAGAAATTATTCTCCTCTTATTAACCCTAGGAAAATTATCTTGAGGGAATTCACATATGTCTACCAACATAATCCACACCTTCAATCACCAAATCAAATTATTTCTAAAATTCTAATTAATTTATTCCAAACTTCAATTTTAATACTAACCTGATAAATCAAAATTCTTCAAAAACATGTTCAACATTTTCAATATTTTCCAAATCAACTTCAAATATCTTTATAATCTACATACACCTAATTACATCTATATCTCACATTATTTCTTGGCAAAAATGTGTTTTGAAATTATGCCAAATTCCCATTAATATTTGATAGTATTTTTCAAATTAAATGAATTTGTCAAAAATTCTAAATCAACCCTATAATCAAATTTGTATCTACATATCAACCATATCTATCACAAAATACCATATACACATCATAATATCTATTGAATAATTTATCAAATTAACATAAATTTTCACAACACATCATAACACACCATTGAATCAATAAATAATCATTATATATACACATCATCTAATCATACATCGGCCTGGTACACCACAATCACTCAAAATAGTGAACTGAGAATAAGCCATTTGACTGAGGCACATCTTAAATAAAATTGGCAATCTCATGTCACTCATGGATACCAAAAATATATAATAATATCAAAGCTAACCTAAGTCTCTGATCTAACCTCAATTGGTTGAGGAGGAAACTAGACTAACTACTAGGAATACCTAGTCATTGATCTTGTCTTAGGTCATGATTGAGATTATGGCTTTTGGGGATATAGATACCTCTGGTTAGGAGGAGCTACTACATACTATAATTCTTGGTAGTGGTCTCTCCTCTCTACCTCAGTATGTATTGGGCCTACAGATAAGATATTTGGTTGACCAATGCTTGAATAATTGTATCACTACTCTTAGTCCCTAGTAAGGTTATCCTAGCCATAACATTGTCCTTAGCCAATTCCTTTCCGTTCTCAACTAGTCTCTCTCCACTATCACCTAATCCTTCTTAATATAAGCATAGTATCTCTAAACTATGGCTTTATCTCCATCTATGAGATTTATGTTCCACTATGCCAAGGCCTAGTCCAATTATGACTAAAGAATATCTATCTTCCTTTTCATGGCATCTCTCTCTTGTTGAGTTACCTCCTTTGTCATTTTTTCTCATCTCAATATAACTATCTACCCCAATTCTTGGGGATGAATGATCAAATCCATATTGGAAATTGATCCATATATAGATCTATCTTAATCTCTCTCACACTGCTTAAATATGACAATGAGCCATCTTGTAACTCTACCTCCCATATGAGGATACCTCATAAATAGAGTGAGCCACACTAGATAAATTTATCTATACCACTATAAATAGCTAGGCATGACCCAAATATTGTCTACCCTAGGATAAAAAATCAGAGTATAATATGCATCCTCATCAAAAATATCTAGATTCAAAAGATCACTAAACTCTCTCCATCTTTCCTAGGTCACCCACTAGAACCATAGCTTGTCTATAGTTCAAATTCTATGAAGAAGGCCAAAATATTGTAGGATCTAATATATTTGATAGAGCTCAAACTTCCCATGATATTATTATAACCACTTAATCCTCCATACCTAGGCTAACTAAAATCCATCCTCTAACCATCCAATATGCCCTATCCCTAGGTGCTATATCACCTAGGCTACTTGCAAGTCATAATTGACCCACCATACTACCATTATAACTCCTCAAAATGGCCTTTGTCCAATATTGTGGGTGTGATCCCATCTAAAATTTATTGAAACATATGCTTTAGTTGAATCCGTGAGTAATCCAACTAACCATATGACGATCAAGTGATCCTATACCCAATCCTATAGAAGGTTGCAATAAATTAGGCTCTTCCCCTTGTTATAAATGACCATGTGAAGGGTTTGGTATATCCTATGCAAAATAAAAGGACCCTAAGAAAAATGTACCTATTGGTCCCTCACTTGGGCAATGATATTACCCCATGCTTAATGCAATAATATCTAATTGGTATCTACAACTAGTAAATCTAAAATTACAACACAATAGAGTTGTTAGTCATTCCAATAGTCCAACCTAGTACATGATATTAATATCAATATCATACCTTCTAAATTAAAATTAGGGTTATGCATAAGGGGTTGGCTCCAAAATGTATTTATAAAAATATGGTGAATCAATTTTGAAATCCAGGTGAATAGTCTCCAAATACATGTAGAAGGTTCACTATTATTAGGGGCAATATTGGAAATTTAAACTTAAAATGGTCAAATTATTATAAAATTGGGGCAAATCGACCCCCAAAAAAATTTGCACCCAAATTTTTTTGGCTAATGGGCCTTGGTCAAGGGTCCTAAATATTAGCCAATTCCAAAATTTGAAAATCCTAATTTTAGCCAATTTGGCTATAAATAGCCACTATGCATAACCCTGATTAAAATTGAGGGTCATGTATTAGTCCTTGCAAATCCAAATTATAATATTGGATGATTTAGATTTTGAAACCTCAAATAGGTACTTGGAGAATCCTTCAAACATCCTCGAGTGTGATAAACATATCCCCTATTAGTAGGAGGAAAAAGGTATGCTTTGAATGTCACCACTCTACCAAATTTGTCAAAAGAGCATGGTCTAGCTCCACATAGGGCATCGTCACTAGATATCCTAGCCCCATAGCATCCAATATTATCATATTAGACTATATCATAGTGTCTACTATCAAGCATAGGGTACAAGAGTGATGATCCTAAAACGCTAACACATTTAACACCTATATGCAAATAGAAAATAAAATTAGAGTTAGATTTATCTCTAAAAAATTATTCATCTTTCCCCTCTATACTTTGTGAATTTTCCAAATATGAGTGAATTCATAATCCAATGAAATTTCATCCAATCATGAATTCATTGATACCACAAAAATCATGAATGTAATTCCTATGTAGCAAATTCAAGATGGTGTATTTATGTTGCATCTAGCAAATATCCGAGCCATGATGTCTCAATTCCAAAAAAGAAAAAAAATATTAACCTAAAAGAAAAATTTCATACCTATCCCTAGGTCCCACATGGGCCTATGCCACATCTAACCAAGTATAGATAGTGCATTGGACATCTTTTCTATGTCATTTCACCACACCCTAGTTTTTCTCCAAAGCACTTTTTCTCTCCTAGAATGGTAAAAATAATTTGTTTTTGCCCCCTCCACTTATTATATACCCCCTAGGGTAAATTTTTTTGCTTCTCCATTTTTAGCCTAGCCTATTTGAGTTATTTTGGGATCGCATGGGATCCCTTAGGTTCGAGGAAAACCGATAAATATTCTTCCTTCATAAATTACCCAATAAAAACCTTGGGTAATATTTTGCACCCTATGAGAAAATTTTTGGTATTTTTTACCCCATTTCAATCAATAAAATCTTACTGTCTCTATATTTCTAAAAAATGGGGAATCTACAACAAATTTTTGCATATTTAATCATTTTAAAATACATTAAAAAGGAGGTAAATGTAGATACCTAAAATTGGATCACTTAACTTAGACAAATTTTATCACAAAAAGCAAATAATATTCAACTTAATTATAATCATTATCTAAAACCCAAAATTTATAGCCAAAATATATTAGAAGCAAATTCACTACCTCTACATAAATACTCCATCAAGAAATTTTGCTTTATAGCTAGTGTATTTGATTTTAGTGTAATGTTTTAAACCCCCTACCAAGTTTAACCTATAATGGCCAAAGTTCATGAATTCATTATCTACACGAATTCATTTGTGGTATATTCATATCTAATGCATAGTCAAAATTGTATCCCTTATTATAGAAGCTTATTAGGATAATATTAACTTTACCCATCATGCTTGTTATCACAAAAACTAATAGATAAAGACGAAGGTGGCTAATTTCCCTCCACCTACTAAATCAGTCCCAAATTGGGGACCAACCAATATTGCTAAGCTTTTTAACCTAGTTAGTAGCTCAATCATATCTCAATCACCATCTACTAGCATGATACCTTGCCCATCTCCTTTGGAAAACCCCTAGGAGTGTCATTTCTATAAATTGGCCCCTTGGGAGGGCATTGGAGAGAGACTTTTGAGATAACAATTTGTTGTCTAAAATTTTGAGAAAGTTCCTATCTATGCATCATGTGCTACCACAATTCTTCCAAAAATTCATGTGTTTGGAATTTTAATATGAAAAGGGGGAATCTTGTGCATCATAAAATTTGGTGATAACAATTTTATCCCATTTGGTTTCAATATTTTAATCACTATTAATATTTTGTGATTTAGCTATCTGCATGCATTTATATATTTTTGTTTTGTGTATCTAATTAGGCCCTTATGTTGTTAAATATTTTTTTTAGTTTTTTTAGGCATATTAGAAGGTCTATGGTATAGTTAATTAGCCCTAGGGTTCCTAGAGGATATATTGTAGAGATTTTCAAGCTTTTTCAATCTAAAATTTTATTTATTTTTACCATTAAAAGAGAATTTATTGCCTATATACAACCTAGGTGGCATATTTCCTCTAGGTATTCAAAGTCACTAGCTCATGATCTTAAGCCTCTATTGTTTCTCTTTTTACGAAAGTAAATACGCCACTTGTGTCTATTTTACGCAGTGTATTTGTTATTTATCCAAACAACACTAGGTCACTTTGATAGCCCAACATCTAGCCTATAAAACCTTTTCTTGTGTATTTTTCTTCCATAGTTGACCAACCCTAACTTTGTTTCTTTCCTCTAATAATTTGGATTTATCCTTTTAACAAATTCATTGGTTAGAGAATATCTAGGTAATGAATTCACTTTAAAAGCTTCAACATCCATTTTAGAGGTTCTCAGTTTCAATTTTATATATAAATAGGGGATCTAATTTTATCAATTAAAAAGTTACTTCTTACTTTTTGATAGCCCCCCAAAATTTGATGCACTTTTTTTTCTATTTATTTTGCATGTCTTACTGAATTCATCAGTTGTAAGTTTTCCAAGTGGTATATTCATCATGTGGTATATTCACACACATATATTGTATTTGCACCAAGAGATACAATAGGTAAGCATCCTTTCTCCTCATATTTTTAATAATTAGTATAGGTTTTTTGTTGACTTTATCTTGCATATTTCTCTATTTTGTCTTTAGAAACACATATAAAAAGGAAAATCAAAAGGAATCCTTAAGGCTTGGATTAACATTGTATTTTGCTTCCTTCATGTAGCTTGTATTAGGTTAATTACATGTTTACAACCTCCTTGAACCCCTATCTTTAAAAATAAAAAAAAGAAAAGTTTTACTTTACATAGGGTTTGTCTTAGGTAACACTCATCAAAAGTAAAAATCTCATATAGGCTAGCACTTTGTATTTTGCACTTTGTTCTCATATTGCATTGCATTAGAGTATTGCGCATAATTTTTTAGGATAGAACAAAACCTATGTGTTTGTCAAATAAAATACATCAAAATATATGTTAGAGAAATATTAAGCCCTTGGTGAACCATAATCCTTTGCCAAAGATAGACTATGTGAAGCACAATCCTATTATGAGTTAGCAATAAGGCTCTCTTTTTTGAGTGTGGATGACCCTTGAGGGAATGCATAGGAGACCAGTTCTTGCATGCACCTTTTGGCATACCATAATAATGCATAAATTTTCCATAGGAGGAGAACATGACATGTAATCAAATATAATATCACTACATATCATGATGTTTCCATAAGATAACATGATATCTAGTCAATATTTTATTTAATATAGTGCAATATATCTTCATAAGAGGAGAATATGACACGTAGTCAATGAAAATTTACTACAGTGCACAATGTTTCACAAACATGATAAATGCAACACAAAATGTGTTCATTAATGAATTCATTGCACAAAGTGATTTCTCTAATCAAAATATTCAAGAATCAATTATAGGCAAACAAAAAAGGATGAATTACTATGATCAATGTCATAAATATATCAACAATTAGAGATACTTTGCTATATTGATTTAATTATGACACATTATAGGGTCCTAATACCTCTTAACAAATAAGACATGGTATGGAAAGAAAGGTTTTACACTATGAATTTTATTTTGGTATAGTAATTTTTTTTTGGAACTATTAAAGTGTGCTTAATTGCATGATCATATGTTTTACCCATGAAAATCATATGATAATTTTTGTAATAATGCCTAGGTGTCCTCATGGACATACCATATGATAGATAGTATGGGTTTGAGCATAGGCCCTTTTTGGTTTATGGTATTTAAAGAAAATAATATTGACACAAAATATGAAGCAAAATAGAAGCAATGATAAGGATAAATAGAGAATTAAGAACCATGATGATGGCATCTTGACATAAAATATATAATAAGATAATTGATAACATAAAAATGCATGAGATGAGTATGGTTCCTATTGGTAGGGAAGTAGGAATTGCATATAAATGGAAAGAATAATAGAAAAATGAGAGACAAATGAAGGCATGATGATACTTTGTGAAAAGGGAACATGGCAAGCATCAATAGAGATATAAAACCTAAAAATTGATGTACTTAGGAAAATTAGATGAAAAAATGAAATAAAAAGCAAGACTCAAATAAAAGAAAGGAATAAACATATTAGGAAGGTTTAACATGATACCATATTTGGAAAATTAAAAGACTACTTTTTAGAGAAAATTTCAAGGACACGTTTCAGTCCTCTAGTGCTCCGAGGTTGTCTACCAAAAAATAGTATATCATTGAAAATATCAAGAAACTAAAGAAAAATCCAAGAAGTGCTTCTCCTGAACCTGTTAGTGAGCCTGAGCCTGAACCTAAACAAAAACTGCTTCATTCCTCTACATATCTAAAAAATAAGGCTAAACAGAAAGAATCATTGGTCATTTACTTTGATGAGGAGACTAAGGACAACCTTGGTCCCTGATTGCAAGTATATATCATCAAATCCATCACAAACAACATTGCTCAGTTAATTTATTTGTGTAATGCCCTCAATATTTTATTTTTCAAGAAAATATTCACTGAAGGTGTGGAAAGTGTGCCTACTACAAATGCTAGGAAGGTGACAGTAAAGTATGAGGATATCACTGCTAAATATATTGGTTCAAATATGGATACTATTGTTGGTGGCCTCCATGATATTATTGCCATCCTTGGTACTAAAACCTAATTGTTCTCCTTCTTGTGGAATTTTGCTATTCTGGTCTTTGGAGATTTTTGTTATAGTTTTTGTGGTTTTGGGTCTTTTGACCTTGTTTCCCTCTTCTACGTGTCGTATGAGGACAAACTTGATATTTGTAATTCTATTTTTTTTGCTTTTCTCTATTTTTCTTTCCTTCTGATATATGATGCTATTTTGTATTTAGGTTTTGGGTCCCTAAACCTGCCTATTATATAATTATTAATATCCTTAACCGATAAGGTGAAATTATTTAAACAAGGGATTTTTAAAGAAATAAAGCCATGAAATATTTTTAAAAGTGATGCAAAAACACCAAGTACAAAGTATAAAAAACAAAACCAAAAGAATCAAACAAATACAATTAAAAAATAAAGAAACAAAAAATAAAAACAAAAATAAGTAAAGAGAGATAAAATAACCTAGGCATAAAACCCTTTTACTTGGAAAAAAAATTATGATTAAAATAAAAAATAGAAAGGCAAACACATGGAAGGTGCCCCCACTCTTATGATAGTACATGAGGTAGAGAAAGAAATTGAAGAAGAATAATTTTGAACATTTTATTAAATTTCAATGTTTCTACATATTTTTTACCAAATATACATTCACTTTCTTTAAATGTCACTATATATATATATATATATATATATATATATATATATATATATATATATATATATATATATATATATATATATATATATATATATATATATAAGATAAAATATTTCAAAACCCCTTGCAGAGCCGCCTTGGTCTAAGAGACCATGAACAGGAGGTTCTACACCGTCAAAGTCACCCGAGGGTCGCACCCGACCCTGCCCGCACCAACATTATCAATTGGATTTTGGATACCCAATTCAGATTTTTGGTAGGATGGAGATTTGAACCTGGGACCTCCCTTGGAGGATTGCCCTCTCCTCTCCAACTCACCTACAACACCTGGTATTTAAATGTCACTATACTAGTGAAATATCCATAACATTAGTAAAAGTTAATAAAACATATGATTTTTAGATTTGATACAACTTGATATAACTATTACAAAATTATAATAAGCTTAAGTTAATATAGACATGAAAATTTTAGATTTATAAATATAAGTGAGAATTGTTTCTTGGTCATCATCCTCAATATTTGTACCTAGGGTTTATGGAATTCATTGTAGACATTATTTATAATAGGTACTTCTTCAACAAACTTATCTATTTTAAAAGGGTTTGGATTAACTGCTTTCTTGGATCTAGTATTTTTCAATAACATTGAGAAATAGGGGGGGCCATAAGGTAAGTAGTAACTCAATGGCAAACCTATTTTTGTGATTAAAATTAAACCCTAGGTAGCAAAAAAAATTGAAATGTACCAAATCCTAGTGGTTAAATTATAAAATCAAATTCAAATGAGATCATGCATCAAGTTCACCAATTATTTTTTAATAAAAAATAACACACATTCGATTTATATTTAACAAATAAATAATAACATGGAAAAAAAAATTAATGCAACAAAGGGTATTTTTTTAGTTTTTATTACCAAAATAAGGATATCAAAATTTTGGCAATTTGAGTTATTTTGTGTTGTCATTTATGTCACATTGATCACATTGAGTTTTGGTGGTAAAGGAACTTCATAAATAATCATTTATGATATTTTGGAGAGCAAGGATATATATAGGGTTTTGTGGCACAAGAGGCATATAATATTTAATTTTTTAAATATTATATTAATGGTTTTTATTAAAACCAATGGTAAAGGTTTTTATTAAAACCAACGACAAGGGTTTTTATTAAAACCGACGGAAAGGTTTTTTATTAAAACCAACGGAAAGGGTTTTCATTAAAACCATTGGAAAGGGTTTTTCATTAAAAACACTATGCTAAGACTTCTCAAAATTATGATGGATGAAAAGGTTTTCCAATAAAACCTAGGTGCAAAAAAATTCATGGCAAAATTCAAAAGAATGAAGGAGATATCCCAATTCAAAGTTAAGAGGTGAATTATTAAATTTTTATTTAATAATTCTAAGGTATAAAGTTGAATTACATTATCCACCAACGTATAAAGGTTGGGGAGATTAATAAAGTTTACCAATGTCATTCGAAGGATGGAGGTTCATATAAATAAAAGGTTAAAACATTTGTTTATTGAAGAATTGACATAGCGCATGAGAGAGAGTCGTCAAAAGGGGAGCAACGAAGAAAGAAGGATAAATAACTTTTGATTTGAGAGCAAGGTCAAGTAAACAGTGTGGAAAAGTGATGTCACATAGGAGCCTATAGCGCAGTTGGTAGCACACAAAATTTGCACAAGGTAGGTTCATTGTTCGAATCTCGCCAAGGGCAAAGTGTTTTGCTAAGAAAGTAAAATCGAGTTTCATATTTGAGCATAGGTTAAAGTTGGGTGTTTGGGATTAAAATCCCAACATGGGCTAGCACCCACGTGGTAAGCACTTCATAGTGCTAAGCGAGAGGAACGTATTTTGACTCCCGCTAAGGTGTGAAGGTGCATTAATTTTTGCAAAGGCATTAACGATTTCAAAGGTTGCAAAGGCTATGAATTTTGTAAAAAGGTATTTATCTCTAGAACATGGTGATATTTGATATTGCTAAAGTTTTGGTGCATTGAAAATCATTTCTATTATAACTAGAGAGTCATAAGGTATTTAGTTAAAATAAATTATTGTTGTATGTGCTTAGGGAGTTATAAGGTGTGAAGTTAAATATTTGTGATTGTTGTATGTGGAGTTATAAGGTGTGGAATTAAAAATAAAAGCATAGGTGTTTTTTGTATGTGTTAATGAAATTAGGGAGTCATAAGGTTGAAAAGTATTGAACTTGTTATATGTCCTAGTGCATGATTTAATTATGAAATTAAACTAGGAACTTGAGACCTAGTTAATTGCTACCTTGAGTTAGAAGACATACACATGAGTTAGGGTTTGAAGTTGAAGATAAATTTCTTGATTGTGTGCCTTGGCTATTGAGAGGAAGTGGATGGATTAGAAAATAAAATTTATGGATAAAATTTATGCTTGAGTTCCATGATTGCTTTAGTGGATTTCATTGAGAGTATTGCCATTATTGAGGAGGTTTTTACTATTGCTTTGAGGAGATTATTTTTGGTTACTTGTTAAGTCCATTTCCACTATTTGAGACCATTGAGGAGATCATTTTCTAGTCACTTGTGGATACATTTGTATTTCATTTGAGGAGATCATTGTTGGCTATTTGAGAGCTCTTTGCTTGAGGGAGTTGTGCTTGTTTCATGAGAGCTTATTTACATTGCATGAGGAAGATATTATTGAGAACCTATTGCTAGCACTTATGGATATTGTTCTTGGTTGGTTGAAGTCCTCATTGTTATTGCTTGGATAGGTTTCCATTTGAGAGATAATTTGTCATCCATTTGAGAGTACCTTGTTGAGCATTGTTGTCATCCATTTGAGAGATCACTTTTCATACATTGTTGAGATCATTGTAGATAATTGTTGTCATACATTGAAGAGTACATTGCCATTCATTTTTGAGCACATTGTTGAGTATTTTCACCATTCATTTGTTATCCATTGTTGATTTCATCATTGAGACTTGACTTTGTTTATTTGTGGTTGAGATTTGAGTGCTAATTGAGAGTCATTGGTTGAGCATTTGGGAAGGCCTTTGGGACATAATTTCTAGACATATTTGAGAAAAATTTTGTGTATGATTGGTTTAGCCTTTGAGAAGGCTTTTGGAATAGATTTGTGGATAGATTTGGGAAAAAATTTGAGCAGGATTGTTGAGCAGGATTGTTTGAGCCTTTTGTGAAGGCTTTGAGAACAAATTTGGGACAAAATTTGAGCAGGATTGTTTAAGCCTTTTGTGAAGGCTTTGAGGACAGATTTGGGACAACATTTGAGCAGGATTGTTTAAGCCTTTTGTGAAGGCTTTGAGGACAGATTTGGGACAACATTTGAGTAGGATTATTTGATCCTTGTGAGAAGGAATTGAGGCAGATTTGTGAGTAGTGAAAGAGACAGGACATAAATAGAAAACACATCAACACTAGTTGCCTAGTTGAGCAGATCAGTGGATAGCCTAACTGAGTAGATCAGTGGATAGCCTAGCTGAGCAAATCAGTGGATAGCCTAACTTATTAGATCAGTGGATAGCCTAGTTGAGCATATTAGTGGATAACGTAGCTAATCATATCGATGGAAAACCTAGCTGAGCAGATCAATGGAGCCCACCTGAGTAGATCAAGATAACCTAACTGAGCAGATCAGTGGATAACCTAACTAAACAGATCAATGGAGCCCACCTGAGTAGATCAGGATAGCCTAGATTTGAGCAGATAAAAGTAATCATTTGTATTGGGATAAGTATCCCTATTTCTTTGTGAAATATTATAAGAATATTATCTTGTGGACTACCCCACATTGGGGGAACCACGTTAAATATTGTGTCTCAATTGTGTGTGATGATTTGTGCACTTGCTTACTATTGTTATCTATGTTATTAATGCACATTACTATATTTGGTTATTTCAATTGAGGACACTAATTGATATTGGTTTGGAAAGAAAGTAAAAAGTGGATGCTATACTATTCACCCCCCTCTTAGTATAAGCTTGTGTTCTTCACAAAAAATATCATAAATCCAATATATTAATAAAATGTAATGCAATGAAGTAATATTTAGATAATATACAATGAAATATTTTATAAATAATAAATCATGACAAAATTTTATAAAATTAAACATTTTAAATAAAACAATAAAACACTCTATGCAATGGAAACTAACTTGCTATAAGATCCAAAAATATAAAGAGAGACTACCCATGTACTCATAGATAGTAAAATAGCTAGGAGATGTTTGTTGGTGTTTGCTTTGTTGGGTAGATGCATGGTCTTATGTATAACCAAATCCTTCTATTATTTATGGCACTAAAGTAGTTATTAGGAAGCTCACTAACACCTACATGAAAAGGCTAGGTCATCCATGTGAAGATAGTGCTTGTGATTTAGAAATAGTAAAGTTGCAATGGTAATAGTAGAGAGTGACATAAAAAATGATTTATTAGGATATGACACAAGAGATTTTGATTTTTAATGCAAGATGATGTTGGCATATGATACTTGGGGTTTTATAGTAGTAACAAGGTGAATCTTTAATAAAATATCTTTGATGAATGGTGGAAATTAACCTTTTTGAGGTCATAAAATTGATACCATTGGTTAAGATGATATCTCCTCTTAAAATTGTAAAATAAACATGATAGGGTTTGTGGATATGTTCCAAAAAATAATCCCAACAAGAATTTCTTGTCTCAAATTTATCCACAAAAAGGTACAAATTAGTAACACTAGAAACATAGAGAAAGCAACATATGAGTGTAAATCAACATGAATTCTCCATGCAACTATATAATCACCCATAAACTTGATATAAACTAGTATTCCATCAATTAACATTTATTGGATGTAACTATCACTACATGTATCAAAGACTATATTCTTAATTCTCATGTTCATCCACATAGTGCTAGGTACCTAACCTACTCTCTTAAATTATACTTTATCCTATACTATATTTATGCTACTATTTATCCAATAAGGTTTCATACAAGTTCCATAGTCAAACTACGTATCAATATGCACTTTAGCATAGTTTTTTTTTGTCTTAGTCTAATTTAGTTTAGCAACAACATACCACATGAAAAAATCAGATGTTCCTATCATATTTTAATGTTGCAAGAAAGTTGGACATACAATATTTAAATCATCAACAACCTAGCCCTTTTATCCAAATCTGAAGATGAACTCAAGCAATGCAATTGAAATAGTATACTAGCCTTTTACCCATAATTGGAAATGCATTCAAATATTTAAATTGACAAGAATAACTAAAATTTACTAAGATTTAGGGATGCATTCAATGATTTCAATTTAAAACAACAACAAAAACTAACCTTTTACCTAAAATTGGGGATACCTTCAAGTATTGCCATCATCAACAGTAACAACTAGCTTTTTAATCAAATTTGAAAATGTATTCAAGTCTTACAATAAAAAAAAAACCTATGCATACAAGCACCATTATCAATATAACACGCAACTATAATTCACTTGTACTAATCTCTAATGAATATTGTTAGTAGCGATATGTAAATAGATTTCCTAGCAATACTCATTTAATTTTTTTCCTTATAAATATGTGAGCTCACATTGATAGTTATCAAATTATTTATTTTTGATGTTGTATATAGATCATACTAATTATAGCCTAATATTATATCAAATATTCAAATATGAATATAAATATACATTTTAAAATTTTCACATAGTAATAATGAACAAGCCTTGAATCCTTATCGACAAATATTATCTTGGGGAAGAGAAAACTAGGGCATTAATTGGGTAGCTGAAGAGATTTTTGGATGTTGTGGAATTAAAGAAAAGATTTTTTCCCCAGGAGGGTCCAATGGGGACACCTCCAGATCCTCTTTTAGAGAGATATAGTTATTTTGTAGATTTGTTAAAGGATAAATCTCCAGCAAATATTGAAGAAGCATAAAAAACTGCTTAAAAAATGCTCTTTACGACTGTTGGAAATAGATCAACATATCAATGAGTTAATGGATGTTTTCCATAGTCAGAATAAAGGCCAAATATTTTCACTGGGCAAAGGATGGTAGAAAAAACAATTTTATATAGATACAATCATGATTTTATCTATAAATTCATGGGTATTCGCCTTACCCTAAATTTTTTGTATTCATGGGTTCCAAAAAACTAGGACCCTCTTGGTGAGTATTCTTTGTGGTTTATTAGTAATGGATATTTTATTGTTATTTTTTCTTCACTTGCTGATAGAAATAAGGATTTCAAATCAAAAAAGAGGAATCATGGTCTGGTAGGATTATTTTCTCAACCCTGGAGAGTGGGATTTGATCCTCGAATTGAACCCATTGTTGTCCTAATTTGGATCTATTTGTATGCAATTCCAATGGAGTTTTGGAGTGAACAGGTATTGGAAATTATCAAAAATTCCCTTGGAAGACATTTGGTGTTTCCAAAGATACAATGGAAGGAAAAACAATTGTTTATGCTAGATTATGCGTGGAAATGGATCTTAGCCAGCCTTTTCTAGAAAATGTCGAACTCAAACTTGTAAGACTATCTTGGATTCAACAACTATATTATGAGGCATTTCCATTGAAGTGTAGAGTTTGACATAAATATGGGAATTTGGCCCAATACTTCCCAAAAAATATGAACATAAAAATGGAGGATCCTTTGGGAATATCAAATATTTCTAAGTACGATAAGTGAACAATAAAAAAATAAACAACTAATATTTATCAGGATAAAGAAGCACAGGGAGATGGTTTTGAATAGCCCAAAAGAAGGAGAAGGCAAAAGAAAAATGATGGTAAATAGCAAATCCAAATCAAGCCCTCCAATAGGTATGAGATCTTTAAGATGCTAGTGGACCAGGAAGAAGAATAATTCATGGAAGAAGTGGATGGGAATAATAAAAACAATAACAACCATGTTTAAGCCTCTCTTTCACCTCCTCCTATTCTAGAGCAGGTAATTGAGTGCAATGAGTTACCAAAATAAGATATTGTAGGGGCATTGATAGTGAATAACCAATAGTAGTTTATAATTAAGGATGTCATAATGGGTATAACAGAAAAGAAAAAATAAAGGTCAACTCTAGGGATAACTCAGGTGGAAAAGATATAAAAAAATATTAGCTCTCAAGGAGTGGGTAGAAAATCAAATAAGGAATTGATAGTAGTTCAAGGAGACAAACTGATCATTGGAGGATCGGTGAGACCAATAGATTTTTACTACTCTCAAGGTAACCAAAGATTATACAATCATGGAATGTTAGGGGTTTAAATAGTAGAACCCATCAATCTATTATTTTAAGACTCTTAGAAAAATGTAAAATAGATTTTCTACTTATCCAGGAGAAAAATGTCATTGGATATTATGTGTAAAATAGTAAATAGACTTTGGAGGGGTGTTGGTCATATGTAAGTGGCTACCCAAGGGGTCTTAGGGGGGATATTTACTCTTTGGAACTCTATTTAATGGACAGTAATAGAACATATATCTTGGAGGGGTGTCCTCACATCATATTTTAGGAACAATGTGATAGTTAAGAAGGTTTTACTCACAAATTTTTATGGGGCTCAAAACCTATATGGTCAGATGCATCAATGGAAAGTAGTAAATAACATGAGAGTCTCAAGGGAGGAGTTAGAATGGATTTTTGCTGGGGATTTTAATGCTACATTATCCTATAGATATCGGGAAGGAGAAACCCTAATTTTAGATCCAGGGGATCGACTTATGATTGCCCAAATCCATGCATTACAATTGGTGGATATTAAATTACCTAGAACCAGCTATACTTGGATTAATAAGATGAGTGATCCATATAGCAAGAAGATGAAGTTATATTATTTTTTGGTTTCAAATGAGGCATTTGTGAAATGGAATATAAAATTTCAGATTTTGGAGGGTCTAGTCTCAGATCACTTTCCAATTTTTTTGGAAGGGGGGATCAAGACAGTGTAGCATCACAAACTGTTCAAATTTGAAAACTTTTGGTTACAAAAAGAGGAACTTCAAAATAAAATTCCATAGTGGTGGGAAGAGGGTCACCTAGCATATGGGATAACAATGTTTAGATTCCACAAGTAGTTTCATTATGTCAAGGATCAACTGAAACAATGGAGGTGAGCTAACAAGACAAACTTCCAGGTCCAAAGAGATCCATTGGTGGCTAGATGGGATGAGGTTAAAAAACACTTCAAGGTAGTAACAATTACAGAGCAGCTCAAAGAAGAGAATGATGCATTATGTAAAGAGGTTGAGTACATTGACAACCAAGAGGAGATCTATTGGAAACAAAGAGTAAGAACCACTTGGTTATTAGAAGGTGATAAAATTGCTAAATTTTTCCATCGGGATGCCTGTGCTAGGAGATAGACAAACAACATGGAAGCTCTTCAAGATGATAATGGACTCTCCTTTAATACAATTCCATTTATGCAATTACCATTCAATGTATTATTTTTATAAACTATTTAAGGAAAGTATGGTGCAAGATGAAGAGGCTCATAAATAAGTTCTTGTTCTCATACCCTCTATTGTCTATAAAGAAGAAAATTAGGCCCTACTTAAACCCATTGATAGAGAGGAACTAAATAAAGTAGTCTTTGGAATGAGTACCAAAAAAATACCAGGTCTAGATGGATTTCCAATTGAGTTTTTTTAGACCTTCTAGGATAACTTGGAGGAGGATGTAATGGCTATTATAGAGGAGTCCAATGGTAGTAAAAGAATGCTTAAAGCATTAAATCATACAATCATTACTTTAATTCCAAAATGGGAGGAGGGGTGCATATTTTAGATTATAGACCTATTGACTTATGCAATGTCATATATAAAATATTCACAAAGGTAATGACTGAGTAGCTAAATCCTCTTCTACATAGAATTATCTCCTCAAAGAAAAGGGGTTTTGTAGAGGGTAAACAAATCTTGGATGGTGTGGTTCTAGCTCAAGAGGTAATCCATTCAATGCAAAAATATAGTAATAGGAGAATGTTCATAAAATTGGATATGTCAAAGGCTTATGATAGGGTGGAGTGGAGCTTTTTGTCAAAGATGATGGTAGCCTTTGGTTTCTCTTAGGTTTGGATAGAATGGTTTATAAGCTATGTTTCTACTTTGACATACTCAATGTTAATCAAAAGCCTTCCCTCACAACTGTTTGGAGCTACTCAAGGCCTTCATCAAGGATATCCTTGTTCGCACTATATTTTTCTCATATTGGATGAAGGTTTGGGTAGACTCATCCTGAGAAGAAGACAACAAGATTTTCTAATAGGTATCAAGGTGGGTGAGGAATTTTTAACTCATCTATAGTTTATGAATAACACAAGATTGGTGGGAGTGGCCAAATTCAAGGAAGAAAGAATTATTAGAGATACACTTAATATCTACATTAGGACCACAAACCAAGTCATAAATGATAAAAAACCAAAGTGGTATTTTTCAATCTTGATCAAAGGTTGTAGGATAGTATTTTAGAGATCTTGGGATTCATGAGGACTTCTCTCCCAATGGTATACTTGGGGGTCCCTTTGAATTTTAAAAAACTAAAAATAGATATCTGGAGGAATATTTTGGATTGTATCAAGAAAATAATTAATAATTGGTCTCACAAATGGTTAAGCTATGGGGGTAGATTAACTTTTTTATAGTTAGTCATT
This sequence comes from Wollemia nobilis, assembly GCA_028583015.1. NCBI lineage: Eukaryota > Viridiplantae > Streptophyta > Pinopsida > Araucariales > Araucariaceae > Wollemia > Wollemia nobilis. Next base: position 13,081,226 of record JAQPPZ010000465.1, read on the forward strand.
CAGGCCATGCCAATTTATAAATTTTCTATCCTTGCTACCCCACATACCATATGGAAATATTTCGACAAGATGGCTAGATAATTTTTTTAGATAGGAGTAAAAGGGGAGAGGAAATGGGCATTAGTAGATTGGGATAATGTAATACAACCCAAGGTAAAATGAGGTTTTGGACTGAGGAGATCAAAGTTAAATAATAAAATTTTGGATGGAAAGCTTTACTAGAGGTGGATTTCCCAACCAACATCTTTATTCAGTAGAGTTTTAACTAGTAAATATTTGGGATAGGTAAACCCAAATGAGGTGAGTCATTTCTCTTTGGATGGTAATGGGTCCTTAGTGTGGTAGGCTCTAAAGTTAGGATCTCAGGTAGTGAAATATGGATTATTTTAGAAAGTGGAGAGAGGGGAGAAGGCACAATTTTGGATAGATTCATGGGATCAATACCCACCTATAATTGTTGAATTTCTAGAACTACAACCAATAAAAATAGCCATGGAAACTAGGGGTTGGATCAAAATTGAAAGTTATTTCAAAACTAGTCAGCTAGGAGATTATAAGTTTAAGTAGTTTAAGAAGTTGGATGAGTGACCAATTTTAATCCCTTCGGAATTGACATCCATCATGAATAAAATCTTGGTAGAAATATTTCTCATAGGTAGAGATGAGGAGGATAAATTACATTGGGGATATGGGAGACTTGGTGTCTACACAATGAAGTATGGATATGATAATATCCTTCTAGAGCCTCCTCCTAATGCATACCAAGTTGAGGATTGGAGAAATATTTGGCAATCCAAGGGTTGGCTGAAAGTAAACTTTTTGCTTGGCAGTTCATGCATAATGGAATTCTTACTTTTGATAATCTCATATTTAAGGGAATCATTGGTCCATATCAATGTGTTTTATTCTATAAGAGTGAGGAAACATCTTACCACTTGATTTTTGAGTTCCCATTCACACACCAAATATAGGAGAGATGGTTTGTATCTTATAAAATTTGGATTAATGGTAATTTGAATCATATTAATATTATGGAAAGATATAAGAGGGGTATATTTAAATCTAAATCTCTTTGTATTGGTTGATAGCTTGGGTTAAACTTCATTTGGTGGTAAGTGTGGTTGGAGGGAAATGTAAAATTTTTAGAGAAACCTTTTCATATTTAGATGGAGTTTGGTAGGTCATTTGGAGCAAAGTCATAGAAATTGTGGTAGTGTATGCTAAAGATGAAACTTAGGCTATTACATGGACAATGGAGAAGGAATTTGAAGTGTAAGAGGGGTAGGATAGAACTAGTTGGAAACCACTCCCAAAAATTTGAATTAAAATTAATACTGATGGAGCTGCAAAAGGCAATCCGGGTAGAGCTAGAATTGGAGTGGTTTGTAAGAATCATTTTGGGATTGTGCTCTATTGGGAACTGCAATGCATAGGAAGGACCACAAATAATGAAATGAAAGCCATAGCTATCAAATATACTTCTATTTGGGCAATAAAACAATGTTACAAGAGGATAATTCTTGAATCATATTCTCAAATAATGGTAGGAGCTCTGGATTGCATAAGGAACTTTACTTTGAAGACATGGAGGTTGAGGATTCTTTTCACTCAAATTAAGGAATTGTAGAGGGAATTAGATGATGTGATTCTAGTTTATGTGAGTAGATATCTAAATAAAGTGGTAGACTTCCTAGCTAATATGGGTACTAAGAATGAGGTAGGGGTTTAGTGGCATAGTGGCATGGCTATTGAGTATGATATGATTAGGCAGGTTGGTGAGCAAATCCAGTATTTAGCTAATTTGGAAAACCATTGTAGAAATATATTTTAAGAGATTTGGTTTTATTGTAGATCTTATTTTACAGTTGTAAATAGGTGAACAATCATTGAAGAAATATGGTTTAGGAGAATTGGATCCAATGCTAATATTATTTTACTATTGTAAACATGTGTTCTCTTTAGCAAAGGCTAGGAGAAGTATCATCCCAACTTGTAAATGATATTTATTTTAATATAAATATTTTAAAATATAAAAAAAAAAAACAATGAAAAAGTCTTTATCCCCTATATCGATAACCATACAATTCAAATATTTCATATAATAATAGTAAAAAAAGACTTTATCCTCTATTTGGATAAGCATATAATTCAAAATTCACATAAAACTATAGTGAACAAGTATTTAACACCTATTTGGATAAGAATATAAGTTTTTGGGTGTTTCTACAACAACACAATTTAGTAAACCATATAGTTATATTCACAAAATCTCAACATAAGAACATCATAAGAACTTCTTATAGGTTAAGTTGAAGAAGAGGAACTCCATATAATAACACCTTGATAACTAACGAGTTATCTAGTTTACTACAAATATTTCTAAAAATCTAAGACATTACCCAAAATTGAGATGCATATAAGTGAAAGTAACCACAATAATATTTTATTTTATCAATACTTAATCTTTAGTAGACTAGAAAGCAACATTTGTAACATTTTATATTTTTCATGATAACATATGTTATAGAATTCAAATTTCTGAATTTTTAGTGGCATCTAATCATATGAATAATCCACTCTAGTTTGTCATTGAACATTATTAAATTCTAAGTAAGCCAAATACGATAGGTATTATTTCTAAATTTTGAATCATGCGTTTCTACAAAAAAATTACACACATTATAGTTTTGGTATTATAAATTTTTTTTACATACATTCTAATTTAGTCCTTTTGATAAAAAATTTATGTGTCTTATGCTCCAACACTTTACATACATTTTGGTTTACGTAACTTGAAAAACAATTACCTGCATTTTGATTTTTCCATTATGAGAAACACTTTGCATACATTCTAATTCAAACTTTTTTATTAACACTTTGCATACATTTGCATAATTTTTCTTTCTAATAATGAATTCAATAATTTATAGTAACAAAATAAATCCTAGTAGTGAACTTGTACTCATTATTTCTTATACATATGCAATATAACCATGCTCCTTTGCTTTAATAATATTCTATAAGCATTCAAGTGTGTAGATTTATAACAATGGTCTACACAACATTATACTATAGTATTTTTTATTTTTACTTGATGTAAATGAATGTCATTTTGAATAATAACAATCTAGATGTACATTCAAACCCATAAGTCACTATTAAAATCACTAACAATGATCCTATCCTTTATCCAAATCAATAATGAATTCCAAAATTTGAAACCAACTACAACAATATGGTTTATATTCATACGATAGAATATATTTATATTTGGTCTTCTTTTATACACTTAGGTCTTATTACTCCTTATGAAGATATATAATCACCATTTATCTATATTTATCTATCTCTATTAATACCTTATAGTAAATTTAGTAGCAATAGTTTATTTCATTGTCATAACACTTATTTATTGGACATTTTGAGTCCCTAAGTCAAAGTTGTCATTGATGTCACCAGATGAAGTCATCATTAATAATCAAGGATTTCAGCAGGAAACAAAGGGGATAAAAATGGTTATTTGATATCCAGGAAGAAGGCCAAAGATCAAGTGAATCAGTGCAGAAGTTAAGAGTTCAAAAGGAGATATAATATTTATTTTTATAAATTATTTAAATTCAGTGAGAATTTAAATTTTATAAATAAATATTATTTACGACATGGAATACAGTGAGAAGGAGATATTTTATCAAAGGTATAATATTATAATAATGTTTATTATAATATTAAAGGTGATATGGTGAAAACCCAAATAAAATATTTATAATTCTTATTATAATATTTTATAATGCAAAAGTGGGTTTTATAAAGTCTAAATATATTTTATAAACCCAAAGGTTGGGTTTAAGACAAAAGGCATTCGAAGCCTTTATAATATCCATCGACGTCATGGAAGATAACATGGAGAGCATCGACGTTTTCAAAACAATGGAGGAAGCATATAAATACAAACGCCCAAAGTTCAATTAATTATCCTTGCTCGAAAATTAAAAAGATTGCATGCGAAGAAAAGAGCTCGTGAGTTTTTGCGAAAGTCATGATAGAGAAGCGTTTAAGGGAGGAAGCTTTAATCCTCGAAGTTGCATAGGACAACATGGCCTAGTGGTATTTTGGGAAGCGCAAAAGCTGGCTTGCAAGAGGGTTTACGTTCGAATCTCGGTGGGTGCATCGTGAGTTGTGTTGGTTAAAGCACCTACAATGCACGTTATTTTGCCCAAGGCGAAAGGTGTGAGGAGATTAAGAAGCACGTGGTGCTTCATTAATATCAGACGAGCACTTGGCTCGTGCGATGACTTTGGCCGTGGCTAAGGCGCACATTGGGGGCAACATTGAGGGTTTGATTCCCTCCGAAGACGAGGTAATATTTTTTGTTTTAATTTTAATCAAATGCCTAAGTTGGAGGTATAAGGTTGTTTAGTGGTTTGTGTTTGGAAAGGTTGCTTTGTAATAAAGTTGTGGTAGTTGAGAATTATCATTAGGAGTTATAAGGAGATTTATGTTTTTAACTTTTAATAAAGTCTTAAATTGCTATAGTGGTATATTGGAGGATTAAGACTTTGTGGGTATTGTGTTATTTTGAATTAAGGGTTTTTGTGATTATTGTGAGGGTGTTGATTATTAATCAAGTTGGAGTGATAAGGTGTAAATTTGATATTATTTTTATGTTATGTTTTGTTGAGAAAATTATCCTCTAACCCTTATTGAGATTGGCAAAGAAGTAATTGTGAGTGTGGCAGATTTGTGAGATCATCTACTTGTCAAGCAAAAAGGTATGGGCAAATTCTTCTTTGGTTGAGTTGATTGAATGGCTTACTAGAAAATAAAGTTTGGAGTGAAAAGGATTTGATTAGGGTTTCCTTTTCGAAAGTGTTTGAGTTAATGCTTCAAGGTTTTCTGAAATTAAGAGTTGTGATTAAAACCTTGTTTTATAAGCATTGTTGTTGAAACCATTGGTTGTGTGAAGAACTTGAGTTAGGGTTTGAAAATATCATGAGTATCATTGTTATGTGAAGAATATTTTATAAGCATGGTTTTTGAAGTGAGTTGTAATGCAAAGAACTTGAACTAGGGTTTGAAAAGATCATGAGTATCATTGTTATGTGAGATTTGTTGTTGAGCATTGTTGGAAACATTTTGAGTTGGATGATACATGCTTGGACTAGGGTTTGTGAGCAAGATTTGTTTCTTGAGTGATTGGTTGAGTAAGTTGATTGAGCCTAGTCAAGTGGATGTATGAAGTGGTTGTTCAAGTTCCATAAAACAAACTATTCTATATTCTAATTTGAGTTGTGAGAATAGAACATATTGAGTCTCTAACAATTCTCTTTATGCTTCTATGATATTGAGTTGAGAAAGTGATTGAGTTTTGAGTATAGAACATATTGAGTCTCTAACAATTCTCTTTATGCTTCTATGAGATTGATTTGAGTTGAGAAAGTGATTGAGCTTTGAGTGTAGAATATATTGAGTCTCTAACAATTCTCTTTATGTTTCTATGAGATTGGACAAGTTCTGTGTGGACTTGTTAAGCAGATTTGAGGTAAGTCTTTGAGAAGACTTGTGGACTGATTTTGTGTGAGCTTTTGTGGAAGCTTACAATACATATTTGGTTAAGTCCTAGAGAGGACTTATTGAGAAGATTTGGACAAGTTATGTGTGAGCTTGTTGAGAAGATTTTGAGTGGACCTATTGAGCAGATTTGAGTAGGTTCTAAGTGGACCTATTGAGCATATTTGAGCAGGTTCTGAGTGGACCTATTGAGCAGGTTTTGAGTGGACCTATTGAGAATATTTGAGCAAGTTTTGAGTGGACCTATTGAGAATATTTGAGCAGGTTCTGAGTGGACCTATTGAGAAGATTTGTGCTAGGTTCTGAGTGGAACTGTTGAGCATATTTGAGTAGGTTCTGAGTGGAACTATTGAGCAGACTTGTGCTAGATCGACTGGACTATGTTTAGTACAAGAGTTGAGCAGATTTGTGCTAGACCGAATGAACTGTGTTTAGTGCAAATTTGAGTGAGCTTGTTGAGTAGACTTGTGCTAGACCGATTGGACTGTGTTTAGTACAAGAGTTGAGCAGAGCTATGCTAGACCGACTAGACTATGTTTAGTACAAAATTGAGACAGAGCTTTGGAGGTGACAGAGCAGAGAGGACAATAGTCTCCAGTGGATAGAGATCCATCAACCAGGGTAGTGAGGATAGGTCTTCTGAGTGGGGACAAGAGTCTTCAGTGGAGAGAGATCCACAAGCCAGTGTAGTGGAGGTAGTAGTCTTCTAGAGGATCACCAACTAGAGCAAAGGAGAAGGAGTTCTCCTGTGGATAGAGATCCACAAACCAGATTTAGGGGATCAACATCTCCTTTGGAAAGAGGTCCATAAACATTGTAATTGGGAAGGATTCCCAAGAGATTGATTGAGAAAATTTAGTGAAATATTTTCTCCATGGAAGTAGCCATCTTTGGGTGAACCACGTTAAATTGGTGTCTCTATTGTGTATGGTGTTTTGTGCATTACTTTGATTACTACTATTGATACTACTATCTATACACTACATAATATTGATTTGGAAAGAAAAGTAAAAAGTGCTCTTATACTGTTCACTCCCCCTCTCAGTATAAGCTTGTGTTCTTCATTATCGTCTTAATAAAGTCAACATATTATATAACAATAAAATAGAACTATATATTTAATGATATAAATCAACTAGAAATGTATACATATTTATGGGAAAAAATGGGATATATCATACAATTACAAGAATACTACAAGATATACCAAAATAGTCAAACCATGATAACAAAGCAAAAATTATGTAATTAAAGCTGAAATTATTCTAATCTAAGTAGAAATTATTTTAGGGCATAATACACTAAGGTCATCCACCGAAAATTAGGATAAAATCTATTATAGTAAGTAAATTACTTGATTCCTAGTTTATCATGGACCATACTATTAATAAATAAGCACAATAAGGAACTCCTTTCTATTTTATCTTACTTGCAATGTCAGAAATATAAAAAGGAAGAGATCACACCTAGAATGAATGTAGAGGGTTTAATGTGTCTTAAGAACTAGTCCTTGAGCAATAAAATTTGATATTTAGCTATAAATCCTACTAAAGGGTAACTTCCTCCTCTATGAAAGGAAATAAATCAGTTATCAATGGCTTTAATTGTACCTATGAGAAAGAGAGGGTCATGTTTCACAATAGCAATATAGATAAAAATCTTGAGAGTAGTGTTACCAATGATGAAGTATATATGTGGTGATACTATGGTGAGAGATGGAATGGGTATTTATAGTGGATGAAAATTTTAACTTTTCATTTTGAGGCCAATGATTGAATTATGCTCTTGTTAGATCTATAAAATCAAAAATATCAGTCTAATTGACCTGCTATATTTATTTTAGACATAAACATGCTAGAGTAATGACTATACATTGAAAATCCTAAAAGTGATCAATGACTATGATCACCACTTAAAATGGTGATTGTGGCACCATTGATCTTAAGAACACATGCTTTGGGAAAACATGTAAATATGTCCCTTAATCATGACTATATTCTTATTTTAGAGTTTTAGAAAATTTAGCAAGAAGAAATGAGGTGGTAGAAAGGTAAAAAATCCATGAAGAAATAGAACCAAAACCATTAGCCAACATGGCTTGCTATAATCCTACCCAAGGACTAAAAAAGTTAGTCCACCCTTGTTACATTTGTAAGAGGATGAGACTCTCCACCACTTCAATAGTTAGTGCTTATATTAAATATATATTTTCCCTTACTATGGGCCATAGGTGTCACCTTAAGGGATAGTAAATTTGGGAGTTCTTAGAAAAAAATAAAAATAAGGAATATACAATAGCCATTGAAATAAAAATAAAAATTCTATGCTATAGTAATTTGCTTTTGTTAGTTTGATTTGATTTTTATGGAAAATATGAAATTTTAATAATAAACAACAAAATAATTCAAAAAATATAGCCAAAAATACAAAAGTGAAGGTAAACATACCTGATACCTACTTATATGTACCTTAAATATTTTGGCGAAATCAAAATAATATTTACTTATCCAATACAACTTGAAAGGATTTTACCTATAAATATACCTAAAGCATTGATAAATACTAGTTGGGTGTGAAATGAGAAAAAATGGAGAGCGCTGATAAGTATCGAGTGAGTAAAAATCCTTAGAGGCACTACCCCTATGATATCCCTATAAAACTCAACAAAATATAATGCAAAAAAATATTTTTGCAACAAAATAATTTGATGTTATGTTTTTCATTTGATATGCTTTTAATTTTTTGCTTTCTAGTAACACTTATGTATGATGTGACATTTTAGATATAGAAAATTGACCTATGAGTGTCTTGAGATAAACAACAAGATATTGCATAATACCCAACTTAAAACTATTGTGATATGTTTCTTAAAACCCTATACAACACAACAATAAATCACATAACACCCCACTTTAAATTGAAAAGTGATGTGTTGCCTAAAACCTTGCACAAACTATGAAGAGAAACCTCACAAGCAACTTCAGATGATGTCATCGACAATAAATAGTTGATGATTTATACTCTAGTTAAAACTACCTCCTTGTAGTATTTGATAGGTGTAAAGTATCAAATAAACACACATGCCACTATAGTAGGTAGGATGCATATAGTATATAATAAGTGCAAAGTGTCAAACAAGCACATTCATCACTATAATGGGGAAAACCAATAGAATCCAACTTATGTTACATATAGGCACAAATATATGTCCCTTGTCCCAAAATTTTTTTTAAACATGGATAAATAAATATTATATAGCAACAACGATGTCCACCCATGATTATAAATATAAGCCAATCTAACTTACACCATCCATGAATGTAAATATAAGTCCCTTATTCCAACTTACACTCTATCACATATGTTGAGCATGTTGTATCAATAAGACATGCCCACCATGATGGATGGAGAACAAAGAAATAAGAAAAACAATATTCTAGATACACATTTCAATATGCATGGGGTAAAAGATCCTGAGAGAAGGATAATCCTTAGGCCCCTCTATAATAGTCAAAGCTCATTTACAATAGTATATAATAAAGTGCAATGTGACAAAAAGCATGCTCATCACTACAATGAGATGTAACTTTAAGTGATGAATTTATTGATTGAATATTTTTTAATATTTTGTATTTTATGTAATTTAATAATTTTTGTCTTTGTGTTTTGACCACATACCTTATGGAAGAAGGAATAATTTTAAGTAAGATAGTTACTTTATGACACTTAAAGTGGGGTACTGACACAAGCAACAAGAAAGACCTTGAAGAAATCATGGTACCCCTTATTATAAATAGAAACACCATAGTGGAGGAGAGTAAACAAAGTGTAAAACATGTTAGCAACAATGAAGGGCAGTAAAAATTGATGGAACACACAAAAAAATAATCAAAATATAATGTAATCCATATAAAAAGAAAGAAAACAAAGTAAAAAAATAACGCAAACAATGAGGATGATTGAGATAGTTGTTTAAACTGGCAATCAAGGTCAGGAGAGCAAAATCATCATAAAATATAATAAGTGTACCAATATTAAATAATATATAGGACTAACACTCATAAGAACTTATAAATAGATAGTCAATATAGTCAAATCAAAAAATAAGGCACCCAAGTCAATAGTAAGCCAAGGAAAACATAAATACTGTTTAAATGGATTAGAAAGGGTTTGGCTATAAAAATATTTAACATGCATTTAATTTCTGGGTTCCTTTAACTCAACTCCATCCATTGTTTACAATATTATTTTCTTAGATCTAAAAAACTCTTTGACAATATATGGATAAAGCCATACCTATAAAAAATTGCCCTTGCATGCACATTATTTAGGACATGGTCCTTGACTTTAAAATTATGATGATAAATGTTCTTATTATACTACATGGAAAATAAAATCCTATAGACTTTTTTATGCTCAAGGGCACCCAAACACCTCTCATAAATATTAGTAAGTTTGACAATATGAGCTTCCCTATACTCCTAATGATGCTCATAATGACAATAAATTCTCCAAAGCAACATAGAATTAAGGAAATTCAATCTCAATTAGCAAAAAAATATTAGTACCATGGACCAAATAAAAATGAGTTATCCCAAATAAAAATAAAAATATTAGTACAACTGGGATGCAGAGTTGAAGGATGTCAAAGACAAAGAGCTCTGTAGGAAAGCTCATTTGGGGATGCACTATGACAAACTCTCATTTCCTTGGGGAAGTGTCCTAAAGTTGATTATGGAGTTTATTATAGTCGACGACCCAGATAAGCCTCTCTATAGTTTCCACTTTTCATTTTATAACCATTTTTGGGATTTTAGTCAGGTTAGTATTCCTCAATTCCTAATTAATTCTATTGGCCATTCAATTGAGCACTTTAGAAACAAAAAAAAAGGGTCTGAACTACCCACTCATTGTGGGTTTTTCAATGTTTTGTACAAGCATTGGCTCTTACATTGCCCTCAAGGTATCACTGTTTCTTCGCCCCCCAAACCTAGGTCAAGCCCTATTAAGCCTAGTTCATCCCAAACAACTCCTCAATCTTCAAGTACCCCCAAGATATCAGCCAAGAAACAAAAAATTGTTGAAAATGTCTATACCCTAAGGAAGAGACCCTTAAGTGATTCTCCTGAACCTAATCCTAAATCAAAACAGAAGCCTGTGTGCTCCTCACTTCATATCAAGAAATTAGCCCAACAAAAGAAATATTTTTTCATCGATTATGAGGATGACAAGAAGGACAACCCGGATTAGTGCATGTAGATTTTCATCATCAACTCCATCTCAAACTGTATCTCTTAGCTTGTTGACCTTCGTAATGCCCTTAACCTATATTTTTTTAGGAAGTCCTTTGTTGATGGTAAGAACAATGCTCCTACTGAATATGTGAAAGCTACGGCTAAGGATGACCCTAGCAAGGGTAAATACATTGTTGGAGACACTTCCAATGATGAAATTCATGATGTCGGTGTTGTGCCTGAGGAGGAAGCTTAAGTTTTGCTTTTCTATTTGGTTTGAGTCCTGGTTACTTCTTTGTCACCTGTAGTATATGCTTAATGTTACTTTTTTGTTGTACCTAAGGATATTATCCTTTTTTATTTGTGGTAAGGACTACCTATTGAGATTAGTGCTGATGTTTGGATTCATTATTGGGTTGTATCTAGTTTCAAAGCATTCTAATTTTGTGGCTTTTACTACCATTTTGTAATCAGGTTTTAGGGATCCTGTTAAAACCTGCCCATAATTAAAACTTTTAACCAATAAAAAAAATGAGTTATCCATATGGATATTTATATACTAGTGCAACATGTCCATAATACATTATATAACTTTAAGTGCCAATATTTATTTGATTCCTTAACTATATTTCCCAAAATATTTATCAAAATCGTATTGCTAGATTCAACATTTTTTTTTTTGGTAGATAAGATACTAGAGAATTACTACCGGGTTTTACAAATTGACCCAAAACCTTTTACAAAAAATAGCCTAGGGTTGTTGATGAACATATCCTTACTAAGGATCCTATATATGTAAAATCTACATGCCGCCAAAGCCATTACATTTGGTAAGGCACATAGCCTATTATCAAAAAGAAACTTCCCATACAACATTTTGGGTATACCCCAAGAAAACACACATGCATCATAATTACAAAAAATAAACATACACGGATCCCTTCCTTGAGACAATGGAGAAACAAAAAGTTGTAGACACACATAGCAGAGTACTGAAAAAAACTCCCACAAGCTCTGTATTGACAGTTACTCTTAATAATTCTTTGGTAATTTCTTTCTTCCATATATGACATGCTTTGGTACCACATACTATCTTGGCCAATCAGCCTTGGAGAAGTGAACCTGTTGGCTAGATTTATGGCGGTGGCTATCTGGTGGTCCACGTGGCTTTGGTTTGAAGTCTTTGCTAGATTTAAAGGAAAGTCCTGTTGCTAGATTCAACATGACTTTCCTTTGTGGATAATAATTCATGGAAAAGCAATGTCAAATACCTAAATAATAAGTCAATTCTTACATTTCCTTATTTTTAAAAGGGATACCATTTTCTAAAATGAGAGTAGAAGGGATACCAAAGTGACACAAAATGTGATCAAATATAAATTTGGATATTGTGAGGGTTGCTATATTTGTAAGTAGTAGAGATTTCTCCTATTTTATAAAATATCTTGTGGGAACGATAATGAAACCATGTCTATCTAAGGATATGAGAGAAATAAGTCCCACAAGGTCAATACCCCAATTCAAATAAGGCCAAGTAGACTCAATTGGATAAAAAACCTGGGCAAATATATTAATGTCATATTTATGAAAATGATATATCATATTATTTTATATATTTATTGGCATCATCTTCCATTGTGTACCAAAAATATCCCATTCTCAGCAACATATGAGTTGTGAAGTGTCCATTATAGTGTCCCTGATAGTTAGGACTATGGACATCAAAGAGGGATTTTGGCACTTTGGATTGTATAAGGAATTGGAGGATAACACCATCAGGGTTACAATAATATAATAATCCACTAAAAAATACTTATCAAAATTATCTCTTGCAAATATGTGCCTACTACTTAGCATTATCTAGAGGTGGATAGGATTGCTTATTAGGAAAACATAAAATTCCATCATACCAATTATTGCAGTTAGGTATTTTGAAATATATATCATTAACTTTGATTAAAAAATATCCATTGAGCCTTTAGTGATAGAGATAACAAGTTCATAATGAAATTTAAAAACAAAATTAGTTTTAGTAATTTTTTCATCTAGTATGATTCTACTAGACAAAGTAGCTAGAGATTCAACCTCAAATCGTTCTACCCTTGGGAAATGCATAATAGATAAGGACTCAAAAGCATTGATGAAGTTTATAACAACTTGATGGTAAAGGATCGAATAAGGTGCTTAGAAAACATACTCACCATAGATCTATTAGACCATAATTTGGAAGTCTTCTACTACTCTAATGTATTAATATTTATACATTGGGTTGCTAGGATCCCTAATATTAAAGCCTCATATTCCATAACATTATTAGTAATGCTAGAAAAAAATACATAGAAAGCTATGGAAACTACTAGGTGAGTTGGAGACTTGAGAAGCTACTGGTGCCTACCCCAAATTCATTCTTTGCTCCATCAAATTGAAGAATCCAAGTGTTAGCATGAAGGTATTTGTCAAACTATTGAAGGGTAGAATGTGCATTAAAATTAGCTTTATATTGGGATTCATAATACCTCTTGGTAGGCTCATGAGACTCTAAGAGATCTTTTTTTTTTGCTCAATAGGATCATAAGGTATGGAATCCTAAATTATAATGGAGGTAATGGAGGAATGAAATATGACAAAACCATGAAGGGAATAGGAAAGGACCATTATGTCCTCATCATGCAATGCCTCCTTTAAGGGTTGCCATGTTGGGTCAATAGTAGCTACCAACTGATTGTCAATGACTTAATATTTCATTGATTTTTTGCTACAATATGGATATTAAATTTGTACATCTTAGTGATCCATTTTCATTTTAGGTGTCACAAAAGATGTAATATTTTTATAGTAGGTGTCTTAGGAGGTTGTTTTTTATGACCGCATAAGTTGTTTGGTACAAATTGTAATGTTATAGTTTCTCACATGCAAAGTAGATGGTAAAGTAGTCTTTCTCCATGGGAGTGTACCAAAATTATTCTAAAATAATTTTTTGACTATTATTGTAGACAACATATTCATTATTATCATCTTTTTGGGTAAGGATTTCTCCTATTGAAATCTAATTACCCAATTTGTATAGAACAAACGACTTATTTAGGTTGGATGGGAAAAGTGTTGAGAGTCATAAAATAAATTTCTTGAATTTTAAAAAGGTCTTATTATTTCTTTCATCCCATTTTAATTCAACATATTTCTTGAGTAGATAATTTAATGGATACGCTTTGAAATTTGACTTAGTGATAATCTTCCTAATGGGTCCAAGTTTCCTCAAGAAGGATTTGATATCTTTAATAGTATGATGAGAAGGCATAGAATCAATGGAACTAATCTTATTGTGATAAATATTAATACTCCTATGTGACACCATGAATCCTAAAAGCTGATACTAGTAACACCAAACACACATTTCTTGGGGTTTAGTTTGAGCTTATAGTGACACAATTGCTTAAAGTTGACACAAAGGTAAATTAGGTTTTTAATCCACTTTTTAGAATTATCTAAGAGTTCATCCACATATGATTTAATTATCTTTATAATTAAATCATGAAATATGATTGTCATGAATCACTAATAGGTGGCCTCAACATGTTTCAATCTAAATAGCATAACGACATAGCAGAATGTGCCCGAGGGTGTAGTAAAAGTTATTTTAGTTTGATCCCCAAGGTAATATAAATTTTATTACACTCTAAATATACATCCATAAGGGACAATAATTAATATCCCATGGTAAATCAATAATAGCATTAGTATAGTGCAAATGAAAGTTATCCTTAGGAATAACTAGGTTGATGTTTCTAAAATCATAGCAAATCTAGATAATATTATTTTATTTCTATTTCACAAGCACAATGGTAGATAACCATCTTGAATAGTTAATAGGTCTAGTAAAATTATCATCTAACAACTTTTGATTTTTAATTTTGTACAAGTCTTGAATGAGAGGAGAGAATCTCCCTTTTCTTTATTGGATAAAAGCAACAACCTCATAACGCTATGGATACTCAAATTTTCATCTATTATTGACATGTCAAAATAATCATAGGTAACAAAATCCTTATTCTTTTTAAGCAAGGTAGAAAATATGGCCTATTATTCCTTAGATATCCTATTTCCAATTCTGATTGTGCATGGTTTCTCAAGGGTGCCTATGACAATGTCTATTGTAGGCTCAACATTCATAACATTATCTTCTTTAAAATGGTTAGGAGTAGGGGGAATATTCTCTGCTTTAGAACTAATATTGAATTGGAAAATATAATTAGACCATTAATGTCTCCCCTAGTTAGGATTGATCTTTAGAAGATTTTTTCTCTTGTGGTATGACTAAGAAATTCTTTCCTTTTTAGCATATAATAACTCAATAATGGATTAATTATTGGGTAAGGTAGGGATTAAATAGAATATTGTATAAGGATTGAATGGTTGGTTCAATATCAAGCAAGTTTTCCTTAAATTGATAGAGGATGTGAGAATACAATTAAAAAATATGAATTATATAGATGTGGGGACTAAGATGTGGTTGTAATTGGTTGTAAAATTTTATCAAAGCATTAATAACAACTTTAGCTTTAAACGTAGGAGAAAATAAACTTTAATTAAATGAATTGGAAAATAAGAGGATGTAGAATCAATCAAATATCAAATAAATTGGTAGGTGGTATTTTTGAGTAGGAAAATGTTTCTATGTCTAGAAAAAAACTACCAAGAATATAAGTGGATACCTAGATATGCAATATTTCCTAGAAAATAGGGGAAACTAGGATTATCATGTTAAGAAGAAATCATAGTTATACAATAATTTTGTCTAAACTATCAGATACTTTAGGCACAACAAGAGATCTATAGGTTAGATAATTACTAAGGACTACTAAGCCAACATAAACATTTCTATAAAATATAGGTAAATAAGGTTTAATCAATATTGCCACTTTAAGATGTGTTCTCAGTTTTTTTGGATAAACATTGACAATGGATTCTAGTTCAAGACTAGTGAGAACACTGTAGAAATAAACATTTTTTTAAGAAAAAACAACTAATGGATCTATATTTGTATAACTTTTGAAAATGATAAATCTTAGTCATTGTTAAATGCCTAGGCAAAGGAGTAATTCCTATGTAATTTGAAATATTTATAGATTTTATTCCTTATTAGACTACTTTTGTAGATACTAAACTCATTATTTATAATCATGCAACAATAAAACAAATTACTTTTTATCCATAAGAAATTTTAAAAATATTTATATTTGTATTAGTATCACTTAAACTGGGAACTTCCATTGAACTTACTTGATATTTCCCAACACCCACCTCAAAATAGGGATAATAGAGGGAACATTCTTAGTTTCAATTTTAAAATCTTGATTAAAGTTACTATCCACATTGTTAGTAATTGCTCCTAATGCTACCATTATCTACACCAAATATTACTTGTTTTAATTGGAAGAATCCTCATGGGGGTTGTGTAAATTTTCCAACCATTAATATAATAGAACATTATCTTCTATTTTCTTGGGTTTGAATAGTGGTGGAAATTTGTCAATGACTTCTTAAGGAAGTGAAGTAACAACATCTATATTAGGTTAATCATCTTATGGTTTATACCTATGTTAGGGGTATATCAAGAAAAAATTAGGATACCCCTTGTATAAATTATTCATAGAAGTCAATTATGATCATATTAAAAAAGTTATAAAATTTTTTTATCATCCCTAGAAGGAATAAAACAACTTTTGTGGTTTGGAGGATGAATACCCCAAGGATCTAAATTTTTTATACAATAAAAATTTAATCATCATAATATTTAATCACTTGATAAGTAGAGGAAGCTATGGTTGTCATTTTTCTAGTCTAAGTTCTACCTAATAGCATATTATAATTGGTCTAGAAATTGAACACCATAAAATTCACTCTTCTTTAGGTCTAGCTAAAATTGGCAACCAAATGCAACCCACAAGATTTTTTGGATTACCATTATAAGCATAGAAATAACTTCTAGTAGATAAGACATTTTATCTAAGAATATTTAGTTTTTATACTAAGAATTATGGTATAACACATGTACCACTCCATTAATCAACCAAACCATATGGATTGCCATATCATTATAAAATACCATCATCAACATTGGTGATAATTGATCATTTTGATATAATAAACAACAACCATGTTTTTCAAAGAATATTTATAATTAAATTAGGGCTATTATGTGCATCAACAAAATATTTTATTTCTATGATTGAATATCCTACACTTCATAATACCATGGAATGGTGAGGATAATGTTTACAACCCTTAGTTTGGGCATCTCCATCTAATGGAGTAAGTTTCTTTAACACTAATATTAATAAGGATATGTCCTAAGAAATTCCAAGTATGATACCTTACAAAGGGTTGTATGCAACTTTTGAACTATGTTCCATGATTCGATTTTGCTCATGATTGTTTTAAGTAATAATTCCTAAGGTTGGGAAGGGCCCTTACTCTATTCTATCAGTGTACTAGAATTACTATTTTAAGCGGCAATAATGGTCTCCCAATATTTTTAGAAGATACAAGATCAATAGACTTGGTTGAAGCCTTTTTAGGAAAATTTTCTATATTTTTGAGATTTTTTCATTTGTAGCATGTCCTCAAATAGCCAAAGGAAGGTTTTGGATTTTCTTAATTATAACTAGATTAACCGTTTCCTCGATAGGTTCTTTTCTATTATCCTTATTCTATGCTTCCTCTTTAAAATATTGCTTCTTTTATATTGAGGAGCACTTTTAGTGATAGTAGTAGTTTGTTGTTTCAAGAATGTAGTAGTTTCTCTTTACACCTTCAAAATTCTAATATAATGAGCCAAAATTTATTGACTATAAATGTATTCACCATTTGGACTAGTTTGGATAAATACTTGGTTAACTTGGGAGGAATTTTGAGAAGTACTAGGTCTAAGATTTTGATTTTGAGGGTAACTATTATTCTAATTTTTGTTATTCTAACACCCTTGATTATACCCTTGGATACCTTTATTGGTATTGTACCCTTGAATTTGATAGTTTTGATAGCCTTCACTATTAAACACTTGAAATTGATTTTTATTCACTACCTATTATTTATTGGGAGCCTATTGACCTTGGTTGGGTGATAGGGTGTTATAATTATCTAATATGTGACTGCCAAGATGATTATATATTTTTTAAAGACCTTATTTATTTTCATTAAATAACTTGATCCTATTATTATTGAATTTAATAATTTTAAAATTAGAACCAAAGGTTCTTTAAAACTAAATTTAATGCAAATCTATGAGTTGTCATCTTTGATTGTCATGATCATTTGTTGTGGGGGCAAGGTGCATTGGAAAATTGTATCTCTTATGGAGCAACATAGTGGGTAGTTTTGAGAGCTTACAAAGTGGCTCAATCAAACTACCTCTAGGGCTTTTCATAAGGTTGGCTCCTTATAGGATGTGATATTTAATGCTTGCCTAGTCTAACCTAATATAGTCAACTTTTACACATAAAGGAAAAGGAAAAGAAAAGAAAAAATATAGTAAATAATGATAGTGGAAAGGAAAAAGGCCCTAAGCTAACTAGGGTGATGTGCCAAGATCATTAGATTATTTTGCATGATATTGGGATTAAATGAATATTTAAATATTTTGTGCTGATATCTCAAAGTGAATATGTTCTCTTATTAACACATAGAGTTGCCACAATTTTTATATAAAAGAAATAGGATAGAAATGAAAGTAGTCATGATCTCTCATACATGCACATATACATACAAGCACATAAGAAATAGAACAAAAAATGGAAAGTAGTCACTACTCATATATATGTATGAATATGAATATTACAATCATGCCATAAAAAGGATCAAAATATTACATGCAAAACTACTAAGGGCTCAAGTCTAGAATATTATATAGAAGAAAATGAAAGGAAAGTTACATACAAGGTCTGGTAATAGGCTTAAATAATCAAGCAACCAATACTTTACAATGCCTATATAATTACTATTTGTAGATAAAAATGTGAAGGTTTTCCCTCTAAAAATATGTAGGAATTAGAAAATTCCTTTCTACTACTTCATTTGATCCATTTTGCATAGGGTTATGCGTAAAGGGTCAATCCCAAAATGTATTTATAAAAATGGTGAATTCGTTTCAAAATCCAGGCAAATAGTTTCCAAATGCATGTAGAAGGTTCACTATTGTTAGGGACAATGTTATAAATTTAAACTTAAAATGGTCAAATTATTTTAAAACTGGAGCAAATTGACCCAAAAAAAATTGCACCCTAATTTTTTTGGCTAATGGCCCTGGTCCCAAATATTAGCCAATTCCAAATTTCAAAAATCCTAATTTTAGCCAATTTGGTGATAAATAATGGCTATGCATAATCTTGATTTTGCATTATATTATTTTAGGCCTTTGAGTTATTTATATCTAGAATATTGAATTTTGATCCTTTGGATACACAACTACTATTGACATTTTCAACTGTCAACCTAGGGATCTTAAAATTTGAACACATGTACCCACTGTAATCAATGCTATCATATTTGGGGGTGTTATTGTTGTAGATTCCATGTTTCTTCCTTCAATAGACCAACCACTTTCCTTAGATTTTTTGAGTCCAAGTGGTTCTAGTAGGTGTTCTTATCTATTTTTAGTATCTTTCATTGGTCCAACACACCTACCTTTTAGGAGTTAGCACACCAACAATATAGTCTTAGAGATCACTTGTTGTAAAATCTAATGTTCATCCTTCTTATTTATTTTTTATATTAGGATGTGACCTTTCTTTATTAGTCATTTCTAAATTCTATATGCCCTACTTATTAGGGCCTTCTATCTTCTCCATAGATTGCCATTATTTTTGAAGTGATGTGAGCCATTGATTTTAAATTCAAATGATTATCAAAAAAATTTCTTGTCTTGTGTCAAACTTTTATAAAACTTATGAAACTTGTCTAAGGCTTTGTTTTTTTTTTTAATTTACATGGTGGAATCGGTAGCCGCCATGAATCTGGGTAGGCTGTCCAGCTTTTTATGGCCACCATAGTATTCTGCATTGTCCGGCCCAGAATCGCCACATAGATCTTTGTGCAATCTACCCCTATAACCACCATGCCACAATCATTTTAAACCTTTTATGCCATTGAAAGCACCAGAAAAGGGACAAGCATTCAGTCCGACGATTGGCTAAGGCTTTGTTAGAAGATCCATAAAAATATTTTATTGGACTATAATGGGTGGTCCATATTTCAAA
Source organism: Wollemia nobilis (assembly GCA_028583015.1). NCBI lineage: Eukaryota > Viridiplantae > Streptophyta > Pinopsida > Araucariales > Araucariaceae > Wollemia > Wollemia nobilis. Next base: position 13,101,282 of record JAQPPZ010000465.1, read on the forward strand.
ACCTTTCATCTCATCCATCCTCAAAAGTTTCTTGTAACTTACGAGTGGATCCATTAAACTCTTTTTTCTTTCCTTCCTTCAAAACTTTATCAACTTCTAGTTTTTGGAATCTTTCATCACTCCTCAAATTTTCAAAACTTCTTATTATCTTTTGACCCTCCAAAATTTTTAATAGTAAATGAGTCATCAAAAAAATTTCCTTCCACTTTTGGTTAGAACTTATGTAAAGTGGCTCCAAATTTTGGTCAAAAATTTTTCTCATATTTATTTAATAGTTATTTATTTACACTCCACCTATTTTTCCTTGGATTTGGTCTTATTTAAAAAATTATTAAGCCAAAAACCCCTTAAGTTTAGTAAATATTTACTACAATATTAATTCTAAAGGACCTGACCTTTAAAATTTTCTCTTCATCACCTTCCATAAAAAAATTTAAAACTTCATGTTCTATCAGAACCTTACATGAAGTGACATAAACCATTAGTTATAATACTTTGATGGTTTGCAAGGGTTTTTATTTGAAGTAATCCAATATGACTCTTTCAACTCCACCATCTATTGAGATTTAAGCTCCCCTTGGTGGAAAAAATAGTGTGAAGAAGCTTAATTAGTTGCACCTCTAAAAAAATGTGGAAGATCTATCTATGGAAGGGATTTCTTAGATCATCAAGTGCCACAATTATATGCCTCATAGGTCTTTTGCATGATGATATCCAATGAGTCCCTATCAATCTCCCAAAATTGGTGAATTCTTGCCACCTAGATCTCCTAATGAATGTGTCATGTGCTAGTGGTGGAGAGATGATGCATGAGTGGTTATGATACACAAACCCAAATAGATGTGTATGATAAATTTGTCTATAAGCTTACCCATATGGAAAAAATCAAATCTACAACTATTGTTTTGGTGGAACCTTTGGAAATGGTAGTCATTTTAATTATTATCAAAATAGCTCATAATATTCTACCAATGGTAGGGTTTGATTTAGTATCATTGAAAAGGCTATGAGGAATAAATATGAGTCATTAACTAAGATCTGATAATTAGTATGGTCCCACATGCCTAGGGGTTTACACCTTATTTTAGACTTTGGTGATGATTCCTTAGTGATTTAATAGCATAAACTATCTGACAAATGATAGAGTTTTGAGAACTTTCCATTATTCTCCTAATTCTTGCTAGTTGAAGTTAGCTTTCTTGGGTAGTGAATTTTTACTACACTATGCAAGTAGTGTTATCATGGCCTTAAATCCCATGCAAAAAGTAAAATTTGTTAGGTCATGCCATGTAGGTGATTCAAAATTGTTATTATAATGGTAATTTTTGAAATTGGATGATGGGCATATTTTGAGGGTATCTTCATAAATTAATTGTGGTATCATATTCTTAGGTATTGGACCACATTTATATTTTGTAATTTTATGCATAGGGGATCCAAATATCTCTATCTAATGAGAGGCATATTGGACAACTACATATTAAATCCATCCCTTGTGATATTCTTGTTAGGGCTTTTAGTTTTCAATGATTTTTTGCCTTCCTTTTTTTCCAATGTTCAAGGATATTGACAAATTATAAGACATTTTTTAGGATGGTAAACTATATGGGTTATGTTCCTAGACCTTATTCTAGAAATGTGTTCTAATATTATCTACAAAAATTTTTATTTATGTCTCTTTAGTTAAGGTCATATTAGCATGACATTTAAGTTATTTCCACCTCTTGTAGAAACTAGTTATAAAATCATTATGGATTTGTTTGAAATTCATAAAAATATCCATTGCTTCTATCACAACCATGTCATCATTAATTTCTTATTAAAACTTATTTAAAATAAAATCTAAGGACTCAATAGAATGTTTAGGTAAATATATAAACCAATTAAGAGCATTTTCTACTAAATCCCTAGTCATTAAATTGTAAAAACTATTTTCATTATACAACCAATCCTTATAATAGTTAGTAAGCTTATCAATACATGTTTTATGGATTCAAAAAAATAGGTTGGATATTATATTTGATAGTTTTTCAAAGTAATGTTAGTAGATAGTAGTAAATATACCCTAGGGTTAGTAGATGTGGAGGAGGAGGAGCATTGGAATTCAAAATTGGAGGGATGATGGTTTGTACTATAGGGTTTCTACAAGCACTCAAAATTTGAGTGGGATTTTTTCTTCATATACCACATTTGTTTGTTTATTTCTCTTATAGTAACCTCCATAATCATCTTAGTCTCTCTCTTATGACTATATAACTAAAAGGTAAGAGATTCCCTAAGGGTAGTCATATATGAAACTAGTTTTGCATAATGAGAATTAAAAAAGAGATGGGATATCTAGGAGAAATAACCTATGTTTTCTCTTTGTGTTTGAGCTTTAATTATTATTATCACCCTATTAAGTAGTTATCATGGTAAATTATGTTGTTCATCATAACTAACTAATATAGAAGTTTAAGGGTATGTTGGTATCAAACAATAGACTGATAGAGTTCATCATAATCCTTATTTGGATCCCTCTATTCCACAAAATTTGATTCTTATCTATTAATCAAATCTTTGATTAAGGCATCATTATCATGACTAAGAGAGAAAGGATGAAAAACATAATTTTCATGAAGAATAAAGTGATCTAAATTCTCCTCTATTTCTAGAATTTGCTTCTTCTTATACCTAGTAGTAATTCCAAATCCCTTGGAAGAAGCAAGACATGCCATAACGGAAATATAAAAAATTACTCAAGGGTAACTTGGATTTTTATGAAGTTTATACCATCAAGAAAGTAAACTACCAAAAAAATTTATAATAAAATAAAATAGATTAAAAATTTATCCCTCAGAGAAAGAGAAAATCTATGGCATAAACACCCATATTATAGCAAAAAAGTGACAACCAATATAGAAACTGTGATAGAAAATATACTAAATATTAGGGGCTAAAAATCAAAGATACAACTCTTAGAAGGAAAATTTTCCATTAAGTTCATCAAAATGTTTATGGGAAAAGGGGATATCTCCTTCAAATACAATAATTACTACAAGATATACCAAAGTATTTAAACTAAGATAACAAATCAACAATTATGCAAGTAAAAATGAAATTATCTTGATCTAAGCATAAATTAAGAGATAACATTCAAGGATATACTAGACCATTACCATCCACAAAAATAACAAACAAGGATAAATCCTAACATAGTAAATAAATTACATGATATTTAGGTCATTAAGGACCTGTAGAAACCTAAAAAAATCATGTTGAGGAGGCTACTCATGTGGGCACCTTTCAAGCCATATGACTCATCTTAGACCTTACCAAGACCTAACAGTGGTTCTAACCACTCAAACAGGGTAAAATAGTCCTTTTCAACTTGGGTCGTTATCCCTCCTAGTAGTTGCATGGTGATCATTGGACTTGATGATGGCCTCAGAGTGGGATGCACCTATTAAGGATGGCCTCATTTGTAATAAACTCAGGTTCCTCGAGCTAAGTAAAATCCATTACAGGGAAACTGATCTTGAATGATTACTCACTAGAAGCTTCCAAAAGCAACGCTTCACCTACTTGAGACTAACTGAATCTTGATCTTGGCTTATTCAACAAGCCAAGATTGCAATTTGAGGAAAATCTATAAATTAGGGTATTTCCTTCACCCAAACTTGGAAAATGTTCAATTAGCATAACGAAGTGCTACCCTTTTGTGATTAGAGAGCTTAATTTATCATAAGCGTCAAGGTGCTACCAAAATTGCATTATGAAGTTGTCTCTTGCATCCATGGAGCTTTGGGGATATTGAAGGACAAATTACATCATTTTTCATCATCAATTCACCATGAATTTGAGCCAATTTTTGTGATCTAACTGTGTTTCAAAACACAATAAACCTTGAACATCAATTTGACAGTCAAATTGAATATTGCCAAGTATCGAGCTCAAAGAACAAAGTCTTTGTTTGGTGGTTGTTGTTCCTGATAGTGTCTCCCAGGTTCTGTCACTAGACTCGAGGACAACTAACAGAGCCCTCCATTCTGATCAATAAAGGTCTTGTTGTGATGTTCAATTGTTTTTATTTTTCTTAAATAGATTAGTTTTAGCAGTCTTTAATTTTTTTTCTGACATAGTTTAGCAACATTTCTTTTAGTATTTCATGCATTTTCTGTATTGTTCGTAGTATTTTTATTTCATTGCCATAATCATGAAGTAGGCCTCATATTTATAGGATTTACATTTTCTATTGATTCTTTGTAGGTGCTTATGTGTGTAGGTTATAGGTCTTACTAGGAGTATATCATCATCAAGATCTTCCTTCTTGGCATCATCAAGCGGAGGTTGCTAGTAAAATCCTCCATTATAATTTTAGGATATTACAAGAGATATTTGGAGAACACCTATTATTGGAATATTGATGTAATTTTGTATCAATTTGGTTAATCCCTAAGAGGGATCTATTGTATCATGTTGTAAAGACATTTCATGAATATTAATAAGAAGAGCACTCTTGTTTCTTTAGTTTATTGTTATGATGGTTACATGAATTTCATTTTATCAATTTGATTACATTTTACATTCTATAGGTTATATATTTTGTAAATTCTACATTGGTGATCACGTGTGGGACCATTCTCACAATTTACTAAAATTATCACTAACTTGCTTTTTCTTGCTATTTTGAATTTGTAGGTATCGTCGTTCTGAGTTGGTGTGGCTCACAATAGTCATCGCCATTGGCTCTAATGGTCAGTAGGGTCATCGCTGTGATCTATGATGATCTTGAAATAGAGTAGAAATTTCAATTTGTGATATCTTCATCAAACGATAGCTACACCTGTAAGTGGCTCTATCCTTGATTTTGCTATATTTTTTTAGAAAAAGATAGAGTAGAAATTTAAGTAGAAAATTTAGAGAAATTTAAGAAAAAAATTAAGTTTCTATATTTCTACTGGAAACCACTACTAGGAAAAATGGCCTCTACTGCTATCCACCCCAGGAGACAATGACCCACATTTTTTACCGACTCTGTATCTGAAAACCTCTACTACAAACTATTTTTCATAGAGATGATACTTGATAAATTGTTTGTTAGGGTTTGATTGCATGTGGCCTGTTCAAAGGTTGTTCTCATTTAGGGTTGCATTTCAAGTTTCTAAAAATTAAAATATTTTTATCTTCATATTTGGAAATTTGAAACATACTTTTTTTGCATTAGTAAAAGTCATTGTATGCTCTATCTTGAATTTTGCTTTTGCATGGAATAAAATGAACCACACACACTTCATGTATCATATTTTAACATCAATTAGTTGGAAGTGACATCCAAACATTGATCAATACCAATGGTGTACTTCATCACCACCTATTTGGCTTGTATTATAGATCTTCATACCCTTATTTTGGCCAAGGCCAGTTCCAAGAACCATATTTTCTGTGAAAAATTGCATGTACTCTTCTTCAAAATGTGTATCATTGATCACAATGAACTGGGTGAGGACTGGTAGGACCTATGCTCCCTCATTGGATATGGGCTTCATATCCATATTTTGGTGGGTTTCACAATTTGTACTTCATCATCAAATTAGTGTGTAAGAGTGTATAGGTGAAAACCCTTTAACATTAAACATTACATCAACTATTTCAAACTCAAACAAGAGAAAGGCAATATATTCAATGAATTATAACACACAATATAGTTTCTTGAAAACATAATTAAACAAGATAATAATTTGTATACATTGTTTGTTTCCTAATTACATGCATAATCAAAATAAAATGATCACCATACAGAGCCATGCTTAGTTATAGATTAAGGCCACTAAAAATGCACGAGAAGGCTCATAACACCTTAGATATAGCCCACATGATCAAAATTTACCTAAATGATACTCAAGTAGTCTTCACAGAGACAACCCTACCCATGGGGGATCCACTCATCGAGATAACCATACTAGGAGGACTCCTACGGGAAATCCTTATGACCATGACGAGGATCCTTCTAGACCTCATTCATCACATGTTTTTTCTAGACAAAATCAATACAATGAGGGGCCTAATAGATGGGTTCCATGCATCTGCATATCCCATAGATATACAAACACTTCATAACTTGGTACATAGTACTAACCTTTGCCTAGTCAAGCTAGGGGAAATACTCCTCTTGATAAACCTTGGAAGACTCATAAGCTAGACCATTTAAATAAGTATGGTCCAAATCCAACCCGTAGAGACCCTTATTTTGCTCACTCTCATTCTGAGAGTGGATGTGATGAATATATAGTGCATCCTATACATGAGCATAGTGAGTGTTTTATGTGATCATACCATACACATGCACCATAAATACATAAGGGTAATACCCCTAGGGTTTAACACAAAGTGAATGCAGCCTCAATTAAATGAGGTAAAAGGGTAGCCATCCCTTTTGCAATAACCAAAATAGCTAAAATCCCTTGCATTGAGGTGAGAAGTTAGTAGCCTTACACAAATACCTAGGCCTAATGCTAGCCAAAGGGAGCAATTAATCCAATCACAATTGGAGGATTTACATCATGAATGAGAGCAATTAGATCACAAAAATGTAGAGGAATAAATATTACACTACCTGTGGTTGTATGAGAATCTATTTCATGAAGAAAGAAACCTTGAGCAGAAGTTATATGAAGAACAATCTTATATAATATCTCAGGAATAAATACCCACACCTACTACCTATAGGCAACACCACACCACGAGGGGCACTTAATTTCATTAGGATTTGCCTACTAGGCAAATAGAGGCTTGTCCTCTTCATACTTCAATGCATAATTCTTAGTAAATACAATACCTAGTACCAAAACCATCAAAATATGAGGGTTATGAAGAGATGGAAGTAGATGAACAGGACCAAACATAGCTTGAGCCATATTTCAAAGACTTGAGGGGTGATAAAAATCCATCAAATTGTTCAAACTAAAATCTTCCACTTAATGCTCCTAAGAGATATCTTCGATAAGATGAGATTATATCATCTCAGGCCTATAAAGTGCTCACAGAGTGAATCCAATCACTTTAGAAACAAGGTGTGGTTTACAAAAAACCCACATTAATAAAGCTATATAATCATCCCCTCAATTTGATAATGCCTAGTCCATCTTACCCTAAGCATTTCGAGATACCAAAGTTGGAAAAATTTAGGGAGGATTATAATGCCAAGGAGCATGTCACAAGTTTCATGAACTTGTGCTTCCAGCTCCAAAATAATGATGTTTTGCTATTGTGCACATTTGTGATAACACTCTCAGGTTTTTCCTTGGAGTTGGTATAATTATCTACCTAGGTATAGCATATATAGCTTTGAATAGCTATCTAATACCTTTCTTGAATGCTTCTCTTTCAACATCAAGAAGAAGGTGAATCTGTCTAACTTGTCAAATCTATGCCAATATGATGATGAGCCAGTTATGGATTACAGAAATAGATGACACAATATCATGTCAAAACTACCATTTACCATACCTATTTTTGAGTTAACATGGATTTTCACTAAGAGCTGCTCTAAGAACATATCATTGTTATTACAATTATAGCAATACCAAACTTTTGAAGAAGCTTTGGCTCAAGCCAAAGTATTTGAGGACTTTAAATTCTAGGAGGGAGAGCTCAAACAACAAAAGAAATAATGGAATAAAAACACTCACAACAATCCTCATCAGGTGAAACCAACACCTATTAATAAGGTTATTTTAAATATTTCAAAATTGAAGAAATCCCAATAGTAGTCTGACCATTAGGATCAACCCCCTCTTGCATAATATAACAACCAGTGCAACAAGAATCAAGGGTAAGCAAAACAATGTCACACCCCTCACACTTACACCGATGCCTGAGTCTTTGGCATCCTTGTTTAGTAGATTATGTGAGGCCAAATAGATAACTTTACTAGAAACCAAATTGTTGGATCTAGCTTGTCCAAAGTTGAAAGGGTATATAGAGGATCAATATTGTTCTTATCATTGATAAAATGGACATGATAACTAGGGGTGCTACAGTTTTAAAAACCTGGTACAAAACATGCTTGATAAGAACCAACTTCAAATAGACAATCCTTTAGCCCTAGATAACCAACATCTAGGAATATTCAAAGAGCCCTTGCCCAACCATGGGTTAAATGAAATCAAATAGGACATGCCAATGAAATTCACATGAATCCACCCATGTAAGGGTTCATTGGAATGATTAACATAGTTGTAGGTCCAAAATGACCACATCCTTAGAAAACTTTGAAAATTTATTCTAAGGCAAGAAAATGTGCCAATCCATTTAATATATAGTGTATTTCAAAGTGGATCAGTGCAATATGCTCCAATCCACTCAACACTTGGTTCTTTTTCGTAAAACAAGCAAAGTGTATTTTGTAGCGGCCTAGCGTGAGTGTCCCAATTTGTAGTCAAAGTGAGTCTAGATGACATCAACACCTTTCAAAGTGTGGATTAGCGACATTACATCATTTCATGCACTAAAGCAACTAAGTATTAGAGATGTCTCATTATGCTAAGATTACTGTTCATTTCAGAGTGGAATGGTGACAAGCTCATTGTCATTAGGTAAGGTCAAAGCACCTAAGAAGAAGTACAAGGTATCAAATTAGCACAAAAGATATTTTGCATTACTTCTCAGGTGGATTTATGACACACTCTATTTTATAGTCAAATCAAGTCAAATCTAAAGGAGTGAATATCGTGGAGTGGATTGTAACTTATATTCTATGTCACAGACATGAGAAAGGAATAAAATATTTGAAAGACTTAAGTGAGCAGATTGGCATGAGTTACATTTTGCTCAAAATTTAGCATATTTTCATAAAAGTTTCAATATGCTGGTCAAAGCCATCCAAGATGACATCAACATTCTTTTTAGAGTTTATTGGAAGGTTCTATGCAACTCATCTGTAGAGAATTATCAAATTTTAATCACAACCATTCATGAAGTACATCTATGGTGGATATTATACTGACATCTTCACAAGTATACAAAGTAAAATTATTTGTGAATGAGAACCAGTCAGTTTGAGTGGGTTTATGAAGCATCTATGGTGCCAAGAACCAAGAACCAAGAACTAGGGTAGTTGTAGATATATGGTGAGATAAAGTCTTCAAGAAGGATGAGTGGTTTAGATCTAGTTTCTAATAGCCTGGAGTCTAACTGCCATTGCAAAACTAGCAAGTTGCAAAGCCAAGCTACCATGGCATGTGGCATCGTGCAAATTTTTCAAACCTTACAGATAAATGAAATTATGCCACCGTAGCATTTTGTTGATCTGGAACAGTTAAAATCCTTGTGATGTTTTCCCTATTTTATTTTATTTTAAACTATATATAGAGGTTGAACCCTCAATTTTCAAGATTGGATTTAGAGTGTTTGCTTGTCCTACTATGTAACATATTTTGTAAATTAATTGAAGGAGCATTACTTATATTTTTGACTCAAGATTTTTCATCTTCGATATCTTTTATTAAGAGGTTCAAGCTATGAATTGTATTTCTATCAATATTGTTATGGTTAGTTCATTCCACCTACATTGGATTACTAGTTGTATGGAAATTGAAATTTGTTCATAGTTATATTTGTGTTGTTAAGAGGTTTATTTTTTTAAAGTCTAAATACTGATCTATTATGCTAAATTGGATTGTAAGTATCATATATATTGAAATTACTTATTGGAGTACATATTTGCTTTACTTTTATTGTATGAAGATTATTCGATTTTGGGTGCTACTAATCCTGAGTGTGGGACACTGGAAATGATTTGTTGAAGGTTTTATCTAAGGATGCCTATGTTGTTAGCCCCATTTAGCCACTATTTACTTATAATTTCTTAACCCTAAACATTTTCTAATCCTATCCCTCATAACCATTATTGAGCTTAATTGAGTCAACATTATGTCAGTTGAAAAGGAACCAACCTACTCTGGAGGTTGGGCTAAAACAATCTTTGGTCCATCCAATGTTGAGTTCTAAGTTGTGACTAGCTGGTGCAAGACTGGTCAAAAAGTTGGAAGATAGACAGTTGCAGTATCAAGTTTACTTTTTGTCAATTCAGATCCCAATAATAGTAACCCGTAATAAGAGGTATAATCAACCAGATCCACTTGTAGCTCCTATTTAGATACCTACTAGACCCTAGTGAGAGCCAGTCCAAAATCAATTGCCAGGTCCACTAGTGCATCGGTGATTACCATTTGAACTAGACATACTCAAATTCTACAGATGGCCTCAACCAAGATTTCAATATATGAGCTCATATAACAATCCCCTAGGCATAGGGATATACTTATGGGGATCCTTAAGTCCATTGAGCTACAACACTATAATCCAAATTCCTTCACCAATTTTGTGGAGCACACACAAAAATGTAGAGATCCTGTGGTCATCTTTTATGACCATAAAATCAAAGTAGTTCCAATGAATGTAGTAAATCCTCCATTACACATCATCTCTTGTCTAAACTAGATTCCATTCAAGTGAGTGTTAATCGATATGGGATCATCAATCAACATCATCATGATGATAGCTTTAGGACATTTAAGTCTTCTAGAGTCACACATAGTGGCATACACCTTCACATTATGATCATTCAATGATGCATTATGCTCTACAGTTGGTACAATAGTATTACCTATTCAGGTAGTACTTAAAACCATATTAATATTTTTCCATATTTTGGAAGGCACTATGTAGTATAATATCTTGCTCGATCATCCTTGGATCTGAAATATGAGATGTGTTCCCTCCATCTTACATCAATGCATCAAATATATCTATGAGGGATAGGTCCATGCCATCCCATCGAATGAAGAACCTTCCAAATTTGTTAATAAGTTTAGTTATCCAAGGGAGTTCATTCTTCCATCCACACATCTAAATATTAGACCCATGTCTCCTATTAATCATCCAAAGCACAATTCTAAGTCAGTACAAGTTGATCCATCCACTTTTTATTGTTGTAGTCTCCTAAACTAGTTTTCCCTTTTGACAAGCCTTTATCATCAGTAGATCTAATGAATAAATAGAATCTCAAGTAACCTATGGTATAAGAGCCTCAATTAATCCCAAACATAGCTATAGTAGAGATTCTAACTCCCATGGAGGTGGATGATTTGCTTGACTTAATGGATGATGTACCTAAGCCAACTTTACCTGCTTCATATATTGCATCATCCACACCTCAGGTGATAGTTAATTTAGTTAACATTGGGCTAACAAAATATTTGGTTTAGAACGTAACCTTTACGTTAATAATCCAATTCACGTAAGATATGGGGAGACCTCATGTTCATCCATTACCCATTGGAACGGTGGTACCTCTAGGGATACCACCTAATCAAACCAATTTTATCTATGGAGGCTTTGACCAAACCATGGATCGTTCTCCTACCATCAATGATGATGATGAACCTTTTACAGGAAACATCTATTACATGTCAAACCCCAAGTTTTTTATTTGTATTTTCAATCATTATCATTGGTACAGTAATGGATTAGGATTATATGAGCAGGTTCATATAACACCCTATCAACCATAATATCAACTACCAATAGATGTTATTTTCTAGGGTACTCTATCCATAGGACATATGAGCTACTAGTTATTTCCTTAGAGTTCCTAAGCTCAGGCTTTGAGGTAGATGTTTATTGGAATCCATATGCTGACCCCAACCCTTTGCATCTATGGAGGAATCATTGTCTAGTCACCATGGTTACTATAGAACAACCTAGAGTATATCATGAATTCATAGTATATCATGAGACCATATTTGGAGAGGAATATAAATTAGGAGACATTCCTAAAAATGATCGGGTTAATATAGATGATGAGTACGAGGATGCAACCAAAATTGCATACCTAGGTCCCAACCATATTTTTCATCTCAATAATGATACAAATATCATCGATCCTAAAATGACCCTTGTTGATGTAGATGATATATATCATAGGGAATTTCCCTATTTACCTAACTTAGTGTAGTTGCTTCTACTAGAGGACCCAATTGTCCTATATCCTCCTAGATCAAATCCTAAAATCTTGATGCCTCCTAGTCTAGACTTGGAGTATCTAGAAAACAAATAATTAATAGGTCCTACCCATGTGGCCATGAAGGTCAACCCAAGTGACCCTTCAAAGATGTTGTATCTCAACCTTGAGGCCATTGAACTTTATTGCACCACAATACCCCTATCGCTTGAGGATTTCTTCCCCTATGAAGAAATGTTACAACCTTTCCATTTTTTCCTAGGTTGTGCTCATGGTGTGTATAACACGAAAGTTGAAATTGATATGGTAGATCAAATGAATCTATTATATGACATCCTTTTGATCCCTATGTCTCACCAAATTGAGGAGGGATCCCACATGTCAATAGAGGAGACTTTTGAAGTAGATATTAGTTCAGATCCCAACCATCCTAAGAAATTCAAGTTTGGAGAAATTCTATCTCCTGAGGAACGATCCATCCTCATACCTTTATTGAAAGATAAATCTAACCTTTTTGCTTGTACGTACAAAGACATGTTGGGTCTAGATCAAAAATTGGTTACTCATAACCTTTCATTGGATCCTAAGATGAAACCAATAAAGAAAAATCTTAGGAAGATGCATCCAACCATTGCTTTGATGTTAAAAGACAAATTGCAAAAGTTGTTGGATGTACAATTCATTCAACCCATCGACTATTTGGGATGAGTATCAAACATGGTACCTATGAGAAAACATGATGGAAGGATCCATAGTTATACAAACTTTAGATACCTAAATAAGGCAACACCAAAGGATGCATTCCCGTTGCCAAATATTGATGCTCTTATAGATGCAATCGTTGGTCATGAGATGTTATCTCTCATGGATGATTTCTCTGGCCATAATTAGATTCAGGTCAAACCTAAGGACCAATATAAAATAGCCTTCACCACTCCATCAGGTACATTTTGTTACAAAGTTATACAATTTGGCCTCAAAAATGCTGGTGCCACATATCCATGGGCCATGACATACATTTTCCATGACTACATGCATAAGATCCTAGAGGATTATATTGATGATTTTATTGCCAAGTAATTATTGTGTGAAGAGCATGCAGATGTTCTGCAAAATGTCTTCAATCGCCTAATAGAGCATAATGCCAAGATGAAAACTAAGAAATATGTTTTTGGTGTTACATCAGGAAAACTCTTGGGATTCATCATTTCTAAATGAGGAATCAAAGTCTATCTGGTAAAGGTAAAAGAAATTTTGGAAATGCTTCCCCCAAAAAGCATCAAAGAACTTCAAAGCCTATAGGGCAAAGTAGCATCCACTAAGCACTTCATACCATAGTTATCAAATAAATTTCAACCCATGAATCGACTACTTCATAAGGGGGTTCCATTAAATTGGTATTAAGACTATTATAAAGCCCTTGTTGAGATAAAATAATACCTAGAATCACCACCAGTATTAGCTCCACCTAGACCAGATGTACCTTTCTTGCTATATATATCAGCCATGAACTTTAGCCTGGGAACCATATTAGTCCAGAAGAACAAAGAAGACAAAATAAGCTATATATTAAATTAGTCAAACCCTGGTCAACTATGAGCTAAAATATGCATACATCAAAAATCTCTTAGCAGTGTTTTGTTCTACTAAGAAGTTGCACCACTATATGTTAAGTCATACTACATATGTTATATCCAAAAATAATAATTTGTAGTACATAATGAGCCGAATGTATCATAATATGCGTACTACAAAGTGGATTATGTTATTGATAGAATTCAACCTAAAATTTATTAGTTAAAAATATTTCAAAGGACAATTTATAGCTAATCAACTAGTAGAGGTACCTATTCAAGATGATAGGCCTCTTATCATAGAATTTCCTAAAAATGCAATATTTGCATTACCAGAGTCACCTAAACCTAAATAACTGGATAACAAAGTAGATATGACTTTGTTCTCCTATGGCTTGAAGTACGAGAAATGGGGTGGCACAGGGATCATATTTTTCATGCCACAAGGAGCTCCAATTTCCTTGTATTTTAATCTTGACCTCCCTTGCACCAACAATAATATTGAATACGAGGCTTTAATCTTGAGTCTCCAAATAGCTATCACCATGAATATTAAAAAGCTAAATATCTTTGGTGAATTCTTGCTCATAGTAAACCAAGTGAAGGGAATCTATTAGTTTAGATGTCCCATCCTAAAATATTACAAAGAGCTTGTGGACACATATCTAGTCCAACTAGATTGGTATGACATTGAGGTAGTCCCTCGTACATCTAATTTATTTGTAGAGACAATGGCCTCTTTTATATCCTAAATCCCTCAAAATATTTTTGCTGATTTTACTATCATCCAAGTCAAGATGCTCTTGCAATATGTGATATTGTGTGAGCCTCCAAATAATAAGGAATCATTCCACATGATTAAGATAGAACAAAACCATGAATGGTTCTAAAAAGCATGAAAATTTATGACATAGGTATTGTGGGGGTAATTGATATCATAGGGTCCTTCAAAGAATGGAACTACCATTCATCATAAGGTTATCTCCCAATCTATATTTGTGCACAATGAATCACAATGGGAATAAGTCATTCAAATAGTCAAAACTATAGCTTATCAATATTGGCTCGTTCAATTAAAATATTACCTAAAACTTGGTAACATCCCCCAAGGATTTTTGCATTTAACAAAATGAGCATTTAAAGAGAAAATGACTAGATATGTCTTGCTAGGAGATGTTTTGTATTGATGAAGCTATGATGGAGTTCTCCTTCGTTGCATCAAGCCCCAAGAATCTACATGGGTAATATCGTAATCTCATGATGATACCTATGGTGGCCATTTTAGTAAAATAGCCACTATTAAGTGCATCCTTATAATGGGCTATTATTGGCCCACAATGAAGAAGGATTATTGCATGTAGTTAGGAAATAAGAAATGTCAGCATCATGCTAATCTTATGCACCTACCATCTCAGGCCTTACAACTGATTCAATCAACTTAGCCTTTTTATCAGTAGGGATTCAATCTAATTGGGAATATCTCTCCTCCTTCATCAGGCCACCACATATTCATTATAATAGCCACTAAGTATTTTACCAAATGGGTGGAAGCAATCCCTTTGACCTCTACAATTGGACCTTGTATTGCATAGTTTATACTCAATATTATTTGTATTTTTGGTATTCCATCCAAAATCTATCATATAATGGAACATCATTTAAGAACAAATATATGTGGGCTTGAACATCCAGATATAAAATTCAACATAACTTTACAACACCATATTATACGCAAGAAAATGGGCAAGCAGAGGCCTCTAACAAAATCATAGTTGCCATATTAAAGAAACCATTAAGGATAATCATAAGGATTGGCACCTTCAATTACCTCTATATTTATGGGATTCTCACACTAGAATTTAGACCCCCACTGGTGCAACCTCATTTTCACTAGTCTATGGTGTTGAGGCCATTATGCCCTTGGAATTAGAAATTCCATCATTGCAAGTCTCATTGAAAGAGTTCATCGATGATGACACTTCATGCCAAGCTCACCTAGATCAATTGATCCTTCTTGATGAACAATGAGTGAATGCTCTTGACCATATTCATGTTTGCCAAGATCATCTTAAATGAGCTTACAATACTAAAGTCCATCCAAGATACTTTAAGGTTGGGGATATTGTGCTTAAATAGAACCAATAGAACTCAAACCTACTACCTCATCTAAGAGATAAATTTACGGTCAATTGGTTAGGTCCCTTCATCTTAATAGAGAATATAGGACCAAAAAATTATCACCTGACTTCATTATAAGGTGTTAAATAGCATGAAACTCTCAACATTCTTCACCTACAGGTATTTTATACTTAATGTAAAAAAATAGTAAAAATCACAAAAACAATAAAAATCATTAAAATTCCAAACAAATCAGAAAACATAAAATACAAAAACAACTTAAAACATCAAAACATAAAAAAAATTTCATTTACATTATGCTTTTTTATTATATGCACTCATTAGTTGCATTGCATTATGTATCTTCGTCCATTACATTTTAATTAGGATAGGTTTTATTTACATTATTACGAATGACACCATGTTTGTATACTAATCATGAATTCATCATATCCTTATCATTCACATTTTTGTTGTAACTATGTTTTTCAACACATCCACTAAGTTGCTATAAGGTGTATACTAGGGTTTTTTGGTTATTCAACCATACCTAGTTATATTTTTGGATTTAGTAGAAAGATATCTTGGATTTTGGAGGTAAATTCTAGTTTTTATAGTACCTTGCATATATCACAATACCAACACAATTGTACACATTAAAAATCCTAGTTTGAATAAGGAAATATGACACTATAAAGTGGTACTGGTCACCTTAAATGAAAGTTTTTCCTTGCACATGTTTTATGTGCATGGTCTAGAATGCTGAAAATTGACAAAAGGACAAGCTTACCCCTACCTAAGCAATTCCATTGATCTATCTCAAAACAAGTAAAATTATTGAAGCGAAGTAAAATAAACAATGATTTTCATCACTAAGCAAATACCTTTCTCAAAAATAAAACAAAAATGCAAAATAAAAAGTGATTTTCATCACTTAAATTGAGAAAGTATCCCAAGTAATAAAAAGAAAAGAAGGGGTTAACAAGATTGAATACCTATAATCTTCATTATTCAAATGCCATGGAGTGATCTCCATTATAGCAATGGGTTGAATGAAACCTACTTTTCAATGTATTAGCTTTACAAGTGGGGATATATTTGTCATATTAGAGACCTTCTTTTGTATAGACAAATGTCAACTTTTGTATGTGCTAGCTTTAGGTGTCTTGCATTGCCTAGTAGTCTAGTATAACTACATCCAAACTCAAGATCATGATGACCATGGGGTGATCCTCATTACAATAATGGGTTGAATGAAATATACCTAGTAATGAGGTAGTCTTATAGCTTATATAATATATATTCACTTTGCACACATAGGGATTGTGAATATCTAGGCATTCTTAAGAGGCTTGTATCTTTCAGGAGTCTTGTATAGTTAGTTTACAACTTTTGATCAATCAAATAGGGTATTTGAGTCCCATGGAAAACCTCAAAAATCCCCTAATATCAAAAAATCATCTCATCAAAAAATTGTAGTTTTCCTTATGAAAATTTATTTATTAATGGGTGTGCATAGAGTAGGATAAATACCGAATGGATATAAGCAATGATATTTAGACGACCATTGACTATTTTATACATATATTTTAGTTTGCAGAATCTTATAGGAAAAGCCCCTACATCTCACATAATTTCATCTCATATATGGATGTATACATGATTAATTCTTATGATAGGATTTAACATTTTCATTCATTATTTTCATACATTTTGTGGTGTTTACCATTAGTTTTTTAGAAATATTAAATTCGCTCCTTATGTTTTAAGTGATTAGAGCATACAGGTTCATTTGCATTAGACCATCCATATGAAATCAATGCATTACAGAAACATTACATTCACCATATCATATAACCATAGATTAAATGCATAAATAGTCGAACAAATCTAAACATGCATTTAACATTTACTATCGTATTCATATAAGCATACATAGTTGCACATTCATACATTTAGATCATAGCATCTAATCATAAATCATTTAACTATTGCATGTCATTAGTACATCGCATATAGAATATTATGTCATCATATAAACTTTACATACATGCATCCATAACATGAACAAAAATCATAAATCATAACACATAATGAGCCATAAAAGGGGATATCATATATATATGTGTGTGTGTGTGTGTGTGTGTGTGTGTGTGTGTGAATAAATATAGTACATAATGGTACAAAATGACCACATGCTACAACTATGTAGGTCCTTAGACCTTACACTCAAAAATGATAAAGACATACTATCATATCAAGTAGGGCTTGCACCCCCTAAGTCACCTCCATGCTCATTCCCATCTCTGCGAGGCTACCTAGAGTTGAAACCTATTTATATCTCTAATATAGCTATTGATCTATGACTAGGGTGTACTAAGGAATGTCTAGAATCACTGCATTGACTCCTATGATATCCTTTTGTAGTGGATCACACAGGTAGAGTACCTCTAAGCATGGTAATCCATCCCTCTAGTTGTAGGATATATGAACCATCAGATTGGTGCTCATCATAATACTGGCTAACCAAAGACTGTAGTCTAGTCACCTGAGATTTTAACCCTACCACATCTTATATAGCTTGTGCACCTACTATAGCCTATCTTGAGCCTGTATGTGTGATCACTAGCTATACCTTAAGAGTATCTCACTCTATGGCCCTCACCTCTGTCTCAACGGTCTTGGCCACTAAATATGCATGTAGAGTGTCTATAATCACTATGGCTATATCCACATGAGCCTGGAGAGTAGATCTCTCCTTTTCATACCCCGACCACTATTGCTATCTAACACTCAAATGAATCTAAGTATAGTGAGAGATGTATCTCGCTCCATTATCTACATCTAAGAAGATTATAACTATACCTATAAGCTTTGTATATGTACCTACATTTGTGCTACCTCATCACTTGAGACATCATCCTTGCCCTCATCCTACACTTGGGGCTCATATGGTTATCTTGCTACTTTTCCACATTTACCCTCTATCCTACGATGCACTAATCACTCATCATCATCATCACCCTCATCCACTACCACCTCTTTGATTCTGCCCATAGGTTCGCCACCATACCATAGCTAAGAGACCCACCAAGTATCATACTCAAAATTCATTCCTGGATCCTCTAAACTTATCTCTACAGCTATACAATCCACATCCTCTAATAATTTCTCTACCTAAGGTGGCTCAAATAGTACCTTGGTGTGCCTATGATGATAGAGGACTGGATCCTCTACCACATTCTGGGCTATGTCAAGCTGCTTAGTCATCTAAGAGTAATGGAAATACTCTCTCTCCTTCCTGTGGTACCCCATGAGCCATCTATCATGTATCACTCTTGCTAGGTAACTCCCTATTGTAGGACAATAAAGATAATATAAGTAGGGCATCCATATAATATGACCATGTTGTAATCCCTCTAGTGCCTCAGTATAGTGTGATAGCATGCCTATGTATGGTCAAATTTGCCCAACCTACTCATCTCATGGTCACCATGCTACATAGCCAATGTCATCATCATCTAAGGTAACTCCAGACATCAGTAATCCAGTAGGTCAATCTATCCATATGTGCTCCCATACCTATATATGAAGTAACAAATTGCATCCCACTCCCACCTAACACCAATGATGTATCTCATATATCTCATCATAGAGATGTGCCAAGAGAGTACTCCCCATTCCATAATCATTGGATCCTACAGGTCACACTTTAGTAAGTCCTACACCATGTCTAGGAGGTTCCAAGGGAACCCTAATCTTGATGATTCTAGTAGTGGCACATTCGAGATGATGTGCATCAACACTACCTAGTGATGAGAGAAGATGCATTGCTCATGCCAACTCTGGATTAATACCCCTCTATACTCTTAATCCCCCAACACCTCAACCACCCTACCATCAAAAACTTGATCCACAATTGTAAACTGATCTTGCATCAGAGAAGAAGTGATAGCTAATACATCGATGGGGATCCTAAAAATTTGGTAAACATTCTCCAACGTCATCATAATATCACTAGTGAGGAGATGGAATGTGTTGGTCTTGCTATCTCAATAATGATAGAGGGCTATGAGGTAATATTGATTTGATATTATAGTTAGTTAATACACAACTTGTTTGATGCTAATTACCTCAAACCACTCCTAGTCATCATCATCCAACATCAATTGTAGCTCCAATAAAAGGTTAGGCTCCCTAGCATGAGCTATCATATTTTAACACCTAGTACACTAATTCAAATCAAACAATCAATCAATCATCAAAAATCAATCAAAAAGATTAAAAAAAAAATCCTAAGGCTTGTAGTCGCTCAGGGCCTTGAAGGGCTCAATCACCATCATCAAGCCCCATGATGGCCATCACCAACCATCACATTTTTTACTATTGGAATTCACACACCACGAGAAGACCCCCTGACAACCCCCTTTTTTCTAGTTGGGTGTCATTCCTACCTAGGATGGCCTGAAAATGACACCCATGAGGAATCTTGTCCCAACACCCAAAAAAATAAACATTCCTTCCCCTTAAGCTAACCTAAGCTAAATCCTAAACTAGGGGTGAGTTTTATTACTTTTGGTTTAGTGAGGTTCATTTAACCCATTAATTAATGAATTTTATTTTAATTTTCAAAATTTATGAAGGTCAAATGGAGAGTCTACCTTAGGAGCTCTGGATCCATCGCTCATTGATGCCTTAGGTTGATCTGCCATCATGGTATATCTCAATCTTGATAGCATTTCACATGAAATTATGTATCTCCTACCTCAAAGCTCAATTTCATCTCACTGGTAGTTGTAAAAATGACAATAAAAATTACCAAAAATCATTTTATATTTTTCTAAATTTGGCAGTCATTCCTTTGAAGGATGGTCACATGTCAGTGCAGTCATTAGACCTCATGATGGCTGTAGAATTTGTAGATCACTGCCATCATACCTCAGGATGGACTCCAAATAGCAATAAATGTACTCATTTTCTCAACACCATGAGTTTCATATTGGACATTTAATCACATCTACCAATCCATATTCATCATAAAATCAAACAAAAAATTAACAAAAAAATCAAATAAACAAAATTTCAAATGCACCTCATACTTAGTTATTTACCCTCTACACTTGGTGGTTGCAAAAACTTGATCTCCATGCAATCCGATAATATGAGTAAACTACCATAAGATCATTTGAACCAAAATCATTCCTTTATGAATTGAAATATCTTCAATTCAATTCCCAATAAGGTCATAATGGCTGGACTGCTCCATGGGAATGAGGCATACGTTTTATTCTTCTATGAAATTTCATCTAATCATCAAACATAGTAATTCATCACATGTTTAACTAAATTGATATTTTCTTTATTCCCTAAGAAATCCATGTGGTTGGATTGCTCCATGGGATAGATATATATAATTATTAATAATGGTTGAAATCACAAGTGGAACAAGACTTTCCCTTTCCAAAGGTTATCGTCTTGCAATGTCCAAATCAGTCATCTTGCTCAAGTGACTTGTTGCTTTCATCATTTACCAATTTTCTCATCAACTTGTCACTTGAGAGGGTAGTCATAATCAAATAATTCATAATTAAAATCAATAATAAAACACTTAATCATATAAATTGTGTTCATCCATGAATCATTGCTAACATATCTCATAAATTTACCCTTTTGTTTGGAAAAAAGCAAAAATACTAAAGTAAACCTTTTTCAGTCTGGACTAACGGTTCATGTAGCTTGACAACACTACCCGAATACCTTTATATTCATCAAATTTTTACTCAAATTAATCCTACCCATTTTTTAGAGGTAATGATTCATATATGCATGCTCTTTCCATGATTGGGGTATCTAAAGTTTACCAGATCAATGAACATCTATCAACCTATAATGTGACATTGGGTTATCTATTTTTTGCTCAGTGTTGTATTTTACCACAATGCATCTCAAAAAGGGGCATCTGTAGATACCTAAAATACATCATATTGAAGAGGCTAATCATGTGGACACCTTTTCAGGCATATGACTCATCTTGGACTTTTCTAAGACCTGACAGTGTTTCTAACCACTCAAAAAGGGTAAACTAGTCCTTTTTAGCCTAGGTCACTATCCCTCCTAGCGATTGTGTGGTGGCCACTGGAATTGATGATGAACTTAGAGTGCACTATTCTTATTGATTATGGCCTTATCTATAACAAATGTGGGCTCCTTGATTCAAGTAAGATATGTTATAGGGTAACCGATTTTGAACAGTTACTTGCTAAAACCTTTTAGAAGCAATGTTTCATCTCCCTGAACCTAACTGAATCTTGATCTTGGATTTTTCAACAAGACAAGATTGAAATTGGAGGAAAGTTTATAAATTGGGGCATTTCCTTCACGCAAACCTTGGAAATATTCAATTAGCATAATGACGTGCTACCCTTTTTTTATTAGAGAGATTAATTGCTCATAAGCGTCAAGATGCTACCAAAATTATGTTATGAAGTTGTCTCTTGTATCCATGGAGCTTTGGAGAGCTTGAAGGACAAATTATATCACTATTCATCATCAATTTTCCATGACTCCAAGTCAATTTATGTGATCCAACTATGTTTTAGAACACAAAAAATCTTGAACTGATAGTCGAATTGAATGTCACCAAGTATTGAGCTCAGAGAACAGAGTCTCTATTTGGCATTCATTATTCTCGATAGTGGATCACAAGCACAACTACCAGACCTGAGCACAACTAACATAGCCCATGATTTTGATCAATAATGACCTTGTTGTGATGTTCAATTTCTTCTATTTTTCTTAATTAGATCAGTTTTAGCAGTCTTTAATTATGTTTCTGATATAGTTTAGCAACATTTATTTCAGTATTTCATGTATTTTTTGTATTGTTTTCAGCATTTTCATTTTATTGGCATAATCATGAAGTAGACCTCATATTTATAGGATTTATATTTTCTATTTATGCTTTGTAAGTGCTTATGTGTGCAGGTTACATGTCTTATCAATAGTATATCATCATCAACATCATACTTCTTGGCATCATCAAGCGGAGATCACTAGGAAAACCCTCCATTATCAGTTTAGGAGATTACAAGAGATCTTTGGAGAACACCTATTATTGGAATATTGATGTAATTTTGTATCAATTTGGTGAATCCCTAAGAGGGATCTATTATAACCCGTTGTAAAGATATTTCTTGAATATTAATGAGAAGAGCACTCTTGTTCCTTTATTTTCTTGTTATGATGGTTACATGAGTTTTATTTTATCAAGTTGATTACATTTTACATTTGATAGGTTGTTAGATATTTTATAAATTATATAGGACCATACTATTTATAAATAAGCACAATAAAAATCCCCATCTATTCTATCCTACTTTTCATGTTAGCATTATAAAAAGGAAGAACATACCTATAATGAATGCAAAGGATTCAATGTGCCTTGGAAACTTGTCATCAAGTGATAACTTTTAATGGTTAGATAAAAATCCTAGTAGAGCATCTCCTCCTCCTCTATGTAAGGTAGCAAACAAATGATCGATGGCTTTGATTCTACCTATATATAGAGAGATATTGAATGTCATAGTAATAATAAAAGAATTTTTTTGAAAGCATTGTTAAAAATAATTAGAAGTATATATGATGATAGTATGGTAAGGAGATAAAAGGGTATTAAAGCATATGAATTCAAAGTTATAAAATCACAACTGTTAGTCCAAATAGTGTATCATCTTAACCCTAGGTATATAAACATGCTAGGGTCATGATCATTTATCAAAAACCTTAAGAGATCAATAACCATTATCACCACTTAAAGTGATTATAATGGTATCATAAATTTTAAGGAGGATTACTTTGGGGGTCATAAACATGCCCTCAATCATGACTATATCGCCCAATTTTTTTGCACCCTTACCTTTAGGATAAAGGATCCGTGCCCGAAAGGGGGATGCAAGAAGTATGGGACAATACCTTGAACGGAGAGGCCTTTGAAGGTCACGCTTCTTGGGGGAGGGGTATAAGTGTGAATTTTCAACAAAAGGTGGGGTTCACCAGGAAACTTTGAGTGGCAGTTTCCATGCCTAGGTCGAGAATGGGTTTGATGTGTTCATTTTATGTTCAATCATTCAGATTCCTAGGTTGGCCAAAATGAATCTAAGCTATTCTATATGAAATTTTTGGTTTATATGAAAACAACAAACGTAAATGAATCCTAAATACAAAAAATATCTAAAATGGAGAAAAGTGCACCTAATTTCTAATGTCTGATGAAGATTCTGAAGCTTGTAGGAGTCCAGATCATCCCGAATATGACAGGATCATCTGTAATTGTACATAATCATCCAGATCATAGGATATCATCTGAGATCAGCCAAGATCATCAGCGACTTGATGAATTCATCAAAAACCTACAATCATGGAAACAGACACCAAAAACCAAAAATACAATTGCAAGAATGATACAAAATGATAGAAATAAGAATATAAATGCTCTCATGATAAATCTTGATATCAAATCAAATGGGATGCAATGTTTTAATAATTTATTTTTAATTTTATCATGCAAATATGCTAAATGAGGTGAACTCCAAGATGCAGAATAGAAGTGAATTAATCTAATGCACATTTAAATAAGAAAAAGAGATAGAGAATGCAAACTCAGGGCTCTGATTGCCCCCAATCTGAACTATAGTCAAAATCATCTGCAATCGTACGAGATCATCGTTGATCTCGACAGGATCATCCAAAATTATGATTGAATCGCCTGCGACAATCCGATCTTCCTTTGACTGAAACACAGTGATATCCTACAATAAAACTTGAAAGCACAAATGAAAGTGATGGGGGATAGGATGTTCTAACACAACAAAAACTAAAATTATAGGGAAATGATCAGCCAGGGGGATAAACTAGGAAAATCCCAAGTTTATATAGGATTAGGGGGAGGTTAGGAGGTTGGGGATCATCCCAATCTGGGAGATCTCCAATGTAGGAATCTCCAACCATGTAGACACACTTCTACCCGAGTTGGAGAATTTGTTGAAACATAAGCTAATTATGAAAATTTGGTTTTGGGATGAAATCGTCTAGACGTTCTGTTCTAGACGAATTCATCCAATTTGGGATGATATCGTCAGATCGACGACGATATCGTCCAACGGTCAAACAACTTCTAAAAATGGTGCAAAAAATGAGGTGAGCAGTTAACGGGCGGTTTCAAGGTTAAAATTTAAATTTTTTATCTTTTACTGAGGGTTTAACTGCACCAATTTTAGGGTGCTACATTTTTCCCCCTCTTTAGAAAATTTTCCAAATAAAATGCGTTAAAGACAAGTTCTTCATGCTTTACGAGAAAACAAAAAATTTATTCCATTTTTTAGATGACGATTCTAGGTCGAATCGTACAACTATTTACTATGGTGCCCCCTCCGAGTTTTTACCCAAATCGAACATTTGAGGTAAAAGCATGGAAAAACAAAAATTAAAAAATGTTATTTTTAAATAAAAATAGGGTAAAACCCTAATTCATTTTTACTATTCACTTTTGATGTTTCAGAGCTCTATAGGCAAAATGGTGGAAACGACACATAGATCGACAAAGGTCCGATGCAAGTTACAGGTAAGGATCTAAACCTAGTGTACTATGTTTTTCACTTGATTTGTTTAATTTTTTACTTGAATTTTTAATTTTTTTAGGCATCGCAGCCATTTTTAGGCCGTCAATGACGTCGGGACGAAATCGTCCCAATTTCGTCGAAATCATCCCTAAATCACCGATTTTGTTTGAGGATGAAATCGAAGAAATTGGGGCGATCCCGTCCAATAAGATGCGATCCCCAAATTGAAGAATCAGAGGTGATTTCGTCCTATTAAGGACGATTTTGCTAAATTTGGTATAATATCATCCAATAATGGGCGATATCATTTTTTTATGAGATGAAATTGATTTTAATTAATTTTAATGATTATGTACTAATGATTTTTGTTGTTTTGTTGTTTATTTTCAAAGGGGATTACTAAAGAGTTGAGAGTGCAAATACAAGGGTCTTAGGGATGACTTAGCTGCGCTCGATCAGGCTGAGCGAGACATACTAGCAGAGGTTGAGCTATAGCATGTGGCAAATATGCCACAAGTTCCTACAAACATGGGGCTACTGACAGCCCTACTAGAGAGATGGTATCCGGAGTCGTCCTGCTTTCGGCTATCGATAGGGGAGATGACTCCCACTCTAGAGTATGTATGGAGGATCTTGAGGATCCTCATACATGGGTGGTTCATGACTCCTTCGGCCAATTAGGGCCATGCCATGATGAGATTGTGTAGTGACCCAAGTTTTTCCCTAGAGAAGGGTGGAGTGAACATCGAGGCTTTAAGGCATATGCCTGGGGCGTCTCGGTTGACCTGAGTTTTGGAAGGGATGGTGGGTGGCCTTCTTCTATGCCACCAAAGTAGATGTAGGTTACCATGGCTCCTCTTATATGTGGTCTGTGACATGAGATACCACGGATACAGGTTTGCTTGGGGTAGATTTATATTGTGTCGCTTGTATAGGATCCTTTACGGGGTCGTATATAAGGGAGGTTGATGTTTGGTGCTGACATCAATACTACAGGTTTGATGTTGGGAGCACATTACGATGTAGAGGCTGGTAGGGCTTCCACTAAAAGGATTTTATTGGGAGAGACCCCGAGTTTTCTATTGGTGGATCTAGAGAGGGTCACAACAGTGAATAGATCTGTCGATGTACCGAAGGTTTCTAGATGACCTCACCCTAGATCGGATCACCTAGAGACCATGGAGAGAGCATCCAGGGTGGATGGAGGATAGTCAAGAGTTGGCTCACATCAGGCAAGTCATATGGCTAAGGATAGAGTGGGGAGAGGTAGAGCTCCATCGCTACAACCAAGTTTTGAGGCAGTTCGATCTACAGTAGGGGATCCCTTCACTTAGGGATTACGAGTATTCCTAGACTATGTGGGATAATACTACATTGAGCGGAGCTCCAAACATGCAGTGGTTCTGGATTCAAGACATTTATGATGCCCCCATTCAGCCAGTGGATGGGGAAAACATGGGGGTAGTAGACTGGTATGATTCCTGGTATGTAGACATATGCCCTCCTTAGATGACGAGGGCATAGGGTCCAAAGCACGTTGTAGTGCAATGGATGGATAGGTGGCGCCAGGCTGCCATTGATGCAACGAGGGGTCACAGAGGGAGGGATAAGTGATGGCCTCCTCAGGAGAAACATCAGAGAGTACCACAAGCTTCGAAGAGATAGCAATAGCTGAAGAGGAGGGAGAGACTCCCTTCTTATCAGAGGGATAGGCCACCATAACCCAATAAGGCCAAGGGTGTCGAGGTGGGGGAGATAAGTGAGATGGCGGCTCTTCGAGCGGAGGATGCCTGCCTACAAGCTTGGGTGCAGACTCTTCATGATGAGGCTACACAGTTCATGACTCGGAGAAGAGGGGTGAGAATTCCAGAGCTGGTGCAGGCTATTGCATAGACCATGTTCTACTAGGGGTTGTACTATCATGTGGTTCTAGAGGGGCAGAGGATACCGCTGCCAGCCAGCATTACGGAGCCAATCAGGATGGGTTCGTCGAGGGCCCATGATACAACATGGACCTTGATGGGACCACCTCCTCCACCTCATGGCAGGAGAGGAGATGAGGCTAATAGCTCGAGGGCTTCTCGAGACTAGCTGCTCATTGTACATAGACCATATATTTTTGAGAGGATTGAGTATGCCAGGGTGTATATTATGGCATACCAATCCATTTTGATATGATGTATAGACTTCTTGATATATATATATATATATATATATATGTTGATTTTGTGATATGACTTGTGCATATGTTTTATGATGCTTTAATATTTTAATGGTTGATTGATTATTCATGTAATTATGTCGTTGAAAATATTATAATTTTATGTCATGCTATAAAATTAAATGAAATAATCTGATGTAAACAAATTGGTTGTTGTGGTGTGATTTGATGAAAAATAAAGTGACTTCTAAAAATAATTTCAAAGGACATTGTCACTATTACATGACCATTTCATGGAGTCGTCGCTCGCTAGGTCATCAAGCTAATCCCGGTATGAAAGAAATATTGCTAAAAGTAAAAGGGTGCTTAAGAGAATTTCTTAAGAATTTGTGTTGTGATGATGAAAAATAATGATGGTGATGATTTTTTTTCAGATTTCCATGAAAATATTATGCATGAAATATTAAAAATATGATTTTTGCTAGGCATAAAATTCCTAAGTGTGATAGAATTTTGAAAAATTGCCTAGGAATTATACCATCGTCGCAAAACTGAATGTTTGACATAATGAAATGAAATAGAAAAGTTTTCATTCTTTTTAAAGCATAATTGTGTAACATAATGATTTAAACCATATGCTTTTATGGATTTAATAAATGGGAGATAAAATTGTAACGATGGTTTGCGCTAGGCATAGAATTTTAGGTATAGACTTATACCATCATTGCGAAATCCAAAAGAAGAAATGGATGTAATAGTTTTATTGCATAGTTGATTTTTGATTTTGAGATAAAAAATATAAAATGAGGACTTGCACTAGGCATAGATTCCAATTTAGGTTTAGGAACTATACCATCGTTGCAAAAGTCAAAAATATAAATGTGAGCTTATTACTGGATTTTTGAACATGCTTTGAAAGAAATTTTAGATTTTTGAAAAAAAAAATGTATTCAATTGTTTGTACGCTAAGCCAATATTCTCAAGTAAGAAAATCAAATTATTCCAGAAGATTTGCATACATATTTTAAATTATCTCAAAGAAAAAATTTAGATTTATAAGGAACCCCATGTGCATATGTGATTTCATTGTTGATCTTGATCTATCATAATGATACAAAATCTCTCAAACACAAATGTGTGTGCAATTGTATTGTTCATTTACCAATTTTGAGCAAGATAATTTGATACAAGTAATTTGAATTAACCAAATGAGTGTTCATTGACCATGATTTATATGCATGTAACCGTACTAGACTACTATGTAAGTCGGGTCATCAAGAGCTAGCTGATCCATGAGTGGACATAGGTATGTACAAAAGAAGGTCGCTAATGTGACAAACATATCACCATGCTAGGAGTTACCCAAGGCCAAGCGGGTTGGGCACAAACCACCTGTTATGGGGCTTACCTCACAATTTTTGAATAATTGAGAATTCTAGGGATTCAAGCTCATTCACCCTTCTTTTCTTTCAAAGGGTAGGGGAAGGGATTTATTGCTTTTTGCTTTTTCTTTTCTTGTTCTCTTTTTTTTTTTTGTATTTTTGCTTGACACTGAGATAATGCTGAAATATTGTTGAGATGGTACAAAATGATACTGAAACAATGCTTCTTTTTCTCATGATTTTTCTTGCTTTTCTTTTTCCTTTTTTTTTTTCTTTTTCTTCCTAGACTAGGGATACTTGCTCGGATTGGCTGTAGAGCAAGGGATTTTTATTTTGGGCAGGGGTGAGCTTGTCCTTTTGTCAATTCTCAAATATTATAGACCATGTGCATGATAGGATAGCAAGGGAAACTTTTCGCTCAAGAGACCACTTCTACAATGTAGCATCATTTTGAATTTGCAATGAAATCATTTTAATGTGAAAAGGTGTACTTGGTTCAAGTAAATAACAAGATCAGTTCTCTATGCTCAAAAATTTAGTTAATTCAACTATGGACTTAGATATAAGAGAGATTAATAATCATACCAAATAAGATCAAGATATTTATTCTTGTGAGTGTGAAAGTGAGGGATTCCAAATAAATGCTAATTTATCCAAAATAACTGAAAATATAACTGCAATACTTCAAGAATTGACAGGTATAAAAATAGAAGATGTTTTTGAGGATTTTTATGATTTTGATTTTTTTTTTATATTTTAATTTTAATTGATGAATTAAGATAATACATAATATTACTATTTGTGAAATTTTTATATGAATTACTAAAATAATACAATATGTATAATATAGACAGTGACAAAATTACCAGATTTATGCATAATAGCACTTAATATGCATAATGTTCATAGGTTCTTTAAGATATTTACCATCTAAGGTAGCTAATATGTATGCTCCTGATCCAAATTTGGCAGTGATAATATATGGCCTAAGCTAGTTAGGCTCAAATTTTCCTTTAAGTTCTTTAGTTGCATTAGTATTTTTTTTACTTTCTTTTAAGATGAGGTTGCCGATCTCAAAAGATCGATGATGAACTTTCTTGAGGTATGCTCGTTTGAGCTTATTCTGGTAGGCACGAAGATGCTCCAAAGAATTAATGCACTTCTCATCTAGGAGTTCCAACTGACTAAATATGCCAACATGGTATTCATCTCCTACTTCAATATCTTGAAGTAGCAGAGCCAAAGAAGGAACTTCTAATTCAAAGGGAAAAACAACTTCAGCGCCATAAACCAAAACAAAAGGTGAAGTGCCCGTGGGAGTACGAATGCTAGTTCGATAAGCCTACAAAGCAAGATATAATTGAATGTGCCAATCACGACCAGATTTATTGACCAGTATTTTGAGGATTTTAATTAATGTTTTATTAGATGCTTCTACTTGGCCATTACCTTGAGGATAATAGGGAGTGGACCAACAATGTTGAATTTTATATTTTTGACATAGTTTCTTTACATATTTGTTTTTAAAACAAGTTCCATTATCCAAGATGAGATTTGCAGGGATTTCGAACCTACAAATAATTTGATTAAAAATAAAATTGGAAACTTGAGTTCCAGTGCAAGAAGCTAAGGGCATAGCTTCAACCCACTTTGTAAAATACTCGATGGTGGTTATGATGAATTTGTGTCCATCATATGACACGGGATTGATTTTTCCGATGATGTCTAAGCCCCATTTTGAAAAGGACCAAGGAGATGAAATAGCCTGTAGTTCTTATGTAGGTACATGGACAAGGTCAGCATGTTTCTGGCACTTGTCGCAATGGCACACGTAATCATGTGCATCATTCTCCATGGTAGGCCAAAAATATCCTATCCTAAGGAGCTTCTTAGCAATGGCACTACCACTAAATTGTCCCCCACAAGATCCATCATGGGCTTCACTCAAAGGTGATCTAGACTCTTCTAGATTCAAACATCTCAGTAGGATACCTTCAAAAGATCTCCTATATAAGGTATTGCCAATTATGATGAAGTGACTTGCTCTTCTATGAAATAACCGGCATTGGTTTCTATTAAAACCTTCAGGGAATGTCCCATTTTGAAGAAAATTAAGAATATCAGTGTACCAAAGTTTAGGAGTAGTTTCGTTGATTATGAACACGTCCAAAGGTTCCAAGCATGATTTAATTGAAGCGGGTTCCTAGAGTCGATGAATAATGATGGTAGCATTTTTGTCCTCTAACTCAAAGGGTAAAAGAGATACAACTGTGTCCATGGCATCAGCCTCACGAGTACTAGTTCTAGGAATAGCTTCCAAGGTAATTTGATCAAATAAAGATATTAATTGTAATACATATGATTTATATGGGTGCAATTTATCATCTCTAGTCTGATAAACATCATTAATTTAATTTATAACAAGTTGAGAATCACCAAAAACTAATAGATTTTTAATTTTCAGTGTCAGGGCTGCTCGTAATCTAAGGATGAGAGCCTCATATTCAACAGTGTTATTAGTACAGGCAAACGTTAATTTAAAGGATAGAGGTATGAGATTTTTTTGTGGAGATATAAAAATAATACCTGCACCAGTCCTACTCATGCATCAGGCTCCGTCAAAGTATAAGAACCATTGCTCTGAATGATTTGCCTCCAATTTAAGGCATTCGTCAGGAAACTCAATGATGAGGGGATGGGTGGATTCTAAGTGTGCAACAACTAATTGATCTACTATGATTTGACCCTTAACATACTTTTGTCCTATAAACATGAGTTAAAACTCGCTTAGCGCAAGAACCCACTTTGTTGTGTGACCAAATAAATAAGGTCGACTCATGAGATACCGCAAGGGATCGGATTTAGCAATAACGTATGTTTTCTGACTGAGTATATAATGGCATAGTTTTTGTGTAGAAAATACAACTGCTAGACATAACTTCTCTAATGTTTTGTAGTGGGTTTCATAACTAATTAATGTTCTACTAATGTAATAATAATTAGCATGCTCTCTTTTCTCATCATCAAGTTGAGCTAACATAGCTCCTAAAGCAAAATCTAAAGCGAAAATATACAAGATAAATGGGCGATCAGGTTTAGGTGGTGAAACTACAGGTGGGTTAAGAAGATATTGTTTGAGGAGTTCAAATTCTACCTGACATTAATCATCCCAATGGAAATAGACATCCTTCTTAATAAGCTTAATAAAGGGTCCAATTTTATCTGCTCGCTTATCAATGAAGCGATGGATAGCTTGAAGCTTACCTTGTAGACTCTATAATTCAGATATATTTGTAGGTGCGGGCATATCAGTGATAGCCATAATCTTGAGAGGATCAATTTCAATGCCACGTAAAGAAACTATAACCCACAATAATTTACCTGACTTAACTCCGAATATACATTTGGCTGGATTCAATCAGATAAGATATTCCCTTAATCGATCAAATATTTTTCTCAATTCATCTAAATGGTCATCTTCTTCAGTATAACGAGCTATAATGTCATCTACATAATCATGTAGTATATCATGCATCATATCTTGAAATATATAAGTCATGGCTCATTGATAGGTTGCACCTGCATTCTTCAACCCGAATGGCATCACTTTCCAACAAAAAGTCCCCCAAGGGGTAATAAAGGCTATTTTAGCCTGATCTTCAGGAGCTATCCTAATCTTATTATAACAAGAAAATCCATCCATTAAGGATATCATTCCACTCCTAGCAGTAAAATCAATGATTTGATCCATATTGGGAAGGGGAAAATGATCTTTAGGGCATGCAACATTAATATCTCTAAAGTCTGTACAAACCCTAATCTTAGTAGTTTCTTTCTTAGCTACTAGAACTACATTCGAGATCCATTCAGCATAATCAATGGCTTGTATAAAAATAACATTCAGGAGTTTTTCTAACTCCCGTTTGACTATTAAGGCCACTTTAGGATGCATTTTCCTAAGTTTTTGTTTAATAGGTTTAGCATCCGGGTGCACTACTAGGTGATGCATAACTACAGAAGGGTCTAATCCTGGCATATCTTCATATGTCCAAGCAAAGACATCTTCATATTATTTAAGAAATGCAATATATTTATCCTATTTTTCTTGACTCAATTTTGATCCAATGTTGATTATGTGAGGGTTATCCTCGGTTCCAATGTTAATTTTTATGACATTTTATACTTCCATATTGTAGATATCTCTTAAAATTAGGTGGGGCAGGTGAAACGCCCAATTCTTGTAATTTTTCCAAGGTTAGCTTGGATAATTTGTATTGAGGAGTCATGGCCTCAAGCTGGACTATACTAGGTATAGAGCCATCAAAATAAAATCCATTATGTAATAATTCCTCAACGGAGACATTGTGAAAGATATCTCCATCCAACTCATCGTTGAATTCAATGATCATCTCAAGATAAGCTATAGATATCATATTACATGTGAATGTCTTATTTATTAAATGCAAGGCATCACGTGCATCTAAATAATCTTGGTAACATATAAGTTGGTCATCATCCTCAAATGGGAATGGCTGACCCTTACTAGGAAATAGGCCCACACCACATCGGGTAGGCCACGCTTCTACCTCAAAAAGTTCTTTCATATCATTCTAGAAAGGTCCCAAACCTTTCCCTTTATATCCCAATTTGAGCATTATAGGTTTGGCTTTAATATATTCATTAGTAAAATAACATCGAGCATATCCATCATAATGAGTTCTGATGTTTCTGGGTATTCTACCCTAGTCATATCCCTTATAAATAAAGGCACAGCTCCCGACTTGGTAAATACTTCCCATAGGCTGTGGGAGGCCCAAGGTACGAGGAGATGGCAAAAAATTATTTAAAATAAGGGAATATTGCATATAAGTATTCATTTATTTTGATATAAGGATTTTAGATAGATCCAATAAGAGCTCATTAGTGAGAGCATAAGAGGTAGAAGGAACATTCCCTACATATTTTGATGCTAAAAATATGACTTTGGTGGATGTAGACGGTGTAGAGGTGTCGATAGATGGGTCTATTATAGGTATGGAAGTTATAGGAGTAGAATAAGAGACATTGGTTGTGAGATTAGGATATTTCTTAGGTCCTGATGCAGTTTGTTCAGAAGATGGTTGATTTATATATGAAGGTGCAACTGATGGAGAAGAAGAGATGAATTTGTGGGTGTGATTTTCACACGTTTAGATGGATAATGAGAATTAGGATGTGTGGATGACGAAGCAGGGCAAAATTGAACTCCAATAGGTTCTGCCAAAACACACATATGAAAGGGTCTTGGATCACCATGAATGGTAATCAACTGATTCTTAAATTCAAAGTTAACACGTTGATGTAAGGTTGAGGGAATAGCTCGCATCACGTTGATCAAGGGACGACCCAAAAGTATATTGTACGATGCAGGGCAATGTACAATAAACACAGTCATATCCAAGGTTCTTGGACCAACTTGCAATGGAATGGTAATAACGCCACACGTTTCTTGTGTTTCATCATTGAAAGCTTTTATGATCATATATGTTCTTTTCATTTCCTCACTTCTAAACCCAAATATTTGGTAGAAGTCGAAAGTGCAAATATTTAAAGATGAACCATTATCAATCAAAACTCATTTGACTGCTACATCTCCAATTAAAGTAGTAATATACAAGGGGTTATCTTTATGTAAACTATGTTGAGGTATGTCTCTATCCTGGAAGTCAATACAATCAACTTCACGAGTTATTATAGTATTGGCCATGGCTTCAGGTTGAATTTCTTGTGGTACCATCATCTGTCTTAATGTGAGCATTAATTCATCTCTATGTGTAGGAGAAGATCTTAAAAGGTCCAAGAGGGAAATTCTAGCTATAATATTTGATAATTGTTCATTAATATTATAAGGAGGTTTAGGTTGAACATTAGGTGCATGATTCCCTTTATTAGGAACCTTCAAAAAAAATGGATTTGATCCACCATTCTGAATTTGATCTTGTTGATAATTTTGAGCCTATTTTCTAGTAACAGCTCCGATGGTACCCACAATATTATTCTACGAATGATGGATGGGTGTTGGTCTAGAGTTTATAGCTAGCTCATTAGAAAGTAATCGGTGAGACGATGGTCTAGTAGTGACTCTTCTTGGAAATGGCTCTTCTGGAACCATATAACTTGTGATAGGGTGAATAGTATCTGATTCATCTTCAGAACTATTCGATTGATTTGGTGTGATTTCCATATCACTCTCAGTCTCATATTATGTATCACTAAGATCAGGTATCTGAATATTATATAAAGGCATGATTGTAACCACAAATAAATTAGTGTCAAAGATTTCCAAATCATGAGCAAGTAAATGCCCGCTAATAGTTCCTACATATCGGGCAGGAGGAGGGACATTATGATGTTCAATTTGATTAGCCACCTCCTTACCATGTTTTGGTAAGGGATGTTGAAAGATGTCCAATGACTAATTGGCATTCTGATTCAGGTTTTGTGGGGTGTTATTTTTAACATTATTAGGAGGATTTTACTTAGGTTGAAAGGCTTGAACCTCCATCTCATTGTTATCAATCAAGTCCTATATTTTATGTTTTAATATTTTACAAGAGTTGGTAGTGTGTCCAGGTCCTCTATGGAATTCATAGTGTAAATTTGCTCTGTATCTGGGTATAGTTGGATCATTTTCCCGGATATTTGGTAATTGAATCAAACCTCATTCCAATAATTACGATAGAATAGTTGATAAAGGTTTATTTAACCTAGTAAATTCTCGAGGAGGTTTATCAGGAGGTTTCAGTACAAACTTCTCCACTGTATTTGCAGCATTAACATTAGCAATATTTCGGCTATCGGTGACTCCATCACCCACAACTTGTTTATTCTTGTATTGATTTTTGGATGTTTTCTCATTGTCTTTATTTTTA
This sequence comes from Wollemia nobilis, assembly GCA_028583015.1. Classification (NCBI taxonomy): domain Eukaryota; kingdom Viridiplantae; phylum Streptophyta; class Pinopsida; order Araucariales; family Araucariaceae; genus Wollemia; species Wollemia nobilis. Next base: position 13,137,049 of record JAQPPZ010000465.1, read on the forward strand.
AGTTGGCCTCTCCTAATGAGAGCATCTTCCACTCTTCAGGCTAAGTCTATAGCCTGATCGAATATGGTCAAGGTAGCATTTGATAATTCGTAAGATAGTTGCTCTTGCAAATTATTAATAAAGATGTCCAACATATCCCTATAAGGTAACACAAAGTACAATTTTCCTATCAACTATCTCCACCTAGCTAGGAAATCAGCAAAGCATTCATATTTGTCCTGTTTTAAGTTATACAAATCTTTAATGGTCACATGTATTTTGATGTAGGCACTAAATTGATGAACAAAAGACTCGACATTTTCTTCAAAATTCCTCAAAGAATTAGTGGGTAATTGATAATACCACTTTAATGTCATTCCTCCCAAGCTTTTCAAGAACATTTTTAGTAATAACAAGTCATCATGCAATATATCATGACATGCTATCCTAAACATACGAAGATTCTCTATGGGATCTTCAGTTCATTTATATAGGGGAAGAACAGGCATAGGAAAATTTTTAGGATACGACTGTGCTAGACTATAGGATCTAAAGGCTGACTACGCATCTCTTGATAGTTGTATGAGGGACGGTAGGGATCTATTTGGTCCATGCGAAAAACTAGTTGTTTCACCATGGTTTCAAGATTACTAGTTTGTCCACCATATTGGTTCGATGGGACATAGGTATGGGATCTATGAGTGTATGATGGTGTAACATAAGGATTAGATGCTATATTTATATTATGCAAAGTGTTGGTAGGAAGAGTATTATGAAGAGGATTTGTAATAGTATTATGTTGTACCCTAGATTGTGCGTAATTGGTGTTTGGTTTTGTTTTGGGTTTTTGTTGATTTGAGGTACGTTGATCAAGAGCTTGGCAAAATAGAGAAGTAAATGATGGTTTCTTTTGTGCGAGAATGTCCCTAGGCTTGTTAATAGGCACTTTAGATTTTTGAGTAGCCTGCTATTGTTGCATGTTCTGGATCACAACTGCCATATCCAAATTGGATGGTCCAGCCTGATAACTCTCTTGATCAATAAAGGACAAGGGATTAGTGCATGTTTGAAATACGTCTTCTAGAGTTGCTTGAGTATCACTAATTCGATCCTTGTCCATATGGATTGCTCTATTAAAAACACCAATATTAGTGTTAATGAAATTCCAAAATTGTTCCATGTTTTCAAAAGTGATAGCTCCTCCCGGAGACATTTTAGGGGATGATGATCCTTCCTCTATATTAGTTTCTTCTTGTTCATTTCCTACAGCAAGCTCTTCTTCTTGTTGTTCTAGGATTTCTTCTTCCTAAACTTGGTCCTCAGGAGGGACATTTTGGTCAGTTAATGGTCTTCCTAACCAATCTTCGTCTTCTTCGGTTTGTTTTCCATTCCTAAGTCTAGGAATTGTGCTAAACTTAGGTTTTAGCAAATATATATATATATATATATATATATATATGTGGTAGGGTTGATAGGTATACATTTTAACTATATACCTACTATAATACTTTAAAGGGAAAATTTTTTGTTTTTGTTTTGCTTGTTTTTTGTTTGATTATATTATTATTTTGTGAGAATAAAAAATAACAAACAACATTCTAGTTGCAAGAAATAACAATAGTAAAATAATGACTTAGTTTTCTATGAATAGTTTATGAATATCATTGATAGGGCCAAGTTCATCAAGAGTCATGAAATGCTCCTCTTCAAATTGGAAGTGGTTTTTCAAGAATTTGACAAAGTGTGCTATGGTAATATGGTCTACTTCAGACTCTAACTTGTAAAAATAAAGTTCATGGTAATACTCTCGATACAACACAGCTCTAGGAATTCTATTCCATTTTTTTCTATCCGTAAGAACGACTTCTTGATCCTCTATACGAGATAGAAATTTATGTACTACAACTGCGTTCTCAAGGTATTCCTCAAAGGTGTATAATTCTTAAGACACAAGTGCTCTTTTATCTACTAACCACCTATGGCAAGCTCTCTGAAGTTCATGATACAAAGTCACCTGATCATGATCCAGGTTCTATCTAGGACAAACCTCTTAATTTTCCTAAGTTCTATAGATATGGATTCAATAATACCTAATCTCCCATCAAGTTCGTCCCATAAATATTGGGCTCTATTTGTTTGAGGTACTCTAAGCACAGAAGTAATCTCTATGGCTATTAATTTATTTTCAAAATTTATGGTGACAACTCGTCTTCTATTATAATATACCATCTAAATATGATATATTCAAATTTAACTGTTTTCTAATGATTCTAGATGTTCTTAATAATTTTTTTTTTTTGGATTGTTTTCAAAAGGTGTTTTAGTTTCACGTCGGGTTCACCAAAATGTATCACCCAATTTTTTCGCACCCTTACCTTCAGGCTAAAGGATACGTGCCCAAAATGGGGATGCGAGAAGGATGGGACAATACCTCGGATAGAGACACCCTTTGAAGGTCGCACCTCTCGGGGGAGGGGTATAAGGGTGAATTTTTAACAGATGGTGGGGTTCACCAGGAAACTTTTAGTGGCAATTTCCATGCCTAGGTCAAGAATAGGTTTGATGTGTTCATTTTATGTTCAATCATTCAGATTCCTAGGTTGGCCAAAATGAATCTAAGCTATTCTATATGAAATTTCTGGTTTATATGAAAACAACAAACATAAATGAATCCTAAATATAGAAAATATCTAAAATGGAGAAAAGTGCACCTAATTTCTGATGTCTGATGAAAATTCTGAAGCTTGTAGGAGTCCAAATCATCCTGGATGTGACATAATCATCTGTAATTGTCTAGAATCGTCTAGATCACAGGAGATCATCTGAGATCAGTCGATATTGTCAGTGACCTGACGAATTCGTCAGGAACCTGCAATCATGGAAACAGACACCAAAAACCAAAAATACAATTGCAAGAATGATAAAAAATTATAGAAATAAGAATATAAATGCTCAAATGATAAATCCTGATATCAAATCAAATGGGATATAATGTTTTAATAATTTATTTTTAATTTTATCATGCAAATATGCTAAATGAGGTGAACTCCAAGATGTAGAACATAAGTGAATTAATCTAATGCACATTTAAATAATAAAAAGAGATAGAGAATGCAAACTCAGGGCTCTAATTGCTCCCAATTTGAACTGTAGTCAAAATCATCTACAATCGTACGAGATCATCATCGATCTCGACAGGATCATCTAAAATTGTGGTTGAATCGCCTACGACGATCCAAGCTTCCTCTGGCTGAAACATAGTGAGATATTGCAATAAAACTTGAAAACACAAATGCAAGTGATGGGGGATAGGATGTTATAACATAGAAAAAACTAAAGTTGCAGGGAAATGATCAGCTAGGGGGATAAACTGGGAAAATCCCAAGTTTATATAGGATTAGGGGGAGGTTAGGAGGTTTGGGATCATCCCAATATGGGAGATCTCCAACGTAGGAATCTCCAACTGCGTAGACACACTTCTGCCCAAGTTGGAGAAGTTGTTGAAACAAAAGCTAATTATGAAAATTTGGTTTTGGGATGAAATCGTCTGGACATTATGTTCCAGATGAATTCATCCGATTTGGGATGATATCGACATATCGGCGATGATATCATCCAACGGTTAAACAACTTCTAAAAATGGCATGAAAAATGAGGTGAGCAGTTAACGAGCAATTTTGGGGTTAAAATTCAAATTTTTTATCTTTTACTGAGGGTTTAACTGCGCCAATTTTAGGGTGCTACAATGACTATATACTTATTTTAGAGGTTTTAAAAAGTTTCCAAGCAAAAATAATAAGAAAAGGTGGAGATAGGTGATGACTGGATAAAGAAAGAAAACCAAAACTATCGGTTAACATAGCTCATCATTGTCTTATTAAAGGATTTTTAATTTAATCCACCCCTATCTCATATATAGGTGGACAAGACTCTCCACAACATACAAATTTAGTTTTTAGTGATCTTTTTTCAAATGCAATACACTAAATGATACTAATTAAAATAGCTTATCATCCAACATATCAATTTCAAATTAGCATAATATATAAATAAAGATACAAATGCTTTAATTTAATGGTACCTATTGTATACTATTTTTTAGAGTAAATTATATTATTTGGTACACATCAATATACCACCTTTGGCTCATTATTATATTAGGAGTTTATCTTAGATTAAGTGGTTACTTGGGGAAGAAATAATAAATGCACAAGTATTATAATGTGCAATGATGTAAATTTACATGTAGTCCACATGTACATGAGTCTTAGGATATAATCATAGGTTTATTAAATCCTAAGGAAGTTATCTTCCTATTAATATGTATCTTGAGATATAGAGTGGGGTAAAAATGAAGCATGCATTTCTCACTATATGCACTAGTACAAAGATACTGCATTGTACTATTTTGTGAGCTTTCATTAATAGCATTTTACTAAGTTATTGCAAAATTATATCTCATTATTTTCTTGTATATTTTAGTACCATTATAATATAGCTATCATAACTTGCTTATCTTACATCTTGTGTTTACATATCCATTAATATACATCACCAAAATTTAACAATGGTATTAGAGCACATAGTAGATCAATAGGAAATTGAGAGAGCCACAAGATTGAAGATATAGAATGACTAGTGTATGTATTATTATAGATTTTAAAAGCTTTAATATTGAAGGCCTCAAGCTACCTAGAAGGAGAAGTCTTGGAAATCCTTATTATAGATTTTAGAGAAGGCCATTGAAGGAATTCCTAGGAGAATTCATTGGAGAAATCTACCAAAAAGGAGTTTCAAAAGAACAAAATTTCAGACAATTGTCACCATCTGACAATAATCCCAAGGGAGAAGGATTTGGTAAGAAGTTTGCAAACATTGGAGAATAAATTGACTTCTTTACGATCTGAAAAAATTTAGATTTGAGGACAAAAATGAAGCAACAATTTGGGTAGCATTAATAGCTACTAAGATTTTATATTTTCAGGGTGCATCTTTTAGGAGAATTTGATACCACCTAACTATAGTTTTGAGGAGTGAGTTAGAGGAGTTTCAAGGTTGCAATATAGACCAATTTTAGGTAGCAAAGTAATAAGTTTCAAAGCTACAAATAGAAAGAGCTATTTTGGATAGCAAGGAAGAGCTACAAATTCATCCAGAAAGGGGCAGCATTTGGGTGATCCAAATCACCAAGAAATTCATCATCAAATCAAGGTTGAAAAGGTATCCAAATAAGGTGCAAAATTTTCATTATTTGAAATCTTACACTTGGTTCATTATTAATTTTATTAAGCACCAATTTTGAGGTTTAAAAGTTGCATGAAAATATTTCAAATTTAAGGTCTTCAAAGTAGTGCAGAAGTTATTTTCTATAAGGTTAAAACCTACAAATAAATGTAGAAGTTAGATATATTTCAAGAGAAATAAAAATATCAACTTTTTATTGGTTATTCAAAGCATCTCATCAGAGCCAAAAAATAGAGCTTTAATATCTATTATCTCCAAAGTGAAAAGGAGACATAAAAAAGGGGAAAAAGAATCACTAAGAATTCATACCCAGTCTCTATTTGGCTCACATAACAACATAGAAAACTATTACAAATTGCAAGTTTACTCTATAAACAAGAAGAGGAGATGCATTAGGTTTTAGAGCTAAAATCACCATTGTCTCAGCTTAAAAAATTAAGAGACACCACCACCATATCTAAAAGTAAAAAAAGGAGAAGATTGAAAGCATAGGTGGGCTGCCACTAAATATATTGAGATCACTTCACAGTTGAAGAAGAGAGTTAAAGAGGTATTAGAGTGGCTTTTCTAGTTGGAAATTAAGAAGGAAATATGTTCTATTTAGGTAAATTATATTAATAATTTGTTGGAATACAACAAGGTTTCATCCTTGCAAAAGAGATGGTCCATAGAGGAGATGCTACCAAGACTCAAGCAATTATAATTAAATAATGAACTAGTTGTTGATATAAAGGTTGCTTCATTCACACACATAAAGAAGCCATTACAGTTTCATCATTGTAGGTGAGTTGGATATCCTTATCTATTGTGTGTGTTAGAGTAGCTGGTTATAAAATCATTAGTAAAATAGTCATGTAGTACATTTATAGCCTTAGGAGGAGCATCCATAAATGATAAATAAGATGATATTGAAGATAACCAATGCATGGGGAATTCATAGGACCATGAAAATCATTAAGCACCTAATAAAATCAAATTTGAAGCACCAAGTGGCACAAGGAAGCTATCATTGGAATAGGTATTTCACAAAAGAGCCATTACTTTACTAATAAGATAGATGTTAGAAGGTGATATGGTATAATGACAAAAACTAGTTTATTCTTATTCACAGGTGTATATATACAACATAAAATAGAAAAGAACATGTCGACACTAACAGAAGGTGTGCCAGATCATGTCAACACTAATAAAAGGTTTCTAGTCGTGTCAGTAAGTGGTGTCGATAAACAATGTTGGCAACTGCTATTGGCAAGTCGACAAGACTAATACACGTAGGAAAATTAAACCTAAGCCTAAGGTCTAATCCTCATAATTCATCCCAACAAAAGAAGCATTGGACTCCAATGCTTTTAACAAAGAGGGAAAATCCCAAGACAGAAGGTGAGCAAAAATCCAGCGAGCCTGATGTAGAAGCTGGCCACGACGGGCCACCAGATAAGAAGTAGAAGTACCCTGGCGAGTCTACCGAGTCTTCGTATCAAAGAGCATATCAGTGTGGATCGGAAGCTGTGCATCTGGAACCACATCAATAGGATGACTGATAGCTAGAGAAGATTCTAAGGTAGAATCATAGTATGGCTTCAGGAGATCAACATTGATGACGTCATGAATGCCAAGATGAGCCGAAAGATCAAGGCGAAAGGCATTCTCAAAAATTTGCTAAACAATATAGTATGGCCCATAACGAAGAGGTTTAATATTGCTATGAGTCTTATCCACAAAACTTCATTTATCCAGATAAAACCAAACTTTGTCACCAACCTGAAAGTGATGAGGAGTGTGGTGTCGGTCCATCTATTGTCTCTATTTTTGTTGAGTCTTCTATAGAATCTGAACCACCTTGGACTGAAGACTCTACAAATGTTGTATAAAAGAGTTGGCCTTATCGTGCTCCTTCTGACTGTGCAATGTGGCAGGAGAGGGCAAAGACAAAGGCAACTCGTATGGAGCCAATGGCTGAAATCCAAAACATGTCTCAAAAGGAGAGTGTCTTGTAGAACTGTGAACTTCTCTATTGTAGGCATGCTCAATGTGAGTGAGGCTCAAATTCCATCTGGCAGGAGTGGAATGATGGTAAATCCTCAAACTCTGAACAAGAGTACGATTAACTACCTATGTCTGCCCATCGGACTGTGGGTGATAAGTAGTAGAGAAGTTAAGGGATACTCCTAAGATCTTCCAAAGATATCTCCAAAAGTGACCCACAAAACGTGAGTCACGATAAAAAAAAAATGCTAGTTGGAAGACCAAATGAGTGCCAAACTGTCTCAAAGAAGAGTTGGGCCAAATCCTGTGCAAAACACGTCTTGCGACAAGGAATGAATTTGGCCATCTTACTGAATCTGTCCACAACCACAAAAACACAATCGTGCTGTCTAACGGTCATCGAAAAACCGCTCAAAAGGTCCATGGAAATGCTTTACCAAGGATGAGAAGGAATGGGAAAAGGCATGCTCATTCCCAATTTCCTATTAGAATACTTATAATAGTTACAAACAGCACATTGTTGTAGGAACTGAAGAACATCTCGCTGCATGTGAGGCCAGAAAAAGAATCCCTAAAGGTGATGAAGAGTTTTTTGCTTACCAAAATGACCTCCGTAGAGAGTAGAATGAGATTCTTTTAAAAGAGGCTCCTTGTGCTCATGAGGTACACATAGTTTATCCAGTTTATACAACATGCCATCCTTAAGATGAAAGTCTTGAAAAGCTCTCAAATTGGAAGTAGAAGGATGTGAAAGCTGCTGAAAAACTAAACCAAAATTAGGATCTAAAGAATACTATGTGGGCCAAGTTTGAAAGCCAATGTGGGAGGTAGTCACAATAGTCAAAGCAAGGGTTGAAGGTGGACGACTCAAAAAATCTGCCACTGCATTAGTTCATCCCTTCTTGTACTTGATTACCAAATGAAACTATTGTAAGTATGATGCCCACTTCATGTGTCGAGCCTCCTCAATTTTTGTTTGTGATTGAAGAAACTTGAGTGGCATATGATCTGTGTGAACTATTGTTTCCTTTCCCAAAATATAGTGCCTCCAATACTTGATGGATTGAACCAAAGCATACAACTCTTTATCATATGTAGAATAATTCTTCTTTTCCTCTGAAAATTTTTTAGAATGATAGGCCACTAGATGGCCATTCTATTTGAGCACGGCTCCAAGTGCAAATTGTGATGCATCCATTTCAATATCAAAGGGATGAAAAATATCTGGTAGAACAAGAACAAGTGCAGTACACAATTTATGTTTCAAAGTGTCAAAGGCATTTTGTTGATCCTTTGTCCACTAAAACTCAATTTTGATCTTGGTTAGATGATGTAAGGGAGCGGCTATGGTGGAATATCCTGCAATGAACTTGCGATAGAAATTAGCAAGCCCAAGAAAACTTCTCAACTCTATGACAGAAGTAGGAGTTGGCCATTTGATCATGACTTCAACTTTAGTAGGATCCACTTGAACCCCTTTATCACTAATTACAAAACCAAGATAGGCAATAGAAGTTTGCCCAAAAGAACACTTAGGAAGATTGACATACAATTGGTTCTTCTGAAGAGTTTGAAGAACAAATTCTAAGTGCTCTAAATGACTTCTCCATGTAGGAGAGAATACAAGGATGTCATCAAGATAGATGATTACAAATTGATCTAAACAATCTTTGAATACTTCATTCATTAGCCGCATGAATGTGGTAGGGGCATTTGTGAGACCAAAGGGCATGACAAGCCATTCAAAAAGTCCCATTTTGGTCTTAAATGTTGTTTTCCAAGTGTCCTCAACCTGAATCCTGACCTTATGATAACCACTTTTGAGATCAATCCTGGATAAAAACTTTGCTCCTTGGAGCTGATCCAAGAGATCATCAATTCGTGGAAGTGGGTATCTATTTTTTATTGTTATTTTGTTAAGTGCCCTGAAATCAATGCATAGCCTCCATGTACCACATTTCTTCAATACAAGCAAAATAGGTGAAGCACAAGGAGAAGTGCTAGGTTTTATGAAACCTTTAGCTAACAGATCATGAATTTGTCTCTTAATTTCATCCATTTGCACTATTGACTGTCTATACATTGAAACATTTGGAAGTGGGGCAGCAGGAACAATCTCAATACTATGATTAATCTGTCTTTCAGGTGGAAGGCTGGAAGGTTCCTTGAAAATACCAGAATAATATTGAAGCAATGAATTTACTGAAGAGTGCCTATCAAGTGACTGCTTAGGTGCATGAGTTCCTTCATTAAGTGGCCTGATGAAGATGAGTGCTAGTTCCTTTGCTTGATTAACAACTTTCCTTGCTTACCTACAACTTAACATCAAATTGTGTGGTGTTTGTTGTGTGCTTCTAATTATGTAAGCCTTATCATTCTTGTGCAAAGTAAAAGTGTTTTTGTACCCATCATGAATAGACCTTCTATCATACTGATAAGGTCTCCCAAGCAATAAACCACAACAGTCCATTGGAGTTACATCACACACCACAATATCCACAAAAGTAGGACTGAAAGCAAAATTCACAGTGCAGGTGTGTGTGATGTTAGATGAGATCCCATTATCCTTCCATCCTAATGGATATGGATGAGGATGGGGATTCATTGGCAGCTTCAGTTTGTCAACAACGGACCTCGCAATCAAATTCTTCTGTGAGCCGATGTCGATGATACAATCAATCACAAAAGAGTCATTCAAGTGTACCGTGGTCACAAACAAGTTTTCACGGTCATTTTGAGAAGTATTCATAAGGGTTAATTTGTTTAACCCTGCTAACTCCTTGTATGTCTTATTTTCCCCTGTAGCCTCAATGGGACCCTCTTGGGTTTCCTCATTAGAAGGCTTTACAACTAGGGATTTCTTCTTCATATTTTGCAATTTGAAACATTGATGCTTTTGATGACCCTTCTTTTTACAATAACTACATTCCACAGTAGTTTTAGAAGAACCTTTGTGAGAAGAAGGAGAAGAGGAAGATGGGGAAGAGGAAGAAGAAGAGGAAGATGGGGAAGAGAATATGAAGAATAAGAATAAGACTTAGATGTCTTTGGAGAATTATTGGAAGTCTTCTAATTTCCTCCCGATCTTGTAGAGAAAGTCCCTCATGATGCGTCATGCAATTCTTCCTCGACAAGAAGGGCTTGATTGAAATCCATATCGATGCTGACAATTGTCTTGTACTTCAATTTGTGGTAGAGCGGCTCCTGCAATCCACTCTTAAATTTGTTCACCAACTTGATGGCATTGTCCTCTACTGCATTCAAAATGCGCAATTTGTTAAACAAGAGAACATAATCACTAACACTCATGTTAGAATTCTGTCGAAGACAAAGCCAGTGCATCTCCAAATCTTTGGCATAGTTGGAAGGGTAAAAATTACTCTTCAACACGCGTTGCATTTCATCCCATGAGTCAATGGGATTTTGGGTTCGTTGGCGATCACTCACAAGGATCTTCACAATGCCAGATAATTTTAGTTTGGCAAACGCCACTTGTTGATCCTTCGCCAATTTGGTGTAATCGAACCAACTGCTCATGTCCAGGATCCAACTGTTGAGCACCTCTGGATCTCTAGAGCCACTGTAGATGGGAACATCACATTGGGGTTGAACATCTTGGGAAGTGACTTTGTCAGCCAAAACACTCACAAGTTGTGTGAGTTGAGCCATTTTATCGGCCAATTTCGAGGCCATTGTTGCCATGAGGTTTACAAGGGAATTTAACAGGGTTAAAAATGCTCTTTAAAAATAGTTGCAAATGAATTGCAATTTTACAATAAAAAGAGCAATTTATGATAAAGGTCAAAAATATTTTGAAAATGACCTTTAAGAAATAAAATACCCTCTTACAACAATATGCCCTTAACTTTCAAATTGAAAATTAACAATTTTTCTTTTTTTTTTAAAAGTAAATAAATACTTTTAAGAAGGAATGGGCAAAAATGTTTTAATAAAACAAAGTCCCCTTTTTAAGAGTTCAACAATATCATATAGTTGCTCTTACGCAATATAAAATAAACCTCCACGACATGAAATAGAAGGCTGAATAAAATGTCAACAACGAGCAATAATGAAGGCCTTTTGCTTACCCATTCCGGCCAAGGTGAAACGCTTGTCAACAACGAGCGTAGATGGTAGACACAGGATAGATGGCACACTTTTTAAGGCTATAAATAGTGTGTAGGGAGGCACATAAAAACACTATATATATGCCAACAGTTAGACTTGGTGCTTGTGACAACAATGGAGTGGTCAACCTTCAACAACGAGTAATTGGATTAGAAGCTGGAATATGGAATTGTAATGCGAAAGGGTGATGACGTGAAGAATCTCCCAATAGACGCAAAGATCGAGTCTGTTGTGGGCTTGTGAATGGCCAAACGGTCCTTCGATTTGGTGAACTGGTCTGGCAGATGTCAAATCACAATTTCATGTGTGTTCAATCAACAAAGATCAAACAGCTCAGGATCTGCAACAATGCTTCGGTCACAATAGGGAATAAAATGACTGCTTTCGTTTGGCTTCATATAATGGAAATGGACAATAGAAAAATAATGGAATTGATGTTACGGTATGTAGCATCCGAGAACGTCTGCTACATAGTCAGCACGGGTACAACAAGGCTCCACACAGTGCAAATCATTAGCAGGCAACACAATTTGATAGGAAACTATAGAAGTCTTTTGTTGGAATGAAGTCTACGACTCTATGTAACATGCCTTCCAAGTAGTAGAGACTTATGCCAATGTTAACAGAGCTTTTATCTATCAATAACTACAAAAATTGTTGATTGAAACAACAATTACACAGCACTTACGAGCTTTAAAGGACAAATATGAGGTCGGATTACCCAAAACCACCATCAATTTTCTAAGCTCTGATACTAGATGATATGGTATAATGAAAAAAACTGATTTATTCTTATTCACAGGTGCATATATACAGTAAAAAATAGAAAAGAACATGTCGACACTAACAGAAGGTGTGCCAGATCATGTCGACACTAACAGAAGGTGCCTAGTCATGTCGGTAAGCGGTGTCGAAAAACAATGTTGGCAACTACTGTCAGCAAGTCGGCAAGCCTAATACACATAGGAAAATTAAACCTAAGCCTAAGGTCTAATCCTCATCATAAGGGAGTTACTATAATCCATGCACCAAATGATAAACAATGTGTGAAGTATTCATGTAAGAGAAAATTTTGAACTGATCTATGACAACCCAAATACTTCAAAGAATATGTTGGTTTGACCAGTGTAATAACCATACACATGGTTGATTAGAATACCACTCGAGTTAAAGGACCTCTATTTGATAAAACAATGGCATTGTTATTTGTTGAAAGAAGCATTAACCATTGGCAAGATCATGCAAGAACTAGTTGTTCGAAATCATGCAGATACAACACTCAAGTCATCTTGAAATTTATTTCACTCATCTCAGTCAAAAGCTTAGCTAAGTCAAAAAAGTGAAATTCAATATTCTTGACCATAAACATTGGAAGTAAACATAGGAGGAGATACACCTTGGATACTAATAATTATAATCTCCCTGCATTGAAGAACATGTTGAATAGAAGGGTAAATTTATCTACATTTGGAGTGAGCATTATAGGAAGGATTCACAGGATTAATGTGGCATAATGGTCAAAGTAACTAGTGCACATTGGAGTTTTTTAAAAAAATAGTAACTATTACACATGACACTGAGGGACCCACATGGGTACCACTATGCATCAAGGTCAAGAATCATCAAATTTCTAGCTAATATTAATTGGGGTTATAGTTAGATCTAGTAGAGGTAATGTCAATTACAAACCACCACTTAATAATTATCACAAAGGGACCCACGTGGCCACCAACACCAAGCTCATGTGCATTTTAGGTTGAGTATGCACATCAAAAAGTTTTAGATTGAGAGCTAGTTATTCAAGTAAAACATAGCTTGGAAATCAAGGCACATGGCTAAGCATTGTGGAGGAAAGAGACTCAAACGAAAATATGAAGTCACATTCTCTAGCACCAGTCAAGAAAATATTATATTTTATCCCATGCTAAAGTGTGGATAGATTATTAAAATTTTAAAAGGAACAATTAAAGGGAGAAGCTTATAGTAAGAGTTTTTATCAAAGTAATTGCAAATAATCAAACTAGGAGATATAAGGGTTTCCACATTAGAAAATTGAAATATTATTTTACAAATATTATTAGTTTCTAAAGTTCCAAATTAGGGAGGCATAAGGAATACTACACCAAAATCTAGAACATTGGAATTTAGAAGACTAAACCATTGAAATTTCTTCATAGTATTGATTAAAGTGTTGTAAATTGCACTTTACATTAGTCTCTTATACTAATTTATGAGACATTAGAAATACTACTAAAATATCTACAAGGCAAATAACCTTATCAAAATTTTAAATTCCAATTATAAAATCATATTTACCTTTCTATTTATTAGCTCATAGGGATAAATAGGGTGAAAATTTAAAGTTGAACATTAGGGAGATAAAAGGGATTCAACTTAAAACTAAGAAAGCTAAACTTATTTTTAAAATATAGTGCACTCAAAACAATTGGGAGATTCAAGTATTTGATAAACTTGAAGAATTTAAAAGATCTTAGTAAACTTGATCTTCTTACTAAAATTACTTGGGAGTTAAAAGGTATTCTACCTAGAGTATTGGAAAATCAATTACAAGTTTTTCAATTAAGTTTTGATTTAACATTTTCAAATTAATAATATTGGAGAGATAAGGTCTACTACATAAAATTAGGATATTAAATTTTGCAAATATAGTTTACAAAACTCTAAATATCTTATCTAGGGAGCCATAAGGTAGTCTACATCAAAGGAACATGGCAAAGAAAAATCTAATGAAAAAGAAAACAAGTGATCAAAAACTAGAAACATAAATACCTGAGTTGAAGATAATTGAAATGGGAAACTTATGTTCTCAATAATAATAAATAAACATTCAATAATTCCAAGGATAATAATTAGATATTTAGGAAGTTTCAAAAATATTGTAAAGATTAAAATATCATTTACAACACTCGATAGAAGAGACCAAAAAGTGTGTCGTACAATCAATAGTAAAAAAATAAAAAAAATTCTTAGCACTTAGCAAATATCTAAATGGAAGGCTTGATGAGACATATAAAGCTTCTAAAAATAGTTTTATATTACCAAGTGATATAGGAGACCTGATATATATGGCATTACTTTCCAATGAAGTTCTAAAATATAAGAATAGAAGACAAGAGGACATGATAGAATATTTGAAGAACAAGTATATTGATGAAGAAAATACTTTGAACAATAGGCTTATTGATATTACTAGTGAAGTATAAAAAGGGGATTATTATATACTTTAAAAATACATGCAAAATATTCTTAATAATGTTGATGATTGCTATGAATATTTTGTTACTATACCTATCAATCTATGGATAATAATCTACAAAGGAATTATCAATATCACTGTTTCTAAGATGAGAGAACAAGAAAAGGTTTAAGAGTTAAAGAACAAGATAGAAATGAAAGATGTTTCTAATGATACAGATGACTTAAGTCCTATGATGGTAGATTCATGTTGGAATATCATAGAATCAAAACCATTGATGATTGATGCATGTTATGATACTAGCAATATTCTTCAAATATGTAAATCATTATTTTTGTCAAAATAAAAGGGAATATTGTAATGCAAGCATTGACACTAGTGATTTAGAATTCTTGACTAAGGTAGAAGAACCTATTACAAATATTGATGCTATATGCAATACAAGTGATTTAGATATAGTTCATGATTGCTTAGAAAAAGTTCATGTTACTAGAATTGATGAAGGCATAGATATAGATGATGATAGATACAATGATGCACAAGATCATATTGATGTTGACAAAGATCATTCTAATGATTGTATTGGTCATACTAATGGTTTTTGTTCAAATTTGATAAGATATGAAGATACATGTCTAGAAAAATATGAGCGGGGAATGAAAGAGACAATTGCATCAAAAATCAGATCAAAGTATGAAGGTCTTGAATACATAGGTTAGACTAGTAGCAAGAATCAAGGAACTAAGTCTATAATAAGAAATAGTAACATCAAAATAGTAATAGATATTAATAGGAACAATTGCTATAAAGAACAAAATGGTTAAAAGAATGTGGCAACAGAAAATAGATTCATTATAACAGATATGGGCATAAGACAGAGAGATGTTGGAATATCCATAGTTGTAAATTTTGTGGAGGAACCAATCATTCTCAAAGATATTTTTGAATTTTCTCAAATATATTTCTCAAGGTATATATATGGAAACAAAGGTATGAACTTCTTCAGAAAAAAAAATATAAGGAGAATAGTAATAGTGTCAAAGTTAAGATATAAATTCAGGCAAAAGGATGAAGCTCAAGTAGAAGATGAAATCCAAGGTCATTTGAAGAATGAATACAAATACAAAGATCCATATTGAAGACTAAAGTCTTCAATAACCAAATAATGTAATACAAGGGGGTGTTAGAGTATATTACATTATTTGGTACATGTCAATGTACCACCTTTGGTACATTATTAGATTAGGAGTTTATCTTAGGTTAAGTGGTTACTTGGGGAAGAAGTAATAAATGCACAAGTGTTAGAATGTGCAATGATGTAAATGTGCATGTAGTCCACATGTACATGAGTCTTAGGATAGAATCATAGGTTGAGTAAATCCAAAGGAACTTATATTCCTATATATATGTACCATAAGCTATAGAGTGGGGTAACAATGAAGCATGCATTGCTCACTGCATGCACTAGTAGAGAGATATTGCATTGTACTATTTTTGTGAGATTTCATTAATAGCATTTTACTGAGATATTGCATAAGTCTATCTCATTATTTTCCTACATATTTTAGTGATATTATCATATAACTATCATAAATTTCTTATCTTACATCTTGCAGTTGCATCTCCATTAATATACATCACCAAAAGCTAACACTATTTTATGATAGTACATCAAATTTTGTCCAATTTTGAGAAATGTGGTCCAATAGTAGTACATTATACATATTTATTTGGATCCCATATTAAAAGTTACATATTTTAAAATTGTTGTTTTGATGATGCATATATTAATATATACTATTATTATCAGTTGTGTAATGCACTAAAATGATCAAATATTGCATCAACAATTTTAAGTATTCAATCTTCAAATATAAAAACCAAAAAAAATATTGATCTCAAAATGCATATGGAAGTCAATGGATTTTTAAAAATATTAGAGAGCTTTAGATCCTAAAAAGGGTAACATCACTACTTTATTCAATCCTATAGTAGTCCCTTATAAAGGACATTCATATTACTATATACTTTGGAATTAAAAACTAGAAGTATTGCAATCCTAATGGTATGCATCAATGCACTTGATATCATTTAGAGAAATGATGTCCTAGATATAGATTCAACACTTCATATTTTACAAGTATGTATAATAAGATTAAAATTAAAATAAAGAATTAACTCAAAACTCTCATAAATTTTATTTGAGCTTATAGTAATCATGATAAATTTAAATATAACTATGAAAAAAGACAACAATCATGGTGACTATGGGTAGAATATTAGTCCAATTGTATATAGCATATCTTCAAGAGAAAAACTTATCAAATAGATAGTAGATACCAGATCGGAGGACTAGAAATATAGTTGGATATACATGACAACCATCGGGTCAAAGAAATGTCTAAGCTAGAGAAGCTCAATATTTTGCCATAGTACTAAAATAATATTTTTTTTAGGTATGGATATAGTCGTTAGACCTTTTTAAAGATAACATAATCAAAGGGTATAAAAAGGTTTGGCATCTAGTGTAGCTAAACCTCAAAATCAACTAAGGCAAGAGTGTCTAGCATTTGGCTATAATATTACTCTCAAATTTTGGTTTTTTATAGATTAGGTTGTACTTTTAAAGTACTAATGTCACCAATGCAAACATAAAAATTTTGGCACAGTATCAAGCCAAACCAAAAATTTAGCTAAATATCAAAACAAAGTCCAAAATTCTAAGGCATAAAAATCTAGCATAGAGATAGGCCAGATAAATAAATTTTCTAAGGCACGAAGCTTGGTTCAAGATAGCACTGGATTTCAAGGAAGGCTCATCTCTGACACTTGAAAAAGTATATCTCAAATACTAGCTAAGTCAAGTCCAACAGAGTGTCAAGGTGTCTAGAGTTGTCCCCATCATGAAAAATATTCTCTATCAAAGAATCCCAATGATTGGATGCTCCTCCATAACTAACCTATCCTTATGCAGCTAGAATAGTCATCAAGTAGAGTGGTAAAAATAAAATTTATCAAAGGACATCATGAATCAACTTGAAGCATGTGTATACCACACTCCTAAGAGTAATTAGAATCAGCCAAAACAACCACATCATGGTTGTTATACCAGAATGAGCTAGAAATGGATGCATATGTTCCATACACCTTATAATCCTACAATAAGTTTTGGAATAATCATTCTGAGGTAATAAAGCAATGTAAATCTATATATACTCAAATGTAGCTCATTTCAAGGCTCAACTCTCTAGATTTTACAATTATAAAATTTGTATAACTAAAGGCTATACACGTCTTAATGAATATTAAAGTGTTGTTTGGCCTCTATTTAAATATGTTGTAAAACATGTATGTTAATTTCATTTCTAATCATTTCTATTAAAGTTGGAAGAATAATGTATTCTATTAAACTTATTCTACTATCTAGATATCTCGGATTTTTGTTTGTTTAGTTTTCAAAATGTTTAGTTATGTATATGATTATTTGATTAACGATCTATAATATTTAATGATAACTGGTATTTTAGGTAGTTTAATTTAGTTGAGGGTATGATACTCTCATGCATTTATGTCTCTTGCTATGGTTGAATTTTAGCTATATTTCACTTCTAGCTTCTAACATTTTCCCATTAATTTATTTAGTATTTAATCCTATTGTTAGTTTATCTAGTACCATAGGAACTAACCTACTATGGAGGGTGATCTATGTTGGATTTTAAGCCTTCCTGCCATAGAATATCACATGTCCCAATATAAAGAAGCCATACTATTAAAGGTCTAAATATTGATATTCAATAGTAGAATAATATATGATAAATTTTATTTATATCTAGGAAAATATAATAATGAAATATTATTCACTTATAATATCAAATATGAATTTAAAATGGCTAAAATCATTCATGTACAACCATGAAGAAAATTTACAACATTAATTGCTCAAAATTTATAAACAAGCTTTAATCTCTTTTTTATATCTTCCTTTTATAGTTAGATGATCAAATACTTTTTTATGGAGCATTATCTCCATAATATAGTCATAGTAATGTGACTCTTCAAGTACTTGACTATTGATTTCCATATGAAAATTCCCATGACCTTTAGCTTATCATATTGCCACTTGCATACTAGACTCTTCACTTTCTTCTTACATGCATACTTGACTCTATGACACTTGCACACTTCTACATGCACTCCTAATATAAGATACTTGTGCACATCCTCACTTTACATATTTGCACACTTACATACATAAAACTTGTGCACATTCTATCAATACACTTACATTCTAACTTACATGACACTTGTATATTTCTTTCATAATGCACTCTTACATGACACATGCATTTCCTGCACATTGACACTTACATGTAAGAGAAAATATAATCACATATCTAAACCATAGAATCAACCATAACCCATTACATATATATATTTGTACCATGGGAGTATAGGAGCATGTACCAAATAATGTAATATTCCTCAACACCCCATTGTATTACATTATTTGGTTATTGAATACTTTAGTCTTCATCTTCAATCCTCATATTCATGTGTCCTTGCATTGTTCATGAACCTCTACTTGAGATCCATATTTATTTTTATTCCTAATTTCTGCTTTGAATTATCCTACATCTTTATTCTTTAGGATTTCAGTCTTTGTATCTTCATTATTTGGATCACAAACTTCTTGAGCTTCTTCTTTGATTTCTGATTTATATGCTCCTAATTCTTTTTCATGAGTAGCTTGAATTTTTTATTGTGTTTCTTTCCTATAATATTGATATTGTCCTATAACTTCTAAATATTCACTTAGAGCATCATAATAATTTCCTAAATTAGATGAACTTGGAATGTCAATATTGCATGAAGAATGAAACATTGTTTTTAGAGATGATTCACTTGATTCAATTGTATCAATATCTAATTTCTTGTTTAGAGTTTTAATCAACTCCTTTTATTTTTTATTTTCATCCTTATGAAATTCAAGTGAAAGCAATACCAAATATATTATACTACCTATATCAATAGGTATTATAATATCATCCATAGAATTATCAATTGCTTCAACAAGCTTTGAATGTAAATAATATTTAAATATTTCAAAAAATTTATTCATAGATTCTATAAATGAATTGTATTGCCATATCTAGCTTTCCTTTAGATTTTTCAATCAAGTTTCCAATGCTAGAATTTATGACTTCTAATTTTTTCTTTTTTATTATAGATTCCATATAAAATATTCAACTTGATGATTTAATTCCTTTGAAGTAGAAATCCTTGTATCTCCCAAAGTAAAAAAAAAAAACTCAAATAAGAAATTTGCAATTTTTTTTTCTAAACCTTTGATGTAGTAATCCTTTTAACTCCCTATTGAATTAAATTTGCAAAATTTTAAAATTTTCAAAAGTTTTTCTAATTTCTTAAAAACCTTTAAATTTTTTTCAAATATAAACTACTTTCAAAAATTGAAATATTTAATCTTCAAATAAAAAAATCTATAAAAACTAGTAGAAAACCTTTTCACTCCAAATCTTCTTTCTAAAACCTTTTAAAAATAAATAAAAATTTTAATAAGGTAAAAAACCTTATAAGTACCTATTTAAATATTTGATAAAATTAAAACTTGTTTTTTTTTTTTTCTTTTCCCTCCGAGCAATAAGTTAACGTAGAAAATTAGAACGTACCAAGAATAATGCTTTTATAACATTTAGATGTTATCTTCCTTCTAATGCACTTACACTGACTTCAACACTCAGATGTCTAAATATATAGAATCGATGCCTACTATCCCTCCATTCTTATATTCTATCATGAAGGCATCTTACGGTTATATAAAGATTTACATTCATGCCTATGTAGAGACTTCTATTGTCTCCATCGATGAATAGTGATCTCAAGGCTTGATTTACTTTACTCATATCATTCTTGATATTCTATTATTTGCTTGAAGTCTTTCCAGTCTCCTTTGGTAGGCTTGGACTCTTCCTTATCTCCTATGATTGGATCAAAGTTTTGAAATCTCCTATGGTTGGCTTGAATTATTCTTGATCTCCTCTTGTAGGCTTGAAGTTTTTCAAAATTTCTTTGGTTGGCTTGAAATATTCCTTATCTCCTCCAACAGGCTCAAAGGATTTTCTAATATCCTTCGATAGACACAAAATATTTATATATTTCAATGTGCTTGAGGGCTTCTTAATATTCTTAGGCATGCTTGGGGTCTTCCTTATTTCCTTAGACATGTAAATGATCTTCTCTATGTAGGCTTGAATACTTTTAGTCCTTCTTCGACATGCAGTGAATCCTTGGATGGCTCCTTTAACATGTGGTTAATCCCTTCCTAGTGCAACAATACTCTTTGTTAGCACTCCTTTAGACAAATTTCTTTCTAGTGCAACAATTATATCATGTTCAAGTTCTACTAGTGCATGTTCTACTTGCATTTTCTCTTACAATAGTAGTGTTGCTTTAATACTTTTTATTATTATATAATTGATTTAATGCTCTCTATTGCTACTTTTGATAGCACTTTATTTTGATTTCTATCTAGCCTCTTTCTATTTCAAAGTTGGCTTCTTAGGTTCTCTAGACCTATTGCTTTGATAACTATGTAGTCTTCTATGTTCTAGTGCTTAGTATTCCTTTGTTTATGTGCTTAAGATTCCTTTGTATATTGGTCTCTTAGGCCTCTCCTTCTTATGTTGCTTGCTGAGGTCACTTAAATTTCTATATTGGTTTCTTGAAAGTTGGCCAAGATCTACTTGTATGATGGATGATGGCTCTACAAAATATATATAGATGCTTCTTGGTATATTTAGACTGTGATTTAGCACTATTCTTTGCTTACTATAGGATAATGTTCTTATCCTTAAAAAAATCAAATAATTCAAGGCCAAGATTAATATTGCTATGGTCAACCTAATGTTTATAGTTTTTTGAATAACAAAATTTTCTATATACCTCTATCTATCCTTATATCTTCAGGCTTATTATTAGAACTTCTTAGTAATCCTCTTATCTTAGTATTCTACTAGTTATCTCTATACTCAGGAATCTTAGATGCTTCTCTATATTTTGGAATCTATCTCTAATATCTAAAATCTTCTTCAATTTATTAGATCACATATAAGAACAAAATATGATTCTCCTCCTTTCTAGAGAATCCAATATCAATTTTAGGGTGACTATGAATTTAACTGAATGACCAACTATCTTCTAAGTTGATTCTCTCAATCTATATCCAACTATCTCCAAAGTTGGATCTCAATCAAATTGGCCAAGTTCTAGTCTTCACTATTTTTTCTTCAAACAAGTAGAAAGACCCTAGCATTTAAATTAGGATGACTTGTTCTTATCCCCTTAATTTCTACTCAATTAGATCTTCAAGAATAGAGTTCAAGTCTTCACTACTTTCTTAATGGATAGACTCTAAATTAACTCTATCAAATATGGACAGAGTTAAATGATGGTGGCTAATGTAACTCTATCAAAAATAGATAGAGTTAAGTTGTAGCTCTAATACCACTATTGGATTTTAATCCTTACTACCACAGAATATCATAGGTCCTAATATAAATAAGCCACAATATTACAGGTCTAAATATTAACATTCAAGAGTAGAATAATATATATGAGCAATTAAATGTATATCTAGGCCAATATAATGATGAAATAAAATTCACTTATAATATCAAATATGAATGTAAAAAGACTCATGCACAAGCATGAAGAAAACTTACAATATTAATTACTCAAAATTTGTATACAAGCTTTATTCACTTTTCTATATCTTCCTTTTACAATTAGATGATTGGATAATTTTCATGGAGCATTGTCTCCCTAATATAATTATAGTAATGTGACTCTTCAAGTAATTGACTATTGCTCTCAATATGAAAAGTCCCATGACCTCTAGCTTATCATTTTTACACTTGTATGCTAGTTTTTTCACTTTCTTCTTACATGTATACTTGAATCTATGACACTTGCACACTTCTACATGCACTCCTAATCTAAGACACTTGTGCACATCCTCACTTTACATATTTGCATACTTAAATGAAATTTATGCACATTTTCTCAATACACACTTGCATTATAAATTACATGAAACTTCTACATTTTCTACACATTGCACACTTACATGACACTTGTGCATTTCCTACACATTTGCACTTACATAAAAGAGGAAATATAAATCACACATCCAAACTATAGACTCAACCCTAATCTATTACATTTTTACATTTGTACTATAAGGTACCATGGTGGTACATTAGGATGTACCAAATAATATAATATTACTCAATAATATAGAAGCTATTCTAGGTATTCCAATCTTGGTTGAGGTCTTGAGGGTGCATCTCATCCACTTAGGTGGATTTCATACCAAGTTTTTGGCAAGCCTAATGGGATGCAAATCTCATCTCCCTGATTGAGTAGAATCTTGATGATGTTTTTCTAAAATAGATCAAATTCACAATCACCTAGAGACTCCACTAAGAATGGACTATCCATATAGAACCTGTTGATAAGCAACACACCCCCACTGAAAAATGAGATTCCATCCTTAGAAAATTCTGAACTTTCATTTTTTGCAGCAGGGACCCTCTTGATCTTTTCAGGTTTTAAATCCAAATTTGCTTGCCTCCTTTTTAAAGTTGTGCTTTTTCTTGCATTCTAGTCTGTGTTATCCAAGAATTCACTTTTTACATGCTAGAATCATTCATGCACAAGCAAAATCTTGCACCGGTACCGAGAAAATCCAGAAAACAGTTGCATAAATTCACTGAAAAATCAAACTTTCCATTTTTGGTAGTGTCGCGATATCGCGACACTTCCATTTCGGAAATGTCGCGATATCGCGACAGGTAAGTCAAAATGCAGCTAAGTGCCAGAAAGGTCGCGATTTCGCGACATGTCGCGAAATCGCGACGGTTTTTGAGAGAGAAGCAAGGCGTACGGAGGCGCGATTTTGCGACATGTCGCGAAATCGCGACATGTCGCATTTTCGCGGTAGGAGAGAGAAAGTGGGCTGCGAGGATGAAAAATCGGCTAAGTCGCAAACATGTTCCAAAATCGCGGTCAACGCGGTCCAACGCATGCAGGTAAGGGAACTGTCGCGATATCGCGACGTGTTCTAGAATCGCGGCTGAAAATCGAGAAGCGTACGGAGGCCAGGAAGGGTCGCGATTTCGCGACATGTCGCGAAATCGCGACATGTCGTGTTTTCGCGGCCGACGAGGGAGGAAGTTGCCGATGCGCTGGCAGGGTCGCGATTTCGCGACATGTCGCGAAATCGCGACATGTCGCAGAATCGCGGCAGGAGAGAGAAAGTCATAGTTGACCCGAAAGTGCATTCCGGCGGGAAACGAGAAGGCTTCCTGGGGTAGCGACACGTGTCAAAGCGTGAATGAGACAAACGGAAACCGACATGCAAGCTTATTTTGCGGATTTAATCTGTTTTTAATGTTTTAAGCTTCGATTTAATTAAAATGCTAATCTAATGCATCTTTTTGTCTTTCATGCGGGATTCCACCTGGCACTTACGGGACAACCGGGAAAGACCATAAAGGCGAAGATAAAGTGCGGATTTAGTCAAGGACCGCCATGCTAGGAGAGAAGCTGCCGGTGAGAGCATTCAACAACAAATTTATTGCGAGACTTGATAGCATGAAGACCATTTCAACTCGGGATGGATTTGCGGAGATCGAATTGATGGAGAAGTGGTGACTCATCCGGCTCACCAGCAGAATTAATGAAAGCATTTATTTGCGGCTGCGAATGAATGCAAGTTGCATTTTATTTTATCTTCTCCATTTATGGCAGCTGACTGCACAGATTTGCCGAAGGGTTAAGTTCTATTCGGACTTTGATTTTTAAATGGATTTTTATTGTAAAACCCGGGTCCTAGGGTTTAAGTGCGATAAGATTTAGGGTTTGAGCAAGATATTTTGGAAAAGATCAGGGTCTGTCTTGAGTCTATAAATACAAATTCTAAATGTAATCGCGGGGAGGCGGAGACTTAGAAATAAAAGGCTTATAAGCAATTTCTTGCAAATTTTGTGAAATCCTTTGTTTACGGACTTGGAGTTGATGTGCTTTAGCTTTTACGTGATAGCATGGCCGGGAGCCTAATCTTTTGCGAGTGTGATAAGTGTATTTTCTTTTGTTATCCGTTCCATTTAAAGTTTGTTAGATATATCTTGTAAATCTGCCATTGTCAAGATTAAATATCTTTGTTAGGCTTCGGTTGTTCTATTGTCCGCTAGGGGAAATTACAGATTTCGGGTGTAAGTTTGTTCTAATTGCTCTGTCTTCACTTGTGCGAGCTAGGTTGCTCGGTGAAAGATACCGATTTTAACCAGTTGCCCTTGGATTTATAATTTTCTGCTAGATCTGTTTCACTCTGCCTTGTGCTCTTAGTTGAAAGTGATCTTAGGGTGATTGGACACTTTCTTCTTTGATTTGTTACGTTGTGAAGTCGATAGCATAGATAAGATTGGTAGTTTTAAGTTTTACAGTTTAATGTTTGATAAGCTTCTCTTTTCTGCCTTACCCTACCCTCTCTTTGCTTTCCGTGAATGATCCATTTTTATTTTCTTTATTTGCCTTTTATTTAAATCTGCTGACCCATGAGAGCTAGATCAAAGAATTCAAGTCAAATCTGATTGTCAACAACTTTTGCAACTACTGAACAAGTTCAAGAACCCCCTGTAAGGTAACAGAGCAGTCCATATCGAAATCTATTCCAGAAGTGGAAAAGAGTGAATTGCCATTCGACCCAACTACGTAACTCGCACCTTGGATAACCGACTAGATCCTAAAGATGAGTGGGATCAGTCCCGTGGGTGTCTCCGGAGCTTTCCTTGCCTTCATCCTTTTTCCCGGGGTGTGCATGAAAGCCGGACCAACACCTAATTGGCGCTAGAAGGAGGGCTGAACTCAGTTCAAGTGTTGTAAGGGCATAACAGCAACATTTGAAGGACCCACAGTGAACTCCGGACAGTTTTTAAATTGTCAGTACAATTTTGTAAATTGTTAATGCAGTTTTTAAATTGTCAGTGCAGTTTTAAATTGTCAGTACAGTGTTGTCAGTGCAGTTGTCAGTACAGTATTTCAACTTGCTAAAATACAGAACACATTCGGAAGCTGCGAGTTTGTCGGTACTGTGAAGCGGATTCTACATACGGGGTAACAAGGTCCCACCCCGAGTGGAGAGCTCCTTGTCCCTGAATTAGAAACTTCGAGAAGAAGTAGCCACGGAAGAGCCACATCTCTATCACGAGACGTTTTATCACCATTGATAGTCACTCCAACCAGAGCTCGAGAATATTCCTGTTAATCCATTAGCTATGGCAAATTGGTTGGGCTCCACTGCTTTGAATATCTCGGGTATAGCCCATGACTTGCCCGGAAGTCCAGAAAGATACCTCCCTAGGTATAAACATGATGGGACAAGAAGCTGAGAGGAACACTTAATTGCATTCAAGAATGCATTGAAGTTATTAAATGTACAGCATGAGGATGTTGCCTGCAGACTCTTCCCGTTCACTCTCCGGGAGGGAGCCTATGATTGGTTTCTAAATCTTACCAATGATTCCATCACCAGTTGGAGTGACTTAGAAAAAGTCTTTGTGTCACGGTTCGGGGAAGTGATAGACCCCGGTATTTTATATCGGCGGTTTTCTAGCATCAAAAGAGAAGCTGAATGAGTCTATTAGATCCTATAATGTCGGATTCCAGAAAGCTTATGGTAGACTCATCGGCTATTATGTACCGAATTCTGACCTGGCATTAGAGATTTTTAGGAACTCTCTGGACCCAATGACCTCTGTCTTCTTGAAGAGGGATGCCACTTGTTACCAACTTGACGGAAGCTTATAAAGAAGCTTTAATCCTGGAAAGACGAGTTGGGACCCTGACCTTTAAATATTCAACAAACTCCTCCGATCACTCGGCTGCTCCTATACTCAATCCTATCCCACATCAGATGATGCTGCCAGTTTGTCAAACTTTACCATCAGCAGCACCATTAGCTGCTGCACCTGTTGAGAATGTACAGAACCTGATAAAAGAGGATGACAATTCTAGGATTGAAGAAGTTTCAAAGATTGTTCAGAAGATGGCCAATGATTTTTTGAGTTTTAAAAGGCAAACTTCTACTGGAGACAATCCCAACAGATATTCATACCAACCAAACAGATTTAATAGGCCCCCATATGAGCCTAATAAAGATTACAAGGGTAAAGCTCATGATGTGAACATCTGTGATTTGGCTCTGCCCAAGCCGGTGCAGAATTCATGCCACTTCTCAACATGGGGAATTAGATTGTGTGGAATTTTGCAATGCATTTGAAGCTTTGTCAGGAGATTTGATCTCCCCCGAAAATCAAAGAACTACTGAGGGCCCAAGTTCATCTGGACACAGTGCAGCTATGGTCTTGGATTCTTTTTCTTTCCCGGATGAATATGAGAATGTAGTTGAAATGCCCATGGATGAAGTACGGGCTTTCCGGCGATACGGAAGAGATAGCTACAACACTGAGGAGCAGGAATCCTGAGCCAAATACCACATCAACTCCTCCTGATAATTCTCACAATATTCCTCCGGACCCCTCTCCAAGCAATAATCCACCCCCACCAAAGGGAGGAGCTCAAAGAGTACCCGATGTTGCTATTCCTCCACTTAACAAAGGATATAACATAGTGGAGGATATGAAAAAGATTAAGGCTAACATTACTCTGCATGAGCTGGCACAGATTTCAGAGCAGAGAGACAATCTGATAAAGACATACTACGGCCTGCTTGCTAAACCTGTGGATAAAGGGAAGAAAATAGCCAATGCCAATCGGCCATGTACAAGGAAAAGGCTGAAGTTCCCCCATTTTCTTGTTGTCAGAATTTTTGGGAAGAACTTACATAATTGTTTGGTGGATTCAGGTGCATCTGCTAATGTCATGCCATTGGCAATTTGTCAGCAGTTGGGGCTGACCCCAATGAAGTACGAGAGGAGAGTTGTCCAATTGGACAAGTCAGAAGTTAAGGTTGTGGGAGAGGCTGCAAAACATTCACATTCAATTGGCATCCGAGCCAAGGGCTCAACATAAGATCGAAATCCAAGTTGTGGATATCCCGGTGGGGTATGGAATCTTGTTGAGTAGGGATTGGTCTAAGTCTACGAATGGATATACGGCAGCAGACTTTTCACACATGTGGTTGCCATGGAAGGGTGTGGCTAATCAATTGCGGGTTGACGAGAGAACCCGGTACAAACACACCATTACGAGTACAATGCTGCAAATGAGGCTCGTCAATATTGCGAGAGGTAGACATTGGTGTCTACAATTTAACAACTGGGGCACAATGATAAATTTAACAAAGCTCATCCTGTACATACTAATGAAGTTTGGACACTTCATGTGGATGGAGCCGGATGTAAGCGGGGTTAGGAGCGAGGGCGATCCTCAAAGGGCCTCAAAGTCGGACATTTTTTATGTCTTACCGCTGCGATTCCCATGTACTAATAATTTAGCGAGTATGAAGCTACGATTTTAGGTTTAAAATTTGCATTGGATAAAAATGTGAAGAACATTCAAGTTTTCAGCGATTCAGAATTAGTGGCAAGCCGAGGTCGGGGGTAAGTTTCGGTGTAAAGCCTCTTATACGAAGGGATACAAGCACGAGCTTGGGATCTTGTGGAAGGCTTTGATGCATTTAACTTAACACATATACCCGGGGAACAAAATTCACATGCGAGATGTCTTGGCATCTTCGAGTGCAAGTTTAAGGCCATTGGAAGATTTTAAGTGGGATAAGTTTTCAATTGAGCTAGTCCCCTGTCCTTCGAGTTCCAAACAATATTGACGGCTTTCAAGTTTTCTCGGATGATCAGCAGATTGTGAACTTTCTGCAAAGTACCAATACCTTTGAGAATGCTATAATTGATGAGGGCCAAAGGGACACCACTGATGGAGCAACTAGATGATGACGGGGGAATCATGAGATTGAAGGACAACGGAATCCCAAAGGGAATGGTAGAGGCTGGAGAGGCTATTCGATGTTGACAAGATCGAGGCAAAGGGTGAATTCCGAGGATTATGTGGGCACCACGAGACAATGATACTGAAAATTTGAATGTAGGAGCTGAAGAGGATCCAAGGAACATCAAGTTGGCAAAGGAGTTGTGATCCGAGAGATAAAGAGAAATATGATTGATTTCCTGCACGGGTCTAAGGATGTAATGGCTTGGTCATACAAGGATTTAAAGGTATTTGATCCAAAAGTTTACACCCACATCATACCTTTGAAAGAATCTTGCAAGCCTTTCGGACAAAAACGAGAGGCATGTTAATGCTCTGTTAGAACCCCTTATTGAGAAAGAAGTGGAGAAGCTCTTGAGTGCGGCAATTATTTTTCCTATCGGGCATTCTACTTGGGTGGCAAATGCGGGTGCCGGTAAGGAAGAAAAATGGGGAGATCCGCCTTTGTGTGGATTTTAGGAATCCGAACAAAGCATCCGAAAAGGACAACTATCCCCTGCCTTCTATGGATGAAGTACTACAGATTGTTAATGGCTCGAGAGATGATGTCTTTTACGGATGGTTTCTCGAGGCTATAATCGGATTCTAGTTGAGAAGGAGGATAGAATGAAGGCTGCTTTTACAACTAAGTGGGGTACTTTTGCTTACAAGAGGATGCCATTTGGTTTAATAAATGCGGGAGCAACATTTCGAGAGAGCAATGGACCATGCCTTCAAGGGGCTTATGGGCAAATGTATTGTAGTTTACATGGATGATCTAACGAGTCTTTTCCAAATCCAGATTTGACCATGTCAAGCATTTAGAGTCTGTATTTAACAAGTGCGAGAGAGTTTGGCATCTCTTTGAATCCAAAGAAATGCATATTTGGTGTAACGGAAGGCAAATTGCTTGGGCATTTGGTCACAAAGGATGGCATTTCCATGGATCCGAGGCGAGTTGAGGCCATATCCGGCATACCATTTCCCAACTCCAAGAAAGAGTTGAGATCATTCTTTGGAAAGATTAACTTTGTCGGAAAGTTTATCTCGGGCTTTGCAGAGATAGTTAAACCAATGAATGATATGTTAAAGCAAAGCCCAGATTGCCTGGACCACTGAAGCTAAGGCTGCTTTTCAAGAAATCAAGACGACCATTAAACAAGCACCGGTCTTAGTAAGCCCGGATTTCAGTGTAGATTTCTATCTGTACACTTTCTCTTCTGAACATACACTTGCTGCGAGTGCTGACTCAACGGAGAGATACGGGAGAACATCCAATTGCTTTTAAGAGCACTAATTTGAAGGGAGCTGAACTGAAATATTCCAGATTAGACAAACAGGCTTATGCTTTGGTAAGGGCAGTGAAGCAGTTCAGACATTATATACTCAGAAGCAAAACTCATGCCATAGTGCCAGACCAGTTGTGAAGTACCTTCTAAGTCGAGAATGAGTTGGGTGAGCGAGGGGCAATTGGGTCACCAGGTTGCAAGAATATGACTTGGAGATTAGGCACTGCTAAAGCGATCGAGAGGACTTGGCTTGTCTAGACACATTCTTTGAAGTGCCTCCACGGCGGGGAAGTTAATCAATTAAACTATGAATCTGATGATTGGTATGGGGATATCATTCATATGCTACAGTTTGGGGTTTGCCCATCCCATTTGAACAGAACTCAAAGGAGAGCATTAAAGTTAAAAGCTTCTCACTATCTCCTCAAGGCGGGTACTGCGTACGGGGAGAATTATCCTTGGCATCTTCCTAAGGTGCATTTCTCCCGGTGAAGTCGGTGAAGTCATGGCTAGCTTTCATGAAAAACTAGGGGCGGGGGCATTCATCGGGATGCTGCTACGACACATAAAATATTAAGAGCGAGGCTATTCTTGGCCTACACTTTTTAAGGATGCACATCAACATGTCGGAACACTGCCATCAGTGCCAGACATTTGCAGCCAAAGAGGCAAATCGAGCTCTGCCATTGCAACCAGTTGTGATAAACAAACCTTTCATGCAGTGGGGACTTGATTTTGTGGGAGTCATTAACCCGAATTCCTCGGCAGGGCATAAATATGCGTTGACGACTACGACTATTGCACAAGGTGGGTTGAAGCGGCGACCACTACAAGAAGTACGACCCGGGAAGTTATTGATTTTCTTGAATCAAATGTCATAACTAGATTTGGGGTTCCCACTGAATTTGATGCCGTGATAATGGGCCCGCCTTCCAATCATTGGAGTTTGCGGATTGGGCATACCGGATGGGGATAGTTATCGGATTTTCATCCAACTATTATCCCCAAGGCAATGGGTAGGTGAGTCAACAAACAAGAACTTAATGAATGCCATCAAAAAGTCTGCGACGAGACAAACCCGAGCGATGGCATACATTGTTGAAATATGCACTTGTGGGCTGACCGGATAACACACAAAGTGGCTCTTAAGACCTCTCCCTTTGTTTTTTTGTATGGTACTCGGCCAATTGTCCCCATCTCCTTGAAATTGCCTACCTATCAGTTTGCCTTAGATTATTTTGAAGATCATGATGATGATGATGAAGCCCGTGTTTTAGACCTCACTAACTTGCGGGATGAAAGACTCCAAGCCCTGGAGCACTTCGACGGACACCAAGAAAGCGTCAAGCGGTGGTTTGACAAGAGAGCCAAGGTGAAGGCTTTCGAGTTGGCGGACTTAGTGCTTACGTGGGACAAGGCCCATGAGAAGAAGGGTAAGCACACAAAGTTGCGACCACTGTGGATAGGCCCCTACCAAATTGCTGAAATATTGGGTAACAATGCTTTCAGCTTGCAAGACCTGGATGGTAATTTTACGGACCCCCTGTTAATGGCCAATACTTGAAGCATTATTTCTCTGCTGTTCCATCCAATGTATCATTTGAGTAAGCTATAAAAAAAGGTTGTAACATGTGTACATATTGTAAATAGCTCCGTAAGTTTTATTTTGTTCTAGTTTAGTTCTTTTAATAGCTCTGTACAGTTGCTTTAGTTGCTTCTTTTTAGTTTTAATTGGGTCTTGTATGTACAGGTTTGTTTGTTAGATTAATCCTTGTTCTCAGTGCAGTTTTATTTTTTATTTTTTATTTTTATTTTATTTTTTTATTTTTTTAATATGTCTGTGCAGTTGCATTTTAGTTTATTTCAGTTGCTTTAAGTTATTTTCAGGTCTAGGCAGTTTTAATTGCTTTGCTTTTGTTTTAGCTTATTTTTGCTGCTGTATTGTGGCTTTGCATCCTTTGTAAATAGCCTTGCGGTTTGTTTTATTCCTTTTTTTCTTTGCGGTTTCGATTGCTTTAGTTTATTTCAGTGTTGTTGCAGTTTAGCTTTCTTTGCAGTTTAGCAGTTTTAGTTACTTTGCTTCAGTTCTTTTAGTTTGTTTCTTTTATTGCCTGTACAGTTTTTATTTTCTTCCCTGCATTTCTTTTTCTTTGCTATCTGTACAGTCTTCAGTTTTAGTTTTAGTCTTAGTTGCTTGTGCAGTTTTATTTGCAGTCTGTGCAGTTTTTATTCTGTCTTGCTTTAGAAGCCTGTGCCTGTCCTTGGAAGCCTGTACAAAGTCCTTTGGCTTCTAAAATTCTATTTTTTAACCTCTGCCTGAGCAATCAATGAAAAGTCGGCCTGCTGAAAATTGTTTTATTCCTAGTCGATAAATCCTCAATCCGAGTGCCTCCCCATTCTGCTCATTATTCTAATTGAGATAGTATGCTTGCACTAAAGCTGTGGAACTATTTTGTTATCCGAGGATGAAGGTAGAGAGATGATTGGATCTTGTGTCTTACTTGCCACGATTGTTTTAATGATAGAAAAACTGCTATCTTTGTTTAGTTGGAGGAACTCCCGGGGAATCCAAGAAAAGCTGGTTATAAGAGGGGACTATGGTTCATGCAATTATTTGGGTGTCACCAGAGGCTATCAATGCCTAGACTGTTCCAGATTGATCAAATATTAAAAGAAAATTGTAATTTCTCTAAGGTCTTCCAGATATTGATATATTTCAAAAGAAGAGAGATAAAAAAGAGAGATAAGAAAAGAAAAAAAAAAAAAAAGAGTTATATGATCAAAAGAGGCAGCCAATATTAGATTATGCCCTACAGTTGTAAATTGGGTCGTGTAAATCTAAAGGGTAACTCTGTCTAAGTTTGTAAAAAGCTAAACTAGTAAACAGAGCTCTACTCGGTTTCCCCATTTACAATCTAGAAAAGTTGATTAATCCAAGTTTATCATTCAATTCGAGTCATCCTTGAAGAAAGTTCTATACCCTTTGTAATTGCACATCGGAAATCTTCCTTGAAGTAATCCGACCCTAGTATGTCCTTGGGAAATTTTAACAGCTGGCAGTTAGCAGTCAATTTATTGTGAAGAATGCCTGTGGCAAGGCATGATGCATGGTTTTTTTTGTTTTGAAACCAGAGTCTTGGGTTCTAAAATAGTGCTACTATTTTACCCACAGATATCGCCATTTGTTGATAAGCAACACACCCCCATTGAAAAATGAGATTCCATCCTTAGAAAATTCTGAACTTTCATTTTTTGCAGCAGGGACCCTCTTGATCTTTTCAGGTTTTAAATCCAAATTTGCTTGCCTCCTTTTTAAAGTTGTGCTTTTTCTTGCATTCTAGTTGTGTTATCCAAGAATTCACTTTTTACATGCTAGAATCATTCATGCACAAGCAAAATCTTGCACCGGTGCCGAGAAAATCCAGAAAACAGTTGCATAATTCACTGAAAAATCAAACTTTCCATTTTTGGTAGTGTCGCGATATCGCGACACTTCCATTTTCGGAAATGTCGCGATATCGCGACAGGTAAGTCAAAATGCGGCTAAGTGCCAAAAAGGTCGCGATTTCGCGACATGTCGCGAAATCGCGACGATTTTTGAGAGAGAAGCAAGGCGTACGGAGGGCGCGATTTTTGCGACATGTCGCGAAATCGCGACATGTCGCATTTTCGCGGCGGGAGAGAGAAAGTGGGCTGCGGGATGAAAAATCGGCTAAGTCGCAAACATGTTCCAAAATCGCGGTCAGCGCGGTCAGCGCATGCGGGTAAGGAAGCGTCGCGATATCGCGACGTGTTCTAGAATCGCGGCTGAAAATCGGGATAGCGTACGGAGGCCGGGAAGGGTCGCGATTTCGCGACATGTCGCGAAATCGCGACATGTCGTGTTTTCGCGGCCGACGAGGGAGGAAGTTGCCGATGCGTTGCGCGGGTCGCGATTTCGCGACATGTCGCGAAATCGCGACATGTCGCGAAATCGCGACGAGAGAGAGAAAGTCATAGTTGACACGAAAGTGCATTCCGGCGGGAAGCGAGAAGGCTTCCTGGGGTAGCGACACGTGTCAAAGCGTGAATGGGACAAACGAAGCCGACATGCAAGCTTATTTTGCGGATTTAATCTGTTTTTAATGTTTTAAGCTTCGATTTAATTAAAATGCTAATCTAATGCATCTTTTTGTCTTTCATGCGGGATTCCACCTGGCACTTACGGGACAACCGGGAAAGACCATAAAGGCGAAGATAAAGTGCGGATTTAGTCAAGGACCGCCATGCTAGGAGAGAAGGCTGCCGGTGAGAGCATTCAACAACAAATTTATTGCAGACTTGATAGCATGAAGACCATTTCAACTCAAGGATGGATTTGCGGGATGGAATTGATGGAGAAGTGGTGACTCATCCGGCTCACCAGCAGAATTAATGAAAGCATTTATTTGCGACTGCGAATGAATGCAAGTTGCATTTTATTTTATCTTCTCCATTTATGGCAGCTGACTGCACAGATTTGCCGAAGGGTTAAGTTCTATTCGGACTTTGATTTTTAAATGGATTTTTATTGTAAAACCCGGGTCCTAGGGTTTAAGTGCGATAAGATTTAGGGTTTGAGCAAGATATTTTGGAAAAGATCAGGGTCTCGTCACGAGTCTATAAATACAAATTCTAAATGTAATCGCGAGGAGGCGGAGACTTAGAAATAAAAGGCTTATAAGCAATTTCTTGCAAATTTTGTGAAATCCTTTGTTTACGGACTTGGAGTTGATGTGCTTTAGCTTTTACGTGATAGCATGGCCGGGAGCCTAATCTTTTGCGAGTGTGATAAGTGTATTTTCTTTTGTTATCCGTTCCATTTAAAGTTTGTTAGATATATCTTGTAAATCTGCCATTGTCAAGATTAAATATCTTTGTTAGGCTTCAGTTGTTCTATTGTCTGCTAGGGGAAATTACAGATTTCAGGTGTAAGTTTGTTCTAATTGCTCTGTCTTCACTGTGCGAGCTAGGCTGCCGGTGAAAGATACCAATTTTAACCAGCTGCCCTTGGATTTATAATTTTCTGCTAGATCTGTTTCACTCTGCCTTGTGCTCTTAGTTGAAAGTGATCTTAGACTGACTGGACACTTTCTTCTTTGATTTGTTCTGTTGTGAAGCTGATAGCATAGATAAGATTGGTAGTTTTAAGTTTTACAGTTTAATGTTTGATAAGCTTCTCTTTTCTGCCTTACCCTACCCTCTCTTTGCTTTCCGTGAATGATCCATTTTTATTTTCTTTATTTGCCTTTTATTTAAATCTGCTGACCCATGAGAGCTAGATCAAAGAATTCAAGTCAAATCTGATTGTCAACAACTTTTGCAACTACTGAACAAGTTCAAGAACCCCCTGTAAGGTAACAGAGCAGTCCATATTGAAATCTATTCCAGAAGTGGAAAAGAGTGAATTGCCATTCGACCCAACTCTGTAACTCGCACCTTGGATAACCAGCTAGATCCTAAATATGAGTGGGATCAGTCCCGTGGGTGTCTCCGGAGCTTTCCTTGCCTTCATCCTTTTTCCCGGGGTGTGCATGAAAGCCGGACCAACAGAACCCACCCACCATATAATATATAGGCTAATGATCACAAGATTAGCTACTAATAAACTAGAATAACCTATACAATTATTTGAGCTACCTCCACTTAGATTCAAAATACATAGATCTTCATAATATACCACATCAAACCCTATAGAGAGTGTAAGTTCTATACATCCTATATATTTAGGATATTTTCACTTCATTAGATCTAAAAAATTGGC
Source organism: Wollemia nobilis (assembly GCA_028583015.1). Classification (NCBI taxonomy): domain Eukaryota; kingdom Viridiplantae; phylum Streptophyta; class Pinopsida; order Araucariales; family Araucariaceae; genus Wollemia; species Wollemia nobilis. Next base: position 13,172,696 of record JAQPPZ010000465.1, read on the forward strand.
TTAGCCTTTACCTCAATAAAATTATCTTGATTAGAATAACACTAGACTACTTAATCTATTAAATAAAAATCCAATTCCCTAGGTAGTTCTAAAATATTTTCCAACCTATTATGGTATTGTAAAAATGGTATATGAGCATTGGCAATATGTATCCTCCTTGTCTTCCATCCAAAATATCCAATATGAATATGCCATGATAAGATGTTTGGTGTTGTTATTCAAAGGTAAGGTACCATACTAGTACTAGAATATTTGAGATGGAAGAATTCAATCAAGGGCTCAACTTTCTAGAATATTATTCCAAGAATTCAATGAGATTTTAGACCCATTTTCATTATTGACTTAATTTATTAGCATTCAAAGGTATCCTTGGGAAGCAATCATAAATTTCAATATCATATGTAGTAGAACCTAAAATATAATTCCATAAGAAATCAAACCAACATATGCTCAAGCACTTATCTACTATCTCCATGATTTTAACTAGGATTTGAATCTATAAATATGTCAATCTAATATGGTATAATTATTGTAGATTTATCAAGTTACTAAAAATACAAAAAATAATCTAATTTATGTAGGAAAGCTTCCTCCAGGATTGTTATGCCATATTTTCTAGATATCAATCAGTCTATATAGGGTACACAACCCTTGGTCATAAGTACACATTCACCAATTATAGATACAATCCCTACAACAAGCATTCTTGCATTGTTATTGATCCCTAAAATATGAACATTACCTATACTACTCAGCGTACCTGCATTACCTACTCTTGAACCTCAAGAATCAACCAACATCCAAGAAGTTCTAATAGAATTGAAGAACCTAACCAATGAGGTAACTACCATGAAAATAAGAGATGCTAAAAAGAATTTCTAGCCCTAGAGGTTTCCCTATATGATAAAAGGACAATGGTCTTCTCAAGCATTGTCAAAATAAAGCCTAATGTTGTATATAGCAACTAAGAGGAGTTACCTTTAACTTCACCATCAAAAGCAAATTATTTGTTCTCATCCTATAATTATCCACATTATGAAGACACTTTGGTCTACCAACACCAAGCATAGACAATCATAGTAGAAAAAATAAAAAATACATAGAAAATTCAAGTCAATATGTTATGGAAAACATATTATAATATGATGATGAAAGGTCCCATAGAGGAAGAATCTATATAAGTCTTGATCCATTTTTTCAAAAATTCCTACTAGGTAGATCCAAAAAAGTTGAAGGAAATGAAACAATAACCACCCCAACCTACTCAAATAAAATAGCAACATCTAGTAGAGCATCCCAAAGAGAAATAAATTTAGTACAAGCAAATGAAGCTAAAACTTAGGAGCAAGCTAATGATAAAATATGTTACCCTTATATGACTAAGTAGTAAAAAATTGAACACGTGACTACTGAATGAGATTTGATAAGCCAAAAAAAGAGAAAAAAATACTAGCATATTTAGGCTTCAATATTGTAGAAGAGTTGAATAAAACTCAATCTAAAGCAATAATGTACAATGCCTTTATGATTATAGGATATATAGACCTATAGGTATAATTGAAATCCACTCATACTAAAATCCATTCTCATTCAGAACTAAATTTAACTCAAGAAAAACTAGTACTTAGAATGGGAAAAAATAGACCATCCTCTTTTACATTTCCTTGGACTTGGAAGGATGGATCATACACAATTGTATGTTCAACTTTGGAGTAGCAACAATATAATGACTAAGGTAATCTATGAACCTATGGGAATGGAATATACATAGTCTAGTCATCGAGTGTTGTAGCTAGATGGTGCTTTGATAAATTGTTAGAGTAATAAAAGATATACCCATGATCCTACAAAAGATGCTATAGATGACTATCATACAAGAAGTTTTCATGGTATGTTTATATGGATACCTATCTTTGGACTACTCACACATGGAAATTTCTCACAAGGGCAAGAAGCTGAATATATATGTAAAATATCCCACCTCATATCATATAGAAATAATTGAAGACGAGGAGGATCATGTTAATATAGTTAGTCATGAAGTTGACCTCATGGAAGCAATCATAGATGATTTGTATACTGATAGTGAGTTTTTATTTAAATATTTTAAAGCTATGATCGAAATAGGGATAGGCACTTATTCCATCACAAAATCAGAAGAGAAATATCTTCTATCACTATCAAGTAAAGAGCTCTAACAAAAAAAAATTGGAAGCTATATATGAAGGAGCTAAATGCATAAATGGTGCTAGAGTTAGAATAGTGTTGGTATCACCCTCTAAAGGGACTAAGATATTCTCTTACCAACTAACTTGGAGCTACACCAATAATGTAGCAAAAAATGAATCTCTTTGCTCAGGACCATGAGAAGTAGATAAACTAGGATTTAAGCTACTAATGATCTATGGTGACTCTAAATTGGAACTAAATCAAGTTATAGAAAATGTAGGAACAATCAATATTATTTGAAAACCCACTAAAATAGATTCTCAAACCTATTAGAAATATTAAAGACTTGAACATAAAAGCAATTCTGAAAGAACTAAATGCACAAGTTGATGTACTAGCCTCTCATAATACAAACTTCAATCCAACTCTAACATATGGAGGAATTCATAATTAGTGAAACTTGATTTTAGGCCCTTTGTGCCAGACAAGGACACCTTTTGGTAGGTGTTTAATGATGATAAGTAGATAGTGGATTTTCTAATTTAGGAATCAACCTATTCAAACATGACTAAAGAAATGCTCAGGATCATAGATGAAGAATATTTTGTTCAACTAAAGAAAAACCACATATCAAAAATATTAATGACTCTTGAGAGTATCTTTGATAGCAGTGACTGGCAACTAGCCAATAAATGAATATTGACAAGTAAAAATTTATAGAGGTTTAGGTTGAACCTAGAAACTACTCGAAAGTTGGAGGTCAATGTTCTAAGCAAGAAGTTTAGAAGCTGCTTACATTATGTACATAATTCAATGAAATTATAGAAGGGAGCTACAATGATTTATGATTTTATAGTAGGGATACTATTTAATGCATTATAGAAATACTACCCAATGCAAAGCCATTCCAATAAAATTAAAGGCTAGTCAATCCCAAGATAGAAGCCCTGATGAAACAAGAGTTGCTAAAGTTTCTCAATGCAAAGATTATTTACCCAATCAAACACTCTACATGGACCTATTATTAAAAATAATAGAGATATATATCTTTGTGTGGATTTTTGAAATTTGAACAAAGCATCCTTGAAATATCATTACCCTCTATCTCAAATTGAACAAATTTTATATTTTTTTGCTAAAGTAGAGAGGTTCTCCCTAAGGTTTAGGTAAGATATGAATATTAATACAAAACCATGTTCCCCACAAAGTGGGAAACATTTGCTTTTTAAAGGATGTTTGGATTATCCAATGTTAGAGCCACCTTATAGAAAGCTATAGAACCAGCCTTTGAAGAATTGGTAAATAAATTTATATTAATTTATTTTTATGATATTATGTTCTTCTCACATTAGAAGGAAAAACACTTGGATCATCTCCAACTTGTATTCTAGAAGTACAAAATATTTGGGGTGTCATTGAACCAAAAAAAATCAATTTATACTATCCATGAGGGCAAGTTGCTAGGACACATAGCCATGAAAGAAGGCTTAGCCATTGACCTAGATAGGGTTAGAGCAATATTAGCTCTCCCAATTCTACAAAAAAAATAAATCTTTACAATATTTCTTTGGAAGATCAATTTTGTTCAAAAATTTATATCTAATTTTGCCTAGATAGTTAAGTTGATGATAGAGATGCTAATAAAGGATGCAAATTTTACATGGATATAAGTAAAAAGGGAATATTTTAAAAACATCAAGCAAGCCATCACTAGAGTTTTTGTACTTTCCAACCTAGACTATCAAAGGGATTTTATACTCTATGTATTCGATGATGAAGAAAGCTATGTACCTATACTTACCTAGAAATATAGAGATCATAACAAATGACCATAGCATTTCTAAGTCAGACACTATATATTCATGAAGAGAACTACAATTTTATTGAAAAACAGGTTTCACTCTTATGAAATATTTGAAGAAGTTAAGGCACTATATCTCTTAGAACAAGAAATTAGTGTTTGTTGTCCACTCTGACATCCAAAATTTTACTATGCAAGGGGATTTAGATGAAAAGAGGGTTGGGTGGATCACCAAAATTCAAGAGTATGATATAAAAATATAACCCACCAAATTGGTCATAGGGATAGCTCTCTATGAGCATCTAGCTAACTTTGCAATACTCGATACAAATCTATTGATTAAAAAGCATGAAGAACTATAGGTAGCAAATAGTTAGATGGGACAATGTAGTTGGATTAATCAATTATCCATTTTCTTTAGACTAAAAAGTGTAAGTATGGGTTTACAACTTATCAAAGGTGAAGGTACAAACTACAAGCTATGAATTATACCATGATCAATGGTATCAAAATGATCTTGGAGTACTCCTATGATGTATACATCCAAACAAAGAAAACGAAGTGTTGGATGAATTCAATCTAGGCTTCTCAAGTGGACATTACTCTAGTTATACTATAGTTTCTACAATCCTAAGGGTTGTATATTATTGACCTACTATATTTGATAATGCTTTCAAATCCACTAGAATATGTGACAAGTGTTAGAGGTTTGTTAGGAAGAGAAAGAATCTAGCACTACCTCTTAAACCAATTGTTGTAGAAGATCCTTTCCAACAATGGGGACTTAATTTCATTGGAGTAATTAATGCAAATTCATATTCCAAGAATAAATTTATCCTAATTACAATTGACTACTTTAGCAGGTGATCTAAGCAAAAAGCAACTAAGCATGTGGATCAAGAAACTATTATCCGTTTCTTGGAAGGATTAATCACAAGATTTGGAAACCTAGTAATGATAGTCCCTGATAACACGTTAGCTTTCATAGGTGCTAAGACCATAAATTTTGCTAGCAAATATGGCATATATTTTAAAAAGTATTCTAATTATTACCCATAGGGTAATGGGCTAGCTGAATCCACCAACAAGAATTTGATGAAAATAATCAAGAGAAGTATTGGGGATAATCTAAAAAGCTAGCATTTGATGATTAATTAAGCACTATGGCTAGATAGATTTATAGTTAAAAAATATCTAAAAATACTCCATATTCTTTGGTCTATGAGAAAGAAGTTGTATTATTTCCACATTTAAAATTTTCAACTATGAAGGTCATGGATCATATAGAGCTAGAAAATGTAAATCCGATTGAAATAAGAATGGAGGAGCTACTTATACTAGAATAGCAAAGAGAGAAAGTGTAAAATTGCTTCTAGTAGGACCAAGTGGTGGTCAATAGATGGTTTGATAAGAAATATATCCCAAAGCTATTTAAGGTTGTTTACTTGGTTTTAAAGTGGAACAAAAATAAAGGTAAGCTGGAAAACCATGAAAAGCTAGATTCATTACGATATAGGCCTTATCTAATCTCAGGAAGACATAAAGTAAATGCATATGAGTTGACATATATGGATGACCTTATTTTTTTATTTTGGTAAGCAACCACTATTTAAAGCATTATGCTTAGAAATGTGTGCCTCAAGTTGTATATATGTAAATAGTGATATATGTAAATATAAAATTAGTGGCCACAATAATTTTGAATAGCTAGAAGTTGATTGGTTGATATATAAGCCTAGAAACGACCAAGTACTAAAATATTGACAATTCTATTCACTAAGAATTGAGGTAGTCATGAAAGTGGCATGCATCCCGAGCGCTTGCATGAATTATCAATTTTAAAGAAATATTTTATTGTAAAAGATAATCTAATAAAATCTTTGGAATTAATTTAGTAATGACTAAGCTCCATGATGGTTTCACACTATGAAAGTAGGGTTTTTAATGCTCAATGTATGATAGAGAAATTATTCACTTGAATATTACAACATTTTAGAATTACATAGCTATGGCATGAGGAAAAGAGGGTCAAAGAGTGGAAAATAACACCAAGGAGCTCTAGGACTGGTTGAGCCAAATTCATGATCCCATAATCATGGTCAATTCAAAGCTAAAAATATTTAGAGATGGAGTGGAAGAAAAAGGGAGGATATTCTTGCAAAAAATAATTGAATTAGTTGCATGAAACTCTCTCCTATCTTCTTATATGCCTAGAATCATGCACCCTTGGCAAAAATTGGTCAAAGCAATTGCAAAAAATATGATTCAAAAATAGCAAAAATATGTGCTTTAATAGGGCGAAATTTGATGCTATCATAAAATATTTTGTGATGGAAGCTCACTTAGGTATAAATCCTAAAGTAATTGATACTAAGGAGCAAAGTAGGTATTTGAAAATATATTATGTTAAAATTTTGTTAATTAAAGAAATAAGGAAAATCCTAGATGACTTTCTATAATAGCTAGCTAAGCTCTTTGCATTTGGTTAAATCCATCAAGAAGTCCTTTCTATGTTAGCTATCATCCTCATGTTAGATATTGACCACTATTATATGATTACCAAGTATATATGGCCTATGTCGTTACTAATGTGCATAAATATGATGGTATTAGTTTGAATGCCCATTTTTTGTTGGGTCCTTTTTTTAAGCTCTCAAATTCATAATCAACTAAGTTCCCTAAAGCTAAAATATAATGAGAGTTTTTGTTACTCATCACTTTTAGCCTAGTTGTTCCTATATTTTATGGATCATAACATGCCAAGATTACAAGTTCAAACATGAGTAAATAAAGAAATATCTCTTCCTATAGTTGATTGGACCCTTATGCTTATGGAAACTAATTTGTTACTAGATATCAATAGACTACTTATTGGGCCTATTCTAGCCTAAATTTATGGCAATATTCCTTGGATAATCCTTGAAGCTATGGAAAAACTGCATGGTAGGAAGCATGAGCTGGTATATTGGTAATTCTTATAGTGTGGTACTATTATCAGAGTCTACGGTTTCCCTAGAAATTCATACTTGTTCCCTTATTACATGACTAATTTGGTTTTTCCCATGGATTTATGTCAATAATTCAATGAAGTAGATGATAGTTTTGGATTTGGAATCAAGAGGGTTTGCACATACCATTTTCCCTTTAAATTTGGTGATATAACAATGACAACTCGAGGCCAAGCCAAAATTTTGGATGATAAGCTAAATATCCTATAGTTACCAATACTGCCACATATATGATCCAAAAGGTAAATTTAAATCTAGATTAACAACTTTTAACAATACGGCTCTAGTGTTTGAACAACTGTTGGAAATTTTGAGTAGTTGTATTGTCATTGATCTCAAGAGTCAATGTCAATGATAAGTGAAAGCATTTGGTAAAATAAGGGTTAAAATATTTATATTTTAAGCCCAATAGATTTGGTTTAAAAGCCTCACATGATTGGTCAAAAGGATGGGTAAATTCCCTAAAAGAAGGAAAATACCTAGGCCCAAAGGAAATAATATTATAATATTTTTTATAATATTAAATGTGGTCAAATTGAAAATAAAAATACCTAGGCTCAAAGGAAATAATATTATAATATTTATTATTATAATATTAAAGGTTTAAAGATAAAGCCTAAGGTTGTCAATAAATTATTTATAATATTTATATTATAAATTAATTTATAAAATAAAATTATTAAACCCAAAGTAGGGTTGGGTGCAAATTCGATTTAATTTTTTCTTCCCCCATCGACGTTCGAAGGAAAGTGGCATATGGTATAAATACCATAATACTTGCCTCACAAAAGCAAGTCTCCAAATATTAATGTATATGAGATTATTGAGAGTGGAATATGAAAGTTCATGAGCACATAAGATAAGAGGATATTATTTTTTAATGTAGCCAAAAAACATTAAGGATAAATTGACCAAGGCATAAAGCCTTGTCACCAACCAATCGGTTGGGCTAGTGGTAATTTTTTGGTGTGTAAGGCACAGGGTAAGTGAAGGTTCCGCATTCAAATCTTGGAGGCTGCAAATGGACAAAGCCTTTTTGTTTTGGCTTTGGCGTTGGTGGAAGAAACAAAGTGCTCAAAGTGCTTTTACCTCCCACATGAGCTCCTAGCTGACGTGGTAGCTAAGTTGTGGCTAGGGTGTAGGTAGAAGCTTGACCTAGGATCGAATCCCACTGAGGAGTGTGCAAAGGTACTTTAATTTTTTGTTGTAATGTGCATGTGAAATTGAGAACTATATTGAACTAGGGTTTGTGAAAGATCATGAAGTATCATTATTATGTGAAATTGAGAACTATCTTAAACTAGGGTTTGTGAAAGATCATGAGTATCATGTTATGTAAAATTAAGAACTATATTGAACTAGGGTTTGTGAAAGAACATGAGTATCATTGTTATGTGAAAACTAGAATAATATTGAGTTAAGGTTTGAGTTCCATAGTGTGAGTTTTTGGAAGTTTTGTGAAATAGTTGGTTAGGGTTTGTAAGCAAGTTGTATTTTATTGAGTTAATGGTTGAATGGAGTTTATTGAGCATTAGTTATTGAAAGCATTGGAGTGATAGTTCAATATTCATAAAACAAATTATTCTTTATTATGAATTGATTTGAAAGAGAGTTTGAAAGTGATAGAGTGAGTTGTGAGTGTGAAACATATTGAGTCTCTTACCATTCTCTACATATTTTTGTAGACATCTAAAATACATCATGTTTAAGAGGATACTCATATGGACACACCCAAAGGCCATATGAATGATATTAGACATTTCCAAGAGCTAGAAGTGGTCCTAACCACTCAAAAGGGTAGTTCTAGCCCATTCAATCTAAGTCATTATCAATCAGAGTGACTGCCACACCTGGCCACTAAATTTGAGAGTGGCCACACCTAGCCACTACTCATGATAATGGCTAGCACTAAAACATAGTCTAGTCATGAATATGGTCCTAGATCATGCAGTATGACTACACCTTGCATTGCTTACATGTAGATTTTGGTGTGGAACTACCAGAGTTCCTCTTGACTGCCCCTTTAATGTAAATTTGTGATTGATCCTTCCTCCTACGATGGTCAGTTGCATGCAAATCTAGAGATTGGATTCTCTAGGAAGGCAAGATCTAGATCTATATCTGAATCTAGGAGGTCTACATATGGACTCTCCCAAGCAAAGCAAATGATCTGTGAATATCAAATTTTTATGCAAAAAAGCCCTGGCTAATTGGAGAGTGAATCCATGCCCCCTTTGAGGAGCAACAAAGCGTTGTCCAGCTGAGCTATGTCTACGCATCCATATTCAGATCCACCTATTCTTCACCATAAACCAGTGTACTAGGCATAGAGGCAACCCTTGGACATCAAATAAAATGAGGAACTTAGTGCTATAGTCCCTAGTTCACGAGGAGAAGAGTTTAATTTCATGGTTGTTGTCCTTGATAGTGGTCCACAGGCATAGCCTAGGGTTTTTAGACATTATTTTCCAAGTTCTAGCTTAGATCTATTATTAATTTTGATTTATTATTTAGTTTTAGCATAGATCTTGTTCTTGTAATGCATTTACATTGTATTTTTTATTTTTCATGCATTTATCGCTTAGTTTGTGCTTGAATTTTAATATTATCATTCTCATATATCATTTTTATCAAATTTACTAATAAAGCATCATCACAATAGGCTACCTATGCTACTAATAGTCTTATGTTGTTTATATGCATGCATGTTACAGGTTTACAAGACCGATTCAAGGCATTCAGTGCATAAGATCCCTCTAGGCAAAATAAGGAGGAGGCATCTATAAGCCCTAATACAAGTTTGTGTGCAAGATAGAGAGGCCTAAAAAGTGCACCACCCCCTTACGAGGGGATAGCTTCACCATTATTCTGCTTGTATATTATTGTATCAAATTAGGTATCCGTCAGAGGAACCGATATGTAATCAGGATCTACAAGTATTAATAAAATATATTTCTTTATTTTTCATTTCTATGTTATCTATGCTTTATGGTATTCCATTTGATATAATATTGCAAGTAGTGTAGAGGTGTGTGCTTTTCAGGGTTGCACAAATGGTGATTACGATGTGACCCCCACCTAGTTTTTTGTTTTTGGTTATTTTGCTAATATTTTCATGTGTTTTCTATGTGCAAGTTTAGCTACTATGGTTGACAACGGACAAAAAAGCTTGACCACTTTTGAAGTCAGCGACCAACAAAATCCGCTCTGGTCGATAGTTGCTAGCAAAAAAATTGTAGTAGAGGGTAGCCCTTTCATCATTAGGTGAGAATTTTAGGTTGGTGCTACTCCCTAATTTTCTATATTTCTCTATATGCAATTTATTTTAGAAAAAAACAAGTAAAATTGCAATTTTTATTAAGGAAACATAATAAAATATGGAAGAAAATGCATTTGAAGCTTCTTAGATTTTTCTTTTATCTTTCCTCTAGTCATTGCTAGGAATAGTGAACCTCTATTTTCAAGGTCTGCCCTAGTCTCCAGTGGTCTAGGCTCTTGCATGTTTAAGCTTGCTTGCATGTGGCCCAGCTAGAGGTCGTTACATCACAAAGTAGAAATTGCATTGTATGAAAGTCATTTAGATAAGTTAGAGATGCATTTTATAAAATCAAACATTCCTTTTAGGTATATAGGGAAATATCATGAGTGCTCATTGATGCATCATTTTTATTTATTCTAAAAATAACCCCACACATCATGTATCACTTTAACATCAGTGGCATTGGGCTCTCACATCCAACCCTCTGATCGAGACCAAGAGTGGAGATCATTACCACTTGGTTGGTTTTCTTGAAATTGTATCATTGAGACCCATTCATGGCCAAGTTCGACCCAAGAACTATCTTATCTATGAAAAATATCATGCACCCATATTCGAAATGGTGTATCACTACACACAGTGTGCTAGGTGAGGGTTGGTAGTACCTATTGAGTGGTATTTTCACCCAATTGTGAAAGTACACTCTTCCTTAGGATTTGGGTTCCAAATCCCCTCTTGAAAAGAAGTTAAACAAACAACTTCTCCAAGGTCTCTACTGTATTAGCATTTGCATATGTGTATTAGTAATCTCAAATAAAGATATTCAATTTAAATGCTTGGAACACCTTAGTGATTGCAAGTAATTGTAAACAAGGGGCAATGTTGGTTTATTTTACCATGAAACTTTAGTGATTGTTCATTGAACCAAAATAAAGCGAATGTGAGTTGGCCCTCATATGACCACGATGTAGTGCCTTAATTCCTTTTATCTTGAGGGTTTTAAAATAGATTTTATCTTGCATTAAATCCTCAATGAAGAATAGGGTCTTCAAATGTAGCTTCAAAATGTCACTTTAACTTATCCCTCTTAAATGAAATCAAATTTTCATTAAGATGAACAATTAAGTGCTTTGAAGAAATGACCTTCAATGTAATACTCAAATTACCCCTCTTTCATAAAATTAGAATTTTTATGAAGAGAGGGCAATTTTAGGCTCCAAAAATGGAAATTTGTAAAGTGCCATAAAACATAACTCCTTCAATGAAATTAGAATTTTCATGAAGGGAATGTCATCATAGGCTCATGAATGAAGCATGAAACTGAAAAAATGAAATTCGGCCCAAAAATGGAAATTTTCTATTTTCGGATTTTTTGAAATCTATAATAAAACAACTTCGATAAATTTTTACAAATACTAAACAACTCCAAAAATGAAATGTTAAACTGCGTATTGGAAGTATGTAGTATAACCTACGCAATCGTGAAATTATTTTTGGATTTTGACATTTTTTTAAATGTTTATTTTAATGCCTGAAAATTAAAAAAAAGTTAAAATTTCTGAAAATAAAATGCAGAAAAATGAAAATGAAATGCAGAAAACTGAAAATAAAATGCATTCAGTATGATGCTATCCTATTCCGACAAAACCTAAGATGTGAGGTTTTCATGCATGCAAACTAACCTATTGGACTTGCAAAACAAGCACAATCCGAATAAGCTAAGTGTTGGCTCCTAGGGTTTTAAATGAGGTTTTCAGATTTAAACATTCGCATGAAGCAACCAAGAAAACTTGCATAAACTCCATTTACAAGCCTAAAATCTGGAAAGGGGAAAAATAGACATTTAATCTTGCATGCAGAAAATGACTCCTTCTTTCTTGTCCATAAGATGCAACTTTCTGTATTAAAAATTTGTCATTTTACAATAATTTTTTTTTTGGTTTTCCCAAACTAGTCCATGGAAGAAAAACAACCCAAACAGGTCCAGAATGGCCCTCTTTCCTTCAAATCTGCAACTCTGCTTGCAGCAGTTTCCAACCCCCTAAAAACATCCTTGCCTAGCATATTTAAAATTTTTAGGAAGCTTTTCGTTTCATTTTCCAATGGCTGTTCGTTTCATTTTCCAATGGTTGTTCGTTTCACCTTCCCTTGTGCATGCATGTGTTTTGGTTTCCAAAAAGGCTTTTTGTTTCTATTTTGTGGCCCTTCGTTTCATTTTCTCCACATGGGCTTGTGTCCGTTTCCTTCCATGTGTAACGACCATCTTAAATGATATCAAATCATTAAATATTCCTTATGTAACGTTTTGTCTTATTCATTGGATTTTGTCCTTATGTCCACGTCACTATGCAGTCTTCAGTTTCACTTTTGAGTCACGAAAATGCAACATGTCACGATATCGTGACAATTTTGCCTCCTTGCTCTCTTTTGTTGCTTTTAGCTATGAGAATGTAACATGTCGCGATATCGCGGCACTTTTTCTTTCTTGTCTTTTGGCCATGAAAATGCACCATGTTGCGATATCGCGACACTTTTCTCTTTTGGCCATGAAAATGCAACATGTCGCGATATCGCGACACGTTGCGTCTTTTGGCCGTGAAAATGCAACATGTCGCGATATCGCGACACTTTTTTTGTTTCGTTTGGCCACGAAAATGCAACATGTCACGATATCATGACACTTTTCTTTCTTCTCGTTTGGCCGTGAAAATGCAACATGTCGCGATATCGCGACACTTTTTCTCTTTTGGCCGTGAAAATGCAACATGTCACGATATCACGACACTTTTTCTCTTTTGGCCATGACAATGCAACATGTCGCTATATCGTGACACTTTTTCTCTTTTGGCCACGACAATGCAACATGTCGCGATATCGCGATACTTTTTCCCTTTTGGCCGCAACAATGCAACATGTCGCAATATCGTGATACTTTTTCCCTTTTGGTCGCGACAATGCAACATGTCATGATATCATGACACTTTTTCCCTTTTGGCCATGACAATGCAACATGTCATGATATCGTGACACTTTTTCCCTTTTGGCCGCGACAATGCAACATGTCACGATATCATGACACTTTTTCTCCTTGCGGTGTTTTTCTTTTTCTTTGATCTTTAGCATATGGGCCACTTCGGTCTTCTTGGAAAATATACAAAAAGGTGGGTCCCCAATTTTGGGGTACGTTGTGGAGCAACCACAACAGTACCTATGCTACCTTGTTGAGAATCAACTTCACTACTATACTCAGCTTGTGCAAGTATATAGGTGAAATCCATTTAACAATATAAGTATACCATCCAACAAGAGAAAAGCATGTGACACAAGGTCTTCTTTACAAACAATGCATCAAAACACATAAAACAGCTTAGGGAACATACATTAATCTTTAAATGAGATAAAATTTGATTTCTTTGCTTGTGTGGTTTGAAATTGACATAAGAAGATAATTCACAATAATCATGGTATACACACAGAGCAACCACCCTAGGTACAACACCGAGGTGGAAACTGATGCTTTACACACTTAAAATCACAATGGTGTTGAGCCACCTATCTATAGTTTTGTTTGACGAAGTTTAGTAAGTCTTAGGGGTGACAACTCAATCCTTGGGGGGACTCCTCAAGAAACCCTAGTGAGAGAGCCATATCCTAGTTCCTCTAGCAGTAAACATAAGGGGGCCTCAAGGCCTTAATCATCACACAAACATGTAGAAGCCTCAAGGCCTTCATCATCGCATAGACATGCAAAGGCCTCAATACCTCTATCATTACATAGACATGTGGAGGCCTCAAGACCTCCATCATTACATAGACATGCAGAGGCCTCAAGGCCTCCATAATTACATAGACATGTAGAGGCCTCAAGGACTCAATCATTACATAGACATGAGGAGGTATCAATGCCTCCATCATCACATAGGCATGCAGGGGCTGCAAGACCCCAATATTCATAGGATACACTTAGGTCAGATCAGCCCACTAATGGGTATAACATAAGGGTTGCACCCAATCACAGATCTAGAGCACCTCCTAGCCTTCCATAGGATGGGAGGATACCCCTAGATCATGAGCTCATTGGGGCTAATGGGACTCCATGGGATCAGTCATGGAAGACCATATAGCTTGATGAGTTGGATCAAGTTCTCTCAAGACTAGCTCAAAGAAGCATTGCTACCACACATTCTACTTCATGAAGTTCATGTAGCATAACTACAAGGTACACCAATGATCTAGGGGAAGCTTCAAAGCATCCTCACAGCATGTGTACTACCTTCGACCATGGGGGTATACAACACATATCATAGTATATAGAACAAGTTGCCTTGATAGACCAGGGCAAGAACATAGTAGGAGTCTCTTCAAGAGGCCTATCCATTAGAACTCCTCACACTAGAGTTGTAGGGTCACAAATATTTAGTGGTAGACCAATCTGACCATGTACATAGGTTAGCAGAAGCACTGCACATAAAGCAAGAATGCTTAGCAACCCTTGAGTGAGAAGCACAAAGAAAAAGGTATTTGTGCCTATAGAAAAAAAACTTAAGGGAGGAATAGATAGAGCACAAAGAGCAAGCCGATAGGCTGGCTCGGGATGACTTACACATAGGTGGTGAGAAATACCAACATGATAGATGTACCGATTCTCAGTTTAAGAGATGCACTAGATAAATATATGAACACATTCACCATGCCTCAGAGTATCAATAATACCTGGATCTATAATAGACAAAAATTAATGAAGAATAAGTGGGTATGAAAGTTTAGGAGTAGACATATCCCTAACCTCCACCCATGGTCATGGGAGATGAATACAGATACCCAAATTGAGAAAACATAGGATTACCTCCTTGACCAATATGAGTAAGCCTTCAAGAATAGGAGATAATTTTTTGAAGGCATACAAAAACTCATTGAAAGAGTCAAATCTCTCAAGAAGCAGGAAACGGTTGGGCAAAAGCTGACTTTGAGAAAAATACACAATCAAATTTTGTGCCCCTTAGTACCGAGTCTTGCATATCCTTGGCACTTTGAGATACCTAGGCTAGAAAAGTTCAAAGGAGAGGAAGATGCACAAGAATACATTACAAATTTCATGAATGCATGCTTCCAACTTGACCATGATGACACCCTGATACTAAGAACATTCATCATGATGTTATTGGATGCAATAACTCAATGGTTCAATCAACTACCCAAGAACAACATTAACAGCTTTGAGAAACTGGTGAATGTATTTCTTAAGTGCTTCTCCTTCGACATCAATAAGAAGGTGAACTTATCAGATCTGGTGAAATTAAAGCAATATGATGATGAGCTAGTTATGGACTATGGGAATAGATGGAGAAAAATAATGGTGAAACTACCATTCTCCATTCCCACTAAAGAGCTCACCCGAATATTCACAAAGAGCTACTTCAAACACATCTCGTTGCTATTGCAACTGTAGTAGTATGAAACATTTGAAGAAGCCTTGGCTCAAGCTAATATTATAAAGGAAATAAAGTTTTATGAAGGAGACCTCAAGCTCTAGAATAAAAAGGAGTGGAATAATAACAATCATAACAAGAATCAATAGAAGTAGGCCAAGCCTACTCAAGTCAACTAGGTTTTTTTGAGCACGCCAAAGGGAGGCAATAGCCAAAAATCATATAACTATCAAGTTGAGCCCCCACTGACTAATTACAACTTAAATAACAACCAGGGTCAAAATAAGGAACGTCATATGGACTATGGGAATAGATGGAGAAAAATAATAGTGAAACTACCATTCTCCATTCCCACTAAAGAGCTCACCCGAATATTCACAAATAGCTATGCCAAATACATCTCGTTGCTATTTAAATTGTAGTAGTATGAAACATTCGAAGAAGACTTGGCTCAAGCTAATATTATAAATGACATAAATTTTTATGAAGGAGACCTCAAGCTCTAGAACAAAAAGGAGTGGAATAATAACAATCACAACAAAAATCAATAGAAGTAGGCCAAGCCTACTCAAGTTAGCTAGGTTGTTTTGAGCACACCAAAGGGAGGCAATAGCCAAAAATTATAGAACTATCAGGCTTAGCCCCCACTAACCAATTACAACCTAAAGAACAACCAAGGTCAAAATAAGTAACGTCAGCCACCTTGCTATTTCATGCCTCTATCTAAATAGATGCAATCAATATTTAATCAGTTAAACGAGGC
The DNA here is from genome assembly GCA_028583015.1 of Wollemia nobilis. Taxonomy (NCBI): domain Eukaryota; kingdom Viridiplantae; phylum Streptophyta; class Pinopsida; order Araucariales; family Araucariaceae; genus Wollemia; species Wollemia nobilis. The sequence continues at coordinate 13,189,125 of JAQPPZ010000465.1, forward strand.
ACAAAGAATAAGATTTATCAATGTACAACTTTGGTACCCTAATCATCCCAAGCCCAAGGGATATAGGGAGGATCAGTATTGCCCATATAATAGATAAAAAGGGCATGATATCAAGGCATGCATCATTTTCAAGCATGTTATCCAAAACATGATTAAGGGTGATCTAAAAGTTGACATCCCATTAGAATTTTATAATAGAGATATGGATATATTTAGAAACCCATTGCCAAATCATGATACCCTAGGGATCAGGGTGTCCAAGTCAACCAAGTCTGGGTCAAACCACCCACTCAGGGATGCATAAAAATGGTAGAGATAGTCAACATGGCAACTAGTAGTTAGTGATACAATCAACCAATATCACCCCTATTTGTATCCTAGCTAAACCTTGATAGAGATAGGTGCAAAAAAATCCTTCAGGTCCACCAATGTGACCTGTGGTAACTGTCTAGAGTAGACTAGATAAAAATCTACAAATGACTCTGGCCAAGTTGTCAATTTATGAGCTCATACAATAATCTCCTAGGCATAGGGAGACTTTGATGGAGATATTGAGATTGATCGAGCTCTAGCCCTAGAATCTAGATGCATTGACACACTTTGTCGGGCAAGTGCAATAGTTTCAAGAGTCTATGATCTGTTTCTACGATCATCAAATCAAGGTAGTTCCTACTACCATAGTAGACATGCCTTTGCATATCATCACATCAATTAATGACATACCCTTCAAGTGAGTTCTAATTGACATGGGATCGTCGATTAACATTATCATAAAAAATGCTAGAGGGCACCTAAAAATCCCTAGGTTCAACATTATCCCAACCTCCTATACATTGAGAGATTTTAATGATGCGTTATGCTCCATAGTGGGTACAATTGTTTTACCTATAAAGGTAGGACATAAGACCATCCCCATGATGTGTCACATATTGGAGGGGCCAATTCAGTACAACATCCTCTTAGGGCATCCATGGATAAGGGACATGCAGTGCATTCCTTCAATATTGCATGAATGCATCAAGTATGTGCACGAGGGAAAATTGCATGTGGTTCCATCATATGAAAATCCATTTAAATACATGCATTAGGTTGACTTACCGAGGGATTTTTTCCTTCTATCGACACACCTATACATAAGGCCTTCATCCTCCACTGCATAACCAAAGAACAAGTCTAAATTAGTACGAGGTGATCCATCCATATCGACACCACCTCCTACATCTATGGCTACTAGAACTTTTGAAAAACCCACAACATCCAAGGCAAAGGACTCTTAGAAGCTAAAAGTACCCCTAGTTGAGGAAGGACCTAAAGAACTTCCAACTATAGTAGCTATAGAAATTACAAATCCAATGGATGAGGGAGATTCCCAAGATATAGCCAAGGAGGTACCTCAGCCTACCTCACTTGCCTCATCAACATCGTCATCTACACTACAGGTGATAGTTCACTTAGCCAATAGAGGGTTAGGTGAATATATTGTGTAGAATATGACTTTCATACCTATTATTGAGTCTGTGCAAGAAATAGGATAGCTAAGAGTCCTAGATTTTCCAATAGGGATAGTGGTTACCTTAGGGATTCCTCCTAACCAAACCAACTTCATCTACATTGGTTTGGATTGTGCCCATAATGCTTCTGATATTGAAGAGGATGAGGATGAACCATTCACCATGAATGTTAATTAATTATCAAATCTTGATTTTGATCTAAGGTACTTTGAGTGATGCCATTGGGATAGTTATGGCTTAGGTTCTTACGAGCAAGGGCATCAACTTTTGTTCCAGCCGCAATACTAGCTACCTAATGATAGGTGGGGTCTAGGGTATCAAATATAGAGCCACGATGATTCATTGAAAATAGATTTGGATAAGCTAATATTAGGATTCAAGGAAGACATTGATTGGAATCCCTATCAACCCATTGGAATCCCTATCAACCCCCAAACAGAGGCTACTTGAGTGACATAAGGGTGGCCATGGTCAATATAGGACCATCCAATGAGTATCATCCAAATTCTTCTCTTGAAGTGCACCCATCAAGAATCATCCTATGGAAGGATTAGCCAATTCATGGTTATGAGCAAGAGTAAAATGGGTATGTCACTAGTGAATCTGAGGATGAATCTGGATTGGCCTACCTTGGGCCTCGATATATACAACACCTTGCTTGGAAAGGTAACATAGAGAGCGGATACAACTCAGATGAGAGTGGCTATGAGTCAGATGACTCAATTGAGATGGCCTACCTTGGGCCTAGAAGTGCATGCCACATTGTAGGACCAATAATAAATGCCAATGGATTATTCATAAGTAATAATGATTATGAAGATGAGACTAATATGGCCTATCTTAGGCATAAAGAGGTAAGTCACTGCCCAATTCCAGTGGGTAGGAATGAGGGATTTTCATAGATTATAGTGACTATGAGGATGATATCGAGATGGATTATATTGGGCCTTTCCACTTACATCAGGTCAATATGCATGATGAAAGAGATGTGATACTCCACACCATATATCCTAACCTTCACTTCTTGGGAAGACCAGTAAATCTAGACATCATTTATCGTATGGTTTTCCCTGATATACCTACATTTAGAGAGCTGATGCAACCTAACGATCCCATAATATCATCTATCCATAGACCATATTTTGATATTTCCATAACCCCAGAGCCACATATTGGGTATGGAATGCAAATCACTAATGTAGATTTTCACCCATGTGGTCCTAGAGATTTCATCCCATCCATCAACATGATCTCCATTTATTTGACCACTCCACTCCATAACCTAGTAGATCCTTCTAAACCATTGTTTCTTAAATTAGATTCTATTGATTGGGATCATGTTGACTCACCCTTAGAGCCTAAATATTTATTCCCTAATGAAGAGATGCTACAACCATTATATTTTACACCAAGTTGTATACATTATGTCTATCATGTTGGTTTCAACCATGATTCAGTGGAACATTTAAAACCAACAGATGAAATACATTTAATCCCCACTACTCACTAGCTTGAGGAAGGATCACATATGGAAAAAGAGAATACTTTTGAAGTGGACATCAGTGATGACCGTTATAATCCAAATAAATTCAAGTTCGAAGAAATATTATCTCCAGAAGATCAGGCCATCATTATTCCTCTATTGAAAGAGAGACCAAGTCTCTTTTCTTGGACCTACAAATATATGTTGGGACTAGATCCAAAGTTGGTTGTCCACAACCTTTCACTAGATCCCGTGAAGAAACTAGTCAAACAAAAGCTCATAATGATGCATCCAACCATCACTTTGATGGTAAATAATGAGTTGTAAAAACTATTGGATGTGGTCTTTATTGTTCCCATCGACTATCCAGAATGGGTATCAAACATGGTACCCATAGGAAAACTTGATGGAAGAATCCGCATTTGCATGGATTTCAAGAATCTTAATAAGGAAAAACCCAAGGATTAATTAGCATTGCCTAACATAGATGCTCTTGTATATGAAATTATAGGTCATGAGATGCTCTCCCTAATGGATGGATTTTTGGTTACAATTAGATTTGGATTAAACCTGAATACCACTCCATGGGGGATTTTTTTCTACAAAGTAATGCCATTTATTCTTAAAAATATTGGTACCACATATCAACGGGCTATGACATACATTTTCCATGGATACATGCACAATATATTAGAAGACTATATCGATGACTTACTAGCCAAGTCATTATTGCATGAATAACATACTAAGATCCTCAAGGTCTTGGATTGCCTTATTGAGCACAATGTCAGGTTGAATCCCAAGAAATGCATCTTTGGTGTAGCTTCTAGAAAACTCTTGGGATTCATAATTTCTAAATGAGGCATCGAGTTAGACCCAACAAAGGTAAAGGCTATCCTGTAAATGACCTCGTCCACTAACATCAAAGATCTGAGAAGCTTACAAGGTAAAGTAGAATCCATTAAGTGATTCATTGCATAACTATCGGATAAATATTGACCCATGAATCGACTGCTACATAAGGGATTCCCATTCTAGTGGGATGAAGAATGTTAAAAATCCTTTGCTAAAATCAAGAAGTACTTAAAAACATCGCTAGTCCTAGCCCCACCAAGGCTATACATACCATTCTTGCTATATATCCGCTATTGATTTTTCTTTAGGAACCATGTTGGATCAAAATAATGTGCAAGATAAAGAACAAGTGATATATTAAATCAGTCACACCTTGGTGAGCTACGAGATAGGATACACATATGTAGAAAATCTATGCCTAGCAGTTGTCTTTACAACCAAGAAATTGCGCCACTACATGCTAATCCATACAATATATGTAATATCCAAGCAAAATCCTTTGCAATATATGATGAGAAAGACATATCATAATACATGTACTGCAAAGTGGATCATGCTATTGAAAGAATTTGACTTGGAATTCATAAGCTAAAAGTCCATTAAGGGATAAGTCATAGTTGATCAACTGGCAAAGGAACCTATTTAGAATAGTAGACCCCTCACCATAGAAATTCTTGATGATGCAGTCTTCACATTATCAAAAGCACCCAAACTTGAAGAACTTGAGAACAAAGCTAACATGAATTTGTTCTTTGATGGTTTACAGTGTGATAAATGAGGTGGTGTAGGGATTGTGTTATCCATGCCACAAGGTGCTCCAATGCCCTTGTCATTTAAACTAGACTTCCCTTGCACAAATAACAACATCGAATACGAGACCCTAATATTGGCCCTCCAAATAACCATTGCTATGAAGATCAAAAGGCTAAATATCTTCGATGACTCCCTCCTCATAGTCAACCAAGTCAAGGGACTATTTTAATGTAGGTATCCAACCCTGGAAGATTATAAGGAGCTTGTTGACACCTATCTAACCCAACTAGAGTGGTATGACATCGAGGCAATCCCTCGCACATCAAAAATATTAATAGACACCATGGCATATTTGGGATCCTTGATCCCTCAAAATCCATCTACTAATTTAACTATTGTTCATGTGAAAATTCTCTCACACTTAGTGATGCAATGTGAGGATTTTGATAATAAATAACCAATCAATATGATTCATATCGAACCATACCATGACTAGTTTCGTAAAGCCAAAGAATTTTTAAAGAAGGTGCCTTGGGGGTCCTTGGTCTCGTAGAGTCCTAAGGAAAATAGTACCATAATTCACCACAAGTTTATTTCTCAATATGTATTTGTACATATCAAATCATAGGAGAAACAAGTCATCTTATCTATTGAGGCTGTAGCTTATAAGGATTGGCCATCCCAATTACAAGATTTCTTAAAACTTGGAATTGTCCCATAGGGACTGTCACATGTTGAAATATCAGCATTAAAACAAAAAGTGACAAGATATGTCTTGTTGTGAGGTATATTGTATCATCGATGCTATGATGAAGTCATTCTTTGTTTCCTAGAGCCCAAGAATTAGCTTGGGCAATTTTCCAAGCTCATGATGGTACATGTGGTGGCCACTTCAGTGGCATAGCCATTTTTAAGCACATCCTTTGAATGGGTTTTTACTGGCCCACCATGGAGAAGGATTGTTGTGAGTATATCAAGAAATGCATTAAATTTCAACATCATGTAAATCTAACACACTTGCCATCTCAGACCTTACAACCCATTTAGGTGGCTTTGCTATTTTCTCAGTGGGGTTTCAATCTATTTGAAAATATCTATCCTCATCTTCGAGCTGTCACACATTTATCTTAACGGCCATTGAGTACTTCACCAAATGGGTGGAAGTGGTTCCCCTAACATTGATAATTGGACCATGAATTTTAGAGTTTGTACTTCACAATATCATCTATCACTTTGGGGTACCATAAAAAATAATCTTGGATAATGGTCCATCATTAAAAAACAAAAATGTGTGAACTTTAATGTCCAAAATATAACATTCAACATAGTTTTGTGACACCATATTATCCATAGGCAAATAGGCAAGTAGAGGCCTCGAACAAGACAATAGTAGCCATATTAAAGAAGATGATGAAATAAAATCATAAGGATTGCCATCTGCAATTACCCCTTGCATTATGGGCTTACAGGACTAGCGTGCGGATGCACACTAGGGCAAAAATATTTTTGCTTGTATATGGGGTTGATACCATTATGCCCTTAGAGTTGGAAATTCCAAAATTGTGCATCACATTGAAAGATTTCATCATTGACGGCACTATACAACAAGTTCTCTTGGATAAATTGACCCTTATGGATGAATTTTGCATCAATGCTCTTGAGTATTTACTAGGATTCTCTAACACGAGCTTATAAAATAAAGTCCACCTGAGAGACTTTAAGGTTGGGGATCTTGTGCTTAAATAGAACCAATAGAATTCAAATATGCCACTACATCTATGAGATGAATTTATGGCCAACTGGATAGGTCCTATTGACTCCCAAAAATATAGCCACCTTTTGAGAGCCAAATTTGCACCTTTCCTTGGGGTGCACGAGGTGGTGCACCCTGAATTAGCCCTGTGCACTCCACTCCAATGGAGTTCACTCAAAGTCACCTAGGTGTAAAGGATGTGCACCCCAAATCAAAGTTGTGTGCTTCATATCATGGAGCGTACAATACCTCGACCAAGTGCACAAGGTCATGCACATGCCTCTAGCTTACGCACCCCATTGGGGAATGGGGCACACAATACCCCTTAGAGGTGCACAATATAGTGCATACCATAAAAATATTATGCACTCCATTGGGAGGTGGAGCACACAATATCCCTTTGGGGTGCATAAGGTCATTTACCCCACGTGCTCCAAAGGGAGTGTGCATTAGCCCTTTGGGGTGCACAACGTTATGCATTCCATGCACTCCAAAGAATAAGAGTGAAGAACACAAGCTTATACTGAGAGGGGGGGGTGAACAGTATAAGACCTCTTTTTACTTTTTTCTTTATATTTCAAAATAGTAAAGCAATATACCCAAAGCAATATCAAAGCAATGCACAATATCATCCACAAAGTGACACCAATTTTAACGTGGTTCACCCGAATGGTCGGGCTACGTCCACAAAACTTTTCTCTAAAAGTTATCTCAAAGTTCTTTGGGAATCCTTCCCAATTACAATGTTTATGAGCCTCGGCCCAAAGGAGATACCTTCCCCCAATCAAAATTTATGAGCCTCTGCTCAAAGGAGATACCTTCCCCTCTGCTCTAGAAATGATCCCTTAGAAGATCAACTACCTCTACCTCTTGCCAACACGTGGAACTCCTTTCCACCGAAGACCTCCTATCCTCAATGCTTAGCCTAAGAGACCTCTGCCTTCTATGATCACGTCCACAGTAGCTCAACAACCTGTACCAAACACAGTCAGTCGGTCTAGTACAAGTCTTCCTCTGTCTGTCAGATCTGTCCAACTCTTGAACAAATCAATCCTCTACATACAAGCCTTCTCAAAGACTTGCCAATTGTCCTCAGGTTCTTCTCATAGAACCAATGCACCTCTATCCTCAAGTTCTCTGATAGAACTATCAAACTCAGCTCACAAGTCCTCTGCTAGGACCTGTCCAAATCTGCTCACAAGTCCCCACCGAAACCTATCCAAAACTGCTCACAAGTCCCCACCGAAACCTGTCCAAAAACTGCTCACAAGTCCCCACCGGAACCTGTCCAAAAATTGCTCACAAGTCCCCACCGAAACCTATCCAAAAACTCAACAAGCTCACCAAGAAAAACTTTCTTAGTAGGAAATCACAAAGTGAATTGTTAGAGACCCAATGTGATTTGTCAAACTCATAGAAGCATAAAGAGAATTGTTAGAGACTCAATATGTTCTATACTCAAATCCCAATCTCAAAACTCAACTCAAATCAACTCAGCTCAATCTCAATCTCAAATCTGAAAACTCAACTCAATATCTGAAATGGATAGGATAGAATGTTTTCTTTCAAGAACATGAAACCCCAACAATTGCCAACTATGCAAAGAATCACATAACAATGATACTCATGTTCTTTTCACCATCAATTAGGGTTTCAACAACAATGCTCATCAAACAAGGTTTAGTCAACCAACACCATTCAACTCAACATCAACCTTGAAGCATTCAACCAATCATCACAAGAAAAGGAAACAAGTAGAAATCCTTTTCCCTCCAAAGATATTTGAACAAAATAGCCACCAACACAATATCACCAAATGCAAAGAATAACTTGCTCAAATCAACTCAATGGAGTAAGCCCAATATCATGAATCAAGTAAAGCAATAACTTGATCAAACAACCTCTATGGAAGCAACTCAACCATCAAACTCAAAACAGCCAACCAAGGGTTCCACCAACTCAATGCAAGTAGCTAGACTCACAAATATAAACCCTAGTGCACAAAGCTTCCACTATCTCAAACCAGAAATTATGCATTCACCAAAAACTCTCCTTAAGGATAACAATGCATAAGTAGTCTTCAACAAACCAGAAAATAGGATTTACACCCAACCAAAGGAAACCTAGTTGAAAACCTTTTCACTCCAACCTTATTTCAGAAAAACATACACCAATCATACTCATAAGGAAAATGTGCCCATACCTTTTTGGAGTAGAAGAAAATTGATCCTTAAAGCTGTCACCACACACAACCCTCAAACTTCCAACCAAGTTAGGGTTAGAACCAAGATAAATGAGCATATATAAAAACTTTCCTTAATACACCTTTTAGCTCCTCTTCTTTAAAAACAACCACCAAAGAAGCCAAAAACACAACAACCAAAACTTACACCTTATATCTCCATTTTTAAATTTAGCATAGCAAAAGACTAATCTCAAAAATACAACCAAAGAAATATCCCCTTATTTCTCCTATGTCTTTTAAACAATGCTAAACAATGCCAAAAATCATATCAAGAAAATAATCACACCTTATAATGGCTGCCCTTGAAGAATCCGAAATTCACGGCACAAAACACGTTTTAATAAAAACGTGACTAATCCATGCACAGCTCCCTCCGCGGGGATCGAAACGTAGACCTCCGCCTATGCAAGGCCCAAACGCAGCCTTCGCTGCCACTAGCCCACAAGGGGCTTACGAAGTCCAAGACGGACTTCCTTCCACATAAACGGTCAAGCTTTCCGAAAGCTTTTCAAACCACGAGCTCTCCTCTTTCGCAGTGTAAACAGAACATTCGATCGCAGCCAAACCAATTAATTGCCTTCGATTTTCCAAGTAGGTTTAACCTTAGGAACCTTCTCATATTTATAGTCCATACGTGGACTTTAGAACACGTCGGCTGCAAAGAAAAGTAATTTCGAATTTAATCGAAATTTGCTTTCTAAAGGGTTTAAAAACCCTTAAAGTATTTTTAATAAATTAAAAATAATTTCTCCCTTAATTAATTAAATAATTAATTAATTAAAACCTTGAAGGGTTTTAAATAATAATTAAATAAATAATAAAGAGAACCTCCATTGGTTTTAATAAAAACCATTGCCAATGGAATCTCTCCGGATTCTCTTAAAAATATTCTCTTGGAATCTTCCACCTTTGAAGCCAACACATCCTCTTAACATTAATGCCATTTCCTTTTGACATCAATGACAACTCATAGACAAGAAGCTAGGATCTCAAACCCAAAATTGCCAACAATCTCCCCCTTTGTCATTGATGGCAAACCATGCTTCTCAACAACACAGAAACTCAACATAAACAGATCCCCCTGTCTTGAGGCTCTCCCCCTTACTCATATCTCTCCCCCTTTGTCATCAATGGCAAAGGGTCACCTTTGGGGCTTGGGACTAAGAATGAGCCTCTTAGCTTAGTCCCTCCCCCACCTCCTGTTGAGGTGTTTAATTTTGGGGTGGGAGTAAAACTCCCAACAGGCACTGATCATCATCAGTGTCTATAGCTGCCTTACCATGTCTTCTCTTGTTCTCCTTGTCCATATTCCTGTTCCTGTCACTGTTCTTGTTCTTGTTATCATCCCTGTTCTTATCCATGCCTTGATCCTTGGACCTGTTCATACCATTGTTCCTATTCCTGTACCTTGGAAGTTCAGCTCTACACTGTCTAGCTGTGTGACCTTCATTGTTGCACTTATAACAAGTAACAATGTTATTTCTTTTAGGCATACCTGTTCTTTGAATCCACCTGTTCTGACTAACCCTGTTCCTGTTATTAGCCTTGCAAAAAATTGCCTTATGCCCAAACTATTTACAAGAGTAGCAATACCCTTGAAAGAAATTACCACCTCTGAAACTGTCATTTACCTTCCTTACTTGAGTCATGCAATGTGAAGCCATGTGACCAAACCTGTGACAAGCAAAACATCTGCCATTAAACTTTCCTGTAAATGACCTTCTAGGTCCTGTAAACTTTCTCCCTTTTTCTGTTTCCTATTTTCTATTTCTGTGCATCTATCACTCAAGGACTCCTTTTCTGAAATACTTTCCTCATCAGAACTCTCTTCCTTTTGGAGTCTCTTACTAGACTCTCCAACTTGTTCCTTGTGTGGCTTAACAAAACCAAGGCCTTTTTTATCTGTTGTCTTTCTTTGACCTTTGATGAGTGACTTAACCTTTTTGGAGCTATCTTGAAACTTGTAAAGCTTATCCTTGTACTCTTTAGTTTCCTCTTTCAAAGAAGCCATTTTTCTGTTCTAACTCACTATACTCAAGAACCTTAGACTCTAACTCATCCTTGAGTTCTTGTGTCTTAGCTATAGAGAAGTCAAGACTTTCTATAAGATCATCTCTCTCCATACAACATTCATCTAACTTATCCTTGAGTCTAGCATTCTTCTTTCTTTCCTTTTCCAAAACACTAAGAGCACTAATAAGTTCACTTTCAAGATCCTTTATTTGATTTCCTTTTGAATCATCAAAGCCTTTTTCAGATTTCTTATCACTAGAGGTGCTACCCTTTTCAAAAACCATACATGCATCTTCCTTATAGTTTTCTGAAGCATCCTCATACATACTAGAAACCAAATCATTATTTGTGCAATCATCCTCAAGGTGACCAAAATTTCCACATCTAAGACATTTCATGATAATGAATCTATGTTTCGGTTCTTCCTCTTTTTTGATATGAACAACATCTCATTTTCATCATCACTTGAAGAACTTTCACTATCACTACTAGAACACTTACTTGCTTTGTCTAGGTAGAAACTCTTCTTGTGCTTGTGAGAATACCTCTTTCCTTGATTGTTGTGCTCATATTTGTTTTTCCTGTGATGCTTGTGCTTTTTAGAATCCTTGCTCTTAGAATCCTGTTTATCTTCATCACTTTCATTCTTGGGAACAAGTATGATCAGTGAGCATAATGACCAAACTTTCCACAATTGAAACATCTTATATTTTTCATACTTTTGTGCTTTCTAGAGAACTTGCCTTTCTTGCTGTAATATGCCTCTTCATCACTAGAAGACTCATCACTATCTTGAAGTTGTTTACCCTTGGAATTCTTGGTAGCCTTGAAAGTTGCCTCTTTCTTGACATCAACCTTCACTTGAGTTCTCAACTCAAATGCTGCAAGTATACTATGGAGCTCATCCTTTTTCAACTTATCCAAATCTTTAGCTTCCTCAATAGCAGAAATATTTTCACTAAATCTATTAGGAAGAGATCTTAAAATCTTATCACAAACATCATTTTCAGCAAGCTCAAGACCTAAGTCTTTCATGGAGTTAACAACCTCATCCATACGAAGCATGTAGTCACTAATATTTTCATCATCATTCATCTTGAGTTGTTCAAACATACCTTTGAAGTGTCTCAACTTGGCCTTTCTGACATTTGTATCACCTGTATGAACCACCTTCAACTGTTTCCACATTTCACTAGTTGTCTTGCAGTGAATCACTTTGGTGAGATCTGCTTTATGTAAGCCTTTCAGGATTGCATTCATTGCTTTTGAATTGCTGTGATGTAGGAGCCTTTCTTCTTTAGTATTAGGACCATGTTCAGGAATAGTGTACTCATCTTCAATCACTTCCCATACCTCATTCCCAAGTGCCATTAGATGAACCTTCATCCTTGCACTCCAAAGACCAAAATCTGACCCATCAAGAATAGGTGTTGCATTGCCACTTGAATGATCCATTGTGTTCTTTACTAGCTTTTCCTTCAAGCTGTTAAACTTTACGAAGGCACCTGATCTAATACCAATTGAAGAACACAAGCTTATACTCGAGAGGGGGGTGAACAAGTATAAGACCTCTTTTTACTTTTTCCTTTATACTTCAAAATAGTAAAGCAATATACCCAAAGCAATATCAAAGCAATGCACAATATCATCCACAAAGTGACACCAATTTTAACGTGGTTCACCCGTAATGGTCGGGCTACGTCCACAAAACTTTTCCCCAAAAAATTGTCTCAAAGTTCTTTGGGAATCCTTCCCAATTACAATGTTTATGAGCCTCAGCCCAAAGGAGATACCTTCCCCCAATCAGAATTTATGAGCCTCTGCTCAAAGGAGATACCTTCCCCTCTCGCTCTAGAAATGATCCCTTAGAAGATCAATTGCCTCTACCTCTTGCCGACACGTGGAACTCCTTTCCACCGAAGACCTCCTATCCTCAATGCTTAGCCTAAGAGACCTCTACCTTCTATGATCACGTCCACAGTAGCTCAACAACCTGTACCAAACACAATCAATCGGTCTAGTACAAGTCTTCCTCTGTCTATCAGATCTGTCCAACTCTTGAACAAATCAATCCTCTACATACAAGCCTTCTCAAAGACTTGCCAACTGTCCTCAGGTTCTTCTCATAGAACCAATGCACCTCTGTCCTCAAGTTCTCTGATAGAACTATCAAACTCAGCTCACAAGTCCTCTGCTAGGACCTATCCAAATATGCTCACAAGTCCCCATCGAAACCTATCCAAAAATTGCTCACAAGTCCCCACCAGAACCTATCCAAAACTGCTCACAAGTCCCCACCGAAACCTGTCCAAAAATTGCTCACAAGTCCCCACCAGAACCTGTCCAAAAACTCAGCAAGCTCACCAAGAAAAAACTTTCTTAGTAGGAAATCACAAAGTGAATTGTTAGAGACCCAATGTGATTTGTCAAACTCATAGAAGCATAAAGAGAATTGTTAGAGACTCAATATGTTCTATACTCAAATCCCAATCTCAAAACTCAACTCAAATCAACTCAGCTCAATCTCAATCTCAAATCTGAAAACTCAACTCAATATCTGAAATGGATAGGATAGAATGTTTTCTTTCAAGAACATGAAACCCCAACAATTGCCAACTATGCAAAGAATCACATAACAATGATACTCATGTTCTTTTCACCATCAATTAGGGTTTCAACAACAATGCTCATCAAACAAGGTTTAGTCAACCAACACCATTCAACTCAACATCAACCTTGAAGCATTCAACCAATCATCACAAGAAAAGGAAACAAGTAGAAATCCTTTTCCCTCCAAAGATATTTGAACAAAATAGCCACCAACACAATATCACCAAATGCAAAGAATAACTTGCTCAAATCAACTCAATGGAGTAAGCCCAATATCATGAATCAAGTAAAGCAATAACTTGATCAAACAACCTCTATGGAAGCAACTCAACCATCAAACTCAAAACAAGCAACCAAGGGTTCCACCAACTCAATGCAAGTAGCTAGACTCACAAATATAAACCCTAGTGCACAAAGCTTCCACTATCTCAAACCAAAAATTATGCATTCACCAAAAACTCTCCTTAAGGATAACAATGCATAAGTAGTCTTCAACAAACCAGAAAATAGGATTTACACCCAACCAAAGGAAACCTAGTTGAAAACCTTTTCACTCCAACCTTATTTCAGAAAAACATACACCAATCATACTCATAAGGAAAATGTGCCCATACCTTTTTGGAGTAGAAGAAAATTGATCCTTAAAGCTGTCACCACACACAACCCTCAAACTTCCAACCAAGTTAGGGTTAGAACCAAGATAAATGAGCATATATAAAAACTTTCCTTAATACACCTTTTAGCTCCTCTTCTTTAAAAACAACCACCAAAGAAGCCAAAAACACAACAACCAAAACTTACACCTTATATCTCCATTTTTAAATTTAGCATAGCAAAAGACTAATCTCAAAAATACAACCAAAGAAATATCCCCTTATTTCTCCTATGTCTTTTAAACAATGCTAAACAATGCCAAAAATCATATCAAGAAAATAATCACACCTTATAATGGTTGCCCTTGAAGAATCCGAAATTCGCGGCACAAAACACGTTTTAATAAAAACGTGACTAATCCATGCACAGCTCCCTCCGCGGGGATCGAAACGCAGACCTCCGCCTACGCAAGGCCCAAATGCAGCCTTCGCTGCCACTAGCCCACAAGGGGCTTACGAAGTCCAAGACGGACTTCCTTCCACATAAACGGTCAAGCTTTCCGAAAGCTTTTCAAACCACGAGCTCTCCTCTTTCGCAGCATAAACAGAACATTCGATCGCAGCCAAACCAATTAATTGCCTTCGATTTTCCAAGTAGGTTTAACCTTAGGAACCTTCTCATATTTATAGTCCATACGTGGACTTTAGAAGATGCTGCAAAGAAAAGTAATTTCGAATTTAATCGAAATTTGCTTTCTAAAGGGTTTAAAAACCCTTAAAGTATTTTTAATAAATTAAAAATAATTTCTCCCTTAATTAATTAAATAATTAATTAATTAAAACCTTGAAGGGTTTTAAATAATAATTAAATAAATAATAAAGAGAACCTCCATTGGTTTTAATAAAAACCATTGCCAATGGAATCTCTCCGGATTCTCTTAAAAATATTCTCTTGGAATCTTCCACCTTTGAAGCCAACACATCCTCTTAACATTAATGTCATTTCCTTTTGACATCAATGACAACTCATAGACAAGAAGCTAGGATCTCAAACCCAAAATTGCCAACAAAGAGCACACACAAGCCCACATAGGGTGCATAGCCCATGCACTATGAAGAATATGTGTACTCCATCTCAATGGAGCACACATAATCCCTTGGAGTGCACAAACTATGCACTCTTCCTTAAATCGATGCACTCTACTCTCAAAGCAGAGTGCACGATCTCCCTTAGGGTGTGCAAGGTAGTGCACACCATATTGAGTCAGTGCATCCCTCCCTTTGGGGCATGCGAGTGTCTAAGTTAATTGCACAATGTTGTGTTCTTGCCTCTGGGTTGTGTTCTCCACTATGATGGAGTGTGCAAAGTCTATAAGGGCACACAACCTATGCATCCCATTGAGTCGAGTGTGCCCCACTCCCTTGGTATGCATAAAGGTTTATCATGTGCACAACCCTATGCAACCACCTTGAAATCCATGTGCCTCACTCCCAAATGGAGTGTGCACAATAAAATTTAAAGCTAGTGCACCTCACATGAGCACATACCTACCAACGTTCATTTTGTCCACTTCTAAACCACCATGCGTACAACCCATTGCCCTTAGCTACTAAGTGGAAGATGAAATGGCATGCCCGATCAATCAAAAAGAAAGCATCCCATGAAAAAGTGCATGCGCTCATCTACCAAATTTAATGCACATGTTTTAAAATGAATGTGGCAGACTTGCTTTACACCATTCATGCATGCAAAATTACCCATCAATGAGGTCGAGCATAGAAGGAGAGTGAGGAGAAAAATTATAGTCTAACTACCTGAGTCCAATGGCATCCACCAGTTCTTCTGTTCCAAAGACATCCATTGTTAGGTAAAGTGTAGGTAACATTACAGGGGCGTGGCCCATGGTGAGAAAAACTAGGAGAGCACAAAATCCTAAAGCATTTGATAACCTGCCAGATATAAGTAGATAAATTACTAAGGAGCAATAGAAAGAGGTAGAAGGGGTCACCATCTACGCCTTTGATCCTACTGAAGAAGACAACCAGCATCATCCTACCCTCCTGAGAAGTTTGTACACCCAAGCATATAGATATAGCACCTCACCACCCCTAGTTTGTAATAAATAGAACACGAATATGGGGTGATTGACATGACCAAAAGTATACCATTATTCATAATTATTGTCATGGCTTATGGTATCCTACGATTCTAGGGCATGCACAATTCAAGATTTCAAAGGCCAGGTGGTGGTCAAAATAACAACACACATGATTAGGCAAATATTTGGGTTGGCCAATGCATCTCGGGTAGTAGACTTTCAGACGTTGGCCCTATAGGCTAATTATATGCTCAACACCACTTTCCCCTAGAGCCTGTTGAAGAAAGGAAGAAACAGGCTAGCCGAATTCCCCATCAAAAAATTCTTTCTTCATCCCTGGGCACAAGACTACGTCGATATGATAAATTTAGCATTGGGAGTGAAATATTTAGAACCAGTCACCAAGGAGGTGATGTTCTTGATTCTCCAATATAATAGGACTGGTAAAACTCCTCTACATATATGGGAGGACATCATTAGCTATAATTAAGATAGAGAATTGCAAAAATTATAGGACGTCATATTGGCCCAGAAGGAGGAGATACCTCCCTTTTCTTATTATTTCTTTTTTATCCATTTGTTCATAGCACAGCTAGATAAAAATTTGTTGGCCCAGCTGGGAGCAGTAATGACACCAACTATGCAGGACTGATTATTATGTATCCAAGAATGTTGCACCAATTACACAACCTTCTTCAATAAGGTCCTCCCCATGGTGAACTTTATATTATGTGGAAATTTACCAGATAGAATTGGAACAAGGATTCAAAATTTCCTACATCAAACTAATGTGAAAGACTACGTCTATGTAGAATATTTCTTCTAAATTAGAATATATGGGTCAAAATTGCCCCCAAAAGTGCTCCCCCTACATTGCATGACTTCCATTGCAATCCTGGAAATCACCTAATAGATAGCTGAGAAAATTAAAATTAGGCACCTGAGAAAGAAGGGACTAGTGAAGTGGCTGCTTATTCCTTGTTCAATGGGTAATTATACTTACCTCGACCATTTTGCCACACTATGGGCCATCTAGAACATGGATACATACTGCTTCCCAGAAGCCACTTGGAGGGCCTATGACCCAAAAGGCCACCATCGAGTCGAGGTTGTAAACAAACTCACCCTTATGCAAGTTAATCACAACAAAGATGATTTCGAATATGAGATACATAAGGCTTTCAAGAACAATCAAACCCTCGATTTCGTGTGGATAATGGATAAGTGGCCTTACAGTAAATTGGAGGTTGTTGATGATTATAGTGCTCAGTTAAAGTTGTATCATAGCCTATTAGTCGATAATATGGCCCCAATGGTCCTAATGACCCCTCTAGAAGAATTCAAAGACCCCACTCTATAGATCACTCAGCAAGACTCTGACCTCTTCAAGGTCATGATGAAGATAGTTGATGAGGTCCAACAAGAATAGGCCAAAATCCCTTCTTCTTCCAATTTTCCCATTGCCAGTTCAAAATGAAGGAGTTGGTCATTGGTCCATATCAGCAGACTACCACATCATCGGCACTGACTTTGATAAGCCCATGGGATCAAGCTCAGTTGGAAAAAGGTTAAGCTACTTTATATTATGCCACCTTGGTGATCAATCAAAAATAACATCAAGTGTACCCTAGAGTGATTCAAAAGATAACTCAAGCTAGGGGATTATCTAATATTCTAAGAGGTTATGAAGTGCAAATCCCCACACAGTCCCCTACTCACAAAAAATCTAGGACTGAATCCTTGAGTCAAGGGGTAGAGAGTTTGACAATGGCAAGGGTCACTGTTACCTGCCAGTTTACAATCAATGAGGAGGATCAGATTCAAGATATAGGAGATCAAATATCTCCTAGCAAGGGGTTAGTAAGGCATAAGGAGATAGCTGGGAAAACAACCACTGATACATCTGCTACCACCTTTGAGATTCTATTGCCACCTAGCATGAAAGAGGCCACTATTTATGTAAGGGTATCATAAGAGCATCCGCTACATCTGTTGAAATGATAAAATCCTAAATGGCCTCTCAAGCATAGGTGGTAGAATCAATAGAGAAAGATCTCGAAGAATGTAAAGCCAAAGCTGTAGAGGTAGATCCATTACAACTCAAGGTCAAGTAACTTTAGGAGAAGTTGATAAACTCAGGATGTCCACTCCTTCCACTATGCATACTAGTTTCCAACTCGGGTCGACAAATGAACTTAAACAGGAGATGAAAGAGAAGATCCAAACAAAAATGGGAGATTTGGAGTCTATTATGATTGATAGATGCTATGATACGTGTAGTAGGCCTCATCCAAAACAAACTATGGCAAGGAATATAGAGAATAGATGTCATCATGCTGATCTACAAAATGTTACAAGAGAACTATGTGCCTATCTCGGGGTTATAGGCCACTCTGTCAGATGACTCTTTATGCTTCTTTATAGAAGAATACATTAAGGTCTCCATGTTTTTACAAAATGAGCAAAATTGGATCCAATGGAACCAAGAGGTGGTATATTCTGAGTATGAGACCAACGATGAGTTGGCCGACTACAACCTCTCCATTGAGGACTTTGGGTGGGCCCCAATCATTAAAGATTTTATTTTTCAAAGGATCCAAAATTTTGATTTAGAATCTGACGATAGGCTATCTAAGTGCTTCATAGCTTTGGTAGATATGGTAGACATCCTATGTGAATTTACCAATAATAATGTACAGTGGGCCAAGAACCATATAGTTGAGGCCATGCAAGATTTAAAACTACTGCTCTTCTCCTTGACCTTTCATGATGAGGCTTGGGAGTTCATTTACCAATCCATTCAAAATAATAAGGTAGGAGTGGGACCCACTGCCACTATGAAACACACACCGGGAAGACCACAACCACCAGTACAAGGTGGTACTGAAGGATATGTGATGAGCACCGGAAATGCTCATATTTTGTACATATTTCTTTGATCAATATGCGGCTGTATAATAAGGATTGCGTACTTTTATGAATGATTATATAGATATTTGATATAATTATGCGTGTTATCTAATTTGTGTGCTTTTAGTATATTTTGTGTAATTGTAGTTGATTTAGTTAGATTTGGAACAGTCGAGGTCCTTTTGATGGACCTGGCATGTTATTTCGTTGGGGGTCAATGTAGAGAACATAGGCGCCTCCCTACAACCAGAAGGCGCCAAGGGAACAAGCACCTCCCTATAGTCGGAAGGCACCAACTGAATACTAGTGCCTCCCTATAGTCGAAAGGTGCCAACTAAAGACGAGTGCCTCACTGCAGTCGGAAGGCACCAACTAAATACCATCACCTCCCTGTAGTCAAAAGGCGCCAACTAAATATCAGCACATCCCTACAGTTGGAAGGCACCAAACCAAAGATGAGTGCCTCCCTACAGTCAGAAGGTGCCAACTAAATATTAGCACCTCCCTGCAGTTGAAAGGCAAAAAAACCAAAGATGAGTGCCTCCCTACAGTTGAAAGGTGCCAACTGAATGTGAGTGCCTCCCTGCAGTCGGAAGGCACCAACTGAATGCGAGCACCTCCCTACAGTCGGAAGGCGCCACTGATTCTTTGCCCGTTGACCAAACTCGAAGGATGTGGACAGTAGTGGCTAGTGTAGTTCTAGTTCTGCATCATGCAAAGCTAAATTGGAGATAGCACCAACGTATCAAAATGTATTATGGATGCCAGGCAAAGCATGAACCAAAACGAACACACCACCATAAAAACAGAATGCCAAACGTCAATTGCATTTGCCAGACTATTCTAATTTAGTCTGGGAAGAATCGACTGTTGTAACCACTTCTATAATAGAAGTTCTATGGGTGTGTTATATAAACACACGCAGATCATTCTAAAAAAATATATAGAGATATAGAAAATATATGTGGAGATAGAGGGATATTTAATCCATTTTAGATTTACATTGTAGTGTGTTGATAAATATATTACAGTTACAGAAGTTCTAAAGCGCGTGTTCGATCGGGAAGAAACTATCGGAGCCTGGGCCCACTCCAAGCCAATATTTCTTCCCCATTTCTTTCTTGTTTATTTATGTTAATTAGTTTATTGATTTCATAGTAATGTTCATTAGTTTAATAGATCCAGTGATTGTCGTAGGTTTATTTTCAATAATATGTACATGATTTATTTCTATAGATTTAAATTATGTTCTTCTTACGTAATTTATTGAGGAGTGCGGGAATGATTGAAAACCATCTCAAGAACACCCCCCAAGCGTAGTATTAGCAGATTCACCTCCAGTGGTATTGTAGTAACCTAATTCCGACTCTTCGCAAGTTTACGAAGCTCCCTAGGTTGATAATTAAATGCACGGGCATGTGACAAAAATAGGAAACCATTCACCTTGTTTGGCCCGCAACATTTTGGTGCCATTGTTGGGGAAGCATCTTAATTAGATTACTTACAATACCCTGAAACCTTCTATCTGACCTTGTATGAGTTCTTCGAGAAGAAGAGGACCTGACGATCGATTTATAAGAACTAATCCATCAGGACCTGAGTCAGCCAAGCATTTTGGATTTGAGTTAGACCCGCCCGACCTACCAACAGTCCATTGGAGTGAAGAACCGCACTTTGTGCAAAGTGCTGCCTCATCCCATCAACAAGGGGACAAATGAATCATCACAAATCCCCTATTTAATAGGACTCCTCTAGAGGAAGACCTTTTGTGGAAGGTTGTGGAGGATCAGACGATCTTGCCAGACAACCTTAGAGCATTAACTCAAAAAGTTTTAAATGACCGAAAGGCCATAAACGTTGCATTAAAAACCACATTTTCTAAAAAATGGAAGATAACGATGAAGTCTCATCTGGCTTTAGTTTCCCAATAGAGAAGGGAGTAGGAGATACCAAAATGAAAAACATATCCCCTGCTCACCTTTCGTCCTTCAAAGGACACCCGACTGAGGACCCTGACCTGTTTTTATTCAAATTTGATGTTTTGTGCAGGTCTGTGGATTACAAATCAAATGAGTAGAAGTTGAAATTATTTCCTTCTACATTAGATGATGTAGCTCTACGATGGTTCATCGGTATGGGAGATAAACACATCACCACCTGGGACCAGATGAAGACACTCTTTCTAGAGCAATATCAAGATTTCAGTAGAGTAAGAGACTCCAAGGAGGAGGTCCTGAGAATGACACAAAGAGAAGATGAGTCTCTCAAGGAGTATTGAGAGAGATTCACCTTTAATCTTCAACGGTCCCCTCACTCGAAGCTATCTGATAAGTCCCTCAAAAGCATCTTCTTGAGGGGACTTACCAATGAGTCACTGGAGGCTCTCAACATGATCTCTGGAGGTGATGTCTATCAACATGCTATGGACGACATCCAGAAATTATGCCGAAACTACTCGAGAATGTGAGGCAAAATCATTGCTAGGACCATGAAGGCGACTACTTCAGTCACCAAAATAGAAATAGGCAACATGCTGGAGGATTTGAAGAGCGAAATGCTCTCATCTTTAGCACTATAGATGGATATGTTGCTGTTAGAAAAGAAGAAACAATAAAATGATGCAGCATTAGCCAATTTTTGACCAAAATGTAGAGGAATGCATGCAAAGAATGCATGCCCAAAAAACAAGGTCAGAATATGCGCAGTTTGCCAGCTGAATCATAAAACTCGATTGTGCCCACAATTGCCCAGTAACCAGGAAGCGGCTGATAACACGAAAGCCTACTTCATAGGCAATAGGAAGAGTTGGCCACAGGCCCCCATGGGGAATATACCAACTGGGATGCCATCATATGGGGGAGGGTCATACATGCACCAAGGACCACCTCAACCACCTAATATGGGGTGGTGGGGACCGTCACCCTAGACAAATGCACCCCTAGCAGCATTCCCGTATTAACAGCCATGGATGCCATATCCATATCCTGGGTAGCAGTGGAGAGGCAACAATGCATGGAATCAGACTCTATAGAATGTAGCTCCTACTCACATCCAACAAAACTTACTAACGTTGCCAGCAGCGAGACCTATGCAGCTACCAGCACAACTGACAGTAAACCCAAACAATAGAGTAAATCAGTCGACATACAACATAGAAGGTGAGATGTACCATATGTACAATATTAAGCTTAGATCAGGTAGGCAACTAGGAGTAGAGACACCACCTCTGGTAAAAGAGGAGGAAGAAGTGGTATAAACTCCTTCACTGGTAGAAGAGGAGGAAGAAATTGAGGAGACGCCTCTGGTAGAAGAGGGAAAAGAACTTGAGAGAGCGAAGGTTCCATTTCCTAGCCAGCTGTAGGAACAAAGAAAAACAACCCATCCAAAATTTGACATCTTGTCAAGCTTGAAGAATCTCACGATGACAATCCCATTATTTCAAGCAATTCGAGATGACCCCATTTACACCAAGGCAATTAGAGAAATGTGTCTAAGGAGACTAGGACATAAAGTTACCCAGACTATCAACGTTATGGGTAAACTGGCATATCTAATGATGGGTAGAACACATCATCCAAAGTATGCAAACCCAGGCAACCCAGTGCTGACCATAAAAATTGGAGGACATTCCATATCCAACACACTAATTGACCTCGGGGCAACCATCAACGTGATGCCTCAAGAGACCATGCAGAGGCTGCGGCTCATGAACCTAAAGCCAACCATGACAATGCTGCAGTTAGCCAATCGATCAACTGTATCATCGAAAGGGATGTTGGAAGATGTGATCGTAACAGTTAGTGCATGGGAATATCCAGCCGATTTTTTAGTTTTGTAGACCAAGACCAGGCTGGGCAGTTACTCGCTCATTTTGGGGAGGCCATGGCTAGCAACAGCTGACACTTACATTAGCTACTGGGATGGGCTAATGACCATCTCTAATGGGAAAAACGTCAAAAGGCTGACCATTTCACCGCCAGCTCAGTCTATGGACTCGACAGAAGAACCCAGGATCACCGAGCAAGGAACTATGGAGTTGTCCATAATCCAACCAATGATGACCTTGGAGGATGTGGCAGAATAGGACGAGGATGGTGCTATCTTGGAGTTTCTCCATGGAGAATCATCCACCCCCACACCTGGATCACTGTTGACTGACGCCCAAGATCAGCACATTCGACAAATACATGTTGGGCCAGGGAGGACATTAAACGTCAACAATAATTTTATGCCCATACAGCTAGAAAAATTGGAGGAGCTTCTGGTAAAACACCAACAAGCATTTGCATGGGACTACATAGATATGAATGGCATCAGCCCAAAAATATGCACCCATCGAATTTATTTAGATGACCAGGCAACTCCTAGTCGACAGCCACAAAGAAGGATGAACCCAACAATGAAAGACATTGTCAGAGAAGAACTGCACAAAATTTTGGCTGCCGAACTCATATATCCTATTTTTGATAGTGAATGGGTATCACAATTAGTGGTGGTCCCCAAGAATAATGGGAAATGGCGGATCTGCGTGGACTACCGGGCATTGAACAAGCCGACTAAGAAAGACCACTTCCCACTCCCGTTCATCGATCAGGTATTGGACACACTCTCAGGAAGAAAATACTTCTCCTTTCTGGATGGATTTAGTGGTTACAACTAGATCCATATAGGGGAAGAAGATCAAGATAAAACAACGTTCACCTGTCCATGGGGAATGTTTGCCTATAAGGTATTGCCTTTTGGACTATGCAACACACCGACCACCTTTCAAAGGGCGATGCTTAGCATATTCTCTGATATGATAGGAGACGGGGTGGAAGTATACATGGATGACTTCACCGCATATGGAGAAACCTTCGAAGACACAATGACAAATCTGGAAAGAGTGCTCGACAGAAGCAAGGAAAATCATTTGTCCCTAAGTAATGAAAAATGTTTTATGATGGTGCAGCAAGGCATCGTTTTGGGACACCACCTCTCTATAGAAGGAATAAAAGTAGACAGAAGGAATATCAAGGTCATCAGAGACCTACCTAGCCCTAGAATGCAGAAGGAGGTAAGAAGTTCCCTTGGATCATTCGGGTACTATCGATGATTTATTGCCAAATTTAGTAAGATTGCCAAACCACTGCACACCCTACTTTCTAAGGACATAGAGTTCAATTGGATGGGAGACTGCGAAGAAGCGTTCCAATTACTAAAATAAAAATTGATATTTGCACCGGTCTTGAGAGGACCGAATTGGGCCATATCGTTCCATATTTACTGCGATGCATCTAACTGTGTGATCAGAGCAGTCCTCGGGCAGAAATACGATGAAGAATTTTATGCCATCTATTATGTTAGTAAAAACTTGGCAGGAGCAGAGCTCAACTACACAGTGACAGAAAAAGAATTCCTCGCAGTTGTCCATGCAATAAACAAATTTTTCCACTATATAATGGGATACAAGGTCTTCGTCCATACAGACCATGCAGCTATCAGGTATCTGATTAGCAAGTCGGACATTGGTAGCATAATTATCAGATGGCTATTGCTATTGCAGGAATTCGACATCACTATAGTCGATAAACCAGGCAAGGACAATGTTGTGGTGGATTTTTTGTCTAGATTGATACCAACAGATCATCAAGCAGTGGAAGATCAGTTTTGGATGAACATCTATTCGCTATTAGTGAACAAACTCCATGGTATGCAGACATAGCCAATTACTTGGCCATCGAAAGGACCTCACCTGCTCTCTCCTACCGAGAAAAGCAGGCGGTCATAGAGAAGAGTGCATCATTCCTTTGGATGGATGGTCTCCTATTTAAAATAGGATAGGACCAAATAATAAGAAGATGCATAGTAGAATAGGAGTTTTTAGAAGTGCTCAAGGCATGTCACAATGAGCCATGCAGAGGACACTTTACAGGGAAATGAACTACCTACAAAATCTTGTAGGCTGGGTATTTTTGGCCCACTCTATTCAAAGACGTGACAGCATATACCAGCAAGTGTGACGAGTGCCAGAGGATGGGTAGACCAACCCACTGGGATGAAATGCCCCTACAGCCCCAGGTACACCTTGAACCTTTCAATAAATGGGGCATGGACTTCGTGGGACCATTCAATCCACATTCGATGGGAAGGAGGTTTATTCTGGTCTACATGGATTACATCACCAAATGGGTGGAAGTGTAGGCATTAAGGGACTCAAAGGAAAGAACGGTCGTCGATTTCTTATTTACCCATATTTTCACATGATTTGGGGTTCCTCAAGAGATAACAACAGACCAAGGGCCCCAATTCACCTCCAAATTGATTGAGGAGCTAATGGAGCAGTATAGAGTTTAGAAAAAAAACCATGCGCTACCATCCGCAAGTGAACGGGCAAGTAGAGGTGACAAATAGGGAGATAGAAAACATCCTAACCAAAACCATGTAGCAACACAAGAAATATTGGGCCACATGATTTTCGGAGGCAGTTTGGGCATACAACACGTGGAAATCCACCACAGGATGCACACCTTTCCAACTGGTCTATGGGAAAAATGCGATGATGCCCATCGAGTTCGAAATCAAAACTCTGAGGACGGCTTCAAAATTAAATTTGAGCTTAGACAAAGCTCAAAAATAGAGGATTCGCCAGCTAGATTAGTTGGATGAAATCCAGCTGGATGCTTTGCAGAGGACAAAGATTATACAGAAGCAGAGGAAGAAGTGGCATGATAACCACATCAAGCTGAAGAAGTTCTAGGTAGGGGAATGGGTACTATTGTACGATTCTTGGTTCCAAGAAAGGAAGGGCAAACTTATGCAGAGGTAGCAAAGCTCATTAGGAATGAGACGGTGTGCGTTAAGACCATTGACGACAACAACACCATGTTCACAGTCAATGGCCACAGACTATGCCCCTATAATACATCCAAAACATTAGAGGTGGAATCCAGAGTAGGCGTGGGGGAGACCCCATCTTGCTAGATCTGGAAAGAACTCTCACAGGTGAAATGGTGGGCATGAAAGTGCTCACCCAATTTTTTAGTTAATATAGTTTTTTTGTAATGTGTGTTTTTGCAGGGATGACGCCTGCATGCAAGCTGCAAGCATCCTAATCCAGGGCCTAACAGGCATGGAACGCGTCTAACTGCCTTTATTTTCCTTTTTTTTTTGGTTTCTTTTTGTAGGTGGAGGAATTGATAGCACGAGGTATAGGTATCAAGGAAACCAGGCCTGATTCAGCTCAGCATTTTGACACCAGCTCGTAGGTAGAATCTGGGTAGCGTAAAAAAAATTGGGAAGGCTTGATCACCCTTTTTCTAGTCAAATCGACATCTAGAAGAAGGTGCCTTATGGCGGTCAAAAGGTGCCAAGTCTAGAAGAAGGTGCCTTACGGCATCCAAAAGGCACCAAGACTAGAAGAAGGCACCTTACGACAGTCAGAAGGTGCCAAGTCTAGAAGAAGGCACCTTACGGCAGTCAGAAGGTGCCAAGTCTAGAAGAAGGCACCTTACGGTAGTCAGAAGGTGCCAAGACCAGAAGAAGGTGCCTTATTGCATCCACAAGGTGACAAGTCCACAAGAAGGTACCTTACCGCATCCGAAAGGCGCCCATCTAGAAGAAGGCACCTTACTACATATGGAAGGCGCCAAATCAAAAGACAACACCTTCCACCTATGAAGTTCATAAATATATATATATATATATATATATAATAAAATAAATAGGTGCCTTCCATGGCAGGAAGGCACCAAATCAAAAAAAAAATCCAGCCGAAGGTGCCTTCCAACATCAGGAAGGTGCATTCATCCATCCGAGGTGCCTTCCAACATCAAGAAGGCACATTCATCCAGCTGAGGTGCCTTCCAACATCAGGAAGGCACATTCACCGAATATGCCTTCCAACATCAGGAAGGTGTATTCATCAAGATGAACGCCTTCCAACATCGGGAAAGCATGAACCAAAAGGAGGCACCTCCCACATTGGGAAGATGCATGCAGGCAAAAGTGCCTCCTAGCCAATTAGAAGCACCTCCCTACAGCTGAAAGGCGCATTCATTCGACGAAGAGCACCGATAACGTTGGAAAGGCGCTACAAGGGCACCATCCACATGGGGAAGGTACCGAACGCCTCGGGCAGAATGAAGCATCGCATGAATCAGTGACATCAAATGACCACACCCCTCCCTCATGTCACAAGTCAGCAAATCAGTAGCTACCACAAAAACTGGAATATCGAATCAGGTACGCACATACTAAATCAAATCGTTTATATAATTATTTATAAATATGCAATACCAAAAAATACTGTCGTCATAGAGATCGTATCCCTCATAGCCAAAACCACGTGCCAATGAGAGGGCACCTTCCATAACTACTAGGGTTAGGCGTATTTTCTATAAGAAGGCACCTTCCTGTAGAAGGAAGGACAAAAAAATATACAGCACTAGAAGGCACCATGGGAGGAAGGTCCAAGAACCACGCGATCAAAAAGAACGAACCCAACGATACTGATGGAATCAGAGGGGCAGTGAAGACCCAATTTGAAGCCGAGGGGTGGCTCAAATACTACACCCTGGTCAGTCAGGGCTAGGATGTGGAGGCAGCTAGAGAATTCACCACCTCTTTGAGGGGCGATGAGGCCCAAGTACGAGGGGTGGAAATTCCAGTCACCCCTGAGTTCATCTCACAGGTGACTGGATTGCCTCTCACGGGGGAATGTGCATACAAGAGTAGAGTGCTAAAGCTATACACCAAAATACTGCTACCAGGAGGAAATGTGCAGATATACAGGGAGGGGTTACTCAAAAATAGTCTCCCCATGAATATACGAAAGATGTTTGAGCAGATTGCTCGATTCTTCACATGCACAGGGAAGTATACGCATATGAACATTAATCATGTGCACTTCCTCAATCACCTAGTGCATGGAAGGAAAATAAATATACCCTCCTACCTGGCGACTGCTCTGAAAGATGAAGCGGCTTGGTACCAGAAGGGGACACCGTCTACCTTAGCCCACCATGGGCTATTATCGGCATTGGTCTGCCACGTAGAAGCACAAAGAGAAAACCATGACACAGAGGGAGATGGCGACCAAATAGAGCAACACAATGTGGTTGCAAAATTAGGGCAAGGCAAAGCATCCCCTGCAGAGGAGATAGCAAACATTGGGCAATTGGTGTCACCCTATTTTCTATGAGGGGCAGAGCAGTCACCAGTGCCCAAAGACGTAGAGGACAAAGGGCATTCCCCAGTGCCCGAGTATGAGGAGGAAGGAGCGACACTCGCTGGTGGTGAGGATGAACCAATCCCTAGGAGGAAACATCTATGATGATTCCTCTCGATAGAGGATGGATAGAGTGACCCAGAGATAGACGTTGCCACCCAAACCCTTTGAGAATTAATGCACCAGAGCCCATGGAATGAAGGAACTTTCATGGGTAACGACCAGATTGATGCGGCCTTGGAGGAGGCGCTCGACTGGAAAACTGATTGCTAGATGGCACAACAGACTCTGTAAGATTGCCAGAACCAGCATAAAAGGGAATTGGAGGAAAGGGATAGATGAATTGCTCAGATCGAGCAGCTGGTTCGGTAGTTGTAGGAGGAAAATCAGGTGCTCTAGGATAGAGGAACAGCAAGACAGGAGGTAGACGAACTCTC
This sequence comes from Wollemia nobilis, assembly GCA_028583015.1. Taxonomy (NCBI): domain Eukaryota; kingdom Viridiplantae; phylum Streptophyta; class Pinopsida; order Araucariales; family Araucariaceae; genus Wollemia; species Wollemia nobilis. Next base: position 13,217,595 of record JAQPPZ010000465.1, read on the forward strand.
CCACATCCATCGAACGAGTATTCTCTTCGAGGGAGATTCGATCAGATGGCCGACAGGGGGTATTCATCTATTTTTAGGGGTGAAAAGGAAAGAAGGCCTACGAGGCCCCCTGTCATTGTCCTGAGTGACACAGAGTAGGACAAAGGTCTCCCACAACAGATAAGACCAAAGGACACAGAGGACCTCCCCAGGCCTAAATAAGGAGAAGAGCTTGAGGGGTTGACACCAGGTAGATAGGAGAATGAAGGATCACCCCCGAAGATAGTAGCATAGCCAATCCTTTGAAGTAAAGAGAAGTCCCCAAAGGAGAAAGAAGAGACCCCGGTCCGAGCCGCCTCATTTTTTGTAGAGGCCAAGGCAAAGAGGCCCAGGATGGCTCGACAGAAGGTGAAAGTGACTTTTTTCAATTCAGAGGAGGATGAATGGGACATGCAACTGTTTTTCAAAAGGCAAAAATATTTTGAGTATCTGCACAACAAATTGAAAGCAGCCAAGGAGGCTAGGAAGGCATCCTCGAGGATAAAAGGAGATTTTGGCATCTACATCAATCCAGTAGAAGATAGCTAGTTTTGGGACATCTATGGTTCATCCCAAGGGCGGCCTTCCATGATGAGGAGGTACTTGGAATGGTGGGGAGTATATGGCCCACAATTGGAGGCCATCGCAATTGCAAAGGAGAATGTAGGGCTTACCCCTGAAGTGGCCAAATTATACAAGGCCCAAGTAGTGCCTTCCAGAGAGGATAACTTGGATATCCCTCTGGAAGTGGTCAAACCTCTAGACGACAACCTCTGGCAATCTGTCGAAGCTACATTTCAATCAATAGGAACAACACTAGCTAGACCACCACCAATAGCAACCAGAACAAGAAGGGGACAATTGATAGCCACAGTTTCCCATAGGCAAAGACGAACCACACCTTCACATACCGACACAAAAAGATAGACTCGAGCCGTAGGGGCAGCCGAATCCTCCAAGAGATGGAGACGATGAAAAGTTAGAGGGCTACCTACAGTTTGGATGCCACGAGGGCATGGCATATGTTAGGCGTGGGGGGATGATGAGCACCAAAAATGCTCATATTTTGTACATATTTCTTTTATCAATATGCGGCTGTATAATAAGGATTGCATACTTTTATGAATGATTATATAGATATTTGATATAATTATGTGTGTTATCTAATTTGTGTGCTTTTAGTATGTTTTGTGTAATTGCAGTTGATTTAGTTAGATTTGGAATAGTCGAGGTCCTTTTGATGGACCTGGCACGTTATTTCGTTGGGGGTCAATGTAGAGAACATAGGCACCTCCCTGCAACCAGAAGGTGCTAAGGGAACAAGCGCCTCCCTACAGTCAGAAGGCGCCAACTAAATACTATCACCTCCCTACAGTCAGAAGGCACCAACTGAAGATGAGCACCTCCCTGCAGTCAGAAGGTGCCAACTGAATACCAGCGCCTCCCTGTAGTCAAAAGGCTCCAACTGAATATCAGCGCCTCCCTACAGTCGGAAGGTGCCAAACCAAAGATGAGCCCCTCCCTACAGTCAGAAGGTGCCAACTAAATATCAGTGCCTCCCTACAGTCAGAAGGCACCAAACCAAAGACGAGCGCCTCCCTACAGTCGGAAGGTGCCAACTAAATGTGAGTGCCTCCCTGCAGTCGAAAGGCACCAACTGAATGCGAGCGCCTCCCTACAGTCAAAAGGTGCCACTAATTCTTTGCCCATTGACCAGACTCAAAGGACATGGATAGTAGCAGATGGTGCAGTTCTAGATCTGCATCATGCAGATCTAAATTGGAGATAGCACCAACGTATCAAAATGTCTTACTGATGCCAGGAAAAGCACGAACCGAAACGAACACGCCGCCATCAAAACAGAATGCCAAACGTCGATTGCATTCGCCAGACTGTTCTAATTTAGTCTAGGAATAATCGACTGTTGTAACCACTTCTGTAATAGAAGTTCTACGGGTGTGTTATATAAACACACGCAGATCATTCTAAAAATATATATAGAGATATAGAAAATATATGTGGAGATAGAGAGATATTTAATCCATTTTAGAGTTACATTGTAATGCGTTGATAAATATATTACAGTTATAGAAGTTCTAAAGCACGTGTTCGATCGGGAAGAAGCTGCTGGAGCCTGGGCCCACTCCAAGCTAGTATTTCTTCCCCATTTCCTTCTTGTTTATTTATGTTAATTAGTTTATTGCTTTCATAGGAATGTTCATTAGTTTACTAGTTCCAGTGATTGCCGTAGGTTTATTTTCAAGAATATGTACATGATTTATTTCTATAGATTTAAATTATGTTCTTCTTACGTAATTTATTGAGGAGTGCGGGAATGATTGACAACCATCTCAAGAACACCCCCCAAGTGTAGGATTAGCAGATTCACCTCCAGTGGTATTGTAGTAACCTGATTCTGACTTTTCGCAAGTTTATGAAGCTCCCTAGGTTGATAATTAAATGCACGGGCATGTGACAAAAATAGGAAACCATTCACCTTGTTTGGCCTGCAACAAGATGCACAACCACCACCTGCATGAAAGGGAAAATGGTCTACGTGCACATTTTTGAATGTATCCTAATTTTGGGTATGAAAAGATTCTTATAGTGGAGCAAGCAGTTACAACAATCATACTACCTACACTATATAGAGGAGAACACTGCAACAACATTTTTTCATCGAACCTCTAAGAGATAAAAGCCAGGTATAGCTTTGTCTATTGTTTGAGTCATATTTTCCCTTGTATATCCTATGTGTGTTTCTTCATGCCCTTCCTTCTACCATTTCCAAGGATTTCTAAGGAATTTTGTTCATCGATATTATTTCCTGTGGATGCACCAGAGTTGGAGGTCCTTTCGTCACTACAATCAGGACGGAGGGAGATCGCCCCTTGTTATGAATATTCAAATTGGGGGCTATTTTTACTCAATGAAATTATAGGACTCAAGCTCCAAATATTCCCTTGGAATTATTATGTGTTTATGGTTTGTGTGATGCTCATTCATGTCTTGTAATAAAAACCTGTGAATGATGCTTTCTTTTTTTCTATTTAAATCATTGTATTTATATTACATCACTTGAATGAAGTAAAGCAAACTGGTTATCCTTGCTTTTTTATTTTTTAAAGTCATTTATAAACCTGTTATGACTCTTCAATGGATAAGGCATCGGTCTGGGTTTTATAGGCTTTAATATTTATAGGTTCGATCATTAAAAATATAAAAAACAACTAAACAACATTTTGTCTAGCATAGTGGGCATGTGCATAATAAAGCATTAGTAAAAGGACCCACTGCTTGGGGTTTCCTTACCCAACCTAGTCAGTTTAGAGCTATCTAAGGTAGTCTATTCCTAGGTTAGATGGATCAGCCATAGTCCACAATGCTGATTGTGACTTTTATAGTTTTCTATGACGTGACAGATATTTTAAGGGTAAGCAAAAAAACTCCACAATAGGTCCTTATATCATCTCTAAGAATATTGGACCTAGGGCATATCGCCTAACATCACGAGAAGGTTTTGAGGAGCCAGAGCCTCTCAACATTATTCACTTAAGGTTTTTTTACACATAAGCACAACAAAACATAAAAACATTCAAATAAATGTCAAAAATATCAAAAACATTCAAAAATTTCAAAATCACAAAAACAATAGAAAACTGCAAAAACAAAAGGCTCCAAAGGCATCTTAAAGCCCTTTGGTCAAATCACAAAAGGCCCAAAGGCAACATTGCACATTTGGTAAAATCACAAAAGGTCCCAAAGGCATCATAAGCCCTTTGGTCAAAAGCACAAAAATATCCAAAGGCATCATAAGCCCTTTAATGACACACAAAAAGCTCCAAAGGCATCATAAGCCCTTTGGTCACTCACAAAAATCTCCAAAGGTATCATAAGTCCTTTGGTCACATACAAAAGGCCCCAAAGGCATCTTAAAGCCCTTTTGTCACATCACAAAAGGATCTAAAGGCATCTTAAAGCCCTTTGGTCAAATCACAAAAACATCCAAAGGCATCATAAGCCCTTTGGTCAAATCACAAAAGGCCCCAAAGGCATCTTAATGCCCTTTCGTAACATTACAAAAGGCCCCAAAGGCATATTAAAGACCTTTGGTAAAATCACAAAAAGCTCCAAATGCATCATAAGCCCTTTTTTCAAATCACAAAATTCCCCAAAGGCATCTTAAAGCTCTTTGATCACATCACAAAAAGCCCCAAAGGCATCTTAAAGCCCTTTGGTCAAAAGCAAACACAAAAGTACAAAAATAGTTAAAAGTCAAAAATATCAAAAACATGTAGAATAATCATAACTCAAAAATAATTAAAAGCATCAAAATTACAAAAACATTTACATTTGGTATTAGCATCCATTAGTTGCATTGCATTAGGCACATTATATTCATTGCACTTGCATTAGGATATATTGTGTTTGCAATCTTATAAATGACACCACGTTTGTATCTCAATCATGCATCTTCAAATCCATCATCATTCATAACCCATGTGTGTAACTATGTTTTTCAATACAACCCCTCCCATTTCTATAAAGAATATGCTAGGGTTTTTTGATCACGCAACTATCTAGTGATTTTCTTAAATTTTGTAGAAAGCTATCTTTACTTTTAACATATAAGGTTTGGTTTTGATAGGACCTGGTATATTTTAGAATCCTATCACTAATCAAAACATTAAAATCCTAGTTGGAACAAGGAAAATATGAATGCTACAAAGTGATACTAGGCATCCTAAGTGAAAGGTTTCTACTTGCTCACCTTGTGATGTGCATGGTCTAGGATTTTGATCATTGGAAAAAGGACAAGATTCCTCCTATCCAAATAAATCCCTTACTTTCATCAAAACAAGCAAAAATCCTTAAACAAAGCAAAAGTCAAAAGAAAAATAAATAATGATTATCATCACTACATAAATTCCTTGCTCAAAAGAAAATAAAAATTCAAAATAAGCAGTGATTTTTATCACTAAAGCATGAGAAAGTATCCCAAATAAATGTGAAGAAAACAATGGGGTGAAGATCTTGAATCCCTAGAATGGTCGATCTCCACAAGCCATTGAGTGATCCCTAATACAATAATGGGCTACATGAATCCCGCATGGAGTTAGAGTAAGATCTAAGCAATTTACAAAAATGGCTAGCTTTAGGTATCTTGTATCACCTAGTGGTCTAATCCAACTAAGTCCAACTTAGGATCAAGATGAACATTTGAGGATATCCAATACAACAATGGGTTGCATGAATCCCACTTGGCACTAGGGTATAATTATGTTTTATCTAATGTATTCATTTGCACACATAGGGATAATGAGTATCTAGGTCTTCATAACAAAGAACTCTATCTTTTAGGAGTCATGTATGGTCAATATACAGCTTTTGATGAAGTAACTAGGGTGTTTGAGTCTCATGGAAAACCTCAAATATTCCTAAATAGCAATAAATCATGTCATAAATCACATCATCAACTTTCTTTATGAGGTTTTGTTCATTAAAGGGTGTTCATGAAGTAGGATAGATATTAAATAAATGTCAGCAATGATATTTATATGACCACTGACTATTTTGTGCATATCTTTTAATTTACAGAAGCTTATAAAGAAAGCACATACATATCACAACATCTCATCTCATATATCACTACATATATCTCAAAACTCATCATTTCATATATGGATGTTAAAATGAGTATTTCTTATGATAAGATTTATCATTTTTAGTCATGATTTTTATACATTATGTGGTGTCACCCATTATATTGTTAAAATTATATCATATTCATTCCTTATGTTTTAAAGTGATTAAAGCATACAGGTTAATTTACATTAGATCACCATCATGTAAATATTGCATTACATACATTGCATTCATCATATCATAAAAACGTGATATAAATTCATAAACAATTAAAACAAATTAAACATACGTTTAATAAATCACCATTGCATCCATATGCATACATAGTAGTCTATCTACACATCTAGATCATAACATCTAAATATACATCTAACATCTAGCTAGTGCATGTCATCAGTACATTACATACATATAGTGTAATCGATCATCATATAGGTATTGCATTCATCAATGCATCCATAACATAAAATCAAAATACAAATATTTGCAAGCATCAACTAGGGCATTATCAATGTCATACTGACCAAAAAGGCCCCAAAGGTATCCATAAACCCTTTGGTCAACTCACAAAAAGCTCCAAAGGCACCATAAGCCCTTTGGTAAACTCATAAAAGGCTCCAAAGGCATCATACACCCTTTGATCAACTCACAAAAATCTCCAAGGTATTATAAGTCCTTTGGTCAACTCACAAAAAGCTCCAAAGGCATCATAACCCCCTTTGGTCAATACCTAAAAGGCTCCAAATGGCATCATACATCCTTTGGTCAACTCAAAAAAAGCTCCAAAGGTATCATAAGCCCTTTGTTCAACTCACAAAAGGCTCCAAAGACATCATACACCATTTGGTCTACTCACAAAAATATCCAAAGGCATCATAAACCCCTTTGGTCAACACCCAAAAAGCTCCAAAGGTATCTATAAATACTTTGGTCAACTCACAAAAAGCTCCAAAGGTATCATAAGCCCTTTGGTCAACACCCAAAAGGCCCCAAAGGTATCTTAAACCCTTTGGTCACCCAAAATGCCCCAAAGGTATCTAAAACACTTTGGTCACCCAAAAAACCCCAAAGGTATCCACAAACTCTTTGGTCACCCAAAAGGTCCCAAGGGTATCCATAAACCCCTTGGTCACCCAAAAGGCCCCAAAGGTATATTAAAACCTTTGGTCACCCAAGAGGCCCCAAAGGTATCCATAAACCCTTTGGTCACCCAAAAGTACCCAATGGTATCCGTAAACCCTTTGGTCACCCAAAAGGCCCCAAAGGTATCTTAAACCCTTTGGTCACCCAAAACGCACCAAAGGTATCCATAAATCCTTTGGTCACCCAAAAATACCCAAAGGTATCCATAAACTCTTTGGTCACCCAAAAAGCCCCAAAGGTATCCATAAACCCTTTGGTCACCAAAAAATCCCCAAAGGTATCCATAAACTCTTTGGTCACCCAAAAAGCCCCAAAGGTATCCATAAACCCTTTGGTCACCTAAAAATCCCTAAATTTATCCATAAATACTTTGGTGCCCAAAAGTCCCCAAAGGTATCCATAAGCCCTTTGGTCATCCAAAGGCCCCAAAGGTATCCATAAACCCTTTGGTCACCCAAAAAGCCCCAAAGGTATCCATAAATCCTTTGGTACCCAAAATTCCCCAAAGGTATCTAAAACCCTTTGGTCACCCAAAAGGCTCCAAAGGTATCATAAACCCTTTCGTTAACCCACAAAGGCCCAAAAGGTATCCATAAAATCTTTGCTCATCCAAAATGTCCCAAATATATCCTTAAACCCTTTGGTCACCCAAAAATCCCCAAAGGTATCCATAAATCCTTTCATACCCAAAAGGCCCCAAAGGTATCCATAAACCCTTTGGTCACCCAAAAGGCCCCAAAGGTATCCATAAACTCTTTGGTCACCCAAAAAGCCCCAAAGGTATCCATAAATCCTTTGGTCACCCAAAAGGCGCCAAAGGTATCTAAAACCCTTTGGTCACCCAAAAGCCTCAAAAGGTATCATAAACCCTTTGGTTAACCCACAAAGGTCTCAAAGGTATCCATAAACCCTTCAGTCACCCAAAAGGCCCAAAAGGTAGCCATAACCATTTGGTCACCCAAAAATCCCCAAAGGCATCATAAGACCTTTGGTCAACTCACAAAAGCTCCAAAGGTATTTAAGCCCTTTGGTAATAAATCAAAACTCAAAAATAATTAAAAAACTCAAAATTCAAAAACAATATAAATTTTAAAATAACAAAAAAATCAAATAACAAAAAATCTCAATTGAGCCTTGTATTCAGTTATTTACTCTATACACTTGGCGGTTGTAGTGACTTGCGATCCATGCAATTCAACAAGATGAGTAAATTACCATAAGGCCACTTAGGGCAAATTAGTTATGGATGAATTGAGATGCTTCACTTCAAAATTGAAGAAGGCCATAGTAGCCGAACTACCCCACAAGAATGAGGATTCATATCATTTCTTCTATAACATTTTAAAATAAAATCATCGAATGTAGTGATTCAACACAAGATTGAATGGAATTGCTATCATCTTGATTCCCTAAGAAGGCCATTGCAGTCAGACTACTCCATGGGATAGATATGTACAATAACTAAAAATGGTTGAAATCACACCTGAAATGGGACTTGCTCTATAACAACAAAGAAAACCTCTAAAAGGGTCCAAATCATTCATCTTAGTCAAGCAACTCATAAATTTATGCATTATCCTCCCCTCATCGACTCATCGTTTAAGGGGGTAGTCATAATATCAACAATCATAATAAAAATCACAAAATATCACTCAGTCATGTCAAATTGAATTTGTCTTACGAATCATTTCCAACTATCATAAGCTTATCCTTTGCTGGGAAAAAAAAGCAAATATGACAATTAAGTTTGTAGCTCTCCTCCTTTCGGATCTATAGTAGCACTAAAGCCTATAGTAGCACTCAATTTTACTAATATTCTGATGGATGTGTGCAACCTTTCATAAAGTTAAGCCTTCCATATTTTTGGAAGAAATGATTCAAGGATGTGCACCCTTTCTCATGACTGGGGCATCCAATTTTGATCAGATCAATGATCATCACACACCCTACAATGTGGCCCTAGGTGGTCTATTTTTTCTCTATGTTGTATTTTCCCATAATGCATCCCAAAAAGAAGCATCTATAGACACCTAAAATGCTTCATGTTTAGGAGACTACTCATATGGACACACCCGAAGACCATATGAATGATCTTGGACCTTTCCAAGAGCCAACAGTGGTCCTAACCACTCAAAAAAGGTAGTTCTAGCCCATTCAATATTAGTCACTATCAATCATAGTTGTTGCAACACTTGGCCACTAAAGCTAAGAGTAGCCACACCTAGCCACTACTCTGGATAGTGGCTATCACCAAAACATAGTATGGCCATGAATACGGGTCTAGATCATGTGGTTTGACTACACCTTGCATTGCTTGCAGATGGATTTTGGTATGAAACTCCCAAATATCCTCCTGAATGCCCCTTCAATATAAATTTGTGACTGATCCTTCCTCTTGGGATGATCGGTTGCATGTAGATCTAGCACTTGGCTTCTCCAAGAATCCAAAATCCATATCTAGATCTAAATATGGGAGGTCTACATATGGACTCTCCCAAGTGAAGAAAATGATCCACAAATATCAAAGTTTTTTACAGCAAAGCCCTGACCAATCAAAGAGTGAATCTATGCCCCCTTTGAGAAGCAGTGAAGAACTATCCAATTGAGCTATGTCTATACATCCATATTTAAATCCACCTATTATTCAACACCAACTAGTGTACCAGACACAGAGGTGATCCTTGGACATCAATTCAAACAAGGAACTTAGTGCTACAATACCTGGTTCATGAGGAGAAGAGTTTTATTTCATGGTTGCTATCCTTGATAGTGGCCTGCAGGCATAGCCTAGGGTTTTTATACATTATTTTCCAAATTCTAGCTTAGATTTGTTATTGCTTTTGATTTATTATGTAGTTTTAGAATAGATTTGGTTCCTGTAATACATTTACATCATATTTCTAAGTTTTTCATGCATTTATCACTTAGTTTGTGCTTGAAATTTTATATTATCATGCTCATATATCATATTTATTGAATATTCTAGTAAAGACTCATCACGAGAGGCCACTCATGCTATTAAGTCTTTTATTATTTCTATGCACATAGGTTACAGGTTTACAAGACCGATTCAAGGCATTCAGTGCATAAGATCCCTCCAAGCAAAATAAGAAAGCATATATAAGCCCTCATACAAGTTCATGTGAGAGGTCAGGAGGTCTACGGAGTGCACCACCCCCTTGCAAGGTGAAAACTTCACCATTATTCTACTTGTATCTTATTGTATTGAAATGGGTATCCCTCAGAGGGACCGATATGTAATCAAGATCTACAAGGATTAATAAAATATCTTTGTTTATTTATCATTTCCATGTTATCTATGTTTTATGGTATTCCATTTGATATAATATTTCAAGTAGCATAGAGGTGCATGCTTCTCGAGGTCGTATTTTTTCTCTAGTTAAACAAGATTCTGAGTGAAACTTGTTTGTGTGATTGAAGAGGTTTTCTAAAAGAGATTAAGTTGAGTTTTGTATGCAAGTTTGCAATTGATTTGAATAAAGATTTTGTGAAATATTGTGAGAAGATTTGAGTAAGTCCTAGAGGGGACTTAAGGACTAAGTTGAGTAAGCTTTGGTGAAGGCTTGAGGATAGATTTGTGTGAGCTTTTGTGGAAGCTTACAATCATATTTGAGGTAAGTCTTAGTGAAGACTTGTTGAGCAGATTGGGCAAGTTCTTGAGTGGACTTGTTGGACAGATTTGAGACAAGTCTTAGTGAAGACTTGAGAGAAGATTGAGCAAGTTCTTGAGTGGACTTGTGGATAGATTTGAGGTAAGTCTTTGAGAAGACTTGAGAGCAGAGTTGATTGATTGATTTGTTCAAGCTTTGAGTTAAGGCTTGGGACAGATCTAGCAGAGTTGATTTGTGATTGGATCAAGCTTTGTGTTAAGGCTTGAGGACAAATTTGAGGATAGATATGGTGCAAATTTGAGGATATATTTATGCCATAGTAGAGATAGATTTTGGTGCATATTTGAGGGCAGATTTGTGCAGAGATAGACTTTTGAGCAGATTTGTGCTAGATCGAAGGATAGTGTTTAGTGCATATTTGAGATATATATTGAGTAGATTTGTGCTAGACCGAAGGATAGTGTTTAGTGCAGATTTGAGATAGATTGAGTAGATTTGTGCTAGATCGAAGGATAATGTTTAGTGTATATTTGAGATAGAGATTCGAGAGCAAGATTTGGAGGTGATAGAGCAGAGGATAGTAGTCTCTAGTGGATAGAGATCCATTAGCTAGGGTAGTGAGGATAGAGGTCTTCTAAGTGAGGACATAGGTCTTCTATGGAGAGAGATCCACAAGCCAATGTAGTGGAGGTAGTAGTCTTCTAGAAGATCACCAACCAGAGCAGAGGAGAAGAAGTTCTCCTATGGATAGAGATCCACAAACTAGAAGAGGGAAAGAGTTCTCCTATGGATAGAGATCCATAAAATTGATTAGGGTATTGGTGTCTCCTTTGGATAGAGGTCCATAAACATTGTAATAGGGAAGGATTCCCAAGATATTTGTTGAGAAAATTTTAGTGAAATATTTTCTCTGTGGAGTAGCCCACATTGGGTGAACCACGTAAAATTGGTGTCTCTATTGTGTGTGATGATTTATGCATTAATTTTATTACTATTGTTGATATTGCCATTGATTATATTGGATAATATTATTTGGGAAAGAAAAGTAAAAAGTGGTCTTATACTATTCACCTCCCCTCTCAGTATAAGCTTGTGTTCTTCAATTGGTATCAGAGTGGGTTCCTTCGAAAGAGTTTAACAGCTTGAAGGAAAAGCTTACAGGAACACAGATGGATTCTCAGAGTGGATCTTTAGGGAATAAGGCACCATTGTTCGATGGGAACAATTATGCATTTTGGAGTGTGAGAATGAAGATTTTCCTAATGGTACTAGGAAATGATATATGGCAAGCAGTTGAGGATGGGTACATACCGCCAACTACTCCACCTACAGATAAATATGGTAAGCTCCTACAACTAAATAATTCAAAGGCAATGAATGGAATCTTAAATGGTTTACGTGAAATAGAGTTTGTAAAAGTTATGCATTGCACATCAACAAAAGAGATTTGGGATAAGTTGAAAAATATATATGAGGGAGACAAAAAGGTCAAGATGGCAAAATTGCAAAATCATAAGAAAATATTTGAAGACCTAAATATGAAGGATGAGGAAGACATTGCTACATACTTACTTCATGTGGATGAGGTTGTTAACTCCATGCAAGGACTTGGGTTTAAAGTGGAAGAATCAGATGTTTGTCAAAAGGTTTTAAGATCACTCCCTAAAAGGTATAGTGAAAAGGTTTCAGCCATAGAAGAAACAAGAGATATTGAAACTTTGACAAGGGATGAGTTACATGGAACTCTCACAGCTTTTGAGATGAGAATAAAAGAGGAGTCTATTCCCTAGAAAGAAGCAACCTTCAAAGTTACAAAGAAGACAAAGGGTAAGAAGTTGGATTCAAGTAATGAGTCATCCAATGATGAAGAAGCAAACTATGGCAGAAGGAACAAGGACACAAGAAAGCACAAAGGTACAAAATTAGTTAAGTGTTTCAAATATGGTAAATATGGTCACTATGCATCTGATTTTCCAGAAGCTAGAAATAGCAATGGTGATGAGAAACAGGATCATAAGAACAGGGAAGCAGGAAAATTCAGGTACCAAAAGAAAAATAGGTATGGACAAAACAAGCATGAAAATAAGTTTTTCCAAAGGCATAAGAAAAGTTTTTATGCAGATAAAGTAAGCAAGAGTTCAAGTGATAGTGATGAAAGGTCCTCAGATAATGAAGAAGAAGAAATTCTATTTCTGATAGTAGAAAAAGAAGATGATAAGAAAAAGGTAAAAAGGGCACCAATAATTCTCAAGTGTTTTAGGTGTGGAAACTTTGGTCATCTTGAAGATAGTTGTACAAGGAATGGGTTCAGTTTTAGTGAAGATGAATATGAAGATGCTCTTGAAGGTCCAGAAGAAGAAAGTATTCTTATGGAAATAGAAGAAGAAGGAAGTGCTTCTAGTGGAAATGAATCAGAAAAGAATAAAGATGATCTTGAAGACAAAAGAATAGAGGAAGAATCAAAAAATTTAGAGGAAGGAGAAGTTGATCTTGAGGGTGAGCTTATTTTTGCTCTTAAGGAATTAAGAAAGGTAAGAAAGTAGAACTCAAAACTCAAGCTTCAATTTCAAGAATGTGATGAAGAGAAAGGAAAGCTTATAGAAGATCTAACCAACTCAATAGCTAAGACAAGGAGATTTAAAGAGAAGTTAGAGGTAAAGGTTTTAGAATGTGAAAGATTAGAGCAAGAGGTAGCTTCATTAAGGAAGGAAGTGAAAGAGTCTAGAGATAAGCTACATAGGTTTGGGAGAAGCTCAAAGAACTTGGATAAGATTATCAAGGTACAAAGATCTTCATCAAACAAGATAGGACTTGGTTTTGAAGAAGAATATAGAGGACAAGGAGAGGAGTCAATCTCAAGCTCCAAAGAAGAAGAAGCTTCAGAAGAAGAGAGTGAAAGAGAAAGTGAGACTTCTAAGGATAAGTTGGAAAATAGAAAGTTCAACAAGGAAAGGAACAATGCACAAATGAGGAACAGATGGAACAAGAAACATCACAAGGAAGAAGAGACTAAGAGACCAATGGGGTCAAGGCAAGGTTCCTTCAATGGACGTTGCTTCTCATGTCATAGGTTTGGTCACAAGGCTACACAGTGTAGGACACATGAAAGACAGGGATATGGTTTCACCAATAGAAATTTTAGAAATGGGCATCTCTTTCAAGGGTATTGCTACTCTTGTAATCAGTTTGGTCATAAAGCAGTTAATTGTAGGGTTCATGATAGGAATGGATATGGCTTCACCAGGAGGAACTACAAGATATTTGCACCTTCAAGGAATCACAACATTAAGTGTTATAAGTGCAATAATGTTGGGCATATGGCTAAGTGGTGTAGAGCAAAATTTCCAGAGACAAGCAGGAACAAGAATATTCAGAGGAATCAGAAGGATCAATTGAGAAAGAAGGTGGAAAAAGGTAAAGAGCAGTGTATACTAGGAGTAGAGATACTCCCACCCCAAAATTAACCACCTCAATGAGAGGAGGTGGGGAAGGGGCTGAGCTAAGAGTCTTATATTTAGCCCCAAGCCCCATAGGTGGCCCTTTGCCATTGATGACAAAGGGGGAGAGATTTGAGTTAGGGGAGAGCATTCAATCAGGGGAAGCAATTTCTCAAGGGGAGTAGTTTTGGAAAAAGGAAAAAGGAATGGTTATAGAAAAAGGGTTGCCATCAATGACAAAGGGGGAGATTGTTGGAAATTTTGAGTTAGTTGTGTTGTCATTGATGTCAAGAGTCAATGTCAGTGATCAGTGCAAGCATTTGGTAAAAGAAGGGTTAAAATATTTATATTTTAAGCCCAAGAGATTTGGTTTAAAAGCTTCACATGATTGGTCAAAAGGATGGCTAAATACCCTGAAGGAAGAAAAATACCTAGGCCCAAAGGAAATAATATTATAATATTTATTATTATAATATTAAAGGTTAAAATTAAAGCCTAAGGTCATTAATAAATTATTTATAATATTTATATTATAAATTAATTTATAAAATAAAATTATTAAACCCAAAGTAGGGTTGGGCACAAATTCAATTTAATTTTTCTTCCCCATCGACGTTCGAAGGAAAGTGGCATATGGTATAAATACCATAAGACTTGCCTCACAAAAGCAAGTCTCCGAATATTAATGCATATGCGATTATTGAGAGTGGAATGCAAAAGTTCATGAGCACATAAGACAAGAGGATATTATTTTTTAATGCAGCCAAAAAACATGAAGGACAAATTGACCAAGGCATAAAGCCTTGTCACCAACCAATCGGTTGGGCTAGTGGCAAGTTGTTGGTGTGTAAGGTGTAGGGTAAGCGGAGGTTCCACGTTCGAGTCTCGATGGCTACGAAGGGACAAAGCCTTTTATTTTGGCTTTGGTATTGGTCGAAGAAACAAAGTGCTCAAAGTGCTTTTACCTCCCACGTGAGCACCTAGCTCACGCGGCAGCTAGGCCATGGCTAGGGCGCAGGTGACAGCTTGACTTGGGATCGAATCCCATCGAGGAGTGTGCAAAGGTACTTTAAATTTTTGTTGTAATGTGCATGTGGTCTAAGGTTGTATTGTGAGCACCTTGGGAGATATAAGGTGATTAAAGAAAATTTTATTTTAGTTAAAGTTTGTGAAGGATTTAATTATGGTTTAAAAGTGAATTGCATTATTTCTGGATAAGAGATGTTAATTATTTTGAAATGCAATTTTTAAGTTGGGAGATATAAGGTGATTAAGATATATTTTATTTTTTCTTAGTTGAAGATTGAGGAGGATTTAATTTTGGCTTAAAAGTGAATTGAATTATTTCTAGAAAGGTGTGTTGATTATTTGATAATGCATTTTTGAGTAGGGAGATATAAGGGAGTTATTTTGATTATTTTATGCATTAAAATTTTGAAGTGAATTATTGTGAAAGTGAGTTAATTGAACCTTTGCTAGTTATATTTTGAAAAGTTTGGAGATTATAAGGTGTACTTGAGACTTGTTATTTTTGTATGGTGAAATAAATATTGAGGAGAATTTTGAGTGGAGATTTTGAGATAGATTGTTGCTACCTAACCTTGAAATTGGCAAAGAGGATTTGATTGTGATTAAGACAGGTTTTGAAGACATATCTCCATCAAAACAAAAGGTATGGGCACATATTCCTTATGAGTGAAATATTGTGAAATGCAAAGTTGGAGTGAAAAGGATTGTTTGATAAGCATTGTTGGAAATATTTGAGTGAGTTTTCATATGCATGATTTGTGGTTTGTGAAAGATCATGAGTATCATTGTTATGTTGTTATTGTTTGTGTTTGTTTGAATTCATTTTGGGTTTGTGAAAGATCATGAGTATCATTGTTATGTGAAATTGAGAACTATCTTGAACTAGGGTTTGTGAAAGAACATGAGTATCATTGTTATGTGAAAATTGGAATCATCTTGAGTCAAGGTTTGAGTTCCATAGTGTGAGTTGTTGGAAGTTTAGTGAAACACTTGGTTAGGGTTTGTAAGCAAGTTGTGTTTCATTGAGTGAATGGTTGAGTGAAGTTGATTGAGCATTATTGATTGAAAGCATTGGAGTGATAGTTCAAGATTTGTGAAACAAATTATTCTTTATTTCTGAATTGATTTGAAAGAGAGTTTGAAAGTGATAGAGTGAGTTGTGAGTGTGA
Organism: Wollemia nobilis; assembly: GCA_028583015.1. Taxonomy (NCBI): domain Eukaryota; kingdom Viridiplantae; phylum Streptophyta; class Pinopsida; order Araucariales; family Araucariaceae; genus Wollemia; species Wollemia nobilis. The sequence goes on from JAQPPZ010000465.1 coordinate 13,233,669, forward strand.
AACATATTGAGTCTCTTACCATTCTCTATATGTTTCTATGGTTAAACAAGATTCTAAGTGAAACTTGTTTGTGTGATTGAAGAGGTTTTCTAGAAAGAGATTAAGTTGAGTTTTGTATGCAAGTTTGCAATTGATTTGAATAAGCTTTTGTGAAATCTAGTGAGCAGATTTGAGTAAGTCCTAGAGGGGACTTAAGGACAAAGTTGAGTAAGCTTTTGTGAAAGCTTAAGGATAGATTTGTGTGAGATTTTGTGGAAGCTTACAAGCATATTTGAGGTAAGTCTTGGTGAAGACTTGTTGAGCAGATTGGACAAGTTCTAGAGAGGACTTGTTGAGCAGATTTAAGGTAAGTCTTAGTGAAGACTTGTTGAGAAGATTGAACAAGTTCTAGAGAGGACTTGTTGGACAGATTTGAGATAAGTCTTAGTGAAGACTTGAGAGTAGATTGAGCAAGTTCTTGAGAGGACTTGTGGATATATTTGAGGTAAGTCTTTGAGAAGACTTGAGAGTAGAGTTGATTGATTGATTTGTTCAAGATTTGAGTTAAGGCTTGGGACAGATCTAGCAGAGTTGATTTGTGATTGGATCAAGCTTTGTGTTAAGGCTTGAGGATAGATTTACAAATTATTTAAAATTGAGTTTTATTAAGGTTTGAGATTTTGAAGTTAGATTTAATAGAGAATTTGTGCTAAAAGGATAGTGTTTAATGCATATTTGAGATAGATATTGAGAGATTTGTGCTAGACCAAAGGATAATGTTTAGTGTAGATTTGAGACAGAGAGCTGAGAGCAAGCTTTGGAGGTGATAGAGTAGAGGATAGTAGTCTCTAGTGGATAGAGATCCATTAGCTAGGGTAGTGAGGACAGAAGTATTCTAAGTGAGGACATAGGTCTTCTATGGAGAGAGATCCACAAGCCAATGTAGTGGAGGTAGTAGTCTTCTAGAGGATCACCAGCCAGAGCAGAGGAGAAGGAGTTCTCCTATGGATAGAGATCCATAAACCAACAAAGGGGAAAGAGTTCTCCTATGGATAGGGATCCACAAACTTGATTAGGGGATTGGTGTCTCCTTTGGATAGAGGTCCATAAACATTGTAATAGGGAAGGATTCCCAAGAGATTTGTTGAGAAAATTTTAGTGAAATATTTTCTCCGTGGAGTAGCCCACATTGGGTGAACCATGTTAAATTGGTGTCTCTATTGTGTGTGATGATTTGTGCATTGATTTGATTACTACTATTGATATTTCCATTGATTATATTGGATAATATTATTTGGGAAAGAAAAGTAAAAAGTGGTCTTATACTGTTCACCCCCCTCTCAGTATAAGCTTGTGTTCTTCAATTGGTATCAGAGTGGGTTCCTTCGAAAGAGTTTAACAACTTGAAGGAAAATCTTACAAGAACACAGATGGATTCTTAGAGTGGATCTTCAGGGAATAAGGCACCATTGTTTGATGGGAACAATTATGCTTTTTGGAGTGTGAGAATGAATATTTTCCTAATGGCACTAGGAAATGATATATGGCAAGCAGTTGAGGATGGGTACATACCGCCAACTACTCCACCTATAGATAAATATGGTAAGCTCCTACAACTGAATAATTCAAAGGCAATGAATGGAATCTTAAATGGTTTACGTGAAACAGAGTTTGTAAAAGTTATGCATTGCACATCAGCAAAAGAGATTTGGGATAAGTTGAAAAATATATATGAGGGAGACAAAAAGGTCAAGATGGAAAAATTGCAAAATCACAAGAAAATATTTGAAGACCTAAAGATGAAGGATGAGGAAGACATTGCTACATACTTACTTCATGTGGATGAGGTTGTTAACTCCATGCAAGGACTTGGGTTTAAAGTGGAAGAATCAGATGTTTGTCAAAAGGTTTTAAGATCACTCCCTAAGAGGTATAGTGAAAAGGTTTCAGCCATAGAAGAAACAAGAGATATTGAAACTTTGACAAGGGATGAGTTACATGGAACTCTCATAGCTTTTGAGATGAGAATAAAAGAGGAGTCTATTCCCTAGAAAGAAGTAACCTTCAAAGTTACAAAGAAGACAAAGGGTAAGAAGTCGGATTCAAGTAATGAGTCATCCAGTGATGAAGAAGCAAACTATGGCAGAAGGAACAAGGACACAAGAAAGCACAAAGGTACAAAATTAGTTAAGTGTTTCAAATGTGGTAAATATGGTCACTATGCATCTGATTATCCAGAAGCTGGAAATAGTAGTGGTGATGAGAAATAGGATCATAAGAACAAGGAAGCAGGAAAATTCAAGTACCAAAAGAAAAATAGGTATGGACAAAACAAGCATGAAAAGAAGTTTTTCCAAAGGCATAAGAAGAGTTTTTATGCAGATAAAGTAAGCAAGAGTTCAAGTGATAGTGATGACAGGTCCTCAGATAATGAAGAAGAAGAAATTCTATTTCTGACAGTAGAAAAAGAAGATGATAAGAAAAAGGTAAAAAGGGCACCAATAATTCTCAAGTGTTTTAGGTGTGGAAACTTTGGTCATCTTGAAGATAATTGTACAAGGAATGGGTTCAGTTTCAGTGAAGATGAATATGAAGATGCTCTTGAAGGTCCAGAAGAAGAAAGTCTTCTTATGGCAATAGAAGAAGAAGGAAGTGCTTCTAGTGGAAATGAATCAGAAAAGAATGAAGATGATCTTGAAGACAAAAGAATAGAGGAAGAATAAAAAAATGAAGAGGAAGGAGAAGTTGATCTTGAGGGTGAGCTTATTTCTGCTCTTAAGGAATTAAGAAAGGTAAGAAAGCAGAACTCAAAACTCAAGCTTCAATTTCAAGAATGTGATGAAGAGAAAGGAAAGCTTATAGAAGATCTAACCAACTCAATAGCTAAGACAAGGAGATTTAAAGAGAGGTTAGAGGTAAAGGTTTTAGAATGTGAAAGGTTAGAGCATGAGGTAGCTTCACTAAGGAAGGAAGTAAAAGAGTCTAAAGACAAGCTACACAGGTTTGGGAGAAGCTCAAAGAACTTGGATAAGATTATCAAGGTACAAAGATCTTCATCAAACAAGACAGGACTTGGTTTTGAAGAAGAATATAGAGGACAAGGAGAGGAGTCAATCTCAAGCTCCAAAGAAGAAGAAGCTTCAGAAGAAGAGAGTGTAAGAGAGAGTGAGACTTCTAAGGATAAGTTGGAAAATAGAAAGTTCAACAAGGAAAGGAACAATGCACAAATGAGGAATAGATGGAACAAGAAACATCATAAGGAAGAAGAGACTAAGAGACCAATGGGGTCAAGGCAAGGTTCCTTCAATGGATGTTGCTTCTCATGTCACAGGTTTGGTCACAAGGCTACACAGTGCAGGACACATGAAAGATAGGGATATGGTTTCACCAATAGAAATTTTAGAAATGGGTATCTCTTTCAAGGGTATTGCTACTCTTGTAATCAGTTTGGTCATAAGGCAGTTAATTGTAGGGTTCATGATAGGAATGGATATGGCTTCACCAGGAGGAACTACAAGATATTTGCACCTTCAAGGAATCACAAAATTAAGTGTTATAAGTGCAATAATGTTGGGCATATGGCTAAGTGGTGTAGAGAAAAATTTCTAGAGACAAGCAAGAACAAGAATATTCAGAGGAATCAGAAGGATCAATTGAGGAAGAAGGTGGACAAAGGTAAAGAGCAGTGTATGTTGGGAGTAGAGATACTCCCACCCCAAAATTAACCACCTCAAGAGAGGAGGTGGGGGAGGGGCTGAGCTAAGAGTCTTATCTTTAGCCCCAAGCCCCATAGGTGGCCCTTTGCCATTGATGACAAAGGGGGAGAGATTTGAGTTAGGGGGAGAGCATTCAGTAGGGAGCAGTTTCTCAGGGGGAGCAATTTTAGAAAAAGGAAAAGGAATGGTTACATAAAAAGGGTTGCCATCAATGAAAAAGGGGAGATTGTTGGAAATTTTGAGTAGTTGTGTTGTCATTGATGTCAAGAGTCAATGTTAGTGATCAATGCAAGGATTTGGCAAAAGAAGGGTTAAAATATTTATATTTTAAGCCCAAGAGATTTGGTTTAAAAGCTTCACATGATTGGTCAAAAGGATGGTTAAATCCCTAGAAGGAAAATACCTAGGCCCAAAGGAAATAATATTATAATATTTATTATTATAATATTAAAGGTTGTCATTGAAAAAAAAAATACCTAGGCCAAAGGAAATAATATTATAATATTTATTATTATAATATTAAAGGTTTAAAATTAAAGCCTAAGGTAATTAATAAATTATTTATAATATTTATATTATAAATTAATTTATAAAATAAAATTATTTAAACCCTAAAGTAGGGTTGGGCACAAATTTGATTTAATTTTTCTTCCCCACTGACGTTCGAAGGAAAGTGGCATATGGTATAAATACCATAAGACTTGCCTCACAAAAGCAAGTCTCCGAATATTAATGCATATGTGATTATTGAGAGTGGAATGCGAAAGTTCATGAGCACATAAGACAAGAGGATATTATTTTTTAATGCAGCAAAAAATGTGAAGGACAAATTGACCAAGGCATAAAGCCTTGTCACCAACCAATCGGTTGGGCTAGTGGCAAGTTGTTGGTGTGTAAGGTACAGGGTAAGTAGAGGTTCCGTGTTCGAGTCTCGATAGCTACGAAGGGACAAAGCCTTTTGTTTTGGCTTTGGCATTGGTGGAAGAAACAAAGTGCTCAAAGCACTTTTACCTCCCACGTGAGTGCCTAGCTCACGCGACAGCTAGGCCGTAGCTAGGGCACAGGGATAGCTTGACTTGGGATCGAATCCCACCGAGGAGTGTGCAAAGGTACTTTAAATTTTTGTTGTAATGTGCATGTGGTCTAAGGTTGTATTGTGAGTGCCTTGGGAGATATAAGGTGATTAAAGAAAATTTTATTTTAGTTAAAGTTTGTGAAGGATTTAATTGTGGTTTAAAAGTGAATTGCATTATTTTTGGATAAGAGATGTTAATTATTTTGAAATGCAATTTTTAAGTTGGGAGATATAAGGTGATTAAGATATATTTTATTTTTGTCTTAGTTGAAGATTGAGGAGGATTTAATTTTGGCTTAAAAGTGAATTGAATTATTTCTGGAAAGGTGTGTTGATTATTTGATAATGCATTTTTGAGTAGGGAGATATAAGGGAGTTATTTTGATTATTTTATGCATTAAAATTCTGAAGTGAATTATTGTGAAAGTGAGTTAATTGAACCTTTGCTAGTTATATTTTGAAAATTTTGGAGATTATAAGGTGTACTTGAGACTTGTTATTTTTGTATGGTGAAATAAATATTGAGGAGAATTTTGAGTGGAGATTTTGAGATAGATTGTTGCTACCTAACCTTGAAATTGGCAAAGAGGTTTTGATTGTGATTAAGATAGGTTTTGAAGACATATCTCCATCAAAACAAAAGGTATGGGCACATCTTCCTTATGAGTGAAATATTGTGAAATGCAAAGTTGGAGTGAAAAGGATTGTTTGATAAGCATTGTTGGAAATGTTTGAGTGAGTTTTCATATGCATGATTTGTGGTTTGTGAAAGATCATGAGTATCATTGTTATGTGAGTTAGTTTTTTGAAATATAAGTATCATTGTTATGTGAGATTGAGAACTATCTTGAACTAGGGTTTGTGAAAGATCATGAGTATCATTGTTATGTGAAATTGAGACTATTTTGAACTAGGGTTTGTGAAAGATCATGAGTATTATTATGTATTTAAATATATTTTGATACTTAGGTTTGTGAAAGAACATGAGTATCATTGTTATGTGAAATTGGAATCATCTTGAGTCAAGGTTTGAGTTCCATAGTGTGAGTTGTTGGAAGTTTAGTGAAACACTTGGTTAGGGTTTGTAAGCAAGTTGTGTTTCATTGAGTGAATGGTTGAATGAAGTTGATTGAGCATTATTGATTGAAAGCATTGGAGTGATAGTTCAATATTTGTGAAACAAATTATTCTTTATTTATGAATTGATTTGAAAGAGAGTTTGAAAGTGATAGAGTGATTTGTGAGTGTGAAACATATTGAGTCTCTTACCATTCTCTATATGTTTCTATGGTTAAACAAGATTCTGAGTGAAACTTGTTTGTGTGATTGAAGAGGTTTTCTGAAAGAGATTAAGTTGAGTTTTGTATGCAAGTTTTGCAATTGATTTGAATAAGCTTTTGTGAAAGCTAGTGAGCAGATTTGAGTAAGTCCTAGAGGGGACTTAAGGACTGAGTTGAGTAAGCTTTTGTGAAAGCTTAAGGATAGATTTGTGTGAGCTTTTGTGGAAGCTTACAATCAGATTTGAGGTAAGTCTTGGTGAAGACTTGTTGAGCAGATTGGACAAGTTCTAGGGAGGACTTGTTGAGCATATTTGAGGTAAGTCTTAGTGAAGACTTGTTGAGAAATTGGACAAGTTCTTAGAGAGGACTTGTTGGACAGATTTGAGACAAGTCTTAGTGAAGACTTGAGAGTAGATTGAGCAAGTTCTTGAGAGGACTTGTGGATATATTTGAGGTAAGTCTTTGAGAAGACTTGAGAGCAGAGTTGATTGATTGATTTGTTCAAGATTTGAGTTAAGGCTTGGGATAGATCTAGCAGAGTTGATTTGTGATTGGATCAAGCTTTGTGTTAAGGCTTGAGGATAGATTTAAGATAGAAATTTGAATAGATTTAGATAGAGAAGATTTGGATTTATTTGAATAAGATTGAGAAATTTGTGCTAGATCAAGGATAGTGTTTAGTGCAGATTTGAGATAGATTTGAGCAGATTTATGCTAGACCAAGGATAATGTTTAGTGCAGATTTGAGATAGATTTGAGCAGATTTGTGCTAGACTGAAGGATAATGTTTAGTGTAGATTTGAGATAGAGATTGAGAGTAAGATTTGGAGGTGATAGAGCAGAGGATAGTAGTCTCTAGTGGATAGAGATCCATTAGCCAGGGTAGTGAGGATAGAAGTCTTCTGAGTGAGGACATAGGTCTTCTATGGAGAGAGATCCACAAGCCAGTGTAGTGGAGGTAGTAGTCTTCTAGAGGATCACCAACTAGAGCAGAGGAGAAGGAGTTCTCCTATGGATAGAGATCCATAAACCAGTAGAGGGGAAAGAGTTCTCCTATGGATAGGTATCCACGAACTTGATTAGGGGATTGGTATCTCCTTTGGACAGAGGTCCATAAACATTGTAATAGGGAAGGATTCCCAAGAGATTTGTTGAGAAAATTTTAGTGAAATATTTTCTCCGTGGAGTAGCCCACATTGGGTGAACCACGTTAAATTGGTGTCTCTATTGTGTGTGATGATTTGTGCATTGCTTTGATTACTATTGTTGATATTGCCATTGATTATATTGGATAATATTGTTTGGGAAAGAAAAGTAAAAAGTGGTCTTATACTGTTCACCCCCCCTCTCAGTATAAGCTTGTGTTCTTCAACAAATTCCTTGGTTGGATTTAGAATAGTTCAAAAATAAAATACAGGATCAAGCTCCTCATCTTGATATCAATTAATTACAAGGGTGGCTTCCATGGAGAATTTTATATCCTTGTGTGTAGCCTTATAATCTAATAAAAAATAGAGAACAATGGATAATTGACAAGCTTGTGGATAAAATTGTAGATGAGCTAGAGTGTAGAAAATATTTGTTTGGGGAATGGTGGATCTCTAGGTGTGAGAAAAAAATAGAAAAAATAATTTCCTAGCTCTTTAAATGTAAAATTTAAAACAAATTTTGATACAAAATATGAAAAATGGAAGGCTAAAAATAAAAGAGAAAGATATCTCAACTTGACCAAAGAGGAAGATGAGGAGAAGAAAGAATATTTTTTGAAGAGATAGAAGATGCAGTAACATCGAGTCTCATCTGATATCACCCCCTAGTCACATATGTAGATTAAGAAGAAGAGTTAGACTTAAAAGATCCTAAAAATATCTTAAAAAGATAATCACATCCGAGTATCATCTAGCAAAAAAGAGTCTATCGGTGACATTATAATAGGGACTAAAATAGCCTAGGTGATAGAACATATAGAAGTCATTTACTCTAAAAATTCTTGGTAAATATAAGTCTTGGCTTGGTGTAGGCCAACATCTCTTATATAGGCGATCTAGTGAGAGGACTAAAAGAAAAAGTTCTCCAAGTAGCCAACAAATGGTGATATTAAATAAATACAAAATGCAACAACTATCTACAAAAGTTAAATAAATGGATGTAGAATTTTAGGATTTTAACACCATAACTTAGAAGCAACATCTAAAAGTACAAGGATTAGGTATGGTTTCTGTCCCTACTCTTACATCTAAAAATATTCCACTACCTCTAAAAAATCCTCCACAACAACCACCTCCACTATCTTCCCCTTTGAGAGAGGTGTTACTTCCTCAAAATCCATCACCAAGTATATCTTCAATTCCCCTTATGCATGGAAGCCGATGAATTCTTAAAATTCTACATCTTCATACCATTATGATTATCAATATTTTTCCTTTGAAATACTCTTTAGCATCATCATATCCTTTCCAATATACTATTGTTGCTTCACCTATCTATAATTATAAATTAATAGAAGCCTTATTTATAATACAAGTCAAATCAAATATCCAAAAGTGGGAATATGAATAATTAACTTAGAAGGATAAAAGAGGGTAGTTTCCTAGACTTATGATGTTGTAGATCCAACTACCAAGGAGTGGATCAAAGCAGTTGTAACCCCAAAGGTCAACAAGCCTACTTAAAAAATGATAGCAATAAACTATGATACCAAGGTGAAAAGGTATGATATATCAAGGATTTTGAGGGAGGATACAGTTAAAGCTATTTATGCTAAAGTAGATACACTGCACCTCCAAGAAAATTAGGTGGATACAAAATATAAAGCTTTAAATAATGGATTTGATAGCTTGGAGAAGATATTAAAAAATGAAAAATAGAAAAGAAGGATTTGAAACAAGAATTCAAAGACTTGAAGTTCCAAGTAGATAGAACCCCAACTGAAGAACAACTCTATCAAAGATATGAGAAAAATTCAAAATATAGAAGAGCAATGGAAACAAAGGGAAACAAATATCTAGACATGATAAAAGGAATTTCAAGAGCTAAGCTCAAGGCTCCAAGCAATGAATCTAGGATATAATACCATATGTAATAACACAATCTAGGATTTCCAAAAATACAAAGTTTTTTTTCAAAATTGATTTCTATATATAATAATAACCTATTATTCATTATATGATATTATCAAGTTATTGTAGTGATAAATCACTATGATCTAGTTGAAATGTACCCTAAATATAGTGCAGGGCCTTAAAAAAAACAAGAAGGTTAAGACCGATGTCGTTACCAACTTCCAAGATCTAATATCAACATTTAATAAGAAGGTAGGGACAAACAAAAGGGGATCATGAGGAAGAATTATTGGCATAAAATATGTTGATAAGAATCAAATAAACTAGATGCGATGATCTAAATCATACAAAATCCCAAAAGTATCCTACCTTAAAAGAATTAGAGGAAAAATACTAAACCAAATAGGTAAAGAGGTAGTGTCAGGGTTTAAAGTACAAGCAAGAAATGATCAAAGGTTTTGAAAAGACTCATGAAAAAAATAAGAGGATCTAATAAAAAGGCCTGATGTATTAATTTGTTGGAATTTATAAAAAAAATTGATGGAAGAAGGACAACAAAATTCTTGATGACACAAATATAAACTCCTAATGTCATAGATAGAGAACTTAAGAAAAAGTTCCAAATAGGTAAACAATTTCAAAGGTAAGCAAGCACACCGATACCAATGGGGAGTTAGGTGAGTGCATGTATTTCTAGAAAGAAGAAATGAAGAAATATAGTGCACCATTATTAATAAAAATTGGGCTATATACTAAGAATACTTTAGCTCTGCAAATCAAGTGAAGGTAGGTGAGCTATTAAAAATGAAGTGAGTACCTACAACCATGGTAGCTATAGAATAATAAAAATATTGGCCAATGAAAACCTCATTCAATATTAAGAATCCCCAAGAAAAGGTAGGTAGAAATTCAAATCATCTTACAAATTTTGGAGGGAAAATTTCCCTGTTATAATTTTTTAAATGGTTGTAGTTTAGATCATAGAAAGGATCGACTAGTTTAAAATTTTATTCTTTTGTAGGCTTTTCCTTCATTTATTTTTATAAAAAAAATCAACTCTTAAGTGGCTTGTGGGCAATCTTGAACCACAACTTTTGGCACAATATTTGTAAAATCTTGCTTGCATATATATATATATACATAGGAGTCTATGTAAAATTTCTGGTATAACCATCTATGGACTCCTACTGGCCCATTTCTATGTTTATGTATTTTTTAATGATATTTTTCCTATTTTTTGGTTTTTCTTAAGTGTATATATGTGTGAGGAACCTACGTCTATTTTTAGACTAGTCACTTGTTTTGGCTCTCTCATGGGACCCATCTTCTTATGCATGCATATAACTAGTAATTCTCATTTGTGCTTCACTATGTCAAGGATAGGAAGTGTTAGACACTAGAACATATCATTTAGGCCTATTTTTGTAAGAATATCTTAGCATCCCTTGGTGCATTGTCACCCCTTTTCTTTTGTTGAGTTGCTTTATTTTTATCTTTTGCATCCCTTTTCTCTTTTTTGAGTCTAAGTGCACCTTGAAGATCACATCATAACAAGGAGTCAACCTTTTAAAAACTCCTAGAGGCCCTTGATTGATCCAAACCTCATGCTCTTGATTGTGGCCCTACTATGTTGCTTCTTGTAAGACACAATTTCCCTACCAGGGACAATTAGAGATGATAATAGTTTAATGGCATACCTAATGGGACCATAGTGACACATCATTGGTACTAAAATCATAAGGAGTAGGACTTAGACATGGTGAGGATATTTATCTTTTTCCACTTGTTGAAGCACCTCTTAACTCACCTAGCAACTCTACTCTCCAATGAACACCAAAAGAAGTCATTAATGAAGATACCAAAGCAAGGTTTGGATGAAGACCTTAGTATATATTTTATTTAGAAGCTCAAAATTCTATTCACCTAGTGACTCCACCTAGAATAAAGAATCTAGAAGTAGCCAAACAAAGAGTCAGTGATTGAGTCCAATGTTTATAAATTGTGATAAAATTTGCTCTTATCACCTGAAACAATTTTGTGAAGGAAATTCATAGTCAATAATGTGTCTACTCCACCTTTGAAACCACCCTTTAAAGCATTCTCTACCTAGAATAATAGAGGCCCATTGGCTCCACAAACTTCAAATTAAGTATGGGAGGAGATATCCCAATCAACTTTAAAGTCTTTCACTCATTTTATTAGGGAATAAATCACCACCCCCATTAAAAACCTTAACCATGTGGTAAGCCTATGCACAATCCATAAAATATCTAAGAAAAACATGGCTCTAATATTATTGGTCACATCCTTTAGAGGAAAAGATAAAAAATGGTTCATTACAATCTAGCCTAGATCAATCACATGTGGGACTAGATTGAAAAATTTTTGTAGAGTTTTTTAGATAAAATATGGATGGGGTATCACTCTTACAATAATTGGAAACAATTAAAAGAGCTCCCATGGAGGTAGTAGAGGAATTCAACCTTAGATTTCATAAATCCTAGCATATAATACCTGAGGAGATGCATCCTCCACTAGGTATAACACTTATATACTATTTGAAAGTCTTATATTTTAATATTTTAATGATTATTAAGTCCAAAGGGAGAAAATACCTATTAGAACCATATGAATTGGCCATTCAAGTGGATCATGATTTGATTTATATTGATAGACTGACACCTAGGATTCCAATACCATTATACCTCAATGTGAAATTCCTAGCTTCAAGTGCTCATACAATAACCTCTCAATCATCCTCTCATTCATCCTTAGTTATTTTATCCTCATATACTCCAACCCCATCAACCCCTAGGGACCCAAAAAAATTTCATCCCACAAATTATAGTTAACAAAATGTTAGCTATAATAAGAGATCAAAGTACCCCAATATATCCTTATCAAAACAACTATAGAACCTCCTTTCCACAAGGAAACCAGGGTTATAGAAACTTACCCAATGGATATCCCATGCCCTAGTTCTAAAATAATCAAGAAAATAGTCAATCATAATCCCATCATCAAAAAATAGTCCTAGTGTTGACTCCTCTACAAATAGAATTTCCTAGTCATGTTAAGGAATTATCCCCTATAAAAAAAAATATATAGAGAGGATCCTATCACATGGTACTACCCACCTCCTAAGAGTTCCCTTAACCAAGTCAACATAGGATAAAAATAATAGATTTTGACCACCTAAATACAAGAAATAATGCTATCATAGACATTTGATTCATATTCAAAATTTGAAATTTAGATACTAGATCATATCTCTCTATCTTCCACCATAGAACCTAGATATGTTTCTCAAGATTGAATCTTAGCAATATGGGATGAAGGAGAAATCTATTAGATATCTGATCATATTGGTAACCCAATGACTAAAGGATATTAAGTCTGATAAAATTATCTGATGAGGTCTAAAAATTGGATAATGGAGGAAAGGGATATAAGTAGTGCACCAACCTAGTATACCAATTCCAATATAGGAAATACTAGTCATTCCAAAATAGAAAGAACACTTACAAAAGGCCCTAGGAGAAGAAGAAAAGAAAGGAAGGAAGAAACCATAACAAATTGATGTTACCCTATAGTTTTTAATCCATGAATAAATAAAAAAAAATACCCTATTATATCTCTCACTCATATACGAAGATAAAATAATTTACAACTACATAGTGGATTCAGAGACCAACATAATAGTTATGCCCAAAAACATTATAGATTCATTGGGTATTTGATTATAATCATATCAACAAAAAATTAGCACAACTAGATGATAGCCTAATTCAAGTCCTAGGAGAAATAAAAAAATACCACTAGATCTAAACACTTACCCAAGTGTAACTATGACACAAGACATTTGTATGATTGATCTTCCAACCTCATTTAGCCTTTGCTTAACACCAAATGTTTCCATGAAAATGAGAGGATATATGTATCCAAGATGGTCCACAATGATACTTAGGACCTAGTACATGACCAAATTTGAACTCCAATAAAAATTGATTTTCCTCCACCATATAGAACATAGGCCAGTATTAGGATTAAGTTCAAGCTAGATTTGTTGGAAAATAAAACATTATTTGGTACATGCAAATGTACCCCCATGGTACCTTTATGGTACAAATGTAAATATGTAATAGATTAGGGGTTGATTCTATAGTTTAGGACAATGGTTTATATTTATTTAAGTGTCTATGTACAATATATGCACAAGGTTCATGTATTAGGAGTGCATGTCGGAGAGTAAGTGTCATAAAGTTAAGTGTGCATGTAAGTAGAGAGTGAAGAGTCTTGTATAAAAGTGGCAATATGAGAAGCCAAAGGACATGAGAGTCTTGTCTTATATAAATAATATGAAATATTGCAACTTTTATATGTGTGAGGAGTTCAATATTCAAGTTTTAAAGAGTCACCTTTTTATATCTATATTATGGAGACAAAGCTCCATATAATGTATTGGGAAAATATTTTGTAAATGATCACCATAGCAAGTATTTATAATATTGAAGCTTGTATACATATTTTTAGCAATATTATTTTAAGTATTTGTATGCTTTTACATGAATGATTTTTACCATTTATATTCATATTTTATGTTATTGTGAGTGTTATTATAATCTATATTAGCCAATATATACTTTGATTAATTTATATTTAATTCTACTCTTGATTGTTTATACTAAGACCTAAGATATTGTTACTTAATTATATTAGGACTAGAGATAATTTGGCTTAAAATATAATAATATTTTGATTATGGAAGAAGAAAAATCTAAATATTCAATCAAAAAAATGCATTCATGCATCTCTTATGAAAAAATGGACCAGTGGGCAACAAAATGGTGGGGTGTTGACTCCCCAAAGATATACAAGTGAATAGGCATGGGATAGAGAGCCTGAGGACCATACCAAATATATATGATCATTCCAATAAATACAAATCTCATCACCTTATCTATAGTGATATTTCAATGACTCTATACCCAATTATTAAAGGCCTATACCTCTAAGTTCATCTCCTCTTGCAAGCATAAGATCCTCTAATAATCACCAAAATTGTAGTGATAAATTACAATGATCGAGTTGAAATCACCCCAAATATGGCATAAGACCTTAAAGTAAAAACAAGAATGTGAAAACCAATCCTATTACCAACTTCAAAAAATTCTAGATCAAGTATCAACATTTTAAAAGAAGACATGGACCAATAGAAAGGGATCATGAGTAAGAATTGTTGGTATAAAACATGTTGATAATAATATAATAAACTAGATGTTGATGATCTATATCACATAAAATACCAAAAGAATCATACCTTAGAAGAATCAAAGGAAAATTTACCAAACCAATAGGTAAAGAGTCGGTGTTAGGGTTTAAAGCACAAGAATGAAATGATCTAAGGTTTTGATACGACTCATGATGGAAACAAGAGGGTCCAATAAAAGAGCCTGATGTAATGACTTGTTATAATTTATAAAATTTATGAAGGAAGAAAGCCAACAGAAGTCTCGATGGCATGGATTTAAACTCCTAAAGTCGTGGATAAGGAAATAAAGAAAAAATTCCAAAAAAATAGATAGTTTTGGAGGTAAACAAGTGCACAATACCAAGAGGGAGTTAGATGAGCACACTAATTTGTAGAAATAATAAATTAAGACCATGTCATTAGGAATTTGACTCTACAAATTAAGTAAAGGTGGGTAAGCTAATAAAAATAAAGTAGTTGGGATTTACAACAAAAATAATGACTAAAGGTAACCTCATTCAATATTAGAATCCCAATAAAGGGTAGACAAAAATTCAAATCATCCTACAAATTTTGGAGGGAAATTTCGCTATTGTAATCTATAAATATCTATAGTTTATATTGTAGAAAGGATTGACAAGTTTGAAATTGCATTCTTTTGTAGGATTTTCCTTCATTTATTTATGTAAAAGTAGTTAGCTCCTAAGCGACTTGTGGGCAATCTCAAACCTTTGCTTTTGGCATAATATTTGTAAAATATTCCTTTCATATATATACATTGGAGCCTATATCAAAATTTTGTTATAGTCATTTGTAGCTTCTTGCTAACCCACTTCTATGTGTATGCATTTATTTGTGATATTTTGCTTATTTTTTGGGTTTTATTAAGTGTATGTATGTGTGAGGTGTCTGCCTCTATTTTTGGACTAGTCACTTGTTTTGGATCTCCTATGGGACTTGCCTTCTTATGCATACATATAACTGGTAACTCTCATCTATGCTTCACTATGTCAAGGAGAGGAAGTGTTCATCATTGGCACATATAATTTAGGCCTATCTTAATAGGAATATCTTAGTAGATCTCTTGGTGCATCACCACCTCTTTTATTTTGTTGAGTTTCTTTATTTTAATATCTTGAATTCATTTTCCCTTGTTTATTCCAAGTGCACCTTGAATATCACATCATAACATGGAGCCAATATTGTAAAAACTCCTAAAGGTCCTTGATTGAGTCAAACCCCATGCTCTCGGCTATGACCTTGCTATGTCACTCCTTTCAAGACATGATTGCCCTACTAGGATAATTGGAGATAACAAAAACTAGAATATAGTCTACTAATAAGTCAAAAATAATATTCAATAAATATTTTTCCTAATTAAAAGTATTCATCCATGTTTTATCAAGTGATAAAAATTTATTTTTAATATAGTTGATCATTCCTTATATTTAGAGATCATGTTTACTTTTCATTGTACATGTTTAATATTTAAATCCTATCAAATAGTAGTTATTTATTAAGTTGACCTTGACTAAATGTAATTACCACTTCATATCTTAAAAGTGTTATTAATATGATGAAAAGAGGATTGATTTGATTCAAATTTAGTCCTCACAGCTATCACAAGTGTCTTTAAGTGTATAATACTATAGCCAACCTACTATAGCATTTAGATTAGTGTAAACCAAATATTCCTACCTGAAACACTTATATAGATGAAGTAATCATCAAATCTATTAGAAGAAAATATCAAAAACATTTAAGACCATGCAAATCCAAAGTACATTTTTTTCATTTTGATCTAAATTAATATATGCACATTCTATTATAGGATAGCATACACATATACAACTCTATTTTATAATGGTATAAATTATATTTTTGGCACAGGTTATACATAACATCATAAGAGATACTACAAACTCATACTTTCTCACTAAAAGTTATGAAAAATAAAACATTTTTAGTTATATATTTTAATTAGTTTTAATTGCAAGTCAAGTATCAAATTCATTTGCATAAAGTAAATTAATTTCAATTAAGGCATGATATAATCCTAAATCAATTTGGCAAGTATTCAAATTCCCATAAATTAAGTACAACATTGTCATTTAGTACTTAGTAATAAGCTCTTACTTCAAACAACATGATGGCAAGCCGAGATTCACACAGTCAAACTTGATATTATTCCTTTGTAATTTTCTTACAACAGTCTTACAATACCATCCATCGGCATGATTCTTCCCCCTCTCAATCTCGAACTCACCATCCCTTCCCTTACAATTTTTTATTTTTTATCGAGGTCTCGACCCTCTAGGCAATTAATGCCCCCACCTGAGAGAATTCATGAAACAAATCTGAAAGTTTGCTTCCTCCGCCAAGTTTTCAAATTTCCTTCCATAAATGGGCAACTGCCCCGATCCTCTATGAAAGCTCGCATTAAAGACCCCCCCTGACCTGCAACCACCGTTTTGGTTAGACTGTTATTTTGAACCACTGTCTCATCCATAATGTCCATGGCCTACAACTGTCGCCTTGTTAGAATATTTATCTATGATCGCTATCTCTTTTCCCATGCACGTGGCTGTCCATGTGTTCATTTTTGATTTGCCTTCAATTGGTCGTGATATCGTGACCATTCTACCTTCGAGCCCTTTGTTTTGGTTTGTGTCGCGATATCGCGACGTCATGATATCGTGACAACTCTTGCCTTCGCCTCAATTTTCCTTTCATTGTCGTGATATCACTACGTCGTGATATCGCGACAAAAACCTCCGCCTTCATCTTCACCTTTTGGTTGTCACAATATCGTGACGTCATGATATCGTGACAAAAACCTCTGCCTTCATCTTTGCCTTTTGGTTGTCATGATATCGCGACGTCACGATATCATGACGTCGTGATATCGTGACAAAAACCTCCACCTTTGCCTTCACATTTTGGTTGTCGTGATATCGTGACAAAAACCTCTGCCTTTGCCTTCACCTTTTGGTTGTCGCGATATCACGACAAAACTTTAGACTTGCCTTGATCTCCGTTAGATGTTGTGATTTCGTGACAAAAATTTTGCCTTGGTGAAGAAAAGAAATAAAACAAAATACAAAACACTTAGAAAATTTGGTTGATGCAAGATTGTCTTGCTGTCACCGGATGCTCCTGCATCAGACACCCGGGGTAAATTGAGAAGTGCTCCTCACTTCGGTTCTGTTAGGGGAAGACCCAGGCGGTCAACCTCTGTCTTTGACAACCAAGTTGCATCTTCTACAGGTCTGCCCTTCCACTTTATCAAATATTTAGAATACTTTTTGTTCTTGGTGCTTCTGCCTTCACGAGCGTCTAATATTTCCTTGACCTCATCAGTGGTTGGAGTAGATGCTAGAATTTGCCAAAACTCTGTACTTGGTGCCTCTGTACTCTCTCCCTCATGGTATTATACTAAATCTGAAATGTTAAAAATAGGTGAAATGTCAAGCCAACTTGGAAATTCCACTTCATATGCATTGCCTGACTCCCATTTTTCCAGTATTCTGCATGGCCCAAACTTCTTCATATTTAATTTGTTATAAGTTTTGGTAGGAAATATTTCTTTTCTGAGATGGACCATGACTTCATCTCCCACTTCGAATTCTTTGAACCGCCGCTTTTGTTCTGCTCTTGTCTTGTATTGAGTATTCATTTTTATAATTTGTTTCTTTACTTCTTCATGCAGACTTTTCATATGTTTCACAAATTCCTCTGCCTCGGTACTGCACATTTCTCCTTTATCCAACTTCCTCAATTCAAAAACATTTCTCGGGCTGTTTCCATATATGATCTGGAATGGATATTTATTTGTGCTCTTATTGACAGAATTTTTGTATGCAAATTCCGCCTACGATAAAACTAAATCCCATCCCTTGGGTTTGTCTGTTATCAAGCATCTCAATAAATTACCCAGACTTCTATTTACCACCTCTGTCTATCCATCAGTCTACGGGTGGTATGCAGAACTGAATTTCAGATCTGTCTTTAACTTCTTCCATAAGGTTCTCCAAAAATAACCAACAAACTTTGTATCTCTGTCAGAAACAATGCTCTTTGGTAGACCGTGAAGTCATACCACTTCTTTGAAAAACAACCCTGCAATGTGAACCGCATCACTTGTCTTCTGGAAGGGAATAAAATGCGCCATCTTGGAAAATCTGTCAACCACTACAAATACAGAGTCATTTCCCCTCTGTGTTCTTGGAAATCCAAGGATGAAATCCATGCTGACGTCCTCCCATGGCCTCTCAGGTATAGGTAACGGCTGATATAATCCAATGTTCTATCTTCTGCCCTTTGCAATTTGGCATATTCTACAACTTTGCACAAACTTCTTCACATCTTGTTGCAGTTGCGGCCAATAGTAATTTTCACTCACTAGGGCAATGGTCTTATCCCGACCAAAATGTCCAGCCAATCCTCCGCTGTGTTTCTCCTTGACTAGGTTTTCCCGCATGGAACTCCTTGGAATGCATAATTTACTTCCTCTAAACAACATTCCATCTTGTATTAGAAAATCCAACCATTTTGTCCTATCCAAAGTAACAGGTGCCAAGCAAGCCGTCCAGGCTTCTGCAAAATCAGGGTCTTTAGGGTACAAACCCTTCAGTTCTTCAAACCCAACTACTTCCACTGTCATTTCAATCAGCAAATTCTGCCTTCTACTTAAGACATCCGCAACTCTGTTTGATTTCCCACTTTTGTGCTTCAGTACAAAGGTATAACTTTGGAGAAACTCAACCCACTTCAGGTGCCTCTGATTCAGTTTTGTTTGACTGTTGATATACTGTAAGGCCTGATGATCAGTATATAGGACAAACTCTTTTGGCAGTAAATAATGTCTCCACTTCTTTAGAGCCTGAACCATAGCATAAAATTATTGATCATAAACTGAATACTTTTTTTTGGCATCATTGAGTTTCTCGCTAAAGTAAGCAACAGGCCTACCTTCTTGACTCAAAACAGCTCCTATGGCACTCCCACTAGCATCAATATCCACCTGAAATACCTTATTAAAATTTTAAAGTGCCAAAATAGGCTATTCTGTGACCTTCTTCTTCAACATATCAAAACTCTTATCTGATCCTAAGGTCCATTTGAATTCTTTCTTATCCCCTCTCATTGTTTCTGTAAGGGGTGCACAAATACTGCTGAAATTCCTAATGAATTTCCTGTAAAAATTGGCCAGACCATGAAATGATCTTACCTCAGTTGTGCTTCTCGGAGTAGGCCATTCGATTATAGCTCTCACCTTTTTTGGGTCCATTTTTAGACCTTCTACTAAGATAACAAATCCCAAGTATACTAACTCCTTCTTTATGAAATTACATTTTTTCAAATTGATTAATAACCGCTCCTCCCGTAGCTTTCCAAAAACCCTTCTGATGTGCATCAGGTGTACTTCCAAGGTTCTGCTAAATATTAATATATCATCTAAATATACAAAGACAAATTTGCCTAAAAATTCCTTCAGTACCTCATTCATCAGCCGCATGAAGGTACTTGGTGCATTGGATAGCACAAATGGCATGGCCAACCACTCATACAGACCCTCTCTGGTCTTGAAGGTTGTCTTCCACTCATCTCCCTCTTTGATACGGATCTGATGGTAACCACTCTTGAGATAAATCTTGGTGAAGTACTTGGCTCCACCTAAACAGTCCATTATGTCATCCATTCTTGGTAATGGAAATCTGTATTTTATTGTGATCTTGTTGATGGCTCAAGAATCTGTACACATTCTCCACTCTCCATCTTTCTTTGGCGCTAGCCCTGCAGGTACTACACATGGACTCAAACTTTCCCAAATTAGTACCTTCTTTAGCAACTCCTAGACCTACCTGTTTAACTCAGTTTCTACAGGCATCATTCTATGTGTAGCTTTATTTGGCAAGCTTGATCCTGGCACCAAATCTATATGGTGGCTGATTTTCCTTACTGGGGGTAAACCCTCAGGCACATTATCAGACACAATATCTGGAAATTCCTCCAACATATCTAGGACTTCTACTAGGGTATCTTTGCATTATTTCTCCCTAACTCTAGGAATTATTGCATAACACAAATGTTCATGCTTCAAACCATCCAAAAATTTTCTCCCTTCAACTAAAAAAATTCTAGAGCTGTTACATACCTTTTCATCCACCTCCTTCATGGGCTTCAGCTTATGGTGCATGCCATTCTTCGTCAATGAGTAGGTGTTGGCATGACCGTCATGCACTGCACTTCGATCGAACTGCCAGGGCCTTCACAACAATAGATGGCAAGCATCCATAGGCAGGATGTTGCACAGGACCTCATCACAATAATTCCCAATATTAAATTTAATGAAGCATTGCTCACTGACCAAAGCCCTATGGTCCTTCTGTAACCACGCGACCCGATATAGATGCGGGTGCTTCCTCCTCTCTAACTGTAACTTGGTAACCATTTCTTTTAAAACCAGGTTATCCGTGCTATCGTTGTTAATAATAATATTGCAAATCTTACCCGTGCATTTACACCTTATGTGGAATAAGCTTCTCCTCTGATCTGTGTCCTTCTCCTCATTCAATAGGACTCTCCTCATGATCATTGCTTCCCCTATCTCTGCTTCTTCAGAATGTTCAGATATAGCATTTTCCTTTGCCACAACAGCTCTGGATGGACCCTCAGGTCTCTTGTTCGTCCTTTCTCAATGTTGTGGACACTCGAATGCTTGATTTCCTTCTTCACCATAGTGGAAATAGGTCCCATGAAATACTCCTCTTCCAAACCCTCGTCTAGATCCACCCTATCCTCTTGGGTAGTTGTTCTGATCACGAGGCTGATAAATATCCTCTTCCCTTTGATCCTGGTTACTACTAGCTTCACCAGTCTTCTTCAGATCTTTGTATTTTTCTCCATTGGTTCTCCCACCAGTTCTTCCACCATGGCCCCTTCCTCTTTGCTTGCCTTCAAACCGCCTATTCGACTTTTCTTCCACCTTTAGGGCAAACTGGTAAGCATCCTCAATGGTGCTTACCCGAACTAGGCTCAGCTCCTCTTGGATACTGAGTCTCAACCCATTGATATAACGGGCCACCTTCTCCTTGTTTGCCTCTAAATGTCCAGTTCTAATAGAGATCTTGTAAAACTCCTCGATGTATTCTTGGACAGTTTTGTTTGTCTGTCTCAAACTCTACATTTTCCTTAGCAGATCCAACTCGTAATCTGCCGAAATAAACTATATTTTTAGCTTTTCCACCATTCTATCCCATCTTGTTATTCTTTCCTTCCCTCTTTTGTTCCTTTCTAGCTGTATTCCCTTCCACCAGATGCTGGCATGACCCTTCAACTTGGTCTTAGCAAATTTGACCCGATTAGGGTCTTCAACCTCCTCATATTCGAAATATTCTTCTAGGTCATTTATCTAGTCAATCATCTCTTCTGGATTTATGTTTCCAAAATATGTAGAAACCTCCATTTTTGTTTTCTTTCCAATCTGGGAAATGGCTTTGTACAACCTGGCTTGTGCAGGATCTACAACCTCTTCTTCTTCCTCAAACTGGTCTTCTTCTTCATCAACTTTGTCTTCACTTCCCTCATCCCTTATGGGCTCATGCCTTCTGCGTAGCTCTTCTTGCAGGGCCTAAACTTGCCTCTGCAAAGCTTGGAAATCTTTTTTCGGCACCATATTTCTTACTCTGCCATGGTTTCTTTATGGAGGTATTTTTCTTTCTTCCATTACAAATCCTTCCACAGATCCTAGTGTAACTGCCTCTCTTTCGATGATCTGTTACATGCTCAGGAGCTCCCGCTCTGATACCACTTGATGGCAAGCCGAGATTCACATAGTCAAACTTGATATTATTCCTCTGTAATTTTCTTACAACAGTCTTACAATACCGTCCATCGACATGATTCTTCCCCCTCTCAATCTCGAACTCACCATCCCTTCCCTTACAATTTTTGAGTTTTTATCGAGGTCTCGAACCTCTAGGCAATTAATGCCCCCACCTAAGAGAATTCATGAAACAAATCTAAAAGTTTGCTACCTCTGCCAAGTTTTCAAATTTCCTTCCATAAATGGGCAACTGCCCCGATCCGCTATAAAAGCTCGCATTAAAGACCCCCCTGACCTGCAACTGCCATTTTGGTTAGACTGTTCTTCTGAACTGCTGCCTCATCCATAATGTCCATGGCCTACAACTGTCACCTTGTCAAAATATTTATCTATGACCACTGTATCTTTTCTTGCGTGCGTGGCTGTCCACGTGTTCATTTCTAATTTGCCTTCAACTGGTCGCGATATCATGACCATTCTGCCTTCAAGCCCTTTGTTTTGGTTTGTGTCGTGATATCGCGATGTTGCGATATCACGACGTCATGATATCATGATAGCTCTTGCCTTCGCCTTGGTTTTCCTTCCATTGTCATGATATTGTGACGTCACGATATCGCAACGTCGCGATATCATGACAAAAACCTTCACCTTCGTCTTTGCCTTTTGGTTGTCGCGATATCACAACATTGTGATATCACGATGTCGTGATATCGTGATGTCACGATGTCATGACAAAAACCTCTGCCTTCATCTTCGCCTTTTGGTTGTCGTGATATCGCGACGTCGTGATTTCACAACAAAAACCTCCGCCTTTGCCTTCGTCTTTTGGTTGTCGTGATATCGCAACAAAAACCTCCGCCTTCACCTTCGCCTTTTTGTTGTCGCGATATCGCGACAAAACTTCTGACTTTCCTTGATCTCCTTTAAATGCCGCGATTTCACGACAAAACTTTTTCCTTGGTGAAGAAAAGAAATAAAACAAAATACAAAATACTTAGAAAATTTGGTTGATGCAAGATTGCCTTGCTGTCGCTGGATGCTCCTGCATCACAACACCAATTTGTTTGAAAACTCATTCTATTTAAATATAGTCAAGTTCAAATCCATTCAACATTAATAATAATGTACATCACTAATACCATTATCATTTAGGCAACTTGATTCAATAACATAAGTATTTAATATCATCAAGAATTTTCATTTCTATATAAAATTACTCCATTGAAACAAATATATAAATAATGCCAACACATATTACCTTTACTTTGAACTCACCTCTTGATGATAAATACATATTGTAACATCATTATAGCACATATTATATTAAATGATATAATGGTCATTCCAACACATAAATTCTTAAAAGTTTTATTATAGATCAATAACTAATAAAGTAATATATCTATTATAACAAAATAAGATGGGAGAGTATTGTTGAGGTATTTATCTACCCAATAAAATAAAATACTAACAAGGATTCTCCATATCAACTTCCTCCAAAAAATAATTTACCTTCTAGTAAAGGTACAAATGAGTAACACAAATGAGATAGAGAGAGAAACACATGACTATAAATCACCATGCATTCCCCATGCATTCTCCATGCAATAATACAATAGAAATACATGATTATAAAATCATAGCCTTGATCAAAGTTTCTATAAGGTATAGTGATAAAATTTGTACCTAAGGAAGATTCAATTACTGTGCATTCTATAAACACCCATCAATACTTGATACACTCTAGTATTCCATTAGTCAACATTTGTTAGATGAAAATATCCATGTATATATCAATGTCTATATTCCTATTCCTCATTTTCATCAATATAGAACTACATATCTAGCCTACTCTCAAGTAATATGCTATCCTATAGCAAACTAATGATATTATGCATCTAGTAAGGTTTCATACAAGTTTAATAATTAGGCCACCTATCAATTTATACATTAGTATGGTGCTTTATCTTAGATTGAATCAGTTCAACAACAACATACTACATGACAATGTTTATAAATTTACATCATATTTTGATGATGTATGCAAGTTTGACATACAAAATATAAATCAATAGCAAACTAACCCTTTTATCAAAATCTAGATATGCATTTAGGCATTATAATTAACAACAATAGACTAGACCTTTACCTAGAAATAATGGTGTATTCAAGTATTACATTCAATAATAGTAATTATATTTTAACCCCAAACCCATTCCTTTATGGTACATTTGCTTTAGATATTCAACACACAAGGAAAGACATAGGTCATAACCCCTAACACATCCAAATGAGTAGGGGATATATTCAAGTATTGTTGTTAAAAATAACAAATAGCATTTTACCCAAATTTTGGGATGCATTTAGGTATTTCCATCAACAACAACTAGCCTTTTACCTAGAATTGGGGATGATTCATGTATTGTAGTCAACAAAAATAAGCCTATGCATGAAATCATTGATATCAATATAATATATTAATTCACTTGTACTCAACTCTAATGAAGCTTATAACTAGTGATATGTAAAGCAAGTTTTCTAATAACACTTTTTAGAAAATTTATTATTTTAATTATGTCAACTAGCCTATATATTTATTAGAATTTTTTTTTATACTACATGTAGATAACAATAATTATAACCTTATGTTATGTAAATACTTAGAGATACATGTGATCATATATTAAAAAAAAAAATCATGCAACAATAATGAATGTATTTATCCCCTCTTTGGATAAGGATGCAATTATAATTTTGCACACAATAATTGTGAATAGGCATTTATTCTCTATTTGGATAGTTATACAATTAAAAATTTATACACAATGATAGCAATCAATCCTTTTTCTGCTATTTGGATAACTATAAAATTCAAATTTAAATATAAAAACAATGACCAAGATTTTATCCTATATTTGAATAAGTATAAAAGTGTGACTGTGCTTCGACAATAAAATAATTTAGAATACCATATAGTTATATTCATAAACACTCTATATAATATGATAATAACTTCTCATAACTTAGGCTATAAAATAGAAACTCCATATAGTAGTATCCTGACAATGGATAAATTATCTATTTTTCCATAAAAAAATTCTAAGAATCAAATCCTTTACCTCAAATGGGAGATGTATATAAGAAAGTGAAAGTAACCATAATAGTTTTTTCTTCCATTAAGGATTACTCTTTAGTAAATTAAAGTAACTTTCATAACATTCATCAGAACATTCTAATCCTTTATAGAATATTGCATATAGAATTGAAATTTTAACATGTGAATAAAAAACCCTAGTTTATCATAAAAAATTAATAAATTCCAAGAAAGTCAAATGATAGAGGCATTGTCTCTAAATTTGGAATAAATAATTCTAGTATTATGTAACTTTACATTCATTTTAGTTAAGGACTTTTGAAAAGCGCTTTACATACATTTTAGTTTTCCCATTATGATGAAAATTTTACATGCATTTTATGTAGGCCTTATGAACAACACTTTGTATGCATTTACATATATCGTTTTTATTTTATTAACATATTTTATTGAGATAAACAAACTATGTAGTAGTAATGCTCCTTCACTCATTATTGATTATAACTATATAATCTACTTATGCTCTTTTGCTTTTAAAATATGCTATGACGCATTCAAATATGCAAATTTAAATTAATGGTATACTCAAAAAAACATTCAAATGTACATTTTTTAAAATAAACAAATATTATTCGTAGCAATTAAAATGTAGATATACATTCAAGCTCATATATCAAAATTTAAGTTAATAAAAATAATCAAATCCTTTCTCTAAATCTAGGATACAAGCAATCATTTGAAATCAACTATAGTAGTTTGGTTTAACTCCATATCCTACAAAATATTCAAGTTTGATCTTCTATTATATAGTAAGGTCTTATTGTTTCTCATGAAGGTATATAAGAACCATTCCTCTAGACTTACCTATATCTATTAGTACCTCCAAATAAAGTTATTAGCATATATGATTTCAATGTCATAACACTTATGTTTATCATAAAAAGGTCAAAATATCATACAACAATAAAACAAATATGTCTTAGCACTTATTCTTATCTTAAGAAAGTAAAAATATCATACAATAATATAACAAATACATATGATCAATGATATATATGTTGTAAATGTGGGACACACAAAATGACAACCCCAAAATTTTGATTTGATAGAACATCTAAGTAAAATTTTTAATTTATTCACCATTAGATTTCAATTTAAGTAGTTTTTAATACAAACAATATCACATGTGTAATTTCAATATAATTATTATATAAGGTAGTACCAAAACCTATGTGTGGTTATAATTTATTTTTGACACTATTTCAAATTTCACAACATTATTATATTAGTCTATCAAATTGATAAATATTTGGGGGCATAATCATATCTATATAGTTCATAGTTAAATATATACAATTATTTAAGAACTACTCTATTATCATATATAGGGTTATAAATTTGTTTTATGGTGGTATTTTCTTCTCTTTTTCTATTTATTTCTACAAGCATAAATTCCTAGGATTCTAATACATATAATAATCTCTAGATTCATGGATGGGGTACTTTTTAAATTTCTCATTAATATTCTAGGTTAACTAGTTATCATATTTAATATTTTAAGGATAAATTAATATATGTTTTAATTATTAACTTTCCTTATTATTCCTTGGATTGCTATCTGACAACATATATTACTAACAAGGGAGGTATTTCCTATATTTATCATGAGAGAAGCCATATTGGGTGCCCTCTATTCAAGTGGATTCTATAAGGGCAATGTCGAGTGTGGTTATAGTGACTTAATCTCATGTGCCACACTCCAAAATATCTAAAATGGGTTGTGGAACCCTTTGGAAATAATCATCATAGATCCAATCTAAAGTTTGCTAGTTGGGGATCCAATATTGGGAAAGCTCCAATAGAAAAGATATAAAACCATGTAGATGTGGCATCTTACGATCGGAGGCAAGCCCATTATTTCTACTCTCTCTTCAGTCAACTTACTTGAAACTTGGTGGCATGCCAAGATGAGGTGTTGGATCACTTGCTTTTTAAATCATGTGATAGAATGTTAGAACAATCCTTTTTTATTTTCAAATATCCTCTTTGATCATCATAGAGATGGGTGCCAATATATCATGTGGTCCTTATATAATTTGGAGGTTGATTCTTTGGGCTCTCTTATTTTAGATATTTCCTTCTTTCTTTAGTGATATTACCAAGATGTAAGGTGGTGGGTTTCTAGTACATACAATTATGTTGTAGTCCATGTCAATTTTATGATTTTAAATGATTTACTGCTCAAAATATTTGTTAATCATGATATGAAAATTCTCTTTTTTAATCCCAAGGCTCTCTATTTGGCCTTATATTGGGTAGTGCACCAATTCATGAGAGCTAGTTGCTTTTTAAAGTGATAGAGAACTTTTTTTAAAGGTACCTATCATTTGGGGTTGATAATTGTTTTTGAATGTAGGGCTTTCTGGAAAGTGACTGAAATCTTCCAAAATAAATAGTTGGAGTTGCTATAGTGCTAAGTTTTGGAATATGGAAGGGGTGGTAAGTGAGTCAACCATCCTCGATTTGGATGAATAGGTCAGAAATATAATGAAGAAAAGAGACCTCCTTCAATGTCTAATGAATTTCAATAGCTTCGATAGATATATCTCATGGCAAATGAATTTCTCTTAGAAAAATGGAGTGGTGAAAGTATTGATTTGAATTTTGAAATCTCCATCCCTCTAATTGTAGAGGTTACTAGACTTCCTTTAGATGACACTTGTCTAAACAAGAAGAAAAACTCCCTAGCCAAGAAAATTATGATTTTCTTGAATGAAGATGAAGAGTTGGAAAATTTTTAGAATGGATACCATAGAAGTTCCATAAAAGAATTGTGGAATAGTTTGGTGCTTGTCATGATGTAATATTTAATGTTAGATAACAACTAAGATATTCTTAGGAGTTTTCATTTCATGTTCCTGAACTAGTTCTATCACAAGAAAGAGTTGAACATTCCTTCAATCCTCTTTAATTCTATGGAGAAGTCAATGTTGTAGGTGAAAAAGGTGATACATTGAACCCAATTCAGCAGGGCATCACAAAATTATATTTGAACATATGACCAAGAAGGGGGTAGTATAGGGGAGTTGAACTTGAATTTAGTAAAAACCCCTATGGAACCTCTAGTTGTAGAGGAATCCCCTGAATCTTCTTAGACTAAATCTATCAGTTCTCAAGCCCTTGAGAATAATCTAACCATACCTTGCTCCACCCATGGAAAAAAGGTATCAAAGATGCTAAAGACACAGGGTGAGGTTTTTGAGACCCCTAGAGGGACCGATGGAAGTGAGGAGAAAGCCAAATTCTCTAAGATTCTATTCTCTAAAGTGGTCAAAGATGATAATAATTCCATGTACATTGAAAATTCTAATTCAAAAGGTTTAGCTTCTATTAGGAAGAACCCTATGCACTAAATTGGATCTACAAGGAAGAAAATGAATATTTTTATCTCTCAAGAACCTTCTAGAACCTTAAAATCATCCAAAAATATGAATATGGACTTCATGATATTGCTAATTAGTACCCTAAATGTTGCCATCCCATGTGTTGAAGAAATCAAAATAATGATCAGGTGGGATCATTGGGATTAAAAAGTTTCAGAGATGATCAAGGAATCAAATGGAGATATGGTCCCATAGGATAGAGGATTCCTTCACCCTTCTCCAAATTTGGTTCTAGGTTTTGGATTGTTTATTGGATTTTTCCTATATTTTTTCTTGTCCCATAGGGTGGAATGGATGCATTTACTAAGGGATGTTTGGTCAAATATTAGTTTAAGATCCTATGGTTTATGTTTCTCTAACTTCTTTAGGTTCTCCTTGATCCTATTTTGTTTCTTCTCGTAGACCCATTATTGAGGGTGTGGTTATGGCTAGTGGTGAGTCCCACTGATTGGGATAACCTTTTTTTGTATATGTGTTATCTTTGGAAGCTTTAGCTTCCTCTTTGTCAAAGGTTCATGAACCCTTTCAAAACCCCTTCTTTCACCAATATATATATATTACTAACAAAATTCTACCCATGATCCAAAATATATTACTATAAGAAAAGTCTCATTCTTTATATATACATATGTGTATATATGTATGTATGTATGTATGTATGTATATATATACCCTCTATTTTATTTTTCAATATTTATTTTCCCTTTCTATATATTACAATATATACATGAATTATATATGTTTTTATACCAAATAATATATATTTTTGTGTTAATTATATTTTGTGTATTGCACCTAATATTGAAGCCACAACCCCCAAAAAATAAACTAAACACCCAACCAAAACACCATACCATTGAATATCTACCAAAGTGGAAAACAAGATGTTAGCTTTTGATGCTTAATACTTAATGAGAGATCAACCACAATGGATAAAATGAGCATGTAATATTAGATAAATGATAATGGAAATATTATAAGCATGTAAAAATATTGAGAAAATTCTATAAACACACAAAACAACAATTAACTACTCATAAAACAACCTAGGGTGAGGGTTTGGATGAGGTCTTGCACGATGCTATGTACCACAAACCCTGATTTTTAGAAAATATCCCTACAAACTAGTGGACGCCCTTTTGGGTAGAGAACCATTTTGATAGTTATCTCTACAACAACAGGTTGTTTTATTGGGTGGAAGGTTGGGTAGCTAAATGAAATACAATGGTTAGTTTTTCTATTGGAAGAAACTCTATATTAGTTCATTCTGGGATACTAGGTTTTTTGGTGTGGTTGTAGGATCTGCAACATCAAGTTGGTTTTTTGGGTGGAAAGTTGGGTCAACTGAAGGAGCCATAGTTGGGTCTAGGATGTAGAACTCTTTATGTTGGATGCTTACTCCCAAGAAGATCATTGTTGAATTCCCTATTGGTGCAACGTTCTAAAATATTTATTTTTTATTTTTAAATTCAGTTTCAAGTGCTTTTATTTGGGCAAGATTTTCTTGTTTTGATTCTTAAGTTTAAATTTTAGTACTTTTGGTCCTTTACTAGTTTCACTTGGTGGTTGGCTGGATGTTTAAAGTTAAAATTTTTATTACCATAGGGTATCATGGTTGGTTGTAGATCTACTTCCTACAAGACAAGAACATTTTTCAAATCCTAAATGCTAAATGATAGTTGGTTGATCACTGCAGTTAGGCAAGATGTTGGTCTCATGTCTTTCATTGGGTGGGAAGTTTTTCTCTTTGTTGGTTTTGCCTTTATGCTGGTTTGTAGGTTTGAAGTTTTAGGCATTTATTTAAATTGAAAAATTAGTTTTTGGGTGGCTAGCATGTAATCTCTAGTCTATTTTCTTCCCCTGGGCATATTGTAAAAGGTTGTGGGACTCCTTTCAAAACCCTATGTTTCCTAATTAATCAAAAAAATGAAAACTCATGAAAATATTATATTGATAAAAAATGGAGGTATCAAACTCTCCATATTTCATACATGCTCTACATTGTATCTACTACTACTCTACTCAACGCTCTCTACCTTCTCTTTGTCTCTCTTCCAAATGCTCATACAAAATCCAATATATAATGGATGTGACTCTTGGACTTCCATATTCCTATGAATATTCATATTCCTATTCTATAAACTCATGTACACATGGACAAAATGCACATTTACATCATTGTACATTATAATATTATTATGCATTTATTACATTGCATAAAGTAACTACTCAAACCCTAATATAAGATTCTCTCCTAATCTAAGGATGTACCCATGGTGGTACATTATAATGTACAAAATAATGTAATATATTCCAACACCCCCTATATTACATTATTTGGTTATTAAATACTTTAGTCTTCAATATGGATCTTCATGTTCTTCAACTGGATCAGGTTCATGTTCTTCTTCTAGTTTAGTCTTCATATTGTTCTTGGAACTCATGTTGTCTTTTCTTGTTTTATTCATTTCATTGCTTGTCTTTGTTTCAAGTTTTTTAATATTATCTTCATCCTTGAATTTTTGTAAGTAGCCTTGATGAAAAAAATATCTCACATTTGTGTGATGTGGTCTACTTGCAAGGATGCCACTTGCATCATAGGTGATGTGACCCAGGTTCAATCCCCATGATGGATGTGTATAAGAAGTATTACTCAATAAAAAATATATATCTCATTATCTTACAAGTCATGAGTGGATCAAAATTAATCCATTTTATTTCCTTTGGCTCTTTAGATGACCTATTCTCTTGTTCTTTAGAAAATTCAAACTCAAACTCATTGTTAGTAGATGCTTCAAAAATAAGAACTTGAAAGAGATAATCTAGTTTGAATATTAGTATCTCTTGAAATATTTTGTAGTAACTATATTTATAGTATAAAAAAACAATGAGTGATATTTTCCTCCACAATATTGGCATTTATGGATATTCAAACAGTTTGCTTTCTTATGACTTATTTTATTGCAATAAGTACAATATGAATATGTCTCTACTTCTTTGTTACTTGTCTTTGAAATTTTGAGTTCATCCATTTCCTTGATGAAATAGTAAAACCATTTATGTACAATTGAAGCTATTCTATATTTACTTCTTTTGTAAGTCTATAAGTCATATTTTTTATCAATATCCTTTCCTACCTTTTGAGAATGATTTTTGAGTTTATTCTCCAAATTTCCATTAATATGATTGCCATCAATTTCTTCTATCATATTGTTAGAGGATGTTTCTATAGTATCTACTCTTGCCAAACTATCAATTTGTGATTTTCCAAAAAAAAATTTAAGCCATATTGGTTCTTCTCTTTTGCTTTTCATATTGTCATTCCTTGAATTAAGTATATCTCTAAACCATTTTGGTTCCTTGAATCTTGTATACTTAATAAGTTCTTCCATTGTTCTTCTAAGGTAAATTTTTGTTGTAACTCCTTAGTTTTGATGTAAAAAACTCTACAACTTTGAGGTTGACTACCTTATGACTCCCTAGTGTTTTGTATATGATAAAATTTGATATGATCTTTTCAATTCTAAAATTTTGTAGAATACCTTGTATCTACAAAATGTTTTAAATGAAATATGGAATTGATAAAATGCTTAACTTTCTTTATTGTTGGAATATATTACATTATTTAGTACATGCCAATGTACCATCATGGGTACATCTATAGGTCAGAAAAGAGTGTCTTAGATTAGGATGAAAGTATTTACCTTATGCAATGTAATAAATGTACAAGTGTGCAATGATATTTTGGCAATGTAAATGTGTATAGTTTTCCCTATGTACATGTGTCAATAGAGTAGGAAGATGAAGAGTCATAGGAAGAGTGAGGGCCAATAATCCTCCATATGAAGAGTCACATTCCATTCTATATATATGGATGTATTGATGTAAAAGATATATAGCAAAGGAGAGAGAGTCATCTATGGAAGCAATGGAAGGTGATGTAGTATGATGTATTTTGAGGTCTTCATTCAATAAGATTTCTTAGTATTTTTGAGCATTTGTCATTAGCATTATTTGAGTTAATATATAGTATATTTTGATTTTATATGATTGATTTCTTAGCATTATCATATCTTTCATATTGCAAGTGTATTATTGATCTTGATGCAATATTATTTGGAGTATTCATTCATCAAAAGCTAACAATGGTATCAAATCTACAAGGGAGCACCATTGCTAATATCTATCTAAACTTACCACATATTTGCAAATTGGATCATTGTTGTGCATCACTGCATGAAAAATTTTGTATTGGAATTGGTTGATATAAGATCTTATTAAGGAAAGAATATTTCTACTGGTTAAGAAGAGACTAGTAATGATAAAGGAATTACCTTTGGAAAGAGAAACTAAAGAAGATAAAGGAATTACCTATGGAAAGAGAAACTAGAGAAGATAAAGGAATTACCTCTAGAAAGAAAACCAAATAAGATAAAGGAATTACCTCTAGAAATGGAAACTAGAGAAGATAGAATTTATCACTATGTTGAAGGAAAACCAGTGATATTTAAGGACATACCTATTCCAAGAGAAAAATTTGGAATAGAAAGAGATTGAAAGGTCTTGAAGATATACCTTATCATTAAAGATATTAAAAGACACTTAGAAGAGGTCCTATTGATAAGATTTATAAGAGAGTAAATATTCCATATTATTATTTGGCTAGAATATTTCCATAGGGTTGAAGTAAAATCCATGAAGACCAAGATTCGGTATAGATTTGATTCCACTAGTTTTAAGATAGCTAGTGAATATTATTATTTCTAAAACTTTGAAAATATTTGATTATTAGTTTCTAATTTTTTTTGTAGAAGACTAATTATTAGAATTTGGGAAGCTTCCTACAATAGATAGAGAAGAATTTCATCTTTTATTTCTTTATACATGCTTTTCTAGTTCAAGGATTAACTCTTTGTTGTAGAAAATTAGACATTGAAGGAGGTCTAATAAGGAGCCCTTATTAAAGATTAAAAATAACCAAGAAGAAGGTTCTCATTGCAAGATTACGGATTGAAGATAGAGATCCAAGAAGAGGTCACCTTGAAAAACTTTGAAGTTTTGGAAGATTGAATATTGAAGATAGAGACCCAAGAAGAGATTACATTGAATAACTTCAAAGTTTTGGAAGATTGAAGATTGAATATTGAATATAGATATCCAAGGAGAGGCCTTATTGAAGAACTTCCAAGATTGGAATATTGAAGATAAAAGGACTATAGAAGGTCCTATTATATACAAAATAAATAGAATCTAAATATACAAGAAAGATATTTCATTGAAGAATTTCCCATAGTTGGAAAATTTAAGAAACCAAGGTAAGGTTTCATTAAAGCATTGACTAAGAGAGTTGAAGGCTACAATATTAGAAGACCCAAGAGTAGAGGTCTCAAGAAGATTTAATTGAAGAAATAAAAGGGTAAGAGAAAGCCTTATTGCAGAAGTTGAAGCAGTGAACATTAGAGAAGATTCAAAGTAGGGTTTGTGGTAGAATATTGCAAGTAGAAGGAGCACTTGACAAAAAAATATTGGGCAATTGTCACCATATGAAAACAAACCCAAAAGGAAAAAGGATTTGGCAATAAGTTTGTAAAATTTTGAGAAGGTTTTAGAGATCTCAAGACATACAAATGCTAGTGAAAGAAGACAAAGAAAGAGGTCAAATTTGAAGCCAGAATTCAATAATATGTTAGAAGAAAGTAAGAATATCGTAGAGGTCATATTTTTGAGATATTTGGAGACAACCACAAGATTTTTGTAGGCTGATTTGTAAAAGAACAAGTTTCTGATTTTTGAAGGAGAAGATGAAAGGTCACAAGACAAAAAATAGTAGAAGCAAAAAGTTACATTTTGTAAAAGCTTTGGAGAAGATTTTGGAGCATATTTGGACAGCCAAAAAAGATAAGGCTTGAAAGCAAGAAAGAAAAAGATTTATAATTCCAAGGACATCACCAAATAAAATTTGTTAAGAAGCAATCAGTGGAGTTTAAGCTGCAATTTATGGCAGCATTGAAATAATAAAGCAAGCTGCGTTTTAGAGAAGACTTGAGACAGATTTGGATAACAAAGATCAAGCATATTTTGGCAGCATCTAAGAAAGAGTTTACCTGCATATTGGAATAGCGAAAGGGCAGGATTTGGAGCTGAAAATTTTAGATATAGCTAGCACACATTTGAATGTGAAGAAATATGATTTTGAGCAGCAACTATAAATTCAAATTAAAGAGACCACAAGTAGCAAAAATAGAGTAGTGCTACAAATCCAAGAAAACAAGCCATCAATAATAAGTGCTACAAAATAGTAAAAAAAGTGTGTTAATTTGATGTTATACAAAATGTTATTGTGAAGTTTTAAAAGTTCTTATTAAAAAGTTTTAAGAGCATCAATTTTAGAGCTATTAAGAGCTACCAAAAAAGAAATTTTTTTTAGAGTGATTGCACACCATTATTGTATAAAATATGCATATTGAACAACTAGAGTTAGAACTTAAAAGGAGTAATAAGAAGCTTTGGTATATGTTGTTTTATAATAAGTAGAATCGGATTATTCTACATTTTCTAGTAAGCAAAGCAGAGCAGATTTTTTGGGATCAAAGAGTTCTCAAATCAAGGGTAGATTTAAGGTGTTTAAAAACACCAAAATTGCAGTTTATAGTGGTTAAGTAAACCACTAAAAGAGTGGTAGGTTAATACCATTATATTGAACATAATTGAAGTAGAAGAACACAAGGAGGTAAGGTCATCATCAATGTCCATCGATTCACAAAGTATAAGCACCAACAAAAGTGCTTTAGAAGCAAGCCATTCAATAGGATTGGAAATCAATATGTCACAAGATGACGACAACCTACAAATAAAAAAGTGCTACATAGCACTAAGAGGATACACTATCAACATAAAAACAAAATATTTACAAGAAGAAATAATAAAAAACAAGGTGAACAACTCATTATAGAAAGCACCACAAAACCACCATTGGAGTGCAGTGGAGTTGCTATAGCTAGATCCAACCTTGGGTGAATTCATCATTGCCCGTATTTGTTGGAAAGAGAGAGGATACATCTCATGAAATTTTGTTACAAAGATAGTAAGAATACGTTGAAGCCAAACTTGTGATAATAGAGAATATGTTGAAGACAAAGGCAAGGCTACATTGGAGACAAGCTTGTGATAATACGATGAAGAGGTTGGTAAAATTATATGTTGGAAAGCATAAGAAATCTCTACCACCTATCAAGAGCAAAGAGGAAGTAGAGTTCCACTTGACACAAAGGTTGATTTGGCACACAAAACCTAATGCACGTAGTAAGTAAAGAAGAGAACTCAATGCTCTAACACCTAAAGAAGAAATCAGTAACATTCACCAACATAAGGAATATTACTCCATGTGTCACATTATTTCATAAAAATAATTCTACTAAGTTCATGCCATCTAATGGGAGCCAATAAGTCTCCATAATGCATGTAGTATGTGGCATGTTACACAAGAGAATTGAAGTTCCCTTATAGCCACCAGTGCAAGGAGTGGAGGCAGATTCATAGCAAGCACAAAGCAAGAGTATTCAAGGTATGGTCAAGTCACATTCAAAGCACCTACCATCAAGTTTGAAGTAAATTTTACCAGGAGAACAATGCCCATTAGTTTGAGTAGATTCAAGTGTCTGAATTAGTAAAGGTAACATTTACTATGTATTTGATATTAAGGTTTATATTAGTAGGATATATAAGGAAGAAAGTTGAATTATATCTAAGGTTAATTATTAAAGATATTATTGGAGTGATAAGTATTAGAGAAACCTTAGAAAATCAGAATATTGAATTTAGAAGCCTTTATCAAATATATTGAAGAATACTTTTAAAATTGAAGTATTATATTTGGGTTTTGTAAATTTGCATATTTGGGTTTACAAAATAAATTGAATATTTGTAAAATTAATAAGTTTGGAGAAATAAGGTATTCTACATAAAACTAGGATTACAAAAATTTGCAAATATTATTTTTCTAAATTTCTAGAGTTGAAGTAATAAGGAATCCTACATCAACATAGTTTATGAAATTTAGAGTTAAATATTGTATTCATAAATTTGGGAGATAAAAATATTTCAACATAAAATTGCATTTGATAGTTTAATCTCTAAATTCAAAATTATTAGAGATATAAATTTGAATATTTGTAAAGGATTAAAGTTGCAAATACTAGGGATTCATAAGGTAATTTCCTCATGGAAACTACAAAAAAACTCTTTCTTTCAAATTCCCAATTGTTCAAAGGTCCTAACTATACTTCATGGAAAAATAAAGTAAGATCAATCTTGATAGTAGATAAATTTGGGACATAGTCAAAGGAGAAAAAACTAAACCTACTGAAGATGATAGGGATATAAAAAAATATGAGGAAT
This sequence comes from Wollemia nobilis, assembly GCA_028583015.1. NCBI lineage: Eukaryota > Viridiplantae > Streptophyta > Pinopsida > Araucariales > Araucariaceae > Wollemia > Wollemia nobilis. The sequence continues at coordinate 13,270,794 of JAQPPZ010000465.1, forward strand.
AAGAAGCAAAAGCTCTTGTAATCATAACCTTTTGCAATTTTAGATGATATACAACCTTATATCAGTTCAAAAGGAACTTCTACAGATGCATGGAACACTTTAGCAAAAATATTTGAAGGGAAAAATAAAGCCACCATTCTGAATCTACAAACACAATTGCATTCTTTAAAATTCAAGAGTGGTGAAACTATTGAACTATTTCTAAGAAGAGTAGTAGATACAAAAGAGAAGTTATTAACCCTAGGAGAAATAGTAGAAGATAAATTCCTTGTTCAAGTCATCTTGAGGGCACTTCTAGATAATTACAAACATCTAGTTACATCCTTACAAATCCTAAGTAAGGATACTTATTTTGATGATTTGGTTAATATACTACAGGAATATGAAGTGGAAAAATTTGTGAAGGACAAAATGAGTAATAATGCATTAGTCTCAAAGGATAATTCACAAGGGAATTTTGATTCATTTATAAGAAGCAAAACAAAGTGGAATGATAGGTATTGTCAAATTTGCAAGAGAGGAGGACATAGTACCAGCTACTATAGATTCAATCCAAGGAATCAACATCAATAGAATCAGGTAAACTTAGGAGGCCAACCAAATAAATAATATCAGAACCAATACAGATCACCATAGTAGCAGTACCAAAAAAAACCTCAATATAGAGGATGAAATAAAAAGGGACATCTAGCCCAAGAGACACACAAAATACAAGAACTAGTAGATGATATATAAGCACATGAAGCTAAAGATCTTCTAGCAAATATAGTATTTTATGAAAATACTAATATTTTATTTTATCAAGATAAAAACATGAAGTAGGACAAATAAATTAACAAAGAAGAGCACAAGTTCAAGAAATAATAATAAGAAGATATTGAATACAAGAAGAAGAAGATCCATATTGAAGACTAAAGTCTTCAATAACCAAATAATGTAATATAAGGGGGTGTTGGAATATATTACATTATTTGGTACATGCCAATGTACCATCATGGGTACATCTATACATTAGGAAAGAGTGTCTTATATTAGGATGAAAGTATTTACCTTATGCAATGTAATAAGTGCACAAGTGTACAATGATATTTTTACGATGTAAATGTGCATAGTTGTACCTATGTACATGTGTCAATAGAGTAGGAATATGAAGAGTCATAGGAAGAATGAGGGCCAAGAATCCTCCATATGAAGAGTCATATTCCATTCTATATATGGATATATTGATTTAAAATATATAGCAAAGGAGAGAGAATCAACTATGGAAGCAATGGAACGTGATGTAGTATGATGTATTTTGAGGTATTCAGTCAATAATATTTCTTAGTATTTTTGAGCATTTATCATTAGCATTATTTGAGTTATTATATAGTAGATTCTGAGTTTATATGCTTGATTTCTTAGCATTATCATATATTTCATATTGCAATTGTATTATTGACCTTGAAGAAATATTATTTTGCGTATTCACTCATCAAAATCTAACATTGATTTCCTTTGAGTTGAATCCCTTTTGTCTCCCTAATGTTCAACTTCAAGAAAAGCACTTTAATTCTCCTTATTTATGAATAGAAATCTAAAGATAGTTTTTATGCACTTTCAATTTTGATAAGGTTCTTTATTTTCAAGATATTTAAGTTGGATTCCTTATCTATCATTAATTTAAGCAAAAGACTAATATCAAATGCAATTTCAAACTTTTCATTAACTTTATGTAGTGCTTCAATTTTTAATAGTAAGGTTTCTAAATTTCAAGAACCTAAATTGGTGTTGAACTCCTTATAACTCCCTAATAAGAAATTTAGAAAATATAGGTATTTACAAATTTAATATTTCAATTTTGATTTAGAAACCTCATTCCTCCAAGTTCAATTATTTGTAAATATTTCTATCCTTGAATTTCAAAGAACGCAATTTCAAAAATCTTTCAAGTTAAATCCTCCTTACTTCAATAGTCTTTCAAATAAATCAATAAATCATCTAAGGTTATAATATACCAATTCATTTACTTATATCTCCATTAACTTAATTAATATAAAGCATAATAGATTAAGTAAACTTAACCTTAGTGTTGATAAAACTTATATCTCCTTGACCTTTATGAAATGCAAATAGATTGAATATTAATATACCTTCTCGAAGATGAAGCGCTACGTAATGGTCTTCTACTATTTTGACTGCAAATTGAACTCTATTTTTGGTGTTGTTCTCCTTTCAATATTCAATGCTTTATATGATGTCCTTTCACTACATTTATTTCTCTCCCTTGTATATGGTGCTATTTCAAAATTTCAATATCCTCCTTGTATTTTCTATATGTGCTCTAACTTGTGAAAATTATTAATATGTGCATTGTAGATTATTTGGGCTTCTCCCACCTGTATATATTCTTCTTTTAATGTGCCACATGACACTCAATGTATTATTTAGGCGTTTATTTTGCTATGTTACTTCTATCCAGTTTGGTGATGTTATGACAACATGGGTGTTACCTTTGACAGGTGTCTTCCTTCCTCAAATATGCTCCTAATTAGCTTGAAGCATTGTCTTGCATCAATGACTATTGGTACTTCCTTTCCTCTATGCCAAGTGGCATCCAAATTATTCTAGGTTCTTAACCAAAGTTCCAAATGGTGGCTATGCTCCTCTCAATTATTACATTCAATTCTGTAATGTCTTTGGCACTTAAACTTGCTTGCCCTTCCTTAACACTCATAATATCTTTTGCTACTAGATAGTTGTAACTTCCAACATACATAATTTGCAAATCTCCAATGCTTGTTGATCCTTATTTAATTCTAATGCTTGGTGGTGGCTCTTCTCCATCAATGGTTACTCCTCTTCTATGGTGGTGGCTCCTATGGTGGCACTTTAGTAACTCTTCCTTGGTGGCATTTTCATTCCTAGCTTCTCAATGTTGTTCATCCAGATATCTAAGCTTCTTCACTTGGGTAAAATTTTTGTTTTTACCTCCTAAAAATTGCACCTTTATCCTTGATTTGGCTCTATATTTTCCAAAAATTTGTCTTTTCTATGTCCCTTCAATGTCTCGATTGCCTTTGTTTGAAATTGCACTAATGCTTCACTTTCCTTTGTACTTTGCAAAGCTTGGTTTTAGGTGCTAAGCATGGTGCACTTTTATTCCTTGTACATGACTCGTAAACTTCTTATTCGGATTAACTACATAAATGAAACTATTTATTTTTGTGTTTGACTTGACTTTGTAGATGGTGCTCTTCTAGTTTCTTAACTTTAATAAAGCTTTATGCTCTTTTTTTGTTACATCTTGTTGACTTAACGTTATACTGTGGTGCCTTACTTGATGCTGGTAATGGCCCTATCTCCTTTGGATGGTGTTTTCTACCTTTTACAATGTTTCTCGTACTTGTAGGTTATGGAGTATAACATTGGATATTTTCCTTGCACCTTAAATGAGCAATTACTCTCTTCAAAAACTTTGAAAACCATATTTTTATTGAACCAAACTTTCTTTATATTCATTGGATGAATAGAGATGCTTCTCAATGTAGTAGCATTCCTTTGCTATCTTCTTTTGGCTGAAATTTATTCTACCTTATAATGCTTCTATTTCTCTATTCAACATTCACTATGTTATATCTCCTTATTACTCCTTTCAAGCAAATAATTATAACTCAACTTCATGTTGTTTGTGTTTTGTAGGTTCTAATATAATAATGATGTTTCCTTCCTTGTCTTGTAGATAATTAACTCATACTAGATTTTGTGCCTTAAATAACTTTAATATGGTGCTCTCAAAAACTTTATAATAATACTTAAATAATGAACTTTCATAGCACCACTTTTATGCACCTTTTGACCTCCTTTATAGCTAGTCTTCTTGGTGATTTGGTTAACCTATTTTCTGCCCCAAATTTTTGAAATCTACAGATCTTCCTTTCTATTTGACATAAAATTTTCATCTTCAATTCAATTTTCTTTGCTGCCCTAAACTCCTCTAATTTGTAGCTTCCAATGCTGCCCTTATTTTTCAATTTTATAAATTAAATTGCTGCCTATTTCTCCTTCAAATGTGTTGTCCAAGAATATCTATTGTTGCAGCTATAACACTATCCAATATACTGCCTTCAACTTATGAAATTTGTAGAACCTTTATTTGACCAAATGCTGTATAATTATCCTTGCAAATCTGCCTCAAAATTCCCCAAAATGCAGCTACCTTTTTTCCTTTTAATGCTACCCAATATTGCAGTCCAAATATCTTAATTTGTTTCTCTCAAAACTCTGATTTCTTCTCCTTATCTTGTTGTCAAAGAATCTCTTCTAACTTATCCAAATTTTTGCCTTCTTTTTCTATCAAGCCTTCCTTAAATTTTTTGTTCAAGGGCTCTTCAAAATCTACCCAATTCTTCTTCAAATTGCAGCTATTAGTCACCTTTAATTTGTTGTCCTGTGACTCTTCAATTTCTGCAAAATCAACAATCTTCTCTTCATTAAATCAGCCTTTAACCTTTTAATGGTAGTCTTAAAATTTCTCGAATATGGTGGCCTCTTCTAGCTCATTTCTCATCCAATATTCTTGTCGAATTTTGACTTCAAATCTCTCCTTTTTTGTTTGCCTCTTTCTCAAGAATTTGAATGTCTTGAGATCTTCAAAAATATTTTCCAAAATTTGAGAAACTTCTTGCCAAATCCTTCTTATTTTTGGGCTTGTTGTTAGATGGTGACAATTATCCCAAATTTCTTTTTTCAAAAGTTGTTCCTTATTGCAATCTTCTACCTTCAGCTTTCTTCAAATATTATGCAATGGCCACTTTTTCAACTTTTTTTTCAATAGGGCTTCTTCTAGCCTTCTTCTTCTTTCTCCGTCCAAGTTTACTTGAGACCTCTTTTCTTGGGTCTTTAAATTCTGTAGCTTCAAATATTTAATAGGACTTTTCCTAGTCCTTCTCTATCTTCAATATTCAATCTTCTATCTTCCAAATATGGAAGTTCTTCAATGAGACCTCTTTCTTGGATCTCCTCCTTATATAGTTGCTTTCTTCTTTCTTTAATCTACAATATGCAATTTTAAATCTTCTTCTTGGGACTCCTTGATATCCAATATTCAATAGGGCTTATTTGGTCTCTTCCTCTCTTCTTAATGTTTAATCTTCAATTCTACAAATGCTGCAATGGGACCTTTTTACTTTGGCCTCCAAATTCTTCAATCTTTGACTTGTTTCTGTAAGAATTGGATTAATTCCAATGAAGATATTCTTCCTATATCTTGTAGGAAGCTTACCAATTTTATTTGAATCAAATCTTCTCTGCAACAAAATATTAGAAGATAATAATGCAAATTCTTCAAAAATAAAAATAATGAACTTCACTAGTTGATTTGTCAAACTAGTGGAATCAATGTTGAGTCATAGTCTTCACAAGTTTTTGTGCAACTCTGTGGAAATACTCTAGCCAAAAATAAATTTTAGAAATTCTAAAAATGAGATCTTCCTATCTCCTCTAAATATCTCTTGTGGCTCTCCCTATTTCCTATCAATCTACCTTATGCTTTAAAACCACTATTAGCTTTTGATGCTTAATACTTAATGAAAGATCAAATGAAAAGTATAAAATGATCATGCAATATCAAATATATGATAATGAAAATATTCTAAGCATGTAAAACTCATGAGAAAATTCTATAACTACTCATAAAACAACCATTAATGAAAGCTCATAAAAATATTACATTGATAAAAATGGAGGTCTCAAAATATTCATATTTCTTACATGCTTGACATTGTATCTACTACTACTCTACTCAATGCTCTTTACCTTCTCTCTATCTCTATTTCAAATACTCATAAAAATTCCAATATATAATGGATGTGAATATTTGCATTCCATATTCCTATGAATCTTCATCTTCCTATTATATATACTCATGTACACATGGACAACATCCACATTTACATCATTGCACATTATAATAATACTTGTGCATTTATCACATTGCATAAAGTAACTACTCAGACCCTAATCTAATATTCTCTCCTAATCTAAGGATATACCCATGGTGGTACTTTAACATGTACAAAATAATGTAATATATTCCAACACAAGCCTTGTAGTAAGTGAGAGAGGGTGGATTGATGTCTCTTAATATCACCTTCTCAAGGTTATAATAAGGATGCAATGCCTTAGGACATAAACACTAAAAATATCTCATAGGTATGCCAAGGGATGTTATGCACTCCAAGGATTCAACTCTAGTTGACTCCCATTTTATAAGGGTTGCTCATGAATGGCAAGTGGTTCCCAATGGAATGCATAGGCCTATTGGATGCTCGATGCTATCAAGGTAAATTTGAAATCAATATATTAAGAAATTAATTATATGGAATTGAAACATGTACCACCCTATTACATCATGACCATAAAGTGGTATAGCTTCAATTTTATTTTATCTCTTAATGAGACAGTTCTTGTTTCCATTTATGTATTTAAATTCCATAGTTATTCCTTGGTTAACCAATTGAGATAATAAAATAAGGCTAATTGTTATACCCATAACATACAATACATATTATAATATGTTTTCAAAATATGGTAAACCAAGTGTGACATTTCTATATCCTTGTACATGGTAAACCTTATCATATGCTATCTTCATTGGAATATTCATTTTAATTTGTATTGAATCAAACCAATATAAATTTCCTATCATGTGGTGACTTGCACCTGAATCTATGTACCATGAATCATCTTTATTTATCATTTTTTGATGGATTTCATGTGATCTTGTCACATGCCTTTGATAATATCTTTGAGTTTGAAAATTTCTTCTCATAAAATTTGATCCTTTAAATTTGTATGGTCTTCTTGATGTATTCATTAAATCTCCTTTGATGTATACTTTCTTATTACTCCAAAGTTTAAGATTCAATCTTATTTTCTTCAAATTAATTCCTCCAAATTGTAATTTCAAATTCTTCCCTCAAATTTCAAAATTCTTCTCTTAATAAATTTTCAAACCATTCTTCAATTTTCCAATTTATTTTATTTTAATCTCCTAAATATTTTCAAATTTAGTTTTTACAATCAATATTCAAATCAATTTTTAGCATCTAATTTCCTTATATCTCCATTTAATTAATTCATTCTTTTTCAAAAATATTCTTCAATTTCAAAAAAATAATTTCACTTAATTCCTTTTTCTCCAAATTCAATTATTTTCTTAATTATATATATATATATAAAATTAAATTTCCTTATACCTCCTAAAATTTGACCCTTTCAATTAATAAACCTTATAACTCCCTAAGTCTTTGAATAAGAAAACATTAATATTTAAAATTCTTCTCAAATTAAATCATGACTTCCTTAATGCTTTTAAAAACAATATTTTAACTCCACTATGGTGCCATGTATCACATCATTTAGGTATTACATAGAATACCATGCACTCTAGACTATATTCAGGTATTCCAAAATATTGCATGTTGTAGGTGTTACATTGAAGACCAATTATCTTGCTATTCTTCTATGCTTAGAGTCTTAATGTACCTCTCAATATCATTTCTTGGTCTTAGGTTCCTCCATTACTCTCAAGATTCTATCTCAAGCTACTCCATTGCTCTCAGAATATTACACTAGTCTTAGGTTCTTCTACTTATTCATTACTCCTGTCTCCTGTTGCAAGCCAAATAAGGTTAACTTATTTCCTACTTTTGTCACATGCCCGTGCATTTAATTTATCAACCCAAGGAGCTTCGTAAACTTACGAAGGGTCTTGAACAAGATTTCTTACAATACCACTTGAGATGAGTCTACTAGTTCTACTATTTAGGGGTGTTTCAAACGGTTATCAATCATTCATGCACTCCTCAATAATTTACATAAAAACAATTAAATCTACAGAAATGAAATATTCACACATTCCTAGAAATGAACCTACTACAAATACTGGAAATAACAATGTGATAAACAATCTTATAAAAGTGATAAACTAATCTAGAAAACACAGAAACAAATAGGGGAAGAAATACTGGCTTGGAGTGGGCCTAGGCTCCAGAAGCTTCCTCCCAGTTGAACACGCACTTAGAAACTCTTAGAACTGTATTATAATTATCAAAGTATTACAATGCTTCTTTTGTATATCTCTCTATAATTACTATCAAAATATTCTATCTTCTCTATATATTCTCAGAGAGGTCTACATGTGTTTATATAGCACACCCGTAGAACTTTTGTTACAAAGAAGTTATAGTAGTCGATTCATTCCAGACTAAACTAAGATAGTCTAGTAAATGTGATCGATGTATGCTAAAATTGGAATTCATTTCTAACGGTGGCATGTTCACTGATTGGTTTGTACTTTGCATGGCATTGGTAGGACATTCTCATACATCGGTGTGATCCCCAATTTAGCTCTACATGACATAGAGTTGGAACTGCACCAGTCGCTATTTTCCACATCATGCTTGTCTGGTCAACGGGCAAAGAACAGGGGCACCTTCCCTATGAGGAAGGTGCCTAAGTATTTCGGCCACCTTCTCTATGCAAAAGGTGCATTACTATTGTTGGTGCATTCCTGGAGGAGGAAGGCACTTATCTTCTATTGACGCCTTCCTATGAGAGGAAGTCACTTACCTTCTAGTGGCGCCTTCCTGTCGGTACCTTCCTTATGAGAGGAAGGCACTTGCCTTCTAGTGGTGCCTTCCTTATGAGAGGAAGGTGCTTGTATTCTAGTGGCACCTTCCTTATGAGAGGAAGGTACTTTCCTTCTAGTGGCACCTTCCTTATGAGAGGAAGGCTCTTGCCTTCTAGTGGCACCTTCCCATTGGCGCCTTCCTTATGAGAGGAAGGCACTTCTTTTCCTTTGGCACCTTCCTAGAAGAGGAAGGTGCTTATTTTCCTTTGGCACCTTGGCACCTTCCTATAAGAGGAAGGCGTTGGCCTTCTATTGGTGCCTTCCTAGGAGAGGAAGGCATTTGGCTTTCCTTGGTGCCTTCCTGGAAGAGGAAGGCACCTACTTATGCTTGGAACCTTCTTGGAAGAGGAAGGTGCCTACCTTCTCTACGTTGATTCTGAAAGAAACAAAGTGCCAGGTCCATAAAAAGACCTCGACTGATCCAAATATAACTAAATCAACTGCAATTCCACAAAAACACACTAAAAACACATGAATTAGATAACATGCATAATTTCATAAAATAATTATATAATCATTCATAAACATATGCAATCCTTATTATACAGCCGCATAATAATCAAGAAATTGTATACAAAATATGAGCATTTCTGATGCTCATCATCCCCCCACACCTAACATATGCCATGCCCTCATGGCATCAAAACTATAGGTAGCCTTGTTGACCCCTCATCATTGCCATTTCTTGGTGGATCTGGCTGTACCTGCGCAGCCCATGTCTACCTCTTCTACGTGTTGGCATCTGGAGGTGTGGCTCTTATTTTTCTATGCAAAGTTGAGGGTGCTACTGTCGACTATCCTTTCCTCATTCTGATCATTGTCAATGGTGATCTAGCTAGCGTCGTCTCTGCTGACTAGAATGTAGCTTCTACATCTTGCCATAGGTCCATGTTTAAAGGTCTGACCACTGTAAGAGGGATATCTAAATTATCCCTCCTAGAATGAACTACTTGGGCTTTGTACAATCGACCTACTTCAAGAGTAAGCCCTGTGTTCTACTTTACAATGGTAGCGGCCTCCAATTCGGGGCCATATACCCACCACCATTTAAAATACCTTCTTATCATGGAGGGCCATCCTCGGTATGACCCGTAAATATCCTAGAACTGGCTATCCTCTGTCGGATTGATGTAGATACTAGATTCCCCTTGCATCCTCGAGGTTGCCTTCCTGGTCTCCTTAGCTACTGTCATCTCTTTGAGTAGTCATTCAAACTAATTTTTCCTCTCTGTGAATGGTTGCATATCCCACTCATCTTCGTATGGCTCGATGAAGGTCACCTTTGCCTTCTTTTGAGCCATCCTGGGCCCTTTTTCTTTGGCCTTTATAAAAAATGTGATGGCTCGAATAGGTGTTTTCCCTTTCTCCCTGGTGGAAGTCTTCTCACTATGAGAGGCCTACTATGTGGTCCCTGGAGCATTCTCTTCACTCTGTGCTACCATCCCTAGAGGTGCTTCCTCATCCTCCTATCTGTCCTGTGATGACCCCTTAGGTTCTTCTCTTCCTTTCTCAGGTTTGGGGAGTTCTTCCTTATCCCCTAGTCCTGTCTGCTGTTGTTGGCCCTCGTCCTACTCTGTATCACTCAGGACAATGATAGGGGATGTTGTGGGACTTATTTCCCCTTCACTCCCAAAAATAAAATAATTCTCCCTTGCCTTCGGGCTACTCTGTCGGGCGTCTGATCAAAATTCTCCCAAAGAAAATACTCATTTTGCAGATGTGGGAGAATTCGTTAGGACTTATGTTGCCTAATCAGTTTGGGTCGATGTGTCCCTTCACCCTATTCTCCTATCCTAGATTAGTTGGTTCTCCTCCCATAACTGCAAGACCAACTGCTAGAGCTAGGCGATTCATCTTTCTCGCTCTTTCAATTACCCTCTATGCTTGTTTCGACAGTCCTCCAAAATTTTTTGGGCCATCCAATAATTGGTTTGCCACTCCAATGCTTCCTCCAAGGCTATGTCGACCTAATCATTTCTCTTGGAAGTCCTTGCATCTTGTAGGCTCTGTTTTGTCAATTCTTGGAGGGTTTGGGCTGCAACATCAACTTTCGGGTTGCTCTATTCTTATTTTGTCAAGAGGAAGAGTCATCGCAGGCATTTCCTCCTAGGGACTAGTTCTGGCGGCTGAAACTCGACCTCATCGCTAATTAGCGATGCTCCTTCCTCTTCACACTCGGGCACTAGGGAATGACCTCTTTAATCTATGCATTTAGGCACTGGTGAATGCCCTATTTCTTCCATGAAATAGGGTAATGCCAATTGCCTAATACTCACCATTTCCTTCGTAGGGCTTCCCTCTTCTTGCCCTATTTTGGCAATAGCATCTTGTTGTCTTTCTTGGCAGCCATCTCCCTCTGCGTCGAGGTTCTGCCTATGCGCTTCTAGATGGTGGACCAGTGCTAATATCAACTAATGGTGGGCCAAGGTGGATGGTGCTCCCTTTTCGTACCTAGTCGCTTTGTCCTTCAAAGCATTTTCTAGGTAGAAGGGCACGTTAAACTTCCTTCCATGCACCAGGTGATTGAGAAACTGTACATGGTTAGTGTGCAGATGGGTATACTTCTCGATGCATGTAAATAATTGAGCAACCTAACCGAATATCTTCCATAGATTCATGGGAAGGCTACTTTTGGGTAGCCCTTCCTTATCTATCTACATAGTTTCTCCTAGCAGCAGCACTTCACAGTCCACCTTTGTATGTGTATTCCCCTATGAGGGGCAGTCCAGTTGCCTGCAAGATGTATTCAGGGGTGACTGGAATTTCTACACCCCACACCTGAGCTATGTCACCCCTCAAGGAGGCAATGAATTCCTTGTATATCTCCATATCCTGGCATTTACTGACTAGAGTATAGTATTTGAGCCATCCTTTGACCTCGAACTATGTTTTTACCACCCCCTTGATTCCTTCTATATCACTCAACTCATTCTTCTTCACCGTGTGATTCTTCGACCTTCCTCCCATGGTGCCTTCCCTCACTACTACATTTTTTTCTGTCCTTACTTCTTCAAGAAGGCACCTTCTTATAGGGAAGGTGCCTAACCTTAGCATTTATTTCTAGGGTACACCTTTTGAGCCATATCATTGGCATGTGGTTCTAGCTATGGGGGAATATGATTTTTATGACATCGATATTTTTTCTAGTACTGCATAATTTATAAATAATTATATAAAAATTTGAGTTAGTATGCACGTACCTAATTCGGTGTTTCATGCTTTGTGAAGAGCGTTGATTCACTGATTTGTGACATGGGGGATGGGTATGGTCATCTGATGATGCTCATTCGTGTGGTGGTTTCATTTTGATCGAGGTATCTGAGAGACTTAAGTGCTAGTTGTATGTGTTAGGTGCTCTTTGGTACCTTCCCAATGTGGAAGGCGCTTATGTGGAACCTTCTCGATGTGGAAGGAACTTATATGGTGCCTTCCCGATGTTGTCGGTGCTCTCTGAATGGATTCACCTTTCGATGGTGGAAGTCGTCTCTTATTGGATGCGCCTTCTGGTGGTGGAAGGTTTCTCTGATTGGATGCACCTTTTAGTGGTGGAAGGCACCTTTTTGATGATGGTGCCTTCCTGCTACGAAAGGTGCTTCTAAATGGGTGCACCTTATGATGGTGGAAGGCATCTCTAATTGTATGTGCCTTCCCAATGTGGAAGGTGCCTCGGTCTGTATGTGCCTTCCCGATGTGGAAGGTGCCTCGGTCTGTATGTGCCTTCCCGATGTGGAAGGCGCCTTGGGATTTTTTTTTTTTGTGTTTTTTTTTTTTGGTTTTTTATTTTAGTTTTTTTTTTTTTTTTTTGTGCATCTTCTCTATAAGGAAGGCACCTTCTTCTGGCAGGGTGCCTTATTTATAATGAAGGTGCATTATTATAGTGGGACACCTTATTTATAAGGAATGCGCCTTCTTCTAGAAGGGCACCTTCTCTATAAGGAATGCGTCTTCTTCTGGCGGGGCACCTTCTTTATAAGGAAGGTGCCTTCTTATGTGCCTTCTTGATGTGGAATGTGCCTTATTCTTAGAAATCATGCTATGATTGACTAGGAAAGGGTGATCAAGCCTTCTCGGTCTCGCTTCACGCTATCTTAGCTTCTACCTATGAGTGCCGATGTCAGAATGCTGAGTCGAATTAGGCCTGGTTTCCCAGATACCTATTCCTTGCATTGTCAGGTCCTCAACCTACAAAAATCAAATGAAAAGAAATAAAAATAAAGGTAGTTAGATGCATTCCATGCCTATTAGGCCCTGGGTTAGGATTCTTGTAGCTTGCATGCAAGCGTCATCCTTGCAAAACACACTGTAAGAAAAAAACTAAATTAACTGATTTTGGTGAGCACCTCCATGCCCACCATTTTGTATGTTAAGAGTTTGGTCCAGATATAACAAGATGGGTTCTCCCCCATGTCTATTCTGGATTCCACCTGTAAGGTTTTGGATGTGTTATATGGGCATAGTTAGTGGCCATTGACCATTAACATGGTGTTGCTACCATCAATTGTTCTAACATGCACTGCCCTATTATTGATGAGCTCTACCACCTCATACGGTCCCATCCATATTTGCATTAATTTACCTTTTCTTTCTTGAAATCGAGAATCATACAACAACACCCATTCTCCTTTTTGGAACTGCTTCAGTTTAATGTGGCGATCATGCCACCACTTTCTTTGCTTTTGTATGATTTCCATTCTTTGTAGAGCATCCATTTGGATTTCGTCCAACTGATCTAGCTGTCGAATCCTTTCTTCTTGAGCGTCATCCAAGCTCAAGTTCAATTCTAAAGTTGTCCTCAATGTATTGATTTCAAATTCAATGGGCATCATCGCACTCTTCTCATAGACCAGTTGGAATGGTGTGAAGCCTGTGGTGTATTTCCACATGGTATTATATGCCTATACTACCTCCAAAAACCGTGTATCCCAATCCTTTTTGTGTTGCTACATGGTCTTCGTCAGGATGTTCTCTATTTCTCTATTTGTCACTTCCACTTGCCCATTTGCCTGTGGATGGTAGGGTGTAGTTTTATTGTGCCGAACTCTGTATTGATCCATCAACTCCTTGATCAATCTGGAGGTAAATTGAGGCCCCTGGTCTGTTGTTATCTCTCTAGGGACCCCAAATCATGTAAAAATATGGGCAAATAATAAATAGGTGACTATTCTTTATTTTGAATCTCTCAACGCTTGAACTTCAACCCATTTGATGACATAATCTATACAGACCAAAATAAACCACATCCCTATTGAAGGTGGATTAATTGGTCCCACGAAGTCCATGCCCCACTTATCAAAGGGTTCTAGGTGTACCTGAGGCTAGAGGGGCATTTCGTCTTGATGGGTTGGTCTACCCATTCTTTGGCATTCATCGCACTTGCTGGATTATGCAGCTGCATCCTTGAATAGAGTGGGCCAAAAGTACCCAGCATGTAGGATTTTATAGGTAGTTCATTTCCCTGCAAAGTTTCCTTTGCATGGTTCATCGTGATACACTTTGAGTACTTCTAAGAACTCCTACTTTGCTATGCATCTTCTTGTAATCTGGTCACATACTATTTTGAACAAGAGGTCATCCATCCATAGGAACGATGCACTTTTCTCTATGATCATCTACTTTTCTTGGAAAGAGAGAGCAGGTGAGGTTCTTCTAGTGGCAAAAAATTGGCTATATCTATGTACCACGAGATTTGCTCACTAATGGTGAACAAATGTTCATCCAAAAATTGGTCTTCCACTACCGTATGGTCTGCTACTATCAATATAGATAGAAAATCCACCATCCTTCTATCTGAGGACTGCTCCAATCACACCATTGGATGCATCACAATAGATATGGAATGGTATGGCCAAATTTGGTCCTCTTAAAACTGGTGTAGATATCAGTTTCTCTTTAAGCAACTAAAATGCTTCTTCGCAGTATTCCATCCAATTGAATTCCACATCTTTGGATAATAGAGTCTGTAGTGGTTTTGCAATTTTGCTGAATTTGATGATAAATCACCAGTAGTACCCGGCTGATCCAAGAAAACTCCTCACCTCTCTTTGCATTCTAGGGCTAGGTAGGTCTCTGATGACCTCAATTTTCCTTTTATCAACCTTTATTCCTTCTGTGGGGAGATGGTGTCCTAGTACGATGCCTTATTGCATCATCATAAAGTATTTATCGTTGCTCAAGGACAAATTGTTTTCCTTGCTTCTTTCAAGCACTCTTTCCAAGTTCATCATCGCCTCATCAAAGGTTTTTCCATAGAACGTGAAGTCATCCATCTATACTTCTATCGTGTATCCCATCATGTCTGAAAATATGCTAAGCACCACCATTTGAAAGGTGGTAGGTGTGTTTCACAATTCGAAAGGTAATACCCGATAGGCAAATGTTCCCCATGGGTAGGTGAACATTGTCTTGTCCTAATCCTCTTCTCCTATTTGGATCTGGTTGTATCCACTGAATCAATCCAAGAATGAGAAATACCTCCTCCCTGAGAGTGTATCCAAGACTTGGTCAATGAATGAGAGCAGGAAGTGGTCCTTCTTGGTAACTTTGTTTAATGCTCTATAGTCCATACAGATTTTCTATTTCCCATTATTTTTAGGGACTACCACTAACGGTGATACCCACTCACTGTCAGAAATTGGATAGATGAATCTGGCAGTTCTTCCTTGACAATGTATTTCATTGCCAGATTCTTTCTTCTCTATGGTTGCCTGCTTGGAGTTGCTTGATCATCTAGGTATATAATATGGGTACATATCTCTAGGCTGATACCCTATATTTTTGAGTAATCCCATGCAAATGCCTATTGATGTCTAACCAGAAGCTTTTCTACTTTCATCAATTGTGTGGGAGTCAACCCACTACTGACATTCAACGTTCTTCCTAGCCCAACGTGTATCTGCTGAACATGGTGATCTTGGTCACCAACCAATGATGATCTAGGTGTAGATATGGAGCACTCCTCATGGAGGAACTCCACAATAGCACCATCTTCATCTTCTTTTGCCAACTCATCCAACGTCATCACCGAATGGATTATGGATAGCTTAGGATTTTCATGCTCGATCAACATGGGTTCTCCTACTGAGTCGACGGACTGCTCTGGGGGTGAAATAGTCAACCTTTTAACATTTCGTCCATCGAATATGGTCATCAGCCCATCCTGACAGCTGATGTAAGTGTCAGCTATTGCTAGCCATAGCCTTCCTAAGATGAGGGGGTAACTACCCAGCCTAGTTTTATATTATAGGACTAAAAATTCAGCTGGGTAATCCCATGTGGTGACTTTCACTATTATGTCTTCCAAAATTCCTTTCGGTGCCACGGTCGATTGATCGACCAACTGCAACACTATCGTAGTGGGTTTCAAGTTCATGAGTTGTAGCCTCTACATGGTCTCTTGAGGCATTATGTTGATGGCTACTCCGAGATCGACCAACGTATTGGATAGGGAATGGCCCTCAATTTTTATAGTCAGTATCGGGCTGCCTGGGTCTGCATACTTTGGATGGCACATTTTTCCCATCATCAAATCTTCTAGTTTACCCATGACATTAATAGTCTGGGTTGCTATTCATCTTGGCCTCCTTAGATACATCTCTCTTATCGCCTTGGTATATATCGAAACATCTTGGATGGCTTGAAATAATGGAATTATCATGGTGAGGTTCTTCAAGCTAGACAAGATATCAAACTCCAACTACGTTACTTTCCTCTATTCTTGCAGTCGGTTGGGAAATGGAGCCTTTGCTCTCTCAGGCATTTCTTCTATCACCTCTTCTACAAGAGGTGTTTCTCCTACCTCTTCCTCTTCTTCTACCAGTGGAGGCGTTCCTACTCCTAGCTGTCTACTAGACCTAAGCTAAATATGGTACATCATATATATCTCATCCTCCACATTGTATGCTGGCTGGTTCACCCTATTATTTGTATTTGTCATCGGTTGTATGAGTAGCTGCGTAGGTCTCACTATTGGCAACACTGGTAAATTATGTTGAGGGTGAGCTGGTGCTACATTCTATGGAGCTTGATTCCATAGAGTGTGGCCTCTCCATTGCTGCCTAGGATATGGATATGGCATCCATGGCTACTAGTTTGGGAATGCTACTAGGGGTGCATTGGACCAGGGTGATGGCCCCCACCACCCCATGTTAGGTGGTTGAGGCGGACCTTGGTGCATGTATGGTCCTCCCCCATATTATGACATTCCGGTTGGCATATTCCCTGTAGGGGGTTGTGGCAAACTCTTTTGATTGCCTATGAAATAGGCATCCATGCTTTCAGCATCCTCCTAATTACTGGGCAGTTACGGGCACAATCGAGTTTTATAGTTCAGCCTGCAAACTGTGCATACTCTGATTTTGTTCTCTGGGCATGCATTCTTTGCATGCTTCCCTTTGTATTTTGGATAAAAATAAGCCAATGCTGCTTCGTTTTCTTGCTTATTTTTTTCTAACAGTAGCTTATCCATTTGTAATGCTAGAGATGAGAGCATTTCGTTCTTTAAATATCCTAGCATGTTACCTATTTCTGTCTTTGTGACTGAAGTAGTCACTTTCATGGTTCTAGAAGTGGTCTTGCCTCTCCTTCTTGAGTAGTTCCAGCATATTTTTTGGATGTCTTCCATAGCATGCTGGTAGACATCATCTCCAAAAATCATGTTAAGAGCCTCTAATGATTCATTGGTAAGTCCTCTCAAAAATATGCTTTTGAAGGACTTATCAGATAGTTTCGTGTGAGGAGATCATTGAATATTGAAGTTGAATCTCTCCTAGTATTCCTTGAGAGACTCATATTATTTCTACGTCATGCTCAAGACCTATTCTCTGGAGTCTCTTGCTCTCCCAAAATCTTGGCATTGCTCTAAAAAGAACTTCATTTGATCCCAAGTGGTAATATGTTTGTCTCCCAGACTGATGAACCACCACAGAGCTGCATCGTCCAACATGGCAGGAAAGAGTTTCAGCTTTTGTGTATCATATTTGTAGTCCACAGACCTACATAAGACATCAAACTTAATTAAAAATAGGTCAGGGTCCTCAGTTGGGTATCCTCTGAAGATCGAAAGGTGATCAGGGGATATGCTTTTCATTTTGGTATCTCCTACTCCTTCTTCAATTGGGAAACTAAAGCCAAATGATATTTCTTTGTTGTTAGCCATTTTTTTAGGAAATGTGGTCTCTAATGCAGTATAAATGGCCTTACGATCATTTAATACTTTTTGAGTCAAGGCTCTAAGGTTGTCTGGTGTTATCATCTAATCTTCTACAAATTTCCACAATAGGGCTTCCTCTAAGGGTGTCCTATTAAACAGGGGATTTATGATAATTTGTTTTTCCCCATGTTGATGGGATGAGGAGTCACTTTGCACAAAGTGTGGCTCCTCACTCCAACGGATTGTTGGAGGTTGGTTAAGCAAGTCTAATTCAAATTTAGAATGCTTGGCTGACTCAGGTTCTGATAGATTGGTTTTTATAAACCGATCGTCAGGTCCTATTCTTCTTGAAGAACTCATACAAAGTCAGATGGAAGGTTTCTAGGTATTGTGAATAATTTAGTTGAGATGCTTCCCTAGAAATGGTGCCAAAATATTATGGTCCAAACAAGGTTAACTTATTTTCTACTTTTATCACATGCCCATGCATTTAATTTATCAATCCAGAGAGCTTCGTAAACTTGCGAAGGGTATTTAACAAGATTTCTTACAATACCACTTGAGATGAGTCCGCTAGTTCTACTATTGGGGGGTGTTTCAAATGATTGTCAATAATTCATGCACTCCTCAATAATTTACATAAAAATAATTAAATCTATAGAAAGGAAATATTCACACATTCTTGGAAATGAACCTACTGCAAATACTAGAAATAACAATGCGATAAACAATCTTATAAAAGCGATAAACTAATCTAGAAAAAATAGAAAAAATAGGGGAAGAAATATTGGCTTGGAGTGGGCCTAGGCTCCAGTAGATTCCTCCCAGCTGAACACGCACTTAGAAACTCTTAGAATTGTATTATAATTATCAAAGTATTACAATGCTTCTTCTGTATATCTCTCTATAATTACTATCAAAATATTCTATCTTCTCTATATATTCTCAAAGAGGTCTGCATGTGTTTATATAGCACACCCATAGAACTTCTATTACAATAAATTTGTAACAGTCGATTCATTCTAGACTAAACTAAGATAGTCTGGTAAATGTGATCGACATCTGCTAAAACTGGCATTCATTTCTAATGATGGTGTGTTCACTGATTGGTTTGTGCTTCACCTAGCATTGATAGGATGTTCTCATACATCGGTGTGATCCCTAATTTAGCTCTACATGATGTAGAGTTGGAATTGCACCAGTTGTTGTTGTCCACATCATGCTTGTCTAGTCAATGAGCGAATAACATGGGTGCCTTCCTTATGAGAGGAAGGCGCTTCTTTTCCTTTGGTGCCTTCCTGGAAGAGGAAGGCGCTAGCCTTCTATTGGTGCCTTCCTATGAGAGGAAGGTTCTTGGCTTTCCTCGATGCCTTCCTGTAAGAGGAAGGTGCCTACTTATGCTTGGCGCCTTCTTGGAAGAGGAAGGCACCTACCTTCTCTACGTTGATTTTGAAAGAAACAAAGTGCCAGGTCCATAAAAAGACCTCGACTGATCCAAATCTAACTAAATCAACTACAATTCCACAAAAACACACTAAAAACACATGAATTAGATAACATGCATAATTTCATCAAATAATTATATAATCATTCATAAACATATGCAATCCTTATTATACAGCCGCATAATAATCAAGAAATTGTATACAAAATATGAGCATTTTTAATGCTCATCATCTCCTTAGGTTATTCACATTTATTAGGCTTCCATTTATTACTTACACAATCCTCCAGAAATATTATTTTCACTTTATCTTTGATCACATTCCTCTCTAGCATTCAGTCCCCTTTAATTGCATTGTAACATTTTGCTTTAGGCACTCAAATGCTACTGCTACTTCTTAAATTTCTCCTCAATGCTTTTAATGTACTTGTTTTCAAATGTTATATAGTATCCAAATGTATTTATACTCATCCTTATACAATACTCATGTTATTCATCACTAATATTTATCATATTCTAATGCAAACATCCAACATATAGAATTTTCAAACTCTTTCTTCTACTTCTTTCCAACAATCTTCATGTTCTTATTCTATTTTTGTTTTCTCCTCGAACCATCTCTTCTTCTTCTCCAATTTTTTTTTTCTCTTCTCCAATATTCTCTTCTTCTTCTCCACTTTTTCTTTATTCTTTGATCCTCTTCCTTTTTACTTCTTCATGTTCAAATTTGCACTCATCCTTCTTCAAAATATTCTACCAACAAATCTTCACATTCTCCTTCAATATTATTACTCTTCATCACTATATTAACCCTATAAATGATAATATAAAGTGGATATAATACCATTTTTAGCAAGTGATCCCAAATATTTTATAGTTCCCAATTTCTAGGATCATTAAAACACTTTTCAAATAATAACAACACAACTCACAACACCAATATTGCAAAAATAATACTTTATTGATAATAAAAAATACTTACATTCAGAATCTTGCAAAATATTTAGCTTCTCAATTACATAGCAAAGATATTTATCTCTAATAAATAAATTTACATGATAAACTCTTCAAATACTCCTAACTATTTCTCTCCTCAAATTAATGGGAGATGCAACCTTTCACACACCTCACATTATGAAAATTATTCTCATGATTACATAACCTTCTACTTTACATATTGAAAAATATCATATGACTCTTCACTTCCACACTTGACACCTAACACTCATGAATCTTCACTTGTATACTTGTCACCTTTCACTCGTACTTGTACACTTGACACATCTCACATTATGACAAGTCTTCTCATTATTAGATAACCTCCTACTTCACATATTGACACATCTCATATGACTCTTTACTCCACACTTGAAACCTAACACTTATGAATATTTACTTGCATACTTATCATATTTCACTCACACTTGCACACTTGCACACTTGACACATAAACACTCCTTACATTGTGACATATACTTTAGAAAATATTAAACACACTCCATAAAATAAATATTTACAACAGTAGTCAATGGTACTTCAATGTACCAAATAATATAATATCTCCAAAACCATATCTATCTCCTCCTTTGATCCCTCTTTCTCCTTGGTTGCAATCTCCTCAACTACCTCATGTTGAGCATACAAATTACATGAACTAACTATTTCCTCCTTAGTGCTACTTATATTGGGGTGAGGGTTTGGTGGATTAGTCAATCAATAACTAATCCATATTTTTTACTGGGCATTAAAAGTCAAAAACTAACTATTGGTGTTTCAAGGGCTTTTTTTCCTCTTGAAAGGGAAATAATTTCCCCTAAGGTTTGGGTATGCTATGTCTTGGCTAGTGTGAACAAGCTCATAGGTCATTGATAATTTTTTATTCAAGGGGGCTTTTTTTGGTGACTCTAAAAGATAGATTTCCTAGGCATAATATCTTAATGCCCAAAAATTTATCTACCTAAAAATAATTCCACTTCATTGATATTTCAACATAAATGACTTAAGTAGAATTAAAACTAGGTAAAAGAAATATAATTTTTAATATGTATAAAATTGTGATTGCCCAATAAATATCATTCATTGCACTAAAGATATATAGCACATATATTAACAATTATTATGTTGAAGTCGTATGAAATTTTAAAATGCACTACGAAAAACCAACTTTAATGCTTCAAACAGAAATTAATTTACTCCTAATATAAATAAATTCCAAAGAAAAATTAAATGTTTAAGGGAAAGAGGAAATAAATAAAAATAAACAAGCCCATACTACCCTAAAAATTTAATTATGATTTCGTAAACTAACAATTTTTATTTAAACCAATCCAACCTAATTAGTATTCACACAACCTAAAGTTTGATATGGTGTAATATTTAGAGGAGAAACAAATATGTGAAGTGTATTGAGTGTAACCACCATTAACATGCATATATTGTACACACAAAAAAACTTCACAAGCCTTGCATTATAAATATATTCATTGAGTACATTGAGTCAGATTTACTTACTTTGGTAGATTTACAAGAACAATGCTCAAAACAATATCAGGCCTAGTTTAGAAGCTCCATCCAACTATAAACAAAAAAGGTAAGGAAAGAAGAAAGCTAAGTCTAAGGGACTAACTAGTATATGTGTAGACCCAAAATTTTTGCACCCCTTTATTCCAGGCTAATGGATCCATCCTGAAAAGGGTAGGGAAAATGATGTAGCTACACCTCGAATGAGAAGCACTTGAGTTGTTCTCTCCTTGGTATTTGTCAAAAATTTGGGTGAAGGTTCACCAAGAAACACTTTATGTAGCAGTTTCCACTCCTAGGTAAGGTGGATTTTTGTTGAATTCTTTTTATGTGCACACACCTAGGGTTTGGCCAAAATGCAATTATTTCCTAGCTATATGCATTTCAAATTTTGATGAAAATAAAGTAAAC
The DNA here is from genome assembly GCA_028583015.1 of Wollemia nobilis. Lineage (NCBI taxonomy): Eukaryota > Viridiplantae > Streptophyta > Pinopsida > Araucariales > Araucariaceae > Wollemia > Wollemia nobilis. The sequence continues at coordinate 13,292,991 of JAQPPZ010000465.1, forward strand.
AGATTCTAACTAGAAAGCTTTGTAAATACAACTATGATGCAAATGATTTTTGTAGATATTAAAAATAAATGATGAGATTTATATATATCATATTGTTTTTCTTTTCTTTGTGTATTATGTTTTCTTAATCTAATATACTAGATGCAATTTGATATAACTAGATCTATGGTTTTTTATCTTTTTCATTCATTGAAGTTTCTTAACAAATGCAATTTATGTAAAAGTGATATATCTAAGTTTATATTCTTTTATCTTTTATATTTTTCAAAACTAGTATGATTTATATAAAATAATGCAACTAAATCTATGTTTTTGATATTTTATTTTGAGTTTTTCAACTAATGCAATTGATGTAAAAACCATGCAACTAGGTTTGTATTTTTATCTTTTCTTTTAAGTTTTTCAACTAGTATGATAAATGCAAAATATAATATAACTAAGTCTAAGTTATTTTATCTTTTATTTCTTTTTGTTTTATATAAATGCTTTTAAAATAGAAGAATATAAAGTTAAAGTGTGGAAAACTAAGAAATAGATGGCTTTAGATCCTTACCTAGTCTAGATGTTTGCTCTTTATCGCTCTTCGGATCTATCTATGTTTTTTAGGACTGGTTCAAATATATCAAATGAATTCGAACATCTAAATATGTTTGAAACCTATAATTTCATAGCAACATAATGAAATTCATAATTAAGTGTGGGCTATCTGCTTAGGTTATAGTCGATTGTGATATGCAATAGTCAAATCCCCTTAGTTCCTTTAGCAAATTGTAGAAAAGGTAATGGATCTATTGAATCTAATGCAAAACATATAAATGAAATGAAAGAAACACAATAAAAACAATAGCATGCAGTGAAATAACAAAGCAAATGAATGGTGGAATACAAAATGCAAATTGATCTGATAATCCTATAATAAAAATCTTACCCCCAGCATAAGTCTGTACGTTTTTGAATGTCTGTTGCAAATTCGAACGTCCAAAAATGTTCAATGGCTAGATCTACAAAATACAATAGTTAGGATGATTTTAGACTTATGATAAATTTGGACAGATCCAAATTTGTAAAAACACTACAAAAGAATAAATTTTTGCTAAAGATAAAATAGATCCAAGTTCATAGTAGTCATCTCCATGTCTACCTACTCCTAGAATGGTGATCTGATGTCAAAGTCTCCACAAAAAACTTGCAACAAACATAAGAAATCCTTCTCTCCACTTAATTTTTTTCCATAAAATCACCATTAGCTCTATTTAGGGGGATTCTAGAGAATTTAACATCTGAGGTAGGTTGAGGAATCAGGGAGGGAGGTGTAAATAGGTCAAGCAGTTAGGATAAAATAGAAATTTCCCTATTCTAGACAAATTTGGATCTTTCAAATTTGTCAAAAAATTGGGTTTGCCCAGATTAGCTTCAAAATCCCAAGAGAGCACCTAAATTAGGCACACGTGGGATTTGGAAAATATTGGACATCCAAAATTATCGAAATCGTTCAAATTTGTCGAGCTTATCCAAATTTCCTAAAAAAAGGAGAAAATGGATAGATTTCAATTTTTCTTAGTGCAAAAATTGAGGTAGGGGTTTGGAGGGTGAATTTCATGTTGTTAGAGAGTAACAACATGTTTACTAGGAGGGGGAATTTTGAAGTGTGTCAAAATTCCCTGGCTACATTTTGCCCCCTCTTTGGCGCATTTATGAACAATAAATGCATTAAAGAAATATGTAGCGAGAATAAAAGTTATGCTACAAAGAAACCAAAAATTTATTCAATTTTTGTTTTATCTTTATTATCTAGGGTACCCCCTTCGAATTTTGTAAAAAAAACTTGAAATTTATTGCAAAACTTGAAATTTGAAGAAAAATGGGTAAAAAAGGGGTATAAAATGGGAAATTAGGGTAAAAACACGAATTCATTTTTAGCCTCACTTTCTTGGAAACTGAGATCTAGAGAAAAATGGTGACTTTTGAGCATCAAGAGGACACAGTTCAAGCGAGAAGCAATAGAACTAGTGCAAGGATGCGGGTAAGTAATTTTATTGCTTCAAACTTTAAATTTTTTTATTTAATTTTTATATTTTTAGGAAGTTAGATGCGGAATGCCGTTGCATGATCGCAATAACAATTTCAAATTTTTTGATAAATTTGAACATCTAAAATTTTTTGGAAAGGCATCCGAATTTGCAAATTCGAATGCTTTCCAACAAATTTGTGCGTCCAAATTTGACTATGAAAAGTCTGAATTTGCAAATTCGAACGTATGAAAGGCAGATTCGGTCACCCGAATCTGTTTTGTATGAGTCTAAATTTGTAAATTAGGCCCAATTTTATCAATTGAGTTTGAATTTTCTAGTTGAAGAAAAGTTTATAATTTATGTTTTCTTTTTTTAATATTTTTGTGATGTTTTTTCTTTTTGATTTATGACATATAACTAATTGTTTATTATTTTTAATTTTTTGCAGTAAGAGGTACTTAAGAATTTGAGTGGTGATATAAGGGGTTCAATGATCATGTTATAACCCTAAATGCACATGAAAAGGACATACTAATAGTTGTGGTCCTGAACCATGTGGTTGAGATATCGTGCTTAGAGGTAGACTATAGTCTACTAACAACTTTAGCAGAGATGTGGTATCTGGGATCGTTGACTTTCTTGTTATCTACAAGGGAGATGGCCCTTACATTAGAGGATGTATGGAGGATTCTCAATGTTTATCAGGGGCCAATTTATCTATCAATTTTAATCCCAGGCTCAGTTGATGTGATAATTGATAGGGGATATATCATTTCCTATTGAGCAAAGTGGGGTCAACATTGAGGGATTGATTACCCCAAAGAGTGTCCCTCTTGATAGAGGTACTAGAAGGGATAGTTTAGGTTTATTATTGTGCCATAATAGTGGATAAAATATTCTTTGGGGTTTGGTAGAGGTAGTGGTGGACATGAGAGATACCATCCACAATCATAAAAATGGCATACTCTTTTTGATATTTTTATTTTTATGTGTATGTGTAATGCAAAATATGATTTATTTTTTATGATCTAACATAATCTTGCTTATGGTCATGTTTGATTGCTAATATTTCTGCCATCATGCTTAATCAAGATATGATTATAGTGAAGTGAAGTATGAGTGATGTAATTGGTGATGTAGTGTGATTTGAAAGTTTTGTAGAAGAAAGAGTATTTTGAAAATGAACCCTTATGATTTTGATCAGTCAACAATAGATCTCGAGGATGTATGCTTGTATATGATCGTCTATGGAGGCTACCCCTCGCATTGGTCATAAAGCGGATCCTGTATGAGATTTTGTTATATTGCTAACATCAAAGGGTTGTGATCAAGAAGTATCTTGAAATTTTGTTGAAAGTGATGCAATTGATAAGTAATGTGTGATCTTAAATTTAATTTGGTTTAAATTTAAGAGAGATAGCGATTTAAGCATGAAAAATTTGGATAGAGGACTTGCGCTAGGCATAATATTCCTAGTGTGAAGTAAATAGAAATATTTTATTAGGGTTGTCTCATGCCATCATCGCGAAGTCGATATGTAGTTACATGAGAAAGTGATTATGTATGATCAATGCAAGTTTTTGTATAAGACATGTAATCATGCAATATAATGATTTGAAAACTTTATAATAAGTAATAGATATGAGATGGAAGATTAATTGTTTTTAGGGCCAATTGTGTATGCTAACAGTCATACAAATCCATGATGAAATAATGATATTTTCTAATCAAACTTCAAGGAGAATTTTGGTCATTTCTAGGATGAAGTCAAATTTATCAAGAACCAATGTGTGATTTGTGTATTCATTTTCCATCTTGATCTTAATTATGATACAAAATCTCTCAAGGATCAAATGTGTGTGCTTATGAAATTCATTTACCAATTTTGAGTAAGGTAATGATGCAAACCAACTTTAAGAACCAATGTGTGTGAAAATGATGGAGTTCATTTACCATGATTGTATGCATTCAATTAGACTTAACTACATTGTAATACAAGCTACCAAAAGCTAGCTGATCCACAAGTTGACATTGGTCTATACAAAAGAAGGTCGCTAATGTGATAGACATGTCACCATGCGTAAGACTACCCTATTTCCAGGTGGGATTCATTCAGCCCATTGTTATAATAGGGATCACCCCATGGTGTTCAAATAATTGAGGAATTCTAGGGATTCAAGCTCATTACCCCCTTCTTTTCTTTTGATTTCTTTGAGTAGGGATTCTTGTTCATTTTTTATTTTGAACAAGGGGATTTTATTACTTTGTAGTAAAAGGTATTTTTGCTTTTACTCTTTTTTTTTCAAGGGATACTTGCTCAGATTAGACAAAGAGCAAGGGATTTTATTCGGGTAGGGAGGAGCTTGTCCTTTTGCCAATTCTCAGCATTCTAGACCATGCGCATAATAGGATAGCAAGGGAAACCTTTTGCTTAAGAAGCTAGGACTACTATGTAGCATCATATTTCCTTGTGCAAAATCATTTTTAAGATGTGTAAGTGTGATTTGGTTCAAAAGTGGCAAGATCAGTTCCCAAAACTTCAAAATTTATTTAGTGAAGCAGTAGTGCTTTTGGTTCAAGAGAGATTTATAATCAATATCTAGAATCAAGATTTTATTAAAGTGTATATTTGGTGAGTGGTTCAAGATAATTTTTGAATTCTTCCAAAGTAAACCAAAATTGCTTATGAATTTTGATAGCCTTGGTCTAATATATAAATAACTGGATGTGACCATATGGCGTATGCAATTGGACAAAAATGTTATTTGATGAATATAAATGGAAACTAAATGAAATATGATTTATGTGAAATGATTGTGAATGCAAGAAATATATGTACAAGATATTTACAACTATGTACAATGGTGGGACTTTTGATTTTATGCATAGTATCTTTTAAGATGCATGATGTTCATTGGTTCCTTAAGATCTTTTCCATCTAAGGTAGCCAAACGATATGCACCTGATCCAAATTTTGTAGTGATGATAAATGGACCTAGCCAATTTGGTTGAAATTTTCCTTTAAGATCGGTTCGAGCATTTGTATTTTTCTGATTTTCTTTAAGAACTAGATCACCAACCTCAAAATATCGGGTATGAACTTTCTTAGAGTATGATATTTTGAGTTTATCTTGATAGGAGTGAAGGTGCTCTAAAGCATTTATGCACTTTTCATCTAGTAATTCCAATTGGCTTAGTCATCCAACACGATATTCATCTCCTACTTCAACATCTTGAAGTAAAATACCTAAGGAAGGGACTTCAAGCTCAAAAGGAAATATGACTTCAATTCCATATACCAAGACAAAAGGAGAAGCGCTAGTAGGGGTTCAAACACTAGTTTGATAAGCCCATAAAGCAGGATATAGTTGAGTATGCCAATCTCATCCTGATTTATTAACCAATATTTTTAGGATTTTAATTAAAGTTTTATTGGATGCTTCAGCTTGGCCATTTCCTTGTGGATAGTAAGGAGTAGACCATCTATGTTGGATTTTGTATTTAGTACAAAGATTTTGTATATCTTTATTTTTGAAGCACGTTCCATTATAAAAAATGAGTGTGGATGGAATCCCAAATCTATAGATGATTTGATTGAAAATAAATTTAGAGACTTGGGTTCCTATGCAAGAAGCCAAAGGCATGGCTTCTACCCATTTTGTAAAATATTTAGTTGTTGTTATGATGAATTTATGACCATATGATGAAACTGGATTAATCTTCCCTATAATGTCTAGGCCCCATTTTGAAAAAGGCCAAGGGGAAGAGATAGCTTGAAGCTCTTGGGTAGGAGCATGGACTAAATTTGTGTGTCACTGATATTTGTCACATCGATGCACATAGTCATTGGCATATTTTTCCATGGAGGGCCAAAAATAGCCCATTCGTAGGAGCTTTTTAGTTATGGCTCCACCACTAAAATGACCTCTGCAAGATCCATCATGCACTTTACTTAGTGCTTTCTTGGATTCCTCTAGGTTGAGACATCTTAGGAGGATACCTTCAAAAGATATTTTATACAAAGTACTTTCGATAATTACAAAATGAACAACTCATTTACGTAATAATCTACGTTGATTCCTATCTAAGCCATCTGGGTATGACCCATTTTGGAGAAAGTTGAAGATATCTCCATACCATGATCCTGAGGATGTTTCTTCAATTGTGAAGACATCTAAGGGTGCTAGGCAAGATTCTAATGAAGTGTGTTCCCTAAGTTGGTGAATGATGATAGTAGCATGATCATCATCCAACTCCAAAGGAATAAGAGAAGCAATTGCTACCATAGCATCCATAGAATGATTACTAGTATGAGGGATAGCTTCGATAGTAACTTTCTCGAATAAAGACATAAGTTTTAAAACATACTCTTTATAAGGGTAGAGTTTCTCATCTCGGGTTTGATAAATGTTATTGATTTGATTTACCATGAGTTGTGAGTCTCCAAAAATTGATAAAATTTTAATATTCAAGGATAAAGTTGCTCGTAACCCAAGGATCAAGGCTTCATACTCTGCTGTATTATTCGTACAGGAAAATTGGAGTTTAAAAGATAATGGGATAAGTTGTTTTTGTGGAGACACTAATATAATGCCTGCACCTATGCCACTCATGCAATGGGCTCCATCAAAAAATAGAGTCCAAGAATCTAAATGTTCACCTTCTAGATTAAGGCATTCATCTGGAAACTCTATTGTTAAAGGGTGAGTAGATTCAAGAGGGGCAGTGACGAGTTGATTAGCTATGACTTACCCTTTAATGGATTTTTGACCAATAAAGGTTAGATCAAACTCACTCAGAGCAAGAACCCATTTTGTTATGCATCCTGATAAATAGGGTCTACTCATCAAGTATCTTAATGGATCAAATTTTGCTATGACAAAAGTTTTTTGACTAAGCATATAATGGCGCAATTTTTGTGTAGAAAACACAATAGCTAAGCAGATTTTTTCTAAAGGAGTATAATGAGTTTCATAACTTATCAAGGTTCTACTTATGTAATAAATAACTCTTTCTTTCTTATCCTCATCATGTTGCACAAGCATTGCTCCTAACGCAAGTTCTGAGGTAGAAATATATAAAATAAAAGGATGCTCGGGCCTAGGAGGAACGAGCACTAGCGATGTAAGAAAATATGTCTTAAGAGCTTCAAAGGCTTCTTGAAATTCCTCATCCCATTTGAAAAAGGTATCTTTCTTAAGTAACTTAAGGAAGGGTTGACATTTATCTACCAATTTGTCAATGAAACGATGGATAGATTGGAGCTTACCTTGTAAACTTCTAAGTTCTGTTAAAGTTTTTGGTGGTGGCATATCGATGATTACCTTGATTTTGATAGGATCTATCTCTATTCCTCGCATAGACATAATAAATCCCAATAATTTACCTGATTTTACTCCAAACACACATTTATTCAGGTTTAAGCAGACTTTATATTCATGGAGTCTATTAAAGACTCATCACAAGTCAGGAATATGATCCTCCTCCTTAATGGATCGAGCTATGATGTCATCTACATAATCATGTAAGATATCATACATCATATCATGAAACACGTAGGTCATAGCTCATTGATAAGTTGCTCCTACATTCTTTAAACCAAAGGGCATTACTTTCCAATAGAAAGTCCCCCAAGGTGTAATGAAAGTAGTTTTAGGTTGATCTTCTTGTGCTATACGGATTTGGTTATACCCTAAAAATCCATCCATAAGGGATAACATCCCACTTCCTACTATGAAATCAATGATTTGATCCATATTAGGAAGGGGAAAATCATCTTTGGGACATGCAACATTGATGTCCCTAAAATCAGTACATACTCTAATTTTAGTAGCCTCTTTTTTGGTTACTAGGATGACATTAGATATCCAATCAGAGTAATCTATGGCTTGAATGAAATCAACATCTAACAAATTTTGCAATTCATCTTTAACTAGCAATGCTACTTTAGGATGCATTTTCCTAAGTTTTTGTTTTACAGGTTTAGCATTAGGATGAACCACTAAGTGGTGCATGATGATAGAAGGATCTAAGCTAGGCATATCTGCATACGTCCATGCGAAGATATTAGGGTATTCCACAAGAAGTTATGTGTATTTCATTTGTTCTTATTTACTCAAGGTAGCTCCGATTTTAACCATGTGAGGATTAATTTTTGTTCCAATATTGATTTTTAAGATATCTTCTACCAAAATATTTAAGTCCCTTTCAAATTTAGGAGGGGTGGGTGAAACACCCATTTCCTGAAGTTCTTCTAGGGATAATTTGGCTAACTCTTCTTGTGTGGTTATTGTGTGGACATGGGCTATACATGGGATAGACCCATCAAAGAAGAAACTATTCCTCATAACTTCTTCGAGGGAGATGTCAAAAAAGACATCTCCTTCTATACACTCATCTGGAGTGGCAATCATTTTTGGATGGACTATTGAAATCATATTGCAAGAAAAATGAGTTTACCTTCTCTTCTTATTATTCATTAAATATTTTTTATTTTCTAAATATTCATCATATGTGATTAGGTGATCATCATCATTAAAGGGAAAAGGCTGAGATTTTGTAGGGATATAGCCTATACCACATTGGGCAGGCCATTCCTCAACCTCAAATGGTTCGCGTATGCCATTTTCAAAATGACCCAAACCTTTACCTCTGTAACCCATATCACACATCATTTGCTTTGATTTTATATATATGTTGGAGAAGTAACATTGAGCAAAAATTTTCTCATCAAATGTAAAGCTCATTTGCTTGATGTTGATTTTATCGAGAGAACATCCTACAAAAATAAAAGTACAACTTCCAACATGATATATGTTTCCCCATTTGTGAGGTAAACCTATCGTTCGTAGGGATGGTGGTAATTGGGACAAGACAATGGAGTCTTGTACAAAAAAATTAGCATGCTCTATAGGTGCTAATATGGTAGATAAATATGGTAAAGCCTCATCTATGAGGGGATATGAGGTAGAAGGATTATTAGTTTTAGAAGGTGTAGTTGTGTTAGAAGAAGGTAAAGGTTCAATATTTGGGGAAGAAGACTTAGGGGGAACAGGAATCGATGATGATAGAGCTGGAAAAAATGGAACATTAATAGGTTCCACCATTGCACACATATCAAAAGGTCTAGGGTCTCCATGGATGGTGACCAATTGATTTTTAAACTCAAATTTGACACATTGATGTAAGGTAGAGGGAACTGCCCTCATTGCATTAATCCAAGGGCATCCTAGAAGGATGTTGTATGATGCAGGACAAGATACAACAAAAATAGATGTATCCAAAATTCTAGGACCAACTTGTAATGGGATAGATATCACACCACAAGCCTCTTGGGTTTCATCATTAAAAGCTTTTATAATCATTTTAGTTCTTCTTAAGTCTTCATTTTTGAACCCAAACCTTTTGAAAAAGTCATAGGTGCAGATATTTAGAGATGAACCATTGTCAATCAATACCCTCTTAACACCTACATCTCCAATTAATGTTGTTATGTATAAGGGATTATCCCTATGCATACTTTGTGGAGGTATATCTTTGTCATGAAAATTGATGTAGTCAACTCCATGAGAAGCTACAACATTCACTACAACAGTTGGTTCTATGTCCTGAGGCACCATCATTTGACTCAAGGTGTTCATTAATTCTTCTCTATGAACTGATGAAGTTCTAAGAAGATCTAAGAGAGAAATCCTAGTTGTCGTATTAGCTAGTTGCTCATTAATATCAAAGGGAGCTTTCTGTTGAGGTTGAATTACATTATTTCCCTTATAAGGTGGTTTCAGAACAAAATATGGTTGATCCACATCATTTGGTTGAGTTGTAGGTAATTGAGGTTGAGAATTTTGAGTTTGAGCTTGTTGTCTAGTAATGGCTCCAACTGTAGCCACAATGTTGCTTGATTGATGGGGAATAGGAGGATCATCTTGAACAAGTTGTGATCTAGCATTTGATGTTTGTTCTATGGGAAGAAGTTGTTGTGAAGAAGGATGGGTTGTTATCATTCTTGGAAATGGTTCCTCCAGAGTTAATGAATCTATGATGGGTAGAATTGGTCCTGATTCATATTCTGAACTATTAGAATGGAAGGAACTAATATCTACCTCAGATTCTATTTCACTTTCTATATGGTCAAAAGATGAGAATTGTAGTGTCCTTCCTTGAAATTGCTCAATTGTGACAATGGATTGAGTAGGCACAAATGAAGTTTGTGAGAGTTGCAATGGTAAGTGACTACTAATCATTCCCACATAACATGTTGGATGAGGTACAATCTTATAATCTAGCTGATTTACAGCTTCCTTACCATGATTTGGTAATGGATTTTGGAAGATATCTAGATCTTGATTGGCATTTTGTGCCTATTGCTTTTGTGGGTCTATTGGTGGATTAGATTTTGGTGGAGGATTTTCCACTCCCAATTTTCCATTATCAATCAAGTCTTGTACTAAGTGTTTTAATATTCTATAGGTGTTGGTTGGATGTCCATCAACTTGATGGAAATCATAATGTTGGTCCAGTCTGTACCAAGGTTGAGAGGTGTCAGGTTGTCGTATCTCTGGTAATTTTATCAAACCTCTTTCTACCAATTGTGGTAAGACCATTGTCAAAGGTTGATTTAATCTTGTGAAGTTCTATTGTGAAGGTTTTTGGGGTGCTTTTAACACAAACTTCTTTGTGGTTTCTATGGTATTAACATTTGGAGAGGGTCTACTATCTGTAACCCCATCTCCTACCACATGTTTGTTCTTGTATTGATTTTTAGATGACTTATCTTCATCCTTATTTTTAAGTTGTCCTCTTCTAATTAGGGCTTCTTCTACTCTTCTTTCCAAGTCTATAGCTTGATCAAAGGAGGTTACGGTAGTAGTAGCTAGCTCATAGGATAATTGTTCTTGTAAATTCCCAATGAAAATTTCTAACATTTCTCTTGGAGGTAAAGCGAAATGTAGTTTGCCTAAAATTTTTCTCCATCGAGCTAGAAATTCTATGAAGCTCTCTTCTTTTCCTTGTTTGAGGTTGTACAAATATTTTATTGTGACATGCCTCTCTATATAGGCACCAAATTGATGTACAAACAACTCTGTAGTTTCTTCAAAATTTCTTAAGGAATGTGTTGGCAATTGATAGTACCATTCTAATGCCATACCTCCTAAAATTTTTGGAAATATTTTTAATAGCAACATGTCATCATATGCAATGTCATGGCAAGCGGTCCTAAACATGCGAAGATGCTCAATCAGATCTTCGATCCCCTTATAAATCGGTAAAACCGGCATGGGGAAACGTTTAGGGTATGGTCTAGTGGCAACAAAAGGATCTAGTGGTTGGTTACACATTTCCTTATAGCTGTATGTAGGGTGATAAGGGTCTATTTGATCTAATCGTGAAGCTAATTATTGAACTATAGCTTCAAGATGATGTGGTTGCCCATTATGCTTATTATGTGCTGTTGTGTTTGCATAGGGAGGATAATATGTATGTTGTGTTGCCACATAAGGTGTTGAAATGGTAATACTATTATGCATAGGATTTGAAGTTGGAGGTTTAGCAAGCTTATAAGGAGGCATATTCTATTGCAAGGTTGGTTGAGAAGAAGTCGGGATTTTATTATTATTTTTGGGATGTTGAGACTTGATTAAATCGAGTGTTAAAATATTGGGAAAGAAAGTTGTTGTTGGTGGAAGAAGAAGGTTGTTTTTGAGTAGTAGTAGTGGTTGCAAAAACTGGTTTATGTTGCGATGCCAAAGTTGTTTGAACTTGGGTAGTACCTAAGGAATGATCATTATGAGTGGCAGGTTGTAATGGAGTATTTTCCATATATATCTCTGGTTTTGGGTGAAGTCGAAAAGTTGCTTCCAAGGCTGCTTCTATTGAAAAATCACCTCTTGCGAGTTGATCCTCTATTTCAAAGGCATTAGCGATAGAGGCTCGATTATGATTTAAAAATTCATAGAAGTGGTGCATAGATTCAAAATGAACATCCCCTTCAGGTCCCATTTTAGGGTCAAAAGGGTCGACTATTTTGTCTTCCTCATTTTGTTCTATTTGTGCAACTTGTTCTTCCTAAACTTCCTCTATTTCAGTTTTGGTATTTGGGTTTTCATTATCCGACTCCCCTTTAGAGTCGGTTGCCACTTCTTTGCCATTCCTTAAGGTTTTAGGCATCTTGTTGTGTTGTTTTTTTGTTTTTTTTGTTTTGATACTACTCCTATTTTTTTGGTTTTTTTTGTTTGTTTTTAAATCAAACTAAATGGGCTTGTCTACCTAAGTATTTACAATATTTTAGGGTAACAAAACTAAGATGATTTTACTCTTCTCGAAAGAGCTTATAAATATCATTGATGGGCTCTAGATCTTCAGGGTTCATGAAATGTTCCTCTTCGAAGACAAAGCTCTCTTTCAAAAGAAGGACAAAGTGAACGAGAGTGATATTCTTAGTTTTAGAAGTAGGAGGTTGAAACTGGATCTCATGACAAAACTCTCTAAAAAGGACTGCTCTAGGTGCTTTTTGATAGCACCTTTTTTGTTCAAAGGCTATCTCTTTCTCTTCTAAGTTTGCTAGGAATTTGTGGATGACTACAGACTCTTCAAAGTAACTTTCCCATGGGTAAGTTGTGGAGTGGACATAAGCTCTTTTGTTCGCTAGCCAGTGTTCGTAACTCCTCTTAATTTCAAAATAGGTGGAATAGTAGTCTGCTCCTAAAGCCTTTGTTATGTCTATCCTTTTAATTTGTTTCAACTCCTCTACTCTTCTCTTAATGAGATCAAAATTCTGCCACAAATCTCCCCAATTTTCCTTGTTACTCCTAAAGAGGATATCAACCTCTTTTTCTATGAGTTATTTTCTAAGGTCGATAAGGGCAAAATATTTAACACTAGTATCCACCATTTAAAACATTTTCTAGAGATTTCTCTTTTTGTTTTCTTTTTTTTTTAGAAAAAAGCAATGTAAAAGTGAAAAAGAAAATTCAAAGCAAGAGTTGTTTTCTAACTACAAGTTTTTCTTCGAACCATTTTGCAAGTTGAAGGCCAAGTTTTCTTGTTTTCAATTAGGCTTTTCACCTGGTTGCCCGCATATAGACACTTGGTGATGAAATCCAAGCCGTGATGAAGCCCAAGCTCTACCAGTCCTCACCCAGTTCACCGTGGGTAGCGATACACCTCGAAGAAGTGCGTGCTATTTTCCATGGCTATGATGGTTGTTGGACCAACCTCATTTTAAATCTTGATTAAAGGTTTTAATTTTTTTGGGTACAGGTGAAAGGATAATCCCTTTCTGAAGGCCGTAAACCTTCACTATATATTCCCATTGTTTTCGGACCAGCCAAAGCTATGGAAGAGTTCATCGGATGTGGTTCATTTTTAGGACAATGTTTGTAAAAGAAAATAAAATGATGTGATGTGGTTCATTGAAAAATTTATCTATTTTATGTGGTTTAATCTAAAGCACACAAATTCAAATGATCTTTTTTAGTTTTTTTTCAAACAAAGAAAAAGTAATGAAATAAAAAACAATGGTGTGTTCACGTCGGGTTCACCAAAGAATGTAGACCCAAAATTTTTGCACCCCTTTCTTCTAGGCTAATGGATCCATGCCTGAAAGGGGGAGGGAAAATAATGTATCTACACCTCAGATGAGAAGCACTTGAGTTGTGCTCTCCTTGGTGTTTGTCGATGAATTGGGTGAGGGTTCACCAGGAAACACTTTTTGTGGTGGTTTCCACGCCTAGGTAAGGTGGATGTTTGTTGAATTCTTTTTATGTGCACACACCTAGGGTTTGGCCAAAATGCAACTATTGCCTAGCTATATGCATTTCAAATTTTGATGAAAATAAAGTAAATAGATTCTAACTAGAAAGCTTTGTAAATCTAACTATGATGCAAATGCTTTTGTAGATATTAAAAATAAAGGATGAGATTTATGCTAACATATTGTTTTTCTTTTCTTTGTGTTTTGTGTTTTCTTAATCCAATATGCTAGATGTGATTTGATATAACTAGATCTATGTTTTTTGGTCTTTTTCATTCTTTGAAGTTTCTTAACAAATGCAATTGATGTAAAAGTGATATATCTAAGTTTATATCTTTTTGTCTTTTGTATTTTTCAAAACTAGTATGATTGATATAAAATAATGCAATTAAATCTATGTTTTTGATCTTTTATTTTGAGTTTTTCAACTAATGCAATTTATGTAAAAACAATGCAACTAAGTTTGTATTTTTTATATTTTCTTTTAAGTTTTTCAACTAATATGATAAATTCAAAATATAATATAAGTCTAAGTTTTTTTATCTTTTTTTTTTTTTTTTTTATATAAATTATTTTTAAAAGGAATAATATAAAGTTAAAGTGTGGAAAATTGAGAAAGAAACTGATTTAACATTGGCTACACTTTATTACAACTGTTGAGGCTAATTTCCAATTGTTAGGGCTTTAACATTGTTGCTTCTTACTATTTCTACATTTCATTGTGAGTGTCCAGGATTCTAGTAACTTTCCTTGCTTCTTATTTAATTTCACTTTGAGTGGCCATGCATTTTTGTTAGGAACCTACTATTAAAAATAAACACACACACAAATATGAACAATAAACACATGCTCACAACACACTATGGAAATAAAATGCACACTATGGAAATAAATTATATAAAAGGAACACTCTCATAATAGCACTAAATCACAAGCCTCTTTGAGGGGGTAACCTCCTTCAATAATTTATTCAATTATGCAAAAATATACATACAATACTACCCCTCATAGTTTTAAGGAATTCTTCTAGCACCTAACTCCCAAGGTTGGCTTACATGCAAAATGCCACTCGGGCTAGAATCTCCTACCTACAATTAGTTACATTCTTAAAAAATGGTTACATAGAAAGGCACCATTTTGCTAGATACTTCTTAATCCATAACTATAAAAAAAAATTACAAATATTAACATGGGTGTTACCCATATTCCACAAGGACTATTACATCAATGTGTTACGATGGGGTCCTAACATGCCCTTCTCCTTCAACAAGATTTATCCTCAAAGTTGAAGATAAGGAAATTATTGTTGGAGTTGCTGAAGAGGTTCCCATGTCACATATTCTAGTTGTACGCCATGCCACTAGACCAGGACATCTATGATAATATGTCGATTGAGAGTACGCAATATTAATTCAAGAATACATTTAGGTTCAAGAAGGATGGACCATTCCTCGTCCAACTCTGGAAGTGTAGACTACACCTACACCTTGTTGTCAATAAACTTCTTGAGAGATAACACATGGAATACTAGATGAATTTTGGAGCTATCCAAAAGGGCTAGTTTGTATGCTATCACCCGAAGCCTCTACAATACCTGATAAGAACCATAGTATTTAGCATTAAGTTTCTAAAAACCACACAACTAAAGATATGATTGTTTGTATGGTTGTAAGTGAAGAAAGACTGCGTCACCCATGACAAAGCTACATTTGGTAAAATATTGATTTGCTTTTTGTTTCATACAATTCCAAGCCATGTCCAAGTTGAGCTTGAGTTGGAAAATAATGGAATCACATTGGTAGAGAGTGGAATACACCACCTGAATCTTGGAGCTGCCTGGAAGGTAAGAAGCTGGAGTTGGTAGAAGTTGACCATAGACTACCTCAAGTGGATTTACCTTTATTTTAGAGTGATAGGTGATGTTATACCACCATTCGATCAAAGGAATCCACTTAGCCCAATGAGTAGGATGTTCAAAAGTGAAGCAACAAAGGTATATTTCTAGGTATTTATTGACAACTTTGATTTTTCCATCATTTTGAGGATGGTAGGTTGAGCTCATCTCAAGTTGTGTCTCCTAAAACTTGCTAAAAGTAACTAGTGAAGCTAGGATTCCAATTAGATATTTAGGCATCCCATGGAGGTGAAATATGGAGTCAAGGAATATTTAGATAAAAATGGATGTGGTATAAGGATGGGATAGGGAACAAAAGTGAGCATACTTTGAAAGGCAATACACTATCACTAGAATAACTTATTTTCCTTTGCATTTTGGTATCCCTTCGATGAAGTCCATAGATATATCTATCTAAACCTAATCAGGAATGGGCAATAGTTGTAGTGTCCCTAGAGAAATCACAATTTCATATTTCATACGCTGGTAGTGATCACATTTAACCACAAATATTTGGATATCCTTTTTTATTCCCCTCTAGCAAAAAGTATGTTTGGTTTGGGTATATTTTTTGAGAAAACCTGAATAACTAGCTATGGGAGAAGCATGCATTTCTTGAAGGAGGAGGTCCTTGATTGGAGATTGAGATGGTATAACCAAACTATCATGAAACCATAAATCCTAACCATCCCAAGCATAGCCAAAGGTGGGAATGACGATCATCTTGGAGGGTGTAGATGAGAAATTATAATGAATAATACTTTGCCATATCCTCTTAAATTTGATAAATCCATTATGGAAAGGGAGTGGAAATAGCATGTAACATGGCCTAATATTCATGGAGATGAGACAAGGCATCTACCACCACATTCTCTTTATATTTCTTATAAGAGATGTTATAGTTATACCCCAAAAATTTGGAGATCCACTTTTGTTGTTCCAGAGTAGCTACCCTTTGTTCTAAAAAATATTTGAGACTCTGATGATCAGTTTTAATGGAAAAATATTGGCCAATGAGATATGGATGCCAATGGATGACCACATGTAAAATGGTAAGCATTTCCTTCTCATAAGTGGATTTGCCCAAATTTCAAGGGGAGAGTGCTTTTCTAGTAAGGCCAATGGTCAACCATCTATATTGAAGTAACCCCAATACCCATGCCCGATGCATCCATCTCAATTATAAAGGTTTTATCAAAATATGGTATTGCCAAAATAAGGGTGGTGGTCATAACACACTTTAAATCAATAAAAGTGTTATTAGAAAATTCAGTCCACACAAAAGAATTCTTCCTCAATATGGTTGTCATGAGAGCTATTATATTGCCATAATTTTTCACAAATTTCATGTCATATCTTGTAATACCCAATAATCCATGAATTCCCTTCAACGTATGAGGTTTAGGATAATATTGAACCACCTAGATTTTTTTAGGATAAAATTGGACTCCCTCCTTAGTGACTATGTGCCCCAAATATTCAACCTCCTACTAGCCAAAGGAACATTTTGCTTGCTTGGCATAAATCTTATGGTTAGAAAATATTTTTAAGATTTTATCTAAATGGTGAAGATGATCCTCCCATGTGTGACTGTAAATATAATATCAAAAAATACTAAAATTAAATTGCGAAGATGAGGACAAAAAGCATAATTCATCAAACTCTGAAAGATGGAAGGTGCATTGGTCAAACAAAAAAGTATAACCAAAAACTCATAATTCCCTTCATGAGTTTGAAAAGTTGTTTTGGAAATATATTAATTCTTAATTTTAATTTGGTGATAGCTCGATCACAAATCCAATTAGGAAAAATACTGAGCCCCATGTAACTCATCCAATAGTTCATCAATGATAGGAATAGAAAAATTATCGTTAATAGTAATTTTATTAAGATCATAGTAATCCACATACAAGCATCAAGTGCCATCCTTCTTTTGTACTAACAACACTAGTGAAGAATGGGGACTAACACTATAATGGATAATTCTAGAAGCTCAAAGTTCCAACACAAATTTCTTAATTTCTATTTTCTAAGCATAAGAATATCGATATGGATGAACATTAGGAGGTAGACTGCCAAGAAAAGTATGTATTGCATGATCATGTGAGTGCTGAGGAGGAATTCCCTTGGGTTCCTCAAAGACATGAGCATACATGTTTAATATACCCTGTAATTGTTATGGGTGATTAGACTCCCCTTGTTCGAGGGTGGTGATAGCAAAAATATGAGCTACCATACCATGGGAATATTTCTTTAACAATTTCTCCATTTTATGAGAAGAAATAAATTGAAGTGCTCTTGTCTTTGTTCCATGAAAAGTATAATCCTACTCATCCTAACTAAATTTCATCCATAATCCTACAAAATCCCATGAAACTAGTCCTAACATCCTCAACTATTGTGCTCCTAAAACTATATCAGACACTCCTAAGGGTAAGGTAAACATGTCAAACTTGAGATTATAGTACCCAATTTTTTAATTTAACATTATGATATTTGCCTTTGTATGGTAGGATGCCACCATTAGAAATCATTACTTCTAAGGAATTGCATGTGGTAATGTAATAATTTCTCTGTTTGGGTACACGTGGATCAATAAAATTATGTGTATTGTTGGATTAAATCAAAATTATTACCCTTTGTCCCTTGAAGTGCCCAATCACCTTCTTGGTTTAGGGAGTGGATACTCCTACTAGTGCATGCACAAAAAAAAATTGTTGTGTTTCTTCTTGATCAGCCATCTGGTCTATGGGTTCTATTTCTAGAGGATTCTCCTCATTATCATAAGATTATGTAGTGGGCACTTCATCCATATCGAGCAAGTACAATTTTTGTTACACACACCTATGCCCTATAGAGTATTTTTCATCACAATTATAACACAACCCTTGTTCCTTTGTATTCTTCATCTCCTCATGACTCTATCTTTTCATAGGTGGAGATTTATTAGTAGGACTTGGCATTGGCTTGGCCAAAAATCATGGGTTAGATGGAGGAAATATAGAAGTTTGATCGAGAGCTTTGATTTTTTATCCTACCAATTTGGCCAATTGTATGGCCTATTGTAGGGATATAGGTCATGTTGGGGTCTGAATTGACATCAAGGTGAACTTGAATTGCGACTATCATCTATATTGGTTTTTGGAAGGTGAACATGTGCTAATCACATGCCAAATCCCAACATTGGATGGGTCAAAATTGCTTTTAATCCAACCTCCATAGGTTTGTATACCTTGTCAATTTATTCAATGTTGACTTATTTAAGATCGGTTGAATGTATAAATATAATGATAGAAAGGGGGAAAGTTTTAGAAATTAAAATATCAATAGTGGATAGATAAATATAATGACATATACATCTATAGATAACTTCTGATAAATCAATATCCAACAAATAACACTTGTGATTAACAACATTCAAAACTCAGTAATATTCAATGTTTAAGAATTTATGCACATCTCAAGGATTATTCCAAACATCTAGGGTATCAATAATCCAAATTAGAAGAATTATATTAACACTCTAACTAACAAAAATAGAATCCTTTCCAAGCATACATTTATAAATAAAGCATTTTAATTTGCTCTATTTTAGCAATCCAAATTAGAAGAATAAACTAACCTTAGAAATAGTAGTAGAAATATCTTTAGGTTTTGATAATCCATAATAAAAGAAGATACAAGTTTGATGTAAACATCTAAGTAGTACTAGAAAGATTCTAAGGTGGAAGCCTCCTATTTGATTCAATAAATAAGGGAACTATGTGCTTCATCGATATTCTATAACTTTTCTTCTACAAGTTATTCGACTTTAATGGCTTCCAAATGTAGATCTAGTCAAAAAAGAATCAAGACCATATCTTCTTCTTGTTGTGGCTGCCCTAACATAGATCTAAAACTAAATTAGCTCATGGATATTGATTTTTCATTGCTTCATCTTCTTGGTTCTTCAAATTAGAAATAACTCAAACAGACTTGCAATCTTATGCCACATTGAATCTTTTCATTTATACATGATTCAAGCCAAATTTTATGTAGATCGTTGTTCTGCTTTTTATAGCTAATATTAGAGCTTTTAAAATTGTGGTGCACTTTTACTATTCACAGTTTGAAAAACATTTCATGTCTTGGAGCATATCATGGCCTATGACATCTTTGCCTTTAATCCTCTTCATCCTTCATAGCATAGAACATGCTCTAATCTAGTGCTTAAATCTCTAACTTGAGTCATTTGACCACTTTGACCATGACCTGGGATAAGAGTGTTCTAATCCATGGATATGCTCATGAAATTCTATTTAGGTCCATGCAACATAAAACCATATTCTAAGCTAAGATTTGACTTGTCAAGATAGAAGATTTAACTATATTGATCATGGTGTAGAACCATGCATTGAAGTGCACGGCATGGAATAATGCACTAAGTCACTTTTTAGATTAGTAGAATTGGGACTTTTATCATGTTGACCATAGTGTAGAGTGAAGGTGTTTTAAGCTAAAATCATATTACAAAATACCTTGCTCTAGTTCATGTGGTGTAGCACCATGTTCTGAGTCAAGAATTGAGATGTCTCCCAAGTGCTTTGACTGTAATTTATCATGGTGTAGAACCAAGTGTTGAGGTGCATGATGTAGAACCATGCACTAAGCCATGTTATGGGGAACTATGTTCTGAGCCATGATTTAAAATATCACCATGTCATATTTGACTATGTTGATCGTAGTGTAATACCATGTTCAAGGCCATGTGGTATGAAACCTTCATCATATGCCAATATATATATTTTTTTTACTTTGAGCCATGATTTGGAATGTGTGAAGGGTGTGTTTGAAAAAATTGATTGTGGCCTAGGACTTGTTGTTCTAAGCCTTTATAGTTGTCTGGAGCACATATTTGAACTTAGGATTTTTTTGGAATTTTTGCAAAAAATTATGTGATCTTTTGGGCCTACATTCTAGCACCTCTTAGGGAACTTTACTAGCAAAGTTTGAGAACTTAGAGTCTTATCCTTTGGGTAATTAGAGTCAAAATCTATATGGATAGGTATTATAAAATGATTATGTGGATGTATGGAGTCAGTGAATATAAATGGAAGGATGAAGTGGGATGAGTGAAGGAATGGATGAATGAATGAAATAAGGGAATAAGGAAGTGGAAATGAATATGGATGGAGGGAAATGAAATATAGAATAAACTCCAACTTACTAGAAATTATGTCTCAAATAATAACTTCCCTATGACCATCACTCTCTTGAATATTTATGAAGATATTCAGAGAGTAACAATTCACATAGAAGCAACATAGGAGGAAAATACGTGTGTCTCATCAATAAGGATGCTCCACTTTTAAGGCTCATCAATATGAATTTATCATGATAACTGTGCTTTCATGCTTTTATTGCTATCTCTGATACTTTTTAGGATCAAAACATTTGCAAAGAATATTTTAGAGGTTCTTTTGATAACTGTGGCACTAAAAAATGTTTTAGATTATTTTGCAGGATATCCTCATTCCTTTTGCATTTCTTCCTACTAAGTTTGTTTCTCTGCTTCCTTTTCTTGCACTTCCTCAGTATCTTGAATATTATTTTCATTGTTATCCTCTTCTTTTTCACTTCTTCACTCTTTTATTCTTCTTAATAAACCTCCTACTCTTTTTCTTCTCTACATAATTGAATCATATGATCCAATATTGTTAAGGCTTGATCCTAGGCTTCTTGAATGGGATTAGCTATCACCATAAAATATTGGTGAAGAAACTGAAGCTTGGTGGTTTTTTTGTAGGATATGGAATGTTCGCTATCTACTAGAACTTCCATTAAATCTTTGAGCTTGGTTAAATTTTTTATTAACTGAGTGACTTGATCTTGATTAACTAGGTCTTGCTATGCATCTATTTCATACTCATCATGCATAATTGATGTCAATCTAGTCTGAAGGTCTTCTATTAAAAGGATGTCATACTCATTCCAAAATCCTTCAAACCATATTGTATCATTTCTTTATTGGAATCAACAGTCTCTTGAAGCTTACCTTCAATTATATACATTCATAACCACCCCTTTTGGATCAACTTGTTCTTCTTGAGGATGTTTTTGGTTATTATTCTTGTAGTAGTCCATGATTTACTTGGTATGGTCTTAGAAATAGCATTGAATATATTTTTAGACAACTTATGTATTATTTCTACTTGTAACACCATTGGTTGTAGCTATTTGGTAGCCTTCTCAAAATATTCGTTGGTTTCTTACAACGAATGGCTAGCCTCATCCATGAAATCAATCACAGGCTAAATCTCTGAATATTTATCCATAATATTAGACCATATTTGCTTCTTGATCTACTTTAATTTTTCTTTGGAGAAACCTACAACTCTAGTCTTCTCAACCTAAAGCTATTGTTTTAAAGGATATATCTATTTGACATGGGTCTCATTCTTTTTCTTTAGCTCTTTAGCTTGATTTTTGAATTTGATGGCCTCTTAGTACTTGTTGTATTAGTTATTAGCTTAATTTATTACAAATTTATCTATATTCTTCTAATTATTGATTGCTTTTTCCAACTTTTCAACCTTTTCCTCTAATTTCTCATATTTTTCTTTGCAAATATCACTTTACACATAAATGCTCTCAAGATGAGCTCTAGATATAACCAAATATTTCATAGGCAATTGATAAATATCTTAAGTGTGCTCCTCTAGCTGATAATATTTTGAATTCATGTCATCCTTTGGTTTATTAACAATAGGGGTGAAGTAAATTCTTATTCTTTGCATAGCAATGAGATCAACAAGCATAGTATTCCTCAGTCAAGCAACTTTTTTTGAAAGCTAAGCTAATTTATTGCTCCAAAATTTTTGGGTATTTAATGATATGTGCTTGACCTTCTACAAATAAGTTGTTATAGGATGAAAGTAGTGATAAGTGAGGATAAAAATGGAACTAGCACAGATGGAAGAGGTGTAGCAGTAATGAGGGTGGAATCTGTACTTATAGCAGGGGTTGTAATAGGTGTTGAAATGGCAATGGATGTTACAATTATGGAATATGGTGGAGAATATGAAAGTGTTTGTTCCCCTACTGATATGAGTGACAATGATCTTGGAGGTGAAGGGGCATGAGTAGGATATGATGATATTGAAATTTCTATTGAATGAGGTGGATATGGAATGGAATGAGATGATGGAGGAATTGATGAAAATGGTGGGGAATTATGATGTGAATATGATATCCTTTGTCCCTTTTTTCTCTTGTGAATGGGTGGGAGAATTATTTGGGGAAGGAGAAGAATAAGGAGGATAAAGGATAGAAATCATACCTTCACCTACCAAATTAGTCTATTGAAAGATGTCATCAACACTTTTTTGTTGTACTTGTTGAACTAGTTGCTTTGTGCCTGGTTCTATTCAACTATTTGTGTTTGGTATAATTTTTTTTTTTACTAACTTCCTTCTTAGCCTACCCTACTAAATATTTTTATTTTATTTTGAATATAATAGACATTGAAGGTTTAAACTTTTGAGTCTTATCTTGTTGCTATGAAGTTGGTAGTGAAACCTCTAGAATAGGGGGACTTAAGAGTTTGGGGAGGCTACAATAGTAATTTCAATAGGAGAAAATGTTAAGCTATCACCTGCTTCATTTCCCATTAGGTCCTATGAAGAAGCTTCTACCCACAAGGCCAAATATTTTAGCCTTTTTTCCACCTAAATATTTTCTATATTTTCTATTTCATCTTTCCCAAGACTTCCATAAAGATATCTCACAATTTTCATCATTACAACTCTCACAGTGTATTGTTGCAATTTTTCCTATGAAGGTTAAAATATATGGTGCTTCCTTAGTCATTGGTGGTGAAGCTACTACAATATCATCCTGTTACTGAGGTGGTGAGGAGGGAGAAGCTGGAGTTGTTTGGTATTTTTTCTACTTTTGTTCTCTTGACCTTTTCCCTTTGGCCTTACCTTTTTCTACTTTCCTTGTTTTAGATTTTTTAAATCTCAATGCTAAGCTTTTACTATTATTTCTTGTCCAAGTCTTAATGTGTTTATCATTTTTCTTAGAAGAATCCATATCATATTGGTGGCCAAACCTAGGGGCTATAGTGTTTGTCTCCACTCTCATTTTCCACCATTCCAAAATCTTGTTGTCATCCTAGCCAACCTTTTCTTGAATGGATTGGATTTTGTATTCCTTCAACTGGTGGGTTTTCTCACTTTTAGGATCATAATTGAAAAATTTCTCATAAAATTATCTCTAAGGGGGAAGTGGTTCCATATTTCTAACATTTCATTATAATGGAGAGTCCTCATTATTTTTATTTTTTTCAATTTATGGCCTCAAAGTGCTTTCAAACTTGGGGGCCTTATCACCATTGATAATATTTAACTTTTCAACAAATATATTGGTTGGTTCATACCTCCATATCTATGAAATATGAATACAACCTAGTTTTTCCAAGTCTTGAGTAATCTACTCATACTAGCCTTTCCTTGTTACTATAATATCGTCCACATTGTGAGGGTAAATCATTGTCATTTTTCTCCTTATCCTAGTGTCAAAAGTGACATTGATGTAGTCAGCTTGTATACAATATTTGAATGCCAACATTCTTCTAGTGACAAAGTGTGGAAGCACAAATAGTTTCCCAATGGAGCTATAAAGTCTAATGATTGTGCCTTCAATCAAAATATACCAATATCCTTCCTCAATTTGCTTTGTTTGCAATAGTTATTTATCTAGAGGAGGAATTCTAGGACATTACCTATACATAACTTTTAGAGCCAGCCCCAAAATTTCTCTATTAAAGTCATAATAGGATTCAGTCTTGCTCAGAATCCTATTCCATGTATAGACTGGTATGGGAATTCCATTATCATATTTGTTTATTATTGCTATCCAGGGCATATCTTGCCTTGTAGAAATAAGAAACATCAAATCTAAATTAGAACAATGTTTGAAAGAGAGGGCTTCAAAATATTCCTTCATTACCACCAATTGTTCATGCATTATATTGGCAAGAAAGGCATGTCTCTTGAAGTAAATTGATTTATTATTGGCATGTTTCATAGGTATTTTATACATATTTTCATTGGAAATGCAATAAACTATAGCTATCTACCAATATCTCACATATTGATCAAAATCCAACTCGACCAATACTACTAGCATATAAAAGAGTTTTGGGTTGATGAATTGCTTGGTGGCAATTGGGGTACTAGGCAAAGTTCTCCTAGTTCTTATGGTTTTGAACTGACTATACACCCATTTTCTAAAATGATCATTTGTGGATGCCCCTTATGTAAATAATACCTAGATTGTTCTTATGGATCGAAGGGATTAGGACTTATATGTGACACTCTATCCATGATGAAAAGGTTAAAATTAGCCTATGTAGTTATATTGAAAAGGGTTTTACCCTGGGCTATTTTTACTACTTTAGCCTTAGGGTAATAAGATTTTAATATAGCAAAAATTAACTTTGGATATGGATTAACAAAATCATAGATATAGAAGGACAAGAGAGAGTAGAAAACACAAGTACCTTGAATTGAAATTGGTAGTCCTTCAAAAAATTTATAATCAATTTCTCTCCTAAGATTATTTCTTGTTCTTTACATCATTTTCGTATCAGCTACTAACAATTATTTATCAATGTAGCACATAAGATCACTACTTTTTGGTTTATTATATTTCTCTATAGCTTTTGATGCTATTTTGAAAAAACCTCTAAAAATTTTCTTCCGATGCTCTACAAATTTACTTAATCTCACTATCACCACTCTTGAAAGCTAAGCATTGTTTGCAAAATAAAATTTAGTTGAATTATAGTTTTAAATGACATGCTTGCATGCCTTCCACAATTAATGCAGTAGATAAGCTACCTCTTAGACATGCTTCAAAATTTCAAATTAGCATATGACTTGTAAGTGAAGTCTCATTTGTTGATTGGTTACAACCTAGAACCTATCATGGTTCACAACCAACATTTCATTCATTTTTTGGGTGTGACACAGAACATGTAGTAGAATAGCACACTTTTTTTAGATTTCAACCATTTTGACTTTTGGCTGAGAAAATGTTGTGGGTTATTACCTATATTTTTTCTTTTTTCTCTTTCCTAAAAAGCTAAAATAAAATTCAATATAATACAAATATGTACATATATTACACAAGGAAGGATTTTTTACTCAAAGTACAACTTGAGATGATATTCATTAATCGAGATTGGCTATAAATTCTCATTATGATCTTGGAGTTGGAAAGAATTATTATTATTGACCTCAAATACCTTGAATGGACCATCCCAGAAGGAGTCAAATTTTTTGTGGTTTCCCAGTTTGGATCTTTCTTCATTCCATCTTAGGACTGAATATCCAACCTTAAATATTTTGAATTTGGCCTTCTTATCAAACTGTTCTTTGGTATCCATAGAATGCCTCTAAAAACTCTTATATGCTTTGGTCCTCTATTTCTCCAACTGTAAAAGATGCATCAATCTAACCTTTATTAGATTATGATCCAATTCAAAATATTGTCTAGCCAATATTAGAGCTCGTATCTCAAGATGAGTGGGTAGAATAGTTTATTTCACATATACCAATGCATAAGGGGATGTTTTGATTGAATTATTGAAAGTAATTCTATATTCCCACAAGGCTTGTTCTAAGAGAATATGATAGATTTTTTTGTTATCTTTCAGTGCTCTTTTCAAAATTTTGAGTAGATTTTTGTTAGTGGACTATACTAGTCCATTCCCTTGAGGGTAATAGTTAGAAGAATTCTTTAAGCATATGCCATATTGACTTGTAAATTCAATGTACTTTACACCCATGAAAGTGTTGGAATATATTACATTATTTTGTGCATGCTAATGTACCACCTTTGGTACAACCTTATATTAGGAAAGAGTGTCCTAGATTAGAATATGAGTATTTACTTTATGCAATGTAATAAATGCACAAATATTATTAAAGTGTGCAAAGTATTATGGTATTGTAAATATGCATAGTTATCAATGTGCACATGAGTCCATAGAATAGGAAGTTGGAGGGTCTCTAGAAGAGTGAAGGCCAAGAGTGCTCCATATGAAGAGTCGCTTTACATCCTATATGTATAGGATATGACATGTTTTGTAATATGGAAGTATGGATACTTGAGATCCTTGATTCAATAGAGATAAATTTTTGTGAGCATTTATTAATGGTAATTTTATGAGTTATAGTTGAAGTTATTTTTGAGTTTTATACTTTTATAATATTATCATTATCATATATATTATATTGCAACTTTATTTTAGATATTTTGGTGAATTTTATCTTAAGTATTTAGCTTCAAAATCTAATAGAAATATGGGCCATTATCACTTACTAGAGCTTCAAGGAGACCAAACCTTGTGATTAGGCTTTCAATAAATTTTATCACTACATCCTAATATAATATTTGGGTTGGAATTGCTTCAACCCATTTGGTGAAAAAGTCTATGGCAGTCAAAATATATTTATGAACTACTAAATATTTGGGATTTATTACTCCAATAAACTCTAGCCCCCACTATTGGAAAGGTTCTTCTACTTGGATAGGCTTAAGGGGAATAAAGCATTCATATTCCTCCCTATATATCTTTGGCACTTATCACATGTCCTTATTATTTTGAAAGTTTCAAAAAAGATAGTAGGCTAATAGTAACCTTATCATATTTTTTTCATAGTAGTAATCCTTCCTTAAAAATATCCCCCTCATAGTCCTTCAGAAACTCTTCAATGACCTTTTATTTTCACTTAAATATTTTAGAAGAAATCCATCAAGGTTATTTTTATATATTCCATCAAGTAAAAGGACATATTTCAAATATTGAAGTCTATACCTTCTTATTTGTGAAACATTAAGATATTGAGGGCATACTCTTATTTGGAAATAACTTATCAAACAATCAATCCAATATAGCCCTTCTAAAGAAATGTCTTTCCTCTGTCTAGATCCTGATGGCTGACAAGCTAATATTTGATTTGAGCCTATTTTTGCTACAATTTCTTGACATAATGCTCTGCATCTGACTAACTTTATAGGATGGATTTCTACATCACATTCTTGAATTTTGGTAGTCCAACCAACTCTTTTGTTGCCCAAATCTCCTTGTAAGATTAAAATCCTAACATATGAATGTACCACTTAAACCAGAGTCCTACTTTGAGCTAACTATTATCTAAATTTCTTCAATGATTTTATGATTGCAAATATTTATCTCTCAATAAAATTATATTTAGTCTAGTGATCATGAAGATTTTGACTTCAAAAAAATATAGGGTGTTCTTCTCCAACATCATCAGCTCCATAGCCATATAAGATGAAATATTTGTTAAAATTATGGTTCACAAGTATTGGGGTAGTAGCAATGGGCTACTTAATTTTCTTGAAATACTGCTTCCTTGTCCCTGTCCATTTAAACTCCATATTATTTTTTAGTAGCTCTAAAATAGGTTTAACAACTTGGGAAAAGTCTAAATTTAACTTCCCTACAAAATTGATCTACCCAAAGAAACATTGCAAGGCTTTCTTATTCATGGGGAGAGGAAAATCCAATATTTATTTTAATCTGTCAAGATAGATTGACATTCCCTCTTTAGAGACTACATGTCCTGATAATTTTCCCTCATGGTGTGCAAAAATTATTTCATTGTATTTAGAGAGATGCCAAACTCTTTGCATTTCTAAAAAACTTGTTGTAAGTGTTCCAAGTGAGCTTGCTTTTTATGGTAAAATATAGTCATATCATCAAGATAGATTAGAATGACTTTATTGATCAACTTACTAAAAGTATAGTCCATGGATCTACAAAAGGTAGCCCCTTCATTAGATAAATCAAAAGGTATTCTCTGATAATCAAAGGTACTCCACTTAGTAGTAAAGGTTGTTTTAAACTGATCTTCATCCTTCATCAAAATTTGATTGTACCTTGAGAAGCCATCTAATAGAGAAAACCTCTCAACCCCGACAATAATATACAAAATATGATCAATCTGAGGGAGAGGATAGTGATCTTTTAGTGATGTCATATTTAGATTTCTAAAATCTACACATAGGTGGATGTCTCCATTCTTTTTATGAAATATACCAAGTTAGAAACCCATTTAGAATATTTGATAGGGTAAATAATCTTTGTTTTTAGTAGCTTGAGCAATTTCTATCTCATTATAGGTTAAATATTGGGATTCATAGACCTTTGCTTATACCTAAAAGTTTTTGCATTATATTCTATCTCAATAGCGTGCTAAATAATATTTTTATTATATACCTTAATATCTTCATATGACCAGGCTATATTATCTTGGTTTTTAAAGCATATGGACTTAATCTCCTCCACTTATTTTAGAGAAAACTAAATGCCAATATTAATATTTTTATCCTTTTCTATTTTAATCTATTTATAAATTTCATCATCAATTTTCATGGCTCTTAATTTATTTCCATATTCATTATCAAAAAGGCTTAATAGTGTGATCAAACCCTTAGGGATATGATTATTTTTTAACTGTATGATTTCTTGCTAATCTATTTATTGAAGGAAATATTTCTACAAATTAGATAAGCAAACCTCTCTAAGTAGAAAGTTAATAATATGATCATCATTCTCAAAAACTTGCTATAAAATCTATTTGGCACTATAGGTCTAAAAAATAATCTAACTCTTTTATCCTTTATTGATCCAAGATTTGAAGAAGGGCTAAAATTAGAACCTTTAATGGCTAAAGCATCAACCAAAATATTATGTTTTCTAGGAATAGAGTAGATTTTTAAGACATCAAAATATTCCATCAAATCCTATGATCTATTCCTATATGATTTTAAGTAATGATTCTTGTTGCTACATTTCTTTTTGAATTGATTAACTACTAGCTATGAATCACCATATATATCTAGAATTTTGATTCCCACATTTTTTTCTTGCATTAACCCTAAGCATAGAGCCTCATATTTTGTATTATTACTGGTACAAGACCAATTCAATCTGTAAGCAAAAAAATTTATACCTTCTGAAGGGGATTTCAAAATTATGCCAGCACCAACCTCATTTTTGCATCTTGCCCCATCAAAATGCATTGTCTAAATTTTTGACTCCCTCAATGACTGATTAGATATGGCAGGGATATTTTTCTCAGTCTCAAAATAAATGCTATAAGTGACCATTCCTATCCCAAACAGAATGTAATCTTCTTTAAATGGTAACTCATCTTCCACTTCTAAATATTCAAGGTTCTCTACTAGTTCAGGCTCTTCCAACACTGAGAGATTACATATGTCTTCCTATAGTTTTCAATATGATAAGCCATAGGATTTTCAAGGTTTATACTTATTCTCTTACCTTTTATGGAATCATAATGCTAGAGTAATCTAAATACTTTTAACCTCCTAGCTTGGCAGTCAATTCCCTAGAAATACATAAACCAAAGTAAGGTTCTAGGTCTACTACTATAATTTCTTGCACAATAGTAACTTTTGGAGCCCTATGTAATCTCATCAGTACATCTTTTACAACTCCAATGGTATTAAGTGACATACCATCCAACTACAACACTATTGGAAAGGAATGAGTATACTCCATTTCCATTTCATCACAGACTATTTTAGGCATGATTGTAGTTGAAGCCCCTAAATCTATCATACAGTTGTGGACAATCCAACCTTCCATTTTCAAAGAAATATAAAATGGAGGAGATTCACTTTTCAATATTATAGAAGTCATCTTTTCTTGGCCATTAGATATGCTAAAAATTATGGTAGTCTACTTTTCCTAAGAATTCTTGTTCAAGTAAGCCTTGAGTAGATCAATCTACCTAGGGATGAAAAGAGTGTTATAAATACTTGCTCTAGAAGTTTTTCTCTTTAGCTCTTCTACAATATTAAACTAAATTTTTTATAGAGGATCTTTGTCATACTTACTAT
Source organism: Wollemia nobilis (assembly GCA_028583015.1). Taxonomy (NCBI): domain Eukaryota; kingdom Viridiplantae; phylum Streptophyta; class Pinopsida; order Araucariales; family Araucariaceae; genus Wollemia; species Wollemia nobilis. The sequence goes on from JAQPPZ010000465.1 coordinate 13,323,592, forward strand.
TTGGTTCACCATACTTTCTCTTATATTGTTGGGTGGCTTCTATTCTCTGTATCTTGGTGATGGAAGGAAATTTTAGCTTCTTTTGTGCTTCATATTTAGAACCCACTTGTTATTATTTTCTTTCTAATATTTCCTTGGGATGCTCATCTCTTTTACTTGGCCCCTAGGAACTGTATCCCTCTTATAAAATACCAATGGAACTAGGAACTTATCATTATTTTGTAGGGGTGGTTCCTTTTTATTTTGAGAGAGAACCTATAATTGAACCATTTTTATGGATCTACCTATAACGTTTTCTTTCTAGATCTGGTCATGACATAATCTAATTATTTTTCAAAGGGATATTGTCCATCCATAACTTGTTTTGACTACCATAACATGTTGACTATTCCCTTTTAGATTTTCTCATATTTCTCTATGGCTTGTTGTACATAGTGTTGGTACATTACACAAGTATCAGAATCATGAGGGTCATTACAAACTAGACACCAAGCATTTACCAAACTAGTCTTAGGGGTTAATTCTTGATCTTCTTGATTTACATTAACCTTGGGCCCTATATTACTACTAGTACCAAGCTTTTGATCCCTATTAATATATGGGAATATTCTATTTTGAGACTTTTCCATTGTGTTCACTTTGTTATTGATGGTTTTTAGGGTACTATGAATATCAAGCAACATGGTTGATTCTTGGGAATTCTGATATGGGAGTGGAAGAAAATAAATTGAGGGAGATGTTGTATTGGGAGGAGAAATTGAAGTCATTTGGGGAAAATATGATGATAGGGGTGGAGGATCCATATATGAGGGTGATGATGACCTAGTTTGAGGTGTAAAATAAGGAATATTAGAGTAATAAGGCATGACCATATTTGGGGTAAGGCTTCCTACAATAATTAGAACATTATCTACTTGTACAACTACATGGTAAACTTGTGAAAAGGTATTTATTCTTGATTGTTGAGTTTGTAACCCCAGGTCTGACCCAAGGGATATTATGTAATACATAAAAGCAAGGGGAGTAGTTGGTCTAGCTTCAGGAGGAATTCTTTTCCATGTCCTACTAAACCTCAAATTAATATTAGTGACTAACTATGGTTGATGTTTTTGCATAGCTATGAATTGGTTTATGAGGGAGACAAGATCAACTAACTCATTAAACTCTTCCACAAAAGGACTTGCTAATGCAACCCATGAACTAATATTGTTGTCTTGTAAGGTTCTAAACTAGTGAAGGGTTTTTCCTCTAAAGGATAGGGATAGAAGCCTACAAATGATATATTCCTTTCTAATATTGTGGATAGTTGCTATTGTTAATATATCTTGACAATTCTTATAAGAAATCTTACCCAAACCATCATATGTATATATAACTTTTGATACATCCTAGAGGATATCATGCATAAGGGTAAGTCCTAAAGGACCAGCGGTATCCCAACTAGGGTACTTCTATGGAGGCTGATTTTGGTTTATATTTTTCTACTAAGCCATGTTTACTAGGGTTTTTAATGGGGTTGACCTTGAGGAAAATCGGTTTCCTAATGGTAATTGTAATTCTTAAAAAGGTGAATCTAGGGATAAGCTTCTTGTATACCTATATCTTCTATATGGTAGATCAAAGAATGGAATAGATTCTTGACTATTCTTAGCAGATGACCTGGTAAACAAAAAATGATCTACTAAAAGGGGCTTTCTGGTTCTTGATTCCATGGGATTGCCAAGTGAATTTACTTCCATCGCTTGGTGAGGTCAAGACAATTCACTAAATCTTGATTCCTACATGAAAATAAAAAATAATATCTAGTGGTAAAATTAACATTCTGTGAACATATTCCCACTAGGCATGTCAAAAATTGTTGAGATCTTAATTGACATCAAGGTGATTTTGAATTGTGACTATAATCTACAATGGTTTTTGGAAGGTGAAAACCCACTAATCATAGCCCAAACCTTGATATTGGATGGATCAAAATTGATTTTAATCCAACCTCTAGAGTAGATTGGTATACCTTGTCAACTTATTGAATGTTGACTCATTTAAGCTCAGTTAAATGTATAAATATAGGGATAGAAAGGGAAAAGGTTTTAGAAAGTAATAGATCAATAGTGGATAGATAAAGCTAACAACATAGGCATCTATAGAGAACTTCTAACAAATAAATCTCTAGCAAACAACACTTGTGATTAACATCATTCAAAACTTAGCAATCTTCAACATTTAAGAACATATGCACATCTCAAGGACTATTCCAAACATATAGGGTATCAATAATTCAAATTAGAAGAATTAGATTAACACTTTGACTAAAAAAAATTTAATCCTTTCCAAGCATACATTTCAAAATGAATTATTTCAATTTTCTCTAAGCTAGCAATCTAAATTAGCATAATAGACTAACCATAGCAACAGTAGCAAAAATAAATTAAGGGGTTGATAACCCACAAGAAAATAAAATACAAGTCTAAGGCAAACATCCAAGTAGTGCTCCTTCTATTAATTTATATAAATTGTACAATAATAGCACAAGCAAACACTTTAGAGCCAACCATTCAAAATGAAGGTTCAACCTCTATTTATAATGTTGTAGTAAATTTGAAAGATTTTTTAGAAATTAGGAACATTACAAGGAAGTCATAGTGCTAGATCAACAAGATGTTGCGGTGGTGGTATCTCATTTGATTCAAGAAATAAGGGAACTATGTGCTCCATCGATCTTCTAAAACTTATATTCTACAAGTTATTCAATTTTCATGGCTTCCAGTTGTAGATCTAGTCAAGAAGAAATAAAAACCATCTCTTGTTCTTGTTGTGGCTGCCCTATCATAGATCTGAAACTAAATCGACTCATGGATCTTGATTTTCCATCACTTCATCTTCTTGGTTCTTCAACTTCAACTTGGAAACATCTCAGACAAAAACTTGTGACCTTATGCCACATTGAATCTTACATTTATACATGAATCAAGATAAACTTTATGTAGATCATTGATCTAATTTTTAACAACTAATATTAGAGCTTTTAAAAGCTTGATGCACTTTTACTATTCATGGTCTTAAACATATTGTAGCCTAGAGCATATTGCAGCCTATGACATCTTTGCTTTTAACCCTTTTTATCCTTCATGGAATAGAACATTCTCTAATTTGATGCTTAAATATATAATTTGATTCATTTTACCACTGTGACCATGACATGGGATAAGAGTGTTCTGATCTAGGGATATTCTCATGAAATTCTATTTTGTGTTGCATGAAGTAGAACCATGTTCTGAGTTAGAATTTAACTTGTCAAGATAGCAACTTTGACTATACTAATCATGTCATAGAACCATGCATTGAAGTGCATGGTGTGGAGCTATTCACTGAGCCATTTTTTGTATTATCCAACTTGGGACTTTGATCGTGTTGACCGTAGTGTAGAGGAAATGTACGTTAAGCTAAAATCATGTTACAAAATACTTTTCTCTAGTCCATGCAGTATAGCATAATGTTCTGGGCTAGGAATTGAGATGTCTCCCAAGTGCTTTGACTAAAATTGACCATGACATAGAACCAAGTGTTAAGGTACACGACATAGAACCATACACTGAGTCGCATGGTGGGAACTATGTTATGGGCTATAATTTAAAATATCACCATGCCATATTTGACTACACTAAATGTGGTATAGAATCGTGTTCTAGACTGCATGGTATAAAACCTTCATCCTAAGCTAGGATCTCCTTTTCTACTCTGATCCATGGTTGGAAATTTATGAAGAGTATGTTTGATCAAATTGATCATGGACTAGGACATGTTGTGTTGAGCCACTATCACAGTCTTGAGCACCTCTTTGAACTTAGATTTTTTTTGGAATTTTTGTAAAATTTTCTATGTGGTCTTTTGGGCCTATAGGTCTCAACAACTTAACCTCAACTTTGATGTCATCCTTCAGTCCACTCATAAAATAACTTTGGAAAGAATTGATATTTTTGAAATTAAGCTTGGTATTCTCAAACGATTGATGTTTGTCTGAGCTTGAAAAAGGCTCTGGTAAAATCTTCAAACTTGCTAGGACTAAAGCGAGTGAGTAGGTGTTACCCAAATTCAGACTAGGAAAGTTTAGGTTCAGCATTTCTAAGCCATAAATACTAATGAAGTGCATATAGTTCAAAATTAAAAGAAGCAATGGTTAACCATAGCAAATGATCAATATTATGAAGAGTGAAATACTTACAAATCCACCCCTCATAATATTTTTTGTCAAACTTAGGAAAGTCTAATTTGGGAAGTCTCATTCCATTGTGAGTTGGTATAATTCATTGGTGGTTTCTTGTACCAATTTATTCTTGAATATGTTGATCTATCAAACCAGAAGTGACTTGACTATCCAATTCAACCTTCATTTCATTCTGTGTAAGGGAGAAACCACTCATAGTCTCTTGGATAAATTAGAGTTGTGACTATATTACCTATAGGTTTTTGTTAAGCAATTTCCATAGTTTGATGTCCATAGCATCCACTTTGGATTGAATATCCCTATCTGATTATTATTGTCAAGTACCCCTAGCCATAATTAAAAGTTTGTATCTCTTTTTGTGAAAAAAAATAGAAATGTGGTTTTAGGAGCTACTATTTTTAGTAAGGGTCCAAAAAATGGTTTGGGTGTTGTATATCAAAATTATTAGTTTAAAAAATAATCACAATGAGCTATTTACCACAACACTAATTTTGGGCACCCCATACTCAAGTTTTATATTGTTTTTTTGACCAGTCTACTGGTGTGGTTGGTTTTTTCTCTAGAGGTTTGGTTCAAAAATTAAGTTCTATGTAAAACACCATTTTCTAAAAAATCTAACTTTTGACTAATTCCTAAAACTATTATGTCCCTTATTTGATTCTAACTTTATCATAAGTATTCACTATCTATTTTTATTTTGACTATCCAAGTAACTGTTCTGACTGTTACAGACAACTGTTATGACACTGATATCTTAAAAATTGTTGACAATTTTGGGTACCTTGGGTACATTGCCTTTGCTCAAGTGTAGTTGTTGTCATTGATGTCAAGAAGTTCTTGAAGCAATTTGATTTGAGGTCAAAAGGATCTAAGTTCAAGAAAGGTTTTTGTGAAAACCTCGGCAGATAAAATAAAAGGTTTTATTTAAAACCATGGACAATAGATTTGAAATGGGTTTTTCTTAAAACCCAAGTTGGCTTTTCGTTTCTTTGAAAAAGGTGCCCCGGTGATGGAGTTATTTAATTTTAAATATTCAGTTTAAATTTTATTTATTTAAAATTTAAATAAATATTTTAAAATTAAATTAAAGTATTTTTCGATGTGTTTGGAAATGTCGACGTGTTTGGTAATGCATCGAAGTGCATATATAATTAGGTTAAAAAATTCATTTCATGGAGGGCTAAGTTATCGATATCAATTGGTGTGCATTTCGTTTTTGACTTTGTTTGCGCCAGCGAAGGAGGTGCACGTGGTGGACAAGTCTTTGCTATGAAAAATTGGTCGCGGTGCCAAGGAGGAGGTGCACATAGAGTTTGATATGGTTTGTAAAAAGGTGGTGGATTCTACTTGTGTAGAGATTATGGCATAGACAGGGTGTTGAAGTCGAATCACTAAGCACGCCGTGACAAACCTGTTGACAAGGTGGCCACGGACAGTTTTGAGTTGACATAGGTTTCGATTTTTGTTCCAAGGAAAATATTCTATTTTGGAGATTAGAGGGAGGTCCCTCTCCCTTCCTCACATGGGCATGGATAGCCCATGTGGTTTATCCAAGCGCCTTGGCTAGAGAAGACGACGGGTCAAATCGCACTGAATCCCTTTTTGAGGGATGTAAGAGGTATCCACGCGAAACTCCTTGGCAGCAAATGTGGTAAGGGCACGATTCTTTTTGCATAGTATTTTTTCCATGGGAGTCATAAGGTTAAAGTTCATTATTTTAAAGGGTTGAATATTGCATTGAAAAAGTAGTCGGGGTTGCAAAAGGGCAGTCAATAAAATATATTAATTATGCAATGTTGATGATATTTCCAAAGGTTGTTTGGGAGGTATAAGGTTAGCAAAATTAATATTTTCTATATAGTTTTTATTAAGTGTAATGGAGTAGATAAGGTGAATATAAGAAATATGTTATGTTTTATTTGTTGAATGAGGTTGAAAGAAGAAGACATAGAACCTTGATTATATTTGGACCAAGGAATATTCTTGAGGAAATATTAAAGAAATATGTTGTCTACTAATCTTCTTGAGTTTGGCAAAAAAGGTGGTTATGGCTATGACAAAATTGTGAGATATTCTTCATCTTCAATAAGGTATGGGCACTTTCTTCTTATGAGTATGATTGGTGTATGTTTTCCTGAAATAATATTGGAGTGAAAAGGTATTTCACTAGGTTTCCTTTGGTTGGGTGTAAATCCTATTTTCTGGTTTGTTGAAGACTACTTATGCATTGTTATCATTGATGAGAGTTTTGGTGAATGCATAATTCTGGTTTGAGGTAGTGTAAGCATTGTGCACTAGGGTTTATGTTTGTGAGTCTTGATACTTTCTTTGAGTTGGTGAAACCCTTGGATGGCTGTTTTGAGGTTGATGGTTGAGTTGCTTCCATAGAGGTTGTTTGATCAAGTTATTGCTTTTACTTGATTCATGATATTAGGCTTACTCCATTGAGTTGATTTTAACAAGTTATTCTTTGCATTTGGTGATATTGTGTGGGTGGCTTTTTTGTTCAAATATCTTTGGAGGGAAAAGGATTTCTACTTGTTTCCTTTTCTTGTGATGATTGGTTGAATGCTTCAAGGTTAATGTTGAGTTGAATGATGTTGGTTAAACCTTGTCTTTGAGCATTGTTGTTGAAGCCCTAATTGGTTGAGAAAAGATATTGGTTGTTGGAAAGAACATGAGTATCATTGTTATATGATATATTGCTTGGTTGGCAATTGTTGGGTTGTGTTTCATGTTCTTGAGAAAAACATATTACATCTATGAGATTTGAGATTGAGTTGAGATTGATATTGGGAGTTAAGTATAGAACATATTGAGTCTCTAACAATTCTCTTTATGCTTCTATGAGGTTGTGAATCACATTGGGTCTCTAACAATTCTCTTTGTGGGTTCATGCCAAGAAAGTTTTTCTTGATGAACTTGTGAGTAGGTTTTGGACAGGTTCCATTGGAGACTTGTGAGTAGGTTTTGGACAGGTTCAATTAAGGACTTGTGAGAAGATTTGGACAGGTCCTAGCAGAGGACTTGTGAATCTGAGTTTGATAGTTCTATCAGAGAACTTGAGGACAGAGGTGCATTGGTTCTATGAGAAGAACCTGAGGACATTTGTGCTAGACCGAAGGACTATGTTTAGTGCAAATTCGAGGACCAGCTTTGAGGTGATAGAGTTGAGGACAGAGGTTTCTAGCCAGAGCAGGGAAGACAGGTGTCTTTTGTGGATAGAGTTCCATTTGCTAAGGTCAGCGGAGGCAGAGGTCTTCTAGAGGATCACCAGCCAGAGCAGAGGTAGGGGAAGGTATCTCCTTTGAGCAAAGGCTCATAAATTCATATTGGGGGAAGGTATCTCCTTTGAGACGAGGCTCATAAACATTATAATTGGGAAGGTTTCCCAAAGAACTTTGAGATAAATTTTAGAAAAAAAATTTGTGGATGAACCACGTTGAAATTTTTGTGTCACTTTGTGGATGATCTTGTGCATTGTTTTGATATTTCTTTGGATATGTTGCTTTAATGTTTTGAAGTATAAAGGAAAATTAAAAAGTGGTCTTATACTGTTCACCCCCCCCTCTCAGTATAAGCTTGTGTTCTTCAAAAACCTTATAATAATTATTATTGATGGGATTCCCTAATTGTAACTAATTTTGACCCCACTATTACCCATGTTTTAGTCTCTAAAGTTTTTTATCTGCCTGTTATACTCTTTTGTAATTTTGTATTATCTATTTTGCATGTAGGAACTCTGGAATAGGGATGTCTTCTTCGTATGCTCAACTTCTATGAAGGATATGGTAACAGGTTTGAATTTTTGGTTGTAGGTTAAGCAAAATAGAAAGACTTGGATGAACAAACTTGTTTATAGGTTTAAACAAAACCAGGGTACACTAGGCAAAGGTGTATGTAATACCCATAGGCCCTTGGTTATGTCATAGAGATGAACAATAGTGCTCACACCAATATTTTAGACCACTACCCAAGGAGGATTTCACACACCCTTGAGCACACTATATACCTCTCTAATAATACAAGAGGGTAATATTCTCAAATGCTCTATTTGGTGGACTATAGATAATACAAAACCAAAAAGCTTCCTAGGGATAAAATTTTACTTAATCCTAGATGGTAGATAATACAAGACCAAAAATCTTCGTAGGGATAAAATTTTATTTAATCCTAGATGGTCTCCTGATATACCTGAAGATATGTGGGACCTCAATTCCATGTGTTAGTGTTGTCTAAGGCCTGGGTATTGGAGCTTTATCACCCTTCACTTCACTAAATGCTTTATGGACTATCTAGCTTAGTCAATAATGAAAACTCCATAATATTTTAAAACCCCCAACTTAGGGTTTCTAATCTAATCAACTACTATGAAAAAAAATGTATTTTTTTGTTGGTTTTCTATTTTTTTAATAATAAAGAAAAACTAGAAAAAAAATATATGGAAATATTATACCTAGCAATCAAAATATTCATGCCACTTTTCTTTTCTTATTCTTCTAACCACTTTTTATAATTTGCAAATACAATGACCTTGGACATGGAAACTTAGATAGCCTATAGAAAATAAGTAATTTTGGGCATCAAATCTCCTCAAAACATAAGCATATTTATACTTTTTGGAAATATATTTTCAAGGAACATCTAATGGAAGTGGTTTCACAAAATTTCATTAAGTATTGCAAGAATGAGATCCAAAAGTTAAAGCAATGTGATTAGGTAGGTATTTATAGGTAGTTAGGGTAACTAGATAGCTTACTAATAATAAGTCATCTAGGAGGTTGATTCTCCTTAAAACATAGGAAAATTTATACTTTTTAGAAAAGGAGGATCGAATGGAATTGGTTTCACCAAATTTTATTCATTTGTGAAAGAGATATATGGTCTAGAAGTGAAAACATCTATGCTATCGAGAGGAAATTCAAGTCTAAAATGCCTAATTTAAAGTAGTTTTAGGGTGCTAAGGATATGAAAACATAAGCATGTGGGTACTTGTTGGGAATATTTTTCCAAGAATTATATAATGGGAGAGGTTATTTTCCATTTTAAAAATTTTACCAGACACAACAATGGAAACAAATATCATAATAAGCTCAAGGTAAGCAAAAAAATGAGCACCTATATTTAAAATATTTAACTAGAAACTTTAGTTTTTGGATGATTGGATATCATGCACAAGCCCATGAAATACAAGAGAAATATCACCAAAATTAAAAAAAAGTGGGTCCCCAATCCATGTAGACTAGGGCATGTTGTGTAAATGCAACACCTCTTCCTCAATATCCCCCTCATCAATTGTCTCCTCCTATGCCATATCCTCCTTGGACACATTTGGAGTGGCCTACTATGTTAGTACCTCATCCTCTCCATTTCTCAAAATTTCCATTGATGTGGTGTTAGTTAGAGCACTCCAAATCAAATAGTAATGATATATCCAACACATCTTTGGCACTATGTCATGGTTCTTCCCATGGGTCCCTTCTAGGTAGATTGTGTTAGAGTTACCATTCTATGGTAAATCTATTATTACCTAATTTGGTAATAATCTCCTATCCTAGGTTAGTTACGCTAACATCTATTGTTAGCACATATATTGTTAGCGTATATTAGTAGGTTATTCCATTCCAATGCCTACCTAAAGTTGGCCAGTTAGCTCCGGTAGTTACGGGCTAATCTAGGCCCATATTGTCATATTTAAGCTTTGCTTGATTAATATAAATTATTACATTCTTTGACATGGTATCAGAGCCTGAGAGTTAAGGCTCTCATAGCCTTGATGGATAAATTGTCTTGGTCAACCTAGGTTGTGGGGATTACAACAATCAGCTGGGCTAGGATTGCGGGAGACGACCTAGACCTACTATCGCGTGACCTGAAGGAAATCGATTGGCACAGAATGGCATTGGGATATGACGGTGATTGGACTCGAGAATGATGACCTGGACAAGTAAGGGTGAACCCTAAGTAGACGGGTGGATGTGGGACCGATGTTAGACAACAAAGACACATGGGTGATGTGAATTGCACTATTGATAGTAGACAAAATTCCTACTGACAGCATGGTCAATTTTGCGTAGCAAAACATTTTTTTATTTAAACTGACTACCCAAAGGTAGTCACATTACTATCTGTCGATGGTTGTTTTTAAACCAGACCTTCTCTACAATACTCCCTATGTGGGACTAAATGCCCCACCTACAAATCCAACTCTACGCAATCATCAGATTAAGCCACAGACGTGAGATGAAGATGTTGGCTAACAATTTTATTTGAAAATTTTGTCCTCCTAAACAAGATGCTTGCATCATGGTAGATACATACCTGGATACAAATTATAGTTGTTGGCTTATGTGCAGATCCTCGGTATTGCATGTGACAAGTGCATGAAGCATTGCAAAGAACGAGCCGAATAGTGGATGCGATACAATACCTATAGGGTCGACCCCGACCAAATAGTCAGCACATAGCATAGATTTGTCTGCTATTTGGTGATCCCAGCATCGACAAGCATTGTATGGAATGCCATCACAGAGGTGCAACACCATTGGATTACAGCAGACAACAAAACCAGTGAGCTTGGATTTTTAGACGCTGATGCGGGGACAAGCGGTGATATGGCTTGGTTAAAAAAAAATTTGCCTAAATCTGCAAATGAAGACTCTCTATTAGCCGTATTCCAAATCTACTGTCTAATTTTGACACTTGAGCACATTGAAAGCGTGGTTTATAGAGATCTCATGAAATGCACTGTATATTCAAAGACATTGTAGTGGTAAGATCCAAAGAAACTGTGCCTATCAGGTTGCAGCGAAAGATCCATTTTTTTTTAGACAGGGTTGATGGCAGACAATCAACCACCATATTTTTTTCCTTACTCTTGTGCACGTCATATCTTTGATCTGAAAGCATCATCGTGTTGTCAAGTGAACAATTAGAACCATGCAGACAGATCGGATGCGTGATTTTTTATTTTTCAAAATTATACAAGGATTTGATCGTTGTTGCAAGTGCAGATAGAGGAGTGTCGTGTCACGAGAGGAGGGGATGCACCAACCATAGGCGACAATGTCACCCAGTGGAGCAACATTGAATGCCAAAGAATTACCATCATGGAGGAATCGTCGTAGCACGTTCTGATGGAGGGCGTCGAAACATAGAGCACAACGTGCTCTTTATGATCCATGGGTAGTTGTAGCCCGACTGGTTGCAAGTCAAGTGCCAAGGTGCTTAAGGAGGAAATGTCGGGGGTTCAAGCCCCAACCGACCCAAAAGGTATACACTTTTTTCATTTAAGTTTGATTTAAATATATTTTTAATGATTTTAAAAATTAGTTTAAATTAAATATTTTATTTTTTCTTAAATTATTTTTTTTAAGAAAAATAATATTTAATTAAACTATTGTTTTTACTTCATTAGAAAATATTTTTTTTCAAAACTTGAATTTAAACTTACCTTTGAAAAAATAAAAACAAAGAGGAAATCAAACTTTGCAATCAAAAAACTGGAAGTCATCACCATCTTACCTTTTTAGGCTTCATATACAACAAATTTCTTTTTTTTGTTTGAAGTCCTTATAATTAAGGGGGGATTTTTTGTGGTGCCATTGTTTGACAAATTGTCTAAGATACAAATTTTTGCACAAATTGTAACATGAACAACCATGACACGAAATGGTGTTAGTTTCCAAACAAGAAAAACTAAAATGGCAAAGGCACATCACAGAGGCCATGTTGCTAGTGAAGTGTCTCATTTTGATTCTGATTCTGGTTTAGAAAGAGCACACAAAGTGCTCATGGCTCATATCACTTTGTAAGGGACACAAATTTGTCATCCTAGGCAAGCACCATTCCACCACTTCATTTTTAGGCTTCATAAATAGCATAAGTTTTTTTTTGAAGTAAAGGGGTGATTATATCTCTTTTTTAGGCTTCATAAATAGCAAACTCTTTGTTTGAAGTACTTGTAACAGAAGGGGGATTAATATTGTGTATATTTTCCTAAGAGGTAATCTTTGTAACAAGCTTCATGAGTTGCATATCTTTTGCACTTAAGGGGGGTCCACATTTCTTCTTTCACACTATTTTTTTGCTAAAAAGGAAGGACGACTTATAAGGGTGCATTTTCGGCAAGACCGACACCTTAGTCACACTTCTTGCAGATATTACAACATGTTTTGCAACAAAATGGGGGAACTTATAAGGGTGCATTTTCAGCAGCGACCGACACCTTAGATACCTTATCAAAAAAATTTGCAAAATAATATTGTAACCGAATGAACCTCGTATGAAGTGATCTACTCTACTACACCTAGCGGTTGCAGCAGATGGTTACCCATGCAATTCAGTTGGATGACAAGATTACAATAAGGACATTCATTGATGTGAAGATAAAGTGAGGAATGATCCACTTTTTTGCTTAGGAGCAGCCAAAGCACTATGACAGAGCAAGAACCAGTAGATCAACATATTTTTCATTGTATTGGGATAGTTATATTATTACCCAAATAATGGGGGATGTTAGCATAGCTAGTAGTTATTACCTTACCCAAATAATGTAATAAGGGGGATGTTAGAGTTACCATTCTATGGTAAATATATTATTACCTCATTTGGTAATAATCTCCTATCCTAGGTTAGTTACGCTAACATCTATTGTTAGCACATATATTGTTAGCGTATATTAGTAGGTTATTCTATTCCAACGCCTACCTAAGGTTGGCCAGTTAGCTCCGGTAGTTACGGGGTAATCTAGGCCCATATTGTAATATTTAAGCTTCACTTGATTAATATAAATTATTACGTTCTCTGACAGATTATAGCCCTATGCTAGTGATAACTTGCTCATCCTATTTTCTCTCCACTCCCAATAGTGTCTATGTCAAGATCTAGGAGTGGTAGATATTTGGATAAACAGGGTCCCTAAACCATCCTAGGACTCTCTCTAGACTATGTGCCTTTTCTACCTCTAGCCAATGATCTTGTACAATGATAATTTATCATACACCTATGATATTTCAAATATCTAATTCTCTATGCTATGATAGTGGTGGTAGGGGGTCTAAATGATCTAACCCAAAGGAATCTTTATTAATGGCAATATATATGGACATGATATCTCTATAATATGGTTTCATTTCCCATGATGATACATCTTAAGGCAAGCCTAGGTGTTTATACATGTCAAAGTGCTCATAGACCCACAATTGTAATAAGAATACTGGGTTGATAGTATGAGCTTGTTGGTCTTGAATGCAATATAGGATATGGTATAGTAATGCAAGAAGCATACTCCACTAGAAAAAACCCATATCTAGTCTATTATAACCCTTTTCCATAGCCAAATACAATGGATATATGAACAATGTTATAATCCTATTCATCTTCTTATAAAAAAATACATAGGTGAATAAGAGCAGGATGCATACACATTGTGCAAATGGGATGGCATTGACCATCCTGATATGCTCTAGCATAATGGTCCATTGTTGGTCTAGTTGCCTCTACCTAGTATCCTACTTCAACATCTATAGTCAAATATCCTCTATGATGTTGATGCATAGAGTTTGTCCCAAAACTATAAGTCCTATGATAAAATATACATCTTCTAAAATGATAGTAATATCTATCACCTCATCATGGTCAACCTCCATAATAAATTATTGATCATTGTATTCCAAAATATAATAAACTCATAACATAGTGACTCTTGTTCTATGATATTCCTAGTGGAGAGAAGTGCACCCTAGATTATAGGTCAAGATTGGATGAACTAGGATTTCTTTCTATCCAACCTTTATAAAAGGCCAATTTCATATTGCAAAACATAAAATAAAATAAATGGGAAAATACTAAATATAGAAATGAAGGGTTAGAAGGAGGAAAGGGACAAAAATATGGATTAAAATATGCACAACATTTGTCTAATAGTACTACCACATACTATGCAAATCACACTACAACTAAACTACATACATGGCCTAATAGACCAATCACCAAGAAAAACATTGAAGAATGTAAATTAAGCTCAAACCATACCCTCCACTACTCCAATAGCCCTCAAAACCCTAATAATATTTTATAGAAGAAAGTAGAACCAAACGATTAGATGCTATGCATCCCTAATATTCCAATAGCCTAGAGTGATAATCCAAACAACTTAGGCCTAATAGAATAGACCACCCACAAAGATTTTATAAAAATATTTAGTGACTTTAAAGCATTCATTAACAAAATAATTCCACAACATAGTGCTAGTATAGGTCAAACAACAAGCTAATTCATTAAAATTGTAGAGAAAATTGTATATTATATAATAGGAAAACACTAAAATTATTGACCCTCATACTAAGGCAAATTGCACTATTTATAATACTCCTTACTAGTCTAACTAATGATTACAAGGATGGCCTACCGTAAGCTTAATAATAATAGGTACAAACTAGCCTATTCTAGGGCTCATGCTCTATCAACATGCCTAGGGGAAGTGGGCATCACTTTCTTGCTCTCTTTTAGTTAGCTATTTTGGTACATCATTCACCATATTTAGTAGCCATATGTCCTTAGTAGGTTTACATTTATAGAGCATGCTCAACTTTCCCACTATACCTTATGGTTGTGATAACTATCATATTTACATGTAGTTCTACTTATGATTAACAATGGTGGTTGATGCTATTGTAGGTTATAGGATTATGGCTATCACTTTCCTATAACTACTTCACTCTATATGGATGGGGTGTCTAGGTGTCCCATACTTATTATGTGCATGATTTATATTGGAGAAGATCTATCTAAGATACCACCTATTTTGTCACTATTTACTATGGGGTTCTGATCATCGCTAGGATATCAAGGACCTGAATAGGACTATTGTGAGGTTTTTTTATCAAGATCAAATATTCCTATCCACTCATAATTTTAATCACTTATAATTTTTGTGGCTCATGCCCTTGGCCACTCATGCCCCTAACCACTCTTGTTTTACTTAATTCTTAGTGGTTAGGGCCTTGGTAAACTTGAGCCTTTGTTATATTTTAGAATCTCCTACCACTTATATTATTAATTTTTAAGTGGTCATACTTACCTAATTTAGTCAAATTTTAGGCCCAACAAGTCATCTTTGGACCTCTAGCTAGCCACATGCAAAAAATACCAATCCTAGTTTTCCTTGTAACTTGATCAACAAAAATTTACAAAAGTTGATAGTCTAGCAAAAATTTATAGAAGCTATCTATGTGGGAACTTCTTAGGGCCCATATTATTAGCACCTCCTAGGGATTTTTTATTAAAAAAAGGAGAACCTAGGTAGCTTTATCCATTGGGTAATGGATTCAAGCAATGTGTGCCAAAGAAACTACCTTAAAGAAAAAGAAAAAAGAAACTAAATACTAGCTTATATATACCACTATTTGCTAAAATTGATCAAGCTTATTATTTTTATTGATCTAGAACCACTTGGACCCTTTAACATACTTTTTTGTGTTATTTTACCCTCCATGATCATTTTAGTATCTTGCATGAGTAGTATGAGTTGTTACCTTGCCTTGCTTGATTTTTATGCCTTTGGAAGTCATATACATACATGAATTAATAGAGTACTTCATGTGATGTGTATACCTAAACTACTCTAATAATCTAGATTTTTTTTTTAATTCCTTTGCTCTTGTATGAAATGTTTACAAAATAATAATATCTAGAGGGCTTTTCTTGTGTTTCTTTCCATGATTGAGGTGACCTCTTTGTGGACCCAAAAAGATACAAAATTTATAGAATGTTGTTGATCTTAACTATGTTGGAAGCTCCTATTTTCATAAAATTTGATCTCTTTTGGGTGATACCAATCCTTTGATTTATCACCTTTAGTTCCCTTCATTTATCTACTCTTCTTGAACTTCCTTATGTAGGGTCTTCCATTGGGTGGTGGTAATGAACCTCACTATATGTGGAGTATAGCTCAATTTTTTAACCCACCCATTAAGATAAGAAGTGAATCCTAAAACACTAAGTATGACTAAGTATTGGAAAATGTAGAGTCCATTTAGCTATTATATATGGATTTATAAATCCTATTAATAGCAAAAACTATCTTAGCTATCATAAAAAAGGCTATAGAATCTTATTTTCTTGGCCCGATGAATCAACGTAGCCTCATGGTATAGGGAGCTTCAAATCTGATAGCAACTTTCTTCCTAGGATTTCCTACACAAGCAACTCATACATTCCTCTATTATTGGCCACTTAATATACTGTTATGGATTTAGGATCTCTCATATTGTTTAGCTCTACGAAACTCCAAATTCCCCTCTTAGGTTAGATTTTTTCTTGCAAGAGGCAAGGAACTCAGAAGTAAAAACTTTTTTTATTGGACATAAAATGTATTGGAAACTTAAGCACTAAATATGAGGGAAAAAAAACTATATCTTCTGATAAAAAACTTTGGTTGGGGTTTCTATAGTGGTGGTAAGGGAAGCCTCATTATATAGATTACTTCAACCAATAAAGTCATTGCAATTACTTATCTGATTAGCACTCTTTCCCATCATCCACATTCTTTGGAAAGATATTAAAAAATATAATTTTAAAGCACATTAATTATAAAAACTTATTTATTCATACTTGCCTAGATATATTACTATTTTTAATCTCCCATATTTGTACCAACTTTTCTTGATCACACATGCAAATCATCCTTTGCACTTTTTCCAAATACTTATCTTGTGTTGGTGTTACTTTGTTACCCATCTTAGCTAATGTAATTTTGGTATTATTATATTTATTTATATGCCACATATTTATACAAAATATTTGTAGGACTTCCTCTTGCTAGCTATTTCTCACATGATGTTTTTATTGAAATTTGCAGTGTCTAGTCCATAATGTTCAAAATTTTGACTTTTATACTCTTCAAAATATATGATTTGTTTGATATATGAGCTATCATTGCCTCTCAAACCAATATGATATTTATAATTGCTTATTTCCACCTACTACTTTTCAAAATAACAATGAGCTTATACTATTATGCTTTTCTATATACATTTATTCTACAAATTGGCACATTTTTGTCTAATGCAAAGCATTTTAGCAACAAATATTTAATGCATTGCATTCCTTACTTTTTATATTTATCTAAGGATAGGGCCCTATGGAGTCAAATATTTTATGCTTCTCTGTCCTAACCTTCTCCTCATCCCAATGCATTGGGTTACCGTCCAAGAATTCATGTGACCTATCCTCTATTTTGGAACAACGTTCAATAGATTTGTTTTGTTGTTGGAGGATATCATTGGCTTTATTTATGTGTTCCTATAGGGACACCAATTTAGCCATCCTCATTACTTAAAATTCTAGATTTGATATGGCTAAAAATTGCTAACCACATGACCTTGTGATAACATATTATATCAGTTCACTTTTTTATACAACATTGAAGTCTTCTAGAAAAAACTCATCCTCCATTTGAAGTTCTCTAATGATCTCTTCAAAGTTATCCAAATCATCCTAAAACAAAATTAGTCATTTCTTCTTTTATATTCTCAATATGGAAGGGATATGGCCTTTCCACATAGATCTTAATCCTTCTTACTTTATAAGAGATGATCAAGTGAGAATAGTCTAGGGAAAAATATCCCCCCAACTTAGTAGTTAATTTGCTACAAAGGCATAGACTAAAGTACAATGGAAGTTCAACCACCACCTCTTGAATGATTGTGATCTTTGATATCTTGTGGAGCACCATTGGTATATCCTTGATCACTCTAACTATCTAGACATAAGTGCCATCTAATTACAAAATTCCATGGCTTGAGCAAATATATTCTATTTCCATTCATTTACACATTGCCTTTGGCATAACAGGTAGTATCTACTATAGAGTTGACCACGAAGTTATGAATTATCTACCCTTCTATTTGTGAAGACATGTAAAATAGGGGTGGTCATTTCTTTCTCATACTGAGGCTCTACTAGTCTTGAGCCAATTTTAAGTTTGATGCATTTGTCCCTTTAGGATTAATGCATTTTAATGCTGCTTTGAGTAGGTCTATCTAACATACATGCTTTTCCAAGAAGGAGTCTTCTTGAGTTCTTAAAAAATACTATACTTGATCACTTCCAATAATTTTTTATCTCTTTGGTTAGGTTCCTTGAACCTTTTTTGATATTTCTCAATGTCTTCTAGATTTTTTTGTTGGTCATAGAGGGATACATTATTTTTCTTAGTGCTTGCTTCTTAAGATCCTCCTAAGTGGCCTTTGCTTTTGATGGCTTTGACCATGTTGGATCCAACATTGGATGCTATTTTTATTATTCCTTCTAATTTGATTAGGGACTTTAAATGGTTATATATTTTGTGACTCCACTTATAGAGGTTGTTTCCTAGATTTGATCCATACTTGGATGTATTATTCTATGAGTTCTTCAACCAACGTGACTTGGTCTAGTTCCATTACTATGCTCACTACTTCTTTCCAGTTTTTCTCTACTATGTCCATCTTCTTTGCTACTCTTAGTCAGGATTGATGTTGATAAACCATGCATGTGTTTGTATTATAGGGATTATTGTAGGCTAAACACTAATAGATTTATTGAGGATGAGAAGTGGATGATGTTTCATTTAGTTTAGTGTATATATCATTTGTTCACCTGGACAAGTTATTGTTATAGGTCCATTGGTCCTTAGTGATATAGGGAAACCTCTTGAGATAATAGCCTTCATATCTCTTCTCAATATTTTTTCTCTCTAGCATAATTACTTTATTTTGTAGATTTTATAATGTGGTTCTTAGCTCTAATAACTCTATGTTTTCTTTAGGCTCTAGAGATGCCTCTAAATGGAATGAATTAGATGAGAAAGGAAATGGATCTCCTACCTCATTAAACTCTAATATGAATAGTTATGCTATATGAGCCCATGAAGTAATATTGTTGTCTTCTAGGGATATATACCATGTTAATACTTTACCTATGAAACATATTTATGACCATGACATCTTCATGCTAGATATTATAAATAGTGGTTAGAGCAGCCACATCTTGACAATTTTCATAGATAGTTTTATTATATCCATCATAGGTTGGTATATCTTTGAGATCATACTAAGGGGTTTCATAGAGATCTACAAGAAAAATGGGGTCATTGCTATTCCACCCTAGGAAATTATTTTTGGTCATATTTCCTAGGTAGGGACTATTAGGAGAATATTTGGGAAATTATTATAAAGGGACATGCTTTTGAATAGAAGGAGCTCTAAATAGAGAATGTGACTTACCTATTCTTCTATGAGATCTTTTGACTAGTAATTTAGAAAAATCCAAGGGTTTTTTGAGCTTATTGGCTTCTAATCTTGTCAATACATGATTCTAGAGCTTATCCCTAGAGATTTTTCCTTTAGCAGAGTTGCTAATATTAGGTTCTTCAATTACAGGATTTGCTAGGTGAATGTGTATTCTCTACTTATGAGGTCAAAATATTTATCAAAATTTTGATCCTCTATATGTTTGAGATGAAATGTGTACGATCCATCCCATTAGGCATACCAAAAACTCTTGGTCTATGATCTACCTAGTCAATAGAAGTGCACCCTACACCATAGGTCAAGATTGTATGGTTCAATATTTCCCCTTAGACAAAATTTGGAGAAGGTCTATTCCTTATTATAAAATAAAACATAAAATAAATGGGGAAATACTAAATATAGAAATGAAGGGTTAGAAGGAGGAAAGGGAAAGAAATGTAAATTTAAAGGTAGACAACATTTGGCTATTAGCATTATCACATACTATACAAAGCACACTATAACTAAACTACATATAAGACCTAATAGACTAGTCACCAATCAAATCATCTTAAAATATAAAATAAGCTCTAACCATGCTCTCCACTACTCCAATATCCATTAACACCTTGAAAAGCTTTTAAAGAAGAAATTAGAACCACATGATCAAATGCTATGCATCCATAATATTCCAATAGCCTATAGTGATAATCCAAACAACTTAGGCCTAATAGAATAGACCATCCACAAATATTTTACAAAAATATCTAGCAAATACAAAGCATTCATTAATGAAAGAATTCCACAACACAATGCTAGCAAAGATCAAACAATAAAATGCTTTATTAAAATTGTGAGCAAATTGTATATTATACAATAGGAAAACACTCAATTTATTGACCCTCATACTAAGTTAAATTGTGCTATTTGTGATGCACTATACTAGCCTAACTAATTATTACAATAATGGACTATCATAGGCCTACCAATAATAGGTACAACCTAGCCTATTTTGGGGCTTATGCTCCATTAGCATACCTAGGGGGAGTGGCAGTACTTTATTTCTCTCTAAATTAAATATTTTGGTACAAAATTATTAATCATATTCAACAACCATGTGTATTTAGTAGATTTATGTTTATAGAGCATGCTCATCTTCTACCACTATACCTTATGGTTGTGCTAGCTATCAAATTTATAAGTACTTTTGCTTATGATTAACAATGGTGGTTGATGATATTATAGGTTCCAAGAGACTAGCTATTACTTTCATATAACTTCACTTTGGATGGATGGGATGTGCATGACTTCTACTAGAGAATATTTATATGGGAGCCCACCTCTTTTATTGCTATCTACTATGGGCTTATGCTCATTACCATAATATTAAGGACCTAGTCAGGGCTATTATTAGTTTTTTATTGTTAGGATGAAATGCTCCTATCCACTCATGGTTTTGATCAGTTATACTTCTGGTGGCTCATGTCTTTGACCACTCATACTCTTGGCTACTCTTTTTTTACTTCATTCCTAGTGGTTGGATCCTTGGTAAACTTAGTCCTTTGTTGTCTTTTGGTATCTTTGACCATTCCTATTACAGATTTTGAAGTGGCCAAAATTTCTTATCTTAGTTAAATTTTAGGCCTGGCAAGCCATATTTGGATTTTAGGCAAGCCATGTACAAAAAACACCATGCCCAGGCTTCCTTGTAACTCAATCAACAAAAATTTATAAAAATTGATAGTCCAATTTTTTTTCTAGGAGCTATCTATGTGGAACTTCTAAGGACCCACAATGACTAGTATGGCTTTATGGAGGGTATTTTAGCTATATATTCCAATATGACCTCACATAGCTTCATTTGTACCTAGAAAATCATCCCCTTTCTCAATCACTTCTACATCCAAGAGGGATCCCAATGTATCTAGAAGTGATCATTAGTTTATCTCACTACTCTAACTATTTTTCTAGTAATATCCTTGGAATGCCAACATTGAACCTATACCCTATATTTTTCTTATTAGGGCATGTCAATCAATAAAAATAATTAGGGTTTAACCATGACTACCACCCTTGACCATGTTCATAAATCAAGGCCATAATTACCTATGGCTTGCTAAGTTAGTGACTATTTCTATTTAGTGTGCAAGCATTTTTTATTTTTTGATAATAGAAGAGTTTTTTAAAGGAGCCACAAACCTTTTTACAAAAATAAATTGAAATATCTCAAGTCCCAGTCCAAGAAAATCTAACTAAAATATCCAACCTAACTAAAACAACAAACTACATTTACAAACCAACTAGCCAAACAAGACCACCACTGAAATGGAATACCAAACCCCATAGGGGAATAAAGAAATAGGACTACCATACAAAATATACCAAATACAAATAAATACGTAGAAAAAATAATTAAACCTTAAGATATTATTGGTCTTGCAAGCAATCCCACCCTTGTCCCTAAGAGTTTCAATTTTATTTTTAAGTCTCTTTGTTTCTAGGTGCACTCAAAATTTTGGTTGAGCATCCCAAAATTTAAAGGGGTGCACGAGGCTGTGTAACCCATATTTGTATCATGAACCCCACTTTTAGTGGAGTGCATGAAGGCCCTAAGGGGCATGTGAAGTCCTACGCCTCAAATTTGATTCATGTACTCCAATTTGAATGGAGCGCATAGAGGTAAAAAGGGGTACACATGTCGTGTGCCCTAATTTTGTGTTGTGCACTCTACTTCTAATGGATAACATGAAGGTCCTAAGGGGTATGCAAAGTTGTGTGCCCCAATTTTGTGTTGTGCACCCCACTTTCAGTGGAGCACACAAATGTCCTAAGGGATGTGCAAAGTCATGTGCCCTAATTTTGAGTCATGCATCCTACTATAAGTGAAGTGCACAAAGGCCAGATGGGATGCATGAAGTCATGCACCCTACTTTTGAGTCATGTGATCCACTTTGGATGGATTGCATGAATATCAAAATGGGCACATGTTTTGTGTACCTTGATTTTATGCTAAGTGCCCCATCTCATGTGGAGCACACAAAGGACCAATGGAGTATGAATTTTGTGTGCCTCACTTTTGAGTCATGCACCTGCTTTCATTAAGAGTGCACAAGTGCATTGAAGGTGAAAAAATTCTATGCACCTCCTCTTAAATTTGCACACCCCAAATTTAAAGTTCTCAAGCATGCCCTACCCGAACCAATGAGAAAAATATACATGGATGGCTGTGATTCCTCCTTACGGAGATCCAACTAAGCAGATTGAAAAGGCATCCAATTAGCACCCAGTTAAAAACTAATTCATGCACCCAGTCCTCATGGCATGATGAATAAGGTCCCCTAAACCAATAGGAAAGAAACACTCCACCTAATTCTATTAATGTAATCCCTTTAAAAATAAGGTAATGAACTTCCCTTGCAACATCAACATTAGTGGATTTGATAATGTGCATGTAAAATGCATTGCAAATACAACTTGTGGAGGTAAATTTGAGCTAGTTAGTAATTGAGAGGATACTGGTGTACAATAAAATCCACTAACCATCCCTTATCCACAATAACTTGACCTGATGGCTTCAACGAGTGCATAAACAACCAAGATGATAGACATGAAACCCCAAAGTAAAAAATTAACAGGGGCTTGGACAATAATGAAGATGATAAGAATGGCCAGAGATCTAAATATTTTTATTGACTAGTCAGTCTGGAATAAATATATTACTCTAGACCAGTAATAGGAGCTAGAAAATGTAGCCATATACAACTTCAATCCAATAGAAGAGGACAATCAACGTCACCCAACTCTACTCAAGGGGTTATTCATGAGGGCACAAAGAGATAGCAATGAAGAGAGACCTATTTTTAACAAATGGGCCATAAAACTTAGCAAATTGGTTTACCCTAAGTTTTATCACTCATATGATCTCCTTTCATGGTTGGAGATTACATACTATTCTAGAAATATGACCATAAGGGACCATGCCAACCAGGTGGTATTTTGACTCACAATAAACAAAATCAGAAGAGTGTTCGGGATCTCCACAACCTCATTAATATTGGACTCCTAGGTATTTTTTCTCTAGTCCAATTTCATTCTTAAAACCTTCTTGCTAGTTAAACTCCTAAAAAGGAACATACATATGCCTCCTAGTTTCCCCATATATAACTCTATTCTCCACCCCTGGGCTCAATATTACATGTATATGATCAATTTGGTTATGGGTACAAAGGAATTGGAGCATATTACGAAGGAGGTTATGTTCCTAACAATTCAATGTAATAAAAGAGATAAAAATATATGTTTCGGTGGGAATATACCATCAACGATAACATCAACCGATAGCTTACAAAATTGCAAGAGGCTATCCTGGAAAATAAATAACAATGCCTTCCTTTTAAAATTATTTATTTCTTATTCACCTAGTTATAGGCCAATTGGAGCAATCCCTAATCAAAAAAATAGGAGTATTAAGTGCTACATAAATTTAGAATCGGTTATTATGTGTACAGGAGGGATGTCCAAGCTATGTGACCTTCTTCAAAAATGTCCTTCCAATGATCCATGCTCACCTGTGGAGAAAAGCCTAACATATTTAGGGCCAGAGTGAGGATATTTTTACATAAAGCAAAAGCAAGAGACTTATTCTATACATAAGAATATTCTTACATTAGACTGTATGGGTCTAAGCTACCCCCAAAAGCATTGCCCAAACATTACCCAACTTCCATAGCCATTTTGGAGATAACTAGACATATTGTAGAGGAGGTAAAGGTCCGGTCAATAAGGAAGAAGGGAGGAGTCACATGGCTTCCCATACCTTGCATAATGGGTCCCTATAAATACTTGGGCCACATTTATTTACTCCAAGCCATATGGAATATGGACACATACTATTTTTAGGAAATCACCTGGAGGTCTTACGATCCTCATGGTTATCATAGACATTATGTCTCTACCAAAATTTATCTCTTGTGGGTTACATATAGGGTGGATAATTTTAAGGATAAAATGTAAAATTATTTCAAGCAGGTTCAATCATTAGAATTGGTATGGAAGATGGATAAAAGACCTCACACTAAAATAGAAGTAGTAGGGGATTATAGCTCTGACTTGAGGCTGCATAGAGAATTTTTGGTTGACAAGGTGGTCCCTCTGGTCCCTGTTGCTCCTCCAAAATAATTTTAGGACCCCACCTTCCAATTCATCCACTAATATTTATATTTATTTGAATTCATGATGAAAATAGTAGATGAGACTCAACGAGAGTAAACAAGGCTCCTCACATCCTCCAGCTCCCCCACTACTACATTAAAAGGAAAGGAATTGTTAACTCACTCCTTGCATCAAGTGCAAAGCTTTGCATCTTCAACCCAAGCATTGATATCTCCATCTAGCCAGACTGACCTGGTGGTGGGCAAATATTCTTTATTCTCCACAACCTTGGTGACTAATCAAAAGGAATATCCTATTACTCCTAAGTCTCGTAAGAAAATATAGGAAGCAAGGGGGATGTTAAGCATACTTAGGGAGTATTAAGTCTAGTGGAAATTCCTTCATAGTATCCCAACCGAAATAGGGCCAGGACTGAATCATCAGCTCCCAGTATAGATAATTTCACACTATCAAAGGCAAGGGATACAATCCAATTCACTGCTAATGAAGAAGATTAGATACAAGATATGGAAGAGCAGAAATCTCCTAGTAAAGGGGTAAGTAGGGTTGAAAGGATAGTAGAACAAGAACATGTGATGTGTATACTACTACATTTGCCATCCACTTACCACCAAGCCTAAAGGAAGCCACAATTAATCTTTGTAAAGGAGTGATGATGGCTAAAGCTGACCTAATGGATATGATGAAATCACACGTGGCCTCCCAAGTGTAGGTGGCAAAAGCTGTGGAAAAGGAGGTTGCATTTTTAAATATCAAATATGCAGAGGTAGAGCAGTTACAACATAAGGTGCAACAATTGCAAGTTGAGATAGATCAGTTGAGACAAATGTTGACCCCCTCTTAGAGTACTTTTGTGTAGGCCAATGATTACTCTAGTACCATTGAGGAGTTCAAGAAGGAAATGAAAGATAAGATACAGGAGCACATGGTTGATTTGATGGTGATATTTTATAATATCTATGCCACCATACATACTATAGGTATTCTGAAGGACCTGCTACAACAAGTGAACCAGAGGATAAATCTGATACACTTTGTATATCAAAAGTTTAAAGAAAATTACATGGAATTCAGTGTGGGGGTGGTCACCTTGGGAGATGGATCCATCTGCTTCTTTGTAGAGGAATATGCAAAGGTCTTCATATGTCTACATAATACACCAAAATGGCTTTGGTGGGATCAAGAGATAGCCAAATCTGAAGAAGTGGAGAATGAACTCAATGACTGTGGGTTTATGTTGGAAGATTTTTTCCAAGCACCCAATATTAAAGACTTTATGTTCAATAGAATACAAGAATTTGACTTCGGTCAAAATATCAAGCTAAAAAAGCATATAACTTATTTAGTTGAAATGGTGGACCACTTATGTGTATTTACTGAGAACACCATGGAATGGTCCAAAGAGTGGGTGAATAAAATCACACAAGATTTCAACTTATTAAAGTTTACCTCAACCTTCCACAATGAGGCATGGGTCGATATTGACCATAATTTGCAAAATCCTAGAGATGGAGTAGGAGGAGTGATAAAGGGCCCATAAGGGAATGCAACCAATGATGATCAATATGGAGTGGGTTCTAGCATGGCAAAGGAGGTGCCAGATCAAAGCACGATGGAGCCACCTTCTCAAGGTGGTGAGGAAGTTGGCACACAATAAGAACAACCATAGGGGGAAAGGTGTGGGCCACCTATCCATTTTTTCTTTCACCATAGTTTTGTATGAAGCAAGAAATTAGGCCAGATGGAGGGTCGATGAGGAAATGGTTATAGCACAGCTTGATCACTCAGCCCTATACATAGAACACCACGGAAGTAGCGATGTTTTTAATCAAACCTTAGAGAGAAAATTTGAGTCCAGGTATAGTTGTGCATAAAAGTTAGTCATATTTCCTTTTTTGCATGTGTTTTATCCCTTTGTCTCTCACCTTGCATTTTCCTCTATAATTTTATAGGTACCGTTCAGGAAGCTTTGTTTACTGATATTATTTCCTATGGACATGCCAGAGTTGGAGACTCTCACATCACTACAATTAGGATGGAGAGAAACAACCCCATGTTAATATATTCAAACAAAGGTGCCATTGTAACTACTATCATATAAGACCTGAGTGTTTTACCGAGCTTTTCATATGTAAATATTTTTATATGAACAAATTCCAACTCTACTCTTGGAATTCCCCGTGTTCATGGTTTATTTGCTTATTTGCATTTTCTAGTAATCTTAATGTGTGAACAACTTTTTCCCTCACTAGTTTAATTGTTCTCATTTATTACATAATTTGAATAAATGTAGATTAACTAGTTCTTTCATTTTATTTTATTAGTTCATAAAAATTATAACTCTACTACGACTACCCAAAGGACTACATTCGTCTGGTCTTAATGATTTTAATATTGCTTGGTTTGGTCAAAAAGAAAAAAAACTAATATAATATCATTAAATCTGGTAATACATGGGTTATAATATCATAATGACAAATATCCAAACCCATTTTTTGGGATTTCCTTACCTGACCTAGTCTATCTAGAGTCCTATAGATAATATTTTCCTGGGTCAAAGAGGTAGATCCGACAGATTCTATAAACTAGTTTTGATTCTCTAAATTCTTGTGACGTGACATGTTATAAGGAGGTAAGCAGGAAATCCCCACAATAGATATGATTTCCTTAAGTTTCCCATGTACTTTTTTGGGGTTCTTGGTTCACTACATTGTAAAATAGTCATGCCTTGTTTCTCCTTAATAAATGAGATAGATACATGAAGAGATCCTATCAAGGCTTGTGATTCTCTTCTAGCTTACTAAGGAAGGATGTGATGTTGGAATACTTAGGCCCTAGAGTGGGAGAATCCTCTCAAGATTTAGTTGACTCCTTTACCAACTTTCCTTTCTTCTTCACTAAATATTGATCCTTAAACTTTGACATATCCACATTAATAGGGGAGGTATTAACATAAATTGATTTTGTGTATAGAAACTTGGAACATATACCACACCCACCTCTGGTTCATCTAGGAAAAACTAACATGCCACCTGAGCTCTTGACCTTCTATTTGGCAAATATACTGGGGCTCTTAAGGTCTTCTAAATCAGACTTTGAGGAGTCATGAAGAGTTGGAAAGGACTCCAAGGAGGGCAAGTTTTTTTTTGTTATTGGTAAATAATAGGGTTTTTAAAGTGACCCTTCTCTTTTAAAACTCCTATAAATCCAAGAAAATCAAATGAATCAATCTAGGCACGAAAAATGACTTTTCTTCTTACAAATCAAATTTTGCATTTTTTGAACAATACAACCTTTTTTGACCAAAAGTGGAATGACAAAAATAGTAATAGTGTAAAAATACTACTAGAATACTAGTTTTAATTTAGTGTGCAACCTTGATCACCATTTTTTTATCATGATTATTAATTTTGAACATGATCTCCTACATTTTGCATGACTATTGCTATTTGCCTAAATATCCTTGTTTGAACATGATCATTGATTTGTAAAAAATGACAATCATGGTTCTTATTAGGTATTGAGCTTTCTAGGGTATATTGAAAGAAATTTTTGGTTACTTCATATGGGACCCACCACCTGAGTGACATGGACCTCTTGTTATTTTTTCCTACACTATCCTAGCTACTTCCTAGCTAGTTTAACTATGTGAACATTCATTTCTTCATTTTCTATTTTTTTTTTATTTTAGCCAAATGTTGAGAAAATCACAAATAAGGGTTATAATACCTACCTCTCTAGCACTAACCCTACATTCTCTTACCATCAATTGCCTTTGCACTCAAAATAGTGGCTATATAGACATAATGTGATTGTATGGAGATTTAAAGTGCACATGAAAATGAAAGTTTTTACCCCTTATATTTTTGAGTATTTTACTACAAATAATTAAAATTTTGATAAGTTTTCTAAATTTACCAAAGGCATAGTAAATCAAGGATTTTTTCATGATCTGGGCTTGTCTATGTACTCTGTTTTTGTTCATTTCAAACCTAACTAGTCTATTTTAGTGCTTTGATATTTTTTATAGGTATATTCATTTTTAGCTACCTAGGACAAGTACAAATCAATTTATTTTAGCTAAAATTTTTAAGGGCATGCATAGGTAAGTATTAGGTATATTTTCCTCTACTCACATTTTTGGTTGTATATTAGCATATTTTTTGTGTATTTAAATATATATATATATATATATATATATATATATATATATATATATATATATATTTTATAGATAGTAGAATAAAAAATCATGAAAAGTTATTTTCATTTTGTAGCATAGAATTTTCATTTCCATTGTTGTAGCTATTGCGTTTTTTTTTACTTTTCTTGTTTTTTTTAAGGGATTATGATTGCATATCCCTTATAGTGTAACCCAAGGCCCTTAGGGAGGGGTAATATGTGTTCATAAAAAGAACACTAATAGCTAAATTTATAGATTGTGGAAAGTCCTATCATCCTATATATAGAATAGGGGTGGACTAAATTTTTTAGTCCTTGGGTAGGATAATAGTGATCCATGTTAGCCAATGGTTTTGGTTCTATTTATTCACCTATTTATCACTTCTCTACCATATTTATTGATGTTTTTGCCTCTTAACTTTTCTAAAACCTAAAATTAAGGATAGAGTCATGATTAAGAGACATTTTGGTGCACATCCCCAAAGCAAAAATCCTAAAGTCAATGGTTCCAATATTTTCACTTTAATAAAAAATTTAGTCATATAATGATTTTTATATTTTTAATGAATGATCATAATTCTAGCATTATTTTATGCCTATGTTTCAAAAAATTCATTATTTGGATTGATGAATATATTATTGTGACCCTAAAAAGGAGGAAAATTAGTAAAATCCAAATTAAGAGTTATCTACTATAATCAATCATTTCACATCTTTATTTTTCACCATTAATTTAGTTATCAATAACCATACATTCACTTGATGATTGTTATTGCTAATATAGCTTCTAAGATCATTATTGTTTTGCTACTATACCATGCACCACTTTTACTCTATTTCTCTCTCTTATCCTTGTAGGTACAACCAAAGCCATCAATCACTGTTTCACTACCTTACTTAGAATGGGAGAGGATGCTCTACTAGGATTCATAGCTAAAGGTCTTTGATAATTGCTTGAATACTGGTTATCAAGGCAATTAAAACCCTCTATAAACATCCTAGGTGTGATCTCTCCTTATCGTAATGTTTTTTTTATTAGAGGTGAAAATAGGGATTTTTGAAAGGGCCACAAACCTTTATAAAAGGAACCAAATACCTTTAGCAAAGTGGAAAATAAAATTCCAAGGGCAATGAAATACAAAAAACTTAGATAGAAAATACAACATAAAACAATAGAGGAAACAACTAAAAATCTAGTACAAAAGTTACAACTTAGAGAAACTACATTCAAATCAAGAGGTTGGATAATCATGATTTCTCTACTTCATTTTGGATAGAATAATAGCAACTTCCATGTCTTTATATTGCTTATTTATATTTAAAATAAATAGGTTGGATGATCCTAATTGCTCTGCTTCATTTTGGACAAGAATAATAAAAAAAATTATGTCTTCATCCTTCTCTATCTAAACCAAGCTCAAATAAACTCCATAAAAAATCAAGAGGTTGGATGATCCTAATTTTTTTGCTTCATTTTGTATAGGATAACAAATTCTATGTCTTCATTATTTTTTTATCTAAACCACTAGAAGATACAACATAAAAACAACAAATAATTTAGTATGAAAGTTACAACTCAAAGAAACTACATTCAAAATCAAAAGGTTGAATGTTCCTAATTATTTTGATTCATTTTGGACAAGATAAAATTCCATGTCTTCATCGTTCTTCTTTATCTAAACCACTATCATTACTTCCTCCCAAGTGTCCTCCATCCTCTTCTTGCTAAATTTCCACATTAATGGAGCTGAATTGATTATCTAGGCCTAAAGCTAAAAGCACATGAGGTGGATATGAGTCCACCCATATGTCTCCTTCATATTTTTTTACTCCTAGATTAGCCAAATATTCAACAACTTTATCCCCTTCCTTGAAAGTATGCATGACTTTGACCTTTTGAAAATATTGAAGCAATACTTGACTATCCCTCATGATTCCTTCCATGGTCTAGTTTGGTTCTCTCTTTCCAAGAAAATAGTTAATCATGTTAAGGGAGTCCCCCTTAACTACTATATTAGGAATATCAAGTTGAGCTAAGAGCTTGATAACAATTATTATTTCCTTAGCTTCAACCACATGACTGGTTTGGATATTGTAACTCTCTGAGTAATATCCTATCATCTCCCATTTCAAATTTCCTATCACACCACCTAACCTAGATTTCCTATGTTACCTTTAGATGTCCCATCAAATTTAAGTTTCAGCCACCCTCCTCAGGTTTCTTCAATCTAGTATTCTTTCATATGTCCTCCCTCAAATTATGGTCATCTCCAATATTTACTTCTAATTTTTAATTATTAGCTATCTCTAACTCTATTCCCTACTCATACCCTTCCTCATGCTTACTTATTGATAGGTTATCTTGTATCATGTTCTTAATTCTAAAAGAGATAGATTTCTCATCAATGTAATGGTATCTAAAAATCTTATTATTGCACTTCAACTAGATACCCCAACATAAATGAACTAGGGATATTGAGGAGCCACCCAAGAGCAATCAAAATATTGAAGCATCAAATGAAAAACCTTCCTTGAGAAAGCATAATGGATAAAGAAGTGTGAAATTTATTTTGAAGAACACAAGCTTATACTAAGAGGGGGGTGAACAATATAAGACCACTTTTTACTTTTATTTCCAAATAATATTATCCATTATATCAATGGGAATATCAACAGTATTAATCAAAGCAATGCATAAAACATCACACACAATAGAGAGACCAATTCAACGTGGTTCACCTAATGTGGGCTACTCCATGGAGAAAATATTTCACTAAAATTTTCTCAACAAATATCTTGGGAATATTTCCCTATTACAATGTTTATGGACCTCTGTCCAAAGGAGATACATATCCCCTAATCAAGTTCATGGAAACCTATCCATAGGATAACTTTTTTTCATTTTATGGTTCATGGTTCTCTATACACAGGAGAACTCCTCCCCTACTCTAGCTGGTGATCCTCTAGAAGACTACTACCTCCACTGCACTGGCTTGTGGATATCTCTCCATAGAATACCTTTGTACTCACTCAGAAGACCTCTATCCCAACTGCCTTGGCTAATAGATATCTATCCACTAAATACTACTATCCTTTGTTCTGTCACATCTAAATCTTGCTCTCATCTGTACTCAATTTCTATCTCAAATATATATTAAACATTGTCCTTCGGTCTAGCACAAATATGCTCATAAGTATGTCTTTGTTTTGGCACAAATATGCCCTCAAATTTGCACCAAAATCTATCTTCAAATCTGTCCTCAAGCCTTAACATAGCATGATTCAATCATAGATGAAATTTGTTAGTTCTATCCCAAGCCTTAACACAAAGCTTGAACAAATCAATCAATAAAATCTACTCACAAGTATTCTCAAAGACTTACCACAAATCTGTCCACAAGTCCACTCAATAACTTGCTCAATTTGATCTCAAGTCTTCACTAAGACTTGTCTTAAATATATCCAACAAGTCCACTCAAGAACTTGTCCAATATGCTCAACAAGTTTTCACCAATACTTACCTTAAATATACTCAAAAATTCCTCCCTAGAACTTGTCCAATCTTCTCAACAATTCTTCACCAAGACTTACCTCAAATATGCTCAACAAGTCCTCCCTATAACTTTTCCAATATGATCAATAAGTCTTCACCAAGACTTACCTCAAATATGCTCAAAAATTCCTCCCTAGAACTTATCCAATCTGCCCAACAAGTATTCACCAAGACTTACCTCAAATATGATTGTAAGCTTCCACAAAAGCTCATGCAAATCTATCCTTAAGCTTTCAAAAAAGCTTACTTAGCTCAGTCCTTAAGTCCACTCTAGGACTTACTCAAATATGCTCACAAGATTTTACAAAATATTATTCAAATCAATTGTAAACTTGCATACAAAACTCAACTTAATATCTTATAAAAACCTCTTTAATATCACAAACAAGTTTCACTTAGAATCTTGTTTAACCTCATAAACATATAGATAATGGTTAGAGACTCAATATGTTTCACACTCACAAAAACACTCAATCACTTCCAAACTCTGTTTTAAATCAATTTAGAATAAAGAACAATTTTTTTCATAGAACTATCACTCCAATACTTTCAATCAATAATGCTCAACCAACTTCACTCAACCATTCACTCAATGAAACACAAATTGATTTCAAACCCTAACCAAGTGTTTCACTATTCTTCCAATAACTCACACCTATGGAACTCAAAAATTGACTCAAGAGGATTCCAATATCACATAACAATAATACTCATGTTCTTTCACAAACCCTGTTCTCAATATCACATAACAATGATGCTCATGTTCTTTCACAAACTCTAGTTCAAGATAGTTTTCATTATCACATAACAATGATACTCATGTTCTTTCACAAACCCTAGTTCAAGATAGTTCTCAAATTCACATAAAAATGATACTCATGATATTTCAACATCCATAAATTATGCACATGAAAACCTACTCAAACATTTCCAACAATGCTTATCAAACAATCCTTTTCACTCCACCTTTGCATTTCACAACATTCAAACCAACAAACTTTCACTCACAAGGAAGATGTGCCCATACCTTTTGTTTTGATGCAGATATATCTTCAAAACCTATCTCAATCACAATCAACACTTCTTTGTCAATTTCAAGGTTAGATAGCAAAGATCTTCACTGAAATATTATCCTCAAAATTAATTCACCATTACAAGCATTAACAAGACTCAAGTACACTTTATTAACTCCAAACTTAAAAAAATATATTTCAACACATAAAAATCAATTTCCTTTATCAACTCCAACTTAATCAATATATAGAAGACCAAGTTATTTTATAATCACCTTATAAACTCTCAATGATAATGTTAAACCTATAAAAATTAATCCCTTGATTAACCTTTATTGCTCCAACCTCTATTTAATTTTTCAAAGCATAAAATAATATAAAAATTCAAATACCCTTATGACTCCCTACTTTCCCAAGGCACTATCTAAAACTCACGTGGCCTTAATGCATATGTGTTTCCCAACCTTAGCGCTAATTAAAATTTAAATAAAAATTTAATGCTTACCTTATACACCTTGGTCCACATGCAAAATTAATAGCGCACGCCTTGGCTACACTTTGAACCCGTGATATTGCTACTTTCGCTATGCTCTAGTTGAAGCTAGGTAGCCATTGGGACACACACCCACACAAGTACTAAACCAAGCACTCTTCTCCTTGTTACCTTTGCAAGTTTTGGCAAACAAAAATAAAACAACTACCTTCTCAAAATGACTGCACAGGAATTTGAAACCCTAACCTCTACCCTGCAAATGTATTAACAATGCCTTGACCACCAACTACGCTAATGAGCATTATGAGTATGCTCTAGTTGTACCACATGCATTTAATCATTTTTCTACCCTCCAAAGCCTTTAGAAATATGAAATCTCAACTTCCTCACAACAAGCAGCGCACAATATAGCTTAGAATTTGGTATTCAAAAATCCATGGATGGAATTAATTAAAAAATAACTCCCCTTTATATGTGCATTGCCTTTTGCACTCGACGTTGGCTTTACTTCGAATTTAAAAATTTGAATTAATAAATTAATGTATAACCTTTAACTTTGGTACCCAAATTTATTTAAATTAAAATTTTAACCTTTAGGTTAAAATATTTTAATTTAAATAAATTAAACTAAATATTTTGCAAACTACTCAATGGGTCTTTCGAGGAATAAATTATTTTTAATAACTCCTTGGACCTGTTCTCTTCATCTCAACCTGTAACCTGGAATATTATAATATTAAATATTATAATATTATTATTGCCTTTTAAACCTGCTTCACCTTCCTTGGGACTTCCTTTTAAACCTACTTCTCCTTCCTTGGATCTTCAACCTTTTAGGCCTCCTTAGGCATATAATATTAAAAATAAATATTACACCCTATTCCTTTAAATATCTTCCTTGCATTTTGGAAAACCATCCGATGACATTAATGATGATGAAACTCAAACAACAAACTCTTGACAACTCTTGACATCAATGACAACAAATCTTGCTCAAATTTCCAATGATCTCTCCCTTTGTTAATGATCGTAACCCATTTTCATTTAACCATTTCTTTTACCTTTTTTAGTTCTGCTCCCCCTGGTAAACTACTCCCCCTGACTCAATGCTCTCCCGCTAACTCAAATATCTCCCCCTTTGACATCAATGGCAAAGGGCCACCTTTTGGGCTTGGGGCTAAGAATAAGACTCTTAGCTTAGCCCCTCCCTCCATATCCTCTATTTAAGGTGGTTAATTTTGGGGTGGGAGTATCTCTACTTCCAGCATACATTGATTATTACCTTTGTCCACCTTCTTCCTCAATTGATCGTACTAATTCCTCTGACTGTTCTTGTTCCTGATTGTCTCTGGAAATTCTGTTCTACACCACTTAGCCTATGCCCAACATTATTGCACTTATAAAACTTAATTTTGTGATTCTTTGAAGGTGCAAATATCTTGTGATTCCTCCTAGTAAATCCATATCCATTCCTGTCATGAGACCTACAATTTACTACCTTATGACCAAACTAATTACTAGAGTTGCAATACCCTTGAAAGAGATGCTCATTTCTAAAATTTTCATATCCCTATATTTTGTGTGTCTTACATTGTGTAGCCTTGTTCCCAAACCTATGACATGAGAAGTACTATACATTGAAGAAACCTTGCCTTGATCCCATTGGTCTCTTAGTCTCTTCTTCCCTGTGATATTTCATGTTTCATCTATTCCTCATTTGTGCATTGTTCCTTTCCTTCTTGAACTTTCTATTTTCCAATTCATCCTTAGAAGTCTCACTTTATCTTTCACTCTCTTCTTCTGAAGCTTCTTCTTCTTTAGAGCTTGATATTGACTCCTCTCCTCATAATCTATATTATTTCTCAAAACAAAGTCCTATCTTGTTTTATGAAGATCTTTGTACCTTGATAATCTAATCCAAGTTCTTTGAGCTTCTACCAAACCTATGTAGCTTGTCTTTATACTCGTTTACTTTCTTCCTCAGTGAAGCTACCTCATGCTCTAATCTCTTACATTATAAGACTTTTGCTTCTAACATTTCTTTAAATATCCTTGTATTAGCTATTGAGTTGGTTATATCTTCTATAATATTTTCTTTTTCTTCATCACATTCCTGAAATTGAATCTTGATTTTTGAGTTCTACTTTCTTACCTTTATTAATTCCTTAAGAGAAGGAGTAAGCTCACCTTCAATATAAACTTCTCCTTCCTATGATTCTACCTCTATTCTTTTTCATTTTAGATTATCCTCATTCCTTTTTATTCATATTCAATAGGAACACTTCCTTATTCTTCTATTGCCATAAGAATACTTTCTTCTTATGGTCCTTCAAGAGCATCTTCATATTCATCTTCACTAAAACTAAATACATTCCTTGTGCATTGATATTAAAGATGACCAAAGTTACCACACCTAAAACACTTGAGAATTATTGGTACCCTTTTTCTAACATATTTTTTCTATTGTCAAAAATAGAAT
Organism: Wollemia nobilis; assembly: GCA_028583015.1. Lineage (NCBI taxonomy): Eukaryota > Viridiplantae > Streptophyta > Pinopsida > Araucariales > Araucariaceae > Wollemia > Wollemia nobilis. The sequence continues at coordinate 13,359,981 of JAQPPZ010000465.1, forward strand.
TTCTTTTTATTCATTATCTAAGGACCTATCATCACTATCACTTGAACTCTTATTTTCCTTATCTACATAAAAAATATTCTTATACCTTTGGAAAAAATTCTTTCCTTTCTTGCCTTGTCCATCCCTAATTTTCTTTTGATACCTGTATTTTCTTGCTTCCCTATTCTTATGATCCTATTTTTCATCACCAGTGCTATTTCTAGATTCTGGATAATCAAATGCATAGTGACCATATTTACCACATTTGAAACACTTAACTAATTTCATACCTTTATACTTTCTTGTATCCTTGTTTCTTCTACCATAGTTTACTTCTTCATCACTGGATAACTCATTACCTAAATCTGAATTCTTATCCTTTGTCTTCTTTGTAACTTTTTTTTTTAAGAAAAAATCCCTTGTGGGGATGCCTTTGTCTGAGATACCATGAACAAGGGGTTCTACACCATCAAAGTCACCTGGGAGTCGCACCCGACCCTGCCCACACCAAAATTATCAATTGGATTTTGGATACCCAATTTAGCTTTTTGGTAGGGTGGAGATTTGAACCTAGGACCTCCCTTGGAGGATTGCCCTCTCCTCTCCAACTCACCTACAACACCTAGGTAAAACTAATTTATAGTGGAAAACACCCCTTTTGAGGTGCCACTTTCAATAGGTTGGGCATAGGAGGAATGGAGCCTTGTCGATCTCTACCAACACATAGGACATTCCTAACTATACCATATATATGTAGGATGGATACAAGGGGAATGGAACCTGGGTTGGCCTCTACCAGCACCCAGGGCATTTACCACTGCACCACAACAAGCAAATGTCTTCTTTGTAACTTTGAAGGCTACTTCTTTCTGGGGAATAGTCTCTTCTTTTATTCTCATCTCAAAAACTGTGAGAATTACATGTAATTCATCCCTTTTCAAAAGTTCAATATCTTTTGACTCTTCTATGGCTAAAATATTGTTACTATACCTTTTAGGGAGTGACCTTAAAACCTTTTGACAAACATTTATTTATTCAAATTTAAACCCAAGTCCTTGCATGGAGTTAACAACCTCATCCACATGAATTATATATGTAGCAATATTTTCCTCATCCTTAATCTTTAGGTCTTCAGATATTTTCTTGTAATTTTACAATTTTTCCATCTTGACCTTTTTGTCTCCCTCATATATATTTTTTAGCTTATCCCAAATATATTTTTCTAATGTGCAATGCATAAATTTTACAAACTCTATTTCATGTAAACCATTTAATATTACATTCATTTCCTTTGAATTATTCAATTGCAGGATCTTACCATATTTATCTATAGGTGGAGTAGTTGGTGGTATGTACCCATCCTCAACTGCTTGCCATATATCATTTCCTAGTTACATTAGGAAAATTTTCATTCTCACACTCCAAAAATCATAATTGTTCCCATCGAAAAATGGTGCCTTATTCCTTGAAGATCCACTTTGAGAATCCATTTTTTTTCTATAAGCTTTTCCTTCAAGCTATTAAATTCTTCTAAAGGAAACCACTTTGATACCAATTGAAGAACACAAGCTTATACTGAGAGGGGGTGAACAGTATAAGATCACTTTTTAATTATCTTTCTATATAACATTATACAATATATCAATGGAAATATCAACAACAGTAATCAAAGCAATGCACAAACCATAACACACAATAGAGACACCAATTTAACATGGTTCACCCAATGTGGGCTACTCCATGGAAAAAATATTTTACTAAAATTTTCTCAATAAATCTCTTGGGAATCCTTCCCTATTATAATGTTTATGGAATTCTATCAAAAGGATATACCTATCCCTTAATCAAGTTCATAGAAACCTATTCATAGGAGAACTCTTTCCCCTTTGCTAGTTTGTGGATCTTTATCCATAGGAGAACTCCTTCTTCTTTGCTTTGGCTGGTGATCCTTTAAAAGACTATTGTTTCCATTGCACTAGCTTGTGGATCTCTCTCCATAGAATATATTTGTCCTCACTCAGAAGACCTCTATCCTCACTACCTTGGATAATGGATATTTATCCACTAGAGACTAATATCCTCTACTCTATCACCTCCAAATCTTACTCTCAGCTTTGCTCAATATCTATCTCAAATCTGCACTAAAAATCATCCTTCAATCTAGCATAAATTTTCTCACAAGTCTATGTCTATTTTGGCATAAATCTACCCTCAAATATGCACCAAAATATTTCTTCAAATATATCCTCAAGCCTTAACACACAACTTGATTCAATCACAAATCAACTCTGCTAGATATACCCCAAGCCTTAACACAAAGCTTGAACAAATAAATAAATCAACTCCACTCACAAGTCTTCTCAAAGACTTACCTCAAATATATCCACAATTCCACTAAAGAACTTTCTCAATCTACTCTCAAGTCTTCACTAAGACTTGTCTTAAATCTGTCCAAAAAGTCCACTCAAGAACTTGTTAAATCTACTCAAAAAGTCTTCACCAAGACTTACCTTAAATCTGCTCAACAAGTCCTCCCTAGAAATTTTCCAATTTGGTCAACAAGTCTTCACCAATATTTACCTTACATATCCTCAACAAGTCCTCCCTAGAACTTGTCCAATATTCTCAACAAGTCTTCACCAAGACTTACCTCAAATCTACTAAACAAGTCCTCCCTAGAACTTGTTCAATCTGCCCAACAAGTCTTCACCAAGACTTACCTCAAATCTGATTGTAAGCTTCCACAAAATCTCATGCAAATTTGTCCTTAAGCTTTCACCAAAGCTTATTCAACTCTGTCCTTAAGTCCACTCTAGGACTTACTTAAATCTGCTCATAAGATTTTACAAAATATTATTCAAATTAATTGCAAAATTGCATACAAAAATCAACTTAATATTTTACAAAAACCTCTTTAATATCACAAACAATTTAAAATCAGAATCTTTTTTAACCTTAAAAACATATAGATAATGGTTAGAGACTGAATATGTTTCACACTCACAAAAACATTCAATCATTTACAAACTCTATTTCAAATCAATTTAGAATAAAGAATAATTTGTTTCATAGAATTATCACTCCAATACTTTCAATCAATAATGCTCAACCAACTTCACTCAACCATTCACTCAATGAAACATAATTTGATTTCAAAACCTAACCAAGTGTTTCACTATTCTTCCAAAAACTCACACCTATGGAACTCAAACCTTGACTCAATATGATTCCAATGTCACATAACAATAATACTCATGTTATTTTACAAACCCTGTTCTCAATATCACATAACAATGATACTCATGTTCTTTCACAAAATCTAGTTCAAGACAATTTTCAATCTCACATATCAATGATACTCATGTTATTTCACAAATCCTAGTTCAATATAGTTCTCAAATTCACATAATAATGATACTCAAGATCTTTCAACATCCATAAATTATGCACATAAAAACATACTTAAACATTTTCAACAATGCTTATCAAACAATCATTTTCACTCCACCTTTGCATTTCACAATATTCAAACCAACAAACTTTCACTCACAAGGAAGATGTGCCCATACATTTTTTATTTATGGAGATATGTCTTCAAAACTTGTCTCAATCACAATTAACTCTTCTTTATCAATTTCAAGGTTAGATAGAAAATATCTTCATTCAAATATTTCCCTCAAAATTAATTCACCATTACAAGCATTAACAAGACTCAAGTACACTTTATTATCTCTAAACTTATCAAAATATCTCTCAACCCATAAAATTCAATTTTCTTTATCAACTCCAACTTAATCAATATATAGAAGACCAAGTTCTTTTACAATCACCTTATAAACTCTCAATGATAATATTCAACCTATAAAAATTAATCCCTTTATTAACCCTTATTACACCAACCTCTATTTAATTTTTTGAAGCACAAAATAATATAAAAATTCAAATAACATTATAAATCCCTACTTTCCCAAGGTGTTATCTAAAAATCACATGGCCTTAATGGATATGCGCTTCCCAACCTTGGTGCTGATTAAATTTAAATAAAAACGTAATGCTTACCTTACACACCTTGGCCCACATGCAAAATTAACAGTGCACACATTGGCTACGCTTTTAACCCGTAACCTTGCTACTGCCACTACGCTCTAGCCAAAGCTAGGTAGCCATTGGGATACACGCCCACATAGGTACTAAACCAATTGCTCTCCTCCTTGTTACCTCCACAAATTTAAATGAACAAAAATATAATAACTTCCTTCTCAAAATGACTACGCAAGGATTTGAAACCCCAACCTCTGCCCTGCGAATGTCTTAACACTGCCTTGGCCACCAACTACGCTAACGAGTGTTATGAGTATGCTCTAGTCATGCCACATGTATTTAATCATTTGTCTGCCCTCCAAAGCCTTTAGAAATATGAAATCTCAACTTCTTCACAACAAGCAGTGCACAATATAGCTTAGACTTTGGTATTCGAAAATGCATGGATGGAATTAATTAAAAAAATTAACTCCCATTTATATATGCATTGCCTTTTACGCTCGACGTCAGATCTATTTTAAATTTAAAAATTTGAATTAATAAATTAATTTATAACTTTTAACTTTGGCGCCCAAATTTATTTAAATTAAAATATTAACCTTTAGGTTAAAATATTTTAATTTAAATATATTAAATTAAATATTTTGCAAATTACTCAATGGGTCTTTCGAGGAATAAATTATTTTTAATAACTCCTTGGACCTATTCTCTTCATCTCAACCTATAACCTGGAATATTATAATATTATTATTGCCTTTTAAACCTGCTTCGCCTTCCTTGGGACTTCCTTTTAAACTTGCTTCTCCTTCATTGGGTATGCAATATTTTAGGCCTCCTTAGGCATATAATAATAAAACTAAATATTATATCCTATTACTTTAAACCTATTACTTACCTTTTTTAAAAACCACTTGATGACATTAATGATGACGAAACTAAAACAACAAACTCTTGACAACTCTTCACATCAATGACAACAAATCTTGCTCTAATTTCCAAAAAAAAATTCATCAGCTTTGCACAAAGGACACATGTTCAAAAAATATAAGCCTCTTATTATAATATTATCTATGTAAAACCAAAGAAGGAATGTAACTTTAGGAGTTAAGTCTTTCATCCAAACTCGATTGACTGGAAATTCTAGAAGGTATTCAACCCTTGTCAGTTGATAACCTGACCTAGCTGAGTAAATTCCTATTGAAGTAGGGGTCCAAATGAGTGTTTATTGAGTGGGGCTTATAAGGATGTAATAAGAGAGGACAAGTATTTTGATAAAATATGCATAGTGCTGAATTTCTTGATCAACGACAGGAATAGAGATTTATTTCCATATTCTCAATAGCCCTTCTCCTTCTATATAATCACTAACCCAAGTACCAAATCTTAACTTTAGGGGTTCCATGATATACTCGTATTTCCTCCAAGACTTAATTTGAAAAAATATCTCCAACATTATTCTAGATAACTAAATTCATAAGGTTGCATATCCCTCTATATTGCTTGAATTCTTGTATATGGAAACTTATTTTGAAGCTTGTAAAAATTTAAACATAATGGCATAGTAATCATTTGAATCTAACACATTTATTATAATATATAGTTACTAAAATGAGACATTATTTTATAAACTTTTATGAAAATACTACGAACTCAGAAATAATCCCTACTTTATCAAATGTTAACCAAAAATGCCTAGATTTCTTCATAACTAGGGTTTATGTAAGGAATTTCTAGAATAGTGTATATATTGTTTTTAAAATCTATAATATATGTATCACATTTATAAATAGTAAAATGACACAATATTTCAAAGCTCTAACTATGAAAGTTTTCACCATAACCATAATCACACTGTTCTATCTCTAAGGTAGAAAGAGAGTAAGTTCTTAAGGATAGTCACTTAATAGTGTGCCATAGACTTAAATAGTTGACTTCCTATGACTAAGTTTCTCCTAATATACCCAAAGGTATGTGGAAGCTCAAGTCTATCTACAAATATTTTCTAAGGCCTAGGTATTGGTAAATATCTCCACCTCACTTCACAATCCAAAATGTGCTTAGCCAATAATTATAGGTCTCTATAGTATCTTAAATTCCCCATCACAGGGTTTCTAACATAGACCACTACTTAGAAAAATATTGTGATATAAAAATATTACTAGACTAGTACTTTCACCACTTCCTATCACCAAAATCCTAAGAAGGAAAGGTGAAAGAATATAATGGGTAGTTGTCATAAATAACTATATTCTTGTTGTACTAGTATAATTCAGCCTTGGAATAAGTTATTGTACCACTTGATAAGATATTAGCTATGAAATATGATAAAAATAAAAAATTACATGTAGAATTATAGAATTCTTAATGAACTAGAGAATTTAAAATCTAATATTCATGAATCACTTACTAAGTATCAAATTCCTCTTCAAGGGGTGATTTAAGAAAGCTAGGGGTGACCTAGATTTCCTCAAGTCTTTATATATCTAGTCATGACATCCATTTGGATACTTCACTAGATATGCTAGTATTAAGTCACACTTTGGCACCATGACCCTTTAACACTAGACTTTTGCATCGGTTCAAATTATATGTTAGTTCTTAATGCTAGACCCCACTTTGGTGCCAAGACTCCAATAGTGAAAATTGTTTACTTTGATACTTGTAGTAATTCTTCACTACCTTTTCATGACTAAAGCAAAACCTTTATCACTGGCAATCAAAGTATTTTCTAGCTTGGAGAAGAAAACGTCAAGATAAATTCTGACAATCAGGTGTGATATTTTGCTTAGTAAAAGTATTGAGAGATAAGTAAAGGAGATCTAAATGATCTATCTTTTGAAATAAGTCTTGATATTAGATATTTTATGATCCATGATGAAGCACTAGAAATAAAACTCTTGATAAACCTATAAGGTGATCTAGGATTCAAGAAAAATGCTAGAAAGTCAAGCAGATACTGATGCTTGAGTAAAACTAAAGGTGACAAAGATATATGGACCAAGTTAATACTTCCCAAAATTAGGATACAAAGAACACCTACTAGAGCCTAGATTGAGTAAATGTCTTAGACACTCATTCAAGATAAATTATGGCAATGATAGTCTTAAGCTTGATAATTATTATGGTCAAAGAGTACTTCATTTAGTGACCAAAATCCCTAGGAAAAGTAGGTGAGATTGTTAGATTCATTTGTAGATAATTTTGGAGGGAAATATTCCCCTATTGTAAACTATAAATAATAGTAATGTATGCTATAAGGATTGACGAGTTTGTAATTATATTCTTTTGTAGGATTTCCCTTCATTTATTTTTGTAAAAATAGTTAACTCCTAAGTGGCTTGTGGGAAATCTCAAACCCCCGCTTCTAGCACAATATATGTAAAATATTTCTTGCATATATATATATATATATATATATATATATATATATATATATATACATGGGAGATTGTATCAAATTTTAATATAGTTATTTGTGACCCTTGCTGATATATTTCTATGTGTATGTATTTATCTATGATATTTTGCCTATTTTTTGGTTTTATTAAGTGTATGTATGTGTGAGGGATCTACATCTGTATTTGGATTACTCACTTGCCTTGGCTCTCCTAAAATTGTATGTATGTGTGAGGGACCTGCATCTATTTTTAGACTAGTCACTTGTCTTGGCTCTCTTACAGGATCTACCTTTTCATGCATGCATATAATTGGTAACTCTCATATGTGCTTCATTGTGTTAAGGAGAGGAAGTGTTCATTACTATAACATAGTGTTCAAGCCTATTTTTGTAGGAATATAGTAGCAAATATCTTGGCTCATCACCATCCCTTTTCTTTTTTTGAATTGTTTTTATTTTATTTCTTGCATCTTTTTCCCTTTGCTGAGTCCAATTACACCTTGAATATCACATCATAACAAGGATTTAATCTTGTAGAAACTCTTGGAGGACCTTTATTGAGCCAAACCCCATGGTTTTAGCCATGGATCTATTGTGTCACTCCTTGTGAGTTATAATTGTTTCTACTAGGGATAATCAAAGTAAAAACAATTTAATGGTATGCATAGTGGGATCTCAATGACACATCATTGATCCTAAAATTGCAATAAGGAGTAGGTCTTAGACTTGGTTAGGGTCTTTTTTTATTTCTCACTTGTTGAAGCACCTCTAGACTCAATATGCGACTTCATTCCAAAATGAACAACAAAAGAAACCATTGTTAAAGAAATTAGGCCAAGGTTTGAGTGAAGGTCTTAGTATACCAACTTTTTCTTTTAGAAGCACAAAATTACATTCACCTGGTGACTCTGCATCAACGAAATAAACCCAGAGGTATGTGGGAAAAATATGGTTCCAAGGCTTATTGCTATATTTTTAAAATATGGTTAGCTCCTTAGTAAACATCCCTTCATATGAGAAAGGATCAAGTCATCTAAGTCCCCCAAATTCACCTAATGTATGGAAGAATATCCTAGATTCTATACTAGTAGTAGTACCAGAGTATATTGGCAAAGACCCAACCACTTTGCTAGAATTCCTTAGGGAATTGGTATTTATATACCAAACTCATAATATTGCATAGTAAGATGTAGTTTTAAGGCTATTAGTGGTATACTTCAAAGAAAATGTGTACGATCCTAAAAAGCATACACCTAATCTAGTAACAATTGAAAATCACATAAAGCATACAAGAATTGACAAAATTGAAATAACCAAAAGAAAGGTGTCTTTTATTAAATTTCCAATGAAAACTTGATTACAAATTCATCCCTCTTAGGGATACCCAATGTGATACAATGTTACAATCATAAGAAATCCCTCGCAAGGGTAGGTGTAATCCACAGACTTTTTAGAATGACACGAACTGCTCCAAGGTGTCGATGACCTTCTTCTCCATGATTAGAGGCATTTGTTGCCTTGCATGTCAAAACCTTGTTGATCCTGCGTGCAATAAACAACAAGAAATATTAAAAGCAAAGGATGCCTCTCTTGATGAGGCTTTTAAAGGAATCTTGCATAAAGAATAGCATAAAATCAAGAAAGCATGTAAAACTATCAATCTATGCAAGAAATGAGGAAATTGTAATAAAGCATGATAAAGGAAGCATGAATCTAGTTAAGAAACATCCTAATTAACCATTAGAAAACTTGAAAAGCATGAAACTAGTCTAAATTGACAAATGCAAGGAAATGGAAGCAAATCTACCTCTAAATCCTAGAATTAACCGGTCAAATGTCTGCTAAAATGTTAATCTATGCTAGATTAAGCTACTTGCATAACTAGAAATGGAAATCTACTGCTAAAATGGAGGAAAGAGAGCATCAAACCCTAGCCATGGGTGCTTAAAGTGGTTGGCACTATTAGCCATGGCTGATAGCCATGACTAAGGTGAAAGTGTCCTTTCTCTTGAAACCAGGGCCAAAAACTCTCAAATCCTCCAAGGAATTGATGATCAAGGGTCGCCTCGGTGTTCTAAAATAGATTGGTGGTTGAATTCACTAAAATTGGCAATGGAAGTGTGTCAATTGTCAAGCTTGCTCCTCAAGCTCTTGAGATCTCCATTGTTGCAAAGTTGATGATCAAATTGGATTTTGGCAGCATCTTGTTACTCTTCACAAGGTGCAATTGGCTCTCCAGTTCAGCAATTTGGTAGCACTTCGTTAGAGAAGACAGCCAAGAAAATCTAGGGTTTGCTCTTTGAAATTGGGGTCTTAAATAGACTCCCAAAATCCTTGCTCTAGCTTCATGGAGAAGCCAAGAACAAGAATTGGTAGTTGGGAGGAAGCTTCTGGATGCTTCCAAGCCCAAACCACTTCAAAACCATTGCAATTTGATTGTTGCAACTAATTTTACTTGGCTCTGGTCACCCGAGTTTGTTACAGGGCTAGCCATGGGTCTTAAAAGTGGCTAAAAACCCTAGTCATGGGTGACACCCATGGCTAAGAATCCTAGCCATGGGTGACACCAGTGGCTAAGGCTAGATAGGCCAAAATGCCCAAATTGAGTGGTTAGAACCACTACTTTTGCCTTGGAGATGTCCAAGATCATTCATATGGTCTATTAGCATGTCCCATATGAGTAGTCACCTCGACATGATGTATTTTAGGTGTCTACAGATGCCCCTTTTGAGATGCATTGTGAGATCGAACAACGTTGAGAAAAAATAGACCTCCTAAAATGATGTCATAGGTTGAATGATGATCATTAATCTGATCAACATTAGATGCCCAAATCATACAAAAGGGTATACATCTCTGAATCATTACCTTCGATGAGTTGAAGAACTTGATTATGGAAAGCTTAAGTCAAAATCCTAGCCTTAGCAAAATTAGGAGACAAGCTTAAGTCAAATCCTAGCCTTGAGCAATTAGGAGACAAGCTTAAGTCAAATCCTAGCCTTGACAATTAGGAGATAAGCTTAAGTCAAATCCTAGCCTTGATGACAATTAGGAGATAAGCTTAAGTCTAATCCTAGCCTTGATGACAATTAGGAGATAAGCTTAAGTCAAATCCTAGCCTTGATGGCAATTAGGAGACTAGCTACCCAGTTTGCTTGAATTTGCTCTTGATATTTTGCTTATTTGCCCCAAGCAAGGAGGGTGCATGATTGTCTTTGACAATGATTCTTGAATGAATGCACTTTTGACAAGATCGAGGGATCTACGATCAAGGGATATTCTATTGACTTTGATTATGAAAATTGATATTATGACTACCCCCTCAAGCGACGAGTCGATGAGGGTAATGACAATTAAATGAAGCGACGAGTCGCTTGACCACTATGATTGACTTGAACAATTTAAGATTTTAGCACTTTGATACTACTTGGCAAGGCCTAACTCAGCCATGATTTCAACTATGAATAGTAATTGTACACCTCTATCCCATGGAGCAGTCCAGCCATTATGGCCTTCTTAGGGAATCAAGATGATAGCAATTCCAATTATGCTTGTGTTGAATCACTATGTTCGATGATCTATTGAATCATTGTGAATTTTGATTTATTTAATTTTTTTGTTAATTTTACAATTTTTGAAATTTTGGACCTGTAGATATGCTTTAATGTCCAATATGAAACTCCTTATGGTGAGAAAATATGTGCATTTATGACTTGAATGAAAAGACCAAAGATTTAGACTTCTTTGGAGCTTTTGGGGATCGATACTGATAATGCCCCAGTTGATGCTTGCAAATGTTTTTGTTTTGATTTTATGTTATGGATGCAATGATGAATGTAATGCCTACATGATGATGTGATTATGCTATATGTATGCAATGTACGGATGACATGCACTAGCTAGATGATAGATGTTCTATTAGATTCCATGATCTATATGTATAGATGGACTATTTTGTATGCATATGGATGCAATGCTTATTGTTAAATGCATGTTTAATTTTGATTCAATTTTATGCATCTAATTTATGATGTTATGAATGCAATGTATGTAATGCATAATTTTCATGATGATGATTTAATGTAAATGGACATGTATGCTTTAATCACTTAAAACATAATGTATGAATGCAATATGAGTTTAACAATCTAATGGATGACACCATAGAATGTATAACAATCATGAACTATAATTGCTATATCTTATTATAAGAATTAATCAATTAATCACCCATATGTGAGATGCAATGATGTATTGTTTCTATTCATAAGCTTTTGTAAGTTAAAATAATATGTGTAACATAGTCAATGGTCATTTAAATATCATTTCTGACATCCATCCGGTATCTAACCTATATTATGAACAATATTTAATAAACAAAATCTTATAAAGAGAAATTTGATATTTGATGATTGCATTGAAAATTGGTTGTTGCTATTTGGGAATTTTTGAGGTTTTCCATGAGACTCAAACACCCTAGTTGACTTATCAAAAGTTGTATAATGACCATACTAGACTTCTAAAAATAAAGTTTTCACTATGAAATACCAAGCTATTCATTACCCCTGTGTGTGCAAATGAATATATTAGATAAGACATAAGCATACCCCGATGTCAGGTGGGATTCTTTCAGCCCATTGCTAAGATTGGGGATCCTCAAATGTTCACCTCATCCTAGGTTTGGATTTAGTTAGACTAGACCACTAGGCAATCCGGGCCACCTAAAGCTAGCTCACTTTGTAAATTGCTTAGAACTACCCCTTCAATGACAGACGAGATTCTTTCAGCCCATTGTTGAGATTGAGGATCACTCTATGGCTTTCAAGCATTGATCATTCCAGGGATTCAAGCTCACCCCCTTATTTTCTTCAATTTATTGGGATACTTGCTCATATATAGTGATAAAAATCACTGTTTATTTTGTATATACTTTTTTTTTCTTTTTCTTTTTCTTTTTTTTGAGCAAGGGATTTGATACTGATTTGATTTTATTTTGAATTTGATCTTGATTTGACTTGATTTTGGGATTTCATTATGGGATTTTGCTCCTTCATTTGTAAGCAAGGGATTTATTTGGGTAGGGGGTAAACTTGTCCTTTTGCCAATGACCACTACTCTAGACCATTGCGCCTCACAAAATAAGCAAGTAACAAAACCTTTCACCTAAGGTGACCCGGACCACTTTTGTAGTTTTCATCCTTCCTTACCCTAATTAGGATTGTTTAAATGTGTTTGATTAGTGATAGGATTCTGATATGCTAAGTGCTATCAAAACTAGACCTCATCTACAAAAGCAAAGCAAGATTTCTACCAAACTCTTGAGAAGACCACTAGGTATGGTTGAATGACCAGAAAACCCTAGTATATTCTTCATAGCAACAGGAGGGGTTGTGTTGAGAAACACAATTACTCACAAGGGTGATGGATGATGATGATAATGCATAGATGCATGATTGAAATACAAACATGGTGTCATTTGTAAGATTGTAAACACAACCTATCCTAATGCAAGTGCGATGGATGGAAATGCCTAATGCAATGCAATTAAATGAATGCATGTGCAAAATGAAAATGCATAATGCAAATGAGATGCATAAATGTAAAATGAAATGCAATGTTTTTAGAATTTTATTGCTTTTTGATTTTTATGGATTTTAATTTTGACCAAGGGACTTTAAATACCTTTGGAGCCTTTTGTGAATTGACCAAAGGGCTTATGATGCCTTTGGATTTTGTGCATTTTTATGGATTTTGATGTTTTCCATATTTTTGATGTTTTGATATTTTTCAATTGTTTTTGAAATTTAAATGTTTTGAATGTTTTTGAAATTTTAATTTTTCAATTGTTTTTGAAATTTTGATATTTTATGTTTTTTTTTTGTTTTTATGTTTTTAAAGGGGAAGGTACGCTACCTTAAGTACCCCCTAGTGTGTGTGCCACTCAATGAAAGTGAGGAAGGTGTGATACCTTTAGAAGTCTCACTTTGCTTCATTGATCGTGATGTGGATGATGGGGAAGGTGTGACACCTTGAAGACCCCCAATGTGCATTGTGTTTGATGTGCCATGATTGGCTTGGCTAGGAGGAGTAGTAGAAACTGATTCCCCCTATTGTGATGTGCAATTTTGTGCAGTGCCAATGTCTCATTGAGATGAGACAAGCGAAGGTGAAACATTGGATGATGCCACAGGTTGCATAGATCGATTTAGACATTCCTATTTCTCTGTTACAACACTGATCATTCCCACAAACTCTTGGGGAGGTTGATTGATATGCACCTAGTTAGGTTGCTCAACTTGATTGGCAGGTGTTATGTTTGCTTCATGTGCATGCAAGGGGTCATGGAAGACTCCTATCTGAAGCTCTTGCCTCTCGATCATATCTTGCACTAAATCTCTAAAGGGATAACATGTCTGGATGTCATGACCCCTTTGTCGATGGTAAACACAATATAGATTTTCCCTATGCACCTTTGATCTACGCTTATTAGGTTTCAAAGGATGGATCTCTGGAAGATTGATTCTTTGTGCCTCATACAATCGATCAAAGAGTGATGCTAATGTCTCTGGAAAATCAGTATATTGTCATTGTGGCCGATGTTGTTGGCCTTGTATCTGATTCTGTTGCATATGATTTTGGGCCAGAGGAGGCTGAGCTTGGTAATTATGTTGCACTGGTAGAGGTGGTGCACCCTGGTTTGAGGATTCGGGAATACTCAAAACAACTTGATTGATTGGGGTCACCATTTGTTGCATGTTGCCACCTATAATATTCTTGTTTGGCCATTCCTTTTTGTGGAGTTGAATATCACCCTCCTGTATCTTGATGTCTTCAATGACCTTGGCCTGTGCTAAGGCCTCCTCGAATGTTTGATACTATTGTAATTGCAAGAGAAGGGAGATATGTTTTGAATAACTTCTCATAAACATTCGAATGAGCTCTATTGTGGGTAAAGTGAAAGGTAATTTTGACATCACCTTCCTCCATTTATTACCATACTCAATGACTGGCTCATCATCTAGTTGACAAAGGCTAACCAAGTCAGTCAAATTTATCATTTCCTTAGCACTAGAGGCAAAACGTTGCAGGAATGCATCGACTAATTGCTCAAAGGTGTATATGCTATGATGTGGTAGATGATTATACCACTCTAAAGCATCCCCAACTAATGTTGTCACGAAGATTCTTAACATCAAGGGGTCATTGTCTTGAAAACTAAAGCACATATGGATGAAGCTTGTCATGTGCTCTTGTGCATCTTCATCATATTTGAACTTTTCAAGTTGAGGCATCTTGAAATTCGATGGGTATATCGATGATGACACTGAGGGATGCAAAGGCTGATTTCTAAGCTACTTTAGTATGGGTTTTTGATAAACCAATATTTGATTTTGTTTTTCGAATGCATTTATCCGATCAGCTAGCACTTTGTATGGCCCTGACGAAATGATATGATCTTCATCTCGTCGCCCTTGATTAGGCAGAGGAGGTCACTTTTGATGTTGAGGTGGATGATAAGTATAATCATTAGGTACCTCATCATAATTGGATTCAGGGTAAGCATCTACTTCTTCCTGATGTTCCCATTGGGACTCTGCATATGATTCCTCATCGTATTGATCTTGGTACTATTGAGGAGTATGAGGTTCATGATGATAACCAGATAATGGCCTATGATGTTGAACGTGATTTTTGCATGGCCGAGGTGAAATATTCTGAGATTGCACTGGGTGCCTTATGCGTTGTTGCATCCTCTGGGTGCTAGGCGTAAGCACCACTTTACGCAATGCATTTTGCACTTGCTCTTGTTGTATCTTTTGTTGTTCTTGTATATTTCATTGATACAACCTTTGTAGGTGTGCTCATGGTGAGTCCACCCATTGTTGATTTAATTGTTGTTGATCCAACTGGGGTTGTTGGTTAAGTTGTCGCCTCAGTGCCTGATGTGTATGATCCCATTGTTCAGTTGTATGGGGGCTATGTACCCTCGTATTTGAAATACGGATGGGTTTATCATGTCTTTTCCCCCTAGTAGGATCTATTACTTGTTTTCCATACTCCTTAAAGGTTGCATTGACCTGATATTTTGAGTTATGAGTGGGCTCTGTATAGTTTGACAATGTAGAGCCACAACGTGGTTGCCCCACGTACTCTTCATGAGGAGTAGGAGGATGACTTGGGTCCTCTTCCTCATCTATGAGGAATGATGCATATTCAGGCTCAGATGTAAGCTCTGTATATTCAGATTGCATAGAATGCTCCCTATGAGGAGTAGGGGGATGGCTTGCTCGACCAGATGGGGTGGTTTGCTCACCCAAGCTAGGCCATGGTGTATGTTCATGATCACTTTATGATTGATGTATAGAGAAAGTTGGGATGTGAACCTATGATATTGACCTACTAGGCTCCTCAGTGGGTGGATTGTTCCTTATATAGAATTCTATCAAGGTGTTCCAATCAGGAAGGTTTCCTAGAGGACCTATGGGTGCTTCCTTAATAGAGATATCTCGAAGGTTTGACCCCCTATGGATGGTATTGATGCTATGATAAGACCTGGGATGCCATTCAGGGATGGCCATGTCCTCTGGACTGATTTGAATATGTTCAGTGGTTATGGAACCTGATTCCCTCTCTAGATTGGAGGTCTTGCTCACCATGGGAGGTCCCCCGACCATTTAGAAAATTTTTTGGCTTTCAAAAAAATTTGAAAGTGTTATATATCAAAATGATCAGTGCGATGAGCTGATCACAATGAGCTATAACTCAAAAATATGATTTTTGGGTCAAAATTTTGTATTTTTGAAATAATTGGCCAACCGGGGCTCGTGGGGAAATGCCCACTTTTAGGAATTTTTGGGAAATTTTGAACCATGAAGATTTAGGACCCAAAATTTTTGTGAGAGGTGCACAAGGGTATAACTAAGACAACAAAACAAATTTGGCAATTTTTGGAGTTGTCTAGACCATTTTATGACCATTTTAGTGCAATTTTTCCTTATTTTCGGCTTCAAAAATAGAGTAATCATAAAACCAAAATAACTTTTTCGTTATAGCTCTGATTTGCATGATTCTCGATCCATTGGATGCAGAATAAAAAAATTATTATTATTATTAGGGTTAGGGTTTGGTCCCAGATCAAGGATCTTATGTTGATTACCCCAATAATAAAGAAACACACAAAGTAGACAATATGATTATCTCTTTTAAGGATTAGATGTGTGTCCTAAAACTGGTTTAGTGTGTTTTGAGATTTGTTGATACTACAATCTAACTCTCATCATGTTTTTCAATAGTTGATGATATTCTCAGATTGTTTAAGGGTTTTCACCTGTATGCTCGTAGCTCGACAACCTGGCTATGAACTCCAGGTCACGTAATCCCACCTATAATGTGTGGTAATGAAGTCCACACACAGGCAAGGAGCACAGGTCCTCGCGATCCTCACCCAATCTCACCTAGTCAGTGTTATACCCTCTAAAGAGAAGTACATGCAAATTTTCTAGGCTACGATGGCTCTTGGATCCGGTATTGGTCTAGTAACAAAAGGATCGAGGGAGTTGGGCCAATGGATGGAAATCACTACCACCATCATTGAACCCTACTAGTGGTTGGATGTGACTTCCAACTCACTAGCATTTACAATGTGTCATGGTGTGTGTGGTTCCTTTTACTTTGCATGAAAATAAAATGCATAAAACAACATTCAAATGATTTTCCTACATGCTTTTCAAAAGAACGTTTGATTTTAAGAGAATGCATGACTATGCTAGATGATGTTTAGAGAATGCAACTATCTATGATGAAAATGGCCACTGATTGGGCCTCATACATGCAAACTCTAAACATACAATGTCCTAGACCATTGGAGACTAGGGTGGACTACAATCAGAGATCCGCTATTCCTAGCAACGACTAGTAGAAAACTAAAAAAGCATCTAGGATTTTCCCATTTTACTTTTTGCTATATTTTCTAATTAACATCCATCTATTACATTCTACTTCTATAAAAACATAGACAAAAAATACAGAGAGGAGAAAATGATCCTACCTCAGATCCAAGTCTGATGATGGTGTTTGATATCTACTTTTTTCTATTTTCTATTGACCATCTGTCACACATGTCCAACTATTGCCTGGTTTCACCATGGTTACAACTATTAACCATTTCATTCTTTACCAATTTTCACCATGGTTAAGCACCTGCCATCAAAAACATAACAAGTTAGATTTTAGATCACTTAAATTGTAAGGTTCCACCATGATCACCTTCTGTACGATCCTAAAAAGCATACACCTAATCTAGTAACAATTGAAAATCACATAAAGCATACAAGAATTGATAAAATTGAAATAACCAAAATAAAGGTATCTTTTATTAAATTTAAATCAATTCATGGTTACAAATTCATCCCTCTTAGGGATACCCAATGTGATACAATGTTACAATCATAAGAAATCCCTCGCAAGGGTAGGTATAATCCACAGACTTTTTAGAATGACATGAACTGCTCCAAGGTGTCGATGACCTTCTTCTCCATGATTAGAGGCATTTGTTGCCTTGCATGTCAAAACCCTATTAATCCTACATGCAATAAAAAACAAGAAATATTAAAAGTAAAGGATGCCTCTCTTGATGAGGCTTTTAAAGGAATCTTGCATAAAGAATAGCATAAAATCAAGAAAGCATGTAAAACTATCAATCTATGCAAGAAATGATGAAATTGTAATAAAGCATATAAAGAAGCATGAATCTAGTTAAGAAACATCCTAATTAACCATTAGAAAACTTGAAAAGCATGAAACTATTCTAAATTGACAAATGCAAGGAAATGGAAGCAAATCTACCTCTAAATCCTAGAATTAACTGGTCAAATATCTACTAAAATGTTAAACTATGCTAGATTAAGCTAATTGCATAACTAAAAATGGAAATCTACTACTAAAATGGAGGAAAGAGAGCATCAAACCCTAGCCATGGGTGCTTAAAGTGGTTAGCACTATTAGCCATGGCTAACACCATGACTAAGGTGAAAGTGTCCTTTCTCTTGAAACCAAGGCCAGAAACTCTCAAATCCTCCAAGGAATTGATGATCAAGGGTCGCCTCGATGTTCTAAAATAGATTGGTGATTGAATTCACTAAAATTGGCAATGGAAGTGTGTCAATTGTCAAGCTTGCTCCTCAAGCTCTTGAGATCTCCATTGTTGCAAAGTTGATGATCAAATTGGATTTTGGTAGCATCTTGTTACTCTTCACAAGGTGCAATTGGCTCTCCAGTTTAGCAATTTGGCAGCACTTCATTAGAGAAGACAACCAAGGTTTGCTCTTTGAAATTGGGGTCTTAAATAGACTCCCAAAATCCTTGCTCTAGCTTCATGGAGAAGCCAAGAACAAGATTTGGCAGTTGGGAGGAAGCTTATGGATGCTTCCAAGCCTGAACCGCTTGAAACCATTGCAATTTGATTGTTGCAACTAATTTTACTTAGCTCTGGTCACCCGAGTTTGTTACAGGGCTAGTCATAGGTCTTAAAAATGAGTGGCTAAGAATCCTAGCCATGGGTGACACCAGTGGCTAAGGCTAGATAGGCCAAAATGCCCAAATTGAGTGGTTAGAACCACTGCTTTTGCCTTGGAGAGGTCCAAGATCATTCATATGGTCTGTTAGCATGTCCCATATGAGTAGTCACCTCGACATGATGCATTTTAATATTATACAGAATGTAATCAAGAAATATGAATCAATTCCTCTTGATTCAATCACATAATAATATCAATTGGCTTCATTACTCATGAATGAATTCGCCATAAAAATATAAATAAAATATAGTTGAAGTTAGAAATTATTTGACCCAAGAGAAATAATTTTCCCCTATCGATCATGCAAAATAAAGCATCCAGAAAAATTCTTCCTGATCAAAAAATATCCAACACGTATGGACCCATCATAAGAAAGAAGTGGCCATCAAAAAATAGTCAACTTAGGGAAGTAAATGAATACATTGTAGAGAAACCAAACAAATACGAAGAAACCAAACAAATAGGATCAAGACAAACCCAATAAAAATACTTATCTTCCCTGCATCCATTTAGCATATGAAAATATACTATAAAATAAAATAAAACATTGGGGTAAACCTTTAAGGTCTACATATTACATAGGCATAAGGATTACCAAAGTATTCTATTGTATTACCATAAACAACAAGGAGACTTCTATCAAATCAAGAAACATAGAGATAAGAGATTTTTGAATTCATGATGAACATAAATGCCAAGGATTAATCATGATATGATATCATATTCTAAACTATCCCAAAGTCAAAGATATAGGCTATTAAAAATCCATGTTTCTTCTAAAAAAAAGGGGGAGCATGAGCAAAGAAATGTGACACATAGCCGAAGATAGGCCAACCATAAAATCAATAGATGAAATTTAAAATTGAGAATCTCTCCCACTAGAATATATTTGGGAGATAAATTTGGTAGTCAAGCCAAAAGCTCACTTTAAATTCCACCTCAATATAGAACCCTATTCATAAATAAGAGCTGACAAGAAATATTGTGGGAATAAATTAATCTTTAAATATGTGAATATGTATAAAAACATTCCCCAAAAAATATGGTATCCTTTGAGAATCAAGTAAAAAAGGGCAATAAACATAATACATGCAAGGACTATAAAAAGAGGTTGGATAAAAGGAGTAACTATTTAAAAACTAAAATGCACAACAATTTTACTCAATAAATGTTATAGTTGAAGAACCTGTAATTTGGCATTCACTATTAAATAAAAAAGAAACTAGTATCAAGTTTAGAATGATGAAGACAAAGGACTCTCATGCTGAAGAAATGCCAAAAGTACCTATACCCACATATTCTTCCAACATCAAGGTTTTGACTAACATAATGGAGGACTGCTCCAACCCTAAAATTTGAAAAGGAGCTAAGAAATTGAGAATAAATTCCTATGAGCATTTCAAAGCTAGCATGCCTTTGCACTTTGGAGCATAAATATGGACCAGTTTATTAGCATTGTACATGGTGACTAAAGTACACTTCTATTACAAATTGTTGAACATGTGTAGAATTTTGCAAACCAACTACCCAAAAAATCATCTCTTTGATGGGAAATTTAAGATAAAAATTGATGGTCCCAATGTTAGAAAAATATTGCTATTATGAAAATTCCAGATGCACATAAATGAGGAAGAGATAAATTTTTTTGAGAAACTTTTGCAAAATGAAAAAATGACCTTTTTTTAGGTCAGAATGCAAAAGTGCGGGATAAAATGACCCTGTTCTATAGATTTTTTTCCCTTAATTTATTTAATAAAATATCAAGGGACATGTTGAATATGATGGTCTTCCTCTTAGGCAAAGAACATGATGGAAACATCAATTTATCTCAATTGGGCATTTTGTGTAGAATAAAATAGGGGTCAAGAACCCTAGATTTCATTGAGCTAATAGAGGAGCAAATTAGAGAAGACCTAGAACATTTTATGTCAACATGAATGTTTAGGTACTCATAATTTTTGGTATATCTTATTTTGTATCAACATTCAAGCATGTTATTGTTGGTCACGAATCTGCCACAAGAAAGGATTTTACAAGTGCGCCCTAGACCTGGCCAACATTGAAAGGCTGGAAGCAAGAAATGGCTCCCAGACCAATCTCCAGAGTGGGCTGGTTCCCTTCACTACTCTAAAATCTGGTTTTAAGATAAGGGTTACAGGAAAGAGATTTAAAAAGTTGCAGAAAGAAATGGGAAATATGGCCACAGGCCGAAGTGATGAGATCGGAAAATAACAGCAGGAAATTTAAAGTGCAGCAACAGCAAGCAATAAAAGTTATCAATCTAACTTTCGCACGATGTACGCAGAGAAACCCTCCAAAATCACATTCCAGGAATCATACTCTCATGGCAGTACATAAATTCAGAATGCAGAATTTAAACGCAACAGTCGTTAAAGAATAATAATGCGATTAGAAATGCAACAAAGACAGAAAGGAAATCACCCAAAGCGTTGCTTGAAAAATCAGAAGTCAAGTCTTTTATTCCTGCAAATGCACTTCAGTTTCTAGCAGAGAACTTTTCCAACAACTGTAAATGAGAATTACATTGGTTTTTATAGAGGCTCGTCCTCTTTGCAGCATTTAATATTTAAAACCAACTTCCTCGTGATCTACAACCATGCAACGGAAATTATGCACACGATCCCCTTAATTGCAGCATTGAAGAAACAAAAATTAAATACAATGAAACGTTCGCGGTCCTCTTCATTAAATTCGTTTTTGACAATATGCATGAAACCGTTATGCCAATCCATGAACAGCCGCTTCGAACAAATAAATCTTTAATTTTGGAAGCCTGGGCGGTTCTTCGACCTTGAATGCCTTGGAAATCCACAAATCATTTAATTCGGGTCAGTATTAAATACTCGAAAATCGAGAAAAACCCCTCGGGCCGTTCATACTGCACTTGGCGGGAAAATGCACAGGTCGCGAAAATGCGCGGGTCACGAAAATGCGACGGGTCGTGAAAATGCGACGGGTCACGAAATCGCGACATATTCTAATGTCGTACGCTTCGCTGCTGAAGACCCACGGAAATGGCACCTGTAGCGATATCGCTACATCTTCGGCTTTCTTTTCTCCATCGCTAGCTTGTCCACGTGAAAATGGCACATGTAGCGATTTCACTACGTCTTTTGGTCGTTGGCTCCTTTCTTCGCTTTGCTCCATGAAAATGGAACATGTAGCGATATCGCTACATGTTTCGGGCACCTTGTACGGCTTCATGGACGGGTCACAAAAATGGAACACTTCTTGCCCTTTGAATGTCTTCGACCTTCTCTTGTCGCGATTTCGCTGCATATTCATCTCGCTCAGCCCTGTCATCAAAATTGTAGCGAATCGCTACAAATTTCATTTCTTTTGTTTTTGGACCAAAACGACCGTGATTTGAGAACGTGCAGCGCATCACTACAACTTTTGCCTAGACTCACTTCTCAACAAAGACCGCGCGATTTTGCAACGTGCAGCGATTCGCTGCACATTTTAGACTTAAGGCTTTTGGAGCCACTACTCCGCAAAAATGAAACGTTAGCGCGTCGCTGCAATTTTACCACTTGAGCCTTTTGAAACAACTGCATCGCAAAAATAAGACGTCAGCGCGTCACTGCAATTTTTGCACCTTAGTCCTCGAAGCTCCCGACGTCGCGATTCTGGAACCTGTCAGCGATGCGCTGCAAGTTTTCAACTTGAGTCTTTGAAGCCGACCGACCCGCGATTCTGGAACACGTCGCGATATCGCGACGGTTCCGCCCAACCTTCCTGCATTGACTGCGTTGACCGCGATTCTGCGACATGTCAGCGAATCGTTGCAGTTTCTGGACTTAGTTATTTTTTACTCAATTTTCGCTCCTTTTTTGCTTCAAAGCCGCATCAAATCCTGTATAAACGTTAGATTTGCAATAATGTATACATTAATACTTCAATGAAAATCAATGTGGCAAAAATGCCAACATTCTTGGTGGCTCGCGGGGTATACAGCTCGTTGTATGCAAGAATCCAGGCCTTAGTCCATTGGGCACAGAGTCATATTAGAACAGGAAGCTTGGCTGCTGCAATACATGTTCTGCTGAAAAATTGAAACTGAAAAAACCTGCATGTAACTGATTATGAAATGACTAATGGAACGCGATGATGGAGTGAGCTCTTGCGATTGCGCAAGCGGTGACTGCAATGGAATGATGAAATGAAAATGAACGAAGTTATGGAGTGGGAATAAAAGTATGAAGGCTGTGAAATGAAATGAACTAGACTGCGAAATAAATGCATAAAAGACTGAACTTAGAGGAAAGGGATAAGAAGGGATGGGGAAAAACAGAAAAATGGAAAAGAAACAACAGCCGTGGCTTGCTTTTGTTTGAATGCAGAAGAAAAAAAAAAAAAAAAAAAGAAGGAAGAAGATGAAGAAAGGAAAGAGAGGAAACGGGGAAGGGAAAAGAAGAATTTTTTGAAAGCCACCAACTGCCGGGAAAGGAAGAGACAAAAGGAAAAAACAAGCACCTACAGCTCACAGGCAACAAAAGAGCTGAGATGAACAGTAATAACCATACCTCTCTCTTTTTTTTTTGTCTTTTTTTTTTTATACTATATACAATAGTTCACGACATGATTGGCATGTCACCACCAGACATCCAATCTCAGAATGTTATCCGGTAAATCTGCAATGTCCTGACCAGATCTGATCATACTTAAGTCGGTCCTTGAAATTGGGCTGGCTCCTTCCTGAAGTTCTCCACAGTGCGAATAGAATGCAATGCGGAAGATTATCCTTCTTACTAGTACCCACATGGAGGACTTCTTCAGGTACTGGATGTAGTGGTCGGAACCAACACCACCACTTTGCGAGAATTTACTTGGTCGTGGGCTGAGTACGAGCTCCTCTAACTCCTTGATGTGATCACGGGGCTCTTCAAGTGAGAAATCAGATTCTGGGATCTCCTCAGGTTCTAGAATTTGAACTTGTTCTTCTACTTGGCCCATCTCTTGATGAAAACTGCAAGCAACCATATTGTTCATTGCTGGAAAAGTGCTTGCATGTTCCAACCCTTGACTTTGGACGAGATTTGTCCCTTGAACTCCACATGACTGCATCTCAGGTTTCTGCTCAGTATAAGGGATCTGGCATGAAAAGTACTGTGCAGGGTAGACAGGAGCAACAACCACCGGAGAAGGTAATGGATTTTCTTCCCTCGGTAACTTTCTCGATAAGAGTAAAAGCTATTCTACTCACACTGCTTCCTCAAATATTTGTGGGAACCGTTGTTCACCTGACAAAAAGAGACCTATGTCAGAATTAAAATCTCGAACATAAAAGAGGTGGGCTTGGGTGGGTGATGGACGGATCTTCTCTGGAATTCTCTTCCAACTTATCAAGAATCGGACATTGAAGTCCGTGATGCTTTCTTGAGGTGCTCTCTTGATGTACATGAAAAATTGGTAGAGATACAAAGAACTGTAGAAAGGATCTTCGTCAAATCTTTTGATCAATGCTCCCGCTAGATCGTCCTATGAGATGATGCTTTGACGTTTGAGCAATCTGTACCATTGCAATGCTCTTCCTTCCAAATACTGAACTAGAAGTCGGATCATGATATCCTTGTGTTCTATGACATGGATCATTGACAAAGTAGCAATGTCTTCAACATGTGCCAGAGTCATGCCTTCGGTACCATCATATTTTGCTAGGTTCTTCAGGGCACCTTCGGGAATTTCATGCCGTACTTGGAGATTCAGAGGCCTAGGATCATCCCATGTAGAAAAAACCCTCGCTTTTGTAGAAGTGGTCTATGAAATCATGGCTATCGCCATTAAGTCAGAGTCACCAGACGAACATTCTTTGAATTTAAAAAAAAAAAACAGGCATCCACAAATAGATCTTCAACTCAGCAAAGTCGCCAGATGAACTTACAAATCTCCGCTGTGAGGCCAAGACAGCTCATCAAATCTTAAGACCTCCGGGTGTTAAAATAAATGTGGATTTTTGTGAGACAGAAGAAGTCTGTCCCATCGGGCATGCCAAAACTGTTGGCTCCGGTGGGTTTATCACTTTGAAAAATTATGCTTATCCCACTGATTATGAATTCTTGGAGACAAAAACTTGTCTGTCCCACCGGGTGTGCCAAAAACTGTTGGTCCAAAATCTAACTTTTCCTCGTGATCTACAATCATGCAACAGAAATTATGCACACGATCCCCTTAATTGCAGCATTGAGGAGGCAAAAATTAAATACAATGAAACGTTCGCGGTCCTCTTCATTAAATTTGTTTTTGAAAATATGCATGAAACCGTTATGCCAATGCACGAACAGCTGCTTCGAACAAATAAATCTTTAATTTTGGAAGCCTGGGTGGTTCTTCGACCTTGAATGCCTTGGAAATCCACAAATCATTTAATTCGGGTCAGTATTAAATACTCGAAAATCGAGAAAAACCCCTCGGGCCGTTCATACTGCACTTGGCGGGAAAATGCGCAGGTCGCGAAAATGCGACGGGTCGCGAAAATGCGACGGGTCACAAAATCGTGACATATTCTAATGTCGTACGCTTCGCTGCTGAAGACCCGTGAAAATGGCACCTGTAGCGATATCGCTACATCTTCGGCTTTCTTTTCTCCATCGCTAGCTTGTCCACGCGAAAACGGCACATGTAGCGATTTCGCTACGTATTTTGGTCGTTGGCTCCTTTCTTCTCTTTGCTCCATGAAAACGGAACATGTAGCGATATCGCTACATGTTTCGGGCACCTTGTACGACTTCATGGACGGGTCACGAAAATGGAACACTTCTTGCGCTTTGAATGTCTTCGACCTTCTCTTGTCGCGATTTCGCTGCATATTCATCTCGCTCAGCCCTATCATCAAAATTGCAGCAAATCACTACAACTTTCATTTCTTTTGTTTTCGGACCAAAACGATCGTGATTTGAAAACGTGCAGCGCATCGCTGCAACTTTTGCCTAGACTCACTTCTCAACAAAGACCGCGCGATTTTGCAACGTGCAGCGATTCGCTGCACATTTTAGACTTAAGGCTTTTGGAGCCACTACTCCGCGAAAGTGAAACGTTAGCGCGTCGCTGCAATTTTACCACTTGAGCCTTTTGAAACAACTGCATCGCGAAAATAAGACGTCAGCGCGTCGCTGCAATTTTTGCACCTTAGTCCTCGAAGCTCCCGACGTCGCGATTCTGGAACCTGTCAGCGATGCGCTGCAAGTTTTCAACTTGAGTCTTTGAAGCCGACCGACGCGCGATTCTGGAACACGTCATGATATCACGACGGTTCCGCCCAACCTGCCTGCGTTGACTGCGTTGACCGCGATTCTGCGACATGTCAACGAATCGCTGCAGTTTCTGGACTTAGTTATTTTTTACTCAATTTTTGCTCCTTTTTTGCTTCAAAGCCGCATCAAAGCCTGTATAAACGTTAGATTTGCAATAATATATACATTAATACTTCAATGAAAATCAATGTGGCAAAAATGCCAACAGTTATCTAAATTAAGAATAAAATGCAAGGATTTAAAAAAATGCTATACTAGTTTATAATTGGGTCAAACATTTAAAGAAGGGTTCTTTCTATTTCATTTATTATTTTTCTACCTCCATCATTTACTTAATAAATGGGTCTCAAGTCCCCAAAATTTCCAAATATTATAGAAATTATTTAGAGAGTATAATCCTAGATGATTGGTTTTTGTTGAATAAGAAACCTTAGTTAGAATGCATGGATATAGTTACCTGATTTATCTTTTATCAAGATATGTTCTTGATCAATTATTTTCCCTAGAGGCTTTTAGGAAAATTTACACCTTGTATTTTAAACATGGTAGTGGTAAGTAGATGGTATTATATTATCTATAACCTCTTAGTTTAGGAGGTATAATTATACACACAAAAAAAGAAGCCCACCTAGCAAAAGGTAAATTAAAAAGTTGGGTCTTGAACGAATAAAGAAAAAATGGGAATATGACCCTAAAACAAATTTTGATGCATACCTAAAAAGTATAAAGGTAAAAAATTTAAATCATGAGCAACGAATCAAGAATGAGAGGATCAATAATCCCAAATGAAACAACAAGATATCATCTAAGTGAACTAACCAAACCTCCACATACCCTAAAACCCTATGAAGAAGAATTAAGAAGTTGACATTGGAATATTTCCAAAATAGAGGCATGGTGGAGGATGAGATAGTTGAGTGGACAAAAAGAGGCCAAGCCAAACTCAATAAAAGGTATAATATTAAATGAATTATATAATGAAGAAGATACAAATATTGAAATCTCTATAACTATGGAATCCACTAAAGTAGGAAATATTAGTGAAATGCACTAGAAAATTGGGGAGGCCAAGATAGAACAAGAAGAAACTTTAGATTATTTTTTGATCCTCTTGTAGACGCCTAAAAGTTACATATTTCTATACCTACATTCTTGTAGATCCTTTTGGACATTTTTTGGTTTACATAGGCCATCCTAGATACCCCTAGGCTATCGTAGACCAATGTAGACTATTGTAGATCATCCTAGATATGCATAGACAACTATAGATATGCGTAGACTACCATAGACATGCATAGATTGGCGTAGATTGCCATAGATTATCATAGCATTGTGTAGACTTCCACACACCACTTCACTAGTTTATAGGTACAAAACCCTAATAAACTACCTGAATCACATCATCAACACCTTCCATGCATTAAAAAACCATCCACCAGCCTACTAAGGCAATACAAGACTCCTTTATACTCAATTGAGACCCCCATGGGGCTATTAGTTGGCAAAATTATTAATTGAGTCAATTGTTAAGTCAAATTTTAAAGTGACTTCACTTAAGCTCACTTTTAGGGCTAAAAATGTTAATTAGGTCCTTAATCCCTAATTATCCCTAATTGTTGCCTCCCACATGTGTGTGCACTAGGTTAGTTAGAATATTTCTTAGGAAACCCTAACCTAACCCCAGACCTAAACTAGAGTTGACTAATCCTAGTTAACCCTAATATCTCTTCACACATGTGAGGATGCCACCTCACAAACCCTAACTTAACCTTCATGGGATCTCAACCTAGGGCTTAGTTCTCCTAACTACCCCCCTACACCTTGGGTTTTCTTATAAATAGTGGGCCCAAACCCTCATTTATCTCTCTCTCCACTTATGTCCAAAGTACAAAAACTCTACCAAAATGTGTATAGAAGCATAGCAAAGTAGAAATGAACCTGAAAAATAGCTATACATCAACAAAGGAACCTCTCCATCGAAGGATTTTTGAACAATAGTAGTTATAGTTGGATTCGCTCTCCGCCTTGCAAATCCAATACTAGTTTGCCCCTTGGGTGGCGAATTGGGTCTACAAGACCCAAATATTGGAGGTAAGCTTCATTTGGTGTTTTCATGAGGTTTTTCATCATTTACTTCAGTTTTTAACATGTTTTATTAGTAAATTTATCTTTCTTATGAAGGGGCCTGACTGAGGAAAGCCCCTTAACCCACTAATCCCTTTTTATAGTTTTATCATAGAACCAAGGAGGAAAAAAAAAACAAATACAACCTCATGGTGGTATGCAATACCATATACACTGAGGAACACAAAAAGAAGGCATCAGGTCTATTGTAATATTTATGAAAATAAAGGAAAAAGGGGAATTCTCCCCATTTGTAACCTATGCAAATCTTATCATGAATAAAATACATATTGATGAGCACCAAAAATGCTCATATTTTGTACATATTTCTTGGATTAATATGCGGCTGTATAATAAGGATTGCATACTTTTAAAAATGATTATATAGATATTTGATATAATTATGCGTGTTATCTAATTTGTGTGCTTTTAGTATGTTTTGTGGAATTGCAGTTGATTTAGTTAGATTTGGAACAGTCGAGGTCCTTTCGATGGACTTGGCACTTTATTTCATTGGGAGTCAATGAAGAGAACATAGGCGCCTCCCTACAACTAGAAGGCACCAATTGAACATAGGCACCTCCTTGAAGTTAGAAGGCGCCAAGTGAATACAAGATCCTCCCTGTAGTCGAAAGGTGCTAATTGAACATAGGTGCCTCCCTGCAGTCGGAAGGCACCAAGTGAATACAAGCGCCTCCCTACAGTTGAAAGGTGCCAATTGAACATAGGCGCCTCCCTATAGTCGAAAGGTGCCAAGTGAATACAAGCGCCTCCCTATAGTCAGAAGGTGCTGATTGAACATAGGCACCTCCCTACAGTCGAAATGCACCGTATGAATGCAAGCACCTCCCTACAACTAGAAGGTGCCAACCAAAGGCAAGCGCCTCTCCACAGCCAAAAGGCACTAATAGAGGGTAAGCACCTCCCTACAACCGAAAGGCACTAATAGAGGTAGGTGCCTCCCTACAACCGGAAGGTGCCACTGATTCTTTGCCCGTTGACCAAAGTTGAATGACGTGGACGGTAGCGGCTAGTGCAGTTCCAACTCTGCATCATGCAGAGCTAAATTGGAGATAGCACCTAATGTACCCAAACATCTTATCGATGCCAGGCAAAGCACGAACCGAACGAACACGTCACCTTCAAAACAAAATACCAGACGTCGATTGCATTCGCCAGACTGTTCTAATTTAGTCTGAGAAGAATCGACTGTTGTAACCACTGTTGTAACAGAAGTTCTGTGGGTGTGTTATATAAACACACGCAGATCATTCTGAAAATATATAGAGAGATATATAGAAATAATTAATAAAGAGCTATTTTGAATTGTAGAAGATAGATTGTAATACGTTGATAAATATATTCCAGTTCCAGAAGTTCTAAGTGCGTGTTCGATCGGGAGGAATCTACTGGAGCCTGGGCCCACTCCAAGCCAGTATTTCTTCCCCATTTCTTTCTGTTTATTTAATTAGTTTATTGCTTTCATAGAACCATTCATTAATTTACTAGTTCCCGTATTTTGTAGTAGGTTTATTTCTAGGACTGTATACATGATTTATTTCTACAGATTTATTTTTGTTCTTCTTACGTAATTTATTGAGGAGTGCGGGAATGATTGAAAACCATCTCAAGAACACCCCCCAACGTAGGATTAGCAGATTCACCCTCCAGTGGTATTGTAGTAACCTAATTTCGACTCTTCACAAGTTTACGAAGCTCCCTGGGTTGATAGTTAAATGCATGGGCATGTGACAAAAAATAGGAAACCATTCACCTTGTTTGGACCGCAATATTTTGGTGTCATTATCAGGGAAGCATCTTAATTAGATTACTTACAATACCCTAAAACCTTCATCTGACCTTGCATGAGTTCTTTGAGAAGAAGAGGACCTGATGATCGCTTTATAAGAACTAATCCATCAGGACCTGAGTCAGCCGAGCATTTTGGATTTGAGTTAGACTTGCTCGACCTACCAGTAGTCCATTGGAGTGAGGAACCACACTTTGTGCAAAGTGCCGCCTCATCCCATCAACAAGGGAAGAACGAATCATCAAAAATCCCCTGTTTAATAGGACTCCTCTAGAGGAAGCCTTGTTGTGGAAGGTTGTGGAGGATCAGATGATCTCACCAAACAACCTTAGAGCATTGACTCAAAATTTTTTAAATGACCGGAAGGCCATAAACGCTACATTAGAAACCACATTTCCCAAAAAAATGGTAGATAACGATGAAGTCTCATCTAGATTTAGTTTCCCAATAGAGGAGGGAGTAGGAGATACCAAAATGAAAAACATATCCCCTTCTCACCTCCCGTCCTTCAAAGGACACCCAACTGAGGACCCTGGCATGTTTTTATTCAAGTTTGATGTTTTGTGTAGGTCTGTGGATTACAAATAAAATGTGCAAAATTTGAAATTATTTCCTTCTACATTAGATGATGCAACTCTACAATGGTTCATCAGTCTGGGATACAAACACATCACCACCTGGGACCAGATGAAGACGCTCTTTTTAGAGCAATATCAAGATTTTGGGAGAGCAAGAGACTCCAAGGAGGAGGTCATGAGCATGACACAAAAAGAAGATGAGTCTCTCAAGGAGTATTGGGAGAGATTCACCTTTAATCTTCAATGGTCCCCTCACTCGAAGTTATCTGATAAGTCCCTCAAAAGCATCTTCTTGAGGGGACTTACCAATGAGTCACTGGAGGCTCTCAACATGATCTCTGGAGGTAATGTCTATCAGCATGCTATGGATGACATCCAACAATTATGCCAAAAATAATTGAGAAGGTGAGGTAGAGTCACCACCAGGACCATGAAGGCGACTGCTTCGGTCACCACAACAGAGATAGGCAACATGCTGGAGGATTTGAAGAGCGAAATGCTTTCATCTCTAGCACTGCAGATGGATACGCTACTGTTAGAAAAGAAGAAACAAGAAAATGACATAGCATTACCCTATTTCTACCCAAAATGCAGAGGAAGGCATGCAAAGAATGCATGCCCAGAAAACAAGGTCATAATATGCACAGTTTGCAGGCTAAATCATAAAACTCGATTGTGCCCACAACTGCCCAGTAACCAGGAAGCGGATGAGAGCACGGAGGCCTATTTCATAGGCAATAGGAAGAGTTGGCCATAGCCCCCTATTGGGAATATACCAACCAGAATGCCAACATATGGGGGAGGGTCATACATGCACCAAGGACCCCCTCAACCACCTAATATGGGGTGGTGGGGACCGTCACCCTAGATGAATGCACCCCCAGCAACATTCCCGAATCAGCAGCTATGGATGCCATATCCATATCTTGGGCAGCAGTGGAGAGGCCACAATATGTGGAATCAGACTCCACAGAATGTAGCTCCTACTCACATTCAACAGAACTTACCAGCATTGCCAGTAGCAATACCTACACAGCTACCAGCACAACCGACAGCAAACCTGAACAACAGAGTAAATCAATCGGCATACAACATAGAAGGTGAGATGTACCATATGTACAATATTTGGCTTAGATCAGGTAGGCATCTAGGAGTAGATACTTTGCCTCTGGTAGAAGAGGAGGAAAAAATAGTAGAGATACCTCCACTGGTAGAAGAGGAGGCAGAAATAGAGGACATCTTGTCGAGCTTGAAGAACCTCACGGTGAAAATCCCATTATTTCAAGCAATTCGAGATGTCCCCATTTACACCAAGGCAATTAGAGAAATGTTTCTAAGGAGACCAAGATGAAAATCTACCCAGACTATCAACGTCATGGGTAAACTAGTGGATCTAATGATGGGTAGAACACATCATCCGAAGTATGCAAATCTAGGCAGCCCAGTGTTGATCGTAAAAATTGGAGGACATTCCCTGTCCAACACACTGGTTGACCTCGAGGCAGCCATCAACGCGATGCCTCAAGAGACCATGAAGAGGCTGTGGTTCATGAACCTAAAGCCAACCATGACAGTGCTATAGTTAGTTGATTGATCAACCATGTCATCGAAAGGAATGCTGGAAGATATGATCGTAATAGTCAGTGCATGGGAATATCCAGCCGATTTTCTAGTTTTGCAGACCAAGACAAGGCTAGGCGGTTACCTGATCATTTTAGGGAGGCCATGGCTGGCAATAGTTGATGCTTACATTAGCTGTTGGGATGGGCTAATGACCATATACAATAGGAAAAATGTCAAAAGGCTGACCATTTCACCACCAGTTTAGTCTATGGACTCAACAGAAGAACCCAGGATCATCGAGCATGGAACTATGGAGTTGTCCATAATCTAGCCGGTGATGACCTTGGAGGAGGTGGTAGAAGAGGACGAGGATGGTGCTATCATGGAGTTTCTCCATGGAGAATCGTCCACCCCCACACCTGGATCATCGTTAACTAGCACCCAAGATCAGCACATGCAACAAATACACGTTGGGCCAGGGAGGACATTAAACGTCAACAGCCGGTTGACACCCACATAGCTAGAAAAGTTGGAAGAGCTTCTGGTAAGAAACCAACAAGCATTTTCATGGGACTACGCAGATATGCATGACATCAGCCCAAAAATATGTACCCATCGGATTTACTTAGATGACCAGGCAACTCCTAGTCAGCAGCCACAAAGAAGGATGAACCCAGTAATGAAAGACATTGTCAGAGAAGAACTGCACAAACTTCTATCTGCAAAATTCATATATTTTTATTTCTAACAGTGAATGGGTATCACCATTAGTGGTGGTCCCCAAAAAGAATAGGAAATGGCAGATCTGCGTGGACTACCGGGTGTTGAACAAGGCGACTAAGAAAGACCACTTCCCGCTCCCGTTCATTGATCAGGTCTTGGACACACTCTCAGGAATAAAATACTTCTCCTTTGTGGATAGTTTTAGTAGTTACAACCAGATCCAGATAGGGGAAGAAGATCAAGATAAAACAACGTTCACCTGTCCACGGGGAACGTTTACCTATAAGGTATTGCCTTTTGGACTGTGCAACGCACCGACCACCTTTTAAAGGGTGGTTCTTAGCATATTCTCTGATATGATAGGAGACGGGGTGGAAGTATACATGGACAACTTCACCGCCTATGGAGAAACCTTCGAGGAGGCAATGACAAATCTAGAAAGAATGCTCAATAGGAGCAAGGAAAACCATTTGTCCCTAAGTAATGAAAAATGTTTTATGATGATGTAGGAAGGCATCGTGTTGGGACACCACATCTCTATAGAAGGAATAAGAGTAGACAAGAGGAAGATCGAGGTCATCAGAGACCTACCTAGCCCTAGAACGCAGAAGGAGGTAAGAATATTCCTTGGATCAGTTGGGTACTACCGGTGATTTATCGTCGAATTTAGTAAGATTGCCAAACCACTGCACACCCTACTTTCTAAGGATGTAGAGTTAAATTGGATGGGAGATTGCGAAGAAGTGTTCCAATTTCTAAAAGAAAAATTGATATCTGCATCGGTCTTGAGAGGACCGAATTGGGCCATACCATTCCATATTTACTACGATGCATCTAACGGTGCAATCGAAGCAGTCCTTGGGCAGAAAGACGTCGAAGAATTCTACGCCATATATTATGTTAGTAAAAACTTGGCAGGAGCGAAACTCAATTATATAGTGATAGAAAAAGAATTCCTCATAGTTTTCCATGCAATAAAAAAATTATGTCACTATATAATAGGATACAATGTCTTCATCCATACTGACCATGCGGCTATCAGGTATCTGATGAGCAAGTCAGCCATTGGTGGTAGAATTGTTAGATGGTTGTTGCTATTGCAGGAATTCGACATCACTATAGTTAATAAACTGAGCAAGGACAACGTCGTGGCAGATTTTTTGTCCAAATTGATACCAACAGATCATCAAGTAGTGGAAGATCAGTTTTTGGATGAACATCTATTCGCTATTAGTGAACAAACTCCGTGGTATGTAGACATAGCCAATTACTTGGCCACCGGAAGGACCTCACCTGCTCTCTCCTACAAAGAAAAGTAGGTGGTCATAGAGAAGAGGGAATCATTCCTTTAGATGGATGGTCTCCTATTTAAAATAGTATGGGACCAAATTATAAGAAGATGCGTAGTAGAACAAGATTTTTTAGAAGTGCTCAAGGCATGTCATGATGAGCCATGCTGAAGACACTTTGCAGGGAAACAAACTACCTACAAAATCTTGCAGGCTGGGTATTTTTGGCCCACTCTGTTCAAGGATGCGGCAGCATATACCAACAAGTGTGATGAGTGCCAGAGGATGGGTAGACCAACCCACCAAGATGAAATGCCCCTGCAGCCCCAGGTACATCTGGAACCTTTTGATAAATGGGGCATGGATTTCGTGGGACCATTTAATCCACCTTCGATGGGAAGGAGGTTTATTTTGGTTTGCATGGATTACGTCACCAAATGGGTGGAAGTGCAGGCATTAAGGGACTCAAAGGAAATAACGGTCATCGATTTCTTATTTGCTCATATTTTCACATGATTTGGGGTTCCTCGAGAGATAACAATAGACCAAGGACCCCAATTCCCCTCCAAATTGATTGAGGAGTTGACGAAGCAGTATAGAGTTTGGCACAATAAAACCATGCCCTACCATCCGCAGGCGAACGAGCAAGTAGAAGTGACAAAAAGGGAGATAGAAAACATCCTGACCAAAATCGTGCAGCAACATAAGAAATATTGGGCCACACGGTTGTCGAAGGCAGTTTGGTCATACAACACCATGTGGAAATCCACCACAGGATGCACACCTTTCCAACTGGTATATGGAAAAAATGCGATGATGCCCATCGAATTCAAAATAAAAACTCTGAGGATGGCTTCAGAATTAAATTTGAGCTTGGATGAAGCTCAAAAATAGAGGATTCACCAGCTAGATCAGCTAGACAAAATTTGACTCGATGCTTTGCAGAGGACAGAGATTATACAGAAGCAGAGAAAGAAGTGGCATGATAACCACATTAAGCAAAGAAGTTCTAGGTAGGGGAATGGGTACTGTTGTATGATTCTCAGTTCCAAGAAAGGAAGGGTAAACTTATGCAGAGGTGGATGGGGTTGTATGAGGTGGCATAACTCATTAGGAATGGGGCTATGCGCATTAAGACAATTGACGGTAGCAACACCATGTTCACAGTCAATGGCCACCGACTATGCCCCTATAATACATCCGAAACATTATAGGTGGAATCCAGAGTAGGTGTGGGGGAGACCCCATCTTGCTAGATCTGGACCGAACTCTCACAGGTGAAATGGTGGGCATGAAAGTGCTCACCCAATTTGGTTAGTTAGTTATAGTTTTTTTTAATGTGTGTTTTTTGCAGGGACGATGCCCGCATGCAAGCTGCAAGAATCCTAATCCAAGGCCTAACAGGCATGGAACACGTCTAACTACCTTTGTTTTCTTTTCTTTTTTGGTTGCTTTTTGTAGGTGGGGGACCTGACAACACGAAGGATAGGTATTTGGGAAACCAGGCCTGATTCGGCTCAGCATTCTGACACCGACTCATAGATAGAATCTGGGCAGCATGAAAAACTGGGAAGGTTTGATCACCCTTTTTCCAATCAATTCATCGAGTCCAGAAGAATGTGCCTTACTATAGTCAAAATGTGCCCAGACCAGAAGAAGGTGCCTTACCATAGTTAGAAGGCACCAAGTCCACAAGAAGGCGCCTTACTACATCTAGAAGAAGGCACCAAGACAAGAAGAAGGCACCTTACTGCACCCGAGAGGCACCCATCCAGAAGGCACCTTACCACAGTTAGAAGGTGCCCATCCAGAAGAAGGTGCATTATCGCATTCAGAAGGTATTGAGTCCAGAAGAAGGAGCCTTACTACACCCAGAAGGTGCCCATCTAGAAGAAGGTGCCTTACTGTAGTCAAAAGGTGCCCATCCAAAAGAAGGCGCCTTACTGCAGTCAGAAAGCACCCATCCAGAAGAAGGCGCCTTACTGCAGTCAGAAGGCACCCATCCAGAAGAAGGCACCTTATTGCATCCGAAAGGTGCCCATCAAAAAAAAATATATATATATATATATAATAGGTGCTTTCCATGGCAGTAAGGTGCCAAAAAAAAAAAAAAAAAGCCAGCCGAATACGCCTTCCAACATCAGGAAGGCACATTCATTCCGTCGAATACACCTTCCAACATTAGGAAGGCACATTCATCCAACTGAATATGCCTTCCAACATCAAGAAGGCGCATTCATCAAGATGAATGCCTTCCAACATCGGGAAGGCACGGACCAGAAGGAGGCACCCCCCACATTGGGAAGATGCATGCAGTCAAAAAGTGCCTCCCACCAATCAAAAGGCACCGGAAGGCGCATTCATTTGAAGATGAGCACCGACAACATTGGAAAGGTGCTACATGGATACCATCCACATGGGGAAGGTACCAAAGAACACCTCCCACATGCAACATTTACATCTACCGGATGCCTCGAGCAGAACAAAGCATCGCACGAATAAGCGATATCAAATACCCCTCCCTCATGTCACAAGTCAGCAAATCAGTGGCTACCATGACAACTGGAATGCTGAATCAGGTATGTGCATATTAAATCAAATCTTTTATATAATTATTTATAAATATGCAATACCAAAAAATACAGTTGTCATAGAGATCGTACCCCCCATAGCCGAAAACGTGTGCCAATGAGAGGGCGCCTTCCATAACTGTTAGGGTTAGGCATCTTTTCTATAAGAAGGTGCCTTCCTGAAGAAGTAAGGACAAAAAAATATATATATATACAACAAAAGGTGCCATGGGAGGAAGGTCTAAGAATCACGCGATCAAGAAGAATGAACCTAGTGACACAGATGGGATCAGAGGGGTAGTAAAGACCCAATTCGAAGCTGATGGGTGGCTCGAATACTGCACCCTAGTCAGTTAGGGCTAGGATGTAGAGGTAGCTAGAGATTTTGCCACCTCTTTGAGGGGCGATGTGACCCAAGTACGAGGGATGGAAATTACAGTCACCCCTGAGTTCATCTCACAGGCGACTGGATTGCCTCTCATGGGAGAATGTATATACAAGGGCGGAGTGTTAAAAGTATATGCCAAAATACGACTATCGGGAGGAAATGTGTAGGTAGACAGGGAGGGGTTACTCAAAAATAGCCTCCCCATGAATATGAGGAAGATGTTTGAGCAGATTGCTTGATTCTTCACATGCATAGGGAAGTATACCCATCTGCACCTTAATCATGTGCACTTCCTCAATCACCTAGTGCATGGGAGGAAATTGAATATACCTTTCTACCTGGCGAGTGCTTTGAAAGATGAAGTGGCTCGGTACCAAAAAGGGGCACCATTCGCCTTAGCCCACCATGGGCTGATATCGACATTGGTTCACCATGCAAAAGCACAAGGACAAAACCACGACGCAAAGGGAGATGGCAGCCAAATAAGGCAACACAGTATGATTATCAAATTAGGGCAAGACGAATCATCCCTTGTAGAGGAGATAGCAAACATTGGGCAATTGGCGTTGCCCTATTTTCTAGGAGGAGTAGAGCAGTCATCGATGCCCATAGACATAGAGGATAGAGGGCATTCCCCAGTGCTCGAGTATGAGGAGGAAGAAGCACCACTCGTTGGTGGTGAGGACGAACCAGTTCCCAGGAGGAAATGTCTACAGTAATTCCTCTCGATAGAGGAATAATAGAGTTATATAGATATAGACGTCACCACCCAAACCCTCTAAGAATTAACAAACCAAAGCCCACAAAATGAGGGAACTTTTGGGAGCAACGACCAGATCAATGCGGCCTTGGAGGAGACGCTCGACTAGCAAACTGATTGCTAGATGGCACAGCAGATTCTGGAAGATTGCTAGAACTAGCATCAATAGGAATTGGAGTAAAAGGATAGATGAATCGCTCAGCTCGAGTAGCTAGTTTGGTAGTTGCAAGAGGAAAATCAAATACTTCAGGGTAGAAGAACAGTAAGACAAGAGGTATCCACATAGACGGATTGGGAAAAAGTAGTGCCAACGAACTCTCCCACATCCATCGAACGAGTATTCTCTTCGGGGGAGATTCGATCGGACGCTCGATAGAGCAGCCCGGAGGCAGGGGAGGATTCCTCTATTTTTAAGGGTGAAAATGAAAGAAGTCCTATGATTCCCCCTATCATTGTCCTGAGTGACACAGAGCAAGACGAAGGCCTCCAGCAGTAGATAAGACCAGAGGATACAAAGTACCTCCCTAGGCCTGAAGAGGGAGAAGAGCCTGAGGGGTCGACACCAGGAAGATAGGAGGATAAAGGATCACCCCCGGAGATAGCGGCACAATCGATCCTTCGGAGTGAAGAGAAGTCCCCAAAAGAGAAAGAAGAGACCCCTATTTGAGCCACCACATTTTTTGTAGAGGCCAAGGCAAAGAGGCCCAGGATGGCTCGACAGAAGGTGAAAGTGACCTTCATCGAGTTAGATGAGGACAAATGGGACATGTAACCATTTGTCAAATGACAAAAATATTTCGAGTGGCTGTGCAACAAAATGAAAGCAGCCAAGGCAACCAAGAAGGCATCCTTGAGGATAAAAGGAGATTCTGGCATCTGCGTCAATCCGGTAGAAGATAGCTAGTTTTGGGACATCTATGGTTCATCCTGAAGGCGGCCTTCCATGATGAGGAAGTACTTGGAATGGTGGGGAATATATGGCCCACAATTGGAGGCCGCTGCAATTGCAAACAAGAATGCAGGGCTTACCCCTAAAGTGGCTACATTATACAAGGCCCAAGTAGTGCCTTCTAGAGAGGATAACTTGGATATCCCTTTGGCAGTGGTCAAACCTCCAGATGATGACCTCTAGAAAGCTACCGAAGCTGCATTTCAATCGATAGGAACAATGCTGGCTAGACCACCACCAGTAGCGGCCAGAACAAGAAGGGGACAATTAACAACCATAGTTTCCCATAGGCAGAGGTGAACCACACCTTCATATGTCGACATGAAAAGACAGACTCAGTCCGCAGGGGCAGCCAAATCCTCCAAGATATGGTGACGATGAAAAATCTAAGGGCTACCTGTAGTTTGGATGCCACGAGGGCGTGGCATATGTTAGGCATGGGGGGATGATGAGCACCAAAAATGCTCATATTTTGTACATATTTCTTGGATCAATATGCGGTTGTATAATAAGGATTGCATACTTTTATAAATTATTATATAGATATTTGATATAATTATGCGTGTTATCTAATTTTTGTGCTTTTAGTATGTTTTTTGGAATTGCAGTTGATTTAGTTAGATTTGGAACAGTCGAGGTCCTTTTGATGGACCTGGCACTTTATTTCATCGGGAGTCAATGAAGATAATATAGGTGCCTCCCTACAACTGGAAGGTGCCAATTGAACATAGGTGCCTCCCTATAGTCGAAAGGTGCCAATTGAACATAGGCGCCTCCCTGCAGTTGAAAGGCACCAAGTGAATACAAGTGCCTTCCTGTAGTCGAAAGGCACCAATTGAACATAGGCGTCTCCCTGTAGTCAAAAGGTACCAAGTGAATACAAGAACCTCCTACAATCGGAAGGCATCGATTGAACATAGGCACCTCCCTACAGTCGGAAGGCACCATCTGAATGCAAGCACCTCCCTACAACTGGAAGGCACCAACCAAAGGCAAGCGCCTCTCCATAGCCGAAAGGTGCTAATAGAGGGTAAGCGCCTCCCTACAATCGAAAGGCGCTAATAGAGGTAAGCACCTCCCTACAATCAAAAGGTGCCATTGATTCTTTGCTCATTGACCAGAGTTGAACGACATGGACGACAGTAGCTGGAGCAGTTCCAGCTCTGCGTCATGCAGAGCTAAATTGGAGATAGCACCTAACGTACCCAAACATCTTATCGATGCCAAGCAAAGCATGAACCGAATGAACATGTCGCCTTCAGAACAGAATGCCAGATGTCGATTGCATTCGCCAGACTGTTCTAATTTAGTCTAGGAAGAATCAACTATTGTAACCATTGTTGTAACAGAAGTTTTGTGGGAGTGTTATATAAACACACACAGATCATTCTAAAAATATATAGAGAGATATATAGAAATAATTAATAAAGAGCTATTTTGAATTGCAGAAGATAGATTGTAATACGTTGATAAATATATTTCAGTTCCAGAAGTTCTAAGCAAGTGTTCGATTAGGAGGAATCTACTGGAGTCTGGTCCCACTCCAAGCCAGTATTTCTTCCCCATTTCTTTTTGTTTATTTAATTAATTTATTGCTTTCATAGAACCGTTCATTAATTTACTAGTTCCCGTATTTTGCAGTAGGTTTATTTCCAAGACTGTATACATGATTTATTTCTGTATATTTATTTCTGTTCTTCTTACGTAATTTATTGAGGAGTGCGAGAATGATTGGCAACCATATCAAGAACACCCCCCAACGTAGGATTAGCATATTCACCCTCCAGTGATATTGTAGTAACCTAATTCCAACTCTTCGCAAGTTTACAAAGCTCCCTGGGTTGATAATTAAATGCACGGGCATGTGAAAAAAAATAGGAAACCATTCACCTTGTTTGGCTCGCAACATTTTGCGCCAAAATGTTGTGGGCCAAACAAGGTGAATGGTTTCCTATTTTTTGTCACATGCCCATGCATTTAATTATCAACCCAAGAAGCTTCGTAAACTTGTGAAGAGTCGAAATTAGGTTACTACAATACCACTAGAGGGTGAATCTGCTAATCCTACATTGGGGGGTGTTCTTGAGATGGTTTTCAATCATTCCCGCACTCCTCAATAAATTACGTAAGAAGAACATAAATAAATCTACAAAAATAAATCATGTATATAGTCCTGGAAATAAACCTATTGCAAAATACGGGAACTAGTAAATTAATGAACGGTTCTATGAAAGCAATAAACTAATTAAATAAACAGAAAGAAATGGGGAAGAAATACTGGCTTGGAGTGGGCCCAGGCTCCAGCAGATTTCTCCTGATCAAACACGTGCTTAGAACTTCTGGAACTGGAATATATTTATCAACGTATTACAATCTATCTTCTTCCAATTCAAAATAGCTCTTTATTAATTATTTCTATATATCTCTCTATATATTTTTAGAATGATCTGTGTGTGTTTATATAACACACCCACAGAACTTCTGTTACAACAGTGGTTACAACAGTCGATTCTTCCCAAACTAAATTAGAACAGTCTGGAAAATGCAATCGATGTCTGGCATTCTGTTCTGAAGGTGGCGTGTTTGTTCAATTCATGCTTTGCCTAGCATCGATAAGACATTTGGGTACGTTAGGTGCTATCTCCAATTTAGCTTTGTATGACACAGAGTTGGAACTGCACCAGCTGCTACCATCCATGTCGTTCAACTCTGGTCAATGGGCAAAGAATCAGTGGCACCTTCCAGTTGTAGGGAGGCGCCTGCCTCTATTAGTGCCTTTCGGTTGTAGGGAGGCGCTTACCCTCTATTAGCGCCTTTCGACTGTGGAGAGGTTCTTGCCTTTGGTTAGCGCCTTCCAGTTATAGGGAGGCACTTGCATTCAGACGACCCCTTTCGACTGTAGGGAGGCGCCTATGTTCAATCGATGCCTTCTGACTGTAGGGAGGTGCTTGTATTCACTTGGCACCTTTCGACTATAGGGAGGCGCCTATGTTCAATTGGTGCCTTTCGACTGTAGGGAGGCACTTGTATTCACTTGGCACCTTTCGACTGCAGGGATGCGCCTATGTTCAATTGGTGCCTTTCAACTACAGGGAGGCGCTTGTATTCACTTGGCACCTTTCGACTGCAGGGAGGTGCCTATGTTCAATTGGTGCCTTTCGGTTGCAGGGAGGCGCCTATGTTCTCTTCATTGACTCCCGATGAAATAAAGTGCCAGGTCCATCGAAAGGACCTCGACTATTCCAAATCTAACTAAATCAACTACAATTCCACAAAACATACTAAAAGCACACAAATTAGATAACACGCATAATTATATCAAATATCTATATAATCATTTATAAAAGTACGCAATCCTTATTATACAACCACATATTGATCCAAGAAATATGTACAAAATATGAGCATTTCTAGTGCTCATCACATATTTTTGAATGAATTGTGTTTATTACTTGTTATTATATCAAATGCAAACTTTTGGCTAT
This sequence comes from Wollemia nobilis, assembly GCA_028583015.1. Taxonomy (NCBI): domain Eukaryota; kingdom Viridiplantae; phylum Streptophyta; class Pinopsida; order Araucariales; family Araucariaceae; genus Wollemia; species Wollemia nobilis. Next base: position 13,402,487 of record JAQPPZ010000465.1, read on the forward strand.
TTCATTATGGCATGCCCGATGGGACCCCCACAACATAAAAATGTTAGATTAACTAGTTTTAAAAATCTGATAATATCCTCTATTTTTGTGTCTTCCAGGTACTAAATCTGATTGTTATAGAAACCTCCAAATCCCTGGGAACTACCTCATGCCTTCAAAAAAGATATTTGGGGTATCCAAACCTGATTCACCCCTACCCCATGAACCAGATATAAATTCACTCTCTGGGTGGCAAAGTCAACCTACCAGCCTCAAAAGCCCCTAAAATTGTAGGGGTGAGTAACACAAGAGCTAACCAGACCATCTGTAGCATCAGAGTCCAGGTATTCCACAAATTTATTTTTGTTTTGGAATGTATGAGTGCAAAATAATTTATTAATTAAAGCGTCAATATGGTTGGTAAATCCCACTTTTCTTGCATATCCATCATGTTAGAAAATGCATTTTAGTTGTAGAAACCTGCACAAAACTAGCAAGTCTGATTTTGTAAAAAATTGTGCAAATTTTAGTTTCTTTGCCTAACTCAAATGTAGCATAAGCTTTCCATTGCTTCTTTACTCCATAGCATACATTTCCATTACAAAAATATTTCAAATTCTTAATTCTAAAGTTTAGATTTAGGATTAAGGTTTCTTTCCTTTGTACATGCTTAATGTAATATAGACAATTTATCCTCATATAAATCTGTGTTACATATTTTCCTTGTGATAGAATCTAGGGTTCCATAAACCCCTATTTACATACATTAAATATTATTTGTTTGTGTGTGTTACAAAATAGATTTGATTTCTTTTCCTAAATGCATCTAGGATTAGATTATTTGTTTACAAAAAGTATTTCCTTCTAGTCTTTTGCTTTCAAAAAATGCATATAGGGTTGGCATTCAATTTGAAAATAAAATTAGTTATATTTCCTATTTTACATAACATCGATATCAAAACACAAACCCACACACACTCATGTGGTATTTAAACAAGTGGTGGGATTGGATTTTATCCCCAATCCATCACTAGAGATTGGTGTGATAGGTTTTTTACCCTCCACAAAATCACCTCTCTAGATACCTATCAGCCCCACAGGATTGGTTTTATGGGCTTCATCATGAAAAAACCCCCCACTTTTGAGACTGGGCTTCTAGATTTCATCACCAAAAGTTACCTTCGAAGTGGGATAGTATTAGATGCATTTGTCCACAAGGCTAATATAATTCATGGATATGATAACTATCATTATTGACTAAGCCCACCTAAGGGTGAAACAAATGCATGGGTACATTGGTAGAAGGTCTCAATAGTGCCACATATTCTCGTGAGAGGATATAACGAACTCACTTTAGCATAGTGGGTTCCCCCCTTTTAGGATATCATTTTACTACATCTTCCATACAGGTCACCATTCACACATTGTGATATTATTCTATTATGTGCATCTTTGGGTGTTGTAGGAGGTTCGATACTGATGACATTCCTGATTTACTAGAGTACTCACTCCACTACCTTTGATACTACCTAGGAGGTACCAACATAAAAATACACATAAATAAATAAAACACTTTTATTTTCAACATTTAGAACTGATTCTAGTTTACCATTGTTTGCATGATCACAAACTAGTTTCAGCATAGTACACCACTTGTCACTTTATTATTTGAGCTACACACAACACATCATTGCTTTACTTTTATATTAGATACAGTCGAGTCTACACTACACAAGGTTATTCTTGAACCCCTTCACACAACACACATAGAACTATAGGATTTAATTCCTACATAGTTCTAAACCTTCATGACACGACACATGATGCCATGCCTATTGTCACCCATATTAGAGTACATGAGTAAGCATACCTTATAGAGGAAGAACCTACCACTTCTTCTAGTCAGCCCCCTCCTACTCCTTCAATCATGAAGGGGAAGACCATACACACATCTAATTTACTCATAGGATCTGATGTAATGTACACACACGACACCTCAAGATGAGATATCCACTTTGAGTGAAGACCTAGCTATTTCACTTGTAGAAGATTATCCACTTCTTTCATCCCCATCCTCACCAAATTTATCGATAATTTTCTACGACCATATGATCTACACAACTCTAGGATAGCCTTATCCATTTTTTATCATAGATGAGGAGGTCATACCCACTTCCCCAACCTTCACACACCCATTTTTCTAGAGTCTATCTCAATGCCTCTTTGAGAGTGACTCCTCCCTCTTGAACCATACCCACCCAGAGGTCACATCATTCAACCCTACTATAGGAATGATTTTTGACCCTTCCTCTTCCACCACATATATTCAGAGGCTAGCATTCCAAACTATGCAATAAGAACCTCCCCTATAGGAACAACAAACACCCCCTCAAACATCATACCCATCCTCTTCCCAAGAGTCCCAACCATCATCATATCATAAACCATTTCACAATGTTTGAAGACTTATCACAAGCGCCTCTCCATACCCAAACCACCCAATAGCAACAACAACAACCAACAACCCAAATTCATTCAGGAGTGGACACAAGAACCACCTCGTCTTCCAAATATCCTACTTTGAAAGCTTATCCTTATTTTTCCATAGCATTCCCACCTACATATCAGGTTCCTGGAATATACAATACCCAATCCAGCACTCTACCCTCACCTTTATCGAACTTTAGGATACCTCCTCCTCCTCCTTTCCAAATGCCTACCACTAATATTCCTCATACATATGAATCAAAATCCATAGCTTATACATCCACTTCCATGGGACATTCCACATAGTTTAGTTTCACTACCGCCCATCCTTTAGTATAGAGATAGGTCTTAGATTTTGACACCTTACCTTGACCATCCTTAGAATTAGTAGCATTGATACCTCTACTCTTACCTACTAGGGCTACATTTTTCACACCTCCTCCTTTGTGGTCATAACCTCCTATGGACCATCCATTATAGTATTTTTCCATCTAGTAAGAACTCATGCCAAAACAACATGCACCCCAATCACAATATTACCATTCCCAACAAACATCTATTTCATAGCCTAGTGTCTCACTAGCCCGTACATCATATGCCACTCAATACCCATTATACCAAGACCATCTAGAAAAATTCCTTTTATAATATGAATAATAACAACAACAACCTCACTATCCACTGTACTCCTAGGCTCAACCAACCCTAGCTCAACAACCTACACCCTTAACACCTAAAATTCAAATTCTATGAGATGAATTCAAGATGTTAAACTTGTGCACCGCAAGCTATGGGCCACAAAAAATATCCTAAGATGAACTCTGCAATGATTTAATTAATCCATCTATCCCTATCCCACCTTACCCCTACTGCTTTGATATCCCAAAGTTTGATAAGTATAAAGGTAAGGAAGACCCTAGAGAGCATGTCAGTAACTATTGCTCAACCTGCTACCAGCTTCATAGTAGCAACCCCCTTATGTTGCGTACCTTATCCCTCTACCTTGTAGGATAAGCCTTAGATTGGTATAACATGCTACCATGGCATAGATTTTATAACTTTGAGCAATTAGAAAACACATTTTTATAACACTTCTCCATTAATATCAAGAAGATAACCTTTTCAGACATCTACATCCTATGACAGGTTGATGACAAACCCATCACTGAGTTTGTATCCATATGGAAAGCGATCATCCATGATTTTACCCATAGCCTCCCTACCATGAATCTAGTGACACTCTTTTACAAGAGTTGCCACAAACACATCTCTACATCCCTACAACTTCACCAAAAATTTACCTTCGAGGAAGCCATTTCACAAGCAAAGTTTATCGAAGACATTAAAGTCCAATCCGGTAAAATTAAGTTAAGATAAAAGCCTAACTATAGTTTAAACTTCCGTTTTAACAAAAACACACTTAACCAACCTTATACTTGACCTCCACAAGAAACCAAGTGGCAACTACTACCCTAGCACCCACACTAAATCCACCACCTTACATTCCATAACAACAAGTTTTCCAAACCAATGTGCCTCCCCCACCTAGGCCTTAACAATATTGTGGCATGCGCTCGTAGGGTCCACAACGTAATATTACAACACTATCTGAATGCTTACCAACCCTCTTCCATAGGTTACATGAGGGTGGACATCTCCTCCTACCTGAGATTCAATCATTAGATATAAATATACCTAATACTTATGGATACAATGAGCAACTTTATTGTCCATACCATGAATAGTGTGACCATTACATCGAGTCATGTCACTCCTTCCATGCTCAAGTGTAGGACCTAATCGATAGGGGTACCATTCAGATATTGAACCCTCTAGCCCTACAAAATAAAAACCTAGGGATCTTCCAAAATCCTCTACCAGACCACAGAGGAACCAATCCCCAAAGACCTCCAAACAATCCTCCAAGACCACCCCACCAAGTGAATAGTATCCAATGTGATCCTCCATCACATGGAGTAGTAGGCATGATAAATATTACCACATAGAACCAACAATACCCATCACATTAGACCATATCTATTGTCTCCCCACCTGCCCAATTCACATCACCACAGATCTCCCAAATTCCTAGCGCTATATCACCTCCACCTCAAAATGTGATCATGATCTGTGGTAGCCTCACCCATCAACTACATAATGCCCCTATGTGATTATCAATTTTTGACCTCTTACAAAAATATCAACCCTATCGCGAGGTGCTAAATGACATTTTACATTCTATAGATTTAGAAATGCATGATACAAATGCATTTGTAAACTTTATAGGAAACATCCCACGATACCTCCAGCCATAAATTAGTTTCCATGACCATGAGATAACAAAACTTGTAGGAGAAGGAGCAGATCCCCCTCTCCACATACAAGCCAATATCAATGATATCACCTAAAAGTGGGTCCTCATTGATATAGGCTCATCCATTAGTATCATATCTATAGTAGCCCTACATCATTTACATATTCCACAAGACCAATTTACCACACCTTTGCTTGAATTACATGCATTTAATGGCTCTATAAGACCTATGATAGGATCCATAGTACTGCCTATCTGAGTAGTTATCCATACCATTTCCATCCTCTTCCACACAATCCAAGGGGAGATGCAATACAATATCCTCCTCGATCACTCATGGATCAGGGATATGCAATGTGTCCCTTCCACATTGCACCACTATCTCAAGTACATCCACAATGGACTTGACCATTGCATCCTAGATTATGGGGAAAATTTTAAGTTCTATAACATCGTATATCTCCTACTTGCACCTTCCTTCTCGTCCATGCAACTCTTCCTAGTTTCTTTCCATCAATAAATCGGATATAGACATCTTCTCCTACATCCGCCTCATTACCTCAATCCTCATAAAAGACACACACTTCAGTGTTAGCACCTTTATAACCATAATCTATAGTGCCTAATCCCACTACCATATCATTCTCACCTCCCATCTTATGGTTACCAAAACTATCCCAATATTCAACCTCTAAAAATCCACCACTGGTACCGCAACCACCATCACCACCCATATGGCATCCTATCGCTCCATCTCAATCATCGTCTCCTATGAAAGCACCCATAATACCTACATAGTGCACATCTCCACTTCCTTTTCATCTATGTCCTAGGTCATTCACCTCCTTGCATAGCCCAGTACCAAAACCTACGCCCACATATTTGTAATTCCTGTAGGCCAATCATCCTATACCATATATCGCAACCAAATGACATGAGTCGGAGCAGTGAGCATCTCACTTATATAACCAACTACTACACCCCTCCACTATTACTATTAGAGACTCTTGGGCATCACCATCATCATTTGAGTTAGATTCACCATCTCGTTCACCAGAGCACAAAACACTATACATATCTATTTTCATGTCAAACTCAGGTCCAGAGGATTAAAATGTGCATGATGCCCGCATACATCCACCTAACATCCAATCCATGTGATAATTTGGTTGCTCTTTAGCCTAAGTGTTGACTATTGGAACCATCATACAACTAGGATCTCTTGATAATCATACCAACTTCATCTACGTCAAAGTTGATTCCTCACTCCTGCCCATAGTATCTCCACCACCACAATCTAGATTCTGTGGTACAATTGATCATTTGGCCAATCCTTACTTTACCTTACACTACCTTTGGTGCTTCCATGATCAAAGGTTGCATACATCCATTAACCCTCATGTCTAATCCTCTATCGATAAATCTGGCTTAGATTATTGCCCAACCGCTATCCATATGTTAGAGGATAAACTTTAGGATTTTTCACTGCATCCTTCCCCACTTTCAATGCACACCTTGGAAGAATATATTGATATGGAAATTCTAGAGGATACCTCCTCACCCAATTCTACCATTAAAATTCCCTGCAATTTCTTTCAAGAGTCTCCACTTTCGACACCACATTGTCATGTTGTGTTGATGATTTGACAAACCAATTCATTACTCTATCCCTAAATATGCACTACCTAGATCATAACATGGCATCCTCACCACCATAATATACATATTTAGCTCTGTTCCACCAATATATAAATAACTTCAATAAGTTGCTACTCGACCGCGATCCCCACTAGTCATCCTCCACCCTCCTTTAAGCCTTTTAGGATGCTTTTAGGTTATCGAGTAATCATCACCAGAATATTCACCATCCACATCCCCCACAACATCAGTCAAAATGGTCAAGGTGGATCTCTTATCCTATTATGATATACACACCATCCCACATGAGATAATACACCAAATCCCAACTTCATCGATCTCACCCACATCTCACCCATACCGAAGCCCCAAGATTTTCTACTCTCACCACATGTCTTGCTCACTTTAAATACCCCTTCATAATCTATACCACCTCATATACCATAGGTGGACCACATAAATATTTACATAGATGATGAATACAAAATTACCAAGGCCACTGATGACCTCCATTTTATTCTGACCCTAGAACAACTATGTTATGGTTCCCACATGCTCTTTGAGGAAACCATTAACATTGACATAGGGTATGATCTTGAAACCCATCACAAAATTAAATTAGCTACTAGCCTCTCACCTGAGGAGCACATTCTATTCACAAATTTTCTTCACAAGTATATCTGAGTCTTTGCATGGTCATACAAAGATATGCCAGGACTCGATCCTACCCTAGTAGTTCACAACCTTACACTTGACCAAAATGTCAAACCCATGAGGCAAAAGTTATGATGCATGCATCCAACCATTGCATTACTAGTAAAAATTGAGCTCCAAAAGCTCTTATATGTAGACTTCATAGTACCCATAGAATATCCTGAAAGGATCTCTAACATGGTCCCCGTACCTAAGCCATCGGGTGAAGTTCACATCTACATAGACTTTAATGACTTAAACAAAGCTTATACCAAAGACAAATTTCCACTACCTAACATTGACTCCCTCATTTATTCCATCGTAGGCCATGAGATGATATCCCTCATGGATGGATTTTTAGTTTATAATCAAATTAGAATCAACCTTATCGATCAACACAAGACATCATTCACAACCCCCTAGGGGACCTTCTACTACAAGGTCATACCATTTGGCCATAAAAATACTAGGGTAACCTAACAATGCACCATGACCTACATCTTCTATGATTACATGCACAAAATCATGGAATATTATGTAGATGACCTCATTGCTAAATCCAAGAAATGCTTGGAACACATTGAATATCTCTGCAAGATCTTTGACTGCTTGTTAGAACACAACGTCCACCTTAACCCAAAGAAGTGTGTTTTTGGTGTTACCTCAAGCAACGAAGAAAAAGTATTCATTGTCACCCAATGAGGCATTGAAGTTGACCCTAGTAAAGTAAAATCCATCATCGAGATACCCCCACCTACTATCATGAAACAATTGCGTAGCCTCCAGGGAAAAATCACTTCAATTTACCAATTCATAGCACAACTATTAGACTAGTGCAAACCATTCAATCATATTTTACAAAATGGAGTAAGTTTCAAATGGGATGATTACTATCAAAAAGCTTTTTAAGACATCAAAACTTACCTTACTTCACCATTAGTTATGTCACCTCCACACCCACAACTATCGCTCATTCTGTACATTTCTACTATAGACTTCACTCTAGGTACACTTCTAGTCCAAAAGAACACACTCGACAAAGAGTAAGCTATTTACTACATAAGTCTCTTGCTAGTTAACTGCAAAGCTAGATACGGGTACATGGAGAAACTATGCCTAGCCATAGTATTCACCACCAAAAACTATGCCATTATATATGTAACCATACAACCTTTGTCATCACCTGAGACAATCCCCTCCATTACATGATGAAAAAAGCTATCATAATTCCCGCACAACCAAGTGGATCATACTTCTAATAGAATTTGACCTTGTATTCTTTTCAAAAAAATCCATCAAAGGGCAGGCCATAGTAGACCAACTTGCAGAAGCTCCCTTATATGATGACCAACCTCTCCCCATTCAGCTCCCAGATGACTCCATATTCCATGTAACAAAAGATAAAGAATATGCTGAACCTAACATAACATCCGTCTTGAATCCATTCTTCAACGACTCTTAGTGCATGCATGTTGTAGGTGTAGGTATTGTATTCTTCACACTCACCAGTGAACCATTCCCATTTTCATTCAAGTTGGAATTCCCTTGTACTAAAAACAACACAAAATATGAATCCCTAATACTCAAATTGAAATAGGTACATTCCATGCATATTAAATACCTTCATATCATAGGTGATTCCCTTTTAATAGTAAACCAAGTGCAAGAAATTTGGAAATATAATTGCCCAATCCTTCAACAATACAAACACATTGCACAACAACTCCTCGACCGATTTAAATGGTATGACATCGAAGCTGCCCCACGATCCTCAAACTATTTTTTTGATACAATGGCCTCCTTAGGATCATTAATCCCTAAAAATCCAACATCAACAACCACATCCATGACCATTCATACACTCAATCAATTTGCCATATCACCCACATATCCTAAAGATGATGGTGGCATTCATATGGTTGATATCGAACCACATGACCACAGACGATATTAAATTAGGATTCCTACCATGTGACTTATTGCATGCTCAGTGCTGAGTATTTAAACAAAGAGCAATCTACTACACATTGCTAGGAGATATCCTCTATTGCTGCAGTTATGATGGCATGCTCTTACATTGCTTAGAACCTCATGAATCTCAGTGGGTTGTACAAGAAACCCATGATGGTACTTGTGGTGGTCACTTTAGTGGCATGGAAATCATGAAACACATACTTCACATGGGATACTATTGGCTAAAAATGGAACACAACTATTGTATGTGAGGTGTTGTATCAAGTACCAACAACATACAAACCTCACACATATTCCATCTTAAGCGCTACAACCAATCCAATAGATGTGGTCTTTCTCCCAATGGGACCTAGATATTATTGGATAAATTACACCTACTTCCTCAACTAATCATAAGTTCATCATCACTACTATATAATACTTCACAAAGTGGGTTGAAGCCACCCCACTTGTCCAAACCATAGGAGCAAATATAACAGTATTCATAACAGATCATATCATATGTCGCTTTGGAATTCCTTTCCAAATCATCTATGATAATGGGAAATACTCCAAAAATAAAACCATATGAGCTCTCTACAGCAAGTTCAATATTCAACATAGTTTCTCTACCCCATACTACCCACAAGGTAATGGCCAGGCATAGGCCACAAATAAAACAATTTACTCCATCCTATGCAAAATTGTAGCAAAATCACATTGTGACTGGCACAACCAAATACCCCTAGCCTTATGGGTATACCATACAAGCATCCATACCCCTATTAGGGAAACCCCATTTTCACTTGTCTATGAAGCAGAAGCTATCAGGCCTCTTGATTTGGAGATACCTTCCCTAAGGGTATCCATGAAAGAATTCATTGATGATGACACAAACTATCAAGCCCGCTTAGATCAAATTACACTCCTCAATGAATGTCGCATCCATGCCATCAAGCACACACGAGTCTACCAAGATCATATTTTCCATGCCTACAATAGTAAGGTACATCAACATGAATTCCATATTAGCAATTTGGTTCTCAAATAAAACCAATAGATCACAAGTCAGCCTCGCCAATAGCGAGACAAGTTTACCTCAAACTGGTTGGGCCCATTCATCATCACACACAAATATAGTTTAGGTGCCTATCACTTGGCTAGTCTTGAAGGTATTGATGAACCTGAGCCTATTAATATTTTAAACCTTCATGCATTCAACACATAACACACACAAGCCTTCACTATCACAAGTCGTACACACCGCTATGCACAAATACATCACTCACTAGGCACATCATGATAAATGCATGTCTTTTTACTTTAAATATTTTGCATGTATTTTCCTCTTTCTATCATTTATATGATGTTGGTATCTATTTTCTATTTTGTAGGGATCTACATCATCCACAACCACATCGTTAGCATCAAGATATGATAGTGTCCACACACATCATCATGCAGGACCCTCCACTACCACCACCTATATCAATCACATTGGTTGATCTAGCTCAACCACCATTCACCCTTCATACTAGGTGGTCTTCACATTCCCCAAACTCAGACCATTACACCCCATATTGATGCCTTTCCCCTCACCATTGAGGTACATCTTACTCACCCCATTCTAGAGATAGCCAGATATCCCAATCCTCTTTTGTTAATAAGGAGGAAACATCCCATCCCCGAATACAAGGGTATCCCTATCATATTCCTTGAAGATACCAAGAACCCTTATTCACCAACTAATTCCCCCCACCACCCTCTAGGAGCTTACTACCATCTTAATAGAGGATATACTCCCCATATAGACCATACTTCATGCCTATCAGCCCCACTCCCCAGTGGAGAGTCATATTACACCCAAGCCTTGCAATCCCATGCAACTCAACCTACCCAAGCTGCCCACATGCACATACCTCCATACACATGCGCCACCATCCAGAGCCATCTCCTATGCCACATATCCTCTAGAAACCACCCTAACCACTATGAGGCTTACCATTTTAGAAAGCCTCACAATCCCCAAGGTCATTCCAATCCTCCTCATCATCATCATCATGACCTCATCCATTTTATTGTACATACCAGGCCACTCTATACACATTAGAGTCCTAATCGCCACCTTCCCCAATACTATCACCTCCATGCCATGACATACAACACCTCATTTCCCATATTGAGGATCTTGAGCTCTATATGAGCCATTGCCATTGCCATGTTCATCCATGCTAGTCTCCCTTGACTCGTGCATATTTACCTCCATGCAGATCCACCTCAGATTTGACTGACATAAGACTCTCAACCTACACCTCCACCATTGGACTTCCCCTCATCCGCTCCCCATTCACCTCCAGTGAAACCTTACATTTACCCCATACCTGTTCCATTCACTCCATTATCGGAAATATTTTATCACCTCATACATTAGGGTCTTCTTGACTTACTTAAGATTTGATCCATAGACCCCTCACATCCTAAACTGTGTAATTACCACAAGAGTCAATATTATATTTATCATCGTCAACCAGGTCATGACATTGAATAATACCATCATTTGAGAACTTGGTGCACAACATGTTGCATGGAAATTAAACTCCATCACCTGAATGCTCCATCCCATTTATCCAACTTTTGAGTCCTCCATGTTGCATCATCCCTATAACTTTACCATCATATGAAACCTTGATAGTTCTAGCCCACGACTTTCACAACATATCCAACTACACCAACCATTGAAGTGCCAGCCATACTATCACTTCACCATCTTGTTCTCGACCTAACCCACACCACTTCACCCGTCAGTAGCTCTCATATTCTTCCTTCTTTATTCTTCTACTTCTTACTTCCTCACGTAGTCATATGGTCATGCTTCGAGCGGTTACATACCTATGTTGATATACTTCCTCTCTTCTATATTCTTCAAATTTTGGTAATCCCCTCATATTGCTGGTTACCAAAGCCTATTTCTTCTCATTTATTCTATAAATACATCCTACTCTCACATCATATTTCTTTTTGTGATTATTACATATTTGTACAACTCACAGTCCATTTACCTACTACACACATACCCCACATGTTGGGGCAACCATTATTATAGCATCATGCTTTTTGCCATTACGATACACTATACTCATCTGTAGATAAGTTTTCACACTTCTCCTTCTACATTTCATGAGCTTCCTCTTGTAGATATTACATTTCCCTAATTGCATCATTTACATTACCTCCATTAAATATATTCATATATTTTCCAGGTTAATTTCTTTTATAATCTGTATATTCTCCCCTAAAAATGCACCTTCAATAGGAGTAATACATGCACTTGTTAGCATCACCACCTGGATGTCCATTCCCCCTTTTCAAGATTAGAGTATATAAGGTGTCGTGTTAAGCTTTGACTACTTACTAGTTCAATTAGTAAAATGTCACCTCTTGCTGATAGGTTTTACATACTCCTTATGGTTATTTAGGCTGGTTAAACTTCTCTCATGAACCACTCATAACAGGTTACACATTAAATGAATTTTGAGTCTAGGAAAGATGACACCTTGAGTATATGTCACCATCTAGCAAACGGTTTTCCCCTCTCATCCTATAACTTGCATGGTAAACATACGACCTGAGGATAAACAAAGGGATAATAATAAGCAAAAGTAAAAGAACGAGGTAGAAAACAAAAGCCAATGCCCATACAAAAATAAAATAAAAAAGGAATAGAAAAAGAGCACCACAATAAATAGGTAAATAAAATGTTACATTTCCAAATTGATATAGTTGTCGGCTATATTAGAAGTAGATATGATAATTAGTATTTATAGTTATCCAATTATTTTAATAGGAATCATGAATTATTAATCTTAATTTACGTACTCACACTGTAATTAACCCATTACAACAGGGATATGCCCTCCTCATTAAGAGGTATTATTTTCATTTACAAATCTCCATTCATCATTTTCTTCTTTTTGTTTTTGGTATATTTGATTTACAATTACAATTGTTGATGTTATATAAACTATTATCATTCGAGTAATTTATATTCGAAGGTGAAGGCCAACAAGGGGCTTGTACCCCTATATTGGTATCATATTAAGTGATCAAGAGGGAAGCGTGGGTGATTTCACCATAGTGGGTCATATTCAGGGTGTCCAAATGGAAGGGTGTAGTGTACGTCAGTCATGATAGAGCAAAGACCCAAGGATACATAGCATCTCTCTCGATTAGAAGTTCCAAGACCCCCATAATATGGGTTGCAAAAACATCACACACAATCACACCACTATCATCCTATGAGGAATGATTCGATCACCAACTGTAAGTAGCCAAACAGGCAAAGTTCAACATAAAAGCATTTTTTCAAAATTGTCGGTGAATACTACATATTTTAGGTGACCATAAAACCACCTCTCAATGGTAGAAAATACCTATAGGAACTAAGCATCACAAATCTAGGGAAGATCTGGTATACCAATCCAAGGAAACACTGAGAAATTGCAACGTAGGCTAAAATTTCACAAAGCACGTTACCAGTCAATCAGCGAGCATGAAAAATTAAAATTTGCATTATATTATAAGGTATTTACATCATAAAATTTTTTATTTTTTTATTCTCTGGGGCATTTATACCACATACAAGGCATTGTGGGCATTTGCAAGTTTAAAAGGAAAATATTACTAGTAGAGAGGTGTGACTTCGGTCACACACCCCCTATCCTTTCCATGTGTGAATAAGACTTCTGCCTACATGTTGGGTCTATTGTTGAGTTATCTTGTTAGTGTTGTATCCATATTTGTATCTCATGCTAGGTTTGTTAGGCAATATCCTTGCATCATTTTTGGGTCTTTAGTTAGCTCCGCCTCACTTTTCCTTCGTGTCCTCGATGGGTCCAGCTATCCTTTGTATTCTTCATGTCCTCGATGGGTCTAGCTATCCTTTGTGTCCTTTTTTTCCTTGATGGTCCAACTGTACTTTATGTCCTTCATGTATTTTGTGGGTCCAATTGTCCTTGTCCTTCGATAATCTTGACCACACACCTATCTTTTGATATCATCTAGCCATTGTATTATCGGTTTGGTCGTATCATTGTGTCTTGTCACATTGGGTTGGTTGTGTCTAGTCGTTGTCTTATCGTTCGTCGAGTGGAGTCAGTGTCTTAGACTAGCTATGGGAAAAAAAAACTAGCCATTGTCTCTAGCATTGGAACTAGTTGTTTCTCAAAATTCAAAAATCCACATCGCAGTTGGGGTGATAAACTGAATGAAAAATAAACCATTTTTTTGCCCAAGTTCATAAATTTTTTTATAGAATTCAAAGGTAAAATTGGTTAACAAAGACTTATTGACTAGCGCATGAGCAGAAGGTGGACTAAAGGACCAAATGGTCACTTATCTAGCATAGATAATCCAAATGAAGGATTTCCAAGATCACCAAGAAGACCTCGTAGAAGCAAAGGTACACATAATTCTTCTTCTCCTTTTGGAATTAATAGCTTTAACCCTAGTCATCCATTTCTTAAAAATATGGCATCCAATCCATACTCAAAATCTTCCCATGAGAACCTCACATAAGAGGAAATAGGGAGCCCCATTACCACTTATAATGCCTTAACATAGTTATTGGCTAGTATAAGTACCTTTAATGACAAGATGACCCAACTATTGGAAAGATAAATCCAACCAAATCCTCCTAGCCCAAATCACCCCCAAGGACATTGGAACACTAAGGATCAGTATGAAGAAGTTTATGCAAAACAAATATGTCATAATGGTAGTCTTAAAAATAACTTCAATGGATCGTGGAATAATGAGGATATCAACAATGAAGATGTTTTTGAACAACAAATAGGTCCTACCCAAAATCGCTTCCATTGATATAAGAACAATGAAGACCAAGATAGATATGAAGTTTACCAACAACCTAGAGGTCCTAGTGGGGTCAATATTCCACACATTTATATTCCCACCTTTCAGGGTCATGATCCACGTGGGTTGATAGCCAAAATGGAAGGCATTTTAGAATTATACCAAATTTGAGATTCAGATAAAGTTCCTTTTGCTACTTACAAACTAGGTATTGAAGCTTATCAATGGTTTGTATGGCTCAAACATGAGAAGGGAAAAACCATTTTCTAGAATTATTTCACCAAATAATTTCTTAACAAATTTGATAAAGGAACCTCATCTTATTACATGGTGCAGTTTTTATCACTTAATAAAAAAGGATCATTCATGGATTATATATCAGAATTCACTAGCTTGCTTTCCTATGCAATAAATCTAGAAACCGATGTAGTGATAGCTTATTTTAGAAATGGGTTGAAAGAGAATATTACAGTCAAAGTGGGTCTACAAGATCCATACACTATATATGCCTATATATGGATTGCCAAATTGGCTAAGAATAAGGTGCAAATGGTGACATCCATACGACATGATTCATATAGTCGACCTCAATACCGCAACAACGCTTCTTGCAGAAATGATCAACCATCAAGATGTTTTTTCTATAAATATTGCAATCACCATCCAAAATATTAGATATGTGTACCATAACAGAACTTTTAAGTTGAATATAATGACAAGGAATATGAAGAAATAAAGGAGACCAACTCTCCTAATGATCCCATAGATGAATACCAAACTAAACATGAGGAGGTTGTAGCTAAGAAAGATACTATGGCAATTTTAGTACATGCTCTTATGGTGTTATCAGCACACCATACAGTCAAATTATCAGGATTCATTCGACAAAGGAAGGTAACTATATTAATTGATTCAATAAGTACTTACAAATTTATTGACACAAGGCTTGCCAATGAATTAAACTTGCACATTCACTCCTCCAATCAAGATAAATTTCAAGTTAGAACTGCAAGCGGGAGTAGTGCTCAATGTATAGATAAAACATCTTCAATTTTATTACAAATGGGAAGTTATACTTGGTAAGTTCCTATTTTTGATATGAATTTAGGGAATTCAAAAGTTATCTTGGGAGTCGCATGGATAGAACAAATGGAAACCATGGTCGGTTTTAATTACAAGCAACACTTTGTTGAATAGAAAGAAAATGGTAAGACCATTCGCGTCCAAGGAATTCCAACACCTCCATAAAAGATAGTAAATTTGCACAAAATGGAAAAAAAATTAAGAAAAGGTAGTTATGGATTCATTGCTCAAATTAATTGCATGGAAATGCAAGCGCAAGATATGCCAAAAACCTAATCAGAGGATCTACAAAATATTATGGCCAACTATGATGAGGTCTTCCAAGAACCAAAGGGTCTACCTCCCAAAAGATCCCATGACCATGCCATACACCTTGTTCCAAGTAGTATTCCTCCTAATGGTCTTCCTCATCGATATCCCCAACCTCAAAAAATAGAAATTGAGAAAATTGTCCAAGAACTATTAGAACATGGAGTCATCCATCATAGTACTAGCCCCTATTCTTCACTAGTAGTCTTGGCCCATTGTAAAGAAAATTCTTGGCGTATGTGTTTGGATTTTTGTCCTCTTAACAAAATCACCATCAAAGATAAATTCCATATACCGGTCATTTATGATCTATTAGATGAACTACATGGTGCAAATTTTTTGACAAAATTGGACTTACATTCAAGGTTTTACCAAATTAGAGTTAGGGAAGAAGATATTCCCAAAATAGCTTTTCAAACCCATGAATATCATTATGAATTTTTGGTCATGCCCTTTGGTCTCACTAATACCCCATCTACATTCCAAAGTCTCATGAACCAGGTGCTTCATCCATTCCTATGCAAATTTTTCCTAGTATTCTTCGATGACATACTCATATATAGTAAATCATGGAAGGATAATTTGTTGCATGTAGGAAGGGTTCTTCATATCCTACATAGGGAAAAGTTGTTTTTAAAACTCTCTAAATGCTCTTTTGGTGTTTAAGAAGTTGAGTACCTGGGTCATATAGTATCTCAAGAAGGTGTTAAAGTGGATTCCAATAATATTAAGGTAATTCAGGATTGGCCTTTACCTAAAACCATCAAGAAACTTCATGGTTTTTTGGGTCTCACTAGCTACTATCATAAATTTGTGCGTAACTATGGTAAAATTGCAGCTCCTCTCACAAATCTAACAAAAAATGATGTTTTCTTCAAGGCTCTCAAAGAAGCCATGTGTACTACTCCAATTTTGGCGACTCTAGATTTTCATAAACCATTCTTCATCAAAAGTGATGCTTCAAGAATAGGTATTGAGGTAGTATTAATGCAAGAAGGTCATACCTTGGCATTCAAAAGTAAACAACTTTTGGAAAAGAATTTAGGAACATCTACATATGAAAAAGAAATATTGTCTATTCTTCATGTAGTGGAGAAATGGAGACACTACTTAATCAATAGTTGTTTCATTATAAAAACCAATCATAGAAGTCTCAAGCATTTTATAGAACAACGATTTTATTATCCTGAACAAAACAAGTGGTTACCTAAATTGTTGGGATATGATTTTGTTATTGATTACAAGAAAGGGAAATAAAATGTGGTAGCAGATGCATTATCCAAAAAATGTGAAGATGAAGTGGTTATTAATGCTATTTTGGGTCCTTGTTCTCAATGGGTATCTCAGTTATAGGAAGAATGGTTGTCCAATAGTGAAACTACTCAAATAATTTAGGAATTGTCAACGAGTTCATCCAAGAACCCTATTTTCTCCTATGAAGATAAGATATTGAGAAAGAAAATTTGTATTTACATTCCATACACTTCGAAAATCAAATCACGGATTCTATATGAGTCACATGCTTCTCCATTAGTAGGTCATTCAGGTTTTTTGAAAACTTATATGCAAGTTAAACAATATTTTTGTTGGAAAGGATTAAAAGTAGAGGTCAAACAATGGGTAGCTAAATGTGAAGTATTCCAATGCAATAAGGGTGAAACAGTCAAATCACCAAGGTTGCTTTAACCATTACCCATTCCAGATCGACAGTTGGAACACATTTCCATGGATTTTATTAAATGTCTTCCTAAGTCAAAAGGAAAAATAGTAATCTCCATGGTAGTTGATTAGTAATCTCCATGGTAGTTGATCACCTCTCCAAATACACTCATTTTTAGGCTCTACAACATCCATTTTCAGAAAGCAAAGTGGCTAAGGTATTTATGGACTCAATTTTCAAATTACATGGAATGCCCAAAAATATTGTAAGTGATCGAGATCCCATATTTACTAGAAAATTATGGAGAGAATTATTTTAACGTAGTGGAACCAAATTAAATATGTCTTCTGCATACCATCCAAAAACAGATGGCCAAATGAAAGTAGTTAACAAATTTTTGGGTACCTACTTAAGATGTTTTGTTCAGGATAAAAAATATCAATAGAGTCAGTGACTATCATTGGTAGAATGGTGGTACAACACTTCTTACCATTACTCCATAAAGATGTCTCCTTTTTAAATATTTTCTAGAACTAAGCCTCCATTAGTAGCAGATTATGTATCCAGATCCACCAATGTGGCCCAAGTAGATGATTGGTGTCAGTAACAATGATCAATGCTCAACATTCTCAAAGACAACTTCATCCAAGCATAAAATCATATGAAGCAAAAATAAGACACACATCATTCAAAAAGAGAATTCAATATTGGTGATAGGGTATTCTTACGTTTGCAACCCTACAAACAATTATCATTGAATATCTAGTCCAGTTAGAAGTTGGATCCTCAATTTTATTGTCCTTACAAAATTGTGCATCGCATTGGAGAAGTGGCATATCAACTAGAGTTGCCTTCCTCATCACGTATACATCCAGTATTTTATGTTTCCTATCTCAAGAAGGTGATCATCCATAAAGTACAATCTCAGTCAGAATTACCAATACTAGATGAATAAGGGCGTATATATCTCCAATGAAAAGTAATTCTACAAAGTAGAACATGCATATTGAGATCGCATCACATCCAAGAATTTCTCATCAAGTGGCAGGATCTACTCAAAGAAGATGCTACATGGGAACCTGAAAGTATTTTCCAGTCATTTCCATATTTGAGGACAAAGCTTTCTAAGGAGGGGAGCCATGTTACATTCCCAAATTGATATATTCATCGACTATATTAGAAGTAGATATGATAATTAGTATTTATAGTTATCCAATTGTTTTAATAGGAATCATGAATTATTAATATTCATTTGCATATTCACACTGTAATTAGCCCATTACAGTGGGGATATGCCATCCTCCTTAAGAGGTATTGTTTTCATTTACAAATATCCAATTTTCATTTTCTTCTTATTATTTCTGGCATATTTGATTTACAATTACCATTACTAATATTATATAAACTATTGTCGTTCGAGTAATTTAGATTCAAGGGCGAAGGCCAACAAGGGGCCTGTACCCTTGCATATTATATGAGGGGTAGAAAAAAAAAGGAAAAGCCTCTTGATATCACCCATGTTATGCTTCATCACCTTTGGTCCTTAGGTTTAACATAACATCATGGGATTATTTCCATCGCTAGAAATAGGCTCCAAGAGCCTACCTACCAGTACAATAGTCTTACAAATGGTGATATTTCTATCACATTAGCTACTCACTTTTGTATAGATCACTGTTCACTTATGGATGAGCTAGCTAGTTTGGCCATGTCTACAATAGGTTACTCCTACTTCCCTTAAAATTGATAAATGAACCTATTTCATTTACACACACAGGTCCAGGACATATTTTGAACTATTCCAATTAGTTATGAGTTGCCACATAAACTTGCATAGTTTTAGGTCTGAGATATGATTGCCAATACTACATTGGTCAAAGCCATTACAGATGCCTTATACCATCCTACATCTTTGAGATCATGGAATGGATCACATCTATATCGATACATGTAATGATACAAGTGCTTCCTTGGTGTATTTCAGTCCTTTCATACATGCATCTATGCATCTATGTCACATACACTTATCAAACATTACATCTATGCATTTATCCTATATACATTCCATATCAAATCACATCATTGCATCCACACTACATGCATTCATTACAAAATTATATTTTATATGACATCACATTGCATTCGAAATATAATCATGCACACTATTCTACAACATATTCATACTACAAAATGATAATAGATCTAAACCATACCACACATGTATATCCATTCATCATACATACCTACAAATTATGCTATGCTATCTACACAAACATAAAGAGAACACATTCAAAACCATAATAACAACACATGTATATATAATAGCCAATATATATATATATATATATATATATATATATATATATATATATATATATATATATATATATATATATATATATATATATATATATGTCATCCATAAAAAATACCTGTAGGCTACAAACTGGGACCATTCCCATCATATATCATCCAAAATGCCCACAAGATACAATCATGAGCACCCCTAACTACCACTAGGAGTCTTCCCATACCCCTCAAAGCTTGCTTGAACCTCTACAACTCTGCTTGACTCTACCTTGGCCCCTAAATCCTGAACCATAGTTGGTGTACCTTGTACCTTAGTATTGGCACCCAATTTCTCCACCGAAGCAGCACTATGCTAGCTATGATGTGAAGGCACCCGTACTCATGATTGTGACTCAAAATGGGATACCACCTAGCTATAATCAGGGAGTGTGATCCCATGCACTATTAGAGTAGCCTCACATAATGACCTCTTAGCAAACTCTATAGCTAGTAGCCCAGTCACCCTCCCAAGAGCCTGTGCATCCTCCTCTCATTCCTGTTGCTACCTAGCCATATCTAACCTCAGCTGCTCCACCTCTACCTTGTGCCTCTTTGCCTACTCATGAAGCTCAGTATCCAATTGAAAAACTCTATCCTGCATCCCTCAAGCCTCCTAATCCACATCCTACCTATCTTGGACCTCAAATAGAATCTCCTCCATCTCCTCAAATAAACCAATATCAATGTTGTCATCTACACCAACCGCTGTAGTGGATCCTCCTATCTCCTCAACTTCCACTCCTTGTGCACTCGATACACCATCCAACCATCATTGAGACCACCATAGAGGAACCTCCCTCTCACCACTAGATCCTTCCTCTATCCCAGCTCAAGTCCCTCTGTCTGATCTCCTCTCTAGCGGAGGCATCCCACCACTAGGTGGCACCTATCTATAAATCATGCCTCTATCGGGCTCCCAACTCTGAAAATTGTCCACCAGGCCTCAAACTCTGGTATCATCCTGGAATTATCTAGATTCAAGATAACCATAGGTGGGTCCCTCCCATAAACCTAGGGTAGGACCACAAGATGCTATCCCCTATCACCTTGTCATCTATAATACAAAATAGGAACCCCTGGAACATCCTATTATAATCCAAATTGTTGCCTAACTCGATAAAACTAAAAATACTCAGCCTTCTGATTATATCTCCCCACTAGCAATCTACCCTATTTAATGGCTCACAACTACTCATCGTACCTCTCCCAGGTCACCCCACCCAACCAAGAACCCCACTTAATATCATTAGGTGTCAAGTCTCCAAAATTGACCCTCCACAATAAAGGATCACCCTCATGAGGCCTCTTATTGCCCTTCTCCTCATCTGTCCACCATCTCAAAGCATAGGGTAAATACTCCTTACCCTCAACATGGGTATGGTGAGGCAATAATGATAGCCTCTCAATGGATATATGCTCCCATGCCAATACCTATAGTAGGGGAGTCCAGATCATACCTTTCCATCCAATATGCACAACATAATACAACTCTCTGTACACCTGATCCAATAGTGCAGGCTCTCATGCAAACATAATACTCCACTCTACCTTGTTGCTCACCACATCCAACATGTTCCAGGTAAACAATACCTTAGCTCTGTTAGGTAATACATAGGTAGATATCATCATCATCGTTGCACACTAATGATTAGATATCTTCTTCTTAAGCCACAACCACTCATAATCCATATTTACCACATCTATGTCCCTCCATACCTCGCTAAAGAAGCACTCCAATAAAACCTCCTTCGAATCATCCAGTATTGCCCTCATCGAAACACCCTCAATAGGTAACTTGTAAATCTAGTACACATCCTCCAATGTAATTACCATTTCCACAGTAGGAAAATAAAAAGTGTTCCTATCCATGTCCCATCGCTCACACAAGGTGGATACATATGCCATGTTGGCATGGATACTCTTACATTCCCATACACCTCTAAACCATATGGTTTCCAACCACACCATATCATCAGTTCATCAAAGTAATTCTTCATATTTCGTACATGATGATGAGGCTCAAGCATCTTCACATGTTCCTTTATAAATAAACACAATGAAATATACATTAGTAATCAATGCAACGATGCAATTCAATAAAAATACATGAATCAAATATACAAATTAAACTATTTAATTTGATATGCACTTCAAGATATAAAATATTGCACAATTCATATATCAAAATACATCAACAAAACAATCGGATATTGTGATATCCATTTTGCTATTTCATAGTAAAAGTTCAAACAAATGCAAAAAATAGTACATATTTGGCTTCCAAAGTCAAATATAAAATTACCCACATACCCACTATGGCACGAAATTCAAAAATTGGTCAATCTATTAGACATACAAACACAAAATACATTTTTGAATATCCATTTACCCACTTTGCAGTAAAATGTTGACAAAATTCAAAAATAGTGTACACATCAGCACGAAGTTCAAGGTTAATCTTACCAGACATACACCCAAACGAAATATATGCCAATACACATAATTTCAAAAACATAGTCACATTTTTTAACACCCATTTACCCACTTCGCACTAAAATTTCAAACAGATGTTGAAAACAACACAAATCGGGCTCCCAAAAACTAATTTCAAATCTAACACTACCTAAACCTTGACATGCAAATCAAACACATGCCAAATGAAATCATCTACAAAAATAAGTAACATTTTTAGATACCCATTTCACCCTTTTATGGTGAAAGTATCATCGGTTTCTAAAAATAATGTACCTACGATGGAAAACTTAATGGTTAAAGTTTTCTAATTTGCACCCTACAACCACACATTCAGAAACAAGGCCAAACGAAGGCAAAAAAAATAACAGTCACACAAATGGATACCCATTTCCTACTTTTACGAATAAAATTCAACAACATTCTAAAAATAGTACATCATTGATCCAAAAATGGACGGTCAAACTCTATAACTACTCTACCCGTTACCCGGTCAAAATGGTGTGAAAACAAATCAAACCTAAAAACAAGTTACATTTTTGGTTACCCATTTGGCTAGTTTTACACTATGTGTTCCAATTTCAATAAATATGAATTTTTTTTTAAAATGAGTTGAAAACCTCCCCCCTAATTCACATTTCTTTGGGAAATTAAAAAACATGAAACGAGGTAAGTAGAAGCACTTACCGATGGATCTCCATGCCTACTGCTAGCTCCTAGTCATTCTCTCATCATTTTCCTGCTCAAAATTATCAATCGTCATGTCTATGCATCGCCAAATACTCCTTCCACATGCTTTCCACAATTTGTCATTGTCGAAATGAGCCCTCCCCACTCAAAAATTGGCTTAAAAATACCTAAAAATCTAATTCACCCCTCACCCCATAATTTAGACCTAATTTACCCCCTACCCCATGAATCTAGATCCAATTCACCCCTCGCCCCACGAATTGAGCATATGACCACCAAAATCAATCAAATTGCTTCCAAAACCCTAGGAAATCATGCACATTTCTTCCAAAACCCTAGGAGCCCTCATAAATTGTCCTCTAATATGCTTTTCACCATTTTTATCATGCATTGGTATTCTATCAATTGTTGTATCACCAAATCGCTACATTCCATTCGCCTCATTGTTGATTCCTCGTTTGAGGATCCAAAGTCAGCTTTGCATGCAACCAATCAACCGAACATCCAAAAGCATGGGTAACACATTTGTCTACAATTTTTTTTGCTGAATATTATCTTATAAAATAATCTCAATCCCAACAAGATATTTGTTAAATCAAGAGAGTTATGCGTAACAATGGAAAGGTCACTTTGGCATTCATGGTACATAATGAATGACACAGTTGACTAATTTAGCAAAAAATTTGGAGGACTTCACTCTGGTGTTCATGGTACATAATGAATGACACATTTGAATAATTCAAATGTTAACTAACTCAAATGGTTTGACACTTGTTGCCATGTGCTCATCAATCAATCGACAACAAATATTTGAATAGGAATTTATTCTATTCGTACTTTTGGACCATGTTGAACTGGCGTAAAAGAAAAGCAATCAAAATTTGCCTCCCCCAAGCAACTAGTATGACATCAAAAAATTTATACAGGCTCAATAAAACCATTGCATTGCATCTACAATCATCCATTTCCATTTATCGATATTGTTTTCATTTCATTTTATCTCTTTCCTCTTCTCTTCTTCTCCTTTCTCCTTTTTGGTTATCGATCAATGTGGTATGGTCACGCTTTGAGCGGCTACATACTTTTGAGTGGATTCCATTCTCCTTCTATCCCTTCTCTACAAAAACACTTTACATTTTTGTATTAAACTACGTTCCACACAGTATAGTACAAAAAGGGGTAAAATGTAGACACCTAAAAGTTGTATATTGCTATACCTACGTACTTGTAGATCCTTTTGGATACTTATAGGTTTACATAGGCCATCCTAGATACCCTTAGGCTATGTTAGACCAAAATATACTATTGTATATCATACTAGATATGCTTAGACTACTATAGATATTATTGGACATGCATAGATTGCCATAGACATGCATAGACTAGTGTATATCACCATAGATTATCATAGCATTGCGTAGACTTCCACACACCACTTCACTAGTTTTTAGGTACAAAACCCTAATAAACTGCCTGAATCACATCACCAACACATTCCATGCATTAGAAAACCATCCACTAGTGTCCTAAGCTGATACAAGACTCCTTTATACTCAATTGAGCCCCCCATGGGGCTATTAGTTGGCAGAAGTATTAATTGAGTCAATTATTAAATCTAATTTTAAAGTGACTTCACTTAAGTTCATCTTTAGGGCTAAAAAGGTTAATTAGGTCCCTAATCCCTAATTATCCCTAATTTCTCCCTCCCACATGTGTGTGCACTAGGTTAGTTAAGATATTTCTTAGGAAACCCTAACCTAACCCTATACCTAAACTAGAGTTGACTAATCCTATTTGACCCTAATATCTCCTCACACATGTGTGAGGATGAGATATTTCCTCAAGGGAATGTGAGGATGCCACCTCACAAAACCTAACTTAACCTTCATAGGATCTCACCCTATGGCTTAGTTCTCCTCACTACCCCTCTACACCTTGGATTTTCTTATAAATAGTGGGCCCAAACCCTCATTTATATTTCTCTCCACTTATGTCCAAAGTTTAGAAACTTTTCCAAGATGTGTATAGAAGCATAGAAAAGTAGACCCAAACCTGAACAGTAGCAGTACAATAGCAAAGGAACCTCCCCACCAAAGGATTTCTGAATAACATAAGTTACAGTTGGATTCATCCCCCGCCCCATGAATCCAGCACCAGTTCATCCCTCGGGTGGCAAATTGGGTCTACAGGACCCAAATCAACCCAAATATTGGAGGTAAGATTCATTTGGTGTTTTCATGAGGTTCTACATCATTTATTTCAATTTTTAACATGTTTTATCAATCGATTTGTCTTTCTCACAAAGGGTCCTGACTGAGGCAAGCCCCCTAACCTACTAACTCCTTTTCGTAGGTTTATCATAGAACCAAGGAGGGAAACAACAACAAATACAATCCCATGGTGGTACGCAAGACCATATACACCGAGGAACATGAAAAGAAGACATCAATCCTATTGTAATATTTGTGAAAAGAAAGAAAAAAGGAAAATTCTCTCCATTTGTAACCTATGCAAATCTTATCATGAATAAAATACATATTTATGAATGATTTTTGTTTATTACTTGTTATTAGATCAAATGTAATATTTTGGCTATTTCACCTATAGGAAAAGGTGCAAGTCCTCCCACTCACCAAAAAGAAAGCAACAAGTTCTTCATCAATCCAACAACCTTTGCCTAAGTCAGATAAGTAGACTACCCTAAAGAAAAGAGATCAAGAAGTGGAATGTATAGATAATTCCAAAAATGGGAAGAAAAGGAAGCATGGTACAACAATGAAAGAAGTAAGCAATATAAAAATGTTAGTATCAAGTTGTCATTCCCCCATGCAACCACAAAAAAATCTCAAAAATTATAATAAATGCCTCCTCTAGAGAAATCCTAAGATTCCCATACTAGGTAGACCACATAGTCCCCAATGCATTCAATGAACTATCTCAATTATGAGGAGAAACAAATATTTCCTTCCTATAAAATTTTGCCTTTGGCTTCAGCCCTAGCTACTCCAATGAATCACAATGCAACTACCCCATTAATCAAGCCTTTGGAAGAATTTGCCTCAAATTTAGGGCTATAAGAGGGAACATTAGAGAATCTAGAAATCCTCACCCCTTGGAAAAAAATCCAAAAAATCCAATAAAAAATGATAAAATACACTTAGGAGAGGCAAGCTCAATAATCTCAATAGATAGCTACCACCTAGGTGGATTTCTATTTTTATCTTTAGGAAAGAGCATTATTTATTTCAAGAAGTCTATTGGTAGCTAAACGAATAAAATAAATGATAGAGCAAGACTAGCAAACATCACCAATAGGTATAGATTTAAAGTATGCTCAACCTCAAGACATGTTGAATCTTACCAAAGAAGCCAACATGATGGTTGAAGATGACTATGAGTTGATCACCTAGAATATAGAAATAAAATAAAAGGAGTTAGAATAGACCAAGAAGATCCTAAGAGACTCACAATATGGACCCAAATCCTTGAAGAACAAAATAAGTTTATTGACTAAGCAACTAAAAGAGGAGTCTAAAGCTATATTGAAGAAGGAAAAATAATTAAAAGAGTTTTCTACTAAGCTTGAAATACAAGGAGTCTAGTTTGATTACGAAAAGAATACCTTATTAAAGTAACTGGAAGACCCTAGAAAATGAAATAAAAAAATAGCAATGGCTTGAAACAAAAATCTCATCAGACATATTTGGGATTCGGATTGGGATGATATCAAAAGCATGACATTTATATTGTTCCTAGTCCTTGAATTTATAGATTCAGTAGCAATGTTGGACCTTGAAATAGATAAAGAGGTAAAGTAGAATTGAAAAAAATTAGCATGAGGTTTGGAGAGGCTACAACCTACCAAAATTTGCTAGCCAAGATGTCTGATTCTAAGATAACTACTACCAAAGTGTAAAATAGAGAAATTATGGCATAAAATGTTGTCAACCTCTTTAGAAGATAATAGATAGTTGAACAATGTATACAGCTAGTCAATAACTTATACAACTCTATGGTAGGGTTGAAGGTATAAATAGACTCCTTATTAGCATTAGATGTCCCTTCACCATGTAATCAACAAAGCAATAAGTTATACTTAAAAGAGGAATATATGAGGATTATTGGATCAAATAAAGAGACTCCACTTAGTTTAAAAGAGCTAATTGCCCCTCTTAATGCAAAAGAAATAACCTATATTATTGGGTCCCTACCAAAACATAAGGTATAGATCCACGAAGTGATGAGCCAAACAAAGGATTTCTCCTAGGATGACAAATATTAAATTCTTGCTTTGTATAACGAGTTTCAACACACTCAATGCCCATAGGATGAGGAATGGGAGGAGATTAGAGGAGCACTTGAAAAACTCTACACATACCAACATAATTTTTCTTAACTATTATTTTAGTTTTTGTGTTTTTCTTTTGCAAGAATTATGAATGTTTTGACTTTGGGCCCAAGGATAAAGGTAATTTTTAGTTCTCCTTCAATCAATCTAGAAGGCCCCTATGAGCTGCCCAAATTGTAGTGATTCCTCACTACTCACTGATGACTAAGGACAAACCTCAATCGTCGGTAATCAAAGTTTTGTCTAGCTTGGAGAAGAAAAGGCCAAGATAAATATTGAAAATCAAGACTTGTGCAAGATTTTTCTTAGTAAAAATATTGATAGATAAGTAAAGGAGAACTAAAGGATCTATTTTTTGAAATATGTCTTGATATCAAATATATTGCAATCCATTATGAAGTTCCAACAACAAAAATATTAACCAGTCTATAAGATGACCCAAGATTTAAAAAAAAGCTAAAAATTCAAGCAGACACTAATGCTTAAGTTAAATCCAAGGCGATATAGGTAAATGTGCCAAGTTAATGCTTCCCTAATTTATGATATGAAGACCACCTACCAGATCCTAGCCTGATTAAATGACTTAGACACTCATTCAATACAATGCATGGCACTGATAGTCTCAGGCCTAATAGTTATTATGGTTAAAGATTACTTTATTCAATGACTAGAATCCCTAAGAAACGTAGGTGAGATTGTTATATTTATTTGTAAATAATTTGGAGGGAAATATTCCCTTGTAAAATATAAATAATAATAACATAGAATATAGAAAATATTGATGAGTTTGCAATTGTATTCTTTTGTATACTTTCCCTTCATTTCTTTTTATAAAAATAGTTAGCTCCTGAGAAGCTTGTGGGTATTCTCAAACTCCATCTTCTAGAATAATCTATGTAAAATATTGATTGTATATATATATACACACACACACACACGAGAGCCTATATAAAATTTTAAGTATAGCCATTTATGGCCTCCTACTGACCCTTTTTTTTGTGTATGTATATGTCTATGAATTTTTACCTATTTTTAGGTTTTATAAAGTTATGTATTTGTGAGGGGCCTATATCTATTTTTGGACAAGTCACTTGTATTTTCTCTCTAATGGTACCTACCTTCTCATGCATGCATATAACTAGTAAATCTCATATATGCTTCACTATGTCAAGGAGAGGAAATAATCAATATTGGCACATAGTATTCAAGCCCATTTTTGTAGGAAGATCTTAGAAAATCTCTTGGTGCATCACCACATATTTTATTTTTTGGAGTTGTTTTTATTTTGTCTCTTGAGTCCCTTTTCCATTTATTGAGTCTAAGTGCACCTTAGATATCACATCATAACAAGGATCCAACCTTGTAAAAAATCCCAAAGACCCACAATTAAGCCAAATTCCATGCTCTCATTCATGGCCTTGCTATGTCACTCCTCATGAGGCATGATTGCTCCCATAAGGGATAATCATAGACAAAAATACAAAAATAATATTAGTGCTAAACCTTGGTTCCTATTTATTTGTAAAAATCAATAATTGAAAGAAGCTACTGGTACCTACATAAATATGACAAATGACACATGTCATCACTAAAAACTTATTTCAACACCTAACTTTGACTTTTAAGACTAGTTTAGCCACTTGCACATTCTAAGAAGTGACACTTGGTTCCTTGAAGTATAATAAATAGATTATTCATTGTTATTTGATACTTCCATGACTTTCTAGAAGATGATATCTCACATTATATAAATGGAGCATAGGATTTATTTTCTAATCAATTTTAGAAAAATAAAATTTTAATAATTCATTCTTATTGCCTTCTTTTTCACTTATATAAAATATTCTACCCCACATATTTTAGTACTCATTTTATCAATAATAAAGTGCCCTACAACTCATAACACTCATTTTATTGATATTATGTAACAACATCCTATATAATATAAATTTTATATTTCAACTAAGTTTATTCATTTATGATATTCTCTTTTATGTCTAATATTTTATAATGTCACTCAAATTATAACTTATAGGCACCACTAGTTGATCCTATAAGCTATAATTTGTTCCAAAAATTATGGCTCCTCTTGATATGAAAATCAAGTGATATCCAAACTACCTTTTGATCTACCTACAAGAGGTAACTTAGAACATTCCTCACTCTTTTCTTGACTCCTTATCCCCTTTTTTGTAGATATCATTTCCCAATGTAGTACCTTTTAATAGTATTTATTATTAGAAGTCCATCCACACACATTATTGGAGCAAGAAGCAAGGCATCATACCGAATTTCATATTTTAGTACCCTAAATCATGTTTCCCTACAAAGAAACTAAAAAATAATAGAGTCAACATCTCCATTTGAGACTAAAACCCTAGACATTGAGAGTATAATTTGAGATGATTTTGTGGAATATAGAACCACTTTGTTTGGGTAGTTCTAATATCTAATGCTTTGGTTTGGAACCTTATATGTAACTATGAATCCTATTGTATATGAAATTCAAGGACCTTTGAAGGTGTAATCCAATATCAATACTTTATCCTCCTTATGTAAAATCAATATCATCAAGTTGGACACTTGGAAAAATCTAATATATGCATATTATATTGCCAATTAGTTCTTCACCACTGAAAAGATTACCTTTGTAACTTTAAAATATCAAAAATAGTTATCTATTATTGGGAAGTAAATAGAAATGTGATAGAAGATTTAGACAAATATGTATCTTCTTGGAATTACTTTGTGAAGCTATTTTTTGAGTAGTTCTACCCCTTGCACAACTATAAATATTAGTACATATACTTTCAAAAACTATGGTAATCTAATACTATAGTAACAAGTTCAATGATATTATTAGTTGAATTCAAATCACATTATGTGAGAGGCATTAGGTGCTCAAAAGTATTAGTGGCTTGCAATACCATTTTTATTCATATATAGAGTTTATTATAGTTATTGCTTTAGCATAAGTATATTATCTTAAATAAAAACTAGAAGAGGATTCAAAGGCCAAGTAGAAATCCCTGGTTACCATTCTACATCAAACTAAATGCTAAAATACAATCTAATAAATTATTGACCACGTAGTACACCCATGCCAAAGGGGCTTCATACACCATCCAAGCCTATGTCACTAGTGTTCCTTGACAAGGGAAAGCAAACTCTACAGAAAAATTGGTGCAACCTCCATAAAACCCATGCTCATAGTAACTCAAAGTATTCTTCTATTTTTTTATTTTGATAAAAAATTCTTTTTTTTTAGTTTAATGTAAAAAAAAAAAAAAAATCTTAAGAGAGTTCACTTATAGTATGTATTTAAATGCAATCCTAATATCCCTATAGAATTTACATTTCCTGAAAAAATGCTCTTTAGTCTCCATTATATCTATTACTCTTTCCAAGTCTCATATCACTTAATTTCACATTTAGGTTGGTGTGAATTGAATATTAGTTCAACTATAAACCTTTTTGTGTTCCATATAAACTATACCTCTTTGTACTCCTTTAGGTTGTGTTCAAAAATAGTATTGTTTTTCCTTTCTTAATTTTTAGTCTTTATTATAAGTATAAATTTCTCCCTTACATATTGATTTCTTTTTCTTGTTCATGTTCAGGACCTTATGAATTTTAATGATACATTCATATATCCATTTTCTATTTTATATACAAGTGTATTTTATTCTACTCATAATTTCTTTGATATAGTTTTTGACTTGGTTACAGAAGTGGCAAAGTTACTTGAACTATGTCCAAATATGTTTAGAAAGTTATTTTACAGGTTTTGTAGCACGTTTTAAAGGTTAGCATTTTTTATTTATATTTTTTTTAGGTACCCATATAATCATATTATTTCTATTTTATTTAGGTTACCTAGACAATCTTATCATGGTTTCTACTTTTACAAGCACCTATTTTAGCAAGAAAAATCTCATATGAGATTAATGACTGTTTTCTAAAATTATTTGTAATCATTTATTTTTGAATTTTTTGTGTCCATTGTTACTAACCCATGCCTTATGCCTATATAGCATCATCGATGCAACAAATAGCCCAAAAAGGAATTTGGTGATTTTTTAATCCCATAACTCAACCTCTTGATCCTTATTTTATAATGAGTAAAGTTACCTCCATCTATCTTGTGTTAATTTAATCCTACAAGTTTCCCATTTGATTTTGTTATGAAAATTTAATCCAAGGTATTTGCAATCTACTATCACCTCTAGAGGATTTCCTTCAAAGAACATATATAATAACTTTATCCATCTCCAATTAAATAAGACCATAATCTTAGTTTCACTATATTTACTAACATTTTAATTCTATATATAGGTTCTCTAAAGGCCTTAAATATTTGATTTTAAACATTGGATTTATGCAATTTTCATAGAGGAGAAGTTTCACTATGTGACTAGCCTATTGGATTGATCTATTCTTTCAATTTTTTCAATATAAGGAACAAATAAAGTATGTCACATTAGACAATCTTGTTTAGCCTTCTATCACTACAAAAATTAAAAACCCTTTTGGATTTATAATTTTTATTAACTGTGCACATCTACTCCATAAGTGGTTAATATGCCATGTTCTTCCATTATTTTCCATATTTCCTTTAAGTATTATATGAAAATCCTTTTTAAGTTTAAAAAAAGCAATAAAATTATTATTTTTTGGTTCTATATCCTACTCATTAGTTTCCTTTAAGTGGTGTGATGATTTATTGCTGATAGCTTTGGTATAAAGCCTACTTTGCCTATTATTACCTTTCCTTCATCTTCTATCCACTTATTGATTCTAATTTCTAACAAGTTACTAAATTATTTTACAAAGTGATAATTAACCATAATGATATAGTAATTTGAAGGATTCTTGTCATATCAACTTTTATGCAAGGGTATGAATAGTATCATTTTCCATTACAATGTAAAGCCTCCATAGATTATACCATCAAGAATATTTAAAATTCATGGTGCTAAGATGTCTACCTCAAACTTATGATGTTCTATATCAAAACCATATGTATATTAACCTTTTTTTTATCATATTTTCAATGCCCTCAATCATATCATTCACACAAATATTCTTACTTTTATTAAATATAAAAGAAATAAAATATTATTGGTTTCTCTCATAAAGTTTCTTAGCATACTATAATTAGTGGTCATTTGTCATATTATTTATCATGTGTTTTTTCTTTTAATTTGTTGTAGTTATTTAGAAATTTACTTAAGGTTCTATTTTCCAAGATATAAAAAATATGTTTTTCTTGTTCTTCTATATCCTTTATTATTTGTTTCACTAGTTATTTATATATCTTGTTATTTATTTTTGTTGCCTGGTTCTTTTCATGTCCACCTTACAATTTTGTATTCTTCATCACACCATGTATTTACATGGATAATTTTATATTTTTCCCTAGGTTTTAAGTTGTTACATAAGTTAAATGCTTCTCTATCTCTCAATTTACTCTTATAAGTTTTAGAATTTTGGGGATTTTTTTATCGTAGATTTATTTCTTCTCTTTGCTTAATTTGATTTAGTAGTATTTGAGAAGTTTCTTAATTTTACTTTGTCATAGGGATTTTTATTATTGTATTTCCTTCATTGATTTATATAGAGGATTTTTTCCATATACTTGCATGTGGATATTGATGTCTATTGGCTTGTGATCATATTGTATATTTTGGATAATTATTTCAATTTTTATTTCTTTTGGCCTTGAAATGAAGCTTTGATAATAATTATCATTGTCAAATACATTTGACAAACATATTTCTTGGATTTTTATGACATATTTATGCCATTGCATTATTTTTATAATATATTTAAGCCAGTGCATGTAATATCTCTCTCATACATAGTTTAATAAGTTCTTCATAGTGTGTAATGGGTTATTATCTGTAATCCTAGGGTATTTTTTTTTTTTGATAAAAAAGGGTTGTACTCGGGTCCCCCACCCTTAAAAAATTACATCTCTCTTATTTATATATTGAGAGTTTACATATAGATACACTTCTCATCTCAATTGAGATGCTATAGTAAAAAACCTACATCATTTTACATAAAATGTTTGAATTCTTGATTTTAGTTTTTTGGATCTTTTCAAATTTCTATATGAATACAATTACTCCAGAATTTAGCATCTTTCTTGACATTTTCCTATAGTAGCCTTCACAATGCCAAAACTTCACCTCTACTATCGATTCCTTACATCTTAGTAGAGTAATATTTATAAAACATCGCACTAACATAGTCTGCTTTACCAAATCTGGATTGCTAGTTTCCTTCCTGAAACACATGTGCAACTACAAAAATTATAATAAATAGTCTAAATAAACACACATTATTTCTACAAAATAAAACATATATTACCAATGGAAAACATTACAGTAAATCTTAATCATTAATTTATTTAGGCAATCAACAAATTTTTTCAGCTTCAACTAAACTTTATACTTCCTCTAATCATGGAAAGGAGATGTTAACTTCACGATCCTCAATAAAAATCTCTCTATTGGCTAGCTTATCTACACATTTGTTTCCTTTCCTAAATATATGTGTAACCCTGATTTCTTCAAACTCTTTAGCAAGATCTTGAATTCCCACAATTATCTCTTGTATATTCCATGGAGCCTTTGCTTTCCTCAAAATTGTATTTATTACTATGAGAGAATCACCTTCCATCCATATAATACTAGGGTATTAATCAATAATAATCCACATCTTTCTATAAGCATATCAAATTACCATCTATGTTTTAATTAATATTTAAAGAGATTGCTTGTCTATTTATTATCTTAACATTGAAGTTGCCCATCAAAATTACCTATTCGGAGTTTATTGTATATAGGGATATATTATTTTTATGCTATATATAGCTCCTCTTCATCTATGCCACATATCTTGTATAAGTTAGATTGATATGGTGCAAAATACAAATGTATAATGCTAGTCAATATATCATTTTATATGATTCTAGTCCATATTTATTTGTCTTCTCATTACAATTTATGAGTTTTTTCCAATACTTTATTATTAGTATTGTTAATCATTTATGTATTTTATCATTTTTAGCTACTTTATTCTATATTGATATTTTTTTGTATCTTTTACAATATAGTATTTTACATCCATCATGTTCATATATTTTTATTAGTAAAATTGTATTATCTTATTTATCTTTGAACACTAAATAGGGGACCATTATCAATAGATATGCACAACAATTACAATCCATAAATGTTG
This sequence comes from Wollemia nobilis, assembly GCA_028583015.1. NCBI lineage: Eukaryota > Viridiplantae > Streptophyta > Pinopsida > Araucariales > Araucariaceae > Wollemia > Wollemia nobilis. Next base: position 13,437,578 of record JAQPPZ010000465.1, read on the forward strand.
AGTGTTCCTAGTGGGTCCTAATTTCCTATTTATTATGGGTTGAACTATTGATAATGTATTATTTCCACTTTTTGACGTTGTTTTTTTACCCTTGTTCATATTTATTTGTACTTTTCCATTCATTTACCTTGTCTTATTGTTGCCTAGGAGTATGATCATTTCATAGGTATAAATGCAACCTTGTGGTATTTCTCTATTTAAAGGGCCAAATTTTATTCTCCTAAACTCCAAATTTAGACTTGAATGGGTAATAAATTCCCTTGTAATTCTTAGTCAACATGCTTTGCTTGCTCCAACGAAGTTTATCAAAAAGAAAAATATATTTTTAAGGTGTTTGTGTTCTTTGGTTCCCCGTGTTCTTTATTCCTTAAATGATAATGTTTATTGATTTTTTTTATATACTAAATGCATATGTATTCCTTTATCTAATAAATATCCTTATTTCTTTGGCTTATACTCATCTCTCTTACCATTTATACAAATAATCTAGCCTCCTGTAGTTAGTTTTGTAGGTCTTCTTGTTTTGTCAACATATTTTCCATTGTTGCATTGATTTATTGTATTTATAATAAATTGTTTTTAATTTTCTTCCCTTTGTTGTCTTGCAACTCAAGTCAAAGATTAGTTTCCTCTATAAGCTTATTATTATACAAACACATCACAAAAAAGAATTTTAGTTCTTACAATGATATATCCAAGAGATTGGTTTATGTAGTATATTTAGAGATCAATTTTACTATTCCATTATAGGAATTTGTTATTCCATCATATTTAAAGATAACTCTAGAACCTAAAGGACCCTATGTATTCTTTAAAATTTATTAGAAAGTTATGAGAGAGATTAGCCATAGTATTAGGTGATAGATTTATATCAATCCCACCCATTTTTACTTGGGTTTGTTATCTACTAAATTATTGTATAGCTATATTATTTAACCAAAATAAACCTAATTATGGTTAAATAATTTTATCAATCACTTTACTAGTATGTAGTCAAACTCTAAAGCATGTCTCTTATTGAGCCTAGTTATATTCCGCTCACTATAGTTTATAACAATACCTACTCTAAATATATGCATAAATTTATTTTTCTATTATATTTTTTTAACAAGACTCATTCATGTTCTATATAATTGAGGTTGAGATAGTTGAATTTTGATGCACTTTATAGGTATACCTTTTACATGTAAAAACCACGTACAAAAAAAAAATATTTAGGATTTGAGTTATATAGGCATTAGCTTTGATATCATCAAAAATACTTGTTAAAATTTTAAACCACTTAAGAATTAAATGAGAGAGAATATCTAGATATTTGGGTTTGGAAATTTTTCTAGTTTTATTTTTTGATTGGTGCAAAAACCTTTGGGTTTTATTTTTCCTTTGGATTTTTGATGTACTTGTCATGTTTATTAATTGGATCCTTGAAAGAATTATTATATATTTTTTTATTTATGTTTATATTTGTAATTTTTATACACGTATTCATATTTTTTTGTAAGATCTTTTAATTCATTGGTGATGAACACGTAGATGTTCTGAAGAATGGATCTAATTTTTATCAAGTAGTTCCAATTAGCTAATGTGTACATGACAATATTCATCACCAACAACATCATATTTTAATAGGATGCAAAGGGATGATATTTCTAATTCAAATAGGAAGATGGCTTTAGTTCATGGTTTAGCACTAGTTGAGGTTCTAACACTATCACAATATACCTATAAGGAAGGATACAACTATAGATGCCAATCCCAACCTATTTTTCTAATGATTTTATTTAATAGTTTTATTAGAATTTTATTGAAGGCTTTAACCTAGCCATTACCTTTGGGTAGTATGGGGTTGATAATTTATTTTGGATTTTAAAATTTGTATAAATTTTAGCAATATTTTTATTCTTAAAGGATGTGTCATTATAAAAATTGATCACATTAGGGATACCATACTAGGATAGGATCTAGTTTAGGCTATTTTTAAATACTTGAACTCTAGTGCAAGAGGATAAGGGTACAACCTCTATCCACTTTATGAAATACTAAGTTGTATAAATGATAAAATGATGTCCATTAGATGACATAGGGTTTATCTTACCAATAATATCCAATCCTCAAGTGGAGAATAACCAAGGGTTTGTCATGGATTGGATCTCTTGAGAGGGTGCATGGATAATATTGTCATGCTTTTAGCACTTTTTACACTTTCAAATGTAATAATAGGCATCCTTTTCCATGGAACCTAATTGTAGGAGATTATTAGTGATGAAAGTTTCATTTAAGTTACCATTTCACATTCCCTCATAGTTATATTTAATGACTCATTTATCTTCATCCAATTTTAAGCTCCTAAGAAGGATTTCATCAAAAGATAACTTCTACAGAATGTATCAATTATTACAAACCTAAAATCTTTCTATCTCAAGTTATTTCCTTCATTATGATTTAGACCTTTTGGTAAAGAAAAAATATTAAGGAAGGTGTAAATATCCTTGTATTAAGTCTCAAGGATAGGGATATTTTTAGTAACAAATATTTCTAACTATTCTTGACTAGAATTCAAAGTCATGGGATGGTTTATTTGTTGGATAAAAATCATGAATTGTTCATCCTCTAGCTCTAGAGGTATGAGAAAGGTGATTGCAGCCATAGCATTTTATTGATGATTACTTGAACATAGGATGGTATCAATGGTAACCTTGTTAAAAGTGGTTGTCGATTTTTCCACAATGTCCTTATATAGTTTAAGCTTATCAACTTTAGTTTTATCAAAATCCATTAATTTGATTGACAACTAGTTATAAATCCTAAAAAATAGAAATATTTATCAACTTCAATGCCAGGAATTCTCAAAGCCCAAGAATAAGCTCTTCATATTTAGTCATATTGTTAGTACACAAAAATCGAAGCTGAAAGAATAAAGGGATAATAATTTGTTGGGGTGACACTAGGATAGTTCCTAACCCTATTCCTTTAGCACATATTGAATGATCAAAGTAAAGATTCTATGAATATTAATAATCCACTTCAAGCCTACATACCATTTTTTTAGGATATTTGATCACTATGGGGTGAGTAATTAGTAGAGAGGTTGTTGTTAATTGATCAGATATCACTTGTACTTTTATTGATTTTTGACTAATAAACTTGAGATAAAATTTATTAAGCACCATTACTTATTTGTATATCCTACCTGAGAGATAGGATTTGGACATAAGGTATATGAAAGGACCCACTATGGCTATAACATACATTTTGTGGCTTAACATGTAGTTTCTTAGCTTTTAAAAAATGAAGACTACTACAAAGCAAAGTTTTTCTAAAGACATGTATCAAGTTTAATAAGTAACTAGGGTTTGACTAATATAGTAGATAACTTTTTCCCTATGTTGGTCATTTTATTGTGCCAATATGACACCCAAGACATGGACCTTATATTCCCTTAGTCACTATAAGATATGTCTCAAGTATCTAACATGAACTTCTCATATTATAGATCATCCATTAAGGTCATCTACATAATCTGTAATGATATCATACATCATATCATGAAATATGCATTTCATCGTATATTGATATGTTTCTCAAACAATCTTCAAGCCAAAGAGCACGACCTAGTAGTAAAAGGTTCCCTAAGGGGTAAAGAAGGCTATCTTGGACTAGTCCTTTGGCACAATTCAAATTTGGTTATATCTAGAAAACCCATCCATTAAGGATAATATCCCACACCTTGTAGTGAAGTTGATGATCATATCTATGCTTGGAAAATGAAATTCATCTTTAGGACATGCTTTATTTATATCCTAGAAATCAGTGCAAACATGCACAACACATTCCTTTTTTGCTATAGGTACTACATTGGAATTCCAAATAAAGTAGCCAATTGTCGTAATAAACTTCTAAAAGTTTTTTGAGCTATTCTTTGACAAGTAAAGAAAAATTTGGGTACATTTTCTTAGTTTCTACTTTACTGGTTTAGCATCAGACTCAACAACTAGATGGTGGAATACTAGAAATGGATCCAATTTGGTAATTTCTGTATAATATCATGCAAAGATGTCTTTGAATTTGATCAAAAGCTTAGTGTATTTTTCACACTCTTTGAGAGTAAGGACTCTTCCTAGCTTTATAATTTGAGTATGATTTTGGAAAACTATGTTGATATTTATTGTTTCTTCTATTAGTATGTGGGATTCATCATATAACTATAGAGGGGTAGGTAATACCCTAAAATGTCATGTTCTTTAGGCTCTAAATTCCATTGCTCAAGGCCCAACGATTGTGAGGGAAGGATAATTAATAAAAGATACCCTTTATTATGAATATCCTCTTGGTAAAGATAATCAACATGGGTAATTTCACCTCATAGTCATTCATGTCAATGGTTGATAAGAGACTTTCTATTGGTTGTAGAGGACTTTTATTATTGTTTTCTTGAGGCAAAGCTAACTTACCTTTATTACCAAGGTTTATTTTATGTATTCCATGGGATCCTCATCCCATTTTATTGATAATTTCATGGTGAATAATATTTAAATCAAAGGCGATAGAGGTAAATGATCCAAGTTAATGCTTCCCTAATTTAGGATATGAAGACCACCTACCAGATCCTAGCCTGATTAAATGACTTAGACTCTCATTCAATACAATGCATGGCACTGATAGTCTCAGGCCTAATAGTTATTATGCTTAAAGATTACTTTATTCAATGACTAGAATCCCTAAGAAATGTAGGTGAGATTGTTATATTTATTTGTAGATAATTTGGAGGGAAATATTCCCTTGTAAAATATAAATAATAATAACATAGAATATAGAAAATATTGATGAGTTTGCAATTGTATTCTTTTGTATACTTTCCCTTCATTTCTTTTTATAAAAATAGTTAGCTCCTGAGAAGCTTGTGGGTATTCTCAAACTCCATCTTCTAGAATAATCTATGTAAAATATTGATTGTATATATATATATATATATATATATATATATATATATATATATATATATATATATATATATATATACACACACACGAGAGCCTATATCAAATTTTTGGTATAGCCATTTATGGCCTCCTACTGACCCATTTTTGTGTGTATGTATTTGTCTATGAATTTTTACCTATTTTTAGGTTTTATTAAGTTATGTATTTGTGAGGGGCCTATATCTATTTTTGGACTAGTCACTTGTATTTTCTCTCTAATGGGACCTACCTTCTCATGCATGCATATAACTAGTAAATCTCATCTATGCTTCACTATGTTGAGGAGAGGAAATAATCAATATTGGCACATAGTATTCAAGCCTATTTTTGTAGGAAGATCTTAGCAAATCTCTTGGTGCATCACCCAATATTTTATTTTTTTGAGTTGTTTTTATTTTGTCTCTTGAATACCTTTTCCATTTATTGAGTCTAAGTGCGCCTTAGAGATCACATCATAACAAGGATCCAACCTTGTAAAAACTCCCAAAGACCCACAATTAAGCTAAATTCCATGCTCTCATTCATGGCATTTCTATGTCGCTCCTCATGAGGCATGATTGCTCCCATAAGGGATAATCATAGACAACAATACAAAAATAATATTATTGCTAAACCTTGGTTCCTATTTATTTAGAAAAATCAAGAAATGAAAGAAGCTACTGGCACCTACATAAATATGACAAATGACACATGTCATCACTAAAAACTTATTTCAACACCTAACTTTGACTTTTAAGACTAGTTTAGCCACTTGCACATTCTAAGAAGTGACACTTGGTTCCTTGAAGTATAATAAATAGATTATTCATTGTTATTTGATACTTCCATGACTTGCTAGAAGATGATATCTCACATTATATAAATTGAGCATAGGATTTATTTTCTAATCAATTTTAGAAAAATAAAATTTTAATAATTCATTCTTATTTCCTTATTTTTCACTTATATAAAATATTCTACCCCACATATTTTAGTACTCATTTTATCAATAATAAAGTGCCCTACAATGCATAAAACTCATTTTATTGATATTATGTAACAACATCCTATATAATATAAATTTTATATTTCAACTAAGTTTATTCATTTATGATATTCTCTTTTATGTCTAATATTTTATAATTTCACTCAAATTATAACTTATAGGCACCACTAGTTGGTCCTATAAGTTATAATTTGTTCCAAAAATTATGGCTCCTCTTGATATGAAAATCAAGTGATATCCAAACTACCTTTTTATCTACCTACAAGAGGTAACTTAGAGCATTCCTCACTCTTTTATTGACTCCTTATCCCATTTTTTGTAGATATCATTTCCCAATGTAGTACCTTTTAATAGGATTTATTGTTATAAGTCCATCCACACACATTATTGGAGAAAGAAGCAAGGCATCATACCAGATTCCATATTTTAGTACCCTAAATCATGTTTCCCTACAAAGAAACTAAAAAATAATAGAGTCAACATCTCCATTTGAGACTAGAACCCTAGACATTGAGAATATAATTTGAGATGATTTGGTGGAATAGAGAACCACTTTGTTTGGGTAGTTCTAAGATCTAATGCTTTGGTTGGGAACCTTAGATGTAACTATGAATCCTATTGTATATGAAATTCAAGGACCTTTTAAGGTGTAATACAACATCAATACTTTATCCTCATGTTAAATCAATATCATCAAGTTGGACACTTGGAAAAATCTAATATATGCATATTATATTGCCAATTAGTTCTTCACCACTAAAAAGATTACCTTTGTAACTTTAAAATATCAAAAATAGTTATCTATTATTGGGAAGTAAATAGAAATGTGATAGAAGATTTAGACAAATATGTATCTTCTTGGAATTACTTTGTGAAGCTATTTTTTGAGTAGTTCTACCCCTTGCACAACTATAAATATTAGTACATATACTTTCAAAAACTATGGTAATCTAATACTATAGTAACAAGTTCAATGATATTATTAGTTGAATTCACATCAAATTATGTGAGAGGCATTAGGTGCTCAAAAGTATTAGTGGCTTGCAATACCATTTTTGTTCATATATAGAGTTTATTCTAGTTATTGCTTTAGCATAAGTATATTATATTAAATAAAAACTAGAAGAGGATTCAAAGGCCAAGTAGAAATCCCTGGTTACCATTCCATATCAAACTAAATGCTAAAATACAATCTACTAAATTCTTGACCACGTAGGACACCCATGCCAAAGGGGCTTCATACACCATCCAAGCCTATGCAACTAGTGTTCCTTGATAAGGAAAACAAACTCTACACAAAAATTGGTGCAACCTCCATAAAACCCATGCTCATAGTAACTCAAAGTATTCATATCATCACAAATATATGGTGCTACACCTATATGAGAGTGAGTATTCATCTCTAGTGTATAGAGAATAAGATGTTGATGCTACATTCCTAAACAAAAAAATGTCAATAAATAGAAAATACCCCAAGATCAAGAACTCAATATATACGTAATACCTCAAGATATGATCCCTCTAAATATGGAAGCACATCTTCCACACCCATTTTTTGGTGAATGAAAATCTCCCCCACATAATAATTGATATAGAAATAAAAATAAATATCATTGTGTAAGACATTATAAATAACCTATCCCTAGAGATGATGATACATCCTTAGCCTTAATCTTTAGGTTAGATATAACCATAAAAAGGTTTGGTGTCAATGCACCGTCAAATATGGAATCAAGTCAATATTTGAGATAATCACTTATGATATGGCATCACTAGATATTTATGATGTCTTACTAGAAATACCCTATCTCTTTGATTATAAGGTAACCTATAGGTATATCTATAACAATGGTTTATCCATATTAGAAATATGACCTACTAAATTCCTAAGTACCTTTATCAAAATAAGGTGACACTAGCCTCATCCAAATGGAACAAGAATTTGATCTTTCATGCACAAAAGTCATGCTTTGATGATTTAATTTCAAAACCAAAGCACCAAGAATATCACCCCTTGTTACACTAATAAAATATCACATTGTAAGATATTAGTAGATGGATGATCTCATTTTTACATATGCTTATATTTTTAGGATATCAAGGGACTTTCACAATATTGTTTAGTGTAGCACAAGATCCACTTGATCCCGTGATTGAATCTTCCCAATAGCCCCTTGTATAATAATTCAATATAGTACCAACTATAGAGATGATTTATTAGGGGAAGATTATATCTAGCTCATTACCATGCAATATATTCATTATGTTAGTGTCAAATAAAAATGATACTCAATGATTTGTATCAATTATGAGGTACTCAAAAAGATCACCATTATGAACCATTGTCATTGATTATTAATTGAAAACCTATTACACTATAAGAAATTATAAATATAGCTACCATAAAGTACTTATAAACCCTATAGACATATGAAAGATAATCTTTAGGACCTTAGAAGGACTATATGATTGGTTGGTAATGCCCTTTAGCTTAACCAATTCCTTGATGAATTGATGCACCTAATGAATTACATTATCTATCTACACATAATATCCTTTGTAATTGTTCACCTAGATTAATTTTACAAGTTTAATAAGATAGGAAGAAAACCATCAACCATATATACCAAGTCTTGGGTAACCTATGCCAACACAAGATCCTTGGTCATAGGGATATGTGTACCTTTAGAATAATGGAGTTATCTTATCTAGAATATGTAAATGACCAACAAGGAATTCACATTTAACCCAAAAATACTTGAGTCAATTAAGAATGGTTAACATCTAGAAAAAAATAAATCTTAGGAGTTTGGTTTGCCTTGATAACTTCTATCGTAGTTTCATCTTGGGAATGTTACAATTTGCATAGCCATTGAATAAATTCATGCATAGGAAGGTGAATTTATAGTAGAATCCACATTAATATTATGAATTTGAAAATTTGAAGTATTGCATCTATTCCATGTCAATTCTAGTTACACTAGACATCACATAGTTATTGGATTTTGAGAATGAGGCTTTGGACTACACAATATGAACTATATTGATTCAAAATAAGTGGTTGATGGATTTCCATTCTAAGAACCTCTTTGAAATAGACTTTTAATAGTTCACATATGATAAAAAATTCTAAGCCATAATTCAAGTGATAAGATAATGGTGCCATTATATCATGGGTAAGAAAACTATAGTTTATTCAAATCATAGGTCTCTATAATTTTTCATTCATAAATAAAACTCAAGAATACTAGGCATATGAAATGGGTAACCTATCTAAAATAGTTTCACTCTACGCTAAACCATCACAAGTGAAAAGAGGACTAGGTAGAAAAATTTATATGTTTCCCATTGGAATAGAAACTATTATTTGTTCTTTACACTAGATGACATGACACCATTAACAATCAAGCACTATAATACGTAGATATCAACTTTATTGAAATTCACTACCAATTTGTATGAGGTAAGTTAGAACTAGGTTAATAACTTTGGAACATGTTATTGTACCATATTAGAAATATATGTGTGCCAAATAAATGGGAAGGTAAACTATCAAGACAAGTATAAAGTTTGATATAGACAAATTATCTAAGAGATTGATCGTTACTTGAGGAATTGAAATGAATATATGCATTGAATACAAAGGGGGATATTAGATACTCTATCTAAATTAATTTATGGAAATAAACATGAATTAGGGAACACATTACCTGGGTACACTATATTAGATACTAAAAAAAAAATCCAATTAATCTAAAGTAGATGGATACTTTAGCATCAACAAAATACTTGTGACACTACAATAATACCTTAACTATTATGCATGTTCTAGAAAGTGGATCTCTACATCAAATACTACACACCATGTAGTTTTTCAAAACCATAAAATAAGAATATTGGAATCTACACACCACTATGTATGTATTTTAGGCCTTGGAAGTAATTACCATGGATTTTATCTTAAAGTTACCAACCACTAGGTGCTCACATAACTAGATCTTCATGGTCATGGATAGGTTCAACAACATGACTATCATGGATCCCTATAGTAAGAGCATTGATACTTTGTAGAACACTCATTTATTCTTCTAGCATGTATGGGTTCACTTTGGTCTACTTGAATTGATCATTTTATAGAAATATAGTTAGCTCATCATCAAGTTTTGGCATCATCTCTAGATACTATTAGGAATCAAGCTCCAACATTTTATAGCCTTTCACCATAGATTTATGGAAAAAATAATATGGTCAATAATATGCTAATATGTAATTTATTATTTTTAACCACAACCACACATGGATGTGGGATGAGACATTCCATATAGAAATTATTCCTATAGCTATATCATGGTTGATCATTCCTCCATAGCATACAATCTATTTCAAGCATGTTTAGGTTTACTACTTAGAACCCTAAAAGATATCACCTTATACATACCTATTAACACTATAACAATGGACCAGACCATGGGGAATAATAAGAAAAAATATTCCTATAAATCCTATTAAATATTAAACTCAAGTACAACAAATATTATAGTATTGATAACATAAGTATAAAGATCACCTTAATAAACATAAGAAAATACTTACATTTCATATTGAGGATAAGGTTTAGATCCACCTAAATAAGGAATGATTCTTCATCCCACACTAGTAAAATAAACCATTGTGTTATGTTACTTACACCATCTAGTACCATATAGGACAAAATATATTTTCTCTCAACCTATTGCCCTACTTGGGGATTCATCTAGGCTTCCATGCAAAAGTCATCAAGTAATACCTACCTTGTTTGATACAACCCATAGCTGTACAAAATATAATGGATTTAAACATGAAACACCTAGATACCATAACCACATATTATTTGACTATGGCTACCAACAAAGGAACTCACTAAGGGACACAACCTATTTTAGGTTATAAAATAGGGTTGGTTTCCTATAGCTATATCATGGTTTATCATTCCTCCATAGCATTAAATCTATTTCAAGCATGTTTAGGTTTACTATATATAACCTTATACATACCAACTTACACCTCAAAAATGGCCCAAACCAAGGGGAATAATACACAAAATTATTCCTATAAAAACTACAAAATATCAAACTCAAATCCAATAAATATTATAGTGTTGACAACATAAGTATAAAGATCACCATAATCAACATAATAAAATACTCACATTTCATATTGAGGATAAGGTATGGATCAACCTAAATAAGGAATGATTCTCCATACCACACTATTAAAATAAACCATTGTGTTATGTTACTTACACCATCTAGTACTATATAGGATAAAATATATTTTCTCTGAACCTCTTTCCCTACTTGGGGATGCATCTAGTCTTCCATGCAATAACAAAAAAAGTAATACCTACATCATTTTATAGAACCCATAATAGTACAAAATCTAATGTATTTAAATATTACACACCTAGATCCCATCACCACAAATAATTTGACTATGGCTACCAACAAAGGAACTCTCTAAGGGACACACAACCTATTTCAAGTTATAAAATAGGCTTCGTTTCCATTGCAACCAAAGTGGTACGCATTTGACCAAATTAAGTGTATTTTACATTATTGGAATTTGATGTAATAGGGACCATTAATTCTAAATTATGTATGAGTAATCTAAGCAAAAAAGGGGTGACCTAGAGTTCCTTAAGACATAACTCCAAATCCACTTTAAAGCTCCAATATTTGCGCTTATCTAGATATTTTTCTAGATAGGTTAGTGCAAAGTTGTACTTTGGTGCCATGACTTATTTCATGTTATAATTTTGCTTTAACATCACTCCACAACTTCACACTAAGATTATGATAGCAATAAATGTCTACTTTGACACTAAATTTTCTTTAGTACTAAATCTTGACACCTATTTGTTTGGTGCCATACAAAAATGATATAAGCCATTGATGCACACATGAATATAATAAATAATTGAAATTTATGTCACAATTCATCATCAAAAAATTGTTGTAGTGACTATCTTAGATGTTTCATAAATGTTCAACCATGCACTCTCCAAGAATTTACATCTAGTTTTTAAAGTATAAGAAATAAATTCTTATATATTTCTTGATGCTAACAAGACTCATTGAAGTAAATGTCTCACCTTCTAGCTCATTTATAACTTTTTATATTCTATAGCATATGCTATTTTATTTAATCAATTATGGAGAGACCAAGAACTCGATTCTTCATTACTCTTTCTTTCTTTTTCACTTATTCTACAGAGTAACATGTCCTACACCTTGCAACAATCACTATATTAGGAATAAAGTGACTTATACCTCAAAATGCTAATTATTAAAATAATAAAAAATCCTACATAATTTAAGCTTTTAATATTCTAGAGTAATTTCTACATGTGCAACTTTTTATTTTATTCCCAAGCTTCCACAATATTATTCTAAGTATAATCTACAATTACCACTAGTTCATTTAATAAGTTATCCTTTGAACTAATGATCTTGTACCTCGATGAATGGATCAAGGAAGTAACCTCAAGAGTATAGTTTTTTTATAAAATATGGTTCATTATGATGTAAGCATCACAAACTCTAACCTAATGCTCAAGGGTTATTCAACAACAAATAACCATCTAAGCTAATTAACCCCAAGCATAATGCCCAAGGGTTGGACTCACATATAAAAATGATGCCCGAGCTAAATAACTAACCTGTGATTATTAAAATGATCATAAATTAATAATAATATAAGTTTAGGGTATAAGGGTCCTAACAATATTTTATTATGCTTTCTATAATACTCATGTGGATTATCTATAATAAATTCTTCAATTAATAATCTTAAAAGTTATGTAGGAGGAATTTGATTTCCCCAAGTTTTCTTTGCTCAAATTCATTTTATTTGTTATTATAATAACTTTATTATTTCTTGTGACCTATTTATTCAATATTTTCTTCTTTTTTCTAATTTCATTTAACATGGTTAATTTTGGATCTAGGTCTATCTTTGTTAACCATGTAGAAATCATAGATGTAATTTTGAATAGTGTGTTGGTACCCTAGATTGATGGTATATTTATTATCCATAAATTAGTTTTTGGTAGTCATGTTGGGATACTTTAAGGATACCTAATACATGATAGTCAAATATAAAGTAGACCCAATTACATGGAATTGTTCACACTATTTTTACCAAGATATTATACCTAAATTTGGATTAACCTAGACAAATTCTATATTCCTTAATTAAGGATAAAACTATCACTACTCCAAACTAAATAATATTATATATGATATGTATTAAGTTGACTAGGCTAAGCATGGGTACATATATATAATATAACTAGCAGAGGAACTATACATGGAATGAAATAAAGATAATACTTAGATGAAATAAGTTAATATGAAATAATATGTTCTATTAAAATTTAAGTGTATTGGTATTAATGGTGAATGGTATTTTTTGAATATTATTACTTTGATTAATTATATTTGGATAATTTCAGTGGTGTAAAAGATTTAAACTGATTGTGGCATGGTGGTTATAGGGGTGGATTGCATGAAGATTTGTGTGGTGGCTTATGGGGAGGACAACACATAATACTATGGTGGCCATAAAAGTTGGACAACCTACTCGGATTCATGGAGGCTACCAATTCCACCATGTAAATTCAAAAACAATATCCTTGGATAATTAACTATATTTATGTCCAATTATTTAGGATCCTCCATAAGGAGGCTTGATTAAATATACCTTTCTTACTTGATGACTTCCTAACATGACATGGATATAAGAAACTTCTTAAAGAAGTAGAAGAAAAATCTAGGGGAAAAACAAATATTTATCCTTATAAGGATTCTTATATGGAGGAGGACAAAGGGTTTGTAAAGGAATCCTAAGAGCATATATTTAAGGAAGAATAGATGATGACAATAACACGTGGGAACTAGGGGTATTTTGGTAAAAGAAATCCTCTAAGTTGTATTTACTTGTTTCATCCATATCCATACTCTAATCGATGCATTTTATGATGTTACATAGTTTTGGAAGACTTTAGATATTTATTTTGATTGAATGGTTAAACCTAAATAAATGAGATCACCAAATTACTATAATCACTCATATAAATCAATGGAAAATAAATAAACTAAAAAATATAGAATGATTAATAGGAGCAAAAAAGGTCAATTCCAAAGTTAATTTACTTTTGAAGTTGATTTAAGAAAAAGTGTTGATGTCAATATTATCACTAAAAATGTATCACTATCAAGCACTATCATCTTGATAAGGTAACATTATTGCTAAAGTAGGTGATATGGATACTAAAGTGGGAATTAAAGAAATTAAATGGATGGATACCAACCCAGGGGTATTTTATTTGTCTTAATGAATCTCTAATTGATAATTCAAAAGATGGATCCTACCTTTAGAAATAGTATGAAAAAGGGAAAGAAAACCTAATAGAGAATCTAGTTTTTTGAACCTCAAGTCTATTAAAATTCACATTATTTTCTATAAACAAATAGATGTAATCCACCCACTCAAAATATTATACAAAAAGCATAAAAACGGTTGAAAAAAAGTAAAAAGGACACAAATATTGGGGGGCACCCATAGTCACCATAAGTAATCATTGTACTATATATAGATAAGAATGACACCACTTCAATTTTTAAAATGAGAAATAGTGGGGGATATTTGTACCAATACCAAAACCCTAATTAAATTAATGGACTTAACCTTAAGCCAACAAAACAAGAAAGTATTTAAGGTCAATTACAAGTTTATAAGCTGGGTTTAACCATAAAAAGTTTAATTTTAGACCATAGGGATTATATAATAAAATATTATAATATTATACAATTAATGATCTTAGGCCTATCCAATATTACATTACACAATGTTACCCTTGGCCATGAATTATATTGCACTTTCAACACTGCCTATAATCTAAATTGAGGGGCAAAATAGAGAGGATATTAGTTACAATGAAGTTTTTCCCTCATAGTGGATGCTCTAATGGACCTATATAGTTAAAGAAAATCATTTGAAATGTACTTCATCATTTAAAATACTTCCACCTATCTTCAAGAACTCAGCTTCAATCCTTTACAATTTTTAGAAGCAATTATTTGTTGGGTGTCCTTCCTTCTTACAGTATTTTCAAATGGTCTTTGAATTTTTTGAGGACTTAGCCTAGCCCTTAGGACCTTGGGTCTTAGTCTCATTAGATTTGAATTCCTTTGTATAAGCCTAAATTTGTGTACTGCCAATACAATTTCTAATTACCACCTAAAAATGAACTAGATGAAAAAAAATTGATCAAGAGTAAGAGCATTTTGATATTTCAAAAGCATGGAAATAATGTGAACAATAATGTTCAAAGTATGTAAATAAGGGGACACACTAACAAGGATACTTTTTTTATTTGAATTTACATGGTGGAATCAATAGCCACCATGAATTTGGGAAGGTTGTCCAACTATTATGGCCATCATAGTATTCTACGATGTTCACCCCAAACATTGTCACATAGTTCTTCATGCAGTACTCCCATATAACCACCATGAAACAATAATTTTAAACCTTTTACGCCGCTGAAAGCACCAAGAAAGGGATAATTATTCAGTGTGGCAAGGCCCAATATTTGAACCTTGGACCTCCATCCCCCTTATGGGGTTTGGTTGAACCAATTGGTCTACACCTCGAGACCTAGATACTTATTTTATAAGGTGAAAGAAGGGTTTTTAAAAGGGTTCCTAAAATTTTTACAAAAGGAGCAACAACCCACCTTTAGAAGGACTAAAGATGAAATCAATCCACATAACAAATAACTACCAACATCCCCATAGGGGAAGAACTATAATAGTCCCAACTAAAGACAACCAAAGGAAGAACAAGAACAAAATAAGCATAAAAAATTTCCAATAAACTACCCCCACACTGGCAGGCCATAAATCCAACAAAAATTACCCACATAGGGGATATTTAACTAAACTAATAGAAAAATAAGAACCACTTGAAAAGAACAGTAGAAATCCTCAAGCCTGATTAGATATCATTATTATCATACTTATCCTATTTTGAACCCCTTTGTAGCTTTATCTGATTCTAGCTCAGTAGGTTTTTTATTTCCTCCACACTAGATATTTTTGAGCGTAGGAATGTGATATAGTAATTTTAAATCTTAATTGATGTATTCAATATGGATTTTTTATCATTAGTCAAATCCTAAATATTGAGGATATTTTCTGCTGACCCAACCATAGGCTTCATATTTTTCATAATTGGAGTTGATTCCTTAGAGCTTGAATCCTCATTAGTCATTGGAATCTTCTTACCATATTTGGATCCCAAGCTTAGGCACTTAGACCACCTAGTATGCTTCTCACTCTTATCAGATCTAGAGTGAGGTAAAGTACCTTTAGCTAGAGTGACACCAATTTTCTCACTCTTGTTGAAATCAAGTGAAGAGAAATCTCTATGAAAATTAGACTCCCTATCCTTCGATGAGCTAGGGGAGGCTACACTAGTAGGATTGAGGGTAGGGTTTTCATAATATCATCCCCAATAAAATTCTACCTTTAACAACATGATAAAAAAAATTGATTAAACCTTGGTGTAGGGGGTCAAAAATCTTACCTCTCTTGACCTTGTTAATTATTCTATCCAAATACTAAAAAAAGGAGGGGATATTCATAGGCCTCTTTTGATGGAATTTATTGAGAAAAATTATATAGAATCTCTTTAAAATATCCTTCTTCTTTTATAGGATAAAGAATTACATCACAATTAAGGCTACTCTATCCCAAGGCTCCTTCAAGGAGTCTCTCCTAAACCCATTTTGATATCTCTCCAAATTTTCTCCCTCGCTCAGGAAATTTTGGACTTCCCTTGCCAAAGAATGTTTCTCCCTATTAATTTAGGCCCTATTAGCTGGTAAACCTATAATCTCTACAATAGGGGGAATCAATATTTCAAAGTCAAAATTTCCTAACTTCCCTATTTTACTAGGTGTATGTAATGTGTCGAGCCAACTACAAGTTATGGCCATTAAACTTCACCAAGCATGATAACACCCCCTTTTCTTCAATATTTTCTTCATATCATCATTCAAGGACAAGTGACTTGGTTCCAAAATTAGTTCAATAGCCCTATTAGATCCCTTAATAGACTTCTTAATCGAGCCCTTACCAAAATCCATGGTATCCTTCCACCACTCTCCCAACTAAAATGATCTCAACTTGTTAATCCTTGACCAAAGATACTCTCAATATCTTGTTGAGGAATGAGGGATAAGCCAGTGGTATATGTGAATATAGAACCAAAAAATAATCCAAAGCCTAATCCAATCATGGGCTCCCTTAGTCCACCTTGATACTATTAAGGGAAAAAGTAGTTGACAATATACACACCTATTTTTGGAGTATGCACTCTACTATTACATACCAATTGAATCCCCCACATCATTAATGTCTAAAGAAGGCCAAAAAATCACCAACTAATATGGAATGCAAATCAAAATGGAAACTTTCCATGACTAGTCCAATGTTATACCAACTGAGCTCCCCTCTCAACTGGCACTCAATACAAGAGGAAAAATGTATGATTCCAATGAAAGGTCTAGAGTACCATGAATTTAAGCTCACCTCAATCCTCTATATCACCAAATCATATCTTTGATCCACCACCTTTGGGAATTATAACTTCAAACTCTATTCCATGTGTGATTACCTAATATCCCATTCCAGTACCACACCTTCTCAAAAATACACTTGTGACCATCAATATGGCCCTCTTTTTGGGTTTGACTATATTGCCACCCTCGATTGTCATTTTGCCACATTTGCCACCACCACATGGTACATAATACTTTCTTGATATTAGGTGTTCAGTCCAATGGCCATTTTATAGGGTGACTTTTACACCCCTATAAATATGCATAATTAAGGATCTTAATCTCCAAGGTTGACCCTCAAGCACCCAATTTCCCCCCTTTAAACTTCTTCCACATGAAAATCTATCCAACTAGACCCTTATGAGACTTGGTCAACATCAAAGAATAAAATAACAACACCAAAGATATGAACATTCAAATATTTAAACTGTGAAAAGTTAGAGGGACTAACTCTCGATCAATCCCTAACACCACCAACACCATCAAACATGCATAATAGGCTGAACATCCCTTTCCAATGGGGATTATATTAGGGCTTGAAGGTGTCATAAACCATACCCTAAATCATTGACACCTTGAGAGAAATAATTTATCCAAATGGTTAAGCCATATTGGCTTAACCCTAAGTTTACCAAGAGTTTAGCTTCCTTATTAAGTTCCCTATACACATGCTTGATGATCACTTCATCAAAATTCTAGAGAATTATCTTATATTTTTGAGATCATATATGCAATGAAGTAGCTAGGAGGTTGATAACCCTTAAGTAGGTTGATGATATTTAAGAAATATCCCTCGATGATGAATCTAATCTGGCCTAATAAAATCAAAAGTGAAATTCCCTAAAAGAGAGCATGGGCTTCAATAAAGTGACTAAACTAAGTTTCTAATTTTTTAGCAAAAGCTAAAAGAGGTTTACCTCTACAGTTCTAGTTGAGGCCTCCCACACCAACCTCACTTGGGTTTCCTTTGGAATTCCTATCAAATTTGAGTTTTAACCAACCTATCAAGAGGGTTCCCAAGAAATAATTCTCCTTTTGATCATGACAATTTGATTTGTTGGTCTAGGACTAGCCTTAAAACCTAGAGTGTATTCCAAAACTACTTTGTCATTTAAATACCTCATCGAATCTAGGTGGATAGAAAATATATTCTCAAGTACTATCACAAGGCTTTTGGTGTAGACAAAGGGGGAAGAATTGTATTCATTTTTAAATACCCATAGATTCCTTTCCTTCTAGATACACCACATGATGTGAGCCAAACTAAAGGACCAAAAGAAGCATAAATGAGGGGTAGATAAGAGAGGATCCCATTGCATGAGAATATCAAAAACCAAAGGAGAAGACACAATAGATCCCTATGGTCAAGAATAGAGAAGAAAAAACCTCCCTAGAGAATGGACACAGGGTTAAGAGATGTTGCACCAACTCCGCATTTAGGTTACATAAAAAACACTAATTCAGGATATGCAAACCATGAGACTAAAGCTTGTTTATGGTTAAGATTTTATTTTGAATAGATAGCTATAAAAAAACATTGATCTTAGGGGTTATATATACACCATACCAACCAAATCAAAAACCAGGGAGGACCAAGGTCCTCTAAAAGAAAATATGTCAATTTCATTGAAATGGTGCCTGAGATTTCCAATTTCTAGAACAAATTTTCAACTTTTTCAAAATATTTGATTACTTATAATTTTAGCAGATCATAAATCTTCTTGAGGAACACCTTCTCTGCTTTAGATAACATTGGATTATCCATAGATTTATATCTCTTCCTATTATTTACAATCTCAATATAGTCCACCATCTTAGAGTCAAGGGTCCACCTACAAAAGTCTTCAAAAACTGCTAAATCTAGAAAGGATTCCAGCGACTATTCCAATAGCCAGAGGTCTGACCAAAAGTTAATAATACTATCATTACCTACATTCCATCTACCTTCCTTAGAGATAATGCTCATATATTTGATGAGGCTGATCCAAAAGGTTGACCCAAAGCTGGGGACATTATCCAAAAGGAAGTCTCCTCCATTATTTAGATATTTTAAATTAATAATATTCACCCAATCAGCCCAATCCCTTTGCATAAAACACCATATTTTCTGAGATAACAGAACCTTATTCATCTGACCTACCTTCCTAAGCCCTAAACCACTAAATTATCTTTAGCTACAAATATGGTCCCAAGCTTAACAAGGATAATTTTTATGCATTATTCATAATCATTCCTTTTGCCTTAAATATTACAATATAGTTCACAATTTTATCCAACTTAGCCAATTTAAGATAGGAGGGATCTAATTCCAAGTGACTTACTTAAATAGGATTAATTCTTCTAAATATCTCATGAAAGTTTGACCATACCTTGATAGGTTCACTCTTATCCTTGATGTGAAAATATAATTCTAGTCCAATCCACAAGGAAAATAGACTAAGAGCCTTTTATTCACTTTGGTGGTGAGTTTCTTCATCAATGTTACTTTATCTTCTTGAAAAATACACCATAGGTTCTTACAATGTAATAAGCCAACCATTTTTGCTAGCCAAATACTATAGTTTTTACCATTGAGACAAGTAACTAGGGATTTATAATATATTTTACATAATTCAACCTCTAACACTATAATAGGCCATTGAACTAATTTTATGAGTGTGTAGAGCTCAAAACATCATGTGATTTGATAAAAAAACAACTAAAACTTCTTTCATATGTAAAATTTATGACCTCTAGAAGTTTTTTCCTAATGGACCTCAAAGACACAAAAATTATATATCAAAACCATAGAAAATTGAAGTTAATTGCCTATTTCCATTTGGCATCCTATGATTCCTAGTGTCCTCCATTGATATTTTTCCACTTAAATGGATTTGAGCCTATGTTATTATGACAATTATTTTGACTAGATTAGTCAATAAAATAAAAAAGTGGAAAAATACGACTACATGGGGTTCAAAATTGAACCTCCTATGGTCTAAATACATTGGTCTATCCAAGGTAGGAAGGTGTTGTATAAGGTAATAAAAGCATTTACATAAAGTTGAAAAATAATCTCTTTTCGCTTCATTTAGGTTTGCAAAAGAAAACTAGAAGGGGATCCGAACATGCATTGAACATTCCTCCAAACACTTTATATTATCTACATAGTCAACTTCCACACATCTAGGTGATGTTAGGTCCATTGAAATTTTAGTCAATAGCATAATTTGAAACATCTAAGGATCATAAAAGGACTACTATTCAAACTTCGAACTTGTCCCCTCCTACACCCAATAACTAGATTTATTTATTAGCATGCCATATGCTCAACTAAGGTTTATTCATGTTGAATTTATTTGTATCCTCAATCATCCCCTATGAAGAATTATAAAACATCTATGTAGTTTCAAACTTACAACTAATTTTATAGAATTCCTTAAAATCCATTTAATTAACCATCTTAAATCCTAGCCTAAGGACATGTAATTTTGCACCTCTTTCTTTAAAGAAGGTACTACATTGCTCTCAAATATAGGGCACCAAAATATTGGGTTATTTTTTTTAATTTAATTACAAATGATTGCTACCATACCTATTTCTCTAGTTAAAATAAAAATTGGTGACTTCTCTATGACATCAAAATAAAATGATGTTAATTCAATCTCAAATCTAAGTCCAAGAAATTTAAATATATATAAATATATATATATATATATATATATATATATATATATATATATATATGACAATAAGTCATAGAGAAAGAAAAATGTCTCCAAAAAGTTTAAGAAATTTGATAAATATAGTTGCAAAAATAATCTTCCTTTTGCTTCTTATGAAACTTTGAGAAGTAATTTACCCTAAGAATTATAAGAAATATTGGAGGCCTTGAATAAAATTTCTGCATGACCAAGCAATGTCGCTCCACACCTACTTTGATACCATGTTGAAATTCACAATATTTTCTAGAAACAAATAGAAGCAATCCATCCACTCAAATATTATACAAAAAGCATAAAAAAAGGATGAAAGGAAGGAAAAGAGATAAATATTTAGAGGTGCCCATAGACATATTAAATAATCATTGTACAATCCATAGATAAGAATTACAACACTCTAATTTTTTAATGAGGAATGAGCGATGTTTCTACCAATACCAAAACCATAAATACATAAACAAACTTAAACTTAAGCTAACATAACAAGAGTGGATTTAAGTTTTATTTACAATTTTATAAGGTGTGTTAACTACACCTTATAAGGTTTATATAATATATTTTTTTGGTAGATAAGATACTATAGCATTAATACCGGGTTTTACAGGTTGACCCAAAACCTTTTACAAAAATCAGCCCAGGGCTGTTGATGAACATATCCTTACTAAGGATCCTATATATGTAAAATCTACATGTCGCCAAAGACATTACATCCGGTAAGGCACATAGCCTATTATCAAAAAGAAACTTTCCATACAACATTTTGGGTATACCCCGAGAAAACAAACATGCATCATAATTACAAAAAAGAAACAGACACGAATCCCTTCCTTGAGACAATGGAGAAACAAAAATTTGCAGACACACATAGCAGAGTACTGAAAAAAAATCCCACAAGCTCTGTATTGACAGTTACTCTTAATAATTCTTTGGTAATTGCTTTCTTCCGTATATGACATGTTTTAGTACCACATACTATCTTAGCCAATCAGCCTTGGAGAAGTGAACCTGCTGGCTAGAATTATGGCGGTGGCTATCTGGTGGTCTACGTGGCTTTGGTTTGAAGTCTTATATTTCCGTTTCTTTCCTTCCTTGTGATTATCAACCAACCTCAAATTACTAATATGACTAGGAGCCATGTTATCTAACATGTGACTGTCCCCATTAGTCTTTGTGGTATTTCCAAGCAACATCCATGAAGACTAACAGCTCAGATAATTTTTATTGTGATTCCAATTCAAAAAATATACGGGAATACTCCTAGCCTTCAAACTTACAGTGTCTTCCATGTTGGTAAATTCAACTATCATTCTTGGAATTCTTGTTGAATAAGCTCCTCTACTTCACTCGGGACATCGTGTTCCCATTTGAAAAGTCCGTCACCATCGACACCCAAATTGACCAGCTTATCAATATTTTTTTTATCTTCCCAAAAGACATGTTGGGCTTTTTTGTCTTGTCTTCCCTGGAAAAGGATCATAGCCTCTTCAATAACTATTTTAATCCTCCAAGGAGGTGTTTTCCAATTATTGAGGAGATTTATAACATGTATAGAGTCTCCTTCTATGATCAAATTATCTTCTAATTCTTGAGTCATTTGAAGGCCTCTCCACATAGCTCTAGCTTCAGCTTCGTTGTTCATCCTTGTTCCCAAATATTCGGAAAACACAAGCATTATATTCCTATTATGATCTCACACAATCCCACCAGTGCCTACTTTTCCAGGATTTTCCTTAGTTGCTCCATCAAAATTAAGTTTAAACCAACCCGTAGGAGGTGGAGACCACTTAACATTGGCTCTAGGGTTGACTACCCTAGGCATAGACTCATTTAACAAGGTTAAGCTTAAATATTGAACAATCATGGTCTCCTACAGATGAGGTTTACAACTATCAAAATGGATAAGGTTCACATTCTCATTGGCAAAGGATAGGATCCTGGCAATGATAGTTTGATGATCATGGATAGACTCAATAAAGACTCTATGGTTCCTTTCTAACCACACCTGCCAAAGATAGTGATTGAGAAAATTTTTCCACATGTATCTAAGTCTTTGGCTTGAAAAGGGGCAAGGCCACTGGATGAACAAATCAAGTACGGTGGTTGGTTTAACCCATGAAATATTGAAGGCCTGAAAAACCCCACTTAGGATAGTCAAGGAAAAAGGGCACTCAAGGAAAATGTGATAAATGGTCTCCCAATTAGCCTTGCATAGATAACAATGATTAGTGATACAAATACCTTTACACATCATATTATCAATGGTTATAATTCTTCCTTGGATAACCAGCCATGAAAAGACTGCAATTTTTGGAATTAAATTTTTTATCCAAACTAAGTCCTTTTGGAGGACAAAATCCTCATCATCAAGAAGAAGCTTGTAAGCTGATTTAACAGTGAACTACCCATTTTCCGTAGGATCCTAGGTCACTTGATCTTCCTTGGGTCTCATGGGGATAAAATGTTTCCCAAGAATGTTACAAGATCATTTTATTTTTATTGAAATCCCTGAATTCTTATTTGTTTCCACTTCATTCTACCTTTGTCCTCATAATCGAAGACTTTTCTGCCAATGAGTTCTTCTGTGATATCTCTAATTTGGGCTAAGTTAGGATATTGCATCAGTGGTTCATCCTTATCCCACCTATCATTCCAGCAATTTATCCTCTCACCATTGCCTAAAACCCATCTTAAACCTTTTTTAATGATTTCCTTACAATTAAGAATTGCTTTCCAAAAAGCAAAACCTCTGATTGGATCGAGTCACTTAGAAATTCCATATTTTGAAGATACTTTCATTTTATGATAGTTGTCCATTCATTTTATTCACCAGAAATGAGACGCCATGCCTGCTTAGCTAGTAAAGCTAAATTTATATGAGAAATTCTCCTTAGACCTAAGCCCCCATTTTCCTTGGGTCTGCACACTTTGGTCCATCCTACAAGGTGTATCATTTTTTTCTCCTTTGATCCAGTCCATAAAAATTCTTTTTGGAGTTTCTCAAATTTTTGGAAAACCTTCATAGGGGCTTTGAAAATAGAGAGGAAATAGACTGGAATGCTCTGAAGAGAGGCCTTAGTGAGGGTTAGCTTTCCTACTTGAGATAGAAGATGACCTTTCCATCTAGCAAGTTTTTTTTGAATTGTTTCAATAACCCTGTCCCACATTGACTCTCTCGGAGAACCAATGAAAAGAGGGAGACCAAGATACGAAGTGGGGAGTTTTGCTATATCACACCCTAAAATTTTTGCAATCCTTCCTTGCATATGAATTGGGGTGTTCAAGAAATATAACTTGCTTTTACTAAAATTAACTTCTGACCAGCAACATCCTCGTAGAGTTGCAGGATGTATTTAATTATTTTGACCTCAACCACTAATGCCTTAGTCAATATAAGTGTATCATCGATGATTTTTTGGTGAGAAATAGCCCTAGTGAGAGATGTTGTCTTGATTCCCGATATTAGCCTTGAACTGCAAGCATTTTTTATGGTTCTGCCTAAAGCTTCTGCCATAATAATGAATAACATGGGGCTGATAGGGTCCCCCTGCTGAATTCCTCTGCGACTTTGAAAGTAACTAGTAGTTATTCCATTAACTAGAATCAAGAACCATGCTTTAGAAATACATTATTTGATCAAATTAACCCATTGGTGGTGAAAACCAAACTTAAGGAGGACAACAATCAAAAAGTCCCAATTTAGCTTGTCAAATGCTTTGTTCATATCAAGCTTGAGGGCAAAAATAGACCTGTTAGTCTTATGAGCAGAGTGTAGAGCTTCATGAACTATGATAACTCCATCCAAGATTGACCTGCCCTGAGTAGAGCTTCCCTAGCATGGATCTATGATGCGGGACAAAATATCTCTCATTCTATTTGCAATGACTTTAGTTAGGATCTTGTAATAAATATTGCACAGACTGATTGGCCTAAAGTCAACCATAAATTTAGGGGTTTGCTTCTTAGGAATTATAGAAATAAAAGTAGAGTTGATATCTTTTGGGATATGATTGCTTTCTTCGAA
Organism: Wollemia nobilis; assembly: GCA_028583015.1. Taxonomy (NCBI): domain Eukaryota; kingdom Viridiplantae; phylum Streptophyta; class Pinopsida; order Araucariales; family Araucariaceae; genus Wollemia; species Wollemia nobilis. The sequence goes on from JAQPPZ010000465.1 coordinate 13,462,929, forward strand.
TTCTCTGACAGCAAAAATTACATCCTCACTTACGATGTCCCAAAAAGCTTGATAGAAATGAGGGAGAAAGTCGTCGGGTCTTGGGGCTTTGTCTGGCTCCATGCTAAACAAGGCTTCCTTAATTTCCTCATCAGAAAAGGGAGCTAGAATCTTAAGGTTTATATCCTCATTTATTATGCTAGGAATGGATTGCAAGAGAATATCTTTGGCCTCCTCATTGCACTATGATTCTTGACCAAGGATAGAATTGAAATAAGTTACTGCCTCCTTTCTGATTTCTGTTAAGTCTTGAGTAATAGAACCATCTATTTTTTTTTTTATCTTGTTATTGCTTCTTTTTCTAAGTGTGGTGACGTGAAAAACTTGGAATTTGAATATCCATATTTCAACCAAAGAGCCCTTGGTTTTTGCCTCCAATAGACTTCCTCATAGGCCAAAATGTTATGAAACTCTGCTAGTTTTGTTTGTTCCTCCTGCCTAGTAGTTTCATCAGCATCACCATGTTGGATCCTCTGATCAATTATCTTCAAAATTTCAACAACCTATTTTTTTATTTTCAAAGATGTTCCCAAAGACCTCTTTGTTCCAAGTTTGAAGCTTTTCCTTAAAAAAATTTAATTTGCCAGCAAGTTTAAAAGCTGCACTACCCCTGATAGGCTGCTGCCACCACTGACTTAAGTTATCTCTGAAAATGGAATGTTTGATCACATAGATTGAAATCTGAAAGGTTTCTTGAAGGACAGAGATTTAGGTATCTCCAATAAAATGGGATTATGATCAAAGGCAATTTTAGGAAGGGCTTGTAGGGTAGAATCACCGAACAAAGTTGTAGCCTCCTTTGATAGAAAAACCTATCAAGCCTTTCTTGAATGAGATGACACCCTATCTGTCGATTGCTCCAGGTATAATTCGCTCCTCTAATTTTTACATCCATCAACATGTTGGAGTTCACAAAGTCATTGAACTCATCCATGCTCTTGATAGGTGGTCCATTTCCACCCATTTTATCTGAAGGGTAAATAGAAGTGTTAAAATCCCAAGCCAAAATCCATGGGACACTATGGAAGATTTCACTCAGATTTCCTAAGTACTCCCACAATATAGATCTCCCTTGAATTGAATTCGGGGCATAAATATTTGAAAGGATCCACAACCCATTGTTGTTTATTTCCTTAAATAAAACACTAATAACCCTGTCATATTTTTGAATAATGGTGCCTTCTACTATTCGAGGATCCTACAAAGTCATAAGGCCTCCAGATGCTCCTCTAGCTAATTTGCAAACCATATCCCCTTGATTCTAGATTTTTTTGCTATTTTTTTGACTGAATCTCATCAGTTTTTGTTTATTGCAACATGATAATAGTTGGATTCACTTGATTTATTATTGCACTGACTTCCCTATGTTTGGGCAGGCCATTAAGGCCTCTCACATTCCATGAGAGGAACTTCATTTAGATTTTTTGGGATTTCTTCCTCTCCCCCTCCCTTGAGGGGGTTTTCCTAATTTTTTGTCTTAGAACCAGAATAACATGTTGAAACAAGGTTCTTTGTTTTCCATTGGCAATGTCATTATCAGTTTTAATTTTTTGATGCTCAACATTTGATATTCTCCCTCTTCTTTTTTCACTACAAAATCTATAGGAGACTTCACAGTGCTCCTGGTTTGTTTAGGACTAAACTGAGGGGAGGTAATTTGTTGCAGAATCGGACTGCCATATTCCTTAGTCTAAAGAGTTTCACATATCTCCACCCCTACATCTAAATCTTCTCCTTTTTTCCTGTATTACCCTGGTCTACGAGATGACCCCTCAGTAGGATTCACTTGCCTCCTAGTGATGATGTTAGGGAGATGAGATTTTTTATTTTCCAATGCCTCAACTTTCTTCCTAAGTTCTTTAGCATTAGGGTTTGGCTTTGGGATGCCCACTAGGCTTGAAGTATTTCTAGCATTGGGGTTTAAGGATCTTGAATTGGATGTGGATTCTAGAGATTATGCATTAGGGTTTGGATTTGTGATGCCCACGGGGCTTACAATAATTTTAGCATTAGGGTTTGAGGATCCTAACTTGGATGGGGATTCGAGAGATTCATAAATGTTAGCCTGAAGATGCTAGGCTTCCATGTCTTTTGATAATCCTCCTACTCCCATATTGGATAGAATTGAAAATTTATTTGAAACTAGAGTATTGGAACTTACCTGAGTATTTTTATTGCCAACAACCTATTGTTTTCCTTTCTCTTGCTGGGAACCTGCACCCTCTCTTTTCTTTTTTTGGTAGACATAGTTTGCCTGATTGAAATCACCTCTGCCAGGGAAACTCCTCAAATTTCCTCTGTCTAGCATTCCTTGCTTCTACTTTTTTCTATTCATTGCCAGGTTAGGGCACTGATTGCATAGATTTCCTTGATGTTTACATTTTGCATAGAATTTTGGTCTATTCTCGTATTCTATCAGCTATTTTCTATAGTATTATCCATACTCTAGCTCCATAAACCTTGGCAATTCATTATTCAAATTAGCATTTATGCAAATTCGTGCATGAGTCATCCTTATCCTGGCCAAGGTCGCATGGTCAATGGATATCATGTCCCCTATAGTTCTATCTATGCCCTGCAGCCAATATTCATTTAAGAACTGGGCAGGTAGACTCGGGAGATGAACCCAAATAGGGGAAATGTTAATATTTTTCTTTTCAGGTTCGAAATATTCACCCCATCGTCTGAGAAACCAAGGGTAAATATAATATAATATTATAATACATTGTACAATTAAGGTCCTTAGGCCTATCCAATATTATATTAACAATTTCAACAATTTCATCCCTACCACCTTTCCCAAGAGACATTGAATAGAAAAGGAAAGGAATATATATACCTAAAATATGGGTTGGCATTTTTCCTTATATATATTGGGAAAATACTATATTTATGAGAGGAAATATTTGTATCACTTAGAGTAGGGAGTGGAATTTTGAATGAAATAGTTGTATGGTATGCAAGGGATGGAAGAGAGTCCACTTAAATTCAATAGGTTTACAATTATAAGAATTTATTGGTCAATAAATAGCCCATAACACTAGATCCATCAGTATAAGGATGTCAAGTAGATTTACTAGACATAAGAAAGCATGAGAACCATTCAACCCTACAAGTCATGTGACTCATAAAATCAAATCATATGTATTCTATAAGACCTTTTTTATATTATATTAATGGGTCCAAAGTGGGATCAAAATATTGGTACTCAAGGATACTTATACAAGCATAAAATTATTTCAAGGGGATACAGTTTTCTATTATCATGAATATGCATATGTATGGATAAAGACTAATCAATGGAGATTCATAATACATTGCTATAATTATGTCAAGTATATTGAACAAAAGTAATAAAGTATTCTATCTGATTTAGAATATGAATATCCTTCATCAACAAATGGGCACATATATCTAGCATTGTATTTTGACTATTTGACATAAACTTGAAGTTTAAAGATTCTCATTCAAGGTAAGAAATATATGCTAGACCTCTAAAAATATGGAAGAAATCTATTATATACTATAAAAACCATATGAATAAAAAGGTGTGGAAAAGGATTATTTCTTGTTCCATTTGTCTCTATGAAGAATATCAGATATTTACCTCAAATAACATCACTTGAAGAACATGGAGAGTAGGGAAAAAAACTTCACAATTACATAAACCAATTAAGATAGATGTATTAGGGTAAAAAATTGTCTTACGACACCATAACATTTTAGTAGACCATATGTAGTTTTATCAAGATAAATTCTCATGTACTAAAAGTCCAATACCTTTACTAAAAGTCCAAATGTATGAATTTAAATCTACTATTACCAAGTCCTATCTAACCAACCCATTACTACCAAATCCACTTTGCTGACAGTAACCATCAAATAAAATGGGCTAGCTTGAGACATTGAACTTCCCCCGCCTATATAAATTCAACGAGCTTTTACATCTATGTGAAAAAATCACATTAACTCGGCACCTTATAAGAAAAAATCTAATCTTTTAGTAAGCATTCTTCTTTTACTTTTCACTTTTAAAAGAATGCCGATCTGATATTTGTCGGATTGCTTTTTCAATGGTTGATGGTACTTCGATGGCACCAACACATGTACTTAGTTAAAAAGAAACCAGGAAGGAAGAAAAAGGTCGATAGAGCATCCAAACATCGTTGTCATTGATAAAGACTGGGATTCTAAATTCTACAAACTTATCATTTGTACGCTGAGATGGACCGAAATTATTATTCTTAATAGTGGAATTGATAATGAGACCTCCGTCCCACAATAATGGTTAAAGGTTTTTCATATTGTATGACAGAAGAGGTTTTATTGTTTTCATATAGATGGCAGCAGATTCATCGTGCCGCACTCAATGAATTGAAGAAGGCATTCCATTTAAAATTTGCTTAACAGTAACACAAAAGAGCCAAAATGCATTCAATTCAACGAAAGAGTTGGACGTAATAATTTCGATACTTGGCCGCAACTTCAACGGTAGAGAAGTGCTCTTGGCAAAGATTTTGTAATACGCGTTACCAATCCATGATAAAAGGAGTGTTCTCTTTACTTCTGGCCCCCCTTGTTGGCTTTTCGGCCATGATTCTTCTTCATTGTGTCTTCTCCACCACCCAGATAACATTGGATAATCATCTTAAAAAAGTAATTTTTTTCTTAACTTGTAAAGAAAACTGTTTGAAAGCAAGTTGATGGAATCTTATTGTGTCATGAACATTGTTCGCCTTTGTTGGTAATCTCCGTAATCCTAGTACCTGAGGATTGATTTTACTATTTTTGAGTAAATTGCAGCAGAAATTCTTCACGAATGTTGATTTTGACATTTCTGCTTGCCGGCATATTAGAAAATTATTATCAACTTAATAGTATTGGTTTGGTTTCGAAAGGGTTAGGCTTTTGATTAATCATTTTTCCAATAATAATTTTGGCTTTTTTGGGTAGGGCTTAATCTCTGTAATATTATTATTATAATAATAATAATAATAATAATTTAATCTCTTTTGTATGTAAATAACCTTAGACCAATAAGGAAATAATCGAAGAATTCCATAACGGGCAAATATCTTTTGATAAGCTTATAGTTTGTTTCGTTGGAAGGTTTAGAATTTCATTCTGCAATCCATGCATTTTTCAAGACGCACCGAGACCTACTACACGCGGGAAAAAATATCATTACTACTCTGTCGTTCAATTTGAGAATTTCCATACCACAATATAAATCATTACAACTATGACGTTGAATTGGAATTCGTTAAATTTTTCGATTTGACAATATAAATCATTACTACTATGACGTTGAATTCGAATTCGTTAAACATTTCAATTAGTCAAGTTCCATAGGCTGAAAAAGTTTACCGATTCTAAAAGCTTTCCAACTTTTCTACCCTCAACCATCTCAATTTTCACTAGATTTCACTTTCGGCTTCCTGTGGTAATGTAGTACTCCTACACATGGTCGGTGTAGCGTTGAACGAGTGATATCTAGTGGTAGGAAGATACACTAATTTGCAATTTTGTTGAAAGGTTCGCTGTATATGCTTCACAAAATGAACTTGACCTTATTTCAGTGTGAAACTACTGTGTAGCACTGCAGGATATTTTCAATTTCAACTTGCCTGTCAGTTCACAATTCCACTTCGCACTCGCCCCCTAGTACAATGAAATGCCCGCTTTATAACCCAACTCATTCTTTTTCATAAACGTAGTTTTCACAGGAAGGTAGTGGAATTCGGACTCCTATATGTACATACATGCTAATGCAAATTTATGCTGCAACGTACATGTCCAAGGCGGGTCAAAAGAGGTCATCACTAAAGGAACAAGAACTTTTAAGGAACGTGGATTGGTGATCTAGTCAAAACGTTAAGATCAAATATTAATACATGTTTACAATGATTTTTTTTTTTGCTTTTGAATTTTTAAGGCTAGCAATTCATATTAATGGATTTTCAGAATGGCTTTTCAGAAGAGAGAGAAAAGTAACTTTAATTCAGATTTTAATGTGCTTATCAATTCAAATAAATTATAAAATTTGAAGGGACAGCATATCAAACATTAATAGAAAATAAAATAGTGTATATATAAATACATTGTTTTTTTAATATATTTTATTTTAAATTAAAATTGATATTTATATGGTTTTATTATTTTAAAAGTATTTTTTTAATAAGTGATATCAAATTTTAAATTATTTTTAATATGTATTAATTTGTATATGGTATTTATATTTTGATTGGTATTTCTATTTTATTTTATTATTACATATATGTGGATATAATTATTTTTGTTATAGCATATATGGGATCTCACTTCAACAAAGAGGAGTAGTATTTTGGTAATGTGTCATATGTCTTGGGATAAAGATGATGGTGTTTACTCTATTTTTAATTCAAATGTTTTGTTGGTGCATAGGAAGATAACATAGTACAATCATTGTCAATTATATGCATACACCCCAACAAATGATGAGAGCCTAATTTCACCTTAGAGAGACTTTAGATACGTCAATAGCCATTATCTTATGATCAAGCTAGCGATCATCATCCATCATATTTATTTATTTCATTTAAAATTATACATGTATTTATACTTAGTAGAGCCTATCATGAAAATGATGCCAACAGTATTAATGTGAAATACATATATGAAGACAATCCATGAAGCGTATACTTTCAAAGTTAATGAATAAATCAAAGAGAAATTATTTTAACTAGATCCTTAATATGAAAACCCTCTATGGTCCTAAAAGTTTTTAACAACTTCCAAATATTTCTATAATTCCTAAAATCAGTGCTTGATCTCATTGAAAACAGGGTATAAATCACCCTATATATCCTATGTTCATCTCAACAAGAAAGAGCATTCTATATTTTATTCTTGTTGTAGCTTCATTAGTTTCCATACTAAGCTACAAAAAAAAAAAAACTTTTCTTGTGTTGAAGTAAGAGCTTATGGTTTTTGCTAACATCTAAACCATCTATGATTGGCTCTTTGAGGATTGGAACCTTGTGAAATACCTATAAGAGAAGCAACATTGTAGATATTTATAAAATTTATTGAGCAAATCTAAAGGATCAACATTTTGGATTATGTTTCTTCTATTTTTTATTTTGATAAAAAATTCTTTTTTTTAGTTTAATGTAAAAAAAAAAATCTTAAGAGAGTTCACTTATAATATGTATTTAAATGCAATCCTAATATCCCTATAGAATTTACATTTCATGACAAAATGCTCTTTAGTATCCATTATATCTATTACTCTTTCCAAGTATCATATCACTCAATTTCACATTTAGGTTGGTTTGAATTGAATATTAGTTCAACTGTAAACATTTTTGTGTTCCATATAAACTATACCTTTGTGTACTCCTTTAGGTTGTATTCAAAAATAGTATTGTTTTTCCTTTCTTAATTTTTAGTCTTTATTATAAGTATAAATTTCTCCCTTACATATTGTTTTATTTTTCTTGTTCATGTTTAGGACCTTATGAAGTTTAATGATACATTCATCTATCCATTTTCTATTTTATATACAAGTGTATTTTATTATATTCATCATTTCTTTGATATCGTTTTTGACCACTAGTTACAGAAGTGGCAAAGTTACTTGAACTATGTCCAAAGATGTTTCGAAAGTTATTTTGCAGGTTTTGTAGCCAATTTTAAAGGTTAGCATTTTTTCTTTATATTTTTTTTAGGTACCCATATAATCATATTCTTTCTATTTTATTTAGGTTACCTAGACAATCTTATCATGGTTTTTACTTTTACAAGTACCTATTTTAGCAAGCAAAATCTCATACGAGATTAATGACTATATTCTAAAATTATTTGTAATCATTTGTTTTTGAATTTTTTGTGTCCATTGTTACTAACCCATGTCTTATGCCTATATAGCATCATTGATGCAACAAATAGCCCAAAAATGAATTTGGTGATTTTTTAATCCCATAACTCTACCTCTTGATCCTTGTTTAATAATGAGTAAAGTTACCTCCATCTATCTTGTGTTCATTTAATCCTACAAGTTTCCCATTTGAGTTTGTTATGAAAATTTAATCCAAGGTATTTGCAATCTACTATCACCTCTAGAGGATTTCCTTCAAAGAGCATATATAATTACTTTATCCATCTCCAATTAAATAAGACCATAATCTTAGTTTTGCTATATTTACTGACATTTTAATTCTATATAGAAGTTCTCTAAAGGCCTTAAATATTTGATTTTAAATATTTGATTTATGCAATTTTCATAGAGGAGAAGTTTCACTATGTTACTAGCCAATTAGATTGATCTATTCTTTCAAATTTTTTAATATAAGGAACAAATAAAGTATGTCACATTAGACAATCTTGTTTAACCTTCTATCACTACAAAAATTAAAAACTCTTTTGGATTTATAAGTTTTTTTTAACTGTGCACATCTACTCCATAAGTGGTTAATATGCCAAGTTATTTTCCTTTAATTATTATATGAAAATCCTTTTTAAGTCTAAAAAAAGCAATAAAATTATTATTTTTTTATTCTGTATCCTACTCATTAGTTTCCTTTAAGTGGTGTGATGATTTATTGCTGATAGCTTTGGTATAAAGCCTACTTTACCTATTATTATATTTCCTTCATCTTCTATCCACTTATTGATTCTAATTTCTAACAAGTTAGTAAATGATTTTACAAAGTGATAATTAACCATAATGATATAGTAATTTGAAGGATTCTTGTCATATCAACTTTTATGCAAGGGTGTGAATAGTCTCATTTTCCATTACAATGGAAAGCCTCCATAGATTATACCATCAAGAATATTTCAAATTCACGGTGCTAATATGTCTACCTCAAACTTAAGATGTTCTATCTCAAAACCATATGTATATTAACCTTTTGTTTTGTCATATTTTCAATGCCATCAATCATATCATTCACACAAATATTCTTACTTTTATTAAACATAAAAGAAATGAAATTTTATTGGTTTCTATCATAAAGTTTTTTAGCATACTATAATTAGTGGTCATTTGTCATATTATTTATCATGTGTTTTTTCTTTTAATTTGTTGTAGTTCTTTAGAAAATTACTTAAGGTTCTATTTTCCAAGTTATAAAAAATATGTTTTTCTTGTTCTTCTATATCCTTTATTTTTGTTTCACTAGTTATTTATATATCTTGTTATTTATTTTCGTTGCCTAGTTCTTTTCATGTCCACCTTACAATTTTGTATTCTTCATCACACCATGTATTTACATGGACAATTTTATATTTTAGCCTAGGTTTTAAGTTGTTACATAAGTTAAATGCTTCTCTATCTCTCAATTTACTCTTATAAATTTTAGAATTTTGGGGATTTTTTATCGTAGATTTCTTTCTTCTCTTTGCTTAATTTGATTTAGTAGTATTTGAGAAGTTTCTTAATTTTTCTTTATCATAGGGATGTTTATTATTGTATTTCCTTCATTGATTTATATAGAGGATTTTTTCCATATACTTGCATGTGGATATTGATGTCTATTGGCTTGTGATCATATTGTATATCTATGATAATTATTTCAATTTTTATTTATTTTGGCCTTGAAATGAAGCTTTGATAATAATTATCATTGTCAAATACATTTGACAAACATATTTCTTGGATTTTTATGACATATTTATGCCATTGCATGATTTTTATAATATATTTATGCCACTGCATGTAATATCTCTCTCCTACATAGTTTAATAAGTTCTTCATAGTGTGTGATGGGTTATTATCTATAATCTAGGGTATTTTTTTTTTTGATAAAAAAGGGTTGTACTCGGGTCCCCCACCATTAACAAATTACATCTCTCTTCTTTAGCGCTTGAGAGTTTACAAATAGATACACTTCTCATATCAATTGATATGTGATATCATTTTACATAAAATGTTTGAATTCTTGATTTTGGTTTTTTTTGTATCTTTTCAAATCTCTATATGAATACAATTACTCCAGAATTTAGCATCTTTATTGACATTTTTCTATAGTAGCCTTCACAATGCCAAAAATTCACTTCTACTATCTATTCCTTACATCTTAGTAGAGTAATATTTATAAAACATCGCACTAACATAGTCCACTTTACCAAATTTGGATTGCTAGTTTCCTTCCTGAAACACATGTGCAACTACAAAAATTATAATAAATAGTCTAAATAAACACACATTATTTCTACAAAATAAAATAGATATTACCAATAGAAAATATTAAAGTAAATCTTAATCATTGATTGATTTAGGCAATCAACAATTTTTTTCAGCTTCAACTAAACTTTCTACTTCCTCTAATCATGGAAAGGAGATGTTAACTTCACGATCCTCAATCAAAATCTCTCTATTGGCTAGCTTATCTACACATTTGTTTCCTTCCCTTAATATATGTGTAACCCTGATTTCTTCAAACTCTTTAGCAAGATCTTGAATTCCCATAATTATCTCTTGTATATTCCATGGAGCCTTTGCTTTCCTCAAAATTATATTTATTATGAAAGAATCACCTTCCATCCATATAATCCTAGAGTATTAATAAATAATAATCCACCTCTTTCTATAAGCATATCAAATTACCATCTATATCTTAATTAATATTTAAAGAGATTGCTTGTCTATTTATTATCTTAACATTGAAGTTGCCCATCAAAATTGCCTATTCGGAGTTTATTTATATAGGGATATATTATTTTTATGCTATATATAGATCCTCTTCGTCTATGCCACATATCTTATATAAGTTATTTTTATATGGTGCAAAATACAAATGTATAATGCTAGTCAATATATCATTTTATATGATTCTAGTCCATATTTATTTGTCTTCTCATTACAATTTATGAGTTTTTCCAATACTTTATTATTAGTATTGTTAATCATTTATGTATTTTATCATTTTTAGCTACTTTATTCCATATTGATATTTTTTTGTATCTTTTACAATATAGTATTTTACATCCATCATGTTCATATATTTTTATTAGTAAAATTATATTATCTTATTTATCTTTGGACACTAAATAGGGGACCATTATCCATAGATATGCACAACAATTCCAATCCATAAATGTTGAGTGTTCCTAGTGGGTCCTAATTTCCTATTTATTATGGGTTGATCTACTGATAATGTATTATTTCCACTTTTTTACCTTGTTTTTTTACCCTTGTTCCTATTTATTTGTACTTTTCCATTCATTTACCTTGTCTTATTGTTGCCTAGGAGTATGATCATTTCATAGGTATAAATGCAACCTTGTGGTATTTCTCTATTTAAAGGGCCAAATTTTATTCTCCTAAACTCCAAATTTAGACTTGAATGGGTAATAAATTCCCTTGTAATTCTTAGTCAACATGCTTTGCTTGCTCCAATGAAGTTTATCAAAAAGAAAAATATCTTTTTAAGTTGTTTGTGTTCTTTGGTTCCCCATGTTCTTTATTCCTTAAATGATAATGTTTATTGATTTTTTTTAATATACTAAATGCATATTGATTCCTTTATCTAATAAATATCCTTATTTATTTTGCTTATACTCATCTCTCTTACCATTTATACAAATGATCTAGCCTCCTCTAGTTAGTTTTGTAGGTCTTCTTTTTTTTTCAACATATTTTCCATTGTTGCATTGATTTATTGTATTTATAATAAATTATTTTTCATTTTCTTCCCTTTGTTGTCTTGCAACTTAGGTCAAAGATTAGTTTCCTCTATAAAATTATTATTATACAAACACATCACAACAAAGAATTTTAGTTCTTACAATGATATATCCAAGATATTGGTTTATGTAGTATATTTAGAGATCAATTTTACTATTCCATTATAGGAATTTGTTATTCTATCATATCTAAAGATAAATCTAGAACCTAATATTGCAAGGACCCTATGTATTCTTTAAAATTTATTAGAAAGTTATGAGAGAGATTAGCTATAATATTAGGTGATAGATTTATATCAATCCCACCTAGTTTTACTTGGGTTTGTTGTCTACTAAATTATTGTATAGCTATATTATTTAACCAAAATAAACCTAATTATGGTTAAATAATTTTATCAATCACTTTATTGGTATGTAGTCAAACTCTAAAACATATTGTTGAGCAAGGTGCAACAAAAGTATTGTCATTGTTGTCAACACAGACAGATAGATCGGTTGATGCAGTTGATGCAGTGGACAGGAGTTCAGAGGTCAGTCAGAACATGTATAGTGAATTTCCAAGAAGACAGAAGTGGCCCAGATTCAAAAAATCAAAGAAAAAGACAAGTAAGAAAACTGTCGCGATATCGCGACATGTTTTTTGTCGCGATTTCGTGACATCTCGGAGGAGAGAGAAAATGTTGTCAAAATTGTCGCGATTTCGCGACATCTCGGAGGAGAGAGAAAATGCGGTCAAAATTGTCGCGATTTCGTGACATCTCGGAGGAGAGAGAAAATGTTGTCAAAATTGTCGCGATTTCGCGACATATCGAAGGAGAGAGAAAATGCTGGCAAAACTGTCACGATTTCGTGACATGTTGGAGGCAAAGAAGCCAAGTGGAAAAACTGTCACGATTTCATGACATGTTGTCAGAGAAGAAGGCAAGTAGAAAAACTATCACGATTTCGTGACATGTTGGAAGCAAAGAAGGCAAGTAAGAAAACTATCACGATTTCGTGACATGTTTGGAAAGAAGGCGCAAGCAAAGAAAACTATCATGATTTCGTGACATGTTTGGAGAGAAGGCACAAGCAAAGAAAACTGTCATGATTTCGTGACATGTTCGGAGAGAAGGAGCTTGCAAAGGAAAGTGTCACGATTTCGCGACAATTTGCAAGAAGGACTGTACGGATGAAAAAGTGTCACGATTTCGTGACAGGATCGAAGAGAAAGCGCCAAGGAGAGAAAGTGTCACGATTTCATGACAGGTTCGAAGAGAAAGCACCAAGGAGAGAAAGTGTCACGATTTCACGACAAGTTCGAAGAGAAAGCACCAAGGAGAGAAAGTGTCATGATTTCATGACAGGTTCGAAGAGAAAGCTCCAAGGAGAAAAAGTGTCACGATTTCGTGATAGGTTCGAAGAGAAAGCGCCAAGGAGGAAAAGTGTCATGATTTCGTGACATGTTCCATTTTTGTGGGCCAAAGATAGAAAAGGCACAAGGCAGCGAATGTGTCACGATTTTGCGACATGTGTTTTCACGGGCCAAAGACAGAAAAGGCACAAGGCAACGAATGTGTCACGATTTCGTGACATGTGTTTTCACGGGCCAAAGACAGAAAAGGCACAAGGCAGCGAATGTGTCATGATTTCATGACATGTTGTGTTTTCACGGGCCAAAGATAGAAAAGGCACAAGGCAACGAAAGTGTCACGATTTCGTGACATGTTTCGTTTTCACGGGCGAAAGGCAGAGAAGTGCAAGGAAGCGAAAAGTGTCACGATTTCATGACATGTCTGGTTTTCACGGGTGCAAGACAAGAGGTAAACAAGGAGGCAAAAAATGTCACGATTTCGTGACATGTTGAGTTTTCGCGGGTAAAAGGCGAGAAGAGCATAAAGAGACAGAAGTGTCACGATTTCATGATAGGTCGCAACAGCACGATCACTGACGAGTTAACTGAAGTAGAACAATAGTTAAAGGGGTAGTTGTAGAGGAAAAGCATGCAGCCAAAATAAGAAGAGTTAACTAGAGTCAATGCGACAGTTATAGGAGCAATTACAAAAGAAAAGCATGCAGCTATTTTAAGAACAGTCGAAGAAGGAGAAATCGAACAATCGCATAAATAGAATCAAAAAATGCATGCATGCACAGAAAAGAATATGAACAGTCATGACCAAGAAGACTAACAGTCATGGTAGAGGTATATGTTGCATGTAACATGTTTAACGAAATGCCCACTCTATAAATACAAAAGGAGTTACATAAAGAAGTAGTTACAATTGACAAGTGGCAGAAGAGAATATTAAAGGAACAGTTACGGGTTGCATGCGTAAATATGGAAGTTAAAAATAGAGACTAATATGTTATAAAAGCAGGTCTGCGTGAAGAATAATGTTGTTGTTGTATGTGAGAAATTGCTATGTAAAGAGGGTTAGAAGAGGGCCGAGAGAGAGATAAGCAGAGCCGTGAGAGCATGCAGAGTTTGATTAATTATAGACCAGTCAGGGTCATGTAAACAGCGAAGGCATTTTTATGTCATTAAGATAATTCAGAATTGCAGTCCAAGTTGGTGCTTGGCATTAGGGGTTGGTGCTCCTATCTATTGCAGTAAAAAAATAAGGGGTTGGTGCTCCTTCCAGTGGGTGTTTGGTAAAGTGTTTGTAAAATTGGTGTTTTGCAAAGGCTGGATTTGGATTGGAGTCCAAGCGATCATTTTTGAGGAGTAGCCAAATTGGTGAACCTCGTTACATTGTGTGTTGTGGTGTGCTCTCTTGTGAAAATTACTTTACCTATTTTTAAGTTCTCTTTGCTTCAGCATTATTAAGTGTTGTAGATTTGAATTTTAATAGCTACACTGATTCACCCCCCTCTCAGTGTCATTGTGAGAATATCAATTGGTATCAGAGCAAGGTTCCTGAACAAGCTTAATCAGCTAAGGTGATCTTGGAAGGAACACAATGGCAGGTAATGAAGGATTCTCATCAAACAAAGCTCCTTTGTTCAATGGAACTAATTACTCATTCTGGAGACTCAGGATGCGAGACATATCTGAGTGCATTAGGATACGACATTTGGGAGTCGGTAGAAAGTGGATACACAAGTACCCGCTACTCCTCCAACAGATATCGTCGAGAAGAAGAAGTTTGAGAATAACTCCAAAGCAAAGAATGCCATAATGTGTGGGCTAGTAGACAGTGAACTGATAAGGATCATGAGCTATAAATCAGCAAAAGACATGTGGGACAAACTGAAGAGCATCCATGAAGGAGACAACAAGATCAAGGAAGCCAAACTGCAAACTCATCGAGCTCAGTTTGAAGCATTACAAATGAATGACGATGAGAACATAGAGGCCTATATGCTGAGAGTCAATGGAATCATTAATGCAATCAGAGGACTCGATGAAGAAATCGAAGATGCGGTTGTCATGAAAAAGGTACTTAGAACTCTTCACAAAAGATTTAATTCTAAAGTTTCTACAATAGAAGAGGCTAAAGATCTAAATAATTTTAGCATGGACGAGATGCATGGTTCTTTGACTACATACAAAATGAGAATAGGACAAACTAAGCCCATAGACAGAGAAGCTACTTTTAAAGCACACAAGAATACAAAAGCTGAACAAGAATCTGAGGATGAAGAGACATCGGATGAAACGGAAGCCAACTTTGTTTGAAAACTTACAAAGGGAAAAGGAAAGTATAGAGGAAAGTTATCGTTTAAGTGTTTCAATTGTGGAGGGGTCGGTCACTTTGCAGCTAAGTGTCCAATGAATGAGAAAACCAAAAGTGATGAAGGGTCACACCAAGAAAGAAGTGACTGGAAGAAGAAACCAAATTTTAGGAAAAGCAACTTCAAAAGAAAAGTTTCATATCAAAGAATGTCAGCTCTTCTGAAGATAGCTCAGGTGAAGATTCTGAAGAAGAAACAGGTGAAGCTCTATTCATGGCATTTGAAGAAGCAAAAATAGAAGAAAAATAGGGGGGGGACACAACAAAAAGTAAGGAATGGGGTAAAGTAAGGGGGGGGGGGGGGGGGGTGCACTAAAGGGAGAGGAGTAAGAAAAAGGAAAAAAATAAAAAGGTCTCAAGAAAACTAGAGGATGTGAATGACAAAAAAAAAGAGTTTTGAAAGACGGAAGAAAAGAAAAAAAAAAAAAAAGAACTAACCAAAAAAAGAAAAAAGAAGAGGGGGAGGGGGGCGGCTAGAAGAAAAGAATCAAAAATTAAGTTGCTATCACAAACTTGAAGGAAGTTCTGCAAAGCTTGAAAATATTATAAATAGTCAGAGGACTACGGGCATCAAATTTGGCTTGGGCTTTGTCGAAGGAGAATCGTCAAGTGGATCAAAGGCCATAACTGTAGAACAAGTAAAGAAAGAAGATAAGATCAAGGTTGATCAAGGAAAAATGAATCAGGCAAAAGAAAGCAATAGTGCCAGGCACGAGAAGAGTGCTGACAATGAGGGATTCATAAAAGTCACACATCAAAGGAGAAGAAAATTTGTGGCTCCTACTACAAAATGGCAAAGACCAATTCCCAGGTTCAATCATTCCTTTTCTGGTTATTGTTTTAAATGCAATGCTTACGGTCATAAGATTTCAGATTGCATTCATAATATAGGACAAAGAAATTTCACCAGTAGAAATGTCTTTTCACCCTTGATGGATTATGTAGTAGAATGCTATAACTGTCATAACTTTGGACACATTGCAAGAAACTATAGAAGCACATATGCAACAAACAAATATCAGGGAAGAAGATCTCAACCAAATAGTTTAAGGCAAAACAAAAAATTCCCAGAAAAACATGCACAGGCTACTGACAAAGAAAAGTCTAAACAAGTGACCAAAAATGTAGCCAAACCAGAGTGGAAAGAAAAGGAGCGACCCAAGGAAGAAAAGGAATCCTTGATTGTTCAGACAACTTTCAAAGCACAGAACAAATCTGCACCATGGATATTGGATAGTGGATGCTCCAGTCACATGACAGGAGATAAACAAAAATTTGAAAAATTACAAAAATATGAAGGGGGCTCTGTAAAGTTTGGAAATAATGATGGAGCCAAGATAGTTGGCAAAGGATCAGTCAAGATAAGTGATGGACAGATCAATTCCAAAGAAGTTCTATTTGTGATTGGTTTGAAGCACAACTTACTAAGCGTAAGTCAAATCTATGACAGAGGTCATGAAGTCATCTTTAAGAAGCAGGGCTGTGAAGTCAGAAAAGCACACAGTGGGAAGCTGATAGCTACTGGATTAAGGACTTTTGGAAATCTATATACTCTCTCAGAAACTTTAGAAGGAGCGTGCTTGATTGGACAGGAAGATGAAAATTGGCTGTGGCACAAGAGGCTCGGTCATATTAGCTTTGACAATCTGGTAAAAATAAGTTCAAAAAGGGCAGTAAGAGATATACCCACCATTGGCAAACCAGTAAATAGCATCTGTGCTTCATGCCAAAAAGGGAAGCAAACTAGAGCCACATTTAAATCAAAGGAATACTTCACCGGTAAGCCTTTAGATCTAATACATACTGATTTGTGTGGACCCATGAGAACACAAAGCATAAATGGTGACAAATACTTTATGTTGTTCATAGATGACTACTCCAGGATGACATGGGTACTATTTTTAAAGCTTAAATCAGATGCCTTTGAGATGTTCAAGATTTTTAAAAAATAGGTTGAGAATCAAACTGGAAAAAGAATTAAATGCCTAAGATCAGACAAAGGAGGAGAATTTATCTCAGAAGAATTTGTAGAATACTGTCAAAAATATGGGATCAGAAGACAGTTTTCAGCAGCAAGAACACCTCAGCAGAATGGTGTTGTAGAAAGGAAGAACAGGACAGTGCAGGAAATGGCACGGACAATGTTGGCTGAGAACAAAATAGCTGACAGATTTTGGAAAGAGGCAGTCCATACTGCGGTTTACATCCAAAATAGGTGCATGCTAAGAACGCATGAAAGCAAAACACCGTATGAGCTGTGGTTCGACAGAAAAGCAACAACAAGATATTTCAAAGTGTTCGGCAGCAAGTGCTACATCAAACGAACTGAAGATAATCTCGATAAATTTGAAGATAGAGCTGACGAAGGTATTTTTCTTGGTTACTCAACAAAAAGCAAAGCCTACACATGTTACAACAAGAGGCTAAAGAAAATTGTGGAGAGTGCGAGATGTTAAAGTTGATGAAGGTAGAGATCGAGAAACTACTTATCAAGAAAACTACCCTATTTATGAAGAAGTCATTGAAGGAGATGAAGAAATGGAAACAGAAGAGAATAAAAAAATTGACCCAGCTGATTTAAGAATTGACTCAAAAGAAGAAGAAAACAAGAAATTCAAAACAGGTAGCTGGCAGAAAAATCATCCCAGAGAACAGATTATTGGGGACCCAACAGTTGGTATTCAGACAAGAAGAGCAGTAGTACGGAACTACTCTCTATTATCCAACATTGAGCCCAAAAATGTTGTTGAAGCAAGCACAGATGAAAGTTGGATGAAGGCAATTAATGAAGAACTAGATCAGATTGAGAAAAACAAAACCTGGGAGTTAGTACCAAGGCCGAAAAATAAAAATGTAATCGGTACTAAATGGATTTTTTGAAATAAATTGAACGAAGATGGACAGGTTGTAAGGAATAAAGCAAGACTGGTCCAGTAAAGGCTATGCACAGAGTTGAAGGTATTGATTTTGAGGAAACCTTTGCACCAGTAGCTAGACTAGAGGCAATCAGAATGTTTCTGGCCTTAGCAGTTCATAAAAATTTCAAAGTATATCAAATGGACGTAAAATCAGCATTTCTGAATGGAAAACTAAAAGAAGAGGTTTACATTGAGCAGCCAGATGGGTTCCAACTCGATGATAATCCCAACTTTGTTTGCAAGTTGAAGAAAGCTTTGTATGGCTTGAAACAGGCACCCAGAGCATGGTATGCAAGGCTGGATAACTATCTGATTCAACAGGGGTTCAAGAAAGGTTTGGTGGACAACAATCTATATGTCAAAACAGAGAATGGCCATCTTATTGTCCTTGTTGTTTATGTAGATGATATCATTTTTGGCAGCAACAATGATAAGTCCTGTAGTGACATAGCAAATAAAATGAAGAAAGAATTTGAGATGTCTATGATTGGTGAACTTTCTTATTTTCTCAGACTGCAAGTCAATCAAAGTGAAAAGGGCATTTTTATTTCTCAAGTTAAATATGTGAAAGAAATGTTGAAAAAGTTCACAATGGAGGATAGTAAACCTGTTAGCACTCCCATGACAACAAGTTGCAAGTTGAGCAAGGATGACAAATCTCTAGATGTAGATCAAACCATGTACAGGTCTATGATTGGAAGCCTGTTGTATTTGACAGCTACCAGACCAGATATCTTACAGGCAGTATGCATGGTGGCAAGATTTTAGGCTAGTCCCAAAGAGACTCATGTGACAGCCATGAAGAGGATTTTTAGGTACCTCAAGGGTACTATGGAGTATGGGTTATGGTACCCAAAAGGTAAGGACTTCACTCTTATTGCATATTCGATGCAGATTGGGCAGGATGTATTGATGACAGAAAGAGTACCAGTGGAGGAGCATTTTATCTTGGAGACAGGCTGGTAGCATGGCACAACAAGAAACAAGAATCAGTCTCTCTATCCACAGCAGAGGTAGAATACATTGCAGCAACAACATGTTGTACACAGATATTATGGATGAGACAAACCCTGAAAGATCTTGGTATTCACTTCAAAGAGCCAATTTCAGTTAAATGTGATAACACTAGTGCTATTAACATATCAAAGAATCCGGTTATGCATTCTCGAACCAAACATATTGCAATCCGGTATCACTTCTTGAAGGATAAAGTTGCAGAAGGTGAGGTCAAATTGGATTTTGTTCCAACTACAGAGCAAGTAGCAGATATATTCACCAAACCATTACCCAAGGAAGTTTTTGAGTACCTTCGGAGTAAGTTGGGAGTGGTCACGTTTCCCAAGAACTGACTATCAATTGGGATCACATTCTCAGGGGGAGCATTTATGCCTATGCTTATAGTTTTGCTCATATTCATGATTTTTGCTAACTATAACAATGTTTGTCTAAGAATAGTGTGCATAGACTCAGGGGGAGTCTGCAGCGGCCCTTTGGTATTATTGTCAAAAGGGGAGAAGATTTATAGGAGAGTGCATGTGTTGCCAACAATTCCAAAGGGGGAGATTGTTGAGCAAGGTGCAACAAAAGTATTGTCATTGTTGTCAACACGAGACGGATAGATCAATTGATGCAGTGGACAGGAGTTCAGAGGTCAGTCAGAACATGTATAGTGAATTTCCAAGAAGACAGAAGTGGCCCAGATTCAGAAAATCAAAGAAAAAGACAAGTAAGAAAACTGTCGCGATATCGCGACATGTTTTCTGTCGCGATTTCGCGACATCTCGGAGGAGAGAGAAAATGCTGTCAAAATTGTCGCGATTTCGTGACATCTCGAAGGAGAGAGAAAATGCGGTCAAAATTGTCGCGATTTCGCGACATCTCGGAGGAGAGAGAAAATGCTGTCAAAATTGTCGCGATTTCGCGACATATCGGAGGAGAGAGAAAATGCTGGCAAAACTATCACGATTTCGCGACATGTTGGAGGCAAAGAAGCCAAGTGGAAAAACTGTCGCGATTTCGCGACATGTTGTCAGAGAAGAAGGCAAGTAGAAAAACTGTCATGATTTCGTGACATGTTGGAAGCAAAGAAGGCAAGTAAGAAAACTATCGCGATTTCACGACATGTTTGGAAAGAAGGCGCAAGCAAAGAAAACTATCACGATTTCATGACATGTTTGGAGAGAAGGCACAGGCAAAGAAAACTGTCATGATTTCGTGACATGTTCGGAGAGAAGGAGCTTGCAAAGGAAAGTGTCACGATTTCGCGACAATTTGCAAGGACTGTACGGATGAAAAAGTGTCACGATTTCGCGACAGGATCGAAGAGAAAGCGCCAAGGAGAGAAAGTGTCATGATTTCATGACAAGTTCGAAGAGAAAGCGCCAAGGAGAGAAAGTGTCACGATTTCACGACAGGTTCGAAGAGAAAGCGCCAAGGAGAGAAAGTGTCACGATTTCGTGACAAGTTCGAAGAGAAAGCTCCAAGGAGAAAAAGTGTCACGATTTCGTGACAGGTTCGAAGAGAAAGCGCCAAGGAGGAAAAGTGTCACGATTTCGTGACATGTTCCATTTTCGTGGGCCAAAGACAGAAAAGGCACAAGGCAGCGAATGTGTCATGATTTCACGACATGTGTTTTCGTGGGCCAAAGATAGAAAAGGCACAAGGCAGCGAATGTGTCACGATTTCGTGACATGTGTTTTCGTGGGCCAAAGACAGAAAAGGCACAAGGCAGTGAATGTGTCACGATTTCGTGACATGTTGTGTTTTCACGGGCCAAAGACAGAAAAGGCACAAGGCAGCGAAAGTGTCACGATTTCGTGACATGTTCCGTTTTCGCGGGTGAAAGGCAGAGAAGTGCAAGGAAGCGAAAAGTGTCATGATTTCGCGACATGTCTAGTTTTCGCGGGTGCAAGACAAGAGGTAAACAAGGAGGCAAAAAATGTCACGATTTCGTGACATGTTGAGTTTTCATGGGTAAAAGGCGAGAAGAGCATAAAGAGACAGAAGTGTCACGATTTCGTGACAGGTCACAACAACACGATCACTAACAGTTAACTGAAGCAGAACAATAGTTAAAGGGGCAGTTGTAGAGGAAAAGCATGCAGCCAAAATAAGAAGAGTTAACTGGAGTCAATGCGACAATTACAGGAGCAATTACAAAAGAAAAGCATGCAACTATTTTAAGAACAATCGAAGAAGGAGAAATCGAACAGTCGCATAAATAGAATCAAAAAATGCATGCATGCACAAAAAAGAATACGAACAGTCATGACCAAGAAGACAAATAGTCATGGTAGAGGTATATGTTGCATGTAACATGTTTAACGAAATGCCCACTCTATAAATACAAAAGGAGTTACATAAAGAAGTAGTTACAGTTGACAAGTGGCAGAAGAGAATATTAAAGGAACAGTTATGGGTTGCATGCGTAAATATGGAAGTTAAAAATAGAGACTAATATGTTATAAAAGCAGGTCTACGTGAAGAATAATGCTATTGTTGTATGTGAGAAATTGCTGTGTAAAGAGGGTTAGAAGAGGGCCGAGAGAGAGATAAGCAGAGCCGTGAGAGCGTGCAGAGTTTGATTAATTACAGACCAGTCAGGGTCGTGTAAACAACGAAGGCATTTTTATGTCATTAAGATAATTCAGAATTGCAGTCCAAGTTGGTGCTTGGCATTAGGGGTTGGTGCTCCTATCTATTGCAACAGAAAAATAAGGGGTTGGTGCTCCTTCCAGTGGGTGCTGGTAAAGTGTTTGTAAAATTGGTGTTTTGCAAAGGCTAGATTTGGATTGGAGTCCAAGCAGTCATTTTTGAGGAGTAGCCAAATTGGTGAACCTCGTTACATTGTGTGTTGTGGTGTGCTCTCTTGTGAAAATTGCTTTACCTATTTTTAAGTTCTCTTTGCTTCAGCATTAAGTGTTGTAGATTTGAATTTTAATAGCTACACTGATTCACCCCCCCCTCTCAAGTGTCATTGTGAGAATATCACATATCTCTTATTGAGCCTAGTTATATTTCGCTCACTATAGTTTATAATAATACCTACTCTAAATATATGCATAAATTTATTTTTCTATTATATTTTTTTAACAAGACTCATTCATGTTCTATATAATTGAGGTTGAGATAGTTGAATTTTGATGCACTTTATAGGTAGGCCTTTTACATGTAAAAACCACGTACAAAAAAATTATTTAGGATTTGAGTTATATTGGCATTAGCTTTGATATCATCAAAAATACTTGTTAAAATTTTAAACCACTTAAGAAATAAATGAGAGAGAATATATAAATATTTGGGTTTGGAAATTTTTCTAGTTTTATATGTTGATTGGTGCAAAAACCTTTCGGTTTTATTTTTCCTTTGTATTTTTGATGTACTTGTCATGTTTATTAATTGGATCCTTGAAAAAATTATTATATTTTTTTTCTCTATGTTTATCTTTGTAATTTTTATACACGTATTCATATTTTTTTAAAGATATTTTAAGTCATTGGTGATGAACACGTAGATGTTCTGAATAATGGATCTAGTTTTTATCAAGTAGTTCCAATTAGCTAAGGTGTGCATGGAAATATTCATCACCAACAACATCATCTTTTAATAGGATTCAGAGGGATGATATTTCTAATTCAAAGAGGAAGATGGCTTTAGTTCATGGTGTAGCACTAGTTGAGGTTCTAACACTATTACAATATACCTATAAGGAATGATACAACTATAGATGCCAATCCCAACCTATTTTTCTAATGATTTTCTTTAATATTTTTATTAGAATTTTATTTAAGGATTCAACCTAGCCATTACCTTTGGGTAGTATGGGGTTGATCATTTATTTTGGATTTTAAAATTTGTATAAATTTTAGCAATATTTTTATTCTTAAAGGATGTGTCATTATAAAAATGATCACGTTAGGGATACCATAATAGGATAGGATCTAGTTTAGGCTATTTTTCAATACTTGAACTCTGGTGCAAGAGGATAAGGGTACAACCTCTATCCACTTTATGAAATACTAAGTTGTAGAAATGATAAACTTGTGTCCATTATATGACATAGGGTTTATCTTACCAATAATATCCAATCCTCAAGTGGAGAAGAGCCAGGGGTTTGTCATGGATTGGATCTCTTGAGAGGGTGCATGGATAAGATTGTCATACTTTTGGCACTTTTCACACTTTCAAATGTAATAATAGGTATCCTTTTCCATGGAACCTAATTGTAGGAGATTATTAGTGATGAAAGTTTCATTTAAGTTACCATTGCACATTCCCTCATAGTTATATTTAATGACTCATTTATCTTCATCCAATTTTAAGCACCTAAGAAGGATTTCATCAAAAGATAACTTGTACAGGATGTCTCAATTATTAGAAACCTAAAAGCTTGCTATCTCAAGTTCTTTCCTTCATTATGATTTAGACCTTTTGGTAAAGAAACACTATTAAGTAAGGTGTAAATATCCTTGTGTTAAGTCTAATGATAGGGATATTTTTAGTAGCAAATATTTCTAACTATTCTTGACTAGAATTCAAAGGCATGGGATGGTTTATTTGTTGGATAACAACCATGAATTGTTCATCCTCTAGCTCTAGAGGCATGATCAAGGTGATTGCATCCATAGCATTTTCTTTATGATTACTTGAACATAGGATGGTATCAATAGTAACCTTGTTAAAAGTGGTTGTCAATTTTTCCACAATGTCCTTATATAGTTTAAGCTTATCAAATTTAGTTTTATCAAACTCCATTAATTTGATTGACAATTAGTTATAAATCCTAAAAAATAGAAATATTTATCAACTTTAATTCTAGGATTGCTCAAAGCCCAAGAATGAGCTCTTCATATTTAGTCATATTGTTAGTACACAAAAATCGAAGATTAAAGAATAGAGGAGTAATAATTTGTTGGGGTGACACTAGGATAGTTCCTAACCCTATTCCTTTAACACATATTGAACGATCAAAGTAAAGATTCTATGAATCTTAATAATCCACTTCAAGCCTACATACCATTTTGTTAGGATATTTGATCACTATGGGGTGAGTAGTTAGTAGAGACGTTGTTGTTAATTGATCGACTATCACTTGTAATTTTATTGATTTTTGACTAATAAACTTGAGATCAAATTTATTAAGCACAATTACTCATTTGTCTATCCTACCTGAGAGATAGGATTTGGACATAAGGTATATGAAAGGACCCACTATGGCTATAACATACATTTTGTGGCTTAACATGTAGTTTCTTAGCTTTTAAAAAATGAAGACTACTACCAAGCAAAGTTTTTCTAAAGACATGTATTGAGTTTAATAAGTTACTAGGGTTTGAATAATATAGTAGATAGATCTTTCCCTATGTTGGTCATTGTATTATGCCAATATAACACCCAAGACATGGATGGTCATTGTGATATGTAAAAATAATGGTTTAAGGGGATTAAGTGGGATGAGCACCAGTGAAGATAGAATATATGTTCTAAGGTATCAAAATGCTTTTTACATTCTTCATCCCAACTAAACTTAGGTTTTTTCCTCAAAATTTTAGAATATGGTTTACATTTGTTAGACAATTGAGAAATAAACCTCCTAATGGCTTGTAATCTACCTTGTATGCTTTGAAGCTAGGTTATAGTTTTAGGAGGTGACATCTCAATAATGACAAGTAACTTATTGGAGTCTAATTTGATGCCATGATAAGAGACTATAAATGCTAAAAAATTTCTTGAGGTTACTCTAAATATGCATTTGGAATGCTTCAAATGGACCTTATATTCCCTTAGTCACTAGAAGATATGTCTCAAGTATCTAACGTGATCTTCTCATATTATAGATCATCAATTAAGGTCATCTACATAATCTGTAATGATATCATACATCATATCATGAAATATGTATTTCATCGCATATTGATATGTTGCTCCAACAATCTTCAAGCCAAATATCATGACCTGGTAGTAGAAGGTTCCCTAAGGGGTAAAGAAGGCTATCTTGGACTAGTCCTTTGGCACAATTCAAATGTGGTTGTATCTAGAAAACCCATCCATTAAGGATAATATCCCACACCTTGTAGTGAAGTTTATAATCATATCTATGCTTGAAAAAAGAAAATCATATTTAGGACATGTTTTATTTATATCCTAGAAGTCAGTGCAAACATGCACAACACATTCCTTTTTTGCTATAGTTACTACATTGGAAATCCAATTAAAGTAGCCAATTGCCTTAATAAAATTCTAAAATTTTTTGAGCTCTTCTTTGACAAGTAAAGCAAAATTTGGGTATATTTTTCTCAGTTTCTACTTTACTGGTTTAGCATCAGGCTCAACAACTAGATGGTGGAATACTAGAAATGGATCTAATTTGGGAATTTTTGTATAATATCATGCAAATATGTCTTTGAATTTGATCAAAATATTAGTGTATTTTTCATACTCTTTGAGATTAAGGAATTTTCCTAGCTTTATAGTTTGAGTATGATTTTGGAAAACAATGTTGATAGTTATTGTTTCTTCTATTAGTATGTGGGATTCATCATCTAACTATAGAGGGGTAGGTAATACCCTAAAATGTCATGTTCTTTAGGCTCTAAAGTCCATTGCTCAAGGCCCAACGATTGTGAGGGAAGGATAATTAATAAAAGAGACCCTTTATTAGGAATATACTCTTGGTAAAGATAATCAACATGGGTATCCCTAGAAGGGTTATGTGGTAAAAATTTCACCTCATAGTCATTCATGTCAATGGTTGATAAGAGACTTTCTATTGGTTGTAAAGGACTTTTATTATTGTTTTCTTGAGGCAAAGCTAACTTACTCTTATTACCAAGGTTTATTTTAGGTATTCCATGGGATCCTCATCCCATTTTATTTATAAGTTCATGGTGAATAATATTTAAGGTGTTTGTATGAGCATATTGTAAGAATAGGTTGGAAAAATTAAAAGGGGATGGTTCAATATCCTCCTCATTCCCAATCCAATACTTATGTTAAGGTGAACTCATTTTGGGATTCATGGGATTAAATTCATACCTCATCATCACTGCTACCCAAATAAGAGTAGGGTGACCTTTCATTGGAGTTGGGGATGTTTCCTAATCCCTAGTATTTTGACAAAGTTTTGCACTCTAAAGGTTGTTTGATACCTTGTTTGTGAGGTTCTAGCCATTTTCATTAATAACCAAAGCTACAAACTATTTTATTATGTATATGATAAAGGTTCGATAAATAACATGAAGTATACCTTGATTTGATCAAATGTGGATTGCATCTACAAATTCTTTCCTCATTGGTTTTCCTAGCAAAAATGAAGGTGCATATTCCTATTTGTAAAATCATTCATTTTCTAGAATATAGTCCCAATGTGTGAGGTGATATGGGTAGTCTAATTAATTTTAGAGATAGTAACTCATTCTGCTAGTTTTTAATATTTATGTGATTAATATCTTGAGCTTCGACTAGACCTATATCCTTTTTTGTGGATTGGATACTAGTTCTAAATTCTTGGTTGGTACCTAGATCCTTGGATGGAATATAATTTAGGATATCATTGATGAAGGGAGATGAAGCATTCAAGAAAGAAAAAAAGAAAGCATTTGGTTTTTCTACCTGAATGGATTTACAATATGAGAAGGGTTATTTGTCTTCCATAATGCTAGATAACTTGCCTTGATACTCAAACTTTAAACATTGGTTGTAATATGAAAGGATGGTTTGCATGGAATGGATTCAAGGTTACCCTAGAAGGATATCATAGTTCAAGTCACAAGGCAATGCATAGAGTAAAGTGTTGAGAAGTTGAGGTCCTACTTTTAATGGAAGAACTATAGTCCCAACAACCTCACACTCATTGTCATAGGCCTTAATAACAATATAAAATTTCTCTAAGTCTTGTTTATTTAGTGCTATCCTATTAATAAACTTAAGGAAACATATATTTATGGTTGAGCCATTGTTGACAAGGACCCTTTTGATGTATTTCTCACCAATATGGCACATGATATACAAAGGGAGTTCTCCAAGCATGGAAGGGGATGGAACATAATCCTTATAAAAGGATATGGTTGCATGATTTACACTAAGGGATCCTACCATGTTAGCAAGATCATTAGGGATAATATTATCTAGGTAAATTTTCTCACTTATGAGTTTAAAAAGGTTTTTACCATTTGTAGGTGATGTCTTTAGTGGGTCAAGTATGGATATCTTTTCTAGGGTATCCTCAAGTTATTGTAAAATTCCAAAGGCCTTCTTTCCTTTGTATTGAGATCTTAGAATTAGGGGTGGCTCTTTATAAGTAGAGGTGTACCTAGATCATAAGACCAAAGGGGGATTAAAGGGTGGTTTTGAGAATTGATTATTTGTATTAGATTTTTGTCTAGTAAAAACACTAACCTAAATCATCCCTACCATATTTTGATTTAGTGGGGGCACATTCCTATATTGAATATGGTTAGTGGTATGTTACTCATGTTTAGGAAAATATTCTTCAAAGATCCCCATGTGTTGATTGAAAGATATTGCTTGTTTAGGATTAAGTTTAATGATGACTATCATCAACTAAATCCTACATAAGGTCCATAAGGTTTCTACACTTATGGATGTGATGCCCATTTGCATGATAAAATACACAATGTTCATTAACCTTAAACCAAGGAAACTTATCCATTTCAAGGTTAGAAATTCTTATGGATGGTAACTATGTTATTTTGACTTCCAACAATTGCCCTAAGATAGAGGATAAGGACTAATAAAGTCAAGTAAACTTTATCTTAGGAATTTCTTGAGCCTTGGCTAAAACAAGTTTCTATAATGCAGTGGTAGTATTAACATTACCTACCTTAACTTTATTGACGAGGTGGGATTTGGTCTTCTCATTGCCCATGACATGCTTATTCTTGTATCATCCTTTAGAATTAGAGGAAGAGTGTTTTTATTCCTCCTTTATTTTTAATTTCCCTATATATTGAAGGGTAGCTTCCACTTGTTTGGCTAATTCTACCACGTCTTCAAAAGAAGATAAGTGGGTCTTTCTAATGGATAATAAATTTGCTCTTGTAAATTGTGTATAAAAATATGCAAGAGATAACTTTATGGTGGGGTGAAGGGAAGCTTTCTAACTGAGGCATGCCACCAAGTTAAAAATATAATAAAATACTTACCTTTATTTTTCTTAAGTTGGTAAAGATAATCTATAGTACACTTTTCTATAATATAAGTGAAAAAATGTTGGATAAACATGTATGATAAATCCCCAAAGTTCTTAATTGAATGGCGTGGTATTTGAAAATACCATTCCAAAGCTTATCCACTAATACTTTTGGAAAATAGTTTTAAAAAATGCACCTCATCATAAACAATATCATGGAAAGTGGCTTGAAAAGTCCTGAGGTGATCATTTGGGTCACCTTCTCCCTTATATATGTAAAATTTTGGATCTACATAGTTAAGAGGATAGGTTCAAATAACAAGTACTAATAAAGTTCATCAATACTTATCCCTTATATATGTGAAATTTGGGAGCTAAAAAGTTAAGAGGATAGTATCAACTAGTTGATTTTTGATTATGCTACCTAAGGACTAATAAAGTTCATCAAGCCTTATCCCTATATAGAGAGGGTGGAGCTCTCCACCACCTATAAGTCAATCATTAGTGTTTCCTTTTACACTACATATGTTTTCTTTCCAAGGATCATGTACAGCATCATGTTGGATAGCAAGGCATGGGAAATTGGGAATTAGAGTTAAAATATTAATATACCATAGTCAAAGCAACATAAAAGAAATTTAAATTTTTTACTAAAATTAAAATTTTGCTAATATTAAAATTTTTGCAGTTTCTAAAACTATTACCTATGCAACATTTATAGTATTAAGACAAATGGAGGTGTTAAGTAGAATATAGTCAATATGTATTCGATACTACCTCATAATTGGTTCTAAATTTTAAGTGAATAAAAACCTGGATATTGTGTAAAACAAAAATATGACACATGCTCTCACCACAACCTAGGATAAATAGAAATATAGTGTGCAACATGTTGGAAATATTGAATATGTTGAGTTGTAATTGATGTCAAAGGGTACATGAGATAGAAATATTATGATGTCAAAGGTGCATGGTAGTCAAGGAAAAAAAATTCCCATGAGTTTGATAGCAAGCAATGGACATAATTCAAGGCAAGGTATATCGCCAAGATATTTTTGTAAGAAAATAATTATAATATTTAAATATCAAATTTAAATATTATGAAGAAGGACAAGGTTTAAAAGATAATATTATATTTTCTTGGAAAAATATTTAAAGACCACAAGAGAAGGCAAAGGTTTAAAGACAAAAAGGAGATTTAATTTTTTCAAAGGGACAAAAGGTTTAAAAATAATATTATAATATTTAATTTAAATATTATAATATAAGGTTTCAAAAGAAAATGGCACCAATATCATAAACATATAAGCAAAAGTATATGAGCATCGATGTACCTTCATAAAAGCAAAATCCATATATATGTGTGTTGAATTAATTCATTGTGTGGAAGTTGGAGGTGTGCGCGCAATTCGAAAATATTTTTCGTGCATTGAAACAAAGAGGAAAAAGTAAAAAATAAATGTGAGCGAAGTGGGAATAAAGTTAAAGTGTTGCATCTAAGGTTTCAAGTGGGTGGCTAGCCCAACTGGTTGCTTGGCTAGCGCTAAGGTGCTGGAGGGGAGTAGGTTGTAGGGTCAAAACCCGTAGGCACTATTTTTTGTAAGGTAGAGAAAGGAATTCATTGTGGAATAAAGTTAAAGTTTTGCATCTTAGGTTTCAAGTGGGTGGATAGCCCAACTAATTGCTTGGCTAGCACTAAAGCACTAGAGAGGAGTAGGTCGCAGGGTCAAACCCTGTAGGTACTTTTTTTTGTAAGGTAGAAATAAATTCATTCACTTGGCATGTTGGTTGAAGGTATGGACAAATATTTTTATTTAAATATATCTTAAAAGGAAATCGTTCACTGATTTGAATAAAGGGAAATATTTTGTTAAGTTTAGGAGATATAAGGTGTACTAAGGTTTATTTGGTAATTGTAAATTCTACATGTTAAGTTTAGGAGACATAATATGCATTAGGGTTTATTTGGAAATTGTAAATTATGAATATTAGAAAAGGAGGTATAAGGTGTATTTTGGTTTACATTTAATTGTATTCTTGCATGATAGAAGAAGGGAAATTTGAGGGTTTGTTTATTATGAAAAGCTTTATTTTGTGAGACCAAAAAGGAGTTATAAAGTATTATATTCAAGCCTTTTTGTGCACATATTTTGAGAAGGGTTTTTAATATATGAAAAGGATATTTGCTAACTTTTTTTTGAAGTGGAAAAATAAAGGAAAATTATTTTTGAGACGGGTTTAAAGGCACATCATCATCAAGGCAATTTTTAGAGGTATGGTGATTTAACTCCTTCTCAAAGTGGTTTTGTTTGAGGAAAATATTTTGGTTGTCATATGATTGGAGGTATAAGGAATGATTCTATGTGCATTACTTTGATTGAAATTTGGGAAGATTATAGATCAAATTTATGAGCAAACCTATGCATTGTTTTGAATGATATTGGGAATGGAAGAGAAAAATTTATAGATCAGTTTTGTGTGTAAATTTAAGCATTGAGTGTGACTGATTTTGGAAGAAAAATTGCAAGGGTTTGAGAAAAAAAATTGTGCATATTGAATTAAATTGAAATATATGTGCAAGGGTTTGATAACAAAGTTGTGCATCATTGTTGAATGAAATTGGAATTTATGTGTAAGGGTTTGAGAAAAAAGTTGTGCATCATTGTTGAATAAAATTGGGAATATATGTGCAAGGATTTGTGAAGAAAAAGTGAGCATTGGTTTAGATTGGTTTTGGGAGCACATAAGAGGGTCAATCATTAAGTTCTAGACTAGAGCTACCTTTAAAATGTAATAAATGTGAGACATGTGAATGTGAAGAACATATTGAGCATTTTTTTAGTGCATATCATTTCCTATATGTTCATGAAGATAAAAGAATTTTGGGTAGAATATATCTGAATTACTTTAGTCAAAGAAAACACTTTTGGAAAGATATAAGCACTGTTTGTATGCAAGATTTGAGCAAACTTTTGAACATATTTAATCAAGTTCTGCGAGCAGATTTGATAAAGCCTTGTGTGTAGGCTTGGAGCAGATTTGAACATATTTAAGAGCAGGTTTTGGAGTAGATTTGAGCAAAATTGAGAGTAGGTTTTGGAGTATATTTGAGCAGAGTTGAGAGCAAGTTTTGGAGTAGAGTTAAGTAGAGTTGAGAGTAGGTTTTGGAGCAGATTTGAGCAGAGTTGAGAGCATTTTTTGGAGCAGATTTGAAAAAGCCTTGCGTAAAGGCTTGGAATAGATGAGAGCAAATGGGATTGGTGTCTCCTATGAATAGAGGTCCATGAACCAGAGCAAAGGGGATTCATGTCTCCTTTGTGTTGGTGCCCATAAATATTGTAATAGGGAATTGGTTTCCAAGAGATTTGTTGATAAAATTTATAAGAAATATTTTCTCCATGGACATAGCCCATATTGGGTGAACCACATTAAATTTATGTCTCTTATGTGTGTGATGATCTGTGCATTGTTTCATTATTGCAATTTATAATATTGGATAATACTACTTTGGAAATAAAAGTAAATTTTTTTATCTTATACTGTTCACACCCCCTCTCAGTATAAGCTTGTGTTATTCAATTGGTATCAAAGCCAAGTTCCTTTGTGAAAGCCTAACAACTTGAAGAAAGATCTTAAAATAACACACATGGCCACTGAAGTGATATAAGATGCTCCTATGGTTGAAATCAACAAGAAATTTTTAGAAAAGGTAGAGGAAGCCACAATCGATATGGAAAAGGAACTTATTTCTACTCTTGGAGAATTGAAAATAGCTAAAAAAAATAATTCAATATTGAAGGCTCAAGTTCAAGAGGATGAGGAAACAAAAACAAAGCTTCTACAAAATCTCATAGACTTAAAATTGAAGGTTGAAGAGACAAAAATAATTGAAGAAATTATGGTTGAGAAATTAAAGTCAAAATAATTAGAATGTGAAAAATTGGAACATGAAGTTGTCTCTCTAAGAAAGGAAGTAGAAAATTCTAAGGATAAGTTACAACAAAATACAAGGTTAGAGAAAAAAAGAGGATTCAAGATCAAAAGGAACAAAGACATCAAATAAAGTTAGTAAAAAGGAGCCCATGACCTATGCTGATGTATTGAAGGAGGAAGAAGACAGAGAATCATCATTCAATCATAGTAATAGAAATGAAATAACCATGTGGCCATATCATTCAAGGTAATTAAACAGATTTAAAAATTTTCTTCCATGGTTATTGTTTTTCGTGTAACAAATATGGTCATAAATTTGTACATTGCATGGTCTATGTGAAAAATAATGTTGGCATCATCAATAGAAATTACAATTTCTTTGCACCTCTCATCAATAACAATGTCATGTGTTACAAATATAATAATTTTGGGCACAAATCTAGATGGTGGAAAACAGTATTTCCTAAACTTCCTAAATCAAGCAAGAAAGAGGAAGGTCAAACATTTCAAAAGGAGATGTCCTCAAAATTTTGGAAAAAGAAAAAGCAACAATAAAAATAAAAGTCCATGTTGGTACAAATAGCTCTTCATGTGCAAAATGAAGGAAATTAATGGTACACTGATAATGGTACAAATAGACATATGACAGGTGATAAAAGCAAATTTCTTTCTCTCAAGAAAAAAAATGGAGGGACAGTGAAATTTGGTGATAATACTTCTACCAAAATTTTTGGAAAAGGGACTTTGAGTTTGGATAATGGAAAATCTAGGACATAAAATATGTTATATGTTGAAGGATTGAAGCATAATCTACTAAGTGTAAGTCTACTATGTGATCAAGGGCACATTCTCACATTTCACCCAAATGGATGTGAGGTCAATAAATCCAAGACAGGAAAACGTATTGTAGATGTCAGTAGAACTACAAATAATATCTACATGTTAAGTGAAATTAAGGGAGGAAAATGCTTTTTATCACAAGAGGATGAGAGTTGGTTATGGCATAGAAGAATGGATCACTTGAAATTTGACAACATAGTAAAAATAAGCAACAAAAAGGTATTCAAATATTTTTCCAAAATATAAAAACCCCCAAGCACGATTTGTGCACAATGCCAGCATGGTAAGCAAATAAGATCAAGTTTTAAATCAAAGGATTTTTCTTCATCCAAACCCTTGGAGCTAGTTCACACCGATATATGTGGGCCTACAAGGACAAAGAGTTTACAAGGTGAGAGTTACTTCATGTTATTTATTGA
Organism: Wollemia nobilis; assembly: GCA_028583015.1. Classification (NCBI taxonomy): domain Eukaryota; kingdom Viridiplantae; phylum Streptophyta; class Pinopsida; order Araucariales; family Araucariaceae; genus Wollemia; species Wollemia nobilis. The sequence goes on from JAQPPZ010000465.1 coordinate 13,496,611, forward strand.
TGATTTCTCTAGAATGACTTGGGTAACATTCTTAAAAGAAAAATCATAAGCATTTGAAAATTTCAATGCATTCAAGGCACTAGTAGGAAATGAAACAGACAAAAATATCAAGATTCTAAGATAATATAGAGGAGGAGAATTTACTTCAGGTGAATTTGTAGAATTTTGTGAACAACATGGAATCAAGATACAATACTCGACAGTAAGAACACAACAAAATGGAGTAGTTGAAAGGAAAAATAGAACTGTTTAGGGTATGGTCAGGACTATGTTAAATGAGTCTAATATTTTGTATGCATTTTGGAAAGAGGTAATTCATACAACTATTTACATTATCAATAGAGCTCAAATACAAGTAAATCAACAAAAAACCCCATATGATATTTGGAAGGGAAGAATAGATACTATGAAGTACTTCAAAAATTTTAGAAGCAAATGTTACATTAGACGAGAATAGAAAAAATTGGGTAAGTTTTATTTTAGGTGTGAAGAGGATATTTTCCTTGGTTATTCCACTAAGAGCAAAGCCTATAGATGTTACAATAAAAGATCACATAAAATTATGGAAAGTACAAATGTAAGAGTTGATGAAGAAATATATCTAATAGAACTAGCTTAAGAAATTGTGTATCAAGAAGAAAGTTGCAAAGAAGAATAAGGTGAAGAAATTGAAGAATATGAGACACAAAGGGCACAACCAAAAACACCATCTAGGTATGTGCAAAATAATCATCCAAGATAACTAATTATTGGTAATACATATGAGAGACAAACAAGGAGGAAGATAATAGAAATAGGTGAACATGCAAATTTTTCTTTGCTATCCAAAGTTGAGCCCAAGGATTTCAATGAAGCAAGTGAATACAAATAATGGATTAAAGCAATGGAAGAAGAGTTAGACCAAATAGAAAAGAGTGAAACTTGGGAACTCGTCCCATGTACAAAATACAGGAATGTAATTGGCACCAAATGGGTCTACAAAAATAAGTTAAATGAAGATGGTTAGGTTGTTAGAAATAAAGCAAGGCTTGTGTGCAAATGTTATGTACAAGTTGAGGGGATTGACTTTGAAGAAATATTTGATCTTGTTGCATGTCTTGAAGCCATAAGAATGTTCCTGTATTTCTCAAGCTTCAAAAACTTCAAGGTGTATCAAATGGATGTGAAATCAGCTTTTCTCAATGGTTACTTAGAGGGAGGTCTACATAGAGCAACCAAATGGTTTCAGCTTGACAGATAAGCCTAACTATGTATGCAAATTAAAGAAATAGCTCTATGGATTAAAGTAAGCCCCTAGGGCTTAGTACATAATATTGGACAAGTATCTCCAAGAATAGGGTTTCATAAAAGGTATAGCTGATAGCAATCTATACATCAAAAATGAAGGAAATAACTTGTTTATTGTAGTGGTCTATGTGGATGATATCATTTTTGGAGGCAATAATGACAAGATGTGTTAAAAATTTGCAAAGTGTATGCAAAATGAATTTGATATGTCTATGCTTGGTGAGTTATCTTTATTTCTTGGGTTGCAAATTTCATAATAAGATAAAGGTATATTTCTCTCTTAGACCAAGTATGTGAAAGAAATATTGAAAAATTTTAGGATGGAGGATTGTAATCCTGTGAGTACCCCCATGGTTACAGGATGTAAGTTAAGTAAATATGATGAGTCTCCTGGATCAAATCAGGCATTGTATAGATCCATGATTGGAAGTTTACAATATGTCATAGCTACTAGACCAGATATAATTTAGGCAATCATATTGGTGGTAAGATTTCAAGCTACACCAAAAGAAACACATGTACATGCAGTAAAGAGAATATTTAAGTATTTGAAAGGAACTATGAGTTTTGGACTATGGTACCCCAAATGTAATAATTTCACACTCACTGCATATACAGATGTGGATTGGGCAGGCAATATTGATTATAGAAAAGCACAAGTGAAGGAGAATTCTTTCTTGGAGATTTTTTAGTCTCTTGGCTAAGCAAGAAACAAGAATCGGTATCCTTGTCCACTGCAAAAGTAGAATATATTGTAGCAGTTGCTTTTTGTACACATGTTTTATGGATGAAGCAAACTTTAAGTGATTTCAAGATAGAACATGATCATCATATCCCCATATTGTGTGAGAATACAAGTGTCATTAATATATCAAATAATCCAATGATGCATTCAAGGAATAAGCACATTTCAATCAAATATCAATTTTTGAGAGAGAAAGTGACTAATCAACAAGTCAAATTGGAATACATTTCTAAAAAGGAACATATTGATAACATTTTTACCAGGCCACTTCCAATGGAAACTTTTGAGTATCTCAAAGGATAGTTGGGAGTAACCTCACTCCCATATCAAAATTGATCACCTCAAGAAAAGGAGGTAGTGAGGGGGTTGAGCTCAAGAAAATGAGGTAGTGAGGGGGCTGAGCTAAGTGTCTTATTTTTAGCCCTAAGGATCCCTTTGCGATTGATGTCAAAGGGGGAGAATTCAGTAAGGGGGAGCAGCTTGTCAAGGGGAGAAGATTTGGAATCCAATTGCAGTAAAAGGAAATTTTGTTGAAGGGTTTCCATCAATGACAAAGGGGAAGATTGTTAGAAATATTGAGTATATTGAGTTGCCATTGATGTCAAATGGTACATGAGGTAGAAATATTTTGATGTCAAAGGTGCATGGTAGTCAAGGCAAAAATATTTCCCATGAGTTTGATAGCAAGCAATGGATAAAATTCAAAGCAAGGTATATGGACATAATTCAAGGTAAGGTATATCTCCAAGATATTTTTCTAAGAGAAGAATTATAATATTTAAATATCAAATTTAAATATTATGAAGAAGGACAAGGTTTAAAATATAATTTTATATTTTCTTGTAAAAATATTTAAAGACCACAATAGAAGGCAAAAGTTTAAAGACAAAAAGGAGATTTAATTTTTTCAAAGGGACAAAAGGTTTAAAAATAATATTATAATATTTAATTTAAATATTATAATATAAGGTTTCAAAAGAAAATGGTGTCAATATCATAAACGTATAAGCAAAAGTATATGAGCACCGATGTACCTTCATAAAAGCAAAATCCATATATATATATATATATATTTGTGTGTGTGTGTGTGTGTGTGTGTGTGTGTGTGTGTGTGTGTGTGTGTGTGTGTGTGTGTGTGTGTGTGTGTGTGTGTGTTAAATTAATTTATTATGTGGAAGTTGGTGGTGTGCATGCAATTCAAAAATATTTTTTATGCATTGAAACAAAGAGGAAAATTTCAAAAATAAATGTGAGCGAAGTAAGGATAAAGTTAAAGTATTGCATCTAATGTTTCAAGTGGGTGGCTAGCCTAGTTGGTCACTTGGCTAGTGCTAAGGCGCTGGAGGAGAGTAGGTTGCAGGGTCAAAACCTGTAGGCACTATTTTTTTGTAAGGCAGAGAAAGTAATTAATTTTGAAATAAATTTAAAGTGTTGCATATTAGGTTTCAAGTGGGTGGCTAGCCCAACTAGCCACTTGGCTAGCACTAAGGCACTAGAGAGAAGTAGATCGCAGGGTCAAAAGCCACAGACATTATTTTTTGTAAGGCATAAAGGAATTTGTTCGCTTAGCATGTTGGTTGAAGGTATGGACAAAGATTTTTATTTAAATATATCTTAAAAGGAAATCGTTCATTGATTTGAATAAAGGGAAATAAATTGTTAAGTTTAGGAGATATAAGGTGTACTAAGGTTTATTTGGTAATTGTAAATTCTGCATGTTAAGTTTAGGAGACATAAGATGCATTAGGGTTTATTTGGAAATTGTAAATTCTGAATATTAGAAAAGGAGGTATAAGGTGTATTTTGGTTTACATTTAATTGTATTCTTGCATGATAGAAGAAGGGAAATTTGAGGGTTTTTTTATTATAAAAAGCTTTATTTTGTGAGACCAAAAAGGAGTTATAAAGTATTATATTCAAGCCTTTTGTGCACATATTTTGAGAAGGGTTTTTAATATATGAAAAGGAGATTTTCTAACTTTTTTTTGAAGTGGAAAAAGAAAGGAAAATTATTTTTGAGACAGGTTTTAAAGGCACATCATCATCAAGGCAATTTTTAGAGGTATGGTGATTTAACTCCTTCTGAAAGTGGTTTTTTTTTAGGAAAATATTTGGTTGTCATATTATTGGAGGCATAAGGAATGATTCTATGTGCATTAATTTGATTGAAATTTGGGAATATTATAGATAAAATTTATGAGTAAACCTATGCATTATTTTGAATGATATTGGGAATGGAAGAGCAAAAGTTATAGATCAGTTTTGTGTGTAAATTTAAGCATTGAGTGTGATTTATTTTGGAAGAAAATTTTCAAGGGTTTGAGAACAAATTTGTGCATCATTTTTGAATTAAATTGGAATATATGTGCAAGGGTTTGATAACAAAGTTGTGCATCATTGTTGAATGAAATTGGAATATATGTGTAAGGGTTTGAGAATAAAGTTGTGCATCATTGTTGAATGAAATTGGGAATATATGTGCAAGGATTTTTGAAGCAAAAGGTAGCATTCATTTAGATTGGTTTGGGGAGCACATAAGAGGGTCAATAATTAACTTCTAGACTAGAACCACCTTTAAAATGTAATAAATGTGAGACACGTGAATGTAAAGAACATATTGAGCATTTATTTAGTGCATATTATTTCCTATATGTTCATGAAGATAAAACAATTTTGGGTAGAATATATCTGAATTACTTTAGTCAAAGCAAGCACTTTTGGAAAGATATAAGAACTTTTTGTATGCAATATTTGAGTAGGTTATACGAGCAGAATTGAGCAAGTCTTGTGTGTAGGATTGGAGCAGATTTGAGCAGAGTTGAGAGTATATTTTGGAGTAGATTTCAGTAGAGTTGAGAGCAGGTTTTGGAGAATATTTGAGCAGAGTTGAGAGCAAGTTTTGGAGTAGATTTGAGCAGGATTGAGAGCAGGCTTTGGAGAATATTTGGGTAGAGTTGAGATCAGGTTTTGGAGCAGATTTGAGCAAGCCTTATGTAAAGGCTTGGAGTAGACCAGAACAAAGGGTATTGGTATCTCCTATGGATAGAGGTCCATAAACTAGAGTAAAGGGAATTGATGTCTCATGTGGATAGAGGTCCATGAACCAGAGCAAAGGGGATTGGCGTCTCCTTTGGGTTGGTGTCCATAAACATTATAATAGGAAATTGATTCCCAAGAGATTTTTTGAGAAAATTTATAAGAAATATTTTCTCCATGGACGTAGCCCATATTGGGTGAACCACATTAAATCTATGTCCCTTATGTATGTGATGACCTAAGTATTGTTTTATTATTGTAATTGATATTATTGGATAATACTTCTTTGGAAAGAAAAGTAAAAAGTTTTATCTTATACTGTTCACCCCCCCTTAGTATAAGCTTGTGTTCTTCACAACTATCTATAGGAGTCAAAAATCCCTAGGCATGTTATCTATATGTTGATTCTCCAAAAATAAAGCAAAAATAATTAGGAAACCATATTCATGAAATAAAATTTTCAAAAATATAAAGAGGATATAGATTTATTATTTATTGTACATTTGGAAATCCCTTTTTGTGATGCATGTTAATCATTTGGAAATCCCTTTTTGTGATTCCAATTTTGTGATTGATTGAATTTATATGTTGTGAGAGTTGATGATACATGAAAAATAAAATGATGTTAACTATGTAGGTCTCCTATAATTACTTTGAAATATTACACAAAATTAAACTTTCATCTCAAATAAATAATGAAATAACAATCACATAGTAAGGCTAGCTAGGAGCAAAGTGAGATGACACCAAGACATTAATTATAATTGTTGATTTACATAGGTTGGTGGAATGATGGTAGTACCTATAGTAGCCTAGAAATAGCACTTTAATTTTCAACCCATGATTGATAAATTCATTACTTTTTGGGTTATTTTGCATGTTCTATGGTGATTTTACCTATTTTTGGGATTTCTCCTATTTTGAGCTTTTGCCAACTTTTTAAATGATTTTTCATGATTTTACAATGTTTTTGGTGATTTCATAGTATTTTTGGTGATCATAGTATATTATTTATAATTTCATGGTATTTTTTAAGGATTTTATTAAAAATAAAGGGATATATCAAATTAACACTAAATATTTCATGCATTAGACTTATAGAATAACCTAGGATGTGATGGAGGTACAATACATGTTTAAAAATATTATAGATGTCATCATGAAAATAAGGCTAGCACAAGTTTCCTATGTATTAAACATGATGATGTATTTTAATGATACAAGGATCCATGATGTTTAAATGGTTGTATTGGACAAAACTTGACCATGACAAATATAATCTTATTGATAGAGATAGAGATAGCTCACATAGTGGATAGTGTATATTTGCTTATATCAGCCCTTATAGTTTGAGTTCATGTTGTATTGAATTTTTTTTATATTACATTTTTATATATCTCATCATTGAAATACATAATAGAGATGACATTAAAACCACATAATGTATACTTCTTGGAATTTTGAGTTTGTAAGTCACACTTGACCATGGAAAGAGAGAGGGGAAGTTACTTAAATATAGAAGTATAGACCATGGGTAAGAATCATAGGTAAGCTTTGAATATATGAAAGAAAGATATGAAATTGATTTATTTTGGAAATGCAAATTACATACTATGTGTTCATAAAGTGGTAATGATTCTCTCGTTCCCCTTTTTATATTTTCATAAAAGTATGATAAGATATCCATATTTAATTTTAGTATTATACCTTATATTGGAGAAATATTACAGAGGATCTAAAATATTCTTTGTATTGGTCTATGTGATTTTAGAAACATCATATCATGATTTATACCATTTTAAGGTGAATTTTATTGGGTCTATGTTCTTCTATATAATTTGATATATAAGCATTTTTCTATGTATAGACCACTAGGGACATATTTAATATGGTAAATTTTCAATCAGATGCTAAAAAAACTCATGGGACACCATGTCCCTGTGTACATCCTCTAGCATAAATAATTAAGGATATTACCATATGGAAATATTATCAATACTTATCAATACATAATTTACTTTGGACATTAGAATTATGGTGAGAGAGTTATCACTTGGACAAGAATATGCATAAAGTAACAAATAAGATATAATCAATCCAAATCAACCAAATATGGTTCCATGTTATATATCCTCACCAAAAAATGTGATATGCATACCCAAGTACATGTAAAGAATCTAAAATATAAAATAGAAAAATAGTTGAGTGAATTACCACTAGCACAACCTTATGGTCCATTAACACATAGGTCAAGCACACAATAGGGTCATAATATGGGATATTGTGGTGTATCTAGACCTACTACTAAAGTGAGGTAAGGAGGACAACCAACATAGAGGAATCAAGGTATAGATATATTCATTTATGTCATGTCTCCATGATAGTACATGTTAATGGTACCTCCATGGAGAAACCCTCCAACTTTGATGTTCTAGAAATCATAACAATATTAAAATCCCATGAGAACTCCCAATATGCCACATCTAATGGAGATAACAAGAATGATGAGGGAGGTGCTAAATCCCTAGAGGTCTATTATGACTCGAAGGCTAGATTTATTATGTTTGTGCAAAGAGAGAGAGAGAGAGAGAGAGAGAGAGAGAGAGAGAGAGAGAGCATTATTGTCATTTTATCATGGCATATACATGATATGTGATTGGCTTCTATGATGATATATTTTACACTTGATTCTATTTATGAATACAAAGGCTATTCAAAGATCAAGGAATTTGATTGGTCAATTATATCATCTATCCCTAGGATTATTGATTGACTTGTATAGCATTGAGGTCCCATTGACATCCATGGATGTTACATTTGATAAATCATCAAATATTTATATCCGTCCCAACACCTAGAAACCTTATTATCATATTTGTTAACAAAGGTCCATACTCACAATTATATGATGGTCTAACTCATAGAGACTCAATTGAATCTATTTATAATGTAATATATGAGATCAATTAAGGATAATGCTTGAGCTATAAATAATTATTTGGATAAATATCTAGCACAAGCCTAGATAGAGTTGGTAGGATCTTATAGACAATTAGCACAATTATAGTAGTGTATTTTCCTATGAACATATTTTTTAATAGAAACCCATGGATCAATGCACCTAACACATAGTAAAAGGCACATAGGTCATATGCATAATGTATTTGAGATACTTTTATATCCAACATGATAGTTTGGAGATGTATCTAGGATCACTGCTCCATTAGGGATATGCATATAGGTTGTTGGATAAGCTAGGTCTTAAGTACAATGCTCTTAATTTTTTTGTACATGTGATTATTTTTAATGAAACTTTAATGTGTGTATATTTATATTACATAATAGTTATATCTAAGGCTAGAATGACATGTGAGTTGAATAGATTTTTATGATCCTATAGCTCATAATGTATTCCATTTAAGGCTACCATTGTATGCATTCAGAATAAATATTTATGAAATTTTAATGCATGACTACTTGCACTTGAGGCCAATATGGTATGTAATATAAATAAGATATTCCATTATTTATTCAATACAATAATGATTTCATAAATATAACATTATATATTTCTTGGTGTGCAATTAGTATATAGATTTATTTAGGATATGATGTTTTTAGAAGAGGAGAACATGATATGCAATTAAAAGGTGCTCACTATGGGCTATGGTATTTCCATAAGAGGAATACATGAGATAAAATTTTATCCTTATTATGAATATGTATGGCATACAAAAATATGGTCACTATAGACAACAATGTTTCTATATGTAGTATGTAGAAACGTAGTCATTAGAGGGAATGGTTGTGGGTGCCAAAAGGTCTCATTGACATTGGCCTTTAAAATACTCTAAAGGTTTTACCCACATTTAGATGAGATACCTCTACTAAACCTTCATTTTGTGCATTTGAGCTTTATGTTTGGTGACAAGTTTTTGGCTTTACCAAGGGTTTTTATAGAGTACCCTAAATCTAATTTTATGTATTCCATTTTCATTTACCTAAGGTTCTTGTTCTATCCTAGTGACTAATATGTAGAAATAATGATGATGTAATGAATGTGAAAAAATTATTCATAAGACAAGATGTTATCTTATGTATGGTTTTTACTTTAATGAACACTACCCCTAAGTTTGCAAGAAAGTAAACATTCTTCCTTTTTATTTTAGGGAAAGGGTACAAGAAGAATGTAACATACAAAAATAGCCTAATGCAAGACTACATCAAGTTTTGATTTTGATACCTAAGTTAAAGAATATTAAGAAGTGGTAATAAAATCCAAGTTAGAGGTGCTTTGACTTTGCTCTTATTTTTCCCAATTGTTTAATTAAAACAAAACAAAATATAAATAACTAAATAATTTATTTTTTCCCTTTAATGTATCCTAAATAATAACAAAGGCATATATATAAAATTAGATTAAAAAATAGACCACCCTAATGAGAAAAAAATAGAGAAGTAGGGATCATACTTACATGTTCCAATGGTTATCTCAAATCCTCCATTTATAGATGAATTTGCTACCTAATAAATGTGTTGCTTGTAGACTATTTAGCTTATTAATTCACTCAACCTATAAAAATAAGCATCATAGAAATTATGGTTAGGGTTCAAGGACCTATCAAATGGTGATAAATAAATACTTTTTGTGTTGCATAGTCAGCCCCCCTTTTCATATACAAAATCAAAACTGACCAGGAAATTGAGTGCAACAATACCTATGATGAATTTGATACCTAAAGGCTTTATTGTTGATGAATTTACTCATCTAATTGAAATAGAGTGACAAGAACCCAAAGTTAGGTATATAGGATTCAAATGACAATAGAAGGTTGTGTAAGGTAGTTAGGCTAAGAAAAATGTTATTTCACTTAGAAAAATATAAGTCTAAGTGTGTGGATGAAAAATATACCACCTAAATAGGGTATAGGTAGAAAATTTTCATCTGTAGAAGAAATAAAATGATATAGAATCCAATATTTGGTGTTTAAATTGCAAAGGGTGATGGGTAGTTGTGTAGGGTAGCTGGGCTAAGGTAGAGGTTGGGTTACCTAGAAAATCTAAGGCCAAGTTCACAAATAATGAACCAACCATCTAAATAGGGTATAGATGGATAACTCATCTTTGAAATTAAAATGCAAAGGATATAATAAAAAAGGTGATAGGTCAATGTATGAGAATCGAAGAGGGTCTCATTGGAGGTTTGATACTCTATGGATGTCCTAGAATTACCTACAAAATATTATTAAATGCTTGATGTGCAAGGGGTTTTGTTATATGTAAATAGAAATAAGAAAAATGTAAGCATGAACAAATAAATTAAGGAAATATAATGATCATAAACATGAGCTTGAAGACAAAAAGTGATACAACCAAAAAACACACATGTTAATTGCCTTCCTTCTCCTTTGGAAACCCATCAAATTATTGAATATGAATGACCTTGAGAGCATGAACACATAGAGATAACACAATAGAACTTCAATACTTAATATTTATCTCCTTTTATCCAAGAGCCTTGAGAAAAATTTTAGTAGTGTTTTGACACCTGAGAGAATTTGTCTCAAAGGTTGATCCAAGGGTCCAATTTATTGAAAAAGAGAATTTTGATTTGTTTAGTTTAGACCAATTAATTTGGTTGATTAGGTTGTTAACTACATTTATTAGCAATCATAGGAATTGATTGGGAGGTGGCCTAGGGAGCTAACTACCCTAATTTGAAGCTGCCTAGAGTTATTGGAGGTGGGGTAGGGAGTTAACTACCCTAAAATGCAGTTGTAGTGGGGTTGAAATGTTGGATGTGCACCTAAAGAAAATCTTCCAAAAATAGACTCACAACTAGTGAAATCATACTTTTGACCATTATGGGTCAAATTTGACAAGGGGAATAAAATATTGGGTAGGAATAAGAGGCGGTTTGAATCCACCAACTAATAAGGTGGATTCGTGGTTGGAAAATTTATCACCAAGTGATTCTAGCTATGATTATAGGATTGAGTAAATAAATATAGTTTAATTTCTCATTTTGTGCATTCTTAACAAAATTGGTCTAGTTAAGTAATCAATTTTAAGGAGGTTGTACTAGATGCTCCAAACGTTTGTCCAATAATTTAGGTAAGGTTGAAAGCTCTCCTGTTACAATGAAAATGTTAGACTCTAAAGACCATTCACCTATTTAGAAAAAAATTAAAGCTATTAGAGGATAAGTAGATGTTAAGGATATGCCCCCCTCACCAATATTCGAGTCTCTCAAGTTATGAACTTTCCTCAACAAATTTAATGAGAAATACCAAACTCTAATATGATCTCTCCTAGTTGTTATATATTTCATTGAAGAGATCCTAAGTATGATCCTACTACAACATGGTAAACCAAATACCTCTAAAATGGATGTAGGAAATTTAGGGAAATTTTTGGTGGTTGGTTTGGCTAGTGGTTTATTTGGAAGTCTATTATTTAGTTAGGAAGTAGTTATTATTTGAGTCTCCTAGGCTTGATATTGGACTCCTCTATTCCTTATTTTTATATTAAGGTTTTGGGATCCTTTAAAAACCCCTTCCTTTATCTAATAAAAAAGCAATGAATTTTAGGGTTATACAATGGTGTTTCCACAAAAGGACTACATGTTATGCAAGATGGTGGTTACTATAGGGCATGGTATTTCCATTAAATAATTATAGGGAATAAAATCAAAAGGTGATCACTATGGGGCATTTTTCTTCCATAAGAGGAATACATATGTTTTAATCAAAAGATGTTCACTATAGGGAGGCACTTACATGATTTATCTTTCAAATATAATTTAGGACAAGATAATTTTACAATATTATTTTATGAAAAATATTTGTAGTGTTGTCTAAGTCTATATTGGTGTACCATATGGAAGACAATTTGGGTAGGAGAGTAGGCATTTATCTCTATGGAACTTAAAATAAATATTACTAACAAAAGAGATACGATGAATACAAATAAAGAGTTAGCAATATGTAAACTATCAATAGAAAAGAGAACAAGCACCTCTTATGAAGTGGGTACAAGAAAATAAACTAAAAGGTAGCCTAGAAAAACAAAACATATATAAGTAAAATAAATTATAAAACTAAAGCAAAATGACAAGGTAATTTAATATATTAGTAGATATGAATGTTTAAGTGTAAAGTATTTGAATGTTAAGGTAGTGATAATATCTATAGTGGAATATTTTAAATGAAGGACTATATGGATGGCTTATCGATAGTACAAAGGAAGGAAATCCATAATACAAAGAAAAACATAAAACCATAAAGTAGATAAGTAGAAATATTAAACTAAAAATATTGTGATAAAAGATACAAAAATAAATAGAAAATTAAGAAGGAAGCTATGCATAATTTTTTTTGGCATGCATGGACTTTGTAGGTTCATCTAATCTATTTATGATTTATAGCGTCATTTATCTATACCCATATATCTCATTAATGAAATAAGGGATGATATAGGTGTAAAATAATTTCCCTTGCATTTCACATGGATATTGTCTAGTTTGAGGCCAAGTTCCCCGCCTTGAAACTCGTTTTGTTAGACCTTCTTATTGTATTTATTAAAAACATAATTCTTATAGAATATATTATAATCAAGGATATGAAGGTTCTTCCCATTAATCATATTGAGTTTGGAAAGGAAATTATCATGGTACTCATAATTATTTTCATCAAGACTCAAATAGTTTTCAAATAAATACAAATAAAATGAATTTCAACTTCAAGCATCAAAATAATTTTATTGCCATAAATATGAAAAAATGAGTTGCCCATATAAAAATATGAATATTAGTGTAGTATGTATAATATATATAGTATAAATCTCTATGAAACCCTTCGAATATATATATTTTTTAATTAAAAAAAAAATACCAATATATTTCCATTTGTATTGTAGGCCGTGGAAAAGTTATGCTAAATTTTCAATCGATCTATATGTTCTCTCATTTTCTTGTTGAAATATATTCCATTATAATATATTAGTGTTTAAGTATGCCAAAATAAAATACAATCTTATTAATGATAGATTTACATATATTATTGGTATTTTTGTTGTTCAAGAGCATGGCCCCAACCTACTTAGTGAATTTCTCAATAACAATGATTATGCAATTGGGACCATCAATTGACAAGGAAAAAAAAACACCAATTAGATTAATTGAAATTTATTTAAAAATTATTAGCATCTATTTCCACAGTGGGCCAAAAATAACCCATTATTAAAATTTTATGTTCAATGAAGTTCCACTAAAATGACTCCCACAATAGCTAAAATATACTTCAAATAGGGTTCAACCACTTTTTATTCTATAAGACAACATAGAATGACACCTTTGGATTTCTAGAATATAATTCTCCTCCAACTAAAATATACCAAACTGGTCTCCTTTGGATTATATATTTTTATTTATCATTAAAATTAGGTGGATAATTTTTATTACCCATAAATTGAATAATATATATACTTAGGATCATCCAAATAAGTAATACAATGCATAATACTAGCATCAAGGGCATTGATGTCAATTCTATATTATGTGACAATTATAAAAGACTCAAGATGAATTCAAATAATGAATTTTGTCTCATTAATATTATCATGATGGATAAACTATGTCATTAATTAATTTAAAAAGTAAGACTCTCCGTTTAATTCTCATAGATAATGGTGCATACAAACAGACTCAAAGAATATAATCATATTCTTATTTTCTTGATGATAAAGGATAAGATGCTCAATTTTGAATTGATTTTTAACATTTACTTATATAATAAGTATATGGGTGTAGACACCAAATACTAGCCACTTGTCATCCATTCGCATCCTCAAATCACAACCCTTCATTATATATATATATATATATATATATATATATATATATATATATATATATATATATATATATATATATATATATATATATATAAAATAAATATATTTATATATGAATAAATCTCAACCATCCATTTAACATGATCCATGTCACATATCAAAGTCATAATCTTAGCCCTTCATCATGTTTTAAGCCCAACCACCCGTTAATGTCATTGAAACCCTAACCTATTAAGGGAAAGTTATAAAATATCATTCATTATTATGAATGATGCAGGAGCATCCGATGGTGAAGCTGCAATCTTGCATCACCCAAAATGTATTTTTTTCTTAAGTACTAAAACTGTCGCGATATCGCGACGCTTTTTTGAAGAAGGGCGCCAGCGGGCCAAACTGTCGCGATATCGCGACGCTTTTTGATGAAAAGGGCCAAGGTGCAAAACTGTCACGAAATCGTGACATTTTTGAGGCAACGCAGCCGTGACGCGAAATGGTCACGAAATCGTGACATTTTCGGGGCGGAGAGGTCAAGGCGCCAAACGGTCGCGAAATCGCGACATTTTGGAGAAAAGCAACTTCAACGCCAAACGGTCACGAAATCGTGACAGTTCCGGAGAAAAGCAGTTCGAGCGCCAATTGGTCGCGAAATCGCGACAGCTCCGAGGCAAAGTCACTTGAGTGCCAAATGGTCGCGAAATCGTGACACTTTCGGGAAGCAAGATTTGAAAGCACAGGGACATCTTTGGCAAAAAGTTCTAAGGCACAAGAATGGTCGTGAAATCGCGACACCTTCGAAGGCAAGCTTAAAGGACGTCACGAAATCGTGACACCTTCGAAGACAAAGTTTAAAAGACGTCGCGAAATCGTGACACTTCCGAGAGGCAAGACTTGAAAGCATAAAGACATCGCAACACCTTCGAAGGCAGAGCTCAAAGACGTCGCGAAATCGCGACACTTTCGGAGGAAAGGTTCTAAAACGCAAAGTGGTCACGAAATCGCGACACTTCCGAGCCAAAGACTCAAGGGCGTGAAATGGTCGCGAAATCGTGACATGTCGCGGTTTCGCGGCCCGAAACGAAGCAGCGAGTACGGAATGCAAAGATGTCGCGAAATCGCGACATGTCGCGGTTTCGCGGCCCAAAGGAGGAAAGCGAGTAAGAAAGGCCTAGACGTCGCGATTTCACGACGTGTCACAGAATCGCGGTCCCAAGGAGGAGAGAGAAGCCTAACGCCAAAAACGTCGCGATATCGCGACCAAAGAGGAGAGAGAAAGTATTGGAGCAAAAACGTCGCGATATCGCGACCAAACGCTCACGACGCCTGACCAGCCGGCGATGGCAGAGAACATTGCAGAGGGACGCGTGGCATCTACTTACAGGTGTTCATAGAGTATCGAGCGGTTATAGGGACCATGGCAGTAGGACACGTGGCATCAACTACAAACGGCCATGGCGCATTCTTATGAATGATGACTTGGCGGTGGATTGACAGGCGGCTGCAGGGCATGCCGCCACTACAGGCCATGATGTTTCGATGCACCTGGCAGCATCTTGCAGGTGGGACAGAGCATTCGTGTGGGCGGTTATGGGGAGTCCCGCATTCGAGGTAATGATGGTCCGAAGAGAGTCGGGCCTGTATAAAAAGGCCGTGCATACATTGTAAAAGGACTCTTGGCCATTTTTGAATGGAATCGCTGTGTATTCGAATTAAGACCTCTGTTTAATGCAAATTGCTTGAATTTGTCTGTGTGTTGTTTAGCTCTATATCAAGTGGTATCAGAGCTGGTTGGTTCTGAGTGTGCAGACCGAACGCCGACAGTGAGGCAGTTTGCACCAGGACTGTGGTTGTGGGTTGTGAAGAAGAAGCAGGATGCCTCCGCGTAGAGATCATGGTGGTGTGAGGCACAGGCGAGCAAGAAGGGAGGAGGTCGATCTAAGAGCCCTGCAGAGGCAAGTTGAGGCCCTGCAAGAGGAAATTAGAAGAGGAGTCGAGCCGAGAAGGGAAGAACCTAGCGAAGACGAAGTGTGGGAAGAAGAGGTCCCATCCGATGAGGAAGAGGCCTTGGATCCAACAGAGGCTAGGCTGTATAGGGCCATCTCCCAGATCGGGAAGAAGCCAAAATTTGACGTCTCCACTTACTCTGGGAACCTCAACCCTGAGGAGTTGATAGACTGGATCAACGACATGGAGGAGTATTTTGAGTACGAAGAGATATCAGATCCAAATCGGATCAGGTTCACGAAAACCAAGCTGAAGGGACATGCCAGCATCTGGTGGAAAGGAGTGCAGTTGGAAAGGAACAGGAGGGGAAAGGAAAGGATCACCAGGTGGGATAGGATGGTAGAGAAATTAAAGAGGCAGTTCATCCCTGTAGATTATGAGTTGGATTTATTAAGAAAGATGCAGAGTCTTCGACAGGCTAGTAAGTCTGTCAAGGAATATACAGAAGAGTTCTATCAAATTTCAATCAGAACCGGCCATTCGGAGGCGAATAAGGAGAAGGTCGCACGTTACATCAATGGATTGCGAACCAACATTCAAGAAGAGCTAGGGGCTGGTTAGAATGAGCACGATAGAGGATGCATATCAGTTTGCATTAAAAGTGGAGGAGAAACTGAATAGAAGGTTTGATGGTAAGCAGAGAGGGAAGGACAGGGGTGGAAGAGCTGGTGGAAGAGGCAATGGTGGAAGGTACAGAGATGTGGGGAAAACTGGTGAAGCTAGCAGTAGCCAAAAATAGAAAGAAGTGAAGGAGGAGGATGACCAATGCCCACGCAATCAGAACAACAACTACCCAAGAGGAAGAGGTAGGTCTGGGCGAGGGTTTGGAAGAGGTGTCTTTCGAGGAACCTGCTTCAACTACGAAGAAGAAGGACACAGGGCATACAACTGCCCGCAGCATCAAGAGAGGCCAAATCGAAGACCTGAGGGTCAGGCCCGAGCTGCTATAGCAGACGAAGGTGTAGAGTCTGAGCACTCAGAGGAGGCAGAAAGAGGAGAAGCGATGATCATCAGAAGAGTCCTGTTAAATGAAGAGAAAAAGGGAGACCAAAGGAACAGCCTGTTTTGAACAAGATGCAAGTGCGTAGGCAAGGTCTGTAACATCATCATCGATAATGGAAGCACTGACAATTTGGTTTCTGAGGAAATGGTTGCCAAGCTACAGCTGGAGAGGAGAAAACACCCGCACCCTTATCGAATTGCATGGTTGCAAAAGGACCATCGGGTGCTAGTCAGTGAGCAATGCATGGTGAAGTTCAATATTGGAACTTACCGAGATGAGGTTTTATGTGACATCTTGCCTATGGATGCATGTCACCTGCTGCTTGGGAGACCATGGCAGTTTGACCGAAGTGCTGTCCATGATGGTCGAGCCAACACATATTCTTTGTCAAAGAATGGAGTTCGCCATAAGTTAAAACCCCTGAAGGAGGCGGATGAGAAAGTATGCAGCAGTGCACGAGTCTGTCTAGTTGATGGCAGAAGATTTTTGGAAGGCCTGAAGCCAGATCATATGTGCTATGCCATAATCCCTAGGGTTAGGGAGGAAGGATGCAAGGAAATTCCAGTGGAGGTCATGGGACTGTTAGAGGAATTCCCAGATGTCATTTCTGATAATGTTCCTGAAGGTTTACCGCCTATTAGGAAGATCAGTCACCACATAGATTTGGTGCTTGGGTCGAGCTTGCCAAACAAGGCTGCACATCGAATGACGCCAGTAGAAACTGAAGAGTTGAATCGGCAAGTTCAAGATCTGTTGAAGAAGGGGCTGATTAGGGAGAGTCTTAGTCCATGTGTTGTACCAGCAGTACTAGCACCCAAGAAGGATGGAGAATGGAGGATGTGCACCGACTCTCGGGCAATCAACAAGATCACCATTAAATACGAGTTCCCACTGCCAAGGATGGATGATATCATGGATCGCTTGAGTGGAGCTGAGTACTTCACAAAAATTGACTTGAAAAGTGGGTACCATCAGATCCGCATTAGAGAAGGGGATGAGTGGAAGACAACCTTTAAAACCAGAGAGGGGTTGTATGAGTGGTTGGTTATGCCATTTGGATTAACCAATGCACCTAGTACCTTTATGAGGTTAATGAATGAAGTTCTGAAGGAATTTTTGGGCAAATTTGTTATTGTTTACTTGGATGATATACTGATTTTTAGCAGAACCTTAGAGGAGCACCTGATGCACATCAGGAAGGTTTTTGAGAAACTACGGGAGGAGCAGTTACTGATCAATCTGAAGAAGTGCAACTTCGTGAAGAAGGAGCTGGTATACCTGGGATTTGTTATATCAGCAAATGGTCTCAAAATGGACCCCGAAAAGGTGAAGGCTATCCTAGAATGGCCTGTCCCAAGAAGTGTGACCGAGGTTAGATCATTTCATGGTCTGGCTAATTTCTATAGAAAATTCATTAGAAACTTCAGCAGTATTTGTGCATCTCTTACGGAGACAATGAAGGGGAACAAGAAGGAATTTCAGTGGACAGTTGGAGCAGACAAAAGCTTTGCTATGCTGAAGAAGAAGGTCACTGAGCAACCCGTCTTAGCACTTCCAGATTTCAATAAGGTGTTTCGGTAGACTGCGATGCAGTGGCAATGCCATAGGAGCCGTATTGAGCCAAGAGGGTAGGCCTGTTGCGTATTTCAGCGAAAAGCTCAATGATGCCAGGAGGAAGTATTCGGTGTATGATCAGGAGTTCTATGCCATAGTTCAAGCACTCAAGAAATGGAGGCATTATTTGTTGCCGAAAGAGTTTGTTCTTTATACCGACCATCAAGCGCTGTAGTATATTAACAACCAAGGAAAATTGAATCAGAGGCACCTAAAATGGGTAGAGTTCCTGCAGAGCTATACCTTTGTGCTGAAGCATCGGAGTGGAAGATCCAATAGGGTGGCAGATGCATTGAGTAGGAGGCAATGTCTGATGATAGAAATGAGAGTGGAGGTTGTAGGGTTTGTTGAGCTCAAGAACTTATACCCTGTAGACCCCGATTTCGTAGAAGCTTGGAAAGCCTGCACTGTGCCTGTTACGTTGGACAGAAGTAAGTGGTTGGATTACCTGGTTCAAGAGGGGATGTTGTTCAAAGGGAACCAATTATGCATTCCTAGGAGCTCAATGAGAGAGAATCTCATCAAGGAAAAACACAGTGGAGGCCTAGCTGGACATTTTGGTCGTGACAAAACTATCTCACTCGTTAGTGAAAACTATTACTGGCCGCAATTGCAATAGGATGTGGCAAAGTTTGTGCAGAGTTGCAGGATATGCCAGATGGCAAAGGGTGTGAGGCAGCCTACTGGTTTGTATCAACCGCTACCTATACCTGAGAGACCGTGGGAAGATATTAGTATGGATTTTGTGCTTGGTTTGCCCAGGACGCAGAGGGGACATGATTCCATATTTGTGGTAGTGGACAGATTTTCGAAAATGGCTCACTTTATCCCGTGCCAGAAGACTAGCGATGCGGTCCATGTAGCTGGTTTGTTCTTTAAGGAAGTGGTACGCCTTCATGGGCTACCAAGAAGCATTGTGTCGGACAGGGATACCAAGTTTGTAGGTTATTTCTGGAAGACCCTGTGGAAGAAACTAAAAACGGAGTTAAAGTTCAGTTTCGCATATCACCCCCAAACCGATGGCCAAACAGAGGTGGTTAATAGGAGTTTGGGCAACCTACTGCGATGCTTGGTAGGGGACAAGCCCAAGGGATGGGATCTAGTTCTATCGCAAGCAGAATTCGCGTATAACAGCTCGGTCAATAGGAGTACAAATAAATCACCATTCCAGATCATCTATGGGAGCAGCCCAAGAAACGCTTCAGAGTTAAGAAGGCTAGATACAAGGGAGAAATGCAGTGCTGAGGCAGAAGACTTTGCCAAACACCTGAAGGGAGTGCATGAGGAAGTGACAAAACACATTGCCAAGATGAATGCTCAGTACAAGACAAGGGCGGATCAAAAATGCAGAGCTAAAGAGTTCCAAGTAGGAGATTCTGTCATGGTCCATCTGAGGAAGGAGCGGTTTCCTGCCAAGACCTATAACAAACTGAAAATGAAGAAATTTGGACCATGTAAGATCATTGGCAAACGGGATTCGGGCAATGCATACGAGGTGGAGTTACCAAGTGAACTTAACATCTCCCCCGTGTTTAACATCTCAGATTTGGCCGAGTATCATGAAGGAGAAAGCAGTGAGATACCCAATCCAGATTTGTGGAGCATTCCAGCAGTCATTCCAGTTGCGGACGAGATAGAAGAAGTTCTAGATACGCGCGAGGGCCGAAGTACTCGGAACAAGAATTACTCTGAGTATCTAGTCAAATGGAAGGGTAGACCCATGGAAGATGCGACTTGGTTATCAAAGGCAGAGGTTGATCGCCTGGGTCTACCTCGATCAGATCAGAAGTGAAGGTCACTTCTCAAACCCACCCCGGGTGTCTGATGCAGGAGCATCCGGTGGCGAAGCTGCAATCTTGCATCACCCAAAATGTATTTTTTTCTTAAGTACTAAAACTGTCACGATATCGCGACGCTTTTTTGAAGAAGGGCGCCAGCGGGCCAAACTGTCGCGATATCGCGACGCTTTTTGATGAAAAGGGCCAAGGTGCAAAACTGTCGCGAAATCATGACATTTTTGAGGCAACGCAGCCGTGACGTGAAATGGTCACGAAATCGTGACATTTCCGGGCGGAGAGGTCAAGGCGCCAAACGGTCGCGAAATCGTGACAGTTTCGGAGAAAAGCAACTTCAACGCCAAACGGTCGTGAAATCGTGACATTTCGGAGAAAAGAGTTCGAGGCGCCAATTGGTCGTGAAATCGCGACAGCTCCGAGGCAAAGTCACTTGAGTGCCAAATGGTCGCGAAATCGTGACACTTTCGGGAAGCAAGATTTGAAAGCACAGGGACATCTTTGGCAAAAAGTTCTAAGGCACAAGAATGGTCGCGAAATCGTGACACCTTCGAAGGCAAGCTTAAAGGACGTCGCGAAATCGTGACACCTTCGAAGACAAAGTTTAAAAGACGTCGCGAAATCGTGACACTTCCGAGAGGCAAGACTTGAAAGCATAAAGACATCGCAACACCTTCGAAGGCAGAGCTCAAAGACGTCGTGAAATCGCGACACTTTCGGAGGAAAGGTTCTAAAACGCAAAGTGGTCGCGAAATCGTGACACTTCCGAGCCAAAGACTCAAGGGCGTGAAATGGTCGCGAAATCGTGACATGTCGCGGTTTCGCGGCCCGAAACGAAGCAACGAGTACGGAATGCAAAGATGTCGCGAAATCGTGACATGTCGCGGTTTCGTGGCCCAAAGGAGGAAAGCGAGTAAGAAAGGCCTAGACGTCACGATTTCGTGACGTGTCACGGAATCGCGGCCCCAAGGAGGAGAGAGAAGCCTAACGCCGAAAACGTCACGATATCGCGACCAAAGAGGAGAGAGAAAGTATTGGAGCAAAAACGTCGCGATATCGTGACCAAACGCTCACGACGCCTGACCAGTCGACGATGGCAGAGAACATTGCAGAGGGACGCGTGGCATCTACTTACAGGTGTTCATAGAGTATCGAGCGGTTACAGGGACCATGGCAGTAGGACACGTGGCATCAACTGCAAATGGCCATGGCGCATTCTTATGAATGATGACTTGGCGGTGGATTGACAGGCGGCTGCAGGGCATGCCGCCACTACAGGCCATGATGTTTCGATGCACCTGGCAGCATCTTGCAGGCGGGACAGAGCATTCGTGCGGGCGGTTATGGGGAGTCCCGCATTCGAGGTAATGATGGTCCGAAGAGAGTCGGGCCTGTATAAAAAGGCCGCGCATACATTGTAAAGGGACTCTTGGCCATTTTTGAATGGAATCGCTGTGTATTCGAATTAAGACCTCTGTTTAATGCAAATTGCTTGAATTTGTCTGTGTGTTGTCTTGCTCTATATAAGATGCTAAATTTTGAATTGATTTTTAACATTTACTTATATAATAAGTATATGGGTGTAGACACCAAATACTAGCCACTTGTCATCCATTCGCATCCTCAAATCACAACCCTTCATTATATATATATATATATAATTATATATATATATATATATATATATATATATATATATATATATATATAATATATGTATATATGAATAAATCTCAACCATCCATTTAACATGATCCATGTCACATATCAAAGTCATAATCTTAGCCCTTCATCATGTTTTAAGCCCAACCACCCGTTAATGTCATTGAAACCCTAACCTATTAAGGGAAAGTTATAAAATATCATTCATTATTATGAATCAGGTTGATCGATTCAAAATTTGGTTAGTTATTCCTAAGGTTAAAAAGCATTATATCCCTTCATCCATCATCATCCAAAACTTAGTGTTTCACTAACATCCTCCCTCCTCACCGTCGTTGCATCCTCCATTTTTATCACCAAAATCCTTGCAAACTAGATCTAGTTTTGCAATACACCTTCTAGAAACCCTTGAACGTCCTAGGGCATTTTGAAAATACTACTGAGAATTCTAGGAATGTTGCAAGGTGTTCACATCTCTCCTCAAACACTCGGGTTTTTTTCCTCATCCATTTTGCATTCTACAAACCCTCGAATGCTCTCAGGTGTTCGTGTGTCACTAGATTGTGGAAGTAGAGATATAGATAAAAAACATTAGGTATACTCTAACAAGGTAATAGGTATTATTGGTTTTCAACTTACTTTTTTGTGATTGTATTACATTTTATCATAGTTACACCTAGCGTTTGTAGATTTGTTATTCAGAGGGTCTCACACAATGGAGCCCTTGCATATACTACTAATATCTTTGTGTTGTGATCTATTTGTAGGTACAGGTGACATTTTCCTTTATGGATATTGTAGTTAGAGTGGGCATGTAGGGATATGTAAGCCCACTCACAAATTTTTTGGAGTTAATATGACTCGAAGACATCGAATATTCATTTGAACGAGGGTTTTAAACCCTCTTATTATAAAATCATCTGTGTCAACACAAGTTACATGGTAATAGTGGAGATCAAGGCTCCCACAATATCAATATAATATCATTTATTTATTGTGCAATATTTCTTGTGTTTGATATGCGTTATATTGGTGTTTATTTTTTATTTACAAAATGATGATCACGATGGGACCCCCAAAGGGTTTCACATTTTAACTTACCTTGTCAATATTTTTTATCTATGTTTTCTATTTCTATTGCAGGTTTTAGAATATGTTAGCATGAAAATCACCAAATCTAGGACTAGGGTTTTTAGAAGTAGCAAGACACGATATGTTGTTGTGCAAACATCATATAGAATTCAGGGGATGCCACACTACGTCCACATAGACTCCACAGAGTATCTATGGATTTTGATAGAGAAAATTATGGGTTTTGATAGAGAAAACTGTGGGTTTCAATAGGGAAAACTATGGGATTTTGCATTGCATTTATAGAGTTGGAGAAAAATACGTAGGATCTCTGGTAAGTCCTATTTAAAACTCTGCTCATATTTTTTGCTTTTTAAAAAGAAATATTCATTGTTCTATTTAAAAAGCAACATCTTGCATTGTTAAACATCTTAGGCATTCATAAGCATTTTCAAAATCAAATATAATTGCATATTTGGATAAATCTGTATTTTTGCATTCATTTTAGTTGCATTAGAACATTCATTACACTAGATTCAAGTTTTTACTATCTTTCATGGTGTTTTTGCTTTCTGCCTTGTGTGTTGTTTGCAATAAACAAAAAATCATAGTAGCTGCACTTTAGGCTAAATTTTTCCACTTTTTACTTTTCTAAGCTAGAACAAGTCATTGGTTCTCAAGTTTCCTCCCACTATTGGAAACACATTGTTGATTCATAGTGGAAGAGCTAGGCGAACCCTCCACTATTGGAATCACTTGTTGATTTAGAGTGGATCTTAAGTGGTGTACCCTAGACTCTTTTAAGAGACTTGGCATTGATGTTCTTAGTCACCAACTTGGTGGATTAAAATAGGGTTTTTTCATTTTTAACACCATAGACAATAAAAATTAAAAAAAATAATAATCACACACTTTGCACATCTCACTTTCAACATTTGTGAGTTGGATTTCATCACCAACTATTGATTGATATCAGCGACTATGGTTTTCATCACTATCCACTATCTCGTCCCATAACCACCTTAGAAACCTATGAGTGATTTTTCTATATTTCATTACCAAAACAATACCCACTTGGCATACACCTTAGAAATCCACCTTGCATAGTAGTATAGGCTTAGGGCCTACATATCAAAACACACAAAAAAACAAAAAAAACACTATTGCAAGACATAGGATTCATTTGTTTGTTTGATTCTATGTGATTTCCATTATCATTGTATCTTTACACACACACCTCTCACATTTGCTACCCCCATTTGCTTATAATTTATGGTATTCAAGCCTAAACTGTAATTCAGACATCCACTAGTCAACCCACCTCATTCATGGAGTGTTCTACTTCTTCCCAATCACCTCTATGTCTAACCCGGTCAATATAGCATAGAAAAAGCATTTTGATTTTTTTTCTAGACGCTCTCACATAGTATTCACTTAGAATGTTGATGTGATGCAAAGAGCCATCCATACCTCCATCCCAAAAATTGATCCATCTACACCAACCAACCATCACACCACCTACATAGATATGGATAAATTTAGATCTTATCTAAGGTCAACCAATCCTATTCTAGAGCCACTTCACATTCCACCCTAACATGTTCCTCCTTATTAGCAGGAACTAACCCAATCACATCCTCACAGTTTCAGCCAAGTTTACATTAACCCTTTTTTTGAGGCATCATCCACACCTTCATACCAAATTCCTCGACCACAATGTAGCCAAATCACCTCCATCCCATCTACTTACACCACTACATATTCCAACACACTCTAAGAAGCACAATATAATGATACTTCATAGATTCCATCCACCACTCCTCATTCATTTGTGATTCCTTTCACAAATTACCCTCCATTAACTTCCACCAACATTGCCAACACTCACACTTCACCCACATCCACTTCCACCACAACCACACAATATGCTTCAAAAATTTCCATACAACAAGTATGGAAACACCTCAATCAATTGCTCATGGTCTAATAAGATTCTCGTTCTTACCCTCAACAGTAATCACAAGTAGTAGATTTTAAACCCCATTCTATTCCAAGCCAACACACTTTATTCACCCTTGATCCATCTTGGGTATCACAATATTCTTAAGTTGTTATACCCACACCTCCATTCACCCACATTAATCTCGCTTCCACAACCCAACGCATCCACATCCCCCAAATCTCATCTCCACTTCATCAATAGCATCTACTCCATCATCAAGCCTAAAAACATACCCAACATCATCAAATACCCCTCAATCCATCAAGCCATCTGCATCATATTCCATATCAACAATTCATCACTCCACACACCCCACCTCCACACAATTATCAAATAATCCAGGGCTTCCACACACATGTGGAAGACCCTAAAATCTAAGTCATGCTATAACATATTTATAGCTTGATTATGCATATTCCTAGTATGATGTACCAGAAGCCTACACTATGAAATTTGATCAATCAACCTATTTATTTTTGGGTACCATCCCCGCATTTCCTGGAAGACTTCACAATAATAAAATTTGATAAATTCAAAGGGATTGAGGACCCTAGAGATCACATCAGCACATTCATTAACTCATGCTTTCAAATTCAAGATCAAGATGCTTTGATGCTCAAAAAAAATTCTTAGACATTGGGGGAGATGCTTTAGATAGGTACAATGATCTACCACACCAGAGGATTTACACATTTGAATAATTGATAGATAAATTTTTGGAAATATTTTCCCTCAATGTTCACAATAAAACCACATTGACCAACTTGTACAACCTTAGACAATTTTAAGAAGAGTCGGTCTATGATTTTAGAAACTATTGGAGGGTAGTTATCACTAAGTTTCCATTGTCCCTACCAATGGAATAATTGACTCAAATGTTTGCAATGAGTTACCTAAAACCCATATCCTTGTTAATACAACTACAACAATATAGAACATTCAAAGAAGCTCTCACCTAAGCTCACATAATTGAAAAGATAAAAATTTAAGAGGGTGAGATAAAATCAAAGAAAAAAGAATGGAAAAATAAGGGCCAATATAAAGGAAATTATTTTGGCCAATCCAAACAAGGACAAGTGAATCAAGTGGTTTTGAGTCAAACCCAAATGACTCAACAACCCCATAGTCAACAACAACAATCATTGCAATAACCATAATAAGTATCTTATCAAGTGGTACCCCCACCACAACAACTTTAAAACATAGTACCAATTGTGGACAATCATCAGCATCAACAATCTGTTTAACAAAATTGCACCTACACACCCTTGCCTAAATCATATGCATCCATATTTCATAGGTTGTACGACACAAATGCACTTACCTTACCCAAAGTTAAACCAGATGATCCAACCAAATGTGGCAAGGGCTATAGGGAATATTTTTTTGCCCTTACCATCGACATAATGGATATGACATTAACAACTGCTTCACATTCAACTACATTGTGCAAAAAAATCATAGACCTAGGGGTCATTAAGTTTGATAGTCCCCTCGCACAACAAAATCAAAACCTTGGCATTTATCAAAAACCATTTTCTCATCATGATAAACAACAAAAAATTATAAGGGGATCAAATACCATGACTCCTAACCAATTTAATCATGTACAACAGTACCAAGGTTTTGTGGGGGCTATCCATGTAGTCACCTGAGGTCAAAGAAGCATCAATCAACAAAATGAACAATAGCAAGAAGTTCAATATCCTATAGCATCAAAAGCAAGTGTGTCTTTACAAACTACCAATTCATCATCACCCATCCATTTTTCAATAAATTCATCCCATCCCATTCATATTCCAATCCATCCATAAAGACCCATCATTTTCTTGAGTAGACAAATAACAACTAGCCTTAAAATGGCTTCAGCCAAACTATCCATCTATGAGCTCATACAACAATCTCCCCCACACCATGAGGCATTAATGGAAAATTTAAAATCCATTGAACTTCAATCCCAAGACACTAATGTATTTAATAATTTAATGGGGAGTATTCAAATGTGTATGGAACCTTCTATCACATTCTATGATTTTGAAATAAAATGAATATCATTAGAATAATTGGACCCTCCCTTACACATTATGGCTCAAGTTGATAGGAATCCCTTTAAATGAGTTTTGATTGACACTATGTCATCCATCAACATCATAACTACCTTTGTCCTTCAACATCTCAATCTTCCACCCTCACACATAACCAAATCCACATTCACCTTGAGGGCATTCAATGATTCTCTTTATTCTATAGTTGACACTGTCATCTTACCTATAGAAGTGGGGGTTAAAATGTTGCCTACCATATTCCATATCTTGGAGGGGTCCATGGCTTACAATGTTCTCCTTGGGTTCCTCTAGATAAGGAAGATGAAATATGTCCCTCCAATACTACATTAATGCTTAAAATATGTACATGAGGGATAGGTCCATTACATACCTACAAACATTGAACCATTTAAGCATTGCAACTTCATTTCCAATTCATACGAATCAACATTTCCATCCACCCACTTATTGTTAACTCCATAAACCACATCATCCACCTCATATCACATCACTTCTTCATCAAAAGCTCCTATTCTTTAGGATCTTTCCATCACTACCCCACATCAAGCTTCCACTTCCACACCCACACATTCATCATACTCAACTACATGTACATGTGGTCAAACCCAATCCACACCTTCCACATCCACATTAGTAGGACAACCATCCACATAATCAACATCAACATCACCCATTATCACCACTCATTCATCATCATCCATCCAACCAACCTCACAAACATCCATAATCATTCCATCCACACTAGCATCATAAGTCATTCATCAAACCCCTCAACCAAATCCATCTTCAATCTCAACTAGATGATGTCTCACAAATCAATTTAATAGACTATGAGATGCCATTTCATCATACATATCTTCCCTCATTAGAGCCACAAGCCATCCATAAGCTCCACATATTCACATCCACTCTATCATCCACACCCACAAAAGTTGCAATACACCTCACCAATCCCAGTATTGATGAATATGTGGTCCAAGATATCATGGTTACACTGATAAGCATCCAAACTATTAAGGTTTACAGTCATCCATGTGATCCACCTTTATCCATAGAAGCAGTGAACACCGTGGGTTCAATACCTAATAAAATTAATTTTATGTATGGGGTAATTTATTCATCATCTGATCCACATTTCCTAGATGATCCTAAGTAGCCAATCCTTGCCAATATAGAGCACATGACTGGTTTCCCATAATGATACTTTCATTGAGTCAATTGGTAAGGATATTGCCTAGGATGACATGAACAGGGCATGCACGACATCATTGGAACTCCATATCAAGAAGTGCATGACCATTTAGGTTTGGGATACCATCATCATTCTTCTACTTTCTCTTTTGAATAAGCTTTTCAATACCTCCATTTAAATTCAAAAGAGGAAACCAATCACAATGATGACTTTGAGAAATTTTATGAAGAATATAACATCATGTTGATAGCTTCAGATTAATCCAAAGAGGAATTGATCCTAATCACTCTATTCACTGAATAGGATGAGAACTACCTCAAAATGTTTCCCATTCATCAATCTATATTCTATTTTCTTCTCACAAGGGAGTGAGCTGAGCCAACTGGTCAACCACCACCTCCACCTCATCCCCTTCATAAGAACATCATGTAACATATGTACATAACTAAAAAAAAAACCAAAAAAAAAAACCAAAAAATATTCGCAATGCATTTGCATGGCCTTTTCATTTGCATTTATAAATTTTGCTTACTGCTATTTGGGTTCCCAAGGTTCCTTTGTCAATTCTAGGAGATAATATCAAACCACCCTTCACATTGCCAACCACCATTTCCCACTAAGTCATCATTAATTCTATTAACTTATTCACCCCACTTCGTAACCCATACAATTTGGCAAAACCAATTCCAATTGATATTAGCCTCATTGATATGTAACATATTTCATCGCCACCATATTTATCCAAATTCATCCTTTTTGAGAAATTATTAAGATCTTATACCAACTACATTCCTCATCTACCATCGCATTCACCCTTAGCTCTAGATTTTTTCCAAGTAGAAATGGAGGATATTGTGCCAAAGGAGTTTGATAACATTATTGATGACATTTATCTGATTTCAATGCCCCATCAGCTTGAGGAATATTCTCACATGGCCATTGAATATACTATATATGTGAACCTTATTACAAATGTATATAATCTACAAATCATTAAACTTGAAAAATATTTATCCATGGATGAACAAGAGCAATTGATAGCTCTCATCAAGAGTAAGAAGGCTATATTTTCATGGTCCTATAAAGATATGTTTGGTCTTGATCGTAACTTGGTTGTCCACAATTTAACCTTGCATCCTAATGCTAAGTTAATAAAAAAAAATTGAGAAAATTACATCCTACCATTGCCCTCATGGTCAAAGAAGAGCTTCAAAATCTACTGGATGTTGGTTTCATTCAACCCATTGACTATCTTGCATGGCTTTCAAATATGGTGTATGTTTGTAAAACTAACATGGCAATAAACATTTACATTGATTTTTAAGATCTTAACAAAGCTTATCCTAAGGATGACTTTCCTCTACCAAACATTGATACTCTATTCGACACTTGTGTTGGCCATGAAATACTTTCTTGAATGGATTGTATTTTTAGGATATAACCAGATTCAAATCAATCCTAATGATCAACACAAAACAACATTCACAACACCTTGGAAAATTGTTTGTTATAAGGTAATACCATTTAGCCTTAAAAATGTAGGTGCCACTTATCAATGTGACATGACATACATATTCCATGATCACATGCACAAGATCATTGAAGACTATGTGGATGATTTATTGGTAAAATCTAAAACCTAACAAGAGCACATTGGTGTCTTGGAGGAAGTTTTGATTGACTTCTAGAACATAATGTAAGGTTGAACCCTAAAAGTGTGTCTTTGGTGTCACCTTAGGCAAAATACTAGAATTAATTATCTCCAAGTGAGCCATTGAATTGGATCCAAACAAGGTCAAGGCCATCATGGATATGCCTCCCCCAACAAACTTGAAATATTTGTGTAGTCTACAAGGAAATATCCAATCAATCCATCCTTTCATTGCACAACTCTCAGAAAAATGCAGATCATTCAATCACCTACTAAAAAAGGGGTGACATTTTCATGGATAGAAGAATGTCAAAAATATTTTGATGATATCAAGCAATACTTGGCCTCTCCACCTCATTCGAGGGTCCCCTTCCATATATATGTTTCAACAATAAACTTTGCATTAGGGATAATGCTTTCACAAAAAATAAAAATAACCAAGAGTAAGCAATCTATTACAGTAGTCAAACATTGGTAAGCTATGAAACCCAATACACTTATGTTAAAAAACTATGCCTAGCAGTGGTTTTCACCATTAAGAAACTCAGACATTACATGCTAAGTCACACTACCTATATCATATCTAAAGAATTTTTTTTTTTTTACATAATATCTCACACTTACAACAACACCCGCATTGCAAAATGGATAATGCTTTTAACATAATTCAATATTGTGTTCATTAGCTAAAAATACATTAAAGGTCAAGTAATAGTCTATCAACTTATGGAATCTCCACTTCCTAGTGATCAACCCTTGATTATTGAGCTCCTAGATGATTCAGTATTTACCGTCATTAAACAAGAAGAAGATATCGTTCTTGAACAATATGTCATTATCACACTCTTATTTGATGGTTCTTTGTGAAAAAAATACAAGGTGTATGAGTCGTATTTCATACACCACAAGGGATACCTATTCCTTTATCATTAAAACTTGATTTCCCATGCACAAATAATAATTTAGAGTATGAATCCTTAATATTAGGACTTAAAACAACAATAGCTATGAGTATAAAGTTGTAGACACCTAAAATATGTCATGTTTAGAAGGTTACTCATATGGATGTATTTGTAGACCATATGATTTATCTTGGACCTTTTCAAGACCTAACAATGGTTCTAACCACTCAGTTAGGGTAGCCTAGTCCTATACAACACCAGCCACTGATGTCAATAGTAGCTACAATATCATCCACTAATGATCATAGTGGATAGGAGTTAGTCATACTTGTCAATAGTGGCTATGGACAACTTACCCCTACTTGCACTGAGTGAGAGTGGCTAGCCCTGAAACCAACTCAAGCTCCTTGAGCTAAGAAAAATCAATTGCATTTAACCAATTTAAAATGGTTCTTGGGTGGTTTTGTCTATGAATCTTCTAGAAGCCTCACCCTAACTACTCCATGTTAGCTGGTTCTTGATCTTGATTCCTTGATAAGCCAATGTAAGGACTTGGAAAAGTCTACCTCCCTAAATTAAGAAAAAATATGTGTAGATCCTGAATTCATATTAGTGAAGCCCTATCAAATTGGAGAGCGAATTTACATCCCTATGAGGTGTAGAAAAGTTTTTTTCACATTGCATTATGATAATTATTCATGTAGCAATGGAGCTTCCAAAGGTACCTAAAACATGTCATGCTTAGGAGGCTACTCATATGGATGCCTTTGTAGACCATATGATTGATCTTGGACCTTTACAAGACCCAACAATGGTTCTAACCACTTAGGGAATTTTGTTGTTGTTTACTAATGTATTTTTTTATTTTCTTGTTGTAGGCATAGTTGCTCTGAGCGAAAGTGGCTAGAAATATCAGTCACCATCAATGTAAGTTGCTAGCACCACAGTCGCCCTAATCATCAACGGCTATAGGAAAATCATAAAGAAAGGTAGTTACAACAATTCTTCCTTGGATGTGGACCCATCTGTAAGTGGTTCTATCCTTTTTTTTTTTTTTTGGTCTCTTTGTTTTCTAAAATTGCAATTCAAATATTAAATTAGGACACAGAGAAATTTTAAAGGATAAATCAATGAATTCTTTATTTTTCCTGCTAGCTACTACTAGGAACAATGGCCTATGTTATTAGCTGCCCTAGAAGCCAGTGGTTAGAATTTTGACTACTATTGAGTACAATAACTAAGTTCATTATCTATTTTACACAACAGTAGCCCCTATTTAAATTGCTTGTTAGGTGTGCATACTTGGAGTCTATTCAAAGGCTAATTCATCTTTAATTTACATTGTATTTTCTGAATATTAAATGTCATTTACATGCTATATTTTTTTAATATAAAACATCATTTATTCGCATGTAGTTAAAAATCATTGTATGCTGTTTGATGCATTGCACTTTCATTCCAAGTAAAATGAACCCCACACACCATGTTCCAAGAGTAAACATTAGTTGAGTTGGGCTCTCACATCCAACCAACCAATCAAGACCAATGGTGGAAGTCATTACCACTTGGTTGGCTTGTTGATTGAGAATTATTCTTCGTTACTTGTTCATGTTCAAGATTGATCCAAGAAATATCCTATCCATGGAAAATAACATGTACTCTTCTTCAGAAGGTATATCATTTCCCATGGTGTGTTGGGTGAGGATCAATAGTACCTATGCTCCCTAACCAGATATGGGCTTCATCTCCATATCTTGGTGGGTAGACAACTTGGATGTCATTATTGGGTTTATTACTATGATTATATAGGTAAAAGCTTTAACCAATCTAAGAATTACATCAACTATTGCAAACATTGTAAGAGTTCAGATTATATTCACAACAAATTAAAACACACAAGATGAGTTCTTTGAAAACACATAAATATTTAAAAACATATAATAATTTTATCTACTTTGTGTGTTTCTTTATTATTTGTGTAATCAACATAATATCCTACATCCAAAGAATAAAAAATTGTGCAAATCGGAGCTATAACAAAAAAGTTATGTTGGTTTTATATTGCTCTATATTTGAGTGATTTTTAAGCCAAAAATAGGAAAAAATTGTACTAAAATAGCCATAAAAATCCCTGTGAGTGTGGTCTACTAGCAAGGATGCCACTTACATTATCGGTGATGTGACCCGAGTTCAATCTCCATGGTGGATGTGTATAAGAAGTATTACTCAAAAAAATAGCCATAAAAAGCTCTAGACAAACCCAAAAATTGCCAAATTTGTTTTCTTGTCTTAGTTAGACCCTTATGCACCTCTCAAAATTTTTTAGTCCTAGCTTTGCATTTTACCAAAATTCCTAAAATTGGTCATTTTTCCATGATCCTAATTGGCCAAATATTTTAAAAATACAAATTTTGACCCAGAAAACACTTTTTGGAGTCATAGCCCATTGTGATTAGCTTGTTGCACTAATTTTTTTGATATATAACACCCATAACATTTTTCAAAAGTCAAATTTTCTAAAAAAAAATGACCAGGGGATCTCCCATGGTGAACAAGACCTCTAATTTAGAGGGAGAATCAGTATCCATAACCATTGAACATCTCCAAATCAATCCAAAGGACATGGCCATCCATGAATGGCATCCCATGTTTTATCATAACATCAATACCATCCATAGGGGGTCAAAATTTTGAGATATCCCTATTAAGGAAGCACCCATAGGTCCTCTAGGAAATATTCCTAACTTGAACACCTTAATAGAATTATATATAATGAATAATCCACCCACTAACAGGCCTAGTAAGTCAATGTCGTAGGTTCACATCCCAGATCGCTCTATACATCAATCAAAATATGAAAATGAGGATACACCATGGCCTAGCCTATATTAGCAAACCACCTTGTTTTATCGAGCAAGTCACCCCATACTCCTCATAGAGAGCACTCTACATACGCATGTTGTCCTTTTGTGCAGCTTGAATATATAGAGCTTACATCTAAGCCTGAATATGATTCATTCCTCATAGATGAGGAAGAGGACCCAAGTCATCCTCCTACTCCTCTTGAAGAGTACTTGGCACAACCACATTGTATATTTACATCATAAAAATATACAGATCCCATTCATAAACTATAGTATCAGGTCAATGCAACCTTTAGGGAGCATGGAAAAAAAGCAATAGATCCTACTAAGGGGGAAAGATATGATAAACCTATCTGTATTTCAAATACGAGGGTACATAGATCCCAAACATCTAAGAAATGAAATCATACACATAAAGAACTTAGGTTGTGTATTAGTCAATGACAACATGTAAATCAATTACAATTAGATCAACAACAATTAAATAAAAAATGGGTGGATCCACAAAAAGCATATCTACAAAGGTTGTATCAACAAAAATAGAATAAAAACAAAAGATACAATAAGAGCAATTACAAAATGCATTGCATGAAGTGGTGCTTATACCTAGCACCTAGAGGATGCAACAATCTCAAAATATTCCTCCTTGATCACACCAAAATTATGTTCAACATCAAAGGCCATTACCTAGTTATCATAATATGAGGAAGAATCATATGAAGAGTCCCAATGGGAACATCAAGAGTGAATATATACCTACCTTGAATCTAGTTATGATGAGGTACCTAATGATCATACTTATCATCCACCTCAACATTAAAATCAGCCTCCTCTATCTAATCAAGGGAGATAGTAGGAAGATCATATCATTTTTCTTGGGGAATTCAAAGTACTAAATGATCGGGTAAATTTATTAGAAAAACAACCTCAAATTTTGGGTTATCAAAAATCCACACTAAAGTAGCTTAGCAATCAGCCTTTGCATCCATCAGTGTCATCACCAACATACCCATCGAATTTCAAGATGCCTAAACTTGAAAAGTTCAAATATGACGAAGATGCATGAGAGCACGTGACAAGCTTCATCCATATGTGCTTTAGTCTTCAATACAATGACCCCTTGATGTTGATAATATTCCTTACAAAATTAGCCAAGGATTATTTGTAATGGTATAATAATATACCATATCATAGCATAAACACCTTTGAGCAATTAGCCAATGCATTCCTACAACAGTTTTACTCTAATACTAAGGAAATAACAAACTTGATCGACTTGACTAGCCTTCATCAACTTGATGATGAGCCAGACATGGAGTATAGCAATAGATGGAGGAAGGTGATTTTAAAACTACCTTTCATCCTAACCACAATAGAACTCACCCAAATGTTTACTAGAAGTTTCTCGAAGTAGATTTTTCTCCTCTTATAATTACAAGAGTAACAAAAATTCGAGGAGGTATTAGCACAAGCCAAGATCATTGAGGACATCAAGATATAAGAGGGTGATATTAAACTCCACAAAAGGGAATGACCGAAAAATAATATTACAGGTAGCAACATGCAACAAAAGGTGGCCCCAGTTAATCAAGTTGTTTTTAGTATCCCCGAATCCTCAAACTAGGTTACACCACATCCAATACTAGTGCATCCTAATTACCAGACTCAACCTCATCTAGATAAATATAATATGCAATAAAATAAAGGACAAGGCCAACCACATCAGCCACCATGGCAATATACTGATTTGCAAGATATATTAGCATCAATCTTTAATCGATTATGTGAAGCACAAAAAATCAATCTTTTGAAGATACCTCCATTGAAATCTAATAAGCATAGATCAAAGGTGCACAAGGAGAATCTATACTATATTTACCATTGACAAAGGGGTCATG
This sequence comes from Wollemia nobilis, assembly GCA_028583015.1. Taxonomy (NCBI): domain Eukaryota; kingdom Viridiplantae; phylum Streptophyta; class Pinopsida; order Araucariales; family Araucariaceae; genus Wollemia; species Wollemia nobilis. Next base: position 13,532,251 of record JAQPPZ010000465.1, read on the forward strand.
AAATCTAGACATATTATCCCTTTAGATATTTATTACAGGATACGATCAAGAGGTAAAAACTTCAGATAGGAGTCTTCCAGGACCCCTTGTCCACACACGAAGCAAACACAACACCTGTCAATCAATTCGAGCAATCTAATTAGGTGCATATAAATAAACCTCCCCAAGAATTTGTGGGAATTATCAGTGTTGTAATAGAGAAATAGGGATATCAAAATCAATCTACACAACCTGCGACATCATCCAACATTTCATATTTGCTCATTTCGTCTCATTAGGATATTTGTAGTGCGTAAAATTTTGTACCATCAGGGGGGATATATTTCTATCACTCCTATCCAATCCAATAAGATCGCATCCAACACAATGCACACTGGAGGTACATAAGGTATCGTGCCTTCCTCCTAAAAATCATCAAAAATACAAAAATAAAATAAAAAAACATAAAATCCAAAAATAATTCAAAACATCAAAAACACAAAAACATTTACATTATGTGTTTTCATTCTTTGCACTCATTAGTTACATTTCATTAGGCATATTCATCCATTTCATGTGTACTATAATAGGTTGTGTTTACATTCTTAATGGATGACAACACATTTAAATGCCAATCATGCATCTTTTCATCATCATCATTCATTTCCCCTATGAGTAAATGTGTTTTTCAACACAAACCTTATGAGTTGCTATCAGGTATATACTAGGGTTTTCTGGTCATTCAACCATACCTAGTGATCTCTTATATTTTTTAGAAAGCTATATTTACTTTCATAATATGAAGTCTAGTTTTGATAGTACCTTGAATATCTCAAAATACCATCACATTCCAAACATTAACAATCCTAGTTTGAGCAAATAAGTATGAAATTACAAAGTGATCCTAGTTCACCTTAAGAGAAAGGTTTTACTTGCTCATATTATGATGCACATAGTCTAGAATGCTTATTATTGGAAAAAGGACAAGTTTAACCCTACCCAAAGAAAACCCTTGCTTTCATACAAAATTAAAAAAAAAACCAAATTCAAAGCAAAGGTAAAATAAACCACTGAGTGATCCCCATTACAACAATGGGTCGAATGAATCCTGCCTGGAAATGGGGTAGTTCTAAGTAATTTATAGCTAAGATAGCTTTAGGTGGCTTGTATTACCTAGTATTCTATCCAACTGCATCCAGACCTAGGATCATGATGATCATATGGTGATCCTCATTACATCAGTGGGCTAAATTAATCCCACCTAGAAATGAGGTAGTCTTATGTTTCATCTAATATATTCATTTCCATAGATAGGGATATTGAATATCTTGGTCATCTTAACAAAGATTTTATCTTTTGAAATTCTTGTATAGCCATTATACATCTTTTGATTAAATCAAATAGGGTGTTTGAGTCTCATGGAAAACCTTAAAAAACTTCCTAATAACAACAAATCATCTCATCAATCATACACAGTTTTCCTTATGAACTTTTGTTTATTAAAGGATGTTCATGGAATAGGATAGATACCAGATGGATATCAACAATGATTTTTAGACAACTACTGACTATTTTGTGGATATATTTTAATTTACAAAAGTTTATATGGAAAGACCCATACATCTCACATCATCTCATTTCACATATGGATGCTTAAATGATTAATTCTTATGACAAGAGTTACCATTTTCATTCATGATTATCATACATTTTATGGTGTCTTCTATTAGTTTGCAACACATATTTAGGTTCATTCCTTATGTTTTAAGTGATTAAAGCATACAAGTTCATTTGCATTAGACCATCATCATGAAATTAATGCATTACATGCACTACATCTACCATATCATATAATAACACTTAAATGCATAGTCAATTAAACAAATCTAAACACATGCATTTAACATTCACCATTGCATCCATATAAGCATACATGGTAGTGCATTCATATATTTATATCATAGCATCTAATCATACATCTATAATTTATTTATTGCATGCCATCAGCACATCACATACATTTAGCATAATCACCTCATCATATAGGTATTACATTCATTAATGCATCCATAAATCATAACACATAATGCATATAATGGTCCACCATCATCAAAAATTACAAAAATCACAAAAAAAAATTACATAAAGTAAAATTTTAGTGCACCTCATACCCAGTTATTTATCCTATACACTTGGCAGTTGTAGCGACTTGTGCTCCATGCAATATGGTAAGATGAGTAAATTACCATAAGGCCATTTGAACCAAATTATTCATCGAGGAACTGAAATGTCTTCACTTCACTTTTGAAGAAGGCCATGATAGTCAGACTGCTCCACGAGAATGATATTTTCATTTCCTTTCTTCTATGAAATCTCATCATAAATCACAAAATCACATAAAATCAAATAACATAAAATCTCAAGTGAGCCTCATATCTAGTTATTTATTCTATACACTCGATGGTTGTAGCGACTTGCGCTCCATGCAATCCATAAAGATGAGTAAATTAACATGAGGCCATTTGAACCAAATTATTCATCGACGAATTAAAATGTTCTCACTTCACTCCCCAAGAAGGCCATTATGGTCAAATTGCTCCATGGGAATGATGTGTTCATTTCATTTCTTCTATGAAATTTCATCAAATCATTGAACATAGTGATTCATCACATGCTAAAATTGAATTGCTATCATCTTGATTCTCTAAGAAGGCCATTACGACCAGATTGTTCCATGGGATAGATATGTACAATTACTATTAATGGTTGAAATCATAGCTATAATAGGACCTACCTTACAATAACTTTAATCATCTTGAGCTATACAACTTATTCATTTTGGTCAAGTGACTCATCGCTTTCATCACTTTTCCTTTTCCTCATAAACTCATCGCTTGAGGGGGTAGTCATAATCAAATAATTCATAATAAAAAACAATAATTAAACACTTAATCATGTGAATTGCATTTGTCTTACGAATCATTGCTGACAACTATTACAAGCTTAACCTTTTGTTGTAAAAAATAGAATATAATGAGCTAAGCCTTTTTCGCTCCATTTATCAAACCTATTGTAGCTTAAGTGCTACCCAATTATACCTGGATGCACCAAAGAAAAAATTAAACCTTCCATACCATTGGAAGCAATGATTCTAAGATGCATACCCTTTGCATGATTGGGGCATCTAACATTGACCAAATCAATGAACACCAATTAACCTATAATATGGCTTTAGGTTGTCTATTTTTTCTCAATGTGATATTTTCCCACAATGCATCCCAAAAGGGGTATCTGTAGACATCTAAAATACATCATTTTTAAGAGACTACTCACATGGGCATATTTGCAGACCATATGAATGAGCTTGGACCTTGCCAAGACTAAGCAATGGTTTTAACCACTCAAATAGGGTAGCCTAGTCCTATGCAACTCTAGCCATTGATTTCAACAACTAAAATCTTAGTCATTGATGATCATAATGGCTAAGAGTTAGCCATGCCTATTGATAGCAATTATGGGAAACTTACCTCTAACTATGTTGAATGAGAGCAGCTAGCCCTGAAACCAACTTGGGATCCTCGAGTCAAGAAAAATCAGTTGTATTTAACCAATTTTTAATGGTTCTTGGGTGGTTTTGTTTACAAAGCTTCTAAAATCCTCACCCTAACTGCTCCATGCCAGCTAGTTCTTGATATTGGATTCCTTAACAAGCCAAGGTGAGGACTTGGGGAAGTCTATTTAAGGCCTCCCTAAATTAAGCAAAATTATATGTAGATCAGAATTCATTATAGCGAAGTCCTGTTGGATTGGAGAGTGACTTTACATCCTTTTGAGGTGTAGCAAAGTAATGGTCAATTGCATTATGACAATTGTTCATGCAACAATAGAGCTTCCAAAGGCTTGAGGAGAAATTCTACCATGTTATTCATCAATTCATTGCAAATATTAGACAATCCACCATCAAAATGTGTCCTAAGATACAACCATCCTTGCGAACATCAATTTAGCAGAGAAATTGTTCATTCCAAGTTGAGGATCCAAGGAGCAAAACCCCCATCCCACAACTATTGTCTTTAACATTAGGCTTAGCTACTGTTGGAACAAAATCTGCCTTCGGTTAATAGTGTTGCGCCTTAGACTTTGCCAACATTGAATAGACAGATCTTGCTTGAGATCATCTGTCTAGTCTCCAGAGAAGGCTGGTTCCTTTGAGTTTTTTAGAGAAAAGGGGAACAAGAGATAAGGGAAATATAGCCTAAGCTAGAACTTTTCTCATGGTACAGATTAGACAACAACAAACATTGATAATGCAGATTACTACTTTCAGAGTTTTCTTTATATCTTCTTATAGAAAACATGAATTCCTGAGTGCGACTTTTAGATATTCGTCTAAAAGCATGTAACTATATTTTAATGTTCAACTCTAGAAACAAGATTTATACGTGCACAGTCCAAATTTTAGAATAGATACATTATAAAACTTAGAATGAATAAAAGTTAAAACACCAGATACATACACTTGCACACAGAAGTTTCGGAAGCCAGAAGAAGAAATCTTTTATTGCTTGTAATCCAGTACATGTACATCAAGCTTGTAAACGTCCAAGAGCCGACCTCTTTTCATGGTCGACTCACTCCTATTTATACCCTAAAAAGAGTATCTTCTACTATGTACATTTAATTTCTTCAATCAATTACAAGTAATTGTCTGCAGTTTCTAAGAATATACAATGGATTTCTCGCAGATTGGATAGATTTCCTTCTGGCTAAATTTAGATGAGCCTGTTATTCTGCAATCATCCAGTGGACCTGCCAGGTTATAATCAACTGACCATTCTTCAAAAATCAGCACCAGATGTCAGTGCATGTCCCAGTTGCCAAAAATATACTCTGTTTCCTTGGTGAAAATTGGACATGTCGCGAAATCGTGACACTCTTGCTTCTCTGCCTGCCTCCCCTTTTTGAGTCGTGAAAATGCAACATGTCACGAAATCATGACATTTCTATGTCTTCAACTTGATTCTTCTTCTTGCATCGGAAAATGTGACATGTCATGAAATCATGACACTTCTGCCTCTTTGTTCTCTTTTGTCGCTTTTGGCCACGAAAATGCAACATGTCACGATATCGTGACACTTTTTCCTTCTTGCTCTTTCTCTTCTCTTTAGCCGCGAAAATGCAACATGTCGCGATATCGTGACACTTTTACCTCCTTGCTCCCTTTTGTTGCTCTTAGCCACGAAAATACAACATGTCGCGATATCGCGACACTTTTACCTCCTTGCTCCTTTTGTTGCTCTTAGCCAAAATACATGTCACGATATCGTGACACTTTTCCTCCTTGCTCCCTTTTTTGCTCTTAGCCATGAAAATACATGTCGCGATATCACGACACTTTTTCCTCCTTGCTCCCTTTTGTTGCTCTTAGCCATGAAAATACAACATGTCGCGATATCATGACACTTTTACCTCCTTGCTCCCTTTTGTTGCTCTTAGCCACAAAATATACATGTCGCGATATCGTGACACTTTTACCTCCTTGCTCCCTTTTGTTGCTCTTAGCCACGAAAATACAACATGTCGCGATATCGCGACACTTTTACCTCCTTGCTCCCTTTTGTTGCTCTTAGCCACGAAAATACAACATGTCGCGATATCGCGACACTTTTACCTCCTTGCTCCCTTTCTCTTTGCTCTTAGCCATGAAAATACATGTCGCGATATCACGACACTTTTACCTCCTTGCTCTTTCTCTTTGCTTTTTCTCGTGAAAATGCAACATGTCGCGATATCGCGACACTTTTACCTCCTTGCGGTATTTTGCTTTTTCTTTGATCTTTAGCATATGGGCCACTTCGGTCTTCTTGGAAAATATGCAAAAAGGTGCATCAACTATTTTTCTGTAGTTAGTCACTTTTTGACTAACATTCTTGGCGCCTTCTGGGGGAATTTTTGCTCGCAAAAATAGAGACCAAGCCTTCATCCATTGGGAAACGGAGTCACCAGCACAGTTGCGAAAAGTAAAATTTCGAGCGGAAAAACAAAGATAAAAGAAAAAGAATGCACTTTGGAATATAAGTGATCTTTACCTTATCAGAACCTTTCTTTTACCGCTTAGGTATTTAACCTTTGTCTGAAGAACACAAAAATTCAATTCTGGGAGCTGGTCCCAGCTCTGGCTGCTGGGATTTCTCAGGTGGCTGGGACACTTCGGGAGAAGAAGAATGACCACTTCCTATGCTTGGAGGGATTCTAACAGGGAAACTTCCTCCCCAGGAGTGAGTGCCAGTTCTTCTTATTGTCCTCTGGAAATATTAGGCCGTAAAAAGGGAAATATTTACAAAACTTCAAACTTATAATATACTGTACATATAATGGTGATCTATAGCTTTTACTGGAAATACAATTTTAGGTGAAAAGCATTCACCGTGATGGGTAGAACCCATCCATATTGATATTTTAACTGGAAGGCATTGAATTGCTTTTCTGAAACAATTTCGAATGGCCCCTCCCAGAATGCATCAAACTTGTCATGGTGTCCTGGCTTTGCTTTCTTGACATTCCATTTTAATACCAGGTCACCTGTTTTGAATTTCTTGAAAGTGGTTTTCTTATCGAACCACCCGATTGTTTTTACCATATGCTTTTGATGATGATCGTAGGCCTGTTCCCTAGATTCTTCAAGCTGCAGAAGTTGCATCAGTCGGGCATCCATTGGATGACCTTCATCTTCGTTAACTTGGTTTAGCATCCTCAACGCGGGTATCTCCATATGAATCGGCAGAACAACTTCTTTGCCATAAACCAAAGCATATGGCGATGTATTGATTGATTTTTTGATTGAGATTCTGTCGGCCCACAGGGCTTGATTCAGGAGTGAGTGCCAGTTCTTCTTATTGTCCTCTAATGTTCTTTTCAGAATTCTTAGAAGATTCTTATTAGTAGACTCAGCTAATCCATTACCTTGTGGGTAATAATTAGAGGAAGTCTTCAAGTAAATTCCATATCTACTGATGAATTCGATCATCTTTGCACTGGTGAAAGGGGATCCATTGTCTGTAATCAAAGAATCTAGTACGCCAAACCTTGTGATTAGACTTTCGACAAATTCTATCACCACTTTCGAATCAGCTTTCTTCGTAGGCACTGCTTTTGCCCACTTGGTGAAGTAGTCTGTGGCAGTGAGAATGTATTTGTGGCCTGATGATGAATTTGGCTCTATTATCCCTACGAAATCCAACCCCCACTACTGGAATGGTTCCTCGACTTGAATAGCTTTTAAGGGCATAGGTGCATTCCTGTTTCTCCCCACATACCTCTGACATTGTTCACACCTCTGGGTCACTTTGTACGCATCTAGGAAGATGGAAGGCCAATAACATCCAGCTCTAAGGATCTTCAAAGCTGTAGTTCGGCCTGCATAATGTCCCCCTGAAAAACCTCCATGAAATTCATCTAACACTTTCTGCTTTTCATTATCGGGAACACATCTTAACAATACACCATCGATGTTAATCCTGTACAACCCCTCTGTTCGAAGGGTATATTTCAATGCTTGGGTTCTGAATCTCCTTCTCTGGGAAGCGTTCATATCTTCAGGACATGACCCAGTCTAAAAATACCTCACAAAGTCATCGATCCAACTTGAACCTACTCTGTCTTGGTGTTGCTCTGTGTTTGCCATGACGGGGTGGCTCTCCCCATATCCACTTGCAGCTTGCTTGGCCAATTCTTGGCACAAAGCTCTCCCTCTGACTATTTTAGTAGGATGTATTTCTACATCATACTCTTGGATGCGAGTCACCCATCCAACTCTTTTTTCACCCAATTCTCCTTGAATTATGAAGTTCCTTACATCGGGATGAATAACATACACCATCATCCGACTCTGGGATAAGAAATGTTTTAGCTTATTCAAGGATTTCATAATTGCATATACTTGTTTTTCTATGAAGTTGTACCTTTCCTCATGTTTGTGCATGGTGGAACTTAGAAAGGCTATGGGTCTTTCTTCATCATCTGCTCCTTTCTGAGTGAGAACTACAACATAACTACCTTGTTCTCCGACAACATATAGTATGAAACCTCGAGAATAGTCAGGATTAACTAGCACAGGAGCTTGAGCGATGGCTTCTAGAATTTTTTGGAAAGCTTCTTTCCTTGGCTCTGTCCATTTGAAAGGAGCGTCCTTTTTCAATAATTCAGTCATTGGTTTAACTGTTTGGGCAAAGTCCGCAATGAATTTTTTGACGAAATTTATTTGCCCAAAGAAGGACTGCAAACCTTTCTTGTTAACTGGAAGCGACAACTCAAGAAGTGCCTTCACTCTATCAGGGTCAATTGACAACCCAACTTTAGAAATAACATGCCCAAGGAGTATTCCTTCTTCCACAACAAAAATAGATTTTTTTGGATTTAGTGATATTCCAAATTCTCTACATTTCTCAAACACTTGTTGTAGATGAGTGGCATGGTCCTTTTTGTTGTGAGAAAAAACCGTCATGTCATCTAAATAGACGACAATAATTTTGTTCGCAAGCTCCCCAAAAGCTACGTCCATGGCTCTTTGGAAAGTTGCTCCTGCGTTGGATAATCCAAAGGGCATCCTTTGGTATGCAAATGTTCCCCACTTAGTGGTGAACGCGAGTCTTATATTGATCTTCATTTCTCACCCAAACTTGATTGTAACCGAGAGAAGCCATCTAACAGAGAAAACCTTTCTGCTCCCACCACAGTATGAAGGATTGGGTCAATCTGGGGTAAAGGATAGTGATCCTTTAAAGAGGCTCTGTTCAAATTTTTGAAATCGACGCATAGTCGTATTTCTCCATTTTTCTTGTGGACTGGAACTAAATTTGCCACCCAGGTAGAGTGCTTGATTGGGTATATTATCTTAGCCTGCAGGAGTTTTAACAACTCCTGTTTCATTAAGGCTTCAATTTTAGGATTCACAGGCCTTTGCCTCTGCCTAAAAGGTTTAGCTCCTTCCTCTAGTTCGATGGTATGCTGAATGACCTCTTTCCTGTACACTTTCAGATCACTATAAGTCCAGGCTATTATATCCGGATACTCTCTACATAACTATTTTATTTTCTCTAGTTCTACTTCTGTACAATCTGTCCCTACTTTGATCATTTTTCCCGGTTCTAGTTCTATTTCTTTATACCGGCATTCATCTACCTTGATCCTTCGACCTACAGCTCTGTCGCTATTGTCGAAAAGGCTCTCCAGGGTGATCAGTCCCTTGGGGATATGATTATTTTTTAGTTGAATAAGGCTCTCTTCGTCCTCTTCTTGTAACGCTCTTTCTGTAGAGCAATTCATCTCATGAATCAAAAAATCCAGGATCTGCTCGTCATTTTCAAATACCTGCCAAAAAATGTCCTTGTCGGGCACAGAAGGCCTGTATATAAGTCTAACTATTTTAGACTTCTGAATAACATTGCTGACTGGGCAAAAATTTGATCCTACTGATGCTAACAGGTCTGCATGTGTGTTTTTCTCTCTGGAAATGGATTTTATGTTTAGTGCTTCAAAATTTTCCAATAGATCCAACACTTTGTTTTTGTAAGCCTTTAGGTAATGCTGCTTACAAATGCATTTACCAGTAACCTGTTTAACAATCAGCTCTGAATCTCCATAGATCGAAGAGCTGTTTTGCACCCAATTTTTTAGCTTTCTTAAGTCCCAAACACAAAGCTTCATATTCAGCCGCGTTGTTGGTGCAACTCCATGTCAACCTATATGAAAAAACCTTTTCTTTTCCAGTAGGTGAAATCAGAACAATTCCAGCTCCTGCTCCATTTTTGCACCTTGACCCATCAAAGTACAATTTCCATAACTGGTTGGCTGAATCACCTATTTTAGGGACAACAACAAGAAGCTTTTTTGGTTTTTCAATGGAATAGCTTCCTATTTCTGTCTCTACCATAGCATTGAAATTCTCCATCAAAAACTGATCTTCAGATTGGAGTTCCTCCATGGTTTCTTCCATTAGATCAATATTCTCCAATTCCTCGGACATCATGTTGATGGTAGCTGTTTCTTCTAGTCTTTCCACATGAAAAGTAGATGGTTTTTCATTGTAGATCTTGACTCTTTTACCTTTGAAAGGTACCTCCAAATGCGAATAATCTAGTGACAGATAACCTCCCAGTTTGGCTATGAACTCTCTGGATAAACACATACCGAAATATGGTTCTAAGTCTACAACGACTACTTCTTGTATGACGACTACTTATGGCATTCTGTGGAGTTGAATAGGGATATCTTTGATCACCCCGATAGTTTTTACTGGAGTACCATCTAATTGCAACACACCAGGATGACTTCGAGTATATTCCATCCCCATTATGTCACATACGGCTTTCGGCATCACCGTAGTTGCGGCCCCTGAATCAATCATGCAATTGTGAACTATCCACCCCTCCATTTGCAAAGATAAATAGAATGGGGGCGGTCTATTTTTTCCAGAGGTTGGCACCACATTTTCTTGTATGACATTTGAGAAGGAGGTGTCATTTTTTAAATTTAGGGACTCTTGGAGGAGGTCAATCTGACCAAGAATTTGTAGTGCATCATACATGCTTATCTTGGAAGGAGTCCTCTTCATTTCTTCTGCAATGTTGAACGAAAGGGTTGCAGCTGGGGATACCTCAATACTCTTTTCCCTTCCACTAGTAGATGCATCGTATCTATCTCTATAGACCTGCATGGCTTCTGTTCTTTGCCTTTTTGTCAATGAAGGAAATCTGAGTCTTTCCTTCGCTTGCTCTTGAGCCTCGCTCCCTTTTCTAGGAGGAAATTCTTTTCTTGGTGTAGCCGTAGAAGTCTGAGGAGGGTCAGAACGTCCTTTCTCATTAGACTGGTTTTTCTATGGAGTTGCCCTGGGGGCAGGAGGAAAACCTAGTGGTTGGAGTTCCTTAGGGTCGACTTGTAACGACTTTTTTCCCGACCTTGTCAGGACTGAGACTTGTTCCACGGATGGCATTGCCAAATTGTGGTGGACTTCTCTGATTATGTTCACCTGTCCCTTGCCGGTTTCTTTGGCTCTTTCATTAATAACCGCTTGCACATGATGTTGATGAATCATGCATGAATCTTCTCCATGAGGATCATTGCAAGTGGTACACCAGTAGTCAGAATTAGTGGGTTCTCCATTATCTCCTATCTCATTTGCATACACCACATTTTTTTTATCTTGTCCTCTTCCACTTGTTGAAGCACCTTCCTTTTGTATCTGTGGAAATCTTCTTGCTTGGATATTCCATTCTGCCTCTCTCTTTTTCATGGATGCCATTTCATTTGACAATGTCTTCATTGTATCAATTATGGTCGTGTATTGATCATTGGGGGGAGCTGATGCAAGGGGTGTGGCTGGTAATGCAAGGAATGTAGGAGGTGCGGCTATAGCTGGGAGGGCCTGTGTTGATGGGAGTACAGGAAGTTTAGAAATTGATGCTTGGGAAAGCTCTGGTACAATTGGCAATAGACTCTTTGATGGATATCTTTTTGTAGCGATGAGATCAGCTTCGCCCTTTGTTGCCTCTAGATAGATCCCAGGAAAAGTGGTTACATGGGATTGCCTTATTATCATACTGAGATCTGAATCAAAAGCCCTTAAATAATAGCATATAGCTTGTTCTTCCATGGGTTTTAGGCCTTGCGGTACTCTATCACGAGTTCTGGTAAATCTGATGTTGAAATCTTGGATTTCTTCTTGTGGATGCCTCTCAATGATAGTGAATTGATTCAGCAATGTGAAAGGATCCGCATGTATATTAAATTCATCGACCAGATGGCTAGCAAGTACTACCCAAGAAGTAATGGATCCAGTGGGAAGCGCTCTGTACCAATAGAGCATCTTTCCTTTCAAAGATATAACCAACAATCTGACCATTACATCTTCCTGAGTGATGTTGTAAATAGATGCTAGCGATGATACATCTAAACAGTGCTCATCTGCTATTTTGCCTGTTTCATCAAAGGTTGGTAATGCTTTTAGTGCAGCTTGTGGAATTTGGTGGTGTGCTCCCAAGTTCAAAGGACCAGTTTGATTCCACACAAGATGGGCTGGGGTAGGGGTGGCTGCCATGATTGCTAAAGGAGTTACAACCACTATGGGATTGCTTGCAGATGCTCCTACAATGGGTGTTAAAGAGGTGCTAATGGTGTCGAGAGGATTTGATCGTGCGGCTAGCACAGGGTGTGCTTTTAGGCTTTCGAGATGTAGTTCAAAGAACTCGATAGGTTCTTCAGAGTTTCTAGCTCGGGATCTGGTTATCATATGGCTATATAACCAGAAGGTTTCTAGACAAGGTCTTTCTTTTATGGTCTAAATTGCAACGGAGTCGCCAGGTGGTTTTTCTTGAGATTTTCAAACAAAAAGGCTCTTAAGGTAAAACACCAAAACTTATACAATACTGTGGGATTGCTTGTCCCACCGGGCATGCCAAAAATTGTTGGAACAAAATCTGCCTTCGGTTAATAGTGTTGCGCCTTAGACTTTGCCAACATTGAATAGACAGATCTTGCTTGAGATCATCTGTCTAGTCTCCAGAGAAGGTTGGTTCCTTTGAGTTTTTTAGAGAAAAGGGGAACAAGAGATAAGGGAAATATAGCCTAAGCTAGAACTTTTCTCATGGTACATATTAGACAACAACAAACATTGATGATGCAGATTACTACTTTCAGAGTTTTCTTTATATCTTCTTATAGAAAACATGAATTCCTGAGTGCGACTTTTAGATGTTCGTCTAAAAGCATGTAAATATCTTTTAATGTTCAACTCTAGAAACAAGATTTATACATGCACAGTCCAGATTTCAGAATAGATACATTATAAAACTTAGAATGAATAAAAGTTAAAACACCAGATACATACACTTGCACACAGAAGTTTCGGAAGCCAGAAGAAGAAATATTTTATTGCTTGTAATCCAGTACATGTACATCAAGCTTGTAAACGTCCAAGAGCCGACCTTTTTGAAGAACACAAGCTTATACTGAGAGGGGGGGTGAACAGTATAAGACCTCTTTTTACTTTCTCTATTTAACTTCAACTTCACAAAGCAATGAACCAATAGCAATATCAAAGCAATGCATAAAGCAACACACAATGAGACACCAATTTTAACGTGGTTCACCCAACATGGGCTACATCCACAAAACTTTTCTCTAAAAAGATTTCTCAAAGTTCTTTGGGAATCCTTCCCAATTACAATGTTTATGAGCCTCAACCCAAAGGAGAAACCTTCCCCTACTCAAGTATTTATGAGCCTCTGCCCAAAGGAGAATCCTTCCCCTCCTCACGAATTTATGAGCCTCCTGCCCAAAGGAGAATCCTTCCCCTCCTCACAAATTTATGAGCCTCCTACCCAAAGGAGAATCCTTCCCCTCCAAATTTATGAGCCTCCTGCCCAAAGGAGAATCCTTCCCCTTAGCTCTAGAAATGATACTTAAGAAGATCACCTACCTCTTATTCCGCTAGCACGTGGAACTCCTTTCCATAGAAGACCTCCTATCCTCAATGCTCAGCCTCAAGAGACCTCTTTCCTCACTGATCACCTCCACAAAAACTCATCAACCTATACTAAACACAGTCAGTCGGTCCAGCACAAGTCTTCCTCACTCTATCAGATCTGTCCCAAGCTCAACTCATAAAGCTTGAACAAATCAATCTCTACTGCACACAAGCCTTCTCAAAGACTTGTCAAAACTATCCTCAGGTTCTTCTCAAAGAACCACTTCAACTCTATCCTCAAGTCCTCTGCTAGGACCTGTCCAAATCAGCTCACAAGTCCTCCCTAGAACTTGTCCAAATCAGCTCACAAGTCCTCACTAGAACCTGTCCAAATCAGCTCACAAGTCCTCACTAGAACCTGTCCAAATCAGCTCACAAGTCTTCACTAGAACCTATCCAAATCAGCTCACAAGTCCTCACTAGAACCTGTCCAAATCAACTCACAAGTCCTCACTAGAACCTATCCAAATTAGCTCACAAGTCTTCACTAAAACCAAAAAAAAATGCTTCCAAAAATCGTGGGTCAATAGTGCCTCCAAAAAAAATCAGAATGCAAAAACTCTTCTCACACTCCACGGTGGGAGTCGAACGCTTGACCTCCCTTCAAGCACCTTCATAGAACAGTCATTGCCACTAGGCCAATGGTGCTAGCTTGAAGGCTAGCAAGAGTCTCCTTCTCCTTAACCCTTTGGCGGTGGATAAACATGGTAAAAAAATGATAGCCATAGCTTTTACTTCCCAAATTTTGTGCAATTCGAATTTCTTTCACACCATTGCTTTGGACTATAGGTTATGGCTTATATAGCCAAACTTCCATGCTATGCATGACGTCGGTGGGAGGATAATTCAAACTTTTCGAATTAATATTATTTTGGTGCCTTTGAAACAACTTTAGGGTTTATGAAACCCTTTTGATTATTTAAAAAATAATCAAAGGTCTTTTAGACCTTAGACCTTAGGTGGAGAACCCATTAAATTATTAAAATAATTTAATCACTAAATCAAATAAATAATTAATTAAAAAACCTTAAAAAGGTTTTATTAATTAAGTTATTTAATTAATAAGTGTCTCCAGCCTTTGCATTAAGCTGAGAGTGGTTTTGAGAAAAACCCTTAATGCATCCACCTGGTTTTAATAAAAACCCTTAAACCTGCCATGGTTTTGATAAAAACCTTTTCATATGCCACATGGAATCTCTCCGAAATCTTCTAGAAAATATTCTTTGGAATCTTCAACCTTTGAAGCCAATAAATCCTCTTGACATTAATGCCAGTTCCTTTTGACATCAATGACAACTCATAGACAAGAATCTAGGATCTCAAACCCAAAATTGCCAACAATCTCCCCCTTTGTCATTGATGGCAAACCATGCTTCTCAACAACACTGAAACTCAAAACTGTTGTATAGAAATCAGCTCCCCCTGACTTGAGGCTCTCCCCCTTACTCATATCTCTCCCCCTTTGTCATCAATGGCAAAGGGTCACCTTTGGGTCTTGGGACTAAGAATGAGCCTCTTAGCTTAGTCCCTCCCCCACCTCCTATTGAGGTGATTAATTCCGGGGTGGGAGTAAAACTCCCATTAGGCACTGATCTTCATCAGTGTCTATAGCTGCCTTACCATGTCTTCTCTTGTTCTCCTTGTCCATATTCCTATTCCTGTTCATGTCATTGTTGCTATTCTTGTTATCATTCCTATTCTTATCCATGTCTTGATTCTTGTGCCTGTTCATACCCATGTTCCTATTCCTGTACCTTGGAATTTCAGCTCTACACTGTCTAGCTATGTGACCTTCATTGTTGCACTTATAACAACTAACAATGTTATTTCTTTGAGGCATACTTGATCTTTGACTCCATCTGTTCTGACCAACCTTGTTCCTGTTATTAGCCTTGCAATAAAAAACCTTGTGCCCAAACTATTTACAAGAGTAGCAATACCCTTGAAAGAAATTACCACCTCTGAATATATCATTTACCTTCCTCACTTGAGTCATGCAATGTGAAGCCATGTGACCAAACTTGTGACAAGAAAAACATCTGCCATTAAACTTTCCTTGATTTGACCTCTTAGGTCCTGTAAACTTTCTCCCCTTTTTCTGATTCTTGTTTTCTAATTTTGTGCATCTATCACTCAAGGACTCTTTTTCTGAAGTACTTTCCTCATCAGAACTCTCTTCCTTTCGAAATCTCTTACTAGATTCCCCAACCTGTTCCATGTGTTTCTTACCAAAACCAAGACCTATTTTATCTGTTGTCCTTCTTTGATCTTTGATGATTGACTTTACCTTTTTGGTGCTATCTTCAAACCTGTAAAGCTTCTCCTTGTACTCTTTAGTTTCCTCTTTCAAGGAAGCCACTTTTTGTTCCAACTCTCTACACTCAAGAACCTTAGACTCTAACTTATCCTTAAGTTTATGTGTCTTAGCTATAGAGAAGTCAAGACTTTCTATAAGCTCATCTCTCTCAATACAACATTCATCCAATTTATCATTGAGTCTAGCATTCTTATTTCTTTCCTTTTTCAAAGCACTAAGAGCACTAACAAGTTCAGCTTCAAGATCTACTTCACCATCCTCTATAACTTCCTCTATTTGTTTGCCTTTTGAAACATCAATGACTTTTTCAGATTTCTTATCACTAGAGGTGCTACCCTTTTCTAAAGCCATACAAAGATCTTCCTTACAATTTTCCAAAGCATCCTCATACATAGTATAACTAGAAATCAATCCATCATTTGTGCAATCATCCTCAAGATGTCCAAAATTTCCACATCTAAAACATTTCATAAGGACAAATCTATGTTTCTTTTCTTCTTCTTTTTCTGTTAGGAACAACATCTCATTTCCAACATCACTTGAAGAACTTTCACTATCACTACTAGAACACTTACTTGCCTTGTCTAGGTAGAAACTTTTCTTGTGTTTGTGAGAGTACCTCTTTCCTTGATTGCTTTGCTCATATTTATTCTTCCTTTGATGCCTGTGCCTTTCATAATCCTTGCTCTTATAATCCTATTTATCTTCATCACTTTCATCCTTGGCAGCAGTATAGTTAGTAGCATAATGACCAAACTTTCCACAATTGAAACACTTGACATATTTCATACCTTTGTGCTTTCTTGAGAACTTGCCCTTCTTGTTGTAATATGCCTCTTCATCACTAGAAGACTCATCACTATCTTGAAGCTCTTTACCCTTGGATTTCTTGGTAGCCTTGAAAGATGCCTCCTTCTTAACATCAACCTTCACTTGAGTTCTCAACTCAAATGCTGCAAGTATACTATGAAGCTCATCCTTTTTCAACTTATCCAAATCCTTAGCTTCCTCAATAGCAAAAATATTTTCACTAAATCTATTTGGAAGAGACCTCAAAATCTTATCACAAATATCATTTTCAGCAAGCTCAAGACCTAGTTCCTTCATAGAGTTAACAATCTCATCCATACGAAGCATATAGTCACTAATATTTTCTTCATCATTCATCTTGAGTTGTTCAAACATACCTTTGAAGTGTCTCAACTTGGCCTTTCGGACATTTGCATCACCTGTATGAACCACCTTCAACTATTTCCACATTTCACTAGTTGTCTTGCAGTGAATCACCTTGGTAAGATCTACCTTCTGTAAACCCTTCAGGATTGCATTCATTGCCTTTGAATTGCTATGATGTAGGAGCCTCTCTTCCTTAGTAGAAGGACCATGCTCGGGAATGGTATAATCATCCTCAATCACTTCCCAAACTTCATTTCCAAGAGCCATAAGATGAACACCTTCATCCTATCACTCCAAAGCCCAAAATCTACCCCATCAAGAATAGGTGTTGCATTACCACTTGTAGATTCCATTGTGTTCTTTACAATATTTTCCTTCAAGCTATTAAACTTTTTGAAGGAACCCGCTCTGATACCAATTGAAGAACACAAGCTTATACTGAGAGGGGGGGTGAACAGTATAAGACCTCTTTTTACTTTCTCTATTTAACTTCAACTTCGCAAAGCAATGAACCAATAGCAATATCAAAGCAATGCATAAAGCAACACACAATGAGACACCAATTTTAATGTGGTTCACCCAACATGGGCTACATCCACAAAAATTTTCTCTAAAAAGCTTTCTCAAAGTTCTTTGGGAATCCTTCCCAATTACAATGTTTATGAGCCTCAGCCCAAAGGAGAAACCTTCCCCTACTCAAGTATTTATGAGCCTCTACCCAAAGGAGAATCCTTCCCCTCCTCATGAATTTATGAGCCTCCTGCCCAAAGGAGAATCCTTCCCCTCCTCATGAATTTATGAGCCTCCTACCCAAAGGAGAATCCTTCCCCTCAACATGAATTTATGAGCCTCCTGCCCAAAGGAGAATCCTTCCCCTCAGCTCTGGAAATGATACTTTAGAAGATCACCTGCCTCTTATTTTGCTAGCACATAGAACTCCTTTCCATAGAAGACCTCCTGTCCTCAATGCTCAGCCTCAAGAGACCTTTGTCCTCACTGATCACCTCCATAGCAACTCATCAACCTATACTAAACATAGTTAGTCGATCCAGCACAAGTCTTCCTCACTCTATCAGATCTGTCCCAAGCTCAACTCATAAAGCTTGAACAAATCAATCTCTGCTGCACACAAGCCTTCTCAAATACTTGTCAAAACTGTCCTCAGGTTCTTCTCAAAGAACCACTTCAACTCTATCCTCAAGTCCTCTACTAGGACCTATCCAAATCAGCTCACAAGTCCTCCCTAGAACTTGTCCAAATCAGCTCACAAGTCCTCACTAGAACCTGTCCAAATCAGCTCACAAGTCCTCACTAGAACCTGTCCAAATCAGCTCACAAGTCCTCACTAGAACCTATCCAAATCAGCTCACAAGTCTTCACTAGAACCTGTCCAAATCAGCTCACAAGTCCTCACTAGAACCTATCCAAATCAGCTCACAAGTCTTCACTAGAACCAAAAAAAATGCTTCCAAAAATCATGGGTCAACAGTGCCTCCAAAAAAATCAGAGTGCAAAAACTCTTCTCACACTCCATGACGGGAGTCGAACGCTTGACCTCCCTTCAAGCGCCTTTGTAGAACAGTCGTTGCCACTAGGCCAACGGTGCTAGCTTGAAGGCTAGCAAGAGTCTCCTTCTCCTTAATCCTTTGGCGATGGATAAACATGGCAAAAAAATGATAGCTGTAGCTTTTACTTCCCAACCTTTGCGCAATTCAAATTTCTTTCACACCATTGCTTTGGACTATAGGTTATGGATTATATAGCCAAAATTCCATGCTATGCACGATGTCGGTGGGAGGATAATTCAAATTTTTCAAATTAATATTATTTTGGCACCTTCGAAACAACTTTAGGGTTTATGAAACCCTTTTGATTATTTAAAAAATAATCAAAGGTCTTTTAGACCTTAGACCTTAGGTGGAGAACCCATTAAATTATTAAAATAATTTAATCACTAAATCAAATAAATAATTAATTAAAAAACCTTAAAAAGGTTTTATTAATTAAGTTATTTAATTAATAAGTGTCTCCAGCCTTTGCATTAAGCTGAGAGTGGTTTTGAGAAAAACCCTTAATGCATCCACCTGGTTTTAATAAAAACCCTTAAACCTACCATGGTTTTGATAAAAACCTTTTCATCTGCCACATGGAATCTCTCCAAAATCTTCTAGAAAAGATTCTTTGGAATCTTCAACCTTTGAAGCCAATAAATCCTCTTGACATTAATGCCAGTTCCTTTTGACATCAATGACAACTCATAGACAAGAAGCTAGGATCTCAAACCCAAAATTGCCAACACTATTTTCATGGTTGACTCACTCCTATTTATACCCTAAAAAGAGTATCTTCTACTATGTACATTTAATTTATTCAATCAATTACAAGTAATTGTCTGCAGTTTCTAAGAATATACAACGGATTTCCCGTAGATTGGATAGATTTCCTTCTGGCTAAATTTAGATGAGCCTGTTATTTTACAATCATCCAGCAGACCTGCCAGGTTATAATCAACTGACCATTCTTTAGAAATCAGCACCAGATGTCAGTGCATGTCTCAGTTGCCAAAAATATACTTTGTTTCCTTGGCAAAAATCGGACATGTCGCGAAATCGTGACACTCTTGCTTCTCTTCCTGCCTCCCCTTTTTGAGTCGTGAAAATGCAACATGTCACAAAATCACGACATTTCTATGTCTTCAGCTTGATTCTTCTTCTTGCATCACGAAAATGCGACATGTCATGAAATTGCAACAATTCTGCCTCTTTGTTCTCTTTTGTCACTTTTGGCCACGAAAATGCAACATGTCATGATATCACGACACTTTTTACTTCTTGCTCTTTCTCTTCTCTTTAGCCATGAAAATGTAACATGTCGCGATATCGTGACACTTTTGCCTCCTTGCTCCTTTTTGTTGCTCGTAGCTGCGAAAATACAACATATCGCGATATCGTGACACTTTTACCTCCTTGCTCCTTTTTGTTGTTTTTAGCCATGAAAATGCAACATGTTGCGATATCGCGACACTTTTGCCTCCTTGATCCCTTTTGTTGCTCTTAGCCGTGAAAATGTAACATGTCACGATATCGCAACACTTTTTCCCCCTTGCTCCCTTTTGTTGCTCTTAGCCACGAAAATACATGTTGCGATATCGCAAAACTTTTGCCTCCTTGCTCCTTTTTGTTGCTCTTAGCCACAAAAATACAACATGTCGTGATATCACGACACTTTTACCTCCTTGCTACTTTTTTTTGCTCTTAGATGTGAAAATGCAACATGTCACGATATCGCGACACTTTTGCCTCCTTGCTCCCTTTTGTTGCTCTTAGCCGCGAAAATACATGTCCCGATATCGCAACACTTTTTCCTCCTTGCTCTCTCTTTGATTTTTCTCGTGAAAATGCAACATGTCACGATATCGCGACACTTTTTCCTCCTTGCTCTTTCTCTTTGATTTTTCCCGTGAAAATGCAACATGTCGCAATATCGCGACACTTTTACCTCCTTGCGGTATTTTGCTTTTTCTTTGATCTTTAGCATATGGGCCACTTCGGTCTTCTTGTAAAATATGCAAAAAGGTGCATCAGTTGTTTTTCTGTAGTTAGTCACTTTTTGACTAACACTACAAAATTTAATAGTGGCTAGCAAAGTTGGCTACTTTGATCGATATCAGCTAGGGTTTGGTTTGACTATTCCTTAGTTTTTAGCATATATTTTACATTAGTTGCAGTTCATTTGCTTTCCTAACATATATTAATCATATTTTCATTCAATATTTATGCTTTATTCTTAGTATTTCATGTATTTCATCTTATATTTATGCATTTTCTCTCTTTCTTGCATTCATTTTGAAACTAGCCTCATATTGAGAGGCATCATGTGTTATTGATGTGTCTTGTAGTTTCTTTGTGTGCAGGTGACAGATCTATCCAAGGATAAAGCATCATCAAGATCATACTTCTTGATATCAAAGAAGGAGGTAGCTAATAAGCCCTCTTATAAGAAAAGTAGTGGAGTGAAAATCATTGGAGTGCATATCTCCCCTTTGAGGGACCACAACATTTTTCATAATTATATCAAATTAAGGGATTTCCTAAGAGGGAAAGATTGTAATAAAGACTTATTATGATTAATAAAGAGCACCCTATTTTTTATCATATTTTATCTTGCAATGATTACATGCTTTATTATTTTCAATTTGTTACATGCTTGCAAATAGATTAGATGCATGATTTTTACTACTTACAAAATTTTATTAGGATATTTGGTTATTTCCAACTTGTCATTCATCAAGTAAATAGAAAATGCCAATGCAAAGAACCAATGTTAAAACTTTATCATGAAGTAGCAATGAAATTTCCTATAAAATTTTATTGGTATGAGATTGATAGCTTGCCTAGGTTGACTAATATATTTGTAGATGTGATGGTCTCTATAGGATCACTGATTCCAAAGAACTCCAAAGGAGAGGTATAGACCCTAATTATCACAACAATCTCTAAATATGCAATTTCCCGTGTTGAATCTAAAGATGAAAAGGATATTTTCTTCATCCATAAATAATCATATGAGCCTTGGTCTAGCCAAATAAAAGCCTTACTCAAGTTTGGAACACTCCCATCTGACATGTCATGAACTACCAAATGGACCTTCAAAAAAAATGTAGCTCATTTCACTCTCTTGGCAAACATGTTGTATAGACGTGGTTATGATGGAGTCCTCCATTGTCTCAAGCCTACAGAGGCCCAAATAGCAATATCAAAATCTTATAATGGTACTTGTGGTGGTCAATTTAGTGGAATGTCCATTGTAAAGCATATTTTATGCATGGATTATTATTATCCCATAATGGAATGTAACTATTGCACTTATGTCAAGCAATGTCAACAATGTCAATAGCAGGCCAATTTAACTCATGTGTCATAACAAGCCTTACAACCTATTTAGAGTCTTTGGCCCTTTTCACAATGGTATTTGGACCTAATTAGTAAAATATCACCTCCTTCCTTAGGATAACACACATTCATCATCGCTACCACTAAATATTTCACAAAGTGGGTCGAGGTAATTCCTCTAACTAGTATGAAAATACCTTAAATTGTGGATTTTATACTTCAACATATCATCTATCATTTTAATATTCCCTAGAAAATAATATCTGACAATGGAAAGTATTTCAAAAATAAGGATGTTTGAGCACTTTGCAATAAATATTATATTCAACTTAGTTTCTTTACTCCTTACTACCCATAAATAAATGGACAAGCCAAGGCAACCAATAAGACCTTTATCACTATTCTCAAGAAATTATTCAAATAAAATCATCAATATTGGAACACTCATCCCCTTTGCATTATGGGCTTATCGAACAAGCATTTGCATGCCTATTAGGGCAACACCATTCTCATTGGTATACAATGTAGAAGCCATTATACCTCTTGAGCTTGATATCCTCTTATTGCATATTTCATTGCAGGAATTCATAGATGATGATACTCCTATACAAGCACATCTTGACCAACTTATGCTCCTCGGTAAAAGGTGAATCAATACCTTAGAGCATTTACGAGTATATCAAGATTTTTTAAAGCATGCTTACAATGCCAAAGTCCTTATATGTGAATTCCAAGTAGGAGATCTTATCCTTAAATAAAATCAGCAAAACACCAATGCATTACCGCATTTTCGTGATAAATTCATTTCTAATTTTTTAGGCCCATACATTGTCAAACAAAATGTGGGTTAGGGAACTTATAGACTTGCTAGTCTAGAGGGAGTAGAAGAGCCTGAACCACTAAACATTACCCACTTGAGAGTATTATATGCTTAATGTATTTTATATATGTATACATATACATGAATAATACACAAAAACATCATCCATACACATTGCCTTCATACATATTTATTTCACACAATCATATTCATTGTAATTTAGATGCATTCCATCCATCATATTAGGAGTCATTTGTTAATTTTAGACAATAATTGATCCAATAAATATTGTCGCCATAATTAGGGGCACCTTTAAATCAACATCCATTCCATTGTGCTATTTCATAAATCCAAGTCATCATTTGCAAACCATATTTTTAGCATCCCTAGGTGTTTTTCATCACTCAACCACTCATAGTGTTTCAAGAAACCTCCAATACATGTCAAATTTTCTCTAGGAGCAAGGCATATTTTCACTAAGGAAAATATTAAGTTCTAGGAGTTAATTCTAACATTCTTGAACCAAACATATTTTACACATATAAAAACATCTTGTGTCAAAGAGAGATAACACCATGATCGGGTTGAATATCGAAGTGAAAAAGTCATCTTTACTTGTCCCATTATGCACATAGTCCAAAATCAAAATATTGGTCTTCACCACTAATAACACTTCCAAATAAAATAATGAGTATTAAGGATAGGGTAAAATTCTCAGCACACTTTGGTTGATAATTTGATTCCCCAAAGCTCTAACTCTTTTATATATCACACACCACAGATCCTCAAGTAGTAAATATAGAACTACATTTCCATCCAGATGGTTAGGTAGTTTGATTCTCCAAAGTTTAGAGATCAGATCATTGGACTATGGAGCTAATCTCCATTGGGACTATAGACATTTGACTGGCAGTGGAGTATTCTCATGCATGGTGACAAGTCTCTCTTGAAGAGACCTCTGACTGCACATAAGGACAAGCTAGATTCTTGATCTTCTCCATGATAGGTTTTAAATCACTTTATTCAAGATGGGTAAATGAACTCAATTGCACACACATTGGTTCTTTATTGACTTGATTCATCACCACACACATTGGTTCTTTATTGGCTCATGATTGGTAAATGAACATTCACCACACACATTTGGTACTAAATAAATTAAATAGAACTTAGTGAGTTTTTTTTACACCACTAGGATGTTTGTGTCTCTGCAAAACAATTTTACATCATCCATCCATAAGCTAAAACAACATTTATTTCATTATCACATCATTACCTGAGTCTTTTGTTTCAAATACTACCATATTGGTGTCTCTTATTAAGCAATAATGATAAAAATGGTCAAGTAAATTTTAAACTACAAATTATCATTAGAGTGTTAGTTCATTTGCATTCATAAACATCATCATTACATTGCCATCCATCACATCACATAAACATGCATTCACATGAATATTCACACAAAGTCATAATACAAAAGCCATGTCTATATATATATAAATCACATGTACAATGAATACCTGAATGCTATATACAATGTAGAACCAAGGATCATATACAAAAATTGCATATAGGCACTAGCTAATGCCTATAGGTAGATCCCTGTGATCCTGATGGATCCCTAGATCTAGAGTCACTACACTTAACAAAACTTGCTATGGGAGGAACCCTACACTGGTATCCCAATGTTATGTTGCATCAATAGATCCTCTAGATCCTAGAAGTACCCCTCTTGGAATTGAAGGTATATCACATCCTACCTCTGATGAGTACCCCTCTATTCCAGCTTTGCATGGAGCCTCACTACCACATCCTCACCTCCACCTACTACCACACGTGCATCTGACTCTGCTTGCAATTTAGAAATCTTTGCATCATGCTCTACCACCATATATCGAAGATAGCCTCACTCAACCTTGAACCTAGCCCACTTCTCCTCACTCTGATTAAGAGATATCTCTGAAACCTCATTCATACCACCATCTCCATCACCCCCAATATTTGGAGGCTACTTTTTTGTGGCCCTCAATTATCTCCTTCTACTTTTGGATAAATTATATCTCTAATGTTGGGGAGTCTCCTCGACCTCTGTTGCTATCTCTTCATCATCCCCACTACCCTCCTAAACCACCTAAATTGGTATCCATGGTGTATTTGAAGTAAATCATGCATCATACTTCATTGTGGTATTGAAATCATTCACATATGGGAGATCTATATCCTCATCATCCTCATACTCCACTCACCATTCCTCCACACAAGACAATAGTGATTCATCAAATCAATGCCTATACAACACTAGAGCATCAGGTATACCCTGTTGTATCCCAAAATACTACAACACATATAAAAAATGGATCAGCTCCACCTCACTCCCATATCACCCAACCACCCATCTAGCCTACCTAACTCATTGCAACTTCTCCCTATCATTATGCCATCTAGCATCCCACCACGGTCTCCAATACACCTTATTCGATGGCATCCCTACCCATAGATATTTGCACTCCTAACAACTACAACTAGGATGAATCGATTGTACCTCCTCAACTACCTACCATATCAATGCATAGGGATGATCCCTACCCCACTTCTCACATGGCAAGCCCATAGGATGAGCTATACTAACATATTCTCAATCCCAAATATGCAACAACACACTATAATCCAACCCCTTTTACCCCTACCTCTTCATATCATATAAATCCAAGTATGTATGTGCTAGTAGTGCATTAACCCATGCATATACCCAAGGCTCATAGGTCATATTGTACACCAATTGAATCATATTCCATGGGAACCGATATTCAGTGCTATTATGAACTAATATGTTATGCAATAGGAACATAACCAAGGTGGGTAGGGCCTCCAACTACTTCTTTGCATACATATCCAAATACCTAATACCTCCACCCTTGATGCTCACATCACTCCACTCATCTCCAAAAATTTACCTCAACTCATACTCCTTATCATATTCAAATTGGACATGCAACCCCTTCACTAGTACTTGAAAGATGCAGTATACATATTTGAGTGTTACTATCACCTCCTATATCGGGAGTTGGAAGGTCCCCCTATCCGGATCCCACCTTTCTACCAAGGCAGAAAGGTACCCCTCATTAGCCCTCACCATCTCAATCTATTTAACTCCATCCAATCCCACCCACTCCAACCAATCCCAATGGTCCTTCTATAGTGCCTTTATCACCCCTGGTATAATGGGAAAGAATCGATGTCAGGCCTCCAATATCCTTAATTATAGCACACCATAACATGTAAATGGACATTACCATCACATTAATTGCAAAAACAAAACATATTGCACAATCAAAACAAAATAGCTAAGGGCGCTTACCTTAGCCACTTGCACCTCCTCTCCCAGTACCGCATCCACACCCTCCATCACCATTGCCACACTCCTTCACTCACTCACTCACTCTCCTTCATATGCCACTTCTCAAAATAACAAACACAAGAATGAATCATATTTCACCTATTCAAAACTTTTATAGCTAATTTTGGCATGCACAAATACCCATGGGCATTTTTCGTGCACTCAAATGTTGCACTGTATTTGCAGAGTAGCAAACACTCTCCCACGTCTATGCATGGTGTGGATGTTGGCTGGTGTTTGGCTCTAGAATGTTGCAAAAGGAATCAATGGACCTCAAACTATAGTAGAACCCCATAGAATCATCAAAAAATCCATCCATGCATACATTTAATCATTCCATTATGTTTTGTGAAGATACGGATCAATATGAATGCTTCATTTTAGGTTGCAACCAAAAGTTGCAAAAATACCTAAATCGCATCAAAACACCTCAAAATGGTCCAAAATTTTTTACTATTTCAATTATTCCTCATATTATTTCGTCATATTTTATGATAATTTAGATTTATTTGGGCATTTAATTATTGACTGCAACCAAAAGTTGTAGAAATATCCCAAATTACTTCAAAATATCCCAAATCACAACTCCAAACTTCACAAAATCATCAAATTAATTCATCAATCATTTCATCATTCACATTCATTTACATCATTTATATCATCCACAATTCCATGCATTTCCACTCAACATTATCAAATTCACTTGCATTATCAAGCAAACCTCGTATCTAGTGGTTTACCTTATTCCCTTGGTGATTGTAGTGATTGGTTATCCATGCAACTTGGTAGTATGGTTAGATCACCATAAGGATGCTTGTTTATTCACATTCATTTATATAATTTATATCATACAATAAAAATTCCCCTTCTCTATTGGGATAAAAGCATAAATCTTTAATTTCACTCTTCACAATCAATACACCATTCACAAGCACTACATAATTCACACTCCTTTACATCATTCATATCATCCAAGTGAACCTCGTACCTAGTGGTTTACTCTATTCCCCTAGCAATTGTAGTGATTGGTTATCCATACAATTTGGTAGGATGGGTAGATTACCATAAGGATGCTTGCTCATCTCATCATCCAACATCCTCTTGTTTGAAAACAACATCTTGTTGGTCCCTTATTTTGTGAGTGAGACTATGCTCAAACTAATTTGCTTAAAAGCTATCATTGATGCCCTTTTCCATGGGGTTCTAAACATGGATAAATATTACTACATAATTCTCTTTCACATACAGGAATTGTGCATCGTTTCTAGGATTTTCTCTCTTAGCAGTCACCTGATTTTAGGATGATTAGTTCATGATGTTCTGCATTTTCATAATTGTGCATTTCAATGATGCCAATAGGCATATTTTTCAATAGCACAGAATCACCCCAAACATGGAGCAACCAAATTTTATTTTAATTTCCCACATTGGGATACATCATTCACATTTTACAAAAACCCTTTTTTTGTTGGGGCAAAAGGTATAATTATTCATCACATTCATTTCACAACCACCCCTTTTTCTATTGGGGAAAAAAGTAGAATTATTCATCACATTCATTTCATAATAACCCCTTTTCTTTTGGTACAAAAATAGAACAATTATTTCATGATTCACACAATCCCTTTTTCTGTTGGGGTAAAAGCAAAATCATTCATAACAACCATTTACATCATTCATATCATATACACTTTCAAAAACTCTTTTTATATTGGGGAAAAAATAGAATCAATCATTGCACCTTTAACATTAATTGTACATTCATTTACATCATTCATATCATTCCCATTTTAAAAACCCTTCTATGTTGGGGCAAAAACAGAATCAATCACTACACTGTTCATAATCACACCATTCACAACCATTTCATAACTCCTCTACATAATTTACATCATCCTCATTTCTATAAATTAGCTTGTGAGATTAATTCTTCACTCATTCACCAATTTAAGGGGTAAGCTACAATAACAATTTTTTGACTTTAGGATCTTCTTGTGCACCAAGGAAAAGAAGTTGCTTCACCAAACTAGGTGTCTCTTATTTTTGCACTACATTGTGTTTCATGCAATGCGATACAAAAGGGGTATTTGTAGATACCAAATAATAACCATTTGTCATTCATTTACATACTCAAATCACAACCCTTCATTATTTATATATATTTTATATTTTATATATATATATATATATATATATATAAATATTTTATATTTATATTTATATATTTAATAAATATATGTATATATATGAATAAATCTCAGCCACCCATCATGATTTAATCTCAACCATCCATTTAACATGATCCATGTCACATATCAAAGTCATAATATTAGCCCTTCATCATGTTTTAATCTTGGCCACCCATTGGTGTCATCGAAACCCTAACATGTTAAGGGCAAGTTATAAAATATCATTTATTATTATGAATGAGGTTGATCGATTCAAAAGTTGATTGGTGATTCCTGAGGTTAGAAATCATTAGAGCCCTTCATCCATAATAACCCAAACCCTAGCATTTTACTAGCATCCTCCCTCCCCAATACCATCGCATCCTCCATTTCTATTGCCATAGCCCCTACAAACTAGATATGGTTCTGCAATACACCTCCCAAAAATCCCTGAATGCCCCAGGGCATTTATAGAAAGTTTTTGAGTGTTCCAAGAATGTTTCAAGGTGTTCACAACTCTCCTTAAATGATCCAAGGTATCTTTCCTCAACCAATTTGTATTCTACAAATTCTTGAATGCTCTCAAGCGTTCGTGTGTTACCAAATTGTGGTAGTAGAGACATAGATCGAACAAATCTTACATTTTCTAAGGTAACAAGTATTATTGGTTTTCAACTTACATTTTATATGCTTGTCTTACATTTTATCATTTTTGCACCTAGGGTGTATAGATTTGGTATTCAGAGGATCTCACATAGTGGATCCCTTGCATATACTACTAATCTCTTTATGTTGTGATATATTTGCAGGTACAAGAGACATCTTCCTCAATGGTTGTTGCAACTAGAGTGGCCTCGCAGGGATACACAAGACCACTCACAAATTTTTAGGGTGAAGATGACTCAAAGACACTGAATATTGATTTGAATGAGGTTTTTAAACCCTCTTATTATAAAATTATTTGTGTCAACACAATTTGCATTGTAATAGTGGAGATCAAGGCTCCCATAATATCAATATAATATCATTTATTTATTGTGCAATATTTCTTGTATTTTATTTGTTATCGTTATCTTGGTGTTGTTTATTTTTTCTTTACATTGGGAATCACCTAGGATCTTGATAAAGAGAATATTTTTTTTATATTTTTAATAATTCTAATAATAGTAAATAATGCTCTACAACATTATTAGTGCATGAAAAATTCAATTAAAAATCTATACAAATGGTAAAATAAAAGGGTTTCCCAAAGAAATCTTTTTTTTTAGTTTCTTCAAAGTGAAGGATCTAGGTATAATGGTAAAGATTCCATTTAGGATTTTGTTCTTCTATAAGAGGGTTTCTATTTTAATTTTTAGAATCATATCGAGTGTCAAGGACTTCATGAGATTCAAACAAAGTTTTTCACTTCTTGATGAGAATAGAAGGAGAAATTTATTGGACTAAACTAAAACTAATAGAGGAATACAATATTACAAATCCTTGGGAAGCACAATAAATAGCCATAGTATCCTCATATCTCAATGCACTCCTTAGCGGTTTGTGAAAATATCAAGTTCCTTAACATGTTGATCAACAATCAATTGATACTTAACATTTTTTTATGTCATTATAAATATATCAATTACTTTCATCATGATAATCCATTTATTGTACCAAGTTCCACTAGATATGTATGGTTTTTGTAAAAAAATTTTAGTAGGATAACTTTATATGACAATATAGGTAGTTATCTATAATATATATTGTCTAAAATTCTTACATGCAAAAAAATCAATAAAACCTTATTCCATATAATTGTATCAAGTTTCTATTGAGAATATTGTTCACCTTATTTAATAAATCACATACTATTGTTTATTGTGATCTTGTTGAACTACTACATTCCCTTATAACACATGAGTATCTAAAGTACACATGTTGAATGCCTTTCCAGGGTTAGGTGGACTTAAGTATGAGGTCATATAAATAACTTAAATTCATGAAAGTATTGATCACAATTCCCATATCACTTAAATTTAACATATTTCATATTTAAAGATATAAGCATTGAATGTAAGTTCAATCATAAAGCTTTGAATTTACCTAAAATTTCCTATGTATTACTTAATTTTCTTAACCATTCAATGAGAAGAATTAATTTTCTAGATATATAATCTTATCATAATCCTTATTTATTTATTTTTATGACACCATGATTCCTATTAATTTTTCGCTAGTGATAGCAAAGACATGCCTTTTAGGATCATGCCTAACCTTGCAATGTTATAACTGATTAAAAATAATCCTAAGATCAAACAAAGGGTTAACTCATTTCATTGATTTTGCAAAATATCATCCACAAAAGACTCTAGTATATTTCCTTTGAGGTTAAGAAAACAAGCATTACAGCCCTTTGGTAGGTATATGTAGTGTTCTTCAAGATAAAAGGTAGCAATAGAGAAAAAGCTACCCTAGGGAGTAGTGAATGTCATTTTAGTCTAATCCAAAGTAACCATCCATGAGAGACAATATCTCATATAGAGTCAAATGGAATTTACTAAAGGCATAGTAACATTATCTCTAGGACAAGCTATGCCAATATTATAGAAGCAATAGTAAATTTGGATGATATTCCTTTTATTATTTTTAGTAATGACTATAGTAGAAACCCAACTAGAATAACCAAGTGGTCTAATGGAGTTGGAATCTAACAATATATATATCTCTATCTTATAAATACTTAGTATAATAGAAGATTTTTCTTTATGTTTTTCAAATTGGTACTACTCCTTATATGTTACAATTTTATGGACAATTATATTTTTATTAGTATAGATATTTTGCTCTTTAGATGCTAACTTTACCCAATTTTTCATTAGGTGTGGATAGTTAGTAGTTCTTGATAAGGAGTAATATTGCCTTATGTAACAGCTCCTTTGAGCTATTTTCTTACCTTTATTTGATATATATGTGTAGACTAATAATGGACCTTTGCATAGTTTATCATGATGTTTGGATTAAATAAGTTAGAAGAGGTGAATGACATTTCTTAGTTAGTATTGGAATGATTTTTTGTGTTTATTTTGGTCACTTTCACTAATAATTTAGGGTTGTAGAAGAATTGTTATATACTATAGGTTTCAAATCATTTTCCAAAGCACGTTTTAAAGTGCATTCCTACACCTTGAATAAAATATAAGATATAAAGTATGCACTAAAATAATAGAGGATGCTGATGTGGGATGATGTGTAGATATTGTGGACACCTAAAATGTGTCATGTTTAGGATATTACCCATATAGACACATTCGGAGACCATATGAATCATCTTGGGCCTCTCCAAGAGCTAGCAGTGGACCTAATCACTTAAAAAGGGTAGGTCTATCCCATACAGGCTTAGTCACTCTTAGAAAGAGCGATCGCCATATCTAGCCACTGAAGCTGATAGTGGCCACACCTAGCCACTGCTCTAAATAGTGGCTAGCACCATACATAGTCTGGCCATGAATACAGGCCCAAATCATGTAGTTTGATTACACCTTGGATTTCTTGTGGGTGGATTTTGGTGAGGAACTCCTAGATTTCCTCCTAACTTCCCATTCAATGCAAATTTATGACTGATAGTTTCCCCCAGGATGGTTAGTTGCATGCAATTTGGATTTTAGCTTCTCTAGGAAGCCAAGATCCAAACCTAGATCAGAGATAGGAGTCTACATATGGACTCTCCCAAGCAAAGCAAGGATCTGTGAATATTCAAATATGATGTAATGAATCCCTGGCCAATTAGAGAGTGAATCCATGCCCCCTTTGAGGAGAAGTGAAGTGTTGTTGAGATGAGCTATTTCTACACACCTAATTCTAGATCCATTTATTCTCCACCACCCATCAGTGTACCAAATACAACAGACGAACCTTGAACATCAATTGGAACAAGAAAGAGAGTGCTACAACCCATTTTTTATGAGAAAAAGAGCTTCATTTTATGTTCGTTGTCTCAGACAGTGGCCCATAGGCATATCTTAGGTCATTAGACATTATTTTCTTTTGTTCTAGATTAGATCCATTAGTGCTTAATTTATTAATTAGTTTTGTCTTAGTTCTTATTTCAATAATGTGTTTACACCGTATTTCTAAGTTTCCTATGCATTTAATTGCTTAGTTTATACTTACATTTTAATATTATCATGCTTATTTATCTTGATTATCATATCTGCTAATAGGGACCTCTTTCGAAGAGGTAGCCCATACTACTAATAATATTTTTTTGTTTCTATGCACACAAGTTATAGGTCTACAGGATTGATTTAGAGCATTCAGTGTGTAAAATCCCTCCAAGGTGAGAGAAGGAGAAGGAGGCATCTGTAAGCCCTCATACAAGTTCATGTGCAAGATTGAGAGGCCTAAGGAAGTGCACTGCCTCTTTGCGAGGGGACATCATTCTTCTGCACCATTATTTCCACTTGTAATTTGTTGTTTCAAAGCTAGGTATCCCTCAAAGAGACAGATATGTAACCAGGATTTGCCAAAGAAATTTATTAATAAAAGAAGTATTCTTTATCTTGTTATTTTCGTATTATGTTATCTATTGCTTTCTGTTATTTTATTTAGATATAATATCACAAGTAGAATAGTAGCATAAGTGTGGTGCACACTTCTTGAGGTTGCATAGATGAATCATCATCAAAATCAATAAAAATATCACTCGATCATGTCAAATTGTGTTCATCTTATGAATCATTGCCAAAAACTATCATAAGCTTACCCTTTGCTGGGAAAATAAGCAAACATGATAGTTAAGTTTTTAGCTATCCTCCTTTTGGACCTATAGTAGTACTAAAGCTACCTGATTTTCTGATGAATGAGTGCAAGATTTTACAAATTTAAGCCTTCCACCCTGTTAGAAGCAATTATTCTAGGATACGCGTCCTTTCTCATGGCTGGGGCATCTAATGTTGATCAGATCAATGATCATCACACAACCTATAATGTGACCCTAGGTGGTCTATTTTTACTCTGCACTGTGTTTTCCCATAATGCATCCCAAAAATGGGTATCTATAGACCCATATGGACACATTTGGAGACCATATGAATCATCTTGGACCTCTCCAAGAGCTAGTAGTGGTCCTAACCACTCAAAAAGGGTAGTTATAGCCCATCCAAGATTAGTCACTCTTAGGCAGAGAAACCACCACATATAGCCTCTAAATATGATAGTGGTCACACCTAGTTGTTGCTCTGAATACCAGCTAGCACCATGCACAGTCTAACCATGAATACAAGCCCAGATCATGCAGTATGACTACACCTTGTATTGGTTATAGGTATATTTTGGTGAGGAACTCCTAGAGTTCCTCCTAACTGCCCCTTCAATACCAATTTGTGACTGATGATTTCTCCCATATATGGTTAGTTGCATGCAATTTGGATTTTGGCTTCTTCAGGAAGCCAATATCAAGATATAGATCAGATAGAGGAGTCTACATATGGACTCTCCCAAGCAAAGCAAGTATCTACAAATATTCAAATCTAGTGCAGTGAAGCCTTGGCCAATAAGAGAGTGAATCCACACCTCCTTTGAGGAGCAGTGAAGCACTATCTTACTGAGCTAAGATATGCATCTACTTTCAGAGCCGTTTATTCTCCACTGCCCAGAAGTGTACCAGACACAACATATGACCCTTGAACATCAATTGAATCAAGAAAGAGAGTGCTACATTCCCTGGTTCACAATAATAAAAGCTTTATTTTATGTCCACTGTCTCGAACAGTGGCCCATAGGCATATCTTAGGGCATTAGATATTATTTTCCTTTGTTCTATCTTAGATCCAATAGTGCTTAACTTATTAATTAGTTCTAGCTTAGTTCTAATTTTAGTAATGTATTTACATCGTATTTTTGAGTTTCCTATGCATTTAATTGCTTAGTTTATGCTTGCATTTTAATATTATCATACTTATTTATCTTGATTATCAGATTTGCTAACAAAAGCCTCTTCTAGAGAGGTAGCCTATACTATTGATAGTATTCTTTTATTTCTATGTGTTGGATATTTTGAGTAGATAAGTTGTCATTGGTGTCAAGTGTGAGTGGTCATTGATATCAAGCTTTCAGCACCAGTTAGTAGCATTTCAGTGGGCAACATCAGTTTTGGGTTCTCCAATTTCAATTGATCAAGACCCGGTTTCAGGAGATCATATGTGGACCAAAGTGCAAAAGAAGATGCCCAAGTAAATAATATTATAATATTTTTATAATATTATAAAAGGAGGTTTTAAATTAATTATAAATTAATTTATAATTTAATTTACTTAACCTAAGTTATGTAAATTAATTATTAATTAGTTTTAATATTAATTATAAAGTTAATTTATATTCATGTATTAACCCAAATGTGGGTTACTAAAATCATAATTTTAATTTTAATTCAAATTATTAAAAGCTCCGACATGGGAGAAAAATAAAATCATGTATAAAAAGGGGGACCCACCCACCTTAGAACTTACAATGCCTTTGTTTAAAAATTAATGTGAATTGCTTGTGATGCGTGCTACAACAAAGTGGAGAGAGTAGTGGAATTTGAAGAAGTCAAAAGGCACACGAGGCATAAGGTGGAGCAAGAGCTTTTTCCTTCATGTGGGGACTATAGCCCACACAATGGACTCCCAAGCGCTAAGGTGCTTAGGCCTTAGGGAGATGACAGATCGAATCATGCCGAAATCCATTTTTGGGGAAAGCAAGGTATGCATTGGAATTTAGGCACCGAAATTATTGAAAGTGGTTGTTGAAAAATTAAAAATTAATTTTTGCATTATATTTGGTTTATAAGGTTGCATGGGGAGTTATAAGGGTTATGCAAGTTTAATTTTTGATGTCATTTGATTTAATGGTTGGAAATAGTTGTAAGGTGTTTGTGAAGTGTTGGATATTATTTTAAGTTGGAGTTTACAAGGTGTATCAAAGAAATTATTTTTCAGGTATAGTATGATGAGTGTTATTTTTAAAAGGAAGCAATAAGGCATAAATTGAGTTGTGATTATTTTGTGTCTAAGGAATATTTTTGAGAAAGTGTTGAAGTGATATTGTTGTGTCTAACCATTGGAATTGGAAATAAGGAAATTGTGATTGAGACAGTTTTTTCTAAAGGCACCTTTACATCCAACAAAAGGTATGGGCATATTCTTCCTAGTGAGTGATTGTTGAAATTTGTGAATGAAAATTTGGAGTGAAAAGGATTGTTTGGCTAAGCATTGTTGAGTGTTTTTTTAATTAATGCTTCAAGTTTTTTTGGAATTGAGAGTTGTTGATAAAACCTTTTTTTATAAGCATTGTTGTTTAAGTGATTAAGTTGAGTGAAGAAATTGAACTAGGGTTTGCAAAGAACATGAGTATCATTGTTATGTGAGATTGGTTGATAAGCATTGTTGGAAATATTTGAGTGAGTGTTCATATGTTTGGACTAGGATTTTTGAGCAAGGATTATTTCATTGAGTGACTGATTAAGTAGAGTTGGTTAAGCCTAGTTAAGTGCATGTGTGAAGAGATAACTCAAGTTCTATGAAAAAAATTGTTCTATATTAAGAATTGATTTGAGAGAGAGGTTGAGTGTAGGTGAATGTGAAGCATATTGAGTCTCTAACAATTCTCTATATGTTTTTGTAATAAAATAAATATTGAAAGTGATTGAGAGTTTGTGAGTGTGAAGCATATTGAGTCTCTAACAATTCTCTATATGTTTCTAAAAGAGTGAGTGAAAGTGATTGAGCATTGAGGTGAATGTGAAGCATATTGAGTCTCTAACAATTCTCTATATGTTTCTAAAAGAGTGATTGAAAGTGATTGAGCATTATGATGAGTGTGAAGCATATTGAGTCTCTAACAATTATCTATATGTTTCTAAAAGAGTGATTGAAAGTGATTGAGCATTGTGATGAATGTGAAACATATTGAGTCTCTAACAATTCTCCTTGTTTTTCTATGAGATTGGACAAGTTCTAGTGAGGAATTTTTGAGTAGATTTGGATAAGTTCTAGAGAGGACTTGTGGATAGATTTGTGTGAGATTTTGTGGAAGCTTACAATACATATTGAGAGTAGATTTGGACAAGTTCTAGTGGGGACTTGTCGACAAATTAGTATGAGATTTTGTGGAAGATTACAAGGCAGATTTGAGATAAGTCTTTGAGAAGACTTGAGAGTAGAGTTGATTGATAGATTTGTTCAAACCTTGAGTTAAGATTTGGGGCAGATCTAGTAGAGTTGATTTGTGATTAATTCAAGCTTTGAGTTAAGGCTTAAGGACAGATTTGTGCTAGGTCAAAGGACTATGTTTAGTGTAGATCAGAGGATAAATATTGAGGACATATTTGTACTAGACCGAAGGACTATGTTTAGTATAGATTCAAGGATAGTTTGTTGTAGATTTGAGGACATGTTTGTGCCAGAACAGAGACAGAGATTGAGTAGATTTGTGTTAGACCAAAGGATTGTGTTTAGTGTAGATTTGAGATAGAGCTTTGAAGGTGATAGAGTATAGAGGATGACAGTCTCCAGTGGATAGATATCCATTAGCTAGGGCAGTGAGGACAGGTGTCTTTAGTGGATAGATATCCATTAGCCAGAGTAGTGGGGGCAATAGTTCTTCTAGAAGATCACCAGTCAGAGCTAAGGAGAAAGTAGTTCTCATATGGATAGATATCCATGAACTTGATTAGGGGATTGGTGTCTCCTTTGGACAGAGGTTCATAAATATTGTAATAGGGAAAGGATTCCCAAGAGATTTATTGAGAAAAATTTAGTGAAATATTTTCTTCGTGGAGTAGCCCACATTGGGTGAACCACGTTAAATTGGTGTCTCTATTATGTATGGTGATTTGTGCATTGCTTTGATTATTGATGTTGATATTTCTATCTTTACATTGTATAATATTGATTGGGAAGGAAAA
Organism: Wollemia nobilis; assembly: GCA_028583015.1. Classification (NCBI taxonomy): domain Eukaryota; kingdom Viridiplantae; phylum Streptophyta; class Pinopsida; order Araucariales; family Araucariaceae; genus Wollemia; species Wollemia nobilis. The sequence continues at coordinate 13,569,448 of JAQPPZ010000465.1, forward strand.
GTAAAAAGTGGTCTTATACTGTTCACCCCCCCTCTCAGTATAAGCTTGTGTTCTTCACTATGCACACAAGTTATAGGTCTATAGGACTGATTCAGGGTATCCAGTACATAAGATACCTCCAAGGTGATAGAAGGAGAAGGAGACATCTGCAAGCCCTCATACAAGTTTGTGTGTGAGATTGGGAGGCCTACAAAATCGTACCACCCCTTTGCGAGGAGACATCATTCTTTTGCACCGTTATCTGTTCCACTTGTAATTTGTTGTATCAAAACTAGGTTTCCCTCAGAAGGACCGATATGTAACCAAGATTTTCCAAAGAGATTAATAATAAAATATCTTTATTTTTTCATCATTTTTGTGTTATGTTATCTATTGCTTTTAGTTCTTTGATTTCATATAATAATATCGCAAGTAGAACTATAGCATAAGTGTGGTGTGTGCTTTTCGGGGTCGTACAAATACTATTTTTTGCAAAGAAAATAACTCATAATAGATAGAAAGGATTATAGATGACTAATTGGAGAGAAGCTATTCATAATGGTTGATTTCATGGTGGTTACATTGGTAGTTGGATCAAATATGATGCTCTTCCTAAGATGGAATTACAATTATCAATAACACACATGGTTTTCCCCTAGTATTTGGGTGGATGTCTTCTAGGATTTGTTATTGTCATTTAATCCAAAATAAACCAATGGACTCCCATTATTATTATTTATTTAAACTATTGTAACAATTGTGGGATAACCTTAGGTAGAATTGGTTGTGAAAAATGATGTTAATTTATGTTTCTAGTAAAGTGGTCTTGCTTTATAGCAAGTGTTGTGATACTTAAATTTATTATTACTATAAATAATCACCCTTGGTTAAAATCAAGGGATTACATCGTGATGGATATAGTAGATAGTTGCTAAAATAGAAGACTATTCTATGTCAAATTTCTAGTACTTTTGCAACTGTAGTAAAGAGTATGTTTTTATAAGTTGTGTTATTGTGCAATTGAAGTAGTTTAATTCAGATTTGGCTTTCCTATTTAACAAACAAGGAGTAAGGTCCCACTCTCTCACACCGATAAAGATATATTTCCTATTTTTATTATATTAATATGTTTCTATTTTTAGCATGTTATTAGAATAGTATTATTATTTTTATCTTTCCTATGCATTTTAATAGTAGTTAGAAATTGGTCAAATTAAGCATGTGATTTCATTTCAATGTTGCTTTACTTTCTATTATTTACTTTCCTACAATGTTCTATTGCTTTATGATATTATTTCAATTATGTATTTCCTTAAGCTTTAATAAGGATCCTAAAAATTCATCTTCAATAACATCTCTTATAATAATTAGCACATTATAGACACCAAAACAGCACCAATCCGATTATGTGACAACAAGCACTGATCGCACTAACACACACAGCCCCAGGGCAGCCCCAGAGGTTAAAACAGTGGTTCTAACCACTCACACAACAGTTTTACAAGTCAGGGATCAATTTGGCACCTTTTAGACACTCTGCTACTTATTCGCTCCACCCAGGGACGAGTGCGGATTGGTACTCGTCTCACCCAGAGACGAGCGCAGATTGGTACTCGTTTCACCCAGAGACGATTACCAGCGCTCGCTCCGGGGTGGGACGAACGCCAGGTTTGACCGACAAAAAGTCAGATCTCGGCGCATGACAACTCAGAACTGCCACTTAGCTCTCCCTGCATGGCATAGGAGTGCGAGTGAGTTCTTTTGACAACTCATATCTGCCAATTGACTCTCCCTTCATTGCATGGGAATGGGAGTGAGCTTTTTAAGACAACTCAGATTTGCCACTTAGCTATCCCTTCATTGCATGGGAGTGCGAGTGAGCTTTTCTAAACATACAAAGACATGCACAAGAGGCGGTTAAGAAGCCCTTGATCAAGAAGAAGTCTTCTCTTCACAAAAAAACATTCATGCAAAGAAACACTTTTGCATGTTAATTCAAAGAGACCCCTTGGGTCTATAAAATGGTGAGCTTCCTCACCCAAAAGATATACGAGAGAAGGAGCATTTTGAGCGACGAAGTGCTGCTAATTCACTTACTTGCGATTTGTGCTTTCAACATCCATAATCTCTTAATCGAAAGAGAGGTTATTGGGTGACTTTTGAAGGCACGAATCAAGAACCAAAATCCGATTTTTTTGACCACAATATCCTACCAATTTGCCGACAACACATCACATCAGGTTTCGGACCCATCCCAAGCGGATTGGTGTCGAAACAAAGTTTCACCCATGGGTGGTTTGCCTTCGGGCACCCCCCGCCTTATTGCCTTTGGTGACTATTTCTTTTGTAGTATTTAGCTAGTTTCATGATTATGCTTTTGTCAAGTTTTCAGTTTATTTAGACTCATTTTAACCATCGTTAGATTTATCTTTTATTTTTCATACACAGGTGCTACTGATTCTTTGTTTGTTTCTTTGAACGCAGATTTTCAGCATTAGAGGAGCAGCGAGGAATCTACCTTTACCAACGCAAGCGGCGACAACGTTTTGGTTCGCCCATCTTATATGTGGGCACGCGGAAGAAGGAATTCTGAAACAAGTTGTAAAAGACCAACATTTAACGCTCCTATCCCCTAAAAAGGAAGGAGACGCATTGTAACACAAATTTGAAAAGCATATCAATAAAAGGGCCGTATTTTATATTGCTTTGATATCTTGTGTTCATGTTCTTTCTTTTTACGCATTTTTCAATAACATAGGGTTTAAGCGTTATTTTAGTTTCGTTTACATTGCATTTTTAGTCTATCCTTTTTGTTTCCGGAATCTCGTGTTTTCAATGGCGATCACGGTGGGACCTCTGTCCTCTATTTTTTTTTAGGTTAGATTTCTGATCTGAAATTGCTTGTTTTGATTACAGGTACCTATTTTTCAATCATCGAACTGTTATTCGTTTCTGCAAGTGACGATTATAGAATTGGTATTCGTTTCACCCAAGGACGAATAAGCATTCGTCTCACCCTGGAACGAATACTGTTATGATATTCGCCTCACCCAGGGACGAGTATAGTTTGGTGCATTTTTTAGAGAGCAAATCAGAAACATCCTATTAGGCAGAGAAGAGGTAGGGGTTTTTAACAAGCTTCTGTCAAATTTTTGTTTTTTGTTTTTTGGTTTTCAGTTTTGTATGGCTTAGGGAAAGTTTCCTTTTTGTTTGCCTGTTTCAAATTTTTGCAAATTAAAATGAACCCCACACACCACGTGGTATTTTAAACACAAGGAGTTGGTCGTAAAACCCCAACCCTTGAGCAAGACCAAAGGTGGATTCCATTATCACTTTGGCTTGAGATATTGCATCCATTACCTCGATCGCGACTGTTGCTAGACGTAAATCCTGACGAAAGCTGACCGAGTGTAGCTAGGGTGATTCCTAGCGCATGAGGATAAGTCTTCTATGGTAGGTGTCATAAACAGAGTGATTCCCCTTTCGTACCGCCTATGTTCCACGTATCATCTGCTCTCACGTACCTATAGTCTCCCTCACGTAAGGGCGGGTATATAGAGAGGTTGGTATATCGGTCCGGCAATGGTATATTGAAGGGGCGACCATTTTGGGAGTCATAAGAGCCTTCATAATTGCATTTAAACGTTTTCATAAAAATTTTCAAAAACAAAACAAAACAAACAACAAAAACACACTAAACCAGATTTAGGGCACACTATTAATCTTTAAAAGAGATAATCATTGCTTGTGTGTGTATGCTATTTTCTGTTTAGACAAAAAAAATCATAAAAAGAAAATCATAAAAAGAATTTCTGCATCTTTAGGTTAACATTACCATGGTGTTTACTCGTAGCCAAGCCCAATCATGGGCAGAAGCTACAGAAAATGCACCAAGAGAGACAAATCGTCTCCGATATAGCCCTGAAGACTTGGCCATCCCGCCTTGGCGGCAGGGTACACAAGTTAGTTCACACCATGCAGAACATGGCTCTAGAGGCACCTCCTTGAGGGGCACTCCAACCCATGCAGTCATAGAACATGGCTCTAGAGGCACCTCCTTGAGGGGCACTCCAACTCATGCCATCAATAGACAGGACTATAGAGGCACCTCCTTAGGGGGAACTCCTAAGCAACAACAATATTTTCAAGAAAATAACCAATATGTAGCACTTGGTCTAAGTACGAGGCCTCCCTTGGAAGTTCGTTTTGGGTGGCCTAGTGATGAAGCACTGTGTACTGCTCTAGAACAACAAAGGGTCCAAAAGGAGGAACCATATGATTTTGTTACTCCTAATTTACCCCTGATTAATGTCGGACACAATAGACCATATCCAGAGTATCAGGTTCTCCCGACGGGGCAAGACAATTCTGCCCGCACCTTTTATGCATATAACAGAGAGAGTGAGGAGGATCACTACGTTCCTCAAGAATAGTACTCAGTGCAGGCACGATGCACGTCTGCACCCGCTTTATATCCAGATCGCTCATTGAGACCAGAGCTTCAAGTCAATGCTGCCAACCTCGACAGAGGGAAGCAACATATAGGGGTCTCAGAGCACCATGATCGAAACAGATATGTAGGGGAGACATCTAGGCCTCCTAAACAAGAGACGGTAGAACAAAATGACTTGGCATTTGCCCAACTAGCCACCCGCCAAGCGCAAATCACGCGGCTTAGGCAAGACCAACAGAAATTAGAACATTTGTGTCGCCTTAATCAAGAGCGCATTCAGCGTCAGACAACTGAATTGCTTCACAACAATGCGCTTGAGAAGGCCCCAGTTCCTCGCGCACAGCAATCTGAGATGTATGTGAGGCACAACCCCCTAGTGCGAGACAGGTCTCCACGACGTCAGCAAGCACTACCTCTAAGACCTCCTAGACCTGAGCGGGAGGCCACTCCTCGCAACCGTGATGGGCATCCTCCGCGGGCACCCATCCATGTTTACAGGCCTAGGCCAGACACTCCTCAAGAAGATTATGAGGATTATGACCAAGAAGAAGAGCGGGCTGAAATGCCCTATCAAGGTAGAAGGGATGCTACCCATTTATCCCTCCAAAGGCCTCAAGTTCCCCGCAACCCACAGCGGGAGCAAACCAAGGAGGAGGAGATTACGTCCTCCGATGCATACAAAGTGTTGTTAGAACGCTTGGAGACTATGGAACTCAAGACTGCTGGGCCCCAAAAGCCTACCTTACGCCAACTCCGTAGTCATCCGGTGCATCCATCAGTGCCAGCACCTCCATACCCCGAACATTTCAAGCTGCCCCAGTTGGCACTCTTTAGAGGGGATGAAGATGCTCAAGAGCATGTGACTCAATTTTTGAGCCAATGCTTCGGTATACAAGACAATGATGCATTGCTATTAAGAACATTCATAACCACATTCGCAGGATCTGCCTCGGATTGGTTTACCCATCTACCGAAGCATAGCATCTACAACTTGGATCAGCTAGTGGACGCATTCCTAGAACGTTTTGCTTTCAACACAAAGAAAAAGGCGTCACTCAATGATCTAGCTAGCCTCAAGCAGTATGAGGAGGAATCTATGGTGGCATATGGGAATCGATGGAGGACGTTGCTTTCAAAGCTGTCCTACCTCCCTCCTATGTCCGACCTAACTCAAATGTTCGCAAAGAGCTGTTTGCGATCGATCTCTGTGCTATTGCAGCTGCAGCAATACGCCACTTTAGAAGAAGCTCTGGCGCAAGCTAGAGTTATCGAAGAGATCAAGATACAGGATGGCAAAATTGCCAAGCCTAAGAAAAAAGAGTGGAACAAGAGCACCAAAATAGGGAATACGCAACAGAAACCCGTCGTGGTCAATCAAGTTGCTATCAATGCCCCTACGCCTGCCCAAGCAACACAACCTCCAAAGGCTAATTATCAGGCGGTGCCTCACAATAACTATGAGAAAGATAATAAAAAATAAGATCACAATTAGCAGCGTCACCCTAGGCGGCAATTTACACCATACACCGAGTCTAGGGACTCCTTGTTTGACCGTTTGTCAGTGGCAAACTTGATTAATCTGCCAGAGATTCCAACAATCGATCCTAATGCGCCAAAGCCTAAAGGCTACAGAGAGGATCTTTTCTATAGATTCCATAGAAGGAAAGGGCATGACCTTCATGCCTGTTGGACATTTAAAGGTTTAGTGCAAGATCTCATTGATAATAACACATTGGTAGTGGATAACCCCATCGCACCCAACAACCAACAAATGGGTGTTTTCAAAGATCCTTTACCCACACATGATGCACAAGCAAAACCTCTTCATGTCAACGAAGTGCAACAGAATTGCCCCATGGAGGGGTATGTTGGGATGATTAGCATTGTGACAAGAAACAAGAGACACCCAGGAGCTGCCCCCGCGACAGCCACTAGGGAAGTTCCACCCATGTCACAACCTCAAGCGAATCCTACACAGTTGCCCCCGCCTAGACCAGTGGCCACGATTCGAACTAGACTTACTCAAAGTCTACGGACCACATCGGCTAGGCTCTCCATCTATGAGCTTATTCAACAATCGGCGCCCCATCGGGAAGCTCTCATGGAGATATTAAAGGCAATTGAGTTGCATCCCCACGAAGCGAATTCGTTCAACAATTTTGTGGGGCATGTCAAACAGTGTACTGAACCAGTCATCACCTTCAGGGAAGATGAGTTAAAAATGGTGACTGGGGATGTAGCGGATCCACCCCTGCACGTTATTGCGTGGGTCAATGGGACTCCGTACAAGCGGGTGTTGGTAGACACTGGTTCGTCCAGTAACATTATTACAACCGTTGCACTGAAACATTTGAAGCTGCCAGCCTCTCACATTGTACCTTCCACTTATACTCTTCGAGCATTCAATGATGCGATATGCTCGACAGTTGGCACAATTGTCCTACCCATACAAGTGGGACAAAAGACCATTCATACGTTGTGCCACATTTTAGAAGGTGAGATGGCTTACAATATCTTGCTTGGGCGGCCTTGGATCCGGGATATGAAGTGTGTCCCTTCAATTGCTCATCAATGTTTGAAGTACACATTTGAAGGACAAGTGCACGTGGTCCCCATAGATTTGGAACCTTTTAAATATTGCAACTCAGTGCAAATCATGCCGCGATCGACCCTTCCTTCAACGCACGTGGATTTCCAGTTAAATCCATCTAAGAGGGGTCCGACTAAGCAAGAATCTCCATTACCAAATCAATCAAATTCCTAGGCGGGTTCATCTTCTTCATCCGGTCCTCCCACAATGATGCCACCTACGGTGGCCACACCAACGGACAAAGGAAAGAAGCCCCTGGAAGCGGAACCACCTTTAGTCTCCAACATCTCTACAGAAGAGACGCCTCATAGAATGGAAGTTGAGACGCCTAGTTCACCCCACATGGAGTGGACTCAAGGAGAACTCCCATTCGCTTCCTCTCAATCGCCAACGATTACTGTTGAGATGTCTAACACAGGCATGGGGGAGTATATAGTGCGCAATGTTGTTGCAACGCCCACACTTCGATCTATGCAAGACATGGGAAGACCTCGACTCCCCATAGGCTCCGTGGTTCCTTTAGGCTACCCACCTAATCAGACAAACTTTATTTTTGGGGGCCTGGATCATGGCGTTGAACCTTCCCGACAAGAAGAGGAAGATGAAGATCCCTTTGTGGAAGATGTCAATTATCTGGCTAACCCGGACTTCGCATTACGATATCTTAGCCAATGCAATTGGCATGGATACGGAGTTAGGCAGGTATGAACAAGGAATGCATGTTTTGTGCCAACCAAGATACCAAATGCCTTATGATAAGTCAGGAGTAGGGTTTAATCACCCTTTGCCCCTCGACATCTTGGTCGAAAACATGCAAAGCCTAGGGATAGGCAACAAGGATGGGTTGGCATCAGATCCATATGCCAATCCAAATACAACTTATACATTGGGGGATTATTTCCCATTACAAACAAATAACCTTGTTGACCTCAACAACCCTTTCCCTATGGCCGAACAAGGAGAAACCTCATGGACTCACCCACAAGGGGAAGATGGACAAGACCACGAAGGGTCTTCTGAAGATGAGTCGGAGTACGATCATTCGCACGAATATCCAATGAATGATGATCAGGAAAGCTTCCTGATGATGTTCCCATTGAATGATCCCAGTGAGCATAGGCTACCTCAACAACAACAATATCCTTTGGACATAGATGACATGTTTGAACACTTACACATAGGTCCAAGACATAGGTGGCATCTCAACCCGACGTAGTTATAGCAATTACTGCACCCGCCACTCCAGGTATACAGAGAGCATCTTTCGCCTGGAGACCCTATCAAACCATCAGTGCCTAGGGCAGACCCTATTTGTAGGTCCATGCATAGGGCTGATCCCTTTGTGCCAGTGCCTACAGAGCCAGATCCAACGCACCAAGAGCATCCAGAATGTCAGAGTTATCACACTTGCGGTAATGGAGGTTACCATCATCTCATAAACATGATCTCCATTGACTTGACCGCCCCCATCCATGATCCAGCCAATCCAACATGATCATTGCATCTAGACATAGAAGCTATAGATTGGGATCACGTTGACACACCACCATCTCCATCGAGTATTGGCCTTGCGGTGGGATGTTTCATTTCACTCCAAGACAGACTCAGGATGTCTTCCATGCTGAAGAGGAACTTGACGTTCCTAATGATGATCTTAATTCAGCAAATGATATCCATCTGATCCCAATTCCACACCAGTTGGAAGACGGATCCCATATGTCGGTCGAAGCAACGACTGATGTAGACATCGGCATAGATCCAATGAATCCATGGATTCTCAAGCTGGGGGTAAGTCTTTCCCCCGAAGAGCGAGCCGATTATGTTACCCTTCTTAAGGAAAAGAAGGAGGTTTTTGCATGGTCATACAAGGATATGTCGGGACTAGACCCATAGCTAGTCACGCATAATTTAACGCTTGATCCGACAATCAAGCCAGTAAAGCAAAAACTATGCAAGATGCACCCAACAGTGGCCTTAATGGTAAAAGATGAGTTACAAAAGTTGTTGGATGCCCAGTTTGTCATCTGTGTGGATTATCCTCCATGGTTGTCTAACATGGTTCCTGTCAAGAAGCCCGACGGGAGGATTCGCATATGCATCAATTTTTGAGATCTTAACAAAGCGAGTCCTAAGGATGATTTTCCCTTGCCAAGCATCGACGCGTTGGTAGATGCCACAGCGGGCCACGAAATGCTTTCCCTTATGGATGGTTTCTCAGGATACAATCAGATTCGTATCAATCCTGAGGACCAACTAAAAATGGCATTCACAACGCCTTGGGGGACATTTTGCTATAAGGTCATGCCTTTTGGCCTTAAAAATGTTGGCGCCACTTACCAACGTGCCATGACGTACATCTTTCATGATTACATGCACAAAACTTTGGAAGATTACATGGATGATTTGTTGGCCAAATCTCTTTTGTGCCCAGATCACATCGGTGACTTGAGCAAGGTCCTTGATCGCCTCATTGAACATAAAGTCAGACTAAACCCTAAGAAGTGCGTCTTTGGCATCACATCTGGAAAGCTCTTGGGTTTCATAGTCTCCAAACGAGGAATCGAGGTCGACCCAAACAAAGTCAAGGCAATCCTTGAAATGCGTCCCCCAACCACCATCAAGCAGCTCAAGAGTCTGCAGGGAAAGGTTGCGTCGATCAAGCGCTTCATAGCGTAGTTATCTGACAAATGCCGACCCATGAATAAATTATTGCATAAGGGGGTCACATTTCATTGGGATGACGAGTGCCAATCTGCCTTTGATGACATTAAATAGTACTTGGCTTCGTCGCCAGTATTGGCACCACCTAGACCAGGAGTGTCATTCTATTTATACATCTCAGCCACTGAGGTGGCACTGGGTGCCATGCTATCCCAGAAAAATGAACTTCACAAAGAATAGGCTACATACTATCTTAGCCGCACCCTGGTCAGTTATGAACTTAACTATGCATACGTTGAAAAGCTCTGCTTGGCAGTGGTGTTTGCTACCAAAAAGCTATGCCACTACATGCTCAGTAATAAGACGTATGTTGTGTCTAAGGAGAATCCATTGCGATACATGATGAGTCGTACTTATCATAGTAGCCGCACGGAAAAATGGATCATGTTGTTGACGGAGTTTGACATAGAGTTCATTGGACAAAAATCCATAAAAGGTCAAGTCATCGCCGATCAACTAGTTGAGGCTCCTCTTGAAGATGATCAGCCTCTGACTTTTGAACTACCTGATGATGGGGTCTTCCATGTTTTAGAATCGCCAGATTTTGATGAGCCTGAGTCACAGGTTGACATAACCCTATTCTTCGATGGTTCTAAATGTGAGCAAGGGGGTGGCACGGGAATTGTATTCTTCACTCCGCAAGGTGCTCCAATGCCCTTGTCATTTAAATTAGACTTCTCGTGCACCAACAACAATGCAGAATACGAAGCCTTGCTCATAGGTCTTCAGACAACAATCACCATGAACATTAAACGATTGAACATCTTTGGTGATTCGTTGTTAATTGTCAATCAAGTAAAGGGGATATTCCAATGTAAATGTCCAGTTCTGCAGGCCTACAAAGCCCTTGTGGACAAATTCCTGGCACAACTTGAATGGTATGACATCGAGGCACTCCCTCGATCATCAAATCATTTTGCGGATACTATGGCCTCCTTGGGGTCACTCATCCCGCAAGACCCTTCGGTGAAATGACAACCATTCAGGTTAAAACATTATCGCAATCTGCGATGGAGCGTGCAAGCTTTGATCTGATGCCAGGAATCCACCTGATCCAGATTGAACCATCTCCGGATAAGTTCTCTCGAATTCGAGATTGTTTGACTCAAGCCAACTGGGGGTCCTTGTTCTCCCCGACCCCTCTTACTAGCAACACCACGTTGTTTTTACAAGTTCTTTCCTGCTCAGCTTTTGTTCGGGATGGACTTCAAGAGGGATTGGCCGTTCATACTATCGAGGTTTTTGATCAGCAGGATTGGTACACACCCATTCGGGATTACCTCAAGCTAGGTAATCTCCCACTTGGATTGACACAAGCCATGAAAAGATCATTCAAATAGAAAGCGGCAAAGCATGTCTTGTTAGGAGACATTTTGTATCATCAAAATTATGAAGGAATCCTCCTTCGTTGTTTGGACCAACAAGAGTCCGCTTGGGCGATCACCCAAGCTCACGATGGTACATGTGGTGGCCACTTCAGCGGTATGGCCATCGCAAAGCGCATTCTTCGCATGGGTTATTATTGGCCATATTTAGAGCGAGATTGTTGCGCATATGTGAAGAAGTGCGTGAAGTGTCAACACCATGCTAATTTGACACACGTACCTTCTCAGGCCTTGCAGCCGATTCAATCGGTTTGGCCTTTTTCGTAGTGGGGCTTTGATCTAATTGGAAAGATCTCCCCTACGTCGTCTGGTCATCACACATTTATTTTAACGGCCACAGAGTACTTTACCAAGTGGGTGGAAGCAATTTCGTTGACCACTACGATTGGATCCCGCATTGCGGAGTTTATTTTGCATAACATCATATGTCATTTTGGTATTCCATCCAAGATCCTGTCAGATAATGGGACACCATTCAAGAATAAATATGTGCGTGCTTTGACCACAAAGTACAAGATTCAGCACAACTTTTCAACACCCTATTATCCACAGGCAAATGGGCAAGAGGCGTCAAACAAAATGCTAGTCGCCATTCTCAAAAAGATAGTTGCAGACAATCATAAGGACTGGCACATTCAGATCCCGCTTGCCCTATGGGCTTATCGCACCAGCATTCGAATGCCCACTGGGGCAACTCCATTTTCGTTGGTGTATGGCTCCGAGGCAGTCATGCCTTTTGAGTTGGAAATCCCTTCCCTACGCATTTCAATGCAAGAGTTCATCGATGATGACACTGCGCGGCAGGCCCGGTTAGATCAACTGACGTTGCTCGATGAACGACGCGTTAATGCTCTCGAGCATTTGCGTATCTATCAAGAGCGACTTAAGAAAGCATACAACATGAAAGTCCACCTTAGGGAATTTCAGGTTGGTGACTTGGTCTTAAAAGAGAACCAACAGAATTCTAATTTGCCGTCCCATCTACGGGACAAGTTCACGGCAAACTGGTTAGGTCCTTACATCATTGACAGTAGAATAGGACCCGAAACATACCGGCTTGCCTCTCTTGAAGGAATCAAGGAAACAGAACCCTTGAACATCATTCATTTGAGGCCATTCCACATCTAGAGAGCCATAGTCCAACTAAAAGCTCCAAGGATTATCATAATCGCTTGGTCAACCCTAAACGCCCCAAAGGTATCTATAAACCCTTTGGTCAAGACAAAAGCTCCAAGGATTATCATAATCGCTTGGTCAACCCTAAACGCCCCAAAGGTATCTATAAACCCTTTGGTCAAGACAAAAGCTCCAAGGATTATCATAATCGCTTGGTCAACCCTAAATGCCCCAAAGGTATCTATAAACCCTTTGGTCAAGACAAAAGCTCCAAGGATTATCATAATCGCTTGGTCATCCCTAAATGCCCCAAAGGTATCTATAAACCCTTTGGTCAACACCAAAAGCTCCAAGCATTACCATAACTGCTTCACAAAAAAAAAACAAAACAATTCAAACCAAAAAAAAAAAAAACAAAAACATATTGCATTTCAATATCCATACATATCAAAAAAAAAAAAAAAAAAATCACAAAAACAATTGCATTTCAATTCCATGCATTCTCATAAAAATCAAAATCACAAAAACAATTGCATTCCAATTCCATGCATTCTCATAAAAATCAAAATACAAAAATATAGGTTGCATTAGGCATCGCATCCATACATTATACATTTGCTAGGTCATACAAGTCAAAAGCACCATAGACAGTCATTACTTGGAAATTCCATCCTTTTCCACATCAGATCCATTTTCATAAACGCCTACATCTAGAATAGCACCATCGCCATTTTTAGCATCGTCGATTTGTCTCCTAATGTATATAGGGTTTTCGTCATTCAAATGTTTTTAAATTTCTAGCCAAAAACTGTACACAGTTAAGCAGATTTTACACGGGAAAGTTTTACTTGGATCACGCCTTGTTACGTAACATCCCAACACAAATTAACACACATATAATAATTCCTAAGTTGTGTGAACGAAAGATGAAACCTGCAAAGTAATCCAGGTCACCATAAGCGAAACGGCTATCTTGCTCATCCCCCTGTGCGAATGACCCTAGGAATGCTGAGAGTTGGCAAAAGGACAAGCATCCTCCCTACCCAATTCCCCAAGAATCCCAAGTTCTCAAAAGTTGCAAAACATCAAAAATTTGCAAAACGTCAAAACACTAAAATTTGACATCCTACAATGCACACATCAAAAGGCACAAACAATAGTGATTCTCATCACTCCATATCCAAATCCCTTGCTCAAAAAAAAAAAAAAACAAATAAAACAAAAATAAACAGTGATTTTATCACTACAAAGGAGCAAGTATCCCAATACAATTGAAGAAAAGAAGGGAGTCGAACTTGAATCCCTGGAACTCTCAACATTTCGACAGGTCATGAGGCAAGCTTCAATGATCGGTTTGGTTGATAGCCTATCGGTCATTGGCGGTAAACCTCCCGCATGACGATATATCTGTCACATTAACTTGTGTACAGATCAATGTTTGCATGTGGATGAGCTAGCTTATGGTATCCTAGATAGCATCGCAGATTAATATGACTAAATACAATAAAGGAGTTAGTGGAGCTAATTAGGTGATCCTCAGTACAGGTTCGGTTGAAAGCCCATCTGGAATGGCGGTATCCTGATGAATAACACATAAACGAACTCAATTGCACACACAGGGATGTGAAATAACTTGGTTAAATTCAAGTCGGATTTAGACCTTGTTCAAAAGTCTTGCGAGATAAATGTACAGTCTTGGCTAGTTAGTTAAAATATCTGCATCTCAGAAAAGCTTAACTACATTTTCAAACAACCGGTACATTTCATTCCGTACATCACCATCAAAAAATAGACAAAATACAAAAACAAAGTTTTCACATGCACAAGCATTCCACAAAGTTATCCCATTACTATAGCAAGTCAATCAAATCTTGTACAGTCTATGGTGCATTGACAAATCATCAACAATTCATTTCATTCATTCCATATGCATACATCATACAAATTAGAACCATCGCATTCATAATCGCATATGCATACATCAATATAAAAACATGTACATAAAAATAAATCATGAAAAATGTATAAACACCAAAAAGAGTCATCTGTATATATATATCATAACAAAATTGCCCGTAGGCTACAGTGAACCGGTCCTCGGACCTCGCTACCATAATCCAAAAACTCAAAAACCCCAAACCTAGGGCGTCGGCCACCATGATCACGCAGGATCGGTGCGACGAGAACTACCCCCTATAGTATCGGTCCTCTGGGACCTCTCAGGGTGATTGCTCGCCCCTGCATCATGCCCACTAGCGCCTCCCTCATCTCGTCGCCTGACGGGATGATGTTGACTGCTCCGTCCTGCTGTCTCTCGTTCGATACGACGAGCCACTCACCGGAGGCTCTGGTATTCACCCACCAAGGTGGATAATCTCACCCTCCATCTCTCTCCATGCCAACTCCACTCTGCCTCTCACCTATGGTAGTACGTGATTGCATCATCACGCTATGCTAGCTGCACCCATAGGAGATCCCTCTCCCGTGCAGCATCCGTATCACCCTCCTGTCGATGAGACGTAGTCCCTATGCTCTCTCGCTCTGCCAACTATGTCCGTAGGAGATCCCTCTCCTATGCCATCTCCCCAAGCTCTCCATATCGCCTCCGTAACACCTCCGTCAACCGTGCCACCTCCGCGCGCAACCCCGCCTCTGTATCCCCCAGCACGACCGACTGCATCGGCCTCTCTAGAGCATCGGCCTACTCTAGAGCATCCTGCATCTCTGGCTGCTCCTCATCACCAAAGTCCTCTCCTACATCTGCAACCTCCACCATGTCCACATCAGCAGGAGCTCCCCAACCCTCTCCTGGTGCCTCTGCACCCTCTCCGCCTCCTGCTGCCTCATCCCCTCCCAATGGCCCCTCACCTCGCCATTGTCGGAGCGTCCACCACTCCTGGTACTCGATAGTCACTCCGACGTCATCCACGTCTGGAATGTCCAGTACTGTATCCGCCTCCTCCCCTAGTGGCTCGAGGATCGACGCAGCTAGAGTCCTCTCATCGCTCCGACGTCGATAGACTACGGGTTCCCCAAGCAACCCCTGGCGTACCCCAAACTGTCGTGTCACTCGAAGATAATGAAAGTATTCCTGCTCCGTCCCATGTCATCCAATGACCCATCTCCCCCTCCAGACCCATCGAAGCCACTCATCAGCCTCTGGCCATGTGGGACAATCCCGATATGGCCTCCACACCACATCTCCTAGAGTCAGTCATGCCAATGCATCTCTATAATGGTCCACGTCTCCTGCAAACCATTGACTCTGCCCTCGCTCCTCAGACCGATACCATAAAGCACCATAACCAATATCTCTGTCCACCATGTCAACCCGTGTAGTCCAGGGTAGCCCTCGTGGTCGCTCTACGGCTATATGCTGCCATGCCCAGCACTGCAACAAGTAACTGCAGCCAATCCCCTTTCGCTTTCGACAGCGGACCTCATACAACTCATCATATAATTGAGCCAAGAGCGTCTGGCCCCATCTCATGATCACCGGCTCTGTCATAGGACAATCCACTAACTGCCACACCACCTCCAATAGGTTCCATGGGAACCTCGCTCCTGACGAGTCTGGCAAGAGCATGTTAGAAATGAGGCTCATAAGTAGTGCATGCCTCACTCCTAACACTCCCCTCGCATACCACCATCGTACCAGAATCCCCCCAATCTGACAATCAAGCTCCGCCTTCTCCACCAAGCTCATCCCATCCACATCCTCCCCATGTCCAAAATATCGAGTCAGTACAGTCGTCCTCTGGCCTCGTGGCATCGTCCGGATGGGAACCCCGTCTATCAAAATCTGGAGAATCCGATACACGTCCTCTAAGGTGACTATCATCTCCCCTATCGAAAGATGGAAGGTGTTCGTCCGAACATCCCATAGGCTGATCAAAGCTATCAAGTACGCCCGATCCCCAACAACTGCCTCCAATCGAGTCACATGCTTGAGCCCTAAGGCATCAAGCCACTCCCAGTCCTCCGCACTCAACGCCTCGCGGGCACTAGAAAAAATAGTCGGTACACGATGTCGACTCTTCACCACCTGCACATCACAGAAAATAACACACATCAAAAACATGCATCAAATTACCATCACATGTACAAAAATGCATAACTGTACAGTAACATCTTTCATTCACATGTACATCCATTACCAAAAAAAAAAAAAAAAAATTGACATGGTTTACCTACGGTTTCGACCTAAGTTTACCATTTCAACAAAAAAAAAATTCATCAAGTTTTCATCTTACATTTCATCAAAAACAACAAAAATTTGACATGGTTTACCTACGGTTTTACCTAAGTTTACCATTTCAAAACAAAAAAATTCATCAAGTTTTCATCTTACATTTCATCAAAAACAACAAAAATTTGACATGGTTTACCTACGGTTTCGACCTAAGTTTACCATTTCAAAACAAAAAAATTCATCCAGTTTTCATCTTAAATTTCATCAAAAACAACAAAAATTTGACATGGTTTACCTACGGTTTTACCTAAGTTTACCATTTCAAAAAAAAAATTCATCCAAGTTTTCATCTTAAATTTCATCAAAAACAACAAAAATTTGACATGGTTTACCTACGGTTTCACCTAAGTTTACCATTTCAAAACAAAAAAATTCATCCAATTTTCATCTTAAATTTCATCAAAAACAACAAAAATTTGACATGGTTTACCTACGGTTTTACCTAAGTTTACCATTTCAAAAAAAAAATTCATCAATTTTTCATCTTAAATTTCATCAAAAACAACAAAAATTTGACATGGTTTACCTACGGTTTTACCTAAGTTTACCATTTCAAAAAAAAATTCATCATTTTCTAACAAAAAAAAAAAAAAAATCATCATTTTTTAATCTAGGGTTTCATTTTAAAAATAAAAAAAATGGACATGGTTTACCTAAGGTTTCGACCTAAGTTTTACCATTCACATAAAAAAAAAAAACATTTTTATAACCGTGGTTACCCTAAGGTGTTACTCTAAGTTTCATTTTGGGTTTATCCTACGGTTTTCCATCTAGGTTTCCATCGGTTTGCATCCACGTTTTATTTTGTTTCAGGGTCTTTAAATCAAATTCATTCACCTTTTAATTTAATTAATTAGGGTTCCATGTCTTAAACAAAAGAAAAACATAATAAAAACACATTTGCATTTTTCAAATTCAAACTCGAGGAGATAGTGCACTTACTGGTCTCGCCTCGGCTCCGCCGCTCGACGACCCGGTCTGTGCACTCATGGTGGCTGGAAAATCCGGCAGCGTTTCGCGTCAGAAAATCTACCTCCTCCTCCCCAGAGCTCCAAATCGCAATCGATGAACAGTGCAAATGAGCCAAATCCATCATTTTTGCCTATTTATACCTTTTTGCTTGCTGGTAATCGTCCCTGACTGGAACGAGCACTTTTTCCTCGGAGGCGCGCTCGTCCCACCCCAGGACGAGTACCATCATGGCGTTCGTCCCCCGGAACGAATAAAAAAAAAAAAAAATCAAAAACAACCAAAATATAAAAATGACAAATGCCAACAAAACCACTAAAAATTGTCGGACAAAAGTGCTCTTGCACTTAACCTCTTGGCATAAGAAAACTGATGTCGGGGTCTACCTTGTCGTTATCCTACTCCCCAAGAAGGCTACCATAGCCGGACCGCTCCACGGGAAGACGGATTTTCGCCAATGTTAACCCCAAATGGCATCCCAAAATGGGTTCACACCCACCAAAAATAGGTCAAAACAATCGGGAAACTGCTCGAGCATGCATCGGATAACATCTGAAGGCACCCTCACTTAAGTCATCTTGGGTCAAGCGACTCGTCGCTTTTCTCATGTCGGTCATTCCCTCATCGATTCGTCGCTTGAGGGGGTAGTCACACTTAGTTGCCAATCAACAACAATATACCTAATCTTGGAAATGACACGCATTCAAAGGATCATTGCAAAAGACAATCGCGCCCTTGCTTGGGGCAGCAAACAAGCAATTATCACAAACTGATCATATACTTGGCATTCGTGAATCATGAACTCAAGGTTCCCACAGACAAAAGGTTGCGCCCTTTGCCTATTCATGACTCGATCAATGTCTAAGTTCAAGTAATACCTCACCGAACCAGGTTAATGCTTGATTTAAGTTCCTTAGCTCGTCAGAAGCAAGGATTCAAGAATGCGCCCCCTTTTCCATACTTGGGGCATCAAGAGTTGGTTAGGTTACTGAGAAACCCTAATCATTAGTGCTTTGGTTATCTATTTTTGCTCAGCACTGCACCATGTGCAGCGCTTTCCAAAAAGGGGCATCTGTAGACACCAAAACAGCACCAATCCGATTATGTGACAACAAACACTGATCGCACTAACACACACAACCCCCAGGGCAGCCCCAGAGGTTAAAACAGTGGTTCTAACCACTCACACAATAGTTTTACAAGTCAGGGATCAATTTGGCACCTTTTAGACACTCTGCTACTTATTCGCTCCACCCAGGGACGAGTGCGGATTTGTACTCGTCTCACCCAGAGACGAGCGCAGATTGGTACTCGTTTCACCCAGAGACGATTACCAGCGCTCGCTTCGGGGTGGGACGAACGCCAGGTTTGACCGACAAAAAGTCAGATCTCGGCGCATGACAACTCAGAACTGCCACTTAGCTCTCCCTTCATGGCATAGGAGTGCGAGTGAGTTCTTTTGACAACTCATATCTGCCAATTGACTCTCCCTTCACTACATGGGAATGGGAGTGAGCTTTTTAAGACAACTCAGATTTGCCACTTAGCTATCCCTTCATTGCATGGGAGTGCGAGTGAGCTTTTCTAAACATACAAAGACATGCACAGAGGCAGTTAAGAAGCCCTTAATCAAGAAGAAGTCTTCTCTTCACAAAAAAGCATTCATGCAAAGAAACACTTTTGCATGTTAATTCAAAGAGACCCCTTGGGTCTATAAAATGGTGAGCTTCCTCACCCAAAAGATATACAGAGAAGGAGCATTTTGAGCGACGAAGTGCTCCTAATTCACTTACTTGCGATTTGTGCTTTCAACATCCATAATCTCTTAATCGAAAGAGAGGTTATTGGGTGACTTTTGAAGGCACGAATCAAGAACCAAAATCCGATTTTTTTGACCACAATATCCTACCAATTTGCCGACAACACATCACATCAGGTTTCGGACCCATCCCAAGCGGATTGGTGTCGAAACAAAGTTTCACCCGCGGGTGGTTTGCCTTCGGGCACCCCCCGCCTTATTGCCTTTGGTGACTATTTCTTTTGTAGTATTTAGCTAGTTTCATGATTATGCTTTTGTCAAGTTTTCAGTTTATTTAGACTCATTTTAACCATCGTTAGATTTATCTTTTATTTTTCATACACAAGTGCTACTGATTCTTTGTTTGTTTCTTTGAACGCAGATTTTCAGCATTAGAGGAGCAGCGAGGAATCTACCTTTACCAACGCAAGCGGCGACAACGTTTTGGTTCGCCCATCTTATATGTGGGCACGCGGAAGAAGGAATTCTGAAACAAGTTGTAAAAGACCAACATTTAACGCTCCTATCCCCTAAAAAGGAAGGAGACGCATTGTAACACAAATTTGAAAAGCATATCAATAAAAGGGCCGTATTTTATATTGCTTTGATATCTTGTGTTCATGTTCTTTCTTTTTACGCATTTTTCAATAACATAGGGTTTAAGCGTTATTTTAGTTTCGTTTACATTGCATTTTTAGTCTATCCTTTTTGTTTCCGGAATCTCGTGCTTTCACACATATATCCATAGGATTCCACCCAGCATTGAAAATTAAAGTGAATAGGATTAATGACACCCATAAGTTCCTATATCAACATCTATAGTGGACTCAACATTAATAATATTTATTTCATAAAAATGATCAAGGGAAGGAAGGACATGAATTTCAAGGCTAATTTCCAATAGATATTATTATACCACTTATGATGGCCTTATTTGAAATTTATATATTTAAGAAAACCTTTCTTATGATGTTGATTGGAGAATCATTCTTCTTTGGTATAGATAAATTCTAGATAGACTTATAGTTAGATAGGGTAGAGATAAAAATATAGTAATGAGCATCTCAATTCTAGGAGCTAGAGTGCATGATATTATGACAAACATTTTTTTCCTTTTAACATAGCCTTATTTTAAGAAACTATAATATACTCAACTTCAATAAGAAATAATTCATAGTTTCATTGAGAAATTGAAGAAGGTATAAACTAATGAAATATTGAGAATGAAGTGTATAATAGGAATGCAGTTTTATTCTTTTAGTATTTTGTGGTATACCTATTAAATTATTAGCTTTTAACAAGGTCCTTATTTTCTAAAACTATTAATGACATACATATGATATACATTTTTATATTTTATGATTTTCCTAATAAATTATTTTTGGATATTCTATCCATACAAAAACATCTACTATAGAATATAATTTTCATAAATTTTCTATTAGAGTATTACTTTTTTATTTAAGATGTTTAATTTTTATAATAGTATATGTTAAACATACATTTTGATGGTCTACACAAATTAAAATATCTTTTTTAGAATGAAATTTTACAAGAAAATCTATGCATGGGATATTTTAAAAAAAAATTAAGTCCTTTTCATTTTTTATAAGCATTTCAATTTAGGATTTTGATTTTAAAACAAACCAATATTAAGTAAAATTTTAAAAAATAGTAAATCATCTCAACCCCCCTAAAACAAAAAATTATGTTTTTGAAATATACAATCAAATATCTATATGGGTCTATAATTTATGCCAAAAATTCATTCTTTGATCCCTTCTCTAGCTCTTTGAATTTATCTCTTTCCTATAAAAAAATGTTGTAGACCTCTAATATCCCTACCAATTCTATCATTTAGGATGGGGCTATCCCACCTAGGATAATATATAAGCATGCACCAAGATTGGAAATTTAATTTTATTTGTGGATTGGGCTTTCATTTGAATATATATTCATACAAAAATACTTTTATATGAATAGACCTTCATAATAAATCCTTACCACAATATGCACCTATATATACTAGATTTGGTTTAAGATAAACCTACAAAACCTCTATAAAAGTGTAGTCATTATGAATTAAAAAAAAAATAAGGATGGGAACATTCAATTTGACATCAAGTTAAGTATAACCCTAGAAGGATAGTCTAGGAAAAAGGTAAGAAATGAAATATTAGATAAGGAATTGGTATAAGCCACACACAAAAACTAATGTTTAAAGAAATTTAATAGATTTTAGAAAAATATGCAAAGTTAATGATAGCATTTGACCCAATTTACATGTAAATCTAAAAAAAAAACATGGAAAAATACATAAAAGAGAGATCAACAAGAGATGTGCTAATTTTGGGTTATATACCTTGGATGCTTAGTGAAGAGTGATAAAGGACTTATATTGGAACTTCTACTTGGATTTACTACTTGTTTTGTTGTTTTTGTTATTGTTTCTACACTTCCAAAACCTTTTTTTTAAGGGTTTCCATGTAAGGACATTGAGATAAGGTGTCATCTAAGAAGAATGCTAACATAGGGATGAAATGAGTTTCCTTCATACTTTGATTATACAATAAGAAATAGTGAGGAGGTTTCTCCCTGTTAGAAATCAATGGTTTGATTGATTTAAATTATGCAATGATGGATATTTAAGTACATAGGATGCCTATTTTATGCATAATAAACTCTTAACAAAAATTCTAACTATCTCTATCCTATACTACATGCATATACCTTATGATGGGTGGTTTTACTACATGCCATTTCACATGGACTATGATGAATGGTTATACCCTTGTCCTCTAATAGACCTTACATACCATATGTTGATTTGTCACTCAACTTACATACACATTATCTATGTTGTAATAACTCCTAATATTTTCCCCTTATTATATCATAGTCAAATATCTATTTTTAGCTTATAACTAAATATTAATGTCTAGGGTGAAGCTAGAATCTATATACTAGAGAGAGATATTACCTCATTATGTATACTTTCCACTCTGATACTTAGGAGTTTTAGGTTCCACCAAACATGCTCTCCAAAAAAATTAGTATAAAAATACTCATTCAATTCAATGCACGAATTACATGTTTCCTATAATGTACTCAAGTTAAGCATGTGTTACCATGCATCCAACATCACTTATTTAATTATTTGATCACCGATTTTTGACTTGCATATAATGGAATGAAAGTTGTGTATGATTTCTTTTGTTGATTTACATTTATCTAATTTTCATTGTGATCAAGTCCTAGATTTTTACAAGTTCTCATTTTATCATAAGTTCTATGATATAATAAATAGGATGTATATTTTGAATGTACATTTAGCAATCCTACATACTTATTTTATTCCTTTGAATTATCCCATGGCTTCCATAGTTTATCCTTCAACTAAAATGTAGCAATCCATCAATTACCCTATGGTATTTAGAGTTGAGCCACCAGGGTCTAACAACTATTATCACTATCTAAAAAAAATACCTTTATTGGGAATGAGGGATATTTTCAAGCATGAAGCCTAGGTGCTAGCTAGATATTTTAACTCTTCACTTTATCCTTTAGATAAGAAGTGGTGTAATTACCCATGTGCCAGGAGTATGGAGTACTTTGTAGACATTTTCATCTAGTGTGAGCTAATGAACTTGGATTTGAAAGGCTCCAAATTTAGTTAGAGCAACAAGCATGTTGGGGACCAACTTATCCTTATTAGACTAGGTAGATTGCTGTTTTGAAACAAGGATAGCCTTTCTTTGGTGACACATATCTGGTTTTCCTTCCTAAAGTTGGGTTAGACCATAATCCACTCTATCTAGAATATCCTCTGCACTCATATTTTTCCCCAAATATTTTTGCTTCAAGGTCATGCGATTCTTCCACTTTGAGTTGGAAATGAGGATTAAGGAATGGTTGTAACTTTTGGTGCAAGGTGAAGGTTTTTCAAAAAAATTAAATAGATTCAAATTGATTAAAGATAGATTAAAATTTTAGAATAAGGAACTTTTTTGAGATATTCTTAAAAACATAGAAATTATTGAAGGTCATCTAAAATATCTAGAAGTAGTTGTGGAAGCAGAGGGCTTTTTTGTAGATACTAGGTGTAAAGAGAAGGAGTTGATGTTTGATATTCACAATACCTTGTCTAAGGAGGAACTTCTATGGAATAAAAAATAAAGGTCACTATGGCTTAAATAAGGAGATCGAAATATAAAATTCTTCCATACTACTACTTTGAGGGACAAGATTTCCAATAGAATTAGAGAAATTTATAAAGATGATGGAACTAGAACAGTGGATATTAGATAAATTAGAGCAGAGTAAATGGATTATTTTTGAAACTTGTTAGGTTCAAGAGACATCAAGGATAGAGAAGCAAAAAACAAATTTTTACATTCCATTCCAAATCTGGTTCTAGGGGTTATGAATCAGAGTCTTGAATCTCCTTTTAGAGATGAAGAGATCAACTTTGCAATGTTTGAAATGGGAGCATTGAAAGCCCCTAGTTTGGATGGTTTTCCCCTTTTATTCTTTCAAAAATTCTAGCATATTATTGGGAATTATTTCTATGAAGTGGTGAGATCTATTCAATCCTCCAATATGGTTCTCTTTGGGGTAAATTCCACATTCCTAGAGCTTATCCCAAAATCAATAGGAGCCAACAAGTTATGTGATTTTTATCTAATTAGTCTATGTAATACCATTTACAAGATACAAAAATCATGACTAATAGACTAAAACCTATAATTCCTCTTCTTATTGGCAAGGTGCAAAGTGGTTTTGTTGTTGGTAGGCAAATCTTGGATGGTGTTACTATGGTTCATGAAATTATTCACTCAGTTCAAAACTATGGAAGGTTGAGTATCTTCCTCAAGATAGACATGAACAAGGCTTATGATAAAGTTTCCTAGGATTTTTTGATGGAGGTTTTCATAAAATTTGGATTCAATCAAAACTGAATTAATTTGCTAATTTGATGTTTCTCCTCAACCAGATTCGCAGTTCTAGTTAATGGCTATACAGTAGGCTATTTCTAAAGTTCCAAAGGTCTTAACCAAGGAGACCCCCTATCTCCTTATATTTTCATCATCATCACTGAAGCTCTAGGAAGATCTATTATTTTGGAACCTATTATTGTAGTCCTTAATCTAACCCTCATGACTAATCCAATATCTCATCACCAATTTATCAATGATACCCTTCTCTCCTTGGCATCAGTGGTGTAGGCTAGAGTAGTAAAGAAGATCCTAATTATATTTGAGAAAGCGATGGGGCAAAAAATAAACTTTTTAAAAAGTGAAATATACTTTTTGAATACTTCCTTGTCTAGGTAAAAATACATAGTTAATATCTGTGGTATTTTTGAGTTTCCATTTGTTTAGCTTGGTTTACCAATGTTCAATGGAAGAATGGTGGAGAGTTACTGGGATCCAATTATGGAGAGACTACAAAATAAAGCTTGCTAGCTAGAAAGGTGCTCTCTTGAGCTAAGTAGGGAAGGTCCTCTTGGTCAAGACTACTTTACAGAGCATCCCTATTTATTTTATGTCTCTTTTGAGGCTCCTTGTAAAGGTTTTATCTAAGCTAGAATGCATTCATAAAGCCTTCCTATGGACTAGATATAAATATATAGGAAATTACACCTCATCTCTTGGAATTAGGTTTATAGAAAGAAATATTGTGGAGGCTTGGGCATTAGAGATCTATTCCTAATGAATGAAGCATTGGTAATGAAATAGGGTTGGAAACTCACTAAAAAGGAATATTTGGAGTGGATCCATATAATTTCTACCAAGTATATGAACCAAACCAATAGTTACCTATCAGATCCTCTTCCAATGGTGGGTTATATCTTCTGGAAAATTTTGGTGAAATATAGACTAGCCTTAGTTAAAGGCTCTAGGTGGAATCTAGGAAATGGAAATTAAATTAATTTTTGAAATGATTCATCAATTTTATATGAACCCCTCTCTCAAGACCCCAATCTTATGGTTGTTGAACTTATTTCTAGGAGACTAGGATGGGGTAATGTGGTGGATTTCATTGATGTTACTAATGGTATGAAATCTTGGAAGGCCCCTCCAACCACCAACTATAGTACAAAAGCAAATTTGGCATGGTTTTCTATCTCTAGGATGCTTAAGCTCCAATTTTTAAAGACTCAAGATGTAAAGGATGTTATTGTTTGGAAAGGAGAAAGTTATGGAGCATTATTTATTAAAGTCAATGTATACCATTCTCAACTTGAGCTCTCCTCCTTGGCTCTTCCCTTGTAAGGTTTGATTTAAGTATTTGATTCCAAAGGTCAATATTTTATTTTGGCTGGCTATCCAAAATAAATATCTAACTATTGAGAATCTACAAAAAATAGGGATGATGAAACTCCAATGCTATCTAGATACTATATATGTAAATCCTATGATGAAACTACAACGCATATCTTCTTCCAATGTCCCTTATCTACTAATGTCTAGGAAATAATTTTATAGTCTTTAGGGGTTTGTTGGATATCCATTAATTATTTGATTGATGTATGTATGTAGTGGTGCCCCCATTTAAATCTTAGAGACTCATTTGGTTATGGAGGTTTTTTCTAACTCATCTCTTTAGGGGAATTTGATGGGAGAGAAACCAAAGGGATTTCAAGAACACTAAGAGGGACTCTAAGATAGTATGCTCTAGGGTGTTGGGGAGTGTTGTTGAAAATGTGTCCTCTTGTCTGCAAAACTTGGATGGAGGCATTTTATCTAAGGAAATATATAACTTATTGTTGGCTTTCCTCAGAACTCTAGACATTTTGGACCTCCTTATCTAAATAAAAGAAACTTAGTGTAATGTTCATCACCCCTTATTGGCTAGGTTAATCTAAAATTTTATGGATCCTTGAAAGGAAACCTAGGTCTAGAAGACACCAATGGAGTGGTCATACATGAAAGAGGTGAATTGATTCTGGCTTATGCTAAGTTCCTCTTTGCTATTCATTGAATCTATGGGAATCAAAAATATTATTATAGAAGGTGATTCTCTAAAAATTGTAAATTTAATCAAATTTTCTAAAACCCTAAGCTAGAACATTTCAAACAATATTTTTTAAACCACAAGAATTATACAATCCAGAGAGGAATTCTTGATCCAAAACATATGCAAAGAGGGAAATAATCTAGTGTATTTAATGGTAAAAATTGGCTTAACTATTCAAGGGCTCTTTGTTTGCTATTCAAATTATCCTCAAAGCCTTATTAGGTTGATAGTTGGAGCAAAATTCGAATTCCCTAGGTACAATGATGAGTAATGGTGGTTGGTGGTTTATATTTTTTGGTGGGTTCCATCATTCCATGAGCCTGTTCCTATTTTCCATAGTAGGTGGTCTACTGGATTACATACAAGCCTTTCACAAACACCATAGAGGGTTGTCCAGATAGATGACACACTCATGGAAGAAATTTTGGGTCCAAGATGGTAGTTTGGAGTTCCAAATCTCTATAGCTCTATTAGGGGAGGTGATGGATATCCTAGTTGATGTAACTTGTTATAACAAGAAGAAGCACTCCCTTATTAGGAATTTGAGCTTTTTCCTTGATGAATATGAATATCTATCAAAACTATAAAATGGTTACAATTCAAAAGCTCTCAAAGCTCCTTGTAACCATGTCATCTCAGTGATCATGGAATTTTTCATGCTAGATTCCACCGAGGTGTTGCATAGCTTCCACGTAATTTTTCTAAACCATTTGAGACATAAATAAATCATTAATGTTTCATATTTTCTCTTTCATTCCCTAGAAAAAATATTTAATGATGCAAGGGGAGGAAAAGGGTCAAACCCTTTTCACCAAGGCTTAGTCTTACTAATTTTTTAGCATGTGTCCAATAACAAAGGAGTGGTAGTGGAGGAGGAATTTATCACAAATCGAATACCAAAAATTCCTCCTATTTTTGATCCACCCTTGTTCTCTTAAAACTATTTTTCTAGTGACTACTTGGATCTTGAGTCAAAAGACCTCAAAAGCACTATTATCTCAACTAGAGAGAAGGTCAAAAATTTGGGTGGTGTTTCAGTTTTACCTAGATGTATCAGGGGTGGTCATGCGAGATGCTCTAAATATCTTTCCACAAAATCTATGAAGGTTGAATCCCCCTATCATGGTGGAAATGTTAGATTCTAAAGAGCACTCTCTAGTGAAGAAGAAATGCAAGTTATCAGATAATTGGATTGAAGTCGAAGAAGGGTCCCCCTCATTGAGACCCGAGTCTTCCAATATAATGCCCTTCCTAAAAAAGTTTTAAGAAAAGCACCAAGCTTTGATTGGTTCTCTTTAGGTTGCTATTTCTTTTATTGAGAAGATCCAAGGTATGACTCAAAAACAACATGATGAACCAATAACCCCCAAAAAGGACTTAGGGAGCTTAGGAAAATTTCATCCTAAGGATTAATTGGATCTTTATTGGTAGTTCTCTAATTCCTTCTTTTTTATAACAACCCCACATTACCAACCAAACTTGAGATAAAAAGAAAAATTGTACATATCTAACATGTCAAGTTACAACAAAGTATGTTTGAATCAACATCATGTAGGGTAGTAAGTAATCGAGGGGATTAGGACATATTCAGTGTCATATCTCGTATTATAAGTGATAAACTCCTATCCAACCTTACATCACATCATTATATGTATGATCCCTTGGTTTAACTATTTCTATATCTTATTTTTATTAGGAAGTTTAGTTACTTAGTCAATTGAATGTCATTTCAATCTTACTTCCTAATTCTATTATTGGTAGTGGAATACCATGCATGTATTATTTAAACAACACATAAATATTTCCCTACTCACATCAAGACTTTAACTTGATTCAAAGTATAATCCATTACATCAAAATAGAAGAGTCATCCATTGGAAAATACAAAGGCATCAATTATTATAACTTCAAGATTAATCATAATCCATTATCATCTAAGGAATATTGCTTGTTAACAAAATATTACATCATTTAACATTATAGTGATCACATTATAAGAATGTAACTGCATCATACCATTGGAAGGCAAATAAAACTTAGTTTCCATGATATTCAATACCCATACTCTAGCTAATAATAATAGGAAGTAAGTATAACATCCATGCATAACAATAATTGTAAACCACCTATATAGGTACACAACATATACCCTGGGAAACCTCACGGGGAATAAACCCAACCTCCAAAATATGTTTCTCCTCTCATTTCATAAACATAAGTTATCATAATTACAAGTATAGAAATGTATCCCTTGGATCCTTTTTCTAAATCAATTATACAACTAAAGGAACTAATTCATCCCTTTTATAAATCAATATGCAAATAAGGAAATTCCACATTTCCTTTCTCTAAGCCATCAATACCATACATAAGAATCACAAATTCTTATATCTACATGTTTATGAATTATCACTAAGTGCACATTAAGGATAATTTTTTCCAATTACTAAGAGTAAACCCCATAATTCCCTCAAGAATGAATCCCATGTTCATTCTCCAACCTAGATGCCATTATCCCATTTAAATAATTGTGATATAGTACTCATCTAAGGTTTCATAACACATGGAGGGATAACATACTCTCTCCAATATTAGACTCCATATCTAATATCCCATATTAATTAATATCTCATATTTTCCACCATATTGTCATTTGATCAATAATCATATTATAGTTCACATAATACATCAATAGGATCATCATATGATCCTCACAGTTTTGTCAATAATTTGTTCCACGATAAATCCATATGGCTATACTAGAGTCCCTACAAATTTTTCTCTTAATATATCAAACACAAATCAACCTTGTAATCTATCACACAAGATTACAAATCAACCTTGTAATATATCACACAATATTACACCTTTAAACATAAATCAACCTTGTAATATATCACACAAGATTACACTTTTAAACTCAAATCAACCTTGTAATCTATCACACAAGATTACACCTTTAAAATCAAATCAACCTTGTAATCTATCACACAAGATTACTCCTTAAAGTCAAATAACCCTTGTTTTTTTTTTTTGTAGATAAGATACTATAGAATTAATACCGGGTTTTACAGGTTGACCCAAAATCTTTTACAAAAATCAGCCCAGGGCTATTTATGAACATGTCCTTACTAAGGATCCTATATATGTAAAATCTACATGCTGCCAAATCCATTACATCCGGTAAGGCACATAGCCTGTTATCAAAAAGAAACTTCCCATACAACATTTTGGGTATACCATGAGAAAACACACCTGCATCATAATTACAAAAAAGAAACAGACATAGATCCCTTCCTTGAAATAGTGGAGAAACAAAAATTTGTAGACACAAATAGCAGAGTCCTGAGAAAAACTCCCATAAGCTTTTTATTGATAGTTACTCTTAATAATTCTTTGGTAATTGCTTTCTTTCGTATATGACATGCTTTAGGACCACATCCTGTATTGGCTAATCAGCCTTGGAGAAGCTGGCTATATTTATGGCGGTGGCTATCTGGTGGTCCACGTGGCTCTGGTTCGAAGTCTTATATTGTCATTTCTTTCTTGCCCTATGATTATCAACCAACCTCAAATTACTAAGATGACTAGGAGCCATGTTATCTAACATGTGACTATCCCCATTAGTCTTTGTGGTATTTCCAAGCAGCATCCACCAAGACTGACAACTCGAATAATTTTTATTGTGAGTCCATTTCAAAAAAAAGACAAGAATACTCATAGCATTTGAACTTACAGTGCCTTCCCTATTGGTAAATTTGACTATCATTCTTGGCATTCTTGTTGAATAATATCCTCTACTTTTCTTGGGACATTGTGTTCCCATTTGAAAATTCCATCACCATAGACACCCAAATTGGCCAACTTATCAACAACTTTGTTAGCTTCCCTAAAAACATGTTGGGCTTTTCTATCCTATCTTCCTTGGAAAAGGATCCTAGCCTCTTCAACAATTATTTTAATACTCCAAGGAGGTGTTTTCCAATTATTGATGAAATTTATAACATGCATAGAGTCTCCTTCTACGATCAAATTGCCTTTTAAGTCTTGAGTCATTTGAAGGCCTCTCCACATAGCTCTAGCTTTAGCTTCGTTGTTCATCCTTATTCTCAAATATTTGGAAAATTCAAGCATCATATTCCCATTATGATCTTGCACAATACTGCCAGCGCCTACTCTTCCAAGATTATCCTTAGTCACTCCATAAAAATTAAGCTTAAACTAACCCGTAGGAGGTGGGGACCACTTAACATTGGCTCTAGGGTTGACTACCCTAGGCATAGACTCATCTAACAAGGTTAAGCTTAAATATTGAGCAATTGTGGTCTCCTGCAGATGAGGTTTACATCTATCAAAAGGGATAAGGTTCACATTCTCATTGGCAAAGGATAGTATCCTAGCAATGATAGTTTGATGATCATGGATAGACTCATTAAAGACTCTATGGTTCCTTTATAACCACACCTACCAAAGATAGTGATTGAGACAAAGTTTCCACATGTATCTAATTCTTTGGCTTGAAAAGGGGCAAGGCCACTAGACGAACAATCAAGTATGGTGGCTAGTTTAACCTAGGAAATATTGAAGGCCTAAAAAACCCCACTTAGGACAGTCAAGGAAAAATGGCACTCAAGGAAAATGTGATAAATGGTCTCCCAATTAGTGTTGCAGGCCAAACAAGGTTAACTTATTTCATACTTTTGTCACATGCCCATGCATTTAATTTATCAACCCATGGAGCTTCATAAACTTGTGAAGGGTCTTGAAAACGATTGCTTACAATACCACTTGAGATGAGCCACTAGTTCTACTATTGGGGGGTGTTTCAACGGTCATCAATCATTCATACACTCCTCAATAATTTACGTAAAAATAATTAAATCTATAGAAATGAAATATTCACGCATTCTTGGAAATAAACCTATTGCAATACTAGAAATAAAAATGCGATAAACAATATTATAAAAACGGTAAACTAATCTAGAAAACATAGGAAAAATAGGGGAAGAAATATTGGCTTGGAGTGGGCCTAGGCTCCAACAGCTTCCTCCCAGCTGAACATGCACTTAGAAACTCTTAGAA
This sequence comes from Wollemia nobilis, assembly GCA_028583015.1. Lineage (NCBI taxonomy): Eukaryota > Viridiplantae > Streptophyta > Pinopsida > Araucariales > Araucariaceae > Wollemia > Wollemia nobilis. Next base: position 13,600,813 of record JAQPPZ010000465.1, read on the forward strand.
CTATATTATAATTATCAAAGTATTACAATGCTTCTTCTATATATCTCTCTACATTTACTATCAAAATATTCTATATATCCTCAGAGAGGTCTGCATGTGTTTATATAGCACACCCATAGATCTTATGTTACAAAGAAGTTATAACAGTCAATTCATTCCAGACTAAACTAATACAGTCTGGTAAATGTGATCGACGTCTGCTAAAACTGGCATTTGTTTTTAATGGTGGCATGCTCACTGATTGGTTTGTGCTTCGCCTGGCATTGGTAGGACATTCTCATACATTGGTGCGATCCCCAATTTAACTCTATATGACGTAGAGTTGGAACTGCACCAGTCTCTATTGTCCACGTCATGCTTGTCTGGTCAACGGGTGAAGAACAGGGGCGCCTTCCCTATGAGGAAGGTGCCTAAGTATGTCGGGCGCCTTCTTTATGCGGAAGGTGCCTTACTACCATTGGTGACTTCCTAGAAGAGTAAGGCACTTATCTTATGTTGGCACCTCCTTGTGAGAGGAAGGTGCTTGCCTTCTAGTGGCGCCTTCCTATCAGTGCCTTCCTTATGATAGGAAGGTGTTGGCCTTCTAGTGGTGCCTTCCTGTTGATGCCTTTCTGTGAGAGGAAGGTGCTTATTTTTCTTTGGCACCTTCCTGGAAGAGGAAGGTTCCTACTTACGCTTGGTGCCTTCCTAGAAGAGGAAGGTGCCTACCTTCTCTGTGTTGATTTCAAAAGAAACAAAGTGCCAGGTCCATGAAAAGACCTCTAATGATCCAAATCTGACTAAATCAACTACAATTCCATAAAAACACATGAATTAGATAACATGCATAATTTCATCAAATAATTATATAATAATTCATAAACATATGCAATCCTTATTATACAGCTACATAATAATCAAGAAATTGTATACAAAATATGAGCATTTTTTATGCTCATCATCCCCCCACACCTAACATATGCCACGCCCTCATGGCATCAAATATGTAGGTAGCCCTGTTGACCCCTCATCATTGTTGTTTCTTAGTGGATCCAGCTATACCTACGGCTCGTGTTTGCCTCTTTTGTGCACTGGCATCTGGAGGTGTGGCTCCTCTTTTTCTATGTGGGGCTACGAGTACTATTGTCAGCTTTGCTTTCCTCGTCCTGGACACTATCGGAGGTGATCTAGCCAACGTCATCTCTGCTACCTGAAATGTAGCTTTTGTAGCTTGCCATAGGTCAGCATCTAAAATTCTGACCACTGCAAGAGGGATATCTAAATTATCTCTCTTAAGATGAACTACTTGGGTTTTGTACAATCGGGCTACTTCAAGAGTAAGCCCTGCATTCTCCTTTGCAATGGTAGTGACTTCCAATTTTGGGCCATATACCCCCATCATTCAAAACACCTTCTTATCCATGGGATGACCCGTAAATCTCCCAGAATTGGTTTTCCTCTGTCAGATTCATGCAAATACAAGAGTCCACCTACATCCTTGAGGTTGCCTTCCTGGTCTCCTTAGCTGTTATCATATCTTTGAGCAGTCGTTCAAACTATTTTTTCCTCTCTATGAATGACTACATATACCGCTCATCTTCTTCTAGCTCAACGAAGGTCACCTTCACCTTCTTTTGAGCCATCCTGGGCCCTTTTTCCTCTGCAAAAAATATGGCGGCTCAAATAGGGGTTTTCCCTTTCTCCTGGGCGGATGTCTTCTCGCTCTAAGGGGCCTACTCTGTGGTCCCTGGAGTGTTCTCTTCACTCTGGGGGACCTGTGCTACCATCCCTGGGGGTGCTTCTTCGCCCCCCTGTCTGTCCTGTGCCGACCCCTCAGGTTCTTCTCTTTCTTCCTTAGGTCCGAGGAGTTCTTCCTTATCCCTCGATCATATCTGCTATTGTTGGCTCTCGTCCTACTCTGTATCACTCAGGTCTATGACAGAGGGTGTTGTGGGACTTCTTTTCCCTTCATTCCCAAAAATAGAGAAATTCTCTCTTACCTCCAGGCTGCTCTGTCGGGCATCCGATCAAAACTCTCTCGAAGAGAATACTCATTCTGTAGATGTGGGAGAATTCATCAGGACCTCTATTGCCCAGTCAGTTTGGGTCAATGCATCCCTTCTTTCTATTCCCTTGTCCTAGAGTTGTTGGTTCTCCTCTCGTAACTACTAGACTAGCTACTCAAGCTGGGTGATTCATCTTTCTCATTCTTCTAATTCCCCTCTATGCTCATTCTAGTAGTCTTCCAAAAAAAATTTGGCCATCCAGAAATTGGTCTGCCACTCCAGCGCTTCCTCCAAGGTTGTGTCGACCTGATCATTGCTCCCATAAGTCCTTACATCTTATGGGCTCTAGTTTGTCAATTCTTGGAGGGTTTGGGCTGCAATGTCGACTTCCCAATTGTTCTCTTCTTCTTCTGTCAAGAGGAGGAGTCACCATAGGCATTTCCTCCAGGGGACTAGTTTTGGTGGTCAGAACTCAACCTCGTTGCTAATAAGAAATGTTCCTTCATATTCATACTCGGGTACTGGGGAATGCCCTCTTTCATCTATGAAATAAGGCAATGCCAAATTCCTAATACTTGCTATATCCTCTATAGGGCTTCCCTCTTCTTGCCCTGTTTCAGCAATAGCATCCTGTTACCTTTCTTGGTTGCCATCTCCCTCTGTGTCGGGTTTCTACCTCTACACTTTTGCATGGCAGACTAGTGCTGATATCAGCCCATGGTGGGCCAAGGTGGACGGTGCTCCCTTCTAGAACCTATATGCTTCTTCCTTCAAGGAATTTTCCAGGTAGAATGGCACGTTCAACTTCTTTCCATGCACAAGGTGATTCAGAAACTACACATGGTTAGTGTGCAAATGGGTATACTTCCTGATGCATGTAAAGAATCAAGCAACCTACTTGAATATCTTCCATAGATTCATAGGAAAGATGCTTTTGGGTAGACCTTCCTTATCTATCTACATATTTTATCCTGGAAGCAGAACTTCGGCATATGGCTTTAGCAATCCATGTTTGTATATGCATTCATCTATGAGGGGCAATCCAGTCGCCTGTGAGATATATTCGAGGGTGATCAGAATTTCTACCCCTCACACCTAAGCTAAGTCTCCCCTCAAGGAGGTAGCAAATTCCTTGGTTGCATCTATATCCTAGCCCTGAATGACAAGGGTATAGTATTAGAACCAACCCTTAGCCTCAAACTATGTTTTTATCGTCCCCCTGATTCCTTCTATATCACTCGGCTCATTCTTTTTCACCGCATGATTCTTTGACCTTCCTCCCATGGTGCCTTCCCTTACTACTGCACTTTTTTTTTATGTACTTACTTCTTTAGGAAGGTGCCTTATTATATGGAAGGTACCTAACCTTAGCATTTAATTCTATTGTACACATTTCGAGCCATATCATTAGCACGTGGTTCTAGCCATGGGGGTATATGATTTTTATGACGGCAATATTTTTTTGATACTACATAATTTATGAATAATTATATAAGTATTTGAGTTAGTATGAGTGTACCTTATTTGGTGTTTCATGCATCGTGAAGAGCATTGATTCACTGATTTGTGACACGGGGGAGGGGTATTTTATTTGTGCGGATTACACTGGACTTTGGTGCTGAGTTGTTTGATGGTTGGTGTTGAAGACAGACTCCCAATTTGCTCAAAAAATCATCTATCCATCATCTTTGGAATGTGCGCGCTGATCTTGCCCCATAATTATCTGAGATTTTTTTGATTGGGGTAGATTTCCATCACATGGGTGATGGTGGTAATCTGATGTCACTCGTTCATGTGGTGATTTCATTCCGATCGAGGCGTCTGTGAGACTTAAGTGTTGGTTGTACATGGAAGGCACTCTTTGGTACCTTCCCAATGTGGAAGGCACTTATGTGGTGCCTTCTCGATGTGGAAGGCACTTATATGGTGCCTTCTCGATGTTGTCGGTGCTCTTTGAATGGATGTGCCTTCCAATGGTGGAAGGCACCCTTTTGATGATGGCGCCTTCCTGCTATGGAAGGTGCTTCTGAATGGGTGCGCCTTCCTAATGTGGAAGGCACTATTGAATACCTATGCCTTCTTGGGGTGGAAGGCACCGTTGTATACCTACACCTTCCTAGGGTGGAAGGCACCTCGGTCTGTATGCACCTTCCTGATGTGGAAGGCACCTCAAGATCTTTTTTTTTTTTTTGTGGCGCCTTCCCGCCATGGAAGGCGCCTATTTTTTTTTTATGTGGCGCCTTCCCGATGTGGAAGGCACCTACTTTTTTCTCTTTTTTTTTGTGTGCCTTCTTTATAAGGAAGGTGCCTTCTTTTGGCAGGGTGCCTTCTTCATAAGGAAGGCGCCTTATTCTGGCGGGGTGCCTTCTTCATAAGGAAGGTGCCTTATTCTAGTGGGGCGCCTTCTTCATAAGGAAGGCACCTTATTCTAGCGGGGTGCCTTCTTCATAAGGAAGGTGCCTTATTCTGGCTGGGCGCCTTCTTCATATGGAAGGTGCCTTCTTCTGGTTGGGTGCCTTCTTTATAAGGAAGGCACATTTTTCTGTGCCTTCTCAATGTGGAAGGTGCTTTATTCTTGGCAATCATGTTGTGATTGACTAGGAAAGGGTGATCAAGCCTTCTCAATATCGGTTCACGCTGCCTCAGCTTCTACCTATGAGTGTCAGTTTTGAAATGATGAGTCGAATTAGTCCTAGTTTCCTAGATACCTATTCCTCATGTTGTTAGGTCCTCCACCTGCAAAAAGAAAACAAAAAGAAAGAAAAATAAAGGCAGTTAGATGCATTCCGTGCCTATTAGGCCCTGGATTAGGATGCCTACAGCTTGCATGTGGGCATCATACCTACAAAACACATCGTAAGAAAAAACTAAATTAATTAATTTTTGTGAGCACCTCCATGCCCACTATTTTTCTAGTTAAGAGTTTGTTCCATATCTAAAAATATGGGGTCTCCCCCACGTCTATTCTGGATTCCACCTATAATGTTTTGGATGTGTTATAGGGGCATAGTCGATGGCCACTGACCATTAACACGGTGTTGCTACCATCAATTGTTCTAACATGCACTATCTTGTTCTTGATGAGCTCTACCACCTCATACGGTCCCATCCATATTTGCATTAATTTACCTTTTTTTTCTTGGAATCAAGAATCATACAATAGAACTCATTCTCCTTCTTGGAACTACTTCAGTTTAATGTGGTGATCATGCCATTGCTTTCTTTGCTTTTGTATGATTTCCTTTCTCTACAAAGCATCCATTTAGATTTCGTCTAGCTAATCTAGCTATCGAATCCTTTATTTTTGAGCGTCATCCAAGCTCAAGTTCAATTCTGAAGCCGTCCTCAATTTCTTTATTCCAAATTCAATGGGCATCATCGCACTCTTCCCATAGACCAGTTGGAAGGGTGTGAAGCCTGTGGTGGATTTCCACATGATATTATATGTCCATACTACCTTTGGAAACCATGTAGCCCAATATTTTCTATGTTGTTGCATGGTCTTCGTAATGATGTTCTCTATTTCTCTGTTCGTCACATCCACTTGCCCATTTGCCTACGGATGGTAGGGTGTAGTTTTATTGTGCCAAAATCTATATTGCTCCATCAGCTCCTTGATCAACTTAGAGGTAAATTGAGGCCCTTGGTCTATTGTTATCTCTCTAGGGACCCCAAATCATGTAAAAATGTGGGAAAATAAGAAATCAATGACTTTATTTCTTTTGAATATCTCAACGCTTGAACTTCAACCCATTTGGTGACGTAATCTATACAGACCAAAATAAACCTCCTCCCTATTGAAGGTGGATTAATTGGTCCCATGAAGTCCATGCCCCACTTATCGAAGGGTTCTAGGTGTACCTGAGGCTAGAGGGGCATTTTATCTCGATGGGTTGGTTTACCCATTATTTGGCATTCATCGCACTTGTTGGTGTACACAGCTGCATCCTTGAACAAAGTGGGCCAAAAGTACCCAGCCTATAGGATTTTGTAGGCAGTTTGTTTCCTTGCAAAGTGTCCTTCACATGGTTCGTTGTGACATGCTTTGAGTACTTCTGAGAACTCTTGTTATGCTATGCATCTCCTTATAATTTGGTCACATCCTATTTTGAATAGGAGGCCATCAATCCATAGGAACGATGCACTTTTATCTATGATCGCCTACTTTTCTCAGAAAGAGAGAGCAGGTGAGGTTCTTTTGATGGCCAAGTAATTGGCTATATCTATGTACCACGGGATTTTCTCACTAATGGTGAACAAATGTTCATTCAAAAATTGGTCTTCCACTGTTGTATGGTCTGTCGGTATCAATCTGGATAGAAAATTTGCTACAATGTTGTCTTTGCCTAGTTTGTTGACTATTTTGATGTCAAATTCCTACAGTAACAAGAGCCATTTGATAATTATTCCACCAATGGTAGGCTTTCTCATCAAGTATCTAATGGTCACATGGTTCGTGTGGACAAATACCTTATACCCAATGATATAATGGCAAAATTTATTTATGGCATGCACAACTACAAGGAACTCCTTCTCCGTCACTATGTAGTTGAGCTCGACTCCTGCCAAGTTTTTGCTAACACAATAGATGTCATAAAATTCTTCACCATCCTTCTGTCTGAGTACTGCTCCAATCGCATTTTTGGATGCATCACAATAGATATGGAATGGTATGGCCCAATTTGGTCCTCTTAAAATCGGTACAGATATCAGTTTCTCTTTAAGCAACTAAAATTCTTCTTCACAGTCTTTCATCTAATTGAACTCCACATATTTAGATAATAGAGTGTGTAGTGGTTTTGCAATTTTTTTGAATTCGATGATAAATCGTCAGTAGTACCTAGCTAATCCAAGAAAACTCCTCACCTCTCTCTGCATTTTGGGGCTGGGTAGGTCTCTAATGACCTCAATTTTTTTTTATCAACCTTTATTCCTTCTACGGAGAGGTGGTGTCCTAGTATGATGCCTTCTTGCATCATCATAAAGAATTTATCGTTTCTCAAGGACAAATTGTTTTCCTTGCTTCTTTCGAGCACTCTTTCCAAGTTCTTCATTGCTTCATCAAAGGTTTCTCCATAGACGGTGAAGTCATCCATGTATACTTCGATCATGTCTCCCATCATGTCTAAAAATATGCTAAGCACCGCCCTTTGAAAGGTGGTAGGTGCATTGCATAATCCAAAAGGTAATACCGATAGGCAAACATTCCCCATGGGTAGGTGAACGTTGTCTTATCTTGATCCTCTTCTCCTATCTAAATCTAGTTGTGTCCATTGAATCCATCCAGGAAGGAGAAATAATTCCTCCCGGAGAGTGTATCCAAGACTTGATCAATGAACGAGAGTGAGAAGTGGTCCTTCTTGGTCACTTTGTTTAACGCTCTATAGTCCACATAGATTCACCACTTCCTATTCTTTTTAGGGACTACCACTAATGGTGATACCCACTCATTGTCAAAAATTGGATAGATGAATAAGTCAAGATTTTTGCAGTTCTTCATTGACAATGTCTTTCATTGTCAGATTCATTCTTCTCTATGGTTGTCTACTTGGAGTTGCTTTATCATCGAGGTATATATGATGGATATAGATCTCTAGGTTGATACCCTTCATATCTCAGTAATCCCATGCAAATTCCTATTGTAGTCTAACCAGGAGATCTTCTACTTTCGTCAATTGTGTGGGATTCAACCCACTGCTGACATTAAACATTATTCCTAGCCCAACATGTATCTGCTAAACATGGTGATCTTGGGCACCAACCAACGATGATCCAGGTGTGAATATGGAGGAACTCCACAATAGCACCATCTTCATCTTCTTCTACCAACTCATCCAACGTCATCACCGACTAGATCATGGATAGCTCAAGATTTTCATGCTCAATCAACATGGGTTCTCCTAATGAGTTGACGGACTACGCTGGGGGTGAAATAGTCAACCTTTTAATATTTTTTCCATCGTAGATGGTCATCAGCCCATCTCGACAACTGATGTAAGTGTTAGCTATTGCCAACCATGGCCTTCCCAAGATGAGCGGGTAACCACCCAGCCTAGTTTTATATTGCAAGACTAAAACTTTTGTTGGGTATTCCCATGCATTGACTGTCACTATTACATCTTCCAACATTCCTTTTGGTGCCACGATCGATCGATCAGCCAGCTGTAGCACTGTCGTAGTGGGTTTTAGGTTCATGAGTTGTAGCCTCTACATGGTCTTCTAAGGCATTATGTTGATGGCTGCTCCGAGATCGACCAACATATTGGATAGGGAATGTCCCTCAATTTTTACAATCAACATCGGGTTGCCTAGGTCTGTATACTTAGGATGGCACATTTTGCCCATCATCAAGTTTGCTAGTTTACCCATGACATTGATATTCTAGGTTGCTCTTCATCCTGGCTTCCTTAGACACATCTCTCTTATCACCTTGGTATATATCGAAACATCTCGGATGGCTTGAAATAATGGAATTGTCATGGTGAGATTCTTCAAGCTAGATAAGATATCAAACTTTGGTTACGTTACTTTCCTTTGTTCTTGCATTCGATTGGGAAATGGAGTCTTTGCTCTCTTAGGAATTTCTTCTATCACCTCTTCTACATGAGGTGTTTTTTCCTACCTCTTCCTCCTCTTCTACCATTGGAGGTGTTTGTACTCCTAGCTATCTACCAGACCTAAGCTAAATATGGTACATCAGATACATCTCACCCTCCATGTATGCTGGCTGGTTCACCCTGTTATTAGGATTTATCATCGATTATGTGGGTGGCTGCGTAGGTCTCACTACTGGCAACATCGATAAATTATGTTGGGGGTGAGCTGGTGCTACATTCTATGGATCCTGATTCCATGTAGTGTGGCCTCTCCACTACTGCCCAAGATATGGATATGGCATCCATGGCTGCTAGTTTGGGAATGTTTCTAGGGGTGCATTGGACCAAGGTGATGGCCCCCACCACCCCATGTTAGGTGGTTGAGGTGGGCCTTGGGGCATGTATGGTCCTCCCCCATATGACAACATTCTAGTTGGCATATTCCCCATAAGGGGTTGTGGCCAACTCTTCTGATTGCCTATGAAATAGGCATCCATGCTTTTAGCATCCTCTTGATTACTAGGCAGTTGTAGGTACAATCAAGTTTTATGGTTCAGCCTACAAACTATGCATACTCTAACTTTATTCTCTAGGTATGCATTCTTTACATGCTTCCCTCCACATTTTAGATATAAATAATCTAATGTTGCTTCGTTTTCTTACTTCTTTTTCTCTAACAGTAGCGTATCCATCTACAATTCTAGATATGAGAGCATTTTGCTCTTTAAATCTTCCATCATGTTACCTATTTCTATCTTCATGACTGAAGCAGTCTCTTTCATGGTTCTAGAAGTGGTCTTGCCTCTCCTTCTTGAGTAGTTTCAGCATAGTTGTCGGATGTCTTCCATAGCGTGTTGGTAGACATCACCTCCAAAAATCATGTTAAGATCCTCCAGTGATTCATTGGTAAGTCCTCTCAAAAATATGCTTTTGAGGTACAAATCATATAGTTTCATGTGAGGAGATTGTTGAAGATTGAAGTTGAATCTCTCCTAGTATTCCTTGAGAGACTCATATTCTTTCTGCGTCAAGCTCAAGACCTCTTATCTGGAGTCTCTTGCTCTCCTGAAATTTTGGTATTACTCTAAAAGGAGCTTCTTCATTTGATCCCAAGTGGCAATGTGTTTATCTCCCAGATCAATGAACCACCACAGAGCTGCATCATCCAATGTGGAAGGAAAGAGTTTTAGTTTTTTCATATCATATTTGTAGTCCATAGACCTGCATAAGACATCAAACTTAAATAAAAATAGGTCAGGTTCCTCAGTTGGGTATCCTCTGAAGATCGAAAGGTGAGCAAGGGATATATTTTTCATTTTGGTATCTCCTACTTTTTCATCAATCAGGAAACTAAATCCAGATGAGAATTCTTTGTTGTCAACCATTTTTTATAAAATATGGTCTCTAATGTAGTATTTATGGCCTTACGGTCGTTTAAGAATTTTTGAGTCAAGGCTCTAAGGTTTTCTGGTGTTATCGTTCGATCTTCTATAGCTTTCCACAATAGGGCTTCCTCTAAGGGTGTCCTATTAAATAGGAGATTTATGATGATTCGTTCTTCCCCAAGTTGATGGGATGAGGAGGAACTTTGCACAAAGTGCGGATCCTCACTCCAATGGATTGCTAGAGGTGGCTCGGGGGGGTCTAATTCAAATTCAAAATGTTTGGTTGACTCAGGTTTTGGTGGATTGGTTTTTATAAACCGACTTTCAAGTCTTCATCTTCTTGAAGAACTCATACAAGGTCAGATGGAAGGTTTCTAGGTATTGTAAATAATCTAGTTGAGACGCTTCCTCGGCAATGGTGCCAAAATGTTGTGGGCCAAACAAGGTTTTCTTTCATACTTTTGTCACATGTTTGTGCATTTAATTTATCAACCTAGGGAGCTTCGTAAACTTGTGAAGGGTCTTGAACAATATTGCTTACAATACCACTTGAGATGAGTCCGCTAGTTCTACTATTGGGGGGTGTTTCAATGGTCATCAATAATTCATACACTCCTCAATAATTTACATAAAAATAATTAAATCTATAGAAAGGAAATATTCATGCATTCCCGAAACAGAAATAACAATGTGATAAACAATCTTATAAAAGCGGTAAACTAATCTAGAAAACACAAGAAAAATAGGGGAAGAAATACTAGCTTGGAGTGGGCCCAAGCTCCAACAGCTTCCTCCCAGCTAAACATGCACTTAGAAACTCTTAGAACTGTATTATAATTATCAAAGTATTACAATGCTTCTTCTGTATATCTCTCTACATTTACTATCAAAATATTCTATATATCCTTAGATAGGTCTACGTGTGTTTATATAGCACACCCGTAGATCTTCTATTACAAAGAAGTTATAACAGTCGATTCATTCCAGACTAATACAAGATAGTCTGGTAAATGTGATTGACATCTGCTAAAATTGACATTCATTTCTAATTATGGCGTGCTCATTGATTGGTTTGTGATTCACCTAGCATTGGTATGATGTTCTCATACGTCGGTGTGATCCCCAATTTAACTCTACATGATGTAGAGTTGGAACTGCACCAATCTCTGTTGTCCACATCATGCTTGTTTGGTCAACGGGCGAAGAACAAGGGTGCCTTCCCTATGAGGAAGGTTCCTAAGTATGTCGGGCATCTTCTCTATGCGGAAGGTGCCTTACTACCATTGACACATTCTTAGAAGAGGAAGGTGCTTATCTTCTGTTGGTGCCTTCCTATGAGAGGAAGGCACTTGCATTCTAGTGGTGCCTTCCTGTCGGTGCATTTCTTATGAGAGGAAGGCGTTTGCCTTCTAGTGGTGCCTTCCTATGATAGGAAGGCACTTATTTTACTTTGGAACCTTCCTAGAAGAGGAAGGTGCATACTTACACTTGGCACCTTCCTGGAAGAGGAAGGCGCCTATCTTCTCTGCATTGATTTCGAAAGAAACAAAGTGCCAGGTCCATGAAAAGACCTCGACTGATCCAAATTTGACTAAATCAACTACAATTCCACAAAAACACAATGAAAACACACAAACTAGATAACACGCATAATTTCATCAAATAATTATATAATCATTCATAAACATATGCAATCCTTATTATACAACCGCATAATAATCAAGAAAATGTATACAAAATATGAGCATTTTTGATGCTCATCAATTAGCCCTACATAGATAATAGTGATTAGTGATATAAATACCTTTACGCATCATATTATCAATGGTTAGAATTCTTCCTTGGATAACCAACCATGAAAATACTGCAATTTTTGGAATTAAATTTTTTATCCAAACTAAGTCCTTTTGGAGGAAAAAATCCTCGTCATCAAGCAAAAGCTTGTAAGCTAATTTAATAGTGAACTGCCTATTTTTCGTAGGAGCCCAAGTCACTTGATCTTCCTTGGGTCTCATGGGGATAAACTATTGCCCGAGAATGTTACAAATATCATTTGATTCTACTTGAAATACCTGAATCCTTATTTGTTTCCACTTCATTTTGCCTCTGTCCTCAACCATATAATCGGAGACTTTTCTGCCAATGAGTTCTTTTGCGATATCTCTGATTTAGGCTAAGTTAGGATATTGCATCAATGGTTCATCCTTAGCCCACTTGTCATTCTAGCAATTTATCCTCTCACCATTGCCTAAAACCCATCTTCAACATTTTTTTATGATTTCCTTACAATTGAGAATTGCTTTCCAAAAAGCAGAACCTCTAATTGGAACTGAGTCATTTAGAAATTCCATATTTTGAAGATAATTTCATTTGATGATAGTTTTCCATTAATTTTATTCACCATAAATGCGGCACCACACCTGCATAGCTATAAATCTAAATTCATATGAGCAATTCTCCTCAGACCTAAGCTCCCATTTTCCCTGGGTCTACACACTTTGTTCCATCCTACAAGGTGTATTCTTTTTTTCTCCTCTAACCTAGTCCATAAAAATTCTTTTTAGAGTTTCTCAATTTTCTAGAAAACCTTCACAAGGGCTTTAAAAATAGATAGGAAATAGACTGGAATGCTCTAAAGAGAGGCCTTAGTGAGGGTCAACTTTCCTACTTGATATAGAAGATGACCTTTCCATCCAATAAGTTTTTTTTGAATTCTTTCAATAACCCTATCCCACATTGACTCTCTCGGAGAACCAATGAAAAGAGGGAGACCAAGATACGAAGTGGGGAGGTTTGCTATATCACACCCTAAAAAATTTTCAATCCTTCCTTACCTCTGAATGGGGGTGTTCAAGAAATATAACTTGCTTTTACTAAAATTAACTTTCTGACTAGCAACATCCTTGTAGAGTTGCAGGATGTATTTAATTATTTTGGCCTCAACCACCAATGCCTTAGTCAATAGAAGGGTATCATCGATGAATTGTTGGTGAGAAACAGCCCTAGTGAGAGATGTTGCCTTGATTCCCGATATTATCCTTGAACTAGAAGCATTTTTTATGGTTATGCTTAAAGCTTCTACCACAATGATAAATAACATGGGTCTGATAGGGTCCCCCTGCCAAATTCCTCTATGACATTAAAAGAAACCAGCAGTTGTTCCATTAACCAGAATCAAGAACCATGCTTTAGAAATGCATTATTTGATCAAATTAACCCATTGGTGGTGAAAACCAAACTTAAGGACAACAACAATCAGCAAGTGCCAATTTAGCCTGTCAAATACTTTGTTCATATCAAGCTTGAGGGTAAAAATAGACCTGTTAGTCTTATGAGCAGAGTGCATAGCTTCATGAACTGTGATAACTCAAATATTCCATGGCATGGATCTATGATACGGGGTAGAACATCTCTCATTCTATTTGCAATGGCTTTAGTTAGGATCTTGTAAGAAACATTGCATAGACTGATTGGCTTGAAGTCAGCCATAGATTTAGGGGTTTGCTTCTTAGGAATTAGAGAAATAAAAGTAGATTTGAGACCTTTTGGGATATTATTTCTTGCTTGGAATTCTCTAACAACAAAAATTACATCCTCACTTACGATGTCCCAAAAATCTTGATATAAACAAGGGGGAAAGCCATCGGGTCTTGGGGCTTTGTCTGGATCCATGCTAAACAAGGCTTCCTTAATTTCCTCATCAGAAAATGGAGCTAGAAGCTTAAGGTTTATATGCTCATTTATTATACTAGGACTGGATTGCAATATAATATCTTTGGCCTCCTCATTGCACTGTGATTCCTGACCAAGGATAGAATTGAAATAAGTTACTGCCTCCTTTCTGATTTCTATTAAGTCCTAAGTAATAGAACCATCTACTTTTTTAAAAAAATTTATCTTGTTATTGCTTCTATTTCTAAGTGTGGTGATGTGAAAAAACTTGAAATTTGAATCTCCATATTTCAACCAAATATCCCTTGATTTTTGCCTCTAATAGATTTCCTCACAGGCCAAAATGTTATGAAATTTGTTCGTTCCTCTTGCCTAGTAGTTTCATCAACATCACCATGTTGAATCCTCTGATCAATTATCTTCAAACTTTCAACAACCTATTTTTTATTTTCAAAGAGGTTCCCAAAGACCTCTTTGTTCCAATTTTGAAGCTTTTCCTTAACAAAATTTAATTTGCCAACAAGTTTAAAAGTTGCACTACCCCTGACAGGCTACTACCACCACTGAATTAAGTTATCTCTGAAAACTAGAAGTTTTGATCCACATATATAGAAACCTGAAAATTTTATTGAAGGATAGAGATTTAGGGATCTCAAAAAAAATAGAATTATGATCAGATGTAATTTTAGGAAGGGCTTGCAAGGTAGAATCACCAAATAAAGTTGTAGTCTCCTTTGATAGAAAAAACTTGTTAAGCCTTTCTTGAATGAGATGACACCCTATCCGTCGATTGCTCCAGGTATAATTCGCTCCTCTAAGTTTTACTTCCATCAACATGTTGGAGTTCATGAAGTCATTGAACTCATCCATGCTCCTAATAGGTGGTCCATTTCTAGCCATTTTGTCTGAAGGGTAAAGAGGAGTGTTAAAATACCCAACCAAAATCCAAGGGACATTATGGAATATTTCACTCAGATTGCCTAAGTACTCCCACAATAGAGCTCTCCCTTGAATTGAAGTCGGGGCATAAATATTTGAAAGGATCCATGACTTGTTGCTATTTATTTCCTTAAATAAAACACTAAGAACCTTGTCATATTTCTGAATAATGGTGCCTTCTACTATATGGGGATCCCACAAAGTCATAAGGCCTCCAGACGCTCCTTTGGCTAATTTGCAAACCATATCCCCTTGATTCGAGATTTTTTTTACTACTTTTTTGACTAAATATCATCAGTTTTTGTTTCTTGCAACATGATAATAGTTGGATTCACTTGATTTCTTATTGCACTGACTTCCCCGTGTTTTAGCAGGCCATTGAGGCCTCTCATGTTCCATAAGAGGAACTTCATTTAGATTTTTTGGTATTTCTTCCTCTCACCCTCCCTTGATGGGGTTTTCCTAATTTGTTGTCTTAAGAACCCAGAATAACCTGTTGAAACAAGGGTATTTTTTTCCATTGGCAATGTCATTATCAGTTTTAATTTTTTGATGCTCAGCATTCGATATTCTTCCTCTTCTTTTTTCATTGCCAAAATCTATAGGAGATTTCATAGTGCTTCTGGTTTGTTTAGGACTAAACTGGGGGGAGGCAATTTGTTGCAGAACCGTATTGCCATATTCCTTAGTCTGAAGAGTTTAACATATCTCCACCCTTATATCTAAATTTTATCCTTTTTTCCTATATTCCCCTAGTCTACGGGATGACCCCTCAGTAGGATTCACTTGGATCCTAGTGATGATGTTAGGGAGATGAGATTTTTTATTTTTCAATGACTCAACTTTCTTCCTAAGTTCTTCAGCATTAGGGTTTGGATTTGGGATGCCCATTGGGCTTGAAGTATTTTCAGCATTGGGGTTTAAGGATCTCGACTTGGATGGGGATTCTAGAGATCGGGAATTAGGGTTTGGATTTGTGATGCCCATAGGGCTTACAGTAATTTTAGCATTAGGGTTTGAGGATCCTAACTTGGATGGGGATTCTAAAGAGTTAGAAAGGTTAGTCTGAAGGTTCTAGGCTTCCATATATTTTGATAATCCTCCTACTCCCATATTGGATAGAATTGAAAATTTATTTGAAACTAGAGGATTGGAACTTACTTGAGTATTTTGGTTGCCAACAACCTATTTTTTTCCTTTGTCTTATTGGGACCCTACACCCTCTCTTTTATTTTTTTGGTAGACATAGTTTTCCTAATTGAAATCACTTTTTCTAGAGAAACTCCTCAAATTTCCTCTGTCTAGCATTCCCTACTTCTAATTTTCTCTATTCATTGCCAAGTTAGGGCATTGATTGCATATATGTCCTTGATTTTTGTATTTTGCATAGAATTTTGGTATGTTCTCGTATTCTATCGACTATTTTTGATAGTATTCTCCATACTCTAGCTCCACAAACCTTGGCAATTCATTATCCAAATTAGCATTTACGCATATTCATGCATGAGTCATCCTTGTCCTAGCCAAGGTCGCATGGTCAATGGAGATCAGGTCCCCTATAGTTTTTGCTATGCCCTGTAGCCAATATTCATTGAATAACTAGGTAGGTAGACTTGGGAGATGAACCCAAATAGGGGCAATGTTAATATTTTACTTTTCAAGGTCAAAATATTCACCCCATCATCTGATAAAAAGGCTCCTTTTGCCCAAAAACCAAGGACCTCCTATTAAAATATGGTTAGCATCCTCCATACCATTAAAATGGATAATGAAGAACCCTCAAGTTAGAGCTACCAACTCCAATCTACCTAACCGCTGCCATTTATCTGTCGCCCAAGCCCTAATAGTCTCCATGTCTGTCCTACCTCCCAAAAACTTGCCTACCAGGGAGAATTCTTCCATTGACAGAAAAGGGCTCATGGAACTTGTTGGGGCTGAAATTTTATTATTTACTGGAACTAGGGGAGGAAGAGAGAGAACCTCATTTCTTTTTCCTCTAATATTCTCAACAAAAGACATCCACTTCTTGGGCCCCGCATTTTCCTTCGTATATTTTTTATCGGGGTCTTTCTGAGGAGGGTCGAGCACAAAAGATTACAATTTTGAACTCAAATAAACCTTGTAATAAATCACACGAGATTACACCTTAAATGCAAATTAACCTTGTAATCTATCACACAATATTACACCTTAAACGCAAATCGGCCTTGTAATCTATTATACAAGATCAATAATTTTGCCTTGTAAACTATCAACAAGATTACATCTTCTTTGTCTTATAACCTATTGAACAAAGTTATCCTATGTTCAATCATCAATTATCTTGTAATTTGTTTACAACTCTCCTAATATTTGGTCTAGCATCAAATTTCTCTTCCCAAAGACTAGCCCATAGGGATGTATTCAAAATACCTAGAGGAAGATAAATCTACATACCCTCTAGCAATTTGAAATCCATCTATTATATATATTTTGTTTAAGGAAGGGTCTAGCCCCTATAATACCTTAATTAAGGTATTCAATATATAGCACAAAGTGCTTTGCAAAGGTAAAATCCTTTTCTCTTAGGAAAAAAAGATCCTCCATTAAGACTTCAAAGGGAAGAGTACTAAATGAAGAATAACTCTCAAAAGTCTACTATTTAGTTATTTAGCAAAACTAGCTTCAATTCACCCCTCTTGAATAGAACTCAAAGCTACCATAACCCAAATGGATTTAAGATTTATAAAATACATAAAAATCAATCAATTACAAAGAGAAAACTCCACTTTCATACCCAACTATCATACCTTTGATCTAACAGTTAAAATAGTGACATAATAATTATACCCTAGTCCACCTATTCCTTTAAATTATCCCTTTTCTCAATCCAATGGTGGTCATACCTTGACTATTGAATTTTTTGATGATGATTACAACATGAAGGGTTTATTTTAAAAATCATCTTAAGCCATCGATGCAAACCAACAGTTCTCAACTGTCAATAGCAGCACTACACGCATCAAGTTTCAAATGGTAGGATCTATCAACACAACTAACAAGTGTCATTACCTTGTATTTTATATAAGGTAGAGTGGTTGGATTTTAGGGATGGCCAATCACCTGGCGTGTTTGGCTATCCTTCAAGGTGAGTGCTATTAGATTTATTCCCTTTGAGAGATTTTGTATGTCCTATGTGGGACTAACATTCTTCCAATAGGGTATGTGAGAACTTCCACCATACCTCAAAAGTACTACGATGCCAAGTATCCATCGGTTCATGTTTACAAAAGTTGAGGCAACATAAGCTACAATTTTCATATACATGTTCATATCCTCCTCGACTATTAGTAGAGGGTAACTTAATGAGTGAGTTTTTTAAAAAATATCTCAGGTTTTGTTTACAAAAAGTCATTGTTAGAGATAGGCAGAGGTAATTCAAAATAATACCAAGACTTTTGGGGATATCCAAGTAAACGTATAATCAAAGGTATCTCAATTGCTATTTGTAGAAATCACTAGTCCTTCATCGTAGAGAAAAATAGAATCCCGTATAGCAATTTCGAGTCCTATACTCCATTACAATAGGATAGAAAAATTTGTAGCCTCGACTGGACTCGAATAAATTGGAGAAAATTACTATTTACTCAGCGATACCCTTTTAAAATGGAGGTCGAATTCATTGCAGTAGAATGCTATCATTCTAATGGTGATGATGTCATTAAGAAAATTGGTATTAATAAATCAACAATCTTGGGTTTAAGGCTACTTATTCCTAAATACTTTGCTAACTAGGGAATGGTTCATCGGTTAATATCATCACAGAATAGAGAATTACAAGAACCTACAAGGGTCCAAACTCATATTTCATTAAATATCAAACCCATTTGAGTGATCCTACTAGGAGTAGGATAAAGGATCAGCAAGTTTGATGTAGTTGCTACTAGACTAAGAACAATCTACCATATGCGTAAATACTTTGGCTTACTTTAGATGTTTCCAAAACCCAATTAATAACCTCACATAGGCTCTAGGTGGTCATACAGTAAACACTAGGTATGGAGAGTTTACTTCCACAGAGTTCTTGGTATAAAATAGGTGAAGATCATTCTACGATAGGGAGGATGTTAGACCGAATTTGGAGCTTTTAAATCATAACCATATGGGAGGTATAACTCATGCATCCTACTATGGGTCTTTCATATGGTAAAATAATCCACATATTCATACAAGAGTAGCCACCAAGCGGTGGCCAGGGGGTGCTACTGGTGGTGGTGGTTTGACTTTGGTTTCCCAAGTCATCAACGCGTTTGGCCTAAGATATAATTAAGTAAACCTGATTTTTAAACTATACACTTTGTTATATCATATGTTGTGCTACCATGTGCTATTAGTGCCCTCACTATCATTCTAGAGTCAACATACATTAGAATTATATCAATCTCGTTACTATCAGGACAAAATCAACATACACTAGCATGTTAATCACAAGGGTTGATTCAAGGTAACCAAGCCAATAAGGGCAAAGGCAAAATTATTGTATTCATTTCATCCTAATAGAATATAGGATTTTTAAATAATACTACATTCAAAATGGAAAATAAAGTATAGAATCAAAATGTGGATAAGCCTATGAATACAAATTAAGCTGGACATGAATTTATCATAATTTTTTAATGCAAAACATAACATGGAACCCCTAACCTTGAGCTCCTAAAGAATTGGGATCTTCTCCATCTTGAATCCTCTTGATTGCTTAACCTCAAATTTGCTTTCTAAGATCACTCATATTGGTCAATTGCCTTTGTTGAAGATTTAGTACTCTCTTAGGGCTTTTTGGTTTTTGATCTACCAAGAAGGTAGAGAGCATACTCCCTAAGCCTTAAATTTCCTCTCCCCATTCCCTTGCTTATCTTCCCTTTTATAATTTCTCCCAACTCTTCTTCCCTCACGAGATAGTGGGTATATATATTATTTAAATATTAAAAAGGGGCCTTTTTTGGAGTTACCCCAAATAGTAAGATTCTATTTTATCATTTAAAAATTAGGGACAAGACAAGAGGGGATAAGGTGGGAGTACCTTGCTCATTTTAGGCCTTCCATTTTTTCCCTAGTGCAACTGCAAAGTCTGCACCATTACTATTGGGAAGGAGTCATGTGAAATGTAGAATAGTTCACCCACTATGTAAATTTTTTATTATTAATTCATGACCTTGTCCTTTTTGGGC
This sequence comes from Wollemia nobilis, assembly GCA_028583015.1. Classification (NCBI taxonomy): domain Eukaryota; kingdom Viridiplantae; phylum Streptophyta; class Pinopsida; order Araucariales; family Araucariaceae; genus Wollemia; species Wollemia nobilis. The sequence continues at coordinate 13,620,597 of JAQPPZ010000465.1, forward strand.
CCAATTTAAAATTGGATAAATTTTGTAGGCACCTAATTGTAATAAATTAGGTTTATTCTACTAAGTTACTTTTGTAAAAGATAATTTTCCCCAAATTAATATTTTCACAAAAGTCTTTTTAAAACCTTACCAAAATCCCAATTGTTTTCCAAAACTCTCCAAATTAACTTGGTAGAGTGTAGTTAGTTTTTTATTAGGGATAATTACTTTTATTACTTTTGTAAAATATAATTAGGGTTTACCATCCCCTATAATTTATTAACTAGATCCTTTTATTAATGCTTGGCATCATTATTAAGGTTTGATTATTGTTAAAATTCAAGTACTAATTAACCCCTTTGGTTCAATTAATTTCTTTTAGGAAGTCCAACGAGCAAGTTATGACATACTCCCCCCTTGTATTAAACACAATCCTCTATGTTTCTCATTAGTTCCTAGCTTAGTTAATGCAGAAAATCAATAAAATCAGCATTAGTTCTTTACAAATTAGATAGAATCATCATCCTTTTCCTTATTTCTAGTGTCTTGATCCTGATGGTAAGCAACATATTCCATCCACAAGAGTACCTAGACCTAAAAAAGTGTAAACTATTAGTAGTACCATGTTCTTAAAGCAATAAAACATCCATATTACATCAATAATAAGTATTGAAAACATCATCAATACACAATTTTCATCATGAAAAAAAAGCATCTATCACAACATAGTCAATGATAATAGAGTACTGCAACAAGAGAACTACAGAATATTTCCATATGAATTCATGTTTTTATAATAAATTAGACTCCATATGTCTAATTAAATGCATCAAAAACACTCACAAAGGAGTATCACACTATGCCTTGATAGCTTCTTTTTATGAGTCTATCTGATATACATAGGTGTCATCAAATACAAAGATATAATTTCATACTTCTTCGTTAAAGATACCCATATATTGAAACCATCTAGGAAAACCCATTTACCACATCTTAGGAAATTCATTTGCCACCACTAGTGCATCACTTTTGATGTCCCCTGGTACTCATTTCGATCAGACTATTGCAATATTCATATCTCAAGAGACACAAATGTCAAGTGCAATCCTCAAAATAGCCTAAGGTACACCACTTAAGATCCATAAAATATGGAGGGTTTTCTTAGCTCTTACACTTTGATTCTCCAAAGGTTCAATTGTGGGAGAAAAAGAACTTGAACACATGTAGTCTCTAAGTAACAAAATCCAATAGTAATGATCGTCTTTACTATGCTTATGATGTCATATTGATATTCATGGTCATACTTACCCCATGTAGGGTATCATGCAAATTTTTCATACCAATCATACTATCATTCATCAATAGTACCTATGACCACACTTACTCTACGTAAGGTGTCATAACAATCATACTATCACTCATCGATAGTAACCTATGACCACACTTACTCCATGTAAGGTATCATAACAAACATTAGAATATGATTTCTTCTATGTTAATAAGGGATCCCACTCTTATTTTAAGTATATATTTCCCATATATACCTCCTAAGAGTGTTCCCATCTTAAATTTTTCATTCTAACATTTGCTCATTTAGGTTAGTCTTAAATCTTAGCTAGAATAACATTTTCTTTTCCCAAAATTCTGATCGAGCTAAGAATCAGTTACTCAATCACATTCCTTCCTTGGTCAGTCCAGAAATGAATTCCTCACTCATCAAGCCTAACTCTTTAGATTAGATAAAGTAAGATTTATTCACTATGCACCCTGATAAAGCCCCTAGGCCTGATGGTTTCTCCCCTCAATTTTTTCAAACCTTTGGGACATTATTGGGCAAGATGTATGCAAGGAAATCACTGAAATCCAACATGCAAAATCCATTCCCAAAGGTATTAATTCTACCTTCATAGCTCTTGTTCCTAAAGGGACTATGTTCAAATCTATGGTGGATTTTAGACCCATCAGTGTGTGTAATGTGATTTATAAAATCCTAACCAAAGCTATGTCATCCAGAGTGAAAGAATTTCTTCCCCAAATCATAGATTCCTGCCAAGGTATTTCGGTAAAAGGAATATCTATAACTAATGGTATAATAACTTTACATGAAGTCCTCCATTCTATATCCAACAACAAAAAAGCTTCCCTAGTCCTTAAAATTGATATAATGAAAGCTTTTGATAGGGTAAATTGAGAGTTCCTACTTGTTGTCTTTCTCAAGTTCAGTTTCCATAGAGAGTGGATTAAAATTATTCAAGGCTGCATTTCTAGCCCTAGTAAACTTGGATATTCTCAAAAGCATTCACACGATATTCATCAAGAAGTTTCAATTTATTTAGGTGAGCTTGCTGCACAGTGTCATCATTGATGAACTCTTTCAATATGATGTACAATGTTGGAATTTCCAATTCCAATGGCATAATGGCCTTAGTACCATATACTAGTGAGAACGGTGTTGTCCTAGTGGGTGTCTGTATACTAGTTCTATAAGACCATAATGCAAGAGGTAGCTGAATGTGCCAATATTTGTGATTTTCTTGAATAGTATTCTTTAAGATTGCTACCATTATTTTATTCAAGGCCTCTAATTGTCTATTTTCTTGCAGATAATATGGAGTTGCAAAACTGTGTTGAATATTATACTTGGATGTTAAAGCCCTTACAATTTTGTTTTTGAATGAAGTTCCATTATCCAATATTATCTTGGATGGTATCCCAAAATGATATATTATATTATGGAGTATGAACTCCATAATACGTGCTCCTATCATTGTAGTTAAAGGGATTACCTCCACCCATTTGATGAAATACTTAGTGGCCATTATGATAAACATGTGTTGACTTGAATATGAGGGGGAGATATTACCAATTAGATCCAAAACCCATTTAGAAATGGCCAAACCGCTTGGATGGGTTGTAAGTCCTATGATTTTAGATGCATAAGATTATCATGGTGCTAAAATTTTATACACTCTCTAACATACATTGTGTAATTCTTCTCCATAGTGGACCAATAATAACCCATTCAAAGGATGCACTTGATAATGGCCATGCCACTAAAATGGCCAATGCATGTACCATCATGAGGTTGTGAAATCACCCAAGCTAATTATTGGAGCTCAAGGCAATGAAGGAGGATTCCATCATAGCTATGACAATATAAGATATCTCCTAACAAGACATATCTAGTCATTTTTTGTTTAAATGCTCTTGTTACAACATGTGATAATCCCTATGGTATGACTCCAAGCTTAATGAAATCATGTAATTGTAATAACCAATATTGATAGGCAATGACTTTGACTTATTGGATGATGTGTTCCTACTACAATTCAACTTGGAAAAATATATATTGGAAAACAACCTTATGGATAATAGTGGTACCATTCTCTGCAAGACCCTACGAGAGCAAATATCCCCAAGGCATCTTCTTCAAAAAGTCTCTAGCTCTATAGAACCACTAATGGTTTGGTTCTATATGAATCATGTGGAATAATTCATTATTTTCTTTAGTATTATGTCATATCATAGATTGTGATAATATTTTTATCTGAATGAATGTGAAGTCAACAGACGAATTCTAAGGGATTAAAGATCCCAAATATGCCATTGTCTACAAATCTGTTGGATGTTTGATGGATTTTCTCGATGTCATACCAATCCAGTTGAGATAGGTAAGTGTCCACAAGTTCTTTATATGCTTTCAAGATGTGATATCTACACTAATAGATACCCTTAACTTAATTCACTATGAGAAAGGAGTCACCAAAGATATTCAGCTTTTTGATCTTCATGGTGAGCACTATTTAGAGGCCCAAGATTAAGACCTCGTATTCATAATTGTTATTGGTGCAATGTAAATTAAGTTTTAATGACAAGGGAATTGGAGCACCTTGTGGCATAAAAAAAACAACCCCTACACCACCCCCTTGCATTTTGAACCATCAAATAACAATGACATATTGGTTTTATTATTCGGTTCTTTGGTTTTGGGGAACTCTAATAATGTAAATACTACATCATCGATAAGATCTATGATGAGAGACATATGATCCTAAAGATAAGCCTCTACTAGTTTATCAGCTATGACTTGACCTTTGATTAAATTTTGACTGATGAATTCTAGGTCAAATTTTGTCAATAGCATGATTCATTTTGTAGTATGTGTGTTATGATATGTCTTGCTCATCATGTACTGCAAATGATTTTATTTTGATATTACATACGTCGTATGACTCAACATGTAGCGATGCAACTTCTTTATTAAAAATACCACTACTAAGCATAGCTTTTCTACATATGCATATCATAGCTCATAACTAACCAGAGTTCGACTAATGTAGTATATCACTTGCTCTTTATTGTGCATGTTATTTTGGGTTAGCATGGTTCCTAGTGCAAAGTTCATGGTAGATATATACAAAAAAATAGCACATATGGTCTAGGTGGAGCTAATACTAGCAGTGATGCCATGTTTTTTTTATCTCAATTAAGGCTTTTTTATAGTCTTCATCCTAGTTAAATGGTACCCCCTTGTGTAGCAGTCGATTCATGGGTCGATATTTATCTGATAACTACGCAATGAAGCACTTTATGGATGATACCTTTCCCTATGGGATTCTTAATTCTTTGATTTTTGTGGGGGGATACATTTCTAAAATAGCCTTGACATTTTCTGGGTCAACTTCGATCCTTCATTTAGAAATGATGAATCCCGAGAGTTTACCTGAAGTTACACCAAAGATGCATTTCTTGGGGTTCAACCTGACATTGTGCTCTATTAGGTGATCGAAGACTTTCCTTAGGACCTCAACGTGCTCTTCACACAAAAATGACTTGAATAGTAATTCATTGATATAATCCTCTAAGATATTATGCATATAGTCATGAAAATATATGTCACAACCTGTTGATATGTTGCACCAGCATTTTTGAGGCCAAATGGTATAACTTTATAGCAAAATGTTCCCCATGGCATGGTGAAAGTGATTTTGTGTTGATATTCAAGTTTAATATGAATCTGGTTGTAACCATAAAAACCATCCATGAGAGAAAGCATTTGTGACCTATAATTACATCTAAAGAGCATCAATATTAGGCAATAGAAATGAATCCTTGGGTGATGCCTTATTGAGGTACCTAAAATCTATGCATATGCAAATTCTTCCATCAGGTTTTCCTATGGGTATCATGTTTGATAACCATTCTAGATAGTCAATGGGAATCATGAACTCTACATACAAAAAAATTTGTAGTTCATATTTAACCATCAAGGTGATGGTTGGATGCATCTTCCTAAGTTTTTTCTTGATCGGTTTCTTGGTAGGGTCCAACGAAAGGTTATGAGTAACTAGTTTTGGATCCAAACATGGCATGTCCTTATAGGTCCAAGAAAAGATATTAGGTCTCTCTTTCAATAAAGTAATGAGGATGGCATGATCCTTGAGAGATAGGATCTATATGAATTTAACCTTCTTTGGATTTGTGGGATCATTAGTGATATCCACTTCAAATATTTCCTCTATTGACATCCCTCAAGCTGATGAGGTGTAAGGATTAAATGGATGTCATATGTTTGGTTCAAAGGTTCCACAAAATAAGGATTACCCTTAGCATGATAGACATCATATTCATAGCCTAGTGTAAAATGGAATGGTTGCAACATTTCTTCATTAGGGAAGAAATGTTCAAGATCTAGGGGTGAATTTATGCGGTCGAAATAAATGGCCTTAGGATTGAGGTGCAAATATTTTGAAGGGTCAGATGGATTATGAAGTGGAGTGGTAATATCGATGGAGACCATGTTTATGGAATGGAAAAAATCTCTAGGAACATGTGAATGAAACTCGTTATCTCCAGTTGGATCCCCTTACTCTAGATGTGGCTCAAGAATTATAGGGATCATCGGGTCTACTCTGGGAATAGACATAACAATTGGATCAGCAGGGGAAAGTAATTACCTTAAGTTGGAAGGACCAGGAAAATATATATGATATATATCTTCTATGTTCACTGGTATTCTTTATATGGGAGGACCTAGGAATATTGCATGATAAATTGGTTCCATGTCCATAGGCTCCCTAAGATGACGTAAATTACAAAGCCCCAAATAGACCATATCTGTTTCATCTTCATACTCATTGTCATCACTGACATACTCACTCTCATCATATTCAAAATTATATTATGAATTTTCCTCCTCAAAAATAGATTCTACTTAGGATATTTCTGAGAAGATACCTGGATGGTAAACCAAAGGTGATTCTTTTGTAACCATGGTCATAGGCCAATTACCCCTCCATAAGTGTAAAGAGTTTGGATGATAGGGATTCCAATAAATGTCATCCCCAAGACTAAGGTTCATGTGATCTAGAGATATATCTAATAACTCATCCTAACCTCTACTGTGATAACCTAGACCAAATCTATTAGTCGATAATTGGTATAGTGGCTGATACGAAGTTCAACACCCTTGCTCAAATAAACCTAGTCTGTAACCATGTCAATGGTAATGATCAAAATAATAATCAAAATAAACCTAGCCCATTGCAATTTGATCATCGTAATTTATTTTGCTTGATTCAAGATGGTCGATTTTGTTACAGGGCTAGCAGATGTTGCTCAACATGGCTAGGATCCTAACTGCTATTGTCAATCATGGTTGAGATCAATCCACACTTGGTTGACTTATTTGGTGTTGTTCCTTGGTGGCTCATGATTTGGCAAGGGATCTTTGAAAAATCTCATTTTTTGATTATCTGGCACCAAGGGGTTTTCAATTAGCAGCTCATTCCTATTTATTATATTTTGCACGTGTTTAAAATCATGGCACACTTCGATATAGTACCCCTTTGTCAATGGTACGAGAAGTAATGATCTTCTCTAAACCCTTTGGGTTTAGGATGGTTTGGATCTAGAATCTACACTTAGATCAATTGTAGCGCCGTAGCCTCATATAGTTGATTGAATATTGATACCAAAGTCTTATACAATGGTGTAAATTAGTGATGTGGGTGACATTCTTTATCTTTGCCCTAATTTTTATTGTGCTAGTTATACTGTGTAGGAGGTGGTTATATCTAATAATTTTATGGTTGTTGTCTTTTGTCCCCATTTTGAAGGTTTAACATGAATTGATTCACATGTGTAGGCTTGTCCTGGTATTTTTTATTCTTCATATTCATGTTGTTCCATTCCTTCTTTATCCATAGTTTCAAGTCTCCTTCTTGGAATTTGATATCCTCTATGACTTTGGCTTGTTCCAAGGCCTCTTCAAATATTTGGTACTACTGCAGTTATAACAATAGTGAAATGTGCTTCATGTAGCTCTTAGTAAACATTTGGGTCAACTCTATAGTTGGTATGGAGAAGGGAAGTTTAGCCATCAATTTCCTCCATCTATTGCCATAGTCCATTACTAGATTGTCTTCATATTGCTTTAGAGTAGCTAGATCAGACATATTGGTCTTCTTCTTGATGCCAAATAAAAAGTGTTCAAGAAATGCATTCACCAATTGTTTGAATCTAGTGATGCTATACCTCTTTAGCTGATTGTACCATTCCAAGACTATGCTTGAAAGGGTTATCATGAAAGTCCTTAGTAATAAGACATCATTGCTCTAAATCTAGAAATATAGATTCATGAAACTAGTCACATGTTCTTGTGCATCATCGTCACCCCATAATTTGTCTATCTTAGGCATCTAAAAATATTTGGGATACGCCGATCTAGGGACTGAGGAACATAAAGGCTGATTATGAATCTTGTTAAGGGTAGGATTTTGATAAGTCATCCCCTATTTTTCAATAGCTTTTATTTTCTCAGTGAGGACTTTGTGTGCTTGAGAGGATACAATTTCCTCTTCTCTAAGTGACCTCTATGGTGCCAGCGAATGTAAGTTTCTCTTAGACCAAGATGGATGATTGTGCTCATCATCCACATCTATAGAGGAAGGCTCAGGATATTATTGATCTTGTTCATCTCCCTATGATTCCTCATACTGACTATGTAGGTTGCTTTAGTATTTGATGCTATTATTGTCTTAGAGTATGTTGGAATGTATGATGAGTATGATTATCAACTTGCCTAGGGGGAAGATCTAGATGTGATACAGTACGTCTAGTATGATGTTGCTCCCTATATTTACTATTAGGAGGCAGGTTAGCCCAAGCTAACCTACCCTCTCTCTCTTCACACTCATCTGGTCAAGGATATGTTTCTCCAGCATGCACTACTCATATAAATACTATCGAAGCAACATTTTCCATTGTTTTTCCTCTTATTTGAGCCACTCACACTCTATTTACATGTCCTCCAACTGATTTTAGAATATATATTATCTTTATTCTGAATCAAGCCTACATGTTCAATATGCAAGATCGACTGTGTGTAGTATTTGGCTTTGTAATTATGTACAAGGAGCCTTATGAGTATGGGATCCAATAGATTAGTTTGCTACACTTTTATTCCCACATGCAATGAACCCTTTGTTCTATTCCCACATGCATGGAATACCCTATGCATAGGTGTGCCTCTCTCTACCCTCAATACGTGTACTATAAAAATGAGAGTGAGTAGTGTCCTACATCCTAATATTCCTAGCACTTGATCTAATCCATTGAGTTGACTAGTTCTCCAAGGTTCATTAGGAGGTGTACCATTGACTCTAATAGTATTGAGGTCTATTACAAACCTTCTAGGTTTATTTTAATTTGGAGTCTTTATGGGTCTGTGTTCTGACGCAACCCTTTTATATTACCCTTGATTGGTTTTATTTTTTCTATGCTTATCTTGTTATGATGGGGGTCTTGAACCACCCTCAGCTCTATCACATGAGAAATGTGTATCACATCCTTTGATTGGGATATTCTGATGAGAACCCCCATGTGTTGAATTATCACCTATAATGCTAGTTGAACATCATTTAGCAACATTATATGTAGGAGGTTCAACCATAATCTTTTGTGTGTTTTTTGGGGTCTCTATTTCTATCTCGATCGTGGGTTGAGGGTGGTGGCCCTGTGTATTAACCATGATTTGTGAATAATCTCATAGGTAGGTTTTAAGTAAAACAAAGTATACAAAGTGTTTATCTCATTTAAATTTTCTCTGTGCATCCTAAAACTATTTAGTGCATTTTGATTTGTTGAGTATATAGTCTAACTCTTATCATGGTTTTGTAAATTTTTATGATACTCTTAGACTATTAAAATATTTTCACCTGTATACTCACACATGCTAGAATATGGGAGTGAAATCCATACTCAATGAGGTAGCATAGGTACTACCAACCCTCACCCAACACACCATAGTCAACTATACACCCTCCGAAGAGGAGTGCATGTGATTTTCTATGGATAGGATAGTTCTTGGGTTGGCCTTGGCCATGAATGGATCCTGATGATACAATGTTAGATGAGCCAACTGAGTGGTAATAACTTCCATTATTGGTCTCAATCAATGGGTTGGGTGTGAGAGCCCAATGATGTTGATGTTTATTTTAAATTATGGTGTGTGTGTTCCTTTTAATTTTGCATTAATTAAATATGCATTAAGAAGCATTCATGATTATTTTCTCTATATTGCTAAAGAATAATGTTTAATTTTTAGAGAAATACAAAACTAAATGATATTGAATTTCAGAGTAAGCAATGAAAAATTATCATGAAATTAACCTTTAATTAGGCCTCAAGCAAGCAAAATATAACATGCATTCTACATAGTGGTCATTTTTTTGTGTAGCAGGTAATATTCTCAATTGCTAAATAGAAAAGTAGTTAAAAATTCCATCTACTAGAGACTAGGTCAGCCAAAAAAATTGGCTACTATTCCTAGCAGTGGCTAGGAGAAAACACAGAATTTCCATAAATTCCCCCTCATGATTTCACTATGTGATTTAATTATTGCCTAAAACATTAAAAAATATAGAAAATAGGAAAACACAAAGGATACTACTTGCCTATAGATCCTCATCTGATGAAGAGACATACTGCTTAATGTCTTGCAATTTTTTTTTCTAGCCGCTATTTCTCAGGGTAAAAAATGTAGGATTTCCATTGTGATCACCATTGAATGAGACTTAAAAGTCTAACAACCAATGCAATATGATATCAAAAGGACAATATTAATAAAATAACCAAGTGCAAAGAAGAAATTTAAATAATGTGCCCATATTTATTAATAATTGTGAATCTCTTTTAAAACAAGGTTACAATAACATCCTTCTTAAGGATTGACCATTGTGATACATATTACAATCCACAACTCATGTGATAGGTGCCTTCAAAAGACTCTTAATATCCTCATAAATTTTCTTGAGGGCTTACTAGGATGCCTCCTTCTCTAATGTCAAGAGGAATAGTCTGAGAGATGCTTTGTCTTTGAGAGATATGTCACCTACATGCAAGGAAACAACAAAGCCCATTAGGAGCACATGAAATCTCTCATGATGAGGTTTATTTCCAAGCAAATGTATGAAACATGGAAAAAATGTAAATAATGCATGAATATCTATAAATACGTGTAATGTTGCCTAAAGTATTGATGAATAAGCAATGAAGCGAATCCTAAAACAGGTAAAGGAATCTAGAAATGCATGAAATATTGCATATTAAGCATAAAAGGAACCTAATGTATGAAAGCATGAAAATAAGCAAATATGCCTATAAAACTATAAATCAACCATGGAAATATGTGAAATATGATCAATCTATGCTAAATTAATCTAAATTATTTCAAAGAAATATAAATCTATGGTTAAAATAGAGATTTAAGCACATCAAACCCTAGCCACTGTTGATAGCCATAGCTAATACTGTGGGCCACTGTTAACAACAACGACCACAGGAAAAGTATCCTTCTCTTGAAATCAGGTTTGTAGATGCTCAATTTATCTATTGAATTGATGGTCAAGGGTCATTTGGATGTCTAAACACATATTTGTAGGTGAATAATTATGAATTTCCAATGGCTTGGTATAAAATGGCAAGCTTACTCCTCAAGCTATTGAAAACTCCATTACTTCAAATGCAGGTGTCATTATCCAATTGGATAGCATCTTGGCACTCCTCAAGGGTTGAAAGTGGCTCTCCAGTTTGGTAGGGCTTCACTGCATTCAACTTATCTCTCTCTTTACCTCTTTGGGGGGTCTATAAATAGAAATTCCAAATACCAATCTTGGCTTATCAAGGAAGCCAAGATCAAGAATTAGTTATCCTGAAGAGTTGGAAGGAATCCTTTGGAATCTTCCTCACCCAAAACTACTCCAAAACTATTGCAATTGATTTTGCTTGATTCAAGATGGCCGATTTTGTTACAAAGCTATCCAATGTTGCTTAATGTGGCTAGAACCCTAGCCACTATTGTCAATCATGGATGAGATCTTATATGTCAATGTCATCAATGGCTAAGGTTGAATAGGCTTATATTACCTAAAACGAGTGGTTAGAATCACTGCTTAGCCTTGGAAAGCTCCAATATCATTCATATGGTTTACAAAGGTGCCTATATGAGTAGTCTCCTAAACATGACATGTTTTAGGTTTCTACATAATCCTATTACAGTAATGGGTTGAATGAATCCTACCTATAAATAGGGTAGTCTTATGTCTGGTGATATGTCTATCACATTAGCAACCTTGTTTTGTATAGAACAATGTTATCTTATGGATCAGCTAGATTTTTGGTAGCTTGAATTACAAAGTAGTTAATTCCAATTGCATGCAAAAAAATATTGGTAAATGAATTCATCAGTTGCACACGCATTGGTTCTTAAAGTTGGTTTGCATCACTAGCTTACTCAAAATTGGTAAATGAACTTCATAATCACATACATTTGATCCTTGAGAGATTTTGTATCATAATTAAGGTCAAGATAGAAAATGAATACACAAATCACGCACTGGTTCTTGATAAATTTGAGCTCATCCTAGAAATAACCAAAATTCTCTTTAAAGGTTGATTAGCAAAGCATCACTATTTCATCATGGATCTGTATGACTATCAGCACATGCAATTGGTCCTAAAAAACAATTAATATTGCATTTTCATACATATCAATTAGCATAAATGCTTCCATTTTACTATATTGCATGATTTCTTATCATTTACAAAAACTTGCATTTGGTCATACATAATCACTTTCTCATATACTACATACTGACTTCATGATGATGGCATGATACAACCCTCATAAAATATTTCCATTTACTTCACACTAGGAATATTATGCCTAGCGCAAGTCCTCTACCCAAATTTTCATGCTTAGTTGCCTTCATATAATAATACTTCCTTTAATATTAACTTAGAATTAATATTAAAAATCATAAAATACTTTTCATAAAACTTATCACTTTTAAAACAATAAAATTTTCAAAATTATTTTGTTCACCACAACCCTTTGATGTTAACCATATGGTACAATCTCATATAGGATATGCTTAATGATCAATGCAAGGGGTAGCCTCCATAGATGGTCATATACAAGAATATATCCTCGAGATATATTGTTAACTAATCAAAATCAATAGGGTTCATTTTAAAAATACTTTTCTTCTACAAAAAAATCCAATCACAATATATAACAAAATATCAATTTCATTAAATCACATTTTAATTTTTTCTTATATTGATTAAGCATGATAAAAAGTACATTAAAAATCAAAACATGACCATAAGCATGATTATGAAGATCATAAAAAACAACAAAAATATTTTGCATTATGCATAACACATAAAAACAAAAGCCAAACAAAAACAAAAACAATAGTATGATATGCAATCATCATATATTTATATCATTCAAAACATGCATCAAAATCAACATGCATTACCATCTAGATCATTTACAACATACATCAAGAAGCAAAAATTTGTACACACAAAGCAATTTACCATTTAGTTGGATCCTCTTAGTTACTCCATCATTATCTCTTTATTAGTCATTTTGAGTTTCATTAGGAATGTGACATTCCTCATGAAACTTGAGGGGGCATCCTAGCTAGTAAATTTGTAATCATTTTACTAAAACATCAATTTCCCATGAACCATCCATTTTAAACCATCTACTCCTTTTTTCCCATGTCAATCATTATCACTTCTACTCAAGATGTCTACACCTTTCTTTGATGCATTTATTGTTCATAAATATGCCAAATATGGGGCAAAATGTAGACATGAAAAATTGACCCATTTTTCTTAGTTTTTCTCCTTAAAAAGTAAGGTCATATTTGAGCTTAGTTTTACCTAAACAAATACCTTCCAAATTTTCCAAAACTTATACTATTGGATTAGGCTCAAAAAGCATTTTCCAACGATATATAATATGACTTATTTTGCATCAATATTTGTGCAAAAATTTTGAAAAATGCTTTAATTCTCCTTTTTTCAAAAAATTTGGGCAAGCCCAACGAAATCGGACCTATCCAACAATTTGGGCTGACCCAAAATCATCCAAATCTCATGTGCATATAATTTAGATGCTCTGTTGGAATTTTGAACCTAATCTGAGAAAATCTAGATTCCCAACAAATTTGGATGATCTGAATTTGTCCAAATCAAGCAAAAATCCAAATTGGCTTAACAACCTGGGCTATTATTGCCCACCTCCTTGATTCCTCTACTTGCATCAAGCATTTAAAACCCCAGATCCCCCCCTAAATATACTAATGGTGATAATTTGCAGGAAAGCTTGATTGAAGAAGGAGATTTAGGAGCTTTGTTGTAGGTTGCAGTGAATACTCTACCCTTTTGATCACTATTCCAGAAGCCCACATATATGGCGAAACCTACTGCACATTTAGATCTGGTTTATACTTAACTACAATTTTACTTTTTGCATTATTTGTACAAATTTAGGCCACTCGAATTTATCATATTCATCTGATTTTAACCGTCTTTTTTAGAGTTAGCCATTAGATTAGTTTGGGTCACCTAAAATCATACATTAGCGTACCAAATCATACATAGAATACAAAATCATGCATAGCATCTGAAATCATACCAGTTTCATATTGGGGGTAAAATTTTGACAGTTCTATTACTAGTTTGATTCACATTTTCATTGTATTTCCTTATCTTCTTTTAGTATTGCACTGCATATTACTATTGCTACTATATTTATAGCATTTAATCTTACATTCTTTGCATTATATTAATTGATCCTTTACTTTATTTATAGTTTTCTAAAACAATTGAGGGGATTTGACTATTACAAATCATGATATGCTATGACCTATGCAGATCCCCCATTCCTAATTCCAAATTTTAGTGTGGTATTGTGAAATTGTAGGTTTATGACATATTCAGTTGACCCAAATTCATCTGATGAATTTGAATGTATGAATTCATCTTGCAGACGTACGATTTCATCCTATCAACCTGAATTCATTCAAAAGCAAACATCCATAGTAGGTAAGGATCTAAAATTGTTTTCTCATACTTCAAATTTATATTTCTCTATTGCATAGGCATCTGCATTTAATTAGAAAAATAGAAAAGACTAAAAAATATAGAATTTACTGCATTTTTCTATATTAGTCAAAATACAAAATACAAAAGAAAATAAAAATATGTTAGCATAGATCTTCATCTCTTGCTTCTTACAAAACCATTGCATCTTAGTCAAAATTTACAAAGCCTCATAGCTAGATCTGTATGCTTTATTTTAATTTGAAATTAAAGTGCATATAGCTAAGTAGAAATCACATTTTGGCTAACTATAGTAGTGTACATATAAAAAGAAACATCAAACATCCACTTTACCTATGCGTGGAAATCGCCATAGAAAGTGTTTCCTAGGAACCCCACCCTATTCATCGACAAATACCAAAGAGAGTGTAACTCAAGTGCTTCTCATTTGAGATGTAGATCCATTATTTTCCCTCCCCCTTTTAGGTGCAGATCCATTAGCCTGGAAGAAAGGGATGCAAAATTTTTGGGCCTACTGTGGCACCCTATGTAATTTCTAGCATCTAAAAATATGGAGTACCACTTATTGAAGTAGAAGAAAGAGCACAAAATATATTTTGGAGATAATTGAAATGTCTCAAGTCCTTATAAATTCAAGGGAACTAGACTCCATTTGACACATTACCATTCATTCAACATCAAGATAAGCATTGTAGATTCATTCATATTCATGGAGCATCAGGTCAGAGTGTGGTAGAGTGGAGAGAAGCAACATACATATGGTAAAGGAGTGATATTTTATAGAATATCACCATTCAAAGGTAGGTCAAATGTCTTTGACTGAATATTTCATGCCTAAAGTTTGGAGGTAAAGTAAGTTATTTAAAATTCAATTATTTACCCAAGTTAGGAGTTATAAGGTTGGGTAATATTATTATTTTCTAAGGTATAAGTAAAATTAATCTATTTGCTTATAATATTAAGTTAATTATTGGAGAGATAAGGCATAAAAGTGAAATGTGAAACCTTAGAAATATTATTAGTTATTTTTGGAAAGTTTTGAGAAGCCTTGAAATATTTTTGATAAATTTTGGGAATCCATTTCAAGTTTTGAGAAAATTTTATAAATTTTTGTAATTGAATTATTGAAGTATTTTTATTATTTCCAAATATTTTGAATTTTGGAGAAATAAGGTTTCCTACATCAAATTAGGAATACAAAATTTGCAAATATCCTTTTACTAAATTTCTATATTTGGAGCTATAAGGAATTCAACATCAAATTAGGATTGTGAAATTTATAATTTAGAAACCATATTATTGAAATTTAGGAGATATAAGGAATTCCACCTAGAGTTCCAAATAATTGAAACCTTTGTCAAAACTATTGTTTGATCATTATCCAAACATTAGGAAATACAAGGTATTCTACAAAAATTTGAGAATTGAAAATATTTCATAAAAGTTAATCAATATATTGAAATTTGGGAGGTATAAGGAATATTATATAGAGTTTTTGAAAATTTGTAAAATTGCATTGACATTAGTCTCTCATTCAAAATTAACGAGACATAAGAAATCTAACTTAAAGTTTTTGAAAGTAGAGGATTTTATTAAAACTAAAATTGCATCAAAATTGTCTTTATCCTTCCATTCATAATTAGGGAGAAAAAATAATTTCAAATCAAAGGAGAACTTAGAAAGCTAAGTATTTTATCAAAGTTATCTTACATTCAAAATCCTATGGATCTATAAGAAATTCTACTTCAAAAGTACAAATTTAAAGGACTATGGATGAAAAATTAAGAATGTGTTTGATAAAGATAATGAAGAATTTCTTCATGAATCTAAGGAACCAAAATGGTTTAAAGATACAATGAAGGTTTAGCTATATTTTAAAACAATAAAAAAGACACATAATTGGATTTTGTTACCATAGAATGTTCTGAAGATATTGAAGATATTTATCATCTATTGTGCATATATAGAAAGAGAAGAGACATAGTATATCAAGTCATACACAAATGGTTATATTGTTTTGTTAATGTAAGTACAATTTCCTGTCAATGTAAGTAATGTTTACAGTTATGTTTAGGTATGGGTGTGCCTTGTTAGTAAGGTGTTGTAGGGGATTCAACATAATTTTTGGTAAGAAAGTTTCAAGGATGACTAGGATCTACAATCTTAGCAGAAGGCTGGATATTGTAATAGGTTTTGGGTTAACCTGCAAAACCCGGTAATTAATGAAGACTTTTATTTAACACAAAAAAATATTGTTTTGTTAAGAAAACAAATTAACTTGAAATTTAAAAAACAAGTAACAAATAAGTGAATATATCTTCAATATGTACTTATTGTAATAATACTGGTCATGAGAAAATAAATTGTTGGAATTTCCATCCGTGTAAATATTATGGAGGAAAAACTCATTCATCTATTTTCTACTATTACAAAGAGGAGTATTGTAATAGATTTGAAAGGGAACTAATATTCAAATTAAATTGTTTGTTTCATAATCTTATTTTAGAAGCAACTACTAACAATGGATTTAAGAATGAAATGTTTGAAGAGCAAGAAAGAAATTTATTCAAAAAGCAAGAAAAACAAAAGTGGACTAGAAAAGTAATCAGATATCTTACTCAACAAGACTATCTAATGATAGACTATATTAAAGAACCTAGATAGAAGTAGAATTCAAAGGTGAAACTAGATCAAGAGAGGCAAGATGAATATTGAAGAAGACATTTACAAGATAGATCCAAATATTGATCTTAAAGAGATAGAACTAAAGATAGAATATGAAGATCATATTGAAGACTAAAGTCTTCAATAACCAAATAATGTAATACATGGGGGTGTTAGAGTATATTACATTATTTTATACATGCCAATGTACCATATTGGGTACATATTTAGATTAGGAGTGTGTATTAGATTAGATTGTGAGTAAATATTTTATGTAATGTAATAATTTGCAAGAACTGCACAAGTGTCTTGTAGTTAAAAGTGCAAGTATGATGAGTGTAGATGTGCAAAAGTGTCCATTATGTAAGAGTTCACATATGTTCTTAGAGTAGAAAAGTGAAGAGACTCAAGAAGAGTGAAGGCAAAGAGTACTACATATGAATAGTTACATCCCATTATATATGTGTCTATGTGTGTGTGTTTGTAAGACACAATGTAGAGTGAGAGTGTGTGGAAGAATTGTGTATTTGAGATCTTTATTCTATATCAAGATACTATTTTCATGAGCATTTGTTAATAGTAATTTTATGAGTTTTTGTAAAATGTATTTATGAGTTTTTGTAAAATGTATTTATGAGTTTTATATGATTAGAATTTTCCAATTATCTTATATTTTATATAGCAAATTTATTTTAGATATTGTGATTATTTTTCTATAAGTATTAAGCATCAAAAGCTAACATTGATTTAGAATTTATGGCTTTAACAACAAGTTGTTTGCAAGGCCTTCTATATATAGGAAAAAAATTATTTTATATTTTCCATCTATAAAATTAAGTAAAAAATCATCTAATCCTTTGACCTTGTAGGTTTTATCATCAACAATTGTCACTGATTTCCCTTATTTGGATTCCATGAAATTAAAACACTCGTTGTCCCCTATAATGTGCTTGCTAACACTAGAATCAATGTACCAAACATCTTCCTTTGGTTTAGTTACAACCTTTTTCATTAGCACCTTGTGTGTTTGTTTAAAAATGGAATCTAATTCTTCAATAGCAACATGTCATTTTTGTTGCTTCTATTTTGGGATGTGGCTTGTATTCTTTTTTTTTCTTCTAAGGTTGATAAAATTTCTCACCTTGAGTTGGATTATAAAAAAAATGCTTGGTATTATATCCTTTTTCATAGATATGGTTTTACCTATTTTACTTTTGAGGTTGCTTCTATGTTTATGAGGAGGACAAAGGAAATTTATGTGAAGAACCCTTTTGTGGTTTTTTATTCCCATATTTCATAGTGATGAGTGTACTATTTGACCATTAATCCATCAATTTTTGGGTTGCTTCTTCTTGTTGTAGGAAATTTACTAATTCTTCAAATGAAATCATCATATTTGACACTTGTAAGGAGGTTATTAGAACTCTAAATAAATATGGTAAAGCTCAATGTATAATTAGGACTAAGAGCTTATATTCCACTTGTTCACCCATGGCATTCACTCTTACCTTCGGATTTGTAACTTTGTAAATAAATGCCTTCATACTTTCTCCATCTTCCACACTTAATGTATGGAATTATGATTGAAGGGTAAAAATGGTGGATTGATTATTCTCTTCATAGATGATAGTAAGTTTTTCCCATGATTTCTTGGATGTCTCTACTTATCAAATATGTGGCTAGATCACATTAATTGTATCAAGGATGATGAACATCAATGCTCTTACAACTACATCATTATATTTTTCTAACTGGTCAAGGTCTTGAGCTTGAATAAATTTACTAATCACAATATCTCAAAGGTTTTCAACTTGCAATATGCTTCTCATCCTCATATTCCATGGTCCAAAGTTGGTACCTTTTAGGAGCTATGAATCTATAAGAAATACTTTTGGAGTGGACATTGTGAGGGTTTTTTATTTCTCCAAATTGCGCCCTTTTAATATAATTCCAATATGATATATGAAACCTTTTCATATACCCACCCTCTCAATATACTTGTTGATACATGGAAGAATCTAGTCCTCTTGATATACATGGTCATACATGAGATAGAACTTTAGGTACATGAAAGAGTATGATATGTCGTATTTAGGTAGTATAGAAGGGTATTTGTCTTATCTATGACACTTTCTTAAAAATATTTTCTTGGAGAGTTTTAGGGTTTATGTCAAGTGATAATGGAAAATAGGGTGATTGATGGAGTGAGAAAAATAAATCAAATGTATCTTATTACTCCCTAATTATTTATAAAAATAGACCCTAGACATCATTGTTGCAGCTATTTTAGGTTTTAAATGCACTAACAAGTCACAACAACATTAACTATAAATGACCGTTAGAGGAATTGTATATATCAAATGTTAATTCAAACCTTTAAGGTTTGAGAAAGGGTTGATTGTATTTAATAAATTATTCAAAGTATGAATTGTAAAACATAACAAGTGAAAATGTTGGACTCCACTAAAATTACACCTTTTAAAATCATTTAATTTTACAAAATAGAGTTTTTAACTTTACAAAACTAATGCTACTATACTTTTTAAACGAATCACCCTTTCAATGCAATAGAGTTCAAATATATATATACCCTTATAACTCCTAATTGGTTTTTAAATAAAGTTCATTCTTTTTTTAAATAATATTTTATAGTTTTAAAATATATTTTTAAACTATAGAAATATATATATATCGTTTAATAATTCCTTATCCTTTTAAAAAATGTTGACTTTTAAAAATAAATACCCATTTTAAAAATAGGCACCCAAGATAATGGAACCCATGCCCACTATTCAAAAACTTCTACTTCATTTAAGTAACTAACTACCCCAATTTATGGATTTGATATTTAATTAGCAATAATTGCTTTTAAGTTTGATATTTTTACCTTATATTATCTACCTTGAATAATTTTTTGGCACTGAGGCACTATTTTAGCTCAACTGGTAGAGACATGAGAATCACCCTCCCATATTTTCATTCATACATAATAGGTTTGACCTCACCCTTGCCTATACAACATTGATCATAGGTTTCATTGTATAGATTGATTGATATATGGCTTCACCTATGGCCTACTTTGCTACTCTTGCATGTCATCATACATAGCTAAATATGGCTACCTAGTTAATGACCTCACCAGAATAATTATAGGGTTTCACTAGGTTTTTACCATAGGGTTTTTTATCCACATGGAAATAAATTCTCTATATTTAGAAATAAAAGTGGAGGAAGCTAAAAAATACACTTTGCATCCATGGGAGACACAAAGAATGAGCATTGTCAACTTTTCATGAAGGTTCTCCATTCCCTCTTTGCTCTCTCAAATATTTTTGACTTAGATAAATGCTAGTGAATATTAGATCATGTCAAAATTCTATTGTTGAAACATACACCAATAAGTCACCTTCTTGCTTCTCATTATGGTCTATATGTGGTGCATTGCTTGAGTAGGGATTATATTTTATGATGACACGAGTGGTCTTCATATGGATTCTAGTAGCACTCTATGAAGATCTTGACTATTGAGCATGTGATCTCAATTGGAATATTAAAGTGTGGGTTAGTCAAAGCCAAAACATGAGGAGCCTCGATTGAGAGACCTCTACTATTGATCTAGATACCAGTCTATTCTAGATCAACCTAGGAATATATTCCACATCAATTATCTTAACCAAGAAATTGAAATCCCTCCATTTGTTCTATCTCCTTGTCATCCTTGGTCATTCTTGTGGTATCAAGGGAGGATATGAATCACCTCATAGTGTGGTCCAAGGGTGAGTCATTCATGTTTTATTTGGTGAAGGTATTGGAGCTACAAGAGGGTGCCTTGACATTGGTGATAATCTTCAACTATCATCTCTCATCCTAATGTTCACCCGTTCTTTGTTAATGTATGGAATAAGTGTGTCTCCTATATTTTAAAGCAACAAGCAGTTTATTACAAAATGGGCCCTTGGTTAACAAGTCTATGCTTGTTTGTATTAGAGAGGTTGATGCCTTTAGACTCAAAAAAAAAATTATTCTTCACCAAAAAAAGAACTTCGTGCCAATATTATTTTCACCTTCAAAGTTTTTTCTTTGCAAATCCGATATCTCCTTATAGTAAGAGATTAAGTGGGTCTATTTTTTGTTGAAATAAACCTAGCAAGCAATTTTAGCACGTATTTCTCAAAACAATTATGTCTCCTCACAAGCCATCATTTCAAAGTTGACAGGGATTCATTACCCTTTCAACCTTGGGTAAGAGGATACTTCCTTACAAGCAACCTAAGTTTTGATATCACTAATGGGTAAATCAATCAAATTCATTGATGAAATATTACTTATTAATACATTTACTGTTACGATCAATGTTCGTTAAGATCAATGATTGTTATAAACAAGAAGCATTGATTCAATTGAGAAAATTATTACAAACAATGTTTCATCTAGAATAATGTAATAAAATATTCATGAAAAATTGGCCTCATGAATGCACACTCCATATTCTAGAGTCTAATAAAATTAATTTTTTATCTATTTATATTTTTCTTGTCTAACATTATTATTTACAACAAGAAATGGAAATATCATCAATACATTTAGGATAGACCCTATAAGTACTACAAAAAAATAAGTATGTACAAATCATTCCAAGTGTTCTTTTGGTACAATGGAGAATGAATACCTTATCCATATTTTATTGTAGAAGGTTTTAAGTCAGATCTTAATATATTTAAGGATATGTAAAATGGTATAAAGCCCAAAAAACTTAAGAGGAGTTAGGTATTTTTAGGTCTCACCTATTATTATGACATTGTCATTCAATTTTATGATAAAATTATAGCTCCTTTACCAAAAATATTAAGGAAAATACCTTAATGTCATGTATAGTGTAACATACCTTTGACCTTATCAAACATTCCATTTACACCATATCTATAATTATGATATAAAATTTCTCTAAACCTTTTTATTGAATTTTATGCTTTGTAAAAATAAATTGGTATAATTCTAATGCAATAGGGAAGACGTTTGGCATTCACTAGTTAGATACATGTAAGCAAGAATCTAGAAAAATCAACATATAAGGAAATATTAGTGATTCTTCTTGTTATAACTCATTGGTGGCCATATATTTTAGGTAGAGATTACAACATTAAGAAAATTATGATAGCCTAAATATTTTATGAAATAATGAGTATCTTCATCATAAAAATAAAAATCAATCACTAAATTATTGGGTTATGATTATAAAATTATCTATAGAAAGGAAAAGGATAATTTTATGGTAATTGCACTCTATTTACAATTTAAATACCAAGGGATATTATGTACTTTTCATTACCAACAATAGATCAGTTGTAGGGAGTGAAACAAGAGTATTAACAATATGCATAAGATTAGTAGCTAACTTAACAACTAAATCTTGATCTAATAGCTAAGCTAGGGTAGCCTTTGTATGGACAATACATATGTTGTAAATAAAATTATACCCTTTCTATTTGAAGTAAGTTATTATGTAAATTAAATGTGTCACCATTCATAGGGTATCATGTCTTCTTAAAAGTATAACAAACATCCAAAATAAACTTCTAGACTAACATGAAAAATGATATAAAAAAAATTGATGAGGAATGTGATATGTATCAAAACCACAAAGGAGAACTAAACTCACCATTATAGTGGACTCTTTCTTTGAGTGTGGTTCTCCTCTGTAGACACCAAAACAACACCAATCTGATTATGTGACTACAATCGTTGATCGAGTTGGCATACATAGCCCCTAAGGCAGCCCTCAGAGGTTAAATAGTGATCCTAACCACTCCCAAATCAGTTTTGGAAGGTCAAAGGTCAAATTGGTATATTTTAAGCACTTTGCTCCCTACTCGTCCCACCCTGGGATGATTAGAATCCTATTCGTCCCACCTTGGGACGATTAGCAGCAATCTTCCTAGGGTGGGATGAGTAGCAGGTTTGACTAGAAAAAATTCAAACCTCGATAGGTCCGCCACTTAACTGTGCCTTCAAGGCATGCAATTGTGAGGAACAACTTAAAATCAGAGAGAGGGACTTCATTCAAGCATGCCCTGATCATGGAGGCCTCATGCAAGGAGACTCTAAATCAGGGAGGAATATTCTCTCTAAAAAAAGGCATGGCAAGCCAAGTGGCGCCCTCGCATGCGCATTCAAAGAGAGAGACCCTAGGTCTATAAAAGGGTGAGCATCCTCACCCCAAAAAAAAATGGGAAGAGAGCTAGAGCATTGATAGCAACGGAGTGCAGCCAAATTATACCCACATTCCCCTTTGTGCTTCTTACATCCATCATTTCTCTTTTGGAAGAGAGGTTATCGGGTGAACGCTAAGAATGTAATCCTAACCCAAAACCCAATAAATCGACCACAATACCACACAAAATTTGCTAACACAACCCCATAGGAGGTTTTGGACCCATCCCAAGTAGATTGGTGTCAAAACCAGACCCCAAACGGTGGGCATCCTACCCCAGGGCACCCCCCAAATTGTCGCAATCCTAATTGGCTCACCCCAGAGTGATTAGAAATATGTACATGATTTCTAGACTATTATTTTTGCATTGTGTTTTATTTGGTTTACTTATGCTTCTACTCAAGTTTCATTGCATTCTGACCTATTTTAACCGTGTTTTTATCATTTTACACGTTTACTAACACACAGGGAGTGCTTTTAGATACAGGACAATATGGGCAGAATTTTCCAAATCTGACATTCTGGGTCATCCCAAAATACCTCTTTTTGTCTAACCCCAAGTTTACAAGAATTTTGGAGACCTCTCGATAGGACATTTGCAAGGTCACCTTTGCATGCTTTGTGACAGTCCTAATCGTCCCACCCCGGAGCGATTAGAAATATGTACATGATTTCCAGACTATTATTTTTGCATTGTGTTCTATTTGGTTTACTTATGCTGTTGTTCAATTTTCATGTTATTCTGACTTGATTTGACTATGTTTTTATCATATTCATGTGTTACTAACCTATAGGAAGCACCTTCAGATACAAGACAATATGGGCAGAATCTGCCAAATATGACCTTCTAGGTCATCCCAAAATGCCATTTTTTGTCTAACCCCAAGTTTTTAGGAATTTTTGAGGCCTCTGGATAGGACATTTGCAAGGTCACCTTTGCATGCTTTATGACAGTCCTAATCGTCCCACCCCGGAGTGATTAGAAATATGTACATGATTTCCCAACTGTTCTTTTTGCAATGTGTCTTTGATGATTTTTTTATGCTTTTTTCAAAGTTTGGGTTCATTATGACATGTTTTGATCATCATTTTGCTATTTTACATACTAACTAGTCGGAGGCCTTGGGGATTGCATGCTTTCCTTCTATCCGCACATGCTATTAACTGTTTGTTGTTTCTCTGTACATATGATATCACCTCTAGGAAAATTTTAGGGGCATAAAGGAACACATGAAAGCATAGACACGGTGGCAACCTTTGGCCCACCCATTTCAAATGTGATGCACGCGGAAGACACTGGAAGCATACCATCTATTGATGTAACGAACTGTATCAAACATTCTGAGCCCTATAATGGGGGATGTATTGTAACTGAATTGAAAGCAACATTAATAAAAGAAGCTCTAATTTGTATTTGTTTTCTTACATCTTGTTTATACGTCATTTCCTTCGTGCATTGCTTTCTCGCATTTGTAGGACCTAGCATCTTTATATCAATTTCATTTGCACCATTTGGTCTGGCACACCATCACCCTGCATTCAAAATTCAGTGGCGATCATGGTGGGACCCTATCCCCTAATATTGGGATCAAGTTTTTGATCAAAAAATTATGTTTTTCTTGTAGGTGTTACTCATCCGGGCAATGGACTGCTACTCGTGCCACCCTATGACGAATACAAACTTGGAATTCGTGCCACCCTGGGATGAATACAAATTCATCTCACCCTGGGATGAATACAGACCTACTATTCATCCCACCCTAGGACGATTAGAGCTCTATGTATTTTTTGAGCAGAAACTCAAAGGCATCTGGTTTGGGCAAAGAAGAGGTAGGTTTTTTGAACATCCTCTGTGTTTTTCTATTTCTGTCTCTACAATTTTTTTGTTTTCTTTTCTTGCATAGGGAAGTTTGCTGCATTTTTTCTTTCTCTGCAAAAGTAAAAGGAACCACACACACCATGTAATTATATTACCATCAAGGATTTGGTTGTAAAACCCCAATACTTGATCAAGACCAATGGTGGATTTCATCACCACCTTGGCTTGGATTTTGCATACATAACCCTGATCGTGATTGTTGCTAGACATAAATCCTGACAAAATTTGACCAAGTGTAGCGGGGGTGATTCCCAATGAATGAGTATAATTCTTCTATGGTAGGTGTCAAAAATAGAGCGATTCCCTTTCTGCACCACCTATGTTCCACGTACTTTTTTGCTCTCGCATACCAATAGTCTCCCTCACATAAGGGCGGGTATATTGAGAGGTTCGATATAACGGCCTGACAGTGGTATATTGAAGGGGTGACCATTTTGGAGATATAAGAGCTCTCATCATGTATGAATAATAAAATTTTCTTTACACGGTTTACACAACAAAAATCAAAACACACTAAACCAGATTTAGGGCACAGATTTAATCTATAAACAAGATAATCATTTCTTTGTTTGTGTAGACCCTTTTGTTTGGTGTAGCATAAAAAATTGTAAAGGAGATAAAAACATACATATCTTGTAGAGAACCACCACCATGGTGTATACCCGTAGCCAAGCCCAATCATGGGCAGAAGCTACAAAAATTGTACAAGGAGGTACCAGTTGCCTCTGGTATAGCCCCAAGGACTTGGTTATACGACCTTGGCGGCTTGACCCACAAAATAGTCCACACTATGCCACTACATAAAAGGACTATAGAGGCACCCCTTTGGGGGGCACTCCCATTCAACACAAACCCTTTCAGGAGGAGTACATACATGGGAAGGCTCCCTTAGATGCTCATTATAAGTGGCCACTATGTGATGAAGCACTAAAGCAGCATAGGTTTCACAAGGAGGGACCACATGATTATATCATCCCCCTCTATCCCTCATTACTATTAGAACTAATAGACCAAATCTAGAGCACAAGGCTCTTCAGACTGGGTGAGCCAACTCCGCCCGTCCCTTTCACATGTACAAAAGGGAGCACAAGGAAGACCGGTATATTCCTCAAGAGCAATACACCACACGGGAGAAATGCACCTCCGCACCTGCTAATTATCAAGATCACCTATTGAGGCCAGAGCCGCAGGTGAATGTCGCTAACCTCGATAGAGGAAAGTGACCCATAGAAATATTGGATCACCATGACTGAGATAGACATGTAGGGGATGCATCTAGGCCTCCTAAACATAGGACAACAGAACAAATTGACTTGGCATTTGCCAAACATGCTACCTGCCAAGCACAAATCACACAACTTAGGCAAGATCAGTAGCAGCTAGAGCAACTGTATCATCTTAACAAAGAGTGCATTCAGTGCCAGACAGATGAATTTCTCCAAAAAAATATGCATGAGAGGATTCCAACCCCTCACATGCATAAGATAGATTTATGAGAGGCACAACCCCTTAGTGCAAGATAGATCTCCATGGCCTTATCAAGTGTTACCTCCAAGGCCTCCTAGACCTGAGCGAGAGGCCACCCCTAGAACCAATGATGGGAACCTTCCTCGGGCTCCTGTCCATGTTTATAGGTCATGCCCAAAAACTCCCAAGAGGCCTATGAGGAGTTTGAGCGAGAAGAAGAGTGACTTGAAATGCCCTACCAAGGCAGGCGGGACGCTACCTGACTACCCCTCCATTGGCCTCAAGTTCCTCATAATTCACAATGAGAACAAACCAAATAAGAGAAAATCAAATCCTCTACTGCATACAAAATGTTTCTAAAGCACTTAGAGTCTATGGAGACTAAGACTTCAGGGCCCCAAAAGCCTACCTTATGCCAGCTCCGTAGTCACCCTGTGCATCCTTCAGTTCCAGCACCTCCATACCCCGACCACTTCAAAATGCCCCAATTAGCAATTTTTAGAGGGGATGAGGATGCCTAAGAGCACGTAACAAGATTCCTAAGTCAATTCTTTGGCATTCAGGACAATGATGCATTGATTCTGAGAACATTTATAACCACGTTCACAGGTCCTACCTCATACTGGTTTACCCAATTGCCAAAGCATAGCATCAACAATCTAGACTAGCTAGTGGACGCATTCCTTGAATGTTTTGCCTTCCCCACCCTGGGACGATTAGCAACAATCATCCCAACGTGGGATGAGTAGCAGGTTTGACTAGAAAAAAATCAAACCTCGATAGGTATGCCACTTAAATGCACCTTCAAGGCATGCAATTGCGAGGAACGACTTCAAATCAGAGAGAGGGACTTTAGTCAAGCATGCCCTAATCATGGAAGTCTCATGCAAGGAGACTCTAAATCAGGGAGAAATCTTCTCTCCAAAAAAGGCATGGCAAGCCAAGTGGCGCCCTCACATGCACATTCAAAGAGAGAGACCCTAGGTCTATAAAAGGGTGAGCATTCTCACCCCAAAAAAAATAGAAGAGATCTAGAGCATTGAGAGCAATGGAGTGTTGCCAAATTGTACCCACATTCCCCTTTGTGCTTCTTACATCCATAATTTCTCTTTTGGAAGAGAGGTTATCAGGTGAATGCTAAGAATGCAATCCCGAACCAAAACCCAAGCAATTGGCCACAATACCACACCAAATTCATTGACACAACCCCTTAGGATGTTTTGGACCCATCCTAAGTGGATTGGTGTCAAAACCAGACCCCCAA
This sequence comes from Wollemia nobilis, assembly GCA_028583015.1. Taxonomy (NCBI): domain Eukaryota; kingdom Viridiplantae; phylum Streptophyta; class Pinopsida; order Araucariales; family Araucariaceae; genus Wollemia; species Wollemia nobilis. Next base: position 13,648,485 of record JAQPPZ010000465.1, read on the forward strand.
TGACGGGCGTCCTGCCCCCGGGCGCCCCTCAAACTATCGCATTCCTAATTGGCTCACCCCAGAGTGATTAGAAATATGTACATGATTTCTAGGATTTTCCTTTTGCATTGTGTTCGATTTGGTTTACTTATGCTACTATTCAAGTTTCATTGCATTCTGACCTGTTTTGACCATGTTTTTATCATTTTACGTGTTTACTAACACACAGGGAGTGCTTTCAGATACGGGACAACCTAGGCATAATCTACCAAATATGAACATCTGGGTCATCCCAAAATGCCCCTTTTTGTCTAACCCCAAGTTTTCAAGAATTTTGGAGGCCTCTGGATAGGACATTTGCAAGGTCACCTTTGCATGCTTTATGACAGTCCTAATCGTCCCACCCCGGAGCGATTAGAAATATGTACATGATTTCTAGAATGTTATTTTTGCATTGTGTTCTATTTGGTTTACTTATGCTGCTGTTCAAGTTTCATGTTATTCTGACTTGATTTGACTGTGTTTTTATCATATTCATGCGTTACTAACCTACAAGAAGCGCCTTCGGATACAGGACAATCTAGGCAGAATATGCCAAATATGACCTTATGGGTCATCCTAAAATACCCCTTTTTGTCTAACCCCAATTTTACAAGAATTATGGAGGCCTCTGGACAGGACATTTGCAAGGTCACCTTTGCATGCTTTGTGATAGTCCTAATCGTCCCACCCCGAAGCGATTAGAAATTTGTACATGATTTCCTGACTGTTATTTTTGCAATGTGTCTCTGATGATGTTTTTATGCTTTTGTCAAAATTTGGGTTCATTATGACATGTTTTGATCATCGTTTTGCTATTTTACATACTAACTAGCCGGAGGCCTTGGGGATTGCATGCTTTCCTTCTATCCGCACATGCTATTAATTGTTTGTTGTTTCTCTATACACAGGATCTCACCACTAGGAACATTGGAGGGGTAGCAAGGAACACATGAACACACGGACACAAGCGACGACAACCTTTGGCTCGCCCATTTCAAATGTGAGGCATGCAAAAGACACTGGAAGCATACCATCCATTGATGTAACGAACTATATCAAACATTCTGAGCCCTAGAATGGGGGATGTATTGTAACCAAATTGAAATCAACATTAATAAAAGTGGCCCTACTTTGTCTTTGTTTGCTTACATCTCGTTTATGCGTTGTTTCCTTCGTGCATTACTTTCTGGCATTCGTAGGACTTAGCATCTTTATATCAATTTTGTTTGCACCATCTGGTCTGGCACGTCGTCACTCTGTGTTCGGCCTTCATCCTCTACTTATGAGAGAAATATTAAATTATTATAATTGAATGAACCATAAAATTATAAATATCTAATGGTGAGGTATGAGATCAATAATATTTAAATATCTCTTTTACCAACATATACCCCTATCTAGAGTGTTGTTTCTAAGTGAATGATGAAGGGTACTGGTTCAAGTTGTAATCTAACTATCTTAGAGTTTATCAAGGATAGGTAAATAGAGATGAATCTAGTGGATTGCATGGGTGCATTAGGAAATACTCAAATATATCTAGGGAGTGTTAAAGAAGATAGATTGACCTAGGGATTTTTTAAATTCTATTTTGGTGGGAGATGAAAAATCCCATCTATGCTTGGAGGGGTATCTTAGGGGGGTCAAACTAATTTTGGGAGAAAATTATGGAGGAATGTAGTTCAAGGCTCTAATACCCAAAAATCAAAATAATTATTTTTCCCACTTAGCAGGTAGAAAGGGTTTGTCTACGTATCCCCCATTATTTGGCTATGATATCGATAGAGAAAAGATAGAATAGATTGATCAAGATATTGGTAGGACCAAGACTAGAAATAGAATCTATAATAAAATGAGTGCTAGAGAAATGAAAACCTAAAAATCATCTAGAGTTGGTGGTAATGCAAAATGATTTTGTGTTATTTTATTTTTATAATCCTAAAGATCTAATACAAGTCATGCTCTGGGGACCTTGGTTTTTTAGTAAAAGGGATGGTGACCAAAAAATGGTGTTCTATAAAATATTTTTTTGCTTTAATTTAATTATAAATCTAGGAGTTCATAAAATTGAGAGTACCTATGCACAATATATGCCTGTAGTAGTTTGGAGATGAGTCTCATATATCAATTGTTTTGGGGGTGTGTTTGTTCATGTAGTTTAGTTTTTTCCAAACCAATAAAAACTAAATGCAGAAAATTAAAATACACGACTAAAAGAAACTACAAGAAGTAAATCACTAAAATTAAAATGCAAAAATAAAACACATGACTGAAAGGGAAATTGTTGAAATCAAGTACACAACTTAAAATGAAATTTCAAAAAATAAACACACAACTAAATTAAATAACATAGGAAATAAACACATTGTAGAAATAAAGAAAGAATTAAATAAAGTAAATGGAGGAGGATTACTACCTGGAGTGGGCCCAAGCTCCTACAGATGGTCCGCCCAACTGGTTACTAAAAATAACTCTTGCAAATACACATGAATGGAGAACATTCAAAACTTTATTAATAATTATGCAGTACAAAATAATAAAACTTCATGAAATTTTTTGATCTTCATTTTTAGGGATGGTCTACATTTTTATACAGAATACGACCAACACCTATTATAAAAATAGCTTGTGCTAAATTTAATCATGACGTGATTCACTATGATCGATTTATGCACAGTCATCTATTAAAAGAGTGACCATGTCTAAAATTAATCATGAAAGATAAGAATAGCATTCCCTAATTTTACATAACAATTATTTTCTAAAATTCATGCAGTCTCTGTCAACCAATCAATGCACAAGACAATGGTGCTTTATTCTTGTCGAATATAGGTGTCTTCCAGCCTATCACTGGGTCCATCAAGATGTAGTCACCGAGAGATAGGAACCGGTAGATATTTGCTTTCCTACCACCAAAAAATAGTCACTTTTTCTCATTGGGAGATATTTGTTAGGATATAGGCATCTATCTTCCACTGAGATATAGGCATTGACCTACATCTAAGATATAGGCATCGAATTGCATCTAGAATATAGGCATCAATTCTTAGCAGAATTTAGATATCCATTCCTAGCACTGCTACCTCCTTCATTCATCAAACACATGCTAATTATTGTACAATTTTAGGTCCATGTGGGACCTCAACCAAAATATGTGCAAAATGTAATAAAAATTTGCATCTACACACATTTCCCACTAAAAATAATGATCAATAATAATACATCAATTTCCATTAAATATATGCAATAACACAAAATACACTTCTAATGTTAGACATGCCATACAAAACCCTTCTTAATCATGCATAAAAATGAGCATTTTTGGTGCTCATCATCCTCCCATGCCTAAGTATTGATATATCCTCATGTCACTCTATGATGATAATTCCCTATTTTAGCAACTACCTTCTAGTATGTTCTATTTTGGTGTCTCCATTCTTGATTCATGGCCTTATCTTGTTCCTTGTTTCATTTATTTTTAACATGTCTGTTGGATTGATTAGGAGCTATTTCCATAGCTTGATTCTTCTCATGCCGACCACACTAGTTGGTTTTACTAGGACTTGTATCTTCTTCGAGCGGCCCAGTAATTGTAACTGCATCTCATTCAAGGGCTAGCATAACCTATTGCCAGAGAAAATGATCCTTAGGTAATATTACTATTATTTCAATCATAAGAATATCCTATGGGAAAAAATGGTATATATCAACCAATCAAGCTTTTAGTAAAACTATGGCTTGTAAACTTTCCACAAGTGCTACTCTATCTATATTCAAATTTTCACTTTTGAATTTAGACTTCACAGGATTTAGTGGCCATGGTTGGGTTGTTTTGATTGGTGGTGGTATTATAGGGTCCTTTCTAAACATCCCCATATGGTAAAAATAATCCATCATTCATGATGGATGTCCATTGATAAATGTATACATGGCTTCAAATTATGTTGGGTGCGTTGGGTTTACACTGATGTCAAGCTCCCTAGTTACCTACTTGTGATCTCATCATGTTTCCTTATATTTATTAAACTTCTTTGAGCACATATTGTTCTCATCGGTGACTAGCAAAGGTGCTAAGTGATGCATCCCACTCTTCATCTAATTTGGGATCACGTTGTGCTCTTCTTCTTTTTATCCATGGATATCTTTCTTAAGCCTTATGCCTTCACTTCTTTGTTGCTTGCGAGGCATCTACATCTGTTGGCATCATGAGACCAAGCACCACTTCTCTTCTTGGAGGTGATACTTCTTGAACATTTGGTGGTTCTATATTTTATGTGCACTAGCTCATAGGCATAATAGCAAGAGGTTCATCCATTATGTGGTCAACCTTTGGTTGACCAGCTAATTGGGTAGCCACAAAATATTCTACGGACTCCCTGGTTGATTGTGTTGCATTATTATTTTTAGATGACTCCCTAGCTAATATGGAAACATCATCACCTGCAATTGAATCCTAAAATTATTAGGTAGCATCCTTATGTGGGATTTATTACCCATCTAATTGGGAAGCCAAATCACACTCCACTTATGGCTAACTAGCTTACATAACACTATTAGAGTATCCTACTGATGCACCCACTAACTAGGCAACCATCACATCTTCATATTTCAATGGGCCAGTTGACTGGGTACTAGAAGAGTGCTCTGTTGATGCACCAGTTGACTGATCAGTCCCAATCTCCTTATTATCTGATAGCTCAACAAATATGGGCCAATTTGGTAAAACATGGCTCCTCTATTCCTAGGAAGTGTCTACCATCAGTGTGCTTGACTACTCACATGTGTCATACAACTAAGCATTTGATACCCTCCTAGAATTAGAATGGTATACCCCTATGGATGTCACCTTCTCTTCGAAGTTGGTGGAGTAAATTACTAGGTCCATAGCCCAATCCATCTATATAGTAGCATCAAATCTATCCTCCTTTACGATGAGCAATTGTTGCAATTGTTACATTGTGTTCTCTAGTTGTTGTGCTTTCTTCATTAACTATCGTACAATGTGATTTGATTCTTGTTATTCTACTATGGTAGCCTACCTAAATTCTTGCAATTTGGCCTATATCAAATGGTATTTTTCCTTCCAAATGGAAGCTTGTGCTTGAACTTACTGTAACTAGTCATGGAGGTATTCCTTTGAAGATTCACTAAAAGGCACTTCAATAGAGACCAAGCCCTACAACACATGGGTAACCTATTCATCCTTGATGGTGCAGACCTCAATGTCCTCCAATGAACTATAATTAACCAAATTTTATATTGTCACCCCACATGTGGACATAGATGATGATGTTTCCTGAAATGGACTCAATTTAGCCTGATCTACCTCCCTTTTTGAATGACTATGTTGGGAGGTAGATGCCTCTATTTCCTCATCCTGATTGTCCTCTTTCCACTCACTAGATGATTCAGATGCAATTTCCTCTACTGTAATAGCTGGTGGTGGTGGTACAATCGACTATGCTTTAGCATGCCAAATTAGGGTTGAAATTAGTCCATGATGTCCCAATTGTGCTTTCCTGGTATCTTACAGCATCATACCATAGGGCACTCATCAAATAATATGGGATATTGATATGGTCCCCATGCAGTAGATGATTCAAGAATTGAAGGTGGTTGGCATTGAGCCAAGAATATTTTTTGGTGTAGGTGAAGAACCTTACCAATTGCTCAAACACCTATCACCATGCTTCTAGGACATACTATTTTTGCAACCCTAATCATGTCAACTACATCATGGGTTACCCAAAAAATCATTGAGTGCAACGCTCAACATTATCTCCCTTGTATTTTTGGTATGTTGTGCATGGGAGACCGATGACTTTCACTACATACTCCTCTATCATTGGTATTACCATCCCCCACATCCATACAACTTTGTTATCCATTAAATCTACAAATTCTTGTGTTGTCATTATTTCTTGGTCTTGTCTAACCGAGCAACAATAATCCATCCATATTGCAGCTTTGAATTGATCCCAAACAAATATTGCAATGCTCGTGAGATCCATGGGATCATATTTTTTGTGCATAATTTTGTGAGGGTCCTTCCATGGTGTTTGCTCTATTTTCTAGGTTGCAAAATAGGTACCTATATCTATTTTTATCATGCCAAAGCATGCAACTATATCCATGCATATAGTGGGCACCTATCTCCCTATAATTAGCAATAATTATGAAATCCATGTAATTAAATTTGAAGCATGCACCCAGATATAGTTGGATATAGTTGTAATCTCCCCCATGCCTTATTAGTACCACACATAGAGTTGCATGATTGGACAACAAAAATATTGGGTATGTACTGGCACATAACACAAAAATATTATTGACGTGATAATCATGCACATACATAACAAAAAAATCAATACATACTTGGGTGATTTCTCATGAAACATAATGTGTAGATGTGTGGTGTGCAACTTGATTGATACAAGTATTGATTATAGTGTACCAAGGTGAATCAAGGACTTGCATTTTTTGTGCAAAGCAATTTTTCAAAGTAATTTTATTGGGTACTATATTTTATTAGTTTTGAGGTCTCGTGCTAAAAATAAAACTTATGATTATTTATCATGGTATAACACACCTCCACATTTTGAAGTAGTGTATCCCATTGTCAAAATCTTAGGAGTAAGCATACTCCGATGTCGATGACTAGAAATTAGGCATACTCTATCATTAAAAATTTGACTTCATTATTTATGCATGGATATAGGCACCACTTATGCTCTGGATATAGGTACTTTCCTTTAGATGGAAGGTAGGCACTTTTATTTCATTTGGATATAGGCACCTTTTCTATAATGGTTCTAAAAATAGGCACCCCTTCTACTACGAATATAGGCACTTGTGTTCTAAATATAGGCACCTTCTCTATTCTAGATATAGGCACATGTGTTTTGGATATAGACACCTTAGTTCTACCTTTGAATATAGGCATCAGATATAGGTGCCCTTGTCTTGGTCCGGATATTGGTGTCACTCCCCCTGGTGGAATATAAGTGCCTTTGTGGTGGTTTGGACATAGGCATTGCCCTCCTAGTGAGAAGTATGCACCTTTTATGTTAGCCTAAATACATGCATCATCCTCATGGTGGCAAATAGGTGTGTGCTACCTAGAAAAAATATAATCACCTACTATCGCTAAGATATATGTACCTTTTCTGCATTACTACATTCCTAGAAAGTAGGAAAAACAAGGTGGTATAGATTCATGCTTGATAGGCCCATTTTACCCATATGCTTATAGCTCTGCAACTAACTCCACATGGCCCTGTAAAATGAAAATATAATAAAAAATAGGGTAGCATAGCTTCATGCCTGATAGGCTTGTTTGATCCAAATGCCTACAACTCTATAACAGACTCAACGTGGCCCTACAAAACAAAACATAATAAAAGAAAAATCTATTCTATAAATGTGTTAGAAAATATTATATAGTATTATTTTTCATTTTGTTTTTATTTCTTCTATTTTTTTCATTTATTTATTTTATAGTGAACACGTAAGCATTCATAAAACTATTAATTTTGTAAAATAATGGGGATATCCCCCATGCCTGCGTCTAATTTGACCACATTAATTAGAGGTGCATGGTAAGGTCGTAAGTGGTGGTCATTGACCATAAAAACTATATTGTTTTCGTCAATGATTCTAATGCAAATAGCTCCATTTTTTATGACTTCAATCACCTCATATGGACCCATCCACCTTTGCATGAGCTTTCCTTTTCACTCTTGAAATTGAGAATCATATAACAATGCCCAATGTTCTTCTTTAAACCATTTTGGGCAGTCATGCCACATTACCCTCTCCTTCTACATTATTTTTATTTGTTGCAATGCATCTTGCTTGTATTCATCCAACTGATTTAGTTTGGCGAATAGGCTCTTTTTATACAATGTTTAAATCCATGTTGAACTCCACAATAGTATGCAAAGTTTTAATCTCAAATTTGATTGGCATTATTACATTTTTCCTATACATCAATTGAAATAGTGTAAATCTGGTTGTTCATTTTTGCGTGGTTCGATATGCCCATATTGCTTTTAGGAGGTGTTCCTCCCAATCCTTTTTGTGTTGTTGCACTGTCTTTGTTAGAATGTTCTCCAACTCTTTATTTGTAACTTTCACCTACCTATTTTCTTATGGATGATATGGGGTGGTTTTGTTGTACCTAATCTAGAACTTTTGCATTAGTTCCTAAATCATTTTTCAAGTGAATTGCATCCCTTGATTAGTGGTAATCTCTCTAGGAACAATAAACCTGGTGAAAATAAATTTATACAAGAATTGGCTACAATATCTTCTTTTGAATTACATAGTACCTACACTTAAACCCACTTGGTGACATAATAATTACATACTAAGATATAACTTTTACCATTAGATTGTGGATTGATAGGCCCAACAAAATCCATCCCTAATTTATTAAATGGTTTGATATGCAAATGTGGTTGAAGGGGTATTTTATCTCATGGAGTTGGTTGACCCATTAATTGACATTGATCATAATGGTTGACATAGTTTATTTTGCATATTTAAATAATGAGGGCCAGTAATATCCTATTGTAGACACAGAAAATTGACTCACTAAGGTGAGTAATTTTCCCTAGATCCCTTGTTTTCTCCTTGGAAAATAAGGGTCATCTTCGACCTAAATTTTACCCTACCAAATATTCTTATTTCCTATAAAATATTACACTTTTGGATCAATATTGAAAATATATTTTCAATGATATATGATATTTCCCATTTTGACACCGTTTGGTCTCCCAAAATGCATTAAAACTACATAGGGGTCTATCTATTATGAAATCGTAGTCCACTATTAAGGGGCACGATTTCACATTGTGAAATAGCGATCAACTTTTGTAGGGTGCAATTTTACATTTCCAGGGTTTTCTTCTAGGAAATCCTAATTTTTAAAGTTGATTTCTTTTATGGTAATATTTTCTTAGTTTTTCTCACCCATTTTGCTTTCAAATCCACTATAAAAGGAGGGTTTGAAGTTCATTTATCATACAACAACAATAAAATTTTAGGTTCTATTTCTTGAGATAGTCTTCTTCTACAAGCAAGCTAACTTACAAGTGTGAAGTGTGATATGTTGAAGCTTTGAAATCTACTACATTGGATTTTGTGTTGCTACCCTTAGTGGACAATTGTTGAAGCTCTAAGGAAGAATCTATGACTTGGAGGTCTCCATCCCTTTTTCTTGCTTCTTCGCTACCATCAGGTTGTTTTCACTCTTCTGTATTTTATATATTAGTTAGGTTTTGATTATTATTATATCAATTCACATTTTTTGATTTTTTTCCTTGTTTCTACAAAATCATACCCGATCATTTTGGGGTGCGATTTCATCAATCTATGAAATTGCAATCATTCTTTACAAGGTATAATTTTGCACAAACCATATTTGGAGGTAAGTTGTTATCACCAAACCCTAGATCTATGTTATAGAATGCATTTAGGACATATTAGGGCATTATATACTCTATTTTATCATTATATTCTATTGCATTCGGTTATGCTTTTTTATCTTCCAAAGGTCAACTTTCACTTCTATTTTCAAAGGTGAGCTAAAAGGACTTAGGGGGCTTGACTGTTGCACCTCCAAGCATTGCTATATAGTGGCCTAAGTAGGCCCCCTAATGCTAATCATATTTTTTAGGTTTTTTCCAAGATATTTTGTAGGAACAAGAATTATTGTATATTTTTTTATAAAGGATAAAAGCAAGGATCAACCACCGGATAAGATAAGTGCCCTAGTTAGTATTTAGGCTATTATGTTGAGTGTTTATTATTTCTATTAAAACCCTAGATCTGATTTAAAATAAATATATATTTAATTAATTCTAGGTATTTGAAAGGAAAAAACATATAATGTGCACTTAGAATTTTAATATTGTTTGTGCATCTTCTCTTGAGCCCTTGCTTGAAGGTTTTCTATTTTGAAACCCTAGGGTTAGAAGGCATTCAAACAAAGAATCATTCTAGGGTTAGCTCTTGTCTTCTTGCATTCTATATTTTTACATCATCCTTTATATTTCATAGCATATATCTAGAAATGCCAAACATAGGTGATTATCTTGAATCAAATACATCAAATATTCTTGAAAACCCTTGGACTTGGAGTGAGTCCTTTAATTTTTCTTGTTGAATCCTCCCTCCTCTTTTACATCGAGTGTAGATAATAACATAACCCCACGGTCACCTTGCATTCTTTACAAATCCAACCAAGAATCATATGTGGTAGGGTAGTTTTTAACCTCTACATCTATGGTGAACCCAATGTGAACACATCCTTTTATTTTAAAACTTTAAATAAGGCCACTAATTTGTTTACCTAGAGTTAGAAGAACATTAATAACATCTTAAAAACTATCTTGTGTGTTTTTTGCTAGTTTTCTCTTCTATCCTTTCACTTATTCTAATGGATCCATTCCTTAGAAGTCAATGAAAGCTTCTTGAGTTTGATCATGTTCCCCAAAAATATGATCATATTGATAGAGAGAATCCTAACCTTGATATAGAAGAGCAAGAAAATGAAGAAACTAAAATAAACTATGATCCCCTTGAAGGGCCCGAGGGGAACTACATATTTAAATCATTTGATCAGGTGTATGGTTTTATGAAACATTTTAAGGACTTGCTTGAATATATGATATAGGAAGCTTGACTTGAAAGAGGTGAGACTTCTCCTCCTACAACAGTCTATCCTAGACATGTTTATACTAACCTTTTATTTAAATCTTTGAATTATAGTAATCTTACCCATAAACCAACCTATACCACTACTGTAACCACCAACATTGGAAGGATTCCACAAGTTCCTCCAACTAGTAGCATCACTCAATATTATTTTCAATTTCCTCCTCAATCTACTAACCTCAATATTCCTTATTTTGTTCCACCAATTATAATTTATCCTCTCCAGTAAGGTATCACATATCACAATAGTATTAATGCTTCCAACATGTTCCAAGTACTCGTTCAATTACCTACCTATACCCCTCCCTTAGGTAATCTAGGGGTATTGCATAAAAACAATCCAGAGGTGTGAAATTTGACAAATATGGTGAAACTATTGGTTTCAAAAGTGGAAATGATGCAGCCTTCTAGTTTCACTTACAACTATAAAAAGATGTGCAATCAAACCCTAGACCCTATGATTGTTTCTAGATCTTATCCTAATCATTTTCTCATGCTGGTTTTTCCTATATAAGGGAACAAAATATCTGATTAAGCATCTAATAAGATTTATAATAGCTTGTCATGATCTCATCTATGATGAAATGTTACTAAAAATATTTCCTAAAAGTCTTGGTGGCATGGCATTGGAGTGGTACTATCGATTACCTAATTATTCCTTGAGGAATTTTGAAGTAACAACTGAATTATTTGTTCAACAATTTGGTGCTTATATTATAAAAAATGTAACCATAAAGTACATTTATGATTTAAAGCAAGGTAAAGAGGAAAGTTTTTTACAATTCTTGTCTCGTTGGAGGAGTCTAATTGGACGCTTGAGATATACTTTACCTCCTTGATACATGCTTGAGATATTTATTGGAAATTTGTAAGAACATCTATCTTATGCATTAGAGACAATAATCAACACATCTTTTGATCAAGCAATTGAGATAGCAAGGAAAGTGGAACAATCTCTTATCATAAGAGGACAAATCAAAGTGAAAGAAGACAAAACCATTAAGTCACTATATAAGAATAAGGATTTGGTAGATGATGGTGTAATGAATAGTAGGCATGTTAATAGTATTGTTAACAACCTATAAAATATGGTTCATAAAAAACCTCCACAATGGAATTTCACAAGGCTTGGAATACCTATGGAAGAAGTACTAAAGCAACTTTTGGAGGCTAATACAATTGAATTGCATCCCATAAGGCAACCAGATACTACAGCTAATTGGTATAAGGTAGGACAACATTGTGCATATCACAGAGTGGAAGGGATGGGAAAAATTCTTGTAATAAGTTAAAACACATGGTACAAGATTTTATCAATGTATGATGCATTGATAAAGTGAATTCTCGGTCATAAAATAATCAATATTCTACCGATCAGACATCAAAAAACTATTAGGATATGTGAATATTCAAGGATCCATTACCAAAGCATAATAAATAGGTAGCTAACCAAGTATCATATTAGAATTTACCACCTACATATGGTAATATGGTTGGAATGATTGGAGTAACTACAAGGAAATAAGTTCAAGCTCAATCGACTCAATGTTCTTAGTAGGAAAAGTGTTCTTCCTCACAACTGATATTGGGTTTGAATAATAATCAGAGAAAAAGTGTATAAATAGGAACCCCACCTTTAGTGTTGATACCTCAATCTAAAGTCTTATTTGACCTTCAATAGTATCTAGCCAATAACCCATCCAAGATTTCTATTTTAGGGCTCTTACAAACTTCTCCTACTCATCAAGAAGATTTGTGGGAACTTCTAAGACAAAAATTTGCCCCTCCAGATATTTCCCCTAGTTCTATGACTAATTTTATAAGCTCTCTTGGGATACATCATATCATATTCTTATATGATGATAGTTCTTCCTTAGACCTACGTAGGGATTCTTCTCTCTACATTACTACATTTATTTGGGAAACCTTTATCAATAGGGTTATTATTAATAGTGGTTCTTCCCTTAATTTATGCACATATCAATTTATCTAAAATTTTAGATTAAAAGAGGAATATTTAACTAAATCTGATGCAATCATCAAAACATTCAACAACGAGTCCCAAGAAGCTTGCGGTATTATATCCCTCCCCCTTAAAGTTGGACATAAGATCTTAGATACATTTTTCTATGTGGTACCTTAGCCCACATATTTTAATATACTTCTTGGAAATCCTTGGATCTATGCAATGAAGGCCATCCCTTCTACTCTTCATCAGTGTCTAAAGTTCAAAATTAAGGATCAACTTGTCACTATTCCAGGCAACCCTCATTCATTTAAATATTATTTGATGGTTGAACAAGCTCAGTTTGGTCTCAAGATTTGTCCTTCAGTTTCATAATTTGTTTCTCCAAGTTACTCATCTCAAAAATCTAAGCAATTCAACAATATAAAAGTGAGTGAGGAACCTCTAATCAAAGTTTCATCATAGGATCAAGACAATCAGTTTCTTCAAGAACCTCTTCTGGAAATATCTCATCAAATTTTAGAGTGGAGTAATGAGGATGAGGATCCCTCTTATCCCTCTAACATATTTTTTTTTAATATGATAAATTTTGTGTATTCTAGAGGTAAATATTCTACTTCTCAAAGGGACCTTGCTTCACTGTCTCATAGAGATATTATAAAGGTAGGGATTGATTCTTCCTATGTTAATAAAAATGATTTTGTTCGAGAATGCATTGATTTTTGTGCTATGGCTACCAAAGAAAAGGCTATGAAGGAGCCTCTCCATGATTATAATCATTGAGATGGCTCACCTTCTAGGTTTTTCTTTGATGAAGCAGTCCCTTGCATGCTTGTTATTTTTGTCAAATAGGAGGTACAATTAGAATGTGTGTCAATTATCATTTTGATTACTTGTTTTATAAAACATAAATAAAATAAAATAAAATAAATCATTAATTAGGCATGCATTTGTTTTTTCATTCCGTCATACCCATTTTCTTGCTCATACTGCATGAATGTCTATCATACCTTGCATGGTCACCTGACATTCTATTTCTCTTGCATTTTTGCTTATCATAATTACATTGTTGCTTTTTCATGGCTAATTGATCATATAGTTTTTTGGGTATTTATAACAATGGTAAGTGATGACACCTAGTTAGGTCATAGTTCACATGCATTGCACTCTCACTAGGGATATGATGCCTAGAGAAACCTCAACCTAGAGCCTCCTATACTTATATCCCTTCTTCTCTTATTTTCTTCCCTTGCTCTTTTCTTCTCCTCTCTCTTCTTCTTGTATTCCTTAACTTTGAAAGTTTTTAAATGACCATCAATTATCCCCAAAGTCAAGGAATACAATCCTCTTTTGGTATGTCCTTGCCCTTTACCTAATTATTATTTATCTTCCTATTTTTTTTTTAGACAAGGATATGCATTCTCTCCTCTTCTTTATTGTACACTTCCTCCTTGACTTTTTAATAATTGAAACTTCAAGTTGGGGACACACATGCACAATTTGTTGCTCCTAATTTTTCTTCCTCTCTTTTCGTCTATTGCATGAACACACTCACATTGTGTTATACTCATATTTATTGCTCTATATATATTCTTACACACCCCTATCAAGTAGTACTTGCTAATAAATCATACACATCAACAATAACATATCACCCCTATTACTTTACACTCTTTCTGACTCAGTGGGCACTAAAACCCATTACAAGATAAGCTCCTTGACCATTTCAATAGGTCATGGTATATATCCTATTAGGTAATCATCCCATATAAATCACTAATGAGTAATGATCCATAGCGGGTTATGCTTCATCATTTGATCATTTATTCATCTTAACGGGCAATCATCCATAGTGGGTTATACCTCATATTTGGTCCATATGTCCATATTAGTTATTACTACACCTATAGTGGGTTTTTCACTCCACATTTGGACCATCCTTTTGGGTATAACACCCTTCATACAAATCTTGTGGGAGTTTTTTCAGTACTCTGCTATGTGTGTTTGCAGCTTTTTGTTTCTCCATTATCTCAAGGAAGGGATCTGTGTATGTTTCTTTTTTGTAATTATGATGCATGTGTTTTCTCTGGGTATACCCAGAATATTGTATGGGAAGTTTCTTTTTGATAATAGGCTATGTGCCTTACTGGATGTAATGGCTTTGGCGGCATGTAGATTTTACATATATAGGATCCTTAGTAAGGATATGTTCATCAACAACCCTGGGTTGATTTTTGTAAAATGTTTTGGGTCAACCTATAAAACCCGATATTAATGCTATAGTATATTATCTACCAAAAAAAAAACACCCTTCATATAGGGTTCTTGATCAACTTCTCTTGCTTTTTATTTTGTTGACCTTCTTTGGAGATGTTATTGTTCTTATTCTTCTTCTTATTCTTATTCTCTCCTCTTCCCTTATTTATTTCCATTTATTCTACTCATCCTTACATTTCATATTAGATAGATTGCATTTCATACTAGTTGCATCATATTCATGTTGTACCCAATAATCCTTGTAATGTTGTTTGTTTGCTTGCTTTGTTTTCTATGTTTTTTAAGTTTTGCTTTTCTCCCTTGGCCTTTTTCAAGTTTCTTAAGGAATTTTGTATTCCTTTCAAAACTCTATGGGGCATCCTAACATTATATGCATTAATGGTAGTAATATTTCACCTTATGTGCAAAAGTTTAGAGTATCCATCATGATACTCCTTTTGCACCACCCCTTTGACCAAACATGGCCACCCCTTTTTTATGTTTGCTGTCTTATTTCCCATAGGAGTATACATATTTCCTTGACTCATTTACTTGTCCTTAAATGCATTAAAGAGAGGGCAAATTATAGACACAAAAAATTGACTCACTAAGGTGAGTAATTTTCCCTAGATCCCTATTTTCTCCTTGGAAAAGAAGGGTAATATTTGACCTTAATTTTACCTTACCAAATATTCTTCTTTCTCCTAAAATATTATACCATTGGATAGATTTCAAAAATATCTTTCCAATGATATATGATATGTCCCATTTTGACATGGTTTGGTCCCCCAAAATGCTTTAAAATTCCACAAGGGTCTAGTTACGAAATTGTAGTCCACTTTTAAGGGGTGTGATTTTGCATTGCAAAATTGGGGTCAGCTTTTGTGGGGTGTGATTTTGCATTTCTAGGGTTTTCTTCTATGAAACCCTATTTTTTAAAGTTGATATATTTTTATTTTAGCTTTTCTTAGTTTTCCCACCCATTCCACTTTCAAATCCACTATAAAATGAGGGTTTGAAGTTCATTTCTCATACAACAACAATAAATTTTCAAGTTCTATTTCTTGAGGTCTTCTTCTTCTGCAAGCAAGCTAACTCACAAGTGTGAAGTGCAATATTTTGAAGCTTTGTTTTTTTGCATTGGATTGTGTGTTACTACTCTTGGTGGACAAGTGTTGAAGCTCTAAGGAGGAATATACTACTTGGAGGTCTCCATCACTTTTGCTTGCTTCTTAGCTACCATTAGGTTATTTTTGCTCTTCTATATTTTGCAAATAATTAGGTTTTAATTATACATATATCAATTCATATATTCTAATTTTTCTCCCCGCTTCTGTGAAATCACGCCTAGTCATTTCGATATTTGATTTTATCAATCTACAAAATTACGATCGCTCCTTGGATGGTATAATTTTGCATAGACCATGTTTAGGGGCAAGCTACTATCCCAAAAATCTAGATCTATGTTATAAACTATATTTAGGCCATATTAGGACATCATATACTCTATTTTATGATTTTGTTCTATTGCATTCTGTTATGCTTGTTTACTTTCCAAATGTCATCTTTCACTTTTGTTTTTAAAGGTTAGCTAAAAGGACCTATGGAGCTTGACTGTTGCACCTCCAAGCATGTCTATATAGTGGCCTAAGTAGGCCCCCTAATGCTAATCTTATTTTTTAGGTGTTTTCTAAGATATTTTGTAGGAACATAATTTATTTAATATTGTTGGATAAATGATAAAAGCAAGGATCAATTACCAGATAAGATAAATGCCCTAGTTAGTCTTTAGGTTGTTTTTTGAGTGTTATTTATGTTAAAACCATAGATATAATTTAAAATAAATATATATTTAATTAATTATAGGCATTTGGAAGGAAAACAACATATAGTATGCACTTAGGGTTTTAATATTGTTTTTGCATCTTCTCTTGAGTCATTGCTTTAAGGTTTTCTATTTTGTAACCGTAGGGTTAGAATGCATTCAAAAAAAGAATAATTCTAGGATTAGATATTATCTTCTTGCATTCTATATTTCTACATTGTCCTTTATCTTCCATAGCATAGATCTAGAAAGGCTTGACATAGGTGATTGTCTTGAATTGGATACATCAAACATTCTTGAAAACCCTTGTACTTGGAGTGAGTCCTTAAACCATTCTTGGTGAACCCTCCCCCCTCTTGTTGGAAATATGAATAGGTTTTATTATCATTGATGTCAAGAATTTAGCACCAGTGAGCGTCAATTTCAGTGAGTAGCATCAGTTTTAGGTTTTGTAATTAAGTGCAAAAGGAATTTTTCTCCCATGTGGTCAGATGAGGTTTAAAGGGCAAAAGGAAAGCTCAAGCCAAATAATATTATAATAATTCATTATAATATTAAAAGTGCAAGACCCAAAGAGTTAATTAATTATAAATTAATTTAATTAACTTTTAAAGTTATTAAGTTAATTGTAAATTAATTATAAGTTAATTTATAAATTAATTAAGCTAACCCTAAAGATAGGGTTATAAATTTTATAATTTGAATTTTTGAATTAGTTACACCAACGTCATCAAATACATCACATTATGCGTATAAAGGAGGGAAGAGATCCAAGACATTTATCATCCGTGATCGATGTGTTAAGTGTGATTTTCGTGTACATGGTAAAAGAGGCGATCGTGTATTTTTTGAAGGGTGTGCAAGGTAGAAGACAAGTAGAGGAGGTTTTTGTTTCATATCCCAAAGCACTCGTAGTTCAACTGGCAGTAAGGGAGGTGCCAATTCATTGGTAAGCATGAGGTGTAGGGATCAAATCCCACATGTTTGCATTTTGTGAAGTGAAGTGTTTTGGTAAAGACTATGTGCTAGAAGGAATACAAAGGAAATGCACAAGCCATTTCC
This sequence comes from Wollemia nobilis, assembly GCA_028583015.1. Lineage (NCBI taxonomy): Eukaryota > Viridiplantae > Streptophyta > Pinopsida > Araucariales > Araucariaceae > Wollemia > Wollemia nobilis. The sequence goes on from JAQPPZ010000465.1 coordinate 13,666,331, forward strand.
TTTGTGTTGTGGCTCGTATCCCACATGGTGGGTGTGTGCCTTGCTAAGGTGCCTGGATGGGAGATATTTTGAATTCAAAATCCACTGAGGCCCTTTTACGTTGTCTAAGGTATGCACTAGTTCCAAAATTTGCAGAGACCCAAAATTTATAGAGATTATTTTTTTAAGGTTTTAAATTGGAATTTGCATGCTATAAGGTTTATGTGAGGGAGATAAAAGGTTTGGTATTATTTTATGTTAAGGTTTGGTTTTTGAGTGTTATGAGCTTATTGAGAGGAGTAATAAGGTGTGCCTTAAGAGTTAGAAATATTTGTTGAATACAAAGTTAATAATTGTATTGGAAGGAGAAATAAGGTTGATTAAGTTGTGATATTTGACTTGGTGAAATATTCTTGTGAGAATTTATTGAGAACAAATATTTGCTATCTAACCCTAGTATTGGCAAAAGGAGTGGTTGTGATTGAGACAGGTGTTTGAGGTTAAATCATCTTCAAACAAGAGGTAAGGGCATATTATCCTTGAGAGTGATTATTGGATGTTATGAATGCTAAGTTGGAGTGAAAAGGAGTTGTTTGATAAGCATTGTTGAGTGTGATTGTTAAAGGTTTTTCTGAGTAGAAGTTGATGATAAAAACCTTGTTTGATAAGCATTGTTGAGTTTGGTTTTCTGGAATGAAAGTAGATACTAGAAACCTTGTTTGATAAGCATTGTTGAAAATATTGAGTAAGCTTTCATATGCTTGAATTAGGGTTTGTGAAAGAACATGAGTATCATTGTTATGTGAGATTATTTGATAAGAATTATTGACTAAAATTTCATTGAGTGATTGGTTGAGTTGAGTAAGCTCTTGTGGAAGCTTACAATACAAATTTGAGGTAAGTCTTAGTGAGGACTTGTTGAGAATATTTGAGGCAAGTCTTGGTGAAGACTTTTTGAGCAGATTGGACAAGTTCTAGAGAAGACTTGTGGATAGATTAGTGTGAGCTTTTGTGGAATCTTACAAGGTAGATTTGAGATAAGTATTTGAGAAGACTTGTGAGCAGAGATGATTGATTGATTTATTCAAACCTTAAGTTAATATTTGGGGCAGATCTAGCATAGTTGATTTGTGATTGAGTTAAGCTTTGTATTAAGGCTTGAGGATAGATTTGAGGACATAGTTTGGTGTATATTTGAGGATAGTTTTGTGCCATACAAAATATAGATATTGAGTAAATTTATGCTATATCGAAGGATAGAGTTTAGTACAGATTTGAGACAGAGCTAAGAGATAGATTTGGAGGTGATAGAGTATAGAGGATGATAGTCTCTAGTGGATATAGGTCCATTATATAGGGTAGTGATGGTAGGAGTCTTTAGTGGATAAATATCCATAAGCCAGTGTATTGGAGGCAATAGTTCTTCTAGAAGATCATCATCTAGAGTAGAGGATAAGGAGTTCTCCTATGTATAGAGATACATAAACTTGATTAGGGTACCGATGTCTCCTTTCGACAAAGGTCCATAAAATTTTTAATAGGGAAAGGATTCCCAAATAAATTATTTGAGAAAATTTTGGTGTCTCCTTTGGACAGAGGTCCATAAACTTTGTAATAGGGAAAGGATTCCCAAATAAATTATTTGAGAAAATCTTATAAGAAATATTTTCTCCATGGAGTATCCCACATTGGTTGAACCACGTTAAACCATGTCTCTCATGTGTGTGATGCTTTGTTTGATTTTTACTACTTTAACATTGTGGACATTATCATATGTATTAAAAAGATAAAAAAATTATCTTATATTGTTCACCCCCCTCTCAGTATAAACACATGTTCTTCAATTGGTATCAGAGTGAGTTTCTCCATGAAAAGTCTAATAGCTTGGAGGAAGATCCATCAGAAACACACATGAATTTAGAGAGTGAATAAGAGACCATGTTTGACATAAAAGAGGAATTATTTACTACATTGGGGAACCTTGAAAATTTTAGAAATAAAAACTCAAGTTTGAAGGATCAAATTCAAGAAGATGAAGAAGCAAGGATAGAACTTCTATAGAGTATCACAGAACTAAATATAAAGATAGAAGAGGGAAATAAAATTGAATAGAATATGATAGATCTATTAAGAGCAAGAGAAATAGAATATGAAATATTGGAAGAAAATATTTTTTATCTAAGGAATGAAGTTGAAAGGACCAAGGTACTACAAGATATAAAATTTGGGAAAAAGAAAGAGGATTCAAGTTTTCAATAAGTGGAAACTTCATATAAATATAAGCAATTAAAGTATACTCCAAAAACAAAAGACATCAGGAAGGAAGAAATCAATGAAGAACCATGGACGATATTTAATCACAAAGGAAGAATCACTCAACCACAATATCAAAGGCATCCAAATAGGTTACATAATTTCTTCCATGTCTATTGCTTTTCTTGTAATAAATATGGTCATATTTCCCAAGGTACAAGTGCCCAAGGTCGCTCATTTCCTAAGTGACCCCAGGAATCACCCTACTTTCCAAGCGAACCTTGTCTCAAGCAGTCTCCAGCCAACATGTGAAAATGATGTCAATATAAATTTCAACTCTTTTGCACCTCTTATGGATAATGATATTATATGTTACAAATGCAATAATTTTGGGCACAAGGCTAGATGGTGTAAAATGATACTTATTTATTCTAGTAAAATGAATACAACTTCAACAACTAGGAAAGAGAAAAATGGGAATGAAAAGGCTAGATCAATGTTAGTTCAAACAACTCTTCATGCTCAAGATAAAGAAGAACAATGGTATATTGATAGTGGTTGTTCTAGACACATGATAGGAGACAAAGACAAATTTATTATACTAAAAGAAACCAATAGAGGATCAATAAATTTTGGTGATAATGGATTAGAAAAAATTGATAGAAGAGGAACTATGAGTTTAGATAATGGAAAAACAAAAATAAAAAATGTATTAAGTGTTGAAAATGAAATTGGCAAGAGGATTAAGTGTTTGAGATCTAACAGAGGAGGAGAGTTTAAATCAAATGAATTTATAGATTTTTGTGAACAACATGGAATAAAGAGAGAATACTCAACTGAAAGAACTCCTCAACAAAATGGAGTAGTTGAAAGGAAAAATAGGACTATTAAAAATATGGCTAGAGCTATGTTGCATGAGTCCAATATTTTAGATGAATTTTGGAGGGAAGCAATCAACACCTCAATATATATAATCACTAGGGCTCAAATGAGGGTAAACCATCACAAGACTCCATATGAGCTTTGGAAAGGAAGACCAACCACTGTAAAACACTTCAAGGTTTTTGGAAGCAAGTGCTACATAAGACGAGAAGAGAAAAACTTGGGCATGTTTAACCCAAGATGTGATGAGGGCATTTTTCTTGGTTATTCTACTAATATTAAAGCTTATAGATGCTTCAACAAGAGAACACATACTATTTTAGAAAGTATAAATGTAACAGTTTATGAGAAGATAGATTCAAGAGAACCAGTTCATCAAATTGTGTATCAATAAGATGGAAGTTATCAAGAAGAGTTTTGTGAGGAATCAGATGAAGAAGAGGAAGAAATACAAAGACTTCTTCCTAAAACTCCATCTAGGTATGTACAGAAACATCATCCAAAAGATCTAATCATTGGGAATCCAGATGAAATACAGACAAGGAGAAAGATAATAACACCATCTACATAATAAAATTTTTCTTTGTTATCTAAGATTGAGCGAAAAGAATTCAATCAAGCAAGTGAAGATAAGTTTTGTATTAAGGCAATGGATGAGGAATTAGATATAGAGAAAAGCAAGACTTGGGAACTTGTTCCACGACCAAAGGACAAAAATGTGATTGGCATAAAATGGGTATTCAGAAACAAGTTAAATGATATGGAAAGATAGTTAGGAATAAAGTAAGATTAGTGTGCAAAGGTTATGCACAGGTAGAGGGAATTGATTCTTATGAGATATTTTCTCCAGTTGCACAACTTGAAGTTATAAGAATTTTATTAGCCTTATCAAGTTTTAAAAAATTCAAGGCATATCAGATGGATGTTAAGTCAACATTTCTAAATGGTGTTCTAGAAGAAGAAGTTTAAATTGAACATCCAGAGGGATTCATATTAATAGATAAACCAAATCATGTATGTAGATTGAAAAAGGTATTGTATGGTCTAAAACAAGATCCTAGAGCATGGTACTCAATATTGGATAAGTATCTTCAGGAACAAAGATTCAAAAAAGGAATAGTAAACATCAACTTATACATCAAAAATGAAGGGAATAATCTACTAATTATGGTTATTTATGTTGATGACATCATTTTTGGGGGAAACAATGATAATATGTATACATAATTTACAAAGAACATATAACATGAATTTGATATGTCTATGCTTGGTGAGTTGTCCTTCTTTCTTGGAATTCAGATTTCACAATTAGATAAAGGAGCATTTCTTTCACAAACTAAGTATATAAAATATATGCTAAATAAATTCAAGTTAGAATATTGCAAACTAGTAAGTACCCCCATGGTTACAGGATGTAAGTTAAGGATGATGAATCTCTAGAGGTAGATCAGAGATAATACAGATCTATGATTAGCAGTTGGTTGTATGTCACAGCTACAAGACCAGATATTGTGCAGGCAGTGGTATTAGTGGTAAGGTTTTAGGCAGCACTTAAGGAAACACATGTGGCAGAAGTAAAAAGGATTCTCAAGTATCTAAAAGGGACTATGGATTTTGGGCTCTAGTATCCCAAAAGTGACATTTTCACACTCACATCATATACAGATGCATATTGGTCTAGCAACATTGATGACAAAAAGTACAAGTGGAGGAGCATTTTTTATTGGAGACCGTTTAGTCTCTTGACTAAGCAAGAAACAGGCATCAATATCCTTATCTACAACAAAAGCAGAGTATATTATAACAGTAACCAGTTGTGCCTAGGTATTATGGATGAAGTGAAATCTAGAAGACTTTAAGATAAAACATGATCATCCTATTACCATATTATGTGATAATACAAGTGCTATAAGTATCTCAAAGAATCTAGTGATGCACTCCAGGACAAAGCAGATTCTGATCAAGTATCATTTTTTGAGAGAATAGGTGATATATAAATAGGTTAGGTTGGAATATGCTACTACAAAGGAGTAGATAGAAAACATCTTCACTAAACCACTTTAGAAATAGACTTTTGAGTATCTTTGAGGAAAACTAGGAGTAATACTCCTACCCTAAAATTAACCACCTCAAGAAGAGGTGGGGGAGGGACCAAGCTAAGAGTTTCATTCTTAGTCCCAAGCCCCAAAGGTGATCCTTTTCCATTTATGATAAAGGGGGATATTTTTGAGTGAGGAGATATTTGAGTCATAAGGAAACCATTCAGTCAGGGGGATCAGTTTCCCAGGGGTAGCAGAATAGGAAAAGGTAAAAGGAATGGTAAAAATAAAGTGGGTTGCCATCAATGAAAAAGGGAGAGATTATTGGAAATATGAGCAGGTTTTGTTATCATTGATTTCAATAAGTCAGCACCAACGAGCACCAATTTCAATGAGCAACATCAGTTTTAGCTTCCATAATTAACTGCAAAAGGAAGTTTTCTTCCAAGTGGTCAAATGAATTTTAAAGGGCAAAAGTAAGGCCCAAGCCAAATAATATTATAATAATTTATTATAATATTAAAATTGCAAGACCCAAAGAGTTAATTAATTATAATAGTTTTATTATAATTTAAATAACTTTTAAAGCTACCCAGGTGTTGTAGGTGAGTTGGAGAGGAGAGCGCAATCCTCCAAGGGAGGTCCTAGGTTCAAATCTCCACCCTACCAAAAATCTGAATTGGGTATTTAAAATCCAATTGATAATGTTGGTGAGAGCAGGGTCAGGTGCGACCCTTGGGTGACTTTAATGGTGTAGAACCCCTTGTTCATGGTCTCTCAGACCAAGGCGGCTCCATAAGGGATTTTTTGCTTAAAAAAACTTTTAAAGCTATTAAGTTAATTGTAAATTAATTATAATTTAATTATAAGTTAATTTATAAATTAATTAAGCTAACCCTAAAGATAGGGTTATAAATTTTATAATTCAAATTTTCAAATTAATCACACCGACATCATCGAAGACATCACATTATATATATAAAGGAGGGAAGAGACCCAAGGCATTAATCATCCGTGATCGATGTGTTAAGTGTGATTTTTGTGCGCATGGTAAAAGAGGTGATCATGTGTTTTTCAAAGGGTGTGCAAGGTAGAATACAAGCAAATGAGGTTTTTGTTTCATATCCCAAAGCGCTCTATAGCACAATTGGAAGCAAGGAAGACACCAAGTCATTGGCAAGCGTGAGGTGTAGGGATCAAATCCCATAGTTTTGCATTTTGCCAAGTAAAGGAAGTGTTTTGGTAAATACTACACACTAGAAGGAATACAAAGGAAAATCACAAGCCATTTCCTTTGTGTTATGGCTCGTAGCCCATGTGGTGGGTGTGCGCCTTGCTAAAGCTCCTGGATAGGAGAGATTCCAAGTTTGAAACCCACTGAGGCACCTTTTGCACTGTCTAAGGTATGCACTAGTTTCAAAATTTACGGAGACCCATAATTTGTGGAGATAAATTTTTTTAAGGGTTTAAATTAGAATTTGCATGCTATAAGGTTCATGTGAGGGAGATAAAAGGTTTGGTATTTTTTTATGTTAAGGTTTGGTTTTTGATTTTTATGAGCTTAATGAGAGGAGTAATAAGGTGTGCCTTAGGAGTTAGAAATATTTGTTGAACACAAAGTTAATATTTGTATTGGAAGGATAAATAAGGTTGATTAAGTTATGATATTTGACTTGGTGAAATTTTCTTTTGATAATTTATCGAGATCAAATATTTGCTATCTAACCCTAGTATTGGCAAAAGGAGTGGTTGTTATTGAGATAGGTGTTTGAGTTCAAATCATCTTCAAATAAGAGGTAAGGGTGTATTATCCTTGAGAGTGATTGTTGGATGTTGTGAATGATAATTTGGAGTGAAAAGGAGTTGTTTGATAAGCATTGTTGAGTGTGATTGTTAAAGGTTTTTTTGAGTGGAAGTTGATGATAAAAACCTTATTTGATAAGCATTGTTAATTTTGGTTTTTTGTAATGAAGTAGATACTAGAAACCTTGTTTGATAAGCATTGCTGAAAATATTGAGTAAGCTTTCATATGCCTGAATTAGGGTTTTTGAAAGAACATGAGTATCATTTTTATGCAAGCCTATTTGATAAGCATTGTTGACTAAAATTTCATTGAGTGATTAGTTGAGTTGAGTAAGCTCTTGTGGAAGCTTACAATACATATTTGAGAAAAGCCTTATTGAGGACTTGTTGAGTAGATTTGTGGTAAGTCTTGTTGAAGACTTGTTGAGAAGATTGGACAAGTTCCAGAGAGGACTTGTGGATAGATTAGTGTGAGCTTTTGTGGAAGCTTACAAGGCAGAATTGAGATAAGTCTTTGAGAAGACTTGTGAGCAGAGTTAATTGATTGATTTGTTCAAATCTTGAATTAAGGTTTGGGGCAGATCTAGCAGAGTTGATTTGTGATTAAGTAAAGCTTTGTGTTAATGCTTGAGGATAGATTTGAGGATAGATTTTAGTGCAGATTTGAGGATATGTTTATGCCAAACTAGAGATAGAGATTGAGAATATTTGTGCTATACTGAAGGACAAAGTTTAGTGTAAATTTAAGATAGAGTTGAGAGATAGCTTTGGAGGTGACAAAGTATAAAGGATGACAACCTCTAGTGGATAGAGGTCCATTAGCCAGGGTAGTGAAGACAGGTCTTCTAAGTGAGGGTTGTTGGAATATGTAATGCAACATTGCGTAAATTATTCTTAGACTAAAATATAAAGTCTAAAGAATAATATTTGAATTAGAAAATAATTTTATTTTATGTAAAAATATTCCCACCCAATTAATAAATAAAATAAGGGTGCTAGGAATATTTAATTTGTGGAAAAAAAGTTATTTCCCCTTTTCTAGAAAATATTAATAAGTAACCAATCACTTTTTAATATTTGATATATGCCACTTGTCACACATCTCAAGACAATATTGTGATAAGATTAGGGTAATTTTAGGGTTTCAGTATAAAAGCTTCTCTTTAAATAGGGATGTTGTCTACTACATCTTGACATATCATGTTGATGCATATTATTGCATAACATTGAAGCAATTATTGTATTGTTGAATCATTGAGTAATATAGTGAGCTTCATAGTGGATGCTTCTCCTTTTCATTTGAAGTAGGGTTTTACCACTTAATGTTGGTGTTGTGGGTTTTCCTCTTTTGTGTGTGATTGATCTTGTGGAGCATTCTTCGATCTTGGAGAGACTTTTCTTGTCTAACATTTGGTATCAGAGTGGTTGGGATCTCATCAAGTGTCTTCAATCCTTTGAGGTGAAAAACCCATTAAGGCATATTTTTTTTTTGTTTTAATGCATGCATTTGATATTTTGGTATTTTATGCATTTGATATTTAGGCAAACTTATTTTGTAAATCTGCCATTAGGGTTTATAGATTTATTATGTTTTTTTTATCTAGTTGTTAGATCTTTTGCAAATGGTGTTTTTATTTTAAATCTATAATTTTTTGGCATTGAGCTTTTGCTGTAAGGGTTTTGGAGCCAAACGGACCCCATGGTTACGTCCGGAAGGCCCAAAAACCCTATTTCCATGTATTATTTGCCCTATTTTGGTGAAAAATAAATTTGAGGCAATTTTTTTTTATTTGGGGGCCAAATGGCCCCCCACCCATTTTGTTGTACAGTTTGAATTTTTTTTTATTATTTTATTTTTTAATAAAAAACAATCATTTAATTAAAAAAAATAGTCATTTTTTATTATTCTGTTTAAAAAAAAACAGTCATTTTTTTTTATTATTCTATTTTTTAATAAAAAAAATAGTCATTTAATAAAAAAATAGTCATTTTTTATTATTCGCGATTTTGCGACATGTCGGATTTTCGCGTCCAAAAGAGAAGAGAAAGAGCAAGAAGAAAAAAGTGTCATGATTTTGCGACATGTCGGTTTATCATGACCAAAAGAGAAGAGCAAGAGCAAGATAGAAAAGAGTCGTGATTTCGCGACATGTCATCCTGTCGTGACCAAAATAGAAGAGAAAAAGCATAATGGATAAGTGTCGCATTATCACGACCAAAAGAGAAGAGAAAGAGGAGGAAATAAAAAGTGTCACTATTTCACAACATGTTTAGAATGAAAGAAAGGGTGTAGCGATATCGCGACATGTTGCTTTTTCATGACCAAAAGTGAAGAGATTAAGCAAGAGGGAAAAAGTGTCGCGATATCGTGACATGTCGTATTTTTGTGACCAAAAGAGAAGAGAAAGAGCGGGAAGGAAAAGTGTCACGATTTCGTGACATGTCGCTTTTTCGCGACCAAAAGAGAAAAGAAAGAGGAGGAAGGAAAAGTGTCACGATATCGCGACATGTCGCAGTTTCACGACCAAAAGAAAAGAGAAAGTGTTAGGAGGCGATAGTGTCGACTGCCTGTGTTCTAAGGTGTGTGTAATATTTTGTAAGGGTGCTGCTCTTTGGTGGCAGTGTGACCTCAGGAGGGGGCTAAGGACAAATTGTCCATATTGAGATCAAGTCCTATTTTAGCGTTGAGCTATTTTTGTAATAGGTTTTGGATCAACCTGTAAAACCCGGTTGTAATGAATATGTACCTTAATTACCAAAAAAAAAATTATTCTATTTTTTAATAAAAAAAACAGTCATTTAATTAAAAAACAATCATTTATTATTCTATTTTTGTAATTTAAAAAAAGTCATTTAATTAAAAAAAACAATCATTTATTATTCTATTTTTGTAATTTAAAAACAGTCATTTATTTTATTTTAAGACCTAATAGTCATTTTTTTTTTGCATAAATTGAAATGTATTTTTTATTATTGTATAATGCAACTAGAATCCTTTTATGCAATTTTTGGCAAATTTTTAGTGAAATTGTCAAATAATTTAGACCTTATAGTCATTTTTTTCTCACATTAACAATGGTTGTTTGTGAGTTTGCTTGTTTTGTAAGGTTATCCAAGTATGTTTTGGAGTATACAAGCCAATTTTGGATCAACTCTTTCACTCTCTTCCCCCTATTTTTATTAATTTCTTCGAATATCTCTCAAGAATTTGCTTGAAGCATAATGTAAATTAATGTAACTTGTATCTCTCATAATGAAATTAAAAGAGAATGAAAGTGAGAGATAGAGAGAGAGAGAGAGTATTTGTGTTTTGTCTATTTTGCATCTCAACTAATCTAACTACTAACTTACTAACTTGCTACTAAACAATCTACTAACCAACTAACTTGTAATTTACTAACTTTCATATTAATAAAGAAGGTTAAAAATGAATCAACTTACTAACCACAACTTTAGCATTTGATTAAAATTTACTTAATCTTGCAACACAATTTATATTTGCTAAACACCTATTGAATCCAAAAGAATCTGCTCTATCGGTAGCAAGTCCTTTTTGGGTCCTCGTACTCGTACCCTTTTGGGTAGCTTGGTTGACCTTGGGTGAGATGAATTGGCAATTCATTAGGCTATAGAAAAACCTTAAAATGAACACTAACTTACTAACTTATTGACTATCTAACATTTAACAAATGTTTTATGGTTCAATTCAAGTTAGTTTATTTTGTTGCAAGATGATTGTTATGGTTAGTTACCTTCTTATTGCAAGTTGATCTTGGTTTATTTCCTTTATTCAATTGCAATATGGTTATAGTTGTTTATTGCAAGATGGTTATAGTAGTTCATGATGATGCTTAATTTTGATTATCTTTCATGATGATTATCTTTGATGATTGAAAAGTAGATTACTTGAAAGTTATATTTTTTTTTATATATATGCAAGTATGTTTATCTACTTTCTTATTGCATCATTTATTTCCTTTGTCAATGCATCTTATGTTTTGATTATGTTCACTTTCTAGAATGGTTGATCATGGAATCTCCTTCACATCTAAGCACATCCTTTATGGATCAAATTTTGGAATATAGGAACCAAGGATGAGGGCTGAATTTCAAGCAAGAAAGTTATGGCCCATTGTGAATGGATATGAAGCAATCCCAACCCAAGCAAGGGCACTTGAGACATACAACAACAAGAGTCACCTTGCACTTTCCATGATTATAAATAGTGTGAGTGATGAGATATTGCTCACTATAAGCCATTGTGAGCATGCTAAAGATGCATAGTATTTGCTAAAACAAGTCCATCTAGGGTCCAACACATCAATGAAATTCACTTTATTGTCCAAAATTCTTAGCACTATGCAAGGTGAAGAAGAAAGTTCCTTGATCTTCCTATCAAAGATGAAAGACATGAGAACTCAAAAATTGGCTTGTAATTGTGATTGGATAAGTGAGAAGCTCTTAAGCTTTATCATTTTGAGGAACTTATCAAGCAAGTTCAAGAATTTTGTCACCATTATTGAGACTAGGCTAGAGCAAGAAGAGGATGGCATTCCTCTCAACACTCTTTCACAATTATTGATTCAACATGAAGAGTCTCTTAATAGAGACAAAGTGAATGGTCAAGTTATCAAGGAGAAGAATGTTGCCTTGAGTGCCACTAAGGCTTCCTTCAAGAAGAAATACAAGGGAAGGAAAAATCAAAATTTCCAACCCAACAAGCCTAGAGTTGATTTCACTTGCAACTTTTGTGGCAAGAAAGGCCACAAGGAAAAAATTATTTCAAGAAGAAGAAGATTGCAGAAAATGAAGAGCAAGAAAAGGCTAAGGGACAAGGACCTAATAAATGGTTTGGCAAGGGAAATAAAAATAACAACAATGTAAAGCAAAATTATAATAAAAATGCCTTTGTTTTTGCTCTTTACTCCATTGACTCATCTACTTATAATGAATGGGTGTTAGATTCTGGATGCACTAACCATATGTGTTTTGAAAAGGATAAGTTTGTGGACTTTCATAAACACTCTTCAGATTCAATTGTCATTGGTGATAATACTAGACTTCAAGTAGAAGGTGTTGGCAATGTTGTAATTGAAGGGAAATTACTTGATAATTTCCTATATGTGCCTAACCTTAGGAAAATTTTAATTTTAGTTTTGCAAGTTGCTAGTAGTGGTCACACTATTGAGTTCAATGCAACTTCATGGAGCATTAGGAAAGGCATTATACCAATCATTACAGGTTATGTGAAGAATAATATTTATGTGTTAGGTTATGCTCCTACTAAAGTGTGTTTAGAAACTAATGTTTCTCCTAGTAGCAAGCTTTGGCACTTAAGGTTAGGCCATACAAACTATCAAAATATTCAAATGATGAAGTCCAAAAATTTGGTTGAAGGCTTGCCTAACATTTCACCTATTCATGGTTTGTGTGAAACATGCATCTTAGGCAAGATGAGCAAACAAAAGTTTGCAAAGGACAAGTCAACAAGGGCCACACAAATTCTTCAACTAATTCATACAGATATTATGGGTCCATTACATGTTAGATTACTTGGTGGTGCATCATATATTATCACCTTTATAGATGATTATTCAAGAATGATCTTTGTTGGCAATTTTGGGTACCTTGAGTACATTGTCTTTGCTCAAGTGTAGTTGTTGTCATTGATGTCAAGGAGTTCTTGAAGCAATTTGGTTTGATGTCAAAGAATGTGTTTTGATGAAGGTTTCAGCATGGACAGTAAGTTTTCAAGAAGATCAGAGTAGCCCAGTTGCAAAAGATCAAGAAAAAGACAAGTAAGAAAAAGTATGCAGGCGACTGGAAAAACTGTCACGATTTCACGACATGTTTCAGGAGAGAGAAAGTACTGGAAAAACTATCACGATTTCGTGACATGTTTGAGGAGAGAGAAAGTTCAGGCAAAAGTGTCATGATTTCATGACATGCTGGAAGGCAGAGACGAAGCAGGCAAAAGTGTCATGATTTCGTGACATGTCGCATTTTCGTGACTCGGAAAGTGCAGGAAGGCAGAGAAAGAAAAGTGTCACGATTTCATGACATTCTGCAAAGGAGGTTGTATGGACAAGAAAGTGTCACGATTTCGTGACATGTTGTAGAAGAGAGAGTCCACAGTGTGATGTCATGATTTTGTGACAAGATTGAAGAGAGAGAAAGTGATTCAGGAACTATCATGATTTTGTGACATGATGCAAAGTTCCAAGTGAGGACTGTCACATTTTCATGACATGCTACAGAGGTCAAGTTGAGGACTGTCACGATTTTGTGACATGCTGAAAAGCTCAAAGTGAGAACTGTCATGATTTCGTGACATGCAAGCAAAAGGAAGAATCTGAAACAAGAAGCATCATGATTTCATGACAGGCTACAAAGAAGTTGTATAGATGTAGAAAGTGTCATGATTTCATGACAGGTTGAGTTGGGAGCGTTCAGTTGGAGAAAGTGTCACGATTTCATGACAAAAATTGGAAGCAGGTCTTCTATAGGAAAAGTGTCATGATTTCGTGACAGAAGTAGAGAGGAAGGCTTTGTAGACAAAAGCATCATGATTTCATGACATGTTCCAGTTTCATGGGCATATGGCAAAAGAGCTTAAGGAGGAAAGCATCCACATTTTGTGACATGTTCCATTTTTTCTAGTGCAAGCAGAGAAGAAGGCCATGAAGGCAAAAGGGTCATGATTTCATGACAGAGTTGCAGATGATGTCAGCAAAGACAGGAAGTGTCACGATTTCATGACATAAGTAGAAAGGAGGTCGACAAAGGCTGTAGTGTCATGATTTCATGACAATAGGCCAAAGAAGGTGCACGATAGGCAGTAGTGTCACGATTTCATGACAACAGGCAAAAGAAGGTGTACGGTAGGCAAAGGTGTCACGATATCATGACATGTTGAAGTTTTGCACCAGAAGCTACAGGGAGGCAGTGAAGCCGACAGAGTTAAATCTAGGCCGACGCAGCGTAGGGTTTTGCAGTCGACATGATTGAAGGGTAAACAACCGACTAAGACCAAGATTTCAATCTTGAGATTGTGAGTATAAAAGGAGGGATGCTTGAAGAGTTTGGCATCGATCAAGTGTGCGTTCGAAGTGCAATTTGCATAGATAGAGTGCAGGGAGAAGTTCGATCGCAGAGGTGCATAAGTGGAAGTGTGCTACTGTATTCGTGAAGTTTGTGTTGTTGTATTCATGAAGTCTGTGTTGCTGTATTCGTGAAGATTGTGCTACTGTATTCACGAAGATTGTGCTACTATATTTGCGAAGATTGTGCTGCTGTGTTTATGCAAAATACGCGAAGTCTATGCTACTGTGTTTTTGTAGAAGTAAATAAGTTGATCGAGTGCTGCTGTATTTGCGTAGACAGTGAAAAATTGGTTTCAACCAAGTGCAAAAAAGAACAGAGGAAGAGGACAAAATTGTGCCAGACCGAAGGACTGTGTTTGGTGCAGATAAGAGGACCAGCTTAGAAGGTGAAAGAGTTGAGGACAGAGGTCTCCAACCAGAGCAGGGAAGACAGGTGTCTTCTGTGGATAGAGTTCCACTTGCTAAGGGCAGAGGAGGCAGAGGTCTTCTAGAGGTTCACCTTTTAAAGAGCAGAGCTAGGGGAAGTTGTCTCCTTTGGGTTGGTGCCCATAAACTTTGTAATCGGGAAAGGTTTCCCAGAATTTGAGGTGATAAAATTTAGTAAGAAATTTTATCCGTGGAGTAGCCCGCATTGGGTGAACCACGTAAATTGTTGTGTCTCTTTGTGGATGGTGTGTTGTGCATTGCTTTAATTGCTGCTTTTAATTTTGCTATCTCTACACTGCATAATACTATTTTGAAAGTTGAATTGAAGCAAAAGTAAAAAGTGGTCTTATACTGTTCACCCCCCTCTCAAGTATAAGCTTGTGTTCTTCAATTGGTATCAGAGCTAGTGCCTTCGAAAAGTTTAACAACTTGAAGGAAAAGCTTGCAAAGAACACAATGGACTACTCAAGTGGCAATGCAACACCTATTCTTGATGGATCAGATTTTGGCCTATGGAGTGCAAGAATGAAAGTCTATCTAATGGCACTTGGCAATGAGGTATGGGAAGTGATTGAAGATGGGTACACTATTCCTGAAAATGGTCCTTATACTAAAGAAGACAGGCTTCTACATCACAGCAACTCAAAAGCCATGAATGCAATCCTGAAGGGTCTACAGAAGGTAGATCTCACCAAAGTTATTCACTGCAAGACAACTAGTGAAATGTGGAAACAGTTGCAGGTTGTTCATACAGGTGATGCAAATGTTCGAAAGGCCAAGTTGAGACATTTTAAAGGTATGTTTGAACAACTCAAGATGAATGATGATGAAAATATTAGTGACTACATGCTTCGTATGGATGAAGTTGTTAATTCTATGAAAGACTTAGGTCTTGAACTTGCTGAAAATGATGTGTGTGATAAGATTTTAAGATCTCTTCCTAATAGATTTAGTGAAAATATTTCTGCTATTGAGGAAGCTAAAGATTTAGATAAATTGAAAAAGGATGAGCTCCATAGTATTCTTGCAGCATTTGAGCTGAGAACTCAAGTGAAAGTTGATGTCAAGAAAGAGGCAGCTTTCAAAGCTACCAAGAAATCAAAGGGCAAACAGATTCAAGAGAGTGATGAGTCTTCTAGTGATGAAGAGGCATATTACAACAAGAAAGGCAAGTTCTCTAGAAAACACAAAAGCAAGAAAAACATAAGATGTTTCAACTATGGAAAATTTGGTCATTATGCTACTGACTGTCTTGTTTCCAAGAATGAAAGTGATGAAGATATATAGGATGTTAAGAGCAAGGATTCTGAAAAGCACAGGTATTACAGAAAGAACAAATATGAGCACAACAATCAAGGAAAGAGGCATTCACACAAGAATAAGAAGAGCTTCTACCTAGACAAAGCAAGTAAGTGTTCTAGAAGTGATAGTGAAAGTTCTTCTAGTGATGATGAAAATGAGATGCTTGTTCATTTCAGAAAAGGAGGAAGAACCGAAACATAAATTCATTGTCATGAAATGTTTTAGATGTGGAAATTTTGGGCACCTTGAGGATGATTGCACAAATAATGAATTGGTTGCTAGTATGTATGAGGATGCTTCAGAAAATGATAAGGAAGATGCATGTATGGTTTTTGAAAAGGGTAGCACCTCTAGTGATAAGAAATCTGAAAAAGGCCTTGATAATTCAAAATGCAATAAAATAGAGGATCTTGAATGTGAACTTACTAATGCTCTTAGTGTTTTGAAAAAGGAAAGGAAGAAGAATGCTAGACTCAAGGATAAGTTAGATGAATGTTGTATGGAGAGAGATGAACTCATAGAAAGTCTTGACATCTCTATGGCTAAGACACAAGAACTCAAGAATGAGTTAGAATCTAAGATGCTTGAGTATAGTGAATTAGAACAAAAAATGGCTGCCATGAAAGAGGAAAATAAAGAATACAAGGATAAGTTGTACAGGTTTCAAGATAGCTCCAAAAGGGTTAAGTCTCTCATCCAAAGTCAAAGAAATCCATCAGATAAAATAGGTCTTGGTTTTGTTAAACCACACAAAAAACAGGTTGGGGAATCAAGTAAGAGATTTCAGAAAGAAGAGAGTTCTGATGAAGAGAGTATTTCAGAGAAAGAGTCCGTGAGTGATAAATGCGCAGAAACAGAAAACAAAATTCTGAATACGAAAAAGAAGTTTTCGGGACCCAAGAGGTCAAACAGAAGAATATTTCATGGTAGATGTTTTGCGTGTCACGGGTTTGGCCACATGGCTTCGCAGTGCATGACTCAAGTAAGGAAGATAAATGACAATTTTAGGGGCCGTAATTTATTTCAAGGGTATTGCTACTCTTGTAATCAGTTCGGGCACAAGGCAATTTTTTGCAAGGCAAATAACAGGAACCCGGTTAGTCAGAACAGGCGGATTCAAAGAACATCTATGCCCGAAAGAAATAATATTGTTACTTGCTATAAGTGCAACAATGCAGGTCACACGACGGATAATGCAAGAGCTGATCTTCCAAGGTACAGGAACAAAACAAACAAAAAAAGAAACAAGAATAGGAAAAGTGATATAAACAGGTCCAAGGATCAAGGTATGGATAAGAATAGGAATGATGAAAGAAACAAGAACACAGATGAAGGTCCGAGGATCAAAACAGTAACAAGAACGGAATGTGGAAAAAGAATTCAAGAGAAGGCCCGACAAGGAAATTGTAGACACTGATGATGATGAGTGTCTAATGGGAGTTTCACTCCCAACCTTGTTTTAAATCACCTCATCAGGAGGTGGGGGAGGGACTAAGCTAAGAGGCTCATTCTTAGTCCCAAGCCCCAAAGGTGACCCTTTGCCATTGATGACAAAGGGGGAGAGATTTGAGTAAGGGGGAGAGATATGAGTAAGGGGGAGAGCTTCAAGTGAAGAGGAAAGCTTCAAGTCAGGGGGAGCAAAACTTCAAAGAAATATTCTCAGTTGTTAGCTCAGATTGATTTCATTTTTGGCTCTTGAAGATGTGTTTTTAGTAAAGGTTTGCCATCAATGACAAAGGGGGAGATTGTTGGCAATTTTGGGTACCTTGAGTACATTGCCTTTGCTCAAGTGTAGTTGTTGTCATTGATGTCAAGGAGTTCTTGAAGCAATTTGGTTTTATGTCAAAGAATGTGTTTTGATGAAGGTTTCAGCATGGACAGTGAGTTTCCAAGAAGATCAGAGTAGCCCAGTTGCAAAAGATCAAGAAAAAGACAAGTAAGAAAAAGTATGCAGGCGGTTGGAAAAACTGTCGCGATTTCGCGACATGTTTTAGGAGAGAGAAAGTATTGGCAAAACTGTCACGATTTCGTGACATGTTTGAGGAGAGAGAAAGTTTGGGCAAAACTGTCATGATTTCGTGACATGTTGGAAGGCAGAAGAAGCAGGCAAAATTGTCGCGATTTCGTGACATGTCGCATTTTCATGACTCGGAAAGTGCAGGAAGGCAGAGAAAGAAAAGTGTCACGATTTCGTGACATTCTGCAAAGGAGGTTGTACGGACAAGAAAGTGTCACGATTTCGTGACATGTTGCAGAAGAGAGAGTCCGTAGTGTGAGCTGTCACGATTTTGTGACAAGATTGAAGAGAGAGAAAGTGATTCAAGAACTGTCATGATTTTGCGACATGATGCAAAGTTCCAAGTGAGGACTATCGTGTTTTCATGACATGCTACAGAGGTCGAGTTGAGGACTGTCATGATTTCATGACATGCTAAAAAGCTCGAAGTGAGAAGCGTCACGATTTCATGACATGCAGCAAAAGGAAGAATCTAAAACAAGAAGTGTCGCGATTTCATGACAGGCTACAAAGAAGTTGTACGGATGCAAAAAGTGTCACGATTTCATGACAGGTTGAGTTGGGAGCGTTTAGTTGGAGAAAGTGTCATGATTTCATGACAAAAACTGGAAGCAAGTCTTCTATAGGAAAAGTGTCATGATTTCATGATAGAAGCAGAGAGGAAGGCTTTGTAGACAAAAGCATCGTGATTTCGTGACATGTTCCAGTTTTGCAGGCATATGGCAGAAAAGAGCTTAAGGCAGCGAAAGCGTCACGATTTTGTGACATGTTTCATTTTTGCTAGTGCAAGCAGAGAAGAAGGCCATGAAGGCAAAAGGGTCATGATTTCATGACAGA
The DNA here is from genome assembly GCA_028583015.1 of Wollemia nobilis. Classification (NCBI taxonomy): domain Eukaryota; kingdom Viridiplantae; phylum Streptophyta; class Pinopsida; order Araucariales; family Araucariaceae; genus Wollemia; species Wollemia nobilis. Next base: position 13,684,973 of record JAQPPZ010000465.1, read on the forward strand.
GTTGTAGATGATGTCAGCAAAGATAGGAAGTGTCACGATTTCATGACATAAGCAGAAAGGAGGTCGACAAAGGCTGTAGTGTCACGATTTCATGACAATAGGCTAAAGAAGGTGTACGATAGGCAGTAGTGTCACGATTTCATGACAACAAGCAATAGAAGGTGTACGACAGGCAAAGGTGTCGCGATATCGTGACATGTTGAAGTTTCGCGCCAGAAGCTACAGGGAGGCAGTGAAGCCGACAGAGTTAAATCTAGGCCGATGCAACATAGGGTTTTGCAGCCGACGTGATTGAAGGGTAAATAGTTGACTAAGACCAAGATTTCAATCTTGAGATTGTGAGTATAAAAGGAGGGCTGCTTGAAGAGTTTGGCATCGATCAAGTGTGCGTTCGAAGTGCGATTTGCATAGATAGAGTGCGGGGAGAAGTTCGATCGTAGAGGTGCATAAGTGGAAGTCTGATCGTCTTGTATTTGTGAAGTCTATGTTGTTGTATTCATGAAGTCTATGTTGTTGTATTCATGAAGATTGTGTTGTTGTATTCATGAAGATTGTGTTATTGTATTTGCGAAGATTGTGCTGCTATGTTTACACAGAATACGTGAAGTCTGTGCTACTATGTTTTCGTAGAAGTAAATTAGTTGATCGAGTGCTGCAGTATTTGTGCAGACAGTGAAAAATTGGTTTCGACCAAGTGCAAAAAAGAACAGAGGAAGAGGATAGAATTGTGCCAGACCGAAGGACTGTGTTTGGTGCAGATAAGAGGACCAGCTTAGAAGGTGAAAGAGTTGAGGACAGAGGTCTCCAGCCAGAGCAGGGAAGACAGGTGTCTTCTGTGGATAGAGTTCCACTTGCTAAGGGCAGCAGAGGCAGAGGTCTTCTAGAGGATCACCTTTAAAAGAGCAGAGCTAGGGGAAGTTGTCTCCTTTGGGTTGGTGCCCATAAACTTTGTAATCGGGAAAGGTTTCCCAGAATTTGAGGTGATAAAATTTAGTAAGAAATTTTATCCGTGGAGTAGCCCGCATTGGGTGAACCACGTAAATTGTTGTGTCTCTTTGTGGATGGTGTGTTGTGCATTGCTTTAATTGCTGCTTTTAATTCTGCTATCTCTACACTGCATAATACTATTTTGAAAGTTGAATTGAAGCAAAAGTAAAAAGTGGTCTTATACTGTTCACCCCCCCTCTCAGTATAAGCTTGTGTTCTTCAATCTTTGGGTATATACTTAAGAATAAATCAGATTGTTTTGAGACATTCAAGGAGTTCAAAGCTTTGGTAGAAAATCAATAGGGAGAAAATATTAAAATGATTAGAAGTGACAATGGAGGGAAGTACAATAGCAATGATTTCAATGAGTTTTGTTCTTCTCATAGGATCAAAATGTAGTTTACTTATCCATACACTTCTCAACAAAATGGTGTTGCAATGAGGAAAAATAGGACAATCATGGATATGGTAAGATGAATTCTTGGTGACCACTTACCTCAATTAAGTTGGGGTGAAGCAGCCAGTATAACAATCTACATTCTTAACAGGTGTCCTTCAAAAATAGTTGAGGGGAATACTCCTTATGATGTTTGGAATGGTAAGAAGACAAATTTATCACACTTAAGAGTGTTTGGATGTGATGCATTTTCATATATTCCTTCAAAAAAGAGGAAGAAATTGGACAAAAAGTCTCAAAAATACATCTTTGTTGGCTATGATGCAGAACATAGGGGCTACAGGTTATACTCACCTTCTTCACGCATTGTATTTGTTTCAAGAGATGTCAAATTCAATGAAGACCTTCTTGAGTTAGAAAATGATGGGCCTTGTGTCAAAAGGACCAAGTGGTTGGATCATTCTAGGGGTCCTACAGAGCAGTATTCAGTTAGCCAAAGGATAACTAGAAGTATGATCCTTAACATGTCTCTTCGAGCTAAGATAGAGAATGATCATAAGCCTAATTCTTACCAAGAAGCTTCAAAACACTCTTGTTGGGTTGATGCCATGAAGGTTGAGATGGATTCTCTTCTAAAGAATAAAACTTGGGATCTAGTGCCTTATCCTAATAAGAGAAATGTTATTGGGAACAAGTGAGTCTATAGAATCAAGTACAATTCTAATGGAGAGATAGAAAAGCATAAGGCTAGATTGGTTGCTAAGGATTATGCTCAAAAATATGGCATTGAATATGATGAAACCTTTGCACCAGTTGCCAAAATGCCCACCATTCGAATTCTCATTGCTATTGCTATTGCTCAATGTTGGTAGATTTTTTAGCTTGATGTGAAAAGTGCCTTTCTAAATGGTGATTTGTATGTGGATATCTACATGAGTCAACCACAAGGATTTTTTGTACAAGGTAAGGAAACACTTGTGTGTAAACTAAAGAAAACCTTGTATGATCTGAAGCAAGCACCTAGAGCATGGTACATGAAGATTTCAAGTTACTTCTTATCTATTTGTTTTGATAAATGCTATTCAGATACAAATCTCTATGTGCTTAAGAAGGATAGCTTGGTCATTTTAATTGCTCTATTTTTTGATGACCTTGTTATGACTGGAAATGAGAATGAGGCCATTTTTGATTTCATCTTCAAATTAAAGTTAGAGTATGAAATGACTGACCTTGGTCTTCTATACTACTATCTTGGCATGCAAGTTTATCAGCATGAGGAATGTACCTTTTTGAGTCAATCCAATTATATTTAAAATCTTCTTAAGAGGTTTCATTTTGAGGATGGAAATCCTACTTCCATTCCTATTTCTATAGGGGTTAAGTTAGAAGTAAGTACAGAATCTCAGTTGGTTGATGCTACATTGTATAGGCAACTCATTGGTAGTCTTCTTTATGTTACCATCACAAGGCCAGATAATGCTTTTGTAGTTGGTATGATGGCTAGGTTCATGCAAAAACCTTATATTGAGCACTTACAAGCTACCAAGAAGATTCTAAAGTACCTTTCAGGTACTAGAGATTTGGCACTCAAGTATTCTAGGCTTCCTTCCTTTGCTCTTTTTGGCTATGCTGATTCTGATTTTGGAGGGGATAGAATAGACAAAAAGTCTACCACAACATATGTTTTTAGTATTGGGTCTGTAGCTATCTCTTGGTATTCCAATAATCAAGATATAATTGCTCTTTCTACAATAGAAGTGGAGTAGAAGCCTATGATAGTAGCTACACAGGAAGCGATTTGGATTCGTACCCTCATGAAGGAAATTGGCTTTGAGCAATTTGGTCCTTCATGTTTGCTCCTCGATAATCAATCAACTATTTCCTTGGCTAAAAATCTTGTAATGCATCAAAGTACAAAGCATGTTGAAATCCAAGCCCACTTTATAATAGAGAATATATTGGATGGGACTATTTAGTTGGAGTATTGCCCATCATATTCTAATTCTGTTGATTTGTTTACAAAACCTCTTACCAAGGAGTAGTTTTGTAAGTTGAGGGACTCACTTGGTTTGGTGAAGTTGTCCTCAAGGGGGAATGAAGTGTTGTTACACTTGTGTGATGACAACTTCATCCTTATGAGGTGTTTTGTGCTATATATATGAGTTGATATTTGGTGGTATAATTGCTTTTTGCATCTCTTTTGAACATGGTACTTTCTTGTTTGCCTTGTGCAAATTTTGTACATGTTACTTTGTAGATGACATTGTGCAATTATGGTATATGATGCAATTGCTTTATGCAACTCTTTTACATGGTACTTTCTTGTTGCCTTGTGAAACTTTGTACATGTTTTTATGTAGTGGGCATTATGCAATTGGTTTATCATGGTACTTTCTTGTTAGCATTTATACTACTTTTGTACATGATATTTTATGGTTGGCTTTATGCAACCTGTGTGTACACTTTATTATTTTCATATACCTTATGCAACTCTTGTACATGGTACTTTTTTGTTAGCCTTGTGCTACTTTTGTACATGGTACTTTAGAGTTTACATTATCATGGTACTCCTTGTTTGCTTTATGCAACTTTATACATGATATTTTTTGATCAACTATATAACACATGACTATAAGTATGGCTTGACATCTTTTTGTGATGACTTATAGTTCACTATTTGTTATATCAGTTTTGGTATCATCTTTGGATATTCATATATGTTGTGGTGAATATATTTATGATGATGTATCTAACTGATCTTATGTTGAGTTGCTTTTAGATTGCAAGTACTTCCATTTGGGGTTTTATAGGCTTACTGAAGACACCCTTGTGATGTTTTCTTCTTTTCATTTGCAATCACTCATGGTTTATGGATGGCTTTGTAAGATGCTTGTATTTGAAGCTACTCCATTGGGGGCATGTAGTCTCATTTTGGCCCATTGTATTGGTGCCTTATTGTAGACCATTCTTGGCAATAGAATCTCATTGTAACTATATTACTCATTTGATTCTCATCCCCATTTGTATCTTTAGGGGGAGAATGTTTCTTTGTTTCATAGTTCCTTTCCCCAATATTGCATTAATGGGGAGTGTTGGAATATGTAATACAACATTGTGTAAATTATTCTTAGACTAAAATATAAAGTCTAAAGAATAATATTTGAATTAGAAAATAATTCTATTTTATGTAAAAATATTTCCACCCAATTAATAAATAAAATAAGGGTGCTAGGAATATTTAATTTGTGGGAAAAAGTTATTTCCTCTTTTCTAGCAAATATTAAAAAGTAACCAATCACTTTTTAATATTTGATAGATGCCACTTGTCACACACCTCAAGATAATATTGTGATAAGATTAGGAAAATTTTAGGGTTGTAGTAGAAAAGCTTCTCTTTAAATAGGGGTGTTGTCTACTACATCTTGACATATCATGTTGATGCATATTGTTGCATAATATTGAAGCATTCTTGTATTTTTGAATCATTGAGTAATATAGTGAGCTTTATAGTGGATGTTTCCCTTCTTCATTTTAAGTAGGGTTTTACCACTTAATATTGGTGTTGTGGGTTTTACTCTTTTGTGTGTGATTGATCTTGTGGAGAATTATTCGATCTTAGGGAGACTTTGCTTGTCTAACAAGGGTAGGAGTCTTCAGTGGATAGATATCCATAAGCCAGTACAGTGGAGGCAACAATTCTTCTAGAAGATCGTTATGTTGAACATTTTGAGTGGATAAGTTGTCATTAATTTCAAGAGTGAGTAGTCATTGAAGTCAAGGTTTTTGTACCATTTAGTGGTAATTTCAGTGGGTAGCATCAGTTTCAGGTTCTCCAATTTTAGTTTATCAAGACCTAGTTTCAGGATGTCAGATATGGTCTAAAGTGTAAAAAGCCCAAGTGAATAATATTATAATATTTTTATAATATTATAAAGGGAATTTTTAAATTAACTATAAATTAGATAATATAATTTTTATTATTAATTAATTTATAATTTAATTTACTTAACTTAAAGTTATTTAAATTAATTATTAATTAATTTTGATATTAATTATAAGATTAATTTATATTAATATTTAACTAACCCTAAGGAGGGTTATTAAAATTAATTCAAAATTCAAAATTAAATTTCTAAGTGTTGATGTGGGAAGAACATTTATCATGTGTATAAAAGGAGGATTACCCACCTTACCATAAACTCCCAAATATTTTGAATTAAATATTATGTTGTGTTTATGCAAATCGTGGGTGCAACAAAGAACTTTGTGTTTTGTTTAAAGTGCTAAGAAAAGGTGAGATTACATCATACACCAATGAGGGAGCCTTGGTCACAAAATTTCGGTAGCACATTTGGCAAGCACAAAAGTGGCAAGTTGTTAGGGTAGCAACAGGTGCAGGTTTGATCCCCCGTGGAGGATATTTTGTTTTGTATTTTGGTTGGAAATTGTAATGGATGTTGGTAGAAAGGGGAGGAATATTTGCTTCCTTCATTTGGGTGCTTCTAGCCCACACGATGGGCTCCAAGGTGCTAAGGCACTTGGCACTTTGGGAGATGGTGGATCGAATCACGTCAAAACCCTTTTGAGGGATAATAAGGTATGCATTAAAGTTTGAGTGCAGGATTTGTCAAAAAAGGTTGTTGAGGTATTAAAAATTAATTTATGCATATTTCGTGTAGTATATGAGGTTTTAGGGAGTTATAAGGAAATTTTAAAATAATTTTTTGATATTATTTGTTTTAGGGTTTGAAACATAAATAAAGGTGTTTTAGAAAGATTGGTTGTGATTTTTGTGGTGTTGGATATTATTTTAAGTTGGAGTTGATAAGGTGTATCCAAGTAATTGTTTTTATGTATGGTTTGAGGAGTGTTAATTTTAAAAGGGAGAAATAAGGTATATTTGAGCATTGATTATTTTTGTGTCCAAGGAATATTTTTGAGAGAATATTGGAGTAATATTTTGACATCTAACCTCCTTAAGTTTGGCAAAGAAGTGTATGATTGTGGTAGATTTGTGTGGTCCACTTCTCATCAAGCAAAAAGGTATGGGCACATTCTTCCTTGATTAAGTTGATTGGTTGGTTTTCTAAAAAATAACTTTGGATTTAAAAGGACTTGATTAGGTTTCCTTATTGAGTTGTTGAGCTATTGTGAAGATTGTTTTATAAGCATTGTTGTTGAAGTGATTGATTTAGTGAAGAACTTAAACTAGGGTTTGCAAAGAACTTGAGTATCATTATTATGTGAGATTGGTTGATAAGCATTATTGGAAAAATTTGAGTGAGTGTTCATATGCTTGGACTAGGGTTTGTGAGCAAGGATTATATCATTGAGTGATTGGTTGAGTAGAGTTTGTTGAGCCTAGTCAAGTGGATGTGTGAAGTGATAGTTTAAGTTCTATGAAACAAATTGTTCTATATTCTGAATTGAATTGAGAAAGAGGTTGAATGTTGATGAGTTTGAAACACATTGAGTCTCTAACAATTCTCTATATGTTTATGTGATAAAAGAGATATTGAAAGTGATTGAGAGTTTGTGAGTGTGAAGCATATTGAGTCTCTAACAATTATCTGTATGTTTCTAAAAGAGTGATTGAAAGTGATTGAGCATTAAGGTGAATGTGAAGCATATTGAATCTCTAAAAATTCTCTATATGTTTCTAAAATAGTGATTGAAAGTAATTTAGCATTGAGGTGAATGTGAAACATATTGAGTCTAACAATTCTCTGTATATTTCTAAAGAGTGATTGAAATTGATTGAGCATTGTGATGAATGTGAAGCATATCGAGTCTCTAACAATTCTCTTTATGTTTCTATGATATTGGACAAGTTCTAGTGTGGAATTTTTGAGTAGATTTGAGGCAATTCTTTGAGAGGACTTATGGACATATTTGTGTGAGATTTTGTGGAAGCTTATAATACAGATGGAGCAGCTTTGGACAAGTTTTAGTGATGACTTGTTGAGCATATTTGGACAAGTTCTAGTAAGGACTTGTTGAGCATATTTGAACAAGTTCTAGAGAGGACTTGTGGACAGATTTGTGTGAGATTTTGTGGAAGCTTACAATACATATTGAGAGCATATTTGGACAAGTTCTAGTAAGAAATTGTTGAGAAGATTTGGATAAGTTCTAGTAAGGACTTGTTGAGCAGATTTGGACAAGTTATAGAGAGGACTTATGGATAGATTAGTGTGAGCTTTTGTGGAATCTTACAAGGCATATTTGAGACAAGTATTTGAGAAGACTTGTGAGCAGAGTTTATTGATTTGTTCAAACCTTGAGTTAAGGTTTGGGCAGATTTAGTAGAGTTTATTTTTTATTGAGTCAAGCTTTGTGTAAGGCTTGAGGATAGATATTGAGGATAGATTTGTGCTAGACCGAAATACTATTTTTAGCACAAGTCAAAGGATGGATATTGAGAATATATTTGTGCTAGATCGAAGGACTATGTTTAGTATATATTTGAGGACAGATTTTGGTGCATATTTGAGGATAGATTTGTACCAAACCAGAGACAGATATTGAGTAGATCTATGCTAGACCGAAGGACTATGTTTAGTGCAAATCTAAGAGCAGGGCTTTGAAGGTGATATATTATAGATGATGATAGTCTCTAGTGGATATATATCCATTATCCAGGGCTGTGAGGATAGGAGTCTTCAATGGATAGAGATCCATTAGCCAGGGCAGTGAGGATAGGAGTCTTCAATGGATAGAGATCCATTAGCCAAAGCAGTGGGAGCAACAGTTATTCTAGAATATCACCAGTTAGAGCTAAGGATAAAGAATTTATCCTATGTATAGAGATCCATGAACTAGATTAGGATATTGGTGTCTCCTTTGGATAGAGATCCATAAATATTGTAATAGGGAAATGATTCCCAAGAGATTGATTGAGAAAATTTTAGTGAAATATTTTTTCCGTGGAGTAGCCCATAGGGTGAACCACATAAAATTGGTTTCTCTATTGTGTGTGGTAATTTGTGCATTTATTTGATTACTACTATTGATATTGCTATTTTTACATTGCATAATATTGATTGGGAAAGAAAAGTAAAAAGTGATCTTATACTATTCACCCCCCTCTCAGTATAAGCTTGTGTTCTTCACATTAGTCAGAGTAGAGGAGAAGGAGTTCTCATGTGGATAGAGATCCATAAACTTTATTAGGGTACCGGTGTCTCCTTTGGATAAAGATCCATAAAATTTGTAATAGGGAATGGATTCCCAAAAGAATTATTTGGTAAAATTTTATAAGGAATACTTTCTCCGTGGAGTAGCCCACATTGGGTGAACCATGTTAAATCATGTCTCTCATGTGTGTGATGCTTTGTGTGATGTTTACTGCTTTAATATTACTTATTGTTATCATATGGATTGACAAGCAAAAAGTTGTATCTTATACTATTCACCCTCCTCTTAGTATAAGCACATGTTCTTCACCTCTTTTACACTGAGTGTAGAGAACAACATACCTCCATGATCACCTTGGCTTCCTTGTGGATCCAACCAAGAATTGTACGTGGTAGGGTAGTTTTACCCCTCTACACCTATTTGTAAAAATTTAAATGCAGTTATTTTTCCTACAAAATATCCACCACATGGTTCATCATGATAGGCTTTTAAGATTTTTGCAATTTCATTTTTTGCAACACATCATCTCATGATTTGATCAGGGCCAGTTTTAAATAGGCAACCATCAATCCATGAAAAAGCTACACTCTTCTCAATTAATGTTCGAGCTTCTCGAGGAGTGAGTGCAGGGGATATTTTACTGGTGGATAAGTAATGTCCATATTGATGTACCATGGTATGTGATTATCAAGAGCAAAGAGATGCTCATCCAAGAATCTATCCTCAGTGGTAGTGTTATCATGAGAGATTAACCTAGATAGAAAATCTACCACAACATTATCCTTACTAGGTTTGTCTATGATAGTCACATCAAATTCCTATAGGAGTAATAGCCATCTAATAATTCTACCACTTACCATTGGCTTGTTCATCAGATATCTGATGGTTGTATGGTTAGTGTGTACAAATATTTTGTAGCCCATGATATAATGGAAAAATTTATTAATGGCATGTACAACTACTAGGAATTCTTTTTCTATGATAGTGTAATTGAGTTCAGCGCCTGTAATATTTTTACTGACATAGTAGATGGCATATACCTCATTTTCTTCTTTCTGTCCTAGTGCTGCCCCTATGGCATTGTTGGATGCATCCGCATAAATATGGAAGGGGAGGTTCCAATTTGGACCTCTAAGCACAAGAGTTGTCAGTTTTTCTTTTAAGGTTTGGAACGCTTGCTCACATTCACTTGTCCAAACAAACTCAACATCTTTGGTTAACAATGTGTGTAGTGGTTTGACAATTTTACTAAAATCTTAAATAAATCAATGGTAGTATCCAGCAAATCCCAAGAAACTTTGGATATCTCGCTATGTTTTGGGGGTAGGCAGTTCTTTGATAACCTCAATCTTTCTCTTATCTACCTTTATCCCCTCAACAGAGATGTGGTGTCCTAAAACTATCCCTTCCATCATTAACATAAAGCATTTTTCATTACTGAGGGATAGGTTTATTTCTTGGTAGCGCTGGAGTACTCTCTCCAGATTAGTTGTAGCTTCTTCAAAACTTTCACCGTACATGGTGAAATCATCCATATAGACCTCTATAGTCTCTCCTACCATATCTGAGAAAATACTAAGGACTACCCATTGGAAAGTGGCAGGTGCATTACATAACCCAAAAGGTAAGACACGGTAGGCAAAGGTACCCCAAGGATAGGTAAATGTGGTATTTTCCTGATCCTCTTCCCCTATTTGAATTTGATTGTAGCCACTATACCCATCTAGGAATAAAAAATATTTTCATCCAACCAGGGTATCTAGGACTTGGTCTATAAATGGTAGGGGAAAATGGTCTTTTCGGGTGGCCTTGTTTAACATTTGATAGTCCACACAAATCCTCCATTTGCTATTTTTCTTTGGTACCACTACCAAAGGTGAAACCCATTGACTATCAAAAATGGGGTAGATGAATCCAGCTGATAATAGTTTTTGTAATTCAGCTTTTACTATTTCCTTCATAGTTGGATTCATCCACCTTTGGGGTTGTCTTACCGGTCTTGCATCATCCTCTAGATAAATCCTATGGGTGCAAACCTCGAGGGAAATACCCCTCATGTCTCTATAATCCCAAGTGAAATTAGTCTTATGTTTATTTAATATTCCTTTCAACTTCTCTTCTTGATCAGTTGTCAAGGAATTATCAATGTTCAATATTCATCTAGGTTCTATTTCAATTTGTTTTACATGATTTTCCCTGCTACCAATGAGTGGGGAATCCATAGGAGGATGCGAAGATTCTCCTTGGAGAAATTTTGTGATGATTTGATCTTCATCCACTTCATCCTCTACTTCATCTAGAGCCATCACTTGTTGCATCATAGGTAAGGCATCATCATGTTCAAATTCAGAATTAGGCTCTCCCAATTCAATGGTAGATTGTGCAGGAGGGTAAATGACTAAATTTTTGACATTCTATCCATTGGATATTGTCATTTGTCCCATCCTACAACTTATGTAGGCATCAACCATTGCCAGCCAAGGATATCCTAATATGAGTGGATAACCACCTAGTCCTAATTTTGACTTCAGAACTAGGAAGTCTACTAGATATTCCCATGCATCCATAGTTACAATCACATCTTCCAACATTCCCTTCGGGAGTACTGTAGACCGATCTACCAATTGTAAAACTATTTTAGTTGACCTCATGTCTGTTAACTATAGTTTTTGCATGGTTTCCTTAGGCATGACATTTATTATTGCTCCTAAATCTACTAAAGTATTGGGTAGCCTCAAGCCTTCAATTTGAACTATTAAAATCAGGCTTCCTAGATCAGAATATTTTTGGTGATAGGTGTTCCCTAACATTAAGTCAACTAACTGATCTACCACATGTACTACTTTTGACTATTGTCTTTAGCCTAGTCTTTTAAGATATAATTCTCTAATGGATTTTGTATAGATAGACACATCTCATATAGCCTGATAGAGGGGAATTGTGATAGTTAGGTTTTTCAATCCTTCCATTATGTCAAATTCTGGTTGCATCATTTTTTTGGATTCTTGTAATATTTTGGGAAAGGGTGGAACCCCTTCATTGTTGGATTGTTCAGTAGTTAAATTTTCTTCCACCCCCTCTATCGGAGGTGTTGGTTCTTCTACTTCTACTTCTATTTCCTCTTCCTCCACTATTGGAGGTGTTGGATCTACTCCTACTTCTTTACCTGATCTAAGTCTAATTGGACTACAATCTACGCTAATATGATACATAGGGTACATCCCCATGTCTACCTGATACATTGGTTGATTTGTCTTATTATTATTTGGATTTGGGGTTGGTTGTGTCGGTAGTTGTTATGGCCTAGAAGTAGGTGGTGTCGATAAACTAGGTTGTAGTGGGGCTTGTGTTGTTACCTGTGGAGGTGAAGTCCACGTATTATAATTTTACCACTACATTCCAGCTTGTTGGTATGGCATCCATGGATAAGGTGTGTAGGGAGTAGGCCCTTGGGTGGTGTTCATCCAAGGTGGCTGACCCCACCATCCCATATTGGGTGTTTGAGTCTACCCTTGGTGCATAAAATTGGATCCCCCATAGGGTGGTACTACTCCTAGCATTTCACCTCCCATAGGAGATTATTGCCAATTTCTCCTATTACCCATAAAATAAGTTTCAGCTACTTTTGGTTCCTCTTTCATATTTTCTAATTGTGGGCACAACTTCATTTTGTGATCCATTTGACAAATGGCACACACTCGGACCTTGTTTTTCGAACATTCATTCCTTGGGTGTTTCTTCCTACATCTTGGGTAGAAAAAGGCCAATGCTGCCTCGATTTCTTGCTTCTTTTTCTAAAGCTAGAATGTATCTAGTTGGATTGCAAGAGATGATAAAATATCACTCTTCATGTCTTCCAACAAGGTACCTATTTCTGCTTTTGTTATGGAGGCTATTGTTTTTATTTCGTGGTTGATGGGTTTACCTTTTCTCCTAGAGTAATTTTGATAAAACTATCGAATATATGACATTTGGCTTTGGTAAATGTCACCTCCCGCTAACAATTTTAAGGCTTCTAATGACTCATTCATGAGACCCCTTAAGAATATACTTCTCAAGGATTTCTCACCTAGTTTTGCATGGGGTGAACATTGAAGATTAAAATTAAACCTACCCTAGTAATCCTCCAATGATTCTTCCTCCCTATGTGACATATCTAGGACTTCCTCTCTAGCATCCCATGCCCTACCAAAATCTTGGTATTGTTCTAAAAATATTTTCTTCATGTCCTCCCAGGTGGCAATTTGTTTATTCCCTAAGTCAATAAACTAGTGTAATGTTGAATCATCTAAGGTAGAGGGAAAAAGTTTTAATTTTTGGGCATCAATTTTATAATCCACTGATCTACAAAGAACATCAAATTTAAAAAGAAATAGATCAGGATATTTGGTTGGTAGTCCTCTAAATATGGGAAGATGTGTAGGAGAGATATATTTCATTTTAATGTCTCCTCTAGATTCTTCAATTGGAAAGTCAAAACTAGTGGAAGCCTCATCATTCTCAACCATGGTTTTAGATGATGTAGGTGTTAAATTGGATGCTTCTACAATAGCTAATAAAGCTTCACACTCATTTCTTGTGTCTTCAAATAGTAAATCTAAATCAAAACCTAAGGCAAACCCCCTTTCTAATGTTTTCCACCTTGGATAATTTTTAAAGAAAGTTTGTCCAAATATTGGATTAATATGCCAAGGTGTATTAGGTGGAGAGGATGGTCCAACAACAGGAAGTGTTTTAGACTCTTTAGAAGGTATTTTAGGTGGTTCCAAGGTGACTTCTACTCTCTTAATAAAATATCCATCCGATCCTCTTGGTCTTGGTGGACTCATGCATTCTCAGGTAGGGGATCTATGGGTAAGATAGTCTGAATAGTTATTTTTAGGTTGACTAACCTACAGATCCTAAAATACTATAGTTGGCACTCCCTAACAATGGTGCCAAAATGGTGAGCAAAAAATGGTGTTCTATAAAACAATTATTTTGCTTCCATTTAATTATCAATTCAAGAGTTCGTAAACTTACGAGTACCTATGCACAATATATGCCTATAGTAGTTGGGAGATGAGTCCTATATATCAATTGGTTTGGGGGGTGTGTTTGTTCATGTAGTTCAGTTTTATCCAAACCAATAAAAACTAAATGTAGAAAATTAAAACACACAACTGAAAGAAACTGTAGGAAGTAAATTGCTAAAATTAAAATGCTAAAATCAAACACATGATTGAAAGGGAAATTGTTGAAATCAAACACACAACTTGAAATGAAATTGTAGAAAATAAACACACAACTGAATTAAATAAAATAGGAAATAAACACACTAAAAAATAAAAAAATAGAAATAAAATAAATAGGGGAGGATTATTGCTTGGAGTGGGCCCAAGCTCCCATAGATGGTCCGCCTAGTTGGTTACTAAAAAATCACTCTTGCAAATATACATGAATGGAGAACACTCAAAACTTTATTAATATTTATGCAGTACAGAATAATAAAACTTCACAAAATTTGCCGATCTTTATTTTCAGGGATGGCCTGCATTTTTATACAGAATGCGGCCAACCCCTATTACAAAAATAGCTTGTGCTAATTTTAATCATGACATGATTCGCTATGGTTGGTTCATGCACAATTACAATCATCATCTATTAAAAGAGTGGCCATGTCTAAAATTAATCGTGAAAGATAAGAATGGCGCTCCCTAAGTTTACATAACAATTATTTTCTAAAATTTGTGTGGTCTCCCGATCAACCGATCAATGCGTAGGACAAAGGTGCTTTATTCCCACTAGATATAGGCACCTTCTAGCCTATTATCAAGATATAGGCATTGAGATATATGTGTCTCCTGACCATCGAGAGGTAGTTGCTAAGAGATAGGCATCAGTAGATAGTTGTTTTTTACCACTAGAAAATAATCACTTTTTTTCATTTGGATATAGTTGTCGAGATATGGGTGCCTATATACCACTAGGATATAGGCATCAATCTATTCTTGAGATATAGGCATCAATCCTTAGCAGAATTTAGATGTCCATTCCTGGCACCGCAACCTCCTTCGTTCCTTAAACACATTACAATTGTTGTACAATGCTAGGTCCATGCGGGACCTCGACTAAAATATGTGCAAAAAGTAATAAAAATTTGCATCTACACATATTTCCCACTAAAAACACTGGTCAAGCATAATACATCAATTTCCATTAAATATATGCAATAATTACACAAAAATACACTTCTAGTGTTAGACATGCCATACAAAACCCCTTTTAAACATGCATAAAAATGAGCATTTTTTGTGCTCATCATGGGGTCTAGCTCTTAAAAATGGAATTACACTTCTGATCCATATAAAAAAATTATAAATACAACCACTATTTGGGTAAGACTACCAGGGTTACCACTTGATTTTTGGGATACAAACATCTTTGCTAAGATTTAAAGGGCCATTTCTACTCCCATGGCACTGGATCCAGCTACCAAATTAGGAATAAGATTGATTCATGCAAGGTTCTGCACAATTTTAACCTAGGAAAACAATTGTTATTCTCAATAAGGTTAGTCTCAAACATGAGAATGTGAGACCACACGATCTAATACAAAAATCTTCCAATTTCATGTTCCATATGTAAGAAGTTTGTTCATGTGGAGAAATTTTACCCTAAGGTGAAGACATCCATGAAATTATGGAAAAAAAGGATAACAGCTCCCAAATAAAATACCAAAGGTAGAAGCTTAAGAAACCTTAAAAGGAAAGAGAGGAGAGTTTAGATTCTAGAAAATTTTAGAACAAATTCAATGTTTTAGAATTGGATACAAAAACCAATGTTGAACCTAACATGGAAAATGTAATGGAACCCCAACTAGGTATAGATAAAAGAGTTCAAGATTAAATTTTAGCAAATGTTGACTAGTTGATCCAAGTAGAATCTTAGAATGATGAGGGTTTCTAGGAACAAGAAATAGAATATAAGTTAGAAACAAATATTAAATCCAAGGAAACCTTTGAGCATAGGGATGCCCCTCTAAATAAGGAGGTATGTCATAAACAAAGCAAAGAAAGTTGCACCAGATAAGTGATTTCTAGAGACAACAGAAGGCAAGTAGGAATAAAGACCAAATAGGGGATAAAAATTTAGATGACCATAGGTTTGAGAGAGAAACAAAGGTAAAAAAAATGAATCCAAACATAGTTAAAGATAAAATACAACACGAAGAAGTAAATTAGTCCAAAGATAAATCTATAGAGGAAAATAGTAAAGAGGAAACCCCTATGATGAGAAAAATATATAATGCTAGGAAGGATGCAGATCTAGGTGGTGTAACCAAAGTGGTAAGACCTCCAAAAATAGATGCAAGACCTAAAGAAATATTGAAAGAGATTACCAACACCTAAAAAGTCTTGAACTTAAGTGGAGGTTGCAACCTACTTTGCAGCAACAAATAAATATCATATATTGGAATGTAAGGGGATGAACTCCACAAATAAGTAAAAATTTATTAATAGCTTAATAAAAATGAATAGTATTGATAATCTTCTCTTAGAGGAGATGAAGGTAGACTCAAAAAACATGTTGAGAATTACGAATAATGTGTGGAGACAAGCAGAAATATCAACAAGTATATTTGATGGTGCTTTAGGTGGTATGTGGATAATTTGGGATCTAAATAGAGTGGAAGGAACATGCATCCAACAAATAGATAGGTATGTTTTAGTTATATTTTATGAAAAATTAAAATATAGTTAGATCATTACAAATATATACACTCTTAATTTAGTTATGGGAAGGAGGTTATGGAGGGATCTAAAATATATGCGCATGGATTTCTCCCTCCCATGGATAGTAGTTGGGGATTTAACACCCCTCTACTACCTTGTGAGAAGAGAGAAGGTTCTCAGATATACAATGATGTTATGGAAGATATAATAGATTTAATTATAGAGATAGACCTGATTGATAATGAACTCAAGGGAAGTAAATACACTTGGTCCAATGGGAGGATAGGTGAGAGGCTAATTCAGATAATATTGGATAGGATGCTAGCCTTATAATATTGGTATACAAATTTTAGCATCTCATTTCTATCAACCCTCCCTAATATTACCTTTGATCATAGCCCATTGACCCTAGATTTGGTCATTGACTCTAGACTAAAAAACCCTCCTTTATAATTCAAGTTAATGTGGCTTCAACACCCCTAATTTAAGGAAAAAGTAAAGGATTGGTGGAATGTTGATATTATAGGGACCAAAATGTTTGTAGTTGTAATAAAATTGAAAAAACTCAAGAGAAATATGATATCTTGGAATAGAGAAGTCCTTGGAAATGTCTTCAATATAAAAAAATATTTATTGGATTATATCCAAGACTTAGAAAATGTGATCCAAATCCAAGGGAGATCTCAACACCTTGAGGAGAGAGAAGACTTTGCTCAGTTAATATCATAATGTTTTTGCAAAGGAGAAATTTTTTTGGAGGTAGAAATCTAGATCTCTTTGGTTAGGAGAGAGGGATCAAAACATAAAATTCTTCTACCTTTCCACTCTCAAACACAAAAGCTCAAATAAAATTAGGAAGATAATATTAGAGGATGGTTCCTTGATCCAAAGAGAAGATGAGATAAAAGATGATACCATTTCCTTTTTTTAATATTTTTCAATGATAACTCTACTAGAAATGTAGAATCCTCTCACTCTATTATTTCAAACATTCCTAGGCTAATTACATATGAGATGAATGCCTTCTTAACATAGTCCTTCTTAGATGATGAAATCAAAAAACTATTTTTAGAATGAAGCAAGATAAAGCACCTGGTCTAGATGGTTTCCCTCTAGGATTTTTATAAGAATTTTGGTATATCGTTTAATGAGATATATGGGAATATTTGAGGGAGTTCAAAGCTCATAATACCTTGTTAATGGAATGGAACTCTACATTTATAGTCCTCATCCTAAAAATTAAGGATTGAATATGTTCAAGGACTTCATGTTGATTATTGATTGTAACATGATCTACAAAATTCTTTCCAATACCTTAGCCAATAGATTTAAGATCCTTCTCCCCAAGATTATTTCTCAAATACAATGTGGGTTTGTGGTAAATAGATAGATTATGGATGGTGTTATACCCATTCATGAAGTGATACACTACATGGATCAATGAGGGTCAACGTGTATTCTTTTAAAGTTGGACATGAGTAAGGCCTATGATAGGGTGTCATGGAACTTTTTGGATAAGGTCCTAGAATATTTTGGCTTTAACACAGAATGGAGAAACTGGGTTATTTGTGTATATATACTCCTATATTCTTAGTCATTATGAATGGCTAGGTGATGGGTTTATTTTCTAATAAAAAAATAATAAGGCAAGAGAACTATATTTCCCCCTATCTTTTCATTATAATGGTAGAGGCACTTAGTAGGTACATTGACTCATCTAAAATTTTAGCATACATTTAATGAATTTGGCCAACAATAGCAATAGAGCCAATTACACACCATCAGTTTATGGATGATACTATAATTGTAAGGGAGGTTTTATTAAAAGAAGCCAAGAACATAAATAAGGTGCTCCAATAGTATGAATAAGCATCAGATCAAAGCATCAACTTTAACAAGAGCAAACTATTTTTGTCAATACTTTGGCTTCTAGACATAACACAATTGCTAGTATGTTTGGTTGTAAAATTGTTGAATTTCCCTCAACTTATTTAGGCTTACCATAGTTTAAATAAAGAGCTAGAGATGAACTATAGAATGTAGTAATAGAAATATTTTTAATGCAAATTAGAGAGGTGGAAGGGGGTTCTCCTATATTAGGATGGTAACGTGCAACTCTTGAAATCTACTCTTCAGTATTTACCAGTGTATTATCTCTCGATGTTTAAAATCCTCTCAAAATTTTCTAATATTCATGAGAAAAAAATATATATTTCTTATGGTCAATGGTTGAAGAACATTAGAGACTTCCCTTAGTGTCTTGGAATAAAGTGTGTAGTCCTAAGGGAGAAGGAGATTTAGGCATCAAGAGAATGCAAATATTTAATGAAACTCTTATGACCAAGCCTGGGTAAATATCATCAAAGCTAAGTATCTAGAATCCTTCAACCCCTTATTTAGATGTGAAATTCCACCTTCTATTTTAGCTTTCTAGAATGGATTAATTAAAATAAGGCCTCTATTATTGAAAGGATTAAAATGGAAATTAGGGATCAACAATTCCATCTTGTTCTAAGAGAACACTTGGATATATGACAAGTCCCTTTATGCTTGGAGGGATGTAGGTAAATCATGGGACCCTTTAAGTTAATATTTGGTATGGGTTAGTGATTATTTAGAAAGAGAAGAGCTATTGAGAAGATGAAAATATATCTCTATTCCTATAACTAATAAATAAACTTAGTACTAGGTATCTTTCATCAAAATATTCTCCTCTCTTATTACATCCCTATAAGCCCCACTCAAGACACCCTCATTTGGGCCCCTACTTCAATAGGAGTTTACTTGGCTAGGTTAGTTTATCTACTAACAAGGTATGAGGACCTTATTGTATTCATATTCAATAGATTTTGGATGAAATACTTAACTCCAAAGTTGTATTTTTTCTTTAGTTAGTCCTTCAAAATAGAATTTTAACAATAGATAATTTCAAAAGAAGAGGTTTCTATTTTCTAAACATATGTCCTTTGTGCAAAGCTAATGAAGAATCAATTTCACACCTCTTTATCCATTGTTATTTATCAAGTAATGTTCTTCATTTGATGCATCAAGCCTTTGAATGCTCTTGGATGGTCCCTCGATCTATTATTAGTTTTTTTGAACAATGTCATATAGCATGAGTGGAGTGCAGTATTCTCGGAGAGGGATGTGATGAGATATTTTTAGATAAGTTTTGACTAATTGCACTTAATCTTGTCAATTCTATATAGTTGTTTGATTTACAACTATTCAATCTCTAAAACGTACAACTGGAGACTGTACAGCCCCAAAACGTACAGTTGTATGGTTATAACTGAACACTTGTACATTTTCTCCAAGAATATTGGAATTGCTCAAATCTCAATCACTTTGCAATGATTCACTTGGAAATCACTTGATCTACCTTTAGAATGCTTAAAAATACAATTTCAAGCTAAACTCATCAATTTGTATGGATTTACAAATCCTTGTATAGTTTCAGTACACTGCTTGTACGATTTGGGTGAAACCCTCATTCTGCCAAATAACTTGACTTAGAAAAATACCCATTTGCATATTATTGACAAAAACATCATTTCCAATAATGGGTAACAACCATTATTCCTATTTTATCTTTACTTATGCATTTCACACAATAGCACATGGATGGTTGTACATTTTCTGGGTATGCACTTCTACCATAGATCTGGAATCACCAATACCTACAATATCAATAAAATTCCACAAACAATATAGTTATTGAGGTTTCCATCTGATTCACAAACATGCATACATATATTTGATAAAAATTAAGACTTATATTATTCTAATTTTTGTACATAGGTAGTGTACGGTATTACACAACAGTAAATAAATTACAACATTAACACATGCTCCACAATCCATGAACTGCACCTGAACAGGCATCAATGAATAATATCCAAAAATTACCAACAACCAACCACACCAAAATTTTAATGGGGGGCTTATAATGGTTGTCCAAGTCGTTCCAAAGTGATTCCTGAGACAGTTCATTATTTACAACTGCACGCACTTACATTAATAATTATTTAATACTTACTAAGGTTTAATGTAATTTTTATCAAATTACATTTCATCTACATGTCATTACATTTCATTTAATTTCACATGCATTTTATATTTATTTATTTTTAAAATTTATTTTCTAATTGTACAATTCCACCCAATTGTACATTTTTCTTTCCAATTGTACAATTTATACCAAAATGTACATTTTACTTGTCAATTGTACAATTTCACCAAATTGTACATTTTACTTTAAATTGTGCAAATCCAACTTTATTCTTTCTTCTTTTTCTAGAATATGGATTTTCTTGCCTACATGGCATACCCTCTTCAAAAGTGCCAGACTCACTTTTTTATGGAATATATCCCTAGCTCGTTTATTTTTGGGTATCTAGTTGGAGCACAATAAAATAATTTTTAGATATGGTTACAAATATGAGAAATCTATATTTTTAGAATTAAGAATGTGATCTAGGAGAGTTTGACAAGTAAGTATGAGAAAAGATTTGAGTAAGGAATAGAGAAATAGATAGCTAATGATTGGAAATTAGAATTAAATATCGAAGATGGCTACAAGTCAAGGGAGGATATAAGAAATAATACTATATGGAAGAAACATGAGGAGGGATGGGTAAAACTTAACTTTTATGGGGCCTATAAAGGCAAACCAAGAAATTTTGGGGGAGGTGGTGTGATAAGAAATTCAAAAGGGGATATGTTAGGAGCTTACTCAGAGAATTATGAGAGCCAAACTAGTCATGTGGCTGAAGCTAAGGAAATGATAACTGGTATCAAACTCCTAGCTCAGCTTGACATTCCTAAGATATTATGGGAGGGGGACTCCCTTAACATCATTAACTATTTTCTTGGAAATGGAGAACTGAGTTGGACAATGGAAGGAATTATAAGGGATATTAAAATATTGCTTCAAATTTTTCAATAGGTGAAAATCATGCATACTTTTAGGAAAGGTAATAAAGTTATTGATTATTTGGCTAATCTAGGAGTAAACAACTATTAATGAGATACATGGTTGGACTTGTATCCATATCATGTGCTTTTATATTTAGTCCTAGATAATCAATTTAGATCTAGTAATGTGGAAATTTAGTGAGAAGAGGATGGACACTTGGGAGGAACTAAATATAGTGGTTCAAAAAATAAGAAGGATTAAAATATGGAATTTTTTATTCTATCCAAAATTAAGAAAAACAATCAAGATCATCTAGCCTCTTGATTTCATATGTAGTTTCTCTACGATATAACTTCCATACTAAATTTTTTGCTATTTCTTGTGTTGTTTTTATGTTGTATCTTCTAGTGGTTCAAATAAATAAGAATGAAGAAATGGAAGTTGTTGTTAACCTATCCAAAATGAAGTAGAACAATCAAGATCATCCAATCTCTTGATTTTGAATGTATTTCTCTAAGCTATAACTTCCATACTAAATTTTTTGTTGTTTCTTGTGTTGTTTTTATGTTGTATCTTCTAGTGGTTTAGATAAAGAAGAAGGATGAAGATATGGAAGTTTTTATCCTATTAAAAATGAAATATAAATATTATGATCATCTAACCTCTTGATTTTTAATGTAGTTTCTCTAAGATTTAACTTATGTACTAAATTTTTTACTGTTTTTATGTTGTATCTTCTCACTAAGTTTATTTTATTTCATTGCCCTTAGGGTTATATTTTCCACTTTGCTTTAGGAATATTATTTCTTGTACAAATGGTTGAGGCCCTTTCAATAATCCCTATTTTTATTTCTAGTAAAAAAATAAATGCCACAAGGGATAAACCATTAGAAATCTAGAAACTCTAAGTCAATTACCAATTCTATTACCAATTATACCTATAACATAGACTGATATCTCCATGGATTTTAATATTTAGATGGAAAATAAATTAATGTTATGTTGGTTGAATATGTCTCTAAATATGAATATTTATATTCATTATCTCACCGTTATACAACCTCTATCATTACATCAACTTTTATTGACCAAATATTTTGCTTCTATAGTATGAACACTTCCAATGTCTATGATCATTATCCCACCTTTACTAGTAAATTCTGGTAGGGATGTTTAAGCTATATAGAATTCAACTAAAATGCACCTAACATATTACCCATAAACTAATGACCATCTAAGATAGTAAATAAATTCTTAAAGATCTATTTACATTGTTTTATTTAGAGAAATTGACTCATTGTCCTAAATGGATACCTCTTGTTGAATAGTTGTATAATATCTTTTACCACTTTTTAGCCAATATGATATCATATGATGTCATTTATGGCCAACCATACCCATATCTCACATACCATATTCTAGTAAAATCTAAGGTATAAGCTATCAATTCTTCTCTTAGCCACTAGGAAAAATCTACTCTAAATTTTTAAGGACAATTTGGTAATAGCTTAGAATATTATGAAAATATAGGTAAATAAACATTGTTTAGATCACACATTCATTGAAGGGAATATGATATTTCTACATGGATAACAATATAAGCATACATAATTGAATCTTAGAGGTAGTCAAAATTTATAACCAAAGTTATATGGGCATTACCTAATGTTATATCAAATTGATAAACTTGCTTACAAATTGGTCCTACCTTCACCTTATTAAATATATTTTACCTGTGTCTCAATAGAGACACAACAATGGTAAAATATATTGGACTCTCCTATTGGAGACCCAAGTTTAATTGATGGATAAGGGTGGCCCCTAATGTATCCCTAGTTTTTCAACCTATTCAAAAAAAATACATTCTATTTTTCATGTGTTCTAGTTTAAAACAATCCTTGGACAATGTGTTCACACTCAAGTTAACTCTTAAATTAGATGATGAAGGATCCATAATCATTGAACCTAATACTATGCTATACAAATTATAAAATCATATATAACCACACCATCATATTTTTTTATCTAATGGAAAGGCTTACAATCAAAAGATGAAACTTATGAACCTCTCCACTAAATTGACTATACATTTTCATAGATAAAGCTTTGAGAATAATTATTTAAAAAGGATGAGAGTTTGTTAAGACCCTTACATCTTAAAATTATATTATTATCATTATTATTATTACTTTATGAGTATTTCATACTCATAATTTAGTTATTTAGTTTGGATGCATATTTACTATGTGGGGCCAAGAGCATTAGGATTAGGGTTAATTACCTCAGGATCCTAATTTATGTCTTTGGATGACCTTAAGAATCATATTAGGATTTGTAATGCTTATATAATAGATTTGTATTGAAGTTATTATCATACTAAATCATATTTTGTATTGGAGATCTACCCTTAAGGGTGTTTCCCCATCAAAGAAGCTTACAATACTTTGTACACAATTCATGAATATAAGTATATTTTATTGCTATTATTTTGTTCATTGAGCATTATATTTTTTATATTTTATAAGTATATTTTGATCATATTTTGTGGGTAAGATGTTATCAAAATTATTAATGAGGATTATTAAAATGATCTCAAGAAACTATTAAGTAAGAGGAATCAAAGTTAAAAAATTTAAATGACCCAAAATCCAATATATTAATAACAACCCTAAGATAAATAAATGAATAATTTCAATTGACACTAATAATTGGAAAGACAACAACCACATTTGGCTTGTTTCCCAAGATTAATTTAAAATATATATATTACAATAACTTCATCAAATTTAATGACGAGTTTCTAATCTAATAAAAGAAATAATTCAACTAAATCCTAGTCTTGATTGCCTATACAAATAGGATCAAAAAAATCATGTCTTGAAAGCTATGAGATAAAAAACTAGGCAAAAATATCTTATCATCATAGACAAAATTCTCAAAATAAATATCATGCTCAAACACATTATAAAAAACAAACAAGAAATAGTGTTCTTAAAATTGCATATTATGGTACCTAGGGATAGGAATATGTGGATATGATATTATATTGTTTATGGGTATTATGGATAGTTGGCATGGGTTACACATAACCCATGGTTGATTATTATATTATAATAATGAGTGGGATGAGGGTTTAATAGTCAAGTCCCAAAAATAGACATAGAATATGGGTATATAAAGAAGAGATATTGTCACTATAATCATAAATCATATATATCGAGTATTCTCTTAAAATTGTCTTTTCCCATGAAGTGGATTATAATATTTTTTCCTCTCTATGTGGCGTTTTCATCTTGAGAGATATTATTGAATTTTTCCTTCCTTAAGGATTATTATTGATGTTTTCCTACCCTAAGGGTATTATGTATCTTTGTCTCATTGTGTGGAATGTCAGTATGGATATTATTTGTGTATGAATGATTTGATATTTTTTATATTGGTGAATTTTTTCATAATAAGTGGTATCAAAGCAATGATTCTGGAAAAGTGGGGATTGTTTTTTATAGAATTGCATAATAAAGGCATATTTTTCTAGAAAACATCTCATTTTTGGGTAGGCATATATTAATGTAAAGTTAACAAATTTAGATGAATCTTATATCATTTTTTTTTAATTTGATTATCTTTAAAATTAGTGGTCATATGAAGGAATCCAAGTAGTATTGATGGAGATATGACCCTATGAAGTCAATTGTCTAGAATAAGGGCAATGGTGATTTTTTAAATCATGTTTTTTCAATAAAATAAAATTTTAGATATTTATTAATTTGGCAATTTTATTTAGAAAATTCTTGTACAATTTATTTGGAATTTGGATATCTTTAAAATGTGTGGTGATATGAATGAATCCAAGTAATATTGAGGGAGACACAACCGTATGAAGTCAATTATCTAGAATAAGGGAAGTGGTGATTTTTCCAATAATGTTTTTTTCAAAAAAATAAAATCTTATATTTTTTCAATCATGTTTTTTTCAAAAAATAAAATTTTAGATATTTTTCCAATCATGTACCATTTTATTTGGAATTTTGATATCTTTAAAATAAGTACTCATATGAAGGAATCCAAGAAATATTTAGGGAGATACAACCCTATGAAATTGGCCATCCAAAACAAGGGTAGTGGAAAATTTTGAGATATATGTTAGTTGGAACATACAAATCATCTATTATTTCTTTGGTTTTTTACATGAAAATTTAGCTTCAAATTAGTAGGGAGATATATATTTTTGTAAAACCCTAGTTTGCATTATAATTTTCGTGTATGTGAACTCATGGCACTTCAAATATTTTCTAAAGAGGGTGATATTGATCTGAGAGAATGGTTGAAAGTATTAAAATCTCAATTTGATGAAAGCTTGATGATGTTTTTTTATTTTTATCTTAGGAATATTTACAATGGGTAGAAATTTTTTCTAGGGTAAATTCCTTGTGCTCTTGGAAATAAATGGAACAAGCATTCTTGAGTAGATGCGAACCTATTCAATTATAAAGGAAGTTAGATATTTATATGATAGAGCTTGAGGGAAGGAATAAAATTATAGATATCTTGATGGGTATCATCAAGAAGCTACAAGGGACTCAAAATGAGAGAAATAAAATAAAAGAAGAGTGGTAATTTTTCAAAAAATAAAATTGAATACTATGAACAAGAAATAAAATTACTTAATGAAAAGAATGAGAATAATGTTAAGGAAGTGTTGTGGTTGATCCACAACACACCCCAAAATTGGGGACCCACCTTTTTGCAGGCTTGCAGAGAAGAATCTCGGTGACCCAGATGCTAAAATTGAAGAAAAGAGGAAAAAATGCCTAAGTGTTGAAAGTGTCGCGAAATCGCGACTTGTCGCGCCATCGCTGCCGAAAATAGGAAAGTGTCACGAAATCGCGACATGTAGCTCCATCGCTGCCGAAAAAAGAAAAGAAAAATTAAAAGTTGTCGCGAAATCGCGACATATCGCTGGAAAAGAGTGAAAAGGTGTAGCGAAATCGCGACATGTCGCTGAGAAGAAAAGAAAAGGTGTCGCGAAATCGCGACATGCCGCTGGAAAGGATGATGAAAAGTGTCACGATTTCGCGACGTGTTTTGCCGAAGCGTACGGATGATGAAAAGTGTCACGATTTCGCGACGTGTTTTGCCGAAGCGTACGGATGATGAAAAATGGTCACGATTTCGCGACGTGTTTTGGCAAAGTGGCCCGAAGGAGAAAATGGTCACGATTTCACGACGTGTTTTGGCAAACTGTACGGATGGAGAAAATGGTCATGATTTCGCGACGTGTTTTGGCAAAGTGGCCCGAAGGAGAAAATGGTAGCGAAATCGTGACAGTTTCCGGCAAAACGTACGGAGGGCAAAAGCGGTAGCGATATCACGACAGTTTGCGGCAAGAAGGTCCGAAGGCGAGAACGGTAGCGATTTCGCTACAGTTTGTGGGAAGGAGGCTCAAGATAGAAAACGGTAGCGATTTCGCTACAGTTTGTGGAAAGGAGGCTTAAAATAGAAATCGGTAGCGATATCGCGATAGAAAGCGGCATGAAGGTCCGAAGGTGAAAAACGTCGCGATATCGCGACAGAAAGCGGCATGAAGGTCCGAAGGTGAAAAACGTCGCGATATCGACCAGAAAGCGGTCGAAGGCATACGAACGAGGAGGGCGTCGCGATATCGCGACATGTCATGTTTTTGCGGCTAGGAAGGTGAACAGGCTGCATGCAGTTTTTGTCATGATTTGCACAGGAAAACGTTACAGAAGGCATAGAAAACGTAGGACACGTGGCGTACAGATGTCAGAGTTGCAGAAGCGTTACATGCAACGAAGGATTTCAAAGGTCTCGGCATCGAGTGAGTCAAAAGCAACGAAAAGAAAGGGAAGTTGAAGGGTCACATGCAGGAAGATGAAACAAAGCGACACAGGGAGAATCGAAGAGCCGTTTCCGTTAGTATAAAGCCAGAAGTGCAGATTGAAAGAGGGGTTGGAAATTGCCGATTGCAGAGTTGCAGAGACAAGAGCTTCATGCTATTCTGGGCCTGCACTTGGGCAATTTCCTTCTTTTGTTTTGGAATATTTATGCCTGGAACATTCTTTGAATGTAATTGACATATCATTTAATACAAAATACGGAGAGTTGGCATCTAATTGATGAGAAAGAAGGAGTCATTTTTTGTATGCATGATTTAATGTTATATCATTCATTTCAGATTTATAAGGCTTTTAGGTGAAGTTTAATGCAAGTGCTCTTGGTTGCTTCATGCGAATGCCTCGAATCTGGAATTACAAGTAGAAACCTTAGAAGCCCGCACCTAGCTTATTTGGATTGTGCGAGTTTGCAGGTTCATTAGGTTAGGTTGCATGCAGAAAACCTCATTATCTTCGGTTTCATCGAATTGATGGCAGCATTCTGACTGTAGTTTAGTTTCTCTTTCATTTACTTTTCTTTATTGTTCAAACCCTTGCTTTATTTTCTGTAGTTTAATTACTGTATCCAAATAAATAACTGAAAATCCATCAAAATCCAAGATTAAAGTACAATTATTCACTTTGAGTCCACTGTAAATTCAAATTATATAAACCCTAGTGCCCCTTGTTAACATCCACTTGCAAACCCTAAGGTATTCCTAGCATTTCACTTGAATAACATCATTGGTAGACAAAGAATCAACATAACAGGAACCTTGGAGAAGTTACCTTCTTTGCAAGCAGAGGATTTTAGGACTCAGATCCTATCGGAGAGTGTGCTTTCACAATTGGGTGAAAACACCACTCAACAGATTGGCGCTAGAAGGAGGGCCCGAACTGGTTTATTTGATTTTGATTTTCATATCTGAATGTCTTGTTTTTGACTTAATTTTGAAATCATTTACGGCTAAACTGCAACACTGTTTTTGTTTTTGTTGCAGGTTTTCTTCGAAATAGCCGAGGGTTTCCTCAGGCAGGCTGGACCCACCACGCCGTATTGCGACCAGGTCTCAAACAACCGGAGAAACCATTTTTCACGACCTTACTGGGGTACTCCCAAGAGTAAAGCCAAGCAAGTCGTAGGCAGCACGCACTAAAAGACCTATTTTCTCCGAGGAACGTCGAGTGGACCTACGCCAGTAATATCCGTTGCCCCTAGTGTGCCTATAGTTAGTAATATTTCTACTGCTATTGTAGGTCTGTCTACATCAATTCTGAGTCAAATGGCTCAAGCTCCAGTAGCTCCTTGGTATGGAGCTAACAATACTCCTTTGAATATTGTTGGGGATATCCATGAAATCCCCAAGAACATTGAAATATTTCTGCCTAAATACAAGCCAGATGGCCTAAGAACAGCAGAAGAACATATCCAAGCCTATAGGGATGTTTTAATTAGGCTGCAAGTTCAATATGAAGATGTGGCCTGCAGACTTTTCCCTATGAGTTTAGATCCAATAGCATATGAATGGTATATATGCTTGCCAACTGGTTCAATCACCTCTTGGACACAAATGGAAAATGCCTTTGTCAATCAATTTAGGTCACCCTTAGATCCCGCAACTATTTACAATCAGTTTATTACATGCAAAAGGAACCAAGGGGAACCAATCAGAATGTTTAATCAGAGATTCCAAAAGTGCTATAACAGAGCAATCAGGCACTTTGCTATTGATCCCGCAGTGGCTTTGCAGATATATTTTGGGGCATTGGACCCCATGACAGCCATGTTTGCAAGGCGCAATCCTCAGGTTACCACGTTGGCTTTGGCCTATAACGAAGCCATGACTATCGAGCAGCAAATGACGCCACAAGGCTACGGGTTTACCCAGACGCCTGTGATGGGACAGTATGCTCCATATGGTCAAGCTCCCCAGGCAAATCAACTCTTGGCACCACAAATGCCAAGCATGAACGCCTTTCCATATCAGCAGTCGTATCCACCAGCACCCGCGTATGCACCCATTCCAATCCAACCAATCACAGCCATTCCACCTGTCCCTGCATTTTTGCAGAGCAGTCAACCTACTATGCAAGGAACTAGTCATGCCAATCCTCAGGCCATAGTTCCATTTCCAAATCCAACCCCGATTCAAAGTGTCAACCCATACGGGAATCCAATTCCTCAGAACCCGACCCCAGTGTTGAATCAAGACCCCATTAATTATGCGAATCCAACGGGGGTTAACAACAATATGATTCCACCAAAAGATGTTTATTCAGAAGTCGAGGAGCTCAAGAAACTAGTGCTTAAACTGAGCAATGACAGGGTTCAACAACAGAAGTATGAGTCCCATGCCCCTCACCCAAATCAGAATTTTAACAATAGAGGGAGGCACCGGAACACCAAGCCAAACAATGGGGGAGTTCCTCCTCCCATTGCTAATCAATTAGATGCTTCTACAGGCCCTAGCCAATCCAATTCTCTTTTGAATCTTTCAGATTTGGCATGGGAAAGGGGGTGCAGATTACATAACACAAAAGAACACAATGAGAGGAATTGTCCTGAGATTGCTAGATACACTCATTGTCTTCAAGCACAAGTTGATGATTTGGAATTGGTATCAAATGAGAGTCCATCACAACACCAAGATGATAATGTTATGGTGATGGAAACTGTATATCATCAAGAGGGTGAGAGTGAGGAAGAAGAAGACGAAATTCTGGAACAGGAGGTGCAAGCTTTTCGAGATTTCAGAAAGGGGAACCATGGATACCATTTGAGAAGTAAGTCTAAAGCCCCTAAAACCTCATCAACACCTCCAAACAATTCTATTCTTCCTCCAGATACAAAGGCAAGTAACAACCCTCCCCCTCCACTCAGAAGAGAAATGTCTAATGACGTCCAGAAGACAGTCAAATTCGAAAAACCAAATTATGACGTAGTGGAGGATATGAAGAAGTCCAAATCTAGCCTTTCATTCCTGGACGCAGCTAAATTGCCTGGTCAAAAGGAGGCGTTGATAAGAGCTTTGAACTCACCTGATCCGATGTGGAAGGAAAAAAGAGTTGAATCCCATCTTATTTTGCGAAAGGAGAGAAGGGATGTCCCGCCATTCTTATCGACTCGAGAATTACGGGTAAGAATTTGCATAATTGTTTGGTGGACACAGGTGCCACGAGCAACCTCATGCCTGCAGAAATATGTAAAATGCTAGGTCTGCAGCCTGTTTCATCCAAATGTACAGTCCTGCAACTGGACAGATCAGAAGTAAATGTAGTGGGGACTTTATATGATGTCAAGATTCAATTGAATTCTGAACCCAGGGTTCAGCAGGTTGTGGACATTTTGGTGGTTAATATCCCAAGCAGGTATGGAATGTTACTTGCTAGGGATTGGATGAAAACTCTGAATGGCTATTTTGCAACAGACTGCTCGCATATGTGGCTACCATGGAAGGGAATTGCAAATCAAATAAGAGTGGAAAACGAACCGAGGCTTAAAGAGATTATAACAGATTTTAACAAGCCGAATGAAGTTCAATTTTCTGAGCCAGACTTAGGAGTCTATGCACTTGATGTTGAGGAAGCTGTTGAAGAGTTTAAAGAAGAAGTGTGTCATGGTCATTCTTCTGAAGAAAATGATTACACGTGGTTGCTCAAGTTCGATGGATCAAAGTCTAGACAGGGAGCAGGAGCTGGAGTCGAGCTCACTGGTCCAGGAGGCAAACCATTGCTAGCTGCTTACAGACTGCAATTTCCTTGCACAAACAATGTGGCAGAGTACGAAGCATTGATCTATGGTTTACGTCTAGCATTGAGCAAACATGTTAAATGCTTGAAGGTTTTGGGAGATTCTGAGTTGGTAGTCAAGCAAATCAAAGGACAATATACATGCCGTGACAAAATACTGAGCCTTTATAGAACTAGGGTTATGGACCTCATGGAAGAGTTCGACGCATTCAACATAGCCCTTATTTCTAGGAAAGGAAATCGAATAGCAGACTCTCTTGCAGTCGCCGCGGGCATGTTGAATCCGGTTGATATAAGAAGATGTAAAAAGTTTTCCATTGAACTGGTTCCTTGTCCATCAATACCCGATAACGTAAAGAATTTCCAAGTTTTTGAAAGTGACAGACATATTTTCAAATTTGTCACGAACTCGGGTATTTTTGAAAATCAGGTGATTGATGAGGAGCAAAGGTGGCAGGATGGAACAGAAGATGAAAGTGAAACTACGTATCAATCCAACAAAATTCCTAAAGACGTGGTTTCATTAGAGAAGATGTTCGACATGGAATGCAAGAACAAGAAAAGAAAAAGAGTCCCACTCCCCAAAGATGCGTGTGATTCAATTAATCTAGGGAGTGCAGACAATCCAAAGGAGGTGTACATAGCAAAGGCATGTACAGAGGAAGAAAGGAGCAATATAATACAGGCATTGAAGCATTACATAGATTGTATTGCTTGGAACTACAATGAGCTGAAGACTTACAACCAAAACATTATCACACATACCATCCCTTTGAAGCCAGACTCCAAGCCTTTTAGGCAAAGACAACGAGTTGTTAACCCGCTATTGGAGCCGTTGATCGAAAAGGAGGTTAAAATATTATTGGAAGCGAAAATCATTTTTCCTGTTAGGCACTCAACCTGGGTGGCTAACCTCGTTCCAAGTGAGAAAAAAGAGTGGAGAGATTAGGCTGTGCATAGATTTTTGAAATCTTAATAAAGCCTCTCAAAAAGATAATTATCCACTGCCATCAATCGATGAAATTCTACAAATGGTAAATGGATCTGAAATGATGTCCTTTCTCGATGGATATTCTGGGTACAACCAAATTCTTATACATCCAGATGACAGGATGAAAACAGCCTTCACTACCAAGTGGGGGACATTTGCATATAAGAGAATGTCGTTCGGACTGTTAAATGCTGGTGCAACTTTTCAACGCGCCATGGATTACGCATTCAAAGGGCTCATAGGCAAATGCATCATCGTGTATGTGGATGATATCCCAGTTTTCTCGAAGAGGAGAGAGGATCATGTCAAAGATTTAAAGAAAGTGCTTCAAAGATGCAGAGAACATGGAATTTCCTTAAATCCCAAAAAGTGCATTTTCGGAGTGACAGAAGGAAAATTGTTGGGTCACATTATTTCGAAAGAGGGCATATCCATCGACCCAGAAAGGATACAAGCCATCCAAAACCTACCTCTCCCGAGTAGTAAGAAAGAATTGAGATCTTTCTTTGGGCAGGTTAATTTTGTGAGGAAGTTTATCTCTAGCTTTGCTGAGATAGCCAAGCCTCTGAACAAGATGCTAAAGAAAGATGTGGATGTAAAATGGAACGAGGAAAGCAGAGCGGCCTTCCGTAACATCAAAGATGCCATTTCCAGAGCCCCTGTCCTTATAAGTCCAGACTACTCCAAGCCTTTTTATATTTATGCTTTTGCATCAGAACACTCCTTTGCGAGTGTATTAACCCAAAAAGGCGAGGATAGTGCCGAAAAACCCATAGCATTTTTAAGTGCCCCCTGAAAGATGCTCAATTAAGGTATTCAATCCTTGATAAGCAAATGTACGCACTTTTCAAAACTGTGAAAAAATTTAGGCACTACATCGTACATAGCAGAGTTATTGCCATCGTGCCCGATTCTGCTGTCAAGACCATGTTTTTACGGAATGAACTAGGTGAGAAGAGAGGAAAATGGATTTCAACCATCCAAGAATTTGATCTCGAAATCCAACCAATGAAACTAGTTCGAGGACAGGGACTGGCGAAGGCGATCGCAGAAAATAATCCGCAAATAACAGGTCAATGCTCAAATACAGAATACATGGCTAAGGATGACTGGTATGTTGATATTGTGCAATTTTTATTGACTGGTAAGTGTCCTTCTAATCTGAATTCAACACAGAGAAGAGCCTTAAGGCTTAAATCTATCAATTATCTGATAAAATCTGGTGTGCTTTACAAGAAGAATCATGAAGGTATCTACCTGAGGTGCTTGAACAAAGAAGAAGTCGCCAGGGGTGTTGCAAGAATTTCACGGGAAACATGGAACCGGTCATGGTGCAGCCAATGCTACAACACATCAAATCCTCGAGAGCAGGATACTACTGGCCACATATTTTCAAGGATGCGCATACCCATGTACGATCTTGTCATATCTGTCAAGTGGCTGCAAATAGAGAGAGAAATGCAGCCATGCCGTTGCAACCTGTAGTTGAAATGAGACCATTTGCACAGTGGGGACTAGATTTCATCGGGGTTATTAACCCAAATTCTTCTGATTCTCATAAATTCATTTTGACAGCTACAGACTACTGTACAAGGTGGACAGAAGCGATTCCTACTAAACATGCCACCACAGATGTTGTGATTAAATTTCTTGAGGATCAAATTATAACAAGATTTGGAATGCCCGACTCTATTGTCAGTGACAATGGTAAAGCTTTTATTTCTACACAATTTGCAGATTGGGCATATGATAACAAAGTGAGCTTAAAGTTTGCATCCAATTACTATCCTCAAGGAAATGGGTTGGCCGAGTCTTCAAATAAGAATTTGTTGAATACTATTAAGAAGTTGCTGGAAAAGAACCCTCGGGACTGGCACAGCCAACTAAAGTTTGCCCTTTGGGCAGATAGGACCAGAGTGAAAGAGTCCATAGGGAATACTCCCTATCATTTGGTCTATGGGCAAGACCCGATATTTCCAGCAAATTTGAAGTTGCAGACCTTACATTTCATACAAGAGTACTTGGGGACAGATGATCAAGTTGAAGCCAGGTTGAGCCGCTTGTTGCACCTTGATGAAAAGAGAGAAGAGGCCATGAATCACATGAATAAACACCAGGAAGTTATCAAGAGATGGTTTGACAGAAGGGCCAAAGTTAAATCATTCAGAATTTCAGATTTGGTATTACTATGGGACAAAAGACATGAGGAAAAAGGGAATCATCAAAAGTTTGATTGTCTTTGGTTAGGCCCATATCAGATTTCAGAGATTCTTGGGAAGAATACCTTCAGGCTAAAAACCTTAGAAGGGAGAGATTTCATGCTACCGGTTAATGGGCAGATTTTAAAGCATTATTTTAGCCCTTAGGTTGTGAGATTTTGATATTATTCTTTTGGTTTTGGTGGGGATTTTCAGATTTTGTTTTTATTGTTTAGGATTGTTAGTCTAGCTAGGATTTTGGTTATGGATTTGATTTCAATTGACATGTGTGTTAATTTTGATAAAAATAAAAATAAAATAAAAATAAAAAATAAAAAAAATAAAGAATAAAAAATTGAGATGTCAACTTATGCTTAAGGTTAGGAGAATATGAAATATTGGAATTATCTTGTAAAAGCTCCACAAGTAACATAAAACATTTTAAGTTATATTGTTTGATTTTGTGATGCATGAAAGAATCAGCTTTGCATGACAATTCATTCCATTTGTAATTCAAGAAATAATGCATTCATGTTCCATCTCACCTTACATACATCTCATCTTAGTTACATATGCATCTTAGGTACAAGCCATTAAAGTATGTCAAATCCTCTTAGGGTTGTGTTATAACATATATGTAAGTAAATCCTAAGGTTGGAAACTGAGTCTTGAGATATCTAGAACCAAGCACGTCTCATACATTAAAAAGGATCTTGAGCAAAATGATCAAAACCTAACTTGGAGGAAAAGGTTGGGCGAAAGAAGTTATTCATGTCTATCCTATTATGCAACATGATCCTTAAAACAATGGTTTTGACCACTTCCATTAAGCTTAAAGCCTAAAATCAGAGTAGTAAGGATAGGGTTAAATCCTCATCGAACTTAGGTTGAGGATCCAATTCCCCAAAGCTTTGATTTGACCTACATGGAGTAGTAAGGATAGGGCATAAATTCTCATCTCGCTTAGGTTGAGAATCTGATTCCCCAAAGCTCCTATGTCTCATTTCATAATAAATCTTGGATTGTAAGGATCGTACTACTTGTCCTCTGCAAAGGATGGGTAGTCATCCCCAAGGTCTAAGCAACAAAATTAATATTTTTCATCTAAAGTTTGGATTGTAAGGATCGTACTACATGTCCCTAGCCAGGATGGGTAGTCATCCCCAAGGTCCAAGAAGTAAAAAAAAAAAAAATAATAATAATAATAATAAATAAATAAATTTTTCCCATCTCATCTTTATATTGGATTGTAAGGATCGTACTACTTGTCCTCTGCAAAGGATGGGTAGTCATCCCCAAGGTCCAAAGAAATGAAGATAAGTTTTGGATTGTGGGGTTAGATATGCCCATGCATGGCATCATGTCTTGCCTAAAAAACAAGACCACTGATTGTCTAGAGGGTTAGACTAGCATGACCATTTCTTCCATAACTGGTTTAATTATTTTGCTTAAAGTGAGGTAATGAACTCTAAATCAGAATAGTAAGGATAGGGTTAAACTCTCATCTCGGTTGGTTGGGAGTCTGATTCCCCAAAGTTCTGATTTCACATTCACTTGCACATGGGTTCTAGATGGTAGAGACTCGTAACCAACTTTGGGATACAATAAGGTAATGAATTAGTGGATCCTAAGAGGGTTTGGCAATCTTGAATGCTTGTACATAATAATAGAAGAAGGACCATGCCTTTTATGAAAGCAAAATCTCCTTGCACATTCATTAGGGTACACAAATCATTCACCATCCCACATATGCATTCATGCAAAACTGATAATGGAATGTTGATCAATTTCAAACGATAGGGAATGAAAACACATTGCACACACTGAGCTAATACTTGATGATTCTGATGATTCATGTACTTCTGATCTTTGGGCATTTGTTATTTTGCTTATGTGCTAACATATGTTTGCGAGTTTGTGATATGTTTCAGAGTTGGGTTCTTACTAAAATGCTCAAGAGCATTTGACAATAGAAGTCGCCATTTGTT
Source organism: Wollemia nobilis (assembly GCA_028583015.1). Lineage (NCBI taxonomy): Eukaryota > Viridiplantae > Streptophyta > Pinopsida > Araucariales > Araucariaceae > Wollemia > Wollemia nobilis. The sequence goes on from JAQPPZ010000465.1 coordinate 13,720,948, forward strand.
GTGGTTGATCCACAACACACCCCAAAATTGGGGACCCACCTTTTTGCAAGCTTGCAGAGAAGAATCTCGGTGACCCAGATGCTAAAATTGAAGAAAAGAGGAAAAAATGCCTAAGTGTTGAAAGTGTCACGAAATCGCGACTTGTCGCGCCATCGCTGCCGAAAACAGGAAAGTGTCGCGAAATCGCGACATGTAGCTCCATCGCTGCCGAAAAGAAAAATTGAAAGTTGTCGCGAAATCGTGACATATCGCTGGAAAAGAGTGAAAAGGTGTAGCGAAATCGTGACATGTCGCTGAGAAGAAAAGAAAAGGTGTCGCGAAATCGCGACATGCCGCTGGAAAGGATGATGAAAAGTGTCGCGATTTCGCGACGTGTTTTGCCGAAGCGTACGGATGATGAAAAGTGTCACGATTTCGCGACGTGTTTTGCCGAAGCGTACGGATGATGAAAAATGGTCGCGATTTCGCGACGTGTTTTGGCAAAGTGGCCCGAAGGAGAAAATGGTCACGATTTCGCGACGTGTTTTGGCAAAGTGTACGGAAGGAGAAAATGGTCACGATTTCGCGACGTGTTTTGGCAAAGTGGCCCGAAGGAGAAATGGTCGCGAAATCGTGACAGGTTTCGGCAAAACGTACGGAGGGCAAAAGCGGTAGCGATATCGCGACAGTTTGCGGCAAGAAGGTCCGAAGGCGAGAACGGTAGCGATTTCGCTACAGTTTGTGGGAAGGAGGCTCAAGATAGAAAACGGTAGCGATTTCGCTACAGTTTGTGGAAAGGAGGCTTAAAATAGAAATCGGTAGCGATATCGCGACAGAAAGCGGCATGAAGGTCCGAAGGTGAAAAACGTCGCGATATCGCGACAAAAAGCGGCATGAAGGTCCGAAGGTGAAAAACGTCGCGATATCGCGACAGAAAGCGGCCGAAGGCATACGAACGAGGAGGGCGTCGCGATATCGCGACATGTCACGATTTCGTGACATGTCACGTTTTCGCGGCTAGGAAGGTGAACAGGCTGCATGCAGTTTTTGTCATGATTTGCACAGGAAAACGTTACAGAAGGCACAGAAAACGTAGGACACGTGGCGTACAGATGTCAGAGTTGCAGAAGCGTTACATGCAACGAAGGATTTCAAAGGTCTCGGCATCGAGTGAGTCAAAAGCAACGAAAAGAAGGGGAAGTTGAAGGGTCACATGCAGGAAGATGAAACAAAGCGACACAGGGAGAATCGAAGAGCCGTTTTCGTTAGTATAAAGCCAGAAGTGCAGATTGAAAGAGGGGTTGGAAATTGCCGATTGCAGAGTTGCAGAGACAAGAGCTTCATGCTATTCTGGGCCTGCACTTGGGCAATTTCCTTCTTTTGTTCTGGAATATTTATGCCTGGAACATTCTTTGAATGTAATTGACATATCATTTAATACAAAATACAGAGAGTTGGCATCTAATTGATGAGAAAGAAGGAGTCATTTTTTGTATGCATGATTTAATGTTATATCATTCATTTCAGATTTATAAGGCTTTTAGGTGAAGTTTAATGCAAGTGCTCTTGGTTGCTTCATGCGAATGCCCGAATCTGGAATTACAGTAGAAACCTTAGAAGCCCGCACCTAGCTTATTTGGATTGTGCGAGTTTGCAGGTTCATTAGGTTAGGTTGCATGCAGAAAACCTCATTATCTTCGGTTTCATCGAATTGATGGCAGCATTCTGATTGTAGTTTAGTTTCTCTTTCATTTACTTTTCTTTATTGTTCAAACCCTTGCTTTATTTTCTGTAGTTTAATTACTGTATCCAAATAAATAACTGAAAATCCATCAAAATCCAAGATTAAAGTACAATTATTCACTTTGAGTCCACTGTAAATTCAAATTATATAAACCCCAGTGCCCCTTGTTAACATCCACTTGCAAACCCTAAGGTATTCCTAGCATTTCACTTGAATAACATCATTGGTAGACAAAGAATCAACATAACAGGAACCTTGGAGAAGTTACCTTCTTTGCAAGCAGAGGATTTTAGGACTCAGATCCTACCGGAGAGTGTGCTTTCACAATTGGGTGAAAACACCACTCAACAGAAGATAGAAGAATTAGCAAGCCACATATTTGGATTTTAAAAAGTCAAAGAAGAATCAAAATTTATCTAAAAAATATATTTTGTAGGTTCATGGATGTATTCAAAAGGAAAAGGTTATTATTTTCATTAACCCTAGTAGTAAATATAATTTCATTAATAGTGATTTGGCTAAGAGGTTACCAGTTCAAGAAATAAAAATTTTGGACATATAGCTTGAGGGTACGAAAGTTTAGATTTTTTAAGATTTGAATATCATCATGGATAAACATTTTTTACATTTATATTTTCATGATACTAATATGAATAATATGGATATTGTTCTTGGTTATCCTTGGTTGGATTCTTCGGGTTCTATTAACATTAAAGTGTAAAAGAAGTTTACGAAGTTATAGTATAAGAAAAATTAGATATTCTTGTAGGATATTTCTCAGCTTAAAAAGAAAGGATCATGTTAGAGTAGGTGTTTAGGGTCTAGCTCATGCTCACCTAGGTATTTTATTTTTATATTAGTTTAGTTTATTTTCTCCACCCACTTTATGTGTAGATATTTATTTTTATCTTATGTAGATATTATGGGGATATTTGGCATTCCTAGGGAGATACACTTATTGATTACATTTGGAGGGTTGAGATCTTTTCTCCACGGATCATATCGTAACTCCCTATTTGTACGATGGATATTGATCCTTATCTCTTTGTTGATCCTATGGTTGTGGTGGATATTTCTTGCCTATTTAAGTAAGGCTTCTCCATTGTATTCATAATCAATTATGACATATGATATGATATTGCAGTTTTTGTGTTAGCTTCCATTATCTAGTTTTTGTTTTTTAATCTCTCTATTTTGTTTAATGTGGTGTTGTTTCAACCCCTTGATACTTGTGTCTTGGTTTGGTGTTTTTAAATTTTCATCATTCCTTTCATGGTATCAAAGCTTTGAGAACTGTTGGAAACATCCATTATTGAGGTTTAAGTAGTTGGATCATGTTGAAGGTTTTGCAGTTGGAGATTGGAGCTTTCTAAGCCCTAGAAGGTGAAAAATGATTTTTTTTTCTCTTTTATTATTTTGTGAAGAGATTCTATATATTTTTTACCCCTTCATTGCAACTAGGTTGACCCCTTTGACCACAAATATTGATCAGAAAGGTTCTATTTTTTGGAAGTGTTTTTTGGATATTTTTTGTGGGCTATTTTAATAGTTGCAGAACCATCGGTGACCCTATTCACCTGACTATCATTAATCTAAAACTATCATCGATCACTTTCGACTACCAACAACCACTATCATATGTAAATATTTTTTGTATGTAGGTTTTTTCTTGCACACAATTTGTGAAATATCTAATTTTCTGCAATAACTGAAGCTACTTATTGTAGATCTAGTTTTTTGAGATCTACAACCTATCTTCTTCACTCTAAGTTCTTTTCAAATTTCAAACTCAGATATAGATTTAATTTACTGACAAGGTTTTCTAAGATTCATTTTTTTTTAAATGTATTTATTGGTAATTTGTATATTTCAAAACAACTTTGTAAAAGATTTGTTTTATGAAGTTGTTACTCATTCTTTTTTAGATTTACAAAATATTAGTGATTGTAAAAATTATCTGATCATAAACTCTTTGTAATACCTAAATTGTAAAGGCATTTTATTTTTGGTGGGGTTCTTATTTCTAGAAGCATTGAATAAAAATATTTTGGGTAGGGTGTCTTGGTGTCAATTTGAACACTATATTTGTGGATCTTACAATTTATTTCTTGTTATTGAAAATTGGTTTAGAATATTTTGAGCTACTTAAATCACATAACTATCACATATGAAAGCCACACATGATGACACTTATTCAATATAAATTATTATAAATATTAATGCAAGAAGATCTACCTAAAGCTACAAAAGAATATCATAATTTTGTTCATGATTGCAAAATAGATGAATGTAAGGGATTAATTGGGATGCATGAGAATGAAAAATTTTTGTTTCATATTAATAATTGTGATACTCCTTTTCAAATTTAGGAGAAGCTTGAGAAGTTATTTGGGTAACTAGATACTTTAAGATTTTTACATCTTGATTTTGAACTTAGTGCTCTCAATCCAGATGATTTTCCATCTATGGGTGATTTTATCACTAAGTTTCAATCCTTGCTCACACTTTTAAAGGGTAGTATAAAAACTAAAATGAATAAAGAATGTATTTTCATGATATTATTAGAACTTAGACGTCCATTCCATATATTTACCTTCATATTTTTTTCCAATATGGATTCCATGGTTTTTGATCACAAAATGCCTACTTTTGAGAATTTTTATGCCAATATTTTGAGAGAAGAATCCAAAGCTCTTAACTATGATCATTAAACCTCCTCACATAAGGCATTTGTTGCATCCTCCACTTCCCATCCAAAGGCAAGGAAAATTCCAAGTCTAAGTCCCAATCTAATCCTTCCCCTTCCCCTTCATTTCATCAAAAGCACAAAGAGTCACATCATAAGATTCATCCTCAAAAGAGTCCAATCATAAACCTAAGAGGTCCAAAAGTAAAAATAGGTCAAATATTACTTGTTCATATCATGGAGTCAATGGTCATTCCGACAAGTGTTGGAAACAGTTATAAGACTTAGAGGAAGCCTTTAGGAATAAAAAAATATTCTTCACTCCTTCAAAATATAAGGACAAGGCTTTGAATACTTTTGGAAAATCATCTAAGACTATTTTTGAGGATTGGATTTTGGATTCTAGAGTGACTCATCACATGACTTCATCCAGGGAATCATTTGCCACATTGTGTTTTGCTTCTACATCTTGCATTGAGGTTGGATATTCTTATTCCATATTAATTAAGGTAAAATGTGACATACAGGTTGATGGTGTATGCATTAATAATATTTTTTATGTTCCAAATATTTCCACTAGTTTTCTCTAGGTGTATCGAATTTTTCATTCTAAGGAGGGCAAAATTGTGTTGTTTACACCTCAAGGACCTGAGATTAGATATTTGAGTGACCCATATTCTATTGTTGCACAAGGATTTTTTGACCATAGATCACATCGTTATCACTTTGAGGGTTTTCCTTCTTCACTTTGAGGTGCTTGTTTGGTGGCTCATGCAAATTCCAAAAACAATATTTGGCATGAGAGATTTGGCCATCTCAATTATAGATATTTGAAGGATTTAAGCACTCATGATATGATCATTGGATTACCTAAGGTCTCTTATATTTATGGAGTTTGCCTAGGTTGTGTACTTGGAAAACAACATCAAGATCCTTTTCCCAAAGGTAATTCCAAGAGAGCTTCTTCCCATATTGAGTTGGCACATAGTGACTTGATGTTTTTTTCCACTTATTTTTTGGGAGCTAAGTATGCATTGAACTTTACTGATGATTTCTCAAGGATAAATTAGGTATATTTTCTCAATTTCTAGAGTGAATTTTTTGCCACATTCAAATTATTTTAGGATTTTGTTGAGAATCAATCTTCGAGTTTCATCAAGAAACTTTCCACAGATAATGGAGGGGAGTATTTTAGAAGGGAGTTTTTAGATTTTTTGGCACTTCATGGGATTGTACATCAACATTATATCCCACATACACCATAGTAAAATGGTGTAGCTGAGAGAAAAAATAGAACACTCAAGGAAATGGTAAATTGTATGATGCACTCACAAGATTTACCTCCCAAGTTTTGGGTTGAGGTAGTCAATTATGCGAATTACATTCAAAATCATACACCTCATAGAGCTCTTGAGTAGATGAATCTAGAGGAGGCTTGGATAGGGACCAACCCTGATGTTTCTCATTTCTAATTTTTTGGGAGTCAAGCATGGGATCATGTTCCAAAGAAAAAAGAATAGCTTTATATAAAAAGAGTAAGTCACTCATTTTTATTGGCTATTGTGAGGATATGAGGGTTTATAGATCACTAGATCCAGATACACATGAAGTTCTTTTTTGAACTCATGTCCATTTTGATGAGCATTATTCTCCAACCGATCCCACTCTTTCTACTCCTCCATCCTCATCTACTTTTCACTTTGAAGATGATTGTTTTGATGATGATCATAGTGAGAATGAGCACATTGTTGACATAGTTGCAAAGGTTCCTACACATGTTTCCCCTATACCTAGATGGTATCAAACTACATTTGAGGAGGCAACATCTTTCATTGAAGGTCTCCCACCTTCAAGGCATACTTCTACTTTTGGCATGGGTCTTCTTTGTCAGGTATTTTCTATTGATCCATAGATATTTAATGAGGCCCATAGAATTTAGGAGTGGGATGATGTCATGGATGATGAGTATTATTCCTTAATGAATAATCATACTTAGTATTTGGTTCCTCTTCAAAAATGAAGAAAAATAATGGGATGCAAATGGGTGTATTACATCAAATATGCATAAAATGGGTCCATTGATAGGTACAAGGCTTGACTTGTGGCAAATAATGATGAGGGTCGTTTATCATTCATCATTTAATCATTATGTGTGTCAATCCAGGGCGGTGTCCAGAGGCTGTATACGATAGGAAGTGTCACAGTTGCAGGTTCAGTTTATCCAAGAACAGGTTTTATTGGTGGATCAGTTAGCATTTGGGGGTTTTTTTGTGACCTCTAACTCCTAAGAATTGAAATTAACTCCTATTTACTTTTGTAGAAATAAAATTACAGGAAATGAAATTGCAGAATCTGAAAATGACAAAAAATGAAATGTTGCTAAATTGAAGTGACAGAAAAGTAAAGTGCAGAATTGAAAACACACACACTCTTGCATGAAAGTAAATCAACTGGAGAATGTCAAAATAGAATTTCAACTACTGCAAAACTGAATCAACAAAAACTGCCAAAGTGCAAAATGACAAGATATCTGGAAATTGCGGTGAAATGCAAAATTAAATCAACAATTGCAAAATGACAAAATATCTGGAAATTGCTGTAAATACAAAAAATGTTGTCAACGGCTGAAAACTGTGTTGAAAACTACTAAAGAAATGAAAACTGGCAGAATTCTGCTAACCTACTACAACAAGAAATCAGCAAGAAATTCTGTCAGAAACTGCCTTCCTCTGGCCTGCAAGTGGCCCTTGCTTCCAGAACCAGAAGAAGGTGAGGAGTTATGCTAAGAGAATCTAGCTGTTAATCATCAACCTCAACATGCCAATTGAAAACTGAAGATTGCAACTTTTTATTCAATCTGAAACTGCATTACAGTAATGCAGGAAAAACCTGCAAATTACTGTTCTGCTACAAAGAAACTTCACTCTATGCTAATTTCGGTATTCTATTGCCTATCTATCTATATATCTATATACTCAACCATCTGGGAGCTTTATTATTTATAATATAATGCTGATATGCTTGGTTACTGCTTTGTAGGGATTTACAACTGATTACATAATTGTTTCCTAGACTGCAAGAATTTGCTTTGTCAAAACTTTATCCATTCATTATTGTTGGGCTGCATTTGTTGAGGAAATCACGTTAATATGAGTTGGGACAACCTCCTGGTCAATTTCCAATAATTTCCTCCATCGGTTTATCACTTTTTGACCACCTTTAGTTGTTCCTGCGCTATTCCCTATTCCTGCGCCGCTTATTCCTGCACTGCTCCGAAACAACAGGCAGGTGACCATTTCTTGCTGATCTGTGCTCCAAACACGTAGGGAGTAACGTGTTGACTTTTCCTCTCTCTTGCACACCCTTCTGCATTGGTGGCATGTGCTGGAGTGACTGATTCCAAGCCCTACTGTATATGTACAGCTGGCTGGAACTGTCACAGTTATAGCCTATTTTTCTATACAGTCAGCTATAGTGGACAAATTCTTGGTGCCTTTTTCCATTTGAATTAGTTTAAATAGAGGAACACAATATTACCAAGCATCAGATATTCAACAAGGTCTGAATTGCTATAATACTACTGATTAATTAACTAAAAAATAGGTGAAATTGCAGTAAAAATAGTAAAACAGAGTATATGCACTTTGTCATTTCATAATTTGCAAACATCATTATATAATGCATTTTTCCCATAATTAACATAAAATCATAGTAAAAAGGGTAAGTCAAATAGTTTAAAATGTATCAAAGAGTGTTCATGGATGAGGCAATTCCTGGCCTCATCATTCCCCCCAACTTATGGTAATGCATGCCCTCATGCATTTTGTACAGTGACAACGACACACAGATCCAGGTCTAGACATCTTTCATGAAATTTGAGTAATGCGCCACCAATTTTATAGAATCCACTCGATCGCTTTGATGGACTGAAACCACTCTTGGAAGTGCATATCAGGTTGTGGGTTAGTATCAAATAAGTAGGGGACAAGAGTAATAATTATGGGCATCCTATATCTCAGACCTATCCAAAGCTCCTTGATTTTTGATATAATTTGGACAATGCCTTCTGCCCTTCTCCTTGACCACAGCAAATTAGTGGGAGAAATTGGCTCTCTTTTCTGTAGAGAGATAGATAACTCACCCCATCTATTTTTACAGGCTGCCACAACATCATCAAAGAAATCTGCACAAAAATTTTGAAACTGGATTATACATTTCTGAAGGTTCCCTAGATAGAGTTGTTTCATTCTGATATCCCTCATGAAGGTATAATGAACATTTGTACAATCCCTGTGATTCAGGGGAGCAGGTCTGATAAGTAAAACAGCTTGTGATTCCAACTCCTTAGTTAACTTCTTTTTTGTGTCCCAATAAATCTGATTTTGTAGAGTGGACATGAAGGCTCTAAGCTGTAAGTCACCTGTATAAATGTGAGGCAAAAACATACTTTCTATTGGCAAAAAGAAATTATGCAAAAATAACTCACATAATAGGTTTTGTTGCTCGTTGGACTCTGCATAAATGCCTCTATGAATTCTTCAGGAGTGTTCAACTGATGAGGCAGCTTAGAAGCAAGTCTCATGATTTTCCAATGAAGGTATCTCTCCTTGAGTAGGAGGCTATAAAACCTAGGTGGTCTTCTAGCACCGTATTGCATATTCTGCAATCCGACATACATCCTGCACCCGTGTTTTTAACCTATTAACCTCTGTTTCCTTCTCTGCTAATTTAGTTGTTTCAGAGTTTAAAGTGGCAACCTTGCCCTCTAACTGATGACACTGAGTCATCCAATATGCCAGGTCTTCATTGTACCTAGTTAAAGGCACTGTGTCTGGGGGTCTTACAATGGGTTGCATTTGTGCCACTATATTTACTTGTACACCAACTTCCACAGTTGGTATTACAACTGGCAAATCTGTTTGTGTTCCTTGTTCTGTTGTAATAGAAATGAGAGGAGAGAGTGTGGATACCTGATCTTGTGTTGTAGCCTCTTGTTCCTCCATAGAAGGTGTCTGTGTTTCCTGTTGAAGTGCAGTATCATTTGTCAACAGAATTCTTGATGGACTCTCATCATCAGATATTGCCATTCCTGCTTCCTCTCTGACAGGTGATCTTTGTGCAGGTGCTATGTTAGCTTCAGAATGTTCAGCTAAATCCAAGAGGATCCGAGCCCACTCATCAGGTGATGTTTTTGGTAACTCTGTAGATTGATATTCCAGTTGAGACAATTGGTTCTACAAATCTTGAATTTTTTGCTGAAGCAGAGAAATTTGTTGATCCTTTTGTTTTATAGTCTCTTCAGCCTACTCAATCCAATGGGTCTGGGTTTTAATAACACTCTTTGCAACATGCAATTGAGTGTGGATATCGATTTCCTCTTCAGACTCAAACTCAGAATACTGCTCAGAATCAGCATGCATTAAAACATGCACATCATCCTCAACTGGTTCAGAATCAAATTTTAGTGGCTCCTCAGAATCAGAGTCAGTATAATCAACTAATGGACGTACAGGGCTTATTGAAGTTTCATCCATAGTTGTATCCAATTCCATTGTCTGTATCCCTGTGTCTGTCATTTCTATTTCAACATTTGGTTCCTGTGCATCCTCTGTTCTAACTTCTCCTTCACTTGATAAACAGATTGGGTCTGTGATATCTATTAGTTTTTCTGGCAGGGCTTTAGTTTTTTGAAGTCTAGCAGACCTTCTTAACCCTATAGACCCTGGATACTTCTTAGAAGGTGTAGGTTTTGGATGTTCTGGAGCAACTATAGATGTTGCTATTGATTCAGGAGCAGATTTCGGAGCAGGTGCATGTTCACTTGAACTTCCAATTTCTCTGTTGGGTTGTACCGTATCTGCAAATGTTACCCTTTTTCTTTTTAATTGGGAACCAGATGTGGATGCTTGTTGTTTCCTAGTTCGTGAAGATGGGGGACCATTTGGAGAAGGAGAAATTCTGATTTCAGAGGGTTCTGGACTAGGGTTTCTTGCAGATTCTTCCTTTGCTTCTTCTTCCTCTTCTTCTTCTTCCTCTGATGCAGGATTAGAGTCATTTGTTTCTGCCCAAGGGGCGAAGAAGCGGTCAAAATTCCTAGGGTTGCCCCTAAAATGATATTGGCAAATCAATTTGATGAGCCCATGGTGCTTAGGGCTTCCCTTCCCTGCTTGGTATTTTAGGGCCATAGCCTTTAACTCCTGATAAAGGTATAAGGGCATATTGACCCTACATTCTGGTTTGACTGCTCCATGGCATAGATGGTTGAGGATACGAAGGTGTGGGCCAGATACAACAGGAAATTGGCCATCACAAGTGATGTATCTCATAACCCACATTGCAACTTCATTCCAAGGGAATGGTAAACTAGGTCTTTTTACCCCCTTACAAACATTTCTATGCATTAAGAATTCAATTTCTCCATCCCCTTCTTCCTTAAACTGATTAACTAGGTCAACTAAAATATTTCTCCCAGTTTTTACAATCTACAAACCCTGAAGAGGTAATTCAATGATTTGGCTGAGTATTTCGAGAGTTACCTGGATGGTCATCCCATTAATGTGCACTCGATTGTTGCGGAAGGTGCGTGCGAATTCTATCGCCAAGCCCTCGAAATAGCCATCAAATTTTCGTAGGAATGGCAGAAATCCTCCATCAGTGAATATTTGCAGAGATGCAGGGTCACTTTCCAGGTAGCTAATATTTTTAGGTTTAGCTCTGATTTTCTTTCCCCCCATGGCGTAATTTCTTGCCTTCTGTTCTGTAGTTTCTGTAAATTGGTGGATAGTACGAGCGTGCATCTGGTTTAGGGTTTCAATCGTCGTAGCAAGAATAATAGCAGTGCAAGAACTACTTCAAAACTTGCAGCGTAATGACGTGGCAGCGCATGTGAAGTTACCACCCGTAACTTCGCTCATTTTTGTTATGGACGCCAGCTGTCACATGCAACCGTGAGTCGATGACCTATCTTTTTCCTTCTAAACCAATTAACTCACCGCAGGCCACGTGTCATAAATAGTTTTTACACATAATTTCATTCCTGCGCTTAGTGATTTATTCCTGCGCTTAATCAATCATTCCTGTGCTCTGGGATATAAACAGTTTATTCCTGTGCTTGTTAAATCATTCCTACGCTCTGGGATATAAACAGTTTATTCTTGCGCTTTATGGATTATTCCTGCGCTTTGGAATATAACAGGTTATTCCTGCGCTTCCCTATTCCAGCGCACTTCTATTTTTTTTCATTCTAGAGCAGAATTAGGCAGAGGCATTACTGACAAGGACTTTCCATTTTTGATTCCCCCTTTTTATATGCTTTTATACTAATCAAGGATATATACACTATATACTAATGATTTACATTATTCAGAGAATGAAAAAGACACATACCTGTTATAACCATTTTATCTACATTTCGAGGTGCTCCTGCTGAGATTTCTAGCTAATCAATCTTTAACCTAAGGTAGGTGCAATCTGAAAATAGACGAAACAACGGTCATGAGATAAGACCGAACAATGATAGTGAAACCAACTAGGTAAACATGCCGAAAAACCGGTTTTCATGTAAACCCAACTCAGGAGTGCCTCAAAGAGGTTTTCACTTCCTGAATTTTTATTTTTATTTTTATTTTTATTATTTTATTTTATTTTATTTTTTAAAATCTTGTGTCAATCTGCTGAATTTGGTATGGAAGAAGTGTTTTCTTCCCAAATGTGTACATCCAAATTTTCCACTTGCTTGAGAAATTCTTCCTTGTTGTATGGTTTGTGGTACATATGAAGACGATGTCCATTCACCACCAACTTGCATTGTGAGTCATCAATAGGTGTAAGATGAACAGCTCCATTGTCAAACACTTCCTCAATTTGGTATGGTCCAAGCCATCTGGTCTGCAACTTTCCAGGGAAATCCTTGTATTGTGAATCAAACAACAAGGCCCAATCACCTTGCTGAAATTTTTGCTGCTTTATGTGACTATCATGCCACATCTTTCGCTGTGCTTGGATTATCTCTGTCTGATGTAGTGCATCCATGCGCAGTTCATCCAATGCATCAAGTTGTAGAATACGATCTTCTTGTGCCTGTGACAGATCAATACCTACTTCCAAAGCAGTTCGAAGAGTTAGTAATTCAAACTCAATAGGCAAAAGCAATTTTTTTCCATAGACCAATTCATAGGGCATAAATCCAGTGGTAGATTTCCAAGTGGTATTATAAGCCCAAATAGCTTCTAGTAATTTGTCCAGCCAATTTCTTTTATGGACTGCTACGGTTTTGGTTAGAATTCATTCTAATTCCCTATTGGTCACTTCAACTTGGCCATTGGCTTGTGGATGATAAGGTGAGGATTTTATGTGTTTGACTTGATAAAGGTGAGTGAAGGCTTCAATAACCTTGGAAGTAAATTGGGGTCCGTGATCTGTGGTGATGGATTGTGGGGCTCCAAAACGCAGAAAAATCTATGAATACAGAAAATCAGCAACTTTTTCTTCTCTAGCATGCTTAAAGGCACGAGCTTCTACCCATTTGGTAACATAATCAATACATACCAAGATATGCACTTTGCCTTGGGAAGGGGGATTAATGGGTCCTACGAAATCTAAACCCCATCTTTCAAATGGTTCTGTTCCTATTTGAGGTTGTAATGGCATTTCATTAGTAAAGGTAGGTTTTCCCATTCTCTGGCAAGCATCACAATGTCTAATGTACCTCTTTACATCTTTATGCAAAGATGGCCAATAATATCTAGTTCCCAAGATTTTACGAATAGTGCTTTTGATTGAATAATGCCCTCCTGATGGTTCATCATGGCATGCTCATAGGATATCATATACTTCATCCTGGTGGATACACCTGCGTAAAACATGATCAGGACTGCATTTAAACAGTAATCCCTCTATCCATTGAAAAGAAGAACTTTGCTTGATTAATTGTTTCCTTTGTTTAGGGGTAAAGTGAAGAGGAATCTTCCCTATAGCTAAGTAATTAGCTATGTCTGCAAACCATGGAGATTGTACAGAGACAACAAACAACTTTTCATCTGGAAAGGTATCTTCCACCACTTCTCCTGTATCTGCATTTGGTATTCTTGACAAGAAATCTGCAACTACATTAGATTTCCCAGGCTTGTTTACTATGGTAACATCAAATTCCTGCAATAGAATCAACCAACGAATAATTCTTGCACTAACCAATGGTTTATTCATCAAATATTTGATTGCAGTATGATCCGTATGGATGAATACTTGGTACCCCGTGATATAGTGTCGGAATTTGTTAATAGCATAGATTACAACCAAGAATTCTTTTTCAGTGGTAGTGTAGTTTTTCTCAGCTCCTGTCAAGTTTTTACCGATATAATAAATAGCATAATGTTCCCCATTTTCAATCTATCCTAACACAGCTCCAATAGCAGTATTGGAAGCATCAGTTTGAATATGAAAAGGTAACTCCCAATTAGGACCTCTTAGTACAGGTGGAGTGGTTAACTTTTCCTTTAAGTCTTCAAAAGAATCTTGACATTCAGAAGACCAAACAAATTCAGAATCTTTCATGAGTAAGGCAAACATAGGATTTGCTATGGTACTAAAATTAGCAATGAATCTGCGATAAAAACCAATGTGCCCTAAGAAACTGCGTACATCAGTTTGAGTTTGTGGAGGAGGGAGGTTTTTGATGACTTCAACCTTCTTAGGATCAACCTTGATTCCATAAGAAGAGATATGATGTCCAAGAACAATTCCTTCCTCCATCATTAAGAAGCATTTCTCAGGATTCAGAGAGAGGTGGTATGTTTCACAGCGAATCAAGTACTTTTTCAAGTCTGTTCTAATGCATATTCAAAACTATTTCCAAATACCGTGAAATCATCCATATAAATTTCAACACTTTCATTGGTTAAATCAAAAAAAATTGCTAAAATAGCTCTCTCTGAAATGTTGTTGGAGCATTACATAAACCAAAGGGTAAAACCCTGTAAGCAAAGGTTCCCCAAGGACATGTAAAGGTAGTCTTTTCTTGATCTTCTAGCGCAACTTGTATCTGGTTATACCCGCTGAAACCATCAAGAAAACAAAAAAATTTCTTTCCAGCAAGGGTATCCAATACTTGGTCTATGAATGGTAATGGGAAATGATCCTTATGTGTGGCCTTATTTAACTCCCTATAGTCCACACATACTCTCATTTTACCATTTTTCTTTGGAACAATGACCAGTGGTGAAACCCACTTACTATCTGAAATTGGATAAATGAATCCAACATCTAAGAGTTTTTCAATTTCCTCTTTCACAATTTCCTTTAGAGCAGGATTCAAGCGTCTCTGAGGTTGCCTTACTGGTTTTACATTTTCTATGTATATCCTATGTGTACATACCTCAGGATGAATGCCTGTCATGTCTTTATAATTCCATGCAAAAGCTTGAACATGTTTTTGTAAGACTGCAAACAATTTGGTTTCTTGGTCCTCCGTTAGCCAGCTATTAATGTTCAAAAATTTACCTGGTTGGATTTCAATTTGTTTGATCCCTGGATAGAGAGAACTAGCTGCTTCATAGTTACTAATTAATGCATTTAATGGACAATGATGTGGCTATAGAGTATGAAATACTCTAGAATCTATCTCAAAAATGATACCCGATGGAATCAGAGGACATTTGAAGGTGTTAAGGAGATGATGATGCCATCCATGTGGTAGAATGAATGATCTTTCCTGATTAGGCATGGATGACAGAAGTTCTGAATTTTGTTCCTCCTCTTGCCACAACAACCGATGAACAAGAATTTGATCATCAATTAGTCCTTCCGATTGTAATGTTTCAATTAGGACAGTTTCATTCTCGAATATTTCTCTTTCAGGTGTAGTGATTTCCTCAATATGTTCTTTTACTACAACTGTAGCCAAAGTGGCAATGGTTTCCTGTTCTTCATCAGATTCAGGATACCAAATTTTTCCAAAAAATTTAGTTGAAGGTTGAGCAGGTGGATACAAATAAATTTTCTTTAGGTCAACACCATTAGAAATGGTCATTTCCCCTGACCTATAGTCTATAAAAGCAGCTGCAGTAGCCAACCAAGGTCGTCCTAGAATAATAGGGTATCCATTGACTGATTTTCTAGGCTGCAACACTAAGAAGTCTACAGGATATTCCCAAGAAGAGACTTCAATGGCTACATCTTCTAGGATACCTTTAGGTTTAGCAATGGACCTATCTGCCATTTCCAAAACTGTGGTGGTAGGACTGAGATTCTTGAGCTGCAATTTTTGCATTGTGTCCTTAGTCATAACATTAATTGCAGCTCCAAGATCAATTAGCACATTAGGAATTTGCATTAATCCAATAGTAATTGTAACTATTGGACTACCGGGGTCACTATATTTGGGAGGAACTAGTTTCTCGAACAATAAATCAGCTAATTTTCCTTCTACCTGAATAGTTTTAGGAAAGGCCTTCTTTTTACCAGGTTTCTTGATACATAACTCCTGAATAGTCTTTTTGATTGAAGGCACATCCCTTATTGCCTGCAACAAAGGGAGAGAAATTGACATATTTTTAAGTTCTGTCACTAATTCTGATTCAGGGGCAGTATCAATATGATCAAACCTTTCAGGGTATGGTAATGCTACTGGAGAAGATTCCTGCATTTTTTCTTTTACTTCTTCTTTTTGTTTTTGTTGCATTGTCTCCTGATTTGGAGGTTCTTGTTTCTCACTTATTTCTTCAATGGTGGGTGGAACAGGTTCAGGTAAAACCTTCCCTGAATGTAGCTGGATGTTACTACAGTCAAGTACATGAACTACAACAGAATCTTTAGACTCAACCTCATAAACAAGGGTTGTTTGTCTGGTATTATTTGGGTTAGTCACAGGCTGAGCTGGGAGTGGAGGTTGTTTCACTGGTTGCGTTTGTTGATGTTGTGTTCTTCCCTAAAAATTTGGATTAGGAGTCGGCAACAAGTTTTGAGCTTGCCCTTGATACCTTTGTTGTCCTTGATATGGTGGATATTGTTGTCCCCATATTTGTCCTTGTTGTGTCCATTGTGGATGAGTTGCATTCCAAGGTGGGTTCATCCATCCAGGATGTGACCAATCTGGAGGAGTTGTCCAAGGTTGGTTCCAAGGTTGTGCAGGGACTTCGCATGTCCCCATGGCATGTTCATATTCCAAGGAGATTGTCCCCAATTTGGAAACCGAGGAGCATTGGGATATTGTGTATAGCCACCACCGGATCTCTGCCCAATAGCATTAAGTTCTTCTATTTGGGTGCCTAAGATAGATTTTAGATGAGGCAACAAAGGACATCTATCTATTGAATGTTCCTTGGAACAAATTCCACAAATAGAAGTTTTGTTTAAAGGGCAATCCTGCAAGGCATGCTTATTCTTGCATCTCGGGCAATAAATTGCCAAAGGTGGTGTAGAATTGGGTTTTGTGTTTCTCTCACCTAATGCAGAATTGAGTTGAACAAGGATATCAGTTTTTAAATTAGCCATTTCCTCCATCAACTCCTTTATGTCATTATTGCCAAAATTTCATTTCTTTCTTCGTTGGTGAGTGCGGGAATAGTTTCTACATAACTCCACAATATCTTCAAGGTCAAGTTGATCTATGTCTCCTTTTCCCATTAAATCTAACACTTCCCTAGATTCATCCTACAATCCTCTTAAGAAGATAGGCTTTAAGAAATCAGGTTCTATAGGACCACATCTCTTTTGGACAAAGGCAAAGCGATCAAGGTAATCCTCTAAACTCTCATCTTCTTCTTGCTTGATCCGAAACAACTCATCTTTTCTGTTTCATACTCGACAGTAATCCTGATATTTATGTAAGAATGCAGTCTCCATGTCATCCCAAGTATGGATTGAATTAGGTTCAATATTACTCATAAACCATCGGAGAGCAGCATCCTTAAGCATAGAAGGAAACAATTTCAATTTCTGATTATCATTTATGTAGTCATAAGTCTGACATAACACTTTGAATTCAAACAAAATTTGATCAGGATCTTCTGAAACAGTTCCCCTAAAAATTGGCAATATGGATGGAGAAATAGTTTTCATGGGAGCATCTAGAGCTGGATCCAACCGTATGGGATATTCAAAAGTCCTAGGAGGATCATCAGCATACCCACCTGGTGGTGGTGCTACTACTACCATAGTTATTTTCTTTGAGTTTGATGTGGATGGTTCGGTCTTAAGGGAATGTTTAGTAGAAAGTGTTGCCAAAAGTTCTTGTTCTAATCTGTCCAAAGCTTCAGTTGGTGAAGAAGGTATTTCTTGCTCTGGCAGTTCTTTATATGATCGTGAATAATGCCTTGGTGGTTCAGAACTAGTTCTGATAAACCTCCCTATTTTGTCTCTTGGCCTATGCATTCATGCCTATTCAGTAAATAAACTAAAATACAATATTTCAAAAAATTGTAACACAATTCTTGACCTGTGTCACTTTTCCTAACAACATCGTTTGTTCCTCGACAACGACACCAAAAATTATGAGGGATGTTGATCATTCATCATTTAATCATTATGTGTGTCAATCAAAGGTGGTGTCCAGTGGCTGTATACGATAGGAAGTGTCACAGTTGCAGGTTCTGTTTATCCAAGAACAAGTTTTATTGGTGGATCAGTTAGCATTTGGGGGTTTTGTTGTGACCTCTAACTCCTAAGAATTGAAATTAACTCCTATTTAGATGTCCCTCCTACCTAGTCTAGATTTTTTATTTTGTAAACCAAAAAATCTTACTGAGCCCTAAAATTTAGAAGTGAGCTAAGGATTGAAGGTTTTGTCAATTAGGACACCTAATTCCTTTTTATATTTCAATAATATTTTCCTTGGCCCTATTCTTTCATTCATAATGGGACCAATTTCCTAGTTGACCAATGAAGAAAAAACTTGATTGCAAACAACAAAAACATTGATGGAAGACTAGTACTTTATACAAAATGGAACTATAATAAGGGTATACGAATTTTCTAGAGAAATTATTATGCTACCATACTATGTTATGAATTTACTTTTTGAATTGGAATTGTATTGTTTGTTGGATTGTGCAGACCAACAACTAGGCATCAAAGTAAACAAAAATTCTTTGTATAACTTACCTTTGAGTTAGGAGCCAATTACTCTTAAGTCTATGAAGGTGGCCAACTTGTTGAAGTAGAAGTTCCTAAGCCTAACATTGAAAATAGAACCAGACATATGGATCCATGACCTAGATAGGATTTTAACACAACTTCTTATGAATTTGAACAATAATACCCCTACATTTTAG
Source organism: Wollemia nobilis (assembly GCA_028583015.1). Classification (NCBI taxonomy): domain Eukaryota; kingdom Viridiplantae; phylum Streptophyta; class Pinopsida; order Araucariales; family Araucariaceae; genus Wollemia; species Wollemia nobilis. The sequence goes on from JAQPPZ010000465.1 coordinate 13,739,624, forward strand.
CATAACCCAAGGTCAAAATACAAGAAGTAAATAAACCCAATAGAAGAAGGAGTTGAGGTAGAAATATTTAAATATAGTCATCCTCCATGGAGGAGGTTTTATAAAAAAATTACATGATTATAACCCTAAGTACAACCCAAATCATGTGATAAATAATAAAATAAAAGATACAATTATGCAAAAAGCATTGGATCAAAAAGAAAATTTTGGAATGGTGGATCTTCTAATGTAATACTGGTTATGGCCTAACAGTTGATCAAATGTTTGAATATACTTTTGACAATGACTAAAAATAAATGTGAGCAGAGGAGTGATGACTCTAAGGCCTAATACGCTTTGGAAAAATACTAGAAAAAAAAATACCAGATCTTCAGTACAAGAAATTTAGGTCTTGGATAATGTTGCTTCAATTTGGTAACAAGATCCTTTATTACCTTCACTTGAAGAGTAGCTATGGCAATCCTATACTATGAGCATGGAGATACTTAAAATATGGTTTATATGAATAGTGGCCTAGGTACAACAACTATACCAATAGACCATCCCTAGGAAACCCTTGATAAGGGTAAAAAGAGACTAGGTGCTAGTATTTTTTAACCTCACCCCATGATAGTCCTAGTTCTAAAAGTTTGGAAGCCTCATAGAAAGCAACCAAAAAAGTCATAAAGAAAAAATTTTAGGACTTATTATGGATTAATAAGATTCAAAAGCAAAGAAAATAAATATTTGGCTAACACCTCCACCTGTTAAAGAGAATTCTAAAGTATTAGTGCAAGGATTAGGTGTGTTATCTTTACCTTTTTCTTCTCCTCCTCACTTGGATCATATACATCCTTCTCCTCCTCAACCTTATCTACCACCTTATCCTCCTCACTCTGCTCATTCACCTTCATCCCCTAATCAACCTACTCTTCCACCTCCTTATCCTACCCATTCATCCCCATTAAAAGAGGCACCTACCAGGTAGCCTCTCAAAATAGTTACCACTTCTCCAATCCTAGACATTTATCATGCTCTTGGACTCCCATATTTTAGAGTGCTCAAAACCATTACCTCTATACCTAAAATTACTTCTATGCCTTCTCCCCTGCACTTACAATCTCCCTTTTCCATGTATAGTCTCCCATTGGCAACAATACAAAGCCAATTTCAACAAGCACAAGCCAATTCACAAGCTTGGATTAGTAAGAAGAAACAACATACAGAGCTAAAAATTGTGCCAAAAATAGTAATGGTCATGATCAACCCCAATTAAAAAACTATATTATGACATCCAAAAATCCTACTATATCCAAGAAAAAATCCCAAATGATAGAGGTTTACTATTAAGTAGCTACCAATATTATGGACACAAGTAGGGTCTCAATTGAAGATAAATATCATATAGCTTACATTTTCTATTGATGTGTTGTATACAAATAGAGTCTAGATGATATCTAAATATTTTAAAGAGAAGGAAAAACAAATTTGTTGGCCAAGGCCCTTAAGAAATAAAATACAACCAAAAACCTTGAGGAACCAAATCTAGCAACTGCAATAAAACCTCAATAAGGCTCCAATGCTATAACAACTATAGGCAAAGGATTCTAATAACCAAACTATATAAAGAAGAGTGCAACACTTACAATGAGGGCTTGACATGACCAAGCAATAGATTCAAAAACCCTAGATATTTATAGATACCTAGAGGATCAAGAAGTGAAGTTGGTCTTAGATTTTTAAAGCTCTTAAGACATGGTACCCAACTCTAGAATTTTTCAATCACTATAGGTAATTGGCTTAAGAACTGCAAGCTAACTTTAAGACCATGGAATATAGTATTGTCCAAAAATACTGGGAATCACGTGCCATCATGAATACATTAAATAAAGAAACTAACCAATAAATTTTAATGGCTAAGGATAAGATTACAATGTATCTATAGCCACGAAATTTTGACACACCTCAAAATTCTCTTTTCTTAGTAAAACATGTAGATTATCCTAACAACATGAAATTTACCCTTAAAATACCCCTACCTCAATTTCTATACCAAGAAAATTAAAAATGATTTAATTTCCCCCCTTTTCGATAAATTTGGGCAAGCCCAATAAAATCGGATCTGTCCGACAATTTTGGTTGACCCAAAATCGTCCAAATCCCATGTGCCTTTAATTTATGTTCTTTGTTGGGATTTTGAACCTAATCTAGGAAAACATAGATTCTCAACAAATTTGGGTGATCTGAATTTATCCAAATCAAGCAAAAACCCAAATTGGCTTAAAAACCTAGCCTATTCTTACCTACCTCCCTGATTCCTCGACCTGCATCAAATATTTAAATCCCTAGATCCCCCCTAAATGAACTAATGGTGATAATTTGTAGGAAATCTTGATTGAATAAGGAGATTTAGGAGCTTTGTTGCAGGTTGTAGTGAATATTTCAGCCTTTTGATCACTGTTACAAGATTCCACAGACATGGTGATACATATTGCACTCAAACTTGGTTTATACTTAGCTACAATTTGATTTATTGCATTGTTTTTACAAATTTGGGTTACCCAAATTTATCATAAGCATCCAATTTTAACCACTATTTTTGCATAACTAGTCATTAGATGATTTTGGATCACTCGAAATAATACACAACATTTGAAATCATGCATAGCACCTAAAATCATACCAATTTTATATTGGAGGTAATATTTTGATACCTATATTACCAGTTTGATTTAGATTTGTATTGTACTTTCTTATCTACTTTTAGTACTTCACTACCTATTACTATTGCTATTGTATTTACCACATTTAATATTACATATTTTTTCTTTAAATCAATATATCATTTACTTTATTTATAGTTTGCTAAAAGAACCAAGGGTATTTTACTATTATAAATCATGATCTTCTGTGACCTAAACAGATCCCCCATCCCTAATTTCAAATTTTAGTGGTGCATTGTGATTGTAGGTTTTAGACATATTTGGCTAACCCAAATTTTTCTAACGAATTAGGACGTACAAATTTATCTTGCAGACATCCAAATTCATCCTGTTAACTCGAATTCATCCAAAAGCAAACATCCAGATCAGGTAAGGATATAAAATTATCTTCTCATACTTTAGATTTATACTTCTTTGTATTATAGACATCTGCATTTAATAAAAAAAACAAAAAACACCAAAAACATAGACTTTATTGCATTTTTCCATACTAGTCAAAATACAAAATACAAAACACAAAAAAAACATGTTAGCATAGATCTTCATCTCTTGTTTTTTTTACAAAACCATTGCATCTTAGTCAAACTTTACAAAGCTTTCTAGCTAGATCTGTATACTTTGTTTTCATTTGAAATTGAAGTGCATATAGTTAGGTTAGTTGCATTTTGGCCAAACCATAGGAGTGTGCACATAAAAAGAATACATCAAACACCCACCTTACCCAGGCATGAAAACTACCACAGAAAGTATTTCTTGGTGAACCCTCACCCCATTCATCGACAAACACCAAGGAGAGTGCAACTCAAGTGCTTCTCATTCGAGGTGCAAATCCACTATTTTCCCTTCCCCTTTTAGGTGTGGATCCATTAGCCTGGAAGAAAGGGGTGCAAAAGTTTTGGGTCTACAATATCATATGGCAACAGAGACCATTAAGTGGTTATAAGTAATGAAAAATGATATTAAGCCCTCGATTCATTCATTATTTATAGGAGCAAAATAATTAATAAAATAAATGAAATCATTGATTATGGGATTTCATACCTCTCGGTAGAATTGGATGTCTATATTTACTCTTTATATGGTCTAAAATATATTTATGATATAATAGTAGTAGATCCAACTAAATTTTTTTATTGGCTACACAATTTTGATGAAGATAAATTCTTTGATTTTTTAAATAAGTTGGCTATGCTACATATTAGGGTAATAGAGTTGGGAAACAATATCGAAGCCCTCTATATAAGAAAGCATTTAAATTAATATCTATTCATATGAATGTTAGAATATTCCAAACCCGATCATAGTAAAATTGGGACAAGGTCAAATAGATTATAGGCATGCAAATAGATGACTTTACATCCGACTCAAATGACGAAGACAACCTGTAGGTCCAAAAAGACCACATACTTAGAAAATTTTACAAAAAAATTCTAAGTCCTAAAAATGCTCCAAACCATAGTAGTGACACATCGCAATAGGTTCCACTCCACAGTCAACATAGTCAAATTTGATAAACTCACCATCCAAATTTTGGGCTACAGCATGGTTCCACATTGCATGGCTCAACACATGTTCCATGTTGTGTGGCACAAAGCATGATTCTACATTATGGTAAAAGTGGTCAAACATAACAATTTGGCATTTGAAATCATGGGCTAGAGCATGGTTCCACATCGTGTGACTCAACACATGTCTCATCCCACATGACTTAGAGCATGGTTCTACACTGTGATCAAAGCGATCAAATATAATAGGGTGGTATTCCACAAAGAGTGCTAGATCATGGATCCATACCGCTTAGCCTAGAACACATGTTCCATCTTGTGTAGCATAACATAGTGTTCTACATCACGATCATTTTTGGACAAATTTGTGAGTTGGCATTCTAAATCATGGGTTAGAATATCCTTAGAAATAATGTTCCATGCCATGGCCTGAACTAGCAAAAGGATTATTTTGAAGTTAAGAAGAGTGGGATAGAACATGTTCCCATACCACATGGTATAAGAATACATTTTTAAATCAATGCAACAAGACTTCTTTGCTCTAGCCCATAGTCAAAATTCAATATTTTTGAATTAAGGCTTCAAGTAGCAGGTCAAAACATATTCTATGTTGTTGAAATACGAAGAAAAGGAGTCATTGTTTCTATACCACGAGGTGTTATAGACCATGATTGGGCAAGATAAATTCTTCATGATCTAATATTAACCATTCAATAAGAGATCAATGGCCCATATACCATGTATTTCAAGCCACGTACAAAAGTAGGGTTTGACTTGGCACAAGCCGTAGATTATTGTTTGAAGGTTTCTAAGATGGAAGTGAGAAAGAAAATAGAGCGATAGAGGATCAAGAATTGCAAGTAGATTTAGTTGTAGATCTATGGTGAGATAGCCCCAACAATAATTATGGATGGTCTTGATTCCAAATCAACTTAGTCAAGAATCGTAAGCTATGAGAGTCGAGTGACCTGTGGAATCCAAGTTTTAGAGGAGCGAAAGATTACGCAACTTCCTTATTTCTTAAAATCAAACAAGAGGTTGTCACTTCAGCACCTTGCTGATCTATCATTTTGAATTCCTTGTAATGTTCCAAATATTTTAAAACACACATAAAACTATAAATAGAGGTCAAAACCTCATTCTCAAGGGTTAAATATAGAGTGTTTGCTTTCTATACTACTATATATTTTTTATAAATCAATTGAAGGAGCATTACTTGGATGATTGCTTCAAACATGTGTCTTCTTTGATTTCATGACAATTTAATTTATGGAGTTATTTTTGCTAATGCTATTATGGTTAGTCTATTCTACTAATATTGGATTGCTAACTTAGAGCACCTTCAAATTCTTCATGTTTAAATGTATTCTTGAAAGAGACTTCTTTTTCTATTAGTCTAGGTAATGATCTAATTCTACTTTTTCTTTATTAGTACTCTAGATGTTTGAAATAGCCTTTAAAGCATCTTATTCACTCTAATCATGAAGATTATTGGTTTTGAATGTTGTTAGTCTTAAGTTTAAATTATTGGAAATTTATTTGTGGGAGGCTTTCCTGTAGTTGACTATGTTGTTAGCTCTATTTGGCCATTATTTATTTATTATTTTTCTAACCTTTACCCTATTTCTATCCCTATATTTATACGTTTAACTAAGCTTAAATGAGTTAACACTCATAATAATTGACAGGGTCTACCAACCTACTCTGGAGGTTGGGTAAAAGTGAACTTTAACTCATTTAATGTTGGATTTTAGACTGTGATTAGTAGGTGCACGCCTAAAAATATCATTTTATATGATATTCATAGTTTCAAGATTCCCTTGATGTTAATTCAGACTCCAAAAATTTTGGCATGCCTGGTGGGACCCTGTTTACAAGAAATATTTGTTCACCCACAAGATTTCATTTCTACTCTTCCTAGAGGAATCAAGATTTAGTGGATTGTCTTAACCTCATCAAGCAGTGAAAGAAAATTCACTTGCTTACTCCCTAATATCAGGAATCTAGGAGGCATTTCTTAGTTTAATGTAGGAGGTCTTCCTTTCCAAAACTCATATGGAGTCTTATTTTTCTTTGTTCTAACTTGAGCTCTATTCATAACATAGATTGTTGTATTGATTGATTCCTTCCAAAACCCATATGAGATTCTTGATTCATTTAGCATTGCTCTAGACATATTCTGAAGAGTTCTATTCTTTCTTTCTACTACATTTTGCTGAGGATTCCTTGATGCTGAGTATTCTTTTCTGATTCCATGTTCTACATAAAACTTAATGAATTCTATAGAGATGAATTCCCCTCCTCTATCTGATCACAAACACTTGATCTTCTTTCCTATTTTATTTTCTACCATTTCTTTGAATACTTTGAAATGTTCAAATGCCTCTGATTTCTCTTTCAGAAAAAACAATCCAAGTCATTCTGGAATAATCATCTATGAACAACATGAAGTAGCTTTCACCTTGCAGGATTTTGGTTCTCATAGGACCACATAAATCAGTATGAATCAATTCTAAAACCTTGGAAGAGGAATATTCTTTTGCCTTGAAACTTGATCTTGATTTTTTTCCATAATGACACTATGCACAAATTGTATTTGAAGGTCTTTTTATCTTCGGTAGATCTCTGAAAATTTGTTTGTTTCTTATCCTTACTATGTTGTCAAATTTAAAATGACACAAACTTTTATGCCATAACCAAATTTCTTCTTCTCGAGATAGAAGACAATTTTCTCTTTTTATTTTGTTGAGCATGTAGATATTGTTTTTGCATAAAAGGTCAATTTTTCTAACCCATTCCATTGAGGGTAATAGTTAGAGGAATTCTTCAAAATTATACCAATTTTTATTGCAAACTCAATATACTTCATACCTATAAAAGTAGGACCATTATCACTTACTATGGCTTTAGGAAGCCCAAACCTTGTTATTAATATTTCCATGAATTCAATTATTGTCTATTGGTCTGATATCTTAGTTGGAATTACCTCAACCCATCTTGTCAAGTAATATGTAGTAGTCAAAATATATTTATGACCTAGTAAAGAGTTAGGATTTATAAATCCAATGAAATCTAACCCCTACTATTGGAAAAGTTCTTCAACTTGTACTGGCCTGAGGTAAAATAAAGCATTCTTGTTTCTCCCTACATACCTTTGGCACTTGACACATGCTCTTGTTACCTTTAAGGTATCAACAAAGATAGTGGACTAGTAGTATCCTATCCTTGTTATTTTCATAGAAATGTCCTTTCTTGAGAAGTTTCCTTCTAAAAACCCTTCATGAAATTCCTTAATGACCTTTTGCTTTTGATTTTCCTTCAAGAATATCAATAGAAATCCATCAAGATTCTTCCTATATAACCCTTATGGCAACAAAACATATTTTAAGGCTTGAATCCTATACCTTCTTCTTTGTGAGGGATTAAGGTCCTTAGGGCATACACTTATTTGGAAGTAACTTAACATCTGATTAATCCAATCTGGATCCTGTGGAGGGTTATCCTCATTCTACTCTAATGTTGATGGTTGACAAGCTGCTAACTGATCTAAAAATGTTTTTATTATAATTCCTTGACATAGATCTCTACCTCTAACCAACTTAGTGGGATGTATCTCCACATCATATTATTGTATTTTGGTAATCCAACTAGCTCTTTTATCTCCCAATTCTTCCCAAAGAAGGATTGCAAGGCCTTTTTGTCCATAAGCATAGGTAGATCTAGAATTGACTTTACCCTATTAGGGTCAATAGACATCCCTTCTTTAGAGACAACATGTCCTAAAAAATTTCCTTAGTGTACTGTAAAGAATAACTTCTTTAGGTTTAGGGAGATACCAAACTCTCTGCATTTCTTGAACACGATCCAAGTGCTTCAAGAGAGCTTGTTTTTTGTGAGAGAAAATATTCATATCATCTAGATAGATGAGGATAAATTTATTTATTAGCTCCCCAAAAGCATAGTCCATGGCTCTCTAGACAGTGGCCCTAGCATTAGATAAATCAAAAGGCATCGTTTGATAGGCGAAAGTTTCCCACTTAGTAGTAAATGCTATCTTAAACCGATATTCATCTTTTATCTAGATCTGGATGTATCCTACGAAGCCATCCAATAAGGAAAATCTCTCAGTACCTACAACAATCTATAAAAGTTGATCAATATGAGGGAGGAAGTAGTGATATTTCAATGATGCTTGGTTTAGATTCCTAAAATCTACACATAGACGAATGTCTCCATTCTTATTTTTTATGGGAACCAAATTAGCCACCCATGTAGAGTGCTTGATTGGGTAAATAATTTTAGCTTTCAACAACTTGAGCAATTTTTCTCTTATTATGGACTCAATCCTAGGATTCATAGGCCTTTGCTTTTGTTTGAAAGGCTTTGTATCAGCCTCTAGCTCAATAGTATGTTGGATAATATTTTTATCATATACCTTTAGATCTTTCTATGACCAGGGTACATTATCTTGGTACATGAGGCATAGGGCCTTGATATCCTTGTAATAACCCTAACTCAACAAACTAGGTTTTAAACAAATAAAAATTAGATTTCCATAAAAATAGATCATATCTACAATTACTACTCAAAAATTACTCCACAAACCCTCAAAAATGGATGTTCCAGCCATACAGATTTTTTATTAATTTTTTGAAAGTGCAAACAGGCAAAAAAACTATCCAAAAACACAAATCAACCATCAACTAGAAAAATCCCCAAAGTTGGGTGATCCTCCTATGAGGGAAAAATAGGTCACAAAACATGCATAAATAGCCTCCCAAAGCTAGACAACCCACTCCCAGACTCCAACACACCAAATTTTACAACACAATTGTGAATCCTAAGATAGATTCACCCAATATCCAATTAAGAACAAGGGCACATCACATTGTCTATAAAATTTGTTATTTCTGAAGACTTAGGGCACACCACCTAAGTAGTAGAAGGTGAGGAAAGGTTAAACCCTCTCTCTTACAATTCACAAGATGAACGTGACTTTCCAAGCCTATATACCTAGTCACCCCACTAGAGGCTTCTAATTATTCATTAAATGAGGTTACATCAACATTAATCCCCAACACTTACGTTTTATTACATAAAACACCTATTAGCCTAGAAAAAAGGGGACGTCCCACTTCCTTGTCCACAAATGATAAAAATAAAACATTACAATGTGTGGGGTCCACATAGTCTTCAAAATAGGATATTACAAGTCCTCCCTTCCAAAATTTCTTGTCCTCAAGCAATTTAGGGATGGATGTGCAAGAATCTATTTTCCCTCTTAAGTAGCATCTTCAATCAGCAAGCTCCTCCATTTCACCAAGTACTCTTTGATGACCCTTTTTCTCAACTTCCTCTCTCTAGTCTCCATGATCATTTCAGGTTCAAAAATTAGCTTTTCCTCATCATCAAATTGGGGCAACTCAATGGAAGGAACATTGTGCTATCCACGTACCTTTTTTAGGCATGAAACATGGAATACATTATGTATTTTACTGTTGTTCGATAGCTCAAGCTCATATGCAACCTCCCCAATCTTGTGTATGACCTTGTAAGGGTGAAAAAAATGTGGCTTGAGATTCTTTGCTCAACTTCTCTTCATGGTGTACTATCTATAGGGATTCAACATCAAATAAACCATGTCTCCAACCTCAAAATAATGCTTAATACGTTGTTGATCAGCATACGTTTTATGCTGATTTTGTGCAACTTGAATATTATACTTCAATGTCTTCATAATATCCTAATTTTCTTGCATATAATTGAAGAACACAAGCTTATACTAAGAGGGGGGTGAACAATATAGCACCCACTTTTTACTTTCTTTCCAAACCAATATCAATTAGTGTCCTTAATTGCAATAACCAAATATAGCAGTGTGCATTAATGACATAGATAGCAATAGTAAGCAAGTGCACAAATCACCACACACAATTGAGACACAAGATTTAACGTGGTTCCCCCAATGTGGGGTAGTCCACAAGATAATCTCCTTATAATATTTCACAAAGAAATAGGGATCCTTATCCCAATACAAATGATTACTTTGATCTGCTCAAAGCTAGGCTATCCTGATCTGCTCAGGTGGGCTCCACTGATCTGCTTAGCTAGGCTATCCACTGATCTACTCAACTAGGCTATCCATTGATCTACTCAGCTAGGCTATCCATTGATCTACTCAGCTAGGCAATCCACTGATCTACTCAACTAGGCAATCTTGATCTGCTCAGGTGGGCTCTTCACTAATCTGCTCAACTAGGCAACTGGTGTTGGTATGTTTTTCTATTTTTGTTCTATCTCTTTCACTGCTCACAAATCTACCTCAATGCCTTCTCACAAGGCTCAAACAATCCTACTCAAATGTTGTCCCAAATATATACTCAAAGCCTTCACAAAAGGCTCAAACAATCCTACTCAAATTTTGTCCCAAATCTATACTCAAAGCCTTCACAAAAGGCTCAAACAATCCTGCTCAAATGCTGTCCCAAATCTATCCACAAATCTATCCCAAAAGCCTTCTCAAAGGCTCAATCAATCATGCACAAAAGCTACCTCAAATCTATCCAAAAATTTTATCCCAAAAGCCTTCTCAAAGGCTCAATCAATCATGCTCAAGTAGCACTCAAATATCATCCACAAATCAATGAAGGCAAGGCTCAATGATGAACTCAACAATGAATGGCAATGTACTCTTCAATGGATGACAACAATGATCCACAATGATCTCAACAATGTATGACAAATACTCTCTCAAATGGATGATAACAATTGCTCAACAATAAACTCAACATATGACAAATACTCTCTCAAATGGATGATAACAATGCTCAACAATGAACTCTCAAATATATGGCAAATGAGCTCTCTAATGAAAACCTCTCCAAGAAATAACAATGAGGACTTCAACCAACCAAGGACAATCTCCACAAGTGATAGCAATAGGTTCTCAATAATATCTTCCTCATGCAATGTCAATAAGCTCTCAAGAAACAAGCACAACTCCCTCAAGCAAAGAGCTCTCAAATAGCCAACAATGATCTCCTCAAATGAAAGACAAATGTATCCACAAGTGACTAGCAAATGATCTCCTCAATGGTCTCAAATAGTGGCAATGTACTCAACAAGTAACCAACAATAATCTCCTCAAAGCAATAGCAAAAACCTCCTCAATAATGGCAATACTCTCAATGAACTCCACTAAAGCAATTATGAACTCAAGCATCAATTTTATCCATAAAATTGATTTTCTAATCCATCCACTTCTTCTTAATAGCCAAGGCACATAATCAAGCAATTTGTCTTCAACTTCAAACCCTAACTCATGTGCATGTCTTCTAACTCAAGGTAGCAATTAACTAGGTCTCAAGTTCCTAGTTTAATTTCATAATTAAATCATGCACTAGGACATATAACAAGTTCAACACTTTTCAACCTTATGACTCCCTAATTTTTATTAATACATACAACAAGCACCTATGCTTTTATTTATTTAATTCCACACCTTATAACTCCACATACAACAATCATCAAATATTTAACTTCAACACCTTATAACTCCCTAAGCACATACAACAATCATTTAATTTCCTACTAAATACCTTATAACTCCCTAGTTATAATAGAAATGATTTTCAATGCACCAAAACTTTGGCAATATCAAATATTACCATGCGCTAGAGATAAATACCTTTTTACAAAATGCCTTTGCCAAAATTAATGTGCCTTCACCATCTTCGAAATCATTAATGCCTTGCCAAAAATCAATGCGCCTTCACACCTTTGTGGGAGTCGAACTCTGTTCCTCTCACTTAGCGCTGTGAAGCGCTTACCACGTGGGCATCAGCCCACATTGGGATTTAATCCCAAACACCCCAACTTTCCTATGCTCAAATCTGAAAACTCAAATTGCCTTCCTTAGCAAAACACTTTGCCCCTGGCGAGATTCGAACAGTGAACCTACCTTGTGCAAAGTTCATGCGCTACCAACTACGCTATAGGCTCCTGCATGATGTCACTTTCCCGCATTGTCTCCTTGACCTTGCTCTCAAACAAAATTATTTTTCTTTATTTCTTCGTTGCTCCCCTTTCAACGATTCTCACTCATGCACAATTATTCTCAATCTCTTATAAACAAAGGTTTTACCTTTTATTTATATGCACCTCCATGCCTTCGAATGACGTCGACAAATTTTATTAATCTCCCCAACCATTGCACGTCGACGAATAATAAAATTCAACTTTAGACCTTAGAATTATTAAATAAAAATTTAATAATTCACCTCTTAACTTTGAATTGGGATATCTCCTTCATTCTTTTGAATTTTGCCATGAAACTTTTTGCACCTAGGTTTTATTTGAAAAACCTTTTCATCCATCATTATTTGGAGAAGTCTTAGCATAGTGGTTTTAATGAAAAACCCTTTCCAATAGTTTTAATAAAAACCCTTTCCATTGGTTTAAATAAAAACCTTTACCATTGGTTTTAATAAAAACCCTTGCCATTGGTTTTAATAAAAACCTTTACCATTGGTTTTAATAAAAACCATTAATATAATATTTAAAAATTAAATATTATATGCCTCTTGTGCCACAAAACCCTGTATATATCCATGCTCTCCAAAATATCATAAATGATTATTTATGAAGTGCTTTTGCCACCAAAACTCAATGTTCAATATGATCCATGTGACATCAATGACAACACAAAATAACTCAAATTGCCAACAATCTCCCCCTTTGTCATTGATGGCAACACCTCTAATGCAAATCACCACAATCACTGCAAAAACCATCTCTGAGAATCAAAGGTGCTCCCCTTGACTCAATACTCTCTATGGAGGTTGCTCCCCCTATCTCAATGCTCTCTTTGGAGGTTGCTCCCCCTAACTCAATGCTCTCCCCCTTACTCAAATCTCTCCCCCTTTGACATCAATGGCAAAAGGGACACCTATGGGGCTAAAAGATATGACTCTTAAGCTTAGCCCCCCACCACCTTCTCTCTTGAGGTGATTAATTTTGGGGTGGGAGTACTTTTACTCCCAACTGTTCTCTCAAATGCTCAAACATTTCTCTTGGTAATGGTTTTGTAAATATGTCTGCAATCTGATCTTTTGTAGGAACATATTCCAATCTTACTTGTTGCTCTGTAACCTGCTCTCTTAAAAAGTGATACTTGATTGGAATGTGCTTTGTTCTGGCATGCATTACTGGATTCTTCGAGATACTTATAGCACTAGTATTATCACACATAATAGGAATGGGATGATCATGTTCTATACTGAAATATTTGAGAGTCTGTTTCATCCATAACACCTGTGAACAACATGTTGCCGCTGCAATATATTCTGCCTCTATTGTGGAAAGTGACACTGATGGTTGTTTCTTGCTTAGCCAAGAAACTAGGCAATCACCAAGAAAGAATGCTCCTCCGCTTGTGCTTTTTCTATCATCAATATTTCCTACCCAATCTGCATCTATGTATGCTGTGAGAGTGAACTTATTGCTTCTAGGATACCATAGACCATACTCCATTGTTCCTTTGAGATATCTGAGTATTCTTTTCACTATTGTCACATGTGATTCTTTTGGAGCTGCTTGAAATCTTCCCACTAAACCAACTGCCTGTATTATATCTGGTCTTGTGGCTGTAACATATAATAGGCTACCAATCATAGATCTGTATAGAGTTTGATTTGCATCAAGAGATTCATCATCTTTGCTTAATTTGCACCCTGTAACCATTGGAGTGCTAACTGGCTTACTATCTTCCATTTTGAATTTCTTCAACATCTCTTTTATATACTTTGTTTGTGAAAGAAATATCCCTTCTTCTAATTGTGAAATCTGTAGTCCAAGAAAAAAGGTTAATTCACCAAGCATAGACATCTCAAACTCATTAGTCATGTTTCTTGCAAATTCTTGACACATTTTGTCATTGCTACCCCCAAAGATAATATCATCCACATAAACTTCCACAATCATCAAATCATTTCCCTTATTTTTAATATACATATTGCTATCAATTGTTCCCTTTCTGAAACCTTGCTCTCGAAGATATTTATCCAATCTTGAATACCATGCTCTAGGAGCTTGCTTTAAGCCATAAAGAGCCTTTTTCAATCTGCATACATAATCTGGCTTATCTGCTTGATCAAACCCATCTGGTTGTTCAATGTAAACTTCTTCTTCTAAGTGACCATTTAGAAATGTTGATTTGACATCCATTTGATATACTTTGAAATTCCTGTAGCTTGAAAGTGCCAGAAACATCCGTATAGCTTCCAATATTGCAACTGGTGCAAAGGTCTCATCAAAATCAATTCCTTCTACTTGTGCATATCCTTTACACACCAATCTTGCCTTGTTTCTGATGACTTGACCATCTTCATTCAGTTTGTTCCTGTAGACCCATTTAGTACCAATTACATTTTTTCCTTTTGGACGTGGAACTAATTCCCAAGTCTTACTTTTTTCAATCTGATCTAGTTCTTCCTTCATTGCTTTAATCCAACATACATCACTTTCTGCCTCTCTGAAATCCTTTGGTTCTATCTTGGATAGTAGTGAAACATTTGCTTGTTCTGTTGAGCCTATGATTCCTCTTCTTGTCCATCTTACATCAGGGCTGCCAATGATCAAGTCCTCTGGATGATTTTTCTGAATATATCTTGATGAAGTTTTGGAAGGTATATTCTGCAAATCTTCTTCATCTGAATCTTCACCCATTTCTTCCTGACAACTTTCTTCTTCTTCAAGAATATCTTCCTGAGATGGCTCATTTATTCCTGTTCTTTCATCAACTCTGACATTTATACTTTCCACCATGGTGTGTGTTCTTTTATTGTAGCATCTGTAGGCCTTACTCTTTGTAGAGTATCCAAGAAAAATACCTTCATCGCATCTAGGATCAAACTTGCCCAAGTCCTTATCCTCTCTTTTGATATAGCATTTACTTCCAAAAATTTTGAAGTAGTTTACCGTGGGAGGTCTTCCTTTCCAAAACTCATATGGAGTCTTATGTTGCTTCATTCTAACTTGAGCTCTATTCATAACATAGACTGTTGTACTGATTGCTTCCTTCCAAAACCCATCTGAGATTCTTGATTCATTTAGCATTGCTCTGGCCATATTCTCAAGAGTTCTATTCTTTCTTTCTACTACTCCATTTTGTTGAGGAGTCCTTGCTGTTGAGTATTCTTTTCTGATTCCATGTTCTACACAAAACTCAATGAATTCTGTAGAGATGAATTCCCCTCCTCTATCTGATCGCAAACACTTGATCTTCTTTCCTATTTCATTTTCTACCATTTCTTTGAATACTTTGAAATGTTCAAATGCCTCTGATTTCTCTTTCAAAAAAATAACCCAAGTCATTCTAGAATAATCATCTATGAACAACATGAAGTAGCTTTCACCTTGCAAGATTTTGGTTCTCATAGGACCACATAAATCAGTATGAATCAATTCTAAAACCTTGGAAGAGGAATATTCTTTTGCCTTGAAACTTGATCTTGTCTGCTTTCCATACTGACACTGTGCACAAATTGTATTTGAAGGTCTTTTTATCTTTGGTAGATCTCTGACAATTTGTTTGTTGCTTATCCTTACTATGTTGTCGAAGTTCAAATGACACAACCTTTTATGCCATAACCAACTTTCTTCTTCTCGAGATAGAAGACATTTTTCTCTTTTTATTTTGATGAGCATGTAGAGATTGTTATTGGTTCTTTCTGCATTTGCAACAAGCTTCCCTATTTTTGTTTCCCTGATTTTGCATCCTGTAGAGGAAAAAGTAACTATGTACCCTCGATCACAAAGCTGACTTACACTCAGTAGATTGTGTTTTAGACCCTCAACATAGAGTACACCCTGTGTAGTAGTCTTTCCATCATCCAAACTTAAGGTTCCTCTCCCTTTGATTTTAGCTGAAGCATTATCACCAAATCTCACTGATCCACTATTGTTCCCTCTTAGAGAAATGAATTTATCCTTATACCCAGTCATATGACTAGAGCACCCACTATCAATATACCATTTGTCCATCCTATAACCTAGTAGAATCTACCTTCAAGCTTGTTAGTCTTTTCGAAGGAACCCGCTTTGATACCAATTGAAGAACACAAGCTTATACTGAGAGGGGGGTGAAAAGTATAGCACCCACTTTTTACTTTCTTTCCAAACCAATATCAATTAGTGTCCTTAATTGCAATAACCAAATATAGCAGTGTGCATTAATGACATAGATAGCAATAGTAAGCAAGTGCACAAATCACCACACACAATTGAGACACAAGATTTAACATGGTTCCCCCAATGTGGGGTAGTCCACAAGATAATCTCCTTATAATATTTCATAAAGAAATAGGGATCCTTATCCCAATACAAATGATTACTTTGATCTACTCAAAGCTAGGCTATCCTGATCTACTCAGGTGGGCTCCATTGATCTACTCAGCTAGGCTATCCACTGATCTGCTCAGCTAGGCTATCCATTGATCTACTCAACTAGGCTATCCACTGATCTGCTCAGCTAGGCAATCCACTGATCTACTCAACTAGGCAATCTATCTCTTATCCACTGATCTACTCAACTAGGCAACTGTGTTGGTATATTTTTCTATTTATGTTCTATCTCTTTCACTGCTCACAAATCTACCTCAATGCCTTCTCACAAGGCTCAAACAATCCTACTCAAATGTTATCCCAAATATTATCCTCAAGGCCTTCACAAAAGGCTCAAACAATCCTACTCAAATGTTGTCCCAAATCTTACTCAAAGCCTTCACAAAAGGCTCAAACAATCCTACTCAAATGTTGTCCCAAATCTATCCACAAATCTATCCCAAAAGCCTTCTCAAAGGCTCACTCAATCATGCACAAAAGCTACCTCAAATCTATCCAGAAATTATATCCCAAAAGCCTTCTCAAAGGCTCAATCAATCATGCTCAAGTAGCACTCAAATCTCATCCACAAATCAATGAAGGCAAGGCTCAATGATGAACTCAACAATGAATGGCAATGTACTCTTCAATGGATGACAACAATGATCCACAATGATCTCAACAATGTATGAAAAATACTTCTCAAATGGATGATAAACAATGACTCAACCATGTATGACAAATACTCTCTCAAATGGATGATAACAATGCTCAACAATAAACTCTCAAATATATGGCAAATGAGCTCTCTAATGAAAACCTCTCCAAGCAATAACAATGAGGACTTCAACCAACCAAGGACAATCTCCACAAGTGATAGCAATAGGTTCTCAATAATATCTTCCTCATGCAATGTCAATAAGCTCTCAAGAAACAAGCACAACTCCCTCAAGCAAAGAGCTCTCAAATAGCCAACAATGATCTCCTCAAATGAAAGACAAATGTATCCACAAGTGACTAGAAAATGATCTCCTCAATGGTCTCAAATAGTGGCAATGTACTCAACAAGTAACCAACAATAATCTCCTCAAGCAATGGCAAAAACCTCCTCAATAATGGCAATACTCTCAATGAACTCCACTAAAGCAATAATGAACTCAAGCATCAATTTTATCCATAAAATTGATTTTCTAATCCATCCACTTCTTCTTAATAGCCAAGGCACATAATCAAGCAATTTGTCTTCAACTTCAAACCCTAACTCATGTGCATGTCTTCTAACTCAAGGTAGCAATTAACTAGGTCTCAAGTTCCTAGTTTAATTTCATAATTAAATCATGCACTAGAACATATAACAAGTTCAACACTTTACAACCTTATGACTCCCTAATTTTATTAATACATACAACAAGCACCTATGCTTTTATTTTTTAATTTCACACCTTATAACTCCACATACACACAATCATTCAAATATTTAACTTCACACCTTATAACTCCCTAAGCACATACAACAATCATTTATTTTTACTAAATACCTTATAACTCCCTAGTTATAATAGAAATGATTTTCAATGCACCACAACTTTGGCAATATCAAATATTACCATGCGCTAGAGATAAATACCTTTTTATGAATTTCGTAGCCTCCACAATATTTGAAATCATAAATGCCTTTGCCAAAATTAATGTGCCTTCACCATCTTCAAATCGTTAATGCCTTTCCAAAAATCAATGCGCCTTCACACCTTTTTAGGAGTCAAACTCTGTTCCTCTCACTTAGCACTGTGAAGCGCTTACCACATGGGCATCAGCCCACATTGGGATTTAATCCCAAACACCTAACTTTTCCTACGCTCAAATATGAAAACTCAAATTGCCTTCCTTAGCAAAACACTTTGCCCCTAGCGAGATTCGAACAATGAACCTACCTTGTGCAAAGTTCATGCGCTACCAACTGCGCTATAGGCTCCTGCGTGACGTCACTTTCCCACGTTGTCTCCTTGACCTTGCTCTCAAACAAAAATTATTTTTCTTTATTTCTTCGTTGCTCCCCTTTCAACGATTCTCACTCATGCGCAATATTCTCCAATCTCTTATAAACAAAGGTTTTACCTTTTATTTATATGCACCTCCATGCCTTCGAATGACGTCGAAAAATTTTATTAATCTCCCTAACCATTGCACATCGATGAATAATTAAATTCAACTTTAGACCTTAGAATTATTAAATAAAAATTTAATAATTCACCTCTTAACTTTGAATTGGGATATCTCCTTCATTCTTTTGAATTTTGCCATGAAACTTTTTGCACCTAGGTTTTATTTGAAAAACCTTTTCATCCATCATTATTTGGAGAAGTCTTAGCATAGTGGTTTTAATGAAAAACCCTTTCCAATGGTTTTAATAAAAACCCTTTCCATTGGTTTAAATAAAAACCTTTACCATTGGTTTTAATAAAAACCCTTGCCATTGGTTTTAATAAAAACCTTTACCATTGGTTTTAATAAAAACCATTAATATAATATTTAAAAATTAAATATTATATGCCTCTTGTGCCACAAAACCCTGTATATATCCATGCTCTCCAAAATATCATAAATGATTATTTATGAAGTGCTTTTGCCACCAAAACTCAATGTGATCCATGTGACATCAATGACAACACAAAATAACTCAAATTGCCAACAATAATCCTTGGCTTTTGGCACCCTAGTGTCACTCAAAAACAAATCAGTGAATTTAGGAGCATCATATCCATATAAATCCATAAATGGGGTCATTTTAATAGACATATGATAGGTGTAGTGACCCCGGGGAAGCGGTGCACCGTCCACTACTCTATTTGCAATTATTATTTGATCAATTTACATTTAGTCATGCATTAAATGAAAGATGCGAAAATAGATGCAACCAAAGTACAAAGAAATGAATGAATAATGCTCTTTATTGTTTTTATCAAGTTTGGTTACATATATATCCCTCTAAGGGATTCCCTTCATTTGATACAAATTTTACAAAATAGGGTAGCAGATGTATGGTATCCCCTTGCAAGGGGTGATGTGCTCTTGCAGGCTTCTCTATGATGCACATGAAACTGTATGAGGGCTTACAAATGCCTCCTTCTCTAGGTCTATTTCCAAGAGGGATCCTCTTGCTTTCGTATGTTGATAACCTTTCCAGTGAACCTGTGATCCTACAAGCATGAAAACAACAAAAAATGCTCAACTATTTGAGATTGCCTCCCTAGATGAGGTTTTTAGCAATAACCCTAATGATAAACAGAAATATGCTCAATGAAAATAGAAACTAAGTCTATGAATGCAAGTAAATGCAATAAATAAGATCTATTCTGATGGCATGAAAATATGTAATAAGCTAATAGCTCCTTTCTAGTGTTTGTATTTTTAATGGGAAATCCCCCATTCAAGTGTGACTTCACTATTTATAATGATCATTCATCCCTATCCCAAGGAGCGGTCTGGCCATATATAGCCTTCTTAGGGAGTTAGGATGAGCGATTCTATTTAGGCATGTGTTGAATCACTTGGCTTAGTTTTGTAATGCAATAGAGGAATTAAGATGATTCTATCATACTCATGGAGTAGTCTGACCATCTTGGTCTTCTTCAGGATTGAGTGGGCACATCATAATTCTAATATGATTAATTTACCCCAAGTAGCCTTATGGTAACTCACTCATATCACCGAATTGCATGGAGTGCAAATCGCTACAACTGTTGAGTTTATAGAGTAAGTAACTGGATATGAAGCTTACTTGAGATTTTTATTTTATGTGATTTTTTGTTATTTTTATCATTATGATGTTTATGAATCATCAAAATGTGCTTATTAAATTTTTTTGCTATTCCTATTGGAAGGAATTTTCTTGTATTTACCTATGTTGTTGGTTGTTGTCAGATCCAATGAACCCCAAATGCCTATTTGTGGTTGCTCTCAATCTCAGCAGCCAAGAATTGTAGGTCGTTGATGACAGCAGTGGTTGAGGTATAACTTGGAAAAAATAAAAGTAGCCTAGGGTTTTTACTTTTCACTTTTCCTAGCTGACAATTTGTTTTTCTAAGATCTAGAGTGAAAGTGACTTTTTGCAACTTGGAGAGCTCATCGACAAGGATCATGGCTACACGATGCAAGGCATCTACGATTGGAGGAGTTGGAGCTTCTTAGGTACTATTCGAAACCCTAATCCTGCTCATTTTTTAGTAAAAATGAACCACACTAAGTAATAGGTGAATGAACCTCATTAAACTTGTCAAAAATGAATAAAATCTATATATAGGCTTAGTTTAGGTTTTGTTTTGGTGGTCTTACCCCATTTTTTCTATTTTTGCAAAAACATTTGGATGTTTCTAGCCTAGGGCATACGTGTTTGTCACATCACCCATCAAAACAAATTACGGCCATGTTGTTGGCTGCTATATTTTGGTCTAAGGAATTTTCCTGTATTTACCTATGTTGTTGGCTGCTGTTAGATCCAATGAACCCCAAATGCCTATTTTTGGATGCTCTCGACCTCAGTAGACAATAATTGTAGGTTTTTGAAAATAGCAATGGCTGAGGTATAACTTGGAAAACATAAAAGTAGCCTAGGATTTTTAATTTTTACTTTTCCTAGCTGACAATTTGTTTTTCTGAACTCTAGAGTGAAAGTCACTTTTTGCAACTTGGAGAGCTCATCGACAAGGATCATGGTTGCACAAGGCAAGGTGTCTACGAGTGGAGGATCTAGAGCTTCTCATGTACTCTTCGAAACCCTAACCCTACTCATATTTTAGTAAAAAAGAACCACACTAAGTAATAGGTGAATGAACCTCATTGAACTTGTCGGCAATGAATCAAATCTATATATAGGCTTAGTTTAGGTTTTTTTTTGGTGGGCTTACTCCCTTTTTGCTATTTTTGCAAAAAAAATTGAATTTTTCTATCCTAGGGCATACGCGTTTGTCACATCACCCATCAGCCGCTATCGCACAAAGCGACCATTACGGCCCACGGCTTGGCCGCTGTCGATGGTAGCGGCCAGTTCAAAACTCAATGGTCAAAATTTTGACCATTAGGATTTGGCCACTACCAGCCCCAGTGGCTGATTTTTGGTCACTGTAGATGAAAGAGAACAGGAACCCTTGGACAATTTTTTTTTTTTTTTGTATTTTGAGATGATTAATTGATTTTTTATTTTATTTTTGAGTTGCTTTTCTAAAATTTGCTACATGATTAGGTGTGTTTATTCCTATTTCATTTAAAATTAGGATAGTCTATCGTTATTTGCATCATTTTACATGTTTTATTGCATTTTATACCTTAGATGCATTATACTTATACCTTGATTTTTGTCCTTAGATTATTTCTGCTCGGGCTCGGGACCCTAATCTCTTGCTTGACCTCTTAGCACATATGGATGATATATACTGGGCATGGTTTAATGCCCATGGATTATAAAATGTGACTAGGCTGCCCCAAATTATGTTAGATAAGGCCTATATCATGATCTTGGCTCACTGATGGGATCCGAGGACTAATACCTTCCACCTTCCTACTAGTGAGATGACTATCACACCATAGGATGTATACAAGATTTTTTGAATTTCTTTTGATGAAGTGGCCATCGTTTCTTCTGTCACTAAGGACCGCGAGGTAGTCTTTTCTTAGGTGTTCGGATGGCATGCTATGACTGCCCTCAAGGACACCAAATCTAGTAGTGTGTCATTCTACGATGGTATAGAAAGAGGGTATTTTTTGAGAGGTATGCGGTGTTGTTGATGGTTGTTAGCAACATGCTTCTCCCAGAATGCTCAGGTTTGAGGTTCCCTTGGAACATACTTGTGATGGTTCAATATTTGGTGGATAGTGAGTACCCTATCATCTATGCATGGGGGAGTCCTTTTCTAGCGTAGTTCTATGATGAGTTATATTGCATTCATTGATGGGGTCGTTCCAGTATCACTTGCAGCTTGCTTCTACAAATATGGGGATGGGAGTATATCCATGTAGATTGTCCCAGAGGACTTCCCATAGAGATCATAGAGATTGATGATTCAATGTAGTGCTATGCTACCAGATGGGCTCGATAGTGTGAGAAGCGCAAAAGCCACCCTCATACGAAGGAAATCCTCCATTACATTTCTTCCTTCACTAGGTTGTAGTCCCAAGATATCATATGGTACCCATATCATGACTTCCCAACCTAGGATGATCCAGCCAGATTTATAGCTAGAACACAGCGTGAGTGGTGGATTATTGGCCACAAAGGCATAATTAAATATTATTTATTCTACTCTTGCATCATTTGTTACTATGGATTGCAGTAGGATGTGCCTCTTTTACCAGTCTTGTATAGGTGCATTGTAGTAGAGAGAGACCATCCACACCAATCACAGAGCTTATCGATGATGAGGATGCCCCAGTAATTGATGCAAGTGTTGATGGGGGAGTCATAGATGCTTTCATGTAGTGGTGGAGGGATCAGTTGTGGCATGGTGATGGCAGCCTGGATCATGAGGATGACAGTGGTGATGGAGGCCCATCTCTAGTAGGGCAGAGATTATGAGCTAGGAATAAGGGATGAGGCCAGTCGCCAAAGCAGGTGGCAATAGAGGAGCAAAATTCTCCTAAGGAGGAGGAGGAGGAGTTGGATTCTGAGAAGAGAGATTCTCCTCTTAGGGCATAGCTGCATGAGGTGGAGGCCAAGCTCCAGTTGACCAAGATCTAGGTACAGTGGTGAGATGCCACTATATCACAGTGAGATGCTACTATAGCATAACTCATGACACAGATATAGGCATTGTAGTCTGTTGTTGATAGTAGTGCTACCTGGATGCAAATTGTGGTTGTTCCTTCTATAGAGGTCGAGCTTCATTCGGCCAAGATCTAGGTACAAGAGCAGGATTCCACTATAGTACATCTCATGGGATATATATAGGCTTTGCAAGCTGCTATCAAGGGTGGTGCAACTGGGACACAGATTGCTACTGCTCCTCTTATACCATAGGGTCCTACAAGGGTGGATCCAAGGGTAGATAATAGGTATCTATAGAGCTTTTTGGATGAGTTTTATGCACATATCTCTGATGATACAACCTATATTACCACTCTCTTACGGTAGATCAAGAGGCTAGGAGCCATTCCTAGGGAGAGGCTAGGTGAAGGCGGGTCACAGGTTAGCAGGCGCTCTACCTTGAGGTAGTCTTTAGTTAGGCCGAGCCAGAGGACTCAGGACTTTGTAGAGAGACTAGCAGCTTCACACCATTCTACCCGAGATCCAATCATCGGGGGTGGTGAACCAGGGGGTGTAGGCCCTGTTTGATTCATGATTTACTTTGGATTTTATTTTTGAGGGCAGCTGACCTACATGACCATAGCCCATGGGCATTTTATACATCTATGTACTTGATTCACACATTTATATATGAGATATTTCAAATTATGATTTTTTATGTGTATCATTTATTGCTTATGTTTATGTTTTATTATGTGAGGTGATTATGGTGTTATGATGGGTTGATGTATGTTTCAGATGATGTATGTTTCAGGTGATATTTATGATGATGTGGATATTTGGATGGATGTTTATGTAGATGCTTATATGATCTGATTATTGTGTCATGATGTGATGTATCATGAGTTGACTTAGTGATGGATTTATGATTGTGTGCATAGATGGATTATGATGTATGCATATGTGGATGCTTATGGGGTTTTACATATTTTGATTATGGTTATATGATGTGGTGCATATGGATATTGCCTATATGAATTGCTTACCACTTTATGATGTAATGCATGTGGATGCAATGATTATGATTTTAGATGTAAATGGATGAGTTATGAACTATGTATTTGTGGATGCAATATTATTGTTAAATGCATGTTTAATTTTTGCTTTAGTTGTATGCATTCAACTTGTGTTATGTCATGGTAAATGCAATTGTGTAATGTGTTATCTACATGGTTTTTGGTCTAATGTACATGAACCTATATGCTTCAATTATAAGGAATGCATGTGATATGAGTTTCAAAATCTAATGGGTGACACCACAGAAAGTATATTAGTTATAAATGTAAATAATCACTCTTATCACAAGAATTAATTATTTGATCATCCATATGTGAAATGCAATGGTGTGAAATGTATGTATTTTCTTTATAATCTTATGTAATTTAAAATATTCAAAATAGTCAGTGGTCATGTAAATATCATTTTCGGCATCTATCCAGTATCTAACCTACTTTGTTAACACACTTTAATTCACCAAACCTAATAAATAAAAATTGATGATGTGATTTGTTGCTATGTAGAAAATTTTGAGGTTTTTCTTGAGATTCAAACACTCTAGTTCCCTTATCAGCAGTTGCATACTGACCATACCAGAATTTTGAAAATCAAGGCTTTCATCATGGACCTATATATTCATTATTCGTGGGTATGCAAGTGAATGTATTTAGATAGAACTCAAGCATTTCCTTCGATGTCAAGCGGTATTCTTTCAATCCATTGCTAAGATCAAGGATCTCAATTATTCATTTGATCCTGTGTTGGACTTAGTTGGACTATACCACTAGGCAGTATTGGGTTACCCAAAGCTAGCTCATCCACATGCAAATATTGGTATACACAAATTCAAGATGCTATTATTATAGACATATCATTATGCATAAGGACAAAACCATTACTAGGTTGGTTGTACACCAAACTTGTAATGGGGATCACCTTCTAGTTTTGTACAATGCTAAGAATTCCAAGGATTCAATATCCATTCCCTTCTTTTATTTATTTTATTTGGGATACTTGCTCATGCTTAGTGATGAAAATAATTGTTTATTTTTTATTGATTTGTTTTTCTCTTGAGCAAGGAATTTATGTAGAGATGATAATCACTTGTTTGTTTTGTTTTTGACTTTTGCTTGACTCTGAGATTTTTCTTGTTTTAATGAAAACAAGGGATTTATGTAGTGATGATAATCACTTGTTTTTTTTGCTTTTGACTTTTGCTTGACTCTGGGATTTTTCTTGTTTTAATGAAAGCAAGGGATTTATGTAGTGATGATAATCACTTGTTTGTTTTGCTTTTGAATTTTTGCTTGACTCTGGGATCTTGCTTGTTTTAATAAAAGTAAGGGATTTAATTGGGTAGGGTAGAACTTATCCTTTTTCCAATTCTTTACACTTTTGAACCGGCTGCACAAGGGGATGGGCAAGGAAGACCCTTTTTGCAATTTTTATCTTTCCCTTGTACCAACTAGGATTTTAGCATTTTTAATTAGTGACAGGATTATAAAGTATGCTATGTATTATCACCACTACACCTCACCCTCTACTAATCAAGATGGCTTTCCATAAAATCTTTCTAATACCACTAGATATGGTTGAATGACCAAAAAACCTTAGTCTATTCCTTATAGCAACAAGAAGTGGTTGTGTTGAGAAACACAGTTACACACACGGATGAATGGGTGAAGATTGATTTGAGTATGTGTGGTTACGATCCAAACTATGGCATCATTTGTAAGATTATGATCATAACCTATCATAATGCAAATGCAATGGATGGGGATGTTCAATGCAATGTAACTATATGGATGCAGGTGTAAGATAGAAATATTTTTGTATTTTTTATTTTTGCATTGTTTTTGTATTTTTGATTATGTTGACCAAAGGTCTTATTGTGCCTTTGGGGCTTTTAGGGTTTGACCAAGTGATAAGAAGATACCCTTGGAGCATTTTTGATTAAATATTGACCAAGCAACATAAATATACCCTTAGAGCTTTTTTTTTGAATCTTTTATATTTTTATGATTTGTTTGTAATTTTAGTGCTTTGTATTATATTTGTACATTATGAGATATTTGAATGTTTTTGTATTTTATGTATAAAGTACCTTCAAGTGAATGATATTGGGAGTCTCAGGCTCTTCAACACCACCCAATTATGTGAGGTGATACACTCCAAGCCCAACAATTTTTGAGATTGCCATAAAGGAATTAAGATGATTCTATCATACTCGTGGAGCAGTCTGACCATCTTGGTCTTCTTAGGGATTGAGTGGGCACATCATAATTCTAATATGATTAATTTACCCCAAGTAGCCTTATGGTAACTCACTCATCTCACCGAATTACATGGAGTGCAAATCGCTACAATCATTGAGTTGATAGAGTAAGTAACTGGATATGAGGCTTACTTGAGATTTTGATTTTATGTATTTTTTTGTTATTTTGATCATTATGATGTTTATGAATCATCAAAATATGCTTTTTTTTTTTCCTATTCCTATTGGAAGGAATTTTCCTGTATTTACCTATGTTGTTGGCTGCTGTTAGATCCAATGAACCCCAAATGCCTATTTTTGGATGCTCTTGACCTTAGTAGCCAAGAATTGTGGGCCGTTGATGATAGCAGTGGCTGAGGTATAACTTGGGAAACATTAAAGGCCTAGGATTTTTACTTTTCACTTTTCCCTGTTGACAATTTGTTTTTCTGAGCTCTAGAGTGAAAGTGACTTTTTGCAACTTGGATATCTCATCGACAAGGATCATGGCTACACAAGGCGAGGCATCTACAAGTGGAGGAGCTGGAGCTTCTCATGTACTCTTAAAAACCCTAACCCTGCTCATTTTTTAGTAAAAATGAACCACACTAAGTAATAGGTGAACGAACCTCATTAAACTTGTCGACAATGAATCAAATCTATATATAGGCTTAGTTTAGGTTTTGTTTTGGTGGGATTACCTCCTTTTTGCTATTTTTGCAAAAAAAAGTGGATGTTTCTGGCCTAGGACATACGCGTTTGTCACATCACCCATCATCCTCTATCGCACAAAGTGTCCATTTTGGCCTGCGACTTGGCCACTGTCGATGGTAGCGGCCAGTTCAAAACTCAATGGTCAAAATTCTGACCATTAGGATTTGGCCACTACCAGCCCCAGTGACCGATTTTTGGTCACTATAGATGAAAGCGACCAGGAACCCTTGGGCAATTTTTTTTTATTTTTTTGTATTTTGAGATGATTAATTGATTTCTTATTTTATTTTTTAGTTGCTTTTCTAAAATTTGCTACATGATTAGGTGTTTTTATTCCTATTTCACTTAAAATTAGGATAGTCTTTCATTATTTACACCATTTTACATGTTTTATTACATTTTATACCTTAGATGCATTATACTTATACCTTGATTTTTGTCCTTAGATTCTTTCTGCTCGGGCTCGGGACCCGAAGCTCTTGCTTGACCTCTTACCACATATGGATGATACAGACTGGGCATGGTTTAATGCTCGTGGATTACAAAATATGACTAGGCTTCCCCAAATTATGTCATATAAGGCCTATCTCATGATATTGGCTCACTGATGGGATCCGAGGACTAATACCTTCCACCTTCCTACTAGTGAGATGACTATCACACCAAAGGATGTATACAAGATTTTTTGAATTTCTTTTGATGAAGTGGACATCGTTTCTTCTATCACTAAGGACCGCGAGGTAGTCTTTTCTCAGGTGTTCGGATGGCATGCTACGACTGCCCTCAAGGACACCAAATCTAGTAGTGTGTCATTCTACGATGGTATAGGGAGAGGGTATTTTTTGAGAGGTATGCGGTGTTGATGGTCATCAACAACATGCTTCTCCCAGACTACTCAGGTTTGAGGTTCCCTTGGAACATACTTGTGATGGTTCAATATTTGGTGGATAGTGATTACCCTATCATCTATGCATGGGGGAGTCCTTTTCTAGCGTAGTTCTATGATGAGTTATATTGCATTCACCGATGGGGTTGTTCCAGTATCACTTGTAGCTTGCTTCTGCAAATATGGGGATGGGAGTATATCCGTGTAGATTTTCCCAGAGGACTTCCCATAGAGATCATAGAGATTGATGATTCAATGTAGTGTTATGCAATCAGATGGGCTCAGGAGTGTGAGAAGCACAAGAGCCACCGTCATACGGAGGAACTCCCCCATTACATTTCTTCTTTTACTAGGTTGTAGTCCCAAGATATCATATGGTACCCATATCATGATTGCCCAACCTAGGATGATCTAGCCAGATTTACATCTAGACTACAGTGTGAGCGGTAGATTATTGGTTGCAAAGGCATCATTAAATATTATTTCTTCTACTCTTGCATCATTTGTTAGTATGGATTGCAGCAGAATGTGCTTCTTGTACCAGTCCTGTATAGGTGCATTGTAGAAGAGAGATACATTCATCCACACCACATCACAGAGCTTACCGATGATGAGGATTCCCTAGCAGTTGATGCAAGTGTTGATGGGGGAGTCATAGATGCTTTCATGCAGTGGTGGGGAGATCGGTTATGGCATGGTGATGGCATCCTAGATCACAAGGATGACGATGGTGATGGAGGCCCATATCTAGTAGGGAAGATATTCTAAGCTAGGAATAAGGGATGGGGCCAGTCGACAATGCAGGTGGCAATAGAGGAGCATAAAGCTCCTAAGGTGGAGGAGGAGGAGTTGGATTCAAAGAAGATATATTCTCCTCTTAGGGCATAACTACATGAGGTCGAGTCCAAGCTCCAGTCGACCAAGATCTAGGTACAGTGGTGAGATGCCACTATATCATAGTGATATGCTACTATAGCACAACTCATGACATAGATACAGGCATTGTAGTCTGCTATCGAGAGTAGTGCTACTAGGATGCAGATTGCGGTTGTTCCTTCTATAGAGACTAATCTTCAATCGACCAAGATCTAGGTACAAGAGCGAGATTCTACTATAGCACAACTCATGGCATAGATATAAGCTTTGCAAGCTGCTACCAAGGGTGCTGCTATTGGGACATAGATTGCTACTGCTCCTCCTATACCATAGGGTCCTACAAGGGTGGATCCAAGAGTAGATAATAGGTATCTATAGAGCTTTTAGGAAGAGTGTGATGCACATATCTCTGATGATATAGCCTATATTACCACTCTCTTACGGTAGATCAGGATGCTAGGAGCCATTCCTAGGGAGAGGCTAGGTGAATGCGGGTCATAGGTTAGTATGTGCTCTACCTCGAGGTAGTCTTTAGTTAGGCTGAGCCAGAGGACTCAAGCCTGTGTAGAGAGACTAGCAGCTTCACACCATTCTACCCGAGATCCAACCATTGGGTGTGGTGAACCAGGGGGTGTAGGCCTGGTTTGATTCATGATTTACTTTGGATTTTATTTTTGAGGTCAGCTGACCTACATGACTGTAGCCCATGGGCATTTTGTACATCTATGTACTTGATTCACATATTTATATATGAGATATTTCAAATTATGATTCGTTATGTGTATCATTTATGGGTTATGTTTATGTTTTATTATGTGAGGCGATTATGGTGTTATGATGGGTTGATGTATGTTTCAAATGATAGGTGATATTTATGATGATGTGGATATTTGGATGGATGCTTATGTAGATGCTTATATGATCTGATTATCATGTCATGATGTGATGTATCATGAGTTGACTTAGTGATGGATTTATTATTGTGTGTATATGTATTATGATGTATGTATATGTGGATGCTTATGGGGTTTTACATGTTTTGATTATAGCTATATGATGTGGTGCATACATATATTGCCTATATGAATTGCTTACCGCTTTATGATGTAATGCATGTGGATGCAATGACTATTATTTTAGATGTAAATGGATGAGTTATGAACTATGTATTTTTGAATGCAATGTTATTTTTAAATGCATGTTTAATTTTTGCTTTAGTTGTATGCATTCAACTTGTGTTATGTCATGGTAAATGCAATGTGTGTAATGTGTTATCTACATGGTTTTTGGTCTAATTTGCATGAACCTATATGCTTCAATCATAAGGAATGCATGTGATATGAGTTTCACAATCTAATGGGTGACACCACAGAAAGTATATTAGTTACGAATGTAAATAATAACTCTTATCACAAGAATTAATTATTTGATCATCCATATGTGAAATGCAATGGTGTGAAATGTATGTATTTTCTTTATAAGCTTATGTAATTTAAAATATTCAAAATAGTTAGTGGTCATGTAAATATCATTTCCGAAATCTATCTGGTATCTAACCTACTTTGTTAACACACTTTAATTCACCAAACCTAATAAAGAAAAATTGATGATGTGATTTGTTGCTATGTAGAAAATTTTGAGTTTTTTCTTGAGATTCAAACACTCTAGTTCCCCTATCAGCAGTTGCATACTGACCATACTAGAATTTTGAAAACCTAGGCTTTCATCATGGACCTAGATATTCATTATCCCTGTGTATGCAAGTGAATGTATTTAGATAGAACTCAAGCATTTCCTTCGATGTCAAGCGGTATTCTTTCAATCCATTGCTAAGATCAAGGATCTCAATTATTCATTTGATCTTGTGTTGGACTTAGTTGGACTATACCACTAGGTAGTATTGGGTTACCCAAAGCTAGCTCATCCACATGCAAATATTGGTATACACAAATTCAAGATGCTATTATTATAGACATATCATTATGTGTAAGGACACAACCATTACTAGGTTGGTTGTACACCAAACTTGTAATGGGGATCACCTTCCAGTTTTGTACAATGCTAAGAATTCCAAGGATTCAATATCCATTCCCTTCTTTTCTTTATTTTATTTGGGATACTTGCTCATGCTTAGTGATGAAAATCATTGTTTATTTTTTATTGATTTGTTTTTCTCTTGAGCAAGGGATTTATGTAGAGATGATAATCACTTGTTTGTTTTGTTTTTGACTTTTGCTTGACTCTGAGATTTTTCTTTTTTTAATGAAAACAAGGGATTTATGTAATGATGATAATCACTTTTTTTTTTTGCTTTTAAATTTTGCTTGACTCTGGGATCTTTCTTGTTTTAATGAAAGCAAGGGATTTATGTAGTGATGATAATCACTTGTTTGTTTTGCTTTTGAATTTTTTCTTGACTCTGGGATCTTGCTTGTTTTAATAAAAGTAAGGGATTTAATTGGGTAGGGTAGAACTTATCCTTTTGCCAATTCGTGGCACTTTTGAACTGGTCGCACAAGGGGATGAGCAAGGAAGACCCTTTTTGCTTAAGGCAACCTAGACCACTTTTGCAATTTTTATATTTCCCTTGTACCAACTAGGATTTTAGCATTTTTAATTAGTGACGGGATTCTAAAGTATGCTATGTACTATCACCACTAGACCTCACCCTCTACTAATAAATATGGCTTTCCAAAAAAGTTTTCTAATACCACTAGATATGGTTGAATGACCAGAAAACCTTAGTCTATTCCTTATAGCAACAAGAAGTGGTTGTGTTGAGAAACACAGTTACACACATGGATGAATGGATGAATATTGATTTGAGTATGTGTGGTTGCGATCCAAACTATGGTATCATTTGTAATATTATGATCATAACCTATCATAATGCAAATGCAATGGATGGGGATGTTCAATGCAATGTAACTATATGGATGCAGGTGTAAGATAGAAATATTTTTGTATTTTTTATTTTTGCATTGTTTTTGTATTTTTGATTATGTTGACCAAAGGGCTTATTGTGCCTTTGGGGCTTTTAGGGTTTGACCAAGCAAGAATCAGATACCCTTGGAGTATTTTGATTGAATTTGACCAAGTAGCTTGGATACCCTTGGAGAATTTTTTTGAATTAGAATCTTGACCAGGCAGCGTAAAGATACCATTGGAGCATTTTTTATTGAATCTTGACCAAGTGGCATAAAGATACCCTTAAAGCTTTTTTTTTGTTTTTGAATATTTTATGTTTTTATGATTTGTTTGTAATTTTAATGCTTTGTATTGTTTTTGTACTTTATGACATATTTGAATATTTTTGTACTTTATGTATAAAATACCTTCAAGTGAATAATATTGAGAGGCTCAGGATCTTCAACACCACCTAATGATGTGAGGTGATATGCTCCAAGCCCAAACCTTTTTGATATTATGTATGGGCCTATCCAATTTACCTCAAATTTATCTTGCAGGTGCGGTGACAAATTTGAATTTTGTTAGTTTTCTTTGAGCACAATTTCCCCATTTTGAATTCTCTTAAGTGGACTTTACTATTGTAAGCTCGTGCAAGGTGATCCTGATAAACATGAATATGCTCCAGGGCATTGACTCAGCATTCATCAAGAAGTGTTAATTGATCAAGGTGACCTTGTTGCACGGTTACATCATCTATGAAGTCCTTCACTGCTATGCGTAGGGTTAGAATTTCCAACTCTAGGGGCATGATGGCCTCAGTGCCATATACAAGTAAAAATGGTGTTTCCCCAATGGTCATCTACACACTAGTCTTATATGCCTATAATGCAAGAGGTAATTGCATATGCCAATCCTTATGATTATCTTTCACCATCTTCCTCAAGATGGAGATTGTTATTTTGTTTGAGGCTTCTGCTTGTCCATTTTCTTGCAAATAATAGGGTGTTGAAAAAATATGTTGAATATGGTATTTGTTCATCAAATCACACATATTTTTGTTCCTGAAAGATGCCCCATTATCCGATATTATTTTTGAAGGGACCCTAGAATGACTTATGATATTGTGAAGTATAAACTCCACAATCCTTGGTCCAATTATTGATGTCAAGGGGATCACTTCGACCCATTTGGTGAAATACTCAATGGCTATTATGATTAATATGTGTCAGCATAAGTATGGGGGTGAGATCTTCCCAATTAAGTCTAGTCCCACTACGATAAGGGCCATGCTGCCTGGATGGGTTACAAGGCTTGGGATGGAAACTGTGTGAGGTTTACGTGATGCTGGAATTTAACACATTTCTTAACATACTCACAATAGTATTTTTTCATAAGAAGCCAATAGTAATCCATTCTCAAGATGCACTTAATAATGGCCATGCCACTAAAGTGATCACCACATGTACTATCATGAGCCTACAAAATTACTCGGGGTGCTTCTTGTGGCTCAAGGCAATGAAGGAGCATTCTATCATAACCTTGTCTATAAAGGATCTCTCCCAATAAGATGTAACTATTGCCTTCTATTTAAATGTTTATATTTCAACATGTTATAGGCCTTGTTGTACCATTCCAAGCTTTAGGAAGTCTCGTACCTAGGAAATCCAATCATGATAAGCCACAACTTCTATAGACAAGATGACCTATTTCTATTACATTCTAGATCTTGTGAATACCGATTAAGAAACCACCCTATGGTGAATGGTTGGACCACACTCCTCAAGACCTTGAGATATCAATGATCCCCAAGGTGCCTTTTGCAAGAAAACTCTAGCTTTGAAGGACCAATCCAGATTTGGTTTAATATTGGCCATGTAGACTTATTCTCAATTATCAAAATCCTCACGCTGTATTGTAGAGTGCGAGAGCACTTTAACATGAATGGTTATGAAATTTTTATATGGATTTTAAGGGATTAAATATCCCAAGGATGTCATGGTGTATGTAAATATATTTGACATATGAAGGATTGCCTCAATGTCATACCATTCTAGTCGGGCTAGGTAGGTGTCAACAAGTTCCTTATATGATTTTAGGATTTGGCAACAGCATTGGAACAAACCCTTGACTTGATTAACTATGAGCAAGGATTAACCAAAGAAATTCAATATTTTAATGCCCATTGGTGGCTATTTGAAGTCCTAATATTAGGGTCTCATACTCAGTGTTATTGTTTGTGCAAGGGAAGTCTAGTTTGAATGATAAGGGCAATGGAGCACCCTATGGTGTGATAAATACAATCCCTACTTTGCCCCCTTGCTTGCACTTCGAACCATCAAAGAACAATGCCATATATCTTTATTTCTTAGGTTATTTGAGTTCCAATGGATCTGATAATGAAAATATTGCATCATCGAGTAATTTTATGGTGAGAGGCTTGCTATCCTGAAGAGGTGCCTCTACTAATTGATCAGCTATGACCTATCCCTTGATGGACTTTTGGCTTATGAATTCTAGGTCAAATTTTGTCAATAGCATGATCTATTTGTAGTATGTGTATTGTAATAGGTCTTATTCATAATGTACTACAAAGGATTTTGTTTGGATATGACGTAGGTCGTATGGCTCAACATGTAGTGTCACAAATTTTTGGTCACAAAGACCACTGCCAAACACAACTTTTCTACATACGCATATCCTAGCTCGTAACTCACCAAGGTGTGACTGATGTAATATATGGCTTGCTCTTTGTCTTGTGCATTCTTTTGGGTCAACATGGTGCCCAAAGTGAAATTAGTAGCCAATATGTATAGTAAAAATGGTACATTTGGCCTTGGTGGAGCTAATACTGGCGGTGTTGCCAGGTAAGTTTTGATCTCTACAAAGGCTTGTTGGAATTCTTTGTCCCAATGAAAAGGGACTCCTTTGCATAGCAGCAAATTCATGGGTCGATATTTTTCTAATAATTGCACAATGAATCATTTTATGGATGCTATGTTGCCTTGTAGGCTTCTTAACTCCTTAATGTTGGTAGGGGCGACTATTTCCAATATAGTCTTTACCTTTGCAGGATTGACTTCAACACCTTGCTTATAAATGATGAACCCCAAGATCTTACCAGAAGTTACACCAAACATGCACTTCTTAGGATTCAATCTGACATTATGTTCAATGAGGCGATTGAAGACCTTCTTAAGGATTTCAGCATGCTCTTACCATAATACAAACTTGGCCAGCAAGTCGTCCATGTAGTCCTATAATATTTTATGCATATAGTCATGAAATATGTATGTCATGGCTCCTTGATATGTGGCACCAGCATTTTTAAGTCCAAATGGCATCACCTTATAACAAAACATTCCCCATGGAGTAATAAAAGTGTTTTTGTGCTGGTCTTTAGGTTTAATTTTGATTTGATTGTAACCAGTGATGAGCACTAGAAATGCTCATTTTATATACACTTTTAAGGGGCATCATTACTGGTTTAATTAGCATATGAGATGTATTTTATAGAACTTATGCATATAATTGATAGAAAATCCAGTATTATGCTTGATTGGTGTTTTCAGTGGGGAATGTGTATAAATGTAGGTGTTGGTACTAATTTGGTGTTTTACAGTCTACATCTACTTGGACCTGGTATACTTCTACTTTCATATACTAAGGTATGAGATCAGATACCTTCCTCTTCAAGGAAGGTGCCCAATATAAGTAGGTGTCTTCCTCATAAAGAAGGTGCCCATAAGAAGTAGGCACCTTCCTTATAAATAAGACACCCAGTAGAAGTAGGCACCTTCCTTATAAAGAAGACGCCCAGTATTAGTAGGCACCTTACTTATAAAGAAGGCACCCAACATAAGTAGGTGCCTTCCTTATGAAGAAGGCACCCAACAAAAGTAAGCACCTTCCTCATGAAGAAGGCACCTCCATGCCTCCATACTTTGTAAGATTTACCAAGTTAACTTTGATCGGTTGACCAATGGGCTAAGGAGGAGGTTGCACGTGAAGACAAAAAGGGAGATATTATATTCTTAAAATAGAATGAACACTTCTATTATTTTATTGGCTGGATACCTTTGTAACATGAGCATTATTCTTTCACACTCACGGATGAACCAAGAGCAATAATTTTTCCAACGATCAATGTGGAAGATATTTTATTTTATGCAATATTATTAAAATAGAATAATTCATCCATTATTTTTTGATTGGACGGTTCACTTTGTAAGGTGAGCATTTTTTATCATGCTCATGAACCAATCAACATAGTGATTTACCAAAAAATTATATGCGTAACAGACAATGAGATGAACCAGATCCATTAGTCACCAAGGAGGACAACCACCCAAATAGATTTGTTGTTGCTAGACATATTCTGTTATGATAAAATAGAACATGCCTGATTTATCCTGCAAGAGGGTAAAATTAGTGTGTGATTGTTTTAATTAATATGTGATTGTTATAATTGAACGGATGCAATATTCATTGCATATCTAATGTAACTACAAGTCTAAAATAGACTTGCCTAAATTTGTAACAGAGGAAGGTTATGCATTGTATAAATGCACAGGTCTTCCCTGAGAGAAGGGGATTAATTTTATGGAGAGATTATTCAATTTTATTTCTTGTAAAATTTATTAAGAGTGCAATTCCTCTTATTTGAGCAAACTCTACGCAGCTATATGGGCAGACTATATGCGGGATCTTGGGCCCACTCCCTACAGTAGTCCTCCCCTATTTAATTTCTCTATTTTCTTTATGTAGATTAGTTTACTGCTTCATTTATTGCTTTATTTAATTTCAATCGTGTGTGTTTATTTTTATTGTACGTTTATTTTCTCACACTTTATTTTCAGCATTGTAATTTATTTTATTTTTTCGCACTTAGTTTATTTGGTTTGGCCAAAATTCAATTGCACAAACCTCCCCACCAAACTAAATAAGGTACAATCGAATTTATTCCCCAACACTATATACATATACTGTGTGACACTCATAAGTTTATGGACTTACCAGATTGATAATTTATTGAAGAGAAATGAATATTTTTCCTGAACATAATTTTTGCTCACCATTTTGGCGTCGTTGCCAGGGAGTGTCTAAACTATAGTGTTCTGATTTACAGGTCAGATAAAAAGTCATTTAAAAAAATACCTGTAGATATTTTACCTGAGAAGTGTGAGCCTACCTTGGGCCTTTTTATAAGGCCAAAAATAGTTTCCAACACAGTCAGAGCTAAATCCCATAGGCAACTGTTTACATTTTTTAGCTTCTCAGGTAAACGTGGGAATGAACCTGATGTACCAAATTAAGTGTAGAAGTAGGAATAAAACGTATTTTTGAAAAAATTTAGAAAAATTTAGCATTGAAGTATTTCCATCATATTTTCAATGGTTTCTAGAAATCAACGAAATAGCACAACCTAGGTCTGACAGTTGAAAATATTTAGGGAAGTATTTTTACATAGAAACCATTGGAAAATTATGTCCAGTTCTAAAAATAAAAAATTTTACAGGCTTGAAATTTTTGTAACATATTGGTAAATGTTTTTTAATGATGAAATTAATAGCAGAAAAAATGATAGAGCAAAATTTTTAAAGAACAACTTGTTATGAAGTATGATCTTCACTTGCGCTTAAGGCGGCCTGGTGAATCAAAAACTAGCATGTGTTTTTTAAATACTTCTATGCCATGTTTTCTCCAAGTTGCCAACCCGCAGGTGGTCATTTTCCATCTTGCACATTTTTGCCATTATGTTGAAAAAAAAAATGGTTTTGAGGTCAAAGGGGAAAATTGCTCTTCTCATGCTACAACACATCAAACTAGTTGATAATGAAATCGATGATTTTTTAGAAGACTAGTTCAAATGTAGGCATGGGGGAGACCCCACCTTCATTATTACCACCAACAACACAATGAACACTATTTACAGTGTTCATGAAAAAAGAGAAAAAAATATCTTCTATTGAAAAAGGCTCCAGGTTAAAATACAGATAAAAAAATAGAAGCTTTATTTTTGTTACTTGTTGGAAGAAAGTATCCTCTTTCCCTAGGACCAAGTTGGTCTAGAAGGAAAATAATAAATCTCCAACCAGTCGCTAAATAAAGCAAGGGAGGATCTAGGAAGTAATCAGAAGATAAAAAAAAAAATTATATATATATATAATGAAAAAATAAATTTAAAAAATGAAAAAAAAAATAGTTAGAATTTTATTTTAATGCCTTTAGTTTAGATTTTTCTTTTATGTTTTGCAGGACATCATGAAGTGAGATATAGACTAATAAGGAGGTGTATTTTAAGATCTCATGAATTGAGATTCATACATGGATTTTGTAATAGCACTATACGAACTGTCTCATGTACCTGATCGTGTAGCATCCAATCTAACAGGTTAAAACTAGCAGAGTTTTTCCTTGGAAACATTGGCACTTGAAGGCAGGCTAAGTAACATTGATCAATTGAAAGGCTTCTATCCCAAGGTGGTTGTGGAATTTAGGGGAAAATTTTACTGTAAGGTGCATGACTGTTACACCACGTACAAAATGAGTGTCGAGACAATGTTTGAGTAATGGTCAACGAGCTCCATTCACAATCACCTCACGTTTACGAGAGAGGATCAGACATCGGCATAGGGGAAACCCCATACCATACCAATAGCTTGGATGAATGTTCAATCATTTTTTTTTTTTTTAAATGAAAAGAAAAAAAAGAGAAAGAAAAGAAGAAAAAATGGGAGGATACGTGAATAAAAAAAATGAAGTGAAAGACGTCTTGATCATCAAGAAGGCGCCTTCTGCATGAATAATTTGGCATACAATTGAGGTGCCTTTCACATGAGGAAGGTGTCATACATTGGAGGCACCTTCCACATGAAGAAGGTGCCATACATTGGAGGCACCTTCCGCATCAAGAAGGTGCCATACATTGGAGGTGCCTTCGCATCAAGAAGGTGCCATACATTGGAGGCGCCTTCGTATCAAGAAGGTGCCATACATTGGAGGCACCTTCTGCATCAAGAAGGTGTCATACATTACAGGTGCCTTCCACATCAATAAGGCACTATTGGAGGTGCCTTTTGCATCAAGAAGGTGCCATACATTGAAGGCACCTTCCACAGCAAGCAGGCACCTTGACATCTAGGGTGCCTTGATCCATTTCTCGCACCTGGGTGGTTTGATGGCATAAGGTACACAAAAAAAAGAGAGGAATAAGTGACAAGGTGCCTTGATGGCATACATAGAGGTGCCTTGATCAACAAAAACAAAAATTATGTGAATCCTTCCAATGAAAAAAAATTGCATAGAACATGTCCTGTTTAGCATAAAAATTACTTTCTTATTGCTTTGCAAGAAATCATAAACTAAATGCAAGTTGCAAGCATCCTAATATCCAAGGCCTAATAGGCACGGAGTCATGACTCCTATTTTCCTACTTTCATGTAGGTAATTGTACCCTCTAAATGCAATCTAAAGGCATCCTAAGAGCTAGGACCTCAGGCACAGGCATGATTCCTATTTTCTAGTTTTTGTGTGTATAGTTTCATAGGACATGGCCATGAACACAATCTGTCAGCGACGACTTAAACTAGGCCTAATAGATGTGATATCCCATGCCCTACAATTAGGAGTGCAGAAAAGTAGAAAAGGCATTTACTTCCCACCAAGAAGAGAGTGCTTACAATCAGCCTCGTACAATAGTGTCTTTTTCCATTTGGAGGAAGGCACCAATAAGTGATTTTATTCTCCCTTGGATGGGGATGCATGTTGTTCAATGTGGGACCTGATGTGTGGAGGGATGCAGACCTGTTGCATAGAGGGACCTATTAATGGCAACAAGGGCATCACTAATTTAAGTGGGGAAGAATAAAAAAATGGTAAATTATGGCTATGATGTTGGATTTGTTAAATCCATACCTACAGAAGAAAGAAGAACAATGATAATTAGTGGTGTGGAGGAAGACAACAGCCAAAAGAAAAAAATATATATAAATAAAATCTCCAGGAGCACCAACATACGGGCAGCATGGAAACATTTCGCAAAACCAGCATCATATACATCAGGTTCTATAAAATTCATCCGGGTATGTATTGATTTTCTTGTTAATTATGTGTATAGTTATTTTAAAATTATTTCTCTGCTAATACGAGCTGATGCCTCCATAGTTTTTCAAAATATCCCATTAGAATTCAAACACATGACATGCCTTGGATATAAGAGAAAAAAAAAGAGGCTATGACATCTACATAAATAAATTTGGCATCATTTTCATTGCCGCCTCATGACAATGGCAATCGACTTGAGTGAACACAGATAAATGATGCTACTTTGTACCACAAAGGAGGTTCTGGAGACCACTTATTTTAAACCAATTTGGATATGGGTAAAAGTAACGGCTGGTGACTACACTTATTTTAAACCAATTTGGTCTCACCAAATATGACCAATGTGCAACATTGAAAAATGCCAGTATTTATAAAAAAATTAGTGCAGTGGTCATTTGCCTTGAACAGTGTGGTCACAATTTAACTATTTGTCTGCAATGATTAGACAGGATGTGTTTCAGACTTCTGCCAATGTCGCAGCGCTCTATGGGTGAAGAATAGCAGCACTCAATGGAAGAAGAAAAAAAAATAGTAGTGCTGAATAAAAAAAAATGCAATGCTGAATAAAAAAATATTACTGAGAAAAAAACATAGCAGTGCTGAATGAAAAAAATAGCAGTGCTCAGCAGCAAAAAAATAAAGGTGCTAAAGGCCATTGAAAAAAAAAATAATAAAAAAAATGAAAAATATATATCCCGGGGGCTGTTGTCACAAGAACATGACAATATTTAGGCATGGTCAGCCTGCGAGAGGGATAACTTTCGCTTTTGGTGCCACAAGGGCATGGCACATGTTAGGCATGGGGGGATGATGAGCACCAAAAATGCTCATTTTATATACACTTTTAAGGGGCATCATTACTAGTTTAATTATCATATGAGATGTATTTTATATAACTTATGCATATAATTGATAAAAAATCTAGTATTATGCTTGATTGGTGTTTTTAGTGGGAAATGTGTATAAATGCAGGTGTTGGTACTAATTTGGTGTTTTCCAGTCTACATCCACTTGGACCTGACATAATTCTTCTTTTGTATACTAAGTCATGAGAGCAGGTACCTTCCTCTTCAAGGAAGGTGCCCAATGGAAGTAGGTGTCTTCCTCATAAAGAAGGTGCCCAGCAGAAGTAGGTGCCTTCCTTATAAATAATGTGCCCAGCAAAAGTAGGAGCCTTCCTTATAAATAAGACACCCAAAAAAATTAGGCGCCTTCCTTATTAATAAGGCACCCAACAAAATTAGGCGCCTTCCTCGTGAAGAAGGCACCTCCACGCCTCCATACTTTGTAATATTTACCAAGTCAGCTTTGACCGATTGACCAATGGGCTAAGGAGGAGGTTGCACGTGAAGACAAAAAGGGAGATATTCTATTCTTAAAATAGAATGAACACTTCTATTATTTGATTGGCTGGATACCTTTGTAACATGAGCATTATTATTTCATGCTCACGGATGAACCAAGAGCAACGATTTTTCCAACGATCAATGTGGGAGATATTTTATTTTATGCGATATTATTAAAATAGAATAAATCATCCATTATTTTTTGATTTGGTGGTTCACTTTGTAAGGTGAGCATTTTTTCTCACGCTCATGAACGAATCAACGTAGTGATTTATCGAAAAATGGTATGCATAACAAAAATCGAGATGAACCAGATCCATTAGTCGCTAAGGAGGACAACCACCCGAATAGATTTGTTGTTGCCAGACATATTCTATTATGATAAAATAGAACATGCCTAATTTATCCTGCAAGAGGGTAAAATTAGTGCGTGACTATTTTAATTAATATGTGATTGTTATAATTGAATGGATGCAATATTCATTGCATATCTATTGTAACTGCAAGTCTAAAATAGACTTGCCTAAATTTGTAATAGAGGAAGGTTGTGCATTGTATAAATGCACAAGTCTTCCCTGAGAGAAGGGGATTAATTTTATGGAGATATTATTCTATTTAATTTCTTATAAAATTTATTAAGAGTGCAATTCCTCTTATTTGAGCAAGTTCTACGCAGCTAGCTGGGCAGACTATCTACAGGATCTTGGGCCCACTCCCTGTAGTAGTCCTCCCCTGTTTAATTTTTGTATTTGCTTTCTGTAGATTAGTTTACTGCTTTATTTATTGCTTTATTTAATTTTAGTCGTGTGTGTTTATTTTTATTGTACATTTATTTTCTCACACTTTATTTTTAGCATTGTAATTTATTTTATTTTTTTGCACTTAGTTTATTTGGTTTGGCCGGAATCCAATTGCACAAACCTCCCCACAAAACTAAATAAGGTACAATAAAATTTATTCCCCAACACTATATGCATATACTATGCATGACACTCACAAGTTTATGAAATTACCGAATTGATAATTTATGGAAGAGAAATGAATGTTTTTTGGGACATGAATTTCTGCTCACCAATCAAAAAAACCATCCATTAGGGAGAGTATCTCATGACCTATGGTGGCATCTACAAGAGCATCTATGTTAGGCAATGGGAATAAATCCTTTGGAGTTGCCCTATTCAAGTCTTTGAAGTCTGTACAAATGCAGATTCTTCCATCTAATTTTCCCACAGGCACCATGTTCGATACCCATTCAGGATAGTCGATGGGAACAATAAAGATCACATCCAATAGTTTTTGCAACTCGTTCTTCTCCATCAAAGTGATGGTTGGATGCAGTTTCCTTAGCTTTTGCTTGACCGTATTTTTCATGGGATCCAACGAAAGGTTATGCACAACTAAATTGCGATCAAACCTTGGCATGTATTTGTAGGTCCAAGCAAAAATATTAGGCCTCTCCTAAAGTAGAGGGATCATAATAGCTTGTTCATTTGGAGATAGACTTTATTTGAACTTGACTTTATTTGGTTGAGTAGGATCATCATTGATGTCCACCTCAAAAGTCGCTTCTATAGCCATATGCAATCCATCCTCTAGTTGGTGATGTGTGGTTATCAAATGAATGTCATCTATGAGATTTACAGGTCCTACTAACTCAGGATCCAAACCAACATGGAATACATCATACGCACAACTTGGTACGAAATGAAATGGTTGTAACATATATTCATTAGGGAAAATATCCCTAGGCTCTACAGGTGAATCAATACGATCCCAATCAATATCATCTATATCAAGATACAATGGTTTAGTAGAATCTGTTGGGTTTTGAAGTGGAGTGGTCAAATCCATGGAGATTGTGTTTATGGATGGAATGAAATCTCCTGGACCATATGGGTGAAATCTTGTCTCAGAGGTTTTTCCTCCATACTCATGTTGAAGCTCTGGAGGAAAAGGAATATCTAGATCTGGCCCATGAGCAGGTCATATAACAGGATCTTTGGGTTCCAATAGCTCTCTGAATGTAGGCATAGGGGGATTGATCGCATGATAAATGGCATCTA
This sequence comes from Wollemia nobilis, assembly GCA_028583015.1. Lineage (NCBI taxonomy): Eukaryota > Viridiplantae > Streptophyta > Pinopsida > Araucariales > Araucariaceae > Wollemia > Wollemia nobilis. Next base: position 13,783,156 of record JAQPPZ010000465.1, read on the forward strand.
AGTTGACAAGTCTACTCAAAAACCACAAGCCAATGTCTATGGCATGAAGTGTCGCTTATATTTCTACCTGCATGTTGACTTGTTGTAAGTGGCAAGGCCCAAGAAAAAACCTTCTAAGTCTCATCTTCATATTCATCATCACTTATCTAAAAACCATTGGCATTGGTATGTGGCCCTAAGACAAGGGGTATGTGTTTTGGACCCAAGTAGGCCATCTCTATCTCATCCTCATATTCTTCATCACTTATGAAGATGCTACTTGTATTAGTCTCTTACCCCAAGCTATGGGACCACTGCCTTGGTCCTAGGTAGGCTTTTTTTGTTAAGTCCTCTAACTCATAGCCACTTTCATCCGATATGTACCCACTCTCATTGTGGCTAGACTAGGTAAGGCTTTGTAAATAGCAAGGCCCATGATAGGCTAACATTTCATGTACTTCATCATCACTTTCCCTATATATATTTTCTTCTTGTTTTTCATCCCACAAGATGCAATCTATAGGGATGGTGTCAATTGAGAATTTTGGATGATAAATCTCCAATGGTGGTATGTTTACCATGGCCACTTTTCTGTTGATCAGATATCTTGTACTTGGTGGGTGATAAGGAATAAAATCGATGTCTTCTCTTAACCCCAAGCTTAATCTATCTAAATATGCTTCTAGAGAGTCATCTTGACCTCTGATGTGGTATCCTAACCCAAACTTGTTAGGGGAAATTTGGTACCACAGCTCGCATGGCCACCTACGTCCCTGCTTATATATACCCATATCGTAGCCATACCAATGGCAACATTCAAAGTAGCTTAGATCAAACTCAAGATTAGAGAGGTAGTAAACATTAATAGTGAATAGTTCATCATTGTCCTCTTCTATGTCCAAAGACTTATGGGTGCAGTCCAGGCCAACATAGATAAAGTTGGTCTAGTTGGGAGGGATTCCAAGCATAACCACTATTCCCACTGGTGGTCTTAGGTATTTTGGTCATCCCATGTCTTGTGTAGACTCAATTATGGGCATGAATGTTATGTTCTACACAAGTTACTCTCCTATCCCTATACTTGCCAAGTGTATTATCGCATGTGATGTGGATGACACTATAGACGACACTGGCAAAGCGGGTTCTAATATTTTCTCAACTTGATCTTGGAGATATTCTTCTTCCATGGGACTTGGGATTTCTACAATGGCTATATTTAGAAATTCCTCAGGTTTTTCTTCCTCGATTAAGGGTACCTTTATATTCTAATTGTATTTAGGTTTAGACATTGATGGTCTCTTAGAAGCATCAGTTGTTTTGGGCATAAGTGGAGGTGTCGATGTGGATGGGTCTTTTTGTACCCCTTTGTCTATGTCATCTAGTTGTGTAGTTGGAGATGAAGGTTCTACATATAGGTGGAATTAATCACAAACTCTCCTGGAAGATCCACCTGATGGACATATTTGAATGGCTTTTCATCAGCTAGAACTACATAGACTTTGTCGTCATGCACATACTTGACACATTGGTGTAAAATCGAAGGTACACACTCCATATCTCTTATCTAGGGACATCCTGGGAGGATGTTGTATTGCATGGCCCCTTCCAAGATATGATACATCACAGGGATGGTCTTATGCCCTACCTTAATGGGTAGGACTATCATTCCCATAGTAGAACATAACACATCATTGAAAGCTCTTAACGTGTAGGCTCCTGGAATGATATTGGATTTGGGGATCTTAAGGTGTCCTATTACTGTTGTTGTGATGATGTTGATTTATGAACCCATATCGATCAAGATCTTATTAAAAGGTAAATCATTGATTGATGCAACAATGTGTAGCAGAGGGTTTGGTAAGGTAGTAGGTAATATCTTAATCTCATGATCATAAAATTGAATTACAAGTTCTTGGAATTGTTGTACTTGTCCCACAAAATTAGTGAATGCATTTGAATCTTGTGGTTGGAGCTCAATTGATTTCAAAATCTCCATCAAATTCTCCCTATACTTTGGGGACTGTTGTATGATCTCATAGATAGATAGATTTTCCAAATTCATTTATAAGTTTTATTCTAGTCTAATCCGAACAGTTATCATAGGTCGGGTTGGTGGACCTGGAAGGTTGTTTTACCCCTACCTCTGACTAGGTGCATTTGGGACATTAATGGGAGTCGTAGGAGGTTGTGTTTAACCATATCATCTACTCTTGGTTGCTATATTGACAATTTCAACCATCCCAATGCATCCATGGGTAGGTGTATCGATTCAAACCTGATTGACTTGGGCACCTTTCCCTCTAGGGACCTCATGGTTTGGTAGTGGGTTTTTATATATGCCCATATCTCTATTATCGGGATCCAATGGGTTGTCAACTTTAAGTTCTCCCACTTCAATTATATTTTACACCTAGTTATTGAAACCAATGCACACTTCAATTTCATGCCCCAGTATTCTGTGATAAGGGTATAACTGATCTTCCCTATATCCTTTTGTCTTAGGATGGTTGGGATCTAAAATAGGTATATCAAGAAATTTTATCTTCCCAGACTCGCTCAACTGGTTGAAAATTGATTGCATTGACTATGATAAATATGTAAAATAGCACGGTGGCTTGTGTTCTTTGTTTCACCTCTAATTTTTCTTTTGATCGTAATTGACTGGTGGGGGTTGTGCTTGATAATTTTTGGGTTGTTGCATAGTCACATATTTAGGTGCAACCAATACTACTTGATTAATTGGAGCAGGGTTTGCCTACTTCTGCTTGTATTTATCATTCTTGATATTTTTTTCCACTCTTTGGTTCATAGCTTGATGGTTCCCTCATCTACTTTTATGTCCTCAATGATTTTAGCATGTGCCAAGGCTTTCTCAAATGAAAGATATTGTTGAATTTGTAACAAGAGGGAGATGTGTTTAGAACAACTCTTGGTGAACAATAGATGATTTCTTCTGTGGGGATGAAGAATGATAACTTTACCATGACTTTTCTCCATATATCCCCATAATCCATTACTGGCTCATCATCATAATGTTTTAAGTTGGCTAGGTCTGAAGGGTTCACCTTATTCCTATCACCAAAGGAGAAATATTTTAGGAAAGCGTTTACTAGTTTTTCAAAACTAGATATGTTATGCTTGGGAAGCTAGTTGAACCATTGGGTGGCAGCCCCTAAAAATATCATAATGAAAGTTTTCAACATAAGAGCATAATTGTCTTCAATATGAAAACATGCATTTATGAAATTGGTAACATATTCTTGTGCATCCTCTTCACCCTTGAATTTTTCTAACCTAGGCATCTCAAAGTGCTTAGGATATGCAAGGCTAGGAACTAATGGGCACAATGGTTGGTTGTGTATTTTACTCAATGTTGGTTGGTTCCCAGTCATATCTTGCTTCTCAAAGGACTTCATCTTTTAAGCGAGTGCCTAGAATGCCTTTAAGGTGAGGAGTTCCTCTTCTTTTAGGCTTAATCATGGTGGTAATGGAGGTAACCCTTTATCCACTTGACTTTTTCTATTATCTTCCCTCCTATGAGGGGATTCAAGACGTTTTTGATCTTGATTTATCATGTTTACCTTTCCCCACCAGTTTGATTTTGTTCATGATTTGAGTGGTGGTTTCATTGTGGTTTGTCTTCTTTCCTAGTGCACCCATTTTTTGGTGATTCGATGTGTTTATCTCTTCGATGGTCATCACCATCTGCTTGTAAATTGATATGAGCTAGCTACTCAACTTGTTCTCTTAAAAACTGCTCATGTTGGTGAAAGAGCCTTTCTCTTTTTTTGTCATGCTCGAGAGCTTCAACTAGCTCTCACTCTTTGCATAATACATTTTCTAACCATCACACGTGATCATATTACACTATTAAAGAAGACTCATGTTTGTCTAATTTTTTTCTTGTGGTTCTAATTCATAGATTCCTCGAAGAGGTTTTTTTCTATTTCTTTGCTCTTGCTAGATAATGTAACTTGTTCAGTGTGTTGATAAGTGCCTCTATGATCAGATTATGTATGGGTACTATGGGTTCATTTTGAAGCTTCCCCAGGTTGGGTGGTGCATTTAGAAGTAACACTTTGTGACCTTCCAGATGTAAATTTTTTTGTGGCTATGGTTCTGGGAGTTGGCCTCGAACAAAACCGATCCAACTCATCTAACTATCTTGTTTTCCATGGCTGATCCTATGGGGTGCCATTTACTCAAATGTGGTTATAATATATTGGAACCCTTCCTCTAGTGTGAAGGGTATCTTCTGTTTGGTGCCAATGACTGGATGTAACTCTAGTTTCCTGCCCCTCCATGGGCAAATCTATTCTAAATGTCTCATGTGAAGTTTGAGATGTTGTGACTCCTGTTTGTATTTTTGGTGATGAAGGCTTTGTGGCCTCATTTTTCCTTCATGAGGATGGAAGTGGGGAGACCCATTCATCTCTATGTGAATAATGGGATCTATAACCCCTCTTATGTCTATATGGGGAGGAATCCCTTGAAGCCTCCTCATGTCTTTGAGAAGCTTTTGTGTGTTTAGAGGAGGGCCTTGAGGCCTCCTCGTGCCTCCTTGATGATGATGTCCATGAAGTCTCTTTGTGTTTTTGTGACTTAGTTCCATGATGTGATTACCTAATTGGGGTTTTTCAAGGAGAACCCCCAAGGGTTGAGTTATCACCCCTTAGGCTCGCGTAACTATGTCCCATGGTCTTATTAGTAGGTGGTTCAATGTTACTACGACTTCGTCTATGTGTGTGTGTTCTTTCAAATTCTGCCTCGATATTGGATTGAGGATGCTTACTTCTAGTTTTAACCATTATGTTTGTGAATTAATCTTGAGCATTGCAAATAAGATAGCCAAACAATATTAATCAAGTGTTTATCTTGATTACCAACTTATGTGTGCCCTAACTATTTGTTGCATTTTGATGTGTTGGTGTTCTTATTTTCTTGCTCTTGTTTTAGATTTAGAATGAGGAGACTCATCCATAGTGGGAATCAAGAACACTCATGCCAAACTTGATTTTCCCAAAAATAGACTAGGGTACACCGCTTAAATCCTAGTGGGGAGTTTGCCTAGCTCTTCCACTCTGAACCAGTTATTGTTCCAATAGTGGGAGATAGATTGAACACGAGTAACTTAGTACCACTATAAAGAAGTTACTTATTCCATTCTAGAAAAATCTAGGGGGCAAACCTATGGAAGGAGATGAATGCCAACATCACCGGACTAAATTGAGGGTTGGTGATGAAATCCAACTCCCCAATGTTTAAAATATGTGTGTGTGTGGTGTTCATTTAAAATTTACATAAATTAAAATGCATCATATAGCATAAATATATCTTTTCTATATGCCTAATACAAATGAAATTTTAGTTTCGAAAAGATGCATAAACTAATATGATTTTCATGGATGCACTCTATTTTGTGTAGATATGGCCTTTAAAAAGGCCTCAAAGTAAACAAACCAACACATGATTTCTAGCACACTAGATTCTAGGGCAGACTTGACAAGCATAAGTCATTGTTCCTAGCAACACCTAGTGGAAATTTAAGAAAAACCCTAAAATGTGCAAGATGCAAGTTCTTTCCTTTCCATTCCTTAGTTTCTAAATCAAAATGTGTCTTAATTTTCATTATTTTATAAAAATAGAAGTAGACAAACCATCAAAAAAATATCAAAAAGTTTTACCGACCTCTAATCCAACTCAGAGAACAAATATTATGTATTCTGCTACACTCTAGCTCCAGTCGTTGTTGACCATAGTGGCTGATTTCTAGCCACTGTTAGCATGAGTGGCTAAGAATGTGGGCTACTATATACCAGAGCAGCTAAACCTACACACAAAAACCTAACTCAATAAATTGGCAGGATATAAAAACTTGATGGGGTTCCACCGTGATCGCCATTTGTAGTGACCCCGAGGAAGTGACGCACCGTCCAGTACTCTATTTGCAATTATTATTTGATCAATTTACATTTAATCATGCATTAAATGAAATATGTACAAATAGATGCAACCAAAGTACAAATAAATGAATTAATAATGCTCTTTATTGTTTTTCTCAAGTTTGGTTACATATAGATCCCTCTAATGGATTCCCTTCATTTGATACATATTTTACAAAATAGGGTAGTAAATGTATGGTATCCCATTGCAAGGGGTGATGCACTCTCACAAGATTCCCACTGATGCACATGGAACTGTATGAGGGCTTACAGATACCTCCTTCTCCAGGTCTTGTTCCTATAAGGATCCCCTTGCTTTTATATGTTGATAACCTATCCATTGAACCTGTCGTCTTGCAAGCATGAAAATAATAGCAAACGCTCAGCTATACGAGATTACCTCCCTGGATGAGGTTGTTAGCAATAACCCTAATGATAAATAGAAATATGCTCAATGACAATAGAAACTAAGGTTATGAATGCAAGTAAATGCAATAAATTAGATCTATGATGATGTCATGAAAACATGTAATGAGCTAAATGAAATAAACTAATGCTAAGAACCCTAGACTAGGCATGTGGGCCGCTATCCAAGACAACGACCGCTAAGATGAAAATCTATCTCTATTTCTCCAAAGCTATGGATCTAGGATTGTTGCTAAAGTTGAAATGGTTGGAATTTATGTCTGATGTGTTGAATATCCTATAGATGATGAACTCTCAATCGGCCAGCACTTCGTTGCTCCTAAAATGTGCTCCAATTTGCTCTCCAATATAATTGGGCTTCACTACAAGAAAATATCTCTAAGTGTCAAAAGCTCTCTAAAAAGTCTCTGAATTCTTATTTGGTGCTCTTAGGTTTCCACCTTATAATTTCTTTGAAGCCCTAGGTCAATGTCCAACCCTTGGACTAAATTTTACATGCACACTAGATGTTAACATGAGAAGTTTTCTCTTTTTTGTGTTTGAAGGCCAGTTAAACTGATGTCTAAACCTGGACTTGAGTCTTTCATGTAGACTGGTTGTGAGGAGGAATGCAAAGTTATCCCTGCTTGGCTTTATTGCATGTAAACTACCACTTCCACCTGAGATTAGGCTAGTTTGATGACAAGTTGCTATTTAGGGCTTAGCCATTGTCATCTACAGTGGCTAGGCCTGGCTGCTCTGAGCTTCAATGGCCAGAATCTAGTCACTCTATTTCATAGTGGCCAGTCTTGGATGGGCTAAAACTACCCCAAAATGAGTGGTGAAAACAACTTTTAGCACTTGGAAATTCCCAAGGTTTAGTCACATGGTCTATGAATACCCACATGAGTAGTTCTTCTAAACATGGCATGTTTTAGGTATCTACAATAGGAATAATTATAACAAAATTCTCCCAAGTGCAACCATTTAAGCCATGCATTATGTTGCCCTGAAACATAGTTTCTCAAGTAGCCTTCAATCCATTTATTCACAATATCTATTTGGTCATCTGTTTGGGGGTGATAGCTTGTACTTAGAGTCAACAATGTGCCACAAATCTTAAACAACTCTTTCCAAAACATACTCATGAATCTGTTATCCCTGTCACTCACAATATTCTTTGGCATGCCATGCAATTTAAACACTTCTCTAAAGAATAAATCAGCAAATTTTATTGTTGTATATGAAGCTAAAATAGCTTAAAATTGTGCAAATTTAGTTAACCTATCCACCACAACATATATACAATCCTTACCATGCACTTTTGGCAGCCCCATGATGAATTCCATTGATATACTTTCCCATTTTGATTGGGAATGGGCTAAGATTGAAGAAGACCAGTAGGCAATGTGTTTCCAATTTTATTTTTTTGAAAAGTGGTGCACTCCCTCACATGATTCAATACATCATATTTTAGCCCCTTCCATTAAAACCTTTCACATAGTTGCCTATAGGTATTAAAAAACCTGGATGACCAGCCATGGGTGTGTCATGCATAGTGGAAGTTAATTTCTCTTTAAGCTTGGAATTTGGCACAATAAAAATTCTATTTTTATAAAAAATCAGACCTTCCTTCACACTTTACCTATCATCTTTCAAGTGGACATCAATAATGTTAGATGCAAAAGTGTTCTTCACATACTCAACCATAATTGCAGCCTTCCAATCAGCTGCCATAATGGAAATAGAGTGAAATGTGGGTATTCTAGATAGTGCATCAACAGTTGAATTCTTTCTCCCTTTTCTAAACTCGTTCTCAAAATCATATGCATGCACTTTAGTGACCCATTTCTACTGCCTATAATTTAAATCTCATTGTCCAAGAAAATATTTAAGGCTATTATGATTAGTCCTTACCACAAATTTACCACAAACAAGGTATTGCTTGAACTTGGTCAAAGCGTGCATAATGGCAAGCATCTCCTTGTCATATATGCTAAAATTTCTCTCCATTGGACTAAGTTTCCTGCTCTCAAAGGTAATTGGCCACCCATTTTACATTAGGACAGCCCTTACACCAACACCTGAAGCATCACAATCAATGGTGAATGGCAAAGAAAAATCAGAAATTGCAAGTAGAGGGCAATAAGACATCACTTCCTTCAATTTCTCATAAGATTTTTGGGCTTCATCACTTCAAACAAATGCTCTCTTATTTTTTAATTTAGTCAAAGGTGCTACCAAGGCTGAAAACCCTCTAATGAATCTTCTGTAATAGTTGTAAAGTTTCAAAAACCCTCTCAATTGAGTTAAGGTAGTGGGAATAGACCAATTTTTAATTACATCTATCTTGTGTTGGTCTAAATGCACTCCCTTATTGCTGATTATGTGTCCCAAATATAAAATTTCAAACATACCAAATTCACACTTAGACTTATTTGCATAAAATTATTGCTATTCTAAAATACTCAAAATAGAATCCAAATGCTTCAAGTGATTTTACCATGAGCTACCATAAACAAGAATATCATAAAAGAAAACTAACATAAAATCCCTCAAGTAATCCCTAAAAATCTAATTCATGGCTAATTGAAAAGTGTCAAGGGCATTTATCAATCCAAAGGGCATCACCAAAAACTCAAAATAGCCAAAATGATATTTAAAGGTTGTTTTATGCACATCCTCATCTCTCACCCTGATTTGATGATATCCTTATCTCAAATTAATCTTAGAAAAATACATACCCCATGCAATTCATATATGAGCTCATCTACTTTAGGAATAAGGTATCTATTTTATATTGTCTTTTTGTTCAAGATGCTATAATCAATACACATATGCATAGTCTCATATTTCTTTTTCACTAACACTATGGGTGATGCAAATGGGATAGAGCTAGGGTGAATGTACCCCATGGCAAGTAGCTATTTTATAACTTTCTCTATCTCATTCTTATATATTCTAGGATTCCTATAAGGGGTTATCATAATAGGTTTTTTTCCTAGTTCCAACTCAATTACATGCTGAAATCCCCTATGGGGTGGCAATTCCTTAGGCATATCCCCAAAAATAGTGTTATGTTTTTCCAAAAAAATATGAATTTTAGGATGATAAGAGACATGATTATCAGATGAATAAGGCATACCTTTTAACATATATATACCAAAAGCCCAAACTATCTCCTATTTCTTGAGAATCCTCTCCATCCTCTTGGACATTACCTCTTGGACCACATTTTCCTTAATCCCTTGTAAAACTACCTCACACCCTTTAGCTTTAAAATTTAGCTACAATGTTTGGTGATTTGTGGTGTAGTATCCTAATGAATATAGCCATTGAAATCCTGGTATGAAATAAGGAATTCCTCCCAATGAAAACATGTAGAAATCATCTACTATGGAATGATTCTCAAAATTTACCTTCATTTACCTCACAAATTTGTTGCAAGGCACAATGCTCTCTTTTTGAGTAGCAAAATTAAATCCAGGAAATGTTTCTGATATTAGCCCTTTCTTGGCTACAAAACTCTCATACATAAAATTTTGGTTTGATCCACCATCTATCAATACTATCACCTTATTCCCCAATACCTCTCCTAGCACCTTAATTGTGAGATACTTGTTCGTACTACTCAACATGGACAATGTACCAACATTTAAGCTCTCATGAGACTCAAGGGATGGTTTCTCAAGCTCACACTTATCTAAATACTATTATTCACTTTCTAATGCCTCCTCATCTAAAACAACCTCAATGTAGTGAATCTGCCCCTTTCCCTAGCAGCTATGGCTTGGTATCCAAGGGCTTTTGCATGTGAAGAATAATTTGTCCTCCTAAGCTCATCATGCTCCTCATTTACCCTCCTTCTTTCTGGTGTAGGTGTTGAATTCCTCTATGGAGGGAGTTTTGGCCTCCCAAAAGCTTGATTCTTCCCTATAGGGGACGTCTCTCTCTTCTAGAAGAAATTCCCTCTTTGAAATGATCTTGATGATACTACCTCACTAAACCTAGTATGTGGTGGTGTTGAAACCCTAGGTTTTGGTGATGATGTAGAATCAAGGTTTAAATACCTTCTCATTGTAATGTACAGTGAAGCAGTATCAAAGTATTTTACCAAGCTTCTCAAGGAATCCACAAAGCCCTCAATGAAAATAAAGGTAACTATTTTCTCTAAAATGTTAAGCACCATGAATGAAATCTTTTGGAACTCCTCAATGTATACCTCCATTGTATTTTTCTGCTTAAGGTTGGTCAAATCCTTAAAATATTCCTCCATATGGTCTAAAATATTGGATAAGTGCTCATAAATCCATTCTGTAATTGATTACATGGATGAGGCTAGCCACATATTACAGGTAACCAAGGAATATTTGGACAAGTTCAATGAAGAGGTACATCCCATGGTGGTACAAGAAGAGAAAATATGTAAGTTGTCTAAAAACATATTTAGTGAAGTTGTCAAACCTATCCCAAATAAGGCATGGAATACTTTAAGATTGGTAGTGAGGATTATCATTAGGAATAATAGGCTACTCTAAAAAGGATGGCTACTAATAGATAGAATTAAAGGTAAGCTACTGGAGATTTTTGATATCAACAAAGAAATGATGCAATATGGTTTTGGAGGATTTTGGGGTGAAAATGACATCATTATTTTAGAAGAAGACCTCCAGACCAGCATAGAATCAATCATACAAGTTGAGATTGAAATAGACACCTAGAAAGATCCAATCATTAAATACCATGTATCTCAACTAATCAAAGACTTAACCAGGCTCAAATACTTAATGGAGGACTTAGTAAATAAAGGACATTCCATATACTATGAAGAAACTACCAAACTAGAGTTTACCCACAAGCAGCTTAAATAAATGACCAGTCCCACCAAGTCAACCTGGGATCAAGTGTTGGAAATGCTAAATCTTATGATTCAATTGTTTGGAGTAGAACCAAAAGATAATGAATAATGAGAATTTGAAGAGGAAGAGAAAATATATGATGAAGAGATACACCAATAAAATGGTGATTTGGAAGAAGAGAATGCATAAGATGCTGAGAAGACACCAAAATAATATGTTGAAGAACAGGACCAGTAGGAAAAGGTGAAGGAGTAGAGAAGTTTTTTTGCTAAATAAGCTAAGCATTTTTGTATACCATATATGGTATAAGATCCCTATATACATGTTTTGTAATTTTTTTTTATCTTGATAATATCAGAGAATAGTCACAAAACATGAGACTATAAAAATACATGTAGAAGTCTTGATGTCGAGTTGCAAGGAGATTTGTAATCAGATTGAGATTATAAAAGGGTATATTTCTATGTAACTAGAGCAATATTGAGCTTATGGAATAAGGAATTGCAAATATAAGTTACCCTATACCTCTTGCATGGTTTCCTTGTGAATAGTTATGCTCTAAGCATATTCACAAATGTTTGAAAGTATGGCTATCACACAGATATTATTCTATGAAGCATAACTTTCTATGATCTACATATTGCTTCTTGCATAATTTCTATATGAACTGTTACTCTCTAAGTATCTTCACAAATGTTTTAGAGAGTGATGGTCATATGGAAGTTATTCTATGAAACATAGCTCGTTGATGATTGGAGTCTACCCTTTCCTTCAAATCCCCCTTTCATCCATTCATTCTCTCCACTACATAGTTTTTCCCTCCATCTTCATTCATTCATATTTTCCATAAAAATACCTCTCATTCCATTCATATCACTTAACCCCATTAATTCTTGCTATTTTTAAACTCCTGATTCCCAATGGATAAGACCCTGAGTTCTTTAGGATTTTCTAGCAAATCCCTCCAAGAGGCACTAGAATGTAGGCCCAAAAAGGCCACATACTTAGAAAAATTTGAAAATATTTTCTAAGTCCTAAGAGTGCTCCAAACCATGGTAGTGGTGTAGTGTAACAGGTTCCACCTCATGGTCAACACAGTCATAGTTCATAAACTCACCATCCAAATCATGGGCTAGATCATGATTCCACATCGTGTGGTTCAGCGTATATTCCATACTGTGCAGCCTAGAGCATGGTTCTACACCATGGTCAAAGTGGTCAAACTTGACAATTTGGCACTTCAAATTATGGTCTACAGCATGGTTCCACATCATGCAGCTCAGCGCATATCTCATCCCACATAGCTTAGAGCGTGGTTCTATACCACGATCAAATCAGTTAAATTTGGTAGGGTGGTATTCCAAAAAGAAAACCAGAGCATGGCCCAATACCACATGGTTTAGAATACATGTTCTATCCTAGATGACATAATGTAGTGTTCTATGTCATGTTCAACATTGGTCAAAGCTACGAGTTGGAATTCTAAATCATGCCATGGCTTGAACTAGCAAAAGTATTATTTTGAAGTTAAGAAGAGCGGGCTAGAACTTATTCTCGTACCGTGCAACCTAAGAACATATTTTCAAATCAATACAACAAGGATCCTTTGCTCTAGCCCATGATAAAAGAAGTCAAAATATTTGAATTAAGGTTTCGAGTGGTCCAGAACACATTCTATGCCACTAAAATAAGTAATAAGAAAATGAGTCATTGTTTCTATACCGTGGGGTGTTGTAGATCATGAGTGAGAAAGATAACTTCTTCATGCTCTAATCTTAATCGTTTAGCAAGATATCAATGGCCCATATACCATGTTTTTCAAGCTATTTAAAAAAGCAAGGTTTGAGTTGGCACAAGCCATAGATTGTTGTTTGAAGATTTTTAAGCTAGAAGCAACCAAGAAAACAGTGGTAGAGGATCAAGAACCACAAGTAGATTTAATTGTAGATCCACAATGAGATAGCCCTAACAAAAATGATGGATGGTCCTGATTCTAGATAAACTTAGTCAAGAGTCATAAGCCATGAGATCTGAGTAACCTATGGAATCCAAGTTGTAGAGGATCGAAAGATTGCATAGCTTCCTTATTTCTTCAAATCAAAAAAGAAGCTACCACTTCAACACCTTGTTGATCTAGCATTTTGAATTCTTTGTAATGTTCTAAATATTTTAAAACACATGTAAAACTATAAATAGAGGTCAAAGCCTCATTTTCAAGGATTGGATCTAGAGTGTTTGCTTGCCACACTACTATATATTTTTTGTAAATCAATTTAAGGAGCATTACTTGGATTTTTACCTCAAACCCATGTCTTCTTTTCTTTCATGATAATTTTATCTGTGGAGTCATTTCTTCTAATGTTTCTATGGTTAGTCTATTCTAGTGATATTGGATTGCTAACTTAGAGCACCTTGAAATACTTCATGTTTAAATGTATGCTTGAAAGAGACTTATTTTTCTGTTAGTCTAGGTATTGATCTAATTCTGCTACTTGGATTATTAGAACTCTAGATGTCTAAAATAATATTTGGAACATCTTATGCACTCTAATTATGAAGGTTACTGGTTTTGAATGTTGTTTGTCTTAAGTGTGAATTACTAGAAATTGATATGTGGGAGGCTTTCCTGTAGTTGCCTATGTTTTCAGCTCCACTTTTCATTCATTATTTTTATAAACCTTACCCCATTTATATACCTATATTTATACATTTAACTGAGCTTAAATTAGTCAACACTCAAAATAGTTGATAAGGTATACCAGCTTACTCTGGATGTTGGGTTAAAGTAATATTTAACTCATCCAATATTATATTTTGTACTGTGATTAGCAGGTGCACGCCTAAAAAGATCATTGTAGATGCTAATCACAGTTTCAATACTACCTTGATGTTAATTCAAACCCCAACATGACCCTGTTATTGAATGATATGACTATATTGTAGAAGGATGGGATTCAAAGTTTAAAAAGAATGACTCTATAGCCCAAGGATAAGGCTATCTAGGTTTATAATTTTTCAAATCAAAATTCCCCCAGAGGTGGCAATAATGTAGTCAAATTCTTTGCCCACATTTACAAATCAAAATTGTAGGGGTGGACTTGTCAAAAAAAATATTTTCAAGCCTCAAAAACTTCTTTGGACGTATTTTCAAACTCATTATTCTTTTAAAATTCTTTCAATTGAAGCTTAAGGGTGTAATATCAGGCTTGATATTGCTTAAGGATGACTCATTTATCCAAGAAAAAATCATTTGATAATAAGACACTAAAAAATCTCCATTCTAATAAGGAGAGAGTAAAAAAAAACCTAGAATAAGGTAAGCTAGAGATTTTTAGAGGTGATGTCAATATTGCTCTTCAAAGTATCCAATACAATGCAAATCTTATGAAGTAGATGGTCTTCATTCTAGAAGTAGGTAAGTTAAAACTTTCAAATCAATGATGTCATCCCAAACCCCAAAAATTTATATCCTGGTGAAGAACTTATAAAAAAGTAAAAATATTAGTCTAGAGTACATGCCAAAGGGGTGTAGCATCCTAGACCATAGCCTTTCAAGTAAGAATTATGTCAACATATACAAGGTCTGGTATGCTTGCAAATCAAAGTTGCTTTGAGATAAAAGTGCTTAGCACCTAAAAAAAGAGTAGTTAGTACATGGTAATTATCAAATCTTGAGAGCAAAATCCACCTCAAAAAAGTATTATTGAAGATCCTACAATCATAACTACTCAAGGCCTAACACAGGATATGTTGAATATTTTGAATGATATCATCTCATCCTAAAGAGCATGCCAAACTAATTTTATCTCGTGATTATACATAGTAGTTAGTTTCATTTTAGCTAGGTGAAATATATAAATAGGGGAATGCCACTCATTGTAAAAGGTTAGGTATTTCAGTATTTGTCTTTCATAGGCTGAATATTTATGCTATTTTAATGTAATCAATAGTTATTTGATTTACCTCAATTAAAGTATGAATAAGTGTTAATTATTTTGATAATATACACTTTCATAATTCTTTTTTATACTTTAATTAAAGTATTTAATTTATGCTTAAGGCTATTTGGTATTATTTAGTAAGTGAACTGTTATCTATTAGGTTTGAATCTCTTTGTATTTCTCTAATTGGATTTCTCATAGTGTTTAATGTTGTAATATTTGTTCTTACTATATTTCTCCATAGCTTTGATTGAATAGTTTGGTAGGATTTGCTCGTACTAGGTAACCAATGCTCATTCAACCAAAAGTAATGTTGTTGGTTGACCTTTGACCATATTCAATCAATCTCTCTAACCCTACCTCTTTCACTTTAATCCTTCTCTCTCTTAACCATATCCCCTTTTTCCTTCATATATATTGCACATAATAAAATTTAAAAAAGTAGCCAACCTTCTTCAAAGGTTGATTCAGAAGCAATTTAGAGTCATCCAATCTTGATCTCGGTCTAGGGAATATATTCTATACCTAGGTTGATCAAGAAATCAAGACCATGCTTGAGAAATATAAGAGGGAGGGAGAGTTATGAAAGATGAATGCAAATAAGAGTTGAATGATAGAGAAATAATTCTTTAAAATTTCAATAGAGTTTGGATGCTTCAAGATTTCTTGTTAAATGTCCCTCCCAAAGGATCTATTTATAGATTTTTTTGAGTGATTTTTAAAGGAAATGGTGTTGTACATCATGCATGATTATCTCATATGTAAATTTCCTAGGATAAAATATCATATATAAAATCTCATAGAAAAGTAACACAAGTAATGCTCATTAATAAAACTTAACTAGTACATTTATAAATTTCATTCTATTTAGATTATATAATATGGAGCTTTGTCTCCAATATATAACTTTATATAGAAATTCTTCAATACTCCTAACTATTGCTCTCCTCAAAATCTTAGGAGATGCAACCTTTTACATGCCTTACATTATGATAAAACTCTCATGATTACATAACCTCTCACTTTACATCTTGACACATCTCATATGACTCTTCACTTACACACTTGACACCTAACACTTATGACTCTTTACTTCCACACTTGACACCTATCACCTATAAATATTCACTTGCATACTTGACCCCTTGCACACAATTGACATATTTCACACTTTATTACATAACACAACACTCTCCATACTTTGACACATAATTTAGACACACACTCTTCCTAATATAATATTTACAATAGTACTCAATGGTACTTTAATAATACCCAATGTACCAAATAATATAATATCTCTAACAAATGGATGGTCAAAGATACCTCTGGAAGAAGTAATAAGGTTCAAATTTGTAACCTTAGGGGACGTGAAATGGAAAATGTGATCATATTTAAGAGTGGTGGAATAAATCACATGCAGGAGATACATGCTTGTGTCAGTTTGAAAGTGCTACATAAAAATAAAATCACTATTTAGCACTTCCAATTTGGATGAAACACTATAAGAAATTAACCTTTTAAGGTCAAATAAGTTTAAATTTAGTCAAACTTTAGAAGTGTTTCATACCAAGCAAAAGTGTTGTGTAGCACTTTCGCTATGATCCAACAATTTTGCTAAGGACCATTCAATACCCTAAAATTGAGTAGGATCTTGTTTAGGCTAGTCTAGTTAGCTAAATAATTGACTGAGGGGTGCTAAATTGTTTTTGGTATGTAAAATTAGATGTTTGCATTTTTTATCTTCTTGATGCAATTATTGCATAAAAAATGTGTCAAAATTTGACATAGATACCCCAGTTTTATGATAATGATAGTTCTTATTAATTTAGGATGTAATATTGAGATAATTATTACAAAAAATAGTATAACTATAATTTGGATTTTTGGGGTATCATTAATGGGGTGTCATTAATGCACATATTTCCTAAGGGTACCCCCTCAAGTTTCAAAGGAAAAAATAAATTATCTAAGTAAAATTGATTAGTCCAAGAATAAGTTATAGATATAGTGAGAAGAAATGAGGGAAAGAAAAAAAATAGGCTAGGGGGGGTAAATGGGCCTACAGGTAAAAACAATTTTATTTTTACCATTTGCAATTCAAATTTGAGAGCTCTGGGATTTAATTTGCATATGATTTTTTGATGGATAATGGTGGGTGCTTAGTTTATCACATAGTCCTCATTTGAGCTCCAACAATAGTATTGGATGCTAGAGGATAGGTAAGAAAGATATTTTAGTTTTTTTTATTGAAATTTTCATTTAAAATTCATTTGAAATTTTGTGGCACTTATGTAGTAATGCAACACTTTTGCAAAAATAGGCTATAATACTTTTGCTTGAGTGCAACACTTTTATGGTGATGTAGTGCTATTATTATATAGTACTTTTTCCAAGTCTGGTGCTTTCATGAATGTAGTAGTTTTGTGCCTATGTGGTGCATTTTCACATGCAGTATTTTTATGCCCATGCGGTGCTTTAATCTAATGGAAACCTTTGTATGGAATTAATTAGAAAGGTATATCATTAGACTAACTTCTACTTGTGATTGTAGTAGGTAAGCTTGTTAGATTGTTGAGAGAGGTAACAATACATCTTAGAGTCAGTTCTTGAAATTTTAGATGTAAAATATATAGCAACATCAACAATAGTGGGCTCACATTATGCCACATATATGCCAAATGTCAAATTTTATTAGGACCTACACAAAGCTTTGGTAGAGCATTGGTATTCAAAGACAAGTACCTTCCACCTATCGATAGGTGAGATGATTATTATTCTAGGGGATGTATGGTGAATTTTTTGATTACCAATCAAAGGGGTACCATTGTAGGTGGTCTATAGTCGAACAATTTAAAGAGTTTTTCATAGAATATAGGGCCTTCTAACTTGATTTTTTTGGCATATATTAATATTTTATATTAAGGGAGGTACTTGTATTGTTTAATGGTAGTTTTATGATCCTTTGTATCTAATATATTATTGGGGGACACTAGTCAATGAGTAATACATTAGGGATGGGCATAGGTTATTGTACTCATGCAAGATCACCAAACAATGTTTACTTGGAGGCCAAGCATTATGGAGAAACTCTATCAAACTCTTAACTAAGTTGTATATCAAGATGATAAGAACTTGGTATGTTGTAAACTATTACAAGTGTGGGCATGGGAGCACTTATTGATTAGGAGGATGTCTAGATTCACAGGATATGTGGATGCTTGAAATAACCTATAGCATACTGGTGGGATGCACATTTTGAGAGAAAATGAGGGATACAAGATATGGGAGCTCTTGGCATGGTGATATGGATGGTGGATGATCTAATGATAAACTAGGTGATATAATAGCTATGGAGAGGCCATCTAATATGGATGGAGGACTAGTTCTAGCTATTCCAAGTGAGGAGAATGCGATGGATGGTAGGTCTAAGAGGAAGTGAGAGCTCCATCAGTTTTATCATGTCATCTGCTATTTTGGATATGTAGGACATTCATATGATAGGCCCTATTTGGTATAGGTTATTTACATAGGACATTGCTTTTGATAGACCTTTTGATGTTGATAGCTTCCTAGAGGCTGATGTGGATGATGTAATATTTTTTAATGCTAGTAGGAATGATCTATAGATTATTGTTAACTATATGAGATGGTATATGAGATTTTTTTCTAGATATATGACCAGGATAAAGTGATGGACTCAAAATATTAGGATATGAGGTTGGATAGATTAGATCCTATAATATTCCAAGCATCAAAGGAGGAGGGCGGTAGCACAAGACAATGCAACTATTTCTAGTGTAGAGGCCCTATTATATGTGGAGTATTATTACCTTTACCACCTATTTTTAGAGTACTATCAAAGGTTGGGCTGATCTAGAGTATAGAGGTAGTAGGAATGGTAGATATAACCACACTTTTATAGAGTTGCAAGATAAATTTGTAGATGTTAGGTCACAAATAGTGAGCTTGGAGATAGTAAAGAGGGTAGAAGATGATATATTGGTAGAGGTGGATGGAATACAACAAGAGATAGCATTTTTGAGGTAGGAGAGGGACTAGGCTATATCTTAGGTGTTAAGGCTCTAAAGAGAGAGATTGGGTAACAATCTAGATACAGTAGCTATTCACAAAAATTGATTTAGTCCTATCATAAGTTCTAATAGGAGGAGGCGATGATCTAGCTCATATGATATTGAATCATATATAATAGGTGTAGGGGCAAGTGACATAATTGTAGGGTCAACTAGATAGGGCATAGGCTAAGCTACATGGTATTTAATATGATGTATAGATTAAGGGATAGGGGGCTACCCATTATCAAGCCTTTTAATATACTATTGTGTTTCCAGAGAAGATATTACCCTCACCTACATGATCAAGGACTTGATGAAGGTCACAATCTATGATCATACAGTATTAGAGATCTATGGGGATGGGTTCACCACTATTATTTCAACTACCATCATTTATAGGAGAAGACATATGGTTGTATTGTTAAGATACTACCATTTTGAGGGTTCCTCATAGCCTTGTGTCAAATTTTTAAGGCCTATTAAACCAATTTTAATCCATGTGGTGCACCATTTGATCAATAATACTAAGTGTACCAATTTTTTCATTGTGGTACACTCATCTTTATTGTTACATATATTGATTTTTTCATGTATAAATATACATATATTATACTTTGAGCTTTATTGATATGAAGATGATGTAATGGTTTATTATGCCTTGTCATTTTCAATATTTATTAATCTATTTTAGAATAAAATTATGTTTAATAAATAGCTTTGTGAAATAGATGGATTCTAGGTAGCGCGAATGCTATTGATTTCAGGAAGGATCCTTGGATCTAGGATCAACCTCTAATATCCTCCCAAGAAATAGTTGAAATTGAATATATAGCCACTGTTGTGTTTGTTACTAAGGTGGTGGATTATATGCAGATTCAATAGGGGTTGATAGTTGGAAACCAATTAGAATGTAAAATTTGAATATGTTGGAACAAAGAAGTTTTAGCCTCATTGAAGACTTATTAAGGTTACAAGTTATAAAGAACATGAAAGAGGAAGACAACTTAATTTGGAAGAATGAAAGTGATGGGTTATTTTCTATTAAGTCAACCTATAATATTGCTTTTGATGCCACAGAGGAAGTCCCTATTTTCAATAAAATATGGGTTAAAGGTCTTACACCAAAAGTGAACTTTTACCTTTGGTTTGCATATCAGGATAAAATTATCACAGTGGACAATTTACAAAGAAGAGGTATGATAATTACAAATTGGTGTTCCCTCTATAAAAATTTTGATGAATCCACCAATCACTTGTTTTTCCAATGCCCTTTTTTGAGGGAAGTTTTTTATCTCTTGATGGATTTTTTGGGAGTTTCATGGGTGTTTCCTGGCTCCTTACATGATGTTATTGAGCAGTGGACCTCTCCATTTATAAACCCTATCTTATGCTCCTTTTGGTTCTTCAACCTCCCACATCTCCTTTGGGATGTTTGGAAGGAAATAAATAGAAGAGTTTTCAAAAGCATGGAGAGAAATGTTGAATCAATATATCTTAGAGTGTTAATGGGAATTGTTTAAAATGTGGGGAATACAACTTTAGTTCTTAGTCGTGGAGGGGTTACCAAGATTGCTCTTTTGAAAATTTAGTTTTTTCAATCAGTGACAAAATAAAAATATTCTAAATATTGAAACTTATCTAAAAGGTAACCTTCACCTCAAGATTGGATTAAATTTAATTTTTATGGAGCATAAAAATGGAATCTAAGGTTGATGGGGGTAGGTTGTCTCTTTAGAAATCACAATGGGGAGATTATTCTTGTCTTTGTAGAAAACTTGGGTCCAAAAACTTGTCATTTTTGTGAAGCTAGGGAGTTGTATCAAGGCACTGCGTTAATGGAATATTTCAATTGTAAAAATTTTATTATTTAAGGGGACTCCTTAAATGTGGTTAAGGCCTTTTTTTATGATCAAAATCCTAGTTGGAAAATTTTCAATATAATTAAGGAATCCCAAAGATTCTGTCAGAATTTGGAGGGAATTCAATTCAAGCACATCTTTAGAGAAGGTAACAAGAGTGCAAAATTATTAGCTAATCTAGGGTTAAGCTAGGATAATCTCTCTATTTGGAGGGAGAATTTTCCCATAGAATCTTAACAGTTTATTAGATGAGTTTTATTGATAATGAGTCTTTTCTATGGGGGATCTACACATTCTTATAGATAGATCCATGTTTGTTGAAATTTAAATCCCAAAGCAGTTATTGATTAGGAAATCCATGATTTTGTGCCTTCTAAAGAGCATATTTAGTTGTGGGTCGTATAGTCGGGTTTCAAGGGGGTTTTTTTATCCTTATCTTTTTGCCTCTATTTTATTTTCTTTTTTTTTAGTATGCCTCTTCTCTATTTTATCTAGGTTGGTAATGGGTCTGTTATTGTGGGTTCCCTTCTTATTTTTGAGTTGCTCTCATTGTGCCCTACTGGATTGGCTATTCTTAAGTCCCTGTGTGAACTTCTCTCTATTCTTACCCCTTTTGATAATTTTTTAGGCTTGGATTTTTTATTTTTTAAACGTTTCAGGGACCTTTCAACACCCCTTCCATAATTATTAATATATATTATATGAATTATTGTGTTGTATTTGATGAATGAAATCAATAGTAGTTTATTTTTCATGACTTGGTGATGATTTAAAAAATTTAATAAATTTATTCTAAAATATGAAATATAATATAATTTTGATTCAGTTTGAAGGTGTCTTATGATATTATGGTCTATAAATTTATGTATAAATGCAAAATTTGATTTAGATGTGATAAAATAGACTTGTTATGATGATTTTGGGTGATCGATCTTGTTTTTGGATTGATCTCATCGAGTTGTGTAGACCCATGAATGGAAAGTGTTGTAAGAATTTGAACTGCTTGAGAGATGAATTGAAAATTACTATTTGAGTAATATTTTGATGAGCTAATTCTATAAACATAATGACACATGAGTTAAGAGAATAAATGTAGTTATGAGGGATTAATTTTTATTGTAAAAATTTGTTGTGAAAAGGTTAAGTGTTTGAGTCAGTTAAAGGTTGTTTGACCAAATTTTGAGTGATTAATAATTTAATTATGCTTTTTAAGTGAAGAAGTGGCCTACCAAATGCAATCGCTTTATGACTTGATAATTTGGTGTGTAAGTGATATCAGTCTAACCGATTTAACTAGATTGTAAGGTAATTAATTTAGTTTGGAAAAATTCAATAATAAAGTAATGATTCATGGGTGTGACAATATTGATATATGAATATATTGTATTTAATAAATGGAATGGATAATTTCATAGTTTATTAGGTGTAATGATCATTTAATAATTCTAATAAAATGTTTTTTTGGCATAAAAATTAGATTGATGGGTACATAAAGGACTGACAAATTGGTCAAAGTGTCTCATGTAGTTAATGAACAATTGGTGAAATTTAATGATTTTTAAAATCAATTAGATGATTTTTTGGATTAATTAAATGATTTTGTAAATCAATTATGTGATTGTGTGAATTACTTAAGTGACTTTGTAGGATAGTTAAGTTATTTTTCGGCTAATTAAGTGTTTTTGTAAACCAATAAAATTATTTTGTAAATGAATCATGTGTTTTTGTAGATTAATTAGGTGATTTTGGAAGTTGATTAAGTGATTTAATGAAAGGTTAGTTGACTTTATAAAATTCATTTATATTGAGGAATTAGTTTGATGAGTTGGTAACACTCATGTGTATCAAACAAAGGGCTAAACACGTGTATACATTATGGTGTTATATAATATCAATACTTAGATTGCTCCCCAACTTAATATTTTAACTCATCATAAACCATCCTCGATATGCTATTCAAAAGTGAATATTATATGTGAAGTATGATTGGTGTGAAAACAAAAAAGGATACAAAGGGATGATAGAAGAATGAAGGATAAAAAGAGGTAAGGCATGAGGAATATGGTTGTCAAAAATTTATCAATAAAAAGTGAGTAAAGGATGTATGATTAACAATTTTTAATGGCTAAATAGGACTAAAAGAAGTCTCATTTGATGTTTTTAACTCATTTGATCCTCCCTTTGAAATTCAATATGAGAAATAATAGATGGTTGATCTTGTATCAAAAGCAATGATTTTAAATGCAAAGTGGCACATAACAAAGAAGCAAGGGGAAGAAGAAAGATGGAAATATTTTTCAAAAGGCTAGAAACTTCTATGAGAAGTAATTATGTTGATTGAAAGGGAGTATGTACAAGTTTTTGATATATTTAAGAATATAATAGTATGTACAAATTGTATCATTTATCCCAAAGTAGCAACCTAATAATGGATAAGAAATAGGGGATAAATAAATATGACTAAAATGTATGTATAAATTGATGTTCCATTCCCAAGAAATGACCTATGATACAGATAAAGGACAAGCACTTAGGTAATGAAATAATATATCTGAAAGTATGTACAAGTTGATATTTCATTCCTAAGTCATAGCCTCATATCCTAATTGATGGACAACCACCTAAGGGATGAAATAATATGTCTAGATAGGAAGTTGTTTCATTCCTGAGTGGTGGCTTATGGGCTTTAAAATGGACAAGTACTCAAGTAGTGAAAGAACATGTCTAAAAATATATACAAATTTTTATTCCATCCCTAAGTGGTGCCCTCATAGCTTGATTGATGGACAAGTACCCAGGGGAGGAAATAATATGTTTAAGAGTATGTACAAATTTTTATATAATACCAAATATATGCAAATATTTTGGTTAGTAAATTCTCAAGGGGGAATTCTAACTTTTTATACTAAAGAGGAACTTTAAAATATTTGTATCCAAGGTGGAATTGTAAATACCTATGCCAAAGAGGGAATTTACAATGTCCATGCCTAGGGGGGACTTCCAAATGTTTATGCCCAAGAGGAGCTTTAAAATTATTGTGCCCAAGCGAGGATTCCAATGTCTAAACCAAAGAGGGAATTTAAAATGTTTATGCCCAAGGAAAAAATTCCAAATTTTTATAATAATGTGAAAGCAAGATATACATGCTAGATGTATAAAGTGTGCATGAAAAAATAGCCTATTTGTAAGTACAAAAATTATATGTTTGATTTTGAAATATTTGGATGTCCCTAGTGGGGAAGTTATTAGATAAATTGTGTAAAACTTTTCCTCAAGTACATAGTTGGGATGAAGGAAAACAAATATGATATTATATGAACATGAAGATGTTTCAAAAAATCCTATCAAATTTACCTTATATACCATCGAGAAGAAAGGATATTTCCAACCATTACCTAGAATATGTATAAGATATTATATATTTGTAAAATACTAGTTATAAGTATCAATTCTTCTTGAGTGTCTATAAGATAGCCAAGATAGACAAAGGTTACCGATTGTGGGATAAGAAAGAAAGAAATTGGGCTATCAAGACCATGGGTTGTTGTAATTTTCATCACATAGTTAATTATGAGAAGAAGAAGAGATATTATACAAGTATGTGTGCTAAATAAGCTTGTTCATGATTCCTTGTAGGCTACTGAAAAGAGCGGATATTTCTCACCATTTCCTGGAATATGTACAAGAGATTATACATGTACAAAATAGTAGTAAAAATCAATTGCCATTCTTGAGGGCTTATACAATAGAAATAATAGGTGGGGGAGGAATATAAAGAAAAGGATTGAATTGGGTCATTATAACCATGAATGATCACAAATTTCATTCTATAGACAATTGATCTAGTTAAAATGGAATAAATTTATTTGATCAAGGATCTAATATATCTAAGAAACCTTACTTTTTCCAAAAAAATGTGGATTATATTGATCTAGTGCAAGACAAATCTACAAAAAATTGTATACTTGCCAAATATTGGATTAACACTTCTACCTTATTTGAGATCCTATAAAGATACATAGACATATTTGATGAGGGGGTTTATTCTAGTTAGTTCATGTACTAGAGATATATGGTGACATGATTGATCCATTGATTGGCAAATCCATAAGATCTAAACATCTATAAAGTACCAATCAATAATATCCCACCCTCTTGATGGTGCATAAATAGGCAAAAAACAATTGGCTAATATATGTAGTAAATTAAGTAGTAGGTGTTAGTTAGGCTACTTGATAAACCCTTGTGAGTGCCAAACCCTATGTTCCATTACCTAGCATACTTGTAGCCAATTACACATTTGTAATATAGTAATTCGTATGGCTTGGGCTTCATGACAATATATGAGGTAACCCAATTAAATTGATTTATCCTAGAAGGAAGAAATAGGAACTAAAGATTAAGGATGTTCTTGGTTTTCTAATGCATCAATCAAGAGGTTCAAAATCCTATATCCATTATTTAGCACACTAAATATTTACATATTTTCAAGGTATTGGATATTGAGGGACTCAAGATTCTCAATGGTCCACCAAGCAATGTAGTGGGTTTGGTATAAAAGAAGTTCAAAAAGTGGATATTTTTAGTTGCTTAGTACACTGGATAGGATGTTTGGAATTCTCAATCTATTGTTTATCATATCTATAGATATATATACACCTACAAGTTAGTGGATCAAGGGTTTTGAGATCCTTAGTAGTCTACTAAGCAATGTAAATGGATTTGATGATAAAGAAAAAAAAGAGGTAATGAGTATGATTAGAAAAGTAGAGATAATAGTCTTAAAGGTTTCCATAGCATTAGATCATTACAAGTATATTAATCAAGTCCTTATATGAATTCTAAAAGAACCTACTATTGATTGACGATTTTAAAAATAATTAAGACTTTCACCATGGCAAAATACTATGATGAAGATCATAGAGTTTAATGTCATATGGAGATAAATTTGATTTGTGGGGAAGAGATAAGTTTTTTCATGGCTTCCTAGTAGACCATGAAAAGGTCCAACCCCATTGATCCATTATCTAGTAGACTTGAAAATAATTACTTTTCTATAATATAGTGCATCAATAGGCCTAGGTCCTTTAAGGGTCTATCAGGTGATCTAAATTTTCTTACTTCATAGTGATATAGCATGATGATTCTCATAGTGAGAAACAAGTACTAAATTTTATTGGTTTCCTGGTACACCTTTGAATAAAGTTACTATAATGTTTCAATTGGTGCTAGGGAAATAAGAAATGGAAATTATAGGGTCATCAAGGTGACAAATTATTGTGACATACATCACTTGAACCAATTGAGGGAATAAAAGAAGACAAATATTTCCCAAGTAAAATTATTTTCATAATGGTTGTATAGAGCAATTAGATTTTAGGGATATCATGTTATTGCTAATATGTACATAAATTGTTAGGCACATAGGAGTATTAGGAGGACATAACCCACCCTTTAAACATGTTCTATATGACCACAACAGCAACCCAAGGTAAAGCTTCGAGGAGATAGATGAGATAGAGGAAATTCAGAGAAAAAAAATTAATGGAAAGTAAATATTGTGGAAGAGGAATTTACTAGCATTAGTTACCTAGTGCAAATGCAATACAATTAAATTTATTGCTAGCTAGGATTATCATCACATCACTATGGATCTCCTAACTTAGTGGTATGAAAAATTAAACTCAAGTAGTCATGCAATCAGTTATGTGTGTACAAGCAATTATGGTCATTAGGTAGTTATGCATATAGGTAGCCATAAAATTAAACACATGAACAAGTAGATCATGCAGACTCAAGCATAATATATTTTAAGATTGATTATATTAATTGGTTCTCTTTTTTTATTACCATCAAGTGTGGCTAGGCAATAATATCATTACCCAAATTTAGTGGTTATGATGAATAAACCTAGCTAGTTGGGATCAATTTTTTCTTTGAATTTTGTGTTGGCAATGGTATTCTCTTTGAGAACCAAATCATAAATTTTAAAAGATATAGGTCACACCTTATTATTATAGGCACATCTTAGTTCATCATGATAAGTTTGTAGGTGATCTAGGGTATGAATTTAGCTTTTGTCTAGGAGTTCTAATTGATTGAGTTTATCAATATGATATTCATCCCTAATAGAGATTCTTAGAGGACTTACAAAGAAGTAACCTCAAGTTCAAAATGGACTATATCCTTGGTTCTATAGACCAAGGCATATGGCATCACTCTAGGGAGAGTTTGAACACTAGTGCAATAGGCCCATAAAGTAGTATGGAGTTGTAATTGCTATTTATGGCCAATCTTGCTAACCAATTTCTTAAGGATATTGAATAGTGCTTTATTAGAGGCTTTTGTCTAACTGTTGCCTTAAGGGTAGTAAGAAATTGATAATTTATATTTAATTTTATACGTGGCATAGATATTTTGGATTTATTTGCTTTTTAAAGTTGTACAATTATTTGATATTATAATAGATAAGATTCCATAGTGATAAAGGATCTAATTAAATATGAATTTAAATATTTGGACACTAGTGGTGAAATATAGTGGCATGGCTTTAATCCATTTAGTAGAATACTCGGTAATTTTGATAATAAAGTTATGCCCATCATATGATTATGTGTTTATTTTATGAATAATTTCAAGGTCCCATGTGATAAAGGGCTATGGTGGAGTGATCAGTTGTAGCTCTTGGGAAGGAGTATGAAGGAGCTTGTCATGCTTTTGACATTGATCACATTTATTTATATAATCACAAGAGTCATTTTCTATGGATGACCAATATTATCCCATCCTAATAAGTTTTCTAGAGATATCTATGCAACTAATGTGTCCACCACATGAAAAATCATGGGCCTCCTTGATGATCATATGTGCTTCTATGTTTAGGTATCTTAAGATTATACCATTCAAGGAGTGACAAAAGAGAATATCTTCAAACATGACATAGCAACAAGAGCATTGTTTGAAATTTTTGTGGTCATTATGTTTCATCACTTTGGGTAGTGTACCATATTTCAATAAGGTAAAAGTGTCTTGATGCCATGGTTATTAGGGTGGAGAGGCTCCAACCATGAAGATGTCTAATGGAGATTGACTAGATTTCAAGGTTATGAGTTCTTTTACTATATATATAATTATTATGGCTTGTTTATATTCTTATTCTAGAGGTATAATTAATGTGGCTTGTAGACACCAAAATCTAGCTACTTGACATCCATCTAGGTCTTCCTACCATTTTACCCATTTATTTATATATATTTAGGCATATTTGTTAAATATATGTTTAATATTAATATTTTAATATTAAATTTTATAAATATAAATATTATATATAAATAAAACCCAGCCATTATATTAACTTAATCCTAGCCATCCATTTACATCAATCCATGCCATACGCCTAAAATTAATATCCACCCTTCGATGTGTTTTAATTTGAGCCACACAATTCGTGTCGCTCAAACCCTAACTTACCCTAGTGTAGATTACTAATAAAATCCATTTTGATGGCTCAAACTCTGATTTTTCCTAATTTTTCCCTTGAGCCCTGAGTTTTCTAAGTCCTTAAGATTCATGAAGCTTCATCTTGAGTCCCTTATCTTCCAACAGTTGGAGGTTGCCCACATTTGTACAAGACTACACAAACTACCCAGACTGTTTTGACCATATCTCATTCATATTGAGTTAAATTGAGTTGAAATTTAAAGGGTGGGTTACAGATAAACTCTAGAACATCTCTAAAAAAATTTAGGTTAATTGGAGCTATAGATATTGCAGCAAAACCTTATATTTGGACGTGATTCTATGGTGCATCTCTAGATCAGAGAGCGACAAGTCAAATAAGGTAAATCTTTCATTGGTATTTTTATTTTTATATTCTTAGATTTGCTTATAGATTTATCTTTTTTGCAACTAGGGTTAGAGATTTCATTCTTGAGGGTCTCACACAGTGGAGCCCTCATAGGTATTTCTAACTATTTGTTGTTGTTATCTATGTGCAGGTCTAAGGATCATTCTAATTGGTAGTTGTTTAAGCTGGAGTGGTCCTACATAGGATATCAAAAGCCCACTCACCTCTATTGGGATCAAGAACGAACCAGAAGACACCACCAACATTGTTAACTAGGGTTTCAGAGAACCCTAGTGTTTTATATTGATTTTATTTAAAATAATAAGCATTGTAAACCCCCTATTTGGGGTATATTTGATTGTAATGCAAGAGATCCACCGACGAGAATAAAGTTTATTTCCTTTGTGCAAATCTTGTGTATCAATCTACTTATCTATTTTTATTAATTATATATTTGGTGTTTCATTTTTGTATCTACAAATGGTAATCATGGTGGGATCCCCTAAGGGTTTATGACATTGATTTACCTTACTAATTGAGTTGTTTTTTTCTGTAAATACTTGTAGGTTTTCAAAAACCATATCAAGAAAATTTTATGGAGTTAGGGTTTTTGGAAGTAGGATTTGTAGAAACCCTTTAGTACTTGAGGCATATTTAGGAAATGCCCTACGATATTTCACAAATGCAACATGGCATTTCACAGAGTGAAAAAAATGCAGGCTTCCTGGTAAGTTCTGTTAAAACCCTAGCTCCATTTTTGTTATTTTTTTGCCTTTTAAAAAGTTATATTAAAAGGAAAACAATTACTTGTGGTTTTTAAAAATCAATGCACTTTTTAGTTAGTCATTTATTTGTTTCATGTGGTTTGCATTTATGCATTCATGGTAGTTGCATAAGCACATTTCATTTAAATTTATGATGTTTTTAAGTATTTTCCATTTGTTGCATTTTATGTGTTGTATGCATTTGAAAATAAAAAGCATTTTAGTTGCATTCTAGGGTAAGAAAGTGTATAAGTAATTGTACTTTTTTATTTTGTCTTGTATTCCTTTGGATTGTGATAGATTACCTTTGTTCAAGTTTCCTCCTGTTGTTGGAACCACTTGAGTTCAGGGCAAAAGAGTTGGGTGAACCCTCCATTGTTGGAATCACGTGTTGATTCAGGATGGGTCTTAAGCGGTGTACCCCAAATCTCTTTTGAGGATTTATACTTGACATTGGAATCTCTAATCATAAATTCTAGTTGAATTCATTACAAATAAAAAGTGTGATTTTTGTGCATTTTCTTCTTATGTCAAAGAATCATAAAATTAAAAAAAAAATCAAAAAAAATAAAAAATTGTTGCAATACTTAGGGCATACTTTGTTTGTTTTTTTTTAGCGTTGTCATTTTTATTTGCATTTAACACAATATCATACACATTGTATTTCACACATTCCATGTTAAACATTGTATTTTACACATTGTAGTTCATACATGGTATTTCACACATTACATCATACACAAGTCCTTCGAGCAATATCATACACACTGCATTTAACACATTCCATGTTCAACATTACATTTTATACATTACACACTATATTTAACATATTCCATGTTAAACATTACATGTTAAACACTACATTTCACACATTCCATGTTCAACATTGCATTTCATATATTCTATTTTTTTTAGATTTCTGGATTAAAATGAACATCATTAATAAATCTAGTAAAAACAAATCATTTTAGTTGCATTTTAGGTATTATATTAATCATTGCATTCATCCACAAATTTTTTCTTAAAGATTTCTTAATTTTTTGGTGTGTTGCATTATTATTTGCATTTGAACTGTCAAGCGCATACATTAGTTTGCATCCTAGGGTTAGAGATTTCTATTTTTGTAAGTCTAAATAGGAACAATGTCAAGATACCAAAAGTATCCCCGTACTTGGGTGATTCCATACGGAGGAGTAGATGAACCCCCTAGATTTTTAGGGTGGGTTTTAAGTGGTGTACTTTACATCCTTTGGAGAAATTGGTATTTTGAATATTGGATTTTAATTTAGACTATAGAAAGTAGTCATTTTTCTAACATTGTATGAACATAATAGAATATTAGAAACCTTTAAAAAGAATCACACACTTCACATTTCACATTAAACATTAGTGGTTGGATGTCATCATCAGCCATTGCTTGAGATTTGGTAACGGTGGCTTTCATCTCCATCCACCAATCCCTATCCCTAGACAACTTAGATTACCCCAGAGAAAAATTTCTATATTTCATCACCAATAAGAAAATTGTTGCCCTATCCAAGCCATAGGATTCACCCATTTCTAATTTAGATTAGCATATTGAAACACACAAAAGCAAAATCTAAGAAAATTAATTCACACTAAAATGAGATAATCAATGAATGAGGTAAGACACACTTGTTGAACAAACTTAGAATTGATTGATCTCTATTTGATTTTTGTGAAGTTTCAATTCTACATTTCATTTATTGCATAGTTTGTATTTGGTTAATTTGCTTATGGTATTAACAAGAAATCAACAAAAAGCATTAAATCAAAACAATTCCATGGAAAATTCATCCACCTTCCCCACCACTTCTATGGTAGATTCCCCAAATGTGACATAGATAGATTTTTCTATAGGTCCCTCACATTTCGTGTCACCCACAACATTTCATATGGTTGTTCCTCAAATAGAGTCAACCTCACCAACCATTGATAACCACATTACCCATATAGACATGGCACGAATAGAAGATCTTATGAAGTCTGCTAACTATTTCTTAGAGTTAGTTCCCAACTCACCTAGATAATATCCTACTTTACAGTGGAAACTTTCTCATTCCTAGCCATCCAGCTTTACCCAAGTGTATACAAACCCTCTCTTGGAGGCATCAATTGCACCTTCCTATCATTTATCCATTCCCCAATCATCATGTGCTCCTAGCACTTCATACACATCTACCTATACCAACCCTTGGTATGAAGCACATATCAATGTTTCTTCACAAGTGCCCATTTCCTCCAATCAAGTTGCAATTCCCATTGCCACTTATCCCCCAACCACATTAGCTATTCCATCTTCCTCCATGCCCTCCAATGATGATATGGAAATTTATGAAGCATGGGAGCATTTGAAAAAATTGCTTAAGAAGCGGCATATAGCTCAACAACATGATCAAGTGAACCCTAGGCCTCAACCAATTTTCACTCAACCCACCTTCACCACACAAATTCCATCATGGGCACCATAATATTTGATGGTTTCCATCCCTATACCTCCATCAACTCATTCCATTCCCATGAGTCAACCCATCCATAGTCCTCATACATCATATCCTTTTATTCATTCACAATCATTTCTTCACCAACCTCATCATCATCAAATTCACTCCATGCCCCACAATTCATCACACCTCCAACAACACACTCAATCTCATCTATTCATAAAACAATTTACCACATCTCAATACACTCAATAAGAAAACCAAGGCTTGCAACCATATTTTCAACACACTTTAATTTTTCAATAGATTTTGACTCGACTCACTAACATTGAGTTACAGTTGAGTCATCATCAATTTCATCGTCATCCATGTCAACAACCATAGTAGTTGCAACATCCAATTTGATAATCCACATCTCAAGTTACAATACCTATACCACAATGTCAACATCTAGCACAATAAGATAAATGTACCAAGCATCCTACAAAGCCTATCGAGACTAAACGGTGCTTTCAAAATCTGATTCAAACATATTTCGAAGTATTTATGAAGCACATGAGATTTCACTTCTAGAAATCAAACCAAGAGACCCAACCAAACGATGCAAATACTTTAAGGAGCACTTTTTCTATCCCTACCATCAATAAATGGGCCATGACATCAACAAATACCATGTTTTTAAATATATTATGCAAGATCTTATTGATCTAAAATTGCTTTCCATAAACGGTCCATCCAACCCATCTAATCAGGACATTGGTACAAACACAATAATCAAGCATACTAAGGATTCTCAGGATATCGCATCCTCCCAATCACTCATGCCATCAATCATAAAGCAAATTGAGGACACTTAAGGTATCATAGCTTCTCCAAAATAAATAAAAAAAGAAAGCTCCAAAGGTACTTAACCCCTTTGGTCAAATATCAATATCAAAAATCTCCAAAGGTACTTAATCTCTTTGGTCATATCACGAATCAAAAAACTCCAAAGGTACCTAATCCCTTTGGTCACATCTCAAATTTTCAAAAATCTCCAAAGGTACTTAATCCCTTTGGTCACATCTCAATTTCAAAAATATCCAAAGGTACTTAATCCCTTTGGTCACATTTCAATTTCAAAAATATCCAAAGGTACTTGTTGAGTGGTATTTTCATCCAGTTGTGAAAGTACACTCTCCTTTAGGATTTGGGTTCCAAATCCCCTCTTGCAAAGAAATTAAATAAACAACTTCTCCAAGGTCTCCACTGTATTAGCATTTGCATGTGTATTAGTAATCTCAAATAAGATATTCAATTTAAATGCTTGGAACACCTTAGTGATTGCAAATAACTGTAAACAAGGGGCAATGTTGGTTTATTTCACCATGAAACTTTAGTGATTGTTCATTGTTTTTTTGGATTTTGAAAATTTTTAAATGTTTATTTTAATGCCTGAAATTTAAAATTTTTGGAAAAATAAAAATAAAAATGAAATGCAAAAACTGAAAATAAAATGCATTCAGTATGATGCTATCCTATTTTGACAAAACCGAAGATGTGAGGTTTCCATGCATGCAACCTAACCTATTGGACCTGCAAAACAAGCACAATTTGGATAAGCTAAGTGTTGGCTCCTAGGGTTTTAAATGAGGTTTTTCAGATTTAAACATTCGCATGAAGCAACCAAGAAAAACTTGCATAAACTCCATTTACAAGCCTAAAATCTGAAAAGGGGAAAAATAGACATTTAATCTTGCATGCAAAAAATGACTCCTCCTTTCTTGTCCATAAGATGCAACTTTCTGATATTTTCTATATTAAAAATTTTTCATTTTACAATAACAAAAAATTTTGGTTTTCCCAAACCAGTCCATGGAAGAAAAATGACTCAAACAGGTCCAGAATGGCCCTCTTGCCTTCAACTCTGCAACTATGCTCGCAGCAATTTCCCACCCTTTCTGGCCTCTTTGAATGGCGTATTTTAACTTCTAAAAAAAAATTGTTTCTCCTTCCATGATTGTTCGTTTCATTTTCCAATGGCTATTCGCTTCACCTTCCCTAACTGTTCGTTTCATTTTCCAATGGTTGTTCGTTTCACCTTCCCCACATGGGCTTGCATCTATTTTCTTCGTGTGTAACAACTGTCTTAAATGATTTCAAATCATTAAATATTCCTTATGTAACACTTGTCTTATTCATAGAATTTTATCCTTATGTCCACATCACTATGCAGGTTTGTTACCTTGGCAAAAATCGGACATGTCGCGATATTGTGACACTTCTTGTTTTTCTGCTTGCCTGCCCCTTTTGAATCATGAAAATGCAACATGTCATGATATCGCGACACTTTTCTATTTTGGTTGCGAAAATGCAACATGTCGCGATATCGCGACACTTTTTCTCTTTTGGCCGCAATAATGCAACATGTCGCGATATCGTGACTCTTTTTCTCTTTTGGCCATAATGATGCAACATGTCACGAAATCACGACACATTTTCTCTTTTGGTCATGAAAATGCAACATGTCACGATATCGCGACACTTTTCTCTTTTGGCCATGACGATGCAACATGTTGCGATATCGCGACACTTTTTTTCTTTTGGCCGCAACAGTGCAACATGTCGCGATATCGTGACACTTTTTCTCTTTTGGCCACGAAATCGCAACATGTCGCGATATCGCGACATTTTTTCTCCTTGTCGTGTTTTGCTTTTTTCTTTGATCTTTAGCATATGGGCCACTTCAGTCTTCTTGGAACACATGCAAAAAAGGTGGGTCCCCAATTTTGGGGTATGTTGTGGAGCAGCCACAACAGGTACTTAATCCCTTTGGTCACATCTCAATTTTTAGAAAGCTCCAAAGGTACCTAATCCCTTTGGTCATAAGCTTACTAGGCTAGGGGGAGTAGAAAAACCTGAGCCATTGAACAACATACACTTGAGAGCATTCTATGCATATTCCCTTATATATATATATATATATATATATATATATATATATATATATATATATATATATATATATATATATATATATATATATATATATATATATGTATGTATGTATATATACATGGCTAATACACAAAAATATTGCATTTCATTTTACATATTGCATTTTACACCTTACATTTCACATTGCATTATACACATTCCATTTCATAAATTGCACTTCATACATTTCATCCACATTTCATATTAGGGATCATTTATTTAGTTCAAGATATTAATTGGTCCAATAAAATCATGTTGCCTTAATCAGGGGCACCTTCAAAACATTATCCACACCATTCCACCAAGCCAAAATTATCATTTGTAAAGCCACATTTCCATAAATTCCTAGGTGTTTTCAGTCACTTAGCCATTCCTAGTGTGTTAATAAAACTCCAACATACATTTCAAGTTCCTTTTAGGACCATTACACATCTACACTAAGAAAATATTAAGTTTTGAGAATTGACTCCAAAACATTCTTGAACCACACACAATTTCACATCTTAAAAATATCTTGTGTTAAAGAAGGATAACACCATACTTGGTTTGAACCTCAAAGTTAAAAAGGTAATCCTTGCTTGTCCCATAATACAACATAGTTCTCAAAAATAGTGGTTTTCACCACTATCATCGTTGCTTACAAATTCAAAAGATAGAGTAATAAGGATAGGGTACAATTCTCATCACACTTAGGTTGAGAATCCATTTCCCCAAAGCTCTAAATATTTTATCACACACCATTGATCATTAGGTTGTAAGGATTGTACTACATTTCTATTCAGATAGTTAAGTAGTCATCCCCAAAACCTAATATATTTAATCCTTGGAGTATGGAGTTAGCCTCCACTAGAGCTATAGATGCTTGACTAGCAGTGGAGTATGCTCATGCGTGGTGACACATATCTTTTAAAGAGACATCTGACCACACATAAGTACAATATAGCTTCTTGGTCTTATCCATAAAATGTCACACCCAATTTACTCAAGATGAGTTAATAAACTCATTTATACACACATTGGTTCTTGATTACCTCCAGTCATTACCATGCTATTGATTCAGTAAATGAATTCACTGCACATACATTTGATCCTAGAGAGATTAGGTAGTTTTAGTGAGTTTTTTGATATCAATCTATGTCTGAGTCTCTACAAAATAGTCAGTTCTCCATATCAACATCCATGTCATTTCATGAGTCTTTCACCCCACATACCACCTAGTTTGGTGCCCCTGATTAAACAACAATGCTAAAACATTGGCCAAGAAAATTCTAAACTATGAATGATCATTAGAATATTTGCATCCCATAACTTGCATTAATAATCCATAACACATTTCCACTTGCATTAATCATCCATATACACTTGCATTCCACAAAAGCACTCACACATAAGCATAACACAAAAGTAAAAGCCATGTATATATGTATGTATAACTTGCATATGCAAAGATTGCTAGAAAGTTCAAACAACATCAAAACTTGGGGGTGTTCAAGGTATCACACCTTCCCCCCAATAAAGCAAACAAGCATACAACTTGGGGGTGTTCAAGGTACCACACGTTCCCCCCAATCAAGAAAACAATATCACACCTTCCCCTAAATCAAGCAAACAAGCACACAACTTGGGGGTGTTCAAGATCTCACACCTTTCCCCACTAATTCAACAAACAATTCAATCATGCATACGTATTACATCATCAACACATAAATTTCTAGGTTCAAAATATTGTATTCTTTTATCAAAGGTTGTGCCCTTTACCTCGCATTCACATCATCCACATCCATTGCTAGATTCAAAAGATTGAGTTCTTTTGTCAAAGTTTGCATCCTTTACCTTGCATTCATTCCTTTTCAAAAACCCCCTCATATTTTAGGGCAAGAACATACATAATCCTTGAATTTTCCCATGTCAAAAACCCTTCATCTATTGGGACAAAGAATAGACACAATCATTGCATTTTTCACAATCCTTGCATTTTCCCATGTCAAAAACCCTTCATCTATTGGGGCAAAGAACAGACACAATCATTGCATTTTTACAATCATTGTATTTTTCCATGTCATAAAACCCTTCATATTTTGGGGCAAAGAACAAACACAACCATTGCATTCAACATCATCAAATTCCTTGGCACTTTACAAGTGAACCTTGTATTTAGTGGTTTATCCTATTTAACTTGGCAGTTTTAGCGATTGGGTATCCATACAATCTGGTAGGATGGGTAAATCACCATAAGGACACTTACATTATCAAAAATCCCTTCATCTATTAGGGCAAGAACAAACATAGTCATTGCATTTTCACATTTCAAAAACTCCCCTCATCTATTGGGGAAACAACAGAATCATTCATTTACATTCAGCATCATCCATTTCATTCATCATTACACCTTCATTCAACATTTGTCAGATACATTAACAAGTACAAGTGAACCTTGTATTTAGTGGTTTATCCTAGTAACCTGACGGTTGCAGTGACTGGTTATCCATGTAATTCGGTAGGATGGGTAAATCACCATAAGGAAACTTACATATAAAAAACCCCTTCATCTATTAGGGCAAAGAACAGACACATTCATTGCATTTTTACCCATTTCATAAATCCCTTCATCTATTGGAGAAAAGAACAAACACAACCATTTCATCTCATTTTCCCTATTTCAAAAACCCCTTCATCTGTTAGCACAAAAATAGACACAGTCATCACATTTTCCCAATTTAAAAAACCCCTTCATCTGTTAGGGCAAAAATAGACACAATCATTGTATTTTCTCAATCACAACCCCTTTCATTTTTTAGGACAAAAATAGATCACATTTACATTCAACGTCATCAATTTCATTCATCATTACACTTTTAGTCAAATATTCACAAGTACAAGTGAACCTTGTATTTAGTAGTTTATCTTATTTAACCTGGTGCTTGTAGCGACTGGTTATCCATGCAATTTAGTAGGATGGATATATCACCATAAGAACACTTACCTTATCAAAACCCCTTCATCTGTTGAGATAGAAATAGAATCAATTATACACATGTCAAAGGCCTCTTTTATCTGTTGGGGCAAAAATAGACTTAATCACTTGAATCCATATATTCAAAAATGTAGCTAACCTCCACAAAATCACTCCATATTACATATGTCAATACGTTTCTCATCATCACATCTCCATGTCACCATAAAATCCATCAACAATTACATTTATATTCAACATTTACCAAGTTCACATACAATTTCAAGTGAGCCTCGTATTTAGTGGTATATTATATCTCCTTAGAGATTTTAGTGATTAGTTGTCCATACAATTCGATAAGATGATTAAACCACCATAAGGACACTTGAACATTTTCATCATCACATATTTTATTGTTCGAAAACAAAAATAAATTTTGGTACCTCATATTTAGAGTGATACTATGCCAAGACCAATGGCTTGGTCATTTTCACAATGGGGGTTGGATTTAATCAAGAAAATCTCCCCTGCATCCTCAAGCCATAAGTTTTTCCTATAGGCACCATGTTTAATACCCATTTTGGATAGTCGATGGGAACAATAAAGACTACATCCAAATTTTTTTGTAACTCATTATTTACCATCAAGGCAATGGTCAAATGCATATTTCTAGAATTTTGCTTGACCGGTTTCTTCGTAGGATCTAGTGAAAGGTTGTGGACAACCAATTTTGGATCTAGACCTGGCATATCCTTGTAGGTCCAAGCAAAGAGACTAGGTCTCTCTTTTAATAGAGGAATAATGATGGCCTATTCATCTAGAGATAAGCTTTATCCAAACTTGACTTTCTTTGGATTAGCAAGATCATCATTTATGTCCACTTTGACAGTCTTCTCTATTGCTATATGTAACCCCTCCTCAAGTTGGTGATAAATGGTGGTTAAGTGGATGTCATCTGCTAGATTTAAAGGTCTGACTAAATCAGGGTCAAGACCAGTGTGATAGACATCATGTGTGTAGATTGGTGCAAAATGAAATGGTTGTAGCATTTCTTCATTAGGGAAGAATTTAGGATCTAGGGGTGAATCAGCGTGATCCCAAAAAATAGCATCTAAATTAATACACAATGGTTTAGATGGATCGACCAGGTTATGAATTGGAGTTGTCAAATCAATGGAGATCATGTTGATGTATGGGTTAAAATCTCCAGGACCACGCGAGTGAAGCTCTGCATTAATTATTTACCTTCCATAACCAAGATGAGGCTCCAGGGGTATGGGGATCTCAGGATCTATTCTATGGACATATGAGATGATGGGATCATTAGGCTAAAGTAGCTCTCTAAATGTAGGTAGATAACATAAAACCATGTGATATATTTCATCTGAAGTGAGCAATCTTCCCGAAGCGAGATCCAAGATATATTGTGCAGAGTATCTCTTCTATTTAAACAAGTTGATTCACTTTCCATAAATTATGAGGCCCAAGATAAGCCATATCGATCTTGTCTTCATTGTCATTGTCATCTATGAAGAACCCCTCATTCCTTCCCACTGGAATTGGATGCTAACTTGAATTTTGAGGCCCAAGATAGGCCATTTCGGTATCATCTTCATAGTCACTATCATCTATGAAGAATCTATTATTTATTTTACTGGCCCTACGATGTGGCATGCATGTTTAGGCCTAAGGTAGGCCATCTCAATTGAGTCCTCTAAATCATAGCCACTCTCATCTATGATGTATCTACCTTATGTGTTACCTGACCAAGCGAGGTGTTGCAACTACTAAGGTCTATGATAGACCAATCCGGCTTCACCCTCGGACTCACTTGTGACATACTCATTTTTCTCTCACTCATAACCATGACTTGGTTCATCCTCCCATAGGATGATTCCTAATGAGCTTGCTTCAAGAGGATAATTTATATGATACTCATTAGGTGGTCCTATATTTACCATGGCTACCCATCCATCACCCAAGTAGTTTCTATTTGGGGGTTGATAGGGATTTCATTCTATGTCTTTCTTGAATCCTAAGCTCAGCCTATCAATAGTTGCTACCAATGAATCATCATGGCTCTAGATATGATATCCTAGACCAAACATATCAGCAGGAAATTTGTATTGTGGTTGTAATGGGAGTCGACACCCTTGCTCGTATAGACCTAAACCATAGCCATGCCAATGGCATAGTTCAAAGTATCTTAGAGCAAACTCAAGATTGGAGAAGTAGTAAATATTCATGGTGAATGGTTCATCCTCATCCTCTTCAATATCAGAAGCACTATGGGAATAATCCAAACTAGAATAGATGAAATTGGTTTGGTTAGGGGGATCCCCAATGGAACCACTATCCCTATTGGTAAATTTTGGACTCTTGGCCATCCCATATCTTGCACAGACTCGATAATAGGTGTGAAAGTCACATTTTGCACAAGATATTCACCTAACCTTATGTTGGCTAAGTGAAATGTCACATGCGGTGCATATGAAATTTTTGATGAAGCAGGGGAGGCAGGTTGAGGTACCTCCTCAGTTATATCTTGGGGCTCTTCCTCCTCCATAGGATTAGGAATTTATGTAGCTGATATAGTTGGAAGTTTTGTAGGTCCTTCATCCACTAAGGGTGTTTTTAGCTTTTGAGAGTCCTTTACCTTTAATATTGTGGGTTTCTCAAAAGCACCAGTAGCTTTGGATGCAGGAGGTGGTTCTGATGTGGATGGGTCACCTCGTATAGATTTAGACTTACCTTCTAGATATGTGGTAGGGGATGAAGGCATTATGTATAGGTGTGTTTATGGAAGGATAAAATCCCTTGGCAAGTTGACCTCATGCACATATTTAAATGGCTCTTCATCCAATGGAAGAACATTTACTTGTACTTTGTGCACATACTTGATGCATTGGTTCAAAATTGAGGGAACGCACTACATGCCCATTATCTAGGGATACCCTAGGAGTATGTTGTACTCATTGACCCCTCCAATACGTGGCACATCATAGGGATGGTCTTTTACCCTACCTTTATACGCATCACAACTGTACCCACTATGGAGCACAACGTATCATTGAAAGCTCTCAATGTATAGGAGGTTGGTACAATGTTTGACCTAGGGATTTTTAGGTGCCCTATAGCTTTTATCATGATAATTTTAATCGATGAATCCATATCGATTAGAATCCACTTGAAGGGTATGTCATGGATGGATGCGATGATATGCATAGGTAGGTCTGCTATGGTAGTAGGGACTACTTTGATTTCATGATCATAGAAACAGATCAAGGCTCTTGACACTGCTAGACCTATCCCATGAATTTTGTGAATGCATCAGGATTATAATGTTGTAGCTCAATCGATCTCAATATCTCCATTAAAGTATCCCTGTATTTGGGGGGCTATTTAACGAGCTCATAGATTGATAACTTGGTTGGTATCATTTGGAGATTTTGCACTAATATACTCTGGACAGTTACCATAGTTCGCACTAGTGGACCAAGAGTATCATTCTGCACCTGCCTCTGTTGAGGTGCATCCGAGATACAAATAGGAGCCGCTGGAGGCTCTAGTTGGTCGTATTGTGTTAGGATCCTATCCTAATGCTATTTTGTAATTCTAATTTACTTATGTAATGACCCACTTCTAATGTGGAGGATCCCATTATGATATTATTTTGTAATACTTTGTAATGTATGTGGTAAGTATGATGCCTAGCCAAGTGGTGCCTTTTGGTCATCAAATCTGCCCAGGAAAGGATTTGGGTAAGTGTATGCGCCCTAGACCTGGACCAACATTGAAAGGCCGAAGGGAAGAGATGCCCCTCGTGCCAATCTCCGGAGAAAGGCCGGCTCCTATACTAAACTACTTTGATGTTTAAGATAAGGGTGCGGGAAAGAGATAAACAGAGTAAGGGTGCAGGAAAGAAATAAAAGAGTAAGGGAAGAAATCTTAGTAGTTTAATGGTGGGAAAGAACCAGAAGCACGATTACTAGCCAATAGCTTGAAAGAGCAGCAAAGAACACCAAGAATAAATGAAATGAACGCAATATTAATCCTCCTATGTATCCTCTGGATGAGTTCCAGGATTCTCCTTTCCCTTTCATCGAAATTTAGAGTTCAGAGTAACGACGATTAGGAAAAAGTGAATATAACAGAAACACTACCCACAGGCGGCATAAAAGAAAACTAACACAGTGTTTTCCTCTCCTATGTATCCTTCGAGAAAATTTTAGGGTTCTATCCCCAGTCACACACCTAAATCTAGAGGATTCAGAATTACAGTATGCAAATGAAGAAAAGATAAAAGAAATAATCGCAGAAGGCAGCATAAAAGAGAGAAATAGAGCCCAAAGCTCTTTAGTATTAAATACAGGAATCTAAGTTACAACAGCTTTCTAGCAGAAAGTTCCCCCCCCTTTACATTACAATGCCTGGGTTTTTATAGAGGACCCGACCCTCTGAGCCATAAATGCACAAAATGGAGGAGTACACCCTCGAAACCTGAGAAGTCGGCTCTTCGCAGCCCTCGTGACTGAGCTCTCAAATCTGTTACCAAAATTGGCAACTACGACCGGGTCAGCCATGGAAACAAGCATTAATGAGCCGTCTGAGCATCCTTGGCTTTTGGGTACAGTGCTCGAGTGGCCGCCATGCTCGTCGGGCTCTTCTTCTGGGATTGATACTTCATTTCCAATTGCTAAAAATGAGCAACGAGCTTATCGGGCACGTAAAAATGCATTTATGAGGCACTTGATCACCTCGAGAAAATACCCGGCTTGGAGCGCATGCCCTTGAAGTGCTTCGCTGAATTTTTGTCCGCAACTCCGCTTCGCAATGGACTTGTGCCGAAGCAGATCCTCCTTCTTGATTTGTACTTCGCATGGTGGAGCTTCGCAAAACTACTTCGGGGATGGTGGGTGTCGAAGCATATTTCCTTCGCAAGATGGGCTCTTCACTTCTCACTGCTTCGCTGGAGAGACGTGCCAAAACTGCTTCACTGATGAACTGTTAAAATGCTTCATCGTGATCTTCCTTCAAAATTATGGTTCGGGAGGATTTTGGCCGAAGCGCATTCTTGCCTTCAAAAATGCTTTGACTGCTTCCACTTCGGGTGAAAGTACTTCGCACGAAGGTTTGCCGAAGCAGATGCTTCGCAACGACTTTCGGCGAAGTAGAAATGGTTCGCTGGCGGGGAGGCCCGAAGTGGGTGCTTCGACGGTTTTTCGGTGAAGTATTTTCAATGTTGCGCTCCTTCAAATCCCGCTTCGCAAGTTTCTTGTCCGAAGTAGCCTTTTGAAATGCTTCGGGTGCGAAGTAGTTTTCATTCTTCTTCCCTTGTATTTTTCTTCGGCAACACCGCTTCGCAAAATTCTCGCCCGAAGTAGTTGTTTGAAGTGCTTCGGGCCCGAAGTAGTTTTCTGCCTTAGCAAATTTGGACCATGATTTTCTTCGATGAAGCTATTCTTTTGAAATGCCACTTGAATGCCGCTTCACAAAACTTTCACCCAAAGTAGCTGCTGGAATTGCTTCGGGTGCGA
Organism: Wollemia nobilis; assembly: GCA_028583015.1. Lineage (NCBI taxonomy): Eukaryota > Viridiplantae > Streptophyta > Pinopsida > Araucariales > Araucariaceae > Wollemia > Wollemia nobilis. The sequence goes on from JAQPPZ010000465.1 coordinate 13,826,758, forward strand.
AGCTCTTTTTACGCCTTCTTTGAATTCCTTCTTCGACAACGCCGCTTCACAAGATTTTCACCCGAAGTAGTTATTTGAGGGACTTCGGGCCTAAAGTAGTTTTCATCTTTCATTTCTTCCCTTGAGGCTATCTTCCTTAGCTTGTTCATCAGTGAAGCTCTTTCATCTTCATTTTATGTACAAGGGGGAATGGCAGGGAAAGCCAAAATTGCTGCAACACTTGAAAATGTTGTTTCTAAAAGCAAGGGAACAAATTCATGAAATTGAAAGAAATACTTTACAAAAAATTTGATTTTTCTACCCCATTGTGCAATGTGACAAAATTGTCAACATTCTTGGCGGCTCACGGGGCAACGAGCTCGTCTCGGTGGGAGAACCCTCAGCCTTGATCCATTGGGCCAGAGTTACCTCCAGACCCTTCTCCCTTTTCTATCTTCGGGGGTGCTTCCACGGCTTGCTCTTCTTCTTCTTCCTCTTCTTCTTCTGCTTCCTCTAGCATGGCTTCCTGCTGTGGCGATGGGGCAAGGCGATCATGGATGCGCTTCATGGTTCGACGAACATGAGCCCAGGCACCCTTCGAGAAAGGCTCTTGATCTTGCAATGCCTTAACCAAAATGTGGAACCGATCAATCTGCTCGATATCAGCATGTTTGGCTCTGATGTATAGATCGTTTAGGCAGGCTACAATCTTGCAGTGTCTCAGAATGAAATCTGTGACCTGCCCTTCTATTATCGGCTCCGCCCATTCATCTATCTCCAAGACGTCACCTTCAAAATGAAGCCATGCCGGCTTAAGCTCTTCCTTGGTTAGAAGGTTCCCATCATCATCCGTGAAGCTCGAGAAACCTAAGGAAGAGAGATCCTAGAAATAGCCTAGCGATGCGCGTTGCTCATTCTCAAACACATCCAGGAGGTCCTTCACCTTTTGTGCCTTCCTCACCTTGGAAAAGAAGGCATGAACTGTGGCTTGGGCCGTGGACCAATCCCTAGCCGTCCGACTCATTGCAGCAACCTGCAAGTCCTGATATTTAGTGCTTTGGACATCAAAGGCTAATTTGAGTCGGCCTCTAGCTTTCTGAGTGACCTCATCTATGATTGGTCCTCCTTCGACAGTGGCACGCTGTGCTTCGGTGATATAGGTTAAAATTGATAGGGCACTGGAGGCCCGAGACCTAAAATTCCTGAGCAAGTGTGAGCGGATTTCTTTGATTCTACCTCTGTCAAATAGTTCTAGGCTTTCTTTTTCGTGCAACTACTGCTGCAACTGCAAGATCTTGCTTTCAACTTCCTTGGCCTTCAGATCATTTTTGGCCTGTCTCTGTGCTTGGTGCTCAGTTGTGCACTGCAGTTGTAGTATTTGTTATTTCAGGGCGTGTGCTTCCTTTTTCATCAGCTTACACTGCTCCTCTAAATCCTCCAGCTTGGAGCGGATTCTAGCTAGCTCTTCTTCCAACTTGATGTTGGCATTTTCTGCTTCAAATATGCATTGATTGGCGATGTTTGCATGTGCTCGAAAAGTTTTGATTCTGACGTGCATAGATGCAGATTCATTATCTACATTTAGATGCTCCAGGTCCTTGGATTTATCTTGGTAGTCATAGTCCATTGGAGTCATTTCATCCAGGGGCTTCTGGACCTTGGGGATATTTTTTACCTTATGCAACTTCCCGGCCTTCAAATCGAAGACAACGCATTTTTCAACTTGAGCCAGAGAGCGCCCTCTCTTCTTCCTCGCCTCCTTCAGTATTTTTTCTGTGTTTTGCCGAGCTAGGAGTAGCTTCTCGGCTAGAGGGCATTCCTTAATTAAGGACATCTCTGATTCAAATGAGGTTGGATCTCTAGCCAAAGGGGTGAACAAGTATAAAGAATGAATAGGGGATGCCTCACCAGTAGGTTCGGCGACGGGTGTAGCAAGAGCTTCGGTGAGAGGAACTATGTTGTGTGTGATAGGGGAGCAAGGAATGGGGCTCGACGTTGGGGTACTACCTTCGCCCTACCTGGGAACTGAGGGAATGGTGGCATAGGTGGGTGAAGTAGTGTCAACAAACTTGTCTCGGCCTGATGACTCGAGTGGAGTGGGGCTAACGGGATCATGGGGCAGATTCGAGGTGGCAAGGGGCAACGCGCGAAGAGGTGATTGACTTTGTGAGGGAGGGAGAGACTGATGAGAATATTTGGCCGGGACCACAGTGGACATGTGAGAGACCAAGGCAAAGGGTGGAGAGTGCGTACCTACGTGCCCTTCTGGCAGAGCGGCCGTGGTGACTTCTTGTGTAATAGGCTCCTGCTCTTTTTGGACTTCGGCACTCCCGACTTCCATGACTTCTACTTCGGGGTCTCCCTCTTGTTGGAGGAGTTCCTCTACATCAATGATGTCTATACCTAGGACTGTCTCGGCACTTGGTGGCACCGCATCTTCAACATTTGCTTCGATCGGGCTTGATGCAGGTTGTCCAGTAGGAGCACTTGGGAGCTTCGTGCGGGGTCACTTTGGGTGGCTCGGAGGCACTTGAATTTGCTCTTGCCTCTTTCTTTTCTTCCTCTCCAATGGTTGCTTCGACTCTTCGGCACTTGTGTCATGGCTTTTCGATGGTCCCTGTGGTAGTGCCTCTGGTGTAGCTTCGGCTTCTTCCTCTTCTTCCTGCTTCGAGGCATCATCAGCTCTTCTTGGGCTTTCGCCCGATCTTGGGGTAGCTGGAGGAACAAAGTCGATGAAGGATATGGGCTTCCAAGTCCCAACATTGGCTTCATAAACAATTGTGAAGTCCTTATCCATTGTCAAGAGTCCATAGGAATTCATATTTTGGTGATGGACTCTCATTATCCACCACTCCCTTAGTTGTTCCTCGCCCCAATTCTTCAATTCCTCCTTCAAATCATCTTTCGCATTTCTCCAAAACGTGGAGTCTAGAGTTGGGAAGGGATGTTGGTCAGGGTCAAACTCGACCTCCATAGGGTAAAATTCATGCCAGGGAGGCAATGTCCTCATCCTCTCTAAATGCCACTCTAGATCCTTCCCATTGGGATTATTTCTTTGCTCCACAATTTTAGGGTGGGGGCAGATATGAAAGTTCTTGAATTTTAAGTGATCCCTCATCACTCCCAAGGGATCATAGAGCCATTGTTGAGGAATTTGGAGTAGGCCAAAATTGGCAAGCTTTTCCTCCAGGAATATGTTCTGCTTCAAGGCAAATACTTCAATTACCCCCATCTTGAAGGGGAAGTCATAGGTATGTGCCCATTTTTGACCATGGCCATAGACGGCATTTGTTACATCGCTCTACCGAGCGACCTCCAATGCGAATTGGTACTCGAAGGGGAAGACAAGCAGTAGGAATGGTTTCCCTATGAAGCCGAATAGGCGAATCACCAGTCCCTATGTTAATTGAAAGATGTCTCCCTTCTTCTCCATTACTACTCTATCTCTCAAACTGAGGGGCACCCGAGGGCAAGAACCCTTCAACAAATGCATAGCAGGTCCCAAGAACTATTGATTAAAAGAATAATAAGACTCTGTCCTCAATAGGAGGGGAGTCCACTGGTACACAAGTAGAGGATTTCCATCCTTGCCGCTCGGAGAAATGGCAATGTGGGGGAATTGCTTATGTACATGGTAGAAAAACAACCAAACAAGGAAAGAACAGGGTGCGAAGTACTGGCCCATCATCGAATTCTTCATGCTGGTAAGCCGCGTGTGCAAGGTTCGGGCCACCCATTCTGCCCAATCGAAGAAAACTGGGTTGGTGTTTGGTCTTGAAGCATCAGGGGCATAGAATTCCCCTCTCAAAATACATTCGGCCAAAGACACCTGCCAGGGTTGCACCGAAGCATCTGTCGACAGGCCCGCCACCCATGCAATGATAGAGAAAATATCGATGTTCTTGAAGGCCGCCAAGGGTAAGGGCATTTGGGGCAGCTTGCCTGAAGGGAGCCCGCTTTTGAGGTTTTCATGCAGGAATTTCAATATGTAGTTGTTGGAGGTGAACCTCTCCATCTGTTCGCTCAGAATGACGTTGCGAACCGAATAGCCCTTGGGTGGCCCTTGTTGTGGTGCGAAGGCTGCTTGCACATCTTCCTTCAGAATTGAAAACAACTTATGGCCCGCAGCATCCAACACTTTCCTGGAGGCGGGCTGGTAGTTCTGCATGATAGCACAGATTAATTCGAGACAGTGGTGAGCGGGCGGGGTCAAATACCAATAAATTTGAGAGTAATATGCAGCAGCTCTCTTGTTCTCTAGGGTGAGTCTGCTTGTCATAAATTCAATAGTGCGTCGGAGGTCAGCCACACCCTTTGAAAGCTCTGTGTCTCTAATTTTCTCCCACCCATCAATTGGTGGTTCTTCAAGTTGTTCATCCTCAGAATCTTCTCTCTCTTCTACGACTTGCTTTTCTAGGTGGAGGTTCAGGTTAACCTTCTTCGATTTCTGCTTTTTCTCCTCCTTGCCCTTCTTTGTTTTTTTGGGGCTGGCTACTTCTGGTTCCTTTCCTTTCTCTTTGGAGTTTTTCTTCCCCATGTTGGATGTCTTACGGTAGAAGCAGGGCTTACAGCGCAGAGGACTTTGGCACCAAGAATTTCAATGCAAAGGGCGTAAGACTTGCAGATTAACAGCGAAGGCTCTTAGTCTTGCATGAACTGATGAATGAATAACCTTCTCACTGCTAGGGTCTTGCATTTTATAGCCCTAAAAGGCAACTACCTAAATTTATGGCACCTACCCTAATTAAATTTTCAACTCGGATGAGGAAGGTTGTCGTGCCCTCTGATTGGTTTTGTGATGGCGTAGTACGTGGGTCCATGCGCTTTTATGATTATGTTTCGCATCGGGAACGTGACCTGCTGCCACCTCGTACCTCGGAGCGGGATTTTCTCCTAACCGAATCCTCTCGGGATGTGTTCCGCCACCTTTGCATTAAAATCGCTTGCCTCGAACAATCCCCTAGGTTGTCGTCGATGTGTCCCCCAAGACACGTTTTAAATGCTCCTTGTCCATTGTGTGGGCGAAATGATGCTGGTGCTAAAACTAATTTGTAGCGAACCTCCAGCATGGATCGATATTCTATGCTTTGGGTCCGAAGTAATTCTCCCTTGTTGCATTGCTACTTTGCTTCACGAAAGGCTAGCCTCCCCCGAAGCTTGTCTTCTTTGGAAAATGCTTCGCTAGGCTTCTTTTGAAATCTGCTTCGCAAGACTCCTGCCCGAAGTAGCTGCTTGAAATGCTTCGGGTGCGAAGCTCTTTTCGTTCCTACTTTTCCCTTTTGATAACGCCTTCGGTCTTTCGAAGACCTTTTGGAAGCCAAAGTGCTTCACTGCGAAGCATCTCGCGTCTTGCTTCACACTAAAATTTCCAAGTTTGTTCCTCTTGGAAAACGTTCTTATTTTCTTTGAAACCTTCGCTCATACTCCTTTTGCGAACATTTCTTAGCCTTGTTTCTTTCGAAGACTCCTTCCTGCTTCACTACGAAGCATATCACATCAGTTACTTCGCACACAAAATCCTCGAAGGAGATCCTTGCTAGGTCCAGCGAAGCTAGAATTTGTCACTACGATGGTGTGATACTTAACCTCCCTGTAATCTTGGAACAGAGTATATACAAAGATACAATTTTACATACAAAAGTAAAACTTGAAACACATTTTTTTTTTTTTGCCTCAGCGATGAAAAGTCTTCAGATGAAGACCATTGACAGAAATTGGTAATACCTAGCCATCTGCATCCTTGAGGATGAAAGAGTTGGCCGAGTTCACCTTTACGATTTCGAATGGCCCATCCCAGAAAGCATCCAACTTGTCATGATTCCTAGGCTTGGCCTTCCAAGAGTCCCACTTCCATACCAGATCTCCCACTTTGAATGTGCGATCGGATGATTTCTTCTTGAACCAATCTCGGGTGACCTGAGCATGCTTAGCGAAGCTCTGATAGGCTTTCTCGTGATCTTCCTCTAGCTGTAACAGTTGAGCCAGTCTATTTTCCATAGGATTGACTCCTTCTCCTTCTAACAGCTGTAATGCAGGGATCTCTACGTGGGTAGGTAAGATGGCCTCCTTGTCGTAGACCAGGGCATAAGGTGAAGTCTTGATTGACTTCTTGATAGAAATTCGATCGGCCCACAAGGCACGATCTAGAAGGAGATGCCAAGTCCTTTTGTTCATCTCTATGAGCTTTCTTAGCACCCTTAACAAGGTCTTGTTGGTGGATTCTACCAATCCATTGCCCTGTGGATAGTAGTTGGAGGATACTTTATGATATATCCCATATTTGTAAAGGAATCCATTGATTTTGGTGCCTGCGAAGCCAGGACCATTGTCCATGATGATCGCTTCTGGAATGCCGAACCGGGTGATCAATCCCTCTAGGAAAGCGATGACGGTCTCCTGATCTGCATTCTTCATGGGAACTACTTCGGCCCATCTAGTAAAGTAATCAGTTGCGGTCAGGATGAACTTATGCCCAGCGGAGGAGTTCGATGATATGACCCCTATGAAATCTAGCCCCCATTGTTGAAAGGGAGTTTCTACTTGTATTGGTTGGAGAGGCATTGAAGCATTTCTGCTTCGATCGATGAACTTCTGACACTGCTCGCATTTGCGACAAACTGTGAAGGCATCAACGAAGAGTGTAGGCCAGTAATAACCCGCCTTGATGATCTTTAATGTCGTTGTTCTCCCTGCGAAGTGACCTCCAGATAATCCTGAATGAAATTCTCCCAGGACTCTCCTTTTATCATCATATTTTATACACCTGAGAAGGATGCCATCAATGTTTCTAAAAAATAGGCCTTCGGGGTGCAAGGTATATCGGGAGGACCGCATCCTAAAATGCCTTCACTGTGAAGCATTTAGATGTGAAGGACATCTGCCAGTGTTGAAGTATTCGACTATTTCACTGACCCAGTCTTTCTCATCCTCTTCCTGGTTTGCGAAGCATTCTTCTGTTGGTGAGTCATCCCACTGAGATTCTATAGCTTCGGCCGCTACGCTCTTCGCCAGTTCTTGACACAATGCATGATCGTGAACCAGTTTTGTAGGTTTGATCTCGATGTCGAATTCTTGAATCTTGCTGACCCAACCGGCTCTTTTACTACCCAATTCTCCTTGGATGATGAAATTGCGCACATCGGGGTGAATGACAAATACTGTAACCCGACTTTGGGAGATGAATTGCTTGAATTTCCTAAGAGACTTCATTACTGCATGCACTTGCCTTTCTATGAAATTATATTTTTCTTCATGGGGGTTTATCACTTGGCTTAGAAACGCGATGGGGCGCTCTTCGCCATCTTCCCCCTTTTGTGTCAGGACCGCAACATAGCTCTCAGGTTCTCCTATGGCATATAGGATGAAGTCCCGATTATAATCAGGGTTGGTCAGGACCGGTGCTTGAGCAATTCGGGCTTTTATTTCTTTGAATGCTTCTTTTCTCTCCTTCGTCCAGATGAATTCTGCACCTTTCTTCAAAAGTTTGGACATCGGCTTGATGACCTGGCAAAATCTGGGACAAACTTCCTCACGAAGTTGATCTGGCCGAAGAAATATTGAAGTCCTTTCTTGTCCACTAGGAGTGGGAGCTTCATTAGAGCCTCAGCTCTGTCAGGATCTACAGTGAGACCCTTCTCTGATATCGCATGTCCCAACAACTTCCCTTCGTTGACTACGAATATGGATTTCTTCGGATTGATTGAAATGCCAAATTCTCGACATTTTTCAAAAATCTGTTGTAAGTGTAAGGGGTGATCCTCCCTTCTTCGGGAGAAGACGGTCATGTCATCTAGATAGATAACAATAACCTTATTCAAGAGTTCGCCAAAAGCTAAATCCATCGCCCTCTGAAAAGTGGCCCCCGCATTCGAAAGGCCGAATGGCATTCGTTGGTAAGCAAATGTTCCCCACTTGGTAGTGAATGCGGTTTTATGCTGGTCTTCGTCCCTGACCCAGATTTGATTGTATCCGGAGAAACCATCGAGTAGGGAGAAGCGTTGAGCCCCAGCCACCGAATGCAAGATCTGATCGATCTACGGGAGAGGGTAGTGATCTCTGAGAGAAGCCTGGTTCAGGTTGCGAAAGTCCACGCACAATCGTATATCTCCGTTCTTCTTTCTAACTGGGACTAGATTCGCTACCCAAGAAGAATGTTTGATGGGATAAATTATCTTTGCCTCGAGCATCTTTAGGAGTTCGGCCTTCATCAAGACCTCGATCTTTGGATTGACAGGCCTTTGCTTCTATCGGAAAGGTTTGATCCCTTCCTGCAACTCAATTGTATGTTGGATCAGTTGCCGATCATATCCCTTTAGATCTTGATAAGACCAAGCCACTGTGTCGGGATACTTTCTGCATAGAGATCGGATCTGTTCTAGCTCTTTCGAAGTGCAATCTGTCCCAACTTTTATTGCTTTCCTAGGTTCAAGTTCTAAATCTTGATACTGCTTTGCATTAACTTTGATCCTGTGAGAAACTGCTCGATCATTCTGATCAAAGAGGCTTTCAAGAGTAATTAATCCCTTAGGCACATGATTATTCTTTAATTGAACTAGCCCTTCATATTCTTCTTCGTCAGGGCTTCTGCTCTCAACTGTGGCTACTTCCTGAATCATGAAATTCACAATCTGCTCATCACTATCAAAAACTTGCCAATGCAGATCTCTGTCTGGGATAGAGGGCCTGTAAATCATCCTCACAGCTTTGGGCTTATGCACCATGTCTTCTGCTGGAGAGTACCTGGCTGCGATGGATGCTAAAACATCGACGTGTCGGTTCTTTTCTCTTGGAATAGACTGTAGATTGAGAGATTCGAACTGGTCAAACAAGTCCCATACCCTATTACGGTATGACTTGAGATAGTGCTTCTTTGAAGTGCACTTGTTTGTGACTTGATTGCATACCAATTCGGAATCTCCAAAGATTTGGAGATGCTTTATGCCTAACCTTTCTGCTTTCTTGAGTCCTAGGCATAATGCTTCATATTCTGCTGCATTGTTGGTGCAACTCCACACCAACCGGTAACAATATTCCTTCTGCTCTCCAGAAGGTGATACTAAAAGAATCCCTACCTCGACACCATTTTTGCATCGGGCACCATCGAAGAATAATTTCCATAATTCGCCTTGGGCGAAGACCTTATCTTTTGACTTGATGTGTTTCTCAGGCTTGGCGATGGCATAACATCCCATCTCGATTTCTATCATGGCATTAAAGTCTGCTAATGAAAACTCATCTTCACAACTTAACTGTGCGAGGGACTCCTCGACCAGGTCCACTTGCTCTATCCCTTCCACTATCGCATGCACAGGATCGTTGCTCTCCCCTTCGGACATCTTTTCTACGAGGAAGGTAGAAGGCTTCTCGTTGTAGATTTTTATCTTCTTCCCTTTGAATGGAATCTCCAAGTGTGAGTAATCCATAGATAGATACCCTCCCAGCTTTGCCGTAAATTCTCTCGACAAGCACATACTGAAGTAGGGCTCAAGGTCAATGACTACCACCTCTTGTATAACCGTGATCTGAGGCATTTTGTGTAGTCGGATAGGAATATCTTTAATCACTCCTATAGTTTTCATAGGAGTACCATCCAACTGTAGCACGCCATGACTACTTCGCGTATATTCCATCCCTATCTCTTCGCACACTGCCTTGGGCATGACTGTTGTCGTGGCCCCAGAGTCAATCATACAATTATGTACAACATACCCTTCCATCTGTAGAGACATGTAGAATGGTGGTGGCCTATTCTTCCTCGTAATGGATGTGGATAGGGTCTACACTAGGGCAAGCGGTGCTGCCTTTCTTGCTTTGGTTATCTTCAATGATTCTTGCAACAGGTCCACTTGTCCGGGTAGTTGCAGTGCATCGTATAGACTGATTTTGGCTGGAATCCTCTTCAACTCATCTACAATGTTGTACGCTAGGGAATTGGGCACCTCAGGTTCCTTTCTTGGTTCATATCTGGTGCGATACTATTCCGTAGCTTCGACCCTTTGTCGCTTGGTCAGCGAAGGAAGCTTGAGCTTCTCTCTAGCCTGTTCCTTAGTTTCCACCTACGGTGGATTTGTAGGGGCCTGTTGGGCCTTCTCTTTGACTGGTGCAGGCTGTCGAGCTTCGTTCGAGGCCGGAGGAGGTTGTTGTCCTTTCTCATGATGAGCATGCACCTTTAAAGGAGCCATTTGAGTAGCATCTACCTCTATCGACTTCTTTCCTCCTCTGGTAAGGACTGCAACTGGCTCTTCTTCACCGATTACCAGGTTCTGATCCAATTGCTTGATGACATTGACTTGACCGCCATGACTACTGCTCACCAACGTTTGTACATAGTGTTGGTGCAGCATGCAGGTATTCTCTTCATGAGGGTCATTACACGTGGAGCACCAATGTATATAATCGAAAGTGCTCGGGGCTTCGTCTATTGCAACATTTCTTGTCGAAGCTCTTCCTTGTTGGACCGCTTGATCTTTAGTAAGCGCAGGTGTAGGATAAGATCTTCTCGATAGAAACTCTTGTTGTGCTTGCTTCTTCTTCATAATGGTCATGTCATTAGACAGGGTCTGCACTATGGAGTTCAGGGACTGAACTTCTTGCAGTATTTTGGCTTGCATGTCATCGATTTTAGGAATAGGTGGCAATGGAGCCATTGTTGGTATTGGAGGTAGGGCGGGGTGTTGAAGTGGTGCTGGCAGTACAGGGAATGCCGAAGTGACCATGGGCTACGGAGTTAAAAAAGTGGGAAAATGAATTTGTGGAGCGGTGATTTGGGATACAATGGGATTCGGGTTCCAAGATGAGATCGGGTATGTAGGGGTTGCAGAGATCTACGAAGCGGTTGTGCTCGCATACTAGGATTGATGGAAATCGAGAAGTATGGGCATCGACATCCTTTGGGGAAGCTTACCCATAGCTATTAGATCCATCTTCACTTTCTAGGCTAACTCATATAACTCGGGAAGGTATTGATATTCGAATACCTCACCATGATGCTGATATCAAGATTGAAAGCCCGAAGGAAATAGTACGTTGTAGCTTCGTCAGTTGGCCGAAGTCCAACTGGTATTCTTTGCCAGGTTCGAGTGAACCTAACATTGAAGTCGATGATCTCTTCTTGTGGATGTCTCTGGATCATTGTGAACTAGTGCAGGAGAGAGGTCGGATCGGTGGACTCATTGAAGCTTCGCATCAACTATCCGGCTAACTGGTCCCATCCCGTAATGGTACCGGGTGGTAAAGATCTATACCAGTAGAGGAGTTTTCCTCTAAGAGACAGAACCAGAAGCTTTACCATAACCCGCTCTTCTGTGATGTCATGGATCACCGCAAGAGAAACTATGTCCTGGATGTGCTCCAAAGCGGTCTTCCTAGTTCCATCGAACGTTGGGATCTTCTTTATAGCAGCAGGCGGCACTTGCCCTTGTCCCGCTAGATTTAGCGGTCCCAAAGAATTCCATGCTAGGAATAATCTGGGTGGCGGTTGTTGCTGCATTTGTTGTTGTTGTTGTTGTTGTTGTGCCATATTTACTCTTGGATTTTGAGAAACAAGAATTCTCGAAGCTCCTCCTTGATTGCTAATAGGATGACCAATAGGAATGGAGGCACTAGGATGCTTCGGTGAGTTGGGAGGATTAGGAGGAAAGCTAGCCATTGTGCTATCAGAAGTTAGGCCTTGTTCGTCAATAGCGGCCTCTTGCGAGGATGTTCCACGTAACAGAGACTCAGGGGTGACCAACCTAGATCGTTCCCCAAAGGCGTCAATATCTAGCTCAAAGAACTCAGTTTCCTCTCCTCTATTCCTAACTCTCCATCTTGTTTGCATGAAGGCACAGACTTTGGTATCGGTCTTTACGACTTAAATATTCTCGGGTAAGACAGAGTCGCCAAATGCTAAGAGTCTTTTGGTAATGAGAGCATCGGTTCTCACTACTACTCACAAGGTGAGACTGACCGGGTCCCATCGGGCGTGCCAAAAACTGTTGGTCATCAAATCTGCCCAGGAAAGGATTTGGGTAAGTGTATGCACCCTAGACCTGGACCAACATTGAAAGGCCGAAGGGAAGAGATGCCCCTCATGCCAATCTCTGGAGAAAGGCCGGCTCCTATACTAAACTACTTTGATGTTTAAGATAAGGGTGCAGGAAAGAGATAAACAGAGTAAGGGTGCAGGAAAGAAATAAAAGAGTAAGGGAAGAAATCTTAGTAGTTTAATGGTGGGAAAGAACTGGAAGCACGATCACTAGCCAATAGCTTGAAAGAGCAGCAAAGAACACCAAGAATAATGAAATGAACGTGATATTAATCCTCCTATGTATCCTCTGGACGAGTTCCAGGATTCTCCCTCCCCTTTCATCGAAATTCAGAGTTCAGAGTAACGACGATTAGGAAAAAGTGAATATAACAGAAACACTACCCACAGGCGGCATACAAGAAAACTAATATGGTGTTTTCCTCCCCTATGTATCCTTCGAGAAAATTTTAGGGTTCAGCCCCCAATCACATACCTAAATCCAGGATTCAGAATTACAGTATGCAAATGAAGAAAGATGAAAGAAATAAACATAGAAGGCAGCATACAAGAGAGAAATCAAGCCCAAAGAACTTTAGTATTAAATACAGGGATTCAAGTTACAATAGCTTTCTAGCAGAAAGTTCCCCCCCTTTACATTACAATGCCTGGGTTTTTATAGAGGACCCGACCCTCTGAGCCATAAATGCACAAAATGGAGGAGTACACCCTCGAAACCTGAGAAGTCGGCTCTTCGCAGCCCTCGTGACTGAGCTCTCAAATCTGTTACCAAAATTGGCAACTACGACCGGGTCAGCCATGGAAACAAGCATTAATGAGCCATCTGAGCATCCTTGGCTTCTAGGTACAGTGCTCGAGTGGCCGCCATGCTCGTCGGGCTCTTCTTCTGGGACTGATACTTCATTTCCAATTGCTAAAAATGAGCAGCGAGCTTACCGGGCACGTAAAAATGCATTTATGAGGCACTTGATTGTTAGAATAAGTTGTTATATTCCATTATTTGCATAACCAAAAGTAGCGCTCATAGGCGCTCTCCAATTTGGTTGTTTAACCACCGAGTTGGTTAAACCAACTTGTAACCACATTGTAACCTTTATATTTGAAATTAATGAGAAGGAACAATTGCTTCATCAAATTCTTCATGGCATCAGAGCTACGGACAGGACGCAGATCGCAGACAAGACGCGATTGATGGACGAACGCAGACAGAGCGGACAATTAGGACGTGACTAACATATCCTAATGGATGAGTGCAGACAGAGTGGACAAGACACATAGACCATAGACAGAACGCAAACCACAGACCGAGGACACCGACATAGATAGGACGCAGACCAAGGACAGACCATAGACCGAGGACACCGACACAACGGACAGGATGCAGACAAGACGACGGTTCGGGGAGACGGGACGGTTGAGGAGGCAAAAGGACAGGCTGGGGGTGGTTGCCCGAAGGCAACCGAAAGCAATAGGTGCTTTCAGTTTGTTTAAACCCCCCCATAGTGGCCGCATAGGCCATGTGGGATAATTTTTTTTCTGTTTCTTCTCCAGCCGCGAGGCTTTAAATATTGCCCGTTGCGCGCTTGTTCCCATCGGGCCTTCTGGCTCACGTGGTCAGGGCGGTGCCTAGTCTATGGCAGGTTTCGGGTTCGAGTCCCTGAGGGGAGGTTTGTTGCGCCCTGCATAGTTTTGACGGTGGATGTGGTTCGTTGATGCCCTGCACAGTTTTGACGGCGGATATGGTTTGTTGACGCCCTGCGCAGCGTTATTTGACGACGGCTTCGTTTTTTGACGCCCTTGACGCTGCAATTGGTCATTTGACGCCTTGCCAAGCTCCAAAATTTGGTATTTTTTTTACCAATCCTTGTCTCATTTGCAATTCGAAGGGGGGAGATCTCATGATTCATTTGCAAATTTGTCAGATAAAGGGGGGAAATCAAACTATTTTGGCAGAATAGTTGCTAGATTTGTAATAGGTGTTAAAATTTGTGGGCATTTATGATTGTTTCCTTTGCATTTAAATATTCTGTTTTCTTGCATTCACAATCATGAATTAAACAAAATATAAGACCCCAAATTTATACCCTATTTGTGCAATTTATTGCACAGCAAAGTTCGGTATTTGAGATACCTCTGGTCCACACTTACAAGTAATGTTGTCGTGCTTTGGACTACTGTATTCGCCGCCTAATATAGCTATAACAATGACGTCTGAGCTTGTTCTCTATAAATCATCGGGGAGAAATAAGGCAAACCAGTTTTTTGTTTTTTCTCATTTCATACCCACATCGTGATTGTTGTTAGGCGTAAATCCTGACGAAAGTTTTTTTCCAAAGTGTTTAGGGGAAGTTACGCCCCACGCATGCGGAATAAAACTTTCTATGGTAGGTGTCATTAACAACACGATGCCCTTTCAAGTATCGCCTATGTTCAATATATTGTGCTTCTCATGTGTACTTATAGTCTCCCTCACGTAAGGGCGAGTACATATTGAGTAGTATACTATTCATATATACCTATAGTTTCCCTCACGTAAGGGCGGGTGTATATTGAATAGTTACAATATAAAGATCTGGCAGGTATAAAGAAAGGGAGACCACTTGGTGATATAAGGAACCTTCATAATGGCCACAATTCATAAGTATCTTTCAGATTCTCAATTGTTGAAAGGTCCTAACTTTGTTCCATGGAAGACAAAGATGAAAGCCATACTTCAGTTGGAAGATTTATGGGATGTAGTGACTGGCACTACAAAACGTCCTCCAACAGCAAGAACAGATCAAGATGCTTGGGATAAAAAAGACAAGAAGAGTCTCGTATTTATCTTGCTTGCTACTACAGATGAGGTGCAGCCTCATATTTGTGATGCAAAAACAAGTAAGATAGCCTGGGATGCCCTGATCACAGTATATGAAGGCAAGAATCAATCCACTATTCTCCATCTTCAAACTCAACTACATAATCTCAGTATGAATTCTGGGGAAACAGCTTGATATATTCCTTTGCAGAGTG
This sequence comes from Wollemia nobilis, assembly GCA_028583015.1. Classification (NCBI taxonomy): domain Eukaryota; kingdom Viridiplantae; phylum Streptophyta; class Pinopsida; order Araucariales; family Araucariaceae; genus Wollemia; species Wollemia nobilis. Next base: position 13,841,774 of record JAQPPZ010000465.1, read on the forward strand.
GTTGACTTGAAAGCAAAATTGAATGCTATGGGCAAACCGGTGGATGATGATGTCTTGAACTCTGTCATCTTGAGAGCATTACCAAGTTCCTACAAGATGTTGATCACTTCTCTCAATGTTTCTGGTAGACAAGTATCTTTTGTGGAACTGGTAAACTTGCTTCAGACTGAGGAGGCAACTCAAGTCCAGAAAGATGATGTGCCAGATAATGCTCTTTCCACACAACAAAGTGGTAAAAAGCAAGGCCAGTTTCAAAAAGGGGGTGCTTCTTCCAAAGGAAAAGGGAAGCAAAATCAGCAAAAGGATACCAAATATTGCAAAATTTGTGATATGAATAACCATGACACCAACAGGTGTTGGTTCAAAAACAAGCAATCCAACGAAAGAGGTTCTCAGAAGAAGGGCAAGAACAAGCAGAAATACAATAAGCATAAGCACTCTAAAGGCCATGTTGCTTATGTTGACTCCAACTCGTACTCAGATCCTCCTGAGTCCGATTCATATTCTGACTCGAAAGAGCACATAAGGTGCTCATGACTCATACTTCGCCTTCCCAGATAGATGTTGTATGGTACAATGATTTCAGAGCTAGCAAACACATGACTGGGTACAAATCATGGTTTGATACTTTTGTGGAGAAAGAGGGTAAGCCAATCACAATTGCTGACAATCAAGTATATCATGTAAAGGGAGAAGGGGATATTTTTGTGTCCCTTCCTGATGGTATTTGTCAAATTGAGAAGGTTCTCTATGTTCCAGGCTTAGCCAATAATCTGCTTTTAGTCACACAAATGTTGGATAGAAACATGGATGTCGTGTTTCGAGTTGTCAAAGGCAAGAAGAGATGTTTTATCACACACAGTGGTAAACATGTTGCAACCGGATCCTACAAACATGGCTTGTTCATTCTCGATGCACTTTCAACTCCACATGTTGCTTTGGCCTCAACTACAAAGGAGGCCACCTCTCTCCGGCATCGACGTTATGGGCACCTAAGTTCTGGATATTTGCTTGAATTATACAAATATGGGATGGTGAAAGGTCTTCCACCACTTTCATCTATCTTACCAGTTTGCTCATATTGCTTAGTGGGGAAGCAACATCGAGTGCCTTTTGAAGCAAGCTCCTCTCGAGCCGCAAAACCTTTAGAGCTGGTACATACCGATCCGTGTGGTCCTATGCCAACCACCTATGGTGGGAAAAAGTATTTTCAACTATTCGTTGATGATTACTCATGGAAGATGTGGGTTTTCTTTCTTCAATTGAAATCAGAAGCGTTTCTCTACTTCCAACAATTCAAGAAACTTGTTGAGAAGGAGTCGGGATGTTTGATAAAAACCCTCCGCTCAGATCGAGGGGGGAATACACCTCCGAAGAGTTTTTAGAGTTTCTTAAGAAACATGGGATCAAAAGACAACTGACTACAACCTATACACCTCAAAGAGAATGGAGTTGCGAGAGAGAAGAAATCGTTCCATTATGGAAATGGTTCGATGTATGCTAAAAGGAGCACATCTTGAGGATCAATATTGGGTAGAAGCAGTAAACACAGCATCATACCTCCTAAATAGAGCACCCACTAGAGCTCTACAAGGGAAGACTCCACAAGGAGCATGGAGTGGTAAGAAACCTTCCATTTCTCATCTAAAGGTGTTTGGATGTAAAGCATTCATGCACATTCCAAAATAGAAAAGGAGGAAGCTGGATGAGAAAACCCTACAGTGTATCTTTCTTGGCTATGATGAGTACTCAAAAGGTTATCGATTGATTGATCCTAAGACCAAGAAGACACATGTAAGTAGAGATGTTGTATTTGATGAAGCTCTCACATCAAAAGACACATCCACAACTGTATACATAGATGAAGAAGAGCCTAAGAAGGAGGTTCAACTTCCACAGCAAAAACAAAAAGTTCCAAAATGGTATACTAGCACTTTGAGAGATGCTAAGTTGAAATCCCTTCCAGATCTATCTCTTGATAGGCCATGTACTCGCAGTATGACTCAACAGATGAGAGCAGAAGAATCTACTTCAGAGGTTGACGAACTTTGTCAACACTTTGATGATTTGTCAATGGGTACCGAATATGACAGGGAAGAAGATGAGGATGGAGAAAAACTTTATATGTCTACATTGAATACAAATGAACCCACAACGGTTCAATCTGCACTTGATCAACCACAGTGGAAAGAGGCTATGGATGTAGAACATAAATCTCTTCTTAAAAATAATACGTGGAAGTTAGTCGATCTGCCAACAGGAAAGAAACCCATAGGCTGCAAATGGGTATTCAAAGTGAAGTATAAGGCAGATGGATCTATTGATAAGCATAAATCCTGGCTTGTTGCAAAGGGATATGCTCATAAAGAAGGCATAGATTATGAAGAGACTTTTGCCCCTACTACAAAAAATGACTACCATTCGAGTACTTTGTGCCATGGGAGCTCAGTTTGGGTGGAAATTGCATCAGATGGATGTTAAAAGTGCCTTCTTGAATGGTGACTTACAAGAAGAAGTATACATGACTCAACCAGAAGGATTTGTGGTTGAGGGGCAAGAACAAAAAGTATGCAAGTTGATCAAATCCTTGTATGGGCTAAAACAAGCTCCTCGAGCTTGGTATATCAAGATAGACAGTCACCTTGTGCAGCATGGTTTCATAAGAAGTCCTTCAGATGCAAATCTCTATATTAAGAAAAATGGTTCTGATATAGTGATTCTTGTACTTTATGTTGACGATCTGATCATCACAGGAAGCTCGAAAAGAATGATTGACTTAGTGAAAAATGACTTGAAGCAATCATTTGATATGACAGATCTAGGACTTCTGCACTATTGTCTTGGTTTAGAAGTTACTCAAAAAAAAATTCATATTAGAGTAACACAAAAGAAATATGCCAAGACTTTAGTAGAAAAATATCGGATGACTAACTGTAAGTCAAAAGCAACTCCAATGGAGCAAGGACTTAAGTTATCTCGATATGATGAGTCACCTTAGGTAGATGGTACTCTCTATCGCCGATTGATTGGGAGTCTCCTATATCTGACAAATACCGACGATCTCAGTTTTGTTGTGGGATATCTTTCAAGGTTCATGCAAGAGCCTAAGATGAGTCACTGGAAAGCAAGCAAAAAGAGTTCTTCATTATGTTCACGGTACTACAAATTATGGTCTGGAATATAGATAGAATAATAATTTTTTCTTACTGGGATACACAGACTCGGATTATGCTGGATCCCTTGATGATCGTAAATCCACCTCCGGATATGTTTTTCATCTAGGATCTGGACCTATCTCATGGCACAAAGAAGAAACAACATGTGGTTGCTTTATCTTCTATAGAAGCGTAATATCGTGCAACCAAGTGAAGCGATCTACGAGATAATGTGGTTAAGTCGCATTCTTACAAACATGGGCCTTCCAAAGAATCTTCCTCTTCATTTTTTTTGCGACAACCAAGGTGTTTTGAACCTTGTCAAAAATCCAATTTTTCATGAACGTACCAAACATGTTGATACCAGATGTCATTTTATTCGAGATGAAGTTCCAAAGCACCATATACAACTTCAATACATTCCTACTGATGCGCAAGTTGCGTATATCTTTACCAAAGCACTTGGACGTATCAAATATGAAAAATTTCGAGATACAATTGGGATTTGCCAATAATGTAATAAGGGGGGATGTTAGAATAAGTTGTTATATTCCATTATTTGCATAACCAAAAGTAGCGCTCATAGGCGCTCTCCAATTTGGTTGTTTAACCACCGAGTTGGTTAAACCAACTTGTAACCACATTGTAACCTTTATATTTGAAATTAATGAGAAGGAACAATTGCTTCATCAAATTCTTCATTGATCGCCTCAGGAAAATACCCAACTTGGAGCATGTGCCCTTGAAGCGCTTCACTAAATTTTCATCCGCAACTCTACTTCGCAATGGACTTGTGCCAAAGTAGATCCTCCTTGATTTATACTTCGCATGGTGGAGCTTTGCAAAACTGCTTCGGGGATGGTGGGTGCTGAAGCATATTTCCTTCGCAATATGGGCTCTTCACTTCTCGTTGCTTCGATGGAGAGACGTGCCAAAACTTCTTCGTTGATGAACTGTTAAAATGCTTTGTCGCGATCTTCCTTCAAAATTGTGGTTCGGGAGGATTTTGGCCAAAGCGCATTCTTGCATTTAAAAATGGTTTGACTGCTTCCACTTCGGGTGAAAGTACTTCGCACGAATTTTTTTTGAAGCAGATGCTTCGCAACGACTTTTTGCGAAGTATAAATGGTTCACCAGCGGGGAGGCCCAAAATGGGTGCTTCGATAGTTTTTCGGTGAAGTATTTTCAACGTTGTGCTCCTTCAAATCCCGCTTCGCAAGTTTCTTGTCCGAAGTAGCCTTTTGAAATGCTTCAGGTGCGAAGTAGTTTTCATTCTTCTTCCCTTGTATTTTTTCTTCGGCAACACCGCTTCGCAAAATTCTTGCCCGAAGTAGTTGTTTGAAGTGCTTCGGGCCCGAAGTAGTTTTCTCTACCTTAGCAAATTCGGACCATGATTTTCTTCGATGAAGATGTTCTTTTGAAATGCCGCTTGAATGTCGCTTCGCAAAACTTTCACCTGAAGTAGCTGCTGGAATTGCTTCGGGTGTGAAGCTCTTTTTGATGCCTTCTTTGAATTCCTTCTTCAACAACGCCACTTCACAAGATTTTCGCCCGAAGTAGCTGTTTGAGGGACTTTGGGCCTGAAGTAGTTTTCATCTTTCATTTCTTCCCTTGAGTCTATCTTCCTTATCTTATTCGTCAATGAAGCTCTTTCATCTCCATTTTATGTACAAGGGGGAATGGCAGGGAAAGCCAAAATTGCTGCAACACTTGAAAATGTTGTTTCTAAAAGCAAGGGAACAAATTCATGAAATCAAAAGAAATACTTTACAAAAAATTTGATTTTTCTACCCCATTGTGCAATGTGACAAAATTGTCAACAGTGCCATCTCATGTAACTATTTTTATCAAGATTGTAACCGATGGTAGGTAGGATATTCTAGCTCAAGTGGCATTTTACATGTAAGCCAACTCTTGATCCTTTAGGTAGAGTTGCATGAAGTTTTTCTTTAAAATATTTAAAGCCATGTATGAATTCATCCTTTTGCAAGCTAATGAAATATTAAAGGAGGTTTCCCCCTCAAAGAGGCCTACGATTCTGTGTTATTGTGAGATTGTTCCATTTCTGCATTTAATTTCTACATATTGATTTATTTGATGTATTTGAGTTATTTTTTAGTGTTTTGTGTGAGTGTGCTTATTTTTAATAGTGATATCCTAACAAGTGGTATCAGAGCACTTTCCAAGGCTGAGTTCTACTACAACTAAGATGATTTTTTCCATCCATTCCACCTATTAGGTATAATTTTTCGTGTGTTTTTTATTTCTATTTTTTCCTTTATTAAAAATCCAAAAAAATTACAGTCTATTTTTTCGGCCAAAAAACCAAAAAATATAAAAAAATACAATCTCTTTTTTGTAGTTTTATAGGTTAGAAAACTTGTGCTGGGGGTTCTAAAATATCATGAATGATCTATCATTATTGGCTAAGCTAGATAGCCCATAAAGCATCTAGTGAAGTGAGGGGCGATCAGGCTCCAATACCTAGGCCTTAGACAACACTCACACACGGACTTGAGTATCCATGCATCTTCGGGTGTATCGGGAGACAATATAGGTTTAAACAAAATTTTATCTAGTAGGAAGCTTTTTGGCCTTGTATTATCCATAGCCCATGGGACACAACATCCTGGATGATCACTCACCCATACTTTCAGAGAGGCATATAGTATGATCAAGGGTATGTGTGGAATCCTCCTTGGGTAGTAGCCTAAAATTTGGTTCGAATACTATTGTTCATCACTGCAGTATAATAGAGGGCCTATGGTATTACATACTTCCTTACTTAGCATACCTTGGTTCTACAAAACATAACTTCCACCTGCAAATCAACACCATCTCTATTTTGTTATCCTGCATTCACAACCCCAAAAGTGAGCATACGGAGAAGGCATTCCTTATCATAGAAAATAAACTTACATGCACCAAAATTCAGGACATATTTTGCAAGTTTCTACAATAGCCGTGATCAGAGAGAATAGTCAGGACAGTGACAGAAACAGTCTGGTGAGTAACAGTGATAGTCAGGTCGACAGTAACAACCCTCTATAATAGTCCAAAAGTATAGAACTCTAGTTTCAAAAATAGTATTGTCAATGTTATAGAATCCCTAGGGTTAGTAAAAATAATCGTTTCATTAACCGTTGTATAAGTGATAGAGGAAGAGACAAGACAATAACAGGGTGGTCAGGGGGCAAACTACAGGTCAGCGACAGTTGATCCTGGACCCCAACCTTTGAACCGTAACTTCAAATCAAAAACCGACAACACCAAAATAGGGATATCTCTTCACATAGAGCTTAGATTGACTCAAAATTTAGCAGATAATTCTATGCTCTATTCCAAATAAAATTGTCCTTGGCAGCCCCTAGTCAAATTTTGCATCGATTTTCCAAAAATGGCAATTTTTTATTTTTCTTGCTAAGGCCATAACTTTTCAATGGTAAATCAAATTGATCCAATTTTTGGGGAATAAAAGCTACTTGTTATTCTGCACCAAAGACCCTCAAGGACTAATTGGTGAAATTTTCAGTCCAAGTGGAAGAAATTACCTTGACATCGACTTGCATCCAACTAGGAGATCACAAAAAGTCAAGAAATTCAGTATATCTCCTCATTGAGCACTTAGACCAATCAGCCACTAAAGTGGACCCTATCCTAAAATCATGGTTGCAACCCATTTTCCAAATTAAATTTTGGACCCTTACTAAAAATTGTAACTCCTGAAACCCCACATCTATTTTTAGTAACTAAGTAAAAGAGGGTCCACAATGGCAAGCGACACTCATGGACAAAAGGACTTAGAACTTGCCACAATATTGGTCGATATGCAAAAAGTCCTTGACTACTTGACCACTAAAAACCACACCATAAGAGAAAATATTCGAGAGCTTTGAGCAGATTAGGATACCACTAGAATCCGCTTAGAAAACTAATTCACAGAGGTGAAGACACAATTGTAGGGTACTCTCACATCTGAACATCAAGTTGAAAACTCTGAATGAGGTCAAATAAGTGAAATAGAAGACCGAATAAGGGGAACTAAAGACACTCACTATGACCGTGATCCAACCTTAAAATTTCCTAAATTGAATTTCCCTAAGTTCATTGGAAAGGATGTCAATGGATGGTTATGTCGGGTTGATCAATTCTTTATACTCCACAATATCCCTATATATCATCGGGTTCAGATGGCTTCCCTCAACTTAGAATCTAAAGCCTTACATTGGTTCCAATGGCTACGAGCCACTACCTTGATCTATCTTGGGAGGACTTTGAGTCCCAACTACTCACCCAATTTGGCCCTAGTGACTATGAAGACTTTACAAGAGCATTGACAAAGCTAAAAAAAAATACAATAGTTCGTGATTACTAGACAAAATTTGAGAAATTGGCCAATAAAACAAGGGGCTTGAATGAGGGAATTTTATGATTTATTTTGTTAGTGGTTTGAAATATGATCTTCAAGCTTAATTCAATATGTTTAAACCACAAACCATTATGGAGGCTATTAGTTTAGCCCGATTATCCGAATCTAAAATTCAATGGTGGATATCACAATTTTCTCAATTTCGACCTCTCTTTCCTCATCGATTCTAAAATAATACTAATAATAAACCTCCTACTCCTAAGCGATTGACTACAGATGAAATGGATGCATGACATGCCCAAGGGCTATGCTATAATTGTGATGAAAAATTTGTGAAGGGACATAGATGTGCAAATAAGAGGTTGTTCTTAATAGATGTAGAGGAACCCAATAGCAGTGACCATAGTGATGAGGAGAGTGACACAATTGAAGCACCAACTCAATAGGAAGAGGAAACCCAAGAACCTCAAATAGAAATTTTTTTCCATGCTCTTGTCAGGGTTACCACTCCAAAAACTATTGAACTTGTGGGTTTTTTCAAAGACCAATGCCTTACTATTCTTATTTATTTAGGTAGTACACACAACATTATTGATCCTCAAGTTGCTAAGAAATCCAATTTCTATATACACACATGCAATTCAATTGAAGTCATGGTGGCAAATGGAGGCACTTTACCTTGTAAAGGTAAATTTTGCAATGTTAAAATAATGATGGGGGATTATGAACTCAAGCAAGACATGTTTACCCTCCAATTGAAAGGATATGACATTGTGTTGGGATCCCAATGGTTGAGCACCTTGGGCACTATCTCCTAGAACTTTGTAGAACTATGGATGTAGTTTTCACAACATGGACAAACACACACCCTCCATGGTGCCAAAATAGACCCTTCCCAAATTATCAGTTCCAATCGTATGGAGAAATTGTTGAAAAATTCATCCCACAGGGTCATTGCACAAATATTTTCAATTCAACCAAGTCCTTCCATAGTGGATCAAATTCCAGTAGATTTGTAACTTATTCTAACCAAGCACAATGGTGATTTTTCAGAACCAACTACCCTATTGCCTCGTTTCTCACATGACCATGCTATTACATTACTATCAGGTAATGCACCACCCAACATCAGACTGTATCAGTATCCTCATGCTCTAAAGTCTGAAATTGAGTATATGGTACAATAATTGCTCAAATATTGTGTCATTCGACCTAGTACCGGCCCTTACTCTTCTCTAATTTTACTAGTTCTCAAGAAAAATTGCTCATGGCAATTGTGTATATACTGTCGTGAGCTCAAAAAAATGACCATCAAGGATAAATTCCTCATTTCAGTAGTGGATGAATTGTTGGATGAATTACATGGAGCTATGTACTTATCCAAGTTAGAACTTTGTTATGGCTAACATCAAATCAGGCTCAAGGATGAGTATATTCCCAAAAATGTATTTCATACTCATGAAGGTCACTATGAGTTCTTGGTAATGCCATTTGGTCTAAAAAATGCTCCTTCCACATTTCAGAGCCTGATGAACAACATATGTTGCCCTCTCTTGTTAAAGTTCATCTTGGTTTTCTTTGATGATGTATTAGTTTATAGCCGCTCATGGGAGGAACACCTTATCCATGTGGATCAAACATTATAATTATTGGCATAGCATCAACTTTTTGCTAAGCAGTCCAAGTGTTCCTTTGGTTTTACTTAAGTGGAGTATCTAGGACACATTATCTCCAAATATGGCATCAAGGTCGACCCCAAGAAGATTCAAGCAGTTCAATACTGGCCAAAACCTTGCACTCTCAAGGGACTTCGGGGGTTCTTAGGGCTTACAGGTTACTACCATAAATTTATTTGTAATTATGGTAAAATAGCAGCCCCCTCACATCCATGTTAAATAAGGACTCTTTTACTTGGACGGGGCCCACTAACCAAGCCTTCCTTGAATTGAAGCATGCTATGACCACAACACCAATTTTAGCCATGCCAAATTTTTCCAAGCCTTTCATCATTGAAAGTGATGCTTCTAGTCATGGCATCGGGGTAGTGTTGATGCAGGAAGGGATGTCCTTGGCTTTCACTAGTAAGGAACTCTTTGATCGTAACTTGGAAAAATCTACATATGTCAAAGAGATGTTGGTAATCTTACATGGCATAACCCATTGGTGACCATATCTCATTGGGTGTCATTTATCCATTACACTAGACCATCAGATTCTCAAATACTTCTTGGAACAATGGGTTGCCACCCTACAATAACAAAAATGGGTTTCTAAACTCATGGGATATGATTACGATATCACTTATAAGAAGGGCAAAGAGAATCTTATGGCTGATGCTCTCTCACTAATTTGAGGCCCTCAGTATGTTATGTGCCATTTCCTCATCGGTTTCTCAATGGATATATTTTTGATGATAGGAGATACTTCAAGATGCAGACTTGCAAGCTTTAGTGGGCTCACTCCATGATGATCCTACTTCATTCCCAGGTTATAATTGGGATGGCCATGATCTATGTTATCACCAACGCCTTGTTCTTCCTCACACGTCTCCACTCCATGAGATTTTTATGAAGGAACTACATACTGCTCCGTCTACAGGCCATTTAGGATTTCTTAAAACATATGAATTCCTCAAGCACACATTCTTCTGGAAAGGTATGAAACAATACTTTCATGATTTTGTAGCATCTTGTGATACCTACTAATGAATGAAAGGTGAAACGGTACATTCTCTGGGTGCTCTTCAACCCTTACCCATTCTTGATCAGGTTTGGATTGATATTTCCATGGATTTTATAGAAGGGTTACATAAATTTGGTAGTAATTATGTTATTCTCATGGTATTAGATCACCTTTCAAAGTATGCTCATTTGTGTTCCCTTGGCCATCCTTACACAGCCTCCATCATTGCCCAAATATTTCTTGATTCTATTTTTTGCCTTCATGGTATGCCCACCTCCATTGTGTTCGATTGAGACCCAACCTTCACTAGTTATTTTTGGCAATAATTTTTTAAGTTATAGGGAACTCATCTCAAAATGATTTCAGCCTACCATCTACAAACGGATGGTCAAGTTGAGATTGTCAACAAATGTTTGGAGACCTATCTTTGTTGCTTTACATCATATCATCCTACTCAATGGGTGAAGTGGCTTCCTTTGGCGGAATGGTGGTACAACACTTCCTATCATACAACAACCAAACTCACCCCTTTTGAGGTTGTTTATGGGTGCCCTCCACTCACACCTTCTTCATACATCCTAGGCAACTCCAAGGTCTAGAAAGTTGACACTACTCTCATCCAACATACCGATTTTCTCCGCCAGCTGAAGCATAATTTAGATATGGCCTAGAATCAGATGCGATAATAGGTTGACCAACATCATTTTGAGCATAGCTTTGATGTGGGTGATATGGTATTCCTTTGCTTGTAGTCGTACAAACAATTATCTCTACAACTTCATCGGTGCCAGAAACTTATTACAAAATACTATGGAATCTACCAAGTTCTTCAATAGATTGGTTCCACTGCTTACAAATTGGCTCTTCCGCCACCTCCAAGCTCCATATTGTTTTCCATGTTTCCTCTCTCAAAAATTTTTAGGCACACAGGTACAATTTTAGTCACAATTACCATAATTGAATGAAGAAGGGTCCATATTACTCGAACCTAAATAATTGTTGGATTGTTGAACTTGTACTCTCTGCAACCGTACCATCATAGAAGTTCTTGTTCAGTGGCATGAGCTCTAGATAGAATATGATATATGGGAGTCTCTCCATTAGCTCCAACACCAGTTCCCTCATTTTCAGCTTTGAGGACAAAGCTTTCCAAAGGGGAAGGACATGTTAGGATCCTATCCTAACGCCATTTTGTAATTCTCATTTACTTATGTAATGATCCACTTTTAATGTGGGGGATCCCACTATGATATTATTTTGTAATACTTTTTAATGTATGTGGCAAGTATGATGCCTAGCCAAGTGGTGCCATCTCATGTAATCGTTTTTATCAATATTGTAATCGATGGTAGGTAGGATATTCTAGCTCGAGTGGCATTTTGCATGTAAGCCAACTCTTAAGCCTTTAGGTAGGGTTGCATGAAGTTTTTCTTTAAAATATATGAATCCATGTACAAATTCATCCTTTTGCAAGCTAATGAAATATTGAAGGAGGTTGCCCCCTGGAAGAGACCTGTGATTCTGTGTTATTGTGATATTGTTCCATTTTTGCATTTAATTTTTACATGATGTTATTGAGTTATTTTATGTATTTGAGTTATTTTCAGTATTTTGTGTGAGTGTGTTTATTTTTAATAGTAAGATCCTAACATATTGTCATCTTCTTGTTGACATATTGACTATTTCAACCATTCTGATACATCCTTGAGTGGGAGGTTCAACTCAAACATGGTTTACTTAAGCACCCTAATCTTTGGTGACCTCATGATTAGGAAATAGTTTTCTAAATATGCATGTATCTCTATTATCAGGTGCTAAGGGATTATCAACTTTTAGCTCACCCTTCTCAATCATGTTTTGGACAACGTGCTTGAAACCGATGCACACCTCGATATCATGCCCTTGTTGTCTATGATATGGGTAATATTGATCTTCCCTATATCCCTTGGGCTTGGGATGATTAGGATCCCAAAGTTGTACCTCAAGAAATCTGATTCTTTGTGCCTCGCTTAGTTGATTGAATATCTATTGCATCAATTTAGATAAAGGTGTGAAGTAGCAAGGTGGTTTACATTCCTTATTTTGACCTTGGTTGTTCTTTGGGTTGTAATTTACTAGTGGAGGCTGAGCTTGAAAGTTCTATGGTTGTTGGATATTCCCTCCTTTCATCATGTTTAACACAACCTAATTGAATTGAGCAGGCTTGGCTTGCTTTTGTTGATTCTTGTTGTTGTGGTTGTTATTGTTATAGTCATTTTTATTTTAGAGCTTAAGGTCTCCCTCTTCAACCTTGATATATTCTATTAGCTTGGATTAATCCAAGGCTTCCTTGAATGTCTCATACTGTTGTAATTGTAGTAGCAATGAGATGTGCTTTGCGCAACTCTTGGTAAACATTCGTGTGAGATCTATAGTGGGAAAAACAAATGGTAATTTTACCATGGTTTTCCTCCATATGTTCCCATAGTCCATAACTAGCTCATCATCATATTGCTTTAGGTTTTCCATATTAGACAATTTTACTTTCTTCTTAATACCAAAAGAAAAGCATTCAAGAAATGCATTCACAAGTTACTCAAAGCTGATGATGTTGTACTTATGTAGTTGGTTGAACCATTCATTTTCTACACTTGATAACATCATGATGTATGTTCTTATCATTAGGGGATCATTATGTTCAAGTTGGAAGCACGTGTTCATAAAATTTGTGATGTGTTCCTATGCATCTTCCTCTCCTTTGAACTTGTCTATCCTAGGCATCTCAAAGTGCCTAGGATACATAGGACTCGATACTGAAGGGCACAATGGTTGGTTGTGTATTTTACTTAGGGTTGGCTTCTACCCAACCACATCCTATTTCTCAAGATATTTGACTCTCTTAGTGAGTATTTTGTATGCCTTCAAAGAAATGATATCCTACTCTCAAAGGTCTACTCGTAGTGGTCAATAAGGCAATCTTGTGTCTACCTAGTTTGGGCATCTACACTCATTCTCCATGACTATGAATGGAGGTTCAGGGTATATCTGCTGCTGATATTCCATCCCTGCCCATTCTTGATTATGTTGTGTTTGTTTTGGATCCATGCTTTGTTGATACTATGAGGTATGGTGATTGCACTCATCTCTTTGTCTAGTGCATCTCTCATACTGAGAATTGGCATGTCTATCATGTTGATATTGCTCACCACCTATGTGTAATTCAGCTTGAGCCAACCTATCTACTTGCTCTTCATGTTGTATATGTTCCTCCCTCAAGTGCTATTCGTGTAGGTGCAAATACCTTTTTCTTTGTGCTTCTTGATTGAGGGTTTTCAAGTGTTCTTGCTCTGTACATAGTGCTTTCACTAACCAATGCACATGATCAAACTGATCTGCTACTAAAGGTTCACTATTTTGCAACTTTGTGTGATGAGTCATAATGGATAGGCCTCTTGGAGAGGCCCCTACTATGCTCTTACCCTTGTCTATCAAGATGACTTGCTCTATGTGGAGTGATCTATGTTCTATACCCCTATGTTCGGAGGTAGTTCACATACTACAAGGATTCTTCGAAGCTTCCCTTGGCTCATTGGTGTACCTTGTAGTTTGATGGCTATGTGAAATTCTTGAAATAGAATGTGCAGTAGTAATGCTTCTTTGAGTTGACCTCGAGATAACTCGATCCAACTCATCAAGTTGTCCGGTATTCCATGATTGATCATGTGGAGTCCCATTAGCCCCAATGATATCATGATCTATGGGTATTATCCCATATTCAGGGAGGCTAGGAGGTGCTCTAGATCTATGACTAGATGCAACCCTTGTGTTCTACCCCTCAATGGGTTGATTTGACCTAAGTGTATCCTGTGAAGATTGGGGTCTTGCAGCCCCTTCATGTCTATGTGATGAATAGGGCCTTGAAGCCTCCTCACATCTATGTTATGTTGGAGTCCTTAAGGCCTCCTCATGTCTATGTGAATATTGGGGCCTTGAATCCCCCTCATGTCTATGTGATGATGGAGGTCTTGAGGTCTCCTCATATCTGTGTAATGATGGAGACCTTAAGGTCTTCTCATGTCTATGTGATGAGGGAGACCTTGTGGTCTCCTCATATCTATGTGATGAGGGAGGCCTTGTAGTCTCCTCATGTCTATGTGATTATTGGGACCTTTATTCCCCCTCATGCCTACCATGAGAGGAACCTGGATATGGCTCTCTAGTTGGAGTTTCTTGAGGAGTCTCTCCATGGGTTGAGGTATCGTCCCTAAAGCTCATTGAACTTCATCTAACAACATTATTTGTGGGTGGCTCAACATCATTATGATTGTGATTATGTAGAGTGTTAGCTTTCACCTTGGTGTTGGACCGAGGGTAATTACTCCGTGTGTAAACCATGATAATCATGAATTATCTTTTTATGTAGATTTCAAAACACACAAACAAAGTAAACAAGTTTTTATCTATTTTAAGTTTTCTTTGTGTTCCTAGACTTGTTTGGTGTGTTTTTATATTTTTGATAGCTACAATATAACTCTCATCATGTTTTGTATTTTTTTGATGATATACTTAGATTTTTCAAGTGGATTTCACCTGTATACTCACAACTCGACAATCAAAAGAGAATTTTCACTCATGTTATCCAACCTATAATGTGTGGTGAAGGCCACACATGGTCATGGAGCACAGGTCCTCCTGATCCTCACCTAGTTCACCCACATTTAGTGATATACCTCTTTGAAGAGAGATACATACTATATCCCATGGGTTATGATGGATCTTGAAAATTGGTATTAGCCAATATAAAAAGGTTTACGGGATTTGAGACAATGGGTGGAGATGAAAACCACCTTGTTGAACTCTACTAGTGGTTGGTCATGACTTCCAACTCACTAGCATTAAAATGCATCATGGTGTGTGAGTGTTCTTTTTAGAATTTTCTATAATGAAAAACAATGCATCAAGAAGCACTCATGATTATTTTCCTATATGCCTAAAAGGAACGTTTTGTTTTTCAAAAAAATGCACATCTAACTGATTTAATGACTTCCATAGAAAGCATTTCTACTTTGTGAAATAATGGCCTCTAGTTGGGCCCTATGCAAGCAGGCTTAATAAACAAAAACCTAGACCACTGGAGACTATGGTAGACCTTGAAAACAAAGGTTCGTTATTCCTAGCAGTAACTAGAAGAAAACTAAGAAACTAAAAATATTCAATACATTTTTATTTTAATATTTTTCCAAGTTTTCCTAATTAAATGATATTTTCCCTACTGTATTTTGATATAAAAATGCAAATAGAGAAATTAAAAATAGTATTGAGTTGCCCCAACCTGAAATCCACATCTGATGAAGTATAGGTGGTCCTCTATTGTTGATTTTCTACTGGCTACTATCAACCAGAGCGGTTGTTGCTGACCGCTATCTTCAAAAGTGACCTATGTCTGCTAGTCATTGTCACTTAGGGCGGTTAGACCTGCACATAGAAAACACATAAAAACATCAATAAAATAGTTGAAAATATAAAACCAGGTGGGGTTCCCATCGTTATCGCCATCTGTATGATCCCAGGAAGCAATGCACCTAGCCTATTTGTGGCATAATATCAAAATAAAATACTATAAATGCATAGATAACACAACATTAACAAAATCAAGAGATCTCTTTTATTAATTCTTTTGAAACTATGGTTACATATTAGTCCCTCTTAGGGATACCCTTATTTGATACAATGATTACAAGTAGAGGTAAAGGCCCCTCACGAGGGGATGGTGCACTCCGTAGGCCTCCTGATGTTGCACACAAACTTGTATAAGGGCTTACTAAAGACTTCTTCTCCTTTGCTTGCCTAGAGGGATCTCATACTTTGAATGCTTTGAATTGGTCCTAGAACCTGTAATCTATGTACAAGAAACAACATTAAATGATCATTAGAACCTACTACCTCTCAAGATGAGGTGTTGTCAATAGATCTACAAATAATGATGTAAAAGCATAGTAAAAGCACAATGAAGCAAAACTAAGCAAGAATGCATTGATAACTCATAAATCACCATGGAAATGCACGAAGAAAGATAGATCTATGCTAACATTAATTGATAAAATAGAAAACAATGAAATATCTATGCTAAAACTTGGGAAATAGTGTCTAAAACCCTAGGTTGTGCCTACAAGCCACTGTCAAAGATAATGACCATGAAATGAAACCTTCTTCCTTGTGAACTAGAGGCTATGGCACTAGATTCCTCATATAAATTGTTGTCCAAGGGTTTCATTTGTGTTCATACACTAATTTGTATTGAATAACTTCTTGATATGAATGCTTGGATGGCTCATAGTCATCGCTTAATCGGATAGTGCTTTGCTACTCCTCAAAGGGGTATGGAATCACTCTCTAATTTTCTAGGGCTCCACTGCACAAAAATTATGATATTCACTCTATTTAATTTTTCTTGGGAGGATGCATATGTAGAACTCCTAGATTTAGATTTAGATCCAGATCTTGGCTTCCTAGATAATCCAAGATCTAGATCTGCATGCAACTGATCGTCCAAGGGGGGAGGATCAGTAACATATTTGCATTGAAGGGGAAGTCAAGAGGAGCTTTGGGAGATCCACATCAAAAACTACTTGCCAAAAATGCAAGTGTAGTTAGACTACATGATCTGGGCCCGTATTCATGACCAGGCTGTGCTTTGGTTCTAGTCATTATCTAGAGTAGCGGCTAGATCTGGTTGCTCTCAGCTTTAGCGACCAATGTTGGTGACCACTCTGATTGATAGTGGTCAAGCCTGAATGGGCTAGAACTACCTCTTGTGAGTAGCTAGGACCACTTTTGGCTCTTGAAAAGTTCCAATATTAGTCATATGGCCTTCAAATATACCCATATGATTAGTCTCCTAAACATAACATGTTTTAGGTGTCTACAATATTTAGCTAGTTGTTTTGACTAAATAATTTTATACTTCATTTTCCAACATTGGCATCAGAGCTATAGAGGAGCATTACTCAGAAAGGCACACACTGGTCAATGCAGGAGGAAGTCTTCTCACTCTAGGCATGTTTCAAGGTGACATCAACACGGAACACCTTGGTTTGAATTTATCAAGGTTGTGTTGTTTTGTTTCGTTTGATTTATTGTTTCTCAAAAAAAAATTGTGTTTCAATTGAAACACTAGACCAATGGCCCGCAATCCATCCACATGAGTAGATGTTCCACATGGATAGGCTAGATAGCCCACATCCATGAAGGGAGGCAAGCTACCCATTGTGGGCGTTCCCTCTGATCGGTGATCAGAAAGGATACTTTGGTGACATATCTGAGGTGGCCGACCTCTAAGCATAATTACAAGGGCAGGAGCATCCTCTAACCAATACCTCAATGTGTAGCACTGAATCACGCTCTATTACTGATGATCAAATAGGAGACTCTAGTGATCGATATGAGGTGGTCAACCTCTAAGTGTGATCGTGAGGGCATTAGCGCACTTTGATTGACACCTTGATGCATGACACTGAACCATGTCAAAACCAACCCTGACTTGACTACCTAACACCTAGACCCTGCTACTGATGTGAGGATAGACCCTTCTACTCATATAGATGCCTATATGGGACACTATCGATGCGACCTCGACACCATTGGCAATGAGGTATCACAATGATCGATGTGACAGATGCTCGAAGATCAAATTTTGACATGGCACAGGCTCAATAAATGAGGGTTGACATGGCATAGGCTTGATAAACGAGGGTTAACATGGCACGGGCTCAATAAATGAGGGTTGATGTGGCATTTTTTATCTTACATGGTGTGTGGAGAAGAAAAAAGTTGCTTTCATGGTAAAAAAAATAGTTTTCTAACTACCTGAAGGTAGTCGATTATCAAAGGGTGACTTTTCCCTTTTAAACGACTCAACATTGCTCGCAGGGACAATGTGAGACTAAATTTTCAAGTTGTTTTTTATCCTTGCGCACGAGGCATTAAGGAAAAAATGGAACACGATTCCCTTTGGTTCCCATCAGGTAGGCTAGCCCACTTGGCAAGAGCGCCAGGCTAGCACCCGTGGGATATAGGGTTTGATTCCTTGCGAGGCCCCAATCAAGTCTTTTGCCTCCAAAAATAAATGAACAAAAAAACAAAAGCCTAAGGTATAAGTTTTTTTTTTTTTTTTTTTTTTACCCAGGTGTTGTAGGTGAGTTGGAGAGGAGAGGGCAATCCTCCAAGGGAGGTCCCAAGTTCGAATATCCACCCTACCAAAAAGTTGAATTGGGTACCCAAAATCCAATTGATAATGTTGGTGCGGGCATGGTCGGGTGCGACTCCCGGGTGATTTTGAAGGTATAGAACCCCCTGTTCATGGTCTCTCAGACCAAGGCGGCCCCGCAAGGGATTTTTCGCTTTAAAAAAAAAAGTATAAGTTTTTTATTTTATTTTTTAATGTTTTAATACATTTTAATCATTTTTTTTATATAATTTAATTAATATTTTGTCTAAAATCAATTTTTTTATATATTAAATTGATTTTACACCAAATTTAATTTTCTTATTAATCATGATTAAAATTATTCAAATTTTGCATTAAAAATTGAATACTTTGAAGGCCATTTTTTTTTGCAAATTTCTAAAAAATGATATTTCTTTTGTTTTCTCCAAAAGAGGAGCTAAGAGATAAAAACAAAAGCACATTTTTTTTGCAACAAATTGATATATATAACACTTTGCTCCAATTTTTCTAAATCCATTTTTTTTAGAGTACAAGTTTTGTCTCATGAAGAAGATACCTTGGATACAAAAATATCTTCGACGTCTAAGAGTTATAAAAAAGAGGAACGAACTTCGACGACAAACAACAAGATCTCTTCTTCGTCGTATGCTTCGAGAGCACATAAGAAGTTTACCTTGTTTTAATACTTACATCAATACTTGGAAGGGTTTGAACCGAAGATATGATCCCATGAGGATTAGGGAACCCTTTAATCCTGATGCCCCTCCAATCTTTGAGTATTGAAGCCTCAAAGGGTCCACTAAAACCGAGTCATTTATCAATTGGTTTTGGAAATCCTTTCAAAATCTTGTCGTGTGTTGACTTGCCTTGAAAGGTGAGATACTTTGTTATTTCTGCAAAAAAAAATGGGGATATTTGATCTTTGATAAATTATCTTCTTGCAATAATTGTAACACAAATGGGAGAATTTGAACTTCAAAATTATTTTTTACAAAACACAAATCCATATTTTGTTACAAAAACTTATAATCAGGTGCATTTTCATTAAGGTTGCATCCGACACCTTAGTGATATATTTTTTTTTAATCCTCTTTGATTGATTATTGCATTTACTTTCTTGTTTTTTGCAATTAAAAGTCATCAAAATATAGAGCACTAAAAAACCCCAAAATTTCACAATAATTTGTGTAACTCATTGCACAGGTTTAAAAGCCAATTTTTCTTGATATTATCTCCTACATCAAAATCCCTAATTCACTCTTTTTTGTTTGACTTAATTCCCTCAAACTAATTATCCTTCTTCAGGAGGATTTTTAGGTAGGTGCCATTAAATATCACTAAAGAGTGATTTATCTCTAATTTCTTCTTATTTCGCTTAAATATCCTCAAACTGATAAATCCTTCACAAAGCATTTTCAGGCAGGCACCATTAAATATCAAGTAAAGAGAAAAAGAGAGATCATATTGTAACCATTCTAGAACCTTCATAATGACAACTATCAACAAATACCTAAATGATACACAATTGCTTGAAGGTCCCAATTTTTCAGCATGGAAAACCAATATGAAAGCAATACTTATTATAGAGGAAATATGGGATTTAGTGGATGGCATTGATACAAGACCCACAACAACAGGAGCAGATCAGAAAGCATGGGACAAAAATAACAATTGTCTTCTCATTTTGATTATCCTAGCTACTTCTGATGAGATCGAGCCTCACATAAGTGAAGCTAAAAATGGTAAAGATGCATGGGATGCACTTTATACCATTTTTGAAGGAAAGGATCAAATTACTATTCTAAACCTTCAAACTCAACTTCATACACTCCATATGAAGTCAGGAGAATCAGTAGAGCTCTTTCTTTGCAGAGTTGCAAAAATGAAGTCAAAGTTGAATGCTTTAGGAGCTAAAGTAGAAGATACTATTCTAACTTCAATAATATTGAGGGTTCTTCCTGAATCCTATAATATGTTAATAACTTCCCTTAATGTATCTCAAAGAATAGTCACCTTTGTAGAGTTAGTCAATTTTCTTCAAACAAAAGAAGCAAATCAACTCCAAAGTGAAGTGTCAAACAATGCACTTTATACAAACAAACAGGGTGGAAAGAAGAAAGGTAAATTTCAAAAGGGAGGATCATCTTCAAGATCATCATCAAGAGATAAGGTTAAGCAACCTCAATTTTAAGGGAAGTATTACACACATTGGAAAATGGAAAACCATGACACCAATTGATGTTGGTTTAAAAACAGACAAGACAAAAAGGGAAAAAACAAGCCACAAAAAAACAATAGACAACAATGAGGACATGTTGCTATTGAAAATTCTGATTATGATTCAAAAAGAGCACACAAAGTGCTCATGATCCATACAACTTCTACTCAGAAGAATTATGTTTAGTACTTTGATTCAGGTGCCAGCAAATACATGACTAGTGATAAGCAGTGGCTTGAGACATTTTTGGTAAGAGAAGGCAAACCAGTAACAATTGATGATAATAAGACCTATCATGTCCAGCAAGAAGGCAATGTCACTGTTTCCCTTCCAGATGGGAAGTATCATATTCACAATGTCCTTTATGTTCCAGGATTGGCAAACAACTTGTTAATTTCAAAAATCTTGGATAAAAATATGGTTGTCAATTTCAAAGTGGAAAATGGATTGAAATATTGTTATATCACCAAGCAAGGTAAACACATAGCAACTGGTTCTTAAAAGTATGGCTTGTTCACACTAGATGTTGTTTCAATACCTCATGTTGCCATAACAATCAACATGAAGGAGGCCAATTATCTTTGGCATAAGATATTTGGGCATCTTAGTAAAGGGTATTTACTTAAGTAAATGTCAAATGGTGAAGGGACTTACCACCCTTTCATCTACATTGTCCATCTTCTCTGATTTATTAGCAGGAAAGCAACACTGAGCACCATTCAAAGCTAGCTCTTCTAGAGCTAAGAAACCATTGGAGTTAGTGCACATTGATTTGTGCAGTCCCATACCACAAATTTTTGGAGGCAAAAGGTATTATTAGTTTTTTGTATACGATCACTCATGAAATTGTGGGCCTTCTTTCTTCAACTAAAATCTAAAGCATTTTCCTACTTTCAGCAGTTCAAGAAACTAGTTGAGAAAGAGTTTGGATGCTACATAAAGATCCTCTGCTCAGATAGAGGGGGGTGAATATACCTCAAATGAATTCTCTTTATTTTTGAAAACACATGGGATCAAAAAATAGCAAACCACAGCCTATTCTCCATAGTAAAATGGAGTTGTTGAAAGGAGAAATTTTTCCATCATGGAAACGGTTTGTAGTATGCTTAAAGATGTAAATATTGAGTGATGCTATTGGGCAGAAGATATCACAATGGAAATATATCTTTTGAATAGAGCACCCACAAAGGCCCTTAAATATATAACTCCATAAGAAGCATGGAGCAGCAAGAAGCCTTCCATATCTCATCTAAGAGTTTTGGGGTGTAAGGCATTTATGCGTATACCTAAAGAAAAGAGAAATAAACTATATGAGAAAACCTTATAGTGCATTTTCATTTGCTATGATGAATATTCTAAAGTGTATTGATTGTATGATCCTAGAACCAAGAAAATACATGTAAGTAGAGATGTGGTGTTCGATGAGGCTTTCATACCTGACATCACATCCTCTGTATACGTGGAAGATGAGGAGCCATAAAAATAAACTCCACCTCATAAAAAAGTACTAAAACGATATACAAGTACAATGAGAGATTCAAAGTTGATCTCACCTCCTGATATTACTCTGAATCATCCTTGAACTCGCAGCATTTTTGGCAAAAGAGAGCAGAAGCATCACCAACAGTTGATGGCCTTTGCTAACATTTCAAAAATATTTTTGTAGAGATAGATATTAATAGTGGAGAAGACATGGATATTGATGATGATAGGGTTTATATGTCTTCATACGATGAGCATGAACCCACCATGATCAAAGAATAACTTAGTGAGCCAGTGGAGGGTAGCTATGGATGCCAAATATAAATCTCTTATCAAGAATAATACATGGAAGCTAGTTAATTTACCTTCATGTGAGAAACCCATTGGCTATAAATGGGTTTAAAAAATGAAATACAAGTCAAATGGAACCATTGAAAAGCATAAGGTATGCCTTGTTGCAAAGGGTTATGCTCAAAATGAAGGCACCAATTATGAATAGATATTTGCATCCACTGTAAGGATGACCACCATTCATGTTCTTTGTGCTATGGTAGCACAATATAGATGGAAACTTCATCAAATGGATGTAAATAGTGCCTTCCTAAATGGTGATTTGAACGAATAAGTATACATGACTCAACCACAAGGATTTGTTGAGGAAGGCCATAAGCAACAAGTTTACAAATTGGTTAAATTCTTGTATGGGTTAAAACAAGCCCCTAGAGCATGGTATATAAATATAGACAATCAAATTCTACTCCATGGATTTTAGATAAGTCCTTCAGATACAAATCTCTATGTTAAGAACATTGGTTCTAATATAGTGATACTTGTACTCTATGTGGATGATTTGATCATAACTGGTAACTCAAAGACATTGATAGAAGTCATGAAGAATGACTTGAGAAAGTCATTTGATATGATATATTTGGGACTTCTCCACTATTTTCTTGGTTTGGAGATTGAACAAAAAAAAATACCTAAGGGTAACTCAAAAGAAGTATGCAAAGACACTGATCAAAAAGTATTGTATGACTGATTGCAAGCCAAAAGCAACATCGATGGAACAAGGGCTTCAATTATCACAATATGATGATTCACCTTAGGTATATGGTACTCTTTATCATCAGATGATTGGGATACTTATATACCTGATAAACACTAGACCAGATATCACATTAGTTGTGAATTATATTTCTTTGTTCATGAAATAACCAAAATTTACTCTTTAGAAAGCAACAAAACATGTTCTCCACTATATCTGTGGTAATGTGGAGTATGGTTTAGAGTATAGGAAGAATGACAAATTCTTCTTATAGGGTTTCACGGACTCTGACTATGTTGGATCATTAGATGATTGAAATTCAACATCTGGATATGTTTTTCATCTAGGATCTGGACCTATCTCATGGCACAACAAGAAGCAACAGGTGGTTGCTATATCTTCAACAGAGGTAGAATATCGTGCAACACAAGATGTAGTGTGTGAAGCAATATGGTTGAGTTGCATCATAGCAAGTATGGGTTTACCCAAGAAACTTTTTATTCACTTGTTTAGCCATAACCAAGGTGTTTTGAACTTAGTGAAGAATCTAGCTCACCATGAGCACACCAAATATATTGACACATAGTGTCATTTCATTCACGATAAAGTTCATAAATACAAAATCAAGCTCCAATTCATTCCCACTAACAAACAGGTTGCTAACATCTTCACAAAGGTACTTGGACATGTCAAAATTGAGTTGTTTATAAGTACACTTTGTATTACAAAATAATGTAATAAAGGGGGGATTTTAGGGTAAAAATTAGTATTTAATTTTACCATTAGGTTATTCCATTATTTACTTTGTTTTACCATTGTAAATATCTTTAACTATTACCTATTTTTAAGACATGAATGATTATTCACATTGTTAAGTGAATAATATTTGTTAGTTGGTTAGCGTTAATTCCTAAATGGTTAGCTACCTTTAGTGGGGAAACCTAATACGCGTTAAGCTACATTTAAGGGGAATAACTTATTTAGGCTATTCATAGCCGAATGCTAATGTTATATAACTCTTGCATTAGTAATATTTATCTAGTTGTTCTGACTGAATAATTTCGTACTTCATTTACCAACATCCTCAACATGATGTGTTTTAGGTGTCTACATGTTGATCCAATATTTTTTAAACTAAAAGGTATGACTGGATAATAAAAAATTCCCTAAGAGGTGGTGAAGGCTATATTTGCTTGATCTTTAGGAGCAATCATGATTTGGATGTATCCCAAAAAGACATCCGTGAGGGATAGCATCCTAGAACCTATAGTAAAATAGAATATCATGTTGATATTAGGAAGATAAAAAGCATCCTTAGGATAGGCCTTGTTTATGTCTTAAAAATAAATACAAACTTGGACCATGCCTTCCTTCGTATTCATAGGAACTATGTTGGAGATATGGTTAGACTAGTTGATGGCTTTGATAAAATTAACATCTAAGAGATTTTAAAGCTCATATTTAATAAGGACAGTGACCATGGGATGCATATTTCTTAATATTTATTTTATATATATTGTATCCAATCGCATAAAAAGGTTATGGACTATAAGGTATTGATCAAGTCTAGGCATACCAAAATAGGTCCAAGCAAATATGTCACCAAATTCTTTCAAAATTTTAGTGTATTTTATATGATTGTTGAGAGTTAGAATGTTAACAAGATTTTAGATTTTGGTATTATCAGTAGATCTAATGTTAATTTCTATTATTATTTTATGAGGATATGTGAATCATCCTTAAATTAAGGAGGAGAAGATAGGACCCTTAGGTTTTTTAGATCAGCTAGTCATAGTGATAGTTGTTCTAGATTAAGGGAATAAAAGGAGGTAAGATTAAATATTTGGAAAAGATAATACTCAACATAAGAACCATCTTGGTTAGAAGGAATATGGGAAATATCATATTCCTCACATTTATTCTCATTGATTATTAACTCAATATGGATGAAATCCAAGAGGTTGATGCTAGCAAAGCATGTGAATTGACAAGGACCAAACCTAAGGAGAGACCAAAGCTCTATTTTTCTTCCTTACCCCAATGGAACCTATGTAAGGATATGGTATAATTATGGGGTTCTCTAAGGAAATAATTGGATTTCTCATCACTTTTGGATGAGAGTTAAAAAAGAAATAAATCACTCTTACTAGGGATGTAACCTATCCCATAATGTCCTGGCTAGGTTTCAACCTCTAAGGGTTATTTAGTACCATGTTTATGATTACCTATACATTTTCCTTGATATGCCATGTTGTATAAACTTTATTTTGGGATAGGATATGAAGGAGATAAATAGTATGAAACATATAATCATTATATCATGAGGAAATTACTACCACAAATTTTTCATGGTTAGGGCTAGCACAATTGAAGAAGCAACTCCCTATTTATATATCTATCACCTTTTAAGTAGGGAAACCCAAGGTACAAGGAGAAAGGAAGAGACTGGATAGATCCAATAATGGGTCCTTGTTTTGATTATATTCATTATTATTAGCATTTACTTGGTTATTATGTTGATATTGGTTCTAACTATCATAATTTATATTAATGAGAGAATTAATAGATTGAGTATTACTCACCTTGGATTGGCTGTTTAAGGTGATAAATTCTAGTGCATCGTTAATGGTAGAGGTGGGAGAAGTTGATGGAAAGGAAGGTTGAAGGAATAGAAAAGGTTTTGTTTAGATTGCTTTACCTCCATTATTTAATAGTATACAAAGGTTTTAGGATCAACAAGGATGTGGACCATCCTTCCTTGAGACCCATACTTAAGAAATTAGTGTAATGTATAAGGATAACCTTCATGGCTTGGATATAGGGTCACCAAAGAATATTATTGTAAATTACATCATACAGGATGGTGTAGAAAAGAGTGTTAAAAATATTGGGTACCACTCTAAGAGATAATATTATTGTACCATTAAATTATTGCTCCTCAACGTTGAATACCCTAATGATGAGATTAGATCTATGTAAATATCATTTTTTCAACCTAAAATTGCTAGGAAAATTTACATTACAAATGAACCATTTTCAACAAGGACTCATTTGATGGTTTTTCACCTATATGTTGTGATATATAGGGGTAAATTCCCTAATATAGAAGATGAAGGGATGTCATTTTCATAAAATTCTAGGATGGTATTATTAACTCCAATAAACCCTACCACGATGTTGGTATCACTAGGAGGAAGTTGTTGGAAAAATTCTTTTTCTTTAAAAATTTTAAGCAATATGTCCCCATGACTAAGTGAAATTTTCAATAGTTTTAGAAGGGAGATCTTAGAAATTATGCTTTATAGTTTATAACAAAGGTTGTAATTATTTTTGTTATCATTAGTGAGATAAATAATTCGAGGAGGTAGAGGGACTTGTCTTTATTTTCTAATGAAATATCAAAGGTGACTATGAGGGTTATCCCAAATATTGATTCTTACTTTGTTGTTAAGTCACTGTTTAGGAAGTAGATAGGTAAGTTATGCCTACCATATTTTGACTTTGGATAAAATTAGTAGTTGTAGCGACTCTAGGATGCACGCACCGCTTTACTCTACTTGCAATGTTATTAAAAACCTAAGATGAAATGGAAGACAATGAAAAAGCATATAACATGAAAATAACAAATATGGATCTCTTTATTCATATTGAAACTCGGTTACATGTCGGTCCCTCTTAGGGATACCCATTTTGATACAATAAGGTTACAAATAGGTAAAGAGTGTCCCTTTCATGAAGAGGTGGTGCACTTTTGAAAAGCTTCCCGGTTTCGCACATGAAAATGTATGAGGGCTTACAGATGCCTCCTTCTCCAGGTTTATTTCCTAGAGGGATCCCTTTTGCTCTCGTATGTTTTAGATTTCGTCCGATCAACCTGTGGCCCTATAAGCAATGAAACAACAACACACGCTTAGATGTCCGAGAATGCCTCCCCGGATGAGGTTGTTAGTACTCAATATAACAAATTAAAGCAAATGCAAACTAATGCTATGGATGAAAATGAATGAAATGATGTTATGCTAATTATATGCTAAAATAATGAATCTAATGTCTAAAACTCTAAGCTAAGCCAGTGGACCACTTTCCAAGATAACGATCGCTAAAGTGACTCTCATCCTCTTTGCTCCAAATCTATGGACCAAAGCTTATATCTAATGTTGAAATAATGGTTGCTATGCTCTTCAATCCGTCAGGGCTTCATCGTACTCGTGATATCCAAGGGAACTCTCCAAGTCTCGAAATCTCTCCTCAATGACCAAGATTGATAAAATATTGATTCTTTGATAAAATATCTCTCTCTTGGTGCTCTTAGGCTTGCACCTTTTATAGTGTGAAACACTAGGTCAATGTCCAAGCTCTAGAAATGAATTTCTCATACATAGTGCAAGCTAGCATGAGAAGCATCATATATTTTCTATGTTTGGAAGCTAGTTAACTAAAATATAACTATCAACTTGAGTCTCCTATGCAAATTGGTCGTTAGCATGAGAATATTTTGTCCTTTGTTTATGCTTGGAGGTCAGTTAACTCAAGTCTAAATGCAAACTCAAGTCTCCTATGTGAACTGGTCATGAAAAGGAATGCAAAGTTACTCTTGCTCATCTTTATTGCATGCAGACTGCCACTTTTTCTCGTGATTAGACCTGTTTGTCGATAAAACTACTTCTTATGGCTTAGCCGTTGTCATCTACAATGACTAAGATCTGGCCACTTTCATCTATAGTGGCTAAGATCTAGCCACTCTAGGCTTGAGCGACTAGGATCTGGTCACTCTTGGCTTGAGCGGCTAGGCTTGGATGGCTTGAAAAGGTCCCAAATGAGTGGTGATAACCACTGTTGATGCTTGGAAAGTCCAAGATTATGTCATTTGATCTTATGAATGTATCTATGTGAGCAGATCCCCTAAGCATGACACAATTTAGATGTCTATAGATACCCCTTTTTGCAATGTGCCATGTGGAAAACACAATGCTGAGCAAAAATGTAGACTAATCTATTTGTAGGGTGTATGATGATCAATGGTCTGATCAATACTAGATGGCTCAATCATGCAAGATGGCACACATCCCTTGAATCATTGTCTCAATATTCGAAGTACTTAGCTCAGTGGCTTTTGCATGCTAAATTACACTCATTCCTCAAACTCAATCGAGTAGCTTCAGTTGCTACAATAATTTTGATTGGTAGGAGAGCTACAATTGAAGATGTCATGTCTGCTTACGTTCCCAGCAAACAAGGAAAATTTGTGATTATTGTATGCAATGATTCGTAAGACAAACATGATTTTGTTATGATCAGAGAAATATTTTATCAATCTTGGTCATTGAGGAGAGCTTTCAAGACTTGTAGAGTTCCCTTGGAGATCATGAGTACGGCTAAGCCCTGATGGATTGAAGAGCATAGCAACCATTATTTCAACATTAGATATGAGCTTTGGTCCATAGCTTTGGAGCAAAGAGTACAAGAGTCACTTTAGCATCCGCTATCTTGGATAGTTGTCCATAGGCTTAGCTTAGGGTTTTAGACATTAGATTAATTATTCTAGCATATCATTAGCATAGCATCATTTCATTAGTGCTATAGTGTTAGGTGGTCCAGAGAGAGCGAGGAGCGCAAGAGCCACACATTTGTAGGGGAGCTGACTCATTATACTGATACTTTCATTGGACTCCAAGATGGAGATATCATATGGCATCCTTATCATGAGTGTCCTACTAGGGATGACCCTAATAGCTTTATTGCTAGGACACGGTGTGATCGATGGCTCGTTGGCTAGAAGATCAACATTCGAGAGTACTTATTCTACTCTTGGGTTCTTCATCAGTATGATTTGCATTAGGATGTGCCACTAGTACCATTTTTGTATAGGTGCATCAAAGTAGAGAGAGACCTCCATCCTCGATAGGTTATAGAGTTGGTTGATGAGGAGGATGCCCCAGCTATTGATTCTAGAGTAGCTGGTGGAGTCACAGAGGCATTTTCATAGTGGTGGAGTTACCTGATGTGGTATGGCAAGGGTAGTTTGGGTCCAGAGGATGATGGTAGAGATGGGGCAGACCCAGCAAGGCATAGGTTTCATGCTAGTACTACGGTGTGGGGCCAGTAGGAAGAGCAGGTGGTAGTAAAGGAGTAGGATGCTCCTGAGGATGCAGAGGAGGAGATGGAGATTGAGGAGAGATATTCTTCTCTCAGGGTACAACTACATAATGTGGAGGCCAAGATCCAATCAATTAAGATATAGGTACAATAGTGTGACACCACCATGGCTCAGTAGGATACTACCATAGCTCAACTATCAAACCATATATGGTCTTTTTAGGCTACTATAGGAGGAGCTACCCATATGTAGGTTGTTGTTACCCCTCATGCTCCTAAGGATCCTTTGAGGATAGCTCTCAAGACTAAGGTACATCATCTATAGGGTTTGCTGGATGAAAGTGATGTTCATATTACTGAGGATGCAGCCCATATTGCCACTCTCTCGAGGTAGATCATTAGGCTAGGTGCCATCCCTATGGTGATAGGAGCCATAGGTGGGTCACAGGTTAGTAGGATTTCTACAGTAGGGCAGTATTTCTTTTGTCCTAGTCATAGGGCCCGGACTCACATAGAGATACCAACAGGGTCTAGCTCGCACCATTCTCCCAGAGATCCGGCTATAGGGGTCGTGTTGCAGGGGGCGCAGGCCCAATATTTGATTGATGATACTCTTGGTTTTGATTCATTTTTTAGGTTGACTAACCTATATGACTGTCATCCATGAGAATTTTTGTATATCCATAGACTTGACACACATACGTTTATGATATCTTTGCATTATGACTCATTATGTGTCTCATTTATTGCTCATGTTTTTGTTGTTATTTTGTTTTATGATGTGATGTGACGATGGTGTTATGATGATTTGATATATATGTTAGATGATAGATGATATTGTAGATACTTATATGGATGTGTAAATGCTTATATGATTTGATGATGTGACGTGATGTATTTTGATGATGAATGATGAATTCATGATTATATGCAAATGGATATTGCCTATATGTTTTATGATGTGCTTTATGATGTGATGATAGACGATTTGGTTTTATGTTTATGGATGTGATGTTATTGTTAAATGCATGTTTAATTTTGCTTTAATTGTATGCATATAACTTATGTGATGAGATGGTATAAACAAACCTGTATGCTTTAATCACTTAAAACATACAGAATGCATATGATATTGACAATCTTAATGGGTGATACCATAGAAAGTAAAAAAATAATCATTAATTTAAATAATCACTCGTATCATAAGAATTGATTAAGTATTCATATATGATATGTAATGGTGTGTAATGTATTTTCTTAATAAGTTTCTAAAAATAAATAGATATAAAGTAGTCAGTGGTTGTCTATATATTGTTTCCAATATATATGCGGTATCTGTCCTACTATGTTGATACCCCCTAATTTATAGAATCTAATAAATAAAATTATGGTGTGAATGATGTTATGATTTTTTTCTATTTAAGAATTGTTGGGGCTTTCCGAAGATTCAAACACTCTAGTTACCCTATCAACAGCTGTCTACTGATCAGTCTTTAGACTTTTGAAAAGTAAGGCTTTTACCATGGACCTGGTTATTCATGATCTCTGTGTTTGCAAGTGATTGTATATTTTGGGATAGAACTCAAGCATTTCCTGTGATGTCAGGCGGGATTATTTCATCCCATTGCTAATATTAGATATTCTCAAGTGTTCTTCTCATCCTTATGTTGGACTTAGTTGGATTACACCACTAGGCAATATTGGGTTACCTAAGCTATCTCATCCACATTCAAACATTGGTCTACACAAATGCATGAAGAAATTGTGATAGACATATCATCATGCGTAAGGATATCTCTTTCTAATTTTGTACAATGCTGAGAATTCCAAGGATTCAAGCTTTATTCCTTTTTTTGGCTTTGGATATTTGCTCATATGTAATGATGAAAATCACTTTTTATTTTTTATTTATTATTCTTTTTCTTTGAGTGAGGATTTTTGTAGTGATGATAATCACTGTTTATTTTGCTCCTATGTAGTGATGAAAATCATTGTTTAGTTTTAATTGATTTTTCTTTGAGCGAGGGTTTTTTTTTAATTTATGATTTGTGTATCGGATTATTGCTTTGAAATCTGGATTGTATGCTTGGCTTTTTGAATATGTATTTTGCTTTGGGATTTTGCTTATTTTGATTTAAGCAAGGGGTTTGGATAGGGTAAAGCTTGTCCTTTTGCCAATTCTCAGCACCTTTAAACCGGTTGCACGGGGGGATAAGCAAGGAAAATCTTTTTTGCTTAAGGTAACCTAGACCGCTTTACAACATTCATCTTTTCCTTGTACCATCTAGGATTTTAGTGTTCCAATTAGTGACGGGATATTGAATATCCAAGGTATTATCATAGCTAGACCTTACCTTCTACTAATCATAGTTGTTTTCCACAAAATTTGATAAGATCACTAGGTGTGGTTGATTAACTGAAAAACCTTAGTATATTATGTATAGCAACAAATAATGGTTGTGTTGAAAAACACAATTACACACGTGTTAATGGAGGCATGGATTTGAATGATTTGCGCTACAAACTGTGGTATCACTTTTAAGGCTCTCATGACATATGCAATTGTAGTGGATATGAAAATGCAATGCAATTATGTGGATGCAAGATGTGAGATGCAATTGTTTTTGTATTTTTTATTTTTATGTTGTTTTTGTATTTTGTTTGATTTTGACCAAAGGGCTTATTATGCCTTTGGGGTTTTCTTATTTTTGACCAAGTAGCATGAAGGACCCTTGGAGCTTTTTGATTTTGACCAAGTGGCATGAAGTACCCTTGTTTTTATTGAATTTGACCAAAGGGTTTGAATACCCTTGGAGCATTTTGATTTTGACCAAGTGGCATGAAGCACCCTTAGAGCTTTTTAATTTGATTTTGACCAAGCGGCTTGAATGCCCTTGGAGCGTTTTTGAGTTGATTGGATTTTACCAAGTGGTTTGAATACCCTTGGAGCATTTGATTGTATTTATTTTGACTAGGATGGATGAATTACCCTTGGAGCCTTTGATTGTATTTTTGAAATTTTATGTTTTTATGATTTGTTTTTGCGTTTTTGACTTATTTGAATGTTTTTGTGTTTTTATGACATATTTGAATGTTTTTATTTTTATGTGTAGAATGCCTTTAAGTGAATTACATTGAGAGTCTCAGGATCCTCAACATCATCTAATGATATAAGGTGATATGCTCCATGCCCAACTCTCTATGAAATCATGTATGGGACTATCCAGTTTACTGTGAACTTATCTCACAGATGTGACGATAGATTTGAATTATGCTAGTTTTCTTTGAGCACTAGATCTCCAACCTTGAATTCCCTTAGGTGGACTTTACTATTGTAAGCTCACGCAAGGTGATCCTGGTAAACATGAAGATGCTCTAAAGCATTGAATTGGCATTCATCAAGAAGCATCAATTGATCAAGGTGACCTTACCACACGCAATCATCATCTATGAAGTCCTTTAATGCTATGCGTAGATTCAAAATTTCCAACTCTAGTGGCATGATGGCCCCAGTGCCATATACTAGTGAAAATGGTGTTGCCCTAGTGGGAGTCTGTATACTAGTCCTATATGCCCATAGTGCAAGAGGTAACTATATGTGCCAATCCTTGTGATTGTCTTACACCATCTTCCTCAAGATGGAGACTATTTTTTTTTTTTACGCTTATGCTTGCCCGTTTGCTTGTGGATAATAAGGCATTGAAAATTTGTGTTGAATATACTATTTTTTCAATAAAGCACTCATATTTTTGTTTTTGAAAGATGTCTCATTATCCGATATTATCTTCAAAGGGACCCCAAACGACTTATGATATTGTGGAGTATAAACTCTGCAATCCTTGGTCCAGTTGTTGATGTTAATGGGATCGCTTCCATCTATTTAGTGAAGTATTCTATGGCCGTTATGATGAATGTGTGTTGACTTTAAAATGGGGTGAGATCTTCCCAATAAAGTCTAGTCCCCACTACGAGAATAGCCATGCTACCTAGATGGTCTGCAAAGCTTGCAATGGTAAGTGCATTATATTTGCATGATGTTGGCACTTACTATATTTCTTGACATACTCACAGTAGTCCCTTTCCATTATGGGCCAATAGTAACCCATTATCAATATGTGCTTAAAAATTTTCATGCCACTAAAATGCCCTCCACATGTGTTGTCGTGAGCTTGTGAAATTGCCCAGGATGCTTCCTGGGGCTCAAGACAATGGAGTAATACTCCATCATATCCTCGTCTATAGAGGATTTCTCCTAGCAAGATGTATCTTGTTGCTTTATTTTTGAATGTTCACCTTTCATTATGCAAAAAACCTTGAGGTACTATTCCAATTTTTAGGAAGTCCTGTAGTTGGGAAAGCCAATCCTGATAAGCCACTACTTCTATAGAAAAGATGACTTGCTCTTCCTATATTTATGAGCTAGTGAACACGGATCGAGGAACAACCCTATGGTGTATGGTTGCACCACACTCCATAGGTCCTTGGGAGATCAAAGACCCCCAAGGTGTCGTTTGCAATAAATCTTTGGCTATGAAGGACCAATCCTAATTTGGCTCGATGTTGATCATGTTGACTGATTCTTGATTTTTAAAAGCTTCATGGTGTATTGTTGAGTGTAAAAGCACTTTTACATTAATGGTTTAAAATCAACAGACGAATTCTGAGGGATTAAGGATCCCAAAGAGACCATGGTGTTTGCAAATCTATTTGATGTACGAGGGATTGCCTCGATGTCATACCATTCCAACCGAGCTAGGTAAGTGTCAACAAGTTCCTTGTAAGTCTTCAGGAGTGGGCACCTACATTTAAATAGTCCTTTGATCTAGTTTACTATGACCAAGGAGTCACAAAAGATATTCATTATTTTAATACCCATTGTTGTGGTTGTTTGGAGTCCCAAGATCAATGCTTCATATTCTATGTTGTTGTTTGTGCAAGGGAAGTCTAGTTTGAATGATAAGTGCAATGGAGCACCCTATTGTGTAATAAAGACAATCCCTGCTCCAGCCCCTTTTTCACACTTTGAACCATCAAAGAACAATGGCATGTCTCTTTCTTTCCTAGATTCTTCGAGTTCTGGTGGATCTGATAATGCAAAGAGCACATCATATGGTAATTCTATGGTGAGAGGCTTGTTATCCTGAAGAGGCACCTCTGCTAATTGATCTGCTATGAATTGTCCCTTGATGGACTTTTGGCTTATGAACTCTAGATCAAATTTTGTCAATAGCATGATCCACTTTGCGGTATGTGTATTGTGATATGTCTTGCTCATCATGTACTACAAAGGATTTTGTTTTGATATGACGTAGGTCATATGGCTCAACATGTAGTGTTGCAAATTTCAAGTTGCAAAGACCACTTTTAAACACAACTTCTCAACATACGCATATCCTAGATCATAACTCACCAAGGTGCAACTAATGTAATATGGCTTGCTCTTTGTCTTGTGCATTATTTTGGGCTAACATGGTGCCAAATGCAAAATTAGTAGCCGATATATATAGTAAAAATGGTATGTCTGGCCTTGGTGGATCCAATACTAGCAGTGTTGCTAGATAAGTTTTGATCTCTACAAAGGCTTGATGGCATTCTTTGTCCCAATGAAAGGGGACCTCCTTGCATAGAAATCGATTCATAGATCATAATTTGTATGATAATTGTGTGATGAATATTTTGATGGATGCTATCTTGCCTTGTAGGCTCCACAACTCCTTAATGTTGGTAGGGGTGGCTATTTCCAATATAGCCTTTACCTTTGCAGGATCGACTTCTATTCCTCTCTTGGATACGATGAATCCCAAAATTTTGCCATAAGTTACGCCAAATACACACTTTTTAGGATTTAATCGGATGTTGTGTTCTATGAGGTGATCAAAGACTTGTCTAAGGACTTCAGCGTGCTCTTGCCACAACAGGGACTTGGCCATTAAATCATCCATGTAATCCTCTAAGATCTTATGCATATAGTCATGGAATATGTATGTCATGGCCCATTGATATGTGGCACCAGTATTTTTGAGACCGAATGGCATCACTTTATAATAGAATATTCCCCACGAAGTAATGAAAGCAGTTTTATGTTGATCTTTGGGCTTAATCCGGATCTAGTTGTATCCAAAAAACCATCCATTAGGGAGAGCATCTATGTTTGGCAATGGTAATGAATCCTATTTAAATCTCTAAAATGCATGCATATATGAACTCTTCCATCAGGTTTCCCAATGGGTACCATGTTTGACACCCACTCAGGATAATCTATAGAAACTATGAATACTGCTTCCAATATTTTTTGCAATTCATTCTTCACCATCAAAGTGATGGTTGGATGTATTTTCCTTAGCCTTTGCTTGATTGGCTTCTTCATGGGATCCAATGAAAGGTTGTGAATGACTAAATTTGGATCTATCCCTGGCATGTCTTTGTAAGTCCAAGCAAAAATATTGGGCCTCTCTTTGAGGAGAGGAATTAGGATGGCTTGTTCCTTTGGAGATAGACTTTATATGAACTTGACTTTTCTTGGTTGGGTAGGATCATCGCTGATGTCCACCTCAAAAGTCACTTCTATAGCCATATGTGACCCATCCTCTAGTTGATGAGGCATGGGTATCAAATGAATTTCATCAACAGGATTTATAGGACCTACTGACTCAGGTTCCAAACCAACATGGAATATGTCATACGCACAACC
This sequence comes from Wollemia nobilis, assembly GCA_028583015.1. Classification (NCBI taxonomy): domain Eukaryota; kingdom Viridiplantae; phylum Streptophyta; class Pinopsida; order Araucariales; family Araucariaceae; genus Wollemia; species Wollemia nobilis. The sequence continues at coordinate 13,877,718 of JAQPPZ010000465.1, forward strand.
TGATGCAAAATATAATGGTTGTAACATCTCTTCATTGGGGAAGAGGTCTTCAGGCTCTACGGGTGAATTAGCACGATCCCAATCAATAGCCTCTACATCAAGATGCAATTATTTGGTAGGATCTATTGGATTATGAAGTGGAGTGGTCAAATCAATGGAGATCATGTTGATGAATGGAATGAAATCTCTAGGACCACATGGGTGCAATCTTATCTCAGGGGTTTCCCTTTCATACTCATGATGAGGTTTCAGAGGAATGGAAATTTTTGGATATGGCCCATGAGCAAGGCGGATAATAGGATCATTAGGCTCTAATTGCTCTTTGAATTTAGGTGGAGGTGGATTGACCATCAGGTGAATGGTAGCTTGGTCAACAGGTCTCCCTAAAAATCATAGATGAGGGTCTATGGCACGGAGTTCCACCTCTCTCTCTACTAGCTCGTTGACTTTTCACAAGTGGTGAGATCCAAGATAAACCATCTTGGTCTCATCCTCAAAGTCATCATCACTTATCCAGAAATTGTTAGCATTTGTATGCATCCCTAAGACAAGGGGCTCATGTCTTAGCCCTAAGTAGGCCATATCTGTTTCATCTTCATATTCTTTTTCACTTATGAATAATCCATTTGTATTTCTCTCTTGCCCAAAAGTCAGGGTTTGATGGATTAGTCCTAAGTAGGCTCTTTCTGTTGAGTCTTCTTATTCATATTCACTTTCCTCTTATGTATACCCACTCTCAACGTGGATGGACCATGTGAATATTTGTAAATGGCGGGGCCCCTGGTAGGCTAAGCCAAGGTGCACCTCATCATCACTTACTTCATATCCATTCTCATAATCCCATGAGTTGTACCCTGTTGGGGTGGAATCAATTGATATTTTTGGATGATAAATTTTTGGTGGCGATATGTTTACTGTGGCCACTTGTCTGTTGCTCAAATTTCCTATTCTTAGGGGGTGATAAGGAATGAAATCAATGGCTTCTCCTAACCCTAAGATTAATCTATCCAATACCGCTACAAGAGAGTCATCTCAACCCCTTATATAATAGCCTAAGCCAAATTTATCATAGGGAAACTGATATTGTGGCTCGTTTGGCTGCCTGCACCCCTGCTCATATATGCCAAGGCCATAGCAATTCCAATGGCAACACTCAAATTAGCTTAGAGAAAACTCAGGCTTAGAGAGGTAATTTACATTGACCATGAATAATTTTTCACTATCCTTTTTTATGTCTGAAGACTTATGGGCACAGTCCAAGCCAGCATAGACAAAATTGGTTTGGTTGGGAGGGATCCCAAGCGGAACCACTATTCCCACTAGTAGCCTCAAGTCCTTAGGCCTTCCCATGTTTTGTGCAGACTCAATGATAGAAGTAAAGGTAATGTTATGCACAATGGGTTTCTTCTCTATTATCGAGAGCTAGTGGGTTGTCAACTTTGATTTCTCCCATATCAATCATGTTTTGCACTTGATGCTTAAAACCAATGCAAGCCTCAATGTCGTGCCCTAGTATCCTATGATAAGGGAAAATTTGATATTCCCTATATCCTTTTGTCTTAGGATGGTTGGGATCTATAAGAGGTATATCAAGAATTTTGATCCTCCTGGCCTCGCTCAACTGATTAAATATTGATTGTATTAACTCTGTCAGAGGTATGAAATAAGGAGGTGGCTTGCATTCTTTGTTTCTTCCTTGATTGTTCCTTTGGTCGTAATTGGTTGGTGGAGTATGTGCTTGATAGTTATGGGGTTTTTGTGCACCCCCATCATTGGGTGTAGCCAATACAACTTGATTTACTGGAGTAGGATTGCCCTACTTCTGCTTATACTTGTCATTATTACCATTCTTGTTCCACTCCTTTTTGTTTCAAAGTTTAATTGTTCTCTCATCTAATCTTAATTCTTCAATGAGCTTGGCCTATGCCAAAGCTTCCTCAAATTAAGGATACTTCTAAATTTGTAGCAAGAGGGAGATATGTTTAGAGAAAATTTTGGTGAACATACGAGTGATCTCTTCTGTGGGAATGGAGAATGATAATTTTGCCATGAATTTTCTTCATCTATTCCCATAATCCATTACTGGCTCATCATCATACTGTTTCAAGTTGGCTAGGTCTGAAAGGTTCACTTTCTTCTTAACACCAAAGGAGAAATGCTTTAAGAATGTATTTACTATTTTTTCAAAGTTGTTTATGCTATGCTTAGGTATTTGGTTGAACCGTTGAGTGGTAGCACCTAAAAATGTCATTATGAATGTTCTTAGCATGAGAGCATCATTGTTTTCAAGATGAAAATAGGTTTTGATGAAATTGGTGACCTGCTCTTGTGCATCCTCTTCACCCTTAAACTTTTCTAACCTAGGCATCTCAAAGTGCTTAGGATATGGAGGGCTAGATATTGATGGCACAATGGTTGGTTGTGTATTTTGCTCAATGTTGGCGAGTTCCCAGCTGCCTCTTGTTTCTCAAAGGCTTTCATATTTTCAACAAGCTCTTAAAATACCTTTGATGCACGAATTTCCTCCTCTTGTAGGCCTACCCACAATGGCAATGGAGGTAACTCTTTATCCATTTGATTTGTTCTATTTTCCTCCCTTCAATGAGGGGACTCAGGATTGTGATCCTGGTTTATTGTGTTTGCCCTTTCCCCACTAGTTGGATTTTGTTCATGGTTTGGTGGGGGATTTTGTTATGGGATATATTTTCTAGTACGCCTCTCTTTAGGCGAGTCAGCACGTCTTGTTCTTTGGTGGTCACCACCATTTATTGATAAATTGTTAAGGTCTAGCCACTCAACCTGCTCTCTTAAGCACTGCTCATGTTGGTGCAAGAGTCTTTCTCTTTGTTTATCCTATTTGAGAGCCTCCACTAGCTCTCGCTCCTTACGTAATGCATTTTCTAACTGCCTCATTATGTTAGTTTGTGCTATCACAGAAGACTCATGTTTATCTAAATTTTTTCTTTTTTTCTTGACTCGCAAGTTCCTCGAGGAGGTTTTTGTTGTACCTGTACTCTTGCTAGATAATGTGAATTTTTTAGTGTACTATTGAGTATCCCTACAATCAAACTCTATGTGTTTACTATAGGGTTGCTCTGAGGTACCCCCAAACTAAGAGATGTTTTTAGAAGTCATATTTCATGAGCTTCCAAATGTAGAGTTCTTAATAGCTACAGTTATTTGAGTTGGTCGTGTAGGAAATTGATCCAACCTATCTAGCTATCATGTTTTCCATGGTTGGTACCATGGGGTGCCATTAACTCCTATGAGATCATAGTATATGGGAATATTTCATTTTTCATGAAGGGTTTCTTCTATTTGATTCCCATGGCTAGATGAAGCTCTAGTTTCCTGCCCTTTAGTAGGAAGACCTGTTTCATATGTTTCTTGTGAATCTTGGGTTGTTGTGACCCTTGCATGCCTTCTTGATGAAGAGGGATTTGTGACATGTTTTCTCCATGTGGATGGAGATGTAGCAGTCTCGTCATCCCTATGTGAAGAATGATTTTTAGAACCTTCTTTATGTCCTTGTGAGGAGGAAGCCCTTGAAGCTTCCTCACGTCTGTGAGATGTTTTTGTGTGTTTAGATGAGGCTCTTGAGGTATGATGAGGATGGTTGTGAAGCCTCTTTTTATTTATGTGACTTTGTTCCATGATGTGGTTCCTTACTTGGGATTTCTCGAGGAGATCCCCCAAGGGTTGAGTTATCACCCCTTAGGCTTGTGGAGCTATGTCTCACTGTCTTACGGGTGGGTCGTTCAATGTTACTACGACTTCGCCTATGGGTATGAGTTGCTTTAGTCTCTTCCTCGGTATCATACTGAGGATGTTTTCTTCTTGTTTTGACTATGTTTTCTATGAATTGATATTTTGAGTTGCAATTTATGAATAGCCACAAAATACTAGACAAATGTTTATCTTGATTATCATTTTAAGTGTGCCCTAAACTGTTTGGTGTGTTTTGATGTGTTGTTCTTTCTATTTCTTGCTCTTGTTCTTGGATTAAGAATGAGAAGACTCATCCATAGTGACAATCAAGTACACCCATGCCAAATATGATTTTCTCAAAAGAAGCTAGGGTACACCGCTAAATATCCAGTGGGGGGTTCACCTAGCTCTTCCACTCTGAACCAATTATTGTTACAATAGTGGGAGATAGTTTGAGCACAAGTAACTTAGTATCACTATAAGTAAGTTTCTCAATCTGTTTCTAGGAAGATCTAGGTGGAAAACCAGTGGAAGGAGATGAATTCCAACGTCACTGGACTGAATTGAAGGTTGGTGATGAAATCCAACTCCCTAATATTTAAATGAAATGTGCATGTGTGGTGTTCATTTTAAGCTTTCATAACATAAAGTGCATCATATAGTAGCAATGAGTCTTTCCTATATGCCTAAGTGCAAAAATACATTTCAATATTCAAAAATATGCATGAACTACTATGATTTGTATGAGCGCACTTTATTTCGTGCATCTATGGCCTCTAGTAGGGCCTCAAAGCAAGCAAACAACATACAATGTCTAGCATGTTGGATTCTAGGGTGAAATTTTCAAGCATAAGCCACTGTTCCTAGTAATGCCTAGTGGAAAATTTAAAAGAAGATCTAAGATATGTGAAATGATTAATTCTTTTCCCTTTTATTATTTCAATTTCCAAACATAAATGTGTTTTAAGTTCTCTATTTTAGACACATAGAAGCAGACAGAAAGCTATAAAATATCAAATAAGCTATGCTAACCTTTGATCCAGCTCAGAGAGTTGATGTTTTGACCTCTGCTACACTCTAGTTATGGCCACTATTGACCAGAGCAACTAGTTCTTGGCCATTGTAGCTCAGAGCGGTTAAAGCTCTATTGGTTGTTGTAGCTCAGAGAAGCTAATTTATGGCCATTGTAGCTTAGAGTAGCTAGACCTACACATAAAACTAAGTTAGTATTCTAGTAGCAAATAAAAAAATTAGTGAAGGTCCCACCGTGATCGCCATCTGTAGTGACCCCGGGATGCACGCACCGCTTTACTCTACTTGCAATGTTATTAAAAACCTAAGATGAAATGGAAGACAATGAAAAAGCATATAACATGGAAATAATAAATATGGATCTCTTTATTTGTATTGAAACTTGGTTACATGTCGGTCCCTCTTAGGGATACCCATTTCGATACAATAAGGTTACAAATAGGTAAAGAGTACCCCTTTCGTGAAGAGGTGGTGCGCTTTCGAAAAGCTTCCTGGTTACACACATGGAAATGTATGAGGGCTTACAGATGCCTCCTTATCCAGGTTTTTTTCCTAGAGGGATCCCTTTTGCTTTTGTATGTTGCAGATTCCATCTAATGAACCTATGGCCCTGTAAGCAATGAAACAACAACACATGCTTAGATGTCCGAGAATACCTCCTCGAATGAGGTTGTTAGTATTGAATATAACAAATGAAAGCAAGTACAAATTAGACTAATGCTATGGATGAAAATGAATGAAATGATGCTATGCTAATGATATGCTAAAATAATGAATCTAATGTCTAAAACTCTAAGCTAAGCCGATAGGCCACTGTCCAAGACAGCAGTCGCTAAAGTGACTCTCATCCTCTTTGCTCCAAAGTTATGGACCAAAGGTTATATACGATGTTGAAATAATGGTTGCTATGCTCTTCAATATGTCAGGGCTTCACCATACTCCTGATCTCCAAGGGAACTCTCCAAGTCTCGAAAGCCCTCCTCAATGTCTGAGATTGATAAAAGATTGATTCTCTAATAAAATATCTCTCTCTTGGTGCTCTTAGGATTGCACCTTTTATAGTGTGAAACCCTAGGTCTATGTCCAAGACCTAGGAATGAATTTCTCATGAGTAGTGTAAGTTAGCATGAGAAGCCTCCTGTATTTTCTATGTTTGGAAGCCAGTTATCTAAAATATAACTACCAACTTGAGTCTCCTATGAGAACTGGTCGTTAGCATGAGAAGCTTTTGTCCTTTTTTTATGCTTGGAGGTTAGTTAACTCAAGTCTAAATGTAAACTCAAGTCTCCTATGTGAACTAGTCATGAAAAGGAATGCAAATTTGCTCCCGCTCACATTTATTGCATGCATAATGCCACTTCCACCCGTGATTAGGCCTATTTTTTAGCAAAACTACTTCTTATGGCTTATCTGCTATCATCTGCAGCGACTAAGATCTGGTCGTTGTCATCTACAGTGGCTAAGATCTAGCCACTCTAGGCTTGAGAGGCTAGGATCTTACCACTCTTGGCTTGAGCGGATAGGCTTGGATGAATTGAAAAGGCCCCAAATGAGTGGTGATAACCACTATTGATGCCTGAAAAGTCCAATATTGTGTCATTTGATCTTATGAATGTGTCTATGTGAGCAGCTCCCCTAAGCATGACACGATTTAGGTGTCTACAGTAGCTTTCTAATTGTGGGTAGGAAAAGGAGTTTGAAATATTTCTAGGCATTGACTAGAGAAGGTTTAGCTATTTGAGGTGTTGACAATAATTTTTCCATCATATATGAAGTTTTAAATAATATTACATAAAGTGTTACACAATATAAATCATAATGTTCATTATGGTGATACCAATCAGGAAACTCTTTATTGGTGTCTATTGGTCTAATATATAGGAGTTCTATCATTATTTCTTTAAGAAGTTTTAAAATGATAGACTATGATTGGTTTAATTTAGTGAACTTTCATTTGGGTTTTTCTTGTTTTGACAAGACAAGCTTTTGGGATATAACAGTTGTTGTATAAATATTATTAGCTCGATGACAATCCATAATACCATCACCTACCACATGTCTATTTTTATATTGAACCTTTTTTCTAGAGGATGAGTGTTCCTCCTATTTCTTAAATTTAAGTTTCCCCCTTCATAGAAAGCTTCTACACATCAACCACCTCTTTAAAATAGGAAATGTTGGTTATTCTAAAGGATAGGCTAACTAGTCATGTAGGTTATGTATAAAAATATGTAAGAGTTCCATTTGTGGGAGGATTTATTGAAGTCTCACAACAAGGGTTCACCATTTAGCCAAGAAATTAGCAATGGTTTATCTTTACCTTGCTTGATTTGGTAGCAATCGTAAATGGTGATATTTTTTCAATGTACATCAAAAACTGCTTAACAAAGGTTTCCATAAGTTCTCTAAAGTTCTTAATTGAGTGGAAAGATATTTTAAAATACCACTCTAAAGCTAATACTTTTAGGGAAGATACTGAGACGAAATATTTCATCATAAGTGATATCATAACAAGTGATGGCTTTTTAAGCCTTCCTATTAATGTAAATCTCATAGCATAATTATCACATGATCACATATATGATAGCCACCATATAATATGATACAAATAATAATGTAAGATATAGAGGTAGCAATAAGATAAAGGAGTTGGTTAGGGATGATGGCTCGATGGCAGGGGAACCAGAGGATGTTAGGGCAGAAGTTATCAATTTTTTTTAGGCCTCCTATGAGAACCTATGGTAGTGAATGATGAAGCTAAAATAAAACTCCTTCATAATATTCCAAAATTGGTGATTGATCAGATGAATTCTTCTCTTATGGTCCCCTTTACAAATGAGGAATTAGAATGGACACATTTAATTTGGGTGGGAAAAAGGCCCCATGGTTGGATGGTTTCTTAGTTTCTTTACTTTAGAAGTTCTAGAATATTGTAGGATCAAATGTTACTAAGGCTATAAAGGAGATCCAGAGAACTCAATACTTGCTTAAGGATATCAATTCCACTTTTTTAATTCTGATCCCAAAAGTGCAAGGAGCAAGACATCTTAAATAATTTAGGCCTTTTTTTTTTTTGCAACACAATCTATAAAATTTTATCCAAAACTATTTCCAATAGGTTAAAGAGTGTTCTATATTTTGTTGTGGTAGATCAGTAAAGTGGTGTTGTTAAAAATCAACAAATTTTGGATAGCATAATTACCATTCATGAGGTTATTCATTATATGAAAAATAGTAAGAGGGTTGTTATGCTTCTGATGTTAGATATGAAAAAATCTTACAATCAGGTTTCTTATGACTTCTTAACCAAATTCCTATTGAAATTTGGATTTCAAAGTATATGGATGGGTTTGATTAAAAAGTGTTTAATATACTATGTTTTCAGTATTGGTAAATGGAGTCCCTACTAGGTACTTCAACATTGGATGTGGTCTTCATCAAGGGAATCCGTCCTCACCATATCTTTTTATTATTTTTGTTGAAGCACTGGGAAGATCTATTTCAGAGGCTATAGAAAGTGGATGAGTAGATAATTTTAAACCAACCTTGAAATCAGACCCTATTTATCATCAATAGTTTTTTTATGATAATTTGTTGATCTCCTTCCCCTCTATCCCTCAAGCTAAGGATTTAAAAAACATTTTAGTGTCTTATGATGAAGCTACTGGTAAAAAAGTGAACTTCTTAAAAGTAAAGTTTTTTTTATCAACACCCCAGTGAGAAGGAAAATAAAAATCACAATAATCTTTGGGTGTGACATTGGAGAACTCCCAACCACATATTTGTGTATGCCTATGTTTAAAGGTAGGATGGATTCACATATTTGGAATCTAATTCTAAATAGACTAGAAAAAATGTTAATAAGTTGGAGAGGAAGTCTGCTTAGCCATGTAGGTAAAGCTTGACTTGTGAAATATTCCTTATAGAGTATTCCCATTTATTTTATCTTTTTAAGATTCCAACTAAAATAAGGATTAGAATAGAGAAAATTCAAAGATTCTTCCTCTGGTCTAGATCAGAAGATAGAAGATGCTTTGCCCTGGTTGCTTGGGATCAAATAGGTTATGCTAAATATGTAGGGGAGTTGGGCTTTAGAAGGGTAAAACAAATTTAAGAGGCCTTGATGGGAAATATAGGATGAAAATTATTGAAAAATAATTATCTTGAGTGGGTTAATATCCTCAAATACAAGTATTTATAAAATGGGAAAAATTTATACTCATATGACTTGTCAGTCAAATCTTCCTTTTGAAATAGTCTTGTGGATATTAGACATTTAATATATAAAGGGTTTCACTGGCATATTGGATATGGCAATTAGGTGAACTTTTCAAAAGATCATTGGCTAAAGAAGATTCCCCTTTTAGAGGACCTAGAGGAAAGTGTATTGGAACCTGCTCTAGCCCTCCATTTTGGTATCAAAGTTGTTGATTATATAACAACCAAAAATAGTGAAAAAATTTGGAAAGATTTATCTACAATAAATATAGACCCAAACTCGGATGGCCATATTAATAATCTAAAAATATGTCTTCATTTGTATCCTCTACTATCCTCTCATTTTACTGATTTGGTCATTTGGAAGGAGGAAAATAATAGAAAATACTATGTTGTCTAGATACCATTTGCTTGATATAAAAGGTAGACGTTGGTTTCCAATGATGAAAATCTATATTAAAGGGCTCATCTCTAAAATATATTTCTTCTTATGGTTGGTGGATCAAAATAGAATAATAACTATTGACAGCTTACACAAAAGAGACATCCTTTTGGTAAATAGATGTTATTTATGTGAATAAAATTTGGAATCGTTTCATCATATTTTTCTTGAATGTTCCTTTTCTAGATAGATTTCAAAGAAGTTTTTGTAACCCTTTTATGTTCCTTGGGTATTTCCCAACCACTATAGGATATCTATGTATGCAGTGGGATCCTCCTTTCAATAGTGGTAGATTGAAAGTTCTTGGAGGTTTTGTCTCTCCCATTTTCTTTGGGGAATCTAGAATGAGATGAATAATAGGGATTTTAAAAATAGGAAAAGAGAGGCTTCAGTGGTTGCTTTTCATATTATCAATGCTATTGTGGAGAACACTTATAAATTATCCTTTCCTAAGGTAGCTAAAAGTAGACTTGAGGAAGCCATCATTATTTGCTATAATTTGAATCCTTTAATCCATGTAAATTTGTTGAGGCCTTTAAGGTTGGAAGTTAAGTGGGAACCCCCTCTAGATGGGTGGATCAAACTAAATGTGGGTGGCACTATGAAAGGGAACCCAAGGCCTATTGTGTAGGTGGAGTTTTTAGGGATTCTAGAGGGATGATTGCGCAAGCCTTTATTGAACCTCTATCCATTCAATCCAACCATTTCACTGAGGCTCGAGCCTTTTTTATAAGGCCTAAGTTAATCAAATAAGTCCATTATAGAAACATTATTGTGGAATGGTACTCACTTAACCTTATAAATATTCTAAAAGGAAGAAAAATCTAGTTGGATCATTGTAGATATGGTTGTGGGGATGAAAGATATCTTGTAGTATTGTCACAACCTTAAGTTGAAGCATATTTATTAGGAGGGGAATGGAGCTACAAATTTATTGGCAAACATGGGGGTGGAGGCTCAGGATATTATTATATGGGAAGATAATTTCCCACTTCAATTTATTGAATTTATGGCTAAGGAGAAGCCAAATTGGCCCAATGATATTAACTTTCCTGTTGGAAGAAGCTAAATTTTGGGGTGCAGCTATAACATCCCCACTATTTGATTACTATCTTGCTGGAAGAATGTGATACTACTAAAAGCATTTGTGAGTGCAGGTGTAGGTTTCCACTCCATAGCAAGTGATCTAGACAAGAAGAACACCCACCCCTGACGGAGATAGCGATTGAAAGCGTTAGGTAAGGTAGGATATGATGTTGTGCTTAAAAGCACCTTAGCCCATGGGTACATGGAAGCCCACTAAAATATTTCATATAGGTCATTCTACCTATTGCTGCATTTTGTGCATATGTTTGATTGTGAAAATTGGATGATTTTCTCTTGTTGTGTGGAATTGACTTTATGTAGTGTTTCTTTGTTTTCATAAAAGGAAATTATTATTATATATATATATGTATATTCATTTAATTGTAAATATCAACTAAGAAATCATACAAAATATTATTATAAAAATAATAATAATAATATATAATAATAATATGATAAATATATATATATATGAGAATACATATATAACTAGATATATTTATTAAATATTTATTTTTGGAGAAACTTCTTAGTGTTTTTTCTTTCATCCATCGAAGGAATGAAGGCTTTACCACTTGGTAGTGAAATAAATAAACTTTTTGCATGTTTAGGTATTAGGTGTCACCATAAAATTTATATGTGGTTTCCATAAAACGAAGGAAGAGAGACGATTTTAGGCATTGCTTCTGATTAGCACTGGATTGCATTGCATAGGGTTGTATTGTATTGCATTGGATTGGATTGCGTATGAATGTGTGTCTAGTTACTATGCATTTTGTGATGATATTGTTTCCTTGATATTTTCTAATCGTTCGAATTCAAATTCACTTCCAACAGTAGCTTGTTAGCACATAAGTCTCTAATCAAACCATTTGTTTGCTGCCATAAGTGTAGTAGACTTAATATTGATTAATAAGTATTATGTTAAATTGTTAAATTATCATCGTGAATGGTATATATTTGTAGGGAAATCATGTTTCTACCATATTGATATTTAAATATCAAAACATACCGGTTCTGATATTTTAAGCTAAATAAAGAAATGTGTTGGCTCAGTAAATATAGTGCTAACACCACTTCATAATGGGAATTCATATTTATACGATAAATTTGATTTTTGGTATGCATTCATTATTAAATTCTATTATTTTCCTTGAGTCGCACATTTCTGGTTGTTGCATATTGTTTTCATTTAAACAAATGCATCAATTTTAGGGCCAAGCTGACCTAAAAAGCTTTCATCCTTTCAACTCTCTGCCTCCTCAGAAACAAAGGAGAAGTGATGTTGATTTTATTGTGCATTCTGGTTTGGAGGACTTCACCAGTGATACGTTCATCTTGGACAAGTTGGTTTGCTTGAAAGGCTTATTTAGAAACTGTTGTGCCCAACAATGAAATGAATTACCATTGATATCCAATGAAATGAATTACTATAATGTTCATATTGTGATATCCAATCCTAGAGGTAGTGAGTCTTATCTCCAATGGAAATATTATTGGGACTATTATGGTTCGTTGTTATAAGAAATCTATGAAATAAATAAGTTTTTTTTAAAATAACTGAAGTCCTATATAGAGATTTACCCAGTAGCTAATCAAATATATTGTATACACTTCTTTTAGAATGTCAGTTCTCATTATTAAATTGTATTACCTTATTTTGAATTTTATTGTATATATAAGTAACCCTAATAATGCCTGGCTCTGGCCACACTGACTGTATTGTTTGGGTGAACGAAAATATATGAAAAATATTTATCAAATATATTTTCAAAAGTATAAATAAAAAAATTTTCACATGCACTCACTAAAGGAATGATATGAAAATTTGAATCTCCTTCTTCAACCTTAGAAACCTCAAAAAAAATATAAGATTCAAATATTTTAAGAATCATATGCTTAGATTTGGATACTTGTTTACAGGATAACAGAACCAACTTTTGTAAATTACCTCTATTTTCTATTTTGTCATCGATAAATAAAATATCCTTTAACAAAATTCTACCAGCGTCTCAAAAATAATTTTCTTTGTCTTCCGTAGCAGCGTCTCGTTACTATTTCCATTCATAAGTCTCTTTTAGCATTAATTAATTTTTTCCATCCAATCCATATATATAAACATAGAAGTCATCACGCTATCATAGGAGTCAATTAAAAATACCTTTGGATTTCATTAAAATTAAGGTTCAGTAACATAGAAAAAACTTAAAATGACCTTGGCAATCGTGAACCATTGGGTCATTGTTATTAATTCAGTTAGATGTTGTAAGAATATTTTTAGAGTTATTTTTTATACCTATTTAAATGGTTGAAATTCAAATTATCTATGTAAGGCTCTTAATAAACAATGATAGTCAGGAGGGATGACACCCGAATGCTTAGCCTCTTTGTTTGGAAGATTATATAAACTTTTGTCTCTTTTGTTTCAATATTATTAAAATTTATGAAATTATATTTCCTCACATATTGGAAGAGTTTAAATATATATCTAGATAATGAGCATAGTAATGATAATTATAGATGTAGCATACCCTTGGATTTAATATATATGTGTGTGAGTTTCATTTTGTTCAAAAACAGATAATGTATTACAGAATGATAGTGATATCATTTAAAAATTTAGAGTATGATTTGTTATTGATGAGGTCAAAGACGTTGTAGATATTTTAACTTAATCAATAGTTAGAATCTTATATTGTTAGAAAAAATTTAGAATTTAAAATTTGTTCTTTTTAATTTTTAATAAATGATTCCTTATATTAGTAAACCTATTATCTGGAATATATATATCTTTATCATGTAATTTGTCTTGATTATGGATAATATATTGTTGTGCATTGTGCCATTATTCAAAAGAAATATATGTATATATCTCAAGAAATTCTATAAATGAAATTTTGATATAAACTTATAAACCTAGAAACCTTTAAAAACTTCAACCCATAGATCGAACAATATTGACCACTGATAATGGAGACTAAAACCATACAATAATATTATGATGGCATCAAGGAAGGATACCATCTATAAGAATTGATCCTAACATAAATATGTCTTAACAATAATTTAAGGTTATCGATAAGGACGCCTTTCACCCAACTCTGACAGATCACAGGAGGTGATTATTGTTATTTCAGAGACAACTGTTCTCTAGCAAAATTTTAAAGAGGTTAGAGGAACTTCTACTATGGAGAGTAACAAATTATGGTATGGTATATCATTCTAGGTTGTCATACAAGGTAGTATGTGAGGGTTCTCACGATTTGTAACCTAGTTATGGAATAGCCAATGGTGACTCAAGACTAGGGAGCTAGTCCTTGGGGTTGGAAGGTCCAGTGATAGATGGTATGGGTAGCATTATCATCAACTAGGTTACATTTTAAGATACTTGGTTCCAATAGACAAAGTGTTGGTGGTCCCTATAAGAATTCATAGAAGTATGAACTGCTATCAGGCACAGGCATAATACACTAACTCTAGCATAGGTTTAAAAGCTCAATCAAAATAAAAATAAGGTTAGTAGACCATTAGGAAAAATATAGAGTTTTAGACCAATGTTATCTATGCTACAAGATAGGAAAAATATGTGTCCACCCTTCTAGGTTTTTTGGGCCCTCGAAGGATAACCCCTTGTTGAGAACCCAAAACTCGAGCTAGGAGAAGGTGGGTCTCATAAATGGTAATATATTGTGGGAATTTGGCTAGTCTCAAGCACTTGTGATTTTGTCTATAGTGGTATAAGATCTCAGAGTGTGAACATCTATGCCTAAGTACTAATACAAAGTTGGGTGTGTATTCACCAAATTGTGACATTTGTTTTAAAATGAATCAAATTTTTGAATTTGTTTTTTTGACAACTAGGTGAGTAGACCTACATTGTTACATCAGCTCTTGGGGCAAATTGTTATGGGTATCCTAGTCTATATGTGGTAGACTGTTCTATTTGTAAATTTAACTATTGTCTAGTTATTCTTATTTTTATTTTATAATTATAGAAGGGGTGTTGAAAGGTCCCTGAACCTTTTACAATGAGAATATATCTAATCCTACAATATTGTAAAATAGGCAAAAAAAGAAAGCAATCCATGCAGGGACTTATGGCTAGCCAACCCACTAGGGCATAATGAGAACAATCCAAAAATAAATCATAAATATAGCCAAAAGAATGTGCAAACCCCAATAGAAAAAAGCTCACAAATATTAGTGAGAAACATAAAATAAAATATTAAAATCCTATGGGAAAATTCTCCCTCCAAATAGAGAGATTATCCTAGCTTAGCCCTAAATTAGCTAATAAGTTAGCACTCTTGTTACCTTCTCTAGAGACATGTCTAACATGAATTCCCTCCAAATTTTGATAGAATCTCTTAAATTCCTTAATAATATTGAAGATATTACAACTAGTATTTTGATCACTAAAAAAGGCCTTAACCACATTTAAGGAGTCGTCTTTAATAATGATTTTTTTACAATTCAAAGATTCCATTAATGCAGTGCCTTGATACAATGCCCTTGCTTCCACAAAATAAAAAGTTTGAAGTCCTAGGTTTTCTATAAGGGCAAGGAGAATCTCCCCATTATGATTTCTAAAGAGATCACCTACCCCCATAGGCCTCAAATTCCCTTTAAATGCTCTATCAAAATTAAATTATATTGAATCCTAAGGTGGGGGTTGCCATTTAGTGGAGGTTTTGATATTATCTAGAAGATTTGTTATTCTGGTGTTGATTGGAAAGCCCATTTTTTCAAGAGAGTAATATCTACCACGCCTACATGGCTAGGAATAGAAGCCAAATTCCCTAAATTTTTAATAATTATCATTAATGCTCTAAGTCATTTTGATTCAACATTTCTCTCCATGCTTTTGAAAACTATTCTATCTCTCTCCTTCCAAACAACCCAAAGGAGATGTGGGAAGCTAAAGGATCAAAAAGAGCATAATATAGGACTAACAAATGGAGAGGCCCACTACTCAATGGCATCATGTAACGAACCAGGAGACACCCATGAAACTCCCAAAAAATCCATTAGGAGAGGAAAAATTCCCTTGAAAAAGGGTATTTGAAAAACAAATGACTGGTGGATTCATAAAAAAATTTACAAAGGGAACACCAATTTGTAATTATCATACCTCTTCTTTGTATATTTTCCACTGTAAGTATTTTATCTTGAGATGTCAACAAAAACAAAAAATCCACTTTTGGTGTAAGACCTTTAACCTAGATTCTCCTAAAAATAGGGCCTTTCTTTGAGGCATCAAAAGTAATCTTATAGGCTAATTTAACTGAAAATAACCCATCACTTTCATTCTTCCAAATTAAGTTATATTTTTTTTTTTGTTCTTTATGACTTGAAGCCTTAATAAATATTCAATGAGATTGAAACTCCTATGTTTCAAAATATTTAGATTATGCATTCTAAGTGATTTCTAACTTTTAACCCCCTATTGAATCTACACATAATTAGCCACCTTAGAACCAAACACAACAATGGTTATGGGTTTAACTGCAGCTAATTCTTGAGAGGAGATTATAGGTTGATTTTGGATCCATAGATTCTTCTAAAAATCAATAGCATTTCCATTACCTAGAATCCATTTGTACCCTCTATAGATGATGCTTTTCATTCTTCAAATACTGAGACAAAAGGTCAATATTGAGATTGAAGAGGGATCATTTAGGAAATTAAAACTAGTATAAACATATTTATCCAACATAATATCCACCCAACCAATATTTTCCTTCTTAAATAGCTTCCATTTCTGCTTCATTCATCCACTTGACCCTTCTGAAACCCAGACCCCCGTATTTGATTTATGTACAAACTTGTTTCCATGAGATAAGATGAAATGTGTTTTTATTGTCTAAGCTACACCACAAGAAAGACTTCTAAATATACTTAATATTTTGAAATACTTTCATCGAGACCTTGAAAATAGAGAGGAAATAGACTGGAATGCTCTGCAAATTTACCTTAACTAACTAGGCCTTTCTAGCCTAGCTAAGAAGATCCCATTTCTAGCCAATGAGCTTTTTTTGAATTCTATCTAAAACTGGGTCCTAGAGGTTCTATTTCATTTTACACTAAATAGGGGTATCCCTAAATAAGAAGATGGAAAAGCTACTATATCACAACCCAAAATTTTGGTAATCTTCCTTTACTAAGGAGGGTATTCAGGAAAAAAAGTCTACTCTTGTGGAAACTAATCTTTTGACTCGCCACCTTTTCATAAAATGTCAAAATATCTTTAATCTTTCTAACTTGGGTAAAAATTGCAATAGTGGATAGAAGAGTATCATATATGAATTGGCTATGGGAGATGTGATCAAAGTGTAAAGTTGGACTAATATCCTTGATACCCAGCTTAGCTTTTATGGCTCTATCAAGTGTCTCAATAAGCAAGATGAAAATAAATGTGGAGAGAGGATCACCCTAATGAAGCCCCATTTGGCTATTAAAGTACCTAGCTATTGACCCATTCACCAAGACTAAAAACCAATGCATCAAAATACATTCTTTGATCAAACTAAGCCATCATTAATGGAACCCAAATTTATGCATAACTTTAATAAAAAATTCCCAAGAGACATGATCATAAGCTTTGTTCATATCTAATTTAAGAAAAAGACCCACTCTTCCACTTTTATCCATAGAATGGATGATCTCATGCACATTAATAATCCCATCCAATATCTATCTTCTAGCCACAAAACCTACCTAAGTTGGATTAATAATATTTTTGGGAGGAATATTTTTAGTCTATTAGCCAAAACCTTAGAGAAAATTTTGTACACATTATTGCATAGACTAATAGGTCTAAAATCATTAAAATCCTTGATATTTTGAGACTTAGGAATGAGCATCAAAAATATGGAATTAACATCTCTCAGAATACGTTATGTTCTCTAAACTTCTTTCAAATAATTTCCAACATCTCTCCCCATAATGTTCTAGTATATATGAAAGAAGATAGGAGAGAACCTGTCCAGCCCTAGAGCTTTCAACCCCCCATGGAAAATATCACCTTTTTAATTTTCTCATCTTCAAAAATGCTAATCAAAATAGAGTTCATCTCTTCTATAACCAACTATGAAATGCTAGATAATAAATTTCTTGGTTTTTTCATCCTCATTTGACTTCTCCCCCAACAAAGACTCAAAGTAGTTTACCACTTTTGCTCTAATTTCATGAATATCAATAGATTTTGGCCATCTACTTTTAAAATTTCATTAATCTTGTTAATACTCCTATGCCTCAGAGTGGACACATGGAAAAAATTTGTGTTCCTATCCCCTTATTTTAACCATAAGGCTATAGATTTATGTTTCCATAGCATTTCCTCACATGACAAAGTGTTGTGCAGGTCTACCAATAGATTCTTCTCTCTTTTTGGCTTCCACTGAAAACTCTCCAGTTTTAATCTCAGTCTCCAAATATTAAGTTGGGCCTTCAAGAACTCTTTTTTCAAATTCACATGACCAAAAATATGGTTTTTCCATATCTTTAAATTAAATTTAACCCACCTTAATTTCTTAGCCACTTGAGAGATTAATGGCCCAAAGAATTTTTTAGACCACCAATCACTAATATTAGTTCCCAACCCTAATTATTTTAGCCACAATGCTTCAAATCTAAAGGGTTTAGAAAATTTAAAATTGCCTTGAGAAGAATAAAAAAACAAAGGGTTATGACCTGAACCCATTTTTAGGAGAGAAGATAAAGAAGCATCTCCAAACAAAAGCCATGCTTCTTTTGACATAAGTACTTGTAGTCCTAAAAAATTCACACTCCTTTACTTCAAGCTAATAGATCCGTGCCTAGAAGGGAAATAGGAAAATGGTAGTTCTACACCTCGAAGGAGAGATACTTGATATTGTGCCTTCTTTAGTGATTGTCGATGAATTGGGTGGGTTCACCAGGAAACATTTTTATGGTAGTTTCCATGCCTAGGTTGGGAGTTATTTGATGTGTTCTTTTATTTCACTCAAATTCACCTAGTGTGGCCAAATGCAACTAAACCTATACTATATGCAATTTTGATTCATCTGAATACATCACACAGCAGAATACAGAAGATAAATAGATGCAATGCTTAATTATTAAAGAAATTTTACAATCTTACTCAATCTATATGGTTGATGTGGATTTTTTTTACTTGTTGTAGGTGATATCGGACTCTACAAGGCAATATTAGACATCTGATCTAGTATTGGTAGGTCTGATCTAGTTAGAAACCTGCAACTTCATAATTTGACACTAAAATACCGATTTGCAAAATAATATAAATTGAATTAAGCATGAATTAGACTATATGACACTCATTACTTGTAATTTCTAAAAATAAATAATGTGAATCTATGCTATAAATGTAAAATAGTGGAATGAAATATATATGATGGTGAACACCTGATATGAAAATGAAATTTATGCTTAGATAAACTAATAAATATGATATTAAATGCTATAAAACAAGAGATCAGGTAAGAAAAATTGGAAACAGTGGTCAAAAATTCCCCCAAGTGATATGTAAGCAATATCAAACTTGTTTTGATGATATAGGATGTTCGATATTGTTTCTTACCAGCTGATGCAAACTTTCGAATATTCGAACCTACAAAAGAATATGAAACTACCAATATGCACTATGATACTAAAGATGCAAGAATTATTGAGAACCAAGGGGAATCCAGGGAAAGTGCTTGGATTAAATAGGCAATGTGAGTTAGGGGGGTTGGGCTAAAAAACAAGGGGAGTTATGATCTCTCCCAATCTAGATGGCATCGATTGATCCGATACTGTAACGTCCATGCCGTTGGCCAGGTACGAACAAAAAGGTTACAACAAATTTTGTCATTTTTCTATTTAGGGAAATTTTCAATTTTGGATGTGATAGGACATCCGATCTCGTATAATAAAGTTTGAGATCATCCAAATAGAGTCGATATCGATAGGAGGTTTAAAACAAACTTGATATGGGCACAAAAATTGAGGTAGGAGGTTAAAAAGTAGTTTTAATAAATTTTTTGAATGTTTTTTACTTAGGGTAAATTGACATGGGTCAATTTTAGCCTATTACATTTTTCTCCCTCTTTAGCGCATTTTTTTTAAAATGCATTAAATAAAAGGTGACATGTTATACGAGAAAATAAAAATTTATTGCAAAATTTGTTGAAGTTTCAAGTTTTACTATGAAATACATTAGGTGTGATATCCCCTTCGAGTTTTTACGCCAAATTCTATGTTTGGTGGAAAACTCAAAATTTTTGAACTGAGGGTAAAATGAAATAAAATAGAAAAAGGTTAGGATAAAACCTAATTCTTTTTCTTCTTCATTGTTGCTAAATTTTTGCTCTGAGGATAAAATGATGGACGTCACACATCAAGCAGATGAGGTACGGACAAGGACATGGAGCATACGGGTAAGGATCGTAAACCTCTTTATCTTAGGAATTTTTATGTTTTAGCATTTAATATTTCTTAAATTTAGATTTTTATGGCACGACTACCGTCGCCTAGTTGTTTTAGCAATATCAGGTCATTTTGGCAATATTAGCCCTATTTTGGAGATATCAAATTTTTTGATATCATCAAAATATGTCCAATTTTATCAATATCAACCAGATTTTGGTGATATCGAAGAATACGATATCATCAAAATAGGTTTGATATTGAAAAATTATGTCTGATATTGCAAAATTAAGTTTGATATTGAAAATTAAGTCTGATTGCTAACTTTGCTTTGTTTGTTAACAAAAACCAGTTTTAAATAACAAAGAGTGGAGATACGAAGGTCTCCAAGCAGATTTGAGTGCCCTTAACAATGCAGAGAGGGGCACTCTTGAGGCTACAGGGTTGAGACATGTGGCAAAAATACTACTAATCCTGGTATATCTAAGGTTATTGATGGACTGGTTGAGCGATGGTATATGGGGTCCTCATATTTCTAGCTACCAATGGGGAATATGGACCCAACACTGGAGTACATCTGGTAGATACTTAGGGTGCCTATCATGGGTATTTTTATAGCTTCATCTAGTAATAAGGGCCAGATGATGCAATGATTATCTAGGGATCCGAGCTTCTTGCTCAAGAAGGGAAGAGTTAGCATTGATAGACTTGGCCAGACAGCTGGGGTGTCTATACTAATAGTGGTACATAGTGGTATGATGGTAGGGCTACTATAGTATCATATTAGTGGTTGCCACCTACCATGGACTATAGCATAGGTCATAGCAAACATGAGGGATCAGGTTCTATGATTTGCATGGGGTCCGTACATTTTGTGTCGGTTGTAAAAGACTCTCCATAGAGTTTTCTACAAGGGATGCACAATATTGGTGCTTACCTCTTTCCTACAGGTATGGTGTTGGTATTACATAGCTATAAGAAGACCTGTAGGGCTACCATTGATAGGGGTGATAAACAAGAGACCCAGAGTGTTTTACTAGTACTTGCATAGAGGACATCATGGGTGGATTAGCCTCGACACAATGAGGAGGTTGATAGATGAATTGACTACGGGTGACATTCAATGGAGGTCTTGGAGAGACCTTCCAGGATGGTAAGAGGATGGTTTTGAGTTGGCTTGTTGTTGGCAATTTTGGGTTTGAGATCCTAGCTCCTTGTCTATGAGTTGTCATTGATGTCAAAAGGAAATGGCATTAATGTTAAGAGGATGTGTTGGCTTCAAAGGTGAAAGATTCCAAGAGAATATTCTTAAGAGAATCCGGAGATATTCCATTGGATAAGGTTTTTGGATAGGGTTTTTATTAAAACCAAGTTAAATGGTTTTTATTAAAACCAATGGAGGTTCTCTTTATTATTTAATTATTATTTAAAACCCTTCAAGGTTTTAATTAATTAATTATTTAATTAATTATTTAATTAATTAAGGGAGAAATTATTTTTAATTTATTAAAAATATTTAAAGGTTTTTAAACCTTTTTTATTCTTAATTTATTAAAATTAATTAAGGGTTTTAAACCGTTTAGAAAGCAATTTCGATTAAATTCGAAATTACGTTTCTCTTTCGCCGACATGTTTTAAAGTCCACGATTGGACTATAAAGATGGGAAGGATCCTAAGGTTTAACTCCTCTTGAGAATTTCGAATGCATTAATTTTTGGCTGCGATCGATGCTCTGTTGACACCGCGGAAGAAGAGAGCTCGTGTTTGAAAAACTTACGAAGTGCTTGTTCGTTGAAGTGGTAGGAAGTCTGTCTTAGATTTTGTTAGCCCCTTGTGGGCTAGTGGCAGCATAGGCTACATTTGGGCTTTGCATAGGCGAAGGTCTACGTTTTGATTCTCGCGGAGGGAGCTGTGCATGGATTAAGTCATGTTTTTGTTAAAACATATTTTGTGCCACATTTTTCGGATTCGTCAAAGGCAGCCATTTCGTGATTTTTGAATTCGTCAAGGGCAGCCATTCCGCGATTTTTGAATTCTTCAAGGGCAGCCATTCTAAGGTGTGATTAATTTCTTGATATAATTTTTTGGCATTGTTTAGCATTTTTTAAAAGACATAGGAGAAATAAGGGGATATTTCTTTGGTTGTATTTTTGAGATTAGTCTTTTGCTATGCTAAAGTTTAAAATGGAGATATAAGGTGTAAGTTTTGGTTGTTGTGTTTTTGGCTTCTTTGGTGGTTGTTTTCAAAAGAATAGAAGCTAAAAGGTGTACTAAGGAAAGTTTTTATATGCTCATTTATCTTGGTTCTAACCCTTACTTGGTTGGAAGTTTGAGGGTTGTGTGTGGTGACAGCTTTAAGGGTCAAGTTTCTTCTACTCCAATAAGGTATGGGCACATTCTTCTTATGAGTATGATTGGTGTATGTTTTCTGAAATAAGGTTGGAGTGAAAAGGTTTTCAACTAGGTTTTCTTTGATTGGGTGTAAATCCTATTTTCTAGTTTGTTGAAGACTACTTATGCATTGTTATCCTTAAGGAGAGTTTTTGATGAATGCATAATTTCTGGTTTGATATAGTGGAAGCTTTGTGCGCTAGGGTTTGTATTTGTGAGTCAAGCTACTTACATTGAGTTGGTGGAACCCTTGGTTGGTTGTTTTGAGTTTGATGGTTGAGTTGCTTCCATAGAGGTTGTTTGATCAAGTTATTGCTTTACTTGATTCATGATATTGGGCTTACTCCATTGAGTTGATTTGAGCAAGTTATTCTTTGCATTTGGTGATATTGTGTTGGTGGCTATTTTGTTCAAATATCTTTGGAGGGAAAAGGATTTCTACTTGTTTCCTTTTCTTGTGATGATTGGTTGAATGCTTCAAGGTTAATGTTGAGTTGAATGATGTTGGTTAAACCTTGTCTATAAGCATTGTTGTTAAAGCCCTAATTGGTTGAGAAAAGATATTGGTTGTGGAAATAACATGAGTAGCATTGTTATATGAGATATTGCATGTTTGGCAATTGTTGGGTTGTGTTTCATGTTCTTGAGAAAAGCATACTACATCTATCTTATTCTTTTGAGATTTGAGATTGAGTTGAAGATTGATATTGAGAGTTAAATATAGAACATATTGAGTCTCTAACAATTCTCTTTATGTTTCTATGAGATTTGAGATTGATATTGGGAGTTAAGTATAGAACATATTGAGTCTCTAACAATTCTCTTTATGCTTCTATGAGGTTGATGAATCACATTATGTCTCTAACAATTCTCTTTGTGGGTTCATGCTAAGCAAGTTTTTTTCTTGGTGAACTTGTGAGCTATTTTGGACAGGTTTCGTTGGGGACTTGTGAGCAGGTTTTGAATAGGTTTCATTGGGGACTTGTGAGCAGGTTTTGGACAATTTTCGATGGGGACTTGTGAGCAGATTTGGACAAGTCTTAGCAGAGGACTTGTGAGCTGAGATTGATAGTTCTATCATAGAACTTGAGGACAGAGGTACATTGGTTCTATCAGAGAACCTAAGAACTGATTTGGCAAGTCTTTGAGAAGGCTTGTGGATAGAGGATTGATTTGTTCAAGAGTTGAACAGATCTGACAGACAAAGGAATACTTGTACTAGATCGACTGACTGTGTTTGGTACAGGTTGTTGAGCTACTGTGGACATGATCATAGAAGGCAGAGGTCTTTTAGGCTAAGCATTGAGGACGGGAGGTCTTCGATGGAAAGGAGTTCCACATGCCGGCAAGAGGTAGAGATAGTTGATCTTCTGAGGGATCATATCCAGAGTAGAGGGGAAGGTATCTCCTTTGAGCAGAGGCTCATAAATTCAGATTGGGGGAAGGTTTCTCCTTTGGGAAGAGGCTCATAAATTTAGATTGGGGGAAGGTATCTCCTTTGAGCAGAGGCTCATAAATTCAGATTGGGGGAAGGTGTCTCCTTTGGGCTGAGGCTCATAAACATTGTAATTGGGAAGGTTTCCCAAAGAACTTTGAGATAACTTTTAGAGAAATGTTTTGTGGACGTAGCCCAGAGAGGGGGGGTGAATCAGTGTGTTCTTTAAAAACTTAAAAGCAATTTAGACTTTTAAATAAATAGCAATAGATTAAAACAGAAATAATAAAAGTACTAAGAGCATCACACATAACACGGCATTTTAACGAGGTTCACCGATGTGGCTACTCCTCAAAAGGACTGCTTGGACTACCATCCAAATCCAGTCAAATGCAAAGCTCCAACTTTACATAATCATTCACCGAGCACCAAGCGGTAAGAGGCACCAACCCCTAAGTTTTATCTGCTACAACAGAATGGAGCACCAACTCCAATTTTTCCAGCACCAACTGGAAAGAGGCACCAACCCCTTTTTCAAGCTACAACTTGAAGATAATAATAAAAATTGTAGAATGTAAACTTTCACCTCAATTATCACGATCTGCTATTTTTCTACGATCTGCTGCTTGTCGGCATTCGACTGCTGCTGTGAAAAATGATTCGCACTTTTTCAACCACTCCTCTATATCTCTCCGCGTTCTCTGCTGCAACTTCATAGAAATATCACTTCTACAGCCAGCACTGCTTGTCATTTCACACTCGAAACACGACTTATGCATACCGCGTTCTTATCTTCTCTTAGCACCACTCACCTTCTTTGCACCGAACTTCATACACATATATCACATCACGCTCCCACTTTTAAACTCGAAGAACCCTTGCTTTTATAGAAGAAATTTTAGAGGCAAACCCTAGAAGAACGTTGGCTGAGAAACCCTAGAATTTGTCGATTGCCAAACCCTAAAATCAGTCGGCCAGTTAACTTTGTCGGCCTCAAACTCTTCTCCACCTTCGTTACCTTCCTGTAGCTTATTGCCATGAAATAGTAACACGTCGGCCCTTTTTAATTTAATTTAATATTCTAATTTAAATTTTTAATAAAATAAAAATTTAAACTAAATATTTAAAATTAAATATCTTCAACAAGGGCATCTTTTTCAACAAAACGAAGAGCCAACTTGGGTTTTAAGAAAAACCCATTTCAAGTCTGTTATCCACTGCATCCTTGGATCTGACTGCCTGTGTTGACAACAATGACAATCCTTCTTGCTCAACAATCTCCCCCTTTGGAATTGTTGGCAACACCTGTATACATTTTTGTAACTCTTCTCCCCCTTTGTCAATAATACCAAAGGGCTGCTGAGACTCTCCCTGTGTCCATCCTCAATCTTCTCAGGCACAGTTTGACTCCCCCTGAGTCCATCCTCACACTTCTCAAGCACAATTTGACTCCCCACGAGTCCATCCTCAAACACTCAAGTGCTCCCCATGAGAAGGTGATCCCTGTAGCTAGTCACTTCTTAGGAAGTGTGACTACTCCTAATTTGCTTCGAAGATACTCAAATACTTCCTTGGGCAAAGGTTTTGTAAAAATGTCTGCTACTGTTACGTAGTTGGGACATAGTCCAATCGACTTCTCCTTACGCAACTTTGTCTTTCAAGAAATGATACCTTATAGCAATATGCTTTGTCCGTGAGTGCATTCTTTGGATTCTTAGAAATGTTGATTGCCTTTGGTGTTGTCACACTTTACTGATATTGGTTCACTAAAATTAATACCAAGATCTTTCAAGGTCTGTTTCATCCACAAAACTTGTGTGCAACATGTTCTTGCTTGCAATATACTCTGCCTCGATTTGTAGATAAAGACAACGACTCTTGCTTCTTATTGTGCCATGCAACCAATTTGTCCCCCAAATAGAATGCTCCTCCTTTGGTACTCTTCCTGTCATCAACACATCCAGCCCAATCTGCATCTGAATATGATATAAGAGTGAAATATTTGCCTCTTGGATACCACAATCCATACTCCATGGTGCCTTTGAGATACCGAAAAATCCTTTTAACTTCTGTTACATGAGTCTCTTTGGGATGGCATGAAATTCGGCTACCATGCACACTTGCCTGCAAAATATCGAGTGCAGTTGCGGTTAAATATAGTAAGCTTCCTATCATTGATCTATACATGGTTTGATCTACAGGTGGAGATTTGTCTTCTTTACTTAACTTATGACTTGTTGTCATGGGAGTCTTGGTGGCTTACTATCCTCCATAGTGAACTTCTTTAACATCTCTTTCACATATTTGATTTGGGAAATGAATATACCTTTCTCATTACGATTAACTCTGTAGTCCCAAAAAATAAGGCAAGTTCACCAATCATTGACATTTCAAATTCATTCTGCATCTTGTTTGCTAGGTCTTTACAAGATTCATCTTTGTTGCTACCAAATATGATGTCATCCACATAGACAACAAGAACAATGAGATGCCCATCTTCTGTTTTCACATACAGATTGTTGTCCACTAAACCTTTCTTGAATCCCTGTTGAGAGAGATAATTATCTAGCCTAGCATACCATGCCCGTGGTGCTTGTTTTAATCCATACAGTGCCTTCTTTAATCTGCAGACAAGGTTAGGATCTTCAATGATTTGAAAGCCATCTGGTTGTTCAATATAGACTTCTTCTTCAAGTTTCCCATTTAAAAATGCGGATTTAACATCCATACGATAAACTACGAAGTTCTTGTAAGCTGCTAGTGCCAAAAACATCCTAATAGCTTCTAATCTAGCCTACTGGTGCGAAAGTCTCTTCAAAGTCAATCCCTTCGACACTGTGCATAGCCTTTGCAAACCGGTCTTGCTTTATTTCTAATGACTTGACCGTTTTCATTTAACTTGTTGCGAAATATCCATTTAGTGCCGATTACATTCTTGTTTGCAGGTCTAGGTACTAACTCCCAAGTTCTGTTCTTTTCAATCTGATCTAACTCTTCATTTATTGCCTTCATCCAGCTGTCATCTTTGCTTGCTTCATCTATGTTTTTGGGCTCAATCTTTGGATAAAAGAGAGTAATTACTTATTACTTTCTTTCTTGTCCGAATG
Organism: Wollemia nobilis; assembly: GCA_028583015.1. NCBI lineage: Eukaryota > Viridiplantae > Streptophyta > Pinopsida > Araucariales > Araucariaceae > Wollemia > Wollemia nobilis. The sequence goes on from JAQPPZ010000465.1 coordinate 13,904,545, forward strand.
CCGGCTGTGGGATCTCCAATTATTTGGTTTCTAGGATGATTTTTACGCCAATTGCCCATTCTAAATTTTTTGTTTTCTTGTACCTCTGAGCCATCCGATAAGTTATCTGCATCAGTCGTATCTGTATTTTTTGTGTCATGTACTTCATCTCCTTCAATGACTTCTTCGTAGATTGGATAGTTTTCTTGAAAATTAACTATTTGTTTCCTCCCTTCATCGAATTTAACGTCTCTTGCACTGTCCACAATTTTCTTGAGTCTCTTATTGTAGCATTTGTAAGCTTTCGTTGTGTGGAGAATAACCAACAAACACACCTTCATCTGCTCTATCTTCAAACTTTCCAAGATTGTCATCTATTTTTACGATGTAGCACTTGCGACCAAATACTTTGAGATGTTTTGTTGTTGCTTTCCTACCAAACCACGGCTCATACGGAGTTTTGCATTCATGAGTTCTTAACATATACCTATTCTGAATGTATACTCTTGTGTGAACTGCTTCTTTCCAGAATCTATCTGCTATTTTGCTTTTTGCCAGCATGGTGCGTGCCATTTCCTGAATTGTTCTATTTTTCCTCTCTGCTACACCATTCTGCTGAGGAGTTCTGGCTGCTGAATATTGTCTCCTGATGCCATATTTTTCACAGTATTCTAAAAATTCATTCGAAATAAATTCTCCTCCTCTATCTGATTGCAAGCATTTAATCCTTTTCCCTGTTTCATTCTCTACCAGTTGTATGAAAGTTTTGAACATTTCAAAGGCTTCTGATTTATCTTTTAAGAAGAATATCCAAGTCATTCTGGAAAAATCATCAATGCACAGCATAAAGTACTTGTCGTCGTTTATGCTTTGAGTCCTCATGGGTCCGCATAAGTCTGTGTGAATAAGTTCCAAAGGCCTGCTAGTGTGATGTTCTTTTGTTTTAAATGAAACTCCGGTCTGTTTACCCTTCTGACATGAAGCACACATACTATTTGCAGGTTTTTTAATGATTGGAATATCTCTCACTGCTTGTTTAGCGCTAACTCTTACCAGATTATCAAAACTTATGTGTCCAAGCCTCTTATGCCACAACCAGTTCTCTTCTTCTTGTCCCATGAAACACATACCTTCTAAAAATTTTGATAGTGTGTACAGATTGCCAGACGTCCTTGAGCCGGTTGCTATTAATTTCCCATTCTTTGTTTTTCGACTTCACAACCCTGCTTCTTGAACACCACTTCATGTCCTTTGTCACAGATCTGACTCACACTTAACAGGTTATGTTTCAGACCATCCACATATAGAACTTCTTCTGACTTGATTTTCCCTTCACTTATTTTGACCGATCCTTTACCTATTATTTTGGCTCCATCATTATTGCCGAACTTCACAGAACCACCCTCATATTTATGAAGATTTTCAAATTTCTGTCTATCACCTGTCATATGACTTGAGCAGCCACTATCAAGAATCCACGGTACATATTTATTACGAGCTCTAAAGCGATCTGCACTATTAAGGATTCTGTTCTTTCTGAGTTATTTCTTTTGTTTCCATTCTGTCTTAACTATGTTGTTGGGTTCTAGGTGAGATTTTCCCTTTTCAGAATTTTGCATATATCATTCAGAAGAACTACTATTGTGTTTTGCCTTATATGGTTGAGTTCTTCTTTTACGAGGTTGAAATGAAACGGGACATACTACGGCAATTTATGGCAATATGCCCAAAGTTGTGACACTTAAAGCACTCTCTTGCATAATTCATTAAAGGAGCAAACGCATTTCTACTAGTGAAACTTCTTGGACCTATATTGTATTTGCGGTCGGCAATTTTATACCCATAATTATTACATTTAAAACAAAAACCATAGAAATAATGAGTAAACTCTGAAAGATGGTCTTGGCCGGGTTGTTCTTTGGAGCCTTGGATCTTCTATTCTTTTGATGTGTGACCTTAGTAAAGCCATCATTGTCAGTTGTCATTTCAAGTCTGGCATTATATCTTTCTTTTGCCTGATTCGTTTTACTTTCCATAGCCTGTTTCTTGTCTTTGTTCTTTTCACTTTCAACATTGCTTGTTTTTGGTTCAATTGATGATTCTCCTTTAGTAAAGCCGAGACCAAATTTGATGCCTGTGGATCTTTGATCGCTCAGAATTTTGTCCAATTTCATCGAGCTTTCTTCACATTTTAGATGACGAGTTGATTTTTCGATCCGGCTCTTGTATTTGTATTCGGAGACTCACATTTTCTTCTTCCAATTTGCAGCAGTGGTCTATCTTCATAGAAACCTGTATTTCCAGATCTTCAGACATTTTCTTGTATTCTTCAGTCTGTGTTTTTAAAGTGGCAATAATGTCGTTTGCATCCTTAAGTTTCCTTGTCAGTTTTTCATTCTTCTTTTTCTCCGATTCCCATTCCGTAAGAGCAGACACTAGCTCACCCTCTAAATCAACTTCAGCCTCAACTTCTTCAACTTCAGAGTTCATCCCCTCTATGTTCTCTGATTCGTCTATTTCAAATGCCATAAAAAGAGCCTCACCTGTTCCTTCTTCAGAGTCTTCACTGGAACTGTCCTCTGAAGATTCTACATTTTGGGAGATAAAGCTTTTCTTATTAAACTTACCTTTTATGAAATTTGATTTCTTCCTCCATTCTCCTCTTTCTTGATGTTGAGTTTCTTCACCTTTGTTTTTGTCATTGAAAGGACATTTGGTAGCAAAGTGTCCAATGCCTCCACATCTGAAACATTTAAGAGGTAGCATTCCTTTGTATTTTCCTTTTCCTTTCTTCAGCTTTCTTACAAAATTTGCTTCCATTATATCTGAATCATTTTCTTCTTCAGATTCATGTTTTGTGCTTTTGCCTTTTTGAGCTTTGAAGGCTGCTTCTCTATCTGTGGGATTAGACTTTCCTATTCTCATTTCAAAAGCAGTCAAGGACCCATGCATCTCATCCATACTAAAATGATTTAAGTCTTTGGCTTCTTCTATGGCAGAGACTTTAGAATCAAATCTAGGAGGAAGTGATCTCAATACCTTTTTCACAATAGCAGCATCGGTTAATTCTTCGCCAAGACCTCTGATTGAATTTGTGATCCCATTGACTCTTTGCATGAAAGTCTCTATGTTCTCATCATTGTCCATCTTTAAAGATTCGTATTGAGCTCGGTGTGCTTGAAGTTTAGCCTCCTTGATCCTGTCATCTCCTTCATGAATTTTCTCTAGTTTATCCCAGATCTCTTTTGTTGATTCACAACTTATGACTTTGACTAGCTCACTGTCAATTAGTCCACACATAATAGCATTTCTTGCTTTTGAATCATATTCAAATGCCTTTTTACCTGCAGTGTCTGTTGGAGCGGTGGCAGGAGCTTTGTAACCATTGACTACCGCACCCCAGATGTCAAAGCCCAACGCACTGAGATAAGTCTGCATTCTAATTTTCCGAACGCATAGTTTGTCCCATCAAACATTGGTGCTTTGTTCGAAGAGAATCCTTCACCACTTGCCATTGTGTAAATTCCAAGATCACCTTAGTTGTTTAAGCCTCTTCAGGTACTTAGCTATGATACCAATTGTTATAATCACAATGACACTGAGAGGGGGTGAATCAGTGTGTTCTTTAAAAACTTAAAAGCAATTTAGACTTTTAAATAAAGCAGTAGATTAAAATAGAAATAATAAAAGTACTAAGAGCATCACACATAACACGGCATTTTAACGAGGTTCACCGATGTGGCTACTCCTCAAAAGGACTGCTTGGACTACCATCCAAATCCGAGTCAAATGCAAAGCTCCAACTTTACATAATCATTCACCGAGCACCAAGTGGTAAGAGGCACCAACCCCTAAGTTTTATCTGCTACAACCGAATGGAGCACCAACTCCAATTTTTCCAGCACCAACTGGAAAGAGGCACCAACCCCTTTTTCAAGCTACAACTTGAAGATAATAATAAAAATTGCAGAATGTAAACTTTCACCTCAATTATCACGATCTGCTATTTTTCTGCGATCTGTTGCTTGTCGGCATTCGGCTGCTCTTGTGAAAAATGATTCGCACTTTTTCAACCACTCCTCTATATCTCTCCGCGTTCTCTGCTGCAACTTCATAGAAATATCACTTCTACAGCCAGCACTGCTTGTCATTTCACACTCGAAACACGACTTATGCATACCGCGTTCTTATCTTCTCTTCGCACCACTCACCTTGCTGCACCCGAACTTCATACACATATATCACATCACGCTGCACCTTTTAAACTCGAAGAACCCTTGCTTTTATAGAAGAAATTTTAGAGGCAAACCCTAGAAGAACGTTGACTGAGAAACCCTAGAATTTGTCAGCTGCCAAACCCTAAAATCCGTCGGCCCAGATTTAACTTTGTCGGCCTCAAACTCTTCTCCACCTTCGTTACCTTCCTGTAGCTTATTGCCGCGAAATAGTAACACGTCGGCCCTTTTTAATTTAATTTAATATTCTAATTTAAATTTTTAATAAAATAAAAATTTAAACTAAATATTTAAAATTAAATATCTTCAACACCGGGGCATCTTTTTCAACAAAACGAAGAGCCAACTTGGGTTTTAAGAAAAACCCATTTCAAGTCTGTTATCCACTGCATCCTTGGATCTGACTGCCTTTGTTGACAACAATGACAATCCTTCTTGCTCAATAAGGAGGTCTTCAATGGAAAGGAGTTCCACATGCTGGCAAGAGGTAGAGACAGTTGATCTTCTGAGGGATCATATCCAGAGTAGAGGGGAAGGTATCTCCTTTGAGCAAAGGCTCATAAATTTAGATTGGGGGAAGGTTTCTCCTTTGGGTAGAGGCTCATAAATTCAGATTGGGGGAAGGTATCTCCTTTGAGCAGAGGCTCATAAATTCAGATTGGGGGAAGGTGTCTCCTTTGGGTCGAGGCTCATAAACATTGTAATTGGGAAGGTTCCCAAAGAACTTTGAGATAACTTTTAGAGAAAAGTTTTGTGGACGTAGCCCAAGCATTCTGGGTGAACCACGTTAAAATTGGTGTCACTTTGTGGATGATTTTGTGCATTGCTTTGATATTTCTTTGGGTATATTGCTTTACTATTTTGAATTATAAAGGAAAAATTAAAAAGAGGTCTTATGTTGTTCACCCCCCCCTCTCAGTATAAGCTTGTGTTCTTTAATTGGTATCAGAGCTGGTGCCTTCGAAAATTTTAACAGCTTGAAGGAAGATCTTACAAGAACACAAATGGCAAGGAAATGCAAAAGCAAAACCATAAGACACAAGAAGAAGAAAACACACATGGTCATGAAAGAAAATGAAGATGAACTCAATGTTGTTGTTTTGGGAAGAAGAATGGAAATAGATTCAAGAGATGAATCAAACAGTGGAGAACAAGCCAGATTAATAAAGTTTTACACCAGATGTGGGAAGACCGGTCACTTTGCGGCTGATTGCTCACAAGGTAGAGAATGTTTTGTTTGTGGTCAACTCGGTCATAATGAACGTCATTGCCATGGGTTTAGTAGCAGTGAAGATGAAGATGATCCGTTCAAAATTGGCGAAGAAACAAATTCAAAACAGGAATGTGATGAAGAAGGAAGTGATTCCGAAGCAAATTGGAAACATAAACTAATTTTAGCTCTGAGTAAAAAGGTTGAGGATGCAGAAGATATAATCACCAGTTTGAAAGTACAAATAGAAGAATACAAGAAAATTTTTGAAGATCTCGAAATGCAATTAACCAGGAAAATAGAGTATTGCAGTAAGCTAGAAAATGAAATTGACGGTTTAAGAATGTAGACAGAAGAAATGAGTAATAAAGTCGATATATGCAGCAAACATGAAGAGGAATTTAACAAAGTTGTTAGCAATCTGAAGCTACAAATAGAAGAGTCCAAAAGGAGTGAAGAAACTCTCGGGTCTCAAATCAATGAGAAAGAGATTGTTTGCTGCAAACAAGAAGAAGAGATTGTTTCATTGAAGAAACAACTAGAAGAGGCCAATACAAATCTTAAAATCAAAGATGAGCACAGCAATCAAGGAAAGAGGTATTCTCACAAGCACAAGAAGAGTTTCTACCTAGAAAAATCAAGTAAGTGTTCTAGTAGTGATAGTGAAAGTTCTTCAAGTGATAATGAAAATGAGATGTTGTTCATATCAAAAAAAGAGGAAGAACCGAAACATAGATTCATTATCATGAAATGTCTTAGATGTGGAAATTTTGGTCACCTTGAGGATGATTGCACAAATAATGATTTGGTTTCTAGTATGTATGAGGATGCTTCAGAAAACTATAAGGAAGATGCATGTATGGTTTTTGAAAAGGGTAGCACCTCTAGTGATAAGAAATCTGAAAAAGGCTTTGATGATTCAAAAGGAAATCAGATAAAGGATCTTGAAAGTGAACTTATTAGTGCTCTTAGTGCTTTGAAAAAGGAAATAAAGAAGAATGCTAGACTCAAGGATAAGTTAGATGAATGTTGTATGGAGAGAGATGATCTTATTGAAAATCTTGATTTCTCTATAGCTAAGACACAAGAACTCAAGGATGAGTTAGATTCTAAGGTTCTTGAGTATAGTGAGTTAGAACAGAAAATGGCTTCTTTGAAAGAGGAAACTAAAGAGTACAAGGATAAGCTTTACAGGTTTCAAGATAGCTCCAAAAAGGTTAAGTCACTCATCAAAGGTCAAAGAAAGACAACGAGATAAAACAGGCCTTGGTTTTGTTAAGCCTCACAAGGAACAAGTTGGAGAGTCTAGTAAGAGACTCCAAAAGGAAGAGAGTTCTAATGAGGAAAGTATTTCAGATCATGAGTCCTTGAATGATAGATGCACAGAAATAGAAAACATAATTCATAATGAGAAGAAGAAGTTTTCAGGACCCAAGAGGTCAAATAAAGAAAAGTTTCAATGCATATGTTTTGCTTGTCACAGGTTTGGTCACATGGCTTCACATTTCTTGGCTCAAGTGAAGAAGGTAAATGACAGTTTCAGAAGTGCTAGTTACTTTCAAGGGTATTTCTACTCTTGTCAACAGTTTGGGCACAAGGCAGTTTATTGCAAGGCAAATAACAGGAACAGGTTTGGTCAGAATAGGGTTGGCCAAAACAGGTTTGGTCAGAACTGGTGGATTCAAAGATCAGGTTTACCGCAGAGAAATAACATTGTTACTTGTTATAAGTGCAACAATAAAGGTCACATAGCTAGATAGTGTAGATCTGAAATTCCAAAATACAGGAACAGGAACAGTTTCATGATCAAGTCCAAGGATCAAGGCATTGACAAGAACAGGGATGAGAACAAGAACAAGAACAGTGACAGGAACAGGAATATGGACAAAGAGTTCAAGAGAAGGCCCGACAAGGAAGTTATAGATGCTGATGATGATCAGTGCCTAATGGGAGTTTTACTCCCACCCCGAAATTAATCACCTCATCAGGAGGTGGGGGAGGGACTAAGCTAAGAGGCTCATTCTTAGTCCCGAGCCCCAAAGGTGACCCTTTGCCATTGATGACAAAGGGGGAGATATTTGAGTGAGGGGGAGAGCCTCAAGACAGGGGGAGCTGTTATGTTGAGTTTTTTGTTGTTGAGAAGCATGGTTTGCCATCAATGACAAAGGGGGAGATTGTTGGCAATTTTGGGTTTGAGATCCTAGCTCCTTGTCTATGAGTTGTCATTGATGTCAAAAGGAAATGGCATTAATGTTAAGAGGATGTGTTGGCTTCAAAGGTGAAATATTCCAAGAGAATCTTCTTAAGAGAATCTAGAGAGATTCCATTGGATAAGGTTTTTGGATAGGGTTTTTATTAAAACCAAGTTAAATGGTTTTTATTAAAACCAATGTAAGGTTCTCTTTATTATTTAATTATTATTTAAAACCCTTCAAGGTTTTAATTAATTAATTATTTAATTAATTAAGGGAGAAATTATTTTTAATTTATTTAAAATATTTAAAGGTTTTTAAACCTTTTTTATTCTTAATTTATTAAAATTAATTACGGGTTTTTAAACCCTTTAGGAAGCAATTTCGATTAAATTCGAAATTACGTTTCTCTGTTGCCGACATGTTCTAAAGTCCACGATTGGACTATAAATATGGGAAGGATCCTAAGGTTTAACTCCTCTTGAGAATTTCGGATGCATTAATTTTTGGCTGCGATCGATGCTCTTTTGACGCCACGAAAGAAGAGAGCTCGCATTTGAAAAACTTACGAAGTGCTTGTTTGTTGAAGTGGTAGGAAGTCTGTCTTAGACTTCGTTAGCCCCTTGTGGGCTAGTGGCAGCATAGGCTGTGTTTGGGCTTTGCGTAGGTGGAGGTCTATGTTTCGATTCCTGCGGAAGGAGCTGTGCATGGATTAAGTCATGTTTTTGTTAAAACGTATTTTGTGCCGCATTTTTCGGATTCGTCAAAGGCAGCCATTTCGCGATTTTCAGATTCATCAAGGGTAGCCATTCCGCGATTTTCAGATTCTTCAAGGGCAGCCATTCTAAGGTGTGATTAATTTCTTGATATAATTTTTTGGCATTGTTTAGCATTGTTTAAAAGACATAGGAGAAATAAGGGGATATTTTTTTGGTTGTATTTTTGAGATTAGTCTTTTGCTATGCTAAAGTTTAAAATGGAGATATAAGGTGTAAGTTTTGGTTGTTGTGTTTTTGGCTTCTTTGGTGGTTGTTTTCAAAAGAAGAGAAGCTAAAAGGTGTACTAAGGAAAGTTTTTATATGCTCATTTATCTTGGTTCTAACCCTAACTTGGTTGGAAGTTTGAGGGTCGTGTGTGGTGACAGCTTTAAGGGTCAAGTTTCTTCTACTCCAATAAGGTATGGGCACGTTCTTCTTATGAGTATGATTGGTGTATGTTTTCTAAAATAAGGTTGGAGTGAAAAGGTTTTCAACTAGGTTTTCTTTGATTGGGTGTAAATCCTATTTTCTAGTTTGTTGAAGACTACTTATGCATTGTTATCCTTAAGGAGAGTTTTTGATGAATGCATAATTTTTGGTTTGAGATAGTGGAAGCTTTGTGCACTAGGGTTTGTATTTGTGAGTCAAGCTACTTACATTGAGTTGGTGGAACCCTTGGTTGGCTGCTTTGAGTTTGATGGTTGAGTTGCTTCCATAGAGGTTGTTTGATCAAGTTATTGCTTTACTTGATTCATGATATTGGGCTTACTCCATTGAGTTGATTTGAGCAAGTTATTCTTTGCATTTGGTGATATTGTGTTGGTGGCTGTTTTGTTCAAATATCTTTGGAGGGAAAAGGATTTCTACTTGTTTCCTTTTCTTGTGATGATTGGTTGAATGCTTCAAGGTTAATTTTGAGTTGAATGATGTTGGTTAAACCTTGTCTATAAGCATTGTTGTTAAAGCCCTAATTGGTTGAGAGAAGATATTGGTTATGGAAAGAACATGAGTAGCATTGTTATATGAGATATTGCATGTTTGGCAATTGTTGGGTTGTGTTTCATGTTCTTGAGAAAAGCATACTACATCTATCTTATTCTTTTGAGATTTGAGATTGAGTTGAAGATTGATATTGAGAGTTAAATATAGAACATATTGAGTCTCTAACAATTCTCTTTATGTTTCTATGAGATTTGAGATTGAGATTGGGAGTTAAGTATAGAACATATTGAGTCTCTAAAAATTCTCTTTATGCTTCTATGAGGTTGATGAATCACATTGGGTCTCTGACAATTCTCTTTGTGGGTTCATGCTAAGCAAGTTTTTTTCTTGGTGAACTTGTGAGCTATTTTGGACAGGTTCCGTTGGGGACTTGTGAGCAGGTTTTGAACAGGTTTCGTTGGGGACTTGTGAGCAGGTTTTGGACAGGTTCCGGTGGGGACTTGTGAGCAGATTTGGACAAGTCCTAGCAGAGGACTTGTGAGCTAATATTGATAGTTCTATTAGAGAACTTGAGGACAGAGGTACATTGGTTCTATCAAAGAACCTGAGGACAGATTTGGCAAGTCTTTGAGAAGGCTTGTGGACAGAGGATTGATTTGTTCAAGAGTTGGAAAGATCTAACAGACAAAGGAAGACTTGTACTAGATAGATTTACTGTGTTTGGTACAGGTTGCTGAGCTGCTGTGTACGTGATCATAGAAGGCAGAGGTCTCTTAGGCTAAGCATTAAGGACAGGAGGTCTTCGGTGGAAAGGAGTTCCACATGTTGGCAAGAGGTAGAGACAGTTGATATTCTAAGGGATCATATCCAGAGTAGAGGGGAAGGTATCTCCTTTGAGCAGAGGCTCATAAATTTAGATTGGGGGAAGGTTTCTCCTTTGGGCAGAGGCTCATAAATTTAGATTGGGGGAAGGTATCTCCTTTGAACAGAGGCTCATAAATTCAGATTGGGGGAAGGTGTCTCCTTTGGGCTGAGGCTCATAAACATTGTAATTAGGAAGGTTTCCCAAATAACTTTGAGATAACTTTTATAGAAAAGTTTTGTGGGCGTAGCCCAGGCATTCTGGGTGAACCATGTTAAAATTGGTGTCACTTTGTGGATGATTTTGTGCATTGCTTTGATATTGCTTTGGGTATATTGCTTTACTGTTTTGAAGTATAAAGGAAAAAGTAAAAAGAGGTATTATACTGTTCACCCCCCCTCTCAGTATAAGCTTGTGTTCTTCACTTGTGTGAGGTGAGTTATCTAGCTCTATATGGAGTAGGGTGAAGTGGAGCTGCACTGTGCTAACTAGGTTCTAAGATAGTTTGGTTTGCAGTAGGACATCCTTGGGACTAGGGATGTCATGTTTTCTAGGGTGATTGAGACACCATAATAATGAGTGGTAATCCAGACATGGATTACTTCATATATCCTCTACCAGATGATAATGTGGTGGCCATGATAGATGGGGATGATGATAGAGTGACTATGAGATATTCGTAGTGGTATGCAAGCATTTTTCTTGCACGAATCACTAGGCTTAGGGGTGTGATTCACCAAGCAATTGAGCATATTTTTTGATAGTGATGCTCTGTTAACTAGCAAAAATAGAGGATATAGGTACCCCCTAGGATAGAGAGAGACCTTGAACTAGAGGAGGTCATCTGATCCAGAGGACATACATATTAGAGAGGGTTGTAGGGACAAGGGAGAGGTCTAGGGAAGCGAGGGAGGAGAGGAGAGCATCTCCTTAGTAGGAGGAGAGACCTAACTCACCAAGGAAGGGTGTGATAATAGAGGAGGGAGATATAAATAATATGGTAGCTCTACAGGCAGAGAATTCAATTTTGAGGACTAAGATCTAGACTCTAGAGGCTGATCTCACATAGGCTCGAGCTCAGGTGGCTTAGGGAGCTGGGGGTTCTATTCTGACATATTCCCAATTAACTCGGTTAGGGAGGAGTGGTTTCGAGGATGAGGGAACTCAGGCTCTTCAGAGAGCAACTCTTTATTAGGAACTATACTTTTTAGTAGTGCCTACGGATCAAAGATAGCCCTTTCCTGAGGTATTTGCTCCTGCAATCCGCTCGATATTATTGTCTCACGCTACATCCAGGACTACTATAGAGGTGGTATATTTTTGACCACCATGACCCCCTGGTGGGGTTGATGAGGCTCAAAACTCTAGAATCTCGAGAGGGTGATGGAATGAGATATTTTTTGTGATATATCCCTAGTGATTGAGTATACCAATTTTGGATATTGTGGCATACTAGTTTGACCTCATTTTTGTACTTATATTTTTTAGATATATATTGATCCATTTTGGTTTATGTGATATTGTATGATTTGATTTATTGGATGATTTATTGCATTTTCTTATGATGGTTGTGTTATATATTTTTTGTGATCATGCTTTGATTTTTAAATATTTTTTATCATGCTTAACTTGAAAGGAAATGATTTTGTAAATTATTTTTGGAAGACCAACGATGTTTTTGTGAAGTGATAAAATTGATAGATTAGCAATGAACCTCAAAAGGATGTTGTGATGTTATATGACTATTGGTGGAGATCAATGCTTTCTAGGTCATAAAGTAGATCCTGATGTGAGGAAGTTTTGTATTGCTAGTACCAAAAAGGTTGTGGGCTCAAGAGTAACCTTGAGGCTTATGATGATGTAAAAGGATGTTAGTTTATTTTGAGAGAAATTGATTTAAAAAAAAAAAAGGTTAATAAATATTGTATTTGTGAGAGATATAAAGTGATTTAAGCATGAAAATTTTGGAAGGATGACTTGCGCTAGGCATTGAAATCCTCATATGAAATTTGAAGGTAAAGTTATTACTAGGAATTATACCATCATCGCGAAGTCAAAATGCAATGCATGATAAAATGATTATGTGTGATTGGAAATGCAATATTTATTTAAAAAAATCATTGTGTCACATGTTGAAAATTTTGAGGATAATATATACTATAATTGCTAGGATGAAGCAATTAAAGTAAAAAATTTACAAAAACTGATATTTTCTATCAAAATTCAAAGAAATATTTTAAATTATTTCAAGGATAAAGTCAAATTTATCAAGAACCAATGTGTGATGTGTGAGTTTATTATACATGTTTCTTTACATAATGATACAAAATCTCTCAAGGATCAAATGTGTGTGCTTTGTGAAGTTGATTTGCCAACTTTGAGTGAGGTAATGATACAAGAAAACTTTTATGAACCAATGTGTGTGCAAGTGAGAGATTCGTTAACCATGATTTTATGCATGCAATTGTATTGAACTACTATGTAAGTCAAATTACCAAAAGCTAGCTAATCCATAAGTGTACATTGGTCTGTACAAAAGAAGGTTGCTAATATGATAGGCATGTCACCATGCATAAGGATACTGCCATTGCCAAGCTAGCTTGATGCCACCTGACCTATAATAAGGATCACCCCAAGGTGTTCGAATAACTGAGAAATTCTAGGGATTCAAGCTCATTACCCCCTTATTTTTGTTTTATTTCTTTGAGTAGGGATTCTTGTTCATTTTTTTTTGTGAAAAGGGGGATTTTATTGCTTTTGTAGTAAAACTACTTTTCTCTTTTTCTTTTCTTTTTCTCTTTTTCTTTACTTTTTCTTGATTTTTTTCTTTTTCTTTTTCGGGATACTTGCTTAGATTAGACAAGGAGTAAGGAATTTTATTTGGGTAGGGGGGAGCTTGTCCTTTTGCCAATTCTTAGTATTCTAGACCATGCGCATAATAGGATAGCAAGGAAACATTTTGCTTAAGGAACTAATACTACTATGTAGTATCATATTTAAAATTTTCAAAAATCATTTTAAAATGTGAAAATGTGTTCTTGGTTCAAAAAGTAGCAAGACCAGTTCCCAAAACTCAAAAATTTTATTTAATGAATTAATAGCGATTTTGGTTCAAGAGCGATTTATAGTCAAAATGACAAAATCAAGATTTACTAGCAACGTGAATTAGGTGAATGGTTCAAGACAACTTTTGAGTTTATCCGAAAGAAAATAAAATATAACTTGAATTTTGGAAAACAACAAACAATGATGCAAAATGATGACTTAACATATTTTTGGAAATTTTTTCATTTTTTTATTTTTTTTTTGGTTGTTTTGTGATTTGATGATAATTGCAAACTGAATGATGAAGAAGTTATTTACAATTATATACAATGATGGAAATTTTTCTTTTATGCATAATACTTCTTTAGATGCATAATGTTCATTGGATATTTAATATATTTTCCATCCAAAGTAGCCAAGCGATTTGCACCAGATCCACATTTTGTAGTGATGACGAACGGTCCAAGCCAATTAGGTTGAAATTTACCTTTAAGATCTTTCCTAGCATTAGTATTTTTTTTATTTCTTTGAGAACTAGATCTTTGATATCAAAAGATCGATGATGAACTTTATTTGAATATGACCTTTTTAAGTTTATATTGATAAGAACGAAGATGTTCTAAAGCATGTATGCACTTTTCATATAGAATTTCCAACTGACTTAGTCTTCCAGCACGATATTCATCTCCTAATTAAACATCTTGAAGTAGAAGATCTAAAGAAAGAACTTCTAACTCAAATGGGAAAATAGCTTCAGCATCATAAACTAAGACAAAAGGAGAATCGCCTATAGGAGTGCGAACACTGGTTCGATAAGCCCACAAGGTGGGATATAATTGCATATGCCAATCATGACCTAATTTATTAACCAATATTTTTAAAATTTTGATCAAATATTTATTAGATGCTTTGGCTTGACCATTTCCTTATGGATAATATGGAGTGGACCATCGATGTTGGATCTTATATTTTTAATAAAGTTTCTTAATGTCTTTATTTTTAAAACATATTCCATTATTAGAAATAAGTGTTGATGGAGTCCCAAATCTACAAATAATTTGATTAAAAATGAATTTAGATACTACCCATTTTGTAAAATATTTTGTTGTTGTTATGATAAATTTATGGCCATCTAAAGAAATGGGATTGACTTTGCTAATGATATCTAGGCCCCATTTGGAAAAGGTCCAGGGAGAGGATATGGCTTAAATTTCTTGAGCAGGAGCATGAACAAGGTCTGCATATCATTGAAACTTGTCACAATGGTGCACATAATCATTGGCATAGTTTTCCATCAAAGGCCAAAAGTACCCCTTTCGTAGGAGCTTTTTAGAAATAGCACTTCCACTAAAATGGCCTCCACAAGATCCATCATGGACTTCACTTAGTGCTTTCTTAGACTCTTCTAAATTGAGATATCTTAAAATAATACCTTCAAAAGATATTTTATATAAAGTATTTCCAATAAGCACAAAGCGAACAACTCTCTTACGTAACAACCTATGTTGGTTTCTATCTAATCCTTCTATAAAAGTCCCTTTTTGAAGGAAGTTAAAAATATTTGTATACCATGGTTCTGGAGTTATCTCATTGATTAAAAACACATCTAAAGGTTCCAAATAATATTTAGATGAGGCTGGTTCTTGAATTTAATGAATGATAATCATATCATATTCATCATTCAATTCTAAAGGTAACATAGAAGAGGTAGCTGCCATGGCATCTATAGAATGGTTTCTAGTATGAGAAATAACCTCAAGAGTTACTTTCTCAAACAAATAGATGAGTTTTAAAACATAATCTTATAGGAATGAAGTTTCTCATATCATGTTTGATACACATTATTGATTTGATTTATCACAATTTGGGAATCTCCAAAGACTAATAAAATTTTGACTTTTAAAGCTAAAGTTGCTCATAACCCAAGTATTAGAGCTTCATATTCTACAGTATTATTTGTGCAAGCAAATTGAAGTTTAAATGACAATGGAATAAGATGCTTTTATGGAGAAATTAATATGATGCCTTCTCCTGCACCACTCATACATCTAGCTCCATCGAAGTATAATAACCAATATTTAGAATGATCTTCTTCTAAATTAAGATATTCATCAAAAAAATTGATGGTTATAGTATGAGTAGACTCAAGAGGAGAAGCAACAAGTTTATCAGCTATAACTTGGCCTTTGATAGATTTTTGACCAATAAATATGATTTCAAACTCACTTAGAGCAAGAACCCATTATCAGCTATAACTTGGCCTTTGATAGATTTTTGACCAATAAATATGATTTCAAACTCACTTAGAGCAAGAACCCATTTGGCTGTGTATCCTAATAAATAAGGTCTACTCATAAGATATCTTAATGGATCAAATTTAGTAATGATAAATGTCTTTTGGCTAAGCATATAATGGTGTAGCTTTTGTATAGAAAAAACAACTGCCAAGCAAAGATTTTCTACGGGTGTATAACAGGTTTCATAATTTATTAATGTTCTACTTATGTAATAAGTGACTTGTTTTTTCTTATCATCTTTAAGTTGAACCAACATTGTTCCTAATGCAAGCTCAGAAGAAAAAATATACAAAATAAAAGGATATTTTGGCCTAGGTGGGACTAGCACTGGAGGAGTAAGGAGGTATTGTTTAACGGCCTTAAATGCTTCTTGGCATTCATTATCCCATTCGAATGGGATGTTTTTCTTAAGTAGCTTAAGAAAAGGTCAAGTTTTATCCACCAATTTGTCAATGAAGTGATGAATAGATTGAAGTTTGCCTTATAAAATTCTTAATTCTGATATTTTTTTGGTGGTGACATATCAATGATAACCTTAGTATTGAGTGGATCTATCTCTATGCCATGCATAGAGATGGTAATTCCTAACAAATTTCTAGATTTTACTTCAAATACACATTTATTTGAATTTAGGCAATTTTTATATTCTCTAAGTCTATCAAATAGTCGTCTTATATTATCAATATGGTCTTCTTATTTAGTTGAGCTAGCTATGATATCATCCACATAGTCATGTAAAATATCATACATCATATCATGAAAAATATAAGTCATAGCTTGTTGATAAGTTGCAACTGCGTTCTTTAAACCGAAGGGCATTACTTTCCAACAGAAAGTTCCTCAAGATGTAATGAAAGCAATTTTAGGTTAATCTTCAGGGGCTATTCAAATTTGGTTATATCTTGAAAAACCATCCATAAGGGATAACATTCCACTTCCAACTATAAAATTGATAATCTGATCCATGTTTGGGAGTGGAAAATCATCCTTAGGACATGCAACATTGATGTCTCTAAAATCAGTGCATACTCTAATTTTAGTGGCTTCTTTCTTGGTTACTGGGACAACATTTGATATCCAGTTAGTTTAATCAATGGCTTGGATAAAAACAACATCCAAAAGTTTTTGTAATTCATCTTTAACTAACAATGCTACTTTGGGATGCATTTTTCTAAGTTTTTATTTTACAAGTTTTGCATCTAGACGTACCACTAAATGATACATGACTATAGAAGAGTCTAAGCCTGACATATCTGCATATGTCCAAGTGAATACATCAGAATATTATGTGAGAAATGCAATGCATTGACTTTGTCTTTCTTCACTTAATTCAGCTCCAATTTTAACTAAGCAAGGGTTGGTTTCAGTCCCAATATTGACTTGTAGAACATCTTCTACTACAATGTTCAAATATCTTTCAAAGTTAGGAGTGGGTGAGACACCCATTTCTTGGAGTTCCTCTAAAGTTAACTTAGCTAATTCTTCTTGTGGGGTAGTTTTTTAATGTGGGCTATACATTGTATAGAACCATCGAAGAAAAATCCATTCCTCAAAATTTCTTAAAGAGAAACATTGTGAAAAACATCTCCTTCTAAACACTTATCTAGGGAAGCAATCATTTCAGGATATGCTATTGACAACATGTTACAAAAATGTATTTTCTTGCTTGATTTTAAATATTCTTGATGTTTTAAGTAATCTTCATATGTCAAAATATGGTCATCATCATCAAAAGGAAATGGTTGAGTTTTTGTAGGGATGTAGCCAATACCACATCGGGCATGCAATTCCTCTATTTCTAATGGTTCATGTATACAATTTTAAAGAGGGCCTACACCTTTACCTTTATAACCCATGTTACACATAATTTGTTTTTACTTCACATATCTATGAGAAAAATAACATCAAGCAAATTCATTTTGATCAAGTGTAAAGCTCATTTGAATATTAATTTTGCCAAGGTCATACCTTGTGTAGATAAAGTCGTAA
Organism: Wollemia nobilis; assembly: GCA_028583015.1. NCBI lineage: Eukaryota > Viridiplantae > Streptophyta > Pinopsida > Araucariales > Araucariaceae > Wollemia > Wollemia nobilis. The sequence continues at coordinate 13,922,054 of JAQPPZ010000465.1, forward strand.
CTTCCTATATGATAGGTGCTTCCTAGCCTTCATGGCAAGTCCATCATTTGAGGAGATGGTGGTAATTGGGATAATACAAGGGAGTCTTGTGTAGCAAAATTAGTATGCTCTAAAGTTGTGAGTATTGCAAAACAATCTGGTAAAACTTCATTCAAAAGGGGATATAAAGTAGAAGGATTATTTATTTTAGTTGTGGTACAAGATGATGTGGGTTTAGATTTTGAATAAGGATTCTTAAGAGGATTAAGGTTTATTGAAGATACAATAATATAAAATGGAACTCCAATTGGTTCTGCCATTGCACACATTTCAAAGGGTCTGGGGTCACCATGGATAGTGACCAATTGATTTTTAAATTCAAATTTAACACATTGATGTAAAGTAGAAGGTACTACTCTCATTGTGTTAATCCAAGGTTGACCTAGAAGAATGTTGTATGATGCAAGGCAAGATACAATAAATATGGTCATATCTAAAATTCTTGGACCAACTTGCAATGGGATTGATAATACTCCACAAGTTTCTTAGATTTCATCATTAAAGGATTTGATAATCATTTTAGTTCTTTTTAAATCTTTAGTTCTAAATACAAACCTTTGAAATAAATCATATGTGCATATATTTAATTATGATCCATTATCAATCATAACTCTTTTGACACCAACATCCCCAATTAGGGTTGTAATATATAAAGGATTATCTCTATACATACTTTAAGGAGGAATGTCTTTATCCTGAAAGTCTATATAGTTTATCCCATGGGAAATTGCAGTGTTGACCATAGTAGCGGGTTCTATGTCTTGAGGTACCATCATTTTGCTTAATGTACCCATTAATTCTTCTCTATGTATAGATGAACATCTTAAGGGATCTAGAAGAGAAATTTTGGTTGTAGGATTAGCTAATTGTTCATTAATATCATAGGGAAGTTTATGTTGTGGTTTTGATAAATTATTTTCTTTTATGGGTGCTTTTAACACAAATGGAGGTCTTTCTTTATCAGTTGTTTGATTTTACGGTTGGAAATTTTGATTCTAAAATTGTTTCCTAGTGATGGCTCCGATAGTACCTACAATGTTGTTATTTTGTGAGTGACCAAAGTGAGGTCTAGCGGTTGTTGTCTGTTCAACTGGAAGTATTTGTTGAGAGGAATGACGGATAGTCATTCTTATAGGAAATGGATCTTATAGAACTAGTAAGTCTATGATAGGAAGGATTGGGTCTGACTCATTTTTGAAACTATTTGAATTATTTGAAGTGATGTCTATTTTACTTTCCATTTCACTTTCTGTGTCACTTATTGTATCTTTTGAAGATGAATATTGAAAATATTGGATTGGTCTTATTGTAGTTGTAGATTGAGTAGGCACATAAGAAGCTTGCAAATTTTCTAATAGGCACATAAGAAGTTGCTAATGATTCCTACATATCAATTTGGGGGAGGGACATTGTGATGTTCTAATTGATTCATAGCTTCTTTACCATGCTTGGGTAAAGGATTTTGGAAGATGTCTAAAGTTTGATTAGCATTTTGTGTTTGTTGCTTTTGAGCATCATTTGGAGGATTATTGTTTCAGGGGAATTTTTCTACTTCAGTGGCTCTTTTATCAATTAGATATTGTATCACATGCTTTAATATTTTGTAATATTTGGTTGAATGTCCATCCACTCGATGAAAATTGCAATGTAAATAAGCTCTATATCTAGGTAAAGTGGTGTCTGGTTGTCATATTTTTGGCAATCATATCAAGCCTTCTTCTAATAATTGGGGTAGAATCAAGGTTAAAGGCTAGTTCAATCTTGTGAATTCTCATGGAGGTTTATCAAGAATCTTCAATACAAATTTCTTTATGGCTTCAGCAGCATTGATGTTTGGGGTGTTTCTACTATCAGTGACTCCATCACATACTACTTGTTTATTTTTGTAATGGTTTTTGGAAGATTTATCCTCATCCTTTTTCTTGAATTGTCCTCTTCTAATAAGGGCATCTTATACCCTCCTTTTTAATTCTATAGCTTGATTAAAAGAGGTTACTGTAGAAGTAGCAAGCTCATAAGATAACTGCTCTTGTAAGTTACCAATGAATATTTCTAACATTTCTTTGTGTGGTAAAGCAAAGTGTGATTTCCCTAGAAGTTGTCTTCATTTAGCTAATAATTCTGCAAAACTTTTCATATTTTCCTTATTTTAAATTATTTAAATCCTTAATGGTAACATGTCTTTCTATGTAAGCACTAAACTGATGAACAAACACAATCATTGTTTCTTCAAAATTTCTCAAAGAATTAGTTGGTAATTGATAATACCATTCTAATGTCATGCCTCTGAGACTTTTAGGAAACATTTTTAGTAACAACAAATCATCATAGAAAATATCATGCCAATCTATCCTAAACATACAAATATGTTCAATAGGATCTTTAGTTCCTTTATATATCAAAAGGAATGACATATGGAAATGTTTAGGGTAAGGTTGAGCAACAACAATAGGATCCAATGGTTGACTACACATCTCTCTATAACTGTATGAGGGATGGTAAGGATCTATTTGATCTAGACGTGGAGCTAATTGTTTAACTAAGGCTTCAAGTCCTTGTGGTTGCTCACTAAATTGATTTTATGGTATCATACTTTTGTGCATTTGATGATATGATTGTGTCACCATATGAGGATTTCCAGTAGAAACACTATTATGTAGTGTATTTGTAGGAAAAGTGTTGTGAAATTTATATGGAATTGCATTTTGCTAAGTTTTTTGCTGATAATTGTTAGAGTTTGGTATTTTTTTGGCATTTTTTTATGTTGATGCTTGTTTATTAAAATTTGTAGAGAAAAGGGAAGAAAATATTTGTTTATATTTGGAAGTAGTTTTGATGTTCATGGCAGTAGATTGTGTTATTGGTTTTTGAACTTTCAAATCCATGTTTTGATTGATGTTTTGAGATGGACCAACCTGATCATAATCTTGATCTATTCTATTCATGTATGTCAATGGATTTATGTGCATTAAAAAAGTAGATTCTATAGCTACCTCTGTTGAATAATCTCCTTTTGGGAGTAAATGTTCTATCTTTAAAACTTGATTGATATCATCTATATTACTTTTTAAAAATTTAGTAAAGTGTTGGATGGATTTGAAACTAACATTACCTTGAGGGTCCATTGTAGGCTTGGTAGGATCTTCTTCTTCTTCTTCTCTATTGTCATCCTCACCTTGTTTCGTGAGTCTATCATCTTCAATATGTATCCTATCATCAAGATTTTCTTGATTTGGCTCTTCTGTAGAGCCATATTCTATTTGTTTACCATTTCTTAAGATTCTAGGCATTTTGCCTTTGGCTATTTTGTTTTTTAGTGCTATATATATATATATATATATATATATATATATATATATATATACCAATATGAAATATTGTAGATATGTATATATATATTATGTTTTATGTTTTATGAATTAGTATGATGCTTATGCAGTTCACGTTGAGTTCACCAAAGAATGTAGTCCTAATATTTTCACACTCCTTTCCTTTAGGCTAATATATCTGTGCCTAGAAGGGGAATGGGAAAATAGTAGGTCTACACCCCAAAGGAGAGGCACTTGATGTCATTCCTTCTTTAGTGATTGTTGATGAATTGGGTGGATTCACCAGGAAATATTTATATGGTAGTTTCCATGCCTAGGTTGGGAGTTGTTTGATGTGTTCTTTTATTTTACTCACATTCACCTAGTATGGCAAATAGAATTAAACCTATACTATATGCAATTTTGATTCATCTGAATACATCACATAGCAAAATACATAAGATAAATAAATGCAATGCTTAATTATTAAAGAAATTTTACAATATTACTCAATCTAGATGGTTTATGTAGAATATTTTTGCTTGTTGTAGGCGATATCAGACTCTACAGGGTGATATCAGATATTCGATCTAGTATCGGCAGGTCCGATCTGGTCATAATCCTGCAACTTCATAATTTGACATTAAAATATTGATTTGCAACATAATATAGATTAAATTAAGCATGAATTAAACTATATGACACTCATTACCTGTAATATCTAAAAATAAATAATGTGAACCTATGCTATAAATGCAAAATATTGGAATGAAATACATATGACGGTGAACACCTGATATGAAAATGAAATTTATGCTTAGATAAACTGATAAATATGATATTAAATACTATCAAACAAGATATCAGGTAAGAAAAGGTGCAAACAATGATAAAAAATTACCCCCAAGTTATTTGTAGGCAATATCGGACTTGTTTTGACGATATTGGATGTTCAATATTATATCATACCAACCGATGTGTACTTTTGGATCTCTAAACCTACAAAAGAATATGAAATTAGAAATATGCACTATGATACAAAGATGTGAGAATTATTGATAACCAAGGGGAATCCAAGGAAAGTACCTAGATTAAATAGGAAAGGTTATTTAGGGGGGTTGGGATAAAAAATAAGGAAATTTATGATCTCTCCTAATTTGGACGATATCGTTTGATCCAATACTGTAACATTTGTGCCATTGTCCAGGTATGAACAAAAAGGTTACAGTAATTTTTTTCATTTTGTTTTTTTGGAAGATTTTTAGTTTTGGATGAGATCAAACATTTGATCTCATACAATGAAGTTTGATATCATCCAAACAGATTTGATATCATCAGGAGGTTTAAAACAAACTTGATACAGACATGAAAATTGAGGCAGGAGGTTAAAAAGTAGTTTTAACTAATTTTTTAAATGTTTTTTACTTAGGGTAAATTGACATGCGTTAATTTTAGACTATTACAATACTCTATATAATATTATCTAGATAAGATAATTACCAATCCTTCTATTATTCCATGTAAACTTGGTGCCTATAAGTTCTAAGTTCATTAGCTCATTTGTATTGACAAAAGAGGTAAAAGCCTCCATTCCTCTTGCAATGTCAGTAATACCTCCTCTTTTATCAGCATGATACAAAGGAAACTTAAAATCTCCAACTAGAATATAAGCTTCACCTAGTAGGCCTTCTCTTAGAGTACACAAAGATTCCCAAAGAAGACCTCTATCAACATATGAATTTGGGGCATAAATATTGGTCAATATCCATCTTCTATTAGTCTCTTTACAAGAAAATATAACATTTATTATTCTATAAAATGTTGACAACACTAAACCCATAATTATTTTAAATACCACAAACACAAAAAACCCCTTGACGCCCCATGGGCTGGACTAGCACAAAAACCTGCATTCTTCCAAATAGTCAATCTAACTAAATCTATTTTACTCTCTTCCACCTTGGTTTATTGCAAAATAATAATATTTGGCTTAAGCTTAAATCTAAGAGAAGCCACTAACCTCTATTTTGAGTGACCATTAAGGCCCCTAACATTCCAGGATAAGAACTTCATTTACCATGTTTGAAAGAAAATTTCTTCCCACCCCTCAACCTGTGAGGGAAAATATTATTGAAGGATGTTATATTTAATTGTTTCCCTCTTTGAACTAATACTTCATCCACTACTAACAATAGATGAGTCTCATTTGCTATATTTGAATCTATCTCCTTTTTTCAAGATTCTTTATTTGGGGGCTTCCCCACTTTTATCTCAATCCCCTCATCCAAAGTCCCTTTTTTGTGGCTTCTAGTTTTTCGACCCATTCATACTCTATCTAAATTAATGAGAATTAGAAACTCAAGAGGAGAAGGCATATATGGTGATACAAAAATTAACAATTTCTCCACACCATGGGTTTTGAGACAATCAAAAGAATTTTGAATAATAAGGGAGGCTAAATAATACTGGGTAGTTACCTACTCAATGTGATTTTGAATCCTAGATTCAAGGATTGGCTTGGGATCCTCTTGGCTTACAACTGAGGGTTTTGATATGGATTTCAAAATTTGCTCTAAATTTGGTCCTATGTGTTTTACTCTAAAGTTGGTCCTGTGTTTCGAATAGATCCATCCAAGATTTAAGACATTTTGGTTTCCAAGCCCTATTTAGAAGCTACCCTCATTTGATTTTGGGACTGAATATGGATTGATTCACATTTTATATCTACCTTAGTCCAAAATTTTATTGTCATCTTCTTCATAGGACATTGACCTAAGATATTACCCAAAGCTTTATACTCAATATAGAGTATGATTAGGTAAAGGATTTTGGAAGATTTCTAAAGTTTGATTAGCATTTTGTGTTTGTTGCTTTTGAGCATTGTTTGGAGGATTATTGTTTCAGGGGAATTTTTCTACTTCAATGGCTTCTTTATCAATTAGATCTTGTATCACATGTTTTAATATTTTGCAAGAGTTGGTTGAATGTCCATCCACTCGATGAAAATTACAATGTAAATCAGCTCTATATCCAGGTAAAGTGGTGTCTGGTTGTCATATTTTTGGCAAATCATATCAAGCCTTCTTCTAATAATTGGGGTAGAATCAAGGTTAAAGGATAGTTCAATCTTGTGAATTCTCATTGTGGTTATCAGGAATATTCAATACAAATTTCCTTATGGCTTTAGCAGCATTGATATTTGGGGTATTTCTACTATCAGTGACTCCACCACCTACTACTTGTTTATTTTTGTAATGGTTTTTGGAAGATTTATCCTCATCCTTTTTCTTGAATTGTCCTCTTCTAATAAGGGCATCTTCTACCCTCCTTTCTAATTCTATAGCTTGATCAAAATAGGTTATTGTAGAAGTAGCAAGCTCATAAGATAACTGATATTGTAAGTTACCAATGAATATTTCTAACATTTGTTTATGTGGTAAATCAAAGTTTGATTTCCCTAGAAGTTGTCTTCATTTAGCTAATAATTCTACAAAACTTTTATATTTTTCTTATTTTAAATTATATAAATACTTAATGGTAACATGTCTTTCTATGTAAGCACTAAAATTATAAACAAACACATTCATTGTTTCTTCAAAATTTCTCAAAGAATTAGTTGGTAATTGATAATACCATTCTAAGGTCATGCCTCTGAGACTTTTAGGAAATATTTTTAGTAACAACAAATCGTCATAGGAAATATCATGCCAAGCTATCCCAAACATACAAATATGTTCAATAGGATCTTCAGTTCCTTTATATATCAGAAGGAATGACATGGGGAAATGTTTAGGGTAAGGTTGAGCAACAACAATAGGATCCAATGGTTGACTACACATCTCTCTATAACTTTATGAGGGATGGTAAGGATCTATCTGATCTATATGTGAAGTTAATTGTTTAACTAAGGCTTCAAGTCCTTGTGGTTGCTCACTAAATTGATTGAAGAACACAAGCTTATACTGAGAGGGGGGGTGAACAGTATAAGACCACTTTTAACTTTTTCCTTCAATTCAACTTTCAATTCAATATTATGCAATGTATAGATAGCAGTATCAACAGCAGTAATCAAAACAATGCACAAAACACCATCCACAAAGTGACACAACAATTTACGTGGTTCACCCAATGTGGGCTACTCCACGGATAAAATCTTTCACTAATTTTATCAACTCAAATTCTGGGAAAACCTTTCCCGATTACAATGTTTATGGGCACCAACCCAAAGGAGATACCTTCCCCTAGCTCTGCTCTAACTGGTGATCCTCTAGAAGACCTCTGCCTCTGCTGCCCTTAGCAAATGGAACTCTATCCATAGAAGACACCTGTCTTCCCTGCTCTGGTTGGAGACCTCTGTCCTCAACTCTATCACCGCAAAGCTGGTCCTCGAATTTGCACCAAACACAGTCCTTCGATCTGGCACAAATGTCCTCTTTCACTTTCTTTGATCTGCACCAAACACAGTCCTTCGGTCTGGTAAAAATGTCCTCTTCCTCTGTTCTACACAGAACACAGTCCTTCGCTCTTTTTGCACAATCACAGCTGCACTTGATCGAGCATCGACCTTTACACCTCTGCGCAATCACAGCAGCAGCGTCTTCGCGCACTCTACTTCCTTGCAATTCCTCTCACTTAGAAGATTCGATGAAATGCACTTAGTACACTGCAATCGAATTTTGCACTTAGCTTCTCGACGATCGAACTTCACCCCCGCACACTATCTGCGAACGTCGCTCTTCGAACGCACACATCGATCAATATTATTTTCTCTCCAAGCAGCCCTGCTTTTATACTAAAACTTTCAAGATCAAAACCTTGATCTTAGTCGGCTGCTACCCTTAACTTCATCGGTTACAAAACCCTAAACTACGTCGGCTCAAATTCAACTCTATCGGCTTCAACCGCCTCTGTGGTTCTGTAGCTTTTCTCGTGAAACTACAACATGTCGCGATATCATGACACCTTTGCAACCGAACACTATCTTATGGCTTTTGTCATGATATCGTGACACTTTCTGCTTTTGCTGATGTCATCTTCTCTTCTGTCACGAAATCGTGACCCTTCTGACTTCATGGCCTTCTTCTCTGCTTTTGTCATGAAATCGTGACACTACTACCTTTGTTGATGTCATCTTCACTCCTGTCATGAAATCATGACCCTTCTCGCTTTCTCAACCTTTTCTCGGCTTGCACTAGCGAAAATGGAACATGTCACGAAATCGTGACACTTTCGCTGCCTTATGCTTTTCTCTGCCTTACGCCCGTGAAACTGGAACATGTCACGAAATCGTGACGCTTTCGTCTTCATAGCTCTTTCTTCTAGAATTCATCGCGAAATCGTGACACTTCTCCTATAGAAGACTTGCTTCCAGTTTCTATCATGAAATCATGACACTTTCTCCATCCGTACGCTTTTCTTTCATCCTGTCATGAAATTGCTACATCTTCATCCGCTAGCTTCTTCACTTTTGCCTGTCATGAAATCGTGACACTTTTTGCATCCGTACGCTTTTCTTTCATCCTATCATGAAATCGCGACGCTTCTCATTTCAAACTCTTCCCTTTGCTGCATGTCACAAAATCATGACAGTTCTCACTTTGAGCTTTTCAACATGTCATGAAATCACGACAGTCCTCACCTCGACCTCTACAGCATGTCGCGAAATCATGACATTTCTCATGTTACTTTCTCTCTCTTCGAACTTGTCACGAAATCATGACAGTTCACACTATGGACTCTCTTTTCTGCATTATGTCACGAAATCGTGACACTTTTTTATCCGTACAACTTTCTTGGCAATGTGTCGCGAAATCGTGACACTTTTCCTTTTCTGCCTTCCTGCACTTTTCGAGTCGCGAAACTGCGACATGTCGCGAAATCGTGACACTTTCCATCTTGCTCTCCTTCTATGCCAACATGTCGCGAAATCGCGATAGTTTTGCCAGCTTCTTCTCTTTCTTCCAGCATGTCACGAAATCGTGACAGTTTTGCCAAAACTTTCTCTCTCCTCAAACATGTCGCGAAATCGCGACAGTTTTTCCAACCGGCTGCATACTTTTTCTTACTTGTCTTTTTCTTGATCTTTTGCAAATGGGCCACTAAGAACTTCTTGGAAACTCACTGATCATGCTCTGAATAACCTTTCAACAAAACAAATTCCTTGGCATCAAATCAAATTGCTTCAAGAACTTCTTGACATCAATGACAACATCTACACTTGAGTAAAGGCAATGTACCCAAGGTACCCAAAATTGCCAACAATCTCCCCCTTTGTCATTGATGGCAAACCTTTACTGAAAACACAACTCAAGAGCCAAAACTAAAACTAGCTGTGCTAACAACTGAGAATCTGCCTTTGAAGTTTTGCTTCCCCTGACTTGAAGCTCTTCTCTTTACTTGATGCTCTCCCCCTTACTCATATCTCTCCCCCTTTGTCATCAATGGCAAAGGGTCACCTTTGGGGCTTGGGACTAAGAATGAGCCTCTTAGCTTAGTCCCTCCCCCACCTCCTGATGAGGTGATTAAAATAGGGGTGGGAGTAAAACTCCCATTAGGCACTGATCATCATTAGCATCTACAATTTCCTTTCCGGGCCTTCTTTTGAATTTTTTGTCAATATTCCTGTTCTTGTTCCTATCACTGTTCTAATCCTTGGACCTGTTCATACCACTATTCATGTTCCTGTACCTTGGAAGATCAGCTCTACACTTCTAGTTGTGTGACCGTCATTGTTGCACTTATAACAGGTAATAATGTTATTTCTTTTAGGCATACCTGTTCTTCGAATCCGCCTATTTTGACTAACCGAGTTCCTGTTATTAGCCTTGCAAAAAAATGCCTTATGCCCAAACTGATTACAAGAGTAGCAATACCCTTGAAAGAAATTGCTACCTCTAAAACTGTCATTTACCTTCCTTACTTGAGTCATGCAATGCACAGCCATGTGACCAAACCTGTGACACGCAAAACATCTACCGTGAAATTTTCTTTTATTCGACCTCTTGGGTCCCGAAAACTTCTTCTTCGCAATCTGAATTTTGTTTTCTATTTTTGTGCATCTATCACTCATGGACTCATGATCTGAAGTACTTTCTTCATCAAAAATATCTTCCTTTTGAAATCTCTTGCTAGATTCCCCAACCTGTTCCTTGTGCGGCTCAACAAAACCGAGACCTGTTTTATTTGTTGGTTTTCTTTGACCTTTGATGAGAGACTTAACCCTTTTGGAGCTATCTTGAAACCTGTACAGTTTATCCTTGTACTCTTTAGTTTCCACTTCCAGAGAAGCCATTTTTTGTTCCAACTCATTATACTGAAGAATCTTAGACTCTAACTCGTCCTTGAGTTCTTGTGTCTTAGCCATAGAGAAGTCAAGACTTTCTGTAAGATCATCTCTCTCCATACAACATTCATCTAACTTATCCTTGAGTCTGGCATTCTTCTTTCTTTCCTTTTTCAAAACACTAAGAGCATTGGTAAGTTCACTTTCAAGATCCTTTATTTGTTTGCTTTCTGAATCATCAGAGTCTTTTACAGATTTCTTATCACTAGAGGTGCTACCCTTTTCAAAAACCATACAAGCATCTTCCTTATAGTTTTTTGAAGCATCCTCATACATACTAGTAACCAATTCATTATTTGTGCAATCATCCTCAAGGTGACCAAAATTTCCACATCTAAAACATTTCATGATAATGAATCTATGTTTCGGTTCTTCCTCTTTTTCTGATATGAACAACATCTCATTTTCACTATCACTTGAAGAACTTTCACTATCACTACTAGAACACTTACTTGCTTTGTCTAGGTAGAAACTCTTCTTGTGCTTGTGAGAATACCTCTTTCCGTGATTGTTGTGCTCATCTTTGTTCTTCCTGTGATGTTTGAATTTTTTAGAATCCTTGCTCTTAGAATCCTGTTTATCTTCATCACTTTCATACTTGGAAACAGTACAATCAGTAGCATAATGGCCAAACTTTCCACAATTGAAACATCTTATATTCTTCATGCTTTTGTGCTTTCTAGAGAACTTGCCTTTCTTGTTGTAATATGCCTCTTCATCACTAGAAGACTCATCACTCTCTTGAATCTGTTTACCTTTGGATTTCTTGGTAGCCTTGAAAGCTGCCTCTTTCTTGACATCAACCTTCACTTGAGTTCTCAACTCAAATGCTGCAAGTATACTATGGAGCTCATCCTTTTTCAACTTATCCAAATCTTTAGCTTCCTCAATAGCAGAAATCTTTTCACTAAATCTATTAGGAAGAGATCTTAAAATCTTATCACAAACATCATTTTCAGCAAGCTCAAGACCTAAGTCTTTCATGGAGTTAACAACCTCATCCATACGAAGCATGTAGTCACTAATATTTTCATCATCATTCATCTTGAGTTGTTCAAACATACCTTTGAAGTGTCTCAACTTGGCCTTTCGGACATTTACATCACCTGTGTGAACCACCTGCAGCTGTTTCCACATTTCACTAGCTGTCTTGCAGTGAATTACTTTGGTGAGATCTGCTTTCTGTAAACCTTTCAGGATTGCATTCATTGCTTTTGAATTACTATGATGTAGGAGCCTATATTCTTTAGTATATGGACCATTTACAGGAATAGTGTACCCATCTTCAATCACTTCCCAAACCTCATTCCCAAGAGCCATTAGATGAACCTTCATCCTTGCACTCCAAAGACCAAAATCTGATCCATCAAGAATAGGTGTTGCATTGCCACTTGAATAATCCATTGTGTTCTTTGCTAGCTTTTCCTTCAAGTTGTTAAACTTTTCGAAGGCACTGGCTCTGATACCAATTGAAGAACACAAGCTTATACTGAGAGGGGGGTGAACAGTATAAGACCACTTTTAACTTTTTCCTTCAATTCAACTTTCAATTCAATATTATGCAATGTATAGATAGCAGTATCAACAGCAGTAATCAAAACAATGCACAAAACACCATCCACAAAGTGACACAACAATTTACGTGGTTCACCCAATGTGGGCTACTCCACGGATAAAATCTTTCACTAATTTTATCAACTCAAATTCTGGGAAAACCTTTCCCGATTACAATGTTTATGGGCACCAACCCAAAGGAGATACCTTCCCCTAGCTCTACTCTGACTGGTGATCCTCTAGAAGACCTCTGCCTCCGCTGCCCTTAGCAAATGGAACTCTATCCATAGAAGACACTTGTCTTCCCTGCTCTGGTTGGAGACCTCTGTCCTCAACTCTATCATCGCAAAGCTGGTCCTCGAATTTGCACCAAACACAGTCCTTCGGTCTGGCACAAATGTCCTCTTTCACTTTCTTTGATCTGCACCAAACACAGTCCTTCGGTCTGGTAAAAATGTCCTCTTCCTCTGTTCTGCATAGAACACAGTCCTTCACTCTTTTTGCATAATCACAGCTACACTTGATCGAGCATCGACCTTTACACCTCTGCGTAATCATAGCAGTAGCGTCTTCGCACACTCTACTTCCTTGCAATTCCTCTCACTTAGAAGATTCGATGAAATGCACTCAGTACACTACAATCGAATTTTGCACTTAGCTTCTCGACGATCGAACTTCACCCCCGCACACTATCTACGAACGTCGCTCTTCGAATGCACACGTCGATCAATATTCTTTTCTCTCCAAGCAGCCCTGCTTTTATACTAAAACTTTCAAGATCAAAACCTTGATCTTAGTCGGCTGCTACCCTTAACTTCGTCGGTTGCAAAACCCTAAACTACGTCGGCTCAAATTCAACTCTATCGGCTTCAACCGCCTCTGTGGTTCTGTAGCTTTTCTCACGAAACTACAACATGTCATGATATCGTGACACCTTTGCAACCGAACACTATCTTATGGCTTTTGTCGTGATATCGCGACACTTTTTGCTTCTGCTGACGTCATCTTCTCTTTTGTCGTGAAATCGTGACCCTTCTGACTTCATGGCCTTCTTCTCTGCTTTTGTCATGAAATCGTGACACTACTGCCTTTGCTGACGTCATCTTCACTCCTGTCATGAAATCGTGACCCTTCTCACTTTCTCAACCTTTTCTTGGCTTGCACTAGCAAAAATGGAACATGTCACGAAATCGTGACACTTTCGCTGCCTTAAGCTTCTCTCTGCCTTACTCCCGCAAAACTGGAACATGTCGCGAAATCGTGACGCTTTTGTCTTCATGAGCTCTTTCTTCTTGAATTCGTCACGAAATCATGACACTTCTCCTATAGAAGACTTGCTTCCTATTTTTGTCGTGAAATCGTGACACTTTCTCCATCCGTACGCTTTTCTTTCATCCTATCATGAAATCGCTACATCTTCATCCGCTGGCTTCTTCACTTCTACCTGTCATAAAATCGTGACACTTTCTACATCCGTACGCTTTTCTTTCATCCTGTCGTGAAATCATGACGCTTCTCATTTCAAACTCTTCCCTTTGCTGCATGTCACAAAATCATGACAGTTCTCACTTCGAGCTTTTTAGCATGTCACAAAATCATGACAGTCCTCACCTCGACCTCTGCAGCATGTCACGAAATCGTGACATTTCTCATGTTACTTTCTCTCTCTTCGAACTTGTCGTGAAATCGTGACAGTTCACACTGTGGACTCTCTTTTCTGCATTATGTCGCGAAATCGTGACACTTTTTTGTCCGTACAACTTTCTTGGCAATGTGTCGCGAAATCGTGACACTTTTCCTTTTCTGCCTTCCTGCACTTTTTGAGTCGCGAAACTGTGACATGTCGCGAAATCGTGACACTTTCCATCTTGCTCTCCTTCTCTGCCAACATGTCGCGAAATCGCGACAGTTTTGCCAGCTTCTTCTCTTTCTTCCAGCATGTCGCGAAATCATGATAGTTTTGCCAGAACTTTCTCTCTCCTCAAACATGTCGTGAAATCGCGACAGTTTTTCTAGTCGGCTGCATACTTTTTCTTACTTGTCTTTTTCTTGATCTTTTGCAAATGGGCCACTAAGAACTTCTTGGAAACTCACTGATCATGCTCTGAATAACCTTTCAACAAAACAAATTCCTTGGCATCAAATCAAATTGCTTCAAGAACTTCTTGACATCAATGACAACATCTACACTTGAGTAAAGGCAATGTACCCAAGGTACCCAAAATTGCCAACATTGATTTTATGGTATCATACTATTGTGCATTTGATGATATGATTGTGTCACCATATGATTATTTCCAGTAGAAACGCTATTATATAGTGTATTTGTAGGAAAAGTGTTGTGAAATTTATATGGAATTGCATTTTGCTGAGTTTTCTACTGATAATGGTTAGAGTTTTGTATTTTTTTGGCATTTTTTTATGTTTATGCTTGTTGATTAAAAGTTGTAGAGAAAAGGGAAGAAAATAGTTGTTTATATTTGGAAGTGGTTTTGATGTTCACAGTAGTAGATTGTGTTGTTGGTTTTTGAACATTCAAATCCATGTTTTATTGATGTTTTGAGATGGACCACCTTGATCATAATATTGATCTATTCTATTCATGTATGTCAATAGATTTGTGTGCATTCAGAAAGCAGATTCTATAGCTGCCTCTGTTGAATAATCTCCTTTTGGGAGTAAATGTTCTATCTTTAAAACTTGATTGATATCATCTATGTTTATATGTTGATTGAATAATCTCCTTTTGGGAGTAAATGTTCTATGTTTATGCTATTGATGAACATGTCCTTACTAAGGATCTTATATATGTATAATCTACATGCCGCCAAAGCCATTACATCTGGTAACGCACATATCATGTTATCAAAAAGAAACTTCTCATACAAAATTTTGGGTATACCCTAAGAAAACACACCTGCAACATAATAACAAAAAAAAAATAGACATAGATCCCTTCCTTGAAACAATGGAGAAACAAAAAGCTGCAGACACACATAGCAGATTACTGAAAAAAACTCCCACAAGCTATGTATTGACAGTTACTCTTAATAATTCTTTGGTAATTGCTTTCTTTCGTATATGACATGCTTTGGGACCACATCCTATCTTGGCCAATCAGCCTTGAACCTGTTGGCTATATTTATGGCAGTGGCTATCTGGTGGTCCACATGGCTCTAGTTCAAAGTTTTATATTGTCATTTCTTTCCTGCCCTATGATTATCAACTAACCTCAAATTACTAAGATGACTAGGAGCCATGTTATCTAACATGTGAGTGTCCCCATTAGTCTTTGTGGTATTTCCAAGTAGCATCCACCAAGACTGACAGCTCAGATAATTTTATTGTGAGTCCATTTCAAAAAAGAGACGAGAATACTCATAGCCTTCGAACTTACAATGCCTTCCTTGTTGGTAAATTCGACTATCATTCTTGGCATTCTTGTTGAATAAGCTCCTCTACTTCACTCAGGACACCATGTTCCCATTTGAAAATTCCATCACCATCGACACCCAAATTGGCTAGCTTATCAGCAACTTTGTTAGCTTCCCGAAAGACATGTTGGGCTTTTATGTCCTGTCTTCCCTGGAAAAGGATCCTAGCCTCTTCAACAATTTTTTTAATACTCCAATGAGGTGTTTTCCAATTATTTAGGAGATTTATAACATGCATAGAGTCTCCTTCTATGATAAAATTGCCTTATAAGTCTTGAGTCATTTGAAGGCCTCTCCACATAGCTCTAGCTTCAGCTTCGTTGTTCGTCCTTGTTCCCAAATATTTAGAAAATGCAAGCATCATATTCCCATTATGATCTCACACAATTCGCCTAACGCTTACTCTTCTAGGATTGTCCTTAGTCGCTCCATCAAAATTAAGCTTAAACCAACCAATAGGAGGTGGGGACCACTTAACATTGGCTCTGGGGTTGACTACCCTAGGCACAGACTCATATAATAAGGTTAAGCTTAAATATTGAGCAATCATGGTCTCCTATAGATGAGGTTTATGACTATCAAAAGGCATAAGGTTCACATTCTCATTAGCAAAGGATAGGATCCTGTCAATGATAGTTTTATGATCATGGATAGACTCATTAAAGACTCTATGGTTCCTTTCTAACCACACCTGCCAAAGATAGTAATTGAGACAAATTTTCCACATGTATCTAAGTCTTTGGCTTGAAAAGGGGCAAGGCCACTAGATGAAAAAATCAAGTACGATGGCTGGTTTAACCTAGAAAATATTGAAGGCCTAAAAAACCCCACTTAGGACAGTCAAGGAAAAAGGGCACTCAAGGAAAATGTGATAAATGGTCTCCCAATTAGCCCTGCACAAATAACAATGATTAGTGATACAAATACCTTTATGCATCATATTATAAATGGTTAGAATTCTTCCTTGGATAACCAGCCATGAAAAGACTACAATTTTTGGAATTAAATTTTTTATCCAAACTAAGTCCTTTTGGAGGACAAAATCCTTGTCATCAAGCAGAAGCTTTTAAGTTGATTTAAAAGTGAACTACCCATTTTTCGTAGGAGCCCAGGTCACTTGGTCTTCATTGGGTCTCATGGGAATAAACTGTTGCTTGAGAATGTTACAAAGATCATTTGATTCCACTTGAAATCCCTGAATACTTATTTGTTTCCACTTAATTTTGCCTTTGTCCTCAACCATATAGATTATACTGCCAATGAGTTCTTTCATGATATCTCTAATTTGAGCTAAGTTAGGATATTGTGTCAGTGGTTTGTCCTTAGCCCACCTGTCATTCCAGTAATTTATCCTCTCACCATTGCCTAAAACCCATCTTAAACCTTTTTTTATGATTTCCTTACAATTGAGAATTGCTTTCCAAAAAGCAGAACCTCTGATTGGAACTAAGTCACTTAGAAAATTCCATATTTTTAAGATACTTTCATTTGATGATAGTTTTCCATTCATTTTATTCACTAGAAATGAGGCACCACGCCTGTTTAGCTAGTAAAGATAAATTTATATGAGCAACTCTCCTCAGAACTAAGCCCCCATTTTCTCTGGGTCTACACACTTTGGTCCATCCTACAAGGTGTATCCTTTTTTCTCCTCCGATCCAATCCATAAAAAATCTTTTTGGAGTTTCTCAATTTTTTGGAAAACCTTCACAAGGGCTTTGAAAATGGAGAGGAAATAGACTGGAATGCTCTGAAGAGAGGCCTTAGTGAGGATCAACTTTCCTACTTGAGATAGAAGATGACCTTTCCATCTAGCAAGTTTTTTTTGAATTATTTTAATAACCCTGTCCCACATCGACTCTCTCGGAGAACCAATGAAAAGAGGGAGACCAAGATACGAAGTGGGGAGGTTTGCTATATCACACCCTAAAATTTTTGCAATCCTTCCTTGCCTCTGAATGAGAGTGTTCAAGAAATATAACTTGATTTTTTAGAAATTAACTTTCTGACCAGTAGCATCCTCGTAGAGTTGCAGGATGTATTTAATTATTTTGACCTCAACCACCGACGCCTTAGTCAATAGAAGGGTATCATCGATGAATTGTTGGTGACGAATTGTCTGTAGAGCCATATTCTATTTTTTTACCATTTCTTAAGATTCTAGGCATTTTGCCTTTGGCTATTTTTTTTTAGTGCTATATATATGGATTTTGAATTTTTGGGTGTGTATGTTATATATATATATATATGAAATATTGTAGATATATATATATATATATATTATGTTTTATGTTTTATGTTTTATGAATCAGAATGATGCTTATGTAGTTCACATCGGGTTCACCAAAGAATGTAGTCCTAAAATTTTCACACTCCTTTCCTTCAGGCTAATAGATCTGCGCCTAAAATGGGAATGGAGAAATAGTAGGTCTACACATCAAAGGAGAGGCACTTTATGTCGTGCCTTCTTTAGTGATTGTCGATGAATTGGGTGGGTTCACCAAGAAACATTTATATGGTAGTTTCCATGCCTAGGTTGGGTGTGTTCTTTTATTTCACTCACATTCACCTAGTTTGGCCAAATGCAACTAAACCTATACTATATGCAATTTTGATTCAAATGAATACATCACATAGCAGAATACAAAAAATAAATAGATGCAATGCTTGATTATTAAAGAAATTTTACAATATTACTCAATCTAGATGGTTGATGTGGAATATTTTTGCTTGTTGTAGGCGATATCGGACTCTGTAGGGTGATATTAGATATTCGATCTGGTATCGGCAGGTTCGATCTGGTCATAAACCTGTAACTTCACAATTTGACACTAAAATACTGATTTGCAACATAATATAAATTAAATTAAGCGTAAATTAGACTATATGACAGTCATTACTTGTAATATCTAAAAATAAATAATGTGAATCTATGCTATAAATACAAAATAGTAGAATGAAATATATATGACGGTGAACACCTGATATGAAAATGAAATTTATGCTTAGATAAATTGATAAATATGATATTAAATATTATTAAACAAGAGATCGGGTAAGAAAAAGTGCAAACAATGATCAAAAATTTCCTCCAAGTGATTTGCAAGCAATATCGGACTTGTTCTGACGATATCGGATGTTCAATATTACATCGTACCAATCGATGGGTACTTTTGGATCTCTGAACCTGCAAAAGAATATGAAACTAGAAATATGAACTATGATACAAAGATGCGAGAATGATTGAGAACCAAGGGGAATCCAAGGAAAGTACCTAGATTAAATAGGCAAGGTGAGTTAGGGGGGTTGGGATAAAAAATAAGGGAAGTTATGATCTCTCCTAATATGGACGATATCGTTTGATCTGATACTGTAATATTTGCACCATTGTCGAGGTACGAACAAAAAGGTTACAATAATTTTTTCATTTTGTTGTTTTGGGAAATTTTTAGTTTTGTATGAGATCAAACATCAGATCTCATACAATGAAGTTTGATATCATCCAAACAGAGTTGATATCATCATGAGGTTTAAAACAAACTTGATACAGACATGAAAATCGAGGCAAGAGGTTAAAAAGTAGTTTTAACTAATTTTTTAAATGTTTTTTACTTAGGATAAACTGACATGGGTCAATTTTAGCCTATTACAATACTCTATATAATATTATCTAGATAAGTTGATTACCAATCCTTCTATTACTCCATGTAAACTTGTTGCCTTTAAGGTCTAAGTCCATTAGCTCATTTGTATTGACAAAAGAGGTAAAATCCTCCATTCCTCTTAAAGTGCCGATAATACCTCCTCTTTTATCAGCATGATACAAAGGAGAATTAAAATCTCCAACCAGGATCCAAGCTTCACCTAGTAGGCCTTCTCTTAGAGTACACAAATATTCCCAAAGAAGACCTCTATCAACATATGAATTTGGGGCATAAATATTGGTCAATATCCATCTCCTATTAGTCTCTTTACAATAAAATAGAACATTTGTTATTCTATCAAATGTTGACAACACTGAACCCACCAATTTTTTTGAATCCCACAAACACAACAAACCCCCTGACGCCCCATGGGCTAGACTAGCACAAAAACCTGCATTCTTCCAAATAGTCAATCTAACTAAATCTATTTTACTCTCTTCCACCTTGGTTTCTTGCAAAATAATAATATTCGGCTTAATATTAAATCTAAGAGAAGCCACTAACCTCTATTTTGAGTGACCATTAAGGTCCTTAACACTCCAAGATAATAACTTCATTTACCATGTTTGAAAGAAAATTTCTTCCCACCCCTCAACCTGTGAGGGAAAATATTACTGAAGGATGTTATATTTAATTTTTTCCCTCTTTGAACTAATACTTCATCCACTACTAATAATAGATGAGTCTCATTTGCTATATTTGAATCTATCTCCTTTTTTTCAAGATTCTTTATTTGGGGGCTTCCCCACTTTTCTCTCAATCCCCACATCCAAAATCCTTTTTTTGTGGCTTCTAGTTTTTGGGCCCATACATCCTTTATCTAAATTAATGAGAATTAGAAACTTGAGAGGAGAAGGCATATATGGTGATACAAAAATTAACAATTTCTCCACACCATGGTTTTTGAGACAATCAAAAGAATTTTGAATAATAAGGGAGGCTAAAGAATACTGGGCACTTACCTGCTCAATGTGATTTTGAATCCCAGATTCAAGGATTGGCTTGGGATCCTCTTGGATTACAATTGAGGGTTTTGATATGGATTTCAAAATTTGTTCTAAATTTGGTCCTATGTGTTTTGCTCTAAATTTAATCCTATGTTTCGAATAGATCCATCCAAGGTTTAAGACATTTTGGTTTCCAACCCCTGTTCAAAAGCTACCCTCATTTGATTTTGGGGCTGAATATGGATCGATTTACCTTTTATATCTACCTTAGTCCAAACTTTTATTGTCAGCTTCTTCATCATACATTGACCTAAGATATTACCCAAAGCTTTATACTCAATATAGAAACTTGGTCGATTTTCATATATAGTTTGTTGAATGCGAGTACCCAGACTTGAGATCAATTTAATAGAATCTAGCAGATATTCTTCCAAATTTTCATTAATATGCATTCTATAATATATCAATCTTGACCTAGCTCTTGTCGATGCATCAATGAGTATGATTTCACCCACTCGCTTGGCTATACCCCATAACACATCATCATGCAAGTACTGGAAAGGTAGACCAAGTAACCTAACTTAGAGAAGGTTATGTTTATCCTCTATGAATCAAGATAGAAGTTTAGAATCCACATTCAAAGGAAGAGACCATACTTCCCAAATAACCATGGACCCCACTGAACACATTTTTGAAATATTCTTCATGATACAATTTAAACATTATAAATTCTTTAGGGAGAGCCACGATTTCTATATGGCCCTTAGCCCTCCATTTGGAAAATGCCCATCTACAAATATCATCAATATCAAGATGAGCATCCAAAAATTTTCCAACCAGGTTAAGTACACCATCCTCCATAGTAATTTCAACCAGCTTCTCTAAAACCCTAAGTGTATATTCCTCTAGGGAAATATCAAAACCCAATTTTGAACCAAGGTTCCTTGAGCTATATGAGACCACTACTACAAAGGACATTGATTCCATGTTTAAATATTTTATGAAAACCCCCCCTAATGGGTCCCATCACCTACTGAAGTTCCATCGACCTTACCACCTTGTATAGTTTGAGACCCCACCCCTTGATCATGAGCAATATCCACCACCCTACAAAATCACCAATAAGCTCCCCAACACTAACCTTTCCCACAACCACATTCCCCTCACAACACCAAAACCACCTTTTGCACTTCCTTCCATCATAACAGTGTTCACCCTCATCATTTCCATTGCCCACACCACCATTCTTGCTCACAGAACCTCCATCACCCACAACCCCGATCCCACCCACTACAACATCATTTCCATTCATCGTAGCACCTGTCTCACCCATCATAATCAGATTTTTTTGGTCTGGTTTTTCTTGTTATTTATAGTATAGTATGTATGTTTTATTATCAGGTGTTTTAGGTTGGTTCTTTATGATTATTAATAGTTCATATGGACTAGTTTCTACATAAGTACATAATTAAGACTACTTCTACTATTGATCACTTGGAAACCACCTGGGCTACTACTTAAGGAGCTATTTCATAGCTGAAAGAGCATAGAAATACTCTTAGTCTTTTGTTCTACTGTGATAGCTTTGATGAAGATACCCCCACAAAATCCACTGATGCTGCTAAATCTAAAATTAAGGAGGATGAAGTTGTGGAGATTGCTAAGGATATTTTCAAGGATCTCCCTAAGGACAAGGTCAAGGAAGCCAAAAAGGAGGATGTTGATGAGCCTATTATTATCTGAGTGGCTTCTCTGTTGTTTTTTTTTTCCTTTTGGATTTTATCCTTGTCTATTTTTTGACTATTTTTGTTATCCTCTATTCAATTTGGTCCTCAAGGATGCTCTTTTTATGGTTTACACATTTTTTCTCTCCTATTGTACTAAGGCATTAGGGCATATTTCAAATGCCCTATTTTAATAAAAAAAATTAACTTACCAAAAAAAAGTAGTTCAAATGGACTTGGCACCATGTTTTCTTTACCTTTTATGATCTGCTTGTAAGGAATTTTATGTAAAAGGCATGGCACCCTTTCAGTCCCCTTATTAACCTATTTATAAAAAAAAAGCTAAAATATGAATGTAATAGCCTAAATCATACAATATAACAAGACTTACAATATTAGTTGCTCAAATGTATGCAATTTTGATTACTCCTCTTTCTGTTACAAATGTATCATAAAACTCTCATACAATGATAATCACAATACTCATTATGTAGGCTATGAAGGTTATGTAATATATGTAGGTGAAATTCTTCTATGCTTCTCTATGGAGTAATATATAGCCATTGTAGGATGACTCTTTGGTTACTTGATTCTTCCTTTCCATATTCCAAGTCTCATGACTCATGGCTTCTCTACTTGACACTTGCATACACATGACTCTATCTTGTATGCACACTTGGACATGACTCTTCACATAACACTTCCTAGTCAAATAACACGTGCACATTTACACTCATAACACTTGCACACTTATTTAAATGACACTTGTGCATTTATTGCACATTATTACATTACATAAAATATTTAATCACTCAGTAATCTAATATTTAACCCTAATCTAATATTTACAAGTTTGTACCAAGGAGGTACATTTTCATGTACCAAATAATGTAATATTCTTCAACAAGCAAGTTGAAATATTCTAAGTTGATTAACAGGGCCTTGCTTACCATTACACATTTGAAATTTAGTATATTTAAAATTTAGTGGAAAAGGATGATTGGTTAGAGTCTAATGGCTGATCATCATAAGAATATTCATGGTCAAAAAAACTCCTTGAAGAGAAGTCATTTGTCTTTCTAGATCCTCCAATTTGGAGTTTTATTTTTCAAGTTGTTCTAACTTGGTATTTATAATTTCATACTCAAGGGAAATTAGATTCAAATATGATTGGGGTAAGAGTATTGTAGCTTGTGGATTAACATAAGAAAAGGTTTGAGACATTTGAGGGAATGGTATGAAATATGGTTCCATGTGACTTGAGGCCATAGGTGTTGGAACATAGCTTACCCCTAATGCATTTTATTGGTAGAAATAGGATTTGAGGTAGGATGAATATAAGGTTGGAAAGGAGGAACACTAGAAGGAGGAATAGAAGTAGCTAGTGTTTTCTTCTTAGAATGTTACGGTCACCCAACAACATCCAGGCATGTTGGACACTCATGCCTTGCATTGAGTAATAGAATCTAAAATCTCTATGAAAGGAATCACTCAGAGAGTGAACTCAAGGAATTTTCTAAGGTTTCCTCCTCATTGGATGTGATATTTAATGCAATTCTATGCTACTTGCTATACTACTTGTATTCATTAAGGAAATGAGAGAAAGAGACATTTGTAGAAAAGTAAACTTGAAAAAATAAAACCTAAGCTAAGGAGGCAATGCACCAAGATCTAAGGACCCTTCTATGCATATTGGACTAAATGAACACATTAACATCTGCTAGCATCTAGAAATTGAACATGGTCTTGATCCAACACCCAAGAATTCAAATATACATAAGAACCAGGACAAAGCAAAATTAGTCATAGCTTTGTATATGTCATAAGATTATAGAGATGCTAGACCAAAATAGGTTCATGTTATTAATAAAATTACTCAATGCTCGAGTCTAGCATATACATAGAAGGAGGTGAAACAAAATACCCATAAGGCTAGATGCTTGTCATAAGAAAATAATTTTGTATACCTTACAATGAGAATGAAAACCATGTTTATAAGTAAAATTTTGGGTTTATCTTCCTCAAAACTATACAAGAATTTAGAATTTTTCATCTAAAAATTAAGTGAGAGACTACTCCGCATTCAATTCTAATTGTATATGGATATGAAGTAATTAATGCCAAAAGGCGTAGGACCTATGGATTCAAATATTTTATCGCTATGACTTTAATACATCAACCAATTTCCTAGAATGTCAAGTCTATAATGACCCTCTTTCTCAACCAAAGGGAGAGAGCTAAAAAAAATCTACAAAAATTAATTAACTCACTAATAAGATCCAAATATTCATAGTGTTAAGGCATAACCATCTTGAGTTCATGGTCGCTGCAATCGACACTCAAGTGGACAGGAGTGGCCAATATCCAATATCACTTCTTCTAAGCTTACCATGAGAAAATATGTCATCAATGATTCCTCCATTTTCCTACACTTCCCTATATGAGATAACTTGACCACAACAAAAAATTACCCTTTAAGGCCCATATCAATTAAATGTGATGCCTATTCCCTAACCCTACATACTAAAATCTATGTAGGATTACTATGGTATAATGTCTTAGTGATTAGTTAGTTTCATCTACCCATGAACTAAGACCATTACCACTCACCTGATAATGATCATGGTCACACTTTCCTACCTACAAGGTACCATCACTATACTACTTTGGTTAGTATGAATGACCATCCTAAGCCTCACTTCTAGGGTCTATCAAACAATTTTATCAAAATTAACCTAGTTGGTTTGTCTACCTACAAACTCAACTAGGTTTGGGTGCAACTCAACTCTAGGGATTGCTAATATAACACTAACATCCTTGCCCATAATAAAACCCTTTTTAACCCAATGGTCCTAAAAAACATTTTTTCTATCTCACAAAAATAGAGTGCTATAATAAATCATACCAAAATTCAATACTAACATCAACATATCATATTGATAAAGACTAAATAATTTAGGTACTTATTTCAATCATAACACTATAATTAGATAATTCCTTTATTTACATGAAAGGAAGTAAACAACATATAGAAATTAGAATCAAATTTCATTAATTGCTTTCTCTGTTATTCCATTTTCTTTAATAAATACAATTTATCTATCTTGCTATCAACAATTTATTTCCAAAGAAACTTAACATAGAAGGAGGGAAAAACAATTCTTTCATCCTTTGAACAAAATACAACAAGAATATTTACAAGGATATTCATTCCTTCATCATAATCATTACATAGCATAACTTCTACACATGATACCTTTTAAGTATCTCTCATTTCCAAATACAATATTTCAATACATTAATACATAATGGTCATTAGTCTCATCTTCTTTTTCAAAGTCTTCTATTTGATAGATCTTATCTATCAAAATTTGAATATAAGTATAGGGATCATGATAGCTCTTTGAATGACTATGCAAGCCTAACATGCATTATGTAAGTAAAAACATTCAACAAGAAGGGAAGATCTCAATTTCAAAATAGACATCAAAATATTCTCCCAATGTTTATTAGTCATAAATGAGAGAATCCCATACTTATCTCACTCAATTATGGCTCTTTTGCTATACAAGCCACAGTTATCCCCTTGGATAAATTTACTACTCAACCTTCAAGAGTAAATATTAATTTTCTCATTTCTTAGATATAGAATTAATTTTCAATACATTATCTCTATTCATAATTCTTACAATTTTATATCATGGGTTTATTACTCTCCTAATAAACCCAACTATAATATTTATATTTTTTATTTTAAAATAATAAATTAATATTGATATTTAAACAAACACATTATTCAATCAATATTAATATGACAAAAGTCTTCAATATTTTATTAATATTAATTAATAATTTAACCCTATGACTTAGTAAAACTATTAATTAATAAATGACTAGAATCATGTTGATTAATAAACAAACATATTATTTAATCAACATTAATATAATAAAGGTCTTCGATCATCTATTAGAATTGATTAATAGCTTAACCCTAATTATTAAAAAATTATTTATTAAAAATATTAATTTCTAAATACATAATAATAGTGTTGCTTTTAAAAGTAAGTCAATGCCATTTAAATCCCATAATTTATGAGCTTGGACTTCAGTTTCATCCATTGACATGAGAAACAAGGATGTACAAGATAAAGTCACCATGGAAAACTTTTAATTATGTTGAGAACCATACAAAGTGAGAAATAATGATATTTTCTATTTATTATATCCATATATAATACATATACACTTTGAACACAATGGTTTTCAGGTAATGATTTCTTTGTTCCAAGAAGCAATTTTACACAGCAAATTTAGCAATGGTTTATTTGTTCCAAGAAGTAGTTATGATAAAGAATCCAAAATAAAATGTTTGAAAATATTTATTACAATTTGAAGTATGTTAGTCAAGTAGATTTTAAAGCCATTTTGATTCTTCTTTAACCAAATTAATCCTTAAGGAAATTCAGCTCTTGTAAGCAAGTTTAGAAAATGAAATGATATTTTAGCTTTAATTTTTAGTTCCTTCTTTTCTTGGTTGTTATACAATCTTTCAATGCATAGAGTTAAAAAAAAAAAAAAAATTTAATAACGGTTAACTAATTATCAAATTTCAACCAGATTACAAGAGTCATTACATTCAAAAATATCGCACACTCATGAAAGTAACATTCAGATATACTTCAAATTAACATAAAATATTCAAAGGTGATTTGTTGAAATTCTATGAGAGGTCCTGTAGAATTCTAGGATGGAAATAGCTCTAGGACAACCAGCTGATTTTGTTGTTGGTTTTGATTTGGTAGTGGATTTGGTGGAATATTTGGTGGTATATTCTAATTTGGAGGGGGATTCACCATATTTACGTTCGGATTGGGCTGATTAGGAGGCGGTAATGGTAGCAACAATAGATTCAACTGAATAAGAGTTGTCTGATGGTCTAGAGAGTTTAGAGGGTTCAAAGGATAATTGTTCACAGTACTATCTGAAGTTGGACCTTGCTCATAAACCATGGCTTCTTACGAAGATGCTTCGCCTAGAGGGATACTAGATCCAACTAGCCTGGGGCATTCTCTGAAGGCGATAATGTCAAGCTCATAATACTCGAGCTCTTCCTTCATGTGTCTAACTCTCCATATTGTATGCATGAAGGGCTTGAAAGCTTGGATCGATCTTCGAGACTCAAAAAGTATTCAGGTTCAACAAAGTTGCCAGGTGTTCAGATTCGACAGCACTGAAGCGAACACCGTTACTTCAATACTGCTTATGTGGTGGAGCACTTCGTGTCCCATCGGGTATGCCAAAGAAACGGTTGGTTACGAATCTGCCATTTAAGAAAGGATTTTGGTCTTTTGCGTCCTAGATTCACCCATAATATTGAAAGGCCAGAAGAAAAGGATGCCTTTCGTGCCAATATCCGGAGAAGGTCAGCTCATATACCACACTATTATGGTTTAAGATGAGGCAACAAGAAAGAGATTCATAAATGCAGAAATAGATGTAAAAGTATAGTTGTAGCTATGGGAAATAACAAGCAACACAGTCGCTAACTTATACTCAAACAATAGCAATCAAAACAAAACATGTAACATAAATTGACATTGCAATTCCTTCCTATGTATCATTCATTCAGTATTCCAGGTTCACTTAATTGCCAATGCCCTAATCCAGAGTGCAGAATTACAGTAATCAAAAAAATAAATGAACATGAAGCATAAATACTTGCAGAAGGCAACATAAAAGAAAGAGAAAAGAGTCATAGCCAAGTATGCTTTGTATTTGAGGCAAGTGTTTGATTACACCAGCTTCCTTAGCAATATGTCCCCCCCTTCACAATGAAATCTCACTATTATTTATAGAAGAATTTTCCCCCTAATTACATTGATGCACAGCACCCAAAGACTACAAAAGTTGTTGAGATTTGACCCTTACTAGTCGTGAGCATACCTGCAGCAAGATTCACCTGAATTTGTTACTGCTTCGAACAGATATGGTGGTTGAGAAAGCGTGTCTTGTTAATGCGGTAGGTGCAGTACAATTTGCCTCTGAAGACACACCATCAATGCTCACCTACCCTATCCTTGAAGTACACCTTTAGTTCTATAAGGGTTTATTCAAATTCTAAAATCTGCACATTTTTAGCCTAAGTCTAAGGTTCACTGAAATAGGGGGAGATGACAAGAATCGCTCAAAAGAAATAATGACCCCGAGAGTCACTCTGGAATGGAGCAAACCCGGGATGAGCATGCCTTAGAAATTTTTTGTCATTTTTGCCTATCGCTCGAGGTCGCTGGACAAGGGGCGACGATGGGAGTCACTGCCACGAAGTGACCGACATCATCAATATTTAGAAAGTTTTTATTTTTTGTCTCCTTTGTTGCTCACGATCGCTAGAAACTAAAGCGACGACGGGTGTCACTGGAAAAGTGGAGCGACCATGGGGTTTGCTCCAAAATGGAGCGAACTTCGGCAATGGCCCATGTCTTAGATTTTTTTATGTTTACATCTGTTGTTGTTGGTCATCGATGGTGTTGAAGGTTGCTAGGGGAGGTCGGCGAAGATGGGAGTCACTCCAAAATGGAGTGACTCACAGGAAGCCACACTTAGACAATTTTTTGAAATTTTCTCCCGTCATTTGCGCATCGCTACTGGGTGTCACCGTCGATCGTCGGAGGGAGAGACAAAGCTAGGAATCACCAAAAAAAGGGAGCAAATCCCAGATTTGCTCAAAAAAGGAGTGACCACGGGAGTGCCCCTCACTTAGAAAAATTTTGGCTTTTTCCAAACTTTGCTAGAATGTGTTGAGCACTTAGAAATTGAAACTGAAACAATGGAGGTTGAGAAAGCACAACTGAAAACACTGCAAATCTAGAGATTGCCTAGACTGAAGGCTCGAAAAGGAGAAAGATGAGGGTCTAATCTAAAAAAGGCAGCAGTCTTCAAAATTTTCACCCCTTAACAAAATGTGGCAACAGTGACCACCACTCGGTGGTCATAGTAGCCACCGAGTGGTGATCACTAGCATCGATTGTGGATGCTTGACCACATGGTAGTGGTCAGCCTAGTCATGAAGACTAGGTCATCTGTTGTTAGGCACTTGCAGAGTTTGACTAAATTTTATTGTTAGATATGAATTGTTGTGTGATCGTTGGATGGATCTGATTGGTTATGGATCTAATTTTTGACCATGGGATAAACCATTTTTTATGAAACTAAATTTTTTATTTAAACCAAGATTTTTTTTAGAGATCAAAAGGATGAGTTGACCTACTTTAAACCCTTTTTGATGATATAGAACCTTATTCTCTTAAATGAAGTTACATTTCTTTATTTAAATGAAGATTTGTTTTAGAGATCAAAAGGATTATTTTTTCTTTGGGAATAATAAGATATTTAGTGAAATCACTTCCCTTTTGATTTGTGAAATAGAACCTTATAATATTATTACATCACAAAATTCTATGACCAACCTATGATTATTATAATTGTGGTATCTTGATAAGTTCTTTGTGAAGTTTTGATTGGAATTTGATTAATTAAGGGTATGGGACCTTATTTGATTGAATGAAATGGAATAATTGAATAGATGGAATTTGACTAATTAAGGGCATGGGATCTTAGTTGATTGAGTGGATGGAATTTGATTAATTAAGGGTATGGGACCTTAGTTGATCAAAATGGAATAATTGAATAGATGGAATTTGATTAATTAATAGTATGGAACCTTAGTTGATTGAATGGATGGAATTTGATTAATTAAGGGTATGGGACCTTAGTTAATTGAATTAAATGGAATAATTGAAGAGATGGAATTTGATTAATTAAGAGTATGGGACCTTCGTTGTTTGAATGGATGGAATAATTGAATAAATAGAATTTTATTGATTAAGGGTATGGGACCTTAGTTGATTGAATGGATGAAATAATTGAATAAATGGAACTTGATTGATTAAGGGTGTGGGATCTTAGTTAATTGAAGAAATAGATTGATTTATTAAGGATATAGAACCTATGTAGATTAAGGAAAAGACTTTGCATGATGAAAGCATAAACCCTTGATTGACTAAAGTAGGAGTTGTGAATTACTATGTAATTGATGAAATGATTCTCTTTTCTATTAATGAGAATAAGAGTGAAATTATAGGATACCTTCTGGTATTGACTGAATGCATTGAGTAGCTTTGTATAGATGTAATTTGGCATTCCAATTATATATGCACTTGCTTGAAGTCATTTAGTAGATGTATTTAGATGCATAAGCTATCTTGATCCCTTATTACCATTAAATGAGTGATGGAGAGACGTGGGATCAAGAGATACACTTGGAACCAAAACAATGACGTTGATATTGGTTGAGGTAATGAATGAAATGTATATTTCTAATTTATATTTATGACTTATGATTATGAAGGATTTATCATACTTGCTTAATTGTAATAATTGCTTAATGGTTGGAAGATGTACTTTAAAATACTTATGTTTTGCAATTATATTTATTTCTATTAACGTTCACCTTCTTTAAATATGGATTCTTTCTAGTATCCTATGTATGCTTTTTGAACTATGTTTTTTGTAGATTTAGTATTTTTTCTTGCTTTTTTGCTTAAAACAACACAAACCTAAGTATGGAATTCTAGGGTGAACTTAGTGGTGACCTAAGGGAATTAAGACCCCCTTAGGATGAACATAGATGACCTAAAATAATTAAGATCCCTTAGGGAGATTGGAACTAAGTTGTGGAAAGACTACATCTGAGTTAAGATAGCTCATCGTGAGATGATATGAATAGCTTAACTCACAGTGTGCATAGCATACTTACACAAACTGATTTGTGTATGGTATGGATATGGGCGTATACCTTTAGCAGATTGAAGGTGATAAGTTTAGCTCATCTACAATGATGGGAGGGGTAAAATTATTTGCAGTAACACATAATACACCTACACAAATGGATTTGTGTGAGGGTATTTGGTGAGGTATAGCTCTTCAAGAAACTTAGGGGATTTAAACAATAGATCAATTAAGGATCGGTTAGGGGTTTGTGAATCCCTCTCCTTAGAAAAAAAATTATTTTCTTTTTGTGTGTTTTAATGTAACTAGATTTTGGATTATTATATTTGGTATCATAGCTCTAGGTACAAGGGTATAGAGCTTCTTAATATGTTTTAGGGATTTGTATGTCTTTCTATGAAGGCTTGCTTAAGTTTTAAAGCTAAAGTTAGGAAGACCTGGAATTCCCTGCTTGCTAAAATCTAATGGGGATTAACATCCAAGGGGGTGATTGGAATGTTATGACACCTTACTTATAATTAAGCATGGAATTTGATATTTAAGTTACTTCATAACATTGAAGTACTACCCTAATTAGATTATTGATGTTTTTAGCATGAAAACTCTGTATTATGGCTTGAGTTAATAGTTCAGTACTAGGTGGAACTGTAACCTACCCTTCCCTTATTGGTTGTCACTAGGTTAAATGACACCTAAGGTTAGCAAAATATATGGGCAAGAAGAACCATAGGTTCGTTATAATCTATTGATTGCTCAATTTGAGCTATGGTTTTTAAACCATTATTAACAATGTGTTAGTTGTTAAAATTCTAGGTTGAATGGCTATAGGCTCAACTACAAATGAAACACTTCATAAAGAGGTAAAGACGTTGATGTTATATGTTATGGGGAGAAAGAAAATAAATCCATTTGGATACACAATTATGATAATATCTTGTGAAGAGGCAAGAATGGGAATATTATTAGGTGATTAAACAAAAGAATGTTTTATATTATTGGATTGGAGAGACTAAACAATATCTGAATACAAATATGTCCACTGGCCAGAGGAAGGAGTTGAAGATCTCAGCCATGGCAAATGAAGGTAAGGTGAGAAACAAACCTCCATATTTGAAGTTTTGGTCGCCATCCAAATTCGAGACATTGCCAAACAACTTGAAGCTTCTCGAATCAATATCTACACCCAGAATAGTCTACCACCTGACCACCTGGGTGGTGGTCAAGTCTAATATCGTGATATACACTATTTACATACAGGATAGTCCCACTACACGGTGTATGTGGTATTAATATCCACACATAAGAAATAGGTATCAAAATGAACACCAATAATAAAATAATTTAGTCCAGAATAATAAAAGACTAACTATAAATAACTAAACTCAACAATGTGTAATTTGAGTCATTAGTGAATGATTGTTAATGTGCAACACTGTGAGGATAAAAAAGTGTGATCTAGATCATTATTGACAGAATGATAATGATCATAATTAAAGCTATACAAATGGGACATGCGTAATATGATCTCATTCAATAGGAAATATTATAGCTAGGGGGGATTAGATAAATGATGTCTTTAATTAATTAATATGAAAACGACGATGGGCAACTTAAGAAGAATAAGGTGACCCAAGATGATCGAGACATGATCTATGGAGGATGAATGTGGAATATTGATATGATTGAGATGTTATCAGCTATATGGCTGAACATGATTGATATGTCATAAACCATTGATTGTTTAGACACTTAGCAATGATCGAAGGAGTAAATCAAATCGTTACCTCTATAACTTCAAAGGTTGAGATGAGAGCTTGGATTTTATCCAACTTTGAATGAGGAAAGAAATACCTATCAATTTCCATGAAGTACAATGCATTTATACTTATTTTAGGGCTATCATTACTAAGTTTGAGTGCATTTAGAGCAAACCCTATAGTATACTTCGCGATTCTATAGCTACTGCTTATAGATCTACTAGTACATACACTTTGAGAAGAGAATATGGCTTCTGGTGGCACTGGATCTAGTCAAGGAGGCAATGCAGAGGAAATAAATCTATTAAATATTGTAAGACCACATCATACGTTTAGAGCAATCTTTTGAAATGCGAGGGATATGTTGAATAACAATGACTGGTAATGGTTGAGAGAAATAAAATTGGAAAGAGTTACACATCTAGAGTCGGTGCATGTAGATAGATGTTATCTATCATATTTGATTGAAATATGGGATCCCGATAGGAGAACATTCTAGTTACCCACTAGAGAGATAACCATCACTGTAGAAGATGTATATCGAATATATCAGTTACCAGTAGAGGGATGTATAATAATCATTGTTGAGAAAGCAAAAAAGGGATGATTATTGGAAAG
This sequence comes from Wollemia nobilis, assembly GCA_028583015.1. NCBI lineage: Eukaryota > Viridiplantae > Streptophyta > Pinopsida > Araucariales > Araucariaceae > Wollemia > Wollemia nobilis. Next base: position 13,955,268 of record JAQPPZ010000465.1, read on the forward strand.
AGTGTTTAGATCCAAGTAGAAAGATATGAACATTAAGAAGGGTAGTATAATGTATGAGATGTCTTATGTGTTGGTAAAATTAACACATACAAGCTTTAGTGATGGCGCTTATAGCAATCATAATTTTACCTAATTCATCTAGTGCACGATTTTCTTGGAACCTGCTAGGAGTGATGCAGGATCTAGTGGATAACTCTATCGTGTTTGCATGGGAGCTAGCCTTATTGTCTTAGATTTATAGAGAGTTATTCGAGGTGTGAATGATAAAGCGAATAAGAATGAGTTGTAGTCTCTTACTACAAGTATGGGCCTGGGAACATTTGATTGTGTAAAGACCCCGAGGATTGCCTTATGATGTACACAGTTTGGTGGGGCTAGATATGCCTTATGCATTAAGATGGCAAAGGGATAAAGAGTTGAAGTTTAACAGACCACAAGAAGGTAATAGAGAGTGGTGTCATTCTATATGTACAAATTTGAGACCTCAAGATGTGATCTAGCATCCATGGAGGAAATGCCCAATATGGGTGGAGGATATAATACAACTAGCTTGTGTGCGATGAGCAAGGTGGTTGATTGGATGACAGAGCATACTTTATTAGTATTTTCAATACTCGAGTATTGTGATAGTTCGATATTAGACAAAGAATACCATATCCACCTATGATTTATATAATAAATGGGAAGAATGTAATAATACCCCCATGGATGGAAGCATTGACCATAGAATCAAATGAAGATATATGGGTTCTTGATGATGATGATGATGTGGGTACAACCCTAGAGTATGATAAACGGTGGGCCACTCAAGGATGGCAAAAAGAGGAGGATACAGAGGAAGACATAGATATGGAAGAAATTGATGAATCAGCTAAGGATACATCAAAGGTTATTAATAGTGAAGAAGAAATTCCAAGATGACCTGTACGTCATTGAGTAGAAACAGAAGCAGGTCCATAAAACTGTCAAGGAGATGATGATTGGTATTTGATGATGGATGGAATGTGTGAGGTAAAGTCTTTGAGGAAACAAGTCCAACAATTGGAATCATAAAATTTGAAGCAAGAAGGCTTGTGGGCACAAGAGAATTTGAGGCTCGAGGCAGAGAAAGATGTCGTTATAGCAGAGAGAGATAGGCTTCGTCTTGATATAGCTCAAAGAGATAACTAGAGAACAACAATAGTGGTAGCCATACAAGCAGAGAATGCACATCTACCATAAGCAAGGGAAGAATATAGGATTGCATTCTTGGTCTCATGTTTTTATGCATTGGTGAGCCATGGTATGATCATTCCCTCACATCCAGTTATTAGAGCACAATGCAGGTGTGGAAGGAAAACATAAGAAAGTCAAGCAGTATCAAAAAGTAGATCTCAAGTAGCTTCTTAGACTGCTCCTCCAATAGCTTCACACGTAGCCTCCCAAACAAGAGGAGTAGGTCCAACATAGAGTGGTGAAGAGACTGAGAGGCAGTTATTGTAAAGTTTCTTCCTTGATGTGTATACCAGTAATTTTGTAAAAATATAACCAATAAACATGAATCAATATGCAAATTAACTCTTGATTAAGTTTTGATCATGCTTAATGAGAAATAATAGAAATGGAATTCTATTCTTAATTAAGCTTTGACTGTACTTAAATAAAATTTTCTCTTTAGATTGATAAAGTGTGCCAAGAATATGCAATTAAAGTTACATAAATTCATCGTAGGAGTGAATCCTAATAATAAAATGAGATAAACCTGTTCAATTTTAAGTCCTTGAAAAAGGGCTTATAACTATTTTGACCCATATTCATATTGACTTAACGAATTAAATCAAGAGAATGCAATATTAGGAGGGAAATTACAGTAAAAGTTGGGCCAAAATAGAAGAAATCCTAGAGAGGATAAGGATTTTGACTTAAAATATGGATTCTTATATCTTAAAATTGGATACTTATACAAAAAATTAGGGAATGATTATGAAGAAAACACATAATTCCCTATTTTACTCATCTTTAATGGTTAAGATGAGTATGAGCATAAAAAGACCTTCTTATAGGAAGTTATGAAGAGATAGGCTTCGTATTGAGATAGCTCAAAGAGATAATTGTAGAACAACGACAGTGGTAACTATACAAGTAGATAATGCACAACTACCATGAGCAAGGGAAGAATAGAAGACTGCATTCTTGGTCTTGTGTTTTGATGCATTGGTGAGCCATGGTATGATCATCCCCTCACAACCAATTGTCAATGCATGTATGGAAGAAAAACACAAGAAAACTGAGAAATATCACAGAGCAGAGATCAGGTAGCTTCTCAAATAGCTTCTTAGACTACTCCTCCAATAGCTTCATAGGTAGCCTCCCAGATAGGAGGAGTAGGTCTGACATAGAGTGGTGAAGAGACTAAGAGGCGTAAAGTTTATTCCCTGATGTGTATACCAGTAATTTTATAAAAATGTAACCAATAAACATGAATCAATATGCAAACTAACTCTTGATTAAGTTTTGATCATGCTTAATGAGAAAGAATAGAAATGGAAAATTCTATTCTTAATTAAGCTTTGACTATACTTAAATAAAATTTTCTCTTTAGATTGATAAAGTGTGTCAAGAATATGCAATGAAATTTACATAAGTTCATCTTAGGAGTGAATCCTAAGAATAAAATGAGATAAACTTATTCAATTTTTAAGTCCTTAAAAAAGGGTTTATAACTATTTTGACCCATAGTCATATCGACTTAACGAATTAAGTCAAGAGAATGCAATATTAGGAGGAAAAATTCAATAAAATTTGGGCCAAAATAGAAGAAATCCTAGAGAGGATAAGTATTTCGACTTAAAATATGGATTATTATATCTTAAATTGGATACTTATACAAAAAATTAGGGAATTATTATGAAGAAAACACATAATTCCTTGTTTTACTCATCTTTAAGGGTTAATATGAATATGAGCATAAAAATACCTTCTTCTAGGAAGTTATGAAGAAGGATTTCATTGATTTTGTTGCTCAAATATTTGGGATAACACCTTACATGGAGTAAGAGTGACTATTGATTTTGTGGATGGGCATAGTAATAAAAGAATGCTTTCTTTTATTAGGTTGTGTTACAATATAAACCTAGCCTTTGGCCAAAGTAAGGAGTTGGGTGAAACCTTGGGTATTGGTTGTGATGTCTTGAAACATTACCTAGAGATGGATGCAACTAGAACCTTTCCTACAGTTGAAACACCCTCAAGAAACACCATCAACAGAATAGAGCAATATGCCACCCGACCACCAGGTGGTGGTCGAGTATAATAGCATGTTGCACGATATATAAATAACAATCTATACTATAATTGAATGCATGTGGTTTTATTAATATTCCTCCCACTATTGATAACATTGGTGAATCAAGTGGAAGAACTAAGTGCACCCTCCACATTATGTGGGTCTTAAGCGGTGTACCTTAGATTATTTTGAGGATTCCACTTGGCATCTTAAAATTAGTCAATAAGTTGACTAAGGATATATACCAGGGGACATCGAGGATGATGCACTGGTAGGTGCAAATATGTTTGTAAAAAGAATTTCAAGATATATGGGTATCCAGAAAGCAAAAATTATGACATCATGTTTTTATCTTTGATGACACCTATTTTTTCTAAGGATAACTCATAATAAGCATCATAAAATCCTATGATAAAAATCCTTTGTGAGAGATTCTTGATATACCTAGTTGTCGTTAGACTTATTGTGTCTAAACTATTATGGAAATATGATTGCATATCATTGAAAACAATTTGTAATTCTATTATCGTTGCAAAACTCTACTATAGTTTAACTATGCATTGATAGATGTTTCAATGCTTTGACTCTATGATGAGATTTATGTATTGATGGATGTTTCAATACTTTATGTTTATGCAATATGGATGTTTTATTGCATTGAGAATATGGTACTACTGATATTTTGTTAAATTATAGGTCCAAGTACTCTCGTGGATGGAAGAAGTTGATCGACCACCGAGAATGGGATATTGGAAAAAGGGAAATGATGATAATGACAGCTCAGGGTAACAAGAAAAATTACCCTCATATAGTTGCATTGCATGTTAAAATTCATACTCATGTTTACTCCATTGGACAATGATGTATGACACTAGTCTCCTTGGAATTGGTCGGTATAGAGGTCCGCCCACTTAAGGATAAAATAATGGAGAAACATTGAGATTGCATTTGATGCCTGTGAATAATGATTGTGAAAGTATAATGTTTGATTTATGCTTTACAAATTTGTGAGATATATTGTGAAAATATATTGCTTATTTGTTGATTTGCAATGTTTATGGAAATTTATGATTGCTTTATGCTTTCCGATATTAAAAAAAACACAAGGGACTATGTTTAGTCCAAGGGGGGTAGTATGTCATGACCCGTCTTGGTAGGACCCTTTCACATGATGAATTAGGGCCTAATACCTAGTTTTGTAAAGGTAAAAAGGAATTTTGTAAGGATTTGGAAAGTCAAATAATACTTTTGGAAATTAGGAAGGATTAAATTAGGGTAATATAAATAATTAATTGGGATTAATTAACCTAATTAAATATAATTAGGTGTCAAATTGACCCCACTCCAAATGGAGGGAGGAGGATTGGACTAAAAAGAACATCTTCCCCATTTGAATAAAATATTAATTTGTCAAATTGACCCCACTCCAAATGGAGGGAGGAGGATTGGCATCTTTGTTGGTGGCAATATTAAACTAATTTAACAAAGGCATTTTACTATTTAAATAGTAGGCCTTTTAAATTTAGTTAAAAGGCCAAATTAGGGGGAAGACAAATTGGTGAGGATTTCCTCCAAATTAATAAAATAATAACCACTTCACATGGGCTTGTCCATGTAGGCATATTTTTATTAGTAAAATAAAGAGACTTCACATGGGTATGTTTTGGAGAGGCATCTCTTAATAATTTTATATTATGCCACTTGAGGGATCGTAAAGGGAGGAAGAAAACCTTATAAAAGGTGGCCATGATCTTAAAAAAGGAGGGTAGGCAACCTAGGAAGCTCGGAGGAGAGGCTTGAGGATTCCATCAGGAGCAAAAGGTTGGGGTTTTCATGCTTAGTTTTGCATTAAATTCCTCCTTGTTTTTGAAAAAATGAAAAATATGTTATATTTATAGAAGTTGTATTACAAGGTAAAATGAGCTAGACAGGCATCAAGGGAGAAATAAAATCCTCCTCCAGTCCTTCCTGGCTCAAAAATTACCCATAAAACATTATCATACATAATGCAGATATCCATACACCTCAACACTACCATAGTTGAATTCCAATTTATCCAATTTATCTAAATTTCATAAAACCATCCATTTATTTTCATGTTGTGTTGCTCTGTGGTCTAACTATGATAGATTCATTAGACTCACTATCTACTCTTCTTGTTTTGCTATCTGCTTATATCACCTCTTGCATCCCTTGGATTCTTTGGCACTAGCTTATATGATTTTCCATCTGAGAGTCCACATATTGCCCTTCCTCCAAATATTTTCCCCATTTTGTTAAATAGTTTGTCACCCTATTTCCCTCTCGCTTGATATGTGTAGTAAAAACATCTTGAAAAACCTACCAGATCTTATGAACTGCTTCCACCTTCCTTCTCTCTCCAATTCCTAGCACCTAAAAGGGCCTTATAGGATCCAAGATTCCAACCCATACCTGAGAGTCTGTCTCTATCCATAGCTTATGTAACTGTAGATTTGTAGTTGTCACTGATGTTAAAAAGATCGCATGTCCTTTTGCTTCATTATTTGTTGTCTCCCCTATGCTTTCTACTCTCCAGTAGACCTGTTCTCCTTTCTAATTTTGCATGATAATACCAAAACCAGATTTCCCAAGGTTTTTAGTACAATCCCCATTTGTGTTTGTCTTCACCCACTCTCTAAGAGGCAGTCTCCACTCTATGTTATTTGAGGGGATCTCACCTGTGTATCCATCCCTAAGTTGTTTCTATGTTACAATTATTCCAAGGCTCCGTAGAATAATTCCTTCCTCCATTTTTATGTTTGTTTCCTCCTGTAATCTAATAGATAGTGTTTCAATTACCTTACTCATAATCCTCTCCCATACTTGCTCCCTTGTTTTGTACTCTGATCTAAATATGCATGCATTTCGTTCTAGCCATATTTGCCACCATATAAAGCTAGGTCCCATTTTCCATGCCATTTTCATTGTTTTAGTCTTAAAGTTGCACTGTTTCCATTTCTCATAAAAGCTTTCTTGGCTCTCAAAAACTTCCCAATGTTGTCTCATCTACCTCCACCAATTGATCCATATGTATTTAGCAAAAGAACACCCAAAAAAGAGGTGATTCAAGGTCTCCTATGCCTTTCCACACAAAACACATTTGGAAGGCCCAAAGAAACCTTTTTTTCTCAAATTATCAAATGTCAAGCACTTTTTGTGGTTAATCAGCCATGAGAAAATGTTAATTTTTGGCCATCCTTCCTTTTGCCAAATAAATATCCATGGAAGTGGTGCTGGGATAATCTCATATCCACAAAATATCTTGTATCCCCCCTTTGTCTTATAAATTCCCAACTTACTTCCTTCCCATCCAAGTATATCCCTCTTAGAACCATCATGAATTGGGTATATTTGGAGATGTCTCCACAGTTTTTTCTTTAGTTCCTCTACCCCCCTCACTGGCCATTCTCGGGGATGTTTCCACTATAGTAAGTTTGGCACATGTTGATTCCATGATTTCATATAGGAAGAGGCTTTCCACCATGCTACTTTTTGGAGATCTACTTTCCAACTCTCCATCTCTAGGAATGTCTGAATAATTGGTTGAGATTTATTCCATGAATCCTCCCAAAATAGAGCATCCTTTCCATCCCCTAAATACCAATATAGATATGGCTTTATTAACTCCTTACCTGCTAACATTGTCCTCCATACTATAGATCCCTCTCCTTCCACTCTCTGTCTTGGAATATTTTTCTCAACCACTCTTGGGTAATATTTGGCTTGTAAGAGTCTACTCCATAAACCCCCGATAGTTGTAATCCATCTCCAATATAACTTCCCAGCTAGTACCTTGTTGTTGTGTGATGTTGATATTATCCCCAATCCTCCTTGTTTTTTTGGTTGGCATATATTCTCCCAATCCACTAGTGCTATTTTTTGTTCTTCCCTTACACCTGGCCACAAAAACTTTCTTATGTGTTTATCGATATCTTTTAGAATTCTATTTGGAGCCTGAAGTACGATAAATTTATAAAATAGGAGAGCTTGTAGCACAACTTTAATCATTGTAAGTCTTCCTCCAAAGCTTAGCCATTTGTGAATTTAGTTGCTTAGCTTAGATTGAAGTTTGTCCATCAACCCTTTCCACTCCTTGCTTTTTGTTTTCTTTGTTGATAAAGGTACTCCTAAATATTGTATGGGTAAAGGAGTTTCCATTAATTTCAACAATTGTATAATTCTATCTATCCTCCTCTTCGTTGTATTGAAAAACAATTTGAGATTATTTTCCTTTAAAATTTTGCCTAGTATCTTGAGTATACCCATCTAAAAATTCTTTTATGTTTTTTTCTACTATGATATTGGCTTGACTAATAAGAGCAGTATCATCCACGAACTGGAGGTGATTTATCTCAATTTGAGAACTTATTTTTAGGCCCCTTAGTCTCCCCTCTTGTCTTCCTTTTTTAACAGTATTCCGAGACCCTCTATGTAAAGGATAAAAATGTAAGGGGATAGAGGGTCCCATTGACTCAAACCCCTTCCTGCTGTGAACATGGGAGAGGGACTGCCATTTACCAGAACTGAAAATGATGTAGTCTGTGTACAGGCTTTTACCCAATCTCTCCTCACCTATCCAAAGCCCATTTTTTCTAAAATCCTTTGCATAAAGGACTAGTCTACTCTATAATAGGCTTTCGAAAGATCTAATTTAATAAACATACCTGGGTCCTTTTGTTTTGACATTGTGTGTATCACCTCCTGGGCCACTACTATTCCATCTAGAATTTGTCTACCTTCAACAAAACCACCTTGCTCACTTGAAATTAGATTTGGTAAAAAATGTTTTAACCTTTCTGCCATAAGCTTTGTTAATATCTTGTATACTACATTACATAGTGAAATAGGCCTATAATTATCAATTATATCACTAGGTGGGCCCTTAGGAATCAAAGTGATAAAAGTATGATTCAAGGCTTTTAACATTTGCTTACTCTGTCTGATTTCCTCCAGTGCCTCCACCACTACTTGGCCCACAATTTCCCAAAAAATTTGATAAAATTCAATGGGAATTCTGTTTGGTCTTGGAGTCTTTCCTGTTTGCATTTTTTGTATGATATGCAAGGTTTCTTCCAAAGAAATTTCCTCCATTAATAATTTATTGTGTTTAGGTTTGACTAATTGTGGAATTACCTCTAGTATCTTCTCCTGCCATATTAATTTTAAATTTTCATTGTTGCTAAAGGAGTATGGAAGTACTGATTTGCTATAATTTTCATTTCACTTCCACTAGTTATTACATGACCCATCATATATGTAAGACCTATAATTCTATTTTGTTATCTCCTAGTTGTTGTTGTCTTATGAAAGAATGATGTGTTTTGGTCCTCCTCCTTTAACCATGTAACTCTGGCCCTTTGCCTCCAATAGATTTCTTCTTGTTCCTTTAAAGCTTCCTCTCTCCTAATAATTTATGTCTCACGTTGCAAAAGTTCTTCCGTAATAGTTCCTTGTCTTATCTCCTGAGCAATCTTCTCCTTTTGATCCTTGATTTTGTTCTTTTGGATTATAGTTATTTTTTTCTTTTGTTTACTCCACTCCTTTAGTTGGGTCCTTACATATTTCGGTTGTTTGTGGAGTTTGAATTGGGTTGTCCCAAATCTTGGTTTTCCTAATTCCACCATTCCTTTATGCGGTTCCCCAACTCCTAATCTTTCAGCCACCATAGCTCAAATTTAAAAGTTCCTGCAACTTTATGATTATCTTATTCTATGGTTAGGCTTACTGGAAAATGATCTAAAGAGAGCCTATCCATGACCCTCGCTTGATTCTTGCTATGCAAATATAATTCCTCCCCCATGAAGAAACGATCCAAGCAATATTTGACCATCTCCCCTTCCTTTATTCTATTTTTACAGGTCATGGAGCTATCCAGAGTTGGGATATCTATTAGATTCATTTGATATATTATTGCTAAAAAAAACTTGTCCTTTTTCTCCAACATGGCTCTGCCTCCTTGTTGTTCCTCTATTCTAATATTGCATTGAAGTCTCCTCCCACAATCCATTGGTCCTCTAGGTAGTTGTCTCTGAAAGTCTGGATGGCTGCCCATTGATCTCTTTGTAATCTAATTGTATGTGCTCCATAAAAATTAACTATAGTCCAAATTTTTCCAGTTTCCCTATTTTGTAACTGGACCATCAACACCCCTCTCATAGAGGCTCCCCCTATCTCTAGGAATAGTTGGTGATTCCACATAGTGGTCAATCCACCTGATTTTCCCTATGTCGATTGAGTAAGGATCTCTCCTTTTTTCCATATCCTCCTGTTTATTTTTTGTAAGTCTTCTCCTTGCATTTTGGTTTTCTGTAACAAAATTATATCTAGACTCATATCTATGATAATATTTTTGATTGCCTTTTGTCTGGGGCGACTGCCTAAACCCCTCACATTCCAAGTGATTAATATCATTGAGAATTAGGAGAGAAAATATAGCAATCGATTTTACCTTTCCATTCTGGCTCAAATCTCTTCCCTGTTCCTCCATCTTTTCCTTGTTTGACTTCCTCCCTGTAGATTTGTTCAGTTTTTGTTTCTTCTCCACTTGATGAATCCCTAGAGTAAGGTTTTCTTTGTTCTTATTTCCTTCTTTCATATCTATTTCCTGTGTCAAAATTATCCTCTACTGTATTTCTCCTCTTATGGTCTCCCTCGTGGGTTGAATCTCCTCTTCCATGAGAGAGGTTGTGTCTGGTTTTGCTCCTTACTTGTTCCTTGACACTAGATTGAAATATTGTTCTTGATAAACTGGTGTGACTTGTTGACTATCCTCTTCTAACCCTTCCATTTAAAAATACCTTTCTATTTCCAAGTTTCCTAGTTGTTTAAATATCTCACATCTGTTGTTTGTTCATACTGCTCTTTCTCCTTGTATCTAGTTACTGTGATATTTTCTTTTGTTTGACCTTCTCATTACTTTTTAAAAGCCCTCATAGTTTGTTGGGCCTTTCCCTTCCTTTTGAATTCTCTTTTGTTGAAGAGATTGACCTGCTATGTTAATATTTGCTTTTGTCCCCTCTTGTTCAGATTAATGATCCTTAAATGTTGGGCACATTCTAGCCAAATGTCCATGAGCGTGGTCCACCCGACATCTGAATGGAATAACCTCATAATATAGTTGTTGGCACCAGATAAAATCCCCTATTTTTAGGTCTATCTCTATTGGAAGAGGTTTGTTGAGGTCTATTTCTACACAAACCCTAGCAAACATTATCGATCCTCCTAAAACTGTTTCTCTTGATCTACCTTGATAATGCCTTAGTAATTTTCCTATTGCCTCGAGTACCTCCTCTTTCCAAAATTCAAGGGGAATGGCAAATAATATTACCCATATTGGTGATGTATTTGGTTCCACCCTCGGGTTGAATCCCATCTTCTATGGTTGCAAGAATAGTCCCGCTGGCCCGTGATGATACGACCCTCCCTCAAATACTTTTTATTGATCTTCCACTGATGTGAACTCTACAGAAAAATACCCATTTGGGAGACTTAGAATTTCGTATTCTCCTTCCATATGCCATTTTTTCCTTATCCACATGTGGAGGAAGTGCACGGATGGTTTGAAACCCACAAATTTACCTATCCAGTTGTGTTTTGACTTATAAACAATATCCTCAGCTATCCAGTCCTCAGCTGTTTCCAATACTGGTATTTCTTTTGCTTGTGGTAGATATCTATTCACCCTCCCAGGTAGAGAATCCTCTTTTTGTTGCTTTCCCATGGTGTTTATGATTTTCTTTGCTTGTGTTTGACAGTCGCTGAAGCTATCTTGGGTTCCACATAACTTATCCTGGAATGAGATTCCTTCGTTTGAAGGATTTGGTACCGAAGTACCTATGTCCCCCATTCTTGGTCGTGATCCTTACTATCAACAGACCTTTGCCCTAGATTTTGAAACCCCAGTTCAATTCCTCATATTTCCTCTCAGGCACCTCCCAATTCCTCCTTGTTAATATATACAATGTATGCTTGATTTAAACTTCAATCAACTATATATTTTAAAGCTCCATTTATATCCAATATCTATGGATTTATATTTATGATATGCCTATTTAGAAGGCTTGATTTTATCTGTATATTAAACCTATTAGGAGGTTTGAAATTCTTGCTACAAAACCTGTATGTATGTTTAGAAGCGACTGAAATAAATGTAAATTTCATAATGCTAGGATCTCCTTGATTTAATGAATGATCTCGATTATATATATATATGTTTTTATATCCTGCCTAGAATTAATAGTGGACCAATATGCTACTTTTGACCTACGAAGGATTAATCCCCTGTTCTATTTTAGACGTTCTTTGGCTACGTCAATAGGATGTAAAACTTAACTCCAAGGGAAAGAACCTGTCTGAAATACTGTGGTTTATCTATTAGGAGCATAGAAGAAGCCTCCCAAACCAGCAAGAGCTTGATATCCTCTTGTGAACCATTTTGCAGTCCTTGTTAGATGTCATTCTGAGCTACAACCCAAAGAGATAAACCCCTTTGTTCATTGATAGTCGCCATATAGAGGTTTTTGATTAGTTATAGGAGGTTTTGGGAGCTTCCTACATCAATGTCAGACCTCTACAAGTCACCCCTATATGGCCTGTGTTCTTGGTCTGCGCAGGCAGATGGCTTCAGAGAAGTCATATGCGAGAATTGTCCCACATGGGACATGCTTGTGGAGGAGAGACATAAAGGGAGATTGGATCCCTATGTATTTTGACCACCAAGGGGTGGTCATGCGACCAACCACTTGGTGGTCGCTCTAGTGCCAGTTGGAGGCACGTTTGACACTTTACAACTTATCGGATGTTGGATCAATGATAGTTGTTGGCTACGTTTGATTCCTCTATTTCTGCCACTTGTCAATGAGGGTTTGGTTGATGAGTTGTTAAGTTAAAACATTTAAAAATAAGTAGAGTAATTTTTCCACATTGCTCCTATAGGACCAATGGGGATAGTTCAAAAGGGGAAAGTCACCCCTTATGTAGTGACCACCACTCGGTGTTCATGGTGATCACGCATCAATGGGAGACATTTAGGTTAGCAGGTTTAGCTTACCTATGGTTACCAAATGTTAGTTTACTTCACATCGATGAGGTTACATGCTAGTTGATGTTCTCACCATGTGTTGGCCTGCTATTGCTTCACAATCGATGTCTCTTACGTGTACCAAGGTTGAATCAAAGTTTTTAATAGGGGAAATGTTATTATCCCAAATTGCTCCTACGGGAGCAATTGGGAAGTTTAAAAGGGGAAAGTCTCCCCTTATGTGGTGACCATAACTCAGTGGTCCTGGTAGCCACCGAGTGGAAGTCACTAGCATCTGTTGTGGATGCTTGACCACGTGGTTATGGTCAGCCTAGTCATGAAGACTAGGGCATCGATTGTTAGGCGCTTGCAAAGTTTGACTAAATTTGATCGTTGGATCTGATTTGTTGTGTGATCATTGGACGGATCTGATTGGTTATGGATCTAATTTGTGATCGTGGGATAAACTCTTTTTGATGAAACTAGGTTCTTTATTTAAACCAATATTTTATTTAGAGATCAAAAGTATGAGTTGACCTATTGTAAACCCTTTTTGATGATATATTAAGGGAAGTTATATTTCTTTATTTAAACCAAGATTTGGTTTAAATATCAAAAGGATTAGTTTTCCTTTGGGAATAATAAGGGATTTGATGAAATCACTTCCCTTTTTATTTGTGAAATAGAACCTTATAATATTATATCACGAAATTCTATGACGAACCTATGATTATTAGAATTATGGTATCTTGATAAGTTCATTGTGAAGTATTGATTAGAATTTGATTAATTAAGGGTATGGGACCTTAGTTGATTGAATGAAATAGAATAATTGAATAGATGGAATTTGATTAATTAAGGGTATGGGACCTTAGTTGATTGAATGGGTGAAATTTGATTAGTTAAGGGTATGAGACCTTAGTTGATTGAATGAAATGGAATAATTGAATAGATGGAGTTTGATTAATTAAGAGTATGGAACCTTAGTTGATTGAATGGATGAAATTTGATTAATTAAGGGTATGAGACCTTAGTTGATTGAATGAAATAGAATAATTGAATAGATGGAATTTGATTAATTAAGAGTATGGGACCTTAGTTGATTGAATGGATGGAATAATTGAATAAATGGAATTTGATTAATTAAGGGTATGGGACCTTAGTTGATTGAATGGATGAAATAATTGAATAAATGGAACTTGATTGATTAAGGGTATGGGACCTTAGTTAATTGAAGAAATAGATTGATTTATTAAGGATATGGAACCTTAATAGATTAAGGAAAAGACTTTGCATGATGGAAGCATAAACCTTTGATTGACTAAAGGAGGAGTTGTGAATTACTCTATAATTGATGAAATGATTCTCTTTTCTATTAATGAGAATAAGAGTGAAATTATGGGATACCTTATGGTATCGACCGAATGCATTGAGTAGATTTGTATAGTTGCAATTTGGCATTTCAATTATATATGCACTTGCTTGAAGTCATTTAGTAGATGCATTTAGATGCAGCAGTTGTCCTGATCCCTTATTACTATCAAATGAGCGATGGAGAGATGGGAGGATCAAGAGATACACCTGGAACCGAAACAATGACCTTGACATTGGTTGAGGTAATGAATGAAATGTATATTTCTAATTTATGTTTATGACTTATGAGTATGAAGGATTTATCATACTTGCTTAATTGTAATAATTGCTTAATGGTTGGAAGATGTACTTTAAAATACTTATGTTTTGCATTTATATTCCTTTCTATTAACATTCACCTTCTATAAATGTGGATTCTTTCTAGTATCTTATGTATGCTTTTTGAACCATGTTTTTGTTAGATTTAGTATCCGTTCTTACTTTCTTGCTAAAAACAACACAAAACCTAAGTATGGAGTTCTAGGGTGAACTTAGTGGTGACCTAAGGGACTTAAGACCTCCTTAGGGTTAATATATGTGACCTAAGGGAATTGAGACTCCTTAGGGAGATTGGAACTAAGTTGTGGAAAGACTACATCTAAGTTAAGATATTTCATCGTGAGATGAGATGGATAGCTTAACTCGTATTACGTGTAGCATACTTACACAGATTGATTTGTGTATGGTATGGATATGGGCATATACCTTCGATGGATTGAAGGTGATAAGTTTAGCTCATCAAGAGTGATGGGAGAGATAAAATTATTTGTGGTAACACATAATACGCCTACATAGATGGATTTGTGTGAGGGTATTTGGTGAGGTGTAGCTCTTCGAGAAACTTAGGGGATTTAAACAATAGATCAATTAAGGATTAGTTAGGGGTTTGTGAATCCCTCTCCTTACAATTTTTTTTTTCTCTCTATGTTTTAATGTAACTATATTTTGGGTTATTACAAAGCTGCAAAGAGCCCATCTGGACCTGTGGATTTATCCTTATTAAAAGAGAAAAGAGCTAATTGAACTTCTTCTAGAGTAATAGGCTCCATCAATTTCATATTGTCTTTATTTATTATAATTGAAGGTACATATTGAAGAAGTTTATCATTTAGAACTTTAGTTGCCTCTGATCCTAGAATATTCCAATAAAAAGGCTTTGCCTCTTTTCCAATTTCACTCTGATCTCCAATCCAAGGCCCTTCCATTGATTTAATTATACTAATTTTGGATGTTGATCTTTACTATAGCCATCCTATGCAAAAAAAATGTATTTTTATCTCTTTTTAACCAACTTTGTCTTGATTTTAATCTTTAGAATTTCTCTTCCTTACTCAAAATATTATGATATTCACTAAGAAACTCCCTTTCCTACGAGCTTGGATTATTATGATCAATTTTTTGGAAACTTGAAAGTTTATCTTTTAGTTTTTCTTTCTTCTCAAAAATCTTTCCAAAAGTGTTATTGTTCCATTCTTTTAATCTATATGCCATAAGTTTATTTGTATTGGAAGAGCATACAACCCAACATTTCTTGAAGAATTCCATGTTTGTGCTATCATATCAACAAATTAAGGATGATCTTCCCTCATCTGCTCATATTTAAATATGATATTTTTTGAATTCACTTACCACCATTTTCACTCTTATTGGCCAGTGTTTTGAACCAATCCTTGTTAAGGTATTATTTTTAGCACAAGATCCTTCATCTGGCCAATGATTTGAAAGTATGCATCTATCTATTTTTGTTGTTGTAAGGTTCTAGTCTCTCCTATTGTTAGTCCATGTTTGGTTATATTCTTCAAACTCAACCTCCCATAGATTATTGTTTTGAATAAAAGTTGAGAAATCTCTCATACTTTGGGTTAATTTCCTAGTTCCTCCAAAATTTTCATCGGTTATGGAGTTAAAATCTCTTATGATCATGAATAATATTTCTTGGTATTTACTTCTCATAAAGGCTTCAGTCGCACTCCAAACTTTGAGTTGTAGGTCCATAAACATCGATAAGGATGAAATGAATATCTACAAAGTGGCAAGTGACTAAAGAGGCTATCCAATGCCTAATTTTATGAATGGTTACACAAGAGGTTATGGAAGGATTCCAAAAAGTTATAACTCCCCCTATCGCTCTTTTAGAATCCATAGCATCCCAGTTATATATTTTCCATACTGCTTTCATAGTTTTTGAAACTTCTTCTTTTGTCATTTTAGTTTCCTAGATACAAAGAATATCAGGATTATTACTTAAACATAGGTCTCTGATACACCTTTGCTTTAAGGGGGCATCAAAACCCCTTATATTCCATGAGATGATAATCATGTCTCATTAGGGGCTATTGGCCCCGCTTGCGTATTACCAATATCATTTTGTTGTTTGGTAAAAATAAGTTCAACCAACTTAGTTTGCATTCCTTTCTCTATGTTTGCTCTTGCTTCCTTAGATCTTACTTGATAATTTAAGGGTTTTTCTCTTTTTGCCTTGCCTATATCAGGAGTAGGTCTTATTTTTCTATTCCTCAATATTTGTTCACAATTTTATTTTTCATCATATTTATCCTCTCCTGGCTCTACTACAAAAGCTTTGACTTGTCCTGCTAATTTTCTAGTATTTCCTTATTAATGACAAAAGTATTAACTTCTAAAACTACATTTTCTTTATCAATTTTTTTCTCCTGAATGGTACATGGTACTTCAAGAGAGTCTTCAAAATATGATGAGACACATTCCTTAGATTCATCAAGAATGTTCTTCCTTAAATCAAGATCATACTGAATAGACTGTTCCTTGTTAATATGTTGAACCTATTGTATTGTGTTCTCTAAGTTTTGATCTAATTTTTCTTCATAGGCTAAAGCCTCAAAAGAGTTGGTATTTCTTTCAATATCCTTCCTTGTTGGTTTGCATTGTTTATTTTATTTCATTTTTCTAGATCTATTTTTTGGAAGTTGAAAACCATCTTCATCCACAACCATTTGTAAGTTTCTATTGCAATTTTCTACATATGATTCTACTAGGCTTTTCTTAGGGCATGATCTCTCAATATGCCCCACCTCATAACATATATATGTTTTCATAATCTATGGTTTATATCCACATCTTATCCCCATACTTAAGAATGATTGATTTTAGTAAAACTTTACTTATATAATCATGACCAATATCCAAGCATAAATAGCCAAGAATCCATCTTTTGTAGTATCTAAAATCTCAAGGAATTCTCCTAGAGTGTTGCCTATTGCCTTGAAGGTATTTATTTTCCAAAATTCAATAGGTAACCCAAACATCCTAACCCAGACTCGTACTAGGGATAGATTTATATTTTCGAGTGAAAAGCCTTCATACCAGTGGGTAAGGAAGAGTCCTACTCTTCCCATAAACCAAGGACCCCATTTTAGGTTTTTTTTCTCTTTCTTCCTTAGAACCCTTTGATAATAAAAGATAGAATCACTCTTAGAGACTTCCAACCCTTATCAATCCATTTTCTCAAGGTTAAAGCCCCTGGTCAATACCCATTAAATTTACCAAAAACCGCCCTATCTTGGAGCAATGAGGATCTCTCTCAAGTGCGCTCAGTAACCTCTACCACTAAAGATGATTCTAAGGATTTAACTATAAATCGATCCATGGAAAGAAAACTAAAATTCAAATCTATTAAAATTTATTAGAGTCTTATAAAAATATAATATTTATATAAAAAATTATAATAATTTTCATCCAAAATTTCTAATATAAAGAAAGGATAAAAACTTAGCTGACAAATTCTACGTCCAAATAGAATGTCTTGCCTCATTGAAGTCTTAGTCCTTCATTGCTCTTCCTATCATCCAAATCCTAGCTGATAAATATTTGCAATTTCTTTTTTTACGACTTGAAAAATTGTCATGACCCTTGTTTTAGATGGTTGACTTCACAGGGTTGTATCTCCGTCAATATTGCTTAGATTCATATAACCATTTTTAAGCTATTCAAATTCAACACGAGCCGATTAATTAGGTGAATCAAATAACCCTTTACGAAGATATAGCTCCTAAAAAATGAGACACTATTTAAGAAAAATGCTCTCTTGTTTGAGTTTGTTTTAATCCACTACATATTTTATTATTAGCCCATTAATGAGCACTGAATAAGACATTATATCCACTTCTTGCTATGTACTCTTTTAACCAAGTCCGCCTCCATTTTAATATCCAAAATTTCTTTTCCTTACTCAAAATATTATAATTCCCTTTCCTTCAAGCTTGAATTATTATGCTCCCCTTTTTTAATTTTGAAAGTTTTTCGTATAGCTTTGATGACCATATCCATTTCTTGTTTTGTATTCTTTTAACCAAGTCCCTCTCCATTTTAATCTCCAATTTTTTTCTTTACTTAAAATATTATAATATGCACTAACCAACTCCCTTTCCCCAAGCTTGAATTATTATGCTTATCTTTTTGAAATTCTGAAAGTTTCTTGTATGGCTTTGGCCTGTCATCTAGGACCGCCAAGTGTTTATTTGTTAATTTTTTTTTTATTAATATATCTTTGGCTTTGAACTCTTATTAAAGCTACGGTGGTAGGGTGTGTCTAAAAAATTATTAGTTTTGATCGGGATGGTTCGTTAGAAAGAAGAGAAGGATTTTAATTTTTCGTCAGTTGACATGTTAGTAGTTGTCGTTGTCGCGTGTGCGCGCAAGGACACGCTGTCGGTGGTGACAGTGCAATATTCAAATAAGTCGTCTCATGGAACTCTTCTTTCGTAAGGCCTTCGAAACTCTTTCGGAGAGGGGCTCATAAGATTCCCGCCGAATGACGATGAAAAAATAAAAATTAAGAGAAAGGAAGCAATGGTCCCTCCATCAGATATGGAGACGATGGATATTCCCATTGAAATCGTGAGCGAGGAGGAGATGGCATTTATCGAAGCCGCCCTTTCATTCTCCTCCGCTTCTTCTTCAAAGCGCCTCGCAACACAGATCGATGACGACGCAAATAATAATAATAATAATAAGAAGAAAAAGGCGATGGAGATGGAAATCGAGGAGAGTCCATTGCAGCAGCACCGTCAGCGTCAGCGGAGGGCACTCTCTGTTACAGACATCACAGGCTCGGTATGTATTCTCACCTCAATATCCTTTTATCAGCTCTACTCCAAACAATAACAACAAAAACAAACATTCCTTCCATTCAAGCTTTGTTCTTACGGAGAAAAATAAAACATTTTCTCCTTTCTAAACAAAGATGATTAGAAGACAAAATCGAAGGAAAAAACAAAGCCTTAGAGTTGGGATCATGTAAAGGACCCACTGTACTGATCGGTGCGTACAAAAAGCATTAGCAAGGTTGTTTGAGAGTACAAAAGTGGATAGCGAGGACCCGTAAGATCTCTGAGTCAAGAGAAGGCAAGTATACGAGTAACCAACAACAACCACCACCAAAGCACAACTTTGAGAATATATATATATATATAAAACTAACTTTTGTAATTTTGTAATTCACCCAATTGACAGCCTGCAATGCTATCTCAAATTGAAAAGCAATAGCGTATAAAATCCGGAAAACGAAAAATATCAAATAGAGATACCCTATCTCCATTCATGAAGTAGTTAATAGCGCAGCCCATGCCATTAAAATACAAAACACTACATAAAATTCAATGATCTAAAATGAATATTTTTTAAAATAGTTGTACGGATTAAAACAGGTCCAACTCATATTATATTATGACCATATGTGATATTATGAGAAAATTGAGAAATTTAACAAGTTGAGCTAATACCATTTAACTGAATTTAAATAAAAATTGACAGTCTATTAAACTTTCTTGAAAATAAAGAAGTCAGGAATGATTACCAACATAGATAGTGACTAATTTTGAATATATAGGCCCAATATGACTTATGCAGCTAGAAAAGAAAATTTTCTGTTTATTACTTGTGAAAGTGATGATTGCATTTTTCTTTTAATTTTGAGATTCAACCAAATTTGCCAATGTTTTTCAATGTATTGTGCGATACATGCAAAATGTTTTTTTGGTTTGAGTAAAAGGGGTTGTACTTAGTTTCCCATCCTTAACTTACAACTTGAGAGTTTGTTTGAGAGTTTACAAACAGATTCAATTCTCATTTCAATTGAGTTGTTATAGTTAGATACCTACATTTTTTTCATAAAATGTTTGAATTTTTGATTTTTATTTTCTAGGTCTTCTTCAACTTTCTTTGCAAATACAAATACTCCAGAATTCATCATCCTTCTTCTTAACATTTTCTTGCAGCAACCATCACAATACCAAAACTCCACCTCTATGTTCCATGCATTGCACCTTAGTAAAGTAATATTTTCAAAACTCTGTGTTATCATAGTTTGCTTTACCAGCTCTGGACTATTAGTTTCTTTACTAAAGTATAAGTGCAACCACAAGAATTGTAATAAATAGTTTAACAGTTCAAAAAAGTTGAAATTTCATGATTAAATCTTATCAAGGAATATGCATAATAACTAAACTATGGGTCATTATATAATACAAGTGGAATTCATTTTAATCCCAAATAACCAATTAAAAAAATATTTTATCATTTTAATGAGTTATGAAATGAATCTCTTTCATATTATAATGACGTTTTAACAAATTATAATGGTATATAAATAGTTTAGCAGTCTCAAAAAGTTGGAAGTTCCAATTTATACTCTGTAACATAATCCAACATATATTTAACAACTCAAATAATCCATTCAGCCATGAAGTCCATTTGATATCATTTTCTTTTGCTTTAGCATACACAATTTCTACTCACTTCATGAAATCATAGTTTGCTTTACCAAATTTGGATTGTTAGTTTCCTCCATAGAAACTCAGGAAATGTATGGATGATCATTAATATGTATGGAATGCAAGGAGTACGAGAACAAAAAATCCAATGGAAAGCAGTCCAAGCAATCAGGGAAGCCTACCCCGAAGACCTCTGGATGGTGGGAGGGGACCTAAATGCCAAGATGTTAGTAAATGACCAAGAAGGAGGTATAGCACAACTCAATGAAAAGGATAGGCTTCTCATAGCCCAATTTGACTATTTAGAGCTGATTGATATACCCCCATCAGGTTGCAGCAACACATGGACAAATAAAAGGAAAGAGAGGCAAACAATAAAAATCCAGATTAGATAGGTTTTTAGTAGAGGGAAAAGCTTTCACTCTATGGCAATGTCAATCTAAGACCCTAAATTGGTTGGCTTCAGACCATTTTCCAGTTGCCTTTCCATAGCAAAAAGAAGTCCGACTACAAGAAAAACCTTTAGATTTGAGAAAATTTGGCTGCAAAATGAGGATCTCTATGGTTTGGTACAACAATGGTGGCAGTAAGGTAAACCTGCATATGGAACAAATCAATACCAACTCTTTTGGCAAGTAAAATTTGTTAGATAAAGCTTGACAAAATGGAGCAAACTGCAGAGAACTGGCTTCCAAAAACAAAGAGGAATGATCTCAACAAGTATGGAACAAGTGGCAACTCAGATACGACTTGGAATTATCTCAGAAGAACTTTTACAGAAGGGAGAAACATTGATGAAACAGGAGGAGATAGATAAGAAAGAGGAGGCATACTGGAAACAGCGAGCAAGGGTGACATGGCTAAAAATAGGAGACAAAAACAATAAATTCTTTCACCATACAACTATTGCTCGAAGCCTTCATAACATGATGGATGCCTTATCAAATGGCCCAAAGAATAGGCAAACAACCATCCTAGGTATGCAAGATGTAGCAAATTCTTATTTTTTGCAGATCCAAATCTTTTTGTCCATCATCAACAGGAAATTCTAGCTAGTATTCTTGAGATGATATCTCAAAATCAGAATGAGGAACTCCTAAAAGAAATAACATAGGAAGAAGTCAAAAGTACTATCCTTGCTTTGCAGATAGGAAAGTCCCTAGGATCGGATGGGCTCCCAGTAGAATTTTACAGAGCTTTTTGGGACATAATAGCGAAGGATCTAACTAAAGCAGTGGAGGAAGTCAAAATCAACAGAAGAATCCTCAAAGCCACCAACCACACCCATTTAACCCTTATCCCAAAAGGAGGAGAGGTGGAGGACATTGCCAACTATAGACCAATAGCACTCTATAATGTCGCCTACAAGCTCATGACCAAGTTGATGGCATAAAGGTTAAAAAAGATCTTACCAGACATAATATCACCAAAGCAGGGAGGTTTTGTGCAGGGTCGACAAATTCTAGATGGAATAGTGGTGGCCCAGGAATCCTTCCATACTCTTAACCAAAAAGGGAAGAAGGGGATGTTTCTCAAGCTGGATTTATCCAAAGCCTATGACAAGGTCAGCTGGAAGTTCTTGGCACAAATTCTAAGAAAATTTGGCTTCAAAGAAGAATGGATATCATGGGTGATGGAATGTATATCCTCGGCTTCCTTCTCAGTGCTCATAAATGGAATCCTTTCCCAACCTTTCTAGGCATCCAGAGGTATCAGATAAGGTGATCCTCTTTCACCATATCTATTCATTCTCTATGCAGAAGGATTGGGAAGACTAATAAGAAAAAGGAAAATGGAATGAAGCATTACAGGAATCAGTATCTGCAATGAGGTGGACCTTATCCATCTTCAATTTGTGGATGACATAGGAATGTGGGGCGAAGCATCACTACAAGAAGCAATCAACATCCGTGATCTCTTGGATTGCTATATAGCAACAACATGCCAATTGGTAAATGAAAAAAAATCCAAAGTGGTTTTCTTCAATGTAGCTAAAAGAGTAAGAGAAAGGATATCCCATATTCTCAGATTTCAGGAAGCCCATACGCCCCTAGAATTATTAGGGATCCCCCTTTCAGCAAAGAGGTTAAAAAACAAATATTGAAAAACTATTAAGGATAAAATCCATTCAAAACTAGCTCATTGGACAAACAGATGGCTGAGTTTTGGAGGTAGGGTAACTCTCCTTAAATCTGTCCTTCAAGCAATGCTTGTGTATCAGTTCTCTATCTTGGCTGCCCCGAAGAGTGTGTTGAAGGATCTTGATAAAATCATGCGGAAATTCTTATGGTCAGGGGCAAAGGGAGATCAGAAAATGGCCCTAGTCAGTTGGGACAAAGTATGCAAACCAAAGAACCAAGGAGGCTTGGGAATTAGAGCAGCAAAAACAAATAATCAGGCTCTCACTGCCAAATTATACTGGATATGGATATCCAATCAGGACCAAATGTGGTGCCTAGTATTATCTTCAAAATACTACCCAACCCACCCAACAAAAGAAATTCCTCGTCTTCCAGTCATGGGGGAAGGTTCAGAGATTTGGAAAGCATTGAAAAAGGAGCCGTAATCATTAAGCAAGGTCTATTCTGGAAAATTGGGGATGGGAAAAATGCAATATTATGGGAGGACTCATGGGAGCAGCACCCACCAATACATAATATTCGCCCTCATTTAGTAGGCCTCAAATTGGATTTGCACAACCATGGATGGTATCAGGTATTCCACTATATCAAACCTCCCCATCCAGAAGGGCCTAGAGCCAAGCAGTGGAAACCTAAGGAGGAATGGCCGAGTGAAGAGTGAGAAGCAGAGAAAAGCGAGCTACAAAATATTTTGGAAAATAGACAGTGTTTAAAAAGGAATGAACCAGATAAGATAGCATGGGGTCATGGAACTATGGGAAATTATTCAGTGAAGGAGGGCTATAAATTTATAACTTCTTCCAACCACCCAATACATCAACCCCCTTGGTCAAAGTTGTGGCAACCTAAGGGATGGATAAAGATAAACTGTTTCTCTTGGCAAATGGCCCACAATAGTATTTGGCCCAAGACAATTTGCGCAGAAGAGGATTTATTGGGCCTAATAGGTGTATAATGTGCAACCAATATGAGGAAACAGTTTCTCATCTCCTTTTTGAATGCACTTTTGCCCAAACAGTGTGGAAGGAATGGTATATTACTTTTAACCAAGTGGAGGTCCAAATTCCAACCATGGATACTTTCTGGGATTATTGGAAAGCCAACAAATTCAGAACAAAGAGGATAAAAACTGCATGGGATTTGGGTTTAGGATTTATTTGTTGGCAAATCTGGCTAGAACGAAATGGAAGAACTTTTAAGGAGGAATTCAAACCGACAGAGAGCATATGGAGCACTATAACAAGAAAAGTGCTTGAAACTATTGATGCAAGAAATATGGAGGCCTCTCAAATACACATAGAGGAGGAAGAAATTTGGGAAAAACTGAGGATGGGGACAACTCAGGACAAGGACAACACAAGAAGTACAGGAAGATGAAGAAAAACAATTTGTACCAGAGGTGGATGAGAAGAATAACTATGAGCTATTACATGTATCTATTTATGGGTTACATAGTGGTAGAGAAAGACAAATTTGAAGCAACAGAGAAGCCTAAGGGAGATAAAGGAGAGGCAGAGCAGGAATTGGGGAAAACCCCTTATGATCACCATGATCAAGAGGATTTGCAGAGACAGAAAGCAGAAGCTGATTTGTATCCTGGCACTGGCCAAGAGAGGAATGTTACCAGGAAAATAATGTAATAAGCGTTTTTTTTAATACAAATTTTTAACTTTTCACTCAAAAATGGATCCCTTGAAACATTTTGTAGTCCTCTAGAACATTATTTTGAATTTGCTCCTTTCAGATTTTTCTTGTCAGCTTCAGCTAAACTTACTACTTCCTCTAACCATGGAAAAGAGAATTTAACTTCATCTATCTGCACATTTGTTCCCTTCCCTTAACGTATGTGTAAACCTGATTTCTTCAAACTCTGTAGCAAGGTCTTGTATTTCCACAATGATCTCTTGTATGTTCCATGGAGCCTTTGCTTTCCTCAAAATTGCATTTATTACTATTAGTGAATCGCCTTCCATCCATACTCTGTTCCATTTCATTTGTCTGCATATTTTTAATCCTTCCAAAGCCGCCCAAGCTTCAGCTTCATTATTTGTCTTAAATCCACTACTGAAAGCGTAATGTGACAAAATCTCACCCCTATTATTTCTAATTATTCCTCCTCCTCCTGTTGGTCCTGGATTTCCTTTAGATGCTCCATCAAAATTCAATTTGACCAACTCTGCTTTTGGTGGTTTCCACTTTATATTCTTTGCCTTCCTTTTGTTTCTCTTATACCCAACATCATAATTCCATTTGATGACTTGACTCCATCTATCAAGGCTCTCTGCTTCAAGATTAGGGATTGGGTGAGTTGATAGGGTTGGTTTAGACTCCTCTATGGCTAAACAAATCTTCCTTTTCATTACCTCTAAACTACTTTCCTTTCCTTTAAATATTCTTTTATTCCTTTCCAGCCATACAGTCCAAAGTATTGTATCTTTTGATGTATCCCAGATTATTTATAACGCCTCACTTTTAAAAGTGCTCTACCATTGCTTTAACCATTCTTCAATTCTGCCATTCATCACCATGCATTTACCAAACATATTAAGAATCCATTGCCATAGTTCCCAGACTATTGAGTAGTGTCCCAAGAGATGGTCTATACTCTCCTCCTCCTTTTTACATAGAACACATTGTGAGGGGCCATGAAAACCCCTTTTCATTAGGTTATCCCAAGATAAAATTTTCTTATGACCTACTAGCCATACAAACATTTTGACTTTTGGAATGCTCAGGCTATCCCAAATATCTCTCCATATTCTTGCGGTATTCCTATTTTGTTGGTGCTTTACATTATATCCACTTCTTGTTATGTATTCTCCTGAGCTATTCAACTCCCAAATCAACTTATCCTCGACTCCCCTTAAAATAATCATTATTGTTATCTTTCTACTCAACTACCTCCTAGCAACAATGTCTAGTATACTTGTAAAAAAATCTTCTTTCCATTTGTATCTTCCTTCCTAATCCTTGTACATAATGTTTGAAACCCTATCACCATATTTATCTTGAAGTAATCTCATCCATGGTTTCAAAATTGGATCTAGATTGAGTGGTTTTTTATCACACCAAGTATCCATCCAAATAGAAATTTTTCTCTAGTTCCCACCACCCATATTAGACCTTTAATCACTAGATCAATTGATTTTTTAAAATTATTCCATAGTGTAGAACCATCTAGTAGTGAGAATGTAGTAAATATTAAGCTTGGGTCATTGGGCTCAATGTACTTAGAAGAATTCTTGCCCATTATCTTTGACTCTCTTTGTACAATCTCCAAATTACTTTTCCCCTTAGAGCTAAGTTTGCATCCATAAGAACTCTTAAACCGAGACCTCCCCTAGTTTTATCATCACACACCTTGCTCCATTTCACCAAAGGAAATTTCCTTTTATCATGTAATCCTGACCACAAAAATGACCACATAATATAGATTAAACTTTTTTCTACCGATTTTGGCATAATATACAAGGACATATAATATGTTGGAATGGCCTGTAAGACTGATTTAATTAGTTGCACTCTTCTTGCTAATGATAACCATCTACCTTTCCATGCTGGTAGTTTATTCTGAACTTTACTTATAACTAGATTCCACAATTCTATCCTCATTCTCCCCTCAAATAAGGGCATCCCTAGATATGTTGTTAGCAAATTTGCCTCCTCCATTTGAAGTAACCTGCATATCCCTACTTTGATTCTAGTTGGAGTGTTTAGGAAGTAAATTTTAGATTTTGTCCTATTAACTTTCTACCCAGATGCTCTTTCATATTCCTTTAATAAGTTATTCAAAGCTCTAGCCTCATTTTTCCTTGCCCTCCCAAAAAGGGTTGTATCATCTACAAACTATTGATGGGTGATGTTGTCGATGTTATTACTAGCCTTAAGTCCACTTATTAGCCCATATTTGTATGCCTTCTTCAAGTTCCTTCCCAATACCTCTGCCATAATAATGAACAAATATGGTGATAGAGGATCTCCCTATCTAAGACCCCTCTTGGCTTTAAATGATTATATTACTAGCCCATTGACCAACATTGAATATGATACTATAGAGACACAAGCTTTAATCCATCTGACCCATTTCTTCCCAAATCCAAACTTTTCTAATACTACAAAAAGAAAATCCCATTTAACCCTATCATAGGCTTTATTCATATCAAGTTTTAAGATCATTGCTCTCTCTTTTCTAGAAGCTATTGAATGCATTACTTCATGAGCTACTATGATCCCATCCAGAATTTATCTCCCTTTCACAAATCCTCCTTGCTCTTCTAAAATAATTTTGTCTAATAGTGGTCTTAACCGATTTGCCATCACTTTGGAGATTATCTTATATGCCATATTACATAGGCTTATGGGCCTAAATGAATCAAACAATTATGCATCCTTCTTTTTTGGAATCAGGGTAAGATATGTTGCATTTATTTTATAAGGTATGTACTGTTTTACCCTAGACTATTCCACTGCCACCAATAAAGAATCCTTCACTATTTCCTAATTATGTTGATAGAATGTTATAGAGAGTCCATCCAGACCTAGGGATTTATCCTTATCAAAAGAGAAAAGAGTTGAATGAACTTCTTCTAGAGTAATAGGCTCCATCAATTTGCTATTGTCTTCATCTATTATAACTGAAGGTACTTCTTGTAGTAGTTTATCATTAAGAACTTCAATCTCCTCCGATCCTAGAATATTCTAGTAAAAAAGCCTTGCCTCCTTTCTAATTTCACTCTAGTCTTCAATCCAAACCCCTTCTACTGATTTAATTCTACTAATTCTAGATGTTGATCTTTGTACTATTGCCATCCTATGAAAAACTTTGTGTTTTTATCTCCTTCTTTTAACCAAGTCTGTCTCGATTTTAATCTCCAAAATTTCTCTTCCTTACTCAAAATATTATGATATTCACTAAGCAACTCCTTTTCCTCAGCTTGGATTATTGTGCTCATATTTTTGGAATTTTGAAAGTTTCTCTTTTAGTTCTTCTTTCTTCTAAAAAATATTTCCAAAAGTGTTCTTGTTCCATTCTTTTAATCTAGATGTCATTGATTTAATTTGTTTTGGAAGTGTATACAACCCACCATTTCTTGAAGAATTCCATGTTTGCACTATCATATCAACAAATTGAGGATGGTCTTCCCACATCTACTCATATTTAAAATATGATTTTTTTTTAATTCACTTACCACCATTTTAACTCTTATTGGCCAGTGATCTGAACCAATCCTTGTCAAGGTATTAATTTTAGCACAAGTCCCTTCATCTAGCCAATGATCTGAGAGTATGCATCTGTCTAATTTTTTTGCTATCAGGTTCTGGCCTATCCTATTGTTGGTCCATGTATAGTTGTCCTCTTCAAACTCAACCTCCCATAGATTATTGTTTTGAATGAAAGCTGAGAAATCTCTCATACTTTGGGTTATTTTCCTAATTCCCCCAAAATTTTCATCCAACTTGGTTATGGCATTAAAATCTCCTATGATCATGAATCGGGTTTCTTGGTCTTTACTTCTCATAAAGGCTTCAATCCCACTCCATACTTCTGATCTGCCTGACTGAGTTGTAGGTCCATAGACATTGATAAGGATGAAATAAATATCTGCAAAGTAGCATGTGACTAATGAGGCTATCCAATGCCTAGTTTTATGAATGGTTTCATAGGAGGTTCTAACTAGATTCCAACATGTTAGAATTCCCCTTACCACTCCTTTTGAATCCACAACATCCCATTCACATCTTGCCCATACTACTTTCATAGTTTTGGAAACTTCTTCCTTTGTCATTTTAGTTTCCTAGATACAAAGAATATCAAGCTTATTACTTAAACAGAGGTCCTTGATACACCTCTACTTTGAGGGGGCATTAGCACCCCTTATATTCCATGAGATGGTAATCATGTCTCATTAGGGGCTATTGGCCCCTCCTATAAATTACCAATATCATTTTGTTATTTGGTAAAGAGAAGTTCAACCAACTTAGATTGTGTTCCTTTCTCTATGTTTGCTCTTGCTTCCTTAGCTCTCGCTTGATAATTTGAAGGTTTTCCTCTTTTTGCCTTGCTAGTATTAAGAGTAGGTCTTATTATTCTATTCCTCAATATTCTTTCACAACTTTCCTTTTCATTAGATTTATCCTCTCTTAGCTCTGCTAAGGAAGCTTTTGACTTATCCTGCTCATTTTTTAGTATTTCCTTGTTAATGGTAGAGGTATTAACATCTAACACTACATTTTCTCTACCACTTTCCTTCTCATGAATGGTGCATGGTACTTCAAGAGAGTCTTCAAAATATGATGAGGCACATTCCTTAGGTTCAACAGGAATGTTCATCCCTAAATTAAGTTCAGACTGAGTAGACGGTTCCTTGTTAATATTTTGATCCTGTTGTACCATGTCCTCTAAGCTCTGATCTGCTTTTTCTTCATAGGCTAAAGCCTCAAAAGAATTGGTATTTCTTCCAATATCCTTACTTACTAGTCTCCACTATTTATTTACTTTCATCTGTCTAGACCTATTTTTTGGAAATTGAAAACCATCCTCATCCATATCCATTTGTAAGTTTCTCTTATAATTTTCTACATATGTTTTTGTTAGACTCTTCTTAGGGCATGATCTCTCAATATGCCCCACCTCATGACATATTCTACATCTAAAAGATATATTTTCATAATCCATGGTTTGGGTCCACAACTTACCCCCATACTTAAGAATGATTGATTTTAGTAAAGGTTTACTGATATCAATCATGACCAATATCCAAGCATAAATAGCCAAGACTCCATCTTTTGTAGTTTTTGAAATCTCAAGGAATTCTCCTAGAGTGTTGCCTATTGCCTTGAAGGTATCCATTTCCTAGAATTCAATGGGCAACCCATACATCCTGACCTAGACTAGTACTAGGGATAGATTTACATTTTTAGGTGCAAAGCCTTCATACCAATAGGTAAGGAAGAGTCATGCTCTTCCCATAAACCAAGGACCCCCTTTTAAGATTCTATCTCTTTCCTCCCTGGAACAGAAAATGGCTAGGAAGAAACCTTTGGGAAGAAAGGATAGACTCACTCCTAGAGACTTCCATCTCCTATCAATCCATTTTCTCAGAGCCGAAGCCCCTGGCCAAGACCCATTAAATTTACCAATGACTGCCTTATCTTTGAGCAACGAGGATCGTTGCTCTATGAGGTCCTCCCTAACCTCTACTACTAGGGATGATTCTAAGGATTTAGCTGTAAATCGGTCCATGGGAAGGAAACTATAACTCAATATCTACTAAAATTTACCAGTATATCCTATAGCGATTATATTATTTGAAAATAAACCTACAATAATCTGCATGCAAAACTTCGAAGATAATGAAGGGATAAATGAAACTTAGCTGAAAAAATTCTACGCCTAGATGGAATGTCCTGCCTCGTTGATGCCCTAGCCCTCCATTGCTCCTCCCATCATCCGAACCTTGGCTGATAGATATCTGCAATTTTGTTTTCCCATGACTTGAAAAATCGTCATTGCCCTTGTTCCGGATGGCTGACTTCACAGGGTCGTATCTCCCTCAATACTGCTTGGATTCCTTCATATGACCACTCATTTTAAAGCTCTTCAAATTCTGCACAAATTGGTCCAAGAATCATCTGAATCGGACAACCCTTCGCAAAGATATGGCTCCTGAAAGATGAGATATTTTTTATGGAAAAATTTGCCCTAACGTTGCCCTTGTTCCGGATGGTTGTCTTCACATGGACGTATCTCCCTCAATACTGCTTGGATTCTTTCGTATGACCACTCATTTCAAAGCTCTTCAAATTCTGCACAAAATGGCGCAAGAATCGTCTGAATCAGACAACTCTATGCAAAGATATGGCTCTTGAAAGATGAGACATTTTTTTGGAAAAATTTGCCCTAATTGCGACCAAGGGAGCTGTCTTTCAATCTATTGTCAAATATACATGCATATTGTATTGAAGGTGCATATATATAACGTTTTTAACCAGCAAATATTATGCTTTACTAACGTGTCTTGCATTTGTAATAAGTTGGACAATAGTGGATAGCCTCACATCCTCATTGACATCACACAGTTGGTCCTTTAGGACATTTTTGTTCTTCTCGTCTCAAATGATAAATTTTCTTTAAGAAATAAGGACTTGCTATAAAATTTATCATTGTTTCCTGTATTATTCTATCATATATCACAATAGGATGATCAGTAATCGACTATTTCATGTTCACTAGTGAGATAGCTTCTTCCAGCCTTTTTTCTACTTAGCAATGGAGGCAATGCAGAGCTTTCCTTAGTAGTTTATATCCATTAGGTCCATCAATGGCGGCGTGAATGATCTTGTAAAACAAAGGAAGCAAGCTACATTGGATGGAAATTTGATTGCATAAAGAAGTAACATCATGCCATGATCAATAATTTCATTAATATCAAACATGCTTGCAAGGAGGTTTATGACAGTGCATAGTCTCTTATGAGAGGTGAAGTCAACTTTGGTTCCCATTTTTGATTCATGTGGTCGTTTACTTGGAATTGAAGGCTAATCTGAAACAGGAGAGCTAAAATGTTGCAGACTCTCTTGAAATATTTCTTGCTTGCTTATAGCTTTAAGTAAGAGGGGACAATATTAGCTTTCATGACCTACCATGATTTATGGATCAACATTATGAATGCATATACTTTATTTTTATTTTAGTTATTAGTGAAATCACCGATTCATCTATTTCAAATTTTTATTTCAGTCTTTAGAATGTGTAGATAATACAAGAATATAAAATCCCTATGCAATATATATATATATATATATATATATATATATATATATATATATAATCTCTCTCTCTCTCTCCCTCGGGGGTTTGGGAGGGGGGTTCAATGTCTCCCATGTCTTCATCCTTAGTCCCCTATCTTTAAGCTGTCATCTCTTCATTCCTGAAACACGTTTCCTTGCCATTACTATTTCCGTTGATGACCCTGAAACGTTTTGGAATTTGGTTTATTATCCTTATTGTTAGAAAGCAAAAGACTCTTTTGTTTTAAAAAAATACACTTCGTATTATATTATTGAATGAGAAGATTAAATTAGTTGAATACCAGGCTTACATGGAAAAGTCTTCCTATATAAATAAGGAAATAAAGCATCTAGGCCTAGGCTCCAATCTTTACGTATCTAGACAAATTGGGATTTGACAAGTAGGGCCAATTGCTTAAGAATCTTTAATTACCTTTGTTGAACAGAGATGTCTTCTTTAAACATTGCCTTATGCAACATCCTTCATCAAAAGGTTAAAGCGGTCATCCGAATTGCGTACCATAAAATTTGCAGCTAGTTGTGATCATCCAAGAGTCTTCAATTCAATAGG
Source organism: Wollemia nobilis (assembly GCA_028583015.1). NCBI lineage: Eukaryota > Viridiplantae > Streptophyta > Pinopsida > Araucariales > Araucariaceae > Wollemia > Wollemia nobilis. Next base: position 13,987,237 of record JAQPPZ010000465.1, read on the forward strand.
TTTTCCAAGAGAGAGACAGGCTAAAAGGAGAATCAAAATCTGCCTGCAGCCATGACAACAGAGCTCTAAATACAGTGTACCCTTAAAGGACATTACCAGTTGTCTCCTCTTGTCCACAAATAATGCATAAAGAACCTGAAATTCCAATCTTTTGTAGATGTGCCTTGACTGCCAATCCGTGGACTGATGCTAACCACTCAAAAACTTTGAGCTTATAGGAGGATCTAGGTTTCCAGATGTGTTGTTAGTGTTGTTGCCAATACACTTCAGGACCTTTGTTCAAATGCAGTACTTTTTTGAAGTGTGTCTCCCTTGGCTGTACAAGTCTTTAGTTATATATTTATAGAAACCTTTTTTTGTTGCTTCATTTCCAATCCCTTGAGTAAAGGTCTGATGCTTGAAGTTCCAATCTTAAGAGATGATTTTCAGGATCATTTTGCAAAGATCTTGGATGGCATATTTATGTTTAGTACTTGGATTTTGGGATTTATTTGGGTCTTATATTCATGATTCCTAAGATCTTCCCATCAAAGAAACAATTTTCTTATTTGCATCAGATGAAAATATTTCAATTGTTCATGGAGAGAATGGGAAGTCCAAATAGGTCATTGAATAAGATCCTGTTGATTACGAATATGCCACTTAGGAAAGGATTTGGTCTTTTGCGTCCTAGACCCGCCCAACAGATTGAAAGGCCGGAAGGAAGGGATGCCTTCCGTGCCAATCTCCGGAAAATGCCGACTCCTTTACTATGCTAATTGGGGTTTGAGATAAGGGAACTAGAAAGAGATTGTAAAATGCAGAAAGAAATGTAAAAGCATAGCAATAGTTGTGGGGAAGAACAAGCAGCACAATCACTAACTAATACCCAAACCAGCAGCAATCAAAACAAAACATGTAACAGAAACCAACACTGCGATTCCTCCCTATGTATCCTTCAACAAGAATTCCAGATTCACTTAATTGCCAATGCCCTAATCCAGAGTTCAGAATTACAGCAATCAGAAAAATAAATGAACATGAAGCATAAATACTTGCAGAAGGCAGCATAAAAGAAAGAGACAAGAGTCAGAGCCAAGTATGCCTTGTATTGAAGCAAATGTTTGTTTACAACAACTTTCTTAGCAATATGTTCCCCCCATTTTACAATGAAAGTTCACTGCTATTTATAGCAGAATTTTCCCCCCAAATTACATTGAAGCACATAATCCCAAAACTGTGACAGCTGCTGAGATTTGACCCTTACTGGCCGTGAGCGTACCTGCCACACGATTCTCCTGAGTTTGGTACAGTTTTGGACAGGTCTGGTAGTTGAGAAGAGACGTCTCTTCAATGCTGCGGGTACACTCTGCCCTTTGGGATTTCTGAGGGTTCTGACAAGCTGTCCTGGGGGTAAAAACTGAGTTGACGCTCCATTAATGCAGCCTGACAGGCTACCTACCCCCGTCCTCCGAGTTTGCTTGAAAAACTGCTAAGGGTTGCAAAACCACACTGAAGCTGAAAGTCGCAACTGCTCAGAAGCGAGGCTGGGAGTCGCTCAGGGTTTGAGTGAACTCGGGGAGCCAAGATGGAAGGGGGACGCTCTTGAAAACAGGTCGCGGTTTGCTAGGTGGGACGAGCGACGACGGGAGTCGCTCCTGGATGGAGCGAACCCGGGAGTTGCTGATGAGTGGAGCGAACTCCGGTGCGGGCTCCCTGCCTTAGACATTTTCAATTTTGCATTGGTCGGCGAGCGATCGTTGGAGATCACAGCGAACCTGAGAGTCGCTCCAGAATGGAGCCAACTCGGGCCTCTTGCCTTGGCCAATTTTTGTTTTCAATCTTGTCGGCGGTCGCTGGAAGGGTGCAGCGAGGACGGGAGTCGCTCTACAGGAGCGGCGACGACGGGAGTCGTTCCAGAAGGGAGCGACTCATGGGCCTCCTTCCTTGGACACTTTTAAGCCCCTTGCCATGGTTCGCCGAAAACCGCAGCGATGACAGGAGTCGTTGGACAAACAGGGCGACTCCGGGGTTCGCTTGCCAGGGGAGCGATCTTCGGCCGGGGTTTATGCCTTAGTGAATTTTCAATTTTGCACTGCTTCTTGCCGGTCACCAGTGGTGTCGAGGGTAGCCCGGGGAGGGAACGATGTCGAGAATCGCCAAATATGAGGGGCGACTCCCGGAATCGCTCAAAAAATGAGCGAACTTCGGGTGCGTCCCTTGACTTAGACATTTTTCTGTTTTCCAATTTTGCCGGCAGTCGCTGGAGGAGGGCGGCGAGGACGGGGGTCGCTCCAGGATGGAGCGACTCGAGGGAAAGCCATGCCTTAGAGAAATTTTGACCTTTCTCTGCCGCCGTTTGTCGCTGCTGGATGCTGACGGAAGTTGCCTAGGAACAGGGCGAAGCTGAGAATCGCCACAGAAGTGGAGCGACTCCCGGAATCGCTCAAAAAGAGTGTGACCTGGGAGTGCTCCTGCCTTAGAATTTTTTGGGCTTTCCTTAGCCTCCGCCGGAACTTGCCGAAAGCTGGAAACTGGAAGCTTCAACCTGAAAACTGAACCTACCAACACCTGAAAATGCAATCCTGAAGATCGCCTGGATTGACAGCTTGGAAAAGAGGAAAGGAGAGGATCTGGTCCTTAAAAATGCAGCAGTTTTCAAATTTTCAAAACTTTTACCCCGGGCAAAATGTGGCAACAGATCCTACGTATCCCATGGCCATCAAACTGTCCAACAACTATCTCCCTAGGAGCTCAAATTTGCTTGAGAGTTGTTCATTTGAAAATCACAAAGGCGTTGGTAATTCTAAAAATATGACTTAGGTGAAATGGGCCTCTAATTTTTTGGATTCAATGAACTCAAATGGTTAAAAGCAAGGGCTCCATTGCAAAGACCCATGTTTAAAACTCCCCAGGCAACATGTGCAATGAATTGCCAAAATGTCAACCGTTAATTGGGTAAACTGTCACATCTTAGTCTAGGTGTCGTGTATCCCAGTAAACGTGGCCAGGTGCAAGTTTGGGACAAATTTGGTGGAAGAGATACCCTGTAATCCTAGAAGCTGAGTCAAAGGTTACCCCCATCGATCATCAATCGAAAAAAGAGGATTTTATGGCAACGAAAAATTTGTTAATGTGCCTTATCTTTCATCCTTTCTTACAATCCATTAGACGGGCATATTTTCTAGTGTTTTGCAAGGGTTGCAATAGATGTTATAATGTACTATCTACTGATGACATACCATATAAAATACGAAATGCAATAGATAGGAAACATGTTTGATTGCAATTACTTTTATACATGGTATGTTGATTAGAATTATTGAATATATTTGCTTTGTCATTGTGAATATTAATGGGTGGAGTCCACTTTGTATTCTGCTACTTTTTTTTTAATGTTTTATTGCCATGTTCTTTTGGAAGAGTAGCGTTGCTAGCTTTAATCTGAACCTGCTGCTCCGCTGTTCTTGTTACAAAGGTTCTAGAGGATTCCCTTGAAAGCCCATTATTTTCAGCTCCTCCGTCAATCATTTTGTTGCTTTCTGTTGTAGACCCAATCAACTCTTTTCCTTTTAGGACTGCCTTTGCTAATTTTCTTTCTTGTCTCCTGAATTTCTTCATATACGTTGCTATGATTAGAAATTTGATTGTCATGCCAATATATTTGATCAGAAACCTTGATAAAAGATCAAAACTCTTGAAATTTATTTCTTGTATGATTGTGAAAGCGATAATACACTAGGTTATATTTTTTACCAAGTTGTTGCTTGCCTCTGATTATCTCGTTCATATTTTTCGTGCCTATGGTTTGAGTGTATTCAATCGTGTTCTTTGTTCTCTTCATAGCATGTTGTTCCTTAGTTGGGATGCCTTGAAGTCTATGCATCAATAATCTACTGATTGTGGTGTAATTTATGTTTGTTTAACTTGTGCCCATAATGGATTTGACAGCAGACATTTTTTTGATGCAGGAGTGGTGTGAAAAGCAGATAGAGTTCATGCTGATCCATGGAAGGCCTGAAAAGACCCAAGCTATGAAAGTAGGAAGTGCTCGCCACATGGAGCTTGAGGCTGAGGTGAGTTGACATGTGTTTACAGGTCCAAAAATTTAATCAGCCGACATATTATTCTTGTTTATGAAATGAAATGAAATGAAAGATTTTAATTACGTCCGCGAGACCCAAATATGGTCTATGGGACCTCAAATATGGAAGTACAATTACTCAAATCATATCATATGATCTTTAATATCTTTGAGAAGGTTGTTCCTTCTCCCGCTGATTTGTGTTAGCAATTCTCCAACTTTTTTTATTTTACCGTCTTCAAATAAATCTGCCATAAACTCGTTCCCAAGTGTTTCTTTGTATTTGTCACGGATATCCGAAAAACTCGGGCATTTATAGATGAAGTGTTCCTCTGTCTCTACTGCCCCTGTGCTGCATAGAGTACATATCCTTTCTTCCCATTGTTCTTTGGGCGTTGTCCATCTCCCTGTTTCACATCTAAGCCTATGAGAGCTAGTCCTTATCTCAGCAATGAGTATTTTTTCCTTCCACTTGATTTCAGCGCCTATATACGCTTTTTCCTTGTGGTCATACGTTGGGTTAAAATTTGCAATATAATATTGTCTTTTCCTCGCTTGCATTTTTCCACATTCCACTTCTGAACTTTTCATTCACATAATTTTTTATGTCTTTGTTGACATTTGGGCATTCATTTATGTTGATTTCCCAACGTTTCATCCATTTCTGATTTTGTTTCATCCATGTATTCTTTCGCCTATGCAACTCTTCGTCCCTAGCTGCCCTAGGCCATCTATCATTTGTCATGTTTTCTATTTTTTTCAAGTAACATAACAACTTGGTCATAGCAATTGCTTCTAAAGGGAACATTCCAGTTTCAGCTAGAATAATTTCATAAGGGGTTGTGGCCTTAATTTTGAGAAAGTTTGTGATTAGATATTTTTGAATCCTTTCTATTTGCCTCCATTTTGCATTTGTTGTGCCACTAGCCCACACCTCGCAACCATACAACAGAACCGGTGTAACAAGTAGGCCAAATAAGACCTTGGTGGTCTTCCAGTCCCACAACTCGGCATTCCTACACCTGTTTTGAAGTGCATATAGTGCTCTCCAACCACTTTGAGTTCTTTTCATCCTACATGTATTCCAATTAAGTTTGTCATGAAAGTCTATGCCCGGTTATTTGTATTCTACTACTACATCAAGTGGTTCCTGAAATTTGAGTTGTTGCTTCTTCTTTTTTGCTGAAAAAATCATAATTTTTGTTTTGCTCGTGTTCACCTCCATCCCAACTTCTTTACAAAAGAGTTCTAGAGCTTGAAGGTGATCTTCTAGATCTTTGGCTGTTTTGGCCACAAGAATTACATCATCTCCATACATGAGGAGTTTTACCACATATTTGGCTAAATGCACACCCTCTCCCCCAAATTTGTTTATCCATTCTTCTAACTTGTCAATGTACAACCCAAATAAGGTCGGAGATAGAGGGCAACCTTGTTTGACACCTATGTCACTACCAAAACATTCAGATAACCCTTCCCGTGTTCTGATTCTAGCCTTTACATGCTCATATAGTCTGTGAACTGCTGCCCCGTAGTGAATTGGAACCTCTAGCTCTTCCATTCTGCTCCATAATTTTTTCCTTGGCACCGTGTCAAATGCCTTTTTGAAGTCTACAAAACAACAAAAAGCCTCCTCTTTTTTGTCCCATATTTTTTCCACTATGTGTCTGAGCGTGATACAATGATCAATAGTTGAGTGCTTGGGCCTAAAACCTGCTTGCCCCTTTGCTCTCTTTCCCTTTTCTTCTGCCCATATGCTGATCCTACGCTCTATCATACTCCCAAACAACTTTGCAAAGAGAGGGTTGATCATGATAGTTCGATAGTTTGAGGGATTATTTACATCTCCACTTTTAAACAAAGGAATGGTCAAGCTAGTTGTCCACTCAGTAGGGAAGCCATTTTGTATGACCTCATTGAAAATTTCTTTGATTTGCGGTGCCAAGATATCTACCCCCCATTTTATATGCTCGACTTGAAGATTGTCTATGTCACGGGCTTTACCAGCTGCTAACTTTTTTATCCCTTGAATAATGTCTTCAATTGTGAAAAGTTCTTTCTTGACAATGATAGTAGGGGGTGTCTCCTGCTGGTTACTACGCTGATACAGTTGTTTTGAATACTCCAACCATTGATTAACTGTTATGTTATTTTCAGTTTGCATCCTTTTCACGCTTAGTTCCTTCCAAAATTTCTTTGGTTCATGCTTCCCTAAGTAAATCAATTCTTTCCTCCTTGTTCTAGTGTATTCTTCTTTTTTTGCCCTTACCAGCTTCTCATATGCTTTTTTGTTTGCTCTTGTTTTACCCGTTGGTTCCTTTAGTAATCTTCGCATTTTTTTGCAATCTTCATCGAACCATGGGTTGGTTGGGAAGCTATTCCTTTCTTTCTTTTTAGGTTTAGCTCTCTTGCATTTGTTTAGAGCTTCTTGAATAACGTGCATTAACCATTCACTCTTACTGTAATCTCTACTACCGTGATGTAGTTCTTCCCTTTCCTATAACTTGTTATTTAATACTGCTCTAAAATTCTGTCGATTTTCATCTGTTAAGAGAATGTTTCCCTTGTGAGGATATTTATTTTGATTGCCTTGCAAGTGTTTTTCCCTTGGTTTGTCTCCATGCATTCGAAGTTTCATAACAATTGGGTTGTGATCTCGACTTAAGTTCCACTCGGAGAATCTTCCACTTCTAGCTCCTCTATTTTTGGTATGTAATTCCGTGAGCATATTACATAGTCTATTACACTTTGTCCCTTATATGTTTTGCATGTATACTTTCCTGAATTTTTCCATTTGTTCATCCCATTGCAAATAATCAAATTGTATATGCTGCAAAGACCTAACAACTCTTCTCCATATTGCGTGATAGCCCCATGCTCATCTTCTGAAGTCCTGGTCCACTGTTGATTTTCCTCTTCTGGCATCCAAAGAGGATTAATCTCAATATCTTCGTTACCTTCTAGAATGTTAGCTTGCTTATTTGTTGTCCTTGCATTGAAATCTCCAATTAATATAATCTCCCCCAACTTACTGTATATTGAAATGTCTCTTTTTAGGGAGGAGTATGGGTCTTCTCTGTTAAGGTCATGTTTCTTATAGAATTTAGAATTCTTGGGAGCAAAATAACATGCTGCTATGCTAATAACTGACTTATTTTCTAGGATCTTTATCCAGATGTACCGTTTGTTTTCATCTTGTTTTTCAATTTTAATGACCCTATCCCATTCCTCTTTTATTAAAACCATAATACCCCCATGCCCTTTGCCATTTTCTGCTGCTTTATTCCATATTGCTATTTTTTTGTATCCCACAAATTCTGGAGTCCTACATCCATCGTGTTCATGTGTTTCGTCAATATGATTATATCTTTGTCTCTAGCAATGGGCCCTAACCCGGGTCCTCTTCTCCAAGGGAAACCTCTACAGTTCCAACTTACCATTGTAAGATGTTCCCGGTGGGCCATACTCCCTATTTGTTTTGGATTTGTTTAGATGTGATGTATGCCTTTCCATTTCTTAAATATGCCTGTTTCCCTTCATTCCTTGCTGCCCTCACCTTTTCCCATTCCTTATTTCTTTCTTCCTGCTGTAAAAATGTTAGGTCATCATCTAAATAAAATTGTGACCCTCTCAGCATGCCTCTGTTTTTAAGTAACCTTATTTTATCCTCGTAGCTCATCAATGTGACCCGAATATGTCTATCTCTGCCTCCTTCTCTCAGCCTGCCAATTCTGCTTGCTTTTTTTATCTGACCCTTCCATTGTAATCGATCTGACAAGAAGTCCCTGGTTAAACGATTTGTGTCTTCCCTGTCCCCATAATCTTTCAACCCTTTGATGATTATATTTGATAACTTCTCATGTCTTTCTTTCTCTTCTCGTTATTTGAATTTTTACTTGCTTCTCTATCAACTCTTTTTGTTGATTGACTCGTTCTTTTACTACTTGAGACCATGTCTTTGCCTTTGCTAATTCATTTCGTAGCTCATTTTCTCTTGTTTCAATGTTTTGGAGTGTTTTCTCTACCTCTTTTATTTGATTTGCATTTGTTTTTTCCACCTCTATTGCATCATTGATTGGGGGTGGATGGCTTGTTTGAGGACATGCCATTCACGTTGACCCATGTTTGCAAGGTTTTGTAGCTTTGACACTTGCTCCTTGAGTTGGTTGTTTTCTTTTTCCAGCCTCCGAATGGTGTTTATAACCTCATCTGATTTAGTTTCTCTTAATTTCTCCCTCCTTTCCATGCTTTCAAGTTTCTCTTTCATCTTCATTAGCTCTTGCACATAAAGTCTTGGTGCCCACATGAGTGGTGTAGTTGTGGGACTGTAAGTTTCTTCCTCATCTGAAAACTCATTTTGGTGATTTGCCTTTGATTGTTCCTTATTCTCCACCTGTTTATGTGGTAGAATATTTTTTATTTTTATTTTTTGATATGCCCTCTTCATTGTTGTTGCCCTTGCTCGAGCTTGTCGACGCCTTAATATCCTCCAATACTGTTTCTCATTGACATATATTGGTTCTTGCAATTGTTGCTTCCCTTCTTCCATTTTCAAACCCTTTATAGCCGAACCCTCTGTACTATTGATCCGATGAAATAAATGTGTAATAAAACCCTCCTTGCTCTGCAAACCCTCTGCTGCAAACCCTTGCTGATAATAAAACCTTCTGCCGCAAACCCCTATAACGAATGTATTTCTCCTACCTACTTAAATTGTTTTATAAATCGAAAGAGGACAAAAAAATGTGCTTACCCGATGAAATAGATGTTTAATACAATACTCCGCCGCAAACCCTCCTTGCTCTGCAAAAACCCTTTGCCGCAAACCCTTTAATTTTTTTGTGCTGATATTTCTTGTCTGGTTCAGTGTACAGTTCGAATCTTCTCCGTTCTATCGGCTCTGCTTCAGTATCCCCGTGCTCTGCTTCAGTCCTGCTTTAGTATCTTGCCGTAAACCCGATGAAATAGATGTTTAATACAATACTCCGTCGCAAACCCTCCTTGCTCTGCAAAAACCCTTTGCCGCAAACCCTTTAATTTTTTTGTGCTGATATTTCTTGTCTGGTTCAATGTACAGTTCGAATCTTCTCCGTTCTATCGGCTCTGCTTCAATATCCCCGTGCTCTGCTTCAGTCCTGCTTCTCCGTTCATTAATAAAGGCCGGAACTCTATAGTCAGATCATAGTACCCTTCGGCTTCCTTCCTTCCTCCCCTTCTTCCAATGGCAAGCGACGGTCACGTGAGCCGTAAATCACAAAGCCCCTTCGAAATCCGGAATCTCTTCTGCGCTCAACGACCGCAGGGAGTTCAAATCTTATGAATCATATGCCTTTACTGAGTTGGATTCCTACATGCACCTTATGCATTGGACCAACCAAATGTCAAGAAATGGAACCAAACTTTGTTTCTTATGGTGAAAAATTATTTGATTATTGTAATATCAAAATATAGGGAAAGTTATTTTGTGAAAAAGTTGGCAATCTATAGCATGCATTATTAACAGTCAAAATTGGGCCAATCTTTACCATTCACACAGGAAAGTACTGTCATGAGCAATAAGTTGTTGCAGGTGGTAGAGTTTTTGTTGCCATGTTTTATGGCTTTGAATTTGCAAGGATAAGTTGGCAATTGTAGCATTTTATTAGAACAGGAAACTTGATCACCACATAACACTACGCTGTGATTTCCCACCAAAAATTACACAATTTCATTTTTTTTTAAAAAAGATTTAAGCCTGAAGTGGTATTGTGAGCATAGTTACCATGTTTGGTCTGATTTGGACTTTTCAGGCTTGATTGAACAAGTTTGGTCATCTTTTTTTTTTCTTTTAAATAAATCTGCAAATTTTTTAATATATTCAAAAAATAAAAAAAAACAGAATATATGGCTCATAAAATATAACTTACACATTTATATAGTATAAACTTGAATGTAGAAACTATGGAAGAATCTGAAATTTTCTATGTTTTTGTTTATGAATATTTTGTATGGGTATATATATGTTAATTATCCAAACTTCTCCAAACTGAACCAAACCTCCCAGAAGAAACTGATTCTCAGAATTTTTTTGGCTTTTTGAACCTCCGAACCAAACTGTGCCTGCTAACGACGGTTGTGAGCAATTCCTTGGTTCTTGGAGGATGGGGGACATGGTTCGATATTCATGTATGTTGATCTGACTTGAAAATGCAGAATGGAGTTATGTACCCTCTTTGAAATTCAAAACAGATTTTCCAAGATTCATTAAATTGACATTCCAATGATGGTAAATCCCTTACAATGTAGATTTCCAACATGCTGCAAAAATGTGGAGGGACCATAAATGTCATTTCTTTGTGTAAATGTCAGTTGTCTATGCTTTGCTTCTTCACTTGGAATAAACTTTTCACATTAAATGAAAATGCACATGTTACTAAATTGATCAATGACAACAAATACATAGTCATTACCTTTTTTTCTTGTAGGAAGTCCTACAAAATCCGCATGGGTTCTTCCCATGACTTCGTTGGAAATGGTAAGTGCGTACAATTCCAATTTTGTATTGCTTGGCTTTCTTATGAAACACAGAGGACAGCCCTGAATAAATATTGGGATGTCCTTTTGCAAGTTGGTACAATAAACATATCTTTGCAAGTTTGCAATTGTCTTTGGTATTTCAAAGTGACCTGCTTTTTAGAAGCGTGTGCTTCCCTCATCAAATGAACTCTGCTTGATCTTTCTATAAAATGTCTCCAAATTGTAGAGAAGACTATCTTTGAGGTAGTAATCAGCCGATATCTTTTCATAACCATTTGAATGAAGTGCTGAAATACTTCCCTAGTGTTTCTATTTCCTCCATATTGTTCTTGGAACGCCTCTTGGTTGAAAGAATCAAGCATCATGGGAGTACCTGATGTTGAAATTATGGATTATGGTGGCCCAAATGGTATACCATCTATTGGATAAGTTACTTCCCACTCCTTTCTTGTAATTGATTATAAGGTGTAATTATTGAATGAATAGCATTCATTTGAAATGTCCTGCTTGTTGAAGATAGATTGAAGATGTGAGTATTGCAATGGGTGATGATTGGTATGGATTATGATTTCTTTGTCCAACAAGTAGTGTTTCAACTCTCTAACCGCTTGTATCAATGCAAAAATTTCTTTGTCATATTTAGGATATGTAGGTAGATGGTTTGATACATTTGCATGAGTGCATATTTGTATGAGTGTATGAATGTATGCACATGAGTTGATGATGCATGTAAATAAGAGTTGTCCTACTTGTATGTTTGTCATGTAGTGTTGTGTGTGTACAGGGCAATATAAATGTCTATAATAATGTGATGTAACAAATGTTGTGATGTATACGGGTAGTTCAGTGGTAGTTAGGCAATTACCAATTGTCTACTAATCTTGTAAGTCCTATATGTATGCATGTACCTTGTTAAAGGGATGTTGTTGGTCAGCAGTGCATGTTAGTAGTTGTTCATCAAGGACCATAATGTATTGCATAAAGTTGTTGCACTGAATAAATGCTGTGTGCACAGTGTATCCACATGTACTTGTAAGTTATTCCTATTGTGGAATTTTGTTAACATATTTATAATAGAATTATATTGTAGTGTGTTGTATTTAATTTCTATGTTCTAGTGCCGTTGCCTATACAAAGTTGGATTGAATTGATGACTTGGAGTCGTGACAAGCATATTGGTTGAGAAGATACACGATTATGACAATAGAATGATCATAGTGTGCTCAACAAGCGACATATTCTAAGTGTGCCGTTTCCCCTTTGGGAGGAGGGAAGATTGGTGTTTGCTATTGAAAGTGATGCAAACTTGTTTGTTGATGTCGATGAAGGGCCAACATTTGAAGAAGACGTACCTATCGACGAAGAAGTTTGGGCTAATGAAGATAAGTGCGCAGACATAGAACTTTGTGCAAGTGTGTGTGCAATTGTAGAAGTCTACGCAAGTGAAGACATATGCGCAGACAAAGACATGCGCATAAGCAAGGATTCACGCAAAGTCGAGGACGTGCTTGCAGGTAAAAATTCCCCTGCTCATTTCCCTTCATCCTCAATAAGGTCCTCCCTTCTAGTGACAATCTTGGGAGTTTGCCTTGTATCCTTTGCATTATTGGTTCATATACAGATGGGTTATAGTCATAACTGTACAAGCCTCCTTATTTTTTTGGTATGTCTATGCAGTTGAAAATTGAAAGTGTGCCCATCTTTTCCTTTCTGGTCCAACCACTGTATTGGGAACTACTCCTTTCCGCTCATTATTAACCATACTAAATAGGATGTGTAGTTGAACTCTTTTGGGCTTTCAAAATTTTCCAACCATTGATTCATTCTCTAGGCAATGTATGTAGCATAGTCAAGCAACTTAGGGTACTTTGCAACATCTTAGACTACGTGGAGCATGATCAAATTCACCTCTTTCACCAATTTGTCAAACCCTATGCCCAACACAAAGGCAACAACGGAGAGAACATGCTGCGCATCTTCCTTAAACATGCCTGTTTTCATGGGGAGCTTGAAGCCTTTAGCTTTCTTGCGCTTCTTCAACTGTTGTGCCAAAAATGCTTCCCATTGCTCTATGTCTTTGTTGTTAAAAATCTATAGTTGGGCTTGTATTTGGTAGGAGATCCACTTGATATTTTCCTCATCTATGCACATCATCTTTTTGATACTCTTAGGTGTAATGAGGATGGGATACTCATCCACTATGCAAATGCCCTCACTTCTTTGTTGTACCTTCTAGCACATGCATGGACAAAATCTAGACTTTCCCAAACTTTGGGCACCAAAAGCTATCCTAAACCAAAACTCCACAACCTTACCATGATCTAGGTGCCCCTGGGGATCATATTGTATCTTTTAAGGGCTTCTATCCTTGATTCTATGATTGAACTTTAGGTCTTCCTCCCTTATCTGGTTGCAGGCGATCTAGAATGTTTTCCTAGATCCCGTCCTCTTTCTCTTCTTGGGAGGTTGGGAGGGCCCTGCCTGTTCCTATGGGGCACTAGCTGGATTCTTTCCCCTTTCCTTTCGAAATGTTTCTTTTGTCTCCTCATATTGCTCTTAATTTTCTTCTAATTACTAGGACATCTTTGTGCCTCTCTCTTGGTGATCTACCATTGGTAGATGCACCTTGTGGGTCCATGCTATCTTCTAGAATGACTGATGGTTTTGAGGGACTAGAAAAATTCGGCTAACTTTGGAGAGTGATCCATCTATAGAAGTTAGCAATTCGCTTGCTTGCAGGTGAATTGGGATGGGGAACTTAGTAAAACTTTTGCTTTGGTTGACGGATTGGATTTGAGTATTTGTTGGTGAATTGGAAGATAGCATAAATGATTTGCTTGCTTGGGGATTTAGGCTGAAAATGGGGTTTGGCGTGGGTAGTGATGCTCGAGTCAGGTGATTCGTTGAGTAAGCTAGCGAATTGCTAGACTTTGCACTTAGAATAAAGAAATGGGCTTGAATGTGGATAGGGTTAGGAAGATGTTGCGATTGGTGACTCAAGAGCAGGGGGTTATGGCAAAGGCGCGATGGTGAAAGAATGGGGTTGTGGTGGTTGCTAAGTGGCAACACAATGATGTTTGGGTTGTGTGCCAAGCTATAAGTAGTGAGATGAGCGGTGCAAAGACCAGCTACAAATTGGCGGTTCCCTGGTGTGTCGAGCATTGCTAGTGCAAAAAATGAGAGTCAGTACACAAGGTAGTTGTGATGGGGCCAAAGTGGTTTCATGCGGCGGGAACTAGAGGTCATAGCTGAGTGACAATTGAGGGGGTTATGGAGGCGGCATGTTGGGTGCTGTGTCAGGCAACATGGAGACAACAACAAAGCATCGTGTAGGTAGATGGCACTATGTGCAAGACTGCAAGGAATCACAACACACGAAGAAAACACAGTAGTTGTCTCGATTGGGTGCTTGGAGGGTGAGGGATGAAGCAAAAGTTTTTAGGTTTGTCGTAGTAGAGTAGGAACAAATGAAAATAAAAGAGAAGGGGCGGGGTAGGGTTTTTCAAACTCTCCTCACAAGCTACCTTGTGCATGTGAATTTATTGTGTCACGTACGATGTGCTTTTAATTTTCCATTATTTTCAAATGTGCAAGCAAATCACTTGCTTTGTATTGACATCATCATGACACAAACGCTCCTCCCTACGCTTTCCTCTTACACACCAGGATCACTCCTACATAACATGAAATCATCAATTTTAAGGCCGATTGGGTGGACGTGTTGATGTTATTGTGATGTGGGGTCACTTTGCCATTTTGCTGAGTGATTATTCAACCTGTAGGTGAGTTAGTGATCTACAAACGAGTTGCTTGTGTTTAGCCTTGACCAAAATTTTCTATGGAATCACCGGATCACACAAACATCAGCTTGACGCCATCCATTTTTCGACGAATTGGGCAAAATTGCTGACATCAACTTGACATCAACTTGAGGACAATGGATTGGTTGACCTTTGATAGTCGTTTGATTCACAATTGTGTTGACATGACCTCACTATTATGTTGGTGAATCATTTGATTGCAAGTGAATGGATTACATACAAACTTGAAAAATTTTCTTCCTTCTGCTGTTTGGATTGCTTCTGCATCAACGTGACATCACCCTGCATGTTGGTGAATCATTAACTTGGAAGCAAATTGCTTGTTTGACAACTTGGTGCAAAATTTTGAAATTTCCTCAACTTCCACTCATCTTGCTAACCTTGTCAATTCTTGTGAAAATAAGGAGAGAGAAATTGGGAGCCTAGGTGTTCCTTTTGCGATTTTCACCCAGGTGTAGTTTTTTTTTACAGAAAAACAAGGAATTTAGGAAACAAGGGATATTACAATTTGTACATATTTACACAAGACAACTTCTCTTCATTAGTTACAAATGTCTAAGTGCTGCCCATTTACAAAATGGGCAATGGCCTTCCTTCTAGGATTGACAATTTGTATGCATTAACTCCTTTTACACCAACAATTTGGTAGGGTCCACTCCATAGCGAATTGAACTTGTCATGCTTTCTTGGCTTAGCTTGATCTTCATCCATTTGAGCACAAGGTCACCTTCCTTAAATTTCATATCCGTTGCCCTTTTGTCACACCATCGTTTCACTCTTTCTTGATGGTGGGTGAATCTCTTGAATGCTTTGTCACATTCTTCCTTCAAAGACAAAAAAGCATTAATCCTGGCCTACATCAACATGATATCTATATCTTCTAATTACATTTGTTGTGGCATTTGGAGTGAAGGGAGCTCAAGATTGATTGAAAATAATGCTTCTTTCTCGAACACAAGTTTGTACAACAAATTACTAATTGGAGCATTCAGAGTCACTTTATATGCCCAAAGAGCCTTTTTCAAATTAGTATGCCAATCCCTTTGTGATTTGAAAATTGTCCTCTTCAAGATTCAGATCATATTCTGATTTGTAGATCGGCCAAGCCATTTCCTTGGGGGTAATAATTAGGGGATGTTATCAAAATGAACCCATGCTCCAGTGCAAATTGAATCAATGTTGCCCTAGTGAATGCTGTGGTATTGTTAGTGATCATTGCTGATGGAATACCATATATAGTAGTAACATCTTCCAACAACTCTGTAACGGTTTAAATATTGCCATGTCGACTATCTCTATTTTTATCAGCAAGGGCCCTAGGTTTAGATAGTCGGCCCTTGAGCATTAGGGTTAGGGTTAATGTTGATTTAATCTATAAATAAGAAAAATTATGTGGTAGTTGGAATTATCTTTCATATTTGAACTTGAGTCATATCTATTGCGCATATGAGACTTCGCCCTCTCTAAGTGGCTAAGGATTTGCATTAATTTGAATCTAGGATTTGATTATTGCATATTTGATTTTCTAGCAATTGGATCTAAATTATTATCATTATTTGGGTAATGTTATTTGCGCATTATTGGATTCTTATTGCTATTGCTATTGCTATAAATTCTTGAAGTTGTTTCGTAACAAGTGGTATTAGAGCCTACTTCCATTGGAAAAATTATTTTCATTGGATTGTGTCAACAACACTTTGTGGAGTTTGACATACCTCGTGCGTTCTCATTAACACCTTCCCTAGAAATTTGGATAGTACATGCAAACCTGAAAGTCAAGGCCTATCAAGATCGCAATTTGATTCTAGGCAGATTATTGAATAGCAAATTTACACAGGAACGATAAAAAAAAATCACGAACAAGCTTCGCTCTACGATTTTGCAACCCTGGGCTCTTACAGGCGCAAATTTCCACCAAATTTCATCGGGATTTTTTTTCCCATTGCCATTGCGTAGAATTCAACAAGTTTGAAGTGAATTTTGGATTAGGTGGAAACTTGTGATCAAGATGCAAAAATCGTCGGATCAAGGCAAAATATGCATAGATTTGACCCAAACTTTTTGGGTTCTATCAGATTTGATGTTATAGACCAACCCTTTTGTAGATCTAAAAGGATTTGAATTGGATTTGTGTAGATTTGAAAAATAAGTGTGGGTGGGTTAGGCCTAATTTTATGCAAAAACCATGTTTGTGGGTCCCATCAGGCATGCTAAAAATGGTTGATCCACGAACGTCAATGTGCCCACAAGATTGTCTCTCAACATTGGAAGAAAGGGGATTAAACCTTTTAGCCTTCGGATTTAGGTCAATTCCCCACTAATCTGGCTAAACTAAGATGAATCTAATGCAAATAAAACAAATAAAAGGGGAAAAGGGGTGTGAGGAATAAGCACATGCAATAAATGAAATATGGGCACAGACTAGGCGATATTTTCAAAAACTCGCTGAGTTTCGTAACATAGGTCAGCAGTATGCCCTGCTTTATTTGGAGTGCACCTTGCTCTATCATTAGTGCAACCCATACACTAGAAGTGCGCCTTGTCTTGTCAGCAGTGCACCCCACTTGCCAGAAATACGCCTCAGATGCAAGAAGCGCGCCTTGCTCTACTGTGGAAGAGTAAAAATAGCCAACTACTATGTAACTTAGGATTTACATTTAACAATTTTTGGCACACCCAATAGGAGCTGAAGCATGATTTCTGTATGAAATCGAGCTCATCCCACATGCATCTATTTTTCAGATCTACACAAAATTTACTTCAAATTTCGTCAGGGCTGTTAAAGGTTTCATCTATAATACTGAATCAAACATAACCCATAAATTATTTTATCAAATTTGTCTATTTGGCTTCAGGTTTGATCATTTTACACCAAAATTTGTGAACTGTGATCTTTTTGTTAAATCCTTTTGATTCAATATGTTTTGTGCAATGGTGACTCCGTTTTTCAAGCAAACACAAAATTTTGTTTAATTCCAAAATTTTTGATCAAAATCGAAAGGTTTGTTTGGTAGATTCATTTTGCCTCTCGAAAAGTTGTGTTTTTAGGAAGCGATTAGGACTATGACATTGTTGTGACAACATCCAATTATCTGATGCCCCGCTTTTTGACCTAAATGTAGAGTGCACCCCACTCCATAGCAATGTGTCTTGCATGTTGCAGTGCATGCTGCCTACTCAGGACCAAGTTATTTTTCACTCCCAAGGGGATAGTGCGCTCTACTCTTTTAGTAGTGTACCTTGCTCTCTTAATAATGCACCCTGCTTTTTGGTCTAAGTGCAAAGTGCGCCCTAGTGCATAGCAATGTGCGCTTTCCTAGAAGCATGCCTCACTTGTTCAAATCAACTTGTGTTTTCGTTCTTAAGGGAACAATGAGCCCCGCTCAGTTAGCACTACACCTTGCTCTGTTAGCAATGTGACTTGCTATGGAAGGTCTGCCTTGTCCCAAAATCTCTCCTTCAGTTTGTTTCTTCGAATCATTCATTTTTACTCTATGAAAAAAAGATAAAATCTTCTACGAATATTGGTTATGTTAAGTAATATGACGAGTTCACTAAGAGGACTCCCTTTAATGATGCTGAGCATATCATGGGTGTAAATTTTCCTAACCCTAGATAACTGCCGTCCTATGTGATTTTTAAAATAAATCAGATCTGAAATTAATTTATTTAAAAATGCAACTGTCACACAGATGGCTGGAAAAATAAACAGCGTGAACAACTGAAGTTAAATATATTTCTGAACTTGAAATATTACAAAATAAAGGAGGCTACAGCTACAACAGGACACCTTGCTCTCTTGCTGCCTTTTTGGCCAACAATTTCACTGTTCTTCTCCTCCTAAGCTTGCAGTTTTTCCTTCAGCAATCTGTTCTCCTTCTCTTTTTTTCTGTGTGTAAAACTCTCTTGACCTTCTCCTTTTGTCCTTGAAAAGGTAACCCTAATCTCTCGAACCCTAAGATTAGATCTCATCTCATCTTGAGATTCATGGTTAAAACTAGAAAATCACTTAAGTGAATTACAAAATAGAATCACTTAAGTGAAAATAAAAATATAAAATCACTTAAGTGAATTACAAAATAGAATCACTTAAGTGAATTTAAAAATAGAAAATCACTTAAGTGAATTACAAAATAGAATCACTTAAAGTGAATTACAAAATAGAATTCGAAATGTCTCGAACCACTTCTAGCATGTTCATACTGAAGCCTGTGAAAGAAGTTCTTGTTCGAGCTACATTTCTCAACACTCCCTCTTAGCGAGGAAGAAATTCTACACCAATCCAAGTTTGTCTCTCAATGCTTCAAACTTCCCTTTCACTAAGGGCTTGGTCAGAATATCAG
Organism: Wollemia nobilis; assembly: GCA_028583015.1. NCBI lineage: Eukaryota > Viridiplantae > Streptophyta > Pinopsida > Araucariales > Araucariaceae > Wollemia > Wollemia nobilis. The sequence goes on from JAQPPZ010000465.1 coordinate 14,005,980, forward strand.
CTACCTGTTCATCTGTGGGAATATATTGGAGCTTTACGACTCCCTTTTGAATCCTGTTTCGTATGAAGTGATATTTGATGTCTATGTGTTTGGACTTGTCATGAAATACTGGATTCTCAGAGAGTTTGATACAACTCTGATTATCATAGTATACACCGTGGAATCCAACTCCTGATCAATCAATACTGTAAGCAACTTGCGAAGCTAGATGGCCTCACAACTAGCAATATTGGATGCCATGTATTCGGCCTTTGTTGAGCTAAGTGCCACAAAAGTTTGCTTCTTGCTGAACCAGGATATCATGCCTGATCCCAAGCTAAAGCAACACCCCGAGGTGCTCTTCCTGTCTGCTATATTGCCTGCCCAATCTGAGTCTGTATACCCTTGCAACCTCACTTCACCATCTTCAAGATATCTCAAACCATACTCCACCGTGCCCCTCAAGTATCTGAGCACATGTTTTGTTGCTACCCAATGCTCCTGCCTTGGCTCCACCATGAACTGACTCAAGGTGTTCACTGCAAAACATATATCTGGTCGAGTGTTGACCATATACATCAAGGATCCTATCAGCTGCCTGTACAACGTAGGGTCCACCAATTCTAAATCTGAAGCTGTCACCTTCTTCAGATTAGTGATCATGGGTGTGGCCATAGGTTTGCAGTCCTCCATCCGAAACCTCTTCAAGATCTCAATTGCATACTTACCTTGCCCAAGGAATATCTCCCCTGGTCTTTACCAAACCTCCAAACCCAAGAAGTAATGGATCATGCCAATGTCTTTAATCTCAAAATCAGTTGCCATATCTGCTTTGCACCTTGCAATGAGCTTCTCTGCACCTGTAAGAAACAAGTCATCTACATATAGCACCAAAATGAGTAGATCAATCCCAACAAATATGTAATATAGATTAGGATCTGCATCACTTTTGGCAAAGCCCACACTTTGCAAGTATCCATCTATCCTGGAATACCATGCTCTCGGTGCCTGTTTGAGTCCATATAAGGCTTTCTTCAGCCTACAAACATGGGACTCCTTCCCATTTACCTCAAAGCCTTGAGGCTGCTCTATGTACACTTATTCCTTAATGATCCATTAAGGAAAGCTGTCTTCACATCCATTTGATAAATCTGCCATCCCATAGATGAAGCTAAAGACATTACTGCTCTAATGGAAGTGTATCTGGCGACTGGAGCAAAAGTCTCCTCATAGTCCACTCCCTCTTTTTGGGAGAACCCTCTCGCCACAAACCTTGCCTTGAACTTCTCGATGCCGCCATCTGCAACATACTTAATTTTGTAGAGCCACTTGGAACTCACAATTGACTTCCCCTCCGGTCTTGGCACTATGTCCCAAACATCATTCTTCATGATGGAGGTGTACTCCACCATGGCATCCTGCCAAACCTGCTGGTCTGTTGCCTCCTGAAAATGGAAGGCTTTGAATTTATGATGTTACTCATCAATGCCATGTAGTTTGAAAACTTCCTTGGAGTCTTACTCTCCCTAATCATGTTGCTAGGAGCCTTAACATACTCCTGAGCATCCCTCAATATCTGTTTAAGCCATTGAGGTCTCCTGATAGAACTGGAAGGGGCTAATATCTCCTCCTCACCTGAAGGTTGTTGTCCTGAACTGGAAACCACTAGTATCTTAGGTGACCCTGGCTCAACCTTCGGAGCTTCCTGCTCCTCATTCTCTATCACTGGAATAGGCTCATGGGACTTCTTGGATGCAACGTTCTCCTCAAACTTAACATCCTTGCTCACTACTGCCTTCCTCTTCTCTGGAATATAAACCTTGTAAGCTTTTGAAGTCTCACTGTAACCTAGAAATAAACCCTTCTTACTGGAGGGCTCCAACTTGGTCCTCTTCTCTACCAAAACATGGATATAAACTGGACATCCAAAGATGCGGAAATGACTCACCTCTGGTTTCACACCAGTGAATGCCTCCTCTGGTGTCTTGTCCTCCAAGATCCTGTGAGGACACCTGTTCTGGATGTAGACTACTGTGTTGCATGCTTCTGCCCAAAGAAACATCGACAAGACTTGGTCATGAATCATGGCCCTAACAACCCCTATGATGGATCGATTCTTTCGCTCTACAACCCCATTTTGCTGTGGGTTGTATGGAACAGTCAGCTCCCTCTTGATTCTTGCTTGCTTGCAGAAACCATCGAACTCCTTGGAGGTATATTCACCCCCATTGTCTGATCTCAAGACCTTGATCTTCTTCTCTGTCTGGTTCTCAACTAGATCTTTGAACTCTTGAAACTTGCTAAAGACTTCATCCTTGGTCTTTAAGAAGTAGATCCATGTCTTGCGAGAGAAATCATCAATAAAGGAAACATAGTACATGCTCTCTGAAATTGATGCTATTGACATTGGTCCACAAACATCCGAATGTACTAGATCTAGTATCTCCTTAGACTTATGCTCGCTGTTTGGGAAAACAACCTTGGCATGCTTGCCAAGCGTGCACCCTCTGCATACTCCCTGTTGTTCAATGCTAAACTCTGGTTGGCACATTGGGAGTTAACTTGGTTTACAATAAATTTGGAGTCACCATATATCCTCAGGGTCTTAACCCCATCTTCTTGGTTTTCCTTAGGCCGATGCCTAGTCCCTCAAATTTTGCCATGTTGTTGGTACAGGTGAACAAGAATTTACATGCAAAATAAGTTTGTACGGTCAGTGAATTGAATGCGAGCGCCTGCCCCATTTATGGTTTTGGCGGCATCAAAATGAATTGTCCAGGTTTTGTCAGCTCCTCGACTTGTTAGAGTTGGAAGATTAGATGGTTCTTCAGCGATGAGGTAATTCCCAATCTTAGTTTCCTGCTAATGTACATCCGAATATTCTTCATCTTGAAGCACACTGATTATCATGTCAATTTCGATGGTTTGATCATCCTCAGGCCCTTCATCATCTTCCATGAATTCTAGGAGTTTGTTCCAGTTTATAGTGCCATCTTCATTAAGTTTATGTAGCAAGTAATTGCAAGGAGGCCCATTCTCAATTCTGATCACCTTCCCATCCCTAGGAACATTCATGTGGGTATAGTCCAATGCCGAGTACCCATATTCTAACATTTTGTGTGTCCACTTTCTAGACAACAACATGCTGAATTATGGAGCAAGGTCAACAACTATTACCTATTGCACCACTACCAACTCTGGATGCTTAGCTATGGTCACGATTAGGTCGTTAAAGACTCCCACTATGTTCACTCTAGTGCCATCCATCTGGATAAGATGTTTAGCTGTTTTGGTGTAGGGTAAGCCCATCTCTTTACAAAATGCTTTTGGCATCACTGTCACCACTTCCCCTGAATCAACTATGCAAATTATCAACAAATAGTTTTTGATCTTTAGGGTCATATAAAATGGAGGGGGCTTCAATGTTTGGAGATTAGGGGCATTCAATATATCAGCTGCGCTAACTTGGATGCCAGTTGGATGTTCTGCTATCGGGTTTTACTGTTCAACTATATCAGTTTGGACAGGCTTTGGTTGCTTATTCTTAGCACAACTTCTTTCTTGTTCTTTCAAAGCCTCTTGAAACAGATCTTGTTGACTAGGTAGGGCTACTGCCTCCAAAATACTCACTTTGGCTGGCATCTTTTTCATCTTTTCTGCAATGTTGAATTTGAACTCAATAGAGGTACTCTCACCTCATGCAACGAATTTTTGATGTTGTCTTGTGGTTGTCGCATGTCCTCAACTAGTGAAGGAAGGGTATTTCAGTTGTTGATCAACCTCTTTTTGGAGCTGATCCCTTTCCTTCTCACTTCTCTTGTTTGTGGGTTTATTTGTTCTTCATTCCTCTTGTCAGTTCTAGACTCCTTTCCCTTGTTTGTTTGTCCTTATTGGTTTGTGCCTCTGCTTGAGCTTTATCTATAGCATTTTTTCGACAATCTCCTTTTTCTTCTGTTTCTTTTGTTGCACGACTATTGGTCCTTCACCCTTCAAGTGTAATCGTGGCCTCCCTCTCCTAAGTACTGTTGTGCCCTTACCTGTCTTAGTTGGTTTCTGTGTTGTAGGTTGCTCCTCAAGAGCTTTCCTTTTCCCTCTTGTCCCAACTCCTTGTTGGTTAGTGCATATGGCATCATCTTTAAATGTGGACTCTTCATCTATTTTCACAACGCTAAAATTGACAAAGATAGCATTGTTGGGGTTTGGTAGGACAATTGATTGCAAGCGTTGAGGTTGTTGGTATGTAAGCTGGCTTGTCGCAGGCGCCAATTGACTTGAGAAAGTGACTTGTTAAGCCTGTCAGTGTTGGTCATACTGGGTTTCTTGATAATTCTTGATGGCCACAACACTTTCTATAGGGTTGTGTCTTGCATTGCATGGAAAACACCATAATGTGTTGACCTTGGAATTGGCATTTACCATAGTATTATGAGCTTGATTTGTTCTTTGGTTACTGCCTTTGCAAGGCACTTGGTCTTTAGTGAGGTATGGGGTTTTTCAAGGCTATCAAATTTTGAGGTTGTTGCCATTGTCTCCTTTTAGTGTTGTTTTGATTTACTGAAGTTTTTACTACTTCCAACATCTCGTTCGTTTCATTATTGTTATTCGTATTGGATGGAAGGGCCGACAGTTGTGGCTGAAATGCGATTGTTGATGACAAGTTCTAGCCAGGGTGCATGACAATATACAGAGAGGGCGATGGATTAGTAGCAGTAGTTGCTTGAGGGGGGGTGTAGAACTAGGAGTTGATGGGTTTTGGGTAATATGGGCAGGGTAGGCCATAGACGGGGTAGACAGTAATTTTCCTACTCTAATCATAACATATTTTGCTTGGGCTGCTTCGAAGGCTGCAGCTAGTGTGTTATGATTAGCATTACAAACCATCATTGCTAAATCAAACTGCAAACCTTGATGTAATAAGGCAACACTTGTTCTTCATTAAGCCTAACATTTTGTGCAATTGGATTTAAGATCTTCAAGAATCTAGTATTAAAGTTGTGTATACTTTCTTGGGGATGCCTTTGTATTGTATTCAATTGAAGCAAAATAGAGTAACCATTACCCATACTACCAAATCTATACATGAAGGGTTCTACAATTGATGCCCAACTAGTAACAGAGTTATCTAGTAATCGTCTATACCACAATGCAACTTCATCATGCAAAGTAAATTAGTAAGCATACCATAATGTCTTCCTTGAATGTGGTGAATTGACTTGCGTAGACAACTCACTAAGGTGATACAATGTTGTCTTATTCTTGCTTTTGTTAAAAGCAGGTAAGGCTTCCACAGCAGTAGGGGGAATAGTGGAAAAATCCAATAGGTTCAATGGTCCTTGATAAATCTAGTCTGGAAGCTCGTTCTAAGGCCTTGGTGAAGGTGTTGGATTATTTTGTGGTGGAGTAGGTCGACCGTATTGATGTTGTGGAGGTAGGTAGAGATATATTGCATAACTATGAGGTGGTATGGAGGATACTAAGGGTATTGGTACAAAGAATAGTAAGGTGGAGGATAATGAGGATTTAGCATATGGAAAGGGTGGGTGGTGGATTTTGATAACCCTATTGTTGATCCCAAGGAGGCTGCATGTTTAGAAACTAAGGAGGATATTGCAAGCCTTGTTGAGGAGTTTGTTGGTCAGGAGAAGGCGGGCCTTGCACGTTTTGCTGTGCTTGTTTGGTTGGAGGTGGTGTTTGTTCTTGGGTGTTTCCCTGGGTCACTTATGTCCCCACTTGTCCAGTTGACACTTGCATATTTTGAGCAAGGCCTTGGATTTGATTTGGAAAGACTTGTCTTGAGGATCCTACGTTTGGAGTTGCAGATTGATCTGATGGACGGTTTGATGTTTTGGAAAAACTAGATTCAGGTGGAATTTGAGTTGAAGTAGCTCTTGAAGGATGTGTATTTTAGGCACTTTATGCAAAAGGTGGGTTTGTGGCCACCGACATAGTAATACCTCTCAAAAGGTGGATTGTTTGCGGGGTTATTTACATCGAAGGGATTCTCGTAGAGAGGGTTTGTGTGAGTAAATGTAGGGTTGGTATTTGACCAAGCTTGGTTAGCTAAGGCGAAAGAACAACCCATTTGTTGGCCCAAGAAACCAATCTCATGGGATATGGGATTTTGACTAATAGGGTTAGCCATTGGGATTTTGCTTTTTTGAGGAAATAAGATTAGACACTTGAATCTCCTCAACTTCATCGTCTTGATGTACCCACATGGTGGTTTGTTCCTTCCTTTTCCCTTTGGCGTTCCTTCGGTGATATTCGATTATCTCCGCAGATTGATGCTCTTTTCCCAATATTTGTGTCTGTGAGTGCGTGTTCAAAGCCTGCACGTACGCACTTCCATGGATGGAGTTTCAGGGTCAAAATTTGCAAAATTTTGAAAATTGGCCTGTAGTGCAATTCGCTTGCAATTCTAGTTGATTTGTTTTCAATTCTAGGCAATTTGCTAGTAGGATTTTAACTTGAAATTTTTTGAAGATAAGGGTGTCCAAGCGAATTGCTTTGAAACTGGAGTGAATCATCTTCCAAGAAGGTGTTAGGAAGAAACTTGTCTTTCCCTGCGAATTGCTTTGCACTTTTAAAGTGAATCGCTCTTTAGATTTGTCTCGAAGAGAAATTACCGTTTTAGGAGCAAATCACTTGCTAGACTAAGCAAATAGCTTGTTGATTTGACCCTTGCAAAAAATATCTCAAAAACTACCCCAAATGCTTCCTCCTATGGCAGATGCATAATTTGGGTCAGATTTGAGGTCTTATGTAGTTCTGATCTTGTTTATGTTGGTGGCTCTGCGAAAATTTCAAAATTCTTTTCATGTTAGAGTCGCCATTTGCAAAATACCTGCAAAAATCGAGCACAAATATTGAAAATGATGTGATTTTTAGGTCAGTTTGAGACTTGGCTTGATAAATCAAGTCCTTGGCCTTGGTGAATTGCTCTAGCTTCAATCTGTGTACAAGCAACAAATTTGGAGCGAATCGCTTGCAAAAATGAACTTAGATGATGCTTGGGCAATAGGCTTAAAACGGAGCAAACTGCCCAAATATTGGAGCAAATTTCTACCTATGGAAGCACTTGACAAAAATTACTTCAATCTAAAGCCAATCGCTTCATTCGTGATGAATGCAAATTTGGTATGAAAATCAAGGAATTTTGCCAAATTTGGTAAAAAATTATGGATAATGAGGGTGAGACCCACCAAGCATGCCAAAAACTATGTTGAACTAATTGTATTGCCTTTTGATTTAATCATGCGTCCATTCCTAGTTTCAACAAAGTTGGAAGGAAGAGCCAATGGCTCCACTCAACCTTCAGATTGAGGCCGATTCCCCACTATCCCTTTGGAATACTCCTACTCTAACCTACACTAATTGCATGAAAAGTAAAGTGTGAAAAATAAACATGTATATAAGATTAACGGTGCAAGGGATTCAAATAAAATACAATGTTTAGCCATAGTGAGGAAGTGCATGATTAATCAAAACATGAGAATTTGAATAACATCAATGTCCTCCCATTCATCAAGTATGAAATTGCTAAGTGAATGACAAGATGGGCAAAAGGGTTATGCCTCAATCGCTATGCACTTAGCAAACTCGGAGGGTGGTGCCACTATTAGAATGCATGACTTGCCAATTTCACAATGCATGAGATATTATGCACATTGTGAGGTTCACAAAGTGTAGCTCTAAATTCTCATGGCCAAAACATGAATAGAATGGATTCCATGGCTCCTATTTATAGTATGAATTTACCCCTAAGTTACCTGGGGTGAAAAACAATTACTCCTAGTAAAAGTAAAGATTTGGGGGCATCTCTAACAAAATGATGCACCTCCAAATGTTACATGCCTCTAAATATGCCTCTAACAGGCTTAGAAGGCTTCTAAAATGAGTGAGTGCTTCACTACATGCCAAAATGTCTCTCTTAAAAGATTTTCCTTGGGTTTTGCGCCTTCATTTTTACCCGTCTGCTGGCTAATGAGCAATTTGCTACAGGAAGTTAGCAAATTGTTCGACTTTTCTAGTGAATCGCTAGCTGACCTTGAGTCGTTTGCTCTTGTGAGACAATCGGGTCCTCTTACAAGCAAACTAGTCCTGAACCAATCGACACCTGAGATGGACTTAGACAAAATTTGGAGGGTTTTGGAAGGCATTGAATGCTTGATTTTGTTTCTTTGTGCCCTTCCAAATTGCTAATCCCAAGGTAGTGTCAAGGCACTGCATTTTGGTGACTTCATGGGGTGCTAAGCTCAATTGGTGAGATCCTAGATCCTGCCTTTATCCTTGGCCACAAAGTCTATAAAGTTGTGATCCTTGATACAAATCAGTAAAATTTGTGTTCTCCTTGCATAGTCTTCTATGGCAGCAGCCCCAACAATTTCTGCCATTCATCACTACCAAGCAATTGGATGGATTCTGAGTCTTCAATTTCCCCATAAGATCTTCAACTGAATTTTTCGACAACTCACTACATAGGCTCCAACTTCTTATACATGTCAATTGCATCACCCTTGTTGGCTTGATCCTTCTCTTCCTCGAACATGGCGTCGACAATATCATCCGGGATCTTCATCTACGAGTCAAAGATGTTAGGCAATCTGACAACAACGAACCCTTGATTTTCTTTGACCATTTCTTGAATTGGGGTTTTTAGAGTTGCCAAAGTGTTTTTGCAAGTTTGGAGGTCTCTCTAGGCATCTAGGATCTTCTTAAGTTTTTTGATCAAGTCTTTCCTTTCCATCCCTAGTTGTTGTGCTTGCAATGCCAACATAGGATTTAGTACTTTCTGATATTCTTGCCTGGCAACCAGCTGTTCTTCCATTTGTTCGATGGTTTTTGTCACTTTACCCAGGTTGTGCTCTATGTAGGCTATGAAACAAAAGTATTCTTGTGTGTTCTTTGCCTCTGTCCTGATTTTGTCCCAAGTGGACTTGACCTATTGGACATCAAAAGCCTTTTTGGGATTTGTATTTGCTTCCATTGTTCTTGAAGTTGTCAAATCCTCAATTTTCTATCTCTTGCCTATAGGGCCTCTTGAAGTTGTTCGATCTAGCTTTGTCCTTGTGCAAGTTGTTCCAAGAGTTCTTCTAGCTATTGTGTGCTCTTTTCAGCTGTGGAAAGTCGGGATTTGAGGTCCTTGATGTGCTTCTTTAGCTGATCTCGTTTGTAGACATATTTCTTTAGAGCCTCATTTTCGTGCTGGAGTTGTTCCTTCTGTGCCTTAGGTTGTGCGGATTTTGCTTCTAATTCTTCATTTTTCTTCTTTAATGCCCCATCCTTAGCTGCCAATGGGCTGAAGTTCATGAGCACATCGAGTGTAAGTTGGTTATCATCTGATATGGACCTATTTGGTTCAGATCCAACTTGGAAACCTTGATAGTTAAGTCAGTATGGGAAGTTGCTAAATTGGGGGGGGGGTCGGATTTTGTTGCCTACCCAATGTAGATCTCATATTTATTTGTTGCTTGTTGCGATTTCATTAGAATTGGTGGCTTGGAGTTTTTGTCCTTAAGTCACTTGTATTCCTTCTTCCATTTCTTCTCCTTGGCGACAAGGATGTCAAATGCATTTTTGACATGTGTCTCCTTTGTCTAGCAGATTGTTTTCCATGCAAAGGTTTGACTTGGCCCTACTATTGCATTGCCTTGAGGGTGTGCTCCTGCAGACTTGGTCTCTTTAGCTTGGGTATCAGAAGGAAAGGTAGTTGTATTTGTGATCCTGTAAATGGAATCGTTGTTCAGTTGACGAAATAGTTAATAAATTTTTCATATAGAATAGATTTTTTTTGTAAATTCTCTTTTCCATTCTATTAAAAAAAGAAAAAGAAAAGTTACCAAAAAATAAAGATACAATAAAGAAAATAATTCACTATCTTGCTCGAGCAAAAATCTTGTAAGACAGTCAAATACCCATTTCTTTTATCCCCTTCTTATTAGGATTGATCCAAAGTCTCTCCAAAATCAACAAATATGGAGTCAAAATGTAGGATCGTTTCATTGGTAGGGAGATTGACTTGGGTGAGATGAGGCGCCAACTCAGGGGATGATGACATCAAAGCGAGACCTAAGATTCGAACTATTTTTGGATAGGCAAAAGGTTTCTTTTTCTTTTTAGTGAGTACGACTCCATAACTCAATGGACAAGGCATGGTCTGGGATAGACCTTGTTGACAATGTAATCGTAGAAAAAACAACCAGCTTAGGATTTAATGAACACAATTCACTCTTGGAGGTCAGTAGTAAAGAAATAGGAAGATGAGGGCACAAGACCTTCGATGACAAAAAAAAAAAAAGAGAAAGAGAAAAAAAAGAAAGACTAATAACCTTGAAAAGGGGGGCGTTCGAAACGGAGGTTCACCTGCCAAGGAAGGAGTAGCAAGAATGGAAGCCCCTTCTTTAGAGGCATAAATTGCTTCCACTTTCACTCCTACAATCACTTACACTTCATTTCCATCCCCTATTTCTTCTACTCATCATTATTCTCTCTTCCCTTCCTCTTTATCCTCATTCCTATCATTTTAATCCTCCTGTTGCTCATATCCCACCTCAGACAAGCGTAGTCCCAATAGCAGCAATATCGACATCCCCTTCCCCTTCATTACATCCTCCACTGCCTAGTCATTGCCAAAATTAATGTCTATTTTACCCAATCCATTTCCACATCTGCAAATTCATCCATGTCAACCTGTCCTACCATAACATAGTCAACAAAGTTTACCAGCATGTCTTTTAACATCCTTTCATGGTTTACCTTGCACATTACCATGTAGTTCGTCCAGTTTTTTATATCATTGTTGACCTCACACGACTTTCTTTCCATGGTCATTCAACTGGTCACGAATGTAGTAGCATGTTCTTCCATAGGGATGTTGATGTCTATTGAACTCTTGGACCTCAACTAAGCTACATTGCTTACACCAAACGATGACACTTAAGTATATACATGCAAAACAAAAGGTGGAGGTCTCATAAGAAAGACAACTTGAGCAAGAAAAGGAAAGCTTGAAGAAACAAACAAATTAGAGGGCAAGAGACCTTAAGAAACAATTTGAGTTTGTGAAACAAGAATTCAAGAAAGAGAAATAGGATCTCCAACTCTAGCTTGAACAGTTCAAGGAAAGTACCCAAGATAAAGAACAACAAGAGGATGAAGGAATTGTTGCAGTCAAATAGACAAAGGAAGAGTTGAAGATAGATGTAGTTCAATTCTTGTGGGACCATGTGCATACAAAGGTTGTATGCGCCAAGAGGTATCTGATATATCTTGAGGAGTGCGAATTAATCAACCAAGCTACCACCATAGTTGACAAGGTAACAGGGAAGTTGACTGTTAGGGATAGGCATGAAATATTGTAGAGTACGAATATGTCCAACTAACAGATGAGTCAGTTGGGCAAAATAGGCAAAAATAATGATGGTAGTCCTAGGATCCTGCATCCAAAGAGATCCGGGGGACATGGGATTGGGGGACATGGGATTGGGAGTAGAAAGATCAAAAGGGGGAGGGGCGCAATGAGCTACTGTCAATTAATAAGTACCCCGCCTCTGAAGTCATATATGATAAGCAAAAGTGGTTGGAAAGCTGCGAAGCCACCTGTGATGCACTAGAAGTGCTCATGAAAGGAGATTAAAGGTGAGTTGCACCAACTAGTGGACGGTGGGCTGTCTAACCCTCTCCCCATCGAAGGAGACCTCATTAGAGATTAGTTTTCTAGTTTAACTGAGGTGGAGAAGAATAAGGATGCACAAGTAGACAAATCATCTGAAGAAATGTCGTCTGAATTTTCAAAATAATCACTAAGCCAGAAGGATGGCTGAAGAAAGCTAGACAAGTGGTAGATAAGAGATACTACCCTTCCAAGGATCAACATAAAGACTTAGTGTTTGATTTCACGATGCTAAACACAATTCAAATTCCCTCAGACACTCATTGGTAGGCCTTGTGGACACTAGTGCCACTTAATGGAAGTATATAGGAGATGAGGCATGCTCGCACAATTTTTACAAATTATTGTCTTTTGAGCACCTCAAAATTTTATGGACTTCATAGCCCAATGGGCAAGGTAAGCATATGGGTATGTCCATCAATTGAGCTTGATACCTGTGGAGGTTGCCAAAAATTTGGTGGTTTCTCCTCTCCTTTGCGAAATTGATTACAAATGCATTGCTTGAATCGAAATAGAGCAAGAATTAGCACAATAAAGACTGAAATAGGCCAAACATATAACTTGGAATGGGTCAAAACGAAACCAAGATGTCTAGTTTTAATTAAGATAAAGACAATTAAATAATCCCAAAAACTTGACCAAGGTAGGAGAATGCTCTATTCTTATGGTCGATGCACCCCGTTTGAGTAATTATTGCACCCTACTTTGACACCTATTCGCTTTGTGTAAATGTTTAAGACTAGAGTGTGCCTTGCTTTGTCAACAACAATATGCCTTACTCATGCACTAGTGCACTCTGTCTAAATACATGTTTGTAGTGTGCCATGCTCTGACACCAACATGCCATATTTGAAATGCTTAAGTCTAAAGTGCACCCCGCTTTGTTAGCAATGTGCCCTTCTTTGTTTGGAGTGCGCCTTGCTTTGTTAGTAGTGGACCCGTACCCTAGAAGTATGCCCTGCTTTGTTAGTAGTGCACCTTTCTTGCTAGAAATGCACCCCATACCTTATAAGTGCACCCCACTCCATCGTGGAAGACAAATAATGACCATTTTGTCTTCTAGTGCCAACCACTATGTAACCTAGGATTTACTTTTATTGCAGTTAGAAGTAGAGTAGGCTAGACTTTATCTATAAATAAGAGTTTCATACTCATTGTAAGGGTCCTTTGGCATTTTCAAGAAAGCTAGAGCTACTCTTTGCAATCGGCTGCTACTTTGTAAATTGTACTCAAATCTTCAATTAATGAGAAAGGAAGCTTGGCATTTGTGGATCAACTGTGTTGCATGACCTCTTTATTCATGAATGTTTGATGTTAGTGGCTTCACTCTTTCATCTTCCAGTTAGTCTTCATTCTCGTTGATTGCAACTATTCTTCGCATTTTGATTTCATTGAAGTTATTTGGCCTCTTCATGAGATTATCATTGGACCATGCTAATGTGGCTGCAGTTTCGACTGTATTTATTTTACGAGTTTGGTTATTCTCTTGCAACTATTTTTCCCTCAAAGGTAGATTAGATTTTCTTTGCTTATTTTAGATTTACAATACTTTAGTTAGATTAGCGGGGAACCAGCCTGAATATGGAGGTTGGGAAGAGTAATTCCTTCCCATCCATTTGTTGAACTATGATTTGTAGCAGCCAATTCTGATGTGGTGCCACCTCAAGCATGAATGAGGGCGTATAGAGACAAATAAACAGACAATTTTGATTCTACATAAGTTGTCATTTTGTATTGTTTGCACACTAAGTGCTTGTCAAAAAGTCATGTGTTACATGGCGGACATTATTAGTGCGAATAAAAAGAATGTCATGTTAGGGTAGTTAGGGATAGGTATGACTCATGAGGAAGTTGCGGAAGTTAGCAATTGTCTCCCTTGTCTGGAGTAGTATAAATACCCTTACAATTTTCAAATAGCATAATCATCACTGGCATAGTGTGATTTGCGTGACACATTCTATGAGCATTTGTTGAGAAGAATACATGCTGTAGACTTGTGATATTGTTGTTGTACATGATTGTGTAATTGTTGTTCATAAATAAATACAAATGGCAATGTGCAGTTTCGCTCCATTTTACTTCTAAATATCTTTTCTTGCAATAATGGTGAATGTTGTTTACTATTAATATTTTTTGTCATTTACTCTTCTATGTTCCTTCAAACATGGAATACCATCGTTGTGCTACATTTGGCACTGTTGCCGTTTGAAGTTCAAACCAGTGGCTGCGGTGACATTGAAGAAGTGAGGAAGTGAATGACAAATAACTGGATGTGAGGATGTGGAAGACGTGGATGTGGAAGGACAAGTGGAAGAACAAGAGAAGAACCTACGAGAAGAAGTCGAAGGATTGCGCAATAGCAAGGACAAAGAATTCTTGACAGTGTAATTCATGACAATGGAGAAATTCATGACAAGGAAATCCATGACAATGAGAAAATCCATGACGGCGAGGAAATCTGTGACAATGAGGAAATCCGTGATGGCGAGGAAATCTGAGACAATGAGGAAATCCATGATTATGAGGAAACTCGTGATGGCAAGGAAATCTGTGATGATGAAGTAATTCATGAAAACTAAGAAACAGATGACTACAAATTACATGATGACGAGGAATCACATGACAATGAAATTCATGCTAGCGAAGTTGGCGACATGCAAACTGTCAATGTGTTGAGTGAACTTGCTAATGAAGAAATAATATGTGTAGGAGATAGCGACGGAGTTGGAGCCTCGTCACCAGAATTGGAGTAAGTGTGGAATCCTTAGGAGAGGGAAGTTTGGATGGAGAGCAAGCTGAGCAATGGAAGACATTGTTTTTGACGATGGAGAAAGACATGCAAGTGGAGTTGCGACAAGCAAACCAAAAGCAGGCCAAAGAGAATGCTTGCGCAAGTGGTGAAGAAGGTGCCAATGTGGAACGTGCACAAGATGGGACGAAACGACTGGTGTTGGAGTTACTAGTTGCTTCGTCTCTTATTGTGCACGCTCCCTATTAGCGCCTTATTCACCACTTGCATAAACATTTTCTTCGACCCAATTCCGGTTTGCTTGTCGTGCCTCTGCTTATGCATTTTCCTCCCTCATAAAAAACAATATTTGACACCACTCAAGTTGATCTCTGCCCAAACTTTCCTCCTTCCTAGGGTTCCACACATTCTCCACTTTTGTTAACGAAACTCCAACTCTGTCATTGTCTTTTGCGTGTATTTCTTCGCTAGCATATTTAGTCAACATGTTGATAATTTGTACGTTGCCAACTTCATCATGAATTTTTCCATTGTGTATTTATTCACCATCATGTGTTTCCTCACCATCATGTATTGCCTTTACGTGTTTCTTTGTTTTTTTTGAATTTCTTCGTTGCAACGAGTTTCCTCACCATCACAAATTTCCTCGTTCTCATGAGTTTCTCTGATGTTACGTATTTCTTCATCATGAATTACATTGTTAGGAATTCTTTGTCCTTGTTGTTGTGCAATCCTCTTACTCCTCAAGGGTTCTTCTCTTATTCTTTCACTCATCCTTTCGTGTCCTTGTCTTCCACGTTCTTTCGTCAGGTTATCTTTCATTCACTTCCTCCCTTCTTCAAATGTCAACTTGGTCACTGGTTTGAACTTCTTCCCTTGGTGATGGTATTCTACATTTGAAGGAACATAGAAGAGTAAATGAAAACAAACATTAACAATAAACAACATTCACCATTATTACAAGAAAAGAGATTCAAAAGTAAAATGGAGCAAAATTGCACATTGCCATTGTATTCATTTATGAATAGCAAATACACAAATCAAGTACGACAACAATATCACAAGTCTACAACATGTATTCTTCTCAACAAATGCTCACAAAATGCATCATGCAATCATACACTATGCCAATGACGAACATGGTATTCAAAAATTGTAAGTAGCCTACTTATACTACTTCCGGACAGGAAAGGCAGTTGTCAACTTTTGCAACTTCCTCACACCTATCCCTAACTACCCTTACATGACATTCTTTTTATTCGCACACTAACAGTGTATGCCATTTAACACATGACGACATTTTGACAAACACTTAGTGTGCAAACTATACAAAATAACAAAATCTATGTACAATCAAAAATTGGTTTTCATACTCGTCTCCTTACGCTCTTGTTCACTGTTGGGATGGTGCCATGTCACAACTGGCTGCTACAACAACTTCAGTTTATGGTTAGAATTATGAGGTTACATAGGTTGTTGAACGGTTACCTTCATCTTCTTTTGATGTTTTTTCCACTATATGTGTTTCTACTAACATGGATAGTGAGATCTCATTTTCTTCCATAGTTGCCTTGTTCATGCCATAGTTGGAAAAAGTGCAAGTAAGCTCGATGGCCTAAATTTTGGAGAGTTCTCGGCAACTTGGCCAAAACTTAAAAAAATAAAATCAAACAAAATAGTTTAATCCACAAAAAATATAAGGAAATTGATTTTATGTTAGATTCTTGTAAACAGAGTACAATTACAATTTTTGATCATAAAAAATCAACAAAATATAGCACACTAAAGCAATTTTAAACTGCTTGTTGCTTTCCCTTCCTTGTCCTTGAACTATATGTTTGAACATTGGTGGTTGAGGCACCTCGACACCTCAGCCTTCGCCTCACCTCAGGCATAGGATCTTCCATCTCCTCTAGTCCTTGAGTATGTTGTATGTCTTGCAGCAATGCATTGATCTCCTTCACAGTGAACACAGTATCATCTTCCTGCTCCAAATCATCGACGACCCAATCTGAAACGGGATCCATTGCATCCAAGTTAATTACATCAAAGGATTCGATCCCCTCCACTTGTTTGATACGAAGGCGGAGATTGTGAATGTCTGGTTACCCTCTTGAAACTTTCAGCCAGCTGCAGGAGAGGGAAAAAAAATGAAAAAGTGACACTTTTCCCCTTTTTATGGTTGTTTCTACTTTCTGCCTGTACCCAGCCAGGTTTTGGCGAGAAAATCACACAAAATCTGTGATTTTTTTGTGATTTCTCGTGATTTATTAGCTCCAAAAAATTGAGGCGATTTATTTGCCCCACAAAATAGCATGAGAAAATCCAAGAAATTGTGATTTTTCGCAGTTTTTCCAACTATGGTCCATTTAAAAAACCTGCATATTATACTCATATGGTATTTACAACAGCCATGCCTTTACCCTATGTTCTTGTGAGTATTTTATATCTATTCTGCTTATGAAAATGGTTTCTATTGTATGCACTTGTGTTGTGTCTAATGCTTAGAAATTAGAACTGTTACGCTTTTTTCTCAATTCCACTTTACTACATTTTGTTTTACAACAAAGTTATAACTTTGAGCAAAAATAGTGGTGCTAATGTATGTATCAGTCAAGAACAGGTAGTGGTACGAGTGGAGCTTGATATCCAATCGAGGGAAGATTCATGGGCTGTGCGATTGGTGAATTTCATCATTGGTGCGAATCAATTATTATTTGATGGAATGACACGCGAGCTTCCTGTGTATGTTGACTTTGTTGTATTTTTCTAGTTCTTGCTTCAAAATTCTTGCATCTGCAAAATTGTTGCACATTTAATTGAAAGGACTTTTATGCATACTCTTCAGTTGGCAGAGTGCATGCCATCTTGACAGTGAAAACATAATTAATTCTCTTCAGTGATCATATTTCTCATTAGTGAACTTCAAGTCATTCTAATTAGAGAGACAAAAGCCTGCAACAAACCTTGCTATTTACTGAAAGGTTAAAAACTAAAAAAAAGTTCTATTGTTTTTATTTTTTTTCATTTTTATCCAATTTTTATTTTGTTGAGAATCATATAATTTTATTTAGAAAGTTACTTTGATTCTCATAGCTTTTAATTTTTGTGTTTCATCCTCTTTCATATGACTGTACTTGTTTATTGGAAATTGTACACTTTGGGAAAAACTACAAACAATGTTCACATTGATTTTTGGGGACGGTTATGGGAGGCATTCATTTGCATGGGTGCTTTACAAACTTAAATTTACAAGCATAGAGATTGCTTTATTATTGTGCATAAATTTTCTGATATATGAAATCTGTTTTATATCTGGTTTCAGTGTACTATCATGTACATGTTTTGATATGGTTACAGGATATTGTTGTCAATATCCTCATATGTCTCATACTATTGCCACTAGAATGATGACTATTGCAATATAAGTTATTCTAGTCATAGAAATATTTTCAATCTGGAATAATTAACTAATAATTAATATTTCCTCTTTGTGATCCATGTGAAATCAGTATTACAATGTTGTCTTTTAATATGAACATTGAACAATTCACATATCCAATTCTTGTTGTGTAATGTCCCCTTTCCTAACTAGCCACTAGGTACAGTATGGACTTGCCTATACAATGGTTCCCGTAGGCAATGTTGTGGGTTTGGGAGCCTCCAGGTGTTGTGGAGTTACTGTTGGATGTTCAGTTTTCAGTGTGGACAGCTTTCAGGACCGTTTCCAGCAGGTTTCAGGGGGACTTACTATTTTTAGTAAGTCGATCAAAGGCAGTATCTTGGGAAGCGGACGTTACGGATGGATTGTTCAGCGAAATGGGTGTCCGTTTCCAGTATTTTTTCTTGGGTCCGGCCTTAGGAGGATTATTATTTTAATGCCCAAAAGTTATTAATGTAATATTTAAATGTAATGTTTAAATATTCTAATGTTGGGCTTATATTTTATTATTAAGGGGTATAAGGGGGATTTTTGGGAGTCATAAGGTAAGTTATAAATTAAAATTAAGATGTTATCTCCCTAGGAGTTTGGGACGACCCCTCATGGGGCTATTTAAAAATAAATTTAAATGCAAATGATATTAAAGGAAAAAAAGCAAACTTGGCCGACCCAATTGTGAGAGGGAAATAAAAGAATGAAGTTGAATTCATTTTCACATATTTGGCTATTCATTCTCTTGGAGCAATTTTGAGGAGTTCTTGCAGAGTTGCAGGGGTTTCGAATTCAGCTTGTTGTGTGACGAAAATCACCATCAGGGACAACATCCTCGGAGTTGAAAGATATTCTCAGGGTGTTCATGAGCAACTCTACTTCAGGGGTTGCATTGGAGCTTTATATATGTAGATTTATAGTGGTTTTCAGGGGGTTTGGAAGGGATTTCGAAGCATATTTTGCATACATTGCTGTAGCATTCATTCCTCAGCATAGCCGTACAAGTGGAGTCATTTATTGTATGTGATTCCATGATTTGAGTTGGGGTTTCAAGGTGACTTGGTTATTTTGCTTCTACAGTTCCAGCCATTCCATTTAGAGTGGATTTCTTATGGTTTCAGGGCAGATTTCAGACATTTCTTGTTGGCCATAATTTCCTCTAGCCTGGCCGTACCATATCTTGCTTGGCATTGAAGGTGGTTTTTAATATTCAGAGTTTGGGTGCCAATTAATGATTGTAATTGAGGCGTCTAAGGATTGGAAGCTTTCCTTTGCATTGATATTGTAAAAAGACATCTTTTATTTGTTGCTGGGAAAGAAATACATATATTCCTGTGTTGCTGTTCAGCTATAAAGTCGCCATTTTCAGTCTTGTACAGCTTCCGGGTATTTTGATACTTTCCAAAGTCCTTTAGAGGGTTTATAGTTTTATATAAATATTATCTAAATTCCAAGTTTCATTGATTCCAGCCAAGTAGTTTGCTAGATATTATTTGTTCAAGTTGGCAGTTTAACTTTTTCTGCATATTTTGTACTTAAATAAAAAAAATACAAAAAAAATCAGAATATTGCACAAAAACCGAAACCTTGCAAATTTCCAAAATAACAAAACAAGGCAGAAATTTCGTATCTCAGCTTGGGTGGGATATTACATGTTGACAGGATTTTGACAAGATATTATACTATGGTGGCAAAACAAGCACATGAATAGTGTTTGATTGGAAGCATAAAGTTGATGGAATTAAGGGTACCTCCCATATCATTTTTACCAAACAATTTACTTGTGGACTCTGATAGGATGATTGCATACATGGTGTAGGGTTGCTAGATGTGATTAAACTTGTAAATTTGGGTTTCCCACTCTTTCAAAGTCACATTTTGAGGCAAAGTGAAGAGGAAGGGCCACATATATACTGTGGTTAATCAAAATATTTTGGTCTTTTGAATGGTTTACTGGCTATCTAGGTTCATCTAGAATGTTTTTAGGAGGGTATTGTTACCTGAAAAAGAACCTATCAGGATTAAGTTTATTCCTCACATCTATTATCTACATATCAATTGTGGATGAATCTTTGGTGATGATTGTATGTTTTTCCTTGCTATGTGTCATCCATCTGTTATTTTACATGATTTGATATTCTGGTAATGCGAATGTCATAATTTTTTGCATAGGTTTGATCAATGGTGACTTTAATGGCGACTTCTATATTGTTTCAATTTTAAATGCATGTTATGGTGAAACTAGATTACGAAATAAAGGACCATTAAGTCAAATGTAGACTACAGGATAGCCTCCTCTTCCTACCCACCCAAAGGAAAAAGTATCTTTAATTGTGCCCGTATGTCAACTAACATATTATGCATTGTGAGGAGGTGAATCTTACCACATTTTTTAACAGTATATATTGAAGTAGATTTCAATTTTGTAGCAAATATTGATTTTGGGCAACATTGGGGTTTTGCACTATTTGATGGGGATGCCCCACTTGTAATTGTTGATGATGTTGCATTTGAGGGCTTTGGGGACTTTGTGGCGGATAATGCAAAATTTACGGATTTTGGATAATTTGTTGAGGGTTAGGGACAGATTATGGTGATTAAATGACAAGTTGTTGTTGGTCACTAGTCGTAGGTGTCCTTAAGGAATCTTGTGCATTATTCGATGATAATTGTGAACATCCAAAAAGTGGCTGATTTGGGGAATTAGGATGAATTGTTGGTCGGCTAGATGCCACATTTTGTGGTCCACTAAATTACCCTATTTGAGAGTATGGAAAAAGTTGTTGTACCACGGGTGAGGGGTCTAGCAGTGCATTTGCTGTATGAGGATCCATGTCTAAACAAGTTGGAGGTCAAAACTGTTTCTTTGCCTTTGTTGGAGTTTTGAATTTGGAAGTATATAGATTGCTTTTGGTTTGCCTATCCAAGCTGTGATATATAAATTTTCCCCTTTAGAACCCTTTTTTTGATAGGTGAGCAACTTGATGGGCTCAATTTCCTTTTTTGTCAGTCATGACCTTGACCTTGTATTTATAAACTCCTTGTAGGTTTTAGACAAACTTGAATGCTCTGAATTTTGAATTGACAAAACGAAAATTTGAGAGCGGAGTGCACCTTTGAAAAGACAAGGCACACTCTTAAGTGAGGATGGGGTGCATTGTTGAAGGACGGGGCATACTTCTCACATAGGGGGAAAAACGCACCGTTTGTTTGGATCCAAGCACACCTTTAGAAGGATGGGATGCATTGCTGATTTAGGATAGAGTGCTTCATTCAATTTGGAGCTAGGCACTCCTTCAAAAGGACGAGATATTGGCTCGCTTAGGGTGGCGTGCACCGTTTAGTTGTCTCTCATTGACAGGGATGACGAAACACACTCTGATGTTTGAACCCTTTGCACAAATCTTGTAGAGGGGATCCAATCATGTTGTTGTGTTGCTAGTTCCAATATCTTCTTGAAACACAACTTTTGAAAGACAAAATGGATATATGTCAAGCTATCTTTATGAGTTTGATGAAAATTTTCAATTTAGGCAAAATTTTGGGTTTTCTTCAAAAATGGAGTCACCGTTTACATAAAATATTTAACAATTTTGCAAATAATCATATAAAACTTTTGTGAGATCTAAATTGAAAACTAAGGATAATAGATCTTTGAATTGTGAGTGGGATTCGTTGATCTCATCAAGAAAGTTGGTGGGTCTTGCTAGGCGTGCCAAGAACTGGTGAATCATAGAACCATCTATACGATTGCGCCCATATAACCGCAATTCAACAAAGGAATGAAAAGGGATTACTCTTTTCAACCTCCGGATTTGGGCTAAAGGTGCTAGAAAGTAAAATAAAGCAAATCTAATGTACTTGTGTGGTAAAAGGTGCTAGAAAGTAAGGAAATTGCTTATAAAGAAATATGATCAAAACTGTAGCAAGATTAGCGCGATCCAATGGCAATCTCAAGTGGTGGCCAAATAACTTCAATGAATCAGATTTGGAATACCTGCAATAAATGAGAAAGAGGACTAACAAGAGGAGGGAGAGAGAAGCCACTAACACCAAACACCCATGAATAGAGAGGTCGCATAACATGATTGAACCATGAATGTGATGCTTAGTTTTTCATTAATTGCAGAATTGGAGTACAAATGAAAACTAATTACAAAGAGTAGCTTTAGATTTCTTGAAATTGCCGAAGGACACTTATAATGAGTATAAAGCTCTTACTGATAAGAAAAGTCTAGCCTAATCTACTTCTAACTATAGTAAAAGAAACTAGCGCCTAGTTATATAACTTGGCACTAGAAGACAAAATTGTCATCATCATCTTTAAGTAATAAAGTGAATTGCTTTACTTGAGGGAAAAGCACTGTCAAAAAAGGTGGAGTGCAATCATGCCTCAGAGCGTGGCATTGTTTTGACTTAGAGCGAAGCACTTTCTCAAGTGAGCAGGGAATTGTCCTAGAAGAGAGGGACATAATCATGCCTTAGTGCGAGGTGCTGTCCCGACTCAGAGTGAAGCGTTGTCCCAAAAATTGTGGGGCACAATCATGTGTCAAAGTGAGGTTTTGCCTTGACTCAAAATGAGGTGTTGTCCTACCTAAGAGTGTGGTGCTGTCCTGCCTTAGAGCGAGGCGTTGTCTTGACTATGAGCGAAGCGTTGTCCCAAAAGAGCAGGGCACTATCTTGCCTTAAGGTGAGGTGCTATCTTGACCCATAGCAAAGTGTTGTCCTTGAAAAGAAGGGCGTCGTCTTACCTTAGAGTGAGCCATTGTTTTGACTCAAAGTGGGGTACTGGCTTAAAAGAGCAGGGTGTTCTCCTATCTTAGAGCAAGGTGCTGTCTTGACTTAGAGAGATGCTATTCCAGAAAAACATCTGTTGTCTTGCCTCAAAGTGAGGCAATGCCCTAGAAAAGTGGGTGTTGTTTGGAGGTAGAATGAAGTGCTGTTTGAGTGTGATTGAGTTCTTTCAACATTTGTTTCTACTTTGTCCTTTTACTTGGATTGTGAAGTCTTGTTCAAAGCATGATGGTAGTAGCAGCCTACTATAAGAACCAATGTATTAAAGGTGGCATTTATTTCACTTATTAATGCCTTCTTTGCCCTAGCCTTTTCGACTACAACCAACATCACATTATTCAACATATCCCAAATTTTTTGAAAGAAAAGTGCCAAAAATCCATTGGCAGCAGTGCCTTGTAAGGATCTAAAGAGAAAATTGCCTCCTATGGTTCTTCCATTGACACCTTTTTATATTAGCATTTCATTCTGACATTGTGTGATAATTAATGGAATGATTTGCAAAAGCTCATCCCAGGCCTGCTTATCTTGCGCAATTTATGATAAAATATCTTTGAAATAATTGATTGCTTCCTTCCTGATCTGTTCTTTTTGAATAATTCTTTCATTTGGAGTTGTAGTATTTTAATCCAATGAAAGGACAAGTTTATTTTCGTAGTAGCATGAAAAATTTGGTATTTCTATCACCTTTCTTAAGCTTTTTTTCCCTCAATTTTTGGGTCCAATATGAATCTTCTTTTTGTTGTATGTTATGATAACCAGAATATATTGTCTTTCTTGCACATAAGCATCTTTGCCCATTAGATTGATTTCAACTCTCTTTTGTAAATCTTTGATCTTGGATTAAAGTTCCTCCTCCCTTTTAAATATATTGCCAAAGGTTTTGAAATTGCATATATATATTCATTTGCCCTCTTAGATATTTCATCATTTGAACAAACTTGTACATACAAGATCCTTCTAATTTTGCTTCATATGGAGCCACATAGACTGATAACAAAATGACTCTAAATGACCATTATTGAGTAGACCACATCTTGTAATGTCCCCGAATTTAATAAATGTAATAAACAAGGTATTTGTATGTATAAAAAAACCCTGGTGAGTCAATTTTTTGTCATTGAGGATGTTGGGTGGTCTATAGGACCCCTAGATAATAAAATTGTTTATCCCACATATTATAAGTTGGTGAATAGGCTTGCTCAAAAGGACTATTTATTGATATATTGCACTCATTTTTTATCATTATGAAAAGAACTTGGAGATTTCTTTATTGGAAAAAATTGGGATGAAAATCCCATGCACCTAAGAGGACAAAAACCCTTTTTGGATTTGAAAAAAGACGAAAACCTTCTTTTGGCATGTGTTTATGCTTGCTTTTGATGAATGCAGTTTATATATTTTTCATGATACAATAGTGGTATCAGAGCTGGTTTCCTACCAACTTAATAGATTTGAGGGCTATAAACTGTATTTTAGGGGGATGAATTTAAGTAGATTTGGAGCACTTCCACAAGTGTCTGTATGTTCTGATTGTACCGACAATACAATCTATATAGCTGTACGAAATATACACTGGAGGGCATGGGAACCCTCACCATGTGCCAATCGATAATTCTTTCACATCAGCCATCAAAATCAGGTCTGAAACATTTTTTTCCTTGTTTTGTATGCAGAAAAATCTGCTTTCTAGGTATTGAAAAAAATTTGAAATTTAACTGTGTATTTTCTGATCTTGGTCCAAACCAGATTATTGATTGCTGTCTCAATTTGTGTATTTTCATTTTTTTGTGTTTTAAGCCCTGCTTCACTATTTGAACAGTTAAAAAAAGCTTGGACTTTTTCCCTGTACTAAAATTTGTGCAATGTCCTCTTTTCGTCGCTGCTAACTCTACTGAGGATCTTTGAATCCTTTGAGAAACCAGTGTACAAATCACTCAACTGTATTAGGTATATAGCAAGCCCGAGCCCCCAACCGCTCATACAGAGTATTGTGTGTACTTAAGCTGTTTGAGGAGTATATTATGGTGAACTAGTGAGAGTAATAAGGAAACTGCATTGTTACTTTTCCTTGTTTTCTCTCTCTCTCTCTCTCTCTCTCTCTCTCTCTCTGCTGGTGATCTGTCGTTCTTGGATAAGCTAGGCTGCCGATAAAACATTTATTGAAGTGAGGGGTATTAAAATTGTAATACCCAGGCCTTAGAAAGACCTGAGGCTCTTCCACATGCCATTCTACTTCCACGTACCCATAGGTATATCGGAAGGTTCTAGTATATAGATAGGTTTGGTAGATAGGAAGTTGGAGTGATAAGATTTGAGTGATAAGAGTTTCTTCTATACCTACGCTACTTTACCACACATATTTCAGCTATACATCATGGTCAATAGAGATGAAGGTCTCCAGTTGATGTTGGTGTAACTACAACAGCTAAATGCTAGTCTCCAGACAAGATTTGCCTGGTTGAGAGTGGACATCGCTGCTAGACAGCGGATAGAAAGTTGTACCTTTACATGGGCATGATGTGGCTATTAGGCATCAAACTTAGGGGCAATAACAACATAGAGTCAACCGAAATGCGGACCAGGGAGATGGGCATATTGAGCACCAATCTAAGCATAGAGATGGTCTTGAAGCAACCACAAACACGTCTCGAGTTACTCAAAGCTCCAGTGAGGAGAAGACATAAAGGGTCACGACTACCTACTATGGGGAATACTTGACTTTGCATTAATATGCCCATGACGAGATATCCTTTGTTGATTATTGTAGTTTCAGGAAAAAAAGGAAGAGGAACGACAAGAAGGATGTTAATAAGAACTTAAACAAATATAACAAAATTGAAATTCTGATGTTTGAGGAGAAGGTTGATGGCAAAACCCAACATAGTGCCTATGCTTGGTTGTAATGACTAGAGACTAACTTTCGTGTCTCTAATTATTCCAATGGAGAGTAGTTGACCTTTATGTTGAATGTGGAAATTGTTTGATAAGATTTGCACCCGTGAACACTGTTCAAAAAATGGATGAAAATGAATTACTCTTTTCAACCTTCGATTTTGGACCGGTTTCCCACTAATCTAACTAAATTAATGTAAATCTTAACTGAACAAGGCAAATCGAATCTAAATTTGATGGGAAAAGGGATGCATGAAAGTAAGCAAAGTGCATAAACAAATATGATCGAATCCTTAACGAGATTAGCATGGTCCAACGATAATCTGAAGTAGAGGCCAAATAACTTTAGAGAACTAGACTTGAAGGATACCTACAACTAATAAGGAAGACTAAGTGGAAGTGAGAGAGCAGAGCCACTATCACCAAACATCCATGAATGAAGAGGTTATGCAACGCAGTTGAGCCACAAATGTTGTGTCTTTTGTCATTAATTGAAGAGTTTGAGTACAAAGCAGTAGCTGGTTACAAAGAGTAGTTCTAGTTTTCTTGAAAATGCCAAAGGACCCTTAAAATGAGTACGAAACCTGTATTTATAGAAAAATTCTAGCCTACTCTAGTTCTCACTACAGTAAAATTTTAATCCTAGATTACACTATAGTTAACACTAAAAGACAAAAATGTCATTGTTAACCCTTTCCTTTTGTGCTATCACCAAGTCTCTTCACTATTGGCGATTTGGTTTTCTTGCTTATTTTCAATTCATTTTGTGCCTTGGTCTTCTTTTGGATTTGGCTCTTATTATCTCTTGCTTCTTTATTTGCTTGCATAAAATTGATCAACAAAAATTGACATATATTGCCAAATATGTTCAATGCGCTCAAGGGCGAGGCTTTGTTAAAATCCAAGAGCCCAGTGGGTACTTGTAATCTTGGGTAGTGAAAATGGGAAGATGGATTAGTGTCGATTTGATGAGTCATTGAGAGGAGAGGATTGGATGAGGACAACTCTGAAGATGAGATGAATGATGGAATGGATTGCATAGTGGCATGTGAGATGGCCAATGAAGGCATGGTATATGGTTGGGCAATTGTCGTGACGGTTTGGGTTGCACTAAGACCGATGGATATTAATGAGCTAGTAATGTTGTGTGTACAATGGAGTGATATGGATGGTGTGGATGACAATGACTAGGCAACAAGTGAGGTTTGGTATATGGAGGTGGTATGTAGCCCCACCTTTGCTGCATGGATGTCTACATTTAATTGAGGTGTGCTGGGGACAATAAAGAAATAAGGATGATAAAAGTATGTTGAGAAGAAGCAGGAGTAGAAGAAAAAGTGGGTGGAGTGATGATGTCAAGCCCTTGAGGAGTGGTGATAGGAGCACTAGGTCTCTGAAATAACTGCTCCTGCCTTAGCTGTTTCTTCATTGGCAGGACTATCTCTCTGAATGTTGGCTAATGATTTACATCTATGATTGGCTTGTATCACCCTTGACTTCTAAAGCCTATTCACTACCCTTTTCAGTGTTCTGACTTCTAGACTCTTCTAGTATCTTGCCTTTCTCTTTGTTTTCCTATCTAGTTTGAGTCGTTGATGGCTCGACATGGGCGGGTGCCTTCCTCTTTTTGCTGGTTGTATGCTGAGATGTGTCTTGTTTGCTCCCCT
This sequence comes from Wollemia nobilis, assembly GCA_028583015.1. Classification (NCBI taxonomy): domain Eukaryota; kingdom Viridiplantae; phylum Streptophyta; class Pinopsida; order Araucariales; family Araucariaceae; genus Wollemia; species Wollemia nobilis. The sequence goes on from JAQPPZ010000465.1 coordinate 14,033,168, forward strand.
ATGCTAAAGTGTTAGCAATCTTTACCCTGATTTTTGGACGAGCAATATTAGTGTTAGTCATTTCAGATGTGTTGCTCTTCTTTGCAACTAGCTCATTAAGGTGACATTTGTCCCAAATGTCTAAAAATTCCTTGTCCTGATCATCCTTGAACAATGACGTCCCAACTGCACCTAGCTCATTCTTCATTCATGCCACACTAGAACCTTTTCTAGACTCCAAATGTGTTTGTTACACAAGACACTCGTCATTCAAGAGTTGATGGGTGCATTTGGGTTGAAATCACTTTTGACCCTATCATAATATGAAAACCATAGAGGAAAATCATTGTACCATTTGTTGAGCTCGTATTAATATGTTTTTGGAGTGTTTATCTTGACTTCCATGAGCTCTTCATCCATATTTCTTTTAGCCTTCCAATCATGTAATGTCCGCTTCTTAGTTCATTGGTTGACAGACGAGGTTAGCCTACTCACGGGCTCCTGTAGGCTAAGTGAGATGGTTGGGAGTCCTTTCCGGGGCCATTGATCATTTTCAGTGGTTGATTTTGGTGGCTTATTGGGCTTTTGGGAGGAAACTTACTATTTATAGTAAGTCACCATGCTAGGGTTTCTGCCAGAGCGGAAGGTACGATTGGATTGTTTAGCTTAATGGGTATCCAAATCCGTGATTAGTTTGTGGTTTGGAGTGGTGAAGCTTAGAAATTTTAATGTCCGGAAGTTATTTATATAAAATTAAATTAAATATTTAATTTTATATAAGTTATTATGTTATGAAGGAAAAGGTCATTAAAAGTTAATAAATATTAAATCATAAAGTGACTTTCCTAGTGCAAAAAGGGGAAGGACGTCATAATGATAAAATATAAGATTATTCTAGAAGTTGATTCTAGAAGCTAATTTGAAATTTGAAAAAGTTCCCTCCAAGCCACCAGCCTTATCGGAAATTCTATAAATTGGGATTTTGGCTCTCATTTTAATGGGGATTAGAAGACAAGCTTGGGGATATATTGGAGACTTCTTGCAGAGATAATTTGCAGGCGTCAAGCTCATTGGGGACGACCATTTCCAGTGAGGACATCCTCTTCGGGTATGCAATATTACCCCTGGCGGATTGGTTGTGGTGATTTCATCCAGAAATTATAATAAGGTAGCATTGAGAAGTTTGAGCAGAGAATTGCAAGGGTTTGTGGCATAATATTCAGTTGATATCATTTACTGCCAGCTTCTTCCTGGGCCGTACCATACAGGGCCATCATTGGTTCGATTTGAGTTGCAGGCATCAGGTTTTGTGTTGGAAGGTTCTAACTTCTTCACAACAGTCAGAGATAGGCATATTCGAGGCTATTAGAGAGGAGTATCAGCAGAACAAAAAGGGCATTCAGTCATCATTAGTCCGGACTGCTGCTGTCAGAGGCAGAACGTGTCAGATCTGAGTCAAATTGCTTAGTGCCGGGAGTGACTACTGTGTCTCAAGGGGCCGAACATTAGTGAGGAAGTCTTAGCAGCCCAGACCACGTGGGGAAAGAGCCTATAGCAGTCAACTCTGATCAGCTGGTACAATTCTGATGCTAAATTCTGATAGTTAATGTATGAACTGTTATATTTCAGAGTGTATTTTGTGATGGGTTTTGGATATTAGTATTAGTCCTATTTCTATTTCAAGCTTCTAGTGTGTAGACTGTATACTTCTGCAGTAACAGTGTGTTCAAATTAGCTGATTAGAAGATCCTTGTTCTTCACCTTATATTTAAAAATACAAAAGGAATTATATATAGCAAAATTCCTAAAAAAAATTTCTAAGACAGATCCGGGTAGGACGTTACAAATCAGGTCTCCTTTCATGTGTTACTCTTCATCCCTTTTGTCGAAAAGGCCACCATAAATACTGCATCTAGATCATATGACCAACAATTTGACATTTATCTCAATCCAAGTTGTTTTAGCCTATTTGCAAGTTGTAGATTACACTCCTTGTACACAGGTGATTATCAAGTATGTCTGTTATGCTATAGAAAGATGTCCTTTTTGTATCTTGAAGAAATGAAGGTCTATGCAATCCATGTGATGGAAAATTTTGAGGATGAAGAAGTATTTGGATACATGTGCGGGCAATTCAAAAGGTTTACCTGAGTATTCATATAATTGAAAATTAATTTGTTCTTCCCCAGGTAGAAATCACCTTTAGGATTGTCATTGTTTGGCCTAATCAGTGCCTTGATTCTTTTGGACAACTTGGGTATGTCCACATCCAAACCCATTACATTAGGTTCATACTTCGTACACCTTAGCATAGTGCTCATAACTGTTTCCCCCTTCTTCTTTGAGAGGTACTTCCATGCAATTGCACATAGGTAGTGGTTTCCTCCCTTCATCCACTTTATCTAGTTCCAACCCTGGGAACCATTTTTTTTTATGATAAATAATTAGCCAGGTTAGATATGAGGGGTAACTGAACACTTTGGCCCTATGGAAGTTTCTCAGCTGGAGGTCTATTTGCTGCTCTATGAATGATGCACAGTCCAACAATTGATATATTCTAGGGTAATATTAGACTGCATGTAGCAATACAATGTGTGCTTCCTATACCTTGCCGTCATTTCCATGAACCAGTATCATAGACATTCCAGATAGAATATATTTGACTTTAGGTTTGACTTGATTGCTCTTTAGGGGACGTTTGAAGTCTTGGGCCTGTTCAGGTTTTATCAATTGTTCCTTTAAGAATTCGACCCATCTTTCTTTGTTAAACTTCTTACAATAAGCTAGGTTGGCCTTGGGAAGACATGGGATCCATCGTCCTTTGACAGCTTCAACACCCATTATTGCCTTTATCATGACTGTGGAAATAGAAATTGGTTCTTCTCCATCTGCTTTGACCTTGATAGTCTGTCTTGCTATCATATTCTCTAGCACATAATTCTACGATTTCCGGGCATTCCCAAACTTGAGCCACTATAAATATCTCGAAGCCTGAGGTCCACATGAATCGGTTCTTGGTCGCAACTTAAACCTTTTGAGGGCCTCTTGTCTTATGACATAAGGTGTATGTTTGAACCTCCCTTCATTAACCTTCTTATATGGGTTTTTGTATGTACTTACGGGGTTTCTTTTCCTCTTCCTACTCTCTTTCTGTGTCCGAAGTCTTGTTTAACCTGTTTGTGCCTGCTCATTGCCGTGTTCCTCTACACTTTTGTCAATGTCCACCATTTCTATCTCAACTAGTACTTCTGACTCCGCAATTCCAACCACTACTTGCTGAATATCCTCCATAGGTGTGTCTCTACTCATTGCCCAGGATTGCATGAAGAACTGAAAAAATCACTCCTTCCCGATGTAGCAATTTGTTCAGTTTGAATCTGAACACATTTTGCTGGACAGAGTGTGTTTTGCTGTGAGGGGCGCACTTCAATGCAGGTAGGGTGCATTTTGACGTAGGCAAATATTCTCTAGGAATCGGTGGCAAATATTCTTTTCTTGATTATCTCTTCCCTCAAATGTGTGGGATGGTCTAAATTTAACCAATTATCCAAAAAACCTCAGACCTCCTTTTTCCTTTCTGCGGAAAAAAACTTCTTGCAGAGGCATCTCTTGGAAAATAGAAACTACAAGATGCTTTGACCTCACTCTTGCTCAAATGGGTCTCTTCCAGATTTGTGATTCGTCAAGCGTATTGATGGCTGCAATTTTGCTTTTTAAAATGAGTGTGTGGAGGTCAAAGTGCTTTCATGAAAAAGAGTACGTGCAAAACAAATTAAACTTTTCTTCTTTTTTCCCTTTATACCAAATGAGTACTTGCCCCTTTTTCTTTTTTCATTTTTGTTCCCCCCCTTTAAAACAAACAATAAGCCATTTTCCTTTATGTCCTAGTCAACACAGAGTTAGCCATTTTTTAATAACTTTTCATTCACTTTTATTTTATTTTATTTTATTTCAAACGACTCTGCAATTTGCGATGTATTCATTTCGATAAATGTCGCAAGGACGGAAACATTGCACTGACTGTTACACTCTTTCTTTTTAAATATGATTTGTCTGGAATAAACTGATCAGAATTGCAGAAACAAAAACGAAAGAGGGATTCCGAATGTCCTTGTGAGGATTTTCTTTCAGACAAATGAGTTTGTTTTATTTGCTTAATGTTTTTCCAATGGGGCACACCTATGTCAAGGAAGGCACACAGCATGGAGAGTGGAGTGCACTTCTGCCTTGGGCAAAAAAACAAAGATATTGTTTTTCTTTGTTTGCCAAGTGAGGCACACTTGTCTTGGGTGAGGCACATTGCATAGAGAGCAAGGCACACTTCTGCCTTGGGCAAAATTTTATTATTATTTTGACGAAAAAAAAAGGGGATATACATAAGTACATATTTGGGTAAATTTGTGACTGTTCAAAGGTGCCTCAGATGTTGCCTGTTTATTGAAGTGGGCAACAATTGCCCTACCAACATTGCTATCCTGTAGGCATTAGCATCCTTTTCTTGGGTAATCTAAATCGGACCGCAAGGAATAAAACTTTGAGTGTTCAGGTGGCTTGGCTTGATCCTTGTCCCATTTCAGCACTTAGTTGCCTTCCTTGAAGTTGGCGTTTATTTATCAAACTATCTTTCCACTGCAGCTTGATGATGCACAAACTTTCCAAAGGCTTTTTCTCTTTCTTCTTCTATGAACAAGAATGCATCCCATCTAGCTTGCATGGTTATACATCTGTCATTCAACTCCATTTATTGCGACATATGAAGAGATGGAAACTCAAGGTTAATTAGCAAGACGACCTATTTTCGGAATACAAGTTTATATGGCAAGTTCCTTGTTGATGCTTTTGGGGTCACCCTATCAGACCACAATGTTTTTCTCAATTGGGTATGCCAATTCATTTGAGGATCTGGTATAGTTCTCTTAAAAATTCTGCCCATATTCTTATTAGTCTCCTCAACTAGGCCATTCCCTTGGGGGATAGTAATTTGGAGATGTTTTTCGTGTAAACCAACATTCAAGGGCAAATTGAGTCAACTTGCTTCTGGTGAAGATTGTTGTATATCAATAATGACAACTGAAGGTACTCCATATCGAGTAATGATATCTTCCAATAGTTGTATCACTGCTTTTTAATTGGCTTCCTTTACTAGTACTGCTTCCACCCATCTAATGAAGTATCTATTGCTGTCAAATTCCATCTGTGCCCCATGCTAGAGATAGGATTAATTTTACCTATGAAATCTAGCCCCATTGCTGAAATGGTTCAACAACAATCACAGGTTGTAGAGGCATCGGTGCATTCCTCTTGTCGACGAATATGCAACAAGTATTACACTTCTTAAACCACTGGAAAGCATCTAATATCATTGTAGGGCAATAGTATCTCGCTCTTAAAATTTTGTGAGCAGTGGTGTATGCTGGATAATGTCAACTTTTATCATGTTACTCCTTCAGCAGGTCATTCATCCTTTTGCCTTCCACACCCCTTAAAGGAGTGCCAATTTACCCGTTTTGGAACAAGATGCCAGTCATTGCCTTCCTTATAAAGTGTCTTTTCTTGGCTTGAGTCCTTCCATTCAAGACCCTGCTTGTGAGGAGAGAACCTTTGATATCTATCATCCATGTTGGTTGTTATTTCTCATTTGCTTGCATCTCTTACTGTTCATCTTCATCAATAAAAGCTACTTGTTCCTCAACAGAAATCCGTGGCAAGTTTTCTCATTGGGCCCTTCCCCTTCTCAACTTTGTTGGTTTAATTTCAATGTCAAAATCTTGTATCTTATTTATCTAACTAGCTTTCTTTTCCTCCAATCCTCCCTAAAGGATGGCTTATTTGACATCTGGATGAACTATGAACACTATGGTTTTGCTTTGCAAAAGGTACTACTTGAATTTTGACAAAGCCTTCATCATAGCAAATACTTGTGTCTCAATGATTATATACCCATCTTCGTAGTTATGTAGAGTTTGACTCCTGAAGGATATTGGATGTTCTTCCTCATCGTATTTTTGAGTAAGGATTGTTGTGATACTAGCATTTGTTCCAAACACGTACAACCTAAAATTTTTTGTGAAGTTGGGATTTATTAGTATTGATGCTTTGGTTATCGTGTCTTTGATATTCTGAAACGCTTGCTTACCTTCCTTTTTCCATACAAAATTAGCATCCTTCTTCAACATCTTCATTGTCGAACTAACTATCTTAGCAAAATTGGTGATGAATTGGAACAAAAAATGGTTCTATCCTATGAATGATCGCACCCCTTTCATTGAAGATGGTAGAGGAAGTTCTTAGATGGCTTTGATTTTGTCTGGATCGATGGGCAGTTCATATTTTGACACGATGTGACCAACAATTTCCCTCTTGAACAAGGAAATTGACTTCTTTGGGTTTAAAGGAATCCCAAACTCTCCACAACGTTCAAAGACAACTTCTAGATGTTCCAAGTGTTTCTTTTTGTCCTTTGAAAGTATAGTATATTGTCCATGTATATTAGAATGATTTCATCTATTAGCTCTGAAAAAAGCAATGTCCATGGCCTTCTAAAATATAGGTCCTGTGTTGGATAGCCCAAAAGGCATTCACTAATATGCAAATGTGCCCCACTTTGTCGTAAAAGTGGTCTTATACCGATCTTCCTCTCTGACCCAAATTTGGTTCTATCTCGAGAATCCATCTAGTAGGGACATTTGTGAGCCCGTGACTTTTTATAAGCTATGCTCCATTGGAGGTAGGTGAGAATGATCTTTAAGTGAAGCTTTGTTCAAGTTTCAAAAATCCACACATAGTCATATGCACCATTCTTCTTCCTTATTGGCACAAAATTAGCCACCCAAGTAGATTTTTAGATGGGAAATATTATTTGTGGTTGTAACAATTTCAACAACTCCTTCATTACTACTTCTATCTATGGATTCATTGGTCTTTGCTTTTGTCTAAACAGTTTTTCCCTTGGTTCCAGATCAATTGTGTGTTCAATCACATTCTATTCATATACTTTCTAGTCTTTGTAGCTCTAGGAGATAATGTTGCTGTACTTTGCACACAGTTCTTTCAACAGGGTCCTTTCTTCATTAGTACAATCTTTTCCTAACATTAAGGATTTGCCTTTAGTGATATCCATTGGCTGATAGTCAAAGGATTTTACTTTTATGCCCATTTTCTTAGTGCCATCATTTGGGTTGAATAGGCTTTGCAGTGTAATTAACCCCTTGGGTAGCTGATTTGTCTTCAACTGGCTGACCCCATCTTTGATGCCATCTCCATATTCATTACTTTCTTTTGAATACTGAACCTCCTGAATCAAGAATTCTATGATCTGCTTATCATTATTGAAGGCTTGTGAGTGGTCAAAATTATCTAGTATTGTAGGCCTCTACACTACTTCGAGCTCTTCGAGCTTACTCCATATATTAGTAGTGGGATCAAACCGTGCTGCTAAGTATGACATTTTGTTCTCTTGGCATTGCTAGAACTTCATACATGTCGAAGCTTTCCAACATGTCCCACACCCTATGCGTGTACACTTTCATCTATTTATTCTTTGTTGCATGGTCAGAGTTGAGTTGTTTTGCCACTACTTTGAAGTCACCACTTATCTTTAGATGTTTTAGAACGAACTTTTCAGCCTTCAGTAGACCTAGTCATAGTGCCTCATACTCAACCATATCATATGTGCAGGTAAAATGTAATTTGTAGGCAGGTCAAAGGATTTCCCCTGTGGGTTCACTAATTGTATCCCAGTGCTTTAGTCGTTTTGGGTTCTTGCCCCATCAAATGCATAACCCACAACTTCTTGTTTCCTTGTATTCCTTCTTTGGTCAATGTAGGTATCTCTTTATGTTCCTCAAACAATTCCTCCCAACCTTCTTCGTCTCCTTCTCCAATCATTCCAATGATCATGTCCCTTTCTGAGATTAGTTCTCCTTCCTCTAGTTGCTCTTTAACAAACCCTGGCAGCTCATTCCAATTTATTGTCTCATTGTCATCTGGCTTGTGTAACAGGTAATTACAAGGGGGTCCATTCTTGATTCTGATGATCTTACCATACCTTGGTACCTTCATGTGGGTGTAGTCCCTGGCCAAGTGATCATTTCCTGACAGCTTCCTTGTTCATTCTCTGGACAACAACATACTGAAGTAAGGGGGCAAGTCTACAACAACAACCTCTTGCACAACCACCAACTAAGGATGCTGTGTCACTGTCATGACTAGATCTTTCAAGGTCCCTACAACATTGACCCTTGTACCGTCCATTTGAATTGGTGATCTCATTGTGGTGGTATATGCTGTACCCATCTACTGACATACTGCCTTAGGCATCATTATTACAGCTGCTCCTGAATCTACTATGCAGCCATGCAACAAAAACCCTTCAATCTTCAAGGTGATGTAGAATGATAGAGGCTTCATCAAGTTTTGGAGCTTTGGTAATATCTGCAACATTCATAGGTATGTCTGTTGGATCATCTGCTATGAGGTTTTACTCCTCAACTATAGTGGATTGAGCTGCAGCTTGTTTCACTTTTGTGGATTTGGCCTTGGCATATGTTTGTTCTTTCTCTTTTAGGGCTTCTTGTAGCAGATCACTTTGGCTGGGCAGCGATGATGCTTCTAGCATATTCACTTTAGCAGGGGTTTTCTTCAATTCATTTGCAATGTTTAACCTAAATTCGGCATTGCAGACAAGGTAACATGATTTTCATTTCTGACCACCATCTCTAAGTGAAGATTTAGAGCACTCATGTACACCAATGCTTGTTCATTCGATGACCCAATGTTGAAGGGTATTAATTGCAATGTGTATATGAATCTTGTGTTAAAATCATGTATGTTCTCATTTGGGTGCCTCGTTATGTTGTTTAATTCAAATATCACCTAATATGCATTTGGTGGGCAATCAAATCTCCTCATGAAAGGTTCTGCAATTAAGGCCCAATTTGTTACTGATCCATTAGGCAGGCTTTCGTACTAGGTAGTGGCTTTATCTCTGAACTAGCTCACCAATGGTTTGACCTTTGCTTCTTGTTCTTGGATTTCGTGAATGGATTTTAGTGTCGACAAGCTGTTGAAATGCTCGATTGTAGTCTTACAGTTTACTATCACTCCCCATGAATGTGGGTAAGGACTTCAGGGCTGCTGTTGAAAAGTGTCAATAAATTGGCAAACTGAGGGGGCCTTGAATGTTCCAATTTGGAAGACAATTTTGTGGCCTGACCTACATCTGAATTTGAAAGGGTTGTTGTCCTTGGCCATAAGTTGTCATTTGTCCATATTGTGCATGCCCAAATGGCGCTTGATAGACATGTTGCTACACATACATTTGCTATTGAGGATTTTTTTGATTGAACTTTGGGAACACATTAGGGTTTGTGGTACTGGTTGATTTTGAACCAAATTAGGATTCTGTAATAATGGCTGAGGCTGTCCCATTTGCTTTTGAAAAGGATTTTGCATTTGAGGACGTTGGGATTTTGGATTATTTGTTGGGTTTGCCCTATTAGCACTTGCTGATTTTGGGCAGTGTTATGGTTTTAAACCATTTGCTGTTGCAATTGAGATCCAAGAGGATTTTGGGCTATTTGCCAAGGTTGCCGCATTGGTAATTACTGATTTTGGACAACATTGGCATTAAGAATTTTGAATTGTTTGTTGAGATTCGTCTATCTACAATTGTTATTGTTGTTACAACTGAGAATTTTGGGTAGTTCGTACTACCTGTTTGGGTTGTCCCATTTGTATTTGTTGTTGCCACAACTAAGGAATTTGTGTACAATGTGGTTGATTTTGCACAACTTGTGAACTTTGAGTAATTGGTTGAGAGCTAGGGGTAGGTTTGTAATGATTGAGTAGTTTGTTGTGGCTGGCCACTAATTTAGGCATTCCTAAAGTACTTTGTGGAAAATTTAGGGTTGATTGAGGATATCTAGATACTATTTGGATTGTCGGTAAGCTGGATGATGTGTTTTGTGATCTACTAGACTACCCCATCTGAGAGTATGGTTGAACCTGTTGCACTACGGGCAAGGGATCTAGTGATGGACTTACTATAGGAGGATCCATATTTGAGCTAGGAGTATTCAGAATTGTCTTTTTGCTTGTATCATTGTTTTTGATTTGAGAGTCTCTAGGTTGGGTTTCTGGCTTATTTATCGAAATGGATGTGGTCATTTTCATCCCTTTGATCCCTTCTTTTGGTAGGTGAGTAACTAGATAGGCTCAACTTATTTTCCAGTTAGTCGTGGTTTCGATCCTGTATTCATAAATGAAAATGAACGCCTCAAAATTTGAATTGAGAAAGAAAATTTTTGGGTCAGATTGCACCTTTATACAACGGGGCACATTGCTAAGAGAGCGGGGTGCATTGCTGATAGAATGATGCGCACTGTCCCTTTAGGAGCAAAAACATAGGTCGATTTGAATGAGCCGGATAAACTATAGAGAGTGGGGCGCACTTTTCACTTAGGCTAAGATCAGGGCACACAAGACACTTTGAACGGTGGCAGGATGGACTTAAGAGTTCAAATCTTGTCGTTGTGGTGTTATAGCCCCAACTGCTTCCTGAAAACACAACTTTCAAGGGGAAAATGGATCTGGGAAACAACTTTATGATTTTGTTCAAGAATTATTGGAGCTTGGTAAAATTCTGTTTTAGCTCAAAAACGGAGTTACCATTGTACAAAATAGTGCAACAAAGTTATCGCAATTCACAAACTTTGATGCAAATTGATCAGATTTGAAACGAAACAAACAAAAAATATTTTTTGGGTTAAGTTTGATGCAAGAAAAGTATTGCAATTCACAAACTTTGATGCAAATTGATCAGATTTGTAGATTTGAAAAATAGATGCGAGTGGGGTAAGGTTGATTTTATGCAAAAATCATGCTTGCGGTCCCACCAGATGTGCCAAGAAATGTTGAATGTAGATATCTTCTGATGAGACTTGATCCCATGAACGTGGTTCAACAAATGGATGAGAAGGAACTACTCTTATCAACCTTTGTATTTGGGCCAATTCCTTACTAATCTGACTGAAATAACATAAATATCAACTGAACAAAACAAATCTAATCTATTTTTCATGGGAAATGGGATGTTAGAAAGTAATCAAAGTGTATTAACAAATACGACCAAAGTTGTAGCGAGATTAGCATGGTACAATGATAATCCCAAGTAGAGGCCGAATAACTTCAGTGAACTAGATTTTAAGAATACTTGCAACTAATGAGAAGAAAGAATAATTGGAAATGAGAGAGTGGGACCACTAACACCAAACTTCCATGAATGAAGGGGTCATACAACATAGTTGACCCACAAAGGCCATGCTTCTTTTCTTATTAATTGAAGAGTTTAGATACAAAATACAAAGTAGTAGCTGGTTACAAAGAGTAGCTCTAGCTTTCTTCAAAATGCCAAAGGACCCTTACAATCAGTATGAAACCCTTATTTATAGAAAAATTCTAAGCTACTCTACTTCTAATTGCAATAAAAAATTAATCTTGGAGTATATTAGACTTGACACTAGAAGACAAAAATGTCATTGTCATCCTTCAATGGCGAAGGAGGGGCACATTTTAGGCTTTCAGAGCATGGCACATTGGCATATTTAGAGCGGGGCACACTTGTACTAGAGTAGGCCGCATTTGTGTCTTGAAGCTAGGCACACTACTGCCAAAGTAGGGCACATTGCTGCCTTAGAGCCATCGCACTAATGTTTTTTAGAGTAGGGCACTCTTCTATTAGAGCAAAGCACATTGATGCCTTAGTGAGGTATTGGTTCGACTTTGATCCTCTCTAGTGTTTGTTTTATCTCCTCCCTTTGCTAGCACGATGAACTCTCGTTTGAAGCTTGATGATAGTAGCGGACTACTACACTTGGTTGTACTACATTTGTCTGCTATGGTACATGACTAGCAACACCAAGAGATGGAAACCTTGGGGCTTGCTTGGGTCTATCCTTGTGGGGGGTTTTGCTAGAAACTCCTAAACTACTTTGATGATATTTTGGTAGAGCAGTACTTCGTGGATCTGGCTCATCCCCAACAATCAAGCATAGTGCAATAGTACATAGACGAGTTCCACAAGTTGTCAGTTATGGTACATGGGATAGAGATGCCACCGTTCATCTACATATTCATGGATGGGTTGAAATATTTGTGACGTCGGTGGCTACGAGCATTTGTTCCAATTACACTAGAGAATGCTATGGTGAAGGCAGTTTTTGTGGAGAAATTGGTGTTAATTTCCACTAGTGATATATGGGAACCATCATGGTTATATGCTCATGGCGATACACCAACGTAGTCCAATAGTAGACCCCTAATCACAAGCTAGATTGAGTTCAAGAGAACTTCGATGGATGCTAGACCTCCACAGACCATATGACATATGTCAGGAGCATTGAAGACCACACCACACCAACAATAGACATGTGCATAGCATCTTCCTAAGAGTGGTAGTAGGAGAGATGTCATGTCAAAGAATGAGCTTAGGCGAAGGTCCCTTTGTTTTACCTATGAGCAACTTTGGTAGTTAGGATGGACATGTCGATGATGAGGCCAATGCACTATGTGGTGATTGTGCCATTAGGTGAGGAGGATGATAAGGATACATTAGAGGAGCTAGAAGTTTTTGATGCCCTTATCATTGGGGAGGTTGACAATATTGATGATGTTGGCATTGAGGCCATTGTTGATGAGCCACAATAAGCTTCACTTCCAATTTTATTTGACATTCCCCTTTATTCGGTGTAGAGAGCTAAGGCACAGATTGGGGGCTAACAAATTGTTGTGCTCATTGATGGCAGGAACACCCATAATTTTATTGATAAGAGGGTAATTACATGAATAGGCATTGCAAAGGAATTCGATGTACGCACAACTATGGTGGTATCCCCTTTAGATCCTTGTAAGTCCATGAAAATACATCCTTGTACTTCGGGAAAATCTTGAAAGTTGTTGCTTTCAACACAGGATGCCATTTGTCTCCACAATGTATAATCTTTATTGAGGTTTACTTGTATCATCTTTGGTCCTTCATACTTCACAATATCTGGTTATTTCGTTGTTTTGAGTGCAACGATCGGATGAGCCGGTTTGTAATGAATGATTGTGTCTCCTATTGTATATTCCGTAAAAGTCCTAAAGAATGTCCACTTCTTCTCTTCATCCCTCTTTGTCACGAAATTTCTTTGACTACTTTCACCAACTTTTTGCACAACTTTCTTCCTTTCATCCTGGTTCTCTTTTGTGTGGAGGCAAAAATAATGTGGTGTGAACACCTCGTAATATTCCATTTGCCAATGGAAAAGTCCTTTGTCAAAATCTTCCTCCTCTTGCGTACAATCTTCAAGTTCCAACACTCCATCTGGCTCATATCTACTTTCTTCATCTGATGATGAGCTTCTTGATTCATCAAAAGTTGCCATATCTTGACTTACGGACTGATTTTTCAAATTAATCATATATTTATGTTCGCCCTTCTTGAAGGTGAGGCGTTCTTTCTCCCAATTATGATTCACTTTGGCCATCCTTAGCCATCCCCGTCCTAGCAATGCATCAAAAGCTGGTTTTTACATTGCGATTTTCCTCTTTGATTTGTCAGTATGCCCTTCATCTCTATTCCGTATTGAAATCATGCCCCGATATATTTCCAAGTCTTTTCTGACATTACATTCATACTAGATTCTCCATCAACAATTACTTGCGTTAGCTTATGATTCAATAATTCCATGTGAATCAGAGTTGGTTTCTTTCCTGCCTCAATCATCAATACTGTAGGATCAACAAATTGGTCTTGCTTAATTGCCATGACTGCTTTTGGCTCCTTTGCCTTCTTCATTCACACAATTTCTTCTACCCTTGCATAGAACTTGGGTATCTCACCAAGTAAACTGGACACCTTCACCTCAACTGTTGTGTTCAGTACTTGTGCTGCCAACTGCTTTGTTAATGATTGTTTACTTGATGTTTCCTTAGGTTTCTTTAATGTCTCTTCATGGAATAGTCTATCTTGTTTTGTTTCCTCCAGTCCTTCTTCTATCATATCATGTGCTTCTTGCCATCGCTCCTCCTTGGTAGGATTTGGGTTCTGCTCAACGTTCCTTGCTTGAGCCCTTGTTACTTCTAGCACATGCTTCTCTTTCAAATCGACATTTTGGGTTCCACTAGAACTTGCTTTCTTTGGACAATTCACTTCCTTGTGGTTGCCTATTCCACACCACCTACACATGTGCATTGTGTTATTCCCATTCGTTCCTTCTGTCTGTGGGTTAGGGCAATTTTTTGCAAAATATCCCTATTCTTGGCAATTTTGACACTGAATAAACGGTCTCCCCTTCAAGTCATTTTGTAATCGACTTTGTCCTCCATTATTTTGCTGGTGTTGTCGTCCACCACGACGATTATTCCGATAACCATCACTAGTCGCACCTTATGCATTCTTTGAGGTATTAAGCTTTTCTTCTTCTTCATTCTGCATTTTCATGGTGTGATGTCTTGTTCTTCTTAAATTAAATGCACTTTCTTAAATTAAATGCACATTTTATGACATGTCCCAACCATTCTCATATATTACAGTACACGTTCTTGGGACAAGTTACATTTGTGTGCCCTTCTATTCTACAATCCGAGCACCATATCTCCTTTTCTTTCTTTACTTCACCCTTTACTTAATCATCCTCTCAAAATCCTTCCTCATTGATTGGATTGCCACGTGGATGTCTTCCTTATCACTATCCGAATCTTCACTTTTATAGTGACCTCCAATACCGACTGTTGTTTGTTAAGCTTCACTTTTGAAGTTTCGTGCTCGTTCATAAGCTTCATCATATGTTGAGCATGGAATAATCTTCATTTTTTTCTTGTATTTTGGTAGTAATTCATCGATAAACCACCTTTTTACCATGCCATCTACTGGTTTTAATTCCATCTTGTTTGTCAGTTGCTTTAATCAACGGTTATAGGTTTTGATATCTTCATATTTCTTTTGCTTGGTGGAGTATATTTATATTATAATTTCCGTATCATCTCGTAATGGTCTAAATTCTTTCTTGAATTACTCCACTAAATTGGCCCATGTTTCAAAAGTTTGAGTTGCTTCCTTCTTCAAATACCGGTCTATTGCAATCCCTTGTAATGTTGCTGGAAATAATTGTAACCAGGCTTCTGGGTCTGTTACCCCTTTTGCTTTCCAAATTGTTGTACAAGTTCCAATGTGTTGTGTCGGATCTTCCTTAACTTCTCTAGTGAAGGGTGTCACTTTTGCTTTCCTGCTTGGTTTGCAATATTCGCCATTGGTGAATGGTCTTCTTCTTCCAATTCGCTCCTTCTTGGCTCGTATGGAAGTTCTTCTTGTTGCTCTTCTTCTTGTACCTCTCTACTATTGGTACTTCGTTACCTTGAGATGCTTCTTGTCCTTCAAACAGTCTTTGTCTTGTTTCAGGTGCACCAACACTTCGCAACCTCCTTTGCAAATATACAAATTGTGGATTCGTCCTCCTTGCCCAAACACTCATGTGGTTGCTCTGGTGCCTGACTCTCGTTCTTTGCACCCCTCGACAAACTCCTATACTCTTTGTCAGGCATGATCATCCACCCTTCGTTTCCTTGTGTTTGCTCTATGTTGGTGTCTTGTCTTATGCAAACGTTCTCGTTGTCTATTTAATGTAATTATTCTTTCACCTCGTCCTCCGTTGTTAGCAACAATGTCCGCTACCTTTCGTTTCCCTCCCTCGTACTATCGTCTTCTTGAGGATTCCAAACTCGCTCTACTTTTGGTTGTGTAAGTTCTATTCTTGGCTGCAATCCTTGGTTGGCAATTCTCGCACTTCTTAGAGGTTGCTCCAAAGTTCTTCCTTGATTTCTTCTTCATCGTCCGTGCAACCACGAATCTGCCATTCACCTCCTTATTCTTCACACATGCTAAGCGTAATGCTTCTATCTCTATCGACTCGTACTGTGATTAGGAAACGACGCAAAATGTAGCACAATGGTGAGGATTCCAATGACGAGGGAGATAGGTTAAAGGCCAATAAAAATGTATTCAAGAGGACTATGGGATTTCATCTTAGACGACAACATCCCTTAGACGGCAAGGTACTTGGTTAATACAATCCCATGGCAGGCCTTACTCTAACTCAGACAACACGCTCCA
This sequence comes from Wollemia nobilis, assembly GCA_028583015.1. Taxonomy (NCBI): domain Eukaryota; kingdom Viridiplantae; phylum Streptophyta; class Pinopsida; order Araucariales; family Araucariaceae; genus Wollemia; species Wollemia nobilis. The sequence continues at coordinate 14,049,297 of JAQPPZ010000465.1, forward strand.
AAAGGCGTCTCCAAATAGCATCCTCCCACACGTAGTCTTAGACGACATTAGTCATGACGACACGATGACACATTGTGATGACATGATATAGATGGTAATCGCTTAGATGACAACTCTACTCCCCACCACATCGGCTTCCTCCAACGGCTGTCTTTGTCTGACGATGTTTGTAACTCTTGATGGCGTCTAGAACTGCAGTTATTTGTTCCTCCAACCTGCAATCAGTCACCTTGCAATACCAGTCTACTAGTCTATCAATTAAACATCAATACACATCCACACATAATGAGATTTGAGAGAATGTATTTTCATTACGAATTTTGCCACAATGGCATACATTGTAGAGATTTGTCTATCTTTTTTACTTAAACATGTCTGTCTATACACATCAATACGTCGAACTCTCGTACTCTCACCTAGATATCCTCTATCTGCTATGTCTCGTCATCTATCTCTATCTGCCGTAAAATGAAAATGGGGGTGCTATTTATAACGTAGTCCTGTCCAGCGACAACAATGGTTTCCAGGACATGTCACCTATAACTACTTACCCCATACATACGTTCAAAACATATATGCACCAACTTTATAATATATGCATATTTCGTAACTTATAACAACTTGGAATAATATTTTCATTACATTACATTTTGTTGACATTACATTACATTTCATTTCATTTCCACTTAAACTTAGCTTAATGCCTTGTTGCTTAGACATTTCTGCAAACACTTTCACTTCTGCTTCTATCTAGAACTGGTGCCTACAATTAATCCTTTGCTTTTAAGAACCTTTATATCATGCTCGTTTATCTCACCCTTGATAATTACTTCTGGTGTATCACTTGCCACGTAGATAGGGATTACTATAGAATCATAGATTCATTCTTCTTTTTTATTTGATAGACTAAATATTACTTCAATCAACTAAGGCATCCTTACTCCTAGCTAGGGTTTTTTAAATGACAATTTTTTCTTGCCACTCAATTTCCTCAAGAGAATCCTTTGTTTTTTGAATTTCTCCAAATATCTATAGCAAAAACTTTGAAGGCGAGGCTTGCTTCTTGCTTGCATTTATTCCTTGCACAACCACATAGTGGTATTAATATAATAACACTCTTAAAATTATTTCCATATCCCGTTGAATGGTTTTTACTCGTCTCCTCCTTGGAAGTCCACAATTTTAAACAATTGAGTTCATGTCGTTTGATGAGGAGTGTGCCGTCTTATTTTGTCTGCCATGTCTATTCATTGTCTTTTTTAGGTAGAGTTTTAATACGATCTCACAATTTTTTTTTACGTATGCGTTAGTTCATAGTCCCAAAACTATATGCTAAGTGAGAGAGAGTGTGTTTGTGTGTGTGTTTTTTGGGGAGGGGAAGGGGTATGTTGCAAGAAATTCCTAAGATGTCCCTTTTTTTTGTCTCTGAAACTTGGAAGCTTGGAAACTCCTTGAATTTGTTAGCTTTTGATGTAGCGAGCACTGGGAGATAGCAATCACAAGATGCAGAATAATATGAAAGAAAGTAAATCTGCTAGATGACTGAAATATGCAATAAATAGAAATGATATAAAAGATTACAATGTAGCTATGGAGGAAATGAACACTCCATTATAAAGCTACTGAACTACATTGCACCCATCACCAATGGATGGTGATACACACAAAACTAAGCTACACTATGTCCCCCGACTCTCTATGTATCTATGACTCTATATCTATCTATCTATGAGGCCATCCTTATATAGGTAAAATAGGATACTTGGCCAACACTCTATCTAGTTGTGCAAGGGACAACTTGCACATTGACACTTGTGCATTTATTACATTGCATGAAGTAACTAGATAACTTGCCCCTAAAGTAATCTAAGTATGTACCTTGGAAGATACATTTACATAACCCAAATGATGGAATAGACTCTATTTCTAACACCCCCTGTATTACATTATTTGGGTATTGAAGACTTTAGTCTTCAATATGGATCTTCTTCTTCATCCTGATCTTCTTTTGCATTCTTTGTAACCTGTTCAAGCAAATGATTAGTGTCTCTGTAATATGTAGCATTTGTTGATAAAGCTTTCACCTCATAGGTATCTGTGGGTTCTTCCAGTTCTTCAATTTCTTCTATCCTCTGTACCAGGTGTCCCTTTTGATTTCTCTTCTGATATTCCAGTTGAGGATAATTGGTTGGTCACTGAAATTGCTGTTGATGAGGGTTCCTTTGATATTGTCGAGTTTGAAAAAGATTCCCACTATTCATCTGATTTCCTTGCTTTCGATTTTTGGGATTGTATCTGCAATAGCTGGTACTATGACCTTTCTTTCTGCATATCTGACAATACCATGTTTTCCGTCCTCTCGTTGAAGATGCAATATTTCCCTGTGGATTATCTTTTGATGCCAATGCAGTGTTAGTCAATTCATCTTTCACAATATTTTCTACTTCATATTCTTGAAGTATATTGACTAGATCATCAAAAGAAGTATCTTTACTTAGAACCTGTAAAGATGTGACCAAGTGTTTATAACTGTCTGGAAGTGCTCTCATGGTTACTTGAGTGAGAAGTTCATCCTTAACTGATTCTCCTAAGGTCAATAGTTTACCTTTAATATCTGCAACCTTCCTTAGGAACAATTCTATGCTTTCTCCACTATTCATCTTTAAAGAGTGAAGTTGAGTTTGGAGATGAAGGATAGTCACCTTATTCTTCCCTTCAAATATTTTTTCTAGGCTTGTCCATGCATCTGAAGATGTTTTGGCTGAACTGATATATGGTTGAATCTCATCAGTGATAGCAAAAGTTATTATCATTAAGGCTTTTGAATCATTTTCTTCAAACTTTAGGATTTCAGTTTCACCTGTAGTAGGTCTCTGTGTTTTCCCTTTGACAACATCCCAAAGTTTTTCATATACTAAGATTGCTTTCACTTTATTTTTCCAAGAGAAATAATTTGGACCCTTGAGTAGTTGAGATTCTGCTAGGAAGAATTTGTTTGATGCCATTTAAATCTCCCTAATATCAATCCTTGGATATGTAGGCTTCCTTATGTCTCCCTAGATATGTTTTGGAGTATGATATAGTGCTTTTGTAAGATATAGTTCAATTTTTGGTTGATTTTGTATAAGTTTTGTAAAGATCAAAAATCAACTTCTTAACTCCTTAATACTCCTATTGAACTAAGCACTTTTCAATTTTTGAAGAGGTTTTAATGTTGGATTTCTTTTGTCCCTTTTGAGAAATTTTTGAGACAAGAATATAAATTTCCAACTTTGATAAAATATTTTAATAACCCCTTTTTGTAACCCTTAGGATTTTGTTCAAGTGTTTCTAATTTCCAAAAAACTAGTTTGAAGTTGTAACCCTTATCACTCCCAAATTTGGAAAACTAGAACACATTAATATTTGCAAACATTAAATGGATTAATTCCAAGTAGTATCCCTTATTTCTCCTAAGTTATATTTTGCAAATATTATATTAATTTCCCTAAGTTTTGCTTTCAAACAAAGATTGATTTCAATTAATATCTCAACCTTATCTTATAACCTTATAACTCCCTTTTTAAAAATGAAAGCAAATTAGATGAGGAAATTTGATTAAGGCTTTGTACCTTTATGAAGTCGGATGAATATGGCAGTAAACTCTCCTTCTTGAGCATGAATTCCCCAAGGTAAGCTTTGGCTTTAATGCTCTCCTTAAATGCTGGTTGATCGAGAGTGTTTTCTACTGCTCCCGACTTGCTTCGGATCGCTGTCGAATCGCACCCGAACTACCATCGAGCGTCTACCATCGATCTGCCAAAATGCCATCAATCCACTACCGAGTAGCTTCCAAACTGCTACCTGTATCACTTTCAAACTGTTGCGCTTCCTTTCCAAGGTCCAAGGCATCTTTAATAGGTGATAGGATGAGTGACAAGTGTCACGGTAGAAGTTTTAAACGCTCATGGAAGCTTCGACTGGTTGGTGGAGGTGCCGAACTCACTCCACTGCTTGTGACAAATGTCACCTTTTGGTTGAGATGTTTTGATTCTCCTTTGAGCGCTGTCCAAGAAATGCTCCTTCTTCAACGTCTACGAGACTTCCTTGCTGTAACGTATATCAAGCTATTAGTTGTACGTAACTCCTCTTTTGCATGGAGTATGGGTGCCAAGAAATGTAACGTCTTCTTTGTGAGTGTTATAGAGGATCTCTCATAGGATGACAAGTGGTAGCTGCATGCCCTTCTCTTTATCAACGCTTACTTGAAGACTCTCCAATGCGTTTTCCACCTTGTTCTTTGTTGTTTTACGTAGATGCTGAAATATCTCCAGCCAAGCAATGCTAATGGTTGAGCTGTGGTGGAGATATGGCAGAGCTTTGGTGGAGATATGGAGGAGCTTTGGTGGCCCTTGAATGGAGTCCGAATGGCAGCGCTTGGATGAAGACTCCTTGATGCTTCACTTATGGTAGAAATGCTCCGTAGCTTGCTTTGATAAGAATGCTCCTTTGCTTTGACTCACTTGCTTTGATAGAGATGCTCCTTTGCTTTGACGTATGCTTGCTCTTTTTCTTTACACACAGCTTGATCTTCCCTTGTGCCTTGTCGTTTGGCTGTCCAAGATCCGTAGAGGATGAGCCAAAAGAAAGGCTCTTTGATATGCTTGGAAGAGTGAAAATATTCGGCCGTCTTTGGCTTGCTTCTTCCTACTTGATATTGTGCCTTTTTGAGGCACATTCAAATATGCTTTTGGGCTGTAAAAAACCATATTAAAGTAGTGCAATAAAATGTACTATAGAATGTACATAAACCTCCTTTGATGCACCTTCTTTTGCACTCTTATTTCAGATAAGAAATTCTGGTTTTATGGCAGATTTTTCTCCTGCAATACAAGGGTTTTGAGGTTGTCTTTTATGAGTAGACACCTTCCCATTTTTTCTTGGACACTTTGATAACAAATCCAAGCTTAGATAACAGTAGATAGAAGCTTTTTAATTTATGCAATTTTCTGCACTTTCTTTTCTTGCATTCAATCTTGTAATGCTTTGGATTTGAGACTCACCAAGTCTCAATATTTGAAGCTTCTATTTTTGTTTTTGGTTAGTTGTGTTCTTCTCCAAGTTTTGGAGGATTCTAACCTTTTTGGGTGGCTTCTTTTGGCCACTACGAGTTGCAGATTTCTGTGCTTCAATAGTGTCTTTAGACACTTGATACAAATCAGATTTTGTGCCCTTCAAAGAACACAAAACTAATTTCTTTTTGAGAGTAGTATAATAGTGCAAGTCTTTCACTTTTAATGCACTAATATTACACCTTATCACTCCAATCAACTCTCAAATTAATGCACTAAGAATTTACTGCAACTAATCAAGAATAACCTAAAATGAATCTTTAAGAGTTATTCTGCAATTTCACTACAACTAATATTGTAGGACTTAGTCTTCTTTTCTTTTTCCAAAATAGATAATAGGTAGTTGATAGAAGCAATTTTGAAATCTAATCAACTCCTAATTAATGTGCAAATGAACCTTAAAAAGAACTTTTTCTTTTTGCACTTTTGAAGACTGTAATCCAATTTTCTATTTGCAACTTTAATCCAAATTCAGGTGCTTCTAACAAATCTGATAGGTAAATGAATTAATGAACCTACTTGCACCAAAAATTTGCATACCTTTTTTTGTAGTAGCTCTTTTATCACTTCTGTAGAGGATGTAGATCTTGGTGTCTAGGATCACCAAGTTGCTGCTACGAGTATGTCCTTGCAGCTCCTTCTTCACCAAATGATGGTCTCGACCTTTCTTTCACGAGCCTAGGATTTGGTGGCTTGTTCTCCTCTTATGTTCTCCTCCTACTGCAGATTTGGAGAAGTCTTTGTCTCTGAAGTGATGCCTTCTTGCTGTGAGAGGTAATCTTCAAATCTTCAAGATTTGGTGAGCTTCTTCTATCTTCAAGTCTTCTTGTCGAGTTCTGACTTCAAGTAGGATCTTCTTCTGAGATTTGGCACTCCTTGCCAAATTCTTCTTCATGGATTTGGCACTCCTTGCCAAATTCTTCTTCTCTTGGGCTTGTTGTCGGATGGCGATAATTGTCCCAAGTCCTTCACTATCAGGGGCTTCTCCTTGGTAGTGGATTTCTCCAATGAGTTCTCCTTTGAGAATATCTTCAGTAAGGCTCTCCTAGCCTTTTTGGATGCTCGATAAGACCTTCCCAAGGTCTCTAATCTTACAACTTCTGATGGTCTTCCTTGAGACATTTTCTTCAACCTTCTACTCCTAGAAGTGTTGGTGGTGAGATCTACTTCTGGATCTCTGATTCTACTACTTCTAGATTCGAGCAGGACTCACCTAGTCCTTATTCTCCTTCTCCTTCCTTGACTAGAAGTTCTGCTTTTGCATCAGATATTCTCTTCGAATTCTTCTTCAGGATCAAGGCTTCTATGGACTTTTTCAGTATCAAGGCTTCTATGGCCTTTTTCAGTACCAAGGCTTCTATGGCCTTTTTTAGTATCAAGGCTTCTGTGGCCTTTTTCAGTACCAAGGCTTCTATGGCCTTTTTGGTATCAAGAATTATGTGGCTTCTCCTTCAAGGCTCCTGTGGCCTTTTCTCCAAGGCTTCTATGGCATTTTTATGTCAAGGCTTCTATGGCCTGTTCTTCAACTTGTGAAGTTCTTTGATTCAACAATGGAGATCTTCAGTCTCCTGACTTCACCACAACTCTTCACAAGAAGTCTTCTTCCATAGTATTCTTCTCTTGCACAAGGAACCAATCTTTGCACTATGAGGGCACGCCGACCTTCGGGCAACGAAGTTGGAGTCTCCTAGCTTTCTATCATAGGAGGAGTCCCAATCCTCTGAGAATTAATTTTCTGCAAACAAAAGAAACTTTAGGCACTAGTTAGCAAATTCCAGATATCCTGGATGATCCTCACTGAATGATTTATCAATCCAGTGGCTTGAATGTTGAGTCCTGGTCTTCACGAGTTTTTCTTAAAACTCTGTGGAAAGACTCTAGTCAATTGCAATCTCAGTATTTCTGGAACTGAGATTTCTTTCAATCCTCACTTGTGACTCTCCCTAATTCTACCACCTAGATTCTTCTGAGAGATTTTGATAGTGGTTGGTCCAATGGCACGTCAGTTTGTCAAAATACTTAGGCTCAATGATAATGGTGGTTTCCCTATAGACCTACACAGACTAGATCTACCATAGCTCTGATACCACTGTTAGCTTTTGATGTAGCGAGCACTGGGAGATAGCAATCACAAGATGTAAAATAATATGAAAGAAAGTAAATCTGCTAGATGACTAAAATATGCAATAAATAGAAATGATATAAAAGATTACAATGTAGCTATGGAGGAAATGAACACTCCATTATAAAGCTATTGAACTACATTGCACCCATCACCAATGGATGGTGATACACACAGAACTAAGCTACACTATTATGTCCCTCGACTCTCTATATATCTATCTCTCTATATCTATCTATCTATGAGGCCATCCTTATATAGGTAAAATAGGATACTTGGCCAACACTCTATCTAGTTGTGCAAGGGACAACTTGCACATGTACAACTTGCACATTGACACTTGTGCATTTATTACATTGCATGAAGTAACTAGATAACTTGCCCCTAAAGTAATCTAAGTATGTACCTTGGAAGATACATTTACATAACCCAAATGATGGAATAGACTCTATTTCTAACAGAATTTGTCATCTTCACTTCCTATGTTTCCACGTGTTTTTAAGAGATGTTTCCGACATTTTTTAAGGTGTTTCCAACATTTCCGAGGGCGATTGCAACGTTTCTTGACATTTTGAATCAAAAGAAAAGTCCATGTTTGAGGTTTTTAGGGGGTTGTATGTTGCATGAAGGACCACATGGGACACGTGATTCACTTTAATTAAAATTCGAATCAGTATAAAAAACTCTAAGACGAGGCAAAAGGAAACAAAATAAATGATAACTTGAAAATAATGATAGGTTGAGATCAGTGGAGCCAGAGAATCTAGAACAAGTGGCAGGCTTTTTAGCAGCAAAGTGGGATTGAAACACATATGGGCTCACTCACTTGGTGAAGTGAAACAGGTTGGGCTCCACAAAATTGAACAATTTTTTAACATTTAATAATTGTCTTGTATTTTGCAGAAAATGACACTACTCAAGAGAGCAAACAAAAATGCAACCTAGATTCTTTCTCTCTCTTCACCTATTGTTGAGAGGAGCATAAGTATGACAGATTGTGCAGGCTGTATCTTTCACAACTGAAGCAAATTTGTGGAGTATATCATTGAGAAGGACAATGCACTCATCAATTTACAAAGGAAGGTTTCATTTCACACATTCCTCTGATTTATTTCCGAGTAGCCGATTTTTCTTAGTACATTGCCAATATTTTCAAAAAAATGGAAGAAAGGGAAAAATGGTTTGGAGGAAAATTATTTAATTTGTTAAAAAATGCGGGAAAAAAAATCTAACTTTCAAATTTGTTTTTAATTTACTATTAATATTGTTTAATATTTTCTTGTTTTTTGGCCTATTTTTCCCAGTTTAATTGTCAATAAATTGACAATCTGATTTTTCTGGTCCTTGCCAATATATTGCCCATCACGTTTTTCTCAACTTTGTTGCAAGATAAAAAAATAAACATATGGACTTCAGAAGGGGATTAGTATATTTTCTAAAGTGTATTCTGGTTGAATATGGTTAGTATATTGTATAGTTTTGCAAGGGTTTATCTGCTTTCTAACATTGCTTATACGTTTTCTCTGGTACATTATGCATAATCTGTTTTGTGTAAGGATGTGTATCATCTTTGAGTTGTAATAGTTCTGAATTGAGGTTGGCCTTGCGACATGCTTGGACTCTCATAAAAAGTACCCTTGCATTGAATGTGTTGTATATAATTTATTTACTTAATATGTGCAAGTCAGGAAAATTCAAAAGTGGAATTGTGCTCATTGGTAAACCATAATATGTCATAGTTCAATCACATAATTGCAAATTAGCAATTTACTTTGGGTGTAAACAGTCATGTTCAATCAGGAGTTATGCTTCCAATTTATCTTGTATAGGAATGATTCTTCTGTTTGTTGTAGATGAAAAACTAAAATATTTACTTATGGGGAGGGTCAATGTTGTTAATGTTTTGGATCAGACAATTGGGAGCAAAAGTGTAACTTTAAATTTCATGAGTTTAGATGTCTCCTTGATGACTTCCATTGGCCTACTTTGGTCATCCATGGCAATTAAAATTGCTTGTTTTTGAATGATAATAACGTCTATTCTGTTGTAGACAGTATTCTGTCATCCACTTTATGATGTTAAGTGATCTTATATTCAATTAAATTTTCTGCTCTCCGCTTTTGAGAAGTACTATGCCATTCAACAGAAGTGCTTTTTTTTTGTGTTAGCCTCATATTTCAACTTGCCTTCTGGGCTTTGAAATTACCTTCGAGGTATACTGCATATCTATTGACTAATGTCTTCTCCTTTTATTGTCTGGCGAAAATATTGGCTGCTTATTGCAGGGGGCAGTTGACAGTACAGAAATATAATTCAAATTGGGGAATGTATTTGGAAAATTGATCATATTTTCTAAAATAGGATATTATCCAAGGCTGATTATGTATCATGGCTGATGCCTGAAAGAATGATCTAAAGTATGACTTTACAGGGTAGGGCTGGTTGAAGGTGTTTGGCTGATTGGAGTCATTGATGAGGTTCGCATGTGTGAGCAAAATGGAATTAAACGACCTCTTTTGGTTGACACCAAAACTCGATCTCGAGCGGCATCGCCTTCTGAAGCTCAAAAACGAAATGCAAGGTAATTCTTTCTTGTACTTTGTGTTTTGCTAGAATATGGATTTCTTTCACTTACGTCCAAGAACAACCCTTGACCACTTCTGAAAATAATAACAGCTGTGTCGTATTGGACATTTCCAATATTTTGCTTGATTTTATATATAATTAACCATAAATCCGTGTTTTAGGTTTGGCAGTGATTGTATCAATATGAACACATCTTGTGGCATTTTGTGATACATTTCGTTCTGTGTCTTTGTATTAATATGCAAACACAATAATTAAAATGACCATGACAGGTTTTCTCTACATATTCCTAGTTCAGTTGCATGCATGGAGCTTATATTTGAGGTTTTTCCAACAGACCAGTTTTAAAGGAACGTTGAAACGGTGCAAATTTTCATGATTTCGGGACAATTCATATGTTTTAGGAAGCAATTATCTATTTCATTGAGAGGGTCAAACCATTGAAGCTACCTGCAACTATTGAAATACCTCAAAAGATACAACCACAGAGATTTACCAGGAAAACTAGCTGCCTTGGGAAATAATCAAGACTCAAGCTTGCAAGAATTTTCATGACATAAAATGAGAAAAGGAGAAATAAGAACAAAGAATGAGGATGTCCTAGAAAGGGCATAAGTAGAAGAATGTCTTAAAAGTTTCATCTTTATAATCTGTTTGTAATTTTTTGAAAGCTAATCTTGAAGAAAAGGGGAAAAAATCAAGGGGAAAAGTGAGATGAGGATGTCTAAGAAATGGGAGAAGCAGCAAAACAATGAAATTGGAGACAATAAGCATACAGTTTGGGAACACTGAATAATATGATGGACCAAGGTCTGTTGATTTGCATTGAACATTTGGTGGATTAGCAACTAACAGAGTTAACAGTTGAAGCCAGCTACAACTATTTAGCGGTAGTATAAGGACCTCATTCTGAACAAAAATTAATCTTTTACTTCAGCTTGATCTACTTTCATCTGTTAGTATTATAATATACAATCTGCTATTACAATGGCATTGAATAATCCCATTCCATGTTCTATTATGGTTTGTGTCAACAGCTACTCTTGTAGGTGGTAAGTAAATGTACAGCAGGGAGAAAATATATGACTTTACTAGTTCAACTAAACATTGTTCATACTTAGTCTCTTTGATATTTTTTTGATATCGAATGTCACTAATAAGCAGAACGATGTGCTGCACAGTCTAGCACTGTTTTCAGTATCTAGAGGGAAGCTCAACCTCTTGCCATGGCATGAATGGGATTTGTTGTGCTAATATAACTCCTCTTTTTTGTGTGTGTCTATATATGACTATTTACAATTCATATCTTGCAAATTTAATTGCTATCAATTTGAGTTTGGCTAGAAACTGCTTTATAAATATTTATTAACTTTCAAAGGCCTATGTATTGTGTATGCAAATGAGTTGGATAAGTTTGGTGCAGATGAGTTGATGTATGAAAGCATGAGCATCCATGTAATCATGAACTATCAATTGAGTTGTATAATCATGTCATAAGTCATGTTATATAGTGTTGTATGTTAAACGTTATGCATATGTAAGTGCTAATAAGATAGTATGTCATAGGTTATGGGATACTTTATTATTTTCATGTGTATGGTAGTTAGGTAGTTATGGCAGTTGTCAGTCTTCTATATGTTATCATGACACGTATATATACACCATATCTATCTAGGTCAAGGCATGTTCATCACGTGTGTTGTAGTTGATATTGATATGCGTGGTTTGTACGTTATACGCTCAAGTGAATGATGATCTATTGTAGATGATTGGAATTAGAGGATACATGCTATGTGTTATGTATTTACATGCATTTATGAGTTCTTTTCATTGTATTTCTTTATATATGTTTGATAAGGTTACATTATTGAGTGTTGTATTATATCTATTTGTGTGTAACTAGAATGCTCCCATGCACTACATTTTGGTGCCATTGTTTGTATGACGTTGGGTCGAAGTTGGTGACATGAAGTTGTGACGAGCATTTCTTTCCAGAAGATAAACATTGATGACAATGGGATGATTAGAGCATGGTGGATAAGCATCATAATCAAACAATACCTCTTAGGTGAGGGGAGATGGGAACTTGAACCTGATAGTGATGTATATTTTTTTGTTGATGTCGACCAAGGGCCAAGTGAAGATGAGTTTGAAGATAGAGAATACTTGTTACAATAAGGTTGCACTCTTCAACATGGGTTGTGCATCATACACTACGGAATAATATATTCAATGTCACAAGATGGGGGTCCAACCTAAGAGCAATTTCAAGGTGGTGCATCTAGTGTTGCATGGGATAGGAGTTTGCCATGGAAGAAACTAATGTGGCGTGTCTTACAATTTGCAAAATAGGAGTTCGACATGAGAGCAATTGCAAGGTGGTGTGTTTGACGATGCACAAGCGTCTGATACAAGAGTGTCAATTGCCTATGCCAAGTTAATCGAATCAATTGGTTTGAACAACCAACGCTTGTGTGGTGTAGAAGCATCTCATGTGGGTGAGACATAAGACCCCTTCAAGCATTGGAAAACTTGCATCATGATTTGGAAGGCAAATGAGAAGATGAACGAGGCAAATTGGAGGTTATTCTTTGCAATAGTTTGTAGAATCTAGTAAATTGGTACATAGAATTTTGAAAAGCCAAGTACCATACTTGGGAAATGTTGTCAGAAACCATTGAGAAGGGTAAAGTAGTTTTTAACGTTTGTGAGGCCATAGGCCATATGAGACGACCCTCATGGAGGATGTTCTTTACCCAATATATGATTATCCAACCATACTCCAGTTATTGAAGCATGGTGTACAACCTTACATCCCACAGGATTCAAACCTTGGAATTCTATGTAGAGTTTCAAAGTCACCAGTATGCCACTCAGGTTGTTGTGTAATGATGATGAGGTCATTATAGAAATTTATAAAGAAAAGTAAATTGGAGTTTGTTGCATTATATAATATCATGTTAAAGTGTTGGCCAACCAATTGCAGGAGGCGTTAGATTAATTGAAGAAATGGCGGTTCATGATGTGACTTCTTGCTACTTTTTGGATGATCAAGATGGTCCCTTCAACGTCATACCAAGAGGTTCTTGAGGGGGCCATGAAAATAGATAATATAAGATAATTTTATTAATGTCCATGAATGGCCAAAGTAGGCCAATAGGACTTATCAAAAAAAGTTATTATAATGCACTATAGTAACCAAAAGTATTACAAAAATAAGTTAAACTAGTAGCATAAAATTACAGCGTTGAGGGTTACCCAAAACGAATAAATCCTAGCATGCTAAAAGCATTGTTAAGAGAGAGCCAATTGTCAAGGTAAGAGACATGTGGGATGTAAAGTAGAAGCACGTTTGTTGTCATTACCAACAATAGAGAAGGAACATTGATAATTGCTATTTCTAAGGAGGTAATGTGGATGTTTTATGAGTATAAGAATGAAAAAGCCACATGGAGAAATGGCTTCAAAGAAATAGAACATATATTTTGCAATATTTGTTAGAACGAAGGACATTCAATGAAGTAATTGTCTTTTACTTTGATGAACAACAACAAAAGCATGTGACATAGAAGGTGGACGTTTCAACGTAAGTTGCCACAAAAGGTGATGGTAGACCTATTGTCTAGTGACATAAATCTCATCTATGGATTTATGGGGGCACCTCATGCGAGACTATTAGAGTAATGTGAGTCAAGATGAAACCAGTTGTGTAGAGGCCTTGAAAATCATGAGGATAATCAAAGCCCCATGGAAATAGTTGTAGACAAAGACAACCCCATTGCAATATAAGTCGAGGAGGTAGAATGTGTTGTGGAACATGACTAACAAATGCAAGAACAAGATTTGTAAACATTAATGTTGACGGAGACACAACCAAAGACACTTCCTTTTGACTTAGACATCAATTTTCCAAGCATGTATTGGAGAATGTGCAAAACTATGAACTTTTTGCATAATGTTGATGTCTATAGGTTGATGATGAATAAGATGATGGTGGCAAACCTAAGATTTTGAGTGTTCCAAGAGCTGATGACGATGTGGGTGATGTACCATGGGTAGTTGCCAAATTGTCTACATTGGAGTTATCATTTAGGATTACTAGCTTATTTGTTTGGATAGTCGCCAAAATTTCATGTCATGCAATCTAAACAACCAATGTTGATGCATTGTGAATGCATCCCATTTGATTGAGGACAAATGATAATGATGGAGGTTGATTTTAGCAAGACGTGTAAATTTCAGTTTGAGAGGGTCCTAGATTGTTGTCCCACTTTAGAGGGAAGACTTGGAGGACTAGTTTATTAAGTGTCATATGCCATGTTTTAAGGGCCAAGTAAAATTTGGAAGCACTGAAAAAATCGAGGAAGGGTTTTCAAGAGGATTGCGTTGCATTAAAGTTTCCTTAGCTCTTAAGGATGCAATTAAGCACATCAAAAAGAATTTAGGATCAAGTAGATGTCATTTTTTCTAAATAGAGTTGTCGCTGATTTTTATGGAAGAAAGAGAACAATTTCGGCCATTTTTTGAGCCGTACACCCACTTTTCATTGCGAAAGTCGTCACCCTTTTAACAAAAGTGTCACTTATTCTATAGAAACTCACATCCATGTGATGGCAACAAGATGCAAAAGGCACCCAAAAGTAGGGGGAAAAAAGAAGGATCTGCCATCTATTTATTGATTGTCAATCATTGAGCAAATGTCCTCATAGTTCTGAAATAGATACAATGTCTAGACAACACCAACATTGGGCTTTCTCCTAAACATATGTTGGCACCTGTCACACTTCTTATAGAGCTGCCATCGGTTGTGTCAAAGATTGGAATGTATTCTAGTAAAGGTCGTTATTTGTGTTATGAGATTCATTGATAGGCAGACAAGTTGGTGCCTAAATACTTGGTGTGTGCCATGTCGGTGGTTCCACATCAATGACGAGTTAGTGTCATATAAATAGAATTTGTTGATGTCATGTTGTATAGTTGTCATAATGCTATTATATGTGTAGGCACAAGATATAAGTATTTGTAATAAGTATAATGTAATGTGTTATGGGGATTTTTCAATATTTCATGTATATTGGTAGTTGGGTAGTTGCTAACTGCCTACTAGTTCCCATGATGCCTATATGTACGTCATCTATGTTGGTTGTGGTATGAGGGATGTTGTTGGTCGAGGTATGTTCATCGTGTGTGGGGTCTATGTGGTTTGGCGAGATCATGATGTATTCGAGATAATTGGAATATGCACAGTGCATGTTGTTTGTTATGTATTTACATTTTTCTGTAAGTTCTTCCATTGTGAATATTTAAATACATATTATGGAATTGTATTCAACATTTTGGCATTGTTGCCTCTACGAAGTTGGATCAAAGTTGGTGACATGGAGTTGCAACAAGCATCTTGCTTTGGAAGATAAATGGTAATGACATAGGAAAATCAGACTGTAGTTGACAAGTGTTGTATTCCAATAGTACCTCTTACACAAGAGGGAAGGTGGCAGCCTTGAATGGGAAGTAATGTAGATATTTTTATTGGCATCAATGGAGATTGTAGAAATGGAATACAATACACTACAATATAATTCCACTATCTAGTATATATGAACAAAAGTACACAATGGGAATGACTTATAGATATAGCTCCTCTCCTTGCATTACAATATGACCATCAACAAATAACTTTACCAACAAACACTGTTGGCCAACAACACGCTTTTACCAACAACCTGCATTGGACCAATTTACTAACAAGGTAGATGCATACGTATAGATATGACTGGATTGATAGGCAGTTTACAACTTCCCAACTACCACCAAACTATCCATATACATTTAAACATTAAAAAAACCCAAACATTACATTAAATTATTACAAACACTTATTGCCACATACACACAACTACATGACAACACTATTACAAACACTTATTGCCACATACACACAACTACATGACAACAGTAATGACAATACTATTAACATGTAACAAAAACACTTGCACGTGCACTCCTACAACATGCACTTGTGCAGACATGACAAATCATTTGCCTACATCTCTCCTCTCCTCTAAACTTGTCGCTGTCCTCGACAACACAGACCAACTGCACATTGGGGATAGAAGCATTGAACGTGATACTCAACCTCTTGTCATCCTCATTTTTCTTCCTTTTTTTCCAAATGTCTTCTGCAATTGGCTGCATTTTGTGCAACTACTTAAAGAAGACATTGGAAGGCTCCTTCCACTTCCGTTTGTTCCAAAACATTATTCTGGGATTACTTGCTCCACTTAGTGCAGTCAAGAGTTAGATGAGACAATGCAATAGATGAATGAAAGGGAAGAATTACAAAGAGCAGAGTTGGATAAGTTTGATCAACAGATGGAGACAAAGGGAGGAATTATGGGGAAATGCAAATGGTAATGAAGGAGCATCTTCGAAAAGTAGCCTATTCTCCATAGACTCGAGTAGTTCCTCTTTAGCAATGTTGAGAATCCACCTAAACACAGAGGATTCTTCCAGTACTACCTCCCCACTAACAAGACGTTCTAGAAGACAAAGGAATGTGAGGCCACCAAAGCAAGAAGAGACAATAGAACCTCAAGGGAGAATCAAGGGTAGACCTCAACAGGGCTTTGCTGATAATCATGACAATAGCTGAGCAGAGAATAAACTGTTGCGATTTTATTGAGAGATGTTAGAGAAGTGCCTAAACAACCTAGGAATGAAGGATGTAGAGAAAAATCCAGTAGTGATGAGAATATTCCTAGGGATCCTAACACTACATACCCAAGTCCCAGCTTGGAATGACATAGACAAAGGGATGAAATATGAAGTCAGTGAGTTGGGGTACAATTCCTGCAAATGGTTCAAGTCATTGAAAATAATGAACCACCAATGCTTCGAGGAGGTAGACGATAATTTAAGTGGTGAGGATGAACCAATAAGAGAACCACCAACAAGACCGAAGGTACAAGAGTATCGAGTCGCTGCGCGACAATGGAGAAGATAAAGAAGAGAAGTGAGGAGACTGAAAGAGAGTGTAGGAGACATCAAGGTGGCTTATGCATATTGCAGGTGAAGGGAATGATTCAAGCATGGACTTTGCCTTCTCGGATTAGTACAGGGATGTCTCAGTACATTGTGAACCACAAAGATACTTTGAAGAACCAAGGTGGCGTAAAAGATTGTTGTGAGTAGATAGGAGATTAAGGCTCCTAAGGCAATTGTCATCTGGAACCCAAAATCGCGAGGGACAACTCGCAATAGCAAAATTAAATGATCAAGCAACAAAAAAATGTAACTTGAGTAATCCAGGGAGTTCGACAGGACTTTTGGGTAACCCAAGTGTACTTGACTAAGGGGGGAGTTCGGTTGGTCTCCTTCTCGGTAGCTTGAGAAGAATAAATTCTCCTCCTGCTACCCGTAGGTCGACTGGTTAGCAGAATAGGTCACAAGGACTATTTGTGGACACAATACAAACCAACCAACAACCATGAACTCATGGGGATGGGTGTTAGGTCTACCACATCGAGCCCGTGGAAACCGAAGATGTCGTCATGAGCGACTGAGGAACCGAATGAACCCTGGACAGTTGGGAGTTTGGTAGTCTTCACCTACGTCTTTGGCTGCACTCCGTTGTTCTCGTTGCGCATATTCCCAAGGGTTTTACTTCTCAAAATTTCATGTCACCAAATTGGACCCAACTTCCATCAAGCAACAGTGCCAGAATGTAGAAATGAAATTTTACATGCTGACACACAATTCCATTTCCACTTAAATAATTCTACAGATATGCAATCATTGTAGTATAGCAATAATAATGCACAAAACCTGCAACAACAATAATAACAGCAGCAATAACAGCAATAGCAGCAGCAATGGTAGATAACAGTAATTACAAGCAGTTTTATATTAACAATGGCATTTATGATACAGCATTACAGTTTCAGCATTACAATCTGCAGCCTGCAAACCCTAGGCTGAATATCCTTCATGGCTGCATACAAGACTAGACTGCATTCTGCCCTACGCACATCTGCATCAATTCTCACACGTACCAATGTTGTTCTGTTAATCCACCAACCTGCATGACTCTCCTCAATGCATGAACAACTTGAATGAATGAGGGGAGGGCTTATTTATACACCCAAAAAGTAGTTACCCTCCAACTACCTTATAACTTCCCTCAAATTACATTTCATATGCATTTGCTCTTGCATTACTTGACATTTCCCACTACAGGACAAAATAGTTTATAACTCTAATTTAACCGACATAATTGACTTACACCACTTTATTATTACGTACATTATTAAATTACACTTTACAACATAATTAAATATATGCACGCGCATTTCATCAAACACTTTGCGTACATTTACAAAATAACACATAATACCAAAACTGATTCAGCAATTAAGGACATATCAATTTTCCTGTCTACAGTAACACCGCCAGCAAGGGAAGTTGCACCACCAAGCAAAGGAACCTGCACCTCTAGCAAGGAAGAGGAGGAAGTTTTTGCCACCATCACCATCATAGTCGTCGGAATCAGTGGAAAGGGTGATAGTAAAAAAGATTGCTCAAAGTCAAGCTGTGGTGCGTGAAATCAAACAGCAATGGATAAAAACTCAAACTGGTCGACTGACTAAGAAGATGGAGAATGATGTGATTCAGCTGCAAGATGCTATGAGGAAAATTTAGGAAAAACAGAAGGAATTCCTGGATCTTCATGCTCAACTTAGCGAGAGGGAGCGGATTATTGTGGGTATGGAGGAAAAGTTGCTGCAACAACAATCAACAAAGGAGTTACTCCTGCAACAACAAGCAAAGTTAGTAGCCCAGAAGAATCAAAGTGAGAATGCTTTGGTAAAAGAGATAGAACAGGCTAATCAAAGAGAAGAGGTATTGTGTCGAGAGTTGGCTCAGGCACAACAGCAGGAAGTAGCTCTCAAGGATGAATTGGCTTAGAGGAAACTATCTTCCTCCACTCTGACACAGCAGAAAATGAAGGTTATTTATCAGACGCGAATCAGAGTTGTTGACGAGGTTGCAGTAAATGGAGGATAAGGCCAATATGTATGGAGTTGAGTGGGCCAAATACTTTAACTATGCAAAGAAGCTTTGTGATGAACGAGAAGCCTTCAAGCTTCGTGTGTAGGAACTAGGACGACTCCAAACAGCAGAAGCAAAGGAGGCCGAAACCGCAACAAAACAACATCGGAAGTCGCTGAGAACATCGAATGTAAAGGGGAGGATAGATGTAGACAAAAGTTCCAAAAAAAAATAAAAGTGTTTGATGAAATGTCTACATTGTACATTGTATTTACGTAGAAATGGCATGCAAATAGTCAATTTGGTCAACAACAATGTCATTTAGCGATTAGTAATGATAAATACAATGTAATCAAATACATGAGATTATGTAATGTTAATAAAGTGAAACAAATGTAATCAACCATCATGTGTAATGAGTTAACTACTGTTAATTGTGTTGTTAAGGCTGAAACACAAAGCAGTTTTGGTAGTTGGGGCCTGGTTGGTTATAGTAACCACTAGAGCCACACTATATGTAGACCCCCTTTCATTTTGCAAAGCATCCATGATCTATCATCCATCAGTTGTCCATTGCATAGGAGAGCAGCCAGGAGGAAGTGTTGTGCGTAAGATAGTTGCAGTCACAGGACTAAATGTAACCATCTTCATGATAATGCAAGGATACGTTTTGGTGCTAACTTTGTCTCTATGAATGTTTGTATGTGTTAGATCTATGCTGTTACAAGGTTGCAGGGAGGTATGCCTAGGCGAAGCATAGCAGTTGCAGGGACGACACCGCTTTACCGCTAGGGGAGTCGATGTAAGACAACTGACATACAACTAGTCGTCATGTTCGGAACCGACATAGACTAAACAAGCCGACATCCGTCATGACCTAATCCGTCATCTGTCACCAGTTGTTCGTCATCCATCATGCACTGACCAGACAACCGTCATGACCTGATCTGTCATCAATTATCCATTAGCAGTCATCTGTCACAGAGTGATCTGTCACATAGGGTCCGTCATGCATCAAGCTGAATCCGTCCGGAGATAAAGTCGTCCTAGAGGAATCTGTCATAGATTGAGCCGTCAGGGATTAGTTTTTCAAACTAGACAAACATGTTCCATAATTTGTATTACCAATTTCCCTCCCCCTAAAAACTGTCATTCCCTTGCCTTGGGAAGTACTCACCGCTGTCTACAATATTTAGTTGTATGCATGTCTATGTGAACTTGTTAGTCTTCATTTTAATAGACTTCTTCGATGGTTTGTACGTTTGCAGGGACCTGTACGTCTGTAGGCACATCTTCACATACGTAGATTTCTTTGCAGACGTGCACATCTTCGCTTGCGCAAACTTGTCAGCTTGCGTGTACATCTCCCTTTGCACAAAGTTGTCCATCTCTGTGCACTTATATGTTTGCATGCACATCTCCACCTATGTGAATTTGTTCGTTTGCGTGTCGTTGTCCATGTGCATGCACATCTCTCCTCTTGCACAAATTGATGGTGTGCATGTCTGTGTGCACATCTTCACTTGCACAAACTTCTTTGTTGACATGCATGTCTATGCAAACTTCTTTGGGTATGTTATCGCATAGGTGTGGTGCGTTTGATGGTGTGTGCGATGAGAGTTCAACATGGGAGCTATTGCAATTTGATGTGTTTGTTGTTGCATGCAATGTGAGTTTGGTATAGGTGTGATTGTATGAAAGCTAGAAGCAGGGGAACCTGAGGGGTACACCTTAGAACATATGAATCAAGAGCAAGTATAAATGAAGCTGGAAGTGAAACAACATAGAGGCAATGCCACACATCAGTTGCTCTAGCAATGTATTCATTGTGTTCAGAGATGAGAGAACTGGGTTGCAGGGGCTATATGATGTTCCCTTGGCATCACTTCCTGGTCTCTGTGGTCCCTTTGCCACCCTGAACAGGCCCTTCTGAAACCCATGATTTGAATGGATGTTCTATTTCTCATTGGTTAAAATATTCTTCTTGTGCTGCTAACTGGTGTTGGTCTCATCAACAAAATGATCTCCCAGCTATGATGGTTGGTTGGTTTTCTCTCTTTTGAAGATAAGAACCTTCATGAATCTGATCATATAGTTTGCTTTAGTGGATCTTAGGCAAAATTATTTGATTGATACTATTCAGGATACTCCAGCTGCTATTCAGATGGATATTTAAAATGCATAAAGTGAAGACTGTGCACTACAGTTCTCAGTTGGTTTTAAGGGTATCATGATATACTTGTGAATGTAACTTCAGGGAAGAGGACCATCCTTTGCAGGTTCAGAGTGCAAGTTGTGAAGAGAATTTGCACACTAAACAATTAATTAGATAATGGCCATATCCAGTAAGTTAGAAATAATGTGAAAAATGTTTACATAGATCCTAGAATTTGAAAGCATTACGTTATTCTTGTCTCGGACTATTAAATATATCAGTTTGTGATGTTCAGTCAGTTTCTGTTCCTAGAATGGGTATAGTTTCTGTGCTTTCTTTTATTCTGTTACCTTTCATTGTAGTATTTGTATGACACATCAAACGTGAGACTATTCAGTTCTAAAGGAGAATCATAGGAATCAGTCTTCCGAATCAATTTTTTTTTTTATATTTGCCCCAGTGGGCTAGACATCATCTTGAATGCCCAATCGTCCCGAGGATGGCTCAAGAATGTTTCGAGTGCCCTGGGACTGTCCATGTGTCCCGAAGACACCCAGGCATCCGTAGGATGACATGGGGATATCCCTATGACATCTTGTGGATGTCTAGGCATCTTGGGACCATGTCCTAAGGACCTCCTAGTTTATCATCATTCCCTCGTCTCGGGAAGTATCTTACCCTTGTCCACATATAGCAATGTATGTTTGTACGACATCTTCCTTTGTCCTTTGGATGAGCCCTATGAAACCGTAGACTGCATTTCTTCCAAAGCTCTTCGAACAACGATTACCCTTTCATGCTTGAGTCAATACGGGGGTTTAACAATTAGCCGTCTTCTCTGAACTTTGTATGGTGTTCCCTTTGTTCGTCTAGGTTGTCTAACTTTTGTTCATTGCATAGGCTTCTCTATCCTAGCTTCGTTTTCCGTCTTCCTTGTTTTTGTATGGCTATACGGTCGTTCGTACACCTGCAACTTTTGGAGCGATTTTCTTATGAGCAGTTAGGGCACACTCCGATACCGTACCACAATTTCTCCTTCTTTGGTATTCTATTGCAATTTCTCCTTTCTTTGACATATTCTCCATCGCGACATCTTGTCCTTTTGCTTCGGAAATGCTCTTCAATGTTCTAATTATAAATTGCTTCCTTGGCCCTATTTATAATTTTGTTTTTGGTGGGAATGGTTATTACTTCCTCGTCACTCACCACGTTGTCCTTGCATGTGTTTTTTGATTTTTGATTTTATCTTTTTGTTTTTTTTTTAAATTATATACATATTTACATAACTTTCTTATGACGTCTAAGGTTTCCATACAAGTCGTATGACTAGTTCGACTTGGACTTCTATGACATTTGTTGCTAACGTGTCATTTTGTCCTTCATCCTGTCGTCATTCTATTTCCTCCATCATACGGTCGACTTCTAATTGCTCACTTGTATGGTTCCCTAGCATATAGCCCAGAGGAACTTTGTCTGTATGGCATCTTGTCGTACCTTCCTCATGTGCTTGACTTGTACGACACTCTATCTACAATGTTCCTCCTATATTTGATCTGTACGGTACCATACCATACAATCTTCCTCTTGCACTTGACTTGTACGACACCTTGCCATACAATCTCTTTATGTTTCATTTGTACGACCGTTGTCTGTAAGACTTCTTGCTGTATCATCGTCTTGGCGGTCCTTCGTACGATGGTATGCTATACATCCTTCCTCATTTGTATGGTTTACCTAATTTAGATTTGTACGGTCCTCATTTGTACGACCTATGTTTGAATTTTTTGGGCTAAATCCACTTTCAGACTTAGTGATCGAGTTTGCATTCTATTACTTTCTCGAACTTTTACTTTTTCTTGCCTTGTGTGGGATTTGTTCTTTCGCATTTCTTCTCTGGTATCTCCCTTTGCCACGCAACAATGCCATGGCTCTCCCTCTACCCATCAGGCGAATATTCATATCTTGGGACTACCTTCTCCCAACTCCTGGTTGTTTGAGATCTGTTTGGTTCTTCGATCGTCGATGACACCTTCTTCGGTTTTTACGTGGCACTTAAAGTGGCCTTGACGGTCCAATTTAATGGTCACGTACTAGTTGATTGTTTTGCGCCGGATCAACGAATGGTCCTTGTGGCCCACCTTGTCGATCTTGCAGCCTAAGGGTAGCAAGATGGAAATTTCTTCCCCTCAAGCCATCGGGAGGGAGACCAACCAAACTCCTCCCTTGACTAGGTAGCCTTAAACCACCGAGAAGACTTGAATGTCTCCTTGAGTTGCCTTTATCTATGTTGAATCACCAAGCCTTGGACTTAGTCTTGGAGATGGTTCTTCAAGGTGGTAATGAAAGGCCTTGACAACGTATTGTCGGAGTCTCAACAAACCATCACAACTTGGACTCGGTAAATTTTGGTTATGGATTCAGTTCTATAGAGGAGTCGCCATCCGCATGATCTGTTAGACATCGGTTCAATTTCTTCATATCTAGGCAACATAAAAACATAGATTTTGCCTAGAAAATGAGGCAATCTGTTGAATGAAAGGTGGATTCTGGTAGATCATGACGTGTAGAATAATCAATAAACCCTTTTGTAGATTTGGTGATATTCAACATGAATCAAAATAGATATGGAATGTGTTGGGATGGTAGTGAGACACATCTTGCCATGATTGCCAATTTCGTCATGCACAATGAACATCTTAGAGGTTGTTTTCTTCACATCCCATCGGGTGTGCCAGTTTGAATTGTTGAGGCACAGAGCAGGTTGATCATTAGCTCATGCCCGTACTAGAGCTCCACATTCAACGTTCTGGGAAAAGGGGTTGTTAATCCCCTTGACATCTAGACCAGCTCCCTACTACCCTATGCTAATATAATCCAATCCTACATAAAACTAGGAAAGTAAATGTAGAAAGTAAACATTGAAATGTATGACTGCAAGAGATTAAAAGTGAATGCAATGAAAGTAAATATGACCAGCAACTATAGAAAGGATAGCGTGTTGATCAATAAAACTAAATCAGGAAGACCAAATAACAATAGTATGAATTCATCCCATATGCAAACCTAAAGTGAAAAAAGGACTAACAAGCAAATGTAGGGCATCACCACTCACACATGCATACAAAGAGAGGTTTGACCAACCGGGACACAGTCTTGTATGAAGGCTATGCAAAGTTTTCCATTAATTGAAAAATGAAAGATTACATTTAGAGAGCATAGCTTTAGCCTTTCCTCAATTAGTCAAAAGATGATTTTCAATGGGCCCTCTACCCTTATTTATAATTCACCCTATTCACTTTGGGTGGAAAGACTTTACATGTACTACAACAAGAGGACAAAAACGTAAATGTTGAACCAAATTTGCTTGTGCAGGCTGCTTGTGTTGCCGATTCGCTAAAACCATCGACGAATTGGAGGTTGTGAAGCTAAAATTAGACAAATTGCCACTTTGGAACAGGACTTGATCATTCTTGTGCAATTTGACCTCAAAATTGTTGGCTTATCTTTGCTTTTCCTAAGGAATCATGCTCTCCTTGTTTGATGACCATTATCAAGCCACTTTGCAATGTGTCAAAGATAGTACGATGTACTATAGTACCCTATGTACTATGACATCAAAAGGAGGTCCTATTGTTTGTATAGAAATTCCAAGAGGTTACTTTCTACCTTCTTCTACTATCTTGCCTGGAGGTGTCTAGCTTTATAACTTCAAGAAACAATCACCCTTAGGTATTAGTCCTAAAGGGCCTCAAACTGATTTGCAGAATACTAGATTGATTACCCCTTTCTCCATCCTCTTCAAACAGTTGGAGGTACTAAATGCGTGTTGGATGATTCAACCGCCTCTATGGATGGAGCTCAATTTGTGAGAAGGTGGCTTCCTCAAAAAGCAAATATGAAGAAATCTCCTTTACACATTTGATGAAGCAGACCTACTATCCCTCAACATAGAGGATCTTCTACATACTCATAACCCCAAATCAGGTGGTCAAGATAGGCATGCATTTCCATATTCCTCCGTATACCTGTAGGATCTTCAGCCTTGGATGGTAGATGGGTTTTGGGCAAAGACTTTCCAAGGATTCAGCTTGACCCTCTTAACCCAGGCAACTCTCCTTAAGATATCATTAGCTCTAGAATTGGCCCCTTCAAAATGATTGACAACAATGACAACCATTTACCCTATAAACACCATTTAGTACCACCAACAATATTCACCTCTTTTTGGTAATGGAACTCCCTTATGGCTATTTAAGCCTCAGTTATTCTATACCTATGTTACATTTGTATTATGTTCATACAATATGTTGACAAGGGCCACCTTCTTAGCAAACTGAATCTTGTAATTTTTTAAAACACTTTTTTTTGGCTTCCCCTCACTTTTGTATCCGAGTGTACTTTTGGAGCCCATTGACCTACGTTGGTCACTTGCAGACACTGATATAATTCCTTTCTCTATTTCTTCAATAGCAGGTCAAAGATTACTTTGAACCTGCGCTGGAAATCAAAATTCGACAAACAACAAGTTGCAACAAGATATTGCTTTGATGAGAGTCTGCCCCTTCTAGCTTAGGATTGAGGTTGATCATCACATTCCTAGGAAAGACATGTCACCTCTGCTCCATATAGAAGGTGGAGACTAAGGAGTATTTTATCTTCAATTTCCTCATATATTATGAGATCAAAGGGAGGTATTGCTGCTTATAGAAGAATTTGGGAATTTTGCTTACCACTTTCTTTTGATACCCTAATCATATATTATAGAAGACTTTAAGGAGGTACAACTTGAGTGGGCCTAATGAGTAAGACTTTGGAATTCCAAATAGAAGGTTTGGGGTTTGAATCCGATGGGGGGTAGGGTTGTACACCATGCTCCAATAATTGGAGTTTGGTTTGATAAACACATATGTGATAAAACACATCATCCCATGTCACCTATTGTCTCATGGACATTAAAATCTACTTTTATAAGTGTTTGATTCTTGACCTCTAAGAGGATATTGCCCTTAACAATCTCCTCAACTGAATACTAGGATGATTACCTCTTTCTTTTACCCTTTTCTAGTGAAGGTGACATTAAGCACCCCTCGAATGATTTAATTGTGTCCTGCTCAAATTGTGTTAGACTTGTGAGGCAATCCTCACCCATAGAGCAAATACTAAAGGACCTCCTCCACATACAAGATGAGGCAGTCAGCACCACCCATAGTCCATGAGTTTCATACAATCATCTTTAGATTCCTCTCTACATCTATAAGACTTTGGACTTGGATGATAGAAGGGTTCTCAAGATGCAGCCTAGATTGCATTGTCTCGACCACTTTCTATCAGACATCACTAGATCTTACACTGACTCATCCCATTCAGAGATCCACATTTTGAAATTTTAACTGCCATTTTCTATCTAAATATTAGTTTAATTTTATAGAAAGAAAGTGTATAACATAAAAAACTAAGTTGGATTTTCATATCTAAAGATCAGTTTGATTCATATACCTACTGCTACGCTGTCACTTTTCTTACATGGAACAGTAAGGAGCAGGTTCCACACCTCATGCGGAAGGCATTTTTACATCATTTTTACTATATTTCTCTCAAGTTCGTTGCAAGGCAACATTTTGGTTACTTTAGTCCCAGTAATAATCTTATAAATTTCTTGGTTTTTCTCGGAGTTTGTAACATAACAGGCATTGACAGGAAACACAGCTTTTGCTGATCAATGAATTTGCTGCATTTTGGTTTTAGGAAAACATTCCTTGGATCAATTTCTTATCCTGACAATATTTCATTATTAGCTACAGTTATTGTGCTCTTAAATAATGTTTGATTGTAATGTTTTGTCTTGTCACTTGAGCAGGCTTCAGTTGATGTGCTACAAGTTTCTTTGGGACAACATTGTAACAGAGGATTTTCCATCAAGCTCCTTCTTTCATTATTTCGGGTTGCATCCAAAACGGCCTTTGTCGAAGGATATAAGGAAACATATTGGTGATTCTGGCATTGGGAAAAATGTAAGCATTTGAACTAGAAAAGAAATGAGTTTCAACCATATGTAAGCTGTTTGAGAAAAATGAACATGCTGTCAAATGGTATAAAATAAAAAAAGTCAATAGTCCTGAAGTAGAATAGATTTTTCAGGAATGTCTTACTCATTGCAAAGATGTTGCATGTTGTTGAAGAATGCTGAAGACCTGATCTACACAGCTTAGAAGTGGGTTTAAAATATGTGAAGGTGGCATGAGAACCATGCAGATATACATGTGTATGCACATAATAGTTAACACAAGGTCACATAATGAATGTTCCAATCAGTAGAATAGTTGTATTGGCTTATGTAATTAGGGTAGCAATATATAAGGGGATTACACTGATACGTCAAAACATGAGGCAACACAAACTCGAGAGTAATGATTATGGTACCATAATAGAAGAGCAACTGATCTATGTAATGACATTTACCACCCACTTTTTAACTGTTGTTTATAGGAGTATTGATTGAATAGAATAATCATTGGTGATCCAAAAACAACAAAAGTATTGGCATTTTCATCTTGCAAGGTTGCAAATTCTGTATATAGCGACAGCAATTGTTTACTTATAAATTTATATTCCTGGTGGTAAGATTTACTTATATAACATAACCAGCCATCATGTGGATTATAATGTGATACCTTGTTTCCTTCTCCTCTTGTTATTGTGAAAACGTTGTACCTTCGTTTTTGAATTCATTGGGTTGGGGTCCCATCATTTCATAATTAAAATACACATTTTTTCTATTTGGGTGGGAATGGGAGTGGACACTTTTAGTGCTTGGTCCTCTCAAGAGATGTCTAGGCAGCCCCTAGATACTAGGGATTCCTAGGGGTCCTCTCTTGCAAGCTCTTATTTGGTCGTTCATGCTCAACAAGGCATGAATGGGGACTGCCCCACCCTATCCCTGATTTTCTAGAACCAGGAGGCAGGATGGAGGGCATGGATATAATTTCCCACAACTAGGGCATGATATTAAGTTTTACAGATTTATGTCATTGGTCAAAATTCTCAAATTCTGACCTCTCTGTAGTTGGCTCAGTCTATATAGCTAGGAGAGGGAAGATGCCTTTGAATGTCTTGAAATTTGCTATCTTAGTTTATAGTTATATACAGTTTTTCTTCCTTTTTGGGGAAAAAATATGCATATATCTCACTCTCTAATCCAAGGTAAGGTTACATCAACTGCATTATAATAGTACGTATCTACCTGTCATGGAAGGAAAGAATGCACTTGGGATTTTGCATCTATGGACAGATGACCTATGTCTTTATGAGTAAAAGTCAAAGCGAGATTTAACCAAAAGAGCCAATTCTTGTCTAGACATCTGCAATTTGTGTTTGTTAATTAGGGTTGCATTGCCTTGAACACATTACTGATTTGCATTAGTTGGTAGGTTGGTAGATATTAACAAGTCAGCCACACGCTAGAGAAAAATAATGAAAAGCTTAGAAAATTTGATAAGTATGGGCGTTGGTGCCATGGAGGATGATGATGATACCATAAGATATGTTATATTTCATACAAATGATATGTATCAAATGGCCATTTGATGATGTCATTATGAAGTCCTTAGAGGGTTACATTATTATTATTTTTTTAATCTTCAAATTGTTTATATGGGATTGAAAACATTTAGCAATTATGCATACATCACTTGGCAAGATTTGAACTTGGGTCTCTGCCTTGATCGTTCACGTTTTTAACCTCTTGAACTCTTGCCATTTGATTAAAATGTTAAGGTTCACCGATGGGATTGGAACTTTGGCTTATGGTGTGAAACTTCTCATTCCCCACTACTTGCCTAAAACCTTTAGGCATAATGTTAAGTTTAAGACATGGGTTTATGGTGTGAAAATTTTTGCTCTCCTTCACTCGCTCCAAACCCATGGGCTTTGTTAAGGTTCACCCATGAGATTTGAACTTTGGCTTATAAGGTGAAACTCTTCACTCCCAACCACTTGTTCTAAAGCGCATGGGCTAAAATGTTAAAGTTCATGGGATCGGAACTTTGGTCTATGGTGTAAAAATCCTCACTCCCTACCTCATGCCCCAAATCCCTTGGGGAAAAATGTTAAAGGTTCGTCCATGGGATTGGACCTTCGTCTATGATGTGAAGTTCTTTCTTCTCCACTAGTTGCCCCAAACCCTATGGAGTTTGAATCTTGGTCTATAGTGTGAAAGTCCCCACTTCTCACCACTTGGCCCAAACCCAACGGGTCCAAATGTTAAGGTTTGCCCATAGGATTGGAACTTTGGTCTACAACTTAAAACATGTTGCTCCCTATCAATTACCCCAAATCCCATGGGGCTAATGTCAAAGTTCACCCATGGGATTTGAACTTTGATCTAAAATGTAAAATTCCTCACTCCCAATTGCTTGCTTTAAACCCCTTGGGCAAATATTAAGGTTCACCTATGGAATTGGAACCTTGGTTAACATGTGAAACTCTTTGTTCCTCACCACTTGGCCCAGATCCCTTGATCTTAAATGTTTAATATTTATACATGGGAATGGAACCTTGGATTACATTGTGAAACTCCTTGCTCCTCACCACTTGCCCCAAGCCCAATGGGTCAAATGTTAAGGTTCACCCATTGGATTTGAACCTTCGCTTATGGTGTGAAACTCTCCACTTCCCTCTACTTGATCCAAATCCATGGGCTAAATGTTAAGGTTCACCCATGAGATTTGAACCTTGGCTTATAGTGTGAAACTCCTCACTCTCCATTGCTTGCCCTAAGACTGATGGGAAAATTTTAAGGTTCACTCATGGGATTGGAACCTTGGTGTATGGCAGAAAAATTATCATTCCCACCTATTGTCCCAAACCCTTGGGCTTAAAATGTTAAGGTTCACCTTATGGGATTAGAACCTTGGTTGATGGTGTAAAAGTCTTTGGTTTCCACCACTTACCCCAAATGCCCCGGGCTAATAAAATGTTAAGGTTCACCAATGAGATTGGAACCTTGCTTTATAATGCGCAATTCCTCATGCTTGACCACTTGCCCCAAACCCCTTGGTATTTTTTAAGGTTCGCTCATAGGATTGAACCTTGGCTTATATTTTGAAAGTTCTCATTTTCCATCACTTGCCCCAAACTCATTGTTTTTTTTCTTTTAAGGTTCACCCATGGGATTGGAACCTTGGCTTATGGTGTGAAACTACTCGCTCCCCATCTCTTACCCTAAACCTATGGGCTTCAAATGTTGAGGTTCATCCATGGGATTGGAACCTTGTTCTATAGTGTGAAACTCCTTGCTCCCACCGCTTGCCTCAAATCTCATAGGCTTTTTTAAAGGTTCACCTATGGCATTGAAACCTTCGTTTATGGTGTGAAACTCGTCACTCCCACCAGTTGTCCTACACCCTGGGCCTTAAAGGGTTTTCTATTGTCTTGACACGTTTTTTGGTATCTGCTTGTAACCCTTCTTTCATGATTTTGAAAATACATTTGATGGCTTCATTGTGTAGGTATCTTTTGGGCCATGACCATTATGAGTATCTCTAGAGACTTTATGACACTTTTTGGATTCATATAGAGATCTGAACATGGGAGAAGACATAAAATAGAGATTGAATAAGCTCCGGAAAGAGAACTGTTTTCCTTCATTTAGAGATTTCCTAGGATCCTGAATGTTCAGGGTTTATTGGAAAAAATATTCTTTAGCTGGTCTTCAATTTGTTTGTTGGATTTTTGTAGATCTTCTACTGGGCAAGATTAGAATTATATCCCCAGTATATCCTGCATATTAAAAATGTGGGATTGCCATATCCACATTTAGGTGGTACCTAAATGATAACAACCATTGACAATGGGTTGTGAATGAATTTTTTTAAATTTAATGCTAAACATCACTACACCTAAAGGCTACAAATGGCCAAAGAGACTGCAGAAAATACAGTAGCCAGAATAAAATGATGGGACTGCCTATCACATCTCAAATAAGGCTCTGATTAAAGAGAAGAGTACCAGACAAGTGAGAGTGATAGAATGGAACTTAGAAACCCGTCAAGGATAACAGTCTCTTAGGATATGAGTAACAACTGCTTAGAATAATTTGAAGATATCTTGAACTGGCTTGTTGAAAACATTCCAGATCTGAATCTGCCCTGAACTGGTCTGCTATAAACCTTCCACATCAGAAGTGACCTGATTTGATCTTCAGTGAAAACATCCAGACTTGCAAGACAAATGTCAAGCTCTGCATCGAAAACGCTTAAATTTACAATGAAAGCGTTCAGTCTTGAGGGTTCCCTAATATAGAATCAAAGCATTGACATCTGAAGCTGCATTAGCCTGATCTGCTCTGAAAATCTGTTGAGTTCAGGAGGAGGTGAACACTAAAATATGTATCCATCTAGAAAGATACTAGAGCAAACCAGTAGCTGTGAAGATAAGGGTAGGCTGTATGAGTTATCCATTCTCCCAAGACCTAGAGCAAGTTGTTAATGAGATTGATGTTGGTGAATAGTTTATCACCTGCACTGTCAGACTGAGATCATATTTAGTTTGGGTGCAAAGTCTTTTCGGTATGGAGCATCCAAAGTCTGGAAGTATGAAGTTACCAAGCTACCATTCTCAAATTGAAATGACATGGTGCTGAGTACTTTTTCTCTAAACTGAATTGTCACCTATTCTTTCAGTTGAGGATCAGGACGTTGAGGAAAATGAGAATCTTATTGCTGTTGTTAACTTAGATTTTTATCTTATTCTTTCTTTGGAAAGAAATAAATAGTGCTGCGCATAAGAAATGCGCATCTTATATGAGTTGCATTGTTTGCTAACATATAGCTTATGTCTTCTACAAATATAGAATCAAGTTGAAGATGGTTCTGTAGAGGAAGTGTTCCTCGGGACATATTCTTCACAGCAGACTTCATGAATTATGATGCTATGAGTTGCTTATTGACCTGTATTATCCCAAATGGACAACATTAATTAATCAAAGATATGTAAGGTCAAACTGCATCTTAAAACAAAACACAATGCTATTCTATCTTACTTATTAACCATTAATACTTACATAAGAATATCTTATCTGACTGCATACAAGATTTTTGGTTCATTGACAGTACCTAATGTAATCTTTTTTTCACTTGACAACAGGTTCGATCATTAGAAAATTTAATCAAATTCTTCAAGAGGACATGCCAATCACTTCCTTTAGCACAGGAGACACTTTTGATAAGGTGAGCAAAAAGACAAAAGAATCCATGTCATTGTAATTTACAATTCATGAACCAGAAATACTGTGTATCGTTATTGTAACCATTTGTAGTGTGGTTTACTCTATGTTTGGTTTAGTCACTTAATTCCAATCCATTTTATTTGTTGTATGACAGTGCGTTGTAATAGTTTCTTTTCAACAAGTCTCATTGGCCTACTTTGGTCATCCATGGACATTAATAGAATAATTTTATATTATCTATCTGTTTTGCCTTGCTGCAGGTATGAGTTACAAGCTGACAGGTCTTTGCTTGGAGAAGATGAATTTCTGTTTGAGGCAAATTCTTTGGAGAATCAACTCCATTGGCATTTGCAGTATTGGCTTGGCCAAAGACAAGCAGTTTTTGTGGCTCCAGATGAAGGCTGGAAATGCGAGTATTGCTCATTTTCAACTGTATGCCCAAGGCTCAAAATCTTATCTCAGGAGGACAAATGATGTTCAATGCAGAGAATATGTCTGGATGAAATCCAATCAACTCAGTCGGTTTTTCCTACGTAATTTATCTATCTATTTGTATTCTTGTTGAGAAGTACAAGGTTGAATAAAAGAAGTCGTGAGATGTAGTTTTATTTTTCTATTAACATATTTATGATTCTGATATAAAGGTGTTCACGGTAATTAATCAAAATCTAGCTGTGGGGATTTGGTGCCTTTGGTTATCTTTTATTCATTGCTGGTGCACAGATGTAAAAATTTCTTGAATCAGAGGACACAACATGGAATCTTTTAATCTGTTGAAATCTGGAAAATTCACTGAATGTGGCATTGTACCTAGGTAAACAGTATATCATCTTGAATTTCTAGTTACTATACCATTTACTCCAGAATTTATAGAATTGAACTTCGTCTAAGATACGTTATAATTAAGCACAACTTGCAAGTCACTGTGTAGTAGGTCACAGCCATCAGGCGAGTTAGGCCTTTCCTTACTGACAAGCAGTAGATATAACGCATCCAGAAGAAACCCTTAGCTTGATTTTCTAATTGAAATGCCCTTGTATAACTGCATCAGGATCAAAACAAGCCCTAGGTAAACATTTCTCCACTCATATAGTATCAACCATCTGTCAAATGTTAAAGAAAGAATCAAATGCTACAAAGGAAGTTTGCTAAGGGATTGGTATCTAGCCCCCACACGTCTATGATGTCCAAAACGCCAGAAACATGGGAGGGACTTCTAGGGTAAGGGACATTTGGAGATGTCTTGACGTCCCAGGGATGGGGATTAACCAACATTTCTTGACCAATTTAGACATATGGTAATGACTACTAATTTTTTATTTGTTAATGATATGATGCATGTACAGTGGGACGTGAGACCATAAGGGGCATTGCTAGGTATGGAAGGAACTTAAACCCTCGACTTCTTCAGGGTAAATGTTTTCTACATGTAGTATTACAAAATTA
Source organism: Wollemia nobilis (assembly GCA_028583015.1). NCBI lineage: Eukaryota > Viridiplantae > Streptophyta > Pinopsida > Araucariales > Araucariaceae > Wollemia > Wollemia nobilis. The sequence goes on from JAQPPZ010000465.1 coordinate 14,082,989, forward strand.
AAATTTTAAATTATCTATATATATCTTTTAAACACCAAAGTATTTTTTTATTTTTATTTTTGATTTTTTTAATTTTTGGGTTACATAAAGAAATTTGTAACTTCTTTTCATTATCCGGCTTCAAATTCTTGGAGCTGTCATTATAACCCCTATCTCACCTCGATATTAATGACCTGGCATACACTCAGTGAGACAGTCTACTACCTTTACCCCAAACAAGCTTACCTTCAAGGTTTATCCTCTTAGTAAGCACCAGAACTTACCATTCCATTCAACCCTTGAAACTACCAATGGAATACTATAACAACCACCAGTGTCACAGTTACCTAAATGAAAAATGTTTTGACAATGATTAAAATTGTGTATGCAAACTCTTTGTGAAGGTTCAAGTTCTTTTTAACAATTTTTAAAGAAATGCAAACTCTTTGTGAAGGTCCAAGTTCTTTTTTATATATATAATTTTTAATATAGAGTTGGTACGGTCCACCCTCATCATATCTGAACTGGTGTGTTTTTCTTTTTCATTATGCGAGTGGAACTAGAGCCCTTGGAAGCGCGTCACAGTCATTTTCATTTTAATTGAAAAAAAAGCAGTGATTAGAAGTGTGTAAAATAATTAGTAAAGAAATGCAAATTCTGTGTGAGCGTTCTTAAAGTTCTTTCAATCTATTTCATTTTTTTTGATGGGATTGAAATGACCTATCTTTACTGTTGGATTGTTATTTTATTTTGATAATTTATATAATGGCGTCATAATAATATTTTGACAATTAATATATATTTATATATAAAGTTGGGTATATATTTTAAAATTCTATGTTTTAATTAGTTGAACTCATGCTATTTGATTAAAATCAATGGTTATATGAAAGTGAAATACGTGGATTATAAATGTGTCACTGGAATTTCAATAAACCACATAATAGGCAATTAGATACATGCCACTTGGTATGATTTGAAAGTGAATCTCCATATTGAAAGTTAAATTTTAACCGTTTGAGTTCAGGCAATTGATCAAATATTAAGGTTTACCTCTTAAAACCTTTACTTGTAGTGCAAAGTTTACCTCTTGAAACCTTGACTTGTAGGGTGGAATTCTTTATTTTTACTATTTGTCTCAAATTCAATGCCTTGTTAAGGTTTAAACACGAAATTGAAATTTTCTTTTATGGAGTGAAATTTTTTACTTTTCGTTATTTGTCTCAACCTTTGGGAAGCATATATATATTTCAAATTTGCTATAGGGATTGAATTGGCCTTGGCTTCAGCCCCACTTGTTTTAGATCATGGTAGGACCTTAGATCACTTGATAAGATTTTTTGGGAAGCATATATATATTTCAAATTTGCTATAGGGATTGAATTGGCCTTGGCTTCAGCCCCACTTGTTTTAGATCATGGTAGGACCTTAGATCACTTGATAAGATTTTTTTAAGGTTTACCCATGAGATTTGAATCTTGGTTTATTATGTGGAACTTTTTGTTCCCTGTTAATTATCTAAAACCTTGTGGGATAAAAATGGTAAGGTTCTCCCATGGAATTTGAACATTGCATTATAATGTAGAACTTCTTGTTTCCCATCATCTACCCTAAGCCCGGAGGCAAAATGTTAAGGTTCACCCATATGATAGGAACTTTGGATTGCAATGTGAATCTTCCTACTTCCCATCACTCGTCACCAAATCCTCTGGGCAAATGTTAAGGTTTATTGGTGGAATTATAATCTTTGCTTATGATATGAAACTCTTCATTTTCCTTATATACCCAAACACATTAGGCCTCTCACTTTTAATTTTAGGTTCCCCATGTTATTTTATTGTTTGTATTTGGGTGTTTTTCTATTATATTTTATCACAATCAATAAGATAGTTAACTCAAAATAATAGTGAGATCAAGGGAGACAAGTAGTTTATAGATAAGTTCATAATAATTATTGAATTTAGATATATCTTATATTTTAAAAATTCTTAATTCTCGCGTTAATATTAATTATATATTTTATAAAATTTTCAAAGAGATTACATGGATAATCTTGTATATTATATTTATAATAATATTTTAAACTTTAAGGATCAAATGGCACGAGGTTCAACTAAATTCCTTGACTTTCAGGGAGATTCAAATCTTGCGAAGCAATACATGCATAATTGCCAAACTATTGTAAGACCACTATGGTTACGATGTAATATGGGTGGGGTTTATTTCAATCCCATATAGCCATTTAAAAAATATTTAAAACTTTAAGAGAGTGAGTATTATACTCGAGCTTTATTCTAGATTCTTCGAAAAATTCAAAGAATGATGGACACTTAGGAGGATGAGTTAGACATCAAGAAAAAGAAAATCATTTTAAAAAGCCCCACTTGGGAGAAGTGATTTTTTTTAGTCAAGAAGGAACCAACAACCACCTTATTGAGGGAGCAAATGATTTACCAAAAAATGATTATTAAGGATTTGATGACCAAACATAGTATTGATTTTCAAATTATAGTTAATCTACAAATTTAATAGTTTGTAGCTAGTTTTTTTATTTATTTGAAAGTGGATTAAAAATGGAAGCTTAATTCACAATACTCATTTATTTTTTCCCTCCCATATAATCATTTCGATAAGTTTATTGAGTATGAAATTTAGGGATAAAGTAATGGGCGGTGGATCATGGTTTATGGGGAGGGCTAGCTTGTATTTAAGACCATGGAATTAAAACTTTTCTATATAGATAAGAACTATTGGAAGGATTTCAATGAGAATAAGGTTGTTTGGACTTTCATATAAGCTTATCAACATGTAGGTTTTGAGGTCCCAAAGGGCTAGGTGGATTGGTAATTGTCTGTTTGACCAGACACTTACCAAGAAGAGACCTAGGTTCAAACCTTAGGGGCATGCTTGTTGCAAAGGTAGTAGTTTGATCTTAACCCTCTGAGTATACTCTAGATCAACGATGATGATACAAATATCGAGCAACCGGTGGTCCCCCTCACGTCGGGTCAACAATAATGAGGTGGTATAGGCTTGTTGGAAGCAACCCTTGTGGTTTGAACCCTGCATTTGGCAGTTACTGAAAATAGAATGGATGTAACCAACTCCCTTATGTATCAAAAAACAAAAACATGTAGGTTTTGAGAAGCAATAGTACTACCTTAGGTGACTTCATCCAAGAGGCACCAATTTCTATAGAGTGAAATCTAGTTGTGTATGAGCAAATATGTATTGCTAAAGATATTTCAAAATCTTTGTCAAAATTTAGTTTAATCAAATATAAATCAAGAAAGTGGATTCAATACATAGACTATAAACCATTACATTTTGGTGTTACACATGCTATATGATAGGATTTATGACAAGGCACTATAAAATAAAATGGTTAAAAGAGATGTAGAAGGTTATAAGATAATCTTAGTAAAGTTAAATAAAAAACATTGCATAACAATATAATATAAAATAGATAAATTTTTTTTTTTTTTTCTTCTAAAACGTTGTCATGATTAACTAGAGAAAAAGTTTAGGAGGAACTAAGGACACACTACATGAGCAATTGCCATGTGAGATTGTGAAATTAAAGGATCAAAAGCTTAAAAAAAAAAAAAAAATTAAAGTCAATTTCAAAGGACAGGACAAAACTGAATGAGGTAAATCATCTCCATCCTCATTGAACAGTGGAAAATTGATTTTTCCTGTTAATTTACAAAATTATTTGATATAATTTGTGTTCTCAAGATTGCCTTTCAATATAGAAAGGGGATCAAGTGAATCTCCAATCCCTGAGTTGAAGGGTTGACTCTTCTCTAAACTAAATAGTTTTATTAAAAAGACAAAATGGTAAGAAAATAATGTAATAAAAAATGTAATATGTAATTTTAGTTGATAGCTGCCTAGGTTGGCTTCTAGATGGCTGTCAAATCACCTTTATTTACTGGCTTCAAGAATGGTAGTATATAAGTCCGTGGGTCTAGTGGATTGGTAAGTTGGGGCGCTTACCGAGAGGAGACCTAGGTTCCAATTCCACGGGCTTGCCCATGCACAGACAGTAGCCCAGATCCGATTCCTCTGAGTGGTGCGTCGGATTGATGACGACGGTGCAACCCATGTGCGTCCGGCGGTCCGCATCTCACGTCGGGTTACCATGTACCGAGACGGTGGAAGTCCTGGGAGCCTTTGTAGATAGTTTGAACCCTACCAGCTGTGCTGGTAGTTACTAAAAATCGTGATTGTAACCATTGCTTCTATATATCAAAAAAAAAAAATAGTAGCCAAAAAAAAATATGTTTGTTGGCTATATATGGTTTTGGCTGTTGGTTTCAGTCAATTTCAGTTGCGCACATTTAATGTGTTCTTATAATGTAAATTTTTTTTTTTAAAAGGTTGGCTTCTATATGTCTGTCAAATCACCTCTATTTACTGGCTTCTAGAATGGGAGCATATATAGCTTTAAATATGTTTATTGGCTATATATGGTTTTGGCTGTTGGTTTCGGTTGTGCATATTTAATGTATTGATTTCAGTTAATTTTAGTTGTGCATATTTAATTTGTTTTTATAATTTAAATTATAATTTGAATTTTTTATAAGGGGAATCTGTTATATTTATAGTTTTTTATTATTAAGTAGGGTTTAGATCTTGGAGTTAATGTGAAATGGATCAAGGTGTTTCTTTGTCCAGATTTGTTTTAAAGATTCAAATCGGACTACTACTTTACAAAAGGTTGGCTTCCTCCAAGATTTAAACCTAAATCTTTTTTAAATAAATGTTCAACCACACTCACACTTACCAATCCACTAACATTTAAGGTGAAATGCCTAGCAATTAACAATGCAAAGACATCCTTTGTACACCAAATGAGTTGGTATTCCGATTCGGTTTTGGATTTGGGTTTCGAAGCTTTCTAATAGCCATTTAGACGTCCTCAGGCGATTGTCTCCCAACCATGAAAGTATTTGTGTCTTCTTTTTCGGTTGAGACGACACTTGGCGCCTTGATTATGGCCTAATTTTCTTGTCATCCAGCATTCATGAACATCGAGTCTTCTCATTACACTGCTTTACAACGTCTCCCTATCTCCTTTCAATCCTACTTTATTTGGGCTCCAAATATTCCAACAATGGCGGAGTTCAATGACTGTGTGTTTGTGTTTTCCCAGCGTCCGAATTTCCTAGTGCATTAGATAAGAGGCTGCTTCACCTGCATTTGCAGCATTACATTGATACCAAAAACAACCATCGATGGAATCCTTGTCGCTCTCCCGGCTTGCAACATTCAAACATCAACTCTATTATCCTCAGCCTTGCCTGGTGCAATGGATGTTCCATGCTGCCTGTCGCATCTAGCAAAAATCAAGTGCTAGAAAGGTGTTTTTCGACCAGCATGGGTAGGGCATCATAGCCACACCGCCTCAAACTGCTAACGTTGCCACCTTAGTGTCATTTGTAACACACCTGTTTTTTTGTTTTGATTACAAATGGGGATGGTGGCGGGGATTTGTATGTATAATTTGTTATGATTAGTCTAACTCATATTCAAAGGATTTGGAACAAACTACTACCTTTATACCAATTTATTTTCCACTTCACGGCTCATCACCACATCACCGACTCTTAAAAATATAATTCCCATTGGCTCTACCTGAATGTCGTCACCGACTCTTAAAAATATAATTCCCATTGGCTCTACCTGAATGTTTGGGTGGTTTCACTGTCATATTGAATTCCGTATCAGCACAGAGAATTGGCGGTACTGTTGGACACTTGGCATTGACCTCTCTCTCATCTTGGTTGCCCATCGTTGGACTCTCGACGTTGACTGTCCTCCGATCTTGATTTGTCGCCATTGGATGCTTGCATTGACCGATCAATGTGTGGAGCACGGCTCTATTCACAACGTATAAAGATGGTAAAGAAGGTTCTTAGCTATGCACACGTGATTAATTAAATTAATTAAATTTTGCATAGTGAGTGAAATATTTCAACATTGTATTTTATGCACACTTTGCTAAGTTTGTATTTTTGAAATAGTGCATGCATTAGCCTTCTTGTAACAGTCATCCTTTTTGTAAAAATTTGGTCAACTTAGTTTTCCTTGGCACCACCTCTTAAAGCCATGGCCATTAATTTGGCCAAAAAGATGGCAAAGTTAGCTGCTATAGTTAGTGTCGAAATAGATGAGGTAAATGAATATCAACGTGATATCAAAATCATTTTTAATATTTGTTTGAGGTCAACATTTATGATGGTTTTAGGGAATTGGAAGTCCTCAATAGTTGGATCCTTGACATGGAAACTTAGCTTGACTATAGTCAAATGCTTGATGTTGACAAAATCTCATTTTCCAAGTTAAAATTTTTGGAGTTGCTAAAGTCTTGATTAGTGAGTGACAAGATGCACAAAATGCCATCAACACTTAGATTCAACTAGTTGCAGCCTTGAAGGCCATATTTTATCTTTCTAGCTATGATAATGACTTGTCTATCAAATGGCTTTGCATGCGCTAAGGAAGCCATATGTTCATGGAGTATTATATTTATCAACTCAACAAGTTGCACATCTTACTCCGCATACTAGATCCCGCACTTGCTCTCATCATGAAGTTGAAGAGTGAAATTTAAGAGCATTTGTCTAGGGAGTTAAAATGCACTCCTTTGCGACACTTACAATTTTCAATCAAGCACAACTTGCAAAGGAGAAGCTTGTTGCACAATCAAGGGGATCATGAAAATTTAGCTCGCCAAGAATTTTCAAGCCTTCCAGTCAGTAGTAGCAAGCACTGAAAATGTAAAAAAAATACTTCTTTCTTTCCTCCTTCCTCTTCACCCTCTTTTTCACCTTCACATTCTCCTTCTAATAATAAGAAATTTCAAAAGTTTTGTAACTATTATAAGAGAAAGGGTCATGAAAAGCTTGAATGTTTTTAGCTAAAGAAGAATTTGATTGTACAATCTCCTCATGAGGAACCAAAAGATGTTCTCATAACGACTTATTGTCATGGCCCTCCTTGGCAGGACTAATCATTGATATTGATTATGTATTGATGTGTGGTTTTTCAATGCTTAATCTTAGTTGTATTATCAATATGAGTGGTTATTTGCATTTGATATTTTGATCATACTATGCTAGAATATGGTACTGTTGATGATGTGTATGGTTGTAGGACTAGGTACTCTTGTGGGTGGAATAATGAAGGTTAACCATCGGGAACGAGAGACCAAATGATGGTTCAATAAAATATTTTATGACAACTCCAAGGTAATATGTTACCCTCATGTAGTTGCATTTTCATAACTATGTGTTTGTATGTAATTATACCACTGGTTGGAAAATTGCTAGAGCAAGGGAGCAGTTTTTAATAGACAAGTGATGACGAGACAATAACCAGACAACCTGCTAATTAAGAACAAGTGGTGGTATAATATAATCACATGGTTAATAAGCAATTAATTGATATCATGTGTGTGTTTGTGAAATGAGTCTGACAAAGGACCCACCAGATAAGGTATTAATAAAAATGAAGAATTTATTAATACCTAAATGCTTATTATTAAGACTAAATAATAATATTAGCTTTTGATAATATTTAAATTTATTTAGAAGGAAATAATTGATAAATTATCTTACGTTTCCTAATGTTTATGTTAATATTAGATAATTAATAATGAGGAATTATTAATGAATTTATCTACAAAGCATTTTTGCATGGAAAGGCATGAGGCGCCTTTATGAAAACATTTTTTCCAATGAGCAAAAAGAAGTTGGGGAAATTCGGTTATGGATTCTATTGTCTTCTTGGGTGGCCTTGGAGGGAAAAAGAAAGGCAAGAGAAGGTGTGCAAAGTAGAGGAGATCGAAAGCATAACTGGGAGAAGAAAAACTAGAGAGGAGGAGATATTGTCTAAATTGAAATAAATCAAATTTATCTTTGTTTTTCAACTTCTAGACTTTAGATGCGCAAATAGGTTGGAACACTCCTCTTGGATCTTACATAAATGTTTATTTAAGGTAAATATAATTTGTTCTAAGCTTTGTGAAATCATGTCCTACGTAATTTGGGTGATATACAACATAGAAGTCTTTTATAACTAGCTCTAAGGATAAATTATGTTTACCTGTGAGGATAAACCAAATAATCAAGATAGTACAACTATATTACCACCTATGCATACCTGGATTATTAATGTCTCTAGTTTAGTCCTTTGGTTTTAAATTTTCCTTTTTGAAGGCTTTAAAATGTTAAAAATTTGTTGCATTGTTTTAGAGGAGATTAAAATTATGTTGGGAACTTGCATCTCGGGCGCATGAACACATTTCTTATGACTGTTATTATGTCAGGGTATTTTGTCCATTCTATCTTCCTTGTGTTGTGTCTAAGAAGGACTTAATTGATTATTTTGTCAGGTGCTTGTTATATAAAGTATTACATAAGTAAAGGTTTAGTTTGTAGATACTATCTGGGGTAAACCAGAGGGATTACAACATTGAAGATGAGCCTGTAATGTAGGGTTTGTTAATATCTTTTGTTTAAAAACCATACCTGATGACATTATAGAGTGTGTTAGGTTTTTGTTCAGACTTATTTCTCTATTGTGTATGATAGAATATCATTGCTCTAGTTTGTTTTATGGTATTGTGCTAGTGCAACGCCATCGAAGAAATGAAGGAGGATGTTCTAAATTTTGTTTCCATTGTTTTATAGAAGCTTTTAAAGAGATAGAATTGGACTTGACCATCTTGTTGAGGAGAAATAACCTTGGGTGTTTCCATTATTTAATCATATGCCAAAAAGAAGATAATGTGATTAGAAGATAACAATAAATAATATGAAGAAATAAAAGAAGACAACAAGAAGTGTAAGATGTGTGTCCATTGAAACCCCCATTTATTACATTTTTATTCATACTTATAATACAAATGGATGCTTATTGAGGGGTATTTATAGTGATACCAAATTCCCAATGAGATATTGACCTTAGGTCAACAAACTTATCCTTAAGGTTTACCTTACAATAAATTAATAATATATTATCTTTTAAAGTGAGGTTATCCATAAAGGTCAATTAACCAATACCATTAGGGGTGACATATGAAAGGGGTTCATAGTATTACATGAACATGCTTATAGGCTAACATAAATGAGGAATGCTTGTAGGATTACATAGTCATATTTCCATAGTCTATATAAATGGTATTCATAATCACTTATTCACACTTTTTTCCTTGGTCTAAAAATGATTAAATTACACATATTTCAATAGTATTGATCTTCATAGGATCCCACAAGATAATATTTTTCCTTAATAACATCTATGAATTATACCATGTGAATGCTACTTCATCTTCATTCTCTTCTATAACCCTATTGCAATATGCTTACCACCAATTTCAAATAGGTAGTAAACATTTTAAGAGTGTGAAAGTGATTTTCTCACTATCAATAAAGTATGAAGATAATTAATCCATACAACCAATTTTATAGGGCATTAGCATTAATCTTTCCTTCAAAAGTAGGAATATCAAAATTCACCTATACCTTAAAAGGTGTGGGAGCACTTAATGTTGCTAGGGTAGTGAGAGGCTATGCAAAACTTACAGTAATAATTCATTGAAGGATTTGAACAAATTGGTCCATTATACCATTCCTCTATTTTAGGATGACTTCATTCAACATCTTCTTGAAAGGATCGGCTACCTCGATGTTTTCCATTCTACTTCTTACCTGAAACCATTTGGAATGATGAGGTAATAAGAGATATCTCATGTATGATACAAAGGTTTGATAGCCTAATCTCATGTTTATGAAAATACACTCAAAAGACAGACTACTTTGATACCATTGATCTAAAGCTCAAAATTTTGACTGATCTAAAACTTAGAATTTAGAGTTAAGAAAGTCATGAAAGAGTGCAATTTAAAGATAATAGAGTATAACAAATAATAACACAAATATATAAGTAAAATAACATAATATTTTATTGCTCAAAAAATATAGTACAATGCAAGCAATCTCTAAAAAGAGATGGGAGGCTATAACATTACATCCATTACTCATGGTTATTATAGGTCGTGGGTGCATCTATCTATATACAATAATTTGTGTGTTGGAAATCCATTGTATTGAATATAGAAGGTCATCCATATGGAAATATAGTGAATGTTCAAGAAGAAGACATCAAGATACATTTACTTATTTTGTTGTTAAGAGATAAGGATACTCTATGGTACAAATATTTACATGATAATTCAATTACTAATCAAGCATCAATTATAGAACCTTTTATAAGAATATTTAATAATATAGATATGGATATTCTATTGTTTTCACCTTCCATAAGTTATAAAATACATATTAAATGAAAATTGCATACATGTACCTTGTTGTTTTATGTTTTCTCTTTTACTAATATGTCAACATATCTAGAGATGCATTTTGCCTACGAAAATCTAAAGATAGAATATTATTATTTTTAATAAGTATTTTGGTTTGCTTTTTATAGGGCCTCTTGAGCATTTTTTCACAAACATGTTGGCATATCTATTATAGATAGATTTTACCATATAAATTATTGTTCCCTCTAATATTTTCAATGCTTTAGGATTCTTAATACACAATCATGATTTTAGCATGTTATTGCACCTAGAGTTTGAATAGTATGACATTTAGACTGATGGTTATGATTTTATGACCCCAAAAAGGGATAATATAAGTCACCGGCTCCAAAGGGAAAGTTATTTCACTTCATATGCTATAAATACACACTTCAAATCCTCATTTTCTCACCAAATCATTACCAAACATCTCCAAAAAAATTATGTTCTTGCTCATATTACTATCATCTCTCTATCTCTGTTGCAACCGTAGAATGCATTTTTTTTTGCTCCCTTGTCCTTGTAGGTCTAACTAAATCCATTGACCACTAGTTTGATACCTTCCATAGAGGAGGATGGGATTATCTACTAGGATTTATAGTCAAAGGTTATTGATTGATACTCAAGGACCAATTTCCAAGGCAATTCAAACCCTCTGTACACATCCCAAGTGTGATCTCTCCTAATTTACTATGATGGCATTACAAGAAAACTAGAATAGGAGTTAGCACTTTATTATGCTTATTATGATATTATTTAGTCCTTGATGCCCTAGGTGTCAAGTAATTTCTATTTTTACTACATTAGGATTACCCCTAGCATTTTGCATTTTGTGGATGATCTTAGAGTAGTTTGTTCTTGAATGCTTTGCTTTCATTTACGCTTAGATTAAGATAATTTTAGCTCTAGTTCTTAATTTATTATTATTGTTAGAGAATATTACATTATTTGGTGTATGCCAATGTACCACTTTGGTACAATATTAGATTAGGTGTGTGTCTTAGATTAGAGTGTGAGTTTATATTTCATGTAATGTAATAATGTGTAGGAAATGCACAAGTGTCATGTAATCATGTGTGTAAGTGTTGTGAGTGTAAATGTGCACAAGTGTCCATTATGTAAGAGTGCACATGTGTCCTTAGAATAGGAAAGTGAAGAGTTACAAAGAAGAGTGAAGGTCAAGAGTGCACCATATGAGGAGTCACATACTATTATATATGTGTGACTAAGCATTGTAATTTGTATAAAAAATGCATAGCACATAACATGCATTAGTAGACCTTTATTCTATATCATTTTCACCATTTTTGTGAGCTTTGTTATGTGATTATTCTATGAGTTATTTCTTGAGTTATTCATATTTATATTGTGTTCTTTACATTGCAAATTTATTTGATCCTGTTATTACTTTCTTGTGGCTATTTTCTTTAAGTATTAAGGCTACAAAAGCTATCAATGGTATCAGAGCCACAACAAGTTTACTTGCATAGGTTTTCAAAAGTTGCAAGTAGTCCAAGGATATTTCCACTGGCTAAGGAAAGACCAGTGAAGATAAGGATATTACCACTGGATAAGAAAAACCAATGAAGATAATATTTCCACTATGTTGAGGAAAAACTAGTGAAGGCAAGAATTAATACCACTAGGTTGAAGGACAACTAGTGAAGATTTAAAGAGGTAGATTTTAGAGAACCAACTCAAGAAGAAAAGTTGGTCATTTCTATTGTTTCTTTAGATTATTGAAAAGTTTTATAGAAGTTTTATATTAATGCTAGAGAATGTTAACCGAGTTTTTGTTGCAGTGAAAATTAATCTTCAGAATTTGAGAAGCTTCCTGCAATGGATAGAGAAGATTTTCATCTTTGATTGCTAGAAGGTAGTGAGATTTCTTCATGTAAGGATTGGTTTGAGTTGCAACTAAGTTTTAGATATTGAGATTGATAAGAGTTTGGAGACTCTAGAAGAGAAGTCCCATTAAAAGAAGATTCAAAGACCCAAGAAGAAGGTCCTACTAAAGATTAAAGATAGAGAAGAAGACCTATTGAAAAAGGTCCTAGATAAAGGTTTATTGGTCCTTAGCAAGAAAAGAGACCATTAAGGAAACCTTGAAGGTAGCAAAAATACTTCAAGACAACAGAGAGTCTTGAGGATAGTCCTAGCTAAAGGACAACACATAGCACATTGAAGACAACATACTAGTAGTCCACTTTGGACAACAAAGTTAGAAGATTTAGGATAGCAAAAGAGCAAGGTAGTATTTGGAAAGAAAAGAGTGAAGGCCACAAGGGCAATATTGAAAGTGAGTGAATGCCACAAAGGTAATATTGAAAGTGTTTGAAAGTCACAAGGACAACATTAAAGAGAAAGGTAGCATTTGAAAGCCACAAGGGCAACATTAAAGGAACAACAAGTTTAGAGAATGCAAGGCAACATTCATAGTATTACCATAAACAAGTGAAGCATCACAATAGCATCACAACAAGAAGAATTGAAGCTAGAGAAGGCAACATATTCATTCAAGAGACTAAAAACTAGAAGAACAATCTTGAAGATAAGAAGATATTTTCAAGAGAGATAGGAGACAGAGAAAGAAGAGCTCCAAAAAAGTGTATTCACACCAATTTTGGGACAATCATCGCCATCCAACAACAAGCCCATAAGGTATAGTGGAATTCCATTGAAGGAAGTTTCAATAAAAGTTGTGAAAGCATAAGGAAGGCAAGTATCTTGCCAAAGTTTGAATGATAGGGTAGCATCTCCTACAAGCAAAGTGAAAGGCCATAATAAGTGTCATAAGAGCATTTACAAAAAGGTGCAAAGTAAGAGAAATAGAGATAGTATATCTCTATAGAATTGGTTAAGAATAAGATTCTGAAAGAAATCAGCTTAAGGTATCCAAGACAACACATTGCTTAAAGTCCACAAGGGAATATTTAAGTTTTGGTTTCAGCCAACATAAAGCCACAAAATTAGGGCAGTAAAGTTAATGTTCCAACAAAATGTAGAAAGTGTTTTTTAGAGTGCAATCTAAGGTGTAAAAGGAAAAGTACCCCCATATAGTCAACATTTTGGATAAGCGATCTTCGACATCTTCTCTACGTATAATTTTTCTTGTAAAATAAAAAGTATTGTAAGCACCATGTATATAAAAAATGTGTCATTGCTAAAGTAAATAAAGTGAGCGCCATTGTTGAATGAAAGAGAGCGCCATTATTGAATGAAAAAGAGCACCAGAGAACATCATTGCTAAAGGAGAGAAAGCACAATTTCTAAAGGATAGAGAGCATCATTGCTGAAGGAAAGAGAGCATCATTGCTAAAGGGAAAGAAAGTGCCATTATAGGCAAACAACGTAATAGAGCCGAGAGAAGCGCTATGACAACATAGGCAGTTATCATTGAGGGAAGTATTACTACAACACAGGTGATAAACATGACATAACTAGAAGACATGCCGTTGGAGATGGCATAACACAAGAGACAAGTCTACTCGAGCAAGGGACAAGAAGCATCAACCCAAGAGCTATTCGGGTAATGAAGAACAAGAGTGCAGTAGTCAACATTGAGTTGCACCAGTCTGAGCCAAGCAACATTGAATAGAAGGGAAACCAAGTTAGTTTTGCAATAGAAATAATCAAGCATCAATAAACAAAGTCTACACCTATAAAATAAATTTAGCAACGTAGACAAATAATAAGCATAAGTGAGTGCAAGAAGGGAGACAACAAAAGGATAAAGGTATAGTTTCCATTAGAGCCACACTAAAGGCATCAGGAATGCAAGTGTCACTTAGTCACCTAAGCTAAATGTAACAAGGAAGGTACAACATCATTTCTTAGTGCCATTACATTATCCATTGTAGCCATTGAGGAGCATCTAAATATAGTGTAGTAGCATCACCCATCGCAGTTCGAAGGACATTGGAACATCGTTGGTCATAGTCAGAAAGGAGAATTGAAATGTTAGGGTTTGGAAAATTGAGCGCCAACTATCAAAAGAGCCAAGTGCCATTGAACATGTGAGTAGCCAGCAAGAAGATGTTAGGAATCGAGTGCCAAGTTGAGTATTATGAAAGAATATTAAGGCATTGCAATAGTGTAATGTATTCTAAAAGAGCATTAATATCTACCCCAAATGATTGTGCACCACATTCAAAGGAGGAAGTCAAAACATTAGCAAGTTGAATATTGGATTAAGAACCACTTGGTAGAAGCCAATCATTGTAAAATCTAATACCAAGGTCAGTGAAACATTTCATTTCCATGCACCCAAGAAAGCTAAATTTGCCATACACATATCCAATGTGACACGTAGAAGAACAAAATGTGAAGGGAAAGAGTTTTGAAACACCCATTTAGGAGAATTCAAATAGAGGTCCATGCAAAGATCCTCCAACTAATTCTCGCACGCTCGAAGGAACAAGTAACATGAAATCGTTTTCATACTTTGCAACATCCAAGATGCCATAAAGAGTTGCATCCTCAAGGAGGTATTTTTAGGGTTTTTGGTTTATATTCTTTACTAAGGTTAAAGGAGAAATAAGTTTAGTTATTTTTTTCTCTAAGGTTTAATGAAACAAAGAGGAGAGATAAGGATACTAATAAAGTATTAAAACCTTAGATTCTTATATAATTTCTTTTGAAGTTTTTAATTAGAAGTTATCTTATTTACTTTCTTAATTTTTTTGGAGAGATAAGTAGTGAAAGCTTTATTTCAATTCAGAAATTATAGAATATTTACAAACAATTTAATTGTGGAGTTATAAGGGATTCAACATCAAAGGTTTTTGAAAAATTTAGAAACTTGAAATATTTTTCTTTATTCTCAAACTAGGGAGTCAAAAGGATGTCTACATTCAAGAACTCAATGGATAATGATATGGAAGATATAATTAGAAAGGAAAGGGCAAATGTCATAAAAATTGGAATAAAATTTTGCTTACAAAAATTGAAGGAAACTTAGATCTAGCTTCAAAATTGATCTATAGTGAAGCAATAGAAGAAATATTTGAAACTTTAGAATATTATCTACATGCTAGGATTATTGAAACAATTGATAATGGAAAAGACAATATTCTAATTCCTTTGGATATTGGTAGCATATTATATATGGCATTGCTAACACTCAAATATTACAAAGAAGAAAGCATGAAACAAAAGGAATTGATTGAGTCTCTCAAGAGGAAAGGAAGAATAGATGAATCCTTTCTAGAAAATATTTTTCATTCTTCATGTAATATTACTACTTCAAGTTCATCTAATTCAGGATCTTATCATGATGTTGTAAGTGAATGTTCAGAAGACACTATACCAAGGAAGACGTGTGATATAAAGAACAAAGGCAAAAGCAAAATTCTTTTACAAGAATCTAATGATAATAAGATAGTTCAAGAAAACACAAAAACTGGAGAACATGAAGTTGAAATCAAAGAAGAAGACAAGCAAGAAGAAAAGGAGTCTGATCAAGATAAATGAGGTATACAATGCAAAGTAAATTGTGAGATAAAGACTGTATTGAAGACTAAAGTCTTCAATAACCAAATAATGTAATACAAGGGGGTGTTATAGAATATTACATTATTTGGTGTATGCCAATGTACCACTTTGGTACAATATTAGATTAGGTGTGTGTCTTAGATTAGAGTGTGAGTTTATATTTCATGTAATATAATAATATGTAGGAAATGCACAAGTGTCATGTAATCATGTGTGCAATTAGTGTAAATATGCACAAGTGTCCATTATGTAAGAGTGCACATGTATCCTTAGAATAGAAAAGTGAAGAGTTAAAAGAAGATGAAGGTCAAGAGTGCACCATATGAGGAGTCACATACTATTATATATGTGTGACTAAGCATTGTAACTTGTATCGAAAATGCATAGCACATAACATGCATTAGTAGACCTTTATTCTATATCATTTTCACCATTTTCGTGAGCTTTGTTATGTGATTATTCTATGAGTTATTTCTTGAGTTATTCATATTTATATTGTGTTCTTTATATTGCAACTTTATTTGATCTTGTTATTACTTTCTTGTGGCTATTTTATTTAAGTATTAAGGCTACAAAAGCTATCAGTTATAATATCTTAGTTTGAACATTATTTAAGAGATGCATGAGATATCCCCTTTGTCCCACAACCATTTTGGTGAACCTAATGTGAAATAATATTTTGAGATTTTTCTTTCCATTATTTAGACCTAGGGTTTAGTAGGATTGCTACTGTAGGTTTTGTGTTAGCTATTTATTTTTGTTATGACTTGAATACTACTACCATATTTTCCTCTTTTTCTTAGGGATGCCTCAAAAATCTAATTTTATTTGTTGTGAGGGAATTTTATAGTTTTTTGCTTAAGGGTATAATTTTTTGTAAAACCCTAGTTTCTCTTAAGTAGATCTTTTGCTAGCCCTCATGCCTCCTCTAGATTCTTCTAAGGGTATTGGAGTGACTATTAGTTATAAGAAGAAGTATGTTCTATAATCTAAAAATATATAAGAGGATATTCCTCCATATATTATATTTGAAAACTACACCATTCATCCTTTTATGTTTAATCATGATAATGAATTTTAGATTAAGGATAAGATGGATAGATACTTGGATTTGAATGAAGAAGAAGACCCAAATATCAACTATGATGAACCTTATAGGTTTATCATAGGGTCTTAGAAAGTATTAGGATATTTTGCATTTGGTGGCAATGATGAGGGCCATGTTAAACCAAGATCACCCCTTAATTAGGAAATCATTGCAAGACCAAGATTGTTGCTAAATGTTGAAATCATAAAAAAATAGGCACATATGCAAATGATAACATAGAGTATCCTTCCCTAAAATCAAACACTAATTTTGAACCTCATGATGAAATATTACATTAAAACCATTAGGGAATCTTTGGCTCACCATCTAGATAGTCATAGGCATGATATAAAAAAAATGGAGGCTTCTATGAGAGAAACAACCAAACAAATGTAAGATATGATGAAAAATATTTCTCAAATTTTGAATGCTAGTAGAAACCCTATAGTGCAGGTTACTATTACTCTTTCAATTTTAAATCCCAAAGCTCCTCCTCCTCTAGCTAATACTAGGGAGGATTTACCCGCATCTACTAATTCAACTTTAAGGAACTATAAAATCCAATATCTAGCCCTTGATGTTGAAGCTATAAATATATGTAGCCATGTGCCTAAGTTATTCTATAATGGGATAAATCAATCCCAAACATTTATTGATAATTTCATAGTATATTATAGGGATTGGCTACACAATGAAAAATATTTTCTAAAATTAATGACTAGGACACTTGGTATTTGGTAGAAAACACACTTGAGTGGTTTGCATACTTACCTAAACATTCCATTGGTTCCCTAGATACTTTTGTTAAAAAATATAAAACAAGAATTTTATGACGACATGACTGTAATAAAAGCAATGGATGTTTTTATAAACACAAAATAAGGCCCTAATAAATTTGTTATTTATTTCCATAAAGGGTAGGAAAGACTTAAATATCATGAAAATATAAATTTAATTAAAGAGGCTACTATAGTAATGTTTGTAAACAAGCATAGGCCCTCTTTTTGGCTAAGATCCAAAACCATAACCTTTGTGGATTGCCTTATCTCAACAAAGTTATACATTTTGTTAAAATCCTTGAAAATTGGGAAAAGAAGACCAAAAATCATCGAAACTTAAAACCCTAAAAAATGTTATAAGGGATGGGGTTTTCAATGTGGCTATCTAGGATACCTTTTATGAATTAGAGATAGCCAGGGCTCTCATGCACATGTTAAAAAAACATAGGGACAATCCAAAACCTAAAAAGATAATGCCTCAATGGACACATAAAGATATTCTCAAGATATGTCCACCACCTAAGCTAAAGAACTATAATATAAATAATAGGTTTAAAGAATCTATATGGCATTATCCTAACAAATTTTACTTTGGGAATGGAACTTATGGTCATGACAATTCTAGTTGTGTATAATTGCATAATTTTTGCCTTAAGCAAGCTTTTGCTCCTTACTTTAAAATTTATCAAGTAAACAATGATAAGATCAATTTATTTTATAAAATAAAAAATAGTCCCTATAAGAGGTTTAATTATCCTTACAATCAAATGTTAGGTATCTATTACACCCCATTCCCTAACCATGAACAACAAGCTCCCAATCAACAACAAAATCAAGGTGGCCAATAAAACTATTAAAATTAAGGATACAATTCTAATCAAGGCAACCAATGGGGGTTAAAATATACAAATCAAAATGGTAACTACTCCCAAAATCAAAATCTTAGAAATAGCACTTCTCAAAATCCTTGTCAAATTAATAAAGTATTTTTTCAACCTGGATCAAATGGAGAATACATTTATAGTCAACCAAATGTGGTTCATTACTTCAATATTCTAGAGGTGCAAAGAGAAACAATTTCTTTCTTGGAAGAACAAATTGCTACTATTACTAGGATTCTTCTAAAGAAGAAAAAGGAAATAAGAATAAAGTAAAAGAACCTATTTATGTAACAAGTAATACTTACATTATTAATAAGTTTTCAAACCCTCCTTTGATCATTTAGGAATCTCCTACAAATTGATAAACATCCAAAACCATAGAAAATATTCTTGGGAAGTCCTTAATATTGTTTATAAAATCTATCATTTTATAAAAAGCTATGAGACCATTATTTCCATTTAAAATGATAATCCCAACACCCATAATAGAAAAATTATAGGACATCACCTATACCAAGAAATTATTGCTTAAAGTAATCATGAGTAAAATAAAAGCATGGGACATTGTTGAAAAGTTGCATAGAATCCCTTATAAGGTCTCCTATGTAGAATTACTTAATACATCTACTTATTAGTGACTATGCTTAAGAGACTTACTAGATGAGATGGAGATTCCCAAACCAATAATTTATAACATTAATCCCACCATTCTAGGGCCTCATGAAGTGCAGTATATTCAATACCATAGATAAAAAAATTGTATTGATGCACATACTAGCCCTGATTTGGTCATAAAATTTCCCTTGAAAAACATGATTACTATTGATTATATAAAAAGGTATGATGACCAAATATTGATGGTAACTATTATTTATAAAATTATAGTTGTCTATAGGACTTTGGTTGATGAAGGGAATGGTACTTGTGTTATGTCATTGTCCTTGATAGATAAACTAAAGATCCCTAAAGAAAATATTCTCTCTACTAGAAGTTATTCTTATAATTTTAAATCTCAATATTCTATGGGTTGAATTTTGTTGTAAATTTTAGCTAGGCCTAAATAAGTAAGAGTGAATTTTATGGTGTTTGATTTTTAGACCAATTATAATATGCTATTAGGTAGACCTTAGACTAGTAAGATGAGAGCCATAACTTCCTCTGCTTGTCAATTGATTAACTATGTCTATGATGATAAAGGTTTAGAGGAGACTTAGATATCTTGAGGCCTCATCCTAAAAGACATGATAGTTGTTATACTCCTTCTATGGATGAAATACCAAAAGTTCCCATTAATTAATATGGGCCTCAGTGGACTTCTGGAAATAAGTTATACAAGAAGCATCCTGAATTTTGTTTGAAATACCCTCAAGATAGTTATGGATTTGAATATGATCAACTTGACATGGATGTTATTATTTCCCTTCCTAAAGAGGTAGTTGATAAATTTCAACTATTATTGAAATCCAAACAGAGAGAAGATCCTATTTTTTTAATTAAAGGTTGTCCAAATAACATAAGGCCCATGAGGGTGTTGTCAAATTGAAACAAATAATATTTTTGTGTAGATAATGATAGCATGGGAGAAGACATTAATAGTGATATAGATAGCGATTTTAGTCAATCCTTTAACTTTTAAACTAAGTGTGATCCTTATATTACTCATATTTATAATTTGGGTATGGGGCATTATCAAGTAGGTGAATGGAAATTCCTATGTTAAATGATGATGATAATGAATATGATATATTTTTTTGTGAAATGGATAATAGTAATATGTTTGTGTTTGTATTCTTAAGAATGTTGAATGCAACAAATACAAATATAGGCCATATAGGCATAGAACAACTAATAATTTTTTTATCTCTAACTCAAAGTATTTGCATAGGCTAAGTGAAATAGGAATTATTCCCTTACAAAGGCTAAAATCTATCAATTTGAAAATTGCTATGAACATAGACAAATAGATTGCTTTATTTTTGAAAAAGTCAATTATTCTACTATCTTAACATGTCCTAAACCATAATTCACTATTGGATCACATTCTTTTAAATTTTATCTGGTAGTACTAGAACCACCACTTAAAATAGTGATCTTGGTCTTCCCTAAAATTTTAGCTATTTTTGGGCCTATTTCTACTATTTTGCTAGTCCCTGGTGATTGTTTTACCTATAAACCCCTTGTTATATCTAGAATATTTGAGATTTTTGATAAAATTTTCTTGTAGCTAAGACTTCCCCTTAATGTGGTGATCTCAATTCTCATAGATTTTTGGAAAAATGAATGCCCAAATTTCCCTACTATCCCTGCTTGTTTGTTTCTAGATTTGGAAATATTTTCCTACTTAGACATGCTTTCTAATAAGTGGCATGATAATTTGATTGATCCTACACCCTCTTATCTAGAAATTCATTTTATCAAAGTTGAATTCTCTATTGAATTAAAAACTAGGGTGTTCAGTAGTGGTTTGATGAAATTATATAAGAGCTTACAACCATACCTTGGTAAGCACATCCCTAATACCTAATCACATTCTCACATCATATCTACACTTAAGGGCAAAGGGTATGTGGAATAACCAACAATCCAAATCCCTAATAATGTCATTTTTCTTGTCATTGCCCAATGATGAAGCCATCCTATAATTCTTATATACTAGAGAGGAAATAATTCCCTTGTAATATCATAAGAGAGGGTTCCTTAAAGAACCTAATCCTAATTGGTAAAGGCATAAGTGTATTGATTATATCTGTAAGGTCAAGTTTAATTCTAAATTAGAGAATCTTCCTCATGCTCTAGATAATTTTGAAGAATGTAATATCATAAATGACAAACCTACTATATATGTTAACATAGGTACCCATAAAAAATGGAGCTAGTCTATCTATTGAAGAACAAGCCAACTTTACTACCTTAATTAAGGAGTATAAGGATGTATTTGCTTGGGAGTATTCTGACCTACCTAAAATTAATGAGGATTTAGTTGTCCATAACATTATCACTTGTGAGGACACCACCCCTATCCAAAAAAGCAAATAAGGTTCTCTCCCTCATTCAAGATGTGTAAAATTGAAATCCAAAAGTTGTTAGATGCCAATTTTCTAAGACATTAATTTTTCAAGTTAGGTATCTAACATTGTACATATGAAGAGAAAGAAAATAATATTAAATGGTTTTTCTATGATTTTAGAAATATCAATATAGCTTATCCTTAGGATAATATTCATTTTCCCTCAATTATTGTTATTATCAATTTTATCATAAGGTATGAAATATTGTCTCTTATGGATGTCTATTCAAGGTGTAACTAAATCTAGTTTACCCTTGAGGATTAGAATAAAACAACCTTTTTTTCAATTGGTTATATAGGAACAAAATGGGTCCCACCCATATTACATCATCAAGACATAGTGGTATTACAACAAAGCTTAGATAT
Organism: Wollemia nobilis; assembly: GCA_028583015.1. Taxonomy (NCBI): domain Eukaryota; kingdom Viridiplantae; phylum Streptophyta; class Pinopsida; order Araucariales; family Araucariaceae; genus Wollemia; species Wollemia nobilis. The sequence goes on from JAQPPZ010000465.1 coordinate 14,105,010, forward strand.
TATCCATGTATTGTTTGGCATGATTTGAACCTTGGTCTTCTCCTTAAATGTTGAGGAATCTAACCGATTGAGCTAATGACAATTGATAGAATAAAACAACCTTGAATATTCCTTGGTGGTGTATTTTGATATATTGTCATGCCTTTTCAATTGAATAATATTAGTGCTACTCACCAAAGGGCTATGAAAATGATCTTTCATGAATTTATGGGAAAGATAGTGGAATATTTTATGGATAACATCTTGGGTAAGTCTAAAAAAATAGCTAAACACCTAGCTGATCTTCCCATTTATTTTAGTGATTACATCATTATAATATTAGACTTAACCCCAATAAATGTGTGTTCAATGTTACTAGTGGCAAGTTATTAGGATTTATGGTGTCCCATATGGACATAGATGTCGATCAAAAGTGAAGCATACCAAAGGCTACCATTTGATCAAGCAAGTTAACTATAATAAATCAAAATACTCAAAAGTATTTTCAACTCATTTTATTAAGAATTTGATACAAGAATACAAGGTGAATCTCCTTTTCTTTCTCAATAAGATGCGAAACACTCTGATGGTTTCTCTTGGGGCCCCTCGAATGTAGGTGGGCTTTGATGTGTGTGTGCCACCACTATGTGTTGTTGTTGTTGTGTTTTTTGTTGTGATGTATGTTTCCTACTACTGGAGGGCCTACAAAATGGTGTTAGTTTGTTTAGGTTCTTGTCATGGATCAGGTCCCATATTGATGAATATAAAAAGACATTAAAAACATGAAACAAAGCTCGAAATAAACTGTAAATTCTATAAAAACATGAAATGAAGGTTACTTGAAGTTTATGCTACTATAGATCACTTGTATGACCAACTTGCAAGGCAGGGGACAAACTGGAACCTGAATTCATAGGTCAAGGGGCGAATCCAACTACAGGTGCCTTCTGATGAAAATCCTTCATTTGGATGGGCTCTGGGATGCTTGGATGTTGTTTGTATGGTCCACAATCAAAATAAGAGATTTTGGTGGGATTTTGACAGAGTTTCTATAAGTTAGCTAAGAGGGAGAGAGAGAGATAATGAGGGGGACCCTCTATTTATAGGAAAAGCTAAGGTTAGGGGGGTGGTTAGGTAGACCAAACCCTAGAGTCTATTCCATGCTAGGTTAGGTTAGGGTTTGGGGAGGTATCATCTCCACATTCTCTAAGGGAATATCTCATCCTCACACATGTGTGAGGAGAGATTAGGGTTAACTAGGGTTAGCTAACTACTAGGTTAGATTAGGGTTTAGTTAGGGTTTCTAGGAAATATCCTAACCTAAAATGGAATAATTAGGATTAATTAGGTTTTAGGATCCTAATTAACCTTTTTAAGTCATAAAGTACACTTAAGTGAAAAGTGACTTTACAATTAGAAATTCAATTAACTTAATTAGGAGTTTTGGGAAGTAATAGTCCTGTGGGGTCCTAATTAGGTGTAGGAAAGGGCTTAGGTTGCCTTAGGGAGCTGATAGGTGACCTCCTAATAGATAGAAGGTGGTTAGGACATGAATTGTGCATTTTAGTAGGGTTTCGTGCCTATAGGCCAATGAGATGACCTACGTAGGTCTATGATAGTCTAGAGTGATCTACGCTAGTCTAAAGTGGTCTACACTGATCTAGAGTGGTCTATGCTGGTCTAGAGTAGTCTACACCAGTCTACAATAGTGTACGTTGATCTACAATAGCCTAGAGGGGTTTAGGATGGTCTATGCAAACCTACAAGTTTCTAGATAGATCTACAAGTATAGAGGTAGACATGTGCGACTTTTGGGTGTATAAATTTACTCCTTTTTGTACTATGTTGTGTGAAACACAGTTTAGTACACAAATATGATGGAAGAAAGTAGAAGATGAAGGAAGGAAGATAAGAATATTATCTAAGAAAATGTATGTAGCTTCTCAAAGCGTGACCATACAACATTGACCAAGAATCCCGAGAGAGAAGAGAGGAATAGGAATCCAACCAAAGGTATGTAGTCGCTCGAAGAGTGACCATACAACATTGATCGAGAATATGGGGAGAGAAGAGAAGAATAAGAATCCAACCAAAGGTATGTAGCCGCTCGAAGCATGACCATACAACATTGATCAGGAATTTGGGGAGAGAAGATAAGAATAGGAACCCAACCAAAGGTATGTAGCTGCTCGAAGTGTGACCATACAACATTGATCGGGAATTCGAGGAGAGAAGAGAAGAGGATAAGGTAAAGAAAGAAAAATGGGTGGAAGAGGAAAAAGAAGAAGAGATAAAAGAGAAGAGAAAGAAAATGCAAAATGTTGATGGTGAATGCAAATGGATGGTTGCGAACACAATGCGATGATTTGGCTGATTTTGTATGATATTTTGGAATGTCATACTAGTTGCTTGCGAAGGCAACTTATGAATATTTTACTTTTTGCGACCAATGCAAAATGGTCCAAAGTACGAATAGAACAAATGCCTATTCAAATTTTTGTTTTTGATTTATTTATGAGTGCATGGTGACATGTGTTATACCATTTGAGCTAGGTGACATGGATTATTCAAACGTGTCATTCATTGTGTATCATGAATGCCATAGTGACATCTCTAAATGTTCCATGTGGATTATTCAAACATGTCATTCATTATGTGATCGACATACATGAATGCCAAAGTGACATCACCATTGTTATGCATAGCTCTCATGATCTAACAAATATCTAGTTGGTTGGGTTTAGTATTATCTTGAGATAATCTTCAGCAAAAATTTGTGTAGACATATGCGATATCCATGATTTGGATATTTGATTGTTTGGTTGCATGTAAAGTTGACTTTTGTATATGAATACCCTCTCAAACGAGGAATCAGTGATGATGAGAATGGAATGTGGTGAAATGATGATGAGTCTATTGATAGAAGAAAATGGATTGCAAAAGATGGAGAATTTGCAAAATGGCATGAAGATGGAGGGGAAGAATCTCTTAGGATGAAGAAATTTTGAATTTTGTGTTGTTTGCTTCAAATCACAGGGTGACCTGTGATTTAGGGTTGAATTCGCAAAATGACATGCGATTTGGTGCTAGATTCGTAGGGTGACCTGTGATTTGGATCAAAATCGCATGGTGACCTATGATTTAGGGTTTTGAGGCATATAAAAGCCTTGTGTCGTGCATAAGGGATCATTTTCATGATGTGTGAGTGGAGGAGTGAGGTGCGAGTAAAATATTTCAATGCAGAGCGCTTGCAAGTATCGAATTTGACTTGATTATGGTGAGGGGTCAGACCAGTGTGGATAGTCATCGCGAGGAGCCATGGGTAAGTGTTCGAACCTTTTGTAGTTGAATTTTGGAAATCGCGTAATTGAAAATGAATGTGGTAGGATAGCATTTTACTTGTTTTCGTTACTTGCATGTTTAATTTGATTAAAATTTAAACACAAAGTGTTAAACAAGCCAAACAAGTATTTGGAATGATTACTCTTTTTTGTTTTGATCTATTTTGATGATTATTTGATTGTGTGATTTGAGCAATAAAAGACCTAGTTTGACCTTTATTTTTGTGCCAAACCATGTGCTGTTTGCAAGGTGTTTTTGAAATTTCATCATGAAATAGCGAAATGGGTGTCCAAAAATGTGACTGTTGGTGTGATTTGACTTGATTTGATGATGTTTTGAATTTGCACATTGTACGATACAAATGATAAATGTGGATGTAGTTTTTGTACAAATAGTGTACTGTTTTCCAAATGTTTTTGAACTTATACCATGAAATGGTGAAATGGGTATTCAAAAACATGACTGTTATTTTATTTTGATTTTGTCTGGTAATTGTTTTGAATTAGGCGATGTAATACATTGTTGTTTGATATGTTGTTGGGTGTTTTGGGGAAATGGTGTACTATTTTCCCAATGTGTTTGAACATTCACCATGAAATGGGGAAATGGGTATCCAAAAATGTGATTGTTATTGTGGTGTGATGTGATTTGGTAATATTTTGAATTACGTGATGTAATACATTATTGTTTGATATGTTGTTGGGCGTTTTGGGAAAATGGTGTACTGTTTTCCTAATGTGTTTGAACATTCACCATGAAATGGGGAAATGGGTGTCCAAAAATGTGACTGTTATCGTGGCGTGATGTGATTTGGTAATATTTTAAATTACGTGCCACGATGGGGGTATGAATGCATGTGAATTGTTTTGTTTTGTATTGATTGTGTACTATTTTTGAATTGTGTTCATACTTTAGCAATGAAAGGGTGAAATGGGTATTCAAAAGTGCTATTTGTTTTTCGTGTTGAGGTATGGTTGAGGTTGTGCGTTTGTAGTATCTTGAAATGCGTGAAGATGTATTTTTTTGTTTTTGTACATATAATGCAGTTGTATAATGATTGTATTGTAGTCATAAGACTAAAATTGTGTATTTTGATATTAACACAAATTTTATTGTGGTGTTTGTGAATGAAACAGGTGAAGATGATTGAGCCTCATCATCGTGTGCAAATGATGAAGGCGATGTTGGGGAAAGAGTGGAGTGATGCTAATTTGGAGTGGTTGGATTCAATATGGTTGAGAGGAGTGTGGGAGTGTGTTAGCATTAATGCTAATCGGGCCTACATATCAGATCTATGTAAGAGGTGGGATCCTGATAGGAACACCTTCCATTTACCGATGGGTGAGATGATGATCACCCTAGAGGATATCTATAGGATTTATAAGTTACCAGTCGATGGTGTTCCTGTGAGGGTGGCAGATGATAGCAGGAACGATGTAGTGTTGTAGCATACATTTGACAAGAGGTGGAGGGAGGTAGATACTGATATGGGTATTGACTACGAATACTATTGGTACCAGAAGATGTCTAATCGCCATTGTGCGATGATGTTGATGATTTTGACATGAGTGCTTCTTGATGATTTTGGGGTGAATTTCACCTAGAACATGTTGGACATAGTGTGTGATATGGTGGAGTACAAGGTTATGTTTGTGTGTGCACCTGTGCTACTAGCCCAGGTATATAGGGAGCTACATGATGTGGTGAGGACAGGGTGAAAGGGATTGACTTAGGTTCCTTTACTACATGTTTGGGTTTGAGATCACATAGTAGTGGAGTGACCAGTGCTCTTGCCATACTTAGTGCATGATAAGAAGAGTAAGACTTTACCATATGTACTGAGGTGGCATATGGATGAGGAGAAGGGTATGAAGAGATTGCATGAGGATGATTACTTGTTTTGGAGGACTTTTAGACAATTGGAATCAAAATATATTCACTAGAGGCCCTAGAGGGGGGAAGTGGTGTGGGAGAATGATGATGAGCATCTTGGGGCTATACAGCGGGGGCTATGGATCTTAGGATGACATACCCATCAGGTTGAGTTCTTCCCCCTCAATAGGGTGATGAGGCATTTTGGATTATGGTAGGGTATGCCAGAGGTGCCTATCATGATCTATAGACAATGAGGTAATAGGGGGATGCAACATGTGGTACCTCCTTGGTATGGTGAGAGGGATCCATCGATGGTGATTCCTGATGAAAATTATGTAGGTACCACTCCTGAGTATGATGCTTGGTGGGCTAGTTAGGATTGGGAGGTAGGTACTAGTGTTATCGAGTGTGTGATGGCACCAATTGGTGGGGTGCCTTCACAAGAGGGAGAAGTACCAGGTGGATCAAAAGTGAGGGCTGAGACATCTCTTCGATAGTCTAGGTGATTTCACAAAGGAGAGTCTAGCATACCTAGCGATATGGGTGGGGTTGTATAGTATGTGACAGCTGGTGAGCAGGGTGGGGTTGCACAAGATGTGCCAGCTGGTGGGAATCCTGTAGCGAGGGATGTGGTGATGGAGGATATAGGTGTGGATGTAGAGGTTGAGGACATGATTTATTTTAGGGATATGGGAGATATCCCATTGGAGGAGCAGGAGAGGAGATGATGGCAAGCTGAGATTCACACAACAGAACTTCAAATTAATTCACTGTAAATTGCTTAATACAGTATTTTAATACAATTTCCAGGCATACTTCTTCTTCCTCCTCAATCCCGAACTCACCATCCCTGACGGGGACCCAAAAAAAACACGCTTCTTCAAACCCTACTTTTCATTAAGAAATCTGAAAATATACATGCAGAAATAAACAGCCCGTAGGCTTACAATGACCAGCGCTCGGCTTGGTCTTCACCCTTCTATCCTCTACGTGCAATCTTACCCGAATCCCCCGTCCCGATTAACACAAAATACTAGGTTTTTATAGAGGCCTCGACCCTCTTACGCATCAACTCCTGCCTAAAAGGATTCACCAACCCGAGTAATTACAAATTACATTCACAAAAACCGAGACACCAACCCGATTAAAGACCCGCACTTTGCATGGCCCTGTTACTACTGATCCCTGTCAGAATACCCTGCATGCCCATCCTTTTCCTCTCCCGTGCTTCTTGGTATTTGTCTGCCATTTACTGCACCTTGGGTGCCACGTGTCATTCTGGATCAAATTTTGAAAATACCGCCTGTTGCGGTTTTCCCGCCACCTCTTTCTCCTTCTCCGTCGCATCTTTCTCTCTTCGTCGCGATATCGCGACATGTCGCGATATCACGACATTTCATCATCCCTACGCTCTTTTCCAATTTTGGTCGTGATATCACGACATGTCGCGATATCACGACCAATTCTATTGGAAGCCCTCTGCTTTGGTTTCTGTGGTGACATCACAACGTCGCGATATCACGATGTCGTGATATCGCGACCGTTCTGCCGCCTCACCCTAAATCCCTTTTGACGTCACAAAATCATGACGTCATGATTTCGCGACAACTTTTCTTCTCTGCATTCGCCTCGCCGGGATGTCACGATTTCACGATGTCACGAAATCGTGACATCGCGATTTCGCTGTAACTTTTTGCCACTGCCTCCTCCTTGCCTTGACGTCACAATTTTGTGACATCGCAAAATTATGACATCACGATTTTGCTACTCTTTTATGCCTCCTTGCCCTCTGTCGTTTCGCTGTCGTGATTTCGTGACAGTCACAATTTGGTGACATGTCACAAAATCATGGCCCCTTCTCTTGCATTTTCTCTCTCCTACAAACTGTCTTCTGCTTTCTCTTCTTTTGAATCTTCAGCACTGACTTTCCCGCAACTGGATGCATCTGCATCTGATGTTGTCGGATGCTCCTGCATCAGACACCCGGGGTAAGTGGAGAAGTGATCTTCACTTCTGCTTAGTCCGATTGCTGCCTCCGACAACACTTCCAGACTTTTCTCTACCTCAGCAGACTGCTTCAACCCCGGCTTCTGGTCCACACAACTTCTGTCTTCTACCGAAAATATTTCCTCATTGTTGTAAACTTCTTCTACAGCCTGCTTCAAATCTTCCCCTTGCACAAAAAAATTTGTGCCTTCTTCCGGGTAGGTCTCGATACTGTTGCCTCTTCTGCAGCCTTCTTCAACTTCTCCTCTTTCTTCCTCTTTCTTTCTTCCTGCCTTCTTTGCCGCTCCTCTTGCTCCCACAACTTAATGTTGAGCCACTCTTTTTGTAGGGCTTTTAATTGTCATTGCAAAGCTAAGACTTCTTCCTCCGGCACCATATCTTCCTCTCTATCCCAGCTTCTTTGGGAATGCATTTTTCCTTAGCTTTCCTCACAAAGATTTTACTGATCCGGTGTAGCTGCCTCACGTCCGACCATCTACTAACATGCTTAGGGACCTTAACTTTCTCTCTCATAACCCTCCCACAGATCCTGGTGCAAACTGCCTCACGGTCGACGGTCTGTTTACGCACTCAAGAACATTGGCTCTGATACCACTTGATGACAAGCCGAGATTCACACAACAGAACTTCAAATTAATTCACTGCAAATTGCTTAATACAGTCTTTTAATACAATTTCCAGGCATACTTCTTCTTCCCCCTCAATCCCAAACTCACCATCCCTGACGGGGACCCAAAAAAACACGCTTCTTCAAACCTTACTTTTCATTAAGAAATCTAAAAATATACATGCAGAAATAAACAGCCCGCAGGCTTACAATGACCAGCGCTCGGCTTGGTCTTCACCCTTCTATCCTCTACGTGCAATCTTACTCGAATCCCCCGTCATGATTAACACAAAATACTGGGTTTTTATAGAGGCCCCGACCCTCTTATGCATCAACTCCTGCCTAAAAGGATTCACCAACCCGAGTAATTACAAATTACATTCACACAAAAATTGGGACACCAACCCGATTAAAGACCCGCACTTTGCACGGCCCTGTTATGGCTGATCCCTGTCAGAATACCCTGCGTGCCCATCCTTTTCGTCTCCCACGCTTCTTGGTATTTTTTTGCCATTTACTGCACCCTGGGTGCCACGTGTCATTCTAGATCAAATTTTGAAAATACCGCCTATTGCGGTTTTCCCGCCACCTCTTTCTCCTTCTCCGTCGCATCTTTCTCTCTCCGTCGTAATATTGTGATATCGTGACATGTCACGATATCATGACGTTTCCTCATCCCTGCGCTCTTTTCCAATTTTGGTCACGATATCGCGACATGTCACGATATCGCGACCAATTCCACTGGAAGCCCTCTACTCTGGTTTCTATCACGACATTGCGACGTCGCGATATCACGACGTTGTGATATCATGACCGCTCTGTCGCCTCACCCTGAATCCCTTTTGACGTCATGAAATTGCGACGTCATGAAATCGCGACGTCGCGATTTTGCTACAAAATTTCTTCTCCGCCTTCGCCTCACCAGGACGTTGCGATTTCACGACATCACGAAATCGCGATGTCGCTGGAACTTTCTGCCACTGCCTCCTCCTTGCCTTGATGTCATGATTTTGTGACGTCGTGAAATCGTGACGTCATAATTTCGCTACTCTTTTCTACCTCCTCGCCCTCTGCCGTTCCGCTATCGTGATTTCGCGACAGTCACGATTTCATGACATGTCGCAAAATTGCGGCCCCTTCTCTTGCATTTTCTCTCTCCTATAAATTGTCTTCTGCTTTCTCTTCTTCTGACTCTTCAGCACTGACTTTACCGCAACTGGATGTCTCTGCATCTGATGTTGTCGGATGCTCCTGCATCAGGAGATATTCATAGTAGGAGCTGATGATATTGTATGATCGATTACAAGATTTAGAGGGAGAGTTGCATGATTGTGAGGAGCGATTTATAGTAGTTAATATGGAAAAACTATGGAGAAGAGATACCTAAAGATTCAATGTGCTGAGATACGAGAGAGATTGGCAGCATTAGAGACAGTGAGTGCTAAAGTGCAAAGAGGTCTAGAGTTGTAGTGTGTAGAGTTGCAAGGTAGACTTATTATGGAGGAGAGGAGGCATGCTGAGTTGATTGAGAGTTTGTGTACTCTCATAGAAGATGTTGTAGCAATCACTAACAAGTTCAAGATAGAAATGGTTAGGTTGGAGCAGGTGGGAGCATCTATGGATGTTGAGCATGCTACTTAGGTGGTTGAGGTGACTGATTTGCATGCTAAGGTGGAGCGGTTACAATAGGAGCTAGGAGAGGCGAGGGTTCCTACAGATGAGGTTGTTATTTTGGTTGAGATAGAGCAGTTGAGAAAGCAGAATAAGGATCTGGTGGATAAGTTAAGAGATGAGGATTTTATGAGGTATGATATCAAGATAGCCTTGATGGTCTAAAGGATTGCACTGCCAGATTATGATAGGTCATGATCAAGATCAAGATTGTAGTCATGAACATGGACTCAATCTGAGTAGAGTCATCGAAGTGTTGCTTACATAGGACAAAGAGAGGTGGGTATGGGTAGGCTGCCAACACTGCAGGTGGATGGTGGTGTTATAGGAGTAGAGGGAATTGTAGTAGTTGTAGGCACTGAGGTATCTATAGCAGCTTCTAAGTCGAGCAAGAGGGCAGTAGCGTGCAGAGTAGAGTAGGCAGGTGGGGCTTGCGAGGGGAGTGGAGAGACTCCTGGTGATCAGTAGGGGTGATGTTTATATGTATGGGTATTGATACCAGTTGTAGCCATTAGGTATTTTTGATGATAAATAGTGGACACTATCCTATTTTATAGCCTGAGGGCATTTTGATGATTATATATATATATATACAACTTTTGTTGCGGCTCTTATATGTGTGTGTAAATTTTTTATTTGCATTTTATGTTGCTTTTGGTGATGTATGGATGTGTAATGTAGAATGTTGGTATGTACCTGTGTGATAGATGAATTTATGTGTATGGGGTAACACATAGGAAAATTAGATCATTGTAACATAGACAACACTGCGTAGTGATGTGACACTGATGAATGCATATTGGAGAGATGTAATGTTGCATGATGGAGATTGAGATGTTGATATGTAATGTAATGTAGATAACATGTATGTTTGATATATGCAATATTGCATGTATTTTAAAATTTGAAATGCATTAAGGAAACACTTGTATCATAACATAAACCTATGTGGATGTGATTCGTACCGTAATCTCATGGATATAATATGGTATAGGGGTATGTGTAAGAATCTTGACTAACATAGTTATTGCAATCAAACATCTTGAGTAGTCGAATTGGGTTTTTATTAAAAATTATGACTATCTTGACTAGGTCAAATTCTATCATGGACCAGTGTGTGCAAATGAGTGTTCATTTATCCATTTTAAGGGAGGTAGGATGAACCCATTGTGAACATAGCCAAGGTAGCTAGCTCATCCACAAGCGCTTAATGATCTGTACAAAAGAAGATCGCTAATGTGACAGATATGTTACCACTTGTAAGACTATTCCACTGGTAGGCATGTGCTTAGGGCCTATATCTGTTGATGGAAATCATCTCATGATGTTATGTTAAACCTAAGGACCAAATGTGATGAAGCATAACACTTGTGTTTCTTGGAGGCTTTTCCTTTTGTTTTCTGGCCCTCGATTATTGTTTGTGTCTCATTTGTGGTGCTTTTTTTCTCTCTTTTTTTTATAGGCATTGGCTTTTGTTTTATGTCCATATTTGTGATTCTTTGTTATGTTTACCCCTTTGTTTATCCCTAGGTCATATGTTGATCATGCAAATTATAGGATGAGTAATGGAAACCGTTCTCTAGATGGTGATATCTACGCAAGGTGTTATCTTCCCTAGACTCAAAAGGTGCTTTAAATTTATGCCATGTGTGAATGGTCCTTGAAAGAAGTTGAATCAACAATGGAAAGCTATAAGGAGTGTAATAACCTATCAATTGGAGGTGACTCTTGATTGGTTGTAACTATCAGATGGTCAAAACTTACACAATACCCTACAATCTATGATCCTGAGTGAAAGGTGTGGACATCCATGTGGTGATGCTAATATGTGTGTATGTTATTTCCTATTATGAGCGTATTTTTAGAAGGACAATATACAAACCTAAATAAATTATGATAGAAGAAGTGATGTATATATGCAATGAAATATGTGATGCAAGAGGAATATTTTATTACAAGAGGAATTTGCATGTGATGAAACTAGATGAACATTTTAAAATTCATATTTACAAATGATCGTGTGTAATGATGGTGATGAGAATCACAAGATGCGATGAGGTTTCCCCAATGTGTGGGGGATGTATCAAACCTGAAGAGATTATGTAGTTGTAGATTATGTATGTGTAGACACCAAAATAACACCAATCCGATTATGTGACTACAAGCATTGATCGAATTGACATACATAGCCCCTAGGGCAGCCCCCAGAGGTTAAACAGTGGTCCTAACCACTCCCACAATAGTTTTGGAAGGTCAGAGGTCAATTTGGCACCCTTCAGGCACTCTGCTCCCTACTCGTTCCACCCTGGGATGATTACAAATTGGTATTCATCCCACCCTGGGATGATTAGCAGCATTCGCTCCAGGGTGGGGCGAATAGCAGGTTTGACGGGCAAAAGGTCAAACCTTGACAAATGGTAGCTCAGATCCGCCACTCAACTCCACCTTCAATGCATGGGAGTGCGAGTGAGCATTTTTTGAGCTCAAATAGGCAATCATAGAGGTAGTCATGGAGCCCTTAATCAAGGAGGAATATTCTCTCCCTGACAAGGCATGATGGCCAAGTGGCGCCTCTGCATGCTCATTCACAAGAGACCCTCAGGTCTATAAAATGGTGAGTCTTCTCACCCCAAAAAAAAATAGAGTAGGAGCATTTGGAGCAATGGAGTGCTGTCGAATTACATCCTCACCCCTCACTTGTGCTTCTTACATCCTTGATCTCTCTTTTGGAAGGGAGGTTATTGGGTGAACATTGGAAGCGCAATCCGGACCTAGAACCCAAAAATTTGGCCACAATACCCCACCCAATTTTTTGACACAACCCCCTAGGAGGTTTTGGACCCATCCCAAGTGGATTGGTGTCAAAACCAAGCCCCAAACGGTGGGCGTCCTGCCCCCGGTGCCCCCGCATCTGCTGCAGTCCTAATCGCCCCACCCCGGAGTGATTAGAAATCTGTAGTATATTTCTCTACTATTTATTTTGAATTTTATTTTATGTCATTCATATATGCTGCCATTCAAATTTCATGCCATTCTGATGAGTTTTGACTGTGTTTTCATTGTTTTTCGCCTTCACTAACATACAAGGAGCATCTTCGGATACAGGGCGATCGGGGCCAAATATACAGAATCCGACCTTCTGGGTCATCTCAAAATGCCCTATTTTTCCTAACCCCAACTTTTTAGGTGTTTTGGAGGCCTCTAGATGGGACATTTAGGAGGTTGCTTTTTGACATTTTATGATAGTCCTAATCGTCCCACCCTGGAGCGATTAGAAATCTACAATAGATTTCTTGACTGTTCCTTTTGCAGTGTGTTCATGATAGTGTTTTCATGCTTCTATCCAAATTTCATCTTATTCTGACATGTTTTGATTACCATTTTAATTATTTCATGCATGCATTAACCGGAGGCCTTGGGGATTGCATATTTCCCTCCATCCGTAGGTGCTATTAATCATTTTCTATTTCTTTGAATATAGGATCTCAACACCGGAGGGGTAGAAAGGAACTACAGATGCATTCACGCAAGTGACGATGACGTTTGGCCCACCCATTTCAAATGTGGGCACGCGAAAGATCCCGAAGGGAAGCGTACCATCCGTGGTGTAACAAAACTATATCTAACGCTCCTAGCTCCTAAAAAGGAAGGAGACATATTGTAACCTGATCTCAAAGAAAAATTAATAAAAATAAGGGCTGCACTTTACATTTTCTTTATATCTCATTTCAGTTCGTTTGTTTTCCCTTTTTCATGCACTTTAGTCCTTTGTTCATTTGTAGGACTTAGCGTTTCATATGCTTTTGTTTGCACCGCACCCGATATGCCTATGGGCTTCGATATCCTCGTGATTTTAGTGGTGATCATGGTGGGACTCTGTCCCCTAATTTTGGGATCAAAATTCTGATCAAAACTTTGTGTTTTTGCTTGCAGGTGTTAATCCTTCAAGCGCTGGACTGCTGCTCGTGCCACCCTGTGACGAATATAGACTGGAATTCGTGCCACCCCGGGATGAATAAGGCATTCATCCCACCCTATGATGAATACAGATCTGCTATTCATCCCACCCCGGGACGATTAGCTCTCTATGCATTTTTTGAGCAGAAACTCAGGGACATCCGGTTTGGGCAGAGAAGAGGTAGGTCTTCTGAACATCCTCTGTAATTTTCTGTCTCTGTTTCTATGATTTTTCTATTTCTTTGCTTGCATAGAAAAGTTTTACTGCATGTTTTATTTCTTTGCGCAAGTAAAAAGAACCCCACACACCACGAGATAATCTAAACATCAAGGAGTTGGTCGTAAAACCCCAACACTTGATCAAGACCAACGGTGGATTTCATCACCACCTTGGCTTGAATTTTGCATACATAACCCCGATCGCTACTATTGCTAGACGTAAATCCTAATGAAAGCTGACCAAGTGTAGCTGGGGTGATTCCCAGTGCATGAGGATAAGTCTTCTATGGTAGGTGTCAAAAATAGAGTGATTCCCCTTTCGTACCGCCTATGTTCCACGTATTGTTCTGCTCTCGCGTACCAATAGTTTCCCTCACGTAAGGGTGGGTATATTGAGAGGTTCGGTATAATGGCCTGGAAGTGGTATATTGAAGGGGTGACCATTTTGGGAGATATAAGAGCCCTCATATTGCATATACAACAAAATTTTCTTTACAAGGCTTTCAAAACAAAAATCAAAACACACTAAACCAGATCTAGGGCACACCTTTAATCTATAAACGAGATAATCATTGCTTTGATTGTGTGGTCCCCTTTTGTTTAGTGTAGCATAAAAAATCGTAAAGAAGATAAAAACATACACATATTTTAGAGAGACACCACCATGGTGTACACCCGTAGCCAAGCCCAATCACGGGCAGAAGCTGTGAAAAGTGTACAAGGGGGCACAAGTCACCTCCGCTATAGCCCCAAGGACTTGGTCATACCACCTTGGTGGCTTGACCCACAAAATAGTCCACATCATACCATGACGGAATGGGACTATAGAGGCACCCCTTCGAGGGGCACTCCCATTCAACATAGACCCTTTCAGGAGGAGTCCATACATGTGGCACTCAACATAGATGGGAGGGCTCCCTTAGACACTCGTTATGAGTGGCCACCATGCGATGAAGCGCTAGAACAACATAGGGTCCATAAGGAGGGGCCACATGATTACATCATCCCTCCTCTACCCCTTATTACTATTAGAAACAATAGGCCAAATCCAGAGCACAAGGCTCTTTAGACAGGGCGAGCCAACTCTGCCCGCCCCTTTCACATATACGAAAGGGAGCATGAGGAAAACCACTATATTCCTCAAGAGCAATACACAGCATGGGAGCAATGCGCCTCCGCACCTGCTATTTATCAGGATCACCCACTGAGGCCAGAGCCTCGGGTGAATGCCGCTAACCTCGATAGAGGGAAGCGACCTATAGAGATCTCGGATCACCATGACCGAGATAGATGTGTAGGGGAGGCATCTAGGCCTCCTAGACTCAAGACGATGGAACAAATCGACTTGGCATTTGCCAAACATGCCACCCACCGAGCACAAATCACGTAGCTTGAGCAAGACCAACAATAGTTAGAGCACCTGTACCACCTTAGCAAAGAGTGCATTCGACGTCAGACAGATGAGTTGCTCCAGAACACTATGCCTGAGAGGGTCCCAACCCCTCGCACGCATAGGACAGAGTTGTATGAGAGGCACAACCCCTTGGTGCGAGACAGGTCTCCATGACCTTATCAAATGTTGCCTCCAAGACCTCCTAGACCTGAGCGGGAGACCACCCCTAGAGCCAATGATGGGCACCCTCCATGGGCACCCACCCATGTTTATAGGTCATGCCCAAGAACTCCTCAAGAAGCCTATGAGGAATTCGAGCAAGAAGAAGAGCGGGCTGAAATGCCCTACCAAGGTAGGGGGGTGCTATCCGGCTACCCCTCCATAGGCCTCAAGTTCCCCATAATTCACAATGGGAACAAACCAAGGAGGAAGAGATCAAATATTTCGATGCATACAAAGCGCTGCTAGAGCGCTTAGAGTCTATGGAGACCAAGACTTCTGGGCCCCAAAAGCCCACTTTACGCCAGCTCCGTAGTCACCCTGTGCATCCTTCAGTGCCTACACCCCCATACCCTGAACACTTTAAAATGCCTCAATTGGCAATCTTTAGAGGGGATGAGGATGCCCAAGAGCACGTGACAAGATTCCTGAGCCAATGCTTTGGCATTCAGGACAATGATGCTTTGCTTCTATGAACATTTATAACCACGTTCGTAGGCCCTACCTCGGATTGGTTTACCCAGTTGTCGAAGCATAGCATCAGCAACCTGGACCAGCTAGTGGACGCATTCCTCGAATGTTTCACCTTTAATACCAAGAAGAAGGCATCGTTAAGTGACCTAGCTAGCCTCAGACAGTATGAGGAGGAGACCATGGTGGCTTATGGAAATCGGTGGAGGACGTTGCTTTCAAAGCTACCTTACCTCCCTCCCATGGCCGACCTAACCCAAATGTTCTCGAAGAGTTGTTTGAGGTCGATCTCCATGCTATTGTAGCTACAGCAATATGCCACTCTCGAGGAAGCCCTGGTGCAAGCCAGAATCATAGAGGAGATCAAGATACAGGATGGCGAGATTGCCAAGCCACGCAAGAAAGAGTGGCCCAAAAATGCCAAAACTGGGTCAACGCAACCGAAACCCATCACGGTCAATCAGGTTGCTATAAACATACCTAAGCCTGCACAAGCAACACAGCCCCCAAAGGCTAATTACCAGGCAGTTCCTCTTGACACCTATGAAAAGGAAAATCATAGGCAAGAGAAAAATCAGTAGCGTCACCCTAGGCGACAATTCACACCCTTCACAGAGTCTAAAGACTCCTTGTTTGACCGCTTGTCCATGGCAAACCTGATAAACCTGCCAGAAAGTCGACCCGTAGACCCCAACGTGCCAAAACCCAAGGGCTATAGGGAAGACTTGTACTATAGATTTCATCGACAGAAAGGACATGACCTTTACGCATGTTGGAAGTTCAAAAGCTTAGTGCAAGACCTAATAGACAACAAGATGCTAGCGGTGGATAATCCCATGGCACCAAACAACCAATAGATGGAGGTCTTCAAAGACCCCCTGCCTACCCATGATGCGTAGGCAAAGACCCTTCAAGTCAATGAGGTGACACAGAACTGCCCCATGCAGGGGTATGTAGGGATGATAAGCATAGTGACTCGGAACAAGAGGTACCCAAGCACAACTGCCCCCGTGATAGCTATAGGAGAGGTTCCATCAATGTCACAACCTCAACAACACCCTACACAACCTCCCCCACCTAGACCAATGGCCATGATTTGGACTAAACTTACCCAAAGTTTAAGGACCACGTCGGCTAGGCTCTCCATCTACGAGCTCATCCAACAATCATCGCCCCATCGGGAGGCTCTAATGGAGATATTAAAAGCCATCGAGTTGCAGCCCCATGAAGCAAACTCTTTCAACAACTTTGTGGGACATGTAAAATGATGTATAGAACCAGTCATCACCTTTAGAGAAGACGAACTAAAATCGGTGATCGATGATATGGCGGATCCACCCCTGCACGTCATTGCATGGGTCAACGAGATTCCATTTAAGAGGGTGTTGGTGGACACTGGCTCATCCAGCAATATAATCACAACAGCGGCATTGAAGCACCTCAAGTTGCCAACATCTCACATTGTGGCCTCCACCTATACTCTTCGAGCATTCAATGACGTGATATGCTCGATGGTTGGCACAATTGTCCTGCCCATCCAAGTGGGACAAAAGACTATTCCTACGTTGTGCCACATCCTGGAAGGTGAGATGGCCTACAATATTTTATTGGGCCGGCCTTGGATCAGGGACATGAAGTGTGTCCCTTCGATAGCCCATCAATGCCTAAAGTACACATACGAAGGGCAAGTGCATGTGGTCCCGATAGACTTAGAGCCCTTCAAGTATTGCAATGCGGTGCAGCTGATGCCACAATCGACCCTTCCATCGACACATTTGGACTTTTAGTTGAATCCATCCAAATAGGGTCCGATTTTGCATACATCCCCATTGTTAAGTACCTCAAATCCCCAGTCGGGTCCATCTTCATCATCTGGTCCTTCACCAACGATGCCACCTACAGTGGCCACATCGAAGGACAATGGGAAGAAACCCCTGGAAGAGGCACCGCCATCAGTCTCAACCATCTCTACCGAAGAGGTGCCTAGCCGAATGGAAGTCGAGGCGCCTAGTTCACCCGACATGGAGTGGACTCAGGAAGAACTCCCATTCCCTCCCCCTCAACCACCAATGATCACCATTGAGATGGCCAATACGGGCCTAGGGGAGTATCTAGTGTGGAACATTGTAGCAACACCCGCGCTTGAGTCCATGCAGGACATGGGGAGACCTCGCCTCCCCATCGGCACTATTGTCCCTTTGGGCTACCCACCAAACCAGACAAATTTTGTATATGGGGGCCTCGACAATGACATTGAACCTTACCTGCAAGAGGAAGAGGACGAAGAGCCCTTTTTCGAGAACGTCAACTATCTGTCCAACCCGGAATTCACTTTGAAATACCTTGGCCAATGTAATTGGCATGGATATGGGTTAGGCAGATATGAACAAGGGGTGCGCATTCTTTGTCAACCAAGATATCAGATGTCGTACGACAAATCAGGAGTAGGGTTCAACCACCCTCTGCCCCTTGACATCTTGGTAGAGAACATGCAAGGCCTAGGGCTAAGCAACAAGGATGGGTTGGCACAAGATCCATATGCCAATCCTAACACAACGTACACATTGGGGGATTATCTCCCATTGTTAACAACCAACCTTGTGGGCCTCAACAACCCCTTCCCATTGATCGAGAAAGGGGAAAGTTCAAGAACTTGCCTCCAAAAGGGATATAGACAAGGCCAAGAAGGATCTTCAGAAGACGAGTCAGAGTATGAGGTAGCACCTTGGGACCCTTTTGAGTTCGATAGCAATCACTCGCAAGTGACACCCATAGATGATTATCAGGAGGACTTCATGGCGATGTTCCCCTTGAATGCTCCAATCGAGCAAATGCCACCTCAAGAGAATCAGGTCCTCCCGTAGAGAGCGAAACAACCCCGATGGGACCAAATTAACTTGCTCGAGCAGAACGAGCCTCACATGCCGCAAATAGCTATCGAAGCCAATGAAGGCCTATGGATATCTGATAGCGATTATGAAGATGAGACTGAGATGGCATATCTCAATCATATGCGACAGCAGCAATACCCCATGGACATTGATGACATGTTTGAACAGCTAAACATGGGGCCAAGGCATAGGTGGCATTTGAACCAGGCACAGTTGGACCAAGTGTTGCATCCACCACTTCAGGCATACAGAGAGCACCCTCCGCCCAGAGACCCTATAGAGCCATCAGTGCCAAGGGTAGACCCTATCCTTTTATCCGCACATAGGGCCGATCCATTTGTGCCAATACCCACAGAGCCAGATCCGGAGCACAAAGATCACCAAGGATGTCCGAGTCACCACCCACGCGGTAATGGAGACCAAATTCACTTCATCAACATGATCTCCATTGACTTAACCGCCCCCATCCGCAATCCAACCGATCCAGCATGACCATTGTATCTAAACCTAGATGCCATAGACTGGGATCGCGCTAACTCACCACCATCTCCATCAGAGTACTAGCCTTGCGGTGAGATGCTTCATTTCACCCCAAGACCAACTCAGGATATCTTCCATGCTGAAGAGGAACCCGATGTTCCAAACGTAGATCTAAATTCAGCAACTGATATCCACCTGATCCCAACTCCACACCAGTTGGAGGATGGGTCCCACATGTCATTCGAAGAGACGACTGATGTAGACATCGGCTCTGATCCAATGAATCCGCAAATCATCAAGCTGGGGGTAAGTCTATCCCCCGAAGAGCAAGCCAATTACATTGCCCTTCTCAAAGAGAAGAAGGAGGTTTTTGCATGGTCCTACAAAGACATGTCGGGGCTAGACCCATAGCTAGTCATGCATAATCTAACGCTTGATCCGACATCAAGCCAGTCAAGCAAAAACTACGTAAGATGCACCCAAAAGTAGCCTTAATGGTCAAATATGAGCTACAAAAGTTGTTGGATGCATAGTTTGTCATCTACATGGATTACCCACCATGGCTGTCCAACATGGTACCCATCAAGAAGCCTGATGGGAGGATTCGCATATGCACCAATTTTTGAGATCTAAACAAAGCGAGTCCCAAGGATGATTTCCCCTTGCCTAGCATCGACGCATTGGTAGATGCTACAACAGGCCATGAAATGCTTTCCCTCATGGATGGTTTCTCGAGATACAACCAGATTCGTATCAATCCCGACGATCAACTCAAAATGGCATTCACAATGCCTTGGGGGACATTTTGTTATAAGGTCATGCCCTTTGGCCTTAAAAATGTTGGCGCCACCTACCAACGCGCTATGACATACATCTTCCATGATCACATGCATAAAAATTTGGAAGACTATATGGATGATTTGTTGGCCAAATCTCTTTTGCACCCAGATCATCTCGATGACCTAAGCAAGATCCTCGATCGCCTCATCGAACATAAAGTCAGACTAAACCCCAAGAAGTGCATATTTGGCATCACATCTGGAAAACTCTTGGGTTTCATAGTCTCAAAATGAGGCATCGAGGTAGATCCACACAAAGTCAAGGCAATCCTTGAAATGCTTCCCCCAACCACCATCAAGCAGCTTAGAAGCTTGCAGGGAAAGGTCACGTCAATCAAGCGCTTCATAGCGCAACTTATCTGAAAAGTGCCGACCCATGAATAAATTATTACACAAGGGGGTAGCATTTCACCGGGATGATGAGTGCCAGTCAACCTTCGATGACATTAAACAATACTTGGCTTCGCCGCTAGTATTGGCACCACCTAGACCAGGAGTGTCGTTCTATTTGTACATCTCAGCTATTGAGGTGGCATTGGGTGCCATGCTAGCCCAAAAAAATGAACTACATAAAGAGCAGGCTACTTACTATCTTAGCCGCACCCTGGTCAGTTATGAACTTAACTATGCATACATCGAGAAGCTATGCTTAGCAGTGGTATTTGCTACCAAAAAGCTATGCCACTACATGCTGAGCAATACGATGTATGTTGTGTCTAAGGAGAATCCATTATGGTACATGATGAGTCATACTTATCATAGTAGCCGCATGACAAAATGGATCATGTTTTTGATGGAGTTTGACATCGAATTCATTGGACAAAAGTCCATCAAAGGTCAAGTCATCGCCGATCAACTAGTAGAGGCTCCTCTCGAAGATGATCAACCTCTGACCGTAGAGCTACCCGATGATGGGGTCTTCCATGTCTTAGAATCGCCAGATTTTGATGAGCCTAAGTCATAGGCCGACATAACCTCCCACTTGGATTGACGCACGTCGTGAAAATATCATTCAAACAGAAAGCGGCAAAACATGTCTTGCTAGGAGATATTTTGTACTGTCGAACCTACGAAGGGATCCTCCTCCATTGCTTGGACCAGCAAGAGTCCGCTTGGGCGATCACCCAAGCGCACGATGGTACATGCGGTGGCCACTTCAACGGTATGGCCATCACAAAGTGCATTCTTTGCATGGGCTATTATTGGCCATCTTTAGAGTGAGATTGTTGTGCATATGTAAGGAAGTGCATGAAATTTCAACACCATGCTAATTTGACACATGTACCTTCTCAGGCCTTTCAGTCGATCCAATCGGCTTGGTCATTTCTACAGTGGGGCTTAGATCTAATCAAAAATATCTCCCTTATGTCGTCAGGCCATCACACGTTTATCATAATGGCCATAGAGTACTTCACCAAGTGGGTGGAAGAAATTATGCTTACCTCTACGATTGGACCTCGCATTGCGGAGTTTATTTTACATAACATCATATGTCATTTTGGTATTCCATCCAAGATCATCTCGGATAATGGGACGTCATTTAAGAACAAAGATGTGCATGCTTTGACAACAAAGTACAAAATTTAGCATATTTTTTCAACACCCTATTATCCATAGGCAAATGGACAAGAAGAGGTGTCAAACAAAATGCTAGTTGCCATCCTTAAAAAGACAGTCACAAATAGTCATAAGGATTGGCACATTCAAATACCACTTACTCTTTGGGCTTATCGGACTAGCATTCGGACGCCCATTGGGGCAACTTCATTTTTGTTGGTGTATGGCTCCAAGGAAGTCATGCCTCTTGAGTTGGAAATACATTCCCTGCACATATCAATGCAAGAGTCCATCGATGATGACACTGTGCGGCAGGCCCAGTTAGACCAGCTTACGTTGCTCGATGAACGATGCATCAATGCTCTCGAGCATTTACGTATCTATAAAGAGCAACTTAAGAAAGCATACAACATGAAAGTTCACCTTAGGGACTTTCAAGTTGGTGACTTGATCTTAAAAGAGAACCAACAAACTTCTAACTTGTCGCCCCATCTAAGGGACAAGTTCACGGTAAACTGGTTAGGTCCCTATGTAATTGATAGTAAAATAGGACCTGGAACATACCGGCTCACCTCTCTTGAAGGAATCAAGGAACTAGAACCCTTGAACATCAGTCATTTGAGGCCATTCCACATTTAGAGAGCCATAGCCCACCCCAAAAGCTCCAAGGATTCTAGTAATCACTTGGTCAACCCAAAAAGCTCCAAGGATTCTCATAATTGCTTGGTCAACCTAAAAAGCTCCAAGGATGCCAGCTATCGCTTGGTCAACCCCAAAACGCCCCAAAGGTATCTATAATCTCTTTGGTCAAACCAAAAGCTCCAAGGATGCCAGCTATTGCTTGGTCAACCCCAAAACGCCCCAAAGGTATCTATAATCCCTTTGGTCAAACCAAAAGCTCCAAGAGTTCTCGCCACCGCTTGGTCACCCCAAAAGCTCCAAGGATCCCACAATCGCTTGGTCAACCTAAAATGCCCCAAAGGTATCCATAAAATCTTTGGTCAAACCAAAAGCTCCAAGGGTTCCCACAATCGCTTGGTCAAAAACAAATATTCAAAATTAAACAAAAACAAACAATAATAAAAAAAAAAAAAATTGCATCTCACTTCCATGCATACTCTTAAAAATCAAAACACAAAAAAATAATAAATTGCATTAGGCATCACATACATACATTGCATATTTGCTGGTCACACATGTCACAAGCACCATAGGCTGTAATTGCTTGGTAGTTCCATCATTTTCCACATTCAGTCCATTCTGTAAACAACACCCATCCAAAATAACGCCCTTCACATTTTTGCCATATTATAATCAGTTGTCCGCTAAGGTCATTAGGGTTTTTCATCATTCAACTGTCTTTAGATTTCTAGTCAAAAGTTGTACATAGTCAGACAAGGTAATGTTTTACTTGGATCACACCTTGTTAACATGATTTTACAAAGGTAATTTTTTACTTGTATCACACCTGGTCCAAGCAACAAATTTTACAAAGGTAACGTTTTACTTGGATCACAAAGGTAACATTTTACTTGGATCACACCTTGTTGGTGCGGGGATCCCACAAATTGATCAAGGCAGTCAGATATGCCCGATCCCCCACCACAAGCTCTAACCGAGTCACCTGCTTGAGCCCAAGGGCATCAAGCCACTACCAGTCTGCCATAGTCAGCGCCTCCCACGCTTCAGAAAATACTGTCGACTGACGGTACCGACTCTTCACCACTTGCAAAACAAAACAACACAAAAACATTAAAACATGACAACAAAAATAAATTGTACAACACTAAAACAAATATACAACAATGTATACAAATTGTACAACAAAAACATTTAATAAACTGTACAACAACATTAACAAAATGTACAGTACAAACATTAAAAAAAAATCAATAAACAACGCAAAATAACAACAAAATTTTTAACCTAGGGTTTTTAACTCTAGTTTAAACAAAAAACAAAATAACAAAATAACAACATTTTAACCTAGGGTTTTTAACTCTAGTTTAAACTAAAAAAGCAAAAAACAAAATCAAAACAAATTCTTTAACCTAGGGTTTTAACCTTAGTTTAAACTAAAAAACAAACAAACGAAAAAACAAAATAAAAACAATTTTTTAAAAAAACTAGGGTTTTGATCTTAGTTTAAAACAATGAAACAAAATACAAATACAGAACAATTAAACCAGGGTTTTGATCTTAGTTTAAATGGAAAAAAAAATATAAAATAAATTACATTTTTGAACGTAAAATAAAAACAACAAAATAAAGGGTAGGAGCACCTACCGGTCTTGCCTCGGCTCCGCCACTCGATGATCCAGTCTGTGCACTCATGGTATCCAATAAATCTTGACAGCACTCCGCTACGCAGACTCAAACTCCTCACAACTCCAAATCGCCAGAAAAAACAAATGCAAATGAGCCCAAAACATAGTTTTGGCCCTTATATAGGCTTTTAGGCCTGTAATCGTTCCACCCTAGGATGAGCGCTCTAGTTAGTGCTCATCCCACCCTAGGACGATTACAAAACTGGTATTCATCCCACCCTAGGACGATTACAGAGCAAGAAAATCAAAAACTGCATCCAAAATGCACCAAAAATAGCAATAAAATTGTCGAGCAAAGGCACCTTTGCGCCTATGCTTCAAGGCCTCCAAAACCGATGTTGGGGTCACAAATCCTCACTATCCTACTCCCTAAGAAGGCTACCATAGGTGGACCACTCCACGGGAGGAAGGATTTTTGAGAATTTCATCCCCAAAAGGCATCACAAAAAGGGTCCAAACCCACCCAAAAATAACAATAACATTATCGAACAAAGGTGCCTTTGCGCTTGACATTATTGGCATACAAAATAGACGTCAGGGCCACAAATTATCAATATTCTACTCCCTAAGAAGGCTACCATAGCTGGACCGCTCCATGGGAGGACGAATTTTTGACAATTTCAGCTCCAAAATGCGTCACAAAAAGGGTTAAAACCCACCAAAAATAGGTCAGATTGTTGGGAAACTGCATAAGCATTCAATGAAAAACAACTGAAGGTACCCTTACAAAAGTCATCTTAGATCAAGTGACTCATCGCTTTTCTCATGTTGGTCATTTCCTCATCGATCCGTCGCTTGAGGGGGTAGTCACACTTAGTCACCAATCAACAAATACACACCCAATCAAGGAAATGGCATGCATTCAAAGAATCATTGACAAAGACAATCACACTCTTGCTTGGGGCAGCAAACAAGCAATTATCACAAGCTGATCAAACACTTGGTATTCTAGAATCATGAACTCAAGGTTCCCACAAACAAAAGGTTGTGCCCTTTGCCTATTCATGATTGAACAATGTCCAAGATCAAGTAACACCTCACCAAAAAAGGTTAACACTTGAATTAAGCTCCTTAGCTCGTCAAAAGCAAGGATTCAAGAATGCGTGCCCTTTCCATACTTGGGGCATCAAAAGTTGATTAGGTTATTGAGAAACCCTAATCATTAGTGCTTTGGTTATCTATTTTTGCTCAACATTGTGCCATGCACAACACATCCCAAAAAGGGGCATCTATAGACACCAAAACAGTACCAATTCGATTATGTGACTACAAGAACTGATCGAATTGACATACATGCCCCTAGGGCAGCCCCCAGAGGTTAAAAAGTGGTCCTAACCACTCCCATAGCAGTTTTGGAAGGTCAGAGGTCAATTTTGCATCCTTCAGGTACTCTGCTCCCTACTCGTTCCACCCTGGTACGATTACAAACTAGTATTCGTCCCATCTCGAGACGATTAGTAGCATTCGCTCTAGGATGGGGCGAATAGTAGGTTTGACAGAAAAAAGGTCAAACCTTGAAAAATGGCAGCTCATATTCACCACTCAACTCCACATTCAATGCATGGGAGTACGAGTAAGCATTTTTTTAAGCTCAAAGAGGTAGTCATAGAGGCAGTCATGGAACCCTTAATCAGGGAGGAATCTTCTCTCCCCTGACAAGGCATGATGGCCAAGTGGCGCCTCTGCATGCTCATTCACAATATATCCTCAGGTCTATAAAATGGCGAGTCTTATCACCCCAAAAAACAAAATAGGTCAGGAGCATTTGGAGCAACGGAGTGTTTGTCGAATTACATCCTCACCCCTCACTTGTGCTTCTTACATCCTTGATCTCTCTTTTGGAAGGGAGGTTATTGGGTGAACATTGGAAGCGCAATTCGGACCTAGAACTCAAAAATTTGGCCACAATACCCCACCCAATTTTCTGACACAACCCTCTAGGAGGTTTTGGACCCATCCCAAGTGGATTGGTGTCGAAACCAAGCCCTAAACATTGGGCGTCCTACCCCCAGGCACCCCCCCGCACTGCTGCAGTCCTAATCGCCCACCCTAGAGTGATTAGAAATTTGTAGAATATTTCTCTACTATTTCTTTTGCATTTTATTTTATGTCATTCATATATGCTGCCATTCAAATTTCATGCCATTCTGATGAGTTTTGACTGTGTTTTCATTATTTTTTGCCTTCACTAACATACAAGGAGCATATTCGGATATAGGGTGATCGAGGCCAAATCTGTAGAATCCGACCTTCTGGGTCATCTCAAAATTTCCTATTTTGCCTAACCCCAACTTTGCAGGTGTTTTGGAGGCCTCTAGATGGGACATTTAGGAGGTTGATTTTTGACATTTTATGACAGTCCTAATCGTCCCACCCCAGAGCGATTAGAAATCTACAGTAGATTTCTTGACTGTTCCTTTTGCAGTGTGTTACTAATAGTGTTTGCATGCTTCTGTACAAATTTCACCTTATTCTGACATGTTTTGATTACCGTTTTAATTATTTCATGCATGCATTAACCGGAGGCCTTGGGGATTGCATATTTCCCTCCATCCACAGGTGCTATTAATCATTTGCTATTTCTTTGAACACAGGATCTCAACACTGGAGGGGTAGCAAGGAACTATAGATTCATTCATGCAAGCGACGGCAAAATTTGGCCCGCCCATTTCAAATGTGGGCACGCGAAAGATCCCGAAGGGAAGCGTACCATCCGTGGTGTAACAAAACTATATCTAACGCTCCTAGCTCCTAAAAAGGAAGGAGATGTATTATAACATGATCTCAAAGTGAAATTAATAAAAATAAGGGCTGCAATTTACATTTGCTTTATATCTTGTTTCAGTTTGTTTGTTTTCCCTTTTTCAGGCACTTTAGTCTTTTGTTCATTTGTAGGACTTAGCATTTCGTATTCTTTTGTTTGCACCGCACCCGGTATGCCTATGGGCTTCCATATCCTCGTGCTTTCACTATGTGATGAGAATGATCAAATAAATGCTAACTAAAAAGGTGACAAAGGAAAAGAAAAGCACAGGCGGAAATAGGAGAATATTAGAAATGCGAGAAAAGTAGAGGAAGAGTAGGAAGACGATAGAAGTAGCATAGGTATGTAGCCACTCAAAGTGTGACCATACAACTATGCTTGATAAATAGAGGAAGAAAAAATATGAGGAGAAGAGAATAAAGATAAAAATAACCTAGAGATTTTGAAAATTATAGGGGTCAAATCGTGATCAGGTTGGTGACATGACAAGGCAATCCAGGTGCTATTGATTTGTATAGTTGGTCAGCCGTTGGAATTGGTATGATGTTGTTGTACTAGATTCATGGGGTGGAAATGGGTGAGATACCAGGCGATGTGGAGGGATTTGAAGATGGATGAATGAAGAGGTGTCTTTGGGTGATTGAATTATTTCTTCAAATAACATATCATTTACCAAGGTTTCAAAGGTACGACACATGTTGATGTCATGCCTCGATTGGTGATGGTAAATGCATAATTGATTCTCATGAAATTTTATGATTTGGGGCGTAGTGGGTCCACAGGAAAAATTTCGAGTAGCACAATGAGGCCCTGGTGCAGTAATTGATGGAAGGTTTGTGCTAGTGGTGCATATCGGACCGACATGGGGTAAACATAAGGTTCAAATAGTACCGAGCGAGGAAGGGGTGGAGTGGAGGTAAGTTTTTGGGAGGTATATTGAGAATCCGGTGATGGTCGAATCCTAGGTATATTGGTTGGCCTAGGATGATATGTGGAGATTTGGGTCATGGAAGATTGGTGCAAAGAGGTACAACAATGATAATGACTTAAATGGAGTTCAAGATTGTCGAGGAAGAAAAGAATGTGTTGGATGTCAAGTGAAGAGGGTGATGGAATCAAGGTTGGCGAGGATTGAGATTTTGATGAATATGTCGAAGTGTGGTATAATTGTGACAATCTAGGTGAAGAGGACAAAGAGTGGACCTACACCACTGATGATGAGGTAGGCTAAAATGGAAGGCCACATAGTACGGATGGTGGTGTATGCAAAATGGTAGGAGTGGGAGATGGCTTGAGATAGCACCGATGATGAGCTAGGATAGGTTATACGGAGGTGGCTTGGGAAGCATGTGCATGGAGGGATTGAGCATATGGGGACATACCGCTTGAAAGTAGTGGAGGTAAACATGGAAGGCATGATGGGTGAAAGGTAGGCCCCCTATTATATTGGTAGTAACCTAAATGGGATGATGGGCCAAGGAAGGTGGAAAGTAAGGGTCCCTCACATCACAAGATGGAGGGGGTGGAGATCCACGTGGGCGAGGATGTGAGTGGTCCTCCCTATCATAAAATAAGGATAATAAGATTTAATTATCACTTAATTGAGGTGAGTAGGAAGAGTCTCTATGAATAGGTGAATGGCATCGAGGTGATGGGTAATAATCTAAGTGGTAAGACAGTGAGGATTATCGAGCATGAGTCGAGGTATGTGATCGTGTAATATCAGATGGAGTGATTGGAACTGGGGGTAATACTGGGAAGTCATGCATGGTGAGATCCAAATATGTTGTAGGTGTATGCATGGAATAGTGTATATATGCTAATGATGTGGTAGTCGATGATACAAAAACCTATAAAAATATATAAATACCAATAGTATATAAATTATGCAAAAAGAAGAAAAATATTCCTATTGTGAAATAGAAAGTGAAACACCGTATGTGAGGTGTTGTGTGTGAT
Organism: Wollemia nobilis; assembly: GCA_028583015.1. Taxonomy (NCBI): domain Eukaryota; kingdom Viridiplantae; phylum Streptophyta; class Pinopsida; order Araucariales; family Araucariaceae; genus Wollemia; species Wollemia nobilis. The sequence goes on from JAQPPZ010000465.1 coordinate 14,133,567, forward strand.
TTTTTCTAAAGTGCAATTTAATGACACTGTACATAACCTATGATGTCACAAACCTAGGTAAGCTAGGCATTGAATGCATGCAGGTGGATGATGTTGATAGGTTCAGGTTCGACATGTCCTTCCAAATTTTCCAATTGATAGGCACCAGAATCGAATCTGTGTAATAATGTATAGGCTAAGCTAGTTGGGAGCGAACTTGTCTCATTGCTAGTAAGATTGACTCGTGATTTGCTAATTTTTCTTGAGTACCAGGTCACCAATTTGCAATTCACATTGATTTACCTTAATATTGTAGGCACGATGAAAGTGATCCTAATAAACACGTGTGTGTTCGATGGTATGGATACACCACTCATATAGCAGTGTTAACTGATCAAGGTAGGATTGACGGTCAGTGTCATCATCAATGAAGTCTTTCGTGGATACTTGTAAAGAGGGTATTTTGAGCTTGAGGGGCATGATGGCCTCAGCTCCATAAACTAATGAGAATGGATTTGCCCTAGTGGGAGTACGAATGTGTGCACAATAAGCCCACAAAGCCAATGGCATTTGGTTGTGCCAATCATGGTGTGACTGCGATTGTCTTACGTGGGATAGAACAGATAGTTTTGTTGGTGGCTTCCACTTGACCATTACCCTGAGGGTAATATGGGGTAGAAAAGCTATGGTGTATGTGGAATTTGGTGTAGAGAGCATGGATAGTTTTGTTCTTGAAGGATTTTCTATTGTCTGAGATGATTTGGGATGGGATACCGAAGCGGCATATGATGTGATCAATAATGAATACCGTGATTTTGGTCCTTGTGGTTTGGACAAGTGAGATTGCTTTGACCCACTTTGTAAAGTATTTTGTGGCAGTTATGATGAACTTATGATTGCTTTATGAAGTAGGTGTGATTTTTCCAATAACATCAAGGTCCCATTCGGAGAAGGGCCACATGGACCGGATAGGCTAGAGTGCTTGCGAAGGGAGATGCATGAGATTTACATGTTGTTGACACTTGATGCATCATTTTACATACTCACAAAAATCATGTTCCATTTTGGGCCAATAGTATCCCATGTGTAGGATACACTTTGTGATGGCCATGCCACTGAAGTGGCCACCATAGGTACCATCATGAGTTTCTTGCACTACTCGTTGGGATTCATATGGTTCTAGGCAACGTAAGAGGATGCCATCGTAACTATGGTGATAGAGGATGTCCCCTAGTAATGTATAATGAATTATCCTTTGTTTGAATGCTCAAAAATGAGCATGTGGCAAATTGCATGGTAAGAAACCTAGTTTAATATAGTCCTTGATTTGAGAAAACCAAGGATCATGAGGTTTAGTTTGGACAACATGAATACCCTCATCATCTGTGATGAGCGAAGGTGCAATGGCATACTAGTTTAAGGTGTGAACAGACACACGCGTGGTGTCAAAAAGGGAATTTTGGAGTATGACAATCCCAATGAAGCCACGAAATATAAAAAATAGTTTGATGAGCATGAGGTAGCTTCGATAACATACCACTCAAACTGGGCAAGAAGTTATTGGGCAATTTGTTTGTATTGGTGTAGAATTGGGCAATGACATTGCCAGATCTCTTAGACCTGATTAACAATTAGGAGGGAATCACCTATGATGTGAAGGCATTGAATGTGCATGGAGTGATCTTGTTTCAATCCTAAGATTAAGGCCTCATATTCCACATTATTGTTAGTGCACGGGAAGCCTAGTTTGAAGGAAAAAGGGAGCAGTTCCCCATCTAGTGTAAATAAAATGATATCTGCACCCTCGACATGAGTGCAGTGGGAGCCATCAAAAAAAGGTGTTAAATCCATTGGCATTTTGGGCTCAACATATTCTTTGACTTCTGTGACATGGAATATGGAGTTATCAGGGAGTTGGATGAGAAGTGGTTGGTCGTCATGCAATGGAGCTTTAGCCAATTGGTCTATGATGACCTGTTCTTTTATGGATTTTTATAAAATAAATTCTAGATTGAATTCAGTAAGAAGCATGATCCATTTAGCTATGCGAGATTTATGATAACTCTTGCTCATCATGTATCAAAGTGGGTTTTCAAGAATGATAACAAAGGTGGTATGGTTCATCATGTAATGGCATAGTTTTTGGGTGGCAAAAACTAATGCTAGGCATAGATTTTCCATATATACGTAATGCATCTCGTAGCTAACTAGGGTGTGACTAACGTAATATATGGCTTGCTCATGATTGAGTGCATTCTTTTGTGCTAACAACATACCAAGTACGAAGTTTGTTGTGGAGATGTACAGAATAAAAGGTAGTTTTGGGTGCGGGGGAGATAGTACCAGTGATGAGGTGAGATAAGCTTTGATCGAGTCAAAAGCTTGTTGACTTTTGTAGTCCCATTTGAAAGAGATCCCTTTTGCAAAATGTGATTGAACAAATTACATTTAACTGATAATTGAGTGATGAACCATTAGATTGATGTGAGTTTACCCTACAAGCTGCGTAATTGTTTAAAATTTGTGGGAGGAGGCATCTCGATGATGGCCTTAAATTTTTTAGGGTTAACTTTGATGTCTCATTGAGAGACAATGAACCCTAATATTTTGATTGATGTAACATCAAATATGCACTTCTTTGGGTTGAGGCACATGTTGTGCTCCAGGAGGTGATCAAATATCTTACGTAAATTGGCTAGATGTTGCAAGTGTTCTTTAGACTTTATGATGAGGTCCTCTACATAATATTCCATGATTTTATGCATGTAATCATGAAAGATATATGTCATTGCATGTTGGTAGGTTGCCCCAACATTTTTGAGGCCGAATGGCATGACCTTGTAATAGAAGGTCCCCCAAGGGGTTGTGAAGGATGTTTTGTGTTGATCGGTAGGATTGATCTTGATTTGGTTGTAACCAAAAAATCCATCCATGAGGGATATCATTTCATGGTTGATGATGGAATTGACAAGTGATTCAATTTTTGGCAATGATAAATTGTCTTTGGGATAATATTTGTTCAGATCATGAAAATCAGTGCAGACTCAAACCTCACCTGAGCGTTTGGGAACTAACACCATGTTAGATACCTATAGACACCAAAATCTATCCATTTGTCCTCCATCCAGTATTTCCTACCATTTCCACCACCAAAACATAGCCAATTTGTCCACCATCCCCATTTCCCATCATTTTTGAATAATATTCACATTTATTCATATTATATTTTAATTTATATTTAATAAATATGTATTTATTTAAGTGATTTAATCCCAGCCATCCAATTCCATTTAATCTCAACCACCCATTTACATCAATCCATGCCACACCCTAGATTTAATATCTACCCTTATATGTGATTTAATATTAGCCACACAATTAGTGTCGTTGAAATCCTAGCATGCCCTAGGTTGTATTATAAATATGAGCCATTTTGATGGATCAAACCCTAAGTTCCTATATTTTTTGAGTTTTCAAATTCCCTAAGTGCTTAAAAACCTTAAGTGCCCTAAGCCACCTTGCATTACTTCTATTGCCATCCTCACTCACCGTAATCCCCATCACCATCACCATCCTTTCTCCCTCGTCGGATTTGCTTCTAAAAAATATTTCCCCTCAGCCCCAGGCGCCCACAAGCATTTCCTGTAGTATCTAGGCACCCATAGGCATTTTATGTTATCACTCCTAAAGACTCCCTAGCCTTTGGGTGATGCTAGGACATCGTCGCACCAGTCACCTGCATCAGACATCATGCATCAGAAGACAGTAAGAAAATAGATCAATCATTTATTATTTTATGCATGTGCCTCTATTTCTATTCATTTTATTTATAACACTTAGTTAGGGTTTACTATTGCTCATAGAGGGCCTCACACTATGGAGCCCTCATAGGTATTACTAACTATTTTGTTGTGTCCTTGTGTGCAGATCTAAAAGCACTACCTCATCATTTGGAGTGGCCTAGCCTTGGATATCAAAAAGCCCACTCAACCCTATTGGTATCAAGATGCACTTGAAGACATCACAACTATGCTTGTTAGGATTTCAGAGAACCCTAACCCCTTGTAATATTGTATCAAAAGGATTCAAGGATCCAATCTTGTAAACAATGGAGTTTCTAGGCTCCCCCGTCAATGAAAATTATTCTATTGTGCAATCTTGTGTTTCCTTGTATTTCATTTTGTTCAAGCATTATTTGGGTGTTGTGTTTTGCATATTTCAAATGGTGATCACGGTGGGACCCCCTAAGGGTTTCTATTTATGATCTATTTTACTAATTTGCTTGTTATTTCCTATCATCTTGCAAGTTTTTCAGAAGCATGGATTTCATAGATTTCATTGGATTTAGGGTTTTTGAAGTTTGCAAAAGCTTGCAAAAAGTGCATGAAATTCTCGACAATGTTTGAGGGAAACTCAGAAACACCCAAGGGTGTCTCATAAGTATCCAAAATTTCCTAGAGGTGTTTATGAAGATCTAGGAACAAATACGTAGGTTGTCCAGTAAGTCTACTATCTAAAACCCTAGTCTTTTGTTTTACGTATTTTGGGTTATCTGTTGTATTTTTCAGATTTTAAGTTTAAAATGAACCATCATGAAACAATCTAGAAATGAACTCATGATAGTTTGTATTTTTAGGTTTGCATTCATTTACATATTCTGATTAGGGTTTATGTTTTCTTAATACAAACTGATGCATTTTGTCTGCATTTGAACTAAAAAATTACATAACATAGTGTTGCATTTTAGGGTTAAAAGTAGCTATTTTTGTTTATCTAAATAGGAATACCATTAGAGTGCCAAAAGTATCCCTACCAGTTGGGTGATTCCAGGCAGAGGGGTGGATGAACCCTCTAGTTGTTATTTGGATAGGGGGTTTTAAGCGGTGTACTTCACACACTTTGGAGAACTTGACATTCTCTTGTTGGCTTCTAATTTAGATCTATGAAATTTGTTTTTTTTAACATTGGTTGTACATAGTAATAAATAAACTTTTTTTAAAGGATTCACACACATAACGGTTCATTCAAAATAGTAATGGTTGGATTTCATCACCAAACATTGCTTGAGATTTGGTGACGATGGCATTCATCTCCATCCACAAATATTTGCCCATAGACACCCTAGGATACCCCCAAGCAAACTTGTTGGATTAAATCACCAACAAGAATCTTGTTGCCCTATCTTCGCCATAGATTTTACCTTTATTTCATTAATATTAGAACATAAAAACACACAATACTGGCACATAAAATGAATACACATTAAAAAGGAGATAATAAATGAACAAGGTAAGCCATATTGGTTGAAACTTAGCATTGATTGTTTATTTCCTTAAGAATTTCAGTTTTTGTGTTACATTTGGTGTTTTAATTTGTATCTTGATTTATTTTTCTTATGGTATTAACTAGAAATCAAAAGAAAACAATAAATCAGGATAATTTAATGGAACCCTCATCCACATTCCCTACCACTTATGTGGTAGAATCCCTGAATGTGACATAGGCAGATTTATCTATAGGTCCCTCACATTCCTTGCCATCCACATCCTATCACATGACCATGCCCCAAGAGGAGTCAACCTCCCCCACCATTGACAACCACATTACCCATATAGACATGGAACTAGTAGAATATTTCATGAAGTCTTCTAATTATGTCTTAGAGTCTTTTCCCAATTCACCTAGACAAGATTCTGCTTTACAACAAGAGCCTGTTTACTGACAATCCCCATCCACCTTTACCCAGGTGTATACTAACCCTCTTTTGAGGCATCAATTACACCTTCATCGCATATGTCCATTCCCCAACCTTCATGTGCTCCTAGCACCTCATATACCTCCACCTATACCAACCCCTTGTATGAAGCACATGTAAATGTTGCTTCACAAGTCCCAACCTCACAAGTTAACATACCTAGTATAACTTGTACCCAAGCCACATCATCCATACCATCCACCTCCATACCCTTAGCCTCTAATAGATATATTAGTGAGGCATGGGAACACCTAAACAAATTGCTTATATAACATCAAAATGCTCAACAACAAGTACAGGAAAACCCTAAGCCCTTACACAACTTTACTTAGACTACCCTTATCAACTAGGGTCCATTATGGGTACCATATTATTTTGTGGTTTCTATCCCTGTTCCCCCACCTAGCCACACCATCACCCATCCTATTCCTATTGGCCATCCTAGCCATAACCTTCATCAATAAACATCATTTCATAATTCCCCATATTTTCATCAATAATCCCCCATTCATCATATCCCATCCAATTCACCTAGTCATCAACACCAATTTTATCATAATTTGATCACTCCACAACATCTCTCCATGCCACCACAAACCCATCAGGTAATTCAGGTTTTCCACATTCCTAAGGAAGGCCCTCAAATTGAGGCCATGCAGAAACAGATAGATCAATTGATGCAATTTACTATAGGTTTTTCAAACCAAAAACCAACCTTACACCAATTGATCAATCAACCAATTCATACTTTGCTACCAACCCCGTCATATCCGAAATATTTTACATTACCGAAATTTGACAAATTTAAGGGAACTGAAGATCCCAAAGAACATGTGAGTACCTTTGTTCATGCATGCTTCATAATTCAAGACAATAATGCTCTCATGCTTCGAAATTTTCCTCAAACATTAGGAGGGGATTCCATAGAATGGTACAATCAATTTCCAAGCCATAGTATCTATACTTTTGATCAATTGATTGATCAATTCTTTGATCATTTCATCCTAAATGTTAAAAATAATATCTCATTATCTGATGTCTATACCTTGAGACAACAAGATGATGAATCTATCTATGATTTTAGAAACCGTTGGAGGGTTATCATCACTAAATTGCCATTCACCCTACCAATGTATGATCTAATTAAGTTATTCACCAAGAGTTGTTTAAAGCCTGTCTCTTGGATGCTCCAATTATGAACCTATCAATCATTTGAAGAAGCTTTAGCTCAGGCTAGTGTCATTGAGGATATAAAAATCCAAGAAGGTATACTAAAGCCTATGAAGAAATAATGGCAAAACAAGGACCAATATAAAAGCAATTATTCAGGCCAACAAAAATCAACATAGGCTACCCCAACCACCCAATCCAATCAAGTCAATCAAGTGGTCATGAGCCAGCTGGTAATGGCTCAACAACAACTTGTGCAACAAACATCGCAACAAATTTCATATCATGCGGTCCCCTCAACAACACAAGCTCCAAAAGTTCAAAACACAATGCCAACTATGGAAGACTGTCCCCAGTGATAGTCAGTCAGATAAAATCACCAATACACCCCATGAGCCGAATCATATGCCTCCCTTTTTAAAATGTTGTATGAGATAAATAAACTTGCTTTACCTGATATTATACCAGATGATCCCACTAAACATAGTAAAAATTATCGAGAACATATATTTTGTCCTTACCATAGGAAAAATGGGCATGACATCAACAATTGACATGCATTTAAAACCGTAGTCCAAGACCTCATTGACTTGGGGGCAATTAAAGTTAATAGTCCCCTTGCTCAACAAAACCAAGACCTTGGTATATTTAAAACACCACTTCCTCATCACAAGGAGGTGCAACAAAATGTAGGGGGAACTAACACTAAAACTCCTCCTAACCAAGTCAACCACATTCAATAATACCAAGGGTTTGTAGGGGCCATCCATGTGGTCACTAGAGGTCAACAAAATAATCAACAAAGGCAACCACCTCAAGCAAGTGTATCACAACCTTCCACATCACCACCCATCCAAGTTTTCCCCAATATCTCATCACCTATCCATGTCCAATTGAATCCACCAAATCCTCCCATCAATCATCCACCTCAACCATTCATCTCATTGAGTAGTTATCCAACTACAAGTTGAAAATGGCTTCCTCCAAACGATCAATCTATGAGCTAATCCAACAATATCCCCCACATTGAGAAGCATTAATGGACATTCTAAAATCCATATAATTGCAATTGCAATATCCTAATGCCTTCAATAACTTTTTGGGGAGTATCCAAACATGCATGGAGCCTTCCATAACATTATATGACTTTGAGATTAATCCAATATCATCAAAATTAGTAGACCCTTTGTTGCATATAATGGCTCTGATTGACAAGAAGTTTTATAAAAGAGTCCTAATTGACACTGATTCCTCTATCAACATCATCTCCACATCCACCCTTCATCATTTGAACCTTCCTCCATATCACATCACCAAGTCATATTTCACCCTCAAAGCATTCAATGATGCTTTGTGTTCCATAGTTGGCACTGTTTTTTTGCCCATCGAAGTAGGGTCTAAAATGTTGCACATAATGTTCCACATTTTGGAAGGATCCATGGCATACAATGTACTCCTTGGAAGATCTTGGATGAGAGAAATGAGATATGTCCCTTCAATACTACATCAATCTTTGAAATATGTTCATGAGGGATAGGTACATTGCATACCGACGGACGTCAAATTGTTTAAGTATTGCAATTTCATCTCAAATCCTTATGATTCCATGCTCCCTTCCACTCATATTTTCTTTAACCATCATCTAATCCATCCACCATTTCACCAATCTCTTCATAAAAGGATCCCATTCCCGAAGATCTCCCTACACCAACCCTCATCAAGTTTCCACATCATCACAATCTCCATCATTGAATACATGCACATGTGGTCACGGTCAGTCCACATCATCAACATCATTGCCATCCACATCATCATCTTCTATTCTGCAATATTCCCAAGCCAATCCATTGCCACCACCCAATGTTTCATAAGTTGAATTGATGGATTGTGAAATACTTCCATATTCACCATTTCCTGAGCCATCATCCGACCATAACCATTCCATGTCATCCCAAGTCAATTCCCATCTCACCAATCCTAGTATTGGTGAATACATGGTCGATGACATCACCATTATGCCCCTCACCATCCCTAGGGCTAAGGATTTCGGTCACCCACATGATCCACCTTTAGCAATAGGAGCAGTCTATAACATGGGTTCAGCTTCAAATAGCATTAATTTTGTATATGGGGGAATTAAATCTTCATAAATTTGAACTTCCATAGAAGAACCCAAAGAACCAAAACTTGCTAATGTTCTAAATGTGTCAGGATTTCCATCTCGATATTTCCACATCATTAATTGGAAAGGCTATGGCCTAGGACTACATGAACAAGGATTGCATTAACCTATCGATGTTCCATTTCAAGAGGTGCACTATCAATCAGGTTTAGGTTACCACCTATTACCTACCACCTCTTCTTTTGAACAAGCATTCCAAAGGTTTAACCTCAATTCATGAGAAGAAGCCCTCCATCCTGATAATTTTGACGATGAAATCTATGAAGAATTTGAGTTTATGTCAATTATTTCATATGAATCTGAAGAAGAATCAGAACCCATCATTCCCCATTCTGAACAAGATGATTTTTATCTCAACATGTTCCCCTTCCATGCGGCCATCTTTTGCTTGTTTCCTCCACAAGAATGAGCTACCTCCACCGGTGAACCACCATCTCCATTCCATTGAGCCATTCCATAAACCAACTTGTAACATATGTACATAACTCAAAAATAGTGGTTTTCACCACTACCAAAAAAAAAATCAATCAAAAAAATCAAAAACATATTTTTTTTAACATTGCATGTAAATATACCATTTAATAAAACATATTTTATGTTGCTTGTTGTTGTTCAAGTTGATCCTAGCATTGGTTCCTAGGTTTCATCCATCCAGCCTTGTCCACCTTGCCCATAAGTCAGCATGAGTCTTGTTAATTTATTTACCCTGCTTCATAATCCATACGATCTGGCTAAGCCAATTCCAATTGACATCAGCCTTATTGATATGGACCGGATCTCCTCGCCTCCAACCTTTGTTGAATTTGTCTTGCTCAAGGAATTGTTAAGGTCATCCGCCAACTACATTCCTCCATCCCCTACACTTTCACCTTCACCTTCACCTTTGGATCCTAATGTTTTGTAGGTAAAAATAGATGAGGATAAGCCAGAAGAGTTTGATGACATCTTAGACAATATTCATCTAATCCCTACACCCCATCAGCTTGAGGAAGGTTCCCACATGTCTATTGAAGATACTATCGATGTGGACCTTAGTTCAGAAAAAGATAATCCCCAAATTGTCAAGCTTGGCAAAATTTTATCACCCAATGAACAAGAGCAATTTATTGCTCTCCTCAAGAGGAAAATAGCATATTTGCATGGTCCTACAAGGACATTCCTAGCCTTGACCCTAGTTTGGTGGTCCACAATCTCACCTTATAGCTTGATGCTAAATTGGGTAAACAAAACTTAGGAGAATGCATCCTACTATGGCCCTCTTGGTAAAAACAGAGCTTCAAAAACTCTTAGACATGAACTTCATAGTTCCTATCGTCTATATTGAGTGGCTTTCAAAAATGGTACCCATTCGTAAGCCTAACGGGGTGTTATGTGTATGCACTGATTTTTGATATCTCAAAAAAGCATGTCCTAAGGATTATTTTCCTCTCCCAAACATTGATACTCTTGTCGATACGTACGCTAGCCATGAAATGCTTTCACTCATGAATGGTTTTTTAAGATACAACCAAATTTGAATAAATCTTGATAACCAACACAAAACGTCATTCACTACACCTTGGGAAAAATTTTGTTACAAAGTGATGCCCTTTGGCCTAAAAAATGTAGGTGCAACTTATCAACGTGCCACGACATACATTTTCCATGACTACATGCATAATATTATCGAAGACTATGTGGATGATATCTTGGCTAAATCTAAAACTTGACAAGAACATATTGGTGTATTGGAGAAAGTTTTTGACTGACTCCTAGAGCATAATGTAAGGTTAAATCCCAAGAAATGTGTCTTTGGTGTTACTTCAAGCAAACTTCTAGGATTCATTATCTCCAAAAGAGGTATTGAGGTGTACCCTAACAAGGTCAAGGCCATCATGGAGATGCCTCCCCTAACTAACTTAAAGGAATTGTGTAGTTTACAAGTAAATATTCAATCAATCCATCTTTTCATTACGCAACTTTCTAACAAATGTAGGCCATTCAATCACCTACTACAAAAGGAGGTGTCATTCTCTTGGATAGATGAATGTCAAAAATCCTTCGATGACATTAAGCAATACCTAGCTTCTCTGCCAGTCTTAGCTCCTCCTCGTCTAGGGGTCCCATTTTATCTCTATATCTTAGCAACAGACTTTGCCTTAGGGACAATGCTTGCACAAAATAATGAACAAACTTGAGAGCAATCTATCTATTACATTAGTCAAACATTGGTAACTTGTCATCAAGCAAATCAATGAAGAATACCAATGCAAAGAAACTACCATTAAACTTTATCATGAATTAGCAATGAAATTGCTCTCTAAGTTTAGTTGGTATGAAATCAATATCTTGCCATGTTCAACTAATAGATTTACAAATGTGATGGCCTCCCTTGGATCATTGATTCCAAAAGATTCACTTGAATAGGTACAACCCCTTTTCATTTAAATGGTCTCTAAATTTGTAAATTATCGTGCTGAGTCTAAAGATGAAAATCATGTTTTCTTTATCCAGTTGAATTCATATGAGCCTTGATCAAACCAAATAGTAGCCTTTCTCAAGTTTGAAACACTCCCATATGACATGTCTCAGATGGCCAAGTTCACTTTTAAGAAAAAGGTAGCTTGTTTCGTTCTTTTGGTGGACGTGTTGTATAAATGTGGTTATGATGGAGTCCTCCTTCATTGTCTTGAGGCTAGTGAATCTCAAATAGCCATAGTTGAAGCCCATGATGGTACTTGTGGTGGTCATTTTAGTGGAATGGCTATTGCAAAGCATATTTTATGCATGGGTTATTATTGGCCCACAATAGAACGTGATTGTTGCACATATGTTAAACATTTCAAGAAGTGTTAAGAACACACTAACTTAACTCATGTACCATCACAAGCCTTACATCCTATTCAAATCCTTTGGCCCTTTTCACAATGGGGCATTGATCTAATTGGCAAAATCTCACCTCCTTCCTCTGGATAACATACTTTCATCATCATAGCCACTGAATACTTCACAAAGTGGGTTGAGGTAATTCCTCTAACCAGTATGACATGACCTAGAATTGTAGATTTTATACTCCATCATATCATTTGTCATTTTGGTATTTCTTCGAAGATCATTTCATACAATGGCAATTCTTTCAAGAACAAGGATGTTCAAACACTTCATGAGAAATATAGCATCCAACATAATTTCTTGACTCCTTCCTACCCACAAGCGAATGGACAAGCTAAAGCTTCCAATAAGGCAGTAGTTGCTATTCTCAAGAAACTTGTCAGAGAAAATTATAGAGATTGGCATACACAAATTCCCTTGGAATTATGGGCTTATCGAAAAAGCATATGCATGCCTATAGGGGCAACACCATTTTCATTGGTCTATGGAGCCGAAGCAATCATGCCTCTTGAGCTCGAAATCCCTTCCTTGCAAATTTCTTTGTAGGAATTCAAATATGATGACACTGCTAGACAAGCACATCTTGACCAACTTACACTTCTTGATGAGAGGTGGGTCAATGCTTTAGAGCATTTACAAGTGTATCAAGACTGCCTCAAATATGCTTACAATACCAAAGTTCATCTATCTGAATTCCAAGTAGGGTATATTGTCCTTAAATAGAATCAACAAAACACCAATGCATTGTCGCATCTTCATGACAAATTTGTAGCCAATTGGTTAGGTCCATACATCGTTACACAAAGAGTGGGTAATGGTACTTATAGACTTGGCATTCTAGAGGGAGAGGAAGAATCTAAACCACTTAATGTTATACACTGGAGAGCATTCTATGCATAATTTGATTATTATATATATACATGGCTAATACACAAAAATACTTTGCATACACTTCATTCCAAACATTGCATTGCACTTGCATTCACATTCCAAAAACAATGCATTCAACCACATCTCATATTGCATTTCACAAAATCACATTTCATATTGCATGTCATAAAATTGCATTGCATCCACATCCACATTCCACATTTCATATAAGGATCATTTATTAAGTTCAAGGTTTTAATTGGTCCAACAAAAGTCATGTTGCCTTAATCAGGGGCACCTTCACAACATCATCCACACCATTCCATAAAGCCAAATTACCATTAGCAAAGCCACATTTCCATAAAGTCCTAGGTTTTTTTGGTCACTCAGCCACTCCTAGTATTTTGAGCAAACTGCAAAATACATGTCACATTCTTTTTAGGACCATTGTACAATCTCCACTAAGAAAATCTTGATTTTTTGGAATCGACTCCAAAATATTATTGAACCAAACACAATTTTCACATCTTAAAAACATATTGTGTCAAAGAGGGATAACACCATACTTGGTATGAAACTTGAGGTGAAAAAGGCCATCCTTGCTAGTCCCATCATGCAACATAGTCCATAAAAATAGTGGTTCTCACCACTATCACAATTTCAAAAATAAAATAAAGAGTAGGGCTAACAAAAACTCTAAATACTTTACATCACACACTGTTGATCAATTGGGTTATAAGGATCGTACTACATTTCTAGTCAAACGGTTAGGTAGTCATTTAGGATATTCGATGGGTTGAATAAAGTATATGTCAAGGAGCTTTTGTAGCTCATATTTAATTAATAATGCAACCATAGGGTGCATATGTCATGGTTTTTGTCGGATAGGCTTGACATATTTTTCTAGTGTACGATTGTGAACTACTAAAGATAGGTCCAGATCCAGCATGTCTTTGTAGGACCAAGAAAATACCTTGATGTAATATTTAAGAAAGGCAATGAATAACATGCGTTCTTCAGGTGAGAGGCTAGCAACAAGTTTGACGATATGAGGGTTGTCAAGATCATCACCAATATCAACATCGATGGTTTCTTCTATCAATATGTGGGAACCATCATGAAGTTGCTCTGGGATTGGAATGAGGTAGAGATCATCGATGACCTTAGGTATGTATTATTCATCATCTAAATATATATCCATGTGATGAACACATGGAATGTGAGGTAGATTTGATGACAAAGGATCATTTGTTGCACGTAGGATGTGTGGTGATAACAGGAAGTCTTGTGGAGAGGGTATTGACAAAATGTGAGTTAGGTCGATAAAATTTGGGTTGGAGATGTTGTCCTGATTTGTGTGAGATGTGTATTGAAGTGGCACAAAGAGGTCCACATCAACCATGTTCACATAAGCGATGGAAGAATCTAACAATGATGAATCTGATGATAAAGATTCATGAGTTTTTGAGCATCAAAAAAGGTGTAACAACAGATGCAAGATAATGGATGCTGATAAAAGATGTGTTATGGATTACCAGAGCTAGCGAAACATGTGTGAGGGTCTAGTTGGATACATTGGAAACAAATAGGGAAGTGAAATTTTGCACTATGGAGCTTCAGGTGTGAGGGACAATACGGTGAATTGAGTAACTAGTTCATCGATACAGCATGAGGATGTGTCACCTGGAGAAGGGACTTCATCAAAGAAGTCTAATGGAATAATAATCATAGAGTGGGGAGATGAGTTCTTGTCGAAGAGGTCCATATCAACATATTTTTATAAGGTGTGCACAGGAAGTGGTGTGGGATGCAAGGAAAGATCTTGTAGTTCATACTCAAGTGTATGGATAGTTGTGGGTCGGTATCCTAAAACTAATTTTTCTATGGGTAGTTGGACACGAGGATTTATAGGTGCATGTAACCCTTGTTAATAACATCCTAGCCCAAATCTATGCCAATGAAAGCATCGAATATAATGTAATTCAAATTGGGGGTTGGACATATGATCTAACGTACTACAAAAGTTGGACTATGATGGTGGAGTGACAATAATCAGGAGTGATGAATCAATGCTTGCATATACAAATTTGGTGTAATTTTCTAGGAAATTTAACCATGCGAATGTACCAATAGTAAGTACCAAAGCAGACAGGCGATCAAAGTCATGAGTGGACTGGATTGGAGGCAGATGCAAACAAGCATCATGGACATTGTAGTCACTAGGACCAGTGTTTGTCATGAAGATAGAAACTTGGGGTTACATATGCATGGGTGAACGAGGTGGTGAGTCTCAATCAAATGATGATGATGCAAGTTTGGAATCATGAATGGTGGCCTTAGATGATTGAAATAGCTTGTCATCAAGGCGAGTAGCTCATTGCTTCCACTCATGGCATTCAGTAGTCATAGATGGGATGGGCTGGTAAGTGTATGGGAACTATGAGGTAGGAGGAGTAAGTGTAGGTGGTGACCTATGAGGGGATGTGAATGATCGAGGTCGTATATGAAAAGGAAGTGGTGGCATTTGTGGTATAGGTAAGAGAGGAGGTTTCATAGAGGAGGATGGATGCGAGGTGGGGGCTAGCCACAATGAAGATGATAAGCATGCTGTCAATATGGGTGGTGGATCTATAGATGATGAGGTTTGTGAAGGTGGTGGGGGTCATGAAGAAGGTGGTGAAAAGGTTACAACAATAGGATAGGGTTCTATACTGGATGATGATGGTGGCATGGACATTGCTGGTGGTGATTGCATACATGTCCCAGATGAAGGTTGTGGTGAAGATAATGATGGGGGATGAGGTATGAATACTTTTGATGGGTGAGTATTAGAGATGGGAAGGACATGTGTTGTAGATGAAGAAGGTCCAGGTAGGAGATCTACAATGTTGTAGAATTATAAAGTATCCCTATCAATAGGAACACGATGGACAAGCCCATTCTAGACATATTTAAGACAAAGGTGTAATGTAGATGGCACATACTGTATATATTTAATCCATGGATGTCCAAGAAAGATATTATATTGTATTTCACCTTGAATAACATGGAATAGAATCAAAATAGTATGTACACCTACACAAATTGGTAGGACAATGGATCCTACTGTAGGTCACATTAAACCATCAAATACGTGAAGGTATAGTGAGGGTGTGGATAAATGAGTGAGTGAAATGTGCAGGTGATGCAGAGCCATGGTGGAAATAATGCTGATTGAGAAACCGGTATCAATGAGAACATGTTTGTACATGATGTCATTGATGGTTGCTTGAATATGAAGGGGAGGATCTGCTCCTTTGCCTACGAGTTCTGTGATCTCATGGTCATGGAAACTGATAGATGGCTGAAGGAAATGTAGGATATTACCCACAAAGTTGACAAATGCATTGGTATCATGGGTCTCGAGGTCAATGGAGCGAAGGATATCATTTAATGCCTCATAATGGGGTTGAGATTGTTGGAGTTCAAAAATAGATAATCTAGTAGGGGTATTATGCAGATGATGCGTAAGGCTACTACGAATGGTGATGACATTCTATGGGGAACAAGGTGGAGCTTGAGGAGCCATAGGCACTTGTGGGGAAATAAATGGTGCTGATGTAGAGGCTACTAGTGCAGGCTGACATGAAGGATAACGTTGGTTTCGAGAGGTAAGGTTGATCATGCCCACTATACAGCTTGAAGGAGGGTCATAGTGGACATTATTGACTTGTCTTGGTGGTCTTGGGGGGTTTTTTTGAGGTGTTTGAGGATTAGTCCCTTGGTGCTCCGATAAAGGATTCTGATATGTCCCTAGGTTCTAGTTCTACAGTGTGAGAGGGTTTGAAACTTGAATGGTTCTTTTATCGATGAGATCTTAAACCATACCATGAAAAGAACGACATGATTTGATATCATGGTTGTGTTGTCTATGGTATCCATAGAAGGTCTGCTCGATGTAACCCTGAGGCTTAAGTGCATTTTGATCAAGAGGTCAAATGTTTGGTATGATGATGTGAGTTCCCTCGTATAACCTCTAGAATAAGGTTGGGAGAGGCTCAAAAAGCAGTGTTAAGTTACATTGTGGAGGTGGGGGACGAGGTCCTTGAGCTTGCTATGGTCTAGGTGGAAGGGGTGCATTGGTTTGAAATAGTTTTTGTTGTGGAGGAGGAGGTCGTGGGACTGGTGTAGGGACTGAATAAACTACTGCCACTTGATTGGCTTATGGTGGTCATAGGAAAGGTTGGTTGGGCGTATTTTTGTTAAAGCGAAAGTTGGAGTTCTATGAAGGTTTTTTTCTCAGTTTGATTTTTCCAAATTGGACTTTGATGTCCTCAATGACTTTTACTTGAGCAATGAATTCCTCAAAGGTGTGGCTTTCATGAATATTTAGGTAGGTGGAGATGTTTTTATGGCATGCCAGAATGAAGCATACTAAAGGCTACCATTTGATCAAGCAAGTTAACTATAACAAATAAAAATGCTCAGAAGTGTTTTCAACTCATTTTATTAAGAATTTGATACAAGATTACAGGTTGAATCTCCTTTTTTTTCTCAATAAGATGTAAAACACTCTTATGTCTTGGTTCCCCTCGAATGTATGTAGGCTTTGATGTGTGTGTGCCACTATTGTGTGTTGTTGTTGCTATTGTTTTTGATGTTGTGATGTATGTTTGTTGCTATTGGAGGGCCTATAAAATGGTTTCAGTTCGCTTGGGGGCCTGTCATGGATCAATCCCCATATTGATGAAGACAAAAAGACATTAAAAATATGAAACAAAGCCCGAAATGAAGTGTAAGTTCTATAAAAACATGAAATTAAGGTTACCTAAAGTTTTAGCTACTTTAGATCAGCTATACGATCAACTCATAGGGCAAGGGGTGATCTAGAACCCAAATTCATAGGTCAAGGGGTGAATCCAATTATAGGTGCCTTCTTATGGAGATCCTTCATCCATATGGGCTCCTAGGATGCTTGGATGCTATTTGTACGGTCCACAATCAAGTGATTTTGGTAGGATTTTGATAGAGTTTATGTAAGTTAGCTAAGAGGGAAAAAGAGATAATGAGAGGGGGACCCTCTATTTATAGGAAAAGCTAAGTTCAGGTAGGGTGGTTAGGTAGAACAAACCCTAGAGTCTATTCCATGCTATATTAGGTTAGGTTTGGGGGAGGTGTCATCTCCACATTCCCTAAGGTAATATCTCATCCTCACACATGTGTGAGGAGAGATTAGGGTTAACTAGGGTTAGCTAACTCCTAGGTTAGATTAGGGTTTAGATAGGGTTTCTATGAAATATCCCAACTAACCTAATGTGCACACATGTGTGAGGGAATAATTAGGACTAATTTGGGTTTAGGATCCTAATTAACCTTTTTAAGTCATAAAGTACACTTAAGTTAAAAGTGACTTTACAGTTAGAAATTCAATTAACTTAATTAGGACTTTGGGAAGTAATAGTCCCATGAGGTCCTAATTAGGTGTAGGAAAGGTCTTAGGTTACCTTAGGGAGCTGATAGGTGACCTCCTGATATATAGAATGTGGTTAGGACATGAATTGTGTAGTTTAGTAGGGTTTCGTGCCTATAGGCCAATGAGATGGCCTACATAGGTCTACGAAGGTCTACGATAGTCTATAGAAGTCTACGTTGGTCTAGAGTGGTCTACGCTTATCTATAGTGGTCTACATTGGTCTACAGTAGTCTAAACCTATCTACAATAATCTACACTAGTCTACAATAGCCTAGAGAGGTCTAGGATGGTCTATGCAAACCTACAAGTATCTAGATAGATCTACAAGTATGTAGAGGTAGACATGTGTGACTTTTGGGTGTCTACAAAAATAATATTAAATATATTGATGCTATGCCTCTCCCTAGAACTATTAAAGATATAAAATCCTTCTTATGGAATCTTGGATCCATTTAATTATTTATTCCTAAGTTAGCATTCGTATCTTTTCTATTGAATCACTTGCTTAAGAAAGACATTGATTTTAAATATGATGAAATTTATAACAAGTCCTTTCCTAAATCTAAGAAATTTCTTTTATGACCCCCAACTCTTTGCTAACCCAACTTGGATGAAAATTTATCATGTTTTTTCCTCAATTTTATAGAAATACCCCTAAATTAATTATTCAAGAGATACACATTGTAAAGGAATTTGTTGATAACTATATTTTTTTGATTCTTCCTTCAAAACTAAATTCTTGTTTAAAGTGAGGATTTGTGAAGCACTGGTCTCTTCACTTTCTAATATATCCATAAGAGATCCTCATTTAACAAGAGGGTTATGTTGGTGGGAATAAAGTCACACTCTTCATAGAGGATCTATTGGATATGGTCATTCTTCCTAATTTATAACTAATGGTATCCCTAGGATTAATGGATATCCTTTAGGATATTTTTTGGCTTCAATACCATAAAATCTAAATTTCATTCTCAAGAATCTATGAGAATCACTATATCTTCCACAATACATTTAGCCTTTATTACAGACCTATTAGCCATCCGTAGGACCATAGGAGTGTGTCTAAGTTGTTGAAGCTATAGAATTTCCATAGACTAGTTAATAATAACATTTTATTGCAGCCCCTAAATATATTAAGGCATTCAAAGTTCCTCCTATGCAGACATCCACTACTAGATTTCTTGGATCAGAATACTTAGGAATTATGGCTAATGCAAGTATGATATTGGAAACCTATCCCACTAGTTAGACTATTTTAGGATCTTTTTTCCCTCTTAGGTTTTGAGATACATTTCTCTAACTACTATATTATAAATAATCACATCCTTGATTGCTTGGAGAAGATCTAATTTCATAATATTCATAGAAAATTAATTCAGGTTAGGGAGTCTTATTTGGATGAGTTAAGTCTTTCAGAATATGGTTATTCCTATGTTTTTTTGTAGGAATAGATCCTATGGAATCAAATTCGAGGTTTTGCAGGACTTATTAAGGGTCTCAATCTATTGAGCCTCCTCTTTGTGGTATATTCTTTAAGAATAGGCTCTATACCATTTAAAAAATTTCTTCATCATAATTGAATATGTTTACATTCCATAGGCTAAAGAAAATATGTTGGATATTATTACATTATTTGGTACCTTACAAGTACTTTTTAAATATTTAGTGTAGGGAAATTTTTCCTAGAGCCCCACTTCACTCCAAATAAGACCAGTCAAAAGTAGGATAGACCAAGGCATCATAGTTGGAAGGGTCTTCCTACCTTTAGTTGGAAGAATAAATCTCTAAAGAAATATGGGTGATCTTAGAGGCCATACTGAGCATTAGAACACCCATCTACGGCCAATGCTTCACTTCTACATAAATTTAACCATGGTAAGGGCACCAAGGCCCATGGACCATTGATTTTAAATCCAATGGTCCATATGGTCCTTCTAACATAGGAGAGAATGTGAACAAAGGGGAAGCTCTAATTGAGTCAAAATATGACAAATAGTAACCAATTAGGAGCCTAATAAAGGAAAGCACTAGCACTTTATAAAATACCTACCATTGGTTGAAGGAGGTTTCACCTCATCCAAGGACATGCGATAGCCACACACTTAAGAAGGAAGCCAAGTGAAGGATATTTAAAGAGGACATCCTCCATTGGCCACAAATCTTGATTTTCATGGTCAAGCCTATCAAATCCAATCATGTGTCAACCACGATCATCAACTACCATATGCATGAGCCTACCCTATCCACATACACCAATCAGGTAGGCCATGCCCACCATGTTAGCAAGGTGATGCATTCCAAGAGAAACATGGTGGAAGAGTAATGGTGTAGCCACCCTAACATAGTAGTAGAGATCCAATTCAACCACACTTGATCATCTAAATGCCTAGAATATTTCAATATTTATGGCCCTAGATATAAATACCTTAAATTTGTTGTCACACAACTTGTAGAAGGATTCTTGGCTATAAGAATAGATATATTTATAGGTATTTTGCACAAAAATTCATAGGCAATACACCCTCCTATTATATTATAAATAGGCCCAATTTTATTGTAAAAGGCATTAGGAGTAGTCTGCTTGTTTTTGGTAGCTAGCCTTATAGGCTCTTCCTTTCATCCTTATTTTCTACTATAACAAGGATAGCCCAAACCTTTTCTCATCGATAGGGATCATTTAATCCTCCAAACCTCATTGTATTGTAATCATTTTAAGCATGCTCATGGAAATTATGACTAATTTCATTCTATCCTCCTTCTCTTAACTTGTCTCTTCCTAGCAATGTGTTTGTTTGGTTGTGTTTACTAGCCATAGATGGTAATTTTGTGTTAAATTGCTACTTGTTATAGTAAAAAATTGTAGGTCCTAATTCTTTGGCAAATTACCACTATGGCTTAGGATTTTATTTTTCTTGTAAGAGCATTTAGTTTCTTTTTTTTACTTTCATTACAATTATTTCCCTAGCATTAGCTTGTAGAGGTCACTGTGCATTTAGATCCAATGAGGATCTAACATCAATTAGAAACTCTAGAGGTTACCCTATAGGCTATCCCTTGTTCACAAAACTTCCTACTATTTCTTTCTACATACGACATGGGCACATTCATCTTGCCAGGCCCCCAACCTAGGTTTGGAAAGTGTGTTTTGAAATGACAATAGTTTATCTTGCACACCTTGTGGGACAAACTTTTATAGTTTACCTCAAAAATATTTAAGAAGCCTAACTATGAATCTGGTGAAGGTCATAGTCTTCCTACATGAAGAGAAGCACTTGGGTGATTCTCTTGTCAACTCTTCTTGATGACTCAAATTGAAAATATAGACTATAAACAAGTTGTTCGACAAAGATAGACCAATGTTTTGGTGGGGGTCTCTATATCATCAACTTATTGAAGAAAAATATCCCCACCTAGTGACTTTGTTCTCAAAGGGAAGACATCAAATTATATGAGTGTAAGAGCTATGACTAGATCATTTGCTAAATTTTATTAGCAATAGATAGTACCACCTATTAACCAAAGACGAAGAAGGAACTAATGGTGCAACATGGCAGCCATGGTACATTAGCCTTCTAGAATTTTTCCAACATCAAATGATATATGTCCCTTGATTCCACCAATTGCACTTGATACATGGGACCTGATTCTTGCCTTGGTTCTAAAATCCTTATAATACTTCTTGAGAGAATATGTTATCACTATGATAGGACACTTATAGCACTTGGTAAGCTTATGCATCATGCATTTTATTAAAAATTAACATATAGCCTTGAGGCTATTGGTAGATTCTTTCTGAGAGATATCTCATGAATGGTACCTTAGTCTCATCCCATGATCAGTCAAAGGCTAGGCTTAGTTGGTGAATCTCCTAGTAAAGTGATTCAAGGAGAAGTAAGATAGAGCATCCCTACCAGAGTGTTAACTTTTGGAGCCTTAAAAATAAAGGAAATGCATTCACAAGTATAGAAATAAACATGCAATAATACAACTATGATAATAGCAAAAAACCATGCATGAAAATATGATAGAAAACTTGATACAATGCTCTAGAAATGCTCATATAGAAAGCTCACAAAAATTACAATGCTCCTCTCATGGAGTTTACAACTCCTCCATGATAAAAAAAATGGAGCTACATTGTGACTACTACCACTCTCACTTATGCACTATACTTGCTCTCTCACACTCACTCACAATGATGCCTTTATATAGAAATATAGGTTACTTGTCTCTCACTCAACCCTAAGACTCATGTACATGTGGACTACATGCACATTTACATCATTGCACATTCTAACACGTGCATTTATTCTATTACACTAATAAAGCAATAACTTCTAATATAATCCTAAACTAAATATGCACCCATGAGGGTACATTAGGAAATAACAAAATTATGTAATAACCATATTTTCCAACACCCTCTTGTATTACATTATTTGGTTTGAAGACATTAGTCTTCAATATGTATCTTATATTTATCTTCAATAAGGATTTCATTTTGATGCTTTAGTTCTTCATTTATTTCTTCTTCTTTGAGTTGGATGACAGCATCAGAATGTGCTTGGCCATATTGCATCTTTGATCTACTATGATTTGAATCTTATTTGAGTATGCTTCCTCTTATCTTCATTTTCTTGTTGTGCTTCTTTTTTTTTTCTTCTTCTTCTTCTTTTTTGTTTCTGCTAGTTTGCTAGAGAAATATCTACTTCATGATGGATTAGTAAATCATCACAATAGTAGTGACTAGAATTGTTATTTTGCTCCTTGCTTTGGAAGAATTCAAAAATGATCAATGCTAGACACACCATCAAACATTCTTCTACAATTAATATAATTGCATTTTGTGTATCCCACCATGCTTTGAAAAGAACTTCATAAAGATAACCAATTAGTGCTGTAAAATTGCCTTCTTTTGCTTTTTTAATAAATCTTTATTACTAGTAGATAGATACTTATATCTATTAAGTTTTGGGAATATAATTCTACTTCATGGAATAATTCTTCATTATTAAAAGCATTTCTCAATATTTCATCCATATTCCTTCTTGATAATTCTTGAAATAGTGTTTCTTGTGGAAATGAATTTGATAGAACTCTTGGAATTTTACCTTATAACTCCCTAGTAAATGTACTCAGTTTGATAAAATCTCCTTTTTCCTTCAATTTTGTAGAGATTTAGTTTTGTAGAAACCTTATGACTCCCAAATGGAGTAAATGTATGATCAAACTTGACAAATTCTAAAATTAGCAAGTTTTGTAGAATGCCTTATGTCTCCCTAGTGGTTTAGAATATGTTATAAGTGCTTTTGGAACCAATAGTTTAAATCTGAGTTGATTTTATGAAGTTTTGTAAAGTTTTGAAAAATCAATAATCAACTCTTATCTTTCCTTCTTTCTCCTAGAAAATATGCACTTATCAAATTTTGTCTTCTATGGTTGGATTTCTTTTAAACCTTTAATATGGGAAATTCCAACTCAAATAATCAATCAATATATTTTCCTTCTTTATCCTTAGATTTTCCACAGTCTAATTTTTCTAAATTCCAATTAAATAAGTTTTGATGTAGTATCCCTTATGTCTCCCAAATTTTGGAATTCTAGAAAAAAATAATAATACTAATATTTGCAATATTAATTTTACTCCTAGTAGAAAAAAACTTATACCTCCTTAGTTGCAAATATTATAACAATACTAAGAATAAATTATGTTTTGTCCCTTGATTCTCCTTTCAATAGTTTCTAAGGTTGATATTGCAAAATATTCCCAAATATAAATAATAAACTTCAACCTTAAATAATCCTTATTTATCCTTATAAAGTAACTTTGATCGTGCAATATTAAACTTTACCTTTCAAATAGATGATGAGCGCTAAATCTCCTTGAATGGCACTTCTCCTCTTGCTGGTTTATGATAGTGGACTCCCAGAATAGTCTTTGACTCCTTGACTTGCTTTGAAATGTGTTCTCCTCTTTAATGTGCCTTAAAAAATAACTTCTCCACTTTTCATGCACTTGAAATGTGCTTTCCTTTTAAATATGGTGGATATGAAAGTGGTAAATCCTTTTTTAAGGTGATGAAAAATGACATGAAAATTATAACTTCTTCTTGCTTCCTTTACTAGCGCTTGCCTCTTAAAAAATGTTTGTCCACATGGCATATGACTATGAGCGTTGAAAGTCTTCACACACTTTAGCAATTATAGAAGGTATTTCATAAACCTGGCACCTTTCTTGGACTTTAAAATATGAGATGGCAAAGATACACTTTGTGCCAAGTGGCACAATATTCCTTCTCCCATTAGAAAAGTGTAAATTGCATGCTTCTCTTGCTTCAACGTATCAAAAATGAGTGCTATATCCTCCTTGGTGTATATTCATTCCAACCATTTCTTTCTAGCTTTATTTCTTGGACAACAAGTGAAATTTTGCAAGCTATGTTTGAAGAGGATGATGGTTGGCTCCAGTTGTAGCACTTCATGAGAATTTTTGGAGGCGGTTCTATGGAGCTCCAATGGAGAAATATGGAGCTTTCTCTTGGCTAGAATGTGGTATATTGAACTTGTATTTTTCTTCTATGTTTTTCCTTTGCTTGTATGTTGTCCCTTCTTTGTCTTCCTTTGTATATGTATATATCTCCCTTAGATAGATACTCCAATCTCCTTTACGTAGGTACTTTGTTGTATATATTTTTCCTGGATTGTAGATATCGTAGTGTTTTGGTAGCTTGCTTACGTAGGCTCTTTTTCTTCAGGTGTATACTGTGATATATGCTGGATAAGGGGCTGAAATACTGGTGTTTTTGAACACCCAAAACCTTATTTTGTGAGCCCTCCATTGGATCCTTTACTTGCTTCTCTAAAACCTATTTGGAGATTGTGCCTTGCTTTATGTATTGATGTCCTTTTGGACACTATTTCTTTGCCCTGTAATGTTGTATTTTAAGGATAAATTTTGGTGCTATTTTAGTGTAAAACTTGTAGTAGAATGGAGTCAATATTTGTACTCTAGCACCAAAGTTAAAGTCTCCTTTTGAAGCTCTCCTAGCTTCTTGAATATGGTGGCTTCCTATAATGTAATGTTGATCTTTGCTAACCTCTAACTTGAACAATCTAATCACCAATGAATCCAAAACTTTAACAATGTTGTTTAGAGGTTTCAAATATACACTAATATTCACTTTAATCAAGGTACTTTAGTGAATCTCAAATAGCTATTATAGTGCAAATATAATCTCCCTTATAACTCCCTTAAATGAACCTTTCAAAGTATTTCAAAATATGAGCTAATACACACTAATTTTTCTGCAACTTCAATACTTAGTGCACTTTTAATAAGTTAAGGAATCAATGTAGTGCTACTTCAATATTCCTTATAAATCCCTAAAGATTATTTGTAAAATATGATAAATCTTAAAAACAATCAATATAGTGTAACTTCAAATCACCTTATAAATCCTAAAAATAACTTGTAAAATATGCTACCGATAAATGTTAAATCAATTAGTTTAGTGCAATATTGAACTCACCTTATCACTCCTTCAAATGAATCTAAATCATGCACTAACTCTTTTAAAAATAACTTATACTTTTTTGCAACTCAATATGCTAACTCTTTTTCCTATGTGTAGGTATATAATATTTTAAATGAAACTTTCTTCTGCACTTTTTGAGTACTTGAAATGGGACTATTTTATGCAATTCTTTGACCCTTGAAATAAGTGCTTAATAAACCTTAATAAAAAAATCAAATATGAAAGCTCAACTAATGAAATTTTGCACCTTATTGTTGCATGCCTTTTTCTCTCGTAGATGAATATAGTGGTGATTCAAGTCACCTCAATGGTTGCCTTTTGTGGATGATTTTTCAGCTCTCCTATGCTGTCCAAAAATAGCTCTTTGCTCAAATTTTTGCAGCTTCAATACCTTATCAATTTTTTGCTCTAGAATATAATTCGATGGCTCAAAAACTACTTCAGAATGTATTTCTAGAATCTTATTTTTAGCAGTCACTAACACTGTCCATAATTTCTAAAATTTTCAGCACTAAGCAATCTTCACTGTTGCTTTTAATTTCTTTGATTTGCTACCTTTTTTGTTGTCCATGAACTTTGTATTTTGCAGCTCTGAGTGTTGTTAATATGCTACCCTTTTATTTGTCTTCAAATCTAAAAATTTTCCAAATTGTAAGGCAGTAAATACCATCACTGAAAATCTATCCTTGAATCCCAAAATCTAGTAGGATTCTCCTCAAATCGCAGTTGAGATGTTGCTTAAGAACCTCCTTCGATGATGGTCCCAAAATCTTACAGATTTTGTGGTTCTTCTATATTTTTTCTCTTGCCAAATTTTGACTTCAAATTAGATCTCCTCCTCAAAAAATATATCACTCTTGAGATATATTCAATACTACCTTTTTGATTTGACAATCTTCTTGCCAAACTTTATCCTTTGGGCTTGTCATCGGATGGCGATGATTGTCCCAATTCCTTAGTTTCTTCTTTGGTAGTAATTTCTTCAATGAGTCCTTCTATGAAATCCTTCAATGAGGCTCACCAAGCTTTCTTCTTGAGACCTCTCCATGGTTCTCAATATTACAACTTTTAAATCTTCAATGAGACCTTCATTGGCCTCTTCAATATTCAACTATGGAAATGAGATCTTATTCTAGAATCTCCTCAATATTATGCTACTAAAATATCTTCTTCAATAGAGTCTTCAATGAATCTATTCTTCAACAGGGCCTTCAATGGAGCTCTTCATCAATCAAAAGTTTTCATTCTTCAATGGAGATCGCCAATCTCCAATATTTTGCTAGGACTCTTCTCTTTGAGTCTCTTTGATCTTCAATAGGATCTTTTTTCTAGGACCTCCTTTCTTATATTTACAATCTTCAATGTGTCTTCCCTAGCCACTAGCTCTCCCCTCTATATTTCACTAGGAGCCTTAAATATGCAAATATTTCAATGGGATATTTCTCCTTAGGCCTCCAAATTATCCATCCTCATTTTTTTGCAACAAAGAATCAATCCCTACATGAATATGAAGTTTGACTTTCAGGTAATGAAGATGAAGTTCTTCTCTATCTATTTTAGGAAGCTTCCTACCTTCTGAGAGTTAATTTTCTACAACAAGAAAAACTTAGATGATAGTAACCAAATGGTTGTCCTGAAAACTTATTTTCCCTCTTGCAATTAAAAATTAGAGATAATAAATTTTCTATGACTCTATGAGAAATAAACTTCACTAGTTGGATTTCCAATCTAGTGGAACAATGTTGAGTTCTAGTCTTCACAAGCGTTACAACTCTTGTGGAAAAATATAGCTAAATCTATCATGTGGCTTTCTCTATTTTCTATTCTTCTATCTAGAGCTACTTCTATAAAAAAATCTATTGTGATGGTATTTGCATGCAACAACGCACTATGGTTGATCCGATTTGTAAATACTCAACAATAGTACTTGTGGCTTTCCTTTGATCCACCATGGCTTTGATACCACTGTTAACTTTTGGAGCCTTAAACATAAAGGAAATGCATTCACAATTATAGAAATAAACATGCAATGATACAACTATGATAATAGCAAAAAATCATGCATGAAAATATGATAGAAAACTTGATACAATGCTCTAGAAATGCTCATATAGAAAGCTTACAAAAATTACAATGCTCCTCTCATTGAGTTTTCAACTCCTCTATGCTAACAAAATGGAGCTACATTGTGACTACTACTCTTACTTATGCACTATACTTGCTCTCTGACAATCACTCACAATGAGGCCTTTATATAGAAAGATAGGTTACTTGCCTCTCACTCAACCCTAAGACTCATGTACATGTGGACTACATGCACATTTACATCATTGCATATTTTAACACTTGTGCATTTATTCTATTACACTAATAAAGCAATAACTCTTAATATAATCCTACACTAAATATGCACCCATGAGGGTACATTAGAAAATAACCAAATGATGTAATAGCCATATTTTCCAACATAGAGCAACTCACAACCATCAATAGGTTGCCTATAGATACAATGTATGATTCCATAAGACTTGGCAAAGGATCCCCAATGAGATTTGACCACCTCTAGGTATGGCTTTCATTTAGTATCTAAAAGCTTTTAATTATGAGATTGCCATGTTGGTCAAGTATAAGGGTGGTAATTCACTATCAGAGGCCTATGAGATAGCTATCCAAGCTGAGAAAGACCTAATACAAATAGGAAGTCTAGCTCCTAAATGACCTCTACTATTGCTTCCCTCCATTCAATACCCCTACCATTATAGTCTGACTCATCCTCCTACATACCTAAATCAAAATCAAGCTTCCTCTCCTCTATATACTAAACTAGATGAAATATTCAAAACTATGAAGACCCTCACTAATGATGTCATAGCTCTCAAAAGGAAGTCTAGCATCTAAATTTTTCCCTATCAAAATTATCCAAAGTCTTATTTCTAATAGGGAAATAGGGGCTTTCAATCACCTTTAGTTGGATATCATAAGCCCCTATTTTTTACCAACAATAATATTGGTCATCCCTAGGCCCTGACTCAATAGATAGTGCCCACAATAGTCCCAACCCACCAAGTTCCTACAAGCTCAACTAGGGACTTGGTCACCACCTAGAACAACTACATTGAAGATCCTAGTGGCTAGTACTATCCTACTCCTAACTATCCTTTCTTTGATTGTTATGTCAGAACAAAAACTTAGGCTATTGATACTTCCTCTTCTAACCACAATATCACTAATCCTTCTCAATTGAAATTCTTGATGCTAAGTCAGGAATCTAGTACTCAGTCTCCAACTGTGTCATTAGTTGTTGACTTTTCAACCTTGGAGTAGACCTTTGTTAACTAGGATAAAGTAGAAGTATATGTTTTGTTGGATAAAGTAGACTCCTTAGGTAGGAGGCTACAAATATTATTAGAGTATAATACATGAGCCAAAATAAGGACCATTGAATAGCAAGGTACATCCATCTCACTCAAAATAGAGAAGCAAATAGTCGAAGGATCCTTTTAGCATAAGTTTTAGTAGTGAATTGGGACCAAGCAATTCTGATAGTGATAAGAGCTAACCCTAAACCACTAAGGAAGCCTATTGCAACTTCATCAAGACCACCTCTAGTGATATAAATAATAAATATTTTGACAACATCAATCATTAGAAGAGCCCTTCCTATCAAAAATTTCAATGTGGTGGAGGATCTAAGGAAGTCTACTATAGCCATATCTCATTGGGAGGTCCTCTATATTCTAAATAGATGAATAATTTAGAAGATATCCTAAAGACAAAAAATGAGTTAAGTAGACAAGGGACACCTACCGGGTTGTAGATTTTAGGCCCAAATCCTAGTAGGCCTAAGCCTATACCATTCTACCTAACCTTGATCTATGGAGATCAACTAATACATAATGACATAGTTGAATTAGGATCCAACACATCAATAATACCGAGAAAGGTTGTAGAAGAACTTGGTCTATCATTGGAACATGCTAACAATAGGGTGTTTTAGATAGATAGCACTCTAGTACTGGTATTCAAGCTCATCCAAGACCTTCCTTTGGTACTCCAAGCATACCCCAACATGATTGTTCATAAAGACATAGAGGTGATTGATCTTCTAACTTTACTTGGAATATTCCTTTCAAGAGACTTCACCGCTAAGATTAGAGGATACCTATCGCTTGGCTAGACCCACATGCTACTCCAAACTAGATATGAGAACAAGTTCAAAATCCTATCAAAAATCCTTCACACATACCACACAGAGTAAATACCTTCCAAAAGGAGTGGGAAGGAGTAAGCATACTTAGAAGAATAAGAGTTTTCAAACTCTAACTACTTCATCAATGAGATACACCCATACATTCTCGATGACTACCTGGAGCAGTGGGCATCCAAGACATGGAGATCAGATCCTAAAAAAGCATTCAAGCTAGTTGGCTTAGGGTGATTTATCACCAATTATTTTCCTTTATACATAGTGTATATAGAAAACAATAATTATATATATATAGAATAAAAGTCCAATAAGAATGATAAAAAAAACATTCCAAAGTACAAAGTAGGTCACCTAGATTTTGATATAGAGACATGAGATATGACACCATTATCCTTATAATCAAGAAAATTTTTGCTAGAAAGTACTTCTATCATCGAGAAGAGGTAGGAAAATCATGTTAGGATTAGGGAAGCAATTATTGCTATTGAAGCCCTTATCATCAATGAGTAAAATGCCAAAAACCTTGATGACACGTGGTTCAAGAGTAGATAATTAGAAGGTTTTGATACTTGGATATTTCCTAGGAAAAGGTGCACCAACAATCTACCACATGGCTTAGGCTCAAAATGCCACGATGGTTAACACATTGTGGACACCAATTAGCTCCTAAAAGTGCAAAATCTTATCAAAAGCTTGCAAATAACCATACACCATCCTATTAGGATGACGACAAGATAACTATCATAATTGAACACAAGAAGAGATGGTAAAAAACTAAAACTTTGCTTATTCAATGATATAATCTATATAAGGAAGGCACTACATGCCTCAACCTTGTATACTCTCACTTGAATCATATTTCTAATGAGGTATCCCCCACCATAGAGAAGATATTTTGATCAAAATATGGTGCTAAGAGTAAATACCTATAATTATTATAACTCATATGATACCATAGATGCCAACACATCAAAGGAGGCTATTGATTGTATTAAAACTCCCATGCCACGAGGTGAATATAACCTCCCAAACTTGAAAAATAAAAGAAATATGACCTTTTTATGGTATCTAATCCAACCCTTATTACAAAGGAGGGATTTCGGTGGTATCTAATAGGGCTTAGTCATTAATTGAATTACAAAATGCTCAACATCCCCAAACCTACCCTTCAAATAGAAGAGTGCGGATGGGAACAAAACTAACCTCTCACAGTGATAGGATTTCAAGAGAATATGTATTCTAGGGTAGTTGTGAGAAAACCTGAGCAACATGCCATAC
This sequence comes from Wollemia nobilis, assembly GCA_028583015.1. Taxonomy (NCBI): domain Eukaryota; kingdom Viridiplantae; phylum Streptophyta; class Pinopsida; order Araucariales; family Araucariaceae; genus Wollemia; species Wollemia nobilis. The sequence continues at coordinate 14,164,866 of JAQPPZ010000465.1, forward strand.
AAACAAAATCTAGAGATTAGGAAGGGAAAAAGAATCTTAAAATACAATTTTGAGGTTAAGGTTGTCAAAGCTTGCTAAACCATATAAAATATATATTCTAAAGATATGGTAAAATACCAAGGGGAGTAGGGCTCGTAAAGCAATAGCTTAGAGATATCAAACATTCACCAAAAGCAAGGTCATGGGTAGAAGGAATAATATCAAGTTTTATTCACTCCAAAAGAAGTGTTCATTCATGAGTTTTGGGCCTGAGGTGATAGATCCTCTATGACCCCTTCTCTCCTTCCCATTTTGATGTTTTATACTTTGTTAAATCTATAACTTCCAAATTTTAACCCTATGCCCAATGGACAAGGCAAGAAGTCTGAGATCATTACTTTAGCAAATTGAAGAGCCCTAGGATCCACCAAATATATAAGGAACTTTTTCCTACAACCCTACTTCACTCCAAGTAAGACCAGTCAAAAGTGAGATAGGCTAAGGAAATATAGTCAAAATGTAATTCCTATCTTTATTTAAAAAAATAAATCTCCAAATAGAAAGGCTTAGAGGCTATGCCAACCATTAGATATCCTATCTATGGCTAGTGCTTTACTTCCACCTATATTCATCCATGGCAAGGACACCAATGCTTGTGGACTATTGATTTTCAATTTAATGGGATGCATGGTCCTTTCAATGGAGGAGAGCACACAAATGATGGGGAGGCTCCAAGAGAGGCCAAAGTAGGATACATGGCAACCAGTTAGAAGCTTGATAAAGGAAAGCACAAATAGTTAATGAAAAGGTCTACCATTGGCCAAAGGAGGTTCCACCTCATTCAAGGAAACATGGTAGAAATTAAGCAAAGACGTATTAAAGAGGACTTCCACCATTAGCTACAAATATTGAATTTCATGGACAAGCCTATCAAAGCCAATATAATGCCAACCATGGTCAAAACCCACCATACATGTGAGCCTACCCTATCCACCTAAAATATTCAAGAAGGCCTTTGCTACCACGTTAGCAAGATAATGTATTCTAGGAGAAACACACTAGAAGAGTAATAGTGCAACCACCCCAACACAATAGCAGAGAGTCAAGTCAGTCATGCTTGATTATCTAAAGATCCAAAAGCTTTCAATATTTATGGCCTTGGATCTAGAGACCTTAAAGCTATTAGTGTAAAAGTTATAGAAGGATTATTAGCTACAATAATAGAGATGTTTATAGTCCTTCTTTACAAAATTTCAAAGGAAATGCACCCTCCTCTCAGCTTATAAATAGGCTCAATTTTATTATAAAAGGAATTAAGAGTTGTTTGCTCATGCCTGGTACCTGGCCTTACAGGATCTTCCTTTCATTCTTATTTCCTACTATAAAAAGGGGAGACCAAAACTTTTCTCATGCCTAGGGAGCATTGAACCCTCTAGGCCTCATTGTCTTGTAATCATTTTAAGCATACCAATGGAAGCTATTACTAATTTTTCTTTGTCCTCTTTCTCTTGCTTTGTCTTAATTCTTGGTTGTTTTTTTGCTTGGTTGTGTTCACTAGTAATAGGTAGAATTTTTTGTGTTCAGTTGCCACTTGTTGCAATAAAAAATTGGGGGTCCTAATTCTTTGGCACATTGCTCCCATAGTTTATGAGTTTATTTTTCCTCTAAGATCAGTTAATTTTCTCTTTTTACTTTCATTACAATTATTTCCCTAGCCTTAGCTTATGGAGATAACTATCCATCAAGGATTTAGATCCAATAAGGAGTCAACCTCAATTAAAAACCTTGGAGGTTGCCCCATAGACAATCCCTAGATATGGCAATTCTTGTTGTTTATCTCTATTCTAGGCAAAAACACGTTCATCTTGTTAATCCCCTCAGCTTGGGTTTGGTGGGTGCAACATAAGACGATAAAATTTAGTATCTAGGTGTCTTGCAAATATTTGTCATTTAGTACTAATTAGATGTTTGCCATTAATAAAATACTAATAAAGTATTTCTCTTATGAGAAATATGAAGTCATATATCCCATTATTTTAGAAATTAACTACACTTTTCTTACTAATTATAACCATATATGAAATCATAGACATATGAAATATTAAACAAACTGTAAGAATGAAATAAAGAAGGTCCAATGAAGAGATATTTTTTGCAGGACTGCCCAAACTACCAAACTTGTTTTGGTCATATTTCACTCGTCCGAACTTGGATTGAGCTAAAATTTTGAGGGTCGATGCCTAACAAACCCTAAAATATATCCACCAATTGTTAGATTATTTGGAGTAATAAAAATCCTAGTGCATCCCTATGTGTGAACGATAATTTTGGTAAGCAACTGTGTGAGGGTTTCATCTGGGTTGAGAGCAAGCAACTCCAGAGGTTATTTTTTAGGGTCTTTGGGCCCTTGTGGCCAACATATTCGTGGTTTTTGCTCAATATTTTAGTAGGATATATTGCAGGGGATCCAATATGGGATAGAAATTTATCTTTCAATAGATCATGCGATGAACTTGATTGATAATGACTTCCAATTTATTGCACAAAACAAAAGTGAAAAGCATACCTTTCCTCGGTGTCTAGGGCATGGATTAAAGAGATCATGAAACAAGTTTCAAGCACCTAATCAAAAAATGGTTCAGATCTCAAGTGAATTTGGTGCTAAGGTGCACCTCCAAAAGAAATCCATAATGGAAACCCCTTTCAAGGGCAAGGATTCCCAAGACTTAGCCCCAAAAATGAATTTTAGGGATGTCCTCCATGGTGGACAACCTTAGCCTAATGCTAACATTAATCTTAGGGCTTCTCGTAAACCTCTAAGAATGCCTAAGATTGATCCAAGGAAAATTGAGTCAGGATGTCTTAGAGCAATTGATGGAACTCCTATTGTTAAGCTTGATATGGGTGACATTCAAACTAGCATTGAAGATCTAGAAAAAAGAGGACTAATTTGTCATTTCTTGGGTTTTCGTCCGAGCCTATTTGCTTTCAAAGTTTGGGCTGCAAAAATTTGGAAAACTAAAGGTGAGTTACAAATATCTATTTATCCAAATGGTTATTTTCTTGTTTTATTTGCTAATAATTAAGATAGAGAGAAAACATGTCAAGGGGGTCCCTGGTTCTTTGGAAGGGTAGGGCTTTTTATGAAGCCTTGGCATATTAAATTTAAATTCAAAGAAGAGATGACTTCTACAGGTCCCCTATGAGTTAGAATCTTTGACCTCCCAATTGAATTCTGGAATTTGGCTATTTTTTCTTCAATTGGAAACTTTTGGGAACTTTTATGATGACTATTGATTCTACTAAAAAAAATGAATATATTTGTGTTTTAATGGATTTTGACAAACCCCTACCTAAAAATATCACTTTACAATTTGGGGAGGACACTTGGGAGCAAGTAGTAGACTATGAGAACATTCATTTTTGTTGTAGAATTTACCATGAATATGGTCATTTGGCTAGTGTTTTCCCAAATAAAATTCCAAATCAAAAGAAAGAAGATACAAATTCAACAGGTTTCCAAATGCCTAAGAAGAACACTCATAAAAACCAATTATGAAGTATCATTCAAAGTTATCAGCTAATATGTTTGAAATTCTTTCCATAAATGATGCCCTAGGTGAGGAAGAGGAAATAATGGAAACATAAATCTTAGAAACACAATTTAGAGATGAAAGGAATAACTCAAATACGAATCAACAAATCAAAAGTTTTCAATAAAAAAAGGGGAGAAAATATACACAAGATAGACTCTGTTGAACCTTCCAACAACAGTTTGACTTTGTATACGCATTCTTCAAGGTTAGAAGACATCCTAGATTCAAATGGAGTAAGTCAAGAAACAAGGAAAAAAAATTGAAGATGGATTCTAATCAAAAGGGAGATCGCAAGACCAATCCACATTATACGATAAAAGAATATGAAAAGCTTGTAGAGGAAGGTAATATTAATTCCTTTACTAACTATTTTAGCCCTGGTATTAATGAATATCATCACTTGGAATATTAGAGGACTCAAAGGGAGTCTTTAAAAACAAAAATAAACTATAAGAATGATTCGGATAAACCATCCTTGTCTTGTTTTCCTTCAAGAAATGAAGATTTCAATAGGGGAAATGGATTCAATTGCTAGTAAAATTTGGTCAACTAGAAAAGTTATTTCCCTCATTTCCCAAGGGACTAACATTGCTTACCTTTAGGACCCTAAAGAGGTAGTTATTCACCATATGGTTGGCAGTTGGGGTCTTTTGGCTATTGCTATTCAAAGTATACATTCCAACCAAAATATGCTTTACATAATTGTTTATGCTCTGACTTATTTGGAGGAAAATCAAAGATAGTGGAAGGATATAACTTATATTATCTCTCATTTTCCTGAATTTTATATCTTTATAGGAGGATATTTCAATACCATCCTCTCTTTGGATGATAAAATGGAGGGAAATGGAAATTTAGACAGGAGCACTGACCTCATAAATGAATATATTGCAAACCTTCATCTTGTGGACATCTATCCAGATAATGGTCTTATGAGCTGGTCTAATAAAAGGCAAGGCTTAGCTTGTATCATGGAGATATTGGATAGGTTCCTAGTCTCTGATCATTTCTTAATCCATGGTCACATTCCTAACGTGAAGACTTTTAACAATGTTGGTTCATATTACTAGCTAGTCATGGTGGAAATTTGGAAAACCAATGTGAGTTTCTATCCTTTTCATTTTTAGTTAGTGTGGATTAGATACAGTTCCTTTAGACCTCAAGTGCAACAATGGTGGAAGGAAGGTAACCCAAGATATGGGAATAAGATGTATTATTTTTCGAAAAGGTTGCAATATATTAAATCCAAAATGAAGACTTGGAACTAGGAGTTTGGGGATGTTCAACAAACAAAACATGAAGTTATTGCTCAACTTGAAAATTTGAATAATAAAATCCATGTAGATGGCCTTGTCGAGAGCAAAAGTATAGATTAAATTAGACTCACAACTTAGTTAAAAGAACGTAAAAAAAAAGAACTCTTATGGAAGCAAAAATCTAGAATACAATGGCTCAAAGAAGGAGATCGAAACACAAATATCTTCCACAAATCTCTTCTAGATCGAAGATCTCACAACTTTTTTTCTTCCCTAAATTCAGATTCTGGAGAGGTTGTCTACACTTGGGATGGCATGAACTCTATTGTTGTAAATTAATTTTCCAATCTTTTTGTTGCTACTCCTCTTGACTCGGCTTCTCAACAAAAGAAAATTCAATCGAACCTTTCTCTTATCACTTCTGAAGAGAAATCTATTTTTACTGCTCCTATTACTATTAATGAGCTTCAATAATAGTTTTTAAAATGCAAAAAGGGAAAACCCAGGTCATGATGGTTTTCCCATTGAGTTTTACAAAGCTATTTGGGATATCCTTCATGCTGATTTATTAGAGGTGGTGGAAGAAGCCAGGAAAGCCAAAGATATTTTGAAGGTTATCAATAAAACCTATATAACTCTTGTCCCAAAATCTTAAGAGGCTTATCATATCTCAAATTTTAGACCTATTGCTTTATGTAATTTTCTTCTCAAAATCATTACTAAGATCATGGAAGAAAGTTTGAAGCCTCTTTTGCATAAGATTATTTCCCTGAACAAGGAGGTTATGTGGAAGGGTGTCAAATAGTGGATGAGATAGTTCTTACTCAGGAAGCCATCCATTCCATGGAAATACAAAAATCTCCTTCTATGTTCATTCGTTTAGACTTATCCAAAGCTTATGATAGAGTGGATTGGCACTTCCTTATCAAATTTTTGAGGTAATTTGGTTTCTCTCAAGATTGGATGGACTGGATTATGGGTTGTATCTCTTTAGTATCCTACTCATTTCTTATCAATGGCATACCTTCACAACTATTCCCAACTTCTAGAGGTATTAGGCAAGGTAACCCCTCTCCCCTTATTTATTCATCATTCTTGTTGAATTCTTGGGTACGACTATAACCAAAAATAGAGACAAGAAAACCCTCGAGGGAGTTACCATTGCTCATGGAGCTAGGCCTATCTTTCATCTTCAATTTATTGATGACTCTACTCTATTAGGTAAAGCTATAGTTAAGGAAGCTTCTAAAGTTAAGAAAATCATTAGCTATTTTTCTAAGAATACCGAGAAATTGATCAATGAAGACAAGTCTAAAGTCATTTTCTTTCATTGCTCTACTAGACAGGAATCCATGGTCTTGGATAAATTAAGATATAATAAGACCTCCCTTTAAATCACTTATTTAGGCATCCCTATCAATACTCAAATATAGAAAAATAAATACTGGAATTGGTTGTTGGATAAAGTTAAGAAGAAAATTGGAAAGTGGACCAATAGGTGGCTTTCTTTTGGGGGTAAAATTACTTGGTAAAGTTTGTCCTTCAAGCTATACCTATTTATGTTTCTATAGAGTTGAATATTCCAAAGGTTAATCTCTGATAATTGGATCAAATTAATCATCGGTTCCTATGAAGTGGTACTAAGGAGAAAAGAAAATGGGTCTTGGTGAAATGGGACACTTTATGTCTTCCTAAGAATGAAGGGGGGTTAGGATTCTGCTCTGCTATTAATAACAACAAAGCTTTAGTTGCTAAATTGTATTGGAGTATTTTACATAACCCCAATGCCCGTTGGGTCAATCATCTCTATGCTAAATATGCTAAGAATAAAAGTCCTGAAGACCTTGTTCACTATAAATTGCCTACCAAAGGTTATCTCATTTTTAGCGGTTCTTAAGACTAGTGAAGATTTGATTAAGAAAAAAATATTTTGGATAATTCATAATGGCCAACAAGCAAATTTTTGGATGGATTCTTGGGATGGTCACTAGCCTTTGATAACTTAGTTTCCTGATTGGAGACCTTGGATGGAGGAGCTTCACCAAGCTAATTGGATAAATATGGCTAATTACTATCGATACCATACTGGTAATTTAGAGGTTGGTAGATATTGGATACCTGTTGAGGACTAGCCTATTCAAATTATAGAAATTCAAATATAAGATATCCAACACATTCTGCTTATGAGATCTCTCTCTTGGTCCCATGATAAAGATTATTTTAGATGGAACAACACTACTAGGGGTGATTATTCAGTTGCTCAAGGTTATTTAGCCTTTTGCCATAATAATCCCAACCAATTTTATGACATATTTTCTTAGTTGTAATCTTAAAATCTCCAATCTAAGGTGAGGTTCTTTATTTGGCTTTTATTGCATCGTAGGGTGCTAACTGGTGAGCAACTTATAAAACGTGGTTTTCATGGCCCTTTTAGATGTGAAATGTGTGGAAATAATTTGGAAACTCCTAGCCATATTTTTATTGAGTGTTCTTTAGCCTCTGAGCTATGGAGGATAATGGCCATCTTACTTGGCTTACAGTGGTCCAATTTTTCTATTTTTGAATAGCTTTGGAGGGATTGGCCTAAATAGGAGGGTGTTGATCATTTCATTAGGTAGTTAGTTTGGATGGGTTCTACCATTCTACCTTGGAATATCTAGAATAAAAGAAAAAAACTATATTTTCAATCAAGAAATAAAGGATACTCACTATATTTGGAAAAATACCATTGCCAACTTAGTTGAATTAGTCGAAAAGCTCCTTAATCACCTAAAAAATCCCACTAAAAATGGGATCAAGTGATGCAAATATTGAAGATTAACTCTTCTAAGGGCAATCAACTTAAAGGGAATGTGAGCAATTGTAAGATGAAAAGAACAAGGAATTGACAGCCTCGTCCTAAGGATTATCGAAAATTCAATACTTATGGAGCCTCTAAGGGGAACCCTAGAAAAGCTAGTGCAAGAGGAATTGGTAGACTTTTCGATGGCTCCATGGTTTTCACTTTTGCTAAGAATTTGGGTATCCTTCCCAATAACCTTACTGAGGGGTATGGTATCCTCAGAGGCCTTAAAGAGGTTGCTAAGGTTGCATGGGAAAAGGTGTTGGTTGAATATAACTTCCAACTCATGATTAATCTTTTGAAGACTCCTTCTAAGAACCATAATATTGATTGGAGAATAAAAATAATTGTTGAGAATATTCAATTAATCGAGATGGACTTTTTGAAAGTGGATTACAATCATATGGTCATAGAATAGAATAGGAGTGTTGATGCTTTAACTAATTGGGCATTGGACAGAGGTGATCTTACTTGCTACAACCACCTTCCCAGATGGTGGGATTTTTTTTTTAGGTAGAATTTCTTAAGTGCAAGATTTAAATGGGCCCCAAACCTAAGTACATAAACTAGGAGCTAAAAAAATAACATAATATGACACAGGCCTACACATTGGCTAGCTACAACCTGAATGAAAAGGACCAAACAACAATAGAGAAGGTTGAGTGGATGCCTGACATCATAAACACAAAAATAAATAAAAGTAGACCTGCAACAGTTGGGTTTTAAATCTCTTGCGAGATTAATTGAATGGTGAGAGATCCATTCCTATCACATATTGACCAAGACTCATGGAGATAGCTGCACCTCAAAACTAAAAGGATTAAAGTCTCTCCTTAAATTCTATATCAGCTTATATGGGGCTCTATTAGTGGGTTAGGTGTTTACATAGTCTTCTTAGGGGTGTTATTATAGTAGCAGGGTCAAAATAACTCAACCATAGCTAAGGTATGGAATTACAAAGTTCCCCCCAAACTTCAAGCCTTTCTTTGGTTGGTGCTCCAAAACAAGATTCTTACTAGAGACAACCTCATCAAGAGGAATATCATGGGGACTCATATTTTCCATAAGTGTCTTAAGAACAATGAAACAACATCACATCTATTCTTTCAATGTACAAAAGCATTTAAGATTTGAAATGAAATTACCAATTAGCTAGGATCAACAATATTAGGAACCTTCAACTCCAAATATTGTTTGACTAGTTGGGGCTAAATGTACAAATGGGAACTAAAGGATAAGCACCTTATCAGGAAAATTTGATATTCAGTGCCAATATTCATCATTTGGCACATTTGAAAGGATAAAAAATAGAATAGTTTTTTATGACAAAATAACCATCTTTGAGTGTTAACCAATAGAGTGTTAAGGTATACAGTCTGAAACAAAAAAAAGTATATATCATATACAAAAATACATTAGGAGATTAATAAAAATGGAGATACAATTGGTATACCAAATGGAACTCCAAAATATCCTATATTTTAGGCCACAAGTGAGAACAATCAAACCTCTAGAGATAAATTTCCTTGCACTTTTCTTTAATCAAGTCTCTAAATCAAACCCGGGATATGTTGTGGTTGGTGGTATGATACTAGTGACGCCACACCATGAAATGCTTTAGTTCAAAATGAATTTGGTAAAAATAACCAGTAATATTATAAAATTTATAGACTATAAAATGGGATACAAATTTGCTTAGGAACAAGACATTAAACAACTTCATGTGAATGGTGATTCAAGACTTGTGATCTCTACTCTATTTAAGGGGAAGGAAATCTCATCAATCCAAATTTGAATAGTTCAAAGAAGACTAAGATAATTGGATCAAACGTTTGAATATATACAATACTCCCACATTGGAAGGAGGCATAATATGGTTAAATGCCTTTCAAATGATTCCATAAACATAACCTATTTTCCACTCAGAGTAATAAGGAAAAATAAAAGTATACGACATGAGTGGTACAAATGATAGAAATCATATGGTGATTCTAGAGCCTTTGAATATTCTAGCAACTATAGAGATTCCAATACCTCTATACAACCATGGAACATTGTGTGATTTTGTAGATTTTGATGTTTTAGGTTTTCTCAATGATTATGGCACCCTTTGCATCTCTGATATCCTTTGTAAATTGGTGCACTTTTTGGAGTTTTTAAATTTGATTTTTTGCTTATTCCTCATTTTTGATAACAACCTTGTGACCTCCAAGTTGCTTTTTGGATAATCCTTTGTTCTTTGCAAATATTAGTATCAATATATAACTATTTTTCTTTTAAAAAATATTCTTAAAAATTTGATACAAAAAATGGTTGTGAATCAAATATTTTTAATCATGTAGAAAATGTTATTGAGACAATCAATACTTGTGATAGTCATGATAAAGACAATATTGATGGTACTAAATGGGTTTCTTCAAAGAATTATGTTTTGAGGCTTTCTTATTTTGATAGTGACAGGTTTAAATGTGTTAAAAAAAAGGGTGTTTATAAGAGTGCTTATACAAAAATTGCTAGCTTTGATTGTGCAATGTGTGTCGATCAAAATGTAGGAAAAATTATCAAGTTGATGGATATTGTGTTCTTAATGGTTTGATGACTTCAAATAGATACAAGGATAATGATGATATAAGTGTTTAGAATTTTAGTAATGATTTAGGTTGTGATAACTATTCTAGTAATGACTTATTGCATTCAAATTAGGACAACAATAAACTTAAAAGATACACAAAAATAGCTGGTACTAAATAGGAATATAATGAAACAAAGGAAGGAATGAAAGAACTTAGCTCAAGGTACAAAGACCTTAAATTTAGAAGATAAGCTAATAAAATTTATTTTGTGACAAGGAATGTTTTTATTAATTTTATAACAAGAAATATTGGTTTGGGGGGCACTAAAGGGAATTGGCCCACACTCAGACAAGAGGGCCCTACTTTCAACCCATCATTTTGTTCAAGCATAAATATTTGGTGAGGAAATTTATATGGGTTCACCAAGAGTAGTTATATACTTCCCTAAATCTAGTTGAATGTGTTTATTTTTAAACATCTAGGGTTTCATTATATCCTAATGTCTAGTATTGTAATGCAATGCATAATGCAACAAACAAAATTCTATATGCAATTTTGATTCTTTGCTCTATTTTTAAGATCTAAAAGATAATATTTTGAAACAAAAATATATTTTTTTTTCCTTTTCTCAACAAAATGAATACAAACAAAGATTCTAGCCTAATATTAACTTACATGCACTTCACTTTGATGCCTAAAGAAAAGGGGTCAAATTTATGCTAAGGATCTAAACTAGAATTCCTTATTATTTTCTTCTTTTGTTTTTATTTTATTTATGTATAATGTTCTTAAAATAAGATAGAAGAAAAAATAGAAAGTAGACAATAAGAAAAAACAAAGACAAGGGGAAATAGAGAGGAGAACTTACTTGACCCAACATTCAATACGAATCCATCACCTTTGAAAAATTATCACCTACAATCCCTATAGCTAGTGTATTTGTCAACAACCTACAAATTAAAATATTCTAAAAGGGAAATTAGATTTTTGGGGTCTTACAAATAGTAAAATACACCTAGCTACCTAATTGACATAGTCAGGCCCCCGATTTGCATACATATAATCAAAAACTTCCTAAAAATGGATGTCGCATATACCTAGTAAGAATTCACCACTTGAAAGTGCAATGGATGGTGAATTCAATTTTTTTGATCTAAGAGGATATATAGAGAACCAAAACTAGGAGAGAAACTATGAGTAGCAATATTTAATTACTTAGGAGTGCTTAGCCAAATAGAGGTCTCAAATTAGTTAGGGAAAACTAGAATAAAAGCTACGAATAGCGAATTTTCCATTTGAACTAAACATAGGTGGTGAATTAATTTCTATAGATAAATTATAGAATAAAGGATCCTAAAATGCTTCCATAGAACTAGGGTTATAGAATTAGATGGATGACAAGTAATTCAAACAAGCAGGAAACAAAATTGATCAAAGGTCCTATAACTAAAAGCTACTGAAGATGAATCCACCAAATGAATAGAATGTAGGCATCAAATTCATCAAGGGAAATTGAACTTTGAGAAAATATGCTAATATGGAATGTAGGTTATAGCTATCAAGGGTGAATACACCACCTGTAAAGACTCTAGGCAGTGAATTTGACCTAGACAAGAAAAAATCCCAAGAGGCTAGAATGAGGCACCAATATTTTTTGAGGATGCATAGAAGACCCTTAGCATCCCTTTCCTACCCTAAAGATGCCCTCAAATTGCATGTAATCAAGGGGAAACACTTGATTCTAAAATAGATTAGTAAAACAAAGATATAAATGTATAATACAACAACATTAATCATGAATAAAGAGACTAAAATGAAAGAACAATTGAGCATAAAAATGGAAGTCACCCAAATGCTTGATGATGAACTACTCCTTAGTTCTCCTAAAATTATAGTAGCACTTTGTTATGTGAAGTGTTCCTAAAAATTTCACCCCAAGGGGTCATTATATAGGAAATGGTATCCACCAGGGGAAAGAGTGAGGTATCAAGCTAGGAGAACTTAGGTTGTTTGATTGCTTGTTAACTACTTTGATTGGCAGTCATTGGGGGTTGATTGTTAGTAAGGATATTTTATTAGAGTTTTATTGCTAGTTAAAGAGATTTATTAAGATTTTATATTGATGAATCAACTGCTTAATTGATAGCCACAAAGGATGATTGGTAGTGGTGCAAGGGGCTAACTACCTCTAACAGGCAGTTGCAAGTGGTTTGGAATATAGGTTATACACCTAAAATGAATCTACCACATGTAAATCTTCCATCAATAAATTTTCTAGTTGATGAATTCTTATCATTTGATCATTGTAAGTCAAATTCGATGGGGAAGACAAAATTGGTTAGGAGAAACTAGTTGCACAAATTTTCCAACTAATATGGCAAGGTTATCACTAGTGAAATCAACTCTAAGGTGGAAAATTCATCAATTGCCATTGAAAAATTTGCTAGCTGGTGAACTCATGTTATTTGATAGTTGTAGGTCAAATTCAATAGGGAAGAAAACATTGGGTGGGAAAGACTAGTTGCAGGAATTTGCCAACTGATATGGCAAATTCATCATTGGAAAATTCAAATCTAATATTATGTATTTGTCAACTACTAACCTAGCTATAGATGTTAGGTTTGAAGATGTGCAATATAGTTGGCTTAATTGTCCTATGGACTTGTGATGAAATTGATTGGGCCAAGTGATCTAATTTTAGGTATCTATAGTTGGCATAGATGACATTGAATGTGTAATTGATAATAGCAAAATAAAATTCATTAAAAATTAATTGGAAAAAGAAACATTCATAGCATACATGGGCATAAAACAAAGAAATGTTGGATCCTTCATTGTAAAATTTGAGAAAATAATCAGTCTAAAAAGTTGTCACTAAAAAAATAGATGTACACTATGGATGGAGTAAACATGACATAATGAAATAGGATTATGGAAATGTTGAAATGTTTCTACAAAAATAAAAAGAGATTGATAAATATAGGTTTATCCATAGATTATGCTATAGTTTTTGTGCTCATAGAAAAAATAACATTCAAACATGTAGGAAATTAAAAATATGATAATTCAACAACTAATCCAGGAATAAAGTTCAAGGTAGAATCAGAAATATAGAATCAAAAAGGTAAGAGCCAAATTTAGTACTATAATCAATGTCATAACCAAAGCTAGAAATAAATTAAGAGCCAAAGTCACTATCCAGAGTCAAAGCTAGAAAGTTAGAACCAAAACCAAAGATCAACAATATACCAAAGAATGTAATACAGGGGGTGTTTGAGATTATTACATTATTTGGTACCTTGGAAGTACCTTGCAAGTAGTTTGTAAATACTTTGTAAATATTTAGTGTCTAGGTGTCTTGTAAATATTTGTCATTTAGTAATCATTAGATGTTTGTCATTATTAGAAGACTAATAAAATATTTCTCTTATGAGAAATATGAAGAGTCATATATCCCATGAGTTTGAGGAGATGAAGAGATAGTTGAAGATGAAATACCAAGAGGTTATTTGTAAATGCTATTAATAAGAATAACATGTAAGTCTAAAAATAATATGATTTTTTAGTACAACATATTGTATTTTAAAGCATTTTTATCTTGTTATCCACATTGAATATGGTGTGTGTGTGTTTATTTTATGAGTCATGGATTGAATATATGTGATGCATCCTAGGATATTGTGAGAGTCACTTGAGATTTGTATTCATTATTGAGTATTGAATTAACCATATTTGATAATACAATAAGTTTGGAGATCACACATATATTGATTTTAAACTAATTAATTTGGTTTCATGTTAGAATTTAGCATTGATTTATCTAGAAGGTGCTATTGAGATCTTATGGTTGGTTGATTAGGATTGGTATTATTGTTGGTGTTAGGATTAAAATATGGCAACATCAATGGTTGCATCGGGACTTCTTGGTATTCAGTTAAAAATGGGGCCATTGCATGAATTGTGTTGGCCTTAGTGGAATGAACCATGGAGGGTTTTAAAACTATTACATTATCTAAGAAGGTTTATAGTATGTTTATTGTTGTCATTATTGTTATAAATACCAAAGTTGCAAGGAAAAAATCTATAGAGACTAATTTATTTAGTTTATAGTATTAAGCTATTGTAACTATGATCCATTTGAATGTTATAATAAGTTATATATATAATTGCATTTGCTTCTTGTATACTACCTTGAGTCTAGATTGAAGAAGGAAACTATTTATGACATGATATCATAGAAAGATACTATAGATTCTAATTATATCTAAGAGACACTCATGCCTTGCATATATTTTGGTATATTTTGAACATAAAATATCCAAGGTCATTTTTATTTCTTCTTGCTTCTTTGTGGCCTAAAATATGTCAAGTTGGGTGGCCAATGAGGTCAAGATTTTTATCTTCATATTCTCTAGCAAGTTTCTAATTTTAGTCTTGGTAATACTTGGTAAGATTCTAAAATAATATTCTTTTCTACTAGTCTTTTCTTTATACAAAACAAATCTAAAATAATTTTGATATTTAAAATTGTCACCACCATCCACTAAATAATTTTCAAAGCTTTGTCATCTTGTTTTTAGTTCCTATAATATTTTAGGTTGAATTGAGACCTTTTAACATAATCTTATAATCTTATAATATTTATTCATCCTTTTGGGTTATGTGCAACACATCATATTTATCTTCCCTAGTTTTAAAGAAGTCTTGATACTTAAGAAAAATTTTCTTCATTTCATCCCATGTATTGGTTTCCTTTTTTCTCTAATCCCATAAACCACATAAATTTGAGTATTTAAAAGTGGTAGGGAATATTTTTAGTCTCCATGAATTTATTTTATAATCATAGCTATGGCACAAGATATCAAACTAAAATAGGAATGTATTTGAAGGTTTTGTTATAATCCTATGAAAGGTGGGAAGGATTAATGGCAAAATATTTTTCATTTTAATCTTACCGATGGTTGTCATAATGGAAAACTCAAAAGTAATAGTAGAAATATCGTCGGTCTTATCTATCACTTTCAAACTAAATAATAAGACTACTAAGTTTGTAGTAAGATCCAATTAGGATTTTCCCTAATTTAGTTGATTCACTTTAGGGGTGATTCTCTATTTTTCTTATTGTTTACTTGATAGAACCTAAAGGAGAGGCAAACAAGTCTTATATTTCAAGGATAAATTTGGTTTCCTTAAATTCTTCCTCTATAGATTATAAGTTGACTTGTGTATATTATAAATGGTCATTCTTTGCATGTTGATATTTTTTATTTTTCATATATCTATCAATCAAAGAGGCAACAAGGGTTTTAGTAAGATCTCCAACAAATTTTATCAAGATAACCATAATGAAACTTTTAGAAATTTTCCTTTTCGTTGTTACAAATTTCTTGATCGGCTTAGGTGTCTTATTATATCCTTTAGTAGAGGAGTTATCCCATTGTTGATATTAGACCAATCTCACCTATGGGATATTTAGATCCTATGTCTAGTTTAATTATGGCATGTACATGTTCAAATATTAAAATCTATAAGTTGGCATTAGCTAAACTCTCTTCTGTATTAGAAGAACCAACTATAGATAGATTATTTTGATATGTATACTTATTATTCTATGATGGGGTCGTCGAATTTATATTTCATCATCCCTTCACTACTTGCCCAATAGTACCTTTTAAGGTAAATCTACCTTTTTTATCCTTGAGTTGAGTCATTCAAACTAAACATGGATGAATCTAAACAAAGTAAGTGGGAAAATGGTGCTCATGGGAACCTATAGACTAGATGTCAACCTCCAACCTTTGCTAATCCTAGCATTGTATAAGGTGGATATAGTTTTTAGGCTTACTAGTTATGGAACCTACCTACCAATGACACAAAAATATGATGATCTCTTTAATTTTCAATTAGGGCACATAAAAATTTAAAGTACCCCCAAAATATATTGCAACCACTAGGCCAAAACTACTTCCCTTGTTCTATCTAGCATGTGGATCCATGGATTCCTCATTTCAAAAATAATTATTTTATTTAATCTAATCACTCAATAAGAAATAAACTTGTTGGAAAGAAAATGTGCTAGAAATGTAAACTCATAAACCACTCACACTCAAAACTAAATTAAACTTACAATTGCAACTAATGATGTTATGTGCAATAAATTGAACATGCAAGTAAATCTAAATCTGAACTAGTTATATATAATTAATATATGTAACTAATCATAGAATAATCATACAAATTAGGAGTAATAAACTTAATAATAAAATAAATAACTAACACACCACATAAAGAAATACAAACAACGGATAGATTAGAAGGGTATTGGTCAGATGAAGAATTGCGTTGAATGGTAGAGACATTTTTTGTAGGACTGCCCAAACTGTCGAACTCGTTTCGGCCATATCTCACTCATCCGAACTCGGATTGAGCTGAAATTTTGAGGGTAGATGCCTGAAAAACCCTAGAACGTCTCCACCAATTTTCATATCATTTGGAGCAACACAGATCCTAGCGCATCCCTATGTGTGAACGATATATTTGGCAAGCGGCTATGCGAGGGTTTCATCCGGGTTGAGTGCAAACAACTCCAGAGGTTGGTTTTTAGGGCCTTCGGGCCCCTAGCGGCCAATATTTTTGTGGTTTATGCTCAATATTTTAGCAAGAAATGTTGCAGGGGATACAAGATGGGTTAGAAATTTGTCTTTCAACAGATCATACTGTGAACTTGAGTGACAACGGCTTCCAATTTGTTGCACAAAAGAAAAGTGAAAACCATACCTTTCCACGGCGTCTAGGGCAAGGATTAAAGAGACCACGAAATAAGTTTCAAGCAGTTGATCAAAAAATGGCTCATATCTCAAGTGAATCTGGTGCTAAGGTGCACCCACAAAATAATTCTACTGTGAAAACCCCTGTCAAGGGTAAGAATTTTGAAGACTCGGTCCCAAAAATGAATTTTAGGGATGCCCTTCATGGTGGACAGCCTCGGCCCAATGCT
Organism: Wollemia nobilis; assembly: GCA_028583015.1. Classification (NCBI taxonomy): domain Eukaryota; kingdom Viridiplantae; phylum Streptophyta; class Pinopsida; order Araucariales; family Araucariaceae; genus Wollemia; species Wollemia nobilis. Next base: position 14,182,109 of record JAQPPZ010000465.1, read on the forward strand.
AATATCAATACTAGGGCTTCTCATAAACCTCTAAGAATGCCTAAGATTGATCCCAGGAAAATGGAGTCGGGATGTCTTAAAGCAGGTGATGGAACTCCTATTGTTAAGCTTGATATGGGTAACATTCATGCTGGCATTGAAGATTTGGAAAAAAGAGGACTAATTTTTCGGTTCGTGGGTTTTTGTCAGATTCTATCTGCTTTCAAAGTCCAGGCTGCAAAAAGCTGGAAAACTAAAGGTGAGTTACAAATCTCTATTTATCCAAATGGTTATTTTCTTGTTTTATTTGCTAATAATGAAGATAGAGAGAAAACTTTTCAAGGGGGTCCTTGGTTTTTGGGAAGGGCAGGGCTTTTCATGAAGCCCTGGCATACTAAATTTAAAGCCGAAGAAGAGATGCCTTCTATAGCTCCCGTGTGGGTTAGACTCTTTGGCCTCCCTATTGAATTTTGGAATCCTACTATTTTTTCTTCAATTGGAAACTCTTTAGGAACTTTTATGATGATTGCTGATTGTACTCAAAATTTTGAACATATTATTTATGCTCGAATTTGTGTTTTAATGGATTTTGACAAACCCCTACCTAAAAATATCACATTACAATTTGGGGAAGACACTTGGGAGCAAGTAGTGGACTATGAGAACATTCCTTTTCATTGTAGAATTTGCCATGAATATGGTCATTTGGCTAGTGCTTGCCCAAATAAAATTCCTGATCAAAAGAAAGAAGATATAAACTCGGCAGGTTTCCAAATACCTAAGAAGAAGAACACTCGGAAAAAACCAGTAATGAAGGATCAATCAAATTCATTTGCTAATATGTTTGAAATCCTTTCCACAAATGATGTCCCAAGTGAGGAAGAGGAAATAATGGAAACTAAAATCTTAGAAACACAATTTAAATATGAAGGAAAGAACTCGAGAGACAAACCAACAAATCAAAGGTTTTCAACGAGAAAAAAAAAGGAGAAAATTTACACAAGAAAAACAATATTTCAAATGTCAAAACTTCAAATAATGCGAGTCCCAATATAGACTCCATTGAACCATCTAGTAAAATTTTGGTTGTGTATGAGCATTCTTCAAGGTTAGAAGCCATCTCAGATTCAATTGGAATAAGTCAAGAAACAAGGGAAAAAAAATTGAAGATGGATTCTAATCAAAAAGTAGGTCGCAAGACCAATCAATATCATATGGTAAAAGAAGGTGAAAAGCTTGTAGAGGAAGGTAAGATTAATGCCCTTCCCAACATTTTTAGCCCTGGTATTAATGAAGATCATCACTTGGAATATTAGAGGACTCAAAGGGAGTCTTTCAAAACAAAATGAAATTAGAAGAATGATTCAGATAAATCATCCACATCTTGTTTTCCTTCAAGAAACAAAAATGTCAATGGAGGATATGGACTTAATTGCCAGTAAAATTTGGCCAGTGGAAAAGTGGTTTCCCTCAGTTCCCAAGGGACTTCGGGTGGCATTGCTTGTCTTTGGGACCCAAAAGAGGTAGTTATTCACCATATGGTTGGCAGTTGGGGTTTGTTGGCTATAGCTATTCAAAGTAGACATTCCAACCAGATTATGCTCTGCATTACTATTTATGCCCCGACTTCTTTGGAGGAAAAAAGAAGACAGTGGAAGGATATTACTCATATTATCTCTCATTTTCCTAAAGCTTGGATCTTGATCGGAGGAGATTTCAATACCATCCTCTCTCTGGATGAGAAAAAGGGGGGAAATAGAAATTTGGACAAAAGTACTGACCTCATGAGCGAATATATTACAAACCTCCATCTTGTGGATATCCAACCGAGATAATGGCCTTATGACTTGGTCTAATAGAAGGCAAGGCTTAGCTTGTATAATGGAGAGATTGGATAGGTTTTTGCTCTCTGAAAATTTCTTAATCCATGGTCACATTCCTAAAGTGAAGACTCTTAATAATGTTGGTTCGGATCATTGGCCTATCATGGTGGAAATGTGGAAAACCAATGTGAGTTTCTCTCCTTTTCGTTTTCAATTAATGTGGCTTAGAGACATTTCCTTCGGACCTCGTGTGCAACAATGGTGGAAGGAAGGTAAACCTAGGCATGGGACTAAGATGTTCTATTTTGCCAAAAGACTGCAATACATTAAATCCAAAATCAAGACTTGGAACCTGGAAAGAGTTTGGGGATGTTCATAAAAAAAAACATGAAGTTATTGCTCATCTTGAAAATTTGAATAAGAAAATCCGTTTAGATGGCCTCACGAGAGAAGAGAAGTGCGAGATGAAATTAAACTCACAACTCAGTTAGAGGAATGGGAAAAAGAGAAGAAATCTTATGGAAGCAAAAATCTAGAATTCAATGGCTCAAAGAAGGAGATCGAAACACAAATTTCTTCCACAAATCTCTTCTAGCTCGAAGATCTCACAACTTTATTTCTTCCTTAAAATCAGATTCTGGAGATGTTGTTTATACTTGGGATGGCATGAACTCTATTGTTGTTGATTACTTTTCCAATCTTTTTGTTGCTACTCCTCTTGACTCGGCTTCTCAACAAAATGTTCTTCAAGCAATCCCTTCTCTTATCACTTTTGAGGAGAACTCTATTTTGATTGCTCCTGTTACTATCAATGAGCTTCAACAAGTAGTTTTTAAAATGCAAAAAGGAAAACCCGAGGTCCTGATGGGTTTTCCTATTGAGTTCTACCAAGAGTTCTGGGATATCCTTCATGTTGATTTATTAGAGGTGGTGGAAGAAGCCAGGAAATCCAAAGAAATTTTGAAGGTTATCAATAAAACTTATATTACTCTTGTTCCAAAAGCTCAAGAGGTTGATCATATCTCAACTTTTAGACCTATTGCTTTATGTAATGTTCTTCTCAAAATTATTACTAAAATCATGGCAGAAAGGTTGAAGCCTCTTTTACATAAGATTATTTCCCCAGAGCAAGGGGGATATGTGGAAGGACGTCAAATAGTAGATGAGATAGTTCTTGCTCAGGAAGCCATCCATTCCATGGATATGCAAAATTCTCCTTCTATGTTCATCCGGTTAGACTTATCCAAAGCTTATGACAGAGTGGATTGGCACTTCCTTATCAAAGTTTTGAGGCAATTTGGTTTCTCTAAGGATTGGATGGATTGGATTATGGGATGTATCTCTTCAGTTTCCTACTTAGTTCTTATCAATGGCGAGGCCTTCTCGGTCTTTCCCGGCTTCCAGAGGTATTAGGCAAGGTGACCCGCTATCCCCTTATTTATTCATCATTCTTGCTTGATGCTTGGGTAGGACTATAACCAAAAAGAGGGAAAACAAAACCCTTGAGGGAGTTACCATTGCTCATGGAGCTAGACCTATCTCTCATCTTCAATTTGTGGATGACTCTACCCTTTTAGGTAAAGCTACAGTTAAGGAAGCTTCTAATTTTAAGCAAATCATTAGCTGTTTTTCTAAGGCTACTTGGCAGTTGATCAATGAAGACAAATCTAAAGTTATTTTCTTTCAATGCTCTGCTAGACAGGAAGCCATGGTCTTGGATAAATTAAGATATAAGAAGACCTCTCTTCCAATCACTTATTTAGGTATTCCCATAAATATTCAAAGGCAGAAAAATAAATATTGGAATTGGTTGTTGGACAAAGTCAAGAAGAAAATTGGAAAGTGGACCAACAAGTGGCTTTCTTACGGGGTAGAATCACCTTGGTAAAATCAGTCCTTCAAGCTATTCCTATTTATGTTTCTTCCATTTTGAATATCCCAAAGGCTGTTCTTCGAGAATTGGATCAAATCAGTCATCGTTTCCTTTGGAGTGGTACTAAGGAGAAAAGAAAATGGGCCTTGGTGAAATGGGATACTTTATGTCTTCCTAAGAGTGAAGGGGGGTTAGGATTCCGGTCTTCAATTAATAACAACAAAGCTTTAGCTGCTAAATTATATTGGAGGATGTTGCATAACCCCAATGCTCTTTGGGCCAATAATCTCCGTGCTAAATATGCTTGAGAACAAAAGTCCTGAAGACCTTGTTCGCTATCAACTTCCTACCAAAGGTTCTCCCATTTTAGCAGTTCTTAAGACTGGTGAGGATTTGATAAAGAAAAAATTATTTTGGATCATTCATAATGGTCAACATGCAAATTTTTGGACAGATTCTTGGGATGGTCACAAGCCTTTGATAACTCGGTTTCCCGATTGGAGGCCTTGGATGGAGGAGCTTCACCGAGCTAATTGGATAAAGGTGGCTAATTATTGTCGGTACCATACTGGTAATTCAAAGGTTGGTAGATATTGGATCCCTATTGAGGACTGGCCTATTCAAATCCCAGAAAGGCAAAGACAAGATATCCAAGGCATCCTTCATATGAGATCCCTCTCTTGGTCCCATGAAAAAGATTGTTTTGGATGGAACGACACTACTAAGGGTGAGTATTCGGTTGCTCAAGGTTATTTGACCTTATGCCATAATAATCCCAACCATTCTTCTGACATATTTTCTCAATTGTGGGCTCAAAAGCTCTGGCCTAAGGTGAGGTTCTTTAATTGGCTTTTATTGCATCGTAGGGTGCTTACTGGTGAGCAACTTATGAAGCGTGGTTTTCATGGCCCTTTTAGATGTGAAATGTGTGAAGAGAATGTAGAAAATATCAACCATATTTTTATTGAGTGTACTTTAGCCTCCGAGCTATGGAGGAGAATGGCAACTTTACTTGGCTTACAGTGGTCCAATTTTTTCACTTTTGAACAGACTTTGGAGGGATTGGCCTAATCAAGAGGGTGTTGATCATTTTATTAGGCGGTTAGTTTGGATGGGTTCTACCATTCTTCTTTGGAATATTTGGAATGAAAGGAACAACCAAATTTTTAATCAAGATAGGAAGGATATTCACTATATTTGGCAAAAGACCATAGCCAACTTAGTTGAATCAGTCCATCATCTCCTTAATCACCCCCAAAACTCCCACCAAAGATGGGATCAAGTGATGCAAAGATTGAAGATTAAACCTTCTAAGGGCAACCAACTTAAAGGGAATGTGAGTATTAGTAAGATGGATAGGACTAGAAATTGGCAACCTCCTCCTAAGGATTTTGGAAAAGTCAATACTGATGGAGCCTCTAGAGGGAACCCTGGAAAAGCCGGTGTGGGAGGAATTGGTAGACTTTCAGATGGCTCCCTGGTTTTTACTTTTGCTGAGAATTTGGGTATTCTTTCCAATAACCTTGCTGAGGGGTATGGTATCCTTAGAGGCCTTCAGGAGGCTACTAAGGTTGGATGGGAAAAGGTGTTAGTTGAGTCCGACTCTCAACTTATGATTAATCTCTTGAAGACTCCTTCTAAGAATCATAAGGTGGATTGGAGAATAAAAAGAATTATTGAGAAGATTCGGTTAATCCAGATGGGATTTTTGAAAGTTGATTACAATCATGTGGTCGAGAGATCAAAACAAGAGTGTTGATGCTTTAGCTAATTGGGCTTTGGACAAAGGTGATCTTACTTGTTATGGCCACCCTCCTATATGGTGGGCTTCTCAAATTAGGGAAGCTCTTCTTTCTATCATTTCTTTGGATGGCTCCGGTTCTGAAGGTACCTAGTTTCTTCTTGTTTTTTTTTTTGTTTCTATTTGGTTCATTCAGTTTTTTTAGTTCCCTAGCTCATTCTATTCTTTATTTTGTTTCCTCTGTTGATTCTTGCATTAATAGTCTTCTGGTCTAGATAGGTCATTGTTTTGTTCATTTTTTTTCTTTTGTCTTTTTTTTTGTTTAGTTTTTTAAGGTGGGTGGGTTCTTTTGTTTTGTTTTGTTTTTGTGTTCTTTGTGTTGTTTTTTTGTTGTTCTTGTGTTTTTGTTGTTTTGTTTTTTTTTTTATGTTTTTTTTATTGTTCTTGTGTTTTTTTCGTTCTTGTTCTTGGGTTTCTCTTTGTTTGTGTTATTTCATTTTTTTATGTGTGAGTGTTTTCTATGTTTTTTGTTTTTGTTTATTGTCTGTTGTTGGTTGTTTTTATTTTTATTTTATTTATTTTATTTTTTAGGTTTTGGTTGTGTTTATTTTTCATGTTTTTTTGGGTTATGTCTTTGTAGTGTTCTGTTGTTTTTGTCTTGTTTGTGTTTTGTTATGTGGTTCTTGTGTTTTTCTATGTGGTTTGTGTTGTGGTTTCTTTTATCTTATTGTGCGTGTTTGGTTGTGCTTTTGGTTTTGACACACTCAAGGAGTTTGTTTTTTATTTTATTTTATTATTTTTGTTGTTATTTTCTTTTTTTAATTTGGTTTTGTGTGTTTGTTTGCTCCTTGAGTATGTCAAAGGTGGTAGGCCAAGTCCGAGTCCTGGGCATTTTTGGCGGAATGGATACCCCTGCCTCCTTGGGTCTTACCCGAAAGTGGCATCCCTTTTGGGATGTTTTCCACAAATAAAAAAAAAAGCAATACAAACAACATTTCCTATTTATATCTCTATGGTGGGTCCAACCGTGAGAATATAGAGCCATCATTATAAAATCGTAAATATTATATCACAAATACAACTACTTTATTCAATTTCAACTAAATAAAATTATAATCCAGTCTACATATATTGTCTCTCGACATCATGGTTATTTAAATGCACTAATTTTTTTATGCATACTACTATATATAAGAATATTGTAACCAAGGAGCCTAATATTAGAATAAAAGAACAAGTTCTATTCTATTTTAGACTAAAGTAAAAACAAAACAAATTTTGTTACTTACAATCTGGTTACATAACTAAAAATCATAATAATTTATACTTGCATCATAAAAATGGATCATTGGGCACTAATCGATGATGGATTTATATTGTCTAAATTTACAGGTTGTTAAAGATTTAGTTGGAGATATCACTACTCTAAAAATTCCATAAAACACTATAGTATTCATACCTACACTTGTCATTATCTAGTGATAGACACTGATGTGTTTTTTAGGCATGTTTTTCATAGGAAACTATTCCATAGGCTATTGAGATTTAGATTTGGCTATAAAAAGATGCTAAAGAACTAAAAAAATTATATCATAAACTTATTAATACTCATGACATTAACATTTAGTCAACTTAGTAAAATTGCTCAATTCAACTATAAAAATTATTGTTTAAGTTATTAGATTAAAAAACCATAAAGTTATCAAAGGATATGGAGCTTGAGAGGCTGAGAGACTGTAGAAGGGCTCCCCTATTGTGGAACCCTATTCTTGTTGTTCCTATTGGATTGGAGCCAATAGGTATTGGAGTCTTTGCTACTGCTAAGATCTTTGGTAAGTTTTGTTTGCTTCTATTTTCTAGGGAGATCTTTCTGGATTTCTAAACTTTTGCTAGGGAGATCAGGTTGATTCTTTCATTTATTCTTTCTGGGGAGATGATCTTGGTTCCCTTATCTATTAGTGAGGAGATCTAGCTAGATCTTTTTATTGTGGATTTTAGGGAGAAATTTCTAATTCTTTCATATTCAAAGCTCTTCTTGAGTGGGTAAATTTCTGTTTGCTCAACCTGGTTTATAGGCGAGTTGTTGGTAGGCATCATGGAGAGCCTTATCTTGGGACTAGATGGGATAATGATTTTTGTCTCAGTTATTGATGCAAATTGGTGTTAGCTAATTATTGTATTTTTGTTGACCCTAGAACTATTGAGCCTGAGAACATGGATCCTATGGTAGATCCTTGGAGGTTCTTGTAGGCCATCTCCCTCAAGTTGGGAGAGAGAAAAATTCAAATTTATAAATCTTTTTCTAGTAAGGTTTAGGATGCATGGGGATCTATAGTTGCATCCAGAGGTTTCTTGGTTGAGTTTGTGAATCATTTTTTTGGTCTACAGAGCTCTTCTTAGGAAATATTTATAGATGGTTTTACGATGCTAGTAGGCATGATTTCAATTTATTGCTAACGCAAATCTATTTTCTTGGGTGATCTTAGTTGCTATAATTTTTTCTAGGAAACTTGTGTTTTGATATCCCTTATGGGCAGATTGCTAGTTCTGAATTTAGGGTGCTTGTCAACTTCTTCTAAAAGTTTTTTGGAAGTTTTGATGGATCTAACTTTGTTGGGTCTGAATAATTGTTTGCAAGAGATCCTTTTGGTAAAATGGAGGAAGCTCCCTATGTCTCTTATGTTTGTGGACTAGATTTTTTTTTTTCTAGATCTTTTTATCCACTAGGAACTTCTGAATCTGCCTTTTTATTTACCTTGCCAGATCATTCCTGTGTTTTTTGAACGAAGCTCTTTGTTTTGAGTAGGAAAGCTCTTATGGATAGTGGATTTCAGCTAGAGACATGGTCTCTATATGACTAGGTGGGAAGATTTTTTTTTAAATGGTTTGACTGGGCAAAAATCCTATTTGAAAAAATGATTTTAAAATTTTTTGGTGGTTTTCTAAAAATTCAAATTTTAAGCTTGGAGCTAGTTTGACTAGGTGGGAACCTTGTTTGGAAAAATGGTTTTAAAATTTTTAGGTTATTCTTTTAAAATTTTAAGTTTGGCGCAAGTTTCAAATGATATGTTAGACACTGGTTTGGTTGGGCAACATCTTGAGTTTTAAATTTTAAATTTTGTTGATGTAAGGTTCACCTAGATCCTGAGAGATCCTGTTTGTTCTCTTGCAGATTGTCCTTGTATCTCGTGGATATGATTCTCTTCATCTCTTTGGATCTCCATCCTTGATTTTTTTGGGGCTATCCTTATGAGGTTATTTTTGATGTAAAATTGTTGTAAAAGGCTTGATATTTACTTTTGTAAAAAAATTTGGGTCCTTTCAAAACCCCTCTTTTCCACCTTTAAAAAAAATTACGATAAAGTTATAATTTGAGGTTGTAAAAAGAGAGTGTTTATCAAGATACTACATAAAATTAGGGAAGGTATAGGATAAAAGTATAATATATATGCATAGAGAGAGAAATACTATGACTACCCTAAGATTATTAGGATGGAAACCCAAGTAGGGGGTGTATGGAAATCCCCTAAATATGATTTCAAGGTCAACTAGGAGGTTACATAATTTAGACACCAAATTTTGCTCACCTCATTTCATCCTAGGATTCTTGAAAATTTTGGAAACCTACCCAATTTGTTTTTTTAGACTTCAATATAGAAATTAAGTGCTAAAAACAAGTTCATCATTCATAGACAAGTTCAATAATAACGAAATTGTCCTCTTGGTGGAAAACCTTTTTTAAGAATTAAATTTGAAATCTACTTTCATCCAATGGTAAAATAGGTAAATTTGCCATCCAGGAAAGTTCATCATTGAAAACTTGCATAAGTGGTGAATTTATCCCCAAACATACAAAATGTAAATTTTCTCATTTTGATGCCCATGCTTGTCTATGACAACAAATATAAGATTTTCATGCCTCATAATCTTACTAATATTTCATGATTTTACCTTTTTCCAATGTTATTTAATCTTTCCAACTCGAGTTTATTGCCAATTGGATCAACTTTATTTTCAACTAAAACTCCTGCATGCAAACTTGGAAACTTTACCTCACCCTCTCCTTTTCAAAATCTATAAACTTGGCCTTCCATTATAAAATTGATTTATAATTTTTGCACATACTTTTAAGCATACTTTTGGGATGCATTTTGGAAAGGATTTTATAGTAAAGCTCTACCCTTTTCTCCATGTAAGCTCTTGGCTCCCTTTTACAAGCACCTTTTTGTTATCAAGCATCTTAAGTCATTGCATGAAAGAGCATAATCCTCATGGATGGGAGGGGGTTCTATCATTGCACTTTTTACATTATGAGATTTCTAATTCTTCATTGAATATGTTATTCTTGATCTATTTTGTTTGATCTCTTTGTCTAACACCATTTTTAGGATTCTCACATCTCTATCGTATATGTTTCGGCACCATAACCCTTCTTTTACATAAAATTGGTAAATTTGCTTTAATATTTTTGGAGGCCTTATAGTCATCGGTCAATATCCACCACTTATGTCCTGGGAACAAACACCCTCCATAAATATCATTGATTTCATCTCTATGACCACACCTTATGAATTTCCTACCAATAGGATTGACAATTATGACTCTCTGACTAGGTTTTTTATGAAATTCTCACTTATTTTGATTCTCATACACTAGCTTAATCTATCCATATGCTTTTATAATTGCAACAACTTACTATTGCTGAAGAACACAAGCTTATACTGAGATGGGGGGTGAACAGTATAGCGCCCACTTTTTACTTTCTTTCCAAACCAATATCAATTAGTGTCCTCAATTGCAATAACCAAATATAGCAGTGTGCATTAATAACATAGATAGCAATAGTAAGCAAGTGCACAAATCATCACACACAATTGAGACACAATATTTAATGTGGTTCCCCCAATGTGGGGTAGTCCACAAGATATTCTCCTTATAATATTTCACAAAGAAATAGGGATCCTTATCCCAATACAAATGATTAATTTTATTTTCTCAAAGCTAGGTTGTCCTAATATGCTCAAGTGGGCTCCACTGATCTACTCATCTAGGCTCTCCACTGATCTACTCAGCTAGGCTATCCACTGATATGCTCATCTAGGCTATCCACTAATTTGCTTAGTTAGATTCTCCACTCATCTACTTAGCTAGGCTATCCACTAATCTGCTCAGCTAGGCTATCCATTGATCTGCTCAACTAGGCTATCCATCGATCTACTCAGCTAGGCTATCCATTGATCTGCTCAGCTATGCAACTGGTGTTGATGTGTTTTTTGTTTCTGTCTTGTCTCTTTCATTGCTCACAAATCTGCCTCAATGCCTTCTCACAAGGCTCAAAAAATCCTAGTCAAATGCTATCCCAAATATGTTCTCAAAGCCTTCACAAAAGGCTCAAACAATCATGCACAAAATCTATCTCAAATCTATCTAGAAATTTTGTCCCAAAAGCCTTCCCAAAGGCTCAACCAATCATGCATAAAAGTTGTCTCAAATCTGTCCAAAAATTTTGTCCCAAAAGCCTTCCCAAAGTCTCAACCAATCATGCACAAAATTTGTCTCAAATATGTCCAAAAATTATGTCCCAAAAGCCTTCCCAAAGGCTCAACCAATGACTCTCAGGTAGCACTCAAATCTCAACCATAAATCAATGAAGGCAAGGCTCAATGATGAACTCAAGAATGAATAATAAATGAATGATGACAATACTCAAAAATGTGGTCAACAATGAATGGCAATGTACTCTTCAATGCATGACAATAATAATTCACAATGATCTCAACAATGTATGACAAATGATCTCTCAAATGGATGACAACAATGCTCAATAATATACTCTCAAATGGATGACAACAATGCTCAACAAGGTACTCTCAAATGGATGACAAATGATCTCTCAAATGGAAACCTCTCCAATAAATAATAATGAGGACTTCAAAAAACCAAGTACAATCTCCACAAGTGATAGCAATAGGTTCTCAATAATATCTTCCTCATGCAATGTCAATAATCTCTCAAGAAACAAGCACAAATTCCTCAAGCAAAGAGCTCTCAAATAGCCAACAATGATCTCCTCTAATGAAATGCAAATGTATCCACAAGTGACTAGCAAATTATCTCCTCAATGGTCTCAAATAGTGGCAATGTACACAACAAGTAACCAACAATAATCTCCTCAAAGCAATAGCAAAAACCTCCTCAATAATGGCAATACTCTCAATGAACTCCACTAAAGCAATTATGAACTCAAGCATCAATTTTATCCATAAAATTTATTTTCTAATCCATCCATTTTCTCTCAATAGCCAAGTCACTTAATCAAGAAATTTTTCTTCAACTTCAAACCCTAACTCATGTGCATGTCTTCTAACTCAAGATAGCAATTAACTAGGTCTCAAGTTCCTAGTTTAACTTCATAATCAAATCATGCACTAGGACATATATAGGTTCAACACTTTTCAACCTTATGACTCCCTAATTTCATTAACATAAACAACAAGAACCTATGCTTTTATTTATTTGTTTTCACACCTTATAACTCCATATACAACAAACACAAATATTTATTTTCACACCTTATATCTCCCTAAGCACACATAGCAATCACAAATATTTCAATTTTACACCTTATAACTCCCTAAGCACATTAACACATACAACAAGCATTTATTTCCCTAACCACCTATGACTCCCTAGTTATCGTAGAAATAATTTTAATGCACCAAAAACTTTGGTAATAACAAATATTACCCTACATTGGAGATAAATACCTTTATATGAAATTTGCTGCCTTCGTAAACTTCGAAATCATCTTTGCCAAAATGTCTTGCCAAAATTAATGCACCTTCACACCTTCATGGGAGTCTAAATCTATTCCTCTCGCTTAACGTTGTGAAGTGCTTACCACATGGGCGCTATCCCACATTGGGATTTTAATCCCAAACACCCAACTTTAACTTGCACTCAAATCTGAAACTTGATTTTACTTTCTTAGCAAAACACTTTACCCTTGGCGAGATTCGAACAGCGAACCCGCCTTGTGCAAAGTTCATGCGCTACCAACTACGCTAAGGAGTCCTTCATGACATCACTTTCCCATGATGTTTACTTGACCTTGCTCTCAAATTGAAAGTTATTTATCCTTCTTTCTTCGTTGCTCCCCTTTCGACGACTCTCTCTCATGCGCTATGTCAAGTCTTCTTTAAACAAAGGTTTTTCACCTTTTATTTATATGCACCTCCATCCTTCGAATGATGTCGGTGAATCTTTATTAATCTCCCCAACCTTTGCATGTCGGCGGATAATGTAATTCAAATTTATACCTTAGAATTATTAAATAAAAATTTAATAATTCACCTCTTAACTTTGAATTGGGATATCTCCTTCATTCTTTTGAATTTTTCCATGAAACTTTTTGCACCTAGGTTTTATTGGAAAACCTTTTCATCCATCATAATTTGGAGAAGTCTTAGCATAGTGGTTTTAATTAAAAACCCTTTCCAATGGTTTTAATGAAAACCCTTTTCGTTGGTTTTAATAAAAAACCCTTGTCATTGGTTTTAATAAAAACCTTTACCATTGGTTTTAATAAAAACCATTAATATAATATTTTAAAAAAATAAATATTATATTCCTCTTGTGCCACAAAATCTTGTATATATCCATGTTGTCCAAAATATCATAAATGATTATTTATGAAGTGATTTTACCACCAAAACGCAATGTGATCCATGTGACATCAATGACAACACTAAATAACTCAAATTGCCAATAATTGCACCTTTGAAATTGAGTTTGTTGATCATAGGCTCTACAAGCTATGAACATGTCTTGCATGCAATGAATATGCCTTGCAAGTAGTAAACTAGCTATTTTATCAGTTTTAGAATCAAAACAAATTTAATTTAAGCCTAAATAAATCTTATCATATTTTCTATTAGTTCATTTTATTTTTGAAACAATTATATTTTAGTTTTATTTTTAATAACCATCTTCCAAAAGGGTTCAAATTTGATTTGTGTAGATGGATGGAGTAGCAAGGAGGAGGAGTGAGAGGTCTAGGGGCAACAAACCCTAGGTGTGGGGCTTCGGAGGGCAGATCAGCAAATGCAACAGGTGGAGTCTTTGGTGAGATAAAAGGCCCCTAAGCGGAGGATGTGGACAAGGAAGTTCTATTGGAACCGGTCCAAGGGCATTGGGCGGATGCGATTGAAGATATCTTTGAGGGGGACCAGGACTTTGTGTGTCAGGATCAAAGGAAGACCCAAGAAGGAGACAAAGAGAAACCTAGCAACTGGAGACCTTCATATCTTAATGCTCTTCGCGGTGAGCAAAAATTATTCAACTCTTATTTTAATCTAAAATCTATCAATGGTAGGTTGCACGTCTCGGATAAGGAGGTCCTTGGTTTTTTGGGAAAAGGGGCTTGTATTTGAAGCATTGGTCCCCCAATTTCAACCCCCAGAATTAGGTGCTGGATTTGGCTTCTATTTGGGTTAAGATGTCGGGATTACCTCTGCTTTTCTAGAATGAACAAATCTTGGCTGGGATAGCTACAGATATTGGATAACTAATAGCTATTGATCCTGCAACCTTGAGCAAAACAAGACTCCTTTCTGCTCGCATGTGTGTGTTGGCGGACTTGAGTAAAGAGCTCCCTAAATCCATTATATTGTCGTCTATGTTTGGCCTTCATACTCAGGTCTTTGAATATGAAAATATGTCTTTTAAGTGTAGTGTTTGCGAGAAGGTAGGGCACCAGGGTATCCACTGCATTTCCAAGAACCAGCCCCCACTCCAAAATACTACTCCTCAAACCCAGAATAATATCCCTCCCCTGCAGATCTCCATTCCTACCCAACATGGGCCTCAAGGACGTGGAGCTCGAAATCCGAATATCAAAGACCCTGTTCGCCCTTTTGTAAGCAAGAGGCAATGTTATAACCCTCCTCCCAAAAATACCTATGCCCTGAAACCCTCTCATAGGGGAGCTGCTTCCTTTGATGGGAACCCTCAAGCTCAAACTGCTTCTAAGATGATATAGCAAGCCTCAGAGCCAAATCACAAAGGAAAGAACCCCATATATCAACGCCTTGGGGCAAGTAAGTTTGATTGGGTAATACGGGAAGCCTATGGAGGCTTGATGGAAGTGGTCCCATGTACTGCAGAGGAATTTATGGGAAGAAATTCCAAGGATATCAACATCCCAGTGGAGAACAGTTTTGATGCATTAAATCATCTGAAGGGAGATCATATGGATAGCCAAGAAGTGGAATCTGAGGTAGAGGAGACTCAAGAGAAGGATTTAGAGGAGAAAAATTAGAAGAAAGAGCAGGAAACTAATTATACAGGCAAGGATACTCAGGAGGAAGAGGTGAACCACCAAGATCAGTGTTACCCCAAAGCAGGGAAAAAAGAATCTACTAATCAAGAAGCTAAGAGCACAAAATCTTCTCCACTGTCAGAAAGACCAGTTAACCTGGAAAGCCAGATTGTTACCCCAAAGACCAAGACTAACCAACTAGACATCAGAATCACTCTACTATCAAGAAGAGCTCTTCCTAGATGTAGTTTCTCTATTTAAGAAGGCGCACCACTTCTGAGAAGATTACATAAACTAGATAAATACCAAGTTTTTTTTGGCTAAATGAGCATGTTTTTACCTACGGTTGATCTGTTGGTTATCCAACTGACATTTGATGATCTTTTGAGGCCCGATCTACTAAGGTTTTTGTATGTGATTTGGAGCCCAAAACCAGTTTCCTATAAAAATTTGTGTACCTGCATGTGGAAGTGGGTGTTGCAAGATTTATGATGCATGATGGTGTAGTAGCGGTGCTCAGGAAGATAAACCCATGGGAGTCCCTCAAATAATAATCAATATTTTTGGGTCTCCCATGTTTCCATTCTACTGACTCCTATCCTCGATGCAAATCTGTTAATCTCCCTCTACGAATCACCGATATGCAAACAAGTGGGTCTATGTAATTTAAATGTGTGCATGTCATATTTTTATACATGACCTACTGTAGTCTATGTGCACAAGGTTTCTATTGTAGATGATGGTAGTTTCTACCACTTGCGTTGCTTCATCATTGTGTGAGGGAGACTGTGTTACGACGAGGGCATCACTGATGAGGATGTGATAATACGTTGTGCATGAGGTGAATGACATTCTATCTACAGTGCTCATCATTGTGATGGGACTTTTACTGAGTTTTTTTAGCATTTTTTTCGAGTGATCACATGGTGGCCATGAAGGACTATAGATCATCCTTTCCTGACATATATTTCCTTATTGATGGTGAAAGACTCATCCAGTTAACACTGTATGACACTGGCCTTCACGGACTAGATCTGAGCCATTTCTGCTTGATGTTTCATTTAAAATTGATACATCCAATGCAAATTATAGTCCATTTTTGCATCCATGCATAATGAATGCTATTATGTTCAGAAAGTTACAATGCAATCTTAATCTAATGTAATCGTACATTCAGGGATCTACTGGAAGGAGTTTGGACAGTGACCAAAAAAATATTGCAAGTTTTTGTGGCTATGAAAAATTTACTTGCAGGATCTCGACGATGCAGTTTAGGGAGTTCATACACATGTTAGGAGAGATATGTAATGACATAGGTCAGAGATGGAAGCTTGAAATCGTCAAACGGTAGTGCAATGAAGTCATCGTGTGATGGTGGCTATGAAATCAATGTGGATACCTTTGCAAAGAGAATGAAAATGTTCTATGTTAACTGGAGAGAACACAAGCAAGATTTATGGGGACCTTGGGTTCCTCTAACACAAAAATGGTGGCCTTTGTCTATAACGAGTTGTTGTGCTAGTGCCACAAGCGGGTTATTGCACAATTACTATGATTGATGCAGCCTTCCATGTGAATGGTGTGTGTCCTCGTTTATGCTATGTGAGTGACTATTTCCTATAATCGAATGTACCTATTGTAATTGGATGTAGTTGCATTAATTTGCTAACACATATTTGATTTTGTAGGCGACCAGAAAAGAATCATTGTCTAGAGGAAGAATTTATTTTTTTCTCTTTGATTTTCTTTGAAATCATAGTTGTTGTGCAGCTATATTATTTTTGTGCTCTTATTCTGTTCGAAGCGGAGGTGCAATTGGCCTCAAACTGCATCTTAGAGGACTCAACTAATGTGGACGTCAAAATATCGTGAATATAGATGGACATAGTGCTACTATATGGTGTTAATGATGGACTACCTTGCAGGAATAGCCTGTATTGTGGTGCGCAGTGAATATTTCTCATTGGTGAGAAGGTGTGCTGGGCTCTAATACCATGTAGACAAATAAAACAACTTCTTATTATTCTATGAGAGGAACCTTACTTAAATAGCAAAGGTGTACAATGTGAGCCATCAAATCATAACAAACTGAGTAGATCTCAGCCAAACAAAACTATCCTAAATATCCTAGTAAATACTTAAGATATACTCTAACACATATGATAACTCCCATGACCTTTCGCTTATCATCTTGTCACTTGTATACTAGACTCTTCACTCTCTTCTTATATGCACACTTGACTCTATGACACTTGCACATTTCTACATGACTCTTCCTCTACTACATGCATTCCTAATACAAGACACTTGTGCACATCCTTTATTTACATATTTGCACACTTACATACATCCTCTATTTATATATTTACACACTTACATGCATGACACTTGTGCACATTCTCTCAATACACTCTTGGATTTTAACTTACATGACACGTGCATTTCTTGCACATTGCACTCTTACATGACATTTGTGCATTTTCTACACATTGACCCTTATATCAGAGGGTAAATAAAAATCGCTCACCTAAACTATAGAATCAACCCTAATCTATTACATATTTGTACCATAAAGGTACCATGGGGGTACATTTGCATGTACCAAATAATGTAATATTCCTCAACACCCCCATGTATTACTTTATTTGGTTATTGAAGACTTTAATATTTATCTTTAATATTTATCTTTAATCTCCAATCTTTATGTGACCTTGCATTATTCATGATCTCCTACTTGAGATTCATCAGGTTTATCCTCTTTCTTGAGTTTTTCTCTGAGTTCTTCTTCATCTTCCTTCTTTGGTTCTTCAGAATTTATATCTTCTTTAATTGGTTCATGATCTGCTTGAGCTTTTTCTTTGTCTTTGACCCCTATATCATGTGCTTCTTTCTTAAAATCTTGATATTGACCTATAAATTTTGAACATTCACTTAGTGCATCATAATATTTTTTTTAATTATATGAACTTCGAATGCCAATACTGCATGTAAAATGAAACATTATTTTAGAGATGATTCACTTGTATAAATCTCTACTTTCTTTTTTATAGTTTCAATCAACTCTTTTCTATTTAGATTTTCATCCTTATGAAGCTCAAGTGAGAGTAATGCCATATACATTATGCTACATATATTAAGAGGTATCATAATATCATCCTGTAGACACCTAAAACACGTCATGTTGAGGAGGCTACTCATATGGACACCTTTTCAGGCCATGTGACTCACCTTAGACCTTTCCAAGACCTAGTAGTGGTTCTAACCACTCAATCAGGGCAAGCTAGTCCTATCCAGCCTTGGTCGCTGATGAAATCAGTGGTGGTCACCACCACCACTAACATTGAGAGTAGCCACAGGCCAGCTACAACTATCGATAGCGACCACGGTCCCAGTCATGCCTGTCGATAGCAGTTGAGTCTATAACAAACTTGGGCTACCATATCCAAGTAGAATCCATTACAAGTAATAGTTTCTTGAGCGTTTGTTCCATGGAAGCTTCTAGAAGCATCACTCCAACTACCCTAGCCTAACATATTCTTGATCTTGGCTTCATGGAGAAGCTAGGATGAAGATTTGGGAAGTCTATTTAATGCATCCCAAAACAAGAGAAAAAAAGGGAGAGAATTCATGAGTAATTAGTGTAATGAAGTGCTACCATTTTGTAATCAAAGAGTGAAATTTCTCACAAGCATCACGGTTCTTTCGAAATTGCTCTAGGAAGCCATCATTTGCATCCATGGAGCTTTGGAGAGTTTGAAGCCAATCAATACCACTGTTCATCAAATTTACTATCAATTTCGAGTCAATTCTCATGAAATCCTTGTGAATCAAATAGATAGACCCTTGAACATCAATTCAACATTGGAATTGATCATCACCAGACCCAGAACATAGAGAATAGAGCCTTTGTCCCAATATTATTGTTTTTAACAATGACCTGTAGGCACCACCACCGACTTCGATAGCAACTAACAGAGCTTGCGGACCTGACCAACAATGATAATGGGATGATGTATCATTTCTTTTGTTTTAGTCAATATATTAGTCATTAGCTGTTTTTCATTAGATTTTCTAACATAGATTAACAACATTTACATTCAATATTTATGCTTTCATTTTAGTATTTCATGCATTTTTGCATTTCTTTATGCATTTGCTTCCTTTATTGCACCTATCAAGAAACTAGCCTCATCTTGAGAGGCTTTCAATGCTATTAATCTATTTTTAGTTTCTTTGTGTGTAGGTGATAGGTCTTTTGTAGGAGCTAAACCTCATCAAGATCACATTTCTTGATATCATCATGTGAAGGTTGTGAAGGAAACCCTCCTATAATCAGATTAGAGGAATTTCAGAAGAGTCTACTTGGAAGACATCTATTCTTGAGATTTATTGTAATTTCGTATCAATTTGGTATCCCTAAGAGGGATGTATTGTAACCCGATGTACAATGTATTTTGAATATTAATGAGAATGGCTCGTTTCTTTCTTCAAATTCTTGTTCTCATGGTTACATAGATTTCTTTTATCAAATTTATTTTCATTATTGCAATTCTATAGATGTTTAGAGTCTTTTGGCAATTCACAAGTGGTGATCACGTGCGGGACCCTTCCTATTTGGATGCTAACTAAGTTTTCTATCTATTTTTTCATTGCACGTATTGCCACTCTGAGTAGGACCCTTCCTATTTTGACTCTGATGGCTATCACTTTCACCACCCTAATCATCAGCGACCTTGAGAAAAACACATAAAATTAAAATTACGATAGTCAACTTCTTCAAACTAAGGCTTCACCTATAAGTTACCCTAATATATTTTCTAATAGACTTTTCTAAAAAAATTATAGAATAGTAGTAATTAAAGAACATAGAGAAAGTTTGAAGGTAAAATATTAGATTTCTCTTTGTTTACTATTTGACGCTACTAGGAATAGTGGCCTCTACTGCTAGCCACCCCATAATCTAGCGACTATAAATATGATTGATCATGTGTATAGTGGCAACTAATGTTGACCATTATTCATAGAGATAACCTATATTAAATTTAAGTGTTAGGGTTTGCATGCTTGTAGCCTGCTAAAAGGCTATCTCATTTAGCTCTACATTACATTTTCTTGAAAGTAAAATATCTTTTACATGCATCATTTTTGAAATTTAAAACTTTATTTTCATGTATGTAGTTGAAAAATCATGGTGTGTTGTATTATGCATCTTTGCTTTTATTTAAAGTAAAATGAACCACACACACATCATGCTTTAAAGTTTAACATCAATTGAGTTGGGATTTCACATCCAACCAATTGATCAAGACCAATGATGGCCTTCATCACCACCTGTTTGGCTTGGATATTATGATTTTTCGAACCCGATCGTGGCCAAGGCTGACTCCAAGAACCATCGAAGTCATGGAAAATAGCATGCATTTCTATTTCGAGAGTGTATCGCTACCCACGGTGGATTGGGTGAGGATCGGTAGGACCTATGCTCCCTCATCAAGTATGGGTTTCATCTCCATACCCTGGTGGGTTTCATCACCTGGACTTCATCACCAGGTGTGCGTGTGAGAGCCTATAGGTGAAATCCTTTTAACAAATTGAGAGTTACATCAACTATATTCAAACTTGTATGAGAAAGTGGTACGATATACAACAAATCAAAACACACAAGCCAACTTTTTAGGAAACACAATCAAACTTTAAAAGAGATAACCATTTTGTCTACATTGTTTATTTCTTAAAATCACATACGAGATAATTCAAAAATGAATGGTCACCACATGGAGTCACATTCAGTCGACGAATGAGGTGGTAGCCAATGCACAAGAGGGCACAAACCACCCTAGATTCAATCCACTTGACCAAGCCATACCTGAATGATGTTCAGGTAGTCTCCAAGGAGACAATTCTACTCATGGGGATCTCATCAAGAAACCCCACCTAGGAGGACTAATGCAAGGACTTCTTATGATCATGATGAGGGTACTTCTAGACCTTAGTCATCACATGATGTTGATAGATAAAATCCATCCAATGAGGGGTAAACTAGAGGGGTTGCACCCATTCACATACCCACTAGAGCTTCAAATCCCTTCAAGCATGGAGTGGATCTCATATCATTCCATAGCATTGGTGAAAGAGGTACACCTCTTAACCAACCTTGGAAAACCCATCAACTTGATTTCTTAGACAAGTATGGTAGAAATTCAACCCATAGGGCCACTTCAACTACCCATTCTCATTCAGAGAGTGTGCATAGAAAAGGGATAGCATGTCATACATATGCCCAAGGTGAGTGCTCCAAGCGAGCACATAATACAACCATCCCATCCACACATGAGGGATAGAACATAGGGTTGAACATGGTGTTAATGTGGCCTTGATAGACAGAGGTAAGAGGGTAGCTATACCTTCAGCTAGAACCAAAATTGCCAAATCTCCCTACATAGAGCTACAAAGCCAATGACCATACATAGCAGATCGATCAGATCGGTTACCTAGGCCTGATGCAATCCAAAGAGAGCAATTACTCCAAGCCCAATTGGAGGATTTGTACAATGAGCATGAGCACCTAGAACAAGAGCATGTAGAATGATAGAGGTTGCATTACCAATTTCTGTACAAACACCATTTATGAGAACAAAGAATCCTTGAGAAAAAGGAATGTGAAGAATGATCAAATAGGTTAGCTCAAGAGGAATTACCTTACCTAGTGCATATAGGCAGCAACATAATGTGAGATGTAATATATCTCACCATGAGCTACTTAGTAGGCAAATAGACACTCATCCTCATCACACTTCACAACATGCTTCTTGACAACAATAGTGCCTAGCACCAAATTTACTAGAACATGAACAATATGAGGAAATAGAACAAGATGAATAGGAACAATTGTATCCTGAACCATCCTCTATGGACTTGGCTGATGATTACAATCAGCCAACTCAATCACATAGAAACATACCATCACTTGCTCCCTGAAGACCTCTTTGGGAGGATGAGATCATCTCATCTCAAGCATACAAAGTGCTCACCGAGCGGATTCAATCACTCGAAAAACAAGGTGTGACTTATCAGAAGCCCACTCTGAGCAAAATTTATAATCAACCCCTTAGTCCATCGGTACCTAGTCCAACATATCCTGAACACTTTGAAATACCTAAGCTGGATAAGTTTAGGGGAGATGATGATGCACAGGAACATGTTATGAGTTTTATAAACTTGTGTTTCTAGTTGCAAAACAATGATGCCTTATTGCTATGAACTTTCATGATCACACTTTTAGGTGCTGCCCTTGAGTGGTACAATCAGCTCCCGAGGCACAGTATAACTAGCTTTGAACAACTAGCAAATGCTTTCCTTGAATACTTTTCTTTCGGCATCAAGAAGAAAGCTAACCTTTTTGACTTATCAAACTTACGTCAATATGACGATGAGTCGATTATGGATTATGGGAATAGATGGCAAAAAGTCATGTCAAAACTTCCATTTGTCATTCTCGTATCTGAACTAACTCGGATGTTCACAAAGATCTATGCTAAGCACATATCATTGCTACTTTAGTTGCAATAATATCCAACATTCGAGGAGGCTTTGGTGCAAGCCAAAGTTATAGAGGACATTAAGGTCCAAGAGGGAGAGTTGAAACTTCATAAAAAAGAGTGGAATAAGAACATGCACAACCAACCTCATTAGGCCAAACCTGCACCTATGAATCAAGTTGTGTTAAACATTCCTAAAGTGGAAAAGAGCCAACAATAGCCAAATTATTAGGCTCAACCTCCCCCAATGCACTACAATCAATGCAATAGAAATCAAGGTAAGGACAAACAATGTCATCCACCTCACCAATATACACCATTGCTTGAGTCCTTGGTGTCATTATTCAATAGACTATGCAAGGCTAAGGTACTTACCTTACTTAAAGTACATTTGTTAGATCCAAACCACCCAAAGCCAAAGGGGTATAGAGAAGACCAATATTGTCCTTATCATAGGAAAAAAGGTCATGACATAGAAAATTGCTATGGTTTTTAAAAACTGAGTACAAAACATGCTAGACAAGGATGAACTACAGATTGATAATCCTTTGGCTACTTATAACCAAAACTTGGGTATCTTCAAGGAACCCTTACCCCATCATGAGGCTAAGGGAAATCAAATAGGTCATGTCAATGAGATACATACAGATCCTCCCACTCAAGGATTTATTGGCATGATAAATATTATCACCTACAATAAAATATACAACCAACCTAAGCCACCTATGGCTCCTATCCATATTCCAACTACACCTCAATAAAGGCCAGCTCAGAACCAATTGCCAGGCCCACCGGTAAGACCGATGATCACTATATGATCCAGACTCACTCAAAGTCTACAGATGGCCTTGACTAAGTTGTCTATTTACGAGCTCATAGAATAATCCCCTAAGCATAGGGAAACCCTCATGGAAATTCTAAAGTCCATTGAGCTCCAACCCCAAAACCCAAATACATTTACCAACTTCATGGGGCATATTCAAAAATGTAAAGAGCCAGTGATCATGTTCTATGATCATAAAATCAAAACTATTTCGACCAATGTAGTGGATCCTCCACTACACATTATCACTTGTATTAATAGAATACCTTTCAAGCGAGTGTTGATTGACATAGGCTCTTCAATCAACATCATAACAACAAAGGCCCTTGGATACCTAAGCATTCCTGAGTCACACATAGTTGCCTCAATGTTTACTTTATGAGCATTTAATGATGCATTATGCTCCACTAGTTGGTACAATAGTTCTACCTATTCAGGTGGGACTCAAGACCATTTTAGTTATGTGTCATGTGCTAGAAGGTGCCATGCAATACAACATCTTACTCGGGTATCCATGGATCCAAGATATGAGATGTGTTCCCTCAATTCTACACCAATGTATCAAATATGTCTATGAGGGACATGTCCATGTAGTCCCCTTAGATGAAGAGCCATTTAAATATGTCAATCAAGTTGATATGTCGGGGAGTTTATTCTCCCATAAATGCATCTAGATATATGACCAACATCACCTATCAGACATCTAGATCACAAAACCAAGTCAATGCAGGCTGATCCATCCACATCAACACCACCACAATCCCCTAGGCCAACTATCATTTTTGATAAGCCTTCAACATCATCCAAATCGAAGGATAAATAGAAACTCAAGGCACCTATGATAGAAGAAGAGCCTAGGGTCATACCTAATGTGGCTACTACAGATATTTTGACTCCCATGGAGGCGGATGACTCACCAAATTTAGTAGAGAAAGTACCTCAACCTACCTCACCTACATCATCAACATCATCTGCACCATAGGTGATAGTACATTTAGTGAATCCTAGGCTAGTAGAGTATTTGGTGCAAAACATTACATTCACACCAATCATAGAATCTACACAAGACATAGGGAGACCTCATATTCCCCCATTTCCTATTGGGATGGTGGTGCCTCTTGGTATACCACCAAATAAGATAAATTTCATTTACAAGGGCTTTGACCAAGCCACTAATAATTCACCTATTGATGAAGATGACGATGAACCCTTCATAGGGAATGTATATTATTTATCAAACCCTGAGTTTATGCTCTGATACTTTGACCATTGCCATTGGCATGGTCAAGGTTTGGGCTTGTATGAACAAGGTCGCAGGACACCTTACCAGCCTTACTATCAGTTGCCTACCAATAAGTTTGGTCTAGGATACTCTATCTCTAGGCAGGATGAATTACTAGCCATATCTTTAGAATACCTTAGTCTAGGTTTTGGGGAAGATATCGATTGGAATCCTTACGCATACCCCAACCCTTCACATTTATGGAGGGATAATCATCCAATGACTATGGTTTCCATAGAGCCACCCTTGGTCTATCATGAGAACATTTCTATAGAGGATAACTCAGAAAACATTCCTAGAATTGACTGGGTCATTAGGAATAATGAATATATGGATGAAACTGAGATGGCATACCTAGGGCCTAGGAACCTTCATCCCCTAGACAATCATGTCGAGGTCATAGAGCTAGAAATACCCCTTGCTAACGTAGATGATATTCATCATGGGGCATTCCATCAACTACCTATTCTAGCGTAGTTACTTCCTCCAGAGGACCCAATTGTCCTATCTCCTTTTGAGGTGGATCCTAAAATCCCAAAGCCTCCTAGTATAGATTGGGAGTATTTAGCTCAACATGCAGTTGGTGAGTCCTACCCATATGGCCATGGAGATTACCTTCCATCCATAAACATGATCTCCATTGATTTGACCACTCCACTTCGCAATCCATACGACCCTTCAAAACCATTGCATCTCAACCTTGAGGCCATTGATTTTGATCATGTCAATTCACCCCTTTCACCTGAGGATTTCTTCCCTAACAAAGAAATGTTACAACCATTCCATTTTGCCCTAGGCTATGCTCATGATGTTTATAATGCTGAGGTTGACCTCGATATGGTAGATCCTTTGAACCCAGTAGATGACATCCATTTGATCCCTACACCTCACCAGCTTGAGGAGGGGTCACATATGTCAATAGAGGAGACTTTCAAAGTGGATATCAGCGTAGATCCCATGAATCCTAAGAAAGTCAAGTTTGGAGAAAGCTTATCTCCTAAGGAACGAGCCATCCTCATACCTCTATTGAAAGAGAGACCTAATATTTTTGCTTGGATGTATAAATATATGTCAGGTTTGGATCCAAAATTGGTTACTCATAACCTTTTGTTGGACCCTACCAAGAAATCGGTCAAGCAAAAACTTAGGAAGATGCATCCAACCATCGCTCTGATGGTCAAGGATAAATTACAAAAACTATTGGATGTAGAATTCATCATTCCCATTGACTATCTAAAATGGGTATCAAACATGGTACCTATAGGAAAACCTGATGGAAGAATCTGCATTTGTACAGATTTTAGAGACCTCAACAAGGCAACACCCAAAGATGCATTTTCGTTGCCCAACATCGATGCTCTTGTAGATGCCACAACTGGTCATGAGATGTTATCACTCATAGATGGATTTTTTGGCTATAATAATATTTGGGTCAAACTCGAAGATCAACACAAAATAGCCTTTACCACTCCATGGGGAACATTTTGTTATAAGGTTATGCCATTTGGCCTTAAAAATGTTGGTGCCACATACCAGTGGGCTATGACATATATTTTCCATGACTACATGCACAAAATCTTGGAAGATTACATTGATGACTTGCTAGCCAAGTCATTATTGTGTGAAGAGCACGCAAAGGTCTTAAGAAAGGTCTTCGATCACCTGATTGAGCACAATGTCAGGTTGAACCCCAAGAAATGCATTTTTGGTGTTACATCAGGAAAACTCTTGGGATTCATCATTTCAAAATGAGGGATCAAAGTCGATCTAGCAAAAGTCAAAGCCATATTAGAAATGCTTTCCCCAATAAATATTAAAGAACTTAGAAGCCTACAGGGTAAAGTAGCATCCATAAAGCGCTTCATCGCACAGTTATCGGATAAATATTGACCCATGAATCGACTGCTACACAAGGGGGTCCCATTCAATTGGGATGAGGATTGTCAAAAAGCTTTTGTTGAGATCAAGCAATACCTAGCATCACCACTAGTACTAGCTCCACCTAGACCAGATGTACCTTTTTGCTGTATATATCCACCATGAACTTTGCACTGGGAACCATGTTAGCCCAGAAGAACAAGCAAGACAAAGAATAGGTGATATATTACATTAGTCGAACCCTGGTCAGCTATGAGCTAAAGTATGCATACATCGAGAAGCTCTATTTAGCAATGGTTTTTGCAACTAAGAAGTTGCACCACTATATGCTAAGTCATACTACGTATGTCATATCAAAACAAAATCCTTTGTAGTATATGATGAGAAGAACATATCATAATACATGTACTACAAAGTGGATCATGCTACTGATAGAATTTGATCTAGAATTCATAAGCCAAAATTCAATCAAAGGTCAGGTAATAGTAGATCAACTGGTAGAGGCACCTCTTCAGGATGATAGACCTCTCATCATAGAGCTTCTTGATGATGTAGTCTTTGCATTATCGGAGTCACCCAAACTTGAAGAACCGGATAACAAAGCTGACATGACTTTGTTCTTCGATGGTTCAAAATGCGAGCAAGGGGGTGGTGCAGGGATCATGTTTTTCATGCCACAAGGTGCTCCAATGCCCTTGTCATTTAAACTCGATTTCCCTTGCACCAATAATAATGCTGAATACGAGGCCCTAATATTGGGTCTCCAAACAACACTCACCATGAAGATAAAAAAGCTAAACATCTTTGGTGACTCCTTGCTCATAGTCAACCAAGTCAAAGGAATCTATCAATGTAGGTGTCCTATCCTGAAAGCATATAAGGAACTTGTGGACACTTATCTAGCCCAGCTAGAGTGGTATGACATCGAGGTAGTCCCTTGTACATCAAATAAATTTGTGGATACTATGGCATCTTTGGGATCCTTAATCCCTTAGAATCCATCCGTTGACTTCACTACCATCCAAGTCAAGATGCTCTCACAATATGCGATGTTGCGTGAGGCTCAAAACAATCATGAATCAATCCACATGATTCATATAGAACCAAACCATGAATGGTTCTATAAAGCTAGAGACTTTTTGACAAAGGCATCCTGGGGGTCTTTGATCTCACAGGGTCCTTTGGAGAATGGTACTACCATTCACCATAAGGTTGTTTTCCAATCTGCATTTGTGCAACTCAAATTGCAATGGGAACAAGTCGTTCAGTCAGTCGATGCTATTGCTTATCAGGATTGGCTCACCCAATTACAAGATTACCTTAAGCTTGGTATAATCCCATAAGGATTGTCGCATGCCACAAAATGAGCATTCAAACAAAAAGTGACTAGATATGTCTTGTTAGGAGACATCTTGTATCATCGTAGCTACGATGGAATTCTCCTTCATTGTCTCGAGCCCCAAGAATCAGCTTGGGTGATTTTGCAAGCTCATGATGGTACATGTGGTGGCCATTTCAGTGGCATGGCCATCATTAAGTGCATCCTTTGAATGGGTTATTATTGGCCCACCATGGAGAAGGATTGTTGCACGTATATTAGGAAATGCATTAAATGTTAGCACCATGCTAATCTTATGCACCTACCATCATAGGCCTTACAATCGATTCAATTGGCTTGGCCATTTTCTCAGTGGGGTTTTGATCTAATTGGTAAGATCTCTCCCCCATATTTGGGTTGACACACGTTTATCATAACGACCATTGAGTATTTTACCAAATGGGTGGAAGCGATCCCTTTAACCTCTATGACTGGAGCACGTATTATGGAGTTCATACTCCATAATATCATATGTCATTTTGGGATCCCATCCAAAATCATTTTGGATAATGGAACTTCATTTAAGAATAAATATGTGTGGGCTTTAACATCCAAATACAATATTCAGCACAACTTTGCAACACCTTATTATCCATAGGCTAATGGGCAAGCAGAGGCCTCTAACAAGATAGTAGTTACCATACTAAAGAAAATAGTTCAAGAAAATCATAAGGATTGGCACCTTCAATTACCTCTTGCTTTATGGGCTTATCAAAATAGCATACGGATACCCACTAGGGAAACCCTATTTTTGCTAGTATATGGCACTGAGGCCATTATGCCCTTGGAATTGGAAATTCCATCATTGTACATCTCATTGAAAGAGTTCATCGATGATGACACTACGTGACAAGCTCACCTAGATCAATTGACCCTTCTTGATGAACGTTGAGTGAATGCTCTTGAGCATCTTCATGTTTACCAAGATCATCTTAAATGAGCTTACAATAATAAAGTCCATATGAGAGACTTTAAGGTTGGGGATCTTGTGCTAAAATAGAACCAACAGAACTCAAACCTACCGCCTCATCTACGAGACAAATTTATGGCTAATTGGTTAGGTCCCTTCATCATATTAGAGAAGATAGGACCTGGAACTTATCACCTAACATCACTAGAAGGTGTTGAAGAGCTTGAACCTCTCAATATTCTTCACTTAAGGGAATTTTACACATAAAATCACAAAAACAATAAAATCATCAAAAATCCAAAAAAAATCAGAAAACAATAAAATCCAAAAACAATTCAAAACATCAAAAACACAAAAATATTTACATTTTGCATTTCATTATATGCATTCATTAGTTGCATTGCATTAGGCATTTTCATCCATTGCACTTGCATTAGGATAGGTTGTGTTTACATTCTTACGAATGACACCATGTTTGTATGCCAATCATGCATCCTCAAATCATCTTCATTCATATTCCTTGTGAGTAAATGTGTTTTTCAACACAACCTTATGAGTTGCTATCAGGTGTATACTAGGGTTTTTGGTCATTCAACCATACCTAGTTATATTTTCAGATTTTGTAGAAAGCTATCTTGGCTTTCGAAGATGAGGTCTAGTTTTGATAGTACCTTGTATATCTCAAAATCCCATCACATTTTAAACATTAATAATCCTAGTTTGAACAAGGAAGGATGACACTACAAAGTGGTCCTGGTCACCTTAAGAAAAAGGTTTTCCTTGCTCATATTATTATGTGCATGGTTTAGAATGTTGATCATTGGCAAAAGGACAAGCTCCCCCTACCCAAGAAATCCCTTGCTTTTATACAAAATGAGAAAATTCCTAAAGCAAAGCAAAATAAACAGTGATTTTCATCACTAAGCAAATCCCTTGCTCCAAAATAAAACAAAATGTAAAATAAACAGTGATTTTCATCACTAAGCATGAGCAAGTATCCCAAGAAATCAAAATAAAAGAAGGGGGTAACGAGCTTGAATCCCTAGAATATTCAGTATTTGACCACCATGGGGTGATCTCCATTATAGCAATGGGTTGAATGAAACCCACCTGGCAATGGAGTATCCTTACACGTGGTGATATGTCTGTCACATTAGCGATCTTCTTTTGTACAGACCAATGTCAGCTTATGGATGAGCTAGCTTTAGGTGGCTTGTATTACCTAGTAGTCTAGTCCAACTGCATCCAAACTTAGGATCATGATGACCATATGGTGATCCTCATTACAACAATGGGTTGAATGAAACCCGCCTGGCAATGAGGTAGTCTTATGCCTCATCTAATATATTCACTTTGCACACACAAGGATAGTGAATATCTTGGTCTTCTTAACAAGCTTATATCTTTCAAGAGTCTTGTGTAGTCATTATACAACTTTTGATTAATCAACTAGGGTGTTTGAGTCTCATGGAAAACCTCAAAAATTCCCTTATAGCAACAAATCATCTCATCAATCATGCACAATTTTCCTTATGAAATTTTGTTTATTAAGGGGTGTTCATAGAATAGGATAGATACTAGATGGATATCAGCAATGATATTTATATGACCACTGACTATTTTATGTATATATTTTAGTTTACATAAGCTTATAGGGAAAACCCATACATCTCACATCATCTCATCTCACATATGGATGTTTAAATGATTAATTCTTATGATAAGAGTTACCATTTTCATTCATGATTTTCATACATTCTGTGGTGTCTTCCATTAGTTTGTTAAACACATATTAGATTCATTCCTTATATTTTAAGTGATTAAAGCATACAAGTTCATTTGCATTAGACCATCCTCATATAATTAATGCATTTCATACACATTACATTCACCATATCATATCACATAAATTAAATGCATAAACAATTGAAACAAATTTAAACATGCATTTAACATTCACCATTGCATCCATATAAGCATACATAGTAGAGCATCTACACATCTAGATCACAACATCTAATCATACATCTATCATCTAGATAGTGCATGTCATCAGTACATCGCATACATATAGCATAATCAAATCATCATTTAGGCATACATACATCTATGCATCCATACATCATCATATAGGCATTACATCCATTAATGCATTCATAAGTCATAACACAACACATCTAATGGCCCACTTTCATAAAAAATTGTAAAATTCACAAAAAATCAAATAAAACAAAATCTCAAGTGTGCCTCATACCCAATTATTTACCCTATACACTTGGCGGTTGCAGCGACTTGCACTCCATGCAATCCGGCAAGATGAGTAAATTACTATAAGGCCATTTGAACCAAATTATTCATTGACAAATTGAAATGTTTTCACTTCACTCTCTAAGAAGGCCATTATGGTCGAACTGCTTTACAGGAATGAGGTGTTCATTTCTTTTCTTCTGACATTTTTATTATATCATCGAACATAGTGATTCATCACATGCTACAATTGAATTGCTATCATCTTGATTCCCTAAGAAGGCCATTGTGGCTAGACTGTTCCACGGGATAGAGATGTACAATTACTATTAATGGTTGAAATCACAGTTGTAACAAGACTTTCCCTTAACAACAATTATCATCTTGAACTATCCAAATTAGTCATCTTGGTCAAGTGACTTGTCACTTTCATCACTTATTATTTTCCTCATCGACTCGTTGCTTAAGGGGGTAGTCATAATCATAATGATCATAATCAAAATTAACAATTAAACTCTTAATCATGTATGTTGCGTTCATCCATGAATCATTGCTAATAGCTATGACAAGCTTACCCTTTTGCTAGGGAAAAAACAAAAATACTAAACTAAACCTTTGTTGGTCTGAACTGACGATAATGTAGCTTGATAATGCTACCTAAATGCTTTTAGAATTCAACAAATTTTTAATCAAATTTAAGGCACCATTCTATTGGAGGTAATGATTCAGAGATGCATACCCTTTCCATTATTAGGGCATCTAAAGTTGACCAGATCAATGAACATCAATCAACCTACAATATGGCATTAGGTTGTCTATTTTTGCTCAGTGTTGTGTTTTCCTACAATGCATCTCAAAAAGGGATATCTGTAGACACTTAAAATGCATCATGTTGAGGAGGCTACTCATATGGACACCTTTTTAGGCCATGTGACTCACCTTGGCCCTTTCTAAGACCCAACAATGGTTCAAACCATCCAATCAAGGAAAGCTAGTCCTATTTAGCCTTGGCAGCTAATGAAATCAGCGGTGGTCATCACCATCATTAACATTGAGAGCAGCCACATGTCGGCTTCACCTATTGATAGCATTTATGGTCCTAGTCACGCTTATCAATAGTGGTCAAGTCTGTAACAAACTCGGGCTACCCGAGCCGAGTAGAATCCATTACAAGCAATAATTTCTTGAGTGATTGTTCCATGGAAGCTTCTGGAAGCATCACTCCAACTACCTTAGCCTAATAGATTCTTGATCTTGGATTTATGGAGAAGCTAGGATGAAAATTTGGGAAGTCCATTTAAGGTATCCCAAAACAAGAGTTTATAAGGGAGATAATTCATGAGTAATTAGTGTAATGAAGTACTATTGTTTTGTAATTAGAGAGTGCAATCTCTCACAAGCATCATGGTTCTACCAAAAATTTTCTAGGAAGCTATCCTTTGCACCCATGGAGCTTTGGAGAATTTGAAGCCAATCAACATCACTGTTCTTCATCAAATTCACCATCAATTCTGATTCAATTCTCATGAAATACTTGTGAATCAAATAGACAGACCCTTGAACATCAATTCAATATTGGAATTGATCATTACCGGGTATAGAACATAGATAATAGAGCCTTTGTCTCATAGACACTATTTTTAATAGCAGCTCATAGGCATCGCCGACTTCGTGTAACATCCCACCTCGACCCACCCCTTATGTTTGGCAAAGAAAAAGGAAATTAATGTTTATTTTGAAAATACATAGAAAATATTTAAGAATTATAAGGTTTGAAAATAGTGGTGATTTATTTAAATATTTTTGAAAATGCACCCTAGAAGAGAAACATCATATATTTTAATAGGAAAAGGGGGCTTCCATGTAAATTAAATTACTAGTGTGTTTGACAAATTAAAATAGTGTTAAAATAATTTGAGGGAAGTATTTTGGGGTCTAAATGATATTAAGAGCTATGAGAAAAGAATCTATACTCAAAAGCTCTAGAAGGGATTTTAAAATTATTTTTAGTATCTAACCTCCCTTTGTTGCTTCTTATCCTCATGTCCTCTTGGCTGATAAAATACTATTCATGCATCACCACCCTCATGACATCTCCAACAGGTCATTACCTAGCCCACCCTTCACCCTTTGGGAAGGCACCTCCTAAAGGCTATAAATAGCCACCATGGATTAAAAATGGAGGACATGCTAGAGAAAGGAATTGGAAGAAGTAAATAGGAGGACTTGGGATTAGGAATTATGCTCTTCACCATTTTGGTGAATCAAAAACCAAACAACCTTAAGTCTTAGAGGTATTTGGCCAAACTTTTAAAATAGATAAGTTTGGGCTTAGGGATCATGCTCTTCACCTTTGGTGAATCAAAAACCAAATGGCCTTTATTTTTAGATATATTTGGTGAAAAAACTCATATAAGAGCACATGATACTGGTGGATTAAGAAGGCAAGAAGAGAGGGCTTCAGCAGGAATATTTATAAGGTTAGATATTTTTTTTTCTAATCCTAGTTTAATTCGATGATTGCTTTATAATGTTATATATTGCTGAAATTGACTAATAAGAAGTAGCATCTTCTAATAATTTGAATATTGATTGATAATGGTGGCATGCTCTCCATGATTGTTGTTTGGTTAAAATTATAAATTATCTTCATTCCACGGATTAGAAGGGACAACCTCTTCGTTCATTGTGCCAAGTCCAAAATATTTAAATTTTAGGTGCCTCATGCAGAGTGCTCCCATAGACGACTAAGGAAAAATATGGACCTCTTAGTTGCATCGATTTGAACATTGAATCTATAGGCGTGTTCATTTAGAAGTTTATAGGATCTCTCTTTTACAATCGTCAACATGAGAAAGTTAATCTTCTTTCATAGTTTAATGGGTCTGAAGAATGTGAGTTATGCATATGCTAATACCAGACCTATTCAAATGGTGGTAGGACTGGGGTATTTTTTAAAAGCGGACTGTCGCATTCATCCCCTTTGTCAGTGCACATGAACCATGATGAAAAAATCTATAAGCACCTTTGTTGGTAAATCTAACATACAGATCTGCGATACCTCTGCAACATAGGAGCTTTGACTCGTGGATTTAACCAAACCACCCCGTTGGACTATCAACATTTGATCTACGAAAAGAATGGATTATATGTTTTCCAATGAGCATCGTTGGTCAAGAGTGCTATACTCATACTCAATACCCTTGTCACAGTCATACCTTCTCTATTGAAGAAACCTTAGGGGTTTTACCTGCTACTACTTATGTCGAAAGTAACTCTTCAGTAATCAAAACCCCTGGACAACTTGTTCATTGGCCAATAGGGAGGTGGAGAGTTTGTATGTTAATAGAAGTGAACCATAGTAACCGACACCATAGGTTTGTCCTAGTAATTGTAGGTTGATTGATAGTATGACTCATCAAAATGTGATGGGTAACAATAGCAAGATTGTTAAGGTACAATAGTTTACCTGGGGGATAGCTTGAGTAAAACCAAATGAGGAATTCACCTGGTTTTGGATGACATTAAAACCTAGCTTGGCAAACACTCGACGATGAGTGTAATTAGTTAGACACTCACTGGTTATCAGTAACAAAGGGATACCATGATGAGGTGCATCTATGAGCCACCATGAGGCATTCGTCGAGTCTTATTGACAAAAATAAGGTGCTGGTCCTCGGTCATACTCCTCTAAATGAATAGGGAATCAACGTTATACCAAATGCACTCCCATAGCATGTTAAAAGTAACAAATATTCTATCCCATACATGCGATAGAGTGGGATAAAAACCCTCTACAAGGATTAAGAGATGTATCTGTAAACCCTCCTTTATTTTAGTACCGATGCACAAGGTGAATTAACACTTAAATCGATTTCCCTGTGGCATGTGTCCCTGGGAAAAATAGAAGGTGTTGATTATGCCCTATAAGCATAAGTCCTTTTAAGACCTGTTGACTAAGGGTAAAGTCTCGCTTATTCTTGGTATCATTTTTAAAGTAAAAGGGATTAAATGGTATTCTCTTATTGCTTGGTCAAGTAAAACCTTAGTGTATGGTTTATTAACTTGACGATGGAGAAATGATTTAATCTGAAAGTAAAAACAGGGTAGAAAGTTATAGTCATCATTTGCTGAAAATGTGAGGATTGCATGATAAATTGAGATGTTATAGTAATCTTTCTAATGGGTTATAAAACAAATTTTGAGGAAAAATTTGTGACTTTTGGTGGTACAATATTGTAGCTTGAAGGTTATACATAAATTGTGACAACACTTGAGTAAACCATGATGAGTCCTTGATTAAAGATATTGAGATAAATTTTGGGAAGAAATTTGTATAGGTGATAGTCTTGGTAATGGACTATGTAATACCCCTTTAAAAGAACTATCATTTACCCTTAATTAAATATTGGATAATAAACCTTATTTGCTAATATTGTGTACCTATAGTGTTTTCCTAAAACAAATTAAGGACCAAGTGAGTAAACCTATAGTGTAATCTTGTGTGATAGATTACAAATGGAGTTGTAGCTAAACTTGAGTAATCTTGTTGATATATTGCAAGAGAGATTGTAGCTAAACTATGGAATTGTAGTACGATCTTATTGATAGATCTTGAGACAACTTTATAGCCAGATTTGAGGGAAGACTATACACTACAAATACAAACTAGCAGATCCACTAAAAAAAAAAACTATATGATGGATGGGAGAACAAATCGGGTTTATAATATCGTAGTAGATTGTGATTAAATCCTTGGAATAATTTGTAGATCTACAACTGAATTCATATGGTTAAATGTTATTTCTGTGTGAATAAATATGAGATACTTGTGAAAGTGTGCTTTGTTTAAATGTTATTTCTGTGTGAAAGAAATATGAGTTGCTTGTCAGAACATGATTTGGTTAAATGTTATTTTTTTGTGAGGAAATATGGGATACTTGTGAAAGTATGATTTATGCTATTGCATTTTGAAGAAATATGAGATACTCGTGGAAGTATGATTTATGCTATTTTTGTTTGAAGAATTATGGGATACTTGTGGAAGTATGATTTATGTTATTTTTGTTTGAAGAAATATGGGATTCTTGTGAAAGTATGATATGTTTAAAAGGGATCTTAGTTATGAATGAATTTATGGCATTCTCCTAAAAGGGGACTAGCAATAGTTGATTGTAATAATGCTTGTTTCAAAGGCATACCCTTGTGGAGAAGGATATGAGATGAAAATGTGTTTTTCAGTCTTAGGAAAGTATGGGATTTCCTTCCTTTGAATGATGGAATGCTTTAGACAATTACATTGTGGAGAATGTATTGTGTTTAGTTGCATTCAGTGAAAAATTATTACATGTTATTGTTTGTCTAGAATGCATTTCATATACATGTAATGGGTTGTCCTAATCCCAAAAACACCAACAATCTAGTACTGGTGGATCAAAAGGAGTCAAGCAAATATCAGGACTATTGGACTTCGATTGGTCATGTATACATGTTGTAACAATACCTCTTTAATAGAGGGCCTCCATTATTTTAAAATGAATTCATTGAGATCAAGCGTAATTTGATTATATCACTCCTTGAGAGAATGTGTATATAATGTAATACTTAACTTTGAATGACCATAGAAGGAATGTAGAGTTACATCATGAAATAAAGTTATCTTATGATAAGGTTTGAATTCTCTAAAAGAGAATTAAAAAAAGGAAAGTGTTTATGTGATATATCCTTAAAACTAAAAGGAATTTTTGATTCATGCACGCCACTTAGAGATTAATTATGGAAATGTTTAAAAAAAGAGGAAAAAAAAACTATGAAAGTTATCTATATCATGGAGATTGTAGTTGGTTAAACCAAGTAAGGAAAATGGTAGGCATTCACAAGTCTATGTGGGTTTATGCAATAACCCCCTTAGCTCCTATGGTTGATATGGGAAGGCTAAGCATTGCAATAATTATGGTTCTATCCTTAAGGAAGAATCAACAAATCCTCAAGGCATACGCCTCATGTACAGGTTGAAAGAGACCTAACATAGAAGCTAGTTTAATATGTGATTTAAAATAGTAGGGAAAAAGGGCGTTCCTATTTGATATAGGAGAATTCCCAATTTCAAGGTAAACAAACCTTACCTACAGGTCATTATAGGGCTTGGGCACTCTTATCCATACGATAGAAATTGACCATGTTGGATTCATGTGAAGTTCAACCTTGAACTTACTTGGAAACTAAACTATAAGATAACCACATGGAGAGACTTTCAATTCACTCATGAGCTAGTAACACTAATAAAGACTAGACAAAAAAAAATTCCCTAGGTTGATTGGTATTGGAAATTGGGTCATTCAATTTGTTATCAGAGCCTAGGTTGATTAGGCACAAAGATAAAATAACTCTGAACAAATACATGTCTAGTAAGAAAATAAAAATTTCTTGAAGGTTAGCAATGAGTGATTCATTTCTCCCATGACCGAACCACTGGTGAATCATATTGGAGGATTTAAGTGAACCCTCCACAATAATGGGTTTTAAGAGGTGTACCCGAGACTCCTTTGATAAACTGTACTTGACATTAGTAGTCCCAAGCTAAGCCTCTTCCTTACGTAGACACCGTATTGCAAATCAATAGAGAGTTAATTATAGATCCTAATAATGATAAATTATCTTAGTAGGACTTTAAAAAAAATGCTTCTATTAATCTGATTAATGTTACAACATGACCTCTTGATTGAATATTGAAGTTATAGGAAACTTGGCTAGGGTATGGCAAAACATAACCCATAAGTAGTTGCAATTTGAACCTACCATGGTGGAAACACCATTACATGATCACCAAATGATAATCAATTATATTTAGGTGTTGCATACCATTCATATAATAGAGGTATTTCTTGTTATAATATGCATGTGATATTTGAAATTTGCATGCAAATAATAATAGATGCGTAATTACCAAAAAAATGACACCACCCTTAAACTCAGGGAAACATGGTACCCAAGTTGAGAAGTGGAAGACAAAGAGATTTTTGTAAGGAGAAGCTAGATAGCACTAATAGTGTTGAGGACAGACCCGTAGGGGATATCTCAAGAAATTCAAACAGAGTCGAAAAACTCATGAACATTGTGTTAGCGTAACTATGTTTATTACATTATTAGTATGGTTGTTAACATAGTTACAACCACTACTATTAAGCGCCTTGGTAGTTCCGTAACCTCCGAAACTATTCTAAGCGCTCATTGTATTATTTAAACAATGCTTGTTTAATGGTAATTGTTCGCTATTTTCTACATGGTATCAGAGCAGGAGGAAGGTATTTTTTTACTGGGCATGATTTTCGAAACTCGTCTAGACCTGTGACTCGGGCACGCTTCCCGAGGTCGATTGGACCTGACTGGGCAACCAAGGGACTCAGTCGCATCTCCCAAAGCCGAAGGACACTCGACAGATGTTGGATCTGACTAGACGCGGGCATGGATCCCGAGGTCAATCTGGACTGGTTCTGACTCGGGCACATTTCTCGAGGTCAGACCGACGTTGGACTGAAGTGACCTGACAGACCCTGGATCTGGCACGGAGCCCGAGGTGGCTGACTTGGGATCTGACACGTGGCGATGACCTGGACTGACACGTGGCACCACCTGGACTGGACTGACGTGGACCTGACTGGACTGACGTGGACACGTGGCGGACAGGCCACGCGCCACCCGGACCTTGCTGCGACACGTGGCCGCAGCAAAAGTTGACGCCACTAAGCGACTGCCCAAAGGCAGTCACTTAACGAGGGGCGCGCCTCACCTTTTATTCAGGTGAGGCAAACGCCGCCTCCTGAATGTGGGACTAAAAGTCCCACATTCAAAAGTTTTCCCGCGGAGGCGGGAAAGCCTTCAATAGAAGGCAGGCCCCCTTCAAATATCCGTCGGGCTAGCTAGCCCGACTGGAGAGGGGGCGCGAAGGAAAGCCTCCCGACCAAGAGGTCGGGAGTTCAAACCCCACCGAGGACGCCCGCGCCTAGGTAAATATTTTTTTTGTTATTTTTCTATTTTTTTTAGTATTTTTTTTATTAATATATTAATATTGTTATTTTTTTTTTAACTAACAGTATTTTTATTATTAATTAAATTCTTTACTAAAATTATTTAGAAATTTACATTAAAAATTAGAATATTTGCCAAAGCAAAGGGGCTATTTTTTTTCTTCTTCTAAAAGGCACCATTTTTTTTCAAACTTGAAGAAAAAAAAGGGGGGGGATGATGAGTAATTTTTTTTGAAAAGGCAATTTTTTGGCATTATTGTAAAGGTGCATTTTCGGCAGTGCCCGACACCTAGTGGTTTATTTCTGTGGGCACTTTTATGTTGTATGTTGCATGCTTCATTTTTTTGCACTACTTCATTAAAAGTTAACAATCAAATTCACTCCCTAAGTCCCCAGAATCATTAAAACCCATCCGTGCAATTTATTGCACTGCAGCGTTCGGTATTTGTGATACCTCTGGCCAGCACTTACAGGTAAAGTTGTCGTGATTGCGCTACTGTATCCGCCGCCTAATATAGCTGCTACAACGACGTCTGAGCTTGTTCTCTATAAATCGTCGGGGAGAGATAAGTTTGCCATTTTTTTTGCTATTATTTTACTCCATCTACTACCCTAATCGTTCTTGTGTTTAGGCGTAAATCCTGACGAGAGTTCTGACATCCACAGTGTTTAGGGGAAGTTACGCCCCACGCATGAGGATTGATGACTTTCTATGGTAGGTGCCATCAACAAGACGATTCCCTTTCAATACCGCCTAAGTACCACGTATCATATAATCTTTAAAATTACCTACAGTCTCCCTCACGTAAGGGCGGGTAATTTTTTTGATTTTTCAAAATACCTATAGTCTCCCTCACGTAAGGGCGGGTATTTTGTATGGTATAACGGCCTGGCATTAAGGTATATAGAAAGGGCGACCAATTGGTGATATAAGGAACCTTCACAATGGCCTCTGCTGCAAAGTTAATGACTGATGCTCATCAGTTATTGAAAGGTCATAATTATACACCATGGAAAAACAAAATGAAGGCAGTCCTAATCA
The DNA here is from genome assembly GCA_028583015.1 of Wollemia nobilis. Classification (NCBI taxonomy): domain Eukaryota; kingdom Viridiplantae; phylum Streptophyta; class Pinopsida; order Araucariales; family Araucariaceae; genus Wollemia; species Wollemia nobilis. Next base: position 14,221,969 of record JAQPPZ010000465.1, read on the forward strand.
TGGAAGATTTATGGGATGTTGTTTCTGGAGCAACAACGAGACCTTCACCAGCATCTGGATCCACAGCTCCTATCGCTGATCAGATAGCATTTGATAAGAAAGACAGTCGAGCAAAAGTGCTCATTTTGTTTGTTGTTTCAGATGAAGTTCAACCTCATATAGCTGACAAAGCGAGTGGTAAAGAGGCCTGGGATGCCCTTCAAACCATTTATGAGGGAAAGAATGATTCCACCATTCTTCATCTTCAAAAACAACTTCACAATCTGAGTTTGAGACAGGGTGAGACAGTTGAACTCTTTCTTTGCAGAGTTTCTGAATTGAAAGGCAAATTGAATTCTTTGGGAGATACAGTGGACGACAAGCTTCTCACTTCCATCATGATGAGAGCTTTGCCTGATTCCTTTGATACGTTGATCACCTCCATTCAGGTGTCACAACGACAAATTACCTTTATTGAGTTGGTCAATTTGCTTCAACAACATGAGGCACGCCAACTTCATAGGGATGATTCTTCTAATACAACCCTATACTCCAACAGACAGGGTTCTAAGAAGAAAGGTAATTTTTAGAAAGGAGGCAATTCTCAACAAGATTCAAAAGGAAAAGGGAAACAACCTCAACAAAAGAAGAGGTATTGCAAAATTTGTGATAAAGACAACCATGACACCAACAGGTGTTGGCATAAGAATAAGCAAAAAGGCCAGACCAAACCACAAAACAAGAACAAGCAACCCAAGGTGAATGTTGTTGTTGAAGAATCTGACTCAGATTATGAATGGGCACACAAGGTGCTCATGACTACCACAACCTCCAAGGAGAAGGATCCTGTATGGTATGTCGATTCTGGCGCTAGTAAGCACATGACTGGCGACAAATCATGGTTTGAATCATTTATGGCCAAAGAGGGCAGACCTGTCACTATTGTTGATGACAAAACCTACAAGGTTCAGGGAGAAGGTACAGTTTCAGTCACTCTTCCTGATGGCAAGTGTCAGATTGACAAAGTCCTCTATGTTCCAGGACTGGCTAACAATTTGTTGTCAGTCACACAAATCCTAGATAAAGATATGGTTGTCAACTTTCATGTTGAGAATGGCAAGAAGTGTTGTTCTATTACCAAGAAGGGTAAGCAGATTGCAACAACTTCATATAAGCATGGCTTATTTGCCCTAGATGCTATCTCTACTCCCCATGTTGCCATGACAGTCTCTACCAAGGAGGCCACTTCCCTCTGGCACAAGAGATATGGGCATCTTAGTTCTGGCTACTTACTTGAGCTTAGTAAGTATGAGATGGTAAAGGGTCTTCCTTCCCTTTCTTCCACATTGCCAGTGTGCTCTGACTGCTTGGCAGGAAAGCAACATAGAGTACCTTTTGAGAAGAGCTCAACACGAGCACATAAACCTCTGGAGTTAATTCACACCGATCTGTGTGGTCCTTTCACACCCAACAGTTGTGGGGGGAAGAGGTATTTTCAGTTATTTGTAGATGACTACTCAAGAAAGATGTGGGTTTTCTTTCTTCGACTGAAATCTGAGGCTTTTGATTTCTTCCAACAATTCAAGAAATCTGTTGAGAAGGAGTCAGGGACTTCTATAAAAACCCTCCGCTCAGATCGAGGGGGGGAGTTTACCTCTAAAGAATTTTCAACATTCTTATCTGAGCATGGAATCACGAGACAGTTAACAACTGCCTATACTCCTCAGCAAAATGGAGTTGCTGAGAGAAGGAACCGTTCTATTATGGAAATGGTTCGTTGTATGCTCACAGGAGCTACTCTTGGGCAACAATATTGGGTAGAAGCTGTCACCACTTTAGTATATCTATTGAATAGGGCACCCACAAAGGCCCTAAAAGGAATGACTCCACAGGAAGCATGGAGTGGTCGAAAACCCTCCATATCTCATCTTCGTATTTTTGGATGTCAAGCTTTCATGCACATACCAAAAGAGAAAAGGAAGAAGCTAGATGAGAAGACATTGAGATGCATTTTTCTTGGCTATGATGAGCACTCTAAAGGTTATCGTTTGATAGATCCTTTGACCAAGAAAATTCATATCAATAGAGATGTTGTTTTTGATGAAGCTTTCACATCACAAAACACATCTAAGGTATACCTAGATCTTGTGGAATCTAAGGAAGAGAAGTTCCCTTTGTCAACACAGACAGGAGGTCCTTCCACATCTTCTTCAACACCAAAAATGAAGAATCCAAAATGGTATACAAGCACAATCAGGGACGCAAAGTTATCCACTCCACCAGATTTGACTTTGGATAGACCTCATACTCGTAGTATGGCTCAAAGGGAAAAAGCAGCCGTAGAGACCAGTGAGGTTGATGATCTTTGTCAATATTTTGAGGAACTTTCTGTAACTCCACATAAGGAAACAGAGGATATGGATATAGATGATGACAGGGTGTTTTTGTCTTCAATGAATGAACATGAACCTGCCTCTGTACAAGATGCTCTTAGCAAACCACAATGGAAGGATGCTATGGATGCTGAGTACAAGTCTCTGAAAAAGAACAAAACTTGGGAGCTTGTCGATCTGCCACAAGGAAAGAAGCCCATTGGCTGCAAATGGGTGTACAAAGTCAAGTATAAGGCAGATGGGACAATTGATAAGCATAAGGCCCGTCTTGTTGCAAAGGGCTATGCTCAAAAGGAAGGCATTGACTATGAGGAAACTTTTGCACCTACTGCTCGGATGACCACAATTCGAGTCATTTGTGCTATGGCAGCACGGTATGGGTGGAAAGTTCACCAAATGGATGTCAAGAGTGCTTTTCTAAATGGTGATCTCCAAGAAGAAGTATACATGACTCAACTTGAAGGATTTGTACGGGAAGGCCAAAAGCAGAAAGTGTGCAAATTGGTCAAATCCTTATATGGCTTGAAACAAGCTCCTCGAGCTTGGTATATAAAAATGGATAATCACCTCCTGCAGCATGGGTTTAAGAGATGTCCGTCAGATGCAAACCTCTATTTTAAGAAACAAGGTTCTGAAATAGTGTTGCTTGTACTCTATGTTGATGATCTGCTCATTACAGGGAGTTCAAAAACTATGATCTCCACTGTCAAAAGAGACTTGAGTCAATATTTTGAGATGTCAGATCTCGGACTTCTCCATTATTGTCTTGGTCTGGAAGTAAGCTAGAAGGAGCACTACATCAAAGTGTCTCAGAAAAAATATGCCAAGACACTGTTGGAAAAATATCGCATGATTGATTGCAAGCCAATGGCAACTCCGATGGAGACAGGAATTCAGTTATCGTGATATGATGATTCACCTCAGGTAGATGGTACTCTCTATCGACAGTTGATTGGGAGTCTCATATATCTGACCAATACTAGGCCAGATATCGTATTTGTTGTCAACTATCTTTCGAGGTTCATGCAAGAGCCTAAGACCACTCATTGGAAAGCAGCAAAGCGTGTTCTTCACTATGTCCGTGGTACTATGGAATATGGCCTAGAATACAAGAAGAATAACAAATTCTTCTTGCAAGGATACACGGACTCCGACTATGCCGGGTCATATGATGATCGCAAGTCAACTTCAGGATATATTTTTCATCTTGGATCCGGTCCTGTCTCTTGGCACAACAAGAAGCAACAGGTGGTTGCTATCTCATCTACAGAGGCAGAATATCGCGCCGCACGTGAAGCTGTGTGCGAAGTGATATGGTTACGTCGCATTCTGACAAGTATGGGTCATCCATCAAAATCTCCAATACACTTGTTCTACGACAACCAGGGTGTTTTGAACCTTGTTAAGAATCCAGTGCATCATGAGAAAACCAAGCACATTGATACACAATGCCACTTCATTCGAGACGAAGTTCCAAGGCACCGAATTCAGCTTCAGTACATTCCCACCGATGCTCAAGTTGTAGACATTTTCACTAAGGCACTTGCACGTGTCAAATTTGAATTGTTTCGCAGCTCACTTTGTATTGCCAAATGATGTAATCAGGGGGGATGTTAGTATAGCTAGTAGTTATCCAATTACCCAAATAATGTAATAAGGGGGGATGTTAGCGTAACTATGTTTATTACATTATTAGTATGGTTGTTAACATAGTTACAACCACTACTATTAAGCGCCTTGGTAGTTCCGTAACCTCCGAAACTATTCTAAGCGCTCATTGTATTATTTAAACAATGCTTGTTTAATGGTAATTGTTCGCTATTTTCTACACATTGTGCAGACAATATAGGGGGAAATGACTCTATACAGAGAGCAAATGGCTCAAAAAAACAACTTGTTGAAAACCATTAGGGCTGAAATATGAAAACCTAAGAGTAGGAACCCTAAATTAGCAAATCCTATGATAGAACAAGCAATAACTCAGATGAAGCAGATCATGTGGTTAAATTTCGCATTAACGAATAACTAGAAAGAGACCAAAAACATGTCAAGGTTAGAAGGTTCTCAGCAAAAGAAGGGGGAGATTCAGCAGAATCTTAGCTAAATGAGTTATAGGTCTACATCTCCATGAGGAATTATTCCTCAATGACTAAGACCATCTAGACCATAGGACTTCTTATAAAAATAAGTCTGGAATGGTGGGAAATCCATAGTAAGGAACAGATGATCAAAGTGATCCACTTCAAGTGGGAGGACTTTGTGAAAGCCTTCAGAAAGAAGTTCCTTATGGAACAGTTTTATATGAAGAAACTTGATGAGTTTATGCAACTCTACCAAGGGGCTCAATCTGTTGAGGGATATTATCGATAATTTTTTAAACTACTTAAATACACTCCATCCCTTGAGAAGGTAATAATTTGAAAGTACATAAATTCCTCTCAAGATCTGGTTATCACATCAGAAATACAGTGAGAATGCACAAACCTAGCGATTTAGAGAGCTTACGAGCTAGATTTCCAATCAGAGTACAATCTGCACCGCAGTAAGAAAGGTGACAACCACTCAAAAGTGTCAAAGAAGGAATATCATCACCAGCAAAAGATAAAGTAGGAACCTGAGCAACAACAGAAAGGAAAGGAAAATTTTAAGTTTGCAAAGAAGACCAATGGAAAACTAGGGCACTTCAAAAGGAGGTTTCAATAGAAAATAAGAACAATAATAATTTTGAAAAACCACCTCATAAATAGGTAGTACCACCCCCTACCAATGAAAAAGACAAGCCAGACCAAGGGACAGGCTAGAATCACAAATCAAGATGTTATGATTGCGGTGGTCCACATTATGCGAGGAATTGCCCTCTTCATGCAGAGTCTAGCAAGAAGGCTAATGGGAAGGGTCATCAAATCTATGCAACCACTGGGAACCAAAACCTAGAAGGACAGGCAACTTCGTTACTCATAAATGGTAAAATATATGGTAGAAATGTTAAGATTTTGATAGATAGTGGAACTGTAGATTGTTTTATATCTAGTAGCATAATAAGGGACATGCCCAGAGAAAATTGGATCTTTGGAACAAAAATGGAAAGTGGAGTATGGGTTAGGGTAGAATTACTCTATGGATCAATGCTTCCCTATAGCTAAAATTTCCCTACCCACTAGATATACCATTTGGCACTTATATGTAGCACCGCTATATGCCTTTGACATCATCTTGGGCATGGATTGACTAAAAACTTACAAGGCTTTAGTTAACTTCCAAGATCGATGGATTGAGTTCACTAATGATAAGGAAGAAAGGTTAAGGATGGTTAGTGAACAAGGTTCCTTTGAGCTAATGTTTTTGTCTGCAATGCAACTAAAGAAGGCCATAAGTAAGGGCAGTATGGTCTACGTGGTTAAATTAAAAGAAGTTGAAGATAACGATGAGGAGGAAGCATTTCAAAGATTCCCAATTCTGCAAGGATATAGGGAAGTATTTACCTTAGAACTTCCTAGAATGCCTCCCAAGTTAGAATTTGACTTCATTAATTTAGTACCAGGAACAGAACCCATCCATAGGTCTCCTTATAGAATGAACCCTATAGAGATGCAAGAATTGAAGGTGCAACTTCAAGAATTCTTGATAAAGAGTTAATCAAACCAAGTGTATCTCCATGGGGAGAATCGGTACTATTTGTGAAGAAGAAATATGGTTCTCTAAGGCTTGGTATATACTACAGGATGTTGAACAAAGCCACCATCAAAAATAGATATCCTTTGTCCAAGATAGAAGATCTATTTGATCAACTTAAGGATGCCACCATCTTCTCCAAAATCGATTTGAAATTAGGATATCATAAGTTGAGGATTTAGGATGAGGACACTCACAAAACTGCTTTTAAGACCCGGTATGAACACTACAAGCTCACTGTCCTACCATTCGGGTTGACCAATGCACTAGCTACATTCATAAATCTGATGAACATTGTATTTAGAAATCAGTTGGACCGATTTGTGTTGGTATTTCTAGATGATATTCTTATCTATTCCTGTAGTAGAGAAGAGCATGATAGACACTTGAAGATTGTGCTAGATATATTGAAGAGAAATCAACTCTACAGGAATATTTCTAAATGTATTTTTTATGTGCCGCAAGCACACTACTTGGGACATATAATCTCCGCAAATGGGATTGTGGTAGATCCCCAAAAAATTGAGGCCATTTTAAATTAACCACCTCTCACTAATGTAACAGAAGTAAGAATCTTCATGGGACTGGAAGGATATTATAGAAGGTTTATGGAGGACTATTCTAAGATAGCCTCTCCAATAACAAATCTTCAAAGGAAAGGAAAGAATTTTGTATGGATGGACAAATGTGAATCCAACTTTCAATAGCTTAAAAAAAAGCTCACCTCCTCTCCTATACTGAAAATCCCAGACTCCCATCCCAAGACAAAGTTGTGGTGGCATACGAATCGAGAAAGCTTAAGAAACATGAGTCTAACTATGCCACACATGACTTAGAACTAGCTGTAGTGGTTCATGCCTTGAATATTTGGCAACATTACCTTGTAGGTAGACCCTTTGAATTAAGAACCGATCACCAAAGTTTAAAGTATATTTTTACTCAACCTTTGCTAAATGCAAGATAGAGAAGGTGGATTGAGTTCCTGGCCAAATATTATTTTGGCATAGATTATATCAAAGGTAAAGAATATAAGGTTGTCGATGCTTTGAGCATAAGAAGGCATATCACTGCACTAACCCACAGTCATAAAGATCTTATGGATCAAGTAACGCAAGTCCAATATTAGGATCAATGTTGTACTAAAATCCAAGCCAAAATGACACAAGATCCTAAGATAGCTAAGGATTATAACCTTAAATATGGACTTTTGTGCTTCAAGGATCGAGCAGTCATCCCCGAAGCTGGCAATCTAATAAGGATGATCATGAGGAAAGCTCATCAATCTCCATACTCTACTCATCCAAGAGGGCCCAAGATGAGGAAAAACATGAAGAAAACTTTCTATTGGCTTAGTATGAAGAAGGATGTTACCAAATTTGTTTCCCAATGTTTGGAATACCAGAAAGTGAAGACAGAGCACAAACACCCCGTAGGACGTTTGTATCCACATGATGTACCCACACAAAAATGGCAAGTGATATCAATGGATTTCATAGTTGGGTTACCTAATATCAGGTGCCAACATGATGCGATACTTGTTGTGGTAAACCAACTGACCAAAGTGGCACACTTCATACCTAGTAGCACTAAGTATGATGTGGTAGTAGTCACCAATAGATTCACCAAGGATATATTTTAGTTTCATGGATTTCCTAAAGCAATCATCCCTGATCAAGATTCTAGGTTCACCTTAGACTTTTGGCAAGCCCTTCATTGTGCAATTGGCACTTCTTTAAATATAAGTTTTGCATACCATACGAACATCGATGGACGGGTTGAAAGAGTCAATCAAGTCTTAGAGGATATGCTTTGCATGTACTATATGGATCATAAATCCCGATGGGGATACTTCCTACCTTTAGTAGAGTTTGCCTACAAAAATGGATATTGTGCTTCTCTAAAAATGCCTCCTTTTGAGGTATTGTATGGCCGAAGTTGCAAGCAACCTTTTTCATTGGATAATCTAGAGGATTGGGTCCTTATTGGGCCAGATACACTCAGAGAAATGGAATAACAAATGAAGGTAATCCGTCAAAGGCTTAAGGAAGGGTCAGGTCGCCAAAAGAGTTATGTCGACTTAAAAAGGACCCCACAAGAGTTCTCTATAGGATACAGGGTGTTCTTGAGGGTAAAACCCATGAAAAGCGTCATCAAGTCAATAAAACTAAATCCTAGATATGTTGGACCATTCACCATCCTCAAAATAATTAGTCCTATTGCCTATAGACTCGACTTGCCACCTAATTTGGAAAAGATCCACGATTCTTCCCATGTGTCCCTTATTAAGAAATATCTTGTTGATCCTAATCATGTTCTGGATGTCTCAAAGCTGTAGATGGTGGACCCAACACACATTGAAGTAAAACCAGTAAGAATTCTCGAGTTTTTTTCCAAGGCCATGAGAAAGTGAAACATAGAGCAATGCAAGGTCTCGTGGGACCTATATTCTGAAAGAAATGTCACCTGAGAAAGGGTGAAAGATATGAGGAATCACTTTTCTTATTTATTTTAAAAAATGTGAAATATTATTTTTGTTAGACTTTGCTTGATGCATAGATAGATACTCTGATAGAGATACCTATGCATTGATGATAGTATGTATGCACTGAATTATATCTCATAACTTTATGATGATATTTATGCTTTGACCTTACCATGCAAGTAATTATTAATGAATTATTTTCATGCAGTATATATGTTTTATTTCTTGAATAATATGGTATTATTGATATTTTGTTGCATTACAACCCCAGGAGCTCTCGTAGGTGGAAGAATCTAGCCTTCTCATAAGGAGTAGTTCGACCACCAGGAACGAGATACTAGAAAATGGGAAATGATGATAAAGACAACCCATAGGTAACATGGATAATTACCCCCATATAGGTATACTCATGACTACACTATTGGGAAATGATGTCTAAGGCTAGCCTCTTGGATATGATGGTGATAGCGAGCCTATCTTAAAGGGGGTCATCCACAGGATAAAACAATGGTGTGGAATATTGAGATTGCATTGTTGCCTATGATTTTAATTTAGTAAAAAGCATTGTGGTTATTTATTTCCTTTCATATGTCTTGTTTTTGCATTAATATTTCATTGCTTTCTAACTATGGTAACACAAGGGACTATGTTTAGTCTAAGGGGAGGAATATGTAACATCCCACCTTGACACAACCCTTATGTTTGGCAAAGAAAAAGGAAATTAATGTTTATTTCAAAAAGGTATAGAAACTATTTAAGAATTATAAGGTTTGAAAATAGTGGTGATTTATTTAAATATTTTTGAAAATGCACCCTAGAAAGGAAACATCATATATTTTAATAGGAAAATGGGGATTCCATGTAAATTAAATTACTAGTGTGTTTGAAAAATTAAAATAGTGTTAAAATACTTTGAGGGAAGTATTTTGGGCTCTAAATTATATTAAGAGCTATGAGAAAAGAATATGTACTCAAAAGCTCTAGAAGGGATTTTAAAATTATTTTTAGTCTCCCTAAGTCTTCAAGAACACTATTACCTCCCTTTGTTGCATCTTGTCCTCAAGTCCTCTTGGCTAATAAAATACTATTCATGCATCACCACCCTCATGACCTCTCCAACAGGTCATTACCTAGCCTACCCTTCATCCTTTGGAGAGGCACCCCCTAAAGGCTATAAATAGCCACCATGGATTAACAAATGGGGGACATGTTGGAGAAAGGAATTGGAAGAAGTAAATAGGAGGACTTGGGCTTAGGGATTATGCTCTTCACCATTTTGGTGAATCAAAAACCAAACAACCTTGAGTCTTAGAGGCATTTGGCCAAACTTGTTTAATAGATAAGCTTGGGCTTAGGGATTATGCTCTTCACCTTTGGTGAATCAGAAACCAAATGGCCTTTAGTTTTAGAGACATTTGGTCAAAACACTCATATAAGAGCACGTGATACTGGTGCATTAATAAGGCAAGAAGGGAGGGCTCAAAATTTTCAGCAAGAAGATTTATAAGGTCATATCCTTTTTTTTTCTAATCCTGGTTTAATTCGATGATTGCTTTATAATGTTGCATATTGCTAAAATTGACTTATAAGAAGTAGCATCTTCTAATAATTTGAATATTGATTGATAATGGTGGCATGCTCTCCATGATTGTTGTTTGGTTAAAATTATAAATTATCTCCATTCCATGGATTAGAAGAGACAACCTCTTCGTTCATTGTGCCAAGTCCAAAATCTCTAAATTTTAGGTGCCTCGTGCAGAGTGCTCCCATAGACCACTAAGGAAAAATATGGACCTTTTAATTGCATCGATGTGGACATTGACTCTATAGGCGTGTTCATTTAGAAGTCCGTAGGATCTCTCTTTTATAATTTTCAACATGAGGAAGTTAATCTTGCTTCATAGTTTAATGGGCCTGAAGGATGTGATTTATGTGTAGGATAATACAAAACCCATTCGATTGGTGGTAGGATTGGGATCTTTTATTAAAAGGGGACTGTCAGACTCATCCCCTTTGTTAGTGCGCATGAGTCGTGATGAGCGACTCTATAATTACCTCTGTTGGTAAACCTAACATACGAACCTATGATACCTCTACAACATAAGAGCTTTGAATCGTGGATTTAACAAAACCACCCCATTGGGCTATCAACATTTGTTTAGCGAAAATAATGGATGATATGTTTTCCAATGAGCATCATTGGTCAAGAGTGCTATACTCATACTCGATACCCTTGTCACAGTCATACATATTTTGTCAAAGAAACCTTAAGGGTTTTACCTACTACTACTTATGTCAGAAGTAACTCTTTAGTAATCGAAATCCCTAGACAACTTGTTCGTTGGCCTATAGGGAGGTGGAGAGTTTGTATGTTAATAGAAGTGAACCATAGCAACTGATGTCATAGGTTTGTCTTGATAATTATAGGTTGACTAATAGTATGACTCTATAACACATGATGGGTAAAAATAGTAATATTGTTAAGGGACAACCGTTTACTTAGGGGATATCTTGAGTAAAATCAAATAAGGAATTCACCTAGTTCTGGATGACATTAAAACCCAACTTGGCAAACACTCGACGATGAGTCTAATTATTTGGACACTCATCGACTATCAGTCACAAAGGGATACCGTGACGATGTGCATATGTGAGCCACCATGAGGTATTCATCGAGTCTTATTGGTAAAAATAAGAGGTTGGTCCTCGGTGATACTCCTCCAAATGAATAGGGAACCAATGTTATACCAAACAAACTCCCATAGCGTGTTAAAAGTAACAAATATTCTATCACATCCATGCGATAGAGTGGAATAAAAACCATCTACAAGGATTAAGAGATGTATCGGTAAACCCTCCTTTACTTTAGTACCGATGCAAAAGATTATTTAACACTTAAATTTATTTCCTTGTCACACATGTATCCCTAGGAAAAACAAAAGTTGTTGATTATGCCCTGTGAGCATAAGTCCTTTCAGACCTACCGAATAAGGGTAAAGTCTCGCTTAATATTGGTATCATTTTTAAAGTAAAAGGGATTAAATGGTATTCTCTTACTACTCGGTCAAGTAAAACCTTAGTGTATGGTTTATTAACTTGATGATGGAGAAATGGTTTAATCTGAAAGTAAAAATAAGGTAGAAACTTATAGTCATCATTTGATGAAAATGTGAGGATTACCGGATAATTGAGATGTTATAGTAATCTTTCTAGTGGGTTATAAAACAATTTTTGAGGATAAATTTATGATTTTTGGTGGTACAATCCTGTAGCTTGAGGTCATATGTAAATTGTGATAACACTTGGGTAAACCATGATTAGTCCTTGATTAAGGATTTGAGAAAATTTTTGGGAAGAAATTTGTATAGGTGATAGTCTTCGTAATGGACTATGTAATACCCCTTTAAAAGAACCATCGTTTACCCTTAATTAAAGATTGGCTAATAGACCTTATTTTCTAATATTGTGTACCTATAGTGGTCTCCTGAAACAAATTAAGGACCAAGTAAGTAAACCTATAGTGTAATCTTGTGTGATAGATTACAAATGGAGTTGTAGCTAAACTTGAGTAATCTTGTTGATAGATTGCAAGAGAGATTGTAGCTAAACTCGTGGAACTATAGTACGATCTTATTGATAGATCTTGAGACAACTTGGTAGCCAAATTTGTGGGAAGACTATAGACTACAAATACAAACTAGTAGACCCACTGAAAAAAAACTATATGATGGATGGTAGAACAAATCGAGTTTATAATCTTGTAGTAGATTGTGATTAAATCCTTGGAATAATTTATAGATCTACAACTAAATTCATATGGTTAAATGCTATATATGTGTGATGAAATATGAGATACTTGTGAAAGTGTGCTTTGTTTAAATGTTATTTATGTGTGAAAGAAATATGAGTTGCTTGTAAGAACATGATTTGGTTAAATGTTATTTCTATTTGAGGAAATATGGGATACTTGTGAAAGTATGATTTATGCTATTTTTGTTTGAAGAAATATGAGATACTTGTGGAAGTATGATTTATGCTATTTCTATTTGAAGAAATATGGGATACTTGTGGAAGTATGATTTATGTTATTTCTGTTTGAAGAAATATGGGATGCTTGTGAAAGTATGATATGTTTAGAAGGGATCTCAGTTATGAATGAATTTATGGTATTATCCTAAAAGGGAACTAGCAATAGTTGATTGTAATAATGCTTGTTTCAAAGGCATACCCTTGTGAAGAAGGATATGAGATGAAAATGTGTTTTTCAGTCTTAGGAAAGTATGGGTTTTTCTTCCTTTGAATGATGGAATGCTTTAGACAATTACATTGTGGAGAATGTATTGTGTTTAGTTGCATTCAGTGAAAAATTATTACATGTTATTGTTTGTCTATAATGCATTTCATATACATGTAATGGGTTGTCCTGATCCCGAAAACACCAACAATCTAGTACTGGTGGCTCAAAAGGAGTCAAGCAAATATCAACACTATTAGACTTTGATTGATCATGTATACATGTTGTAACAATACCTCTTTAATAGAGGGCCTCCATTATTGTAAAATGTATTTATTGAGATCAAGTGTAATTTGATTATATCACTCCTTGAGAGGATGTGTATATAATGTAATACTTAACTTTGAATGATCATAGAAGGAATGTAGAGTTACATCATGAAATAAAGTTATCTTATGATAAGGTTTGAATTCTCTAAAAGTGAATTAAAAAAAGGAAAGTGTTTATTTGATATATCCTTAAAACTAAAAGGAATGTTTGATTCATGCACGCCACTTAGAGATTAATTATGGAAATGTTTAAAAAAAAAGGAAAAAAAAACTATGAAAGTTATCTATATCATGGAGATTGTAGTTGGTTAAACCAAGTAAGGAAAATGGTAGGCTTTCACAAGCCTAAGTGGGTTTATGCGATAACCCCCTTAGATATTATAGTTGATATGGGAAGGCTAAGCATTGCAATAATTATGGTTCTATCCTTAAGGAAGAATCAACAAATCCTCAATGCATACGCCTCATGTACAAGTTGAAAGAGACCTAACATAGAAGCTAGTTTAATGTGTGATTTAAAATTGTAGGAAAAAAGGGTGTTCCTATTTGAGATAGGAGAATTCCCAATTTTAAGGTAAAAAAACCTTACCTACAGGTCATTATAGGGGTTGGCCACTCCTATCCATAGGATAGACACTGACCATGTTGGATTCTTGTGAAGTGCAGCCTTGAACTTACTTGGAAACTAAACTATAAGAGCACTACATGGAGAGACTTTCAATTCATTCGTGAGCTAGTAACATTAATAAATACTAGACAAAAAAAATCCCAGGTTGATTCCTTGAGATTTTAAAGGCAATTGCAACACTCTAGGAGAATTCCTTGAGATTTTAGATACTATGAAAGATGGATTCTTGGCTATTTATGCTTGGATATTGGTCATGATTGATATAAGTAAAGCTTTTAAGTATGTGGATAAGATGTGGACCTAGCCCATAGATTATGAAAATATATATTTTAGTTGTAGAAGATGTCATGAGGTGGTACATATTGAGAGATCATGCCTTAAGAAGAGCCCAACAAAATCATATGTAGAAAATCGTAAGAGAAACTTACAAATGGTTATGGATGAAAATGGTTTTCAAATTCCAAAAAATAGATCTAAGAAAATGAAATAAAATAAATAGTGGAGACCATTAAGGAAGGATACTAGAAGAATTACCAACTCTTTTGAGGCTTTAGCCCATGAAGAAAAAGTAGATCAAAAATTAGAGGACACAATACAACAAGTTCAACATATTAATAAGGTTCGGTATGATCTTGATTAAAGGAAGAACATTCTTGATGAACCTAAGGAATGTGTCTCATTAGATTTTAAAGACTCTATTGCAGTATCATACACTATTCAAGAGAAAAAAATGGTAAATAAAATGCATTTTTAGAAGTTAATATCTCTGCCATTAATAAGAAAATACTAGAAAATGAGCAGGAATAATCAAAAGCTTTTGTAGTAGAGCCGGGAGAGGATAAACATGATGAAAAAAAACTATGAAATAATATTGAGGAATAGAATAATAATACCTAATCCTAATATAGGCAAGTCAAAAAGAGGAAAACCCTCAAATTATCAAGCAAGATATAGGGAAGCAAGAGCAAACATAAAGAAAGGAACACAAACTAAGTTGGTTGAACTTCTCTTTACCAAACAACAAAATGATATTGGCAATACACAGGTGGGACCAATAGCCCCTAATAAGATATGATTATCATCTCATGGAATATAAGGGGTGATAATACCTCCTCAAAGCAGAGGTGTATAAAGGACCTATGTTTAAGTAATGAGCCTAATATTATTTGTATCCAGGAAACTAAAATAACAAAAGAAGTTTCAAAACATATGAAAGCAGTATGGGCAAGATGTGAATGGGATGATATGTATTTTTAAGGACTAACAGGGTAAATTCTAACTTGTTGGAATCCTTATAAAACCTCTTCTATAACCATTCATAAAACTAGGCATTGGATATCCTCTTTAGTCACTTGCTACTTTGCATATATTTGTTTCATCCTTATCAATGTCTATGGACCTACAACTCAGTCAGGTAGATTAGAATTTTGGAGTGGGATTGAAGTCTTTATGAGAAGTAAAGACCAAGAAACCCGATTTATGATCATAGGATATTTTAAAGCCATAACCAAGTTGGATGAAACATTTGGGGGAATTAGAAATTAACCCAAAGTATGAGAGATTTCTCAGCTTTTATTCAAAACAATAATCTATGGAAGGTTGAGTTTGAAGAAGATAACTATACATGGACCAACAACAGGAGATGCCAAAACCTAATAGCAAAAAAAAATATAGATGCATACTCTCATATCATTGGCTAGATGAAGGAACTTGTGCTAAAATTAATATCTTGACAAGGATTGGTTCAGGTCATTGGTCAATAAGAGTTAAAATGGTGATAAGTGAATTTAAAAAAAGATCATATTTTAAATATGAGCAAATGTGGAAATCTTGTCCTCAATTTATTGATATGATAGCATAAATGTGGAATCTTCAGGAAATGGTGGGTTGTATTCTCTTCCAAAAAAAATAAATCTATGACATCTAGATTAGAAGAATGGAACAAGAACACTTTTGAAAATATTTTTGAGAAGAAAGAAGAACTAAATGATAAACTTTCAAAATTCCAAAAAGGTGATCATAATAATCCAAGCTCAGAGGAAAAGGAGTTGCTTAGTGAATATCATAATATTTTGAGTAAGGAAGAGAAATTCTAGAGAATAAAATCAAGATAAACTTGATTAAAAAAATGAAATAAAATACAAAGTTTTTTCATAGGATGGCTATAGTACAGATATCAACATCCATAATTAGTAGAATTAAATTAGTAGAAGGGATATGTATTGAAGATCATAGTGAAATTAGAAAAGAGGTAAAGTCTTTTTATTACAATATTCTAGGATCAGAGGAGAGTGATGTTCTTAATGATAAACTTATTCAAGATGTACATTCAATTATAATGAATGAAGGCAATAGGAAACTGATGGAGCCTATTACTCTAGAAGAAGTTAATTTAGCTCCTTTCTCTTTTAATAAGGATAAATCCCCAGGTCTAGATGGGCTATCTACAACTTTTTACCAACATAATTGAGATATAGTGAAGGAATATTTATTGGTGGTAGTGGAATAGTCTAGGGTAAAATAATACATACCTTATAAAATAAATGCAACATGTGTTACCTTTGAATTTTTTTATTCTTATAGACCCATAAACCTATGTAATATTACATATAATATTATCTCCAAAGTGATGGCTAATCGATGAAGGCCATTATTAGACAAAATTATTGCAAAAGAGCAAGGAGGATTTGTGAAAGGAAGATAAATTATGGACGGGATCATAGTAGCTCATGAAGTTATACATTCAACAAATTCAAAAAAATAGAAAGCAATGATGTTAAAACTTGATATGAGTAAAGTCTATGATAGGATTAAATGGGATTTTATTTTTGTAGTTTATAAAATTTTGAGTTCGAGAAGAAATGGGTTATATGGATTAAAGCTTATGTCTCTACAATTTCTTATTCAATGTTGGTCAACACGTTAGTAATAGAATATTTTAAAGCCAAGAGAGACCTTAGATAATGAGATCCTCTATCTCCTTATTTGTTCATTATTATGGCAAAGGTTTTGAGTAGGAACTTAAAGAAGGCTTAAAAATATGGGCTTAGAAGTGGACTTAAGGTTAGTAATAACATTGACAACATCATATATCAACAATTTGTAGATGATACAACCCTTTTTGGAAGGGCAAGGATAAATGAGGCCAAAGCTTTGAATAACTTTTTAAAGGAATATGAAAGAGCATCAAGGCAAAAATTTAATAGGAAAAAATCCAAAATTTACTTCCTTAACACTCCAGCTAATATCAAAGAAATAATTTGTAGGTTACTTCAAATGGAGGAGGCAAATTTGCCAACAACTTATCTAGGGATGCCTTTATTTGAGGGGAGAATGGGGATAGAATTATGGAATCCAATTATTAGTGAAGTTCAGAGTAAAATACCAGCTTGGAAAGGTAGATGGTTATCATTAGCAAGAAGAGTAAAATTAATTAAGTTAGTCTTACAAGCCATTTCAACATATTAAATATCATTGTATACTATGCCAAAATCAGTTGGAAAAAAATTAATCTATATTATGCGATCCTTTTTATGGTTAGGTTTACATGATAAAAGAAAAATTCCTTTGGAAAAATGGAGCAAGGTGTGTGATAATAAAATTAGGAAGTTCTTGGTTTAAGAGTTCTTATGGATGCAAACTTAGCTCTTAGGGGAAAAGTAATTTGGAGATTGTGTAAAGAGAGTAAAAGACAATAGGCAAGAATTCTTCTAAGTATGTTGATCCCAATGTTTCAAGTTTAATATTTACTACATTCTCTCTATCAAAAGGTTTTGCTCTTTGGAATGGTTTAAACAAAATTTATCTAATGATTAAAGGTTTAATATGGGTGGTGGGAAATTTGGATGGATACTTGGTGTGATAAAAAACCACTCAATTTAGATCCAATTTTGAAACCTTGGATGAGATTTCTTCAAGACAAATATGGTTATAGGATTTCAAACATTTTGGAGTTCAAGGATGAAAACTTTGCATTTTTATGGAGCATCTAAAGGAAATCTAGGACCATCACCAGGAGGAGAAATAATTAGAAATAATAGAGGATAGATTTTATCTCATTATACTTTCAATAGTGGATTTAAGACAAATAATGAACCTAAAGCTTAGGCGGCTTTAGAAGGATTAAAATATGCAAACAAATGAAATGGAACAATGTATAGATGGAAGGTGATTCTCTCATAGTAATAAATGCAATTTTGAGGAAAGCAAAGGATCCATGGAACATACAAGAGATAATTATGGAAATTCAAGATCTTGCTAAAGAGTTTGAAGAAATTAGGTTTACACATACATTAAGGGAAGGAAAAAAATGTGTAAATAGGCTAGACAATAGAGGGGTTTTGATTGAGGATCATGAAGTTAAATTTTCCTTTCCATGGTTAGAG
The DNA here is from genome assembly GCA_028583015.1 of Wollemia nobilis. Taxonomy (NCBI): domain Eukaryota; kingdom Viridiplantae; phylum Streptophyta; class Pinopsida; order Araucariales; family Araucariaceae; genus Wollemia; species Wollemia nobilis. The sequence goes on from JAQPPZ010000465.1 coordinate 14,240,071, forward strand.
GAAGTAGTAAGTTTAGCTAAAGTTGACAAGAAAATGTAGGTTGCCTAAATCAAATAATGATTAAGATCAACTTCAATGTTTTCCATTGGTAATATCTGCTTTATTTTATAACAATAATGTGTTTTCAAATAAACTATTTATTATAATTTTTGTGGTTGCACTTGTGTTTTAGGAAGAAAACTAGCAATCCAAATTTGGTAAAGCGGACTATGATAGTGCGATGTTTTGGAAATATTACTCTACTAAGATGCAATGCATAGATAGTAAAGGTGAAGTTTTGGTATTGTGAAGGTTGCTATAGAAAAATTTCAAAAAGGATACTGAATTCTACATTATTCGTATTCATACAAAAATTTGAAAAGATCCAAAAAAATAAAAATAAAGAATTCAAATATTTTATGTAAATTGATGTAGGTTTCTATCTATAGCATCTCAATTGAGATGGGAAGTGTATCTATTTTTAAACTCTCGAGCTCTATATAAGAGAATTGTAATTTTTCAAGGATTTGGGACCGGAGTACAACCCCTTATTATCCATCAAAAAAAAACTTTTCTATATAGTAAATATATTAGTTTCATTTTTATTTTTTAATGATCTATTTTAAATCTACCTCCAAAAATAACCTCTTAAAACAAGTACTACCACATCTAAAATTGTTTTCAAAATGTGCATATCCTTTAATATTTTATGATCACCAACAAAATTATAACTTTAAATAATGTGACTAAAGTTAACAAATGAATTAACAATATTACAATATCAACCAACTCAATGGTCTTAAATAAAATAAAAGGCTTTTAATATCGTGGAGGTTAAACAATCTACCAATAAGAAATTTGTTATCAAATACAAGATGTTATCTTGTTTTAAAAGAAAACAAATTTATATGAACAATTAAATTTGAATCTATTTTTTCTTTTAAAAATTTATTTTTTTTAAACTAGTTTTTGTTATAAATCCTCTAGCTTCTCTATTCTTTAAATAATTCAAGCATAACCTCATTCTTTTTTTGGGATAGGTGGTAGAAATTATATTATATGGGTTTTAACTGGTGCCCAAAACCAGAAACATAAGCATATGATGAAAAGTACATAGAGAAGCACAAAACAGGGTGTCTACACCCTAGCCGCTCCATGAACCAGACCAGAGAAAAAATAGACCCACACAGGGGTTGTTTAATAGAAAAACAAAGATCGAAAGAGAGAGCCCACACAGGGGCTAAGGAGAACATAAAGCAAAATCAAACCAGTGCCCATGCAGGGGTCAAAATATTAGTACCAAAATTCCCATGCAGGGGAACAGAGCTCGAAAGACAAAACAAACCAACTCTAATCATCGATAATTTTCAGCTACAGAGCTCTTTTGGCCATGTTTCTTGACCAACAATTTCAGGGAGGCGTTGATGCTATCCATGCCACTGATGATGCTACTAAGGATGGTGTTGTGGACCAAGTTGAATATGGCCACCGGAGAAGCAGTTCTATCACTCCCATCATCAAAATTTTTGAGGTGAGCATACCTCTCAAGGTCGGTTGTGCATTTCCAAGTCGACAACAACAACATTAAGAACATTTTGAGGGAAATTTTGGTGCCAGATGGATAGATTCCTATGACTAACCCCAACATTGGTGAGAAAATCAGTAGACTTGTTAGCTTCCCGATACACATGGCAGGTTGTAGTGTTGCAAAAATTTTGCATCAAGACCTTAGCTTCCTGAATAATAGTGTGCACGTTCCATGAAGGAATTCTATCATTGATGATAGAGTTTGTAACATTCATGGAATCACCTTCAATTTGTAAATTTCCCATGTAATCTCTGAGAACTTCTAGCCCTCTCCACAATGCATGAGCTTCAACATAGTGGTTAGTTTGGATGCCCAGAAACTCAGCATAGGCCACTATGAGTCATCCATTGTGATCCCTGACCAGACCTCCGACACCCATTGCACCCGGATTTCCTTTAGAAGCACCATCATAGTTAAGTTTAAGCCATCCTACAAGAGGAGGAGTCCAATGAGCACCAATTCTGGGATGGGGATTAGAAGGAGTAGAGTTGGGACTATGGGGAATACTGAGGGAACGAAAAAGAGTGGACTCAAGGGCAGACTCAAGTGGTTTGGTGCAAGGGAAAAGCTTAGAATTTTCAACAGCAAAGGTGATGGCTTTGTTGGCAATAGAGATAGAGTCCCTGAGGGTGTTTGAAAATATTCTACTATTTCTTTCGAGCCAGATCTGCCACAGGAGATGATGGAGATAAACTTTCCACAAAGAAGACAACCTAGAATTTCTGAAAGGCATGGGCCACTGGGAGAAAAAAAGAGCCAGGGAGTTGGGTTGGGCCCAGGAGATGTGAAAGGTGGACATGAGATGATCCATGGTAGAGTGGAAGAAAGAACATTCTGTAAATATGTGGTTGACAGATTCCTAGGCTGCCAAGCAAATATGGCATCTATTAGGAACAACCATCCCTCTCTTCATGAGATTATCAGTAGTGAGGATCTTGTTTTGGATGGCCAACCAAGAAAAGATAACAACTTTAGGTATGAGGTGTTTAAGCCAAACCATATTGAAAGGAATGAGAGAAGTTTGGGGAGTGAAAGTCAACAGATGAGCAGATTTGATAGAAAAAATACCAGAGTCAGTTTCTTTCCAGAAAGGGGTATCATGAGATATACCAGATGGAATTATAGTTGCCCTCAACAATGTTGATAATTCTATGATAGCATTTGAAATTTGGGCATCAACATTTGCAATGTGGAGCTCTTTCCATATTTTGGGTTGGACTGAAGAGTCTATGAAATCAGCCACCTTTCTGCCTATGAGAGTATCCAACAAAGGTTGCACCACTGAGACTCCATTGTTCTCACTAAGCATTTGATTGGAGATCCACCTATCTGACCAAAAATTTATCCTGTTTCCTATTCCAAGCTGCCATCTGGTTCCCCTTTGAATAAGAGGTCTGGTCTGGAGGATTGATTTCCAGAAGGTGGACCCAACTTTAGGAATATTTTCATCCATAAAATTCTAGATGTGAGTGTATTTTTTATTGATGATGGAAACCCATTCAAGATTGCAATTGGTAAACACCTTCCAAGCCTGCTTGGCCAATAGTGCCATGTTCATATTACTAATTCTTCTAAGACCCAACCCTCCCTGACTTTTGGGTAAGCAAACCTTTTCCCAGCTGACCAGATGAAACTTTTTTTATCCTCTGAACCTACCCAAAGGAATCTCTTCTGAATCTATTCAATTTTGTTATAGATAGAAACTGGGGCTTTGAAGACTGACATAAAATAAATAAGAATACTTTGAAGATAGGCCATAGTGAGAGTGGCTTTGGCTGCTTGGGATAGGAGGGCCCCTTTCCAACCTGCAAGATTTTTATTGATTCTTTCAATAACATTGCTCCACATAGACTCTTTGGGGCAACTGGTGAATAGGGGAAGCCCTAAATAGATAGTGGGAAGCTCAGATATGACACACTGAAGAATACGAGTAATCTTGACCTATCTAGATAGGGGGTATTGAGAAAGAAAACTTTACTCTTGGCATAGTTTATATTTTGCCCTACAACCTCTTCGTAGAGATCTAAAATACCTTTAATTGAATTTGCTTCCCAAACTGAAGCATGGGTGGCTAAGATAGTGTCATCTACGAACTGCTGATGAGAAAGGGGTCTCATGTTGGAAGCAACTTGAATACCAGAGATCGTGCCATCCGAGCAAGTAGCTTTGAGAGCTCTTCCAAGGGATTCAACAAGAATAATGAAGAGAATAGGTGATAGGGGATCCCCCTGCCTAAGCCCTCTATTGCTTGGGAAGTAACCTGCTGTAGACCCATTGACTAACACTGAGAACCAAGGGCTAGAAATGCAGCCTTGAATAAGTTTGACCCACTCTCTATGGAAACCAAACTTGAGAAGGACAACAAGCAGGAACTCTCGATTGACCCTATCAAAAGCTTTATTCATATCAATTTTAAGGACCAGGGCAGCTTTTTTGTTGTTGGAGATAGAATGGAGGACTTCATGCAAAGTTATGATACCATCAGTTATAGATCTTCCTTTTACCAAACTGCCTTGGTAGGGATCTATGATTTGGGGAAGAAATTCTTTCACTCTGGATGCCATAGCTTTGGTTAGGATTTTATAAATCACATTACACAAACTGATGGGTCTAAAATCTGCCATAGATTTGCACATAGGCCCTTTAGGAACAAGAGCTATGAAGGTAGAATTAATACCTCTAGGGATGGATTTTGCATGTTGGAGTTCAATGATTGCCTTGCACACATCTTGCCCAATAATGTCCCAAAAGGTTTGAAAAAACCGAGGGAGAAACCATCAGGCCCAGGGGCTTTATCAGGGTGCATAGTGAATAAAGCTTGCTTGATCTCATCTGAAGAAAGAGGCTTGATGAGCGAGGAATTCATTTCTGGAGTGACCAGGGCAGGAATGTGATTGAGTAACTGATTCTTGGCTCGGTCAAAATTTTGGGGTTGGGTACCCAAGAGATCTTCAAAAAAAGAAGAGGCTTCATCTCAAATTTCAAAAATATCCCTGGTAATGGAGCCATCACCTCTGGTCAATTCCCTGATTTTGTTTGAACTTTTGTGCCTGAGGGTGGAAGCGTGAAATTTTTTGTATTGGAATCGCCCTCCTTGAGCCAAAGGGCTCTGGATTTCTGCCTCCAGAACATCTCTTCTTTGCCCAAAATGTTATGATACTCTGCTAAAAGTTGTTTCTCCTCAACTCTGATTTGGTCACTCAGCTGGCCATTCTGTATTTGTTGTTCAATGCTTTTTAGTTTATCCATAATCTGCTTTTTGCTTTCAAAAATATTGCCAAAAACGTCCCTGTTCCAGATTTTGAGGTTTTCCTTGACAACCTTGAGTTTATGGGAAACTTGAGTAATGAAAGACCCAGAAAAATCCTGCTGCCACCAATCAGAGATTCGGTTACGAAGATCAGGGTGTTGCATCCACATGGCTTCGAATCTGAAAGGAATCTTGAAATTGGGGCCTTTGTCAGCTTCAAACAAAAGGGGACAATGATCAGAGCCAACTCTCGGGAGACAAATGAGATTAGCATCACCCATAATAGGAATAGCCTCTTGAGAAAGAAAAAATCTATCAAGCTTAACTTGGATATGTTGATCCCCAACTCTCCTGTTGCTCCATGTGTATTTTGCTCCTTTAATTTGAATGTCCATTAATTCACTGTTAGTTACAAAATTATGAAAATCTTCAATGCTTCTGGATGGAGTGATATTTCCCCCTTGCTTATCTGATGGGAAAAGAGGGGAGTTAAAATCTCCAGCAAGGATCCACGAAATATTTTTGAAAGCATTCCTCATGTGTCTCAAGGTATCCCATAAGGTATTTCTACTGGTTGGATTGTTGGGGGCGTAAACATTGGATAAAACCCATGAATAATTGTTGTCTTTGTAGTGGAACAAAATGTTCAGAACTCTGTCTGATGAAAATATTATTCTACCTTCAACTTTACTGGAATCCCATAGACAAATTAATCCCCCTGAAGTGCCTTGAGCAGGGCTAAAATTGAAATCACTATTCTTCCAAATAGATTTAGCAATTTTTTGGATTTTGTTTTGGTCAATATTTGTTTCTTGCATAATCATGATAGTGGGCCTGTATTCCTTCCTCAAAGTGCATGCAAGTCTCTGCTTGACAACACTATTGAGGCCTCTCACATTCCATGAGAGGATCCTCATTTAGAAATTTTGGAAAAAAATTTGCCTCCCTTTGACTGTTGTAAGGGAGGTTTGGATCTTTTTTATTCATCTTTCTCCTGACTGAAAAGGTCCTGGAAAAGAGTCTTTTGAATGCCATTGGCAATTTTGTTAACCGTTTCTTTCTTGTTTTGATCATTTATGGAGGTCTTCCCTTTTTTTCTCACTGTCGATATCCACAGAGGCTTTCTTGTAACTTCTGGTGTTGATAGGGCTGAACTCAGGTTTGGCTGAGTTAGGGTTACAACTTTCAGAGTCAGTATTGATAGGAGTAGGACTACAAATTTCAATATGCCCTTCGGGGGTAGGCGGAGGTTTAGAAGGAATATGGGAAGGTCCAGATCTGGATGGGGAGTGGGTTTCCCCTTGGATAGTAGTGATGGGTCCAAGGGGTACAAACTCATGCAATAGGGTTTCATCAAAGGGAGCAGACTCAGAAATAAAATTTTTAGCTAATACACCAAATTTGTTAGGGTAAGCAAAGGGAGAGCTAACCTTAGCTTGGTCATCCACCAGATCTGAAACTGCAACTTGCTTCCCTTTAAGCGTAGCCGAACTCGAATTCTTTTTTTGGTAAGGCCCAACGTGGTTGCTTTCCTAACCCCCCACCCAAAAGGCTATTTCAGCCATTTCTTTAGAGGGTTTGAGAGATGGGCACTGAGCTTTGAGGTGACCTTGAGTCTGGCACTCAATACAAAAAGTGGGCTTATTCTCATATTCAATAGCCTGGCATCTACGATATGAGTCGTAGACCAAGTTAATACGGGTCGGCAGTTGAGAATCCAAATTTGCATTAACGCAGATTCTTGCATGAATCATGCGAGTCCGAGCTTTAGTGATAGGATCGATAGCTACTAATTCTCCAATGGATTTAGCAATGCCATGCAAGATGTCTTCATGCCAGAATTGGATAGGCAGATCTGGAAGACGAACCCATATAGGAGCGTAGTTAATACTTTGAGTTTTCGGGTTGAAATCTTCACCCCACTTCCGCAGAAAAAGACTTTTTGACCATAAAACCAGGGCCCGCTTGTGAGAATTTGGGAGACATCATCCTGGTTATTAAGGCGGATCAAAAAAACCTCGAGATAGGGCAACCAACTCCATGTTACCTAGGGTTCTCCACTTAGAAAAAGCCCACCACCGTATGGACTCCATGTCAGGTCTACCTCCAATAAATTTCCCAACCAGAGTGTGGGACTCAAGAAAAAGATATTCAGTCATGGTCTCATCAGGGATAACCAGATCTTCACCGTTGGGAAGTAAGGTGTTGATATTGCTTTTTTTGGAAACAGATTTCTCCCGCCCTTTCACTTTTTCAGCAAAGGTGAGCAAGGGGGAAACAATATCTTTGGGGGCCCCGCTCTATTTTTTCGGAGGGTCTTTTCCCTGAAAAGGTTTCGCATTCCCTAAAAACCCCGTGCCATCTGGTTTTGAATCGGGGCCCACTTTCTCGTCGTCGCATGCATTGCCTATCTCTGATGAGTTCTGAGGGGCAGATCCACCTATAGAGATTTTGAAATTAACCTCATTCCTATCTTTTATATAATTATTTTTTTAAAACTAGTTTTACTATAAATATTATATCTTTTCCATCCATAGCTAATGTATAACTAATAATTATTATTAGTATGAACTTTTCATTTCAATATAGTGTTTACTCATAATTAGTTGGAATTTTTCATTCCAAAAAGTGTTTCCCTCCTTCAAGTACTAGTACATTCCATTCCTACAAAAAATCTATTTGATTCATTGGAAAACCTAGATGAGGAAAAGGAGAAAACTATAAATGAGAAAATGGATAAAACTTTTGAAACTAGGGATGAAAAGACTGGTAAAATTTTGGAAAAAAAACTTGCAACAGTTGAGGTTAATAAGGGAGAAAAAAGAAATATGATGCCCAATGGATCTGGCCAAAAGAGATTATTACTGAAGGAGAATAAATCCATAATAACAAGGAATAGTAAGAAGATTGGAATTGATGTAGGGAAATAAAGAATCCAAACCACCTAGTAGACCTTCAAATAAATAGGTTTTATAGAGAGAAACAACTATGATTATGGCTAATGGAACTCAAATGATTCTTAATCTAAGCGGGAAGAAGCAATCGACTCTAAGAAGTGAAGGTTATTTCTTAGAATGTAAGGGGTCTTAATGCCCCTTCAAAGCACCGTCTAGTGTATCTGGTATGATATTGCATTTCCTATGCTTTTATTATAGCATGGTAAGGAGAATTGTCAAATGGAGAATCTAGAGGGCGTGGATCCAACTTTTATGAATCAATTTGAGGATAGGGATCAGAATATTGTGAAGGCTATGGTGTAGGAAGAGGTTCATGTTAAGGAGCCCAGGGTTTTTGAAGGTGATACTAAAATATTTATTGCTACAATTGGTTTAGGTACCAATCTAATGTTCTTGGATGATCTGGCCTCCTCAGTACAACATAGTACCAAATACTTCAACGGGATTGCCAATCAAATTTAGGAGTTTGTAATGGATACCAAAATCAAGTTGACTGCCTTGGCCAAGAAGGAAGAACGCATGGCTATGACTACATGCATGTTGAAAGGACAACACTTGAAATGAATGTTCTATGTCATATTGGGTTGGTCAATATGGTGTTTAGTCTATTTGGTTTTGTTAATGGTGTTCAGTTTCTTGCATCAATGTTTTGCTATAGTCTTGGTCTCAGTTTGTTTAGTGGTGTTGGTGTTATATTTGTGTCTAAGTTTGTAATAGATCGTCTTATATAGTTAAGGATATATGGAATAGTTCATGTAGTTTAATATGGGTTGTATCCTTGAATAGGAAGACCTATGTATTATTCCATTTTGCATTAGAAATGAGTCATATATGTATATATGTGTTGTATGATAATATAAAAGGGTTTGGGCCCTTTCAAAATCTCCTTCTTCCAACCTTATAAAAAAACAAAATACATTCTATTTTTTCTTTAAAAACATTTGGGTTACATATAAAAGACATATAATTCTATATAGAGTATAACCTAATAAATGTTAGATACTATAATTGTTTTTTTGGTTGCATAGGGTTCGTTGGGTAAAGGTGAAGTCAAAGGGACCCCAATTCCTCAAGGATTTGAACTATTTTAATTGTATTTATCCCGGTGAGTTACTCTCCAACCAAACTATAAACTTAAGCTAAAAGGTAAAGTAACAAAACTTTAACCTTTAAATATACAGGTAAAATAATTATTAATATCCAAAAAAATCATAGGCTATAAGGAGAATGGGTTATTTTCCAACCAAACTATAAACTTAAACTAAAAGGTAAAATAACCAAACTTTAAAACTTTTATCTAAAAATTTTAACGTCCAAAAAATCATAGACAATATAAAGAGAACCTTGTAAAATATGCCATTTACATATTTATTCAACCAAACTTTAATTATTTAAACATGATTACAACTCTTACTCATTGAATTTTAATTTTAAACCTCATTGAATTTTAATCTTAAACCTCTTATTCGAAGGTTCTAAAATATTTCATCGATAAGACCATTGGGTGCTGCCAATTGAAACGTTAAACCTCCTATTCGAAGGTTCTAAAATCTTTCCTTAAGCTAAAGCCTAAAAATTAAAATGACCAAACTTTAAACTTTAATGAAAAATATTTTTTAGACAATATAAGGAGAACCTCTTAAAAGATGTCATTAACTTATTTATTCATTCAAACTTTAACCATATAAATATATGAGTACAACTCTTACTCATTGAATTGGAACCTTAAACCATTTATTTGGAAGTTTTAAAATCTTTCATTGTTAAGACCATTAGGTGGTGCCAACCAAACTTTAATTATCTAAATACGAGTACAACTCTTACTCGTTCAATTGGAACCTTAAACTTCTTATTTGAAGGTTCTAAAATCTTTCATCGTTAAGACCATTGGTTGGTGTAATCAAACTTTAATTACTTAATTATGAGTACAACTCTTACTCGTTAAATTGAATGGGAACCTTAAACCTCATATTTGAAATATTTCATCGGTAAGATCATTGCTTTTGGGTGTTGCTAACCAAACTTTAATTATCTAAATATGAGTATAACTCTTACTCATTGAATTGGAACCTTAAACCTTCTATTTTAAGGTTCTAATATCTTTTATTGGTAAGACCATTGCCATTGGGTGTTGTCAATTGAAACCTTAAAGCTTCTATTCTATATATGAATGAATGAAAGATTTTAATTACGTTCACGAGACCCAAATATGGTCTATGGGACCTCAAATATGGAAGTACAATTACTTAAATTGTATCATATGATATTTAATATCTTTGAGAAGGTTGTTCCTTCTCTTGCTAATTTGTGCTAGTAATTCCTCAATTTTTTTTATTTTATTGTCTTCAAATAAATCTATCATAAATCCGTTTCCAAGTGTTTCTTTGTATTTGTCACGGATATCTGGAAAACTCGAGCATTTATAGATGAAGTGGTCCTCTGTCTCTACTGCCCCTGTGCTGCATAGAGTACATATCCTTTCTTCCCATTTTTCTTTGGGCGTTGTCCATCTCCCAGTTTCACATCTAAGCCTATGAGAGCTAGTCCTTATTTGAGCAATGAGTATTTTTTCCTTCCACTTGATTTCAGTGCCTATATACACTTTTTCCTTGTGGTCATACGTTGGGTTAAAATTTGTAATATAATATTGTCTTTTCCTGCTTGCATTTTTCCACATTTCACTTTCGAACTTTTCATTCACATAATTTTTTGTCTTTGTTGACATTTGGGCATTTATTTATATTGATTTCCTAATGTTTCATCCATTTTTTATTTTGTTTCATCCATGTATTCTTTCGCCTATGCAACTCTTCATCCCTAGCTACCCTAGGCCATCTATCATCTTTCATGTTTTATGTTTTTTCAAGTAACATAACAACTTGGTCATAGCAATTGCTTCTAAAGGGAACATTTCAATTTCAGCTAGAATAATTTCATAAGGGGTTGTGGCCTTAATTTTGAGAAATTTTGTGATTAGATATTTTTGAATCCTTTCTATTTGCCTTCATTTTGCATTTGTTGTGCCACTAGCCCACACCTCGCAACCATACAACAAAACCGGTGTAACAAGTAGGCCAAATAAGACCTTGGTGGTCTTCTAGTCCCACAACTCGGCATTCCTACGCCTGTTTTGAAGTGATATAGTGCTCTCCAACCACTTTGAGTTCTTTTCATCTTGTATGTATTCCAATTAAGTTTGTCATGAAAGTCTATGCCCACGTATTTGTATTCTACTACTACATCAAGCGATTCTCTTGCAAACTAAAATTCGAGTTGTTGCTTTTTCTTTTTTGCTGAAAAATCATAATTTTTGTTTTGCTCATGTTCACCTGCATCCCAACTTCTTTACAAAAGAGTTCTAGAGCTTGAAGGTGATCTTCTAAATCTTTGGTTATTTTGGCCACAAGAATTACATCATCTACGTACATGGGGAGTTTTACCACATATTTGGCTAAATGCACACCCTCTCCCCCAAATTTGTTTATTCATTCTTCTAACTTGTCAATGTACATCCCAAATAAGGTCGAAGATAGAGGACAACCTTGTTTGACACCTATGTCACTACCAAAACATTCAGATAACCCTTCCCGTGTTATGATTCTAGCCTTTACGTGCTCATATAGTCTGTGAACTACTGCCTTGTAGTGAATTGGAACCTCCAGCTCTTCCATTTTGCTCCATAATTTTTTCCTTGGCACTGTGTCAAATGCCTTTTTGAAGTCTACAAAACAACAAGAAGTCTCCTCTTTTTTGTCCCATATTTTTTCCACTATGTGTTTGAGCGTGATACAGTGATCAATAGTTGAGTGCTTGGGCCTAAAACTTGCTTGCCCCTTTGCTCTCTTTCCCTTTTCTTTTGCCCATATTCTGATCCTATGCTTTATCATACTCCCAAACAACTTTGCAAAGAGAGGGTTGATCATGATAGTTCGATAGTTTGAGGGATTATTTACATATTCACTTTTAAACAAATGAATGGTCAAGCTAGTTGTCCACTCAGTAGGGAAGCCATTTTGTATGACCTCATTGAAAATTTCTTTGATCTGCGATGCCAGGATATCTAACCCCATTTTATATGCTCTGCTTGAAGATTGTCTATGTCATGGGCTTTACCAGTTGTTAACTTTTTTATCCCTTGAATAGTGTCTTCAATTGTGAAAAGTTCTTTCTTGACAATGATAGTAGGGGGTGTCTCCTTCTGGTTACTACGTTGCTACAGTTGTTTTGAATACTCCAACCACTGATTAACTGTTATGTTATTTTCAGTTTACATCATTTTCACGCTTAGTTCCTTCCAAAATTTCTTTGCTTCATGCTTTCCTAAGTAAATCAATTCTTTCCTCCTTGTTATAGTGTATTCTTCTTTTTTTGCCCTTACCAGTTTCTCATATGCTTTTTTGTTTGCTCTTGTTTTACCCGTTGGTTCCTTAAGTAATCTTCGTATTTTTTTGCAATATTCATCGAACCATGGGTTGGTTGGGAAGCTATTCCTTCTTTCTTTTTAGGTTTAGCTCTCTTGCATTTGTTTAGAGCTTCTTGAATAGCGTGCATTAACCATTCACTCTTACTATAATCTCTCCTACTATGAGGTAGTTTTTCCCTTTCTTGTAACTTGTTATTTAATACTGCTCCAAAATTTTATCGATTTTCATCTATTAAGAGAATGTTTCCCTTGTGAGGATATTTATTTTGATTGCCTTGCAAGTGTTTTCCCTTGGTTTGTCTCCATGCATTCAAAGTTTCATAACAATTGGGTTGTGATCTGACTTAAGTTCCATTGGAGAATCTTCCACTTCTAGCTCCTCTATTTTTGGTATGTAATTTTGTGAGCATATTACATAGTCTATTACACTTTGTCCCTTATATGTTTTGCATGTATACTTTCCTAAAATTTTCCATTTGTTCATCCCATTGCAAATAATCAAGTTCTATATGCTACAAAGACCTAACAACTCTTCTCCATATTGCGTGATAGCCCCATGCTCATCTTCCGAAGTCCTGGTCCACTGCTGATTTTCCTCTTCTGACATCCAAAGAAGATTAATCTCAATATCTTCGTTACCTTCTAGAATGTTAGCTTGCTTATTTGTTGCCCTTGCATTGAAATCTCCAATTAATATAATCTCCCCCAACTTACTGTATATGAATACAACTCTTACTCATTGAATTGGAACCTTAAACCTTTTATTTGAAGGTTCTAAAATCTTTCATCGACAAGACCATTGGGCTCCCATTCAAAGGTTCTAAAATATTTCATTGATAAGATCCTAATCCGATGGGGCATAGGATTGAGGTTGACAAACACTTGACTGTTATCATCATCAAGTTAGAATTGAGGCAGCAACCGACAAACACTCGACCGCTACCAAAACACTTAACCACTACCATTTAACCTATCCTCGTTTGGATAGGTCTAGGATTGGGACAACCAACTGTCAAACACTCGATTCCTACTATCATCAAGTTAGAATTGAGACAACCAACCAACAAACGCTCAACCGCTACTGTTTAATCTATCCCCATTTGAATATATTATGGCTTGTACTTAAGATCTCCCCAAAGAAAAACCAAAACCCTTACTTATCTTCTTGTATATTTACATCCAAATATATTTATGATGTCGGTCATATTGAGCCGCTCTTCTTTATTACGTAACGATACCGAATTAATGGCACCAAGGAATTGGTTGCTATATTTTTTTCGCCCCCTCGCCAACAAAAGAGGGAGAAGGCTCTTATTTAAGGAAAAAACCACAGACGAAAGGGCGAAGAAGAGCAACGATACTCCTGCTCATAGCCTGTGAGTAGCCCTGGTAAAGTGAGTGTCGTTCACACAGACGAGAAGTTGCAGGAGGATAGGCTGAGGAAAGAGGGACAATACTGGTAGCTACGGCTGTTTTGGACCCCTTGCAAAATGGTGAGTTGAGTTACATTTTATGTTTATGATTAAAAATTTAGAATTAGATTCATTAAGTTGAGACGAAAACCCTAAATTGAAATGGGAATGAGTGCAGGCAACGCCATTTGTGGTGGGGTTGGCGGTGGCGGCAGCAGCGATTGCGGGGAGATATGGCATTCAGGCATGGCAAGCAATTAAATCGCGTCCTCCCACACCCCGAATTCGCAGGTTCTATGAGGGCGGATTTCAGCCCACCATGACGAGGAGGGAGGCCGCTCTCATTCTGGGCCTCCGGGAAAATGCTACACCTGACAAAGTGAAAGAAGCGCACAGGAAGGTCATGGTAGCCAATCATCCTGATGCAGGCGGCAGCGATTACCTCGCTTCCAAAATCAACGAAGCCAAAGATGTCATGCTCGGAAAAACCAGAAATAGCGGGTCAGCTTTTTAGTACGCAACAATTCATTTTCGTCTTCATATATTTACGAGTATGTAAAGCCCATGGAAATGGGAAGGCAAAAGGCCCAGTCGTTAACCCATAAGTTCATTCATTGTCTCTAATGAGAAGGAGAAGACACGGCTTCAGTTACAATTACAGGGAAAGGCGTATTGTAATTTTAATTGTTTCTTGGCAAAAGAGCAGTCGTTGTATCGTGGCTCATTTGGTTCTTGGGGTACAGGGCAATTTTCGGAGATCAAAAACTGCATGCTAGAATTTTGCTTTTCATGCATGAAATTCCTTGTTACATGCTGCTATCCCTAGAATGAGGGGTTTCCATCATGATCAGCATAAATTGAATAGGATAGTCGGCTATATTTTTGGACTGTATGCAGTTTTGTTTGATGTTTGCCCTAGATTTGGTCTCAAGTTTTCTGGGTTTCACATCAATAGGTTTCACATAAATAGTCTGTTTATAGTCTGGGTTTTTGTTTCTCAGTTGCTTTATCAGCTTGGGTTGTTTGAAGGCTAATGGGGTTGAACTTGTACTGGTATATGCTTCATGAACATAGTCTAGAACCTCCTCAGATACTCTGAAACTTATGAACCTAAGTAAATCTGAATTGAACTTCACTTAAAGTGATAAGAATACAGAAATCTGAAATCTGGATTGAAATCAGAAAAATATTGGAACATCAACCAGTAACACAACAGCCCAAAACTTACAGCCCAAAACTTGCGGCAATCCATTCCCTATGAAGATAACCGATTTTTTCTCCTCTTCTGTACAAGTATCGATTTTCTGTTTCGCATAAGGTCCCTTATTCATGAAGTATTTCATACTTATATGAGGGAGTGCTTTATTCTCTTGTTTTAATTCCCTAATCGTCATTGCTCTATCCTTCTAGTAGGAATTTTTCTATTTTCCTGCTGCACTATCTATGTATCTATCGATATATGGACTGCTTCAGGCTCTTTCTATTCTGTGTGAAAAATTGGAATCCATCAATATGATTTTCATTACTGGCTTAGAAAGTTCAGTCAAGAGAATAAAGCAAGTGCAACTAGTATAAATAAGAGGCTGAAGCAGTCTGAGACTACATACAGTATCATTGTTGTACCGTTGGCACAGTTTACATGATGAAATAGACTGTCATACATCTCCTTTTATACTCTTTAAACTTATGTGTCTTTTTGACATCTGTGAGGCTTTTGAAGAATCCTACATGTCCCGATGATGGTGAAGAATGATTTTCATGTAGAACTTTGGATTTGAATCCTGATGTGGAGTTGAGGACCACTTTGTTATCATGGTAAATAAATTCATTTCTGAAAGCAGCTGTTATCCTTGTTGTGGGCTGGATCTTCTAATAATGCTGCCAACTCATCATCCTTTGCATACTCCACTTGAATCTCATACTGCCAATCAGGTAGAGCGATGGAGGTAACATTTAGACCTCGGATTTTAGAAAGAGAATTAGCTGCCATATTTGTCTGGCCTGTGCAGTAGTGGATGTCAAAATCATTTGCTTGAATTTTGCTTACCCACTTCGCTTGCTGTTCATTAAGATTATGTTGGAAGAGGGAAATACTTCACGCTGTTATGACCAGTCCTGACAATGAATCTTCCACAAATTAAATATTGTCTGAGTTTTGAAAGGGGATGCATGACTGCAAGCATTTCTTTTTCATAAATTGAAAGGGGCATTTCCTTTTTTAATCTTCTACTTGCAGAGGAGATTGGCCTCCCTTGCTGTGTTAAGACTGTACCAACTTCCAGGGCTTAAGCATCATATTCAATGACCAATGGAAGTGAAAAATAAGGTATGACAAGACTTGGACGTGTGCACATTATTCTTTTTAACTGCTTGAAGGTTGTTCTTGCTGCTTCACTTCATTTACATTGAGCTCTCTTTGGCATACCTGTGAGAGGAGGGGCTAAATGTGAGAATCCTTCAATGAACCTGTGACATTAGCTATAAAATCCAAGGAAACTGTGTAGTTGTGTCAGGTTCTGCAGTTCTGGTTAGTCCTGTATTTCTTGAATCTTTGTGTCATTGACCTCGAGCATATCATGGTGAAAGAAATATCCAAGACACGGTAATTCGTCAACTGTGAAAATGCATTTACTCTCTTTCGCAAAGAGCCTTTGAGTTCACAAGGTTCTCAAGGCAGCATTCACATGTTGCGAGTGTTATTGCAAATTTTTACATATACACCAGAATATCATCGAAGAAATTAAGCACAAATTTGCATAAATAAGGTTGGAATACCCTATTCATGGTGGATTGGAAGCTGGTGGCAACATTCATAAAACCAAATGGCATGACTAAAAAATCGTAATGACGATCCACACATACCATTCTTCTCTTTCATTAAAATGAAGCTGCATACTATGAATTGTATTAATTAAAGGGTTAACTCATTGGTCTCAGCCTCATTTCTAACCCATTGATAAAGAAGAAAGAAATTATAGCATGTTCACATTCAGCCAAAATAGGTCAGTAGAACTTAAAACTACAAGTTATTGTTGCTAACCAAAAAAGTCAATAAAAGGAACATAACAACCAAAAATGAAGTATCTAATCCTAGAACTAGGATAAAATAGAACCAAATAGAAGAGAAGGGGAGGGGGTTTACATGAAAATGAGTAAACCTTAGACATGCTAGTATATACAGTGTAAACCATAATTGAGAAAATCGACAGAATCCCGATTTTTTGCTGTTTTTTTAAAATGCTGATGCAATCGGCATACTATCGGCGATGCAAAGATATTTTTGAGTAAAAAATCGTCAAAAAATCTGCAATTTTTTATTTTTTATAATATATATATATATATATTTTTAAGGCTGCGGCCGATTTTGGGTTTTTTAATGCAAGCCCTTTTTTCAGTTGTTAATTTTTGAATTTCGAAGTTTAAAGTTTAAACCCAAAACCCAAAACCCTAGTCTAGGTTTTTTTTGTTTCCTCCTCTTTTTAAGTAAATATTTCTGCCTGATAACCATGTATGCAAGCCCATTTTTCAGCTGTTAATGTTTGGAATTTTGAACTTTGAAGTTTCAACCCAAAAACCTAGGCCAGGGTTTAGGTTTTTTTTTTTTTTCCCTCCTCTTTTTAAGTAAATATTGCTGCCTGGTGGTAAGTATGTATGCAAGCCCATTTTCAGCTGTTAATATTTGAATATGAAATTGTGAATTTTGAACTTGAAGTTAAACCTAAACCCTAGTCTAGGTTTTTTTTTTTTTCAAGTAAATATTGCTGCCTAATAACTATGTATGCAAGCCTATTTTTCAGCTGTCAATGTTCCAATGGTCATTCGAAAACCTACAACCTCTACGACGCTAAGCTAAGCCCCCTCCCCCTGTACTACAACATCATCCTATTGACTGCTTTGGATGCTTCAATACCTGGCTATCTCAGGAGTGGAAGGTGTGTGTCGAAGCCTCCTGGTGGGTGGATAAGCGCCTCCTTTCACACCCCCACTCGATTCGCTAGTAAGGGGTAACCCTAAACTCTAGCCTTTTTTTCAAGTATTGTAACTTTGTTTATACTTGTTTCCATGTGCAGACATAAAAAATGAAACCTTTTTTTCTTTGTTGTTACTTGTAACTTGGTACCTTTTCATATTATTATAAGCAATACAAGATGTGTTTTGTCACTTTCATGTGTACTTAAAGCTTGAGCCTTGTATGATGTCTTGACATGAATTATTGCTTTTATTGCAATATTTGATTTGCATAATGTTAATTCATTGTAATATGCATGAATAAAACTTTTTTTCAATGAAAAATTTCGTTTTCTTTGGTTTTGGTTTTCCCCGATTCTTTCCCCGATTTTTTGCCAATGCCCGATTTTTGACAATTTTTAAAAATGCCGATTCATTGCCGATTCCGATTTTCTCAACTATGGTGTAAACAATATGCTAGTATGCACAAAATCAATATAGTGTAAGCAACATGCTAGTATATACAAAATCAATATAGTCTAAACAACATGCTAGTATATACAAAATCAATATAGTATAAGCGAGATGCTACCATACACAAAACCAATGTTGTCAGAATCAATAGAGGTAAGAGGTGAGGAATGCTGGAAAACAAGGATCTAGTCTACCTTAGAATTAATACCCGAAGTGCCAATCTCCTAATTGATCAGTAAAAAAGGACTACTGTGAAGTTTGATGTCTTGAAGAAACAAAGCATTCCTAAAATCCAAGGCTGATGATCCTTGAGAGAGAAAGAGAAAATTAGTAATGCACATACGCCCTTGTAATTTAGCTGACTTTATACACCATCTGTGAGAGTGACAAGTTTGAGGTGTCCTTGTGGTTATTTACAATGGAGATGTCATTTCATGGATATGGCATCACTTATGTGCAAAATATGCAGTAACCAGTGGCTGGTTGACAACCCTAATGGTTGAAATAGGTCAATAAAAAGTAAGTGATCAATCTGGTGTCCTGGAAGTCTCTTGCAGAACTCACCATATGAGAATAACAACTTCTCAAAGGCCTAGCACTTGTGGTCTAGGTAATGGAAAAATGTAGCAAGGGACTCTCTTGAGTTTGTATACAAACAATGATATCTCCAAAGATTTGTTGAATCTCACAATAAAAAGGCGGTTGAAAATCAAGAGCTACATTGCCACCATTTGACAATGTTAAAAACAATACATTCTAATGCTGAACAAAATATATGGTGATATTCTTCAATTTGTAACATACCCTTAGTCAGTCAATGTGGATCCTGAGGCCATGTGACTAGTGATGCTAAAGATAGATAGGAACGAACAATGGCGCCATCAACAATCAATAAGATATACTGAATATAAAAATCCATCTTAGAGCTGACAAGTTGTGACAGGGAGTGCAAGCTGACTTAAATATATTGTCGATGTGTATCCTATTTAACAACTCTATTAGTCTCCCCTTCCTGGGGAGAAGGTAAGAGGGGATGTCTAACAAGTATCTAAAGGGAGGGAACTAGTCTATGGAAAGGTTAACAGGCTGATGAAGCAAGCTGATCTTGAAGTATGCCTTTCATAACTGTTGTTGGAGACTGAAAGAGGCTGATTGTGGTATAGGCTTTGTCTGATCTGAATTTTTTGGATACTCTGAATCAGTCTTGCTTGGTTTGGGCCAATTTTTTTAAAAGCATTTGCAATTTTTATATGGAAATTAAAAGAGAAGAAGAGGCAGCTGTTAAAAGAGTTAAAAGAGGAAGATTTAATATACATCATATGTACAAAATCATTGGTATTTTTTGGCACCAAGGTAGACCTTTTCCAAAATTCTGAACATGTGCACTTTTACCTCACTTTCAGACTGTACTTTCCATACCTTTTAGCCATTGTGCAGAGGACAGTTTGCAAGGGTCACAAATATATTCAAAGAGGAAGTGAAGCCCTTAAGGCCTCTCCATATATCGTACACTGCAGAAACCCTAGATATTGAAGTGTAAGGCCTTTAGGCATATTTTCATGAAAGCCAAGCAATGGTGGAAGTTGCTTGGATGAGCCTATATGGCTCAAGACTCCCATATCACACAATTCCAAAGTAAAAGTACAAAACATAAAGGAGGGACCATTTTGAGCCATATAACAAGGGGTAGGCATGTAGTTGCTCATAGCTAGTCAAAACATAAAGAAGGGACCATTTTGAGAACAAGATGATGATGCTTTTGTGTATCAAAAGGTATTGAAGGGACCAAGATCTGATGTTGAAAATAATTGGATTCTAAAATATGGATAGGCTAGGTGCAGATCGTAAGTAGTTGAAATCTAGAGAATTCTTGGGAAAATGGTTCACAGATTTGAAATACCTTTGACAATTAATCTTGGAAATTTGGATGCATGGTACATGAGAGGTCCTTAGAAGTAGATCTATAATAGACATGTGTTGTTGGTTCTAAACTTCTATGGAAGGAATGGCAGGCTTTGGAAAAAGCTGCATAAGGGCATAACCAGAATTTCCCAAAACTGAAATTCGTGAGAAGCAAGTTATGGGACTTTCCCAAGTTGTTCCCATGGTTTAAACCTTGGCAAATATCTATACGACATAAGGTCTTACCAACTGCAGGAGAATGATTTCTCAAGGAACTTGATTGATGATGCAGGAATTCAGCCTCAAGTTGTGACACATATTCGATTCACTTAAAAATTTATAGTAGGAAAGCATTTCTTAGTTATGATGTATATCTAAAGGAAATCTATGATATAAAAATATATAATGCTATACATGGGATTCATTCACTGTGAATATAGGGGAATGCAAAGCTTGGGTGCTAGAGTTGTATGGCTGTGGCTTCAAGGTGATAGTGCTGATAGGATATGAATGTTGTACAAATGGTGGCAAGCTGCAGAGTGAGGGTGTGAAGTGACTCACCTAACATGTCACAAAAAAATATATTAAGATTTTAATCATACTTTGCTTAATTCTGATGAATGGTCAGTAAAGGGAGAAGAAGCGGCAAGGTGGCCACAGAATTGCTCACTCATACCTGGTAGTTAGTGTGTTGGTATGTCACATTGCAGTGGCTCAAATGCCAATGGTTGAAGCCCAATGCATTGAGAGAAACTGTATCATTCAGCTTTTGCAAAATCTCAAAGTGGAGCCTCTGATGCTACCAATCAAAAGAGCTTAATTTATGAGTGACAGAGTAAATAAAAGGTAGAGTCCCTAAAATTCTTTAAATATCGAGGACAACAATGGTTGAGTCCTTAAATCTATAAATACTAAGGGTTTGTCATAATGCCACTTCGTATCTTGTGATTTTGTTCTCAGCCCACTGTGCTAGCAGTTTCCATTGCTTGCATCTTTCATGGGAAGGCGAAGATGCTTGTGGCACAGGTGAGGATTAGTTCACAACAATTCAGGTGTAAAACAGGGAGTTACATGACGCTCGAAGAAGAATGGAAAGACAGGCTGTGTATTTTGCACATCAGGGGCAGTTGAAACAGAGGCATTTTGTGTTAGAATGTTTGACATACAATGACATTCAAGTTAGGTGCACTGATATTCTACAGGCCCTCTGTATGCCGGCAGTTTCTGTAGAGTCGATGCTAGAAGAGAGGAGTTCTTGATCCAAATCAACAGAAGGAGAAACACTCTTCAGAAAAAGGCAGTGGGTTCTTAAAATATTGTGCTATCTATTGTAAACTTATATATGCTAAAGCTTCTATAGCTGTGGTTGTTGAAATAGAATACAACACACCGCAGTATAAATTCCATCATAAATATATAAACAAAGGTACACAGTGGGAATAACTTATAGATACATATGGATACACTGCACACAGAACATGTATCCTGCACAACCCATCTAGCCGCAATATGTTATGGTCCGGTCAAGCATACAACACACAGACTTGCCTTGACCAGTGTCAACTAACATCATGCCTCAATGAACAACTCCACCAACAAGTGTCCCCACAACTCCCACATAGATGCATACTTATAGGTGTACAAGACTGGTAGGCTATTGACAACTACTCAACTGCCACCAACAACCCTTATACATGAAAAATTTAAATACTCCATAAATTTACATTTCATTATTACAAACACATATAGTGCCATGTACTCACACAAAACGATGTGGCAATACTTACATATGCCAATTCTATTTATAGGTACCATCAACACATTGCACATGTATATGTGCACGCATACATTCTGCATACTTTTGTGCGCTGGTGTGTTCGTGTAAATGTGCACTCATGCAGACATGTCAAATCATCTGCTTACAGTGATCCCTTAGACTGTTGTTTTGTGGATGTAATTAAAATCATTTCATTAATCATTGGCATTGCATTAGTATGTAGTGTCAATAGGATTGATGAGAAGAGGGCTTGGT
Source organism: Wollemia nobilis (assembly GCA_028583015.1). Classification (NCBI taxonomy): domain Eukaryota; kingdom Viridiplantae; phylum Streptophyta; class Pinopsida; order Araucariales; family Araucariaceae; genus Wollemia; species Wollemia nobilis. Next base: position 14,262,036 of record JAQPPZ010000465.1, read on the forward strand.
TTCAGTTACAATTACAGACTATATTGTAATTCAGTCTGTTTCATAGGGAAATGAAATTTCTGGTTTAGCAGTCATAGTTGTATTGTGGTCAATTTGGTTAATAACATACATGGTAGCATTACTCAGCATAACATTAAATGCTAGCATTTCTGTTTTTATGTTTGCCTGCTAGAATTTAACTCTTATTATAGTTGAAAACATACACTATCAAAATTAATTTTTTCTATGTGGTATTTTTGTAAAATGAGTAGTTTCCATCATGTCTCCAAAAGAATACCTATGACTTGTATGGCCTCAGTGTTGATTTCATACCAACAATCAAATAAGATGGTTGCCCAATCTATGAATGTTATGATGTGTGATTTCATGGTTAGCTCAATCTATGAATGTTATAATGTGTGATTTCATGGTTAACACAGTTTTGTCTGAAATGTTTTAAATTTCATATTAGCAAGTTAAGATTTCAGACTGACAGATGCACCTTGAGAACACAATGGCAGCAGTGGAGCATTTCCTGTATTCATGGGAGCTGAAAGAATGGCACTTTGGCTAGGAATCAAATTTCAATTATTATTATTATTTTTAATTGGTTATATGGGATTGAAATGGCCTCACCCGTACTGCATGGTGACCATGTTATGGTATTTTTTGGCAATTATGCATGCATCATCTAGCAAGATTCAAACTAGGCTATCCTTGAAATTCAAGGTATTTGATGTATTTGACTGGTTGAACTCATGCTATTTGGTCAAATTTCAATAATTGTTACATAGCTGTTTTTTTTTTTCCCGGCAAAAAAAGACTAAAATTTATTAAATAGAAATCAGATTACATAGTTGCAAGGCCTTCCATACATGGGCCACAGCCTGGAAGTGCCTCCAGATATACATGTCTATAATCCCATGGAGACTAAATGCCCAATTAGAGCATAAACGAAAATTGCTTAAAAAAGCATTGTTGCACCTAAACACTGAACGACATATTAGAGGAGGACTCCTCAGAACTGCAATAAGACAAACCATCAATATTTTCCTTGTATATTGTCTAATCAAACGCTTTACAACATTTTGCTTGGGTTTCACGCCCAAGCCCCTCACATTCCATGAAATAATCTTCATTTGGAGAAAGGGTTGAAATGCGAATCAATAGTTCGCATAATCCCCGCTTCCATCAAATGCACTCCTTCCTTATCTTGCTTGTCCTTTTTCGATTTTCTTCCAGCCGCATGTTGTTTCCCTTCTCGATGCTTCCTTGGTGAGCTTGATGTAATCCCTAAGGGATTGCTTATTGTTCCTATCCTCCCATCCCTCTCAACCTCGACAACTCTTTCCTCCCTCTTCGTATCATCCTCAACTGCAACCCTGGCCTTCACTAGAATCGACTCCTCCAAGGGCCCAGCCACCCCCTTTTGAGTTCCAAAATTTTCTTGATTTTCTTGATTGCACATCTCTGCCGGCCACTACAAGGGAATGAAACCAAATCATCTTGTTCAACCTGCTCATGAGAGGGGCAATTCCCCCCCCACCCCCACCCCAATAGCATCCACATCCACCGCACTAGACCCAGATCCCAAGATATCAAACTGATTTTTGAAAGGAACTTCCAAATGCTCCTTACCCTTCCGGCCACCAACCTTCGATCTTTTCCTGTTTATAACCGCATGAAAACCATCCTCCTCCCCCACTTCCACACCTTTCCCTTGATGCTGCTCCTCTTCTTTCTGCTTCATCTGAGTATTCTTGGGGCAATTTCTTGCCATGTGACCATAAAGATGACAACGTCTGCACTTAAGGGGATTGCCTCGTAGTCAAGAGCCTAAACCCGTACCACCTCCCCAATTTGGGTGTCAATAGAATCCGAGAGAGGACTGGATATATCCAGCTCCACACAAATTCTAGCATAAGTAGTAAACTTCCTTCTCTTTGTAAGATCAGAGACCAAAACAAAGGTCCCTATGGCCTCGCCAATATCTCTAAAAATCTCCTCCTTCCAAAGCTCCAAAGGCAAACAATGAAGTCTGGTCCACATTGGGACAACTGAAGGCAGTTCCTTCGTTGGATTGAAACCTGTGTTCCACAGTTTCATGTATAGCCCCACCTGGTCCATGAAATAAGGGTCGCAATCAAAAATTATATTTCCATCCTCATAAAAAATAACTAAAAAATACCCATTTGCAGAAATAACAATGTCATACTTACCTTCAGTTTTCCAGTATCGTGCTGTCCATCCCTCAATCCTTCTTAGGTCTGCCCTAATTCCAATGAATCTGCAAATGAGGGCCTTGGATTGTAAGAAAATTACCTCATTTGCCACCACTTCAGGCTGCACTTGAATCCGTGGTTGCTCCTCCTTGCGACGAAGGCAGTCGTTCACCTTTCCGACACCGCCCACCGACATTGAACCCGCCGCACCAGCCCAAGCCTTCTTCAGGGAATCTTACGCTTTTCCAACTCTATCAGGGCTAAACGCTGAAGAACCCACAACCGCCCTCAAAATCTAATATTGTTTAGTTCCAATAAGTTTTGGTTCTGTAAAGCTTGAAATCTGTGTATCTCTGTTTTTATCTTTATACTAAGTGTGCATAAATCATAACTTCTTTTAGTGCCAGAATATCATTAACGTTCATAAACAGTTCCGATATATTTTTTCCCTGCTTTATCCAGTATTCAATTTCTTTGTAAGACTTGCCTCGGTTTCTTAAATATACTTTGCAATTAAGTTGACTGGCTAATAACTGGTTAGCCTTATCAATGTTTATTGTCAATGTTAATTTACCGTTTTTCAGGTTCGTCATCACAAAGGATTGATTTGGTGCTCTGCTATATTGCTTTCTAGCTCTATTTCTATCAAGCTCTCTAATAGCTTGTTCTCCTTAGATATTTGTAATATCCTCTTTGTCATCATATGCAGTAGCCTGATAAAGTTTTGCCTCTTTATGCTGCATTTAATGAAGAAATTAGTCTCTCATCTATTATTTGTGAAAGTGATTCTCAAGACCTTCCCCAATTCCTGGTACGAGTTGTTTAATAGATTTCTATCCTGATGTCTAAAACTAGGCAATATAACTAAAGAAAAAGAACAGAACAATTCTAAGAATGATCCTAGAAAGATAAAATAAGTAAAAATAATATTTTGGAGAAGTAAATAATACTATTTTGGAAAAAATAAAAATTCTATTTTAGATAAGATAGAAGAGTATTACCCTGAAATAGTATTTTAGGAGTCACTAATTAGAGCTGCTAATGTTTAAAATAGCAATGGAAGATCTTGCTTAAGCATGCATTGATGGAACCGTATTTAGATCTGGAATTAGTTCGTTGTCCTTAGGTATCACATTAGTGTGCCCCCTTGAATTACTTTGCCCAATGGTTTAGGATATGTAGGCCTTTCTATGTCATCTTCTCAGAGACCTTTCCATCAGACAATGTAATTTGACAATTTTGTTCCTCAGTTTCTTCTGTTTAGTACCAGAGTGTGTTTGGAGATCATAATGTCATTCCTTTCATTGTCTGAAGGTGGCAAGGTAGTTGAGATTAGACCCCTTGGCCTAATCTACTTTTTAAACATGGAAAATGGAATGTATTTTGTACATGATTTCCCATTGACAAGTCAAGAGCATATTAATTTTTAAGGCCCATTTTACCTTGGTGGGAGTTTTTCTCATCCCTTTTATTTAAGGTACTTTTTGCTGATATATTTACAATTTTAAGGAGGCCTAATTATTAACTCAAAATAATCTTTTAAGTGCATTGCTGTTCTTCCAGTGTCTTCATTTGGTCTTGAGAAATTCTGAGATTATCCTTGAGTTGATGTGATATATGCCAACTTTCCTCTATGAAATCTCTAACATCTGCTACATGAATGTAGTCGACGGTCCAACCAATCAGGTGAAGGGGACATATAACTTTATTGGGCCTTAAAAGGAGAATACCTATTGAAGTACTGTATTCGTAGTACCAATTCTCAGCTAGAGGTAGTGGCTTTATCCAAGAAGGCTGCAAATATACCACATATCTTCTCAAAGACCCCTTCAAACATTTTTTTGATAATCATGGTCTGACCATCTCCCTATGGGCGATAACCAGTAAACAAAGCCAACATGGTATGTGTAAGTCTGAATAGTTATTTGAATTATAAAAAGTTGCTTAGAAACTTCAATTCCTTTTTGACTAACAATGTTTCTCGGAAGTCCATGAAGATTGTGAATCTGCTCAATAATGATTTTAGTTACATGCAAAGATTTATTAGTAAAATCCAAAAGAAAGAAAGTGACATAATTAATTAACCAATCAACAACCACAAAAATGAAATTCTTCCAATAGGCAATCTTGTTATAGCTGTACTATGGATTCTCATTTTTACCCTTACAGGGATTCTTCAATGCATGCATAATTTCGCAGCATATGTTTTATGCAAATGGTCATCTCACACGTACTCTGAAATGACAATTGCATGAATTTTGGCCTTATATTATTATATATAAGATGATCAAAATCATCACTTTTAACAAAGTTTAAATAATAATTTTAAATTTCTTTATAAGATAATAATAAGAGGATGATGCTGCTTTATAGAATACGATTATAAAATTATTGTTCTTTCAATCTTCTTTTACAACGGGGTCTTATGCTCTCCTGTAGTTGATGAGAATCCTTGCAAAAAGATTGTAGTAGCCCAGTTGAAAGGGCCGTTAGTGTTTCTTATATAATTCTGAAATGCCTGTAAAAGGATTGCAATAACCTAGTCGTGGGGCTCATTAGGCTCAGACTGGCAGAGGCAAAGTTATGGGAGCGAAGAAGCAGGAGGAGGTGGCTTGGGTGGTGTCAAAGGTGGGGCAATGGTAAATCTACAAGAAGTTAGTAGTAGAAGTTTCACGTGGAGCTGGGGATGGTGGAGGAAGTGGTGATGAGTTGTGAATGGGGTGGCAACGTTGACTGAATATTCATAGAGAGGGTGTTTGTTCGAGGGGTGTGCCGCTAGCATCGAGAATCGGGTGGCAAAGGAAGTCCTTTATTCTAGGTTTTCATTTGGCCTCTGCAACGATGGTGGAGGAAGATGGCTGAACATTGGTGGTATTCCTTTTTCATGGCATTCTTTTCTTTAGTTGACACTATTGTAGGTGAGTGATAGAACTTTCTTTCTTTTTGCTTTGTTATTATTCAGTTCATTTTTTAAAGTTCCTTCATGTATGCATTGATGGCCTCTTTGACAAGCAAGGAATACCCATTTCGCGGAAACTTTCATGGAGTGGTGTTTGGAGTCTTGTAGAAATTTTACTTATTTGGTGATGCCCCCTCCCTTACATGAGGGGCCGGACACTATGTAGCACACTAAATGTGGTGTTAAGATAAAGCTTATCTCCCTGTGAATATCACGATTTGCGGATGCCATGGATTCTATGCTCGATTTTAGACACATTATTTTGAAATGTGGTTGGCATTGTTTCTGTGCTTGATTTTATACATCTTATTTGGAGATCGAAGACGACAACAAAGCTTATCAGACCCTTTTTTAGTCCTTCAACCAAGAACACGAGAAGCTATTTACAACAATTTTACTTGTACAATTCTAGCATTCGTGTCGTCCCACAAAATGCAGTACATTGAAGAGGTGTTTGATGGACCACTCTTCTATAGAAGTCACAAGGTTTAAAGCATAATTTTGCATTTCAAGGATGATATTGGATGTAATTGGAATGTTCCTTTCATATATTTTGGTTTTTTTAAGGTATTCTATCTTCTATACATCTCACTTGTAATGTTGTTGATCTTGAGATTCAATGATGGGAAAATGAAAGCATATTGTTTTACATAGAGTTAGTTGCCTTATTTAGAAAAGAAAACGATTTATGAAATGGCTCCTTCAAAAAATTAGGAGGCTATGATGATCACATTTCTTTTATATCTTGATGTTTTGTGTTGCATACATTATGCAAGCACAAAAATATTGTGAGCTTTAGAAAGTGAAGGAAAAACCATTAACATATAAGGCATGTTCTTTTCTATAACAACAAAATCAATATATAATGCATGCTTTTCTAAACATGCAACATGTAAGGTTTTACAATTATCAAAACTCCTATGAAGAGGTATGAATCGCTACCTCGCGTGATATTCTATTAATTTTGAATTGTATTAGATTCAATGCTTGTATTTAGGTAATGATTTCCATATTAGATATTTTGATACTCGATGTTAGTATGATTATTACCTCATGTTTAGATTGATTGGTGAAATCGCCAATGTTTTTTTTTTTGAAGGAAAATATTTATTTACTTAACAAAAAGATACAAAACTCTCTGATCATAGAGGTCAAAGTGAACAAAACATTCTAGAAAATAGAACATGATAACATAAAAGGACTTCATTATTGGAGTCCTCATCATCCTCGCATACCACCCTTGCCCTTCTACTTCTTGATGATTTGGCGGCAATAACCAGGGGCTATATTTATAGCCTAATTCACTAGTGTGTTGGCCTCTTTGTTGAATTCCCGCCTTACGTGTTGATAGGATATTCTGCGAATTATCTTGTCTATTGTCTGATCCTGTTTTGAATAATCTTGAGTTGTAAAGATCTAAAATCTTTGTGTTTGGCAAGAGTTATTATTATTAGTTTAAGATCCCTATAAATTGAGACCTAAGTGATTCTTTGCTTTGCCACCATTTTTAAGTTGATTTCGCATCCAATAGCCTCTGCCACGTTAGATGTTGTTCCCAAGTTGATCTTGTATTTGAGCAGGATCTCATGGGGTCCTTAAAGAATCAGTCTCATTGTCGCTGCTTGGTCGGGGTTAGACTTTGAGGCACCATCAAAGAAGAGCGTCGAAAAATAGATGTTAGGTGGGGAATTGTTTGCTCTGCAGCCTCCCTTTGTCAAGAAACTTGGAGATTAAGTTGGTAGATCATTCTTCTTTTTATGGGTGACAGGTCTTCTTCATACTGTTGTTGACAGAAACTAGATTTGACATTTAAGACTAATTCTTCTTTTATCCTTCGTATTAGTGTTTTGTTGTCCTTACCTTTGCCTTTAAAATTCTTTAGTTTTTGTTCGACTAGATGTGGTAGATGACAAAAATATGGTATAGAGCTCCACAAGTATTTTAGTAGGGGCTTACCTGCCAATTTACCTTTATATTCTTTGTTCCACTTGGTAAAACATGTGTCTATGGTTAACCTTCTAGAGTAGGAAGTGCCAAGAATTTTGGTTATTTCTAACCAGATTGAAATTACCTTCGGGCATTTAAACAAAATATGGGATCATTGTTTTGCATGCACCTATAACAAACATGAGGCCCTGTAACCAGATGTGCTAGATGACAAAATATGGTATAGATCTCCACAGGTATTTCAGGAGTGGCTTACCCGCCAATTTACCTTTATACTATTTGTTCCACTTAGTAAATCATGTGTCTATGGTTAACCTTCCAGAGTAGGAAGTGCCAATAATTTTGGTTATACCTAACCAAATTGAAATTGCCTTCAAGCATTCAAACAAAAGTTTGGAAATTGTTTCATTGTTTTGCATGCACCTATAACAAACATGAGGCCTTGCTATACCCCTCTTTTGCAAATTATCACTTGTTAATATTTTATTTTTTGAGACTAGCCAGTTGAATACTTGCAATTTAGGTGGTGCTCGAATTTTCTACACTATTGATAGTTTTGTTGGTAGGCCCAATCTGTTGATGTTGGACTCTTGGATGCACTGAGTATTCCCCATTATTGCTGATGATGCACCAAATAAGTTTGTTTGGCATTGTAGGATGAAGAGGTATAATGCTCGTCACATGGGACTTTAAATAATTCCAATCTCCTTGAAGTTGAGATGGAATGGGAGGGGAGATCCAATTCAAAGTTTTTGAGGTCCAATAAAACAAGTCACCTAATTTGAGTATTCTTTGGCTTTCCAAGTGATTTTGCAATTCGATTGGAGTTCTCTCTCTTAATGGTGGATTTCCTAAGATTGGGTCCTCCCATAGATTAATTGACTTACCATCTCTTGGTAGCCAGGAAATTATGTCCTCTATTATGCTATTTGTTGTCACTATATGTTTACAAACTAACGAGGCTTTGGGAAGTTTGTCTCTGTGTTTAAGCATTTGAATACCCGATTGGTTATTTACATACTTGCTAACTAGTATGCGCTACCATGCTCTATTGTGCTTAAGCATGTTCCAGAGAAGTTTTGCTCCCAGTGCTTTTAAAACTATCTCCATTTTTTCAATTCCTAGTCCTCGTTGAATTTTACCTTTGGTGACCATCACCCAATTGACGAAGTGGAACTTTTTTCTTTCTGATTGCCTACCTCCCTGCCATAGGAAGTTGTGTATGATTCCATCTGCCTTTTGCAAAATAAAGTTTAAAACCCCGATGCTTGATCAAAGGATCCATTTGATTTGGGTGGGTTCTTTTACATTTAAAATTTTATATTTGTGAAGTTATATATATAAGGTAATTTTTAATGTCTATGAGGCCATAGGCCATATGAAACAACCTTTATGGAGGGTGTTGTTTATATATATATATATAAGGTAATAAGGTAATTTTTAATGTCTATGAGGCCATAGGCCATATGAAACGACCATTATGGAGGGTGTTATTTACCCAATATCTATCCAACCAAATTTTAGCTATCAAAGCATGGTGTACAACATTATCGTTTGCAAGATTCGAATCTTGGACCTCTATTTTGAGTTCCAAAGTCTCCACTGTTAATCCCATCATTAGATAAATATATGACAGTTATATATCTCAAACTTTAAATTTAAAAATTATATTAATTACTATTTTATGTTTATCCCATCGTTAGATAAATATATGACAATTATATATCTCAAACTTTAAATTTAAAAATTATATTAATTACTCTTTTATGTTTATCTCGATAGTTGTGAAGCATCACCATTAACACCACTCCAAATTATCAACCTTGAATCATCTTTCCATCCCGAGGCATTTTTATATGTGTGTAGTCCATTACAAAGTATCTATCTTTGGACATTTTGCATGTCCATTCTTTTGAAAATAACATCCAAAATATAGGGGAAGGTTAACAACTATAACTTCTTGGACAATTACTAATTCAAGGTGTTTTGCGACTATCATGATTAAATTCTTCAAAACCCCTACAACATCTACCCTAGTGTATCCATTTGAATCGGGTTCCTATTGGTTTTAGTGTATGGCAAGCCCTTCTCTTCATAGGCATCATGGTTAGAACAACCCTTGAATCTACTTTACAACTTCTTAATAAATAATTTTTGATCTTAAAAGTTACATAGAATGGCAATGACTTCAAGGTCTTCGGCTTAGGAGCATTTAGAATATCCATAGTGTTGACTTGAATGTTTAAAGGATCCTTCGCCATTAGGTTTAGTTGCTCTTTTAGACCTTGTTGAGTTAGTTTTGGCTGTCAATTCTTAGCATAACTCATTTCATGTTTCTTGAGGGCTTCTTGTAGTAAATTCCTCGTCCCTAACAGAGCTAGCACTTCCTCACTTTTACTAGCATTTTCTTCATTTCCTTCGCCATAATAAACTTGAATTCAACAAAGTTGCTTTCATTACGTGATGTGAACTTCTTGTATTGCATAGTGACCACCACATGCCCCTTACTAGTGAGAGAAGGGTAATTTAGACATTGTTCAACCTCTTTTGAACCTATCCCTTTCTTTCTCATTCTTCTTATCCTTTAATCTGTGTCACCTATTGATCCCCCTTGGGTTTTGGGTTCTTTTTCATTCTTGACTTGCATTCCCTTTTCAACTTGTGTGTTAGCTTGGGGAATGATGATGAAATCTTTCGTAGCACCTCCCTTCTACTTTTCCTGTTGTATAGTAGGTGTTGGTTCTTTCATGTGCAACATTGGTCTTCCCATCCTTAGCATTGTAGAACTCTTTTTTTTGTTGACCTGTAATAGAATTGGTTCTTTTGCCACCTTTCTCTTACTTCAAGTTAAAAATCCTTGTTGGTTAGTGTTTAAAATGTTTTCCTCAAATGAGAATTCTTCTTTGACTACCCTAAAGTTGACAAAAACAACATTGCTAAGGTTGGATAAGGCTAGAACAATTGCTTGTACTGTAGTTGGAGCTTGGTAAATTGGTTGATTAACCATGAGTGTTTGGTAAATGGCTAGTTTCATCATTAGGTTTGATTCATTAACGCTGATATCTATCCAATGGTTGACTTATTGGGCTTGGCACTATTGACCATATTGATTTGTTTGCAAATGCACTACTAAGCCATAGTGCAATCAGTAAGATCATGTCCTGTATTACATGGAAAACACCACAATATGTTGATTTCTGAATTCACATTCACCATATTATTTTGCACTTTTTGGTATTTTGCCTAACATTCTGGTGTGGTACTTATCTTTTGTATTTTGAGTTTTTATTTTTTTATTTGAATTTTTTTTGGTTGCCATTTTTGTTGTTGAAATCCATTGTTTGGTTGTCATTGCCTCTTCTCAATATTATTCTAGTTTACCATTGTCTTGACTACCTCTACCATTTCTTTCATATTGAGCTCTTACATTCATCAAGACTTTGAGTAAAGACCTTAATATCATTATTATTTTGCAGTGGAGTAGGTAAAGTTGGTAATTGAGGTTGAGAAGTGATGACTAAAGGTGTGTTTTTGTCTTGGATATGTCACAATATATGGAGGAGTTGCATTAACAGATAATGAGGTGTTCAAAATGGGAGAAATGGTAGGGGGATCTAGAAATCTAGGGATTCTAGGTAATATGAGTAGCATAAGCCATAGGCAGGGCATACGATAGTTTACCTACTTTATTGAAGACATCTTTTGCGTAGGTCGTTTCTTCAAAAGTTGAAACTAAAGTGACATGGTTAACATTACAGACTATTAGTTGTTATGAACCTGCATTCTCATTATAGAAATATTGCTCACATTTACTAGAATAACAACATTCATATGCAAATATTAAGCACAATAACAATTTGATAATGAAACATAGATATAAATCCAATTTATTCAAAACATAAGCAAACCCTTGAGGTAGGGAAACACCGTACAGTGATCCTTACTGGAAGGAAGCCATTCCTTACAATATCTCAACTTGAGATAAATTACAATACTATTCTCTTCATATCCTCTCCATAATTATTTATCTCTATTTATAATGCCTAACTACCCACCACTCCCACTTATCAATGCATGTAGGATAATTACATCTAATATAATATTATAATATTAAATACTTATCTTTGGTACCTAACATTACAATATTATAATATTAAATACTTATATTGGGTACTTAACATTCCATCCCCATTACAAAATGTTTCGTCCTCGAAACATAAGAAGAGACTAAACAATATGATCTTTTGAGCTTTGTTGTGAACTGGTACCGATCTTGATCATCCATCCATCCCAATGAAACTTTGATTTGTGGTGGTCTTTGTTGATGTTGGCTGAATTTTTAGAAGTAATCCTTTGGTTCCATGTGTTGGAAGCATCTTTCTATGCTGGCAATAAATATCACTCTTTTCCATTCATACTTGTTTGAATTTGTCACTTGAGTATTCAAGACTGCTTTGTTGGCTCCACGCTTTTGCTGCCCTACTATGGTAACTCAAATGATGGGTCCATTTGTTCCTTGATGCTATTGCACCACTTTGAAAACCAAAGTCACTATGCTTTCTTTTCCAAACACTTCCATAGTTGCTGCCCTTCTGATTCCATGTAGAACCATAATATTGTTTCGCAAAGCCATGCTTCCAAGATTGTTGTCGCTCCTGGTGGTGTGGGTGGCATTATGCTGCAACATTAACCTGATGTTTTCTTATCTTTAATTTTTCAATATTTTGTTCTTTTCTTTTATGTTCCTCTATCATGCTCTCATCTTTTAGTTTGTCCTCGGACTCTGCTTTTGCTTCTTTGATTTTTGTTACTGCCTCCTCCTTTGCCTCTATTTCAGGTTCTTTTGCTTCTTCAACTTGTTTCAGAGTTTCTTTGATCTTTGATATAGTTTCTTGGAACTTTGTTGTTTTTTTCGAGGCTATTATTGTTTTGTAAATTCAAATTTTGATTCCTTATTATTTTTCCTTGGATTCTTGCTTTTTACACTGTAAATATCTTGTACTGTTATTTTCTTTTTCCTATACCAAAATTTCATGAACTTATTTTGTATATTAATGTTAATAGTACCCAAAGAATTTAACCAAGGATAACCAAGAACAATGTCCATTTCTTCCATCTCAATAGCATAAAAATCTGAGTGTAAAATATATTTGTCCATGGTGATTTTCAAATCTTCAAAAACTTGAACATTTGTACCCTCAAGTTGTATGTCTTTTATTTTATTTGTTTGAACTTGTAACCTCTTAGCCAAAGACATATTAATGACATTGTATCTATTGCTAGGGTTTATAGAAATAATAACATTTTCCTTCTGGATGCAACCATGAACCTGTAAAATAGAATTTTTAAAATTGAACAATTCCCTCTGACCATTCTTTGATTTATCTTATACCAACAACACGGTTCTTTCAACTTGCATGTTGTCATCTGCATTTTTTCTTTCATTATATTTATTCATTTTTTTGTTCCTCTTGAAGCCTATTTACCTCTTCTGTCAACTTCATATTTTCAAAAATTCCACACAAACTTTGGTGTTTTCTTCAATCTGTATACTATCATCCTTCTCTTTTTTATTTGCCATGTTTTTGCAAATTATCTGCCTATTTATTTCTTCTACATAGTGTTTGGTCTGCCTATTTATTTTGTTTATTTCTTCTATACATTTTGGTAAACACAAACCTTTTTTAACATGGTTCAACTTATCTAACATCCAAGTTGTGCTTCCTTTAATCTGTATACTATCAACCTTACCTTTTTCTTCTGCTAACTTGAAATTTTTTAACTCTCTTTAGTTCCATTTGTTCAACCGGGGTTTTAACTATCGTTTTCCCAAACACCCATCTAATTAAGAATGCATATTCAAAACATCCTCGTGTGTATTTATACTGTTGGGTAAATTGAAAGTTTATAAAAAATGATGCAACTACCCCATCAAAAGAATTATGAATCTTATATTTCCATTAAGAATTATTTAAAGACTTAAAAATTCTCCACCATCCCTTAACATCATCATTCCTTCCAGTGAATACTAGCAAATTCATTACCTCTAAGCCAAAAAAAATCAAAACTTGGATTAAAAAAAAAACAACCTTCAAATTGCAATTTTAATTGGGCTATGATCAAACTGTGGACTTCTCTCTCTATTTTTTTTAAAACAAATTGTCACTTTTAGATTGCTTTAAAACTGCAGACTTTTTTTTTTTCAAAATTGTTACCAAACTTCAAACCTTTTTTTTTCTTTTTGAATTGCCACTAAATTGTGGACTGAGTATTTTGGTACTGCTACCAAACTACAACTGCTACTCCATGGACTGCTACCAAACTATAAGTTGCTACTTTGTAGACCCCCTTTTTTTTAACACTGATAACAACTTGCTTTGCAAACTATTTTTTTCTTTTACTATGATTAAACTGTAAACTTCTTTCTCTTTGTTTTTTTAAACAACTGCCACTTTCAGATTGTTGGTAGATTGCAAATTGTCTGCTTTGCTGAAGCTGTGGAAATGTAGACTCTTGTCGAAGTTGTTTGCCGATGGCTGTATGACACTTCTATGAAAATTCTGACAATGAATTGGGCCCTAGACTTTGGCTTCCTAGTGGCTTAAGGTAAATCTCACTGGTCACAAAGGCTGTCTAAGCGAGTACTGCTCTTTGATTACCAACAATATTTCCTTAAGGAATAATTATTGAGAAACTAGCCATGGTTTTACCTCTAAATGACAACTCTTTGTATACTCTCATAGGGTAAAAATACTACTAATAGGGTGTGGGGCCATTGACCCTTTTCACGGGCGATACACTCGAACTAGCTACTTTGGGGTTCTTAGGGTACTCCTCATAATGAGTTTTAAGGTAATGATTGACCCAAACACTTCCCTTAGTTAAACGGTTGGGACTTACACTAATCTTGCAAGAGGTTATTAGCCTAATGTAGGTGTTTATTAAGCACCAAACCTTTTGCAGTTGAACTCGACCTTGAAATGTCCTCTAGTACTAAAGCTTCTATAACAAAACACGACCCTGGAAAGTGCTCTGGTACTAACGCTTCTACAACAAAACATGGGCCTTGGAATGTCCTTTGGTAGTTAAGCTTTTGTTTGAGTATATTACATTATTTGGTACATGCCAATGTACCACTTTGAGTACATTTCTAGATTAGGAGATTAACTTAGATTAAGGTTTGAGTAGATACTTCAAGCAAGTAATAAATGCACAAGCGTGCAAATATGTAAATGTGCATGTAGTACATATGTACATGAGTCATATGATAGGTATATGAAGAGTCATAGGCAGAGTGAAGGCCAATGAACATATCTTCCTATATATATATATGCCTTGAGAGTTTGAGTAAGAGGAGAGAGTGAATAGAGTGAGAGGAATGATGTCATGGTAGTGAGTAGGTACAATGTAGTTCTTCATTGAAAATTTTGGAGTGTTCATGTCCTCCATTATATTGCATTGTACTATTTTTGTGAGGTTTTATTAATGACATATTACTGAGTTATTGCAAAAGTTTATCTTATTTTCTTGCATATTATAGTGCCATTATCATATAGTTATCATAGCTTACTTATTTTACATCTTGTGGTTGCATTTTCTTTAATATACATCCTTAAAAGCTAACAACTTTTGCAACAAAACACAGTCTCGAAAAGCGCTCTGATAACACTTGTTATGAACTTGCTTTCTTATTATAGAAATATTGTTCACATTTACTAGAATAACAACATTCATCTGCAAATATCAAACACAATAACAATTTGATAATGAAACACAAATATAAATCCAATTTATTCAAAACATAAGCAAACCCTTGAGGTAGGGCAACATCGTACAATGCTTCTTATTGGAAGGAAGCCACTCCTTACAATATCTCAACTTGAGATAAATTACAATATTATTCTCTTCATATCCTCTCCATGATTATTTGCCTCTATTTATAATGCCTAACTACCCACCACTCCCACTTATTAATGCATGTGGGATAATTACATTTGATATAATATTATAATATTTATATAATATTAAATACTTATCTTGGGTGCCTAACATTACAATATTATAATATTAAATACTTATATTGGGTATTTAACATTCCATTCCTTACAATATCTCAACTTCAGATAAATTACAATATTATTCTCTTCATATCTTCTCCATGATTATTTACCTCTATTTATAATGCCTAACTACCCACCACTCCACTTATCAATGCATGTGGGATAATTATATCTAATATAATATTATAATATTTATACAATATTATAATATTAAATACTTATATTGGGTACTTAACATTAGTGCTAAAATCAAATTGCAAGCCTTTGATATAATATGGCAATGTCTGTTTCTAATTGAGTTGGACATTTGGAGGAATTAAATAAAGTTTTCATAAATCTAGTAATAAAATCATAAAAATATTTTCTTGAGGATGTATTTGCGTAGCATTTAATTGAAACAAAACATAACACCTATTACCCATGATACCAAATCTCCTTATGAAAGGTTCTACAATCGATGCCTATTTAGTAACAAATTTATCTAGTATTCCCCTATACCATAAAGAAACCTTATTCCTTTAATGAATAGACAAAAAAATCTACCATGATATCTTCTTGGATGCAATGAAAAAAATTCAATGTGCAAAGCTCATTTAGGCGACCCATTGCCGTTTTAGTCCCATTTTTGTCAAAAGTTGAAAGGGCCTTCATGAAAATAGTTGGGATGAAAGAATGGGCCCTTAAGTTCAATGGTCCTTGGTAGCTCCAATCTTGAAGTTGATTTTGAGGCCTATGTGGCTAAGGTACTTGATAGTTTTGGGGTGGTTGACCATATTGGATGGGTATATACTGCATAACCTTGAGGCAGGGTTGCATATGCTTGATATGGGGGCATTTGTGGGGCAGTTTGTTGGGAAAACCCTGAGGATTAGGATAGGCTAATGGTTGATTAGGTGAAGTTTGCAAATTTTGAATAGGACATTGCATGCCTTGTTGAGGGAATTATTGATTGTGTGGAGGTGGGTTGTAATAACCTCTTAGAATTTCCATTCTAGGACCCATTATTATTATTATTATACATAATATTTAATTATACTTCTTCCAAAATCCCATAATTCAACTAGAATAATTATGTTCAATACACCAATATCTACTTCACATATTTCTTTTAATGTGATAGTACTAGGTGTTACACCCTTTCAAGCTATTACCCTCATCGACCACATGAGATAGCTTGCATCCCTTTTCATTCCATCGAAAAGAGTGACTAATCCTTGTTCTCCACGTGGATCCATTTGTGTGAGAACACTTAGTGCATTGAGTGTATTTCTAACTCTTACATCATTCAAGAGTTATCCATTTTCCATGAACTCTACTTAATTTTCCTTATATAAAGATTATCTATCCAAGGTGGTTCTATCCACACTTCTAATGATCCTGCGAAGATCTAAAAATTAGTCATTAAAGAAAGCCCCTAATCTATTCAATAAGATTCAACCAACAAAACTACAATAGAGCAATGTCTCAACATAAATGGACCAAGCTCTACATAACAAGTATCTTGCCTCGTCTCAACGTGCACAAGCGGGCCCCAACTACTCAACCTGAAAACGACTCACTAACCTAATAATGATTTAAAATTCTCTTTTAACATGGTAAAGAGTTCGACTAAAGAATATACTAAATCGTCTACAAAGTCAACTCATGAACCAACCAATAATATTACACCGCATAAGAGAAGGAACAAAGCTTATATTTAATTTTTCCTTTAAATAAGCAACACTTCAACTAGCAGCGATAGGCTATCATTGTTGTCACGAGATTACAACAAAATTGTGATTCTATCTAAGCTCCATTACATGCCTATCATCAATTAACCACTCCTATCAACTATTGGGAGTTATTGCTCAACTAAAGAGGAGATCAACTCAAAAATTACATCGTTGACATATCAACCGATATAACCAATACATGTCTTTTATATTTACAAGGGAAAAGGATCCCACACTTGCAGTTCAACCATCACTATGCATCCCAACATGATTCACACGTCATTTTTTCAGAGTCCTTAGTACCATGTAAACAATAACGATCTCTCGGAAAACTCTCCATTAGCCTAGCTCGTTGGAAGACGTCCTTCCTCTTCCACACATCAATGCTAGCCATCGAGAAAGATTACCTCTCTTGGAGATCAAAGACGACTCCAAAACATTGGTTTTAGCAACCATTCACCATGGTATAATTTCAACCACCATACAAGATATACCCATTTCATCTAATATCCTTCCATATGAATGCAATACACAATTATTTTCAACATTGTAGTTTCAATAAAATAAAGAACATCATAATCATTGGCTTCATTCTCTAAGGACCAAAAAACCATTTATCCAACATCACATACCACATAATATCAATAGATTTATTTTTTGCTACAAAATAGTCTCTACAACAATCATTCATTTCACAACTTCTATCAACAAGAAGAAACAATTTTCCCTCGTTCTTATTCTTTTCCTAACTTCTATCAACAAGAAGAACACGTCTTTCACACTCAAAGATATACAAATATACTAGCACTCATAGCTAGTTCATATCCACCCAATATAACTTAACTTTATTCCCACTACCGCATATTCCATACATCTACGATCAACAGATACTGCCAGATCTGGTTGGTCGGCCATTTCCATTGCTTAAAACATAATACTAGCTTGGGTCACCCATTATTAGCTTTTGATGCCATATGCAATGGGAGATAGCATTCACAAGATGCAAAATAATATGAAAGAAAGTAAATCTACGAGATGACTGAAATATGCTATAAATAGAAATGAAGGAAATGAATACAATGTAGCTATGGAGGAAATGGACACTCCATGAACAAAGCTACTGGACTACATTGCACCCATCACCAATATATGGTGATCTACACAACACTATGCTACTACCTACTAATATGCTCTAAGCTTATCTATATTTGTATTACAATGAGGCCCTTTTTATATAGGAAGATAGGTTCCTTGGCCAACACTCTACCTAGTTGTGCAAGGGACACCTTGCACATATACAACTTGCACATTGACACTTGTGCATTTATTACATTGCATGAAGTAACTAGATAACTTCCTCCTAAAGTAATCTAATGTCCTAAGTATGTACCTAGGAAGGTACATTTACATGACCCAAATGATGTAATATAATCTATTTCTAACACCCCTGTATTACATTATTTGGGTATTGAATACTTTAGTCTTCAATGTGGATATTCTTCCATTGGATAATGGAATTTGTATTCTCCTTCATTGCTTACTGTGATCAGGTTCAACAGGTAATATGTGTCTTCATATGATGCAAAGTAAGTTGTAGCTAAAGGTTCTTCTACATTTTGTATGTGTTCAACTGGTTTAGTCTTCATGATGCCATGTTTCTTTCTAGCATGTATTTTCTTCCTTTTCCTCCTCTTCCTGTGATTCTGCATTGGTGCTAGTGGAATTTTTGCTTCATGACAAGTTAGTCTATCATCACAATAGTATTGTTCTTTATTGCTAGCTTGTTTCTTGTGTTGAGTAAGTACAAACACAATTAATGATAGATAAACCATCAGACACTCTTCTGGTGAAAATATAACCAATATTTGTGAGTTCCACCATGTTGTGAAGAGGATTTCATGAAGATAACCAATCAATGTTGTAAAGTTACCTTCTTTGGCTTCTTTAAGAAACAAGGAGAATTTCTCTTTGTCACTAGTGGATAGATACTCGTATCCTTCTAGAGTATCTATTAAGTTTTGAGAGTAGAATTCTACTTCATGGAATAGTTCTTCATTATTGAAAGCTTTTCTCAAGATTTCATCCATGATAGATCTTTGAAATAGTGATTCTTGCTATTTCTTAGAATTGAATTTGATAGAATCTTAGTAGTCTACCTTATAACTCCCTATATTGAAGTATATAAGCTTGATTTGATAAAACCTTTATTAACCCTTAGGTTTGTAGGCTTCCTTATGTCTCCCTAGTAATGAGAGTATATACACCTAATGGAATTTTAGGTTTTGTAGAAAGCTTATATCTTCCCAATGGATTTACAACTTGATAATCTTTGATAAATGCTAATATTACCAAGTTTTGTAGAATGCCTTATGACTCCCTAATGTGTTTTGGATATGATATAAGATGAATATAGTGCTTTTGTAAATTGTAGTTCAATTTTTGGTTGATTTTGTAAAGTTTTGTAAATATCAAAAATCAACTTCTATTATCACTTATTGCTCCTATTGAACTAAGCACTTTTCCCAAATTTGAAGAGGTTTTAATGTTGGATTTCTTTTGTCCCTTTTGAGAAATTTTGAGACAAGAATATTATAAATTTCCAACCTTAGCAAAAACCTTAATAACCTCTTTTAATATCCCTTAGGATTTTATTTTAGTGTTTCTAATTTTCAATAACCTAATTTGGTGTTGTAACCCTTATAGCTCCCAAATATAGAAAATTAGAACACAATAATATTTGCAAATATTTAAAAATTAATTTCCAGTAGAAATCCTTATTTCTCCTATGGTTAATATTGCAAATATTATATTAATTTGATATAATTATTCCCTTTGATGCTTTGCTTTAAATATGGTTAATTTCTTCTAAGTTTAACCTTGGTTTATAAACCTTATAACTCCCTTAAATGAAAGCACATTAAAGTAGGAAATAAATCTCACCTTGCAATATTCAAATACCGTAATAATAGACACTATTTTTGGATATGAGATGGTTGCAATGTGAGTGTCTTTGCTTTGACCATTCCCTCCAATGGAACGCTTGGATTTATTGCTTCAACTATGGTGTCTTTAATCTCTGCCTTTGACCTTCTTTGACTAGATCATTAAAGGCTCTTCCACCTTGCTTCCATAGTGCAACTCGATCCTATGCATGAAGACTGCAGAGTGTTGAATGTGGATGCGTGAATGCTTATGAATGCTTCCAAATGCTATGTTCTTCCTAGTCCAAGGTGCCTTTAATAGGTGGTCAATATTTTGATGAGTGACAAGTGTCACAACGGTTACATTCAATGCTTCAAAGATGCTCTTGGACACTTGGAATAGAGTGGGGATGTTACAAATTTTGTTCAAATTCCTGTTACGAGTGTCACCCTTGCTTAAGTAACGCCTAAAGCATTTCTATTCCTTCATAGTGTGTTGTCCAAGTGGCTCTTGTATTCTAACATACGTAAGGCTTCCTTCTGTAACGCCTATGGCTGAATGTAACTCCTCTTCCACGTGGACTATGGGCACCAAAGATATGTTGTAATGCTTTTCCTCACATGTGAAATTCCAACCTACCTTTGAGGGCATTTAGGGTTTCTTTTGGAGAATGACAAGTGGCACTTGCATGCCCTAGTCTTATCAATGCCTTCTTGCAAGATTTTTAATGTACTTTTCCACCTTATTCCTTGTATTTTGATGGTGTTGAGATGGTTCCATCCAAGAAATACTTATGGTGGAGCTTTGGTGGATATTTGGAGGAGCTTTGGTGGCTCTTGAATGGATTTTGAATGGCAGCGCTTTGGTGGAGACTTATTGATGCTCCAATGATGGTATTGAATGCTCCTTGATTGGACGTATGATTCCAATTTGCTTGCTTTGATTTCCCTTGCTTATATGCTGCTGGATTTGTCTCCTTTAGTGAGCAATGTGACACCTTTCTTGTGCTTTGCAGGTTACCTGTTATGGCTGTCCAACCCGTGCACGATGTGAGCCCTTTTGAGAGGCTTCTTTATGCTTGGAGTGTGCTAGTATTCAATTGCGCTCTTCTTGAGAATAATGTACCTTTGAGGCACCTTCAAATCTGTCCTCTTTCATGTATAAACTAGATTAGGATAGTGCAATACAATGTAACAAATTTATGTATAAAATAACCTTTATTGCACCCTCTTTTGCACTCCTTTTTTTAGGTCTAAATTTCTGGTTTTGTGGTAAAATTTTTGAATGCAATGTAGGGGTTTTGAGGTTGTCTCTTTTATTAGACACCTTCCCATTTTTTCTTGGATACTTTAATGACAAATCCAAGCTTAGATAGAAGTATATAGAAGCTCCTTATTTGATGTAATTTTTTGCACTTTTCTCCTTGCAACTAACCCTGTAATGCTTTGGATTTGAGACTCACCAAGTCTCAATATTTGAAGATTCTATTTCTGATTTTGGTTAGTTGTCTTCTTCTCCAATTTGGAGGATTCTAACCTATTTTGGTGGCTTCACTTGGCCACTATGTGTTGCAGATTTTTGTGCACTAATAGTGTCTTTAGACACTTTGTCAAATTCTGATTTTGTGCCCTTTTAAAGAATCACAAAAACTAATCTTTTGAGAGCAATAAAGTAGTGCAAATAAGCTTAACAATATTTCACTTTTAATGCACTAAAAATCTCACCTTATCACTCCAATCAACTCTCAAAATAAATGCACTTAATCAATTTACTGCAACTAATCAAGAATAATCTGAAATGAACCTTCAAGAGTTATTCTACAATTTCCTTACAAATAAAGTTGTAGGGGCTAGTCTTATTTTGCTTTCCAAAGTAGATGATAGGTAGTTGATAGATAGTTGTAATTTTGAAATCTAATCAAATCCTAATGTGCAAATGAACCTTAAAAGGAACTTTTCTCTTTTTGCACTTTTGAAGACTATAATCCAATTTTCCTTCTTGCAACTTTAATCCAAATAAGGTGCTCCAATGAATCTGATAAGTAATCCAATTAATGAATCTACTTGCACCAATAGTTGCTTACCTTTTTTGAAAGCTTTTGTAGCTCTTTTGCAGCTTCTGTAGAGGATGTAGATCTTGTAGAGGACCTTGAGTAAGATCTTGTAGCTCTTTGTAGGCTATCCTAAACAACTCCTTCTTCACCAAAATATGGTCTCAAAATTTCTTTCATGAGCCTAGGATTTGGTGGCTTGTTCTCCTCTTGTAGTCTCCTCCTTTTTGTTGTAGATTTTTAGAAGTCTTTATCTCAAAAAATAATGCCTTCTTGCTATGAGAGGCAATCTTCAAATCTCTTGGATTTGGTAGGCTTCTCCTATCTTCAAGTCTTCTTGTCGAATTCTGACTTCAAGAAAGATATTCTTCTCAAGATTCTAAATGTCTTGAGGTCTTCTGAGATTTGGCACTCCTTGCCAAATTCTTCTTCTTATTTTGGGCTTGTTTTTGGATGGTGATAATTGTCCCAAATCTTTCACTATCTTATGTAGTGAATTTCTCCAATGAGTTCTCCTTTGATGATTTATTTAGTAAGGCTCTCCAAGCCTTTTACTGGATGCTCATTGAGACCTCCCCAAGGTCTTTGATCTTGTAGCTTCTTCTGGTCTTCCTTGAGACCTTTTCTTCAACCTTCTACTCTTGGAAGTGTTGGTGGTGAGATCTTCTTCTGGATATTTGATTCTATTGCTTTTGGATTCGATCAGGACTCTCCTAGTCCTTCTTCTTCTTCTTCCAATACTAGAAGTTCTTCAATGAGATCTTCTCCTGATCTCTTTACCTTCAATTTTGCTTTAGGTGCTAGATTTATTCTAAAGAAGATACTCTTCCTAAAATTCTTGTAGGAAGTTTCCCAATTCATTGAATCTCCTTTCCTTAAATCTTAATATGTTTCTGAATCAGATACTCTCTTCTAGAGTCTTCTTCAGGATCAAGGTTTATGTGGTCCTTTTTTTAGTATCAAGGCTTTTGTGGCCTTTTCTTTAGTATCAAGGCTTCTGTGGCCTTTTCTTAAATATCAAGGCTTCTGTGGCATTTTCTTCAATATCAAGGCTTCTATGGACTTTTATTCAATATCAAGGCTTCTATGGCCTTTTCTTCAATATCAAGGCTTTTGTGGCCTTTTCTTTTGGAACAAGGCTTCTATGGCATTTTCTTCTAGATCAAGGCTTCTATGGCCTTTTCTTCTATATCAAGGCTAATATGGCCTTTTATTCTTCTATGAAGTTATCAATCTAGCAATGGAGATCTCCAGTCTCCTAACTTCACCATGACTCTTCTCTAGAAGTCTTCTTCCACAGTATTATTTTCTTGCACAAGGAACTAATATTTGCACTATGAAGGCACTCGACCTTTGGGCAATGAAGTTGAAGTCTCCTAGATTTTTATTGTAGGAGGAGTCCCAATCATCTGAGAATTAATTTTTTGCAACAAAAGAAACTTTGGGTAATAGTTAACAAATTCCAGATATCTTGAATGATCTTCACTAGTTGATTTGTCAATCTAGTGGATTGAATGTTGAGTCCTAGTCTTCACGAGTTTTTCCTGCAACTTTGTGGAAAGACTCTAGCCAAATGTAATCTCAGTATTTCTGGAACTAATATTTCTTTCAGTCCTCACTTGTGGCTCTCCCTAATTCTACCACCTAGACTCTTCTGAGATTTTTTTATAGTGGTTGGTCCAATAGTGCATCAGGTTGACAAAAAACTCAAGCTCAATGATAATGGTGGTTTTCCTATTGATATACTGTGGCTAGATCTATCATGGCTTTGATACCACTATTAGATTTTGATGCAGTATGCAATGGGAGATAGCAATCACAAGATGTAGAATAATATGAAAGAAAGTAAATCTATGAGATGATTAAAATATTCTATAAATAGAAATGATAAAAATGAATACAATGTAGCTATGGAGGAAATGGACACTCCATGAATAAAGCTACTAGACTACATTGCACCCATCACAAATATATGGTGATCTACACAACACTATGCTACTACCTATGAATATGCTCTGAGCTTCTCTATATTCTGCTTGTTACAATGAGGCCCTTTTTATATAGGAAGATAGGTTCCTTGGCCAACACTCTACCTAGTTGTGCAAGGGACACCTTGCACATATACAACTTGCACATTGACACTTGTGCATTTATTACATTGCATGAAGTAACTAGATAAATTCCCCCTAAAGTAATATAATGTCCTAAGTATGTACCTAGGAAGGTATATTTACATGAACCAAATGATGTAATATAATCTATTTCTAACACCTATTATTATAGGTACAAACAATATTTTGTTTTACTATAACCCCAAACAAAACGTTTTAGGTTCGCTTCAGATTACTTCTAGCCATCCATTATTTCATTGATTTAAATACAAGGTAGCACAACAAATTATATGTATTTTAGCTCCATCTGATTGCTACTACCTATCCATTCTTTCATTGGTTTGAAGATAAGGTAACACAACAATTTATAAAATGTTTCAGCTCACTAGTTTGCTTTTGCCCACCATTCTTTCATTGGTTTAAAGATAAGGTAACACAAAAAAATATAAAAACATTTCAACTCAACTAGATTGCTTCTACCCATCCATTCTTTCATTATTCTAAAGACAAGGTAACACAAAAAAATATAAAAATATTTCAGCTTGCTAGTTTGCTTCTGCCTAACCATTTTTTCATCAGTTTAAAGATAAGGTAACATAGCAAAATATAAAATCATTTCAGCTAAACTAGATTTCTTCTACCCATCCATTCTTTCATCAATTTAATGACAAGGTAACCTAGCAAAATAATAAATTTTTTCAACTCAAGTAGATTGCTTCTACCCATCCATTCTTTCATTATTTTAAAGACAACGTAACACAAAAAAATATAAAAATATTTCAGCTCGTTAGTTTTCTTCTACCCATCCATTCTTTCATCAGTTTAAAGATAAGGTAACACAACAAAATATAAAACCTTTTCAACCCAATTAGATTGCTATTCAAAAACACGATACAACAATTCAACATAACTACGCAGGGAGATAAGCAAGGCATTTCCAAAAAGGAACCTGGTTTCTTCTACAATCCTTTCGGAGCTCCACTTCATTGCTAACCTCTTATGTTGCTTCCTTTTCCATGTTGTCTATCGATGTCCTTCCTGCGTCTCTTTTCTTTTTTTTCTTTATTGGGTTCATTTCCCCCCAATACCTCTACTACTCTATCATAAATGAAATTTTTTGCTAGCCGCATGATCCGAACCAGCCACTACTCCAAGCATAATTTTATTTTAAAATAACTAAAGTTCCCTTCAAGCTGAAGTTAAAGTTATTACTCTAAAGTGTATCTCTATGTTTAGGTTCATTGGATTCTTTTCAATGTCGTTTTTCGAAATCTACGAAATATACCATGTTCCATTTTATTTACACAATAGAATAAATAAAAGAATTTTATTTCTCTATCATTAAAATGTCACAACGTATTTTATCAAATACTCATTGCAATTTATCAACTATTTTAAAAATATATATATTAACACTCTTTACTAGTATAAATGCCATTTCAAACAAACTCTTTCATAAAGAAGAAATATGATATAAGAATAAATCTATCTAACTTAATATATATTTTCTTATGCAATTTATGATATGCATCTCCATGAAAGAAGGGCATTTATCCATGTTGCCTCCTCAATTATCCAGTCAATTTACACATCACATCATTTTCCCAAAGCAATCTTTCTCGGTGACTATTTCTTTCTGCCACCATAAAGAGATTTGTTCCTGCAAAAGTGCACCTCATTAGCAACATCATATTCATATATAAAATTTAAGTTTTACACAAAACCAAATATGGAATTATCTTATATTCCACATTAATATTTACATCTCACATTTCAATAATAAACAAGTATTTGAATACTAAAACTGAATTAGTCCATAATTTTATCCTTAAGCCATATAGCAAACATAAATCCATAAAAAATAAAAGTCTACCAAAGGGTGGGTCATGACATCATCCCCCCATAGGCTTAACACAGTCCTCTATGTTTAAGCATTACAACATAAAATAGTTTTTTTTATACAACATTTTCAAACATAAATGGAAAATATTTTTACATATTTGCTACCCTCTCCCAAGTAGCATTTCTTTCATAATAGCAGTCCCACTAGAACTTACACTGCTCTAAGGTTCCTATTGGGGATTTTTATTGCATCCTTGGGATAAGCTATCACGCTACATGAAAACCTACTACCAATGAGCAATTATAGGCTCTGATCAACCTACCTCTTTAACCTAGAAATAAAGTTCTTCGATATTTTCTAAATAGACCAGGTATGGTAAGGATACCTATTGGGCACTGAATTGCACCAAGTTTTCACTCGATACTGTGGCTGTTTATCTTCATAATTTCTATCCAGGCTTGCACTTGATATCTGCATCTCAACACTCAACATTAGATGGACCAAAACAGGGGTTTTCGATCCAACCTCCAGAGTAGGTTGGTTCCTTGTCAACTTAGCAAGTTGTTGACATAATTATGCTCACTTAGGGTTTGGAGTTTAGGGTAAGAGAAGGTTAGGGCTAGAGAGATGTGAATAATAGTGGATGGATAGGTTAACAACATTGCACTACCATAAAAAGCTCCCAAAAAACCATGCTAAGGACATATACTCAGATCAACATTTATCCCAAAATAGATTATTTCATATATTAAAGCACAACAGAGAAATGTTGTAGCAAGCAATTTCAATATCTAGGGAATGATAATACAAATAATAGAATTCACCAAACACCTAGAATTCATAGAAATGTACTTCCTAACCACATAGAATGAATTCAAAAGCAGATTTCAATTACTTATAACAACTAGTAATCCAAAACTCGACACAAACTAACCATAAAAGTATTTATAAAAATGCAACTAAGAAATTCGAACCTCTGACATCAAGCATGAGAACGCAAACTTGATGCGAAGATAAATGTATTGCTTCTTTCATTTAGCTCTTAAGGAATATTTACAATGGTACAAGCAAATACACTAGAGTCGACCCTTAAAAATGAGGGTTCGACCTCTACTTATAGTTTTCTCATTACAATAAACAAGAAGCGATACCAAAGATCTTGTTACAACAACACAACAAAGATATTTAGCTGATATTAGCTCATTGGTTCGTCCTCTGAGAATTTCGCTGAAGGAAAGTCCGCCATGGCAGCGCGAGGTCTCTGCAACTTGCTGATCGCTTAGTGGAACTGAAGTTCAGACCATTAAAGATCATGCGTTTCCATCTATCCTTCTTGGGAGTGAATTACCACTGTCGATCTGTAACCGCCTTTGGTTCGATCTTCTTGAAAAACCCTTGACACTTCATATTCCAATCGAATGTTACAAATTTTGATGCAGCAATATCTTTTAAACCACCAAGATTTGTCAGCTTAACCTCCACCATTGATTCTCTTCACCACATGATTCAGATTCAATCCAACACAAGCTAAATGCCATTTCGCTTTAAAATTGATGATGTCATCTTTTAATTAGAAGCAACAAAATCTCCAATTCAGATATCTGATATTTGAACATCGAATACACTCTAGGATCTATCATATTCAGCATTATATTCTTCAATCTGCATTAGAATATTTATGATGTCACCTCTTTCTTGTAGCATTTGCGAAATTCATTCCAAATAGAGAAAACACTAATCATCAATCCGGGTCCGAAGCTAGTCAAATACTTCTTTCATCATGAATCCACACTTTCATTATTTTGCCACCTCGTCTTATCTTAATTCTATGAGGGAAAGACTTGTTCATTCCCTGAATCACCAATCCACACTTTTTTGCCAGTGACGTCATCATCTCCTTGAAACTTTTACGAATTTGAAGGTAGCATTAATCCGGAGCCAAAAACAAAAGGACCTTCCTGGAATCGAATATTCAATATACAAAGATGCCATTCCACACTTTTCCACCATTGACGTCATCGTCTCTTAGGAAATTTTGCGGATTTGAGATCTACCATCATTTTGGAGATAGACTGAAATCACCCGAAATCGCTCCAAACATGAAAACTTCACTAACTGTTGAGCGGATTCATATCTTCTGACCCGGTTTCGCTTCAAAGCATATTGCAAGGTTTGCAGAATGATGATTTTATTACTTAGTCAAAATTATACAAAATTTTACTAATTATGTGGCCATTTTGGGCCTACATTCTAGCACCTCCTGGGTGGATTTGCTTGCAAAACCAATCGAATCCGGAGTCTTATCCATTGGGCCTTGGCCTTAAGAGTCAAAAAAATACTTATCATTGAAGATATGTTTTAAGGAATAATTTCCATACAAACACTACCATATGAAAGCTTAAATTATGCCTAGAGGGTAAAGGTTCACATAGAAACCATGGCAAAAACATCATAGAACTCACTTGTTCAACTAGAGACTGTATCCATAATATCAATATTACTACTACCTTTAAAAACTATACACAACTCTACCTCCTATATAAGGCTTCATTTCAAAAAATGCCTTCACACAAAAATGTTGTGCTGTAGGCTTGATGCCTTTATTGCTTATTTTTGACAATTATCAGAGTAAAAACAAAAATACAAAACTGATGTATAGAAACACAAAACTTATGTATATGTACAAATATAAATGAAATGATTTAAGCGTGAGCCCCTCTTGGGCCTATAGTTGCTCAATATTATCCTCATTCTTATATAGCCTCTTCATCCTCATCTTCTCTTTCCTCTTCTCCCTATTCTTCTGGAGCATGTACTCTCTGGTTATCCTCACCGGAGGTGTCTCCAAACAATTGGACCATTGATTCCAAAGACTAAAGAGCCTGTTTCCATGCTTCCTCAGAGGGATTTGATGTTTCTTTAAGCTGCTTATAAACATATTGTAGTTCCCAAACATCCTCATAATTAGCAACATTCCCTCTACTCACCAAAGTCTCCATGAGATCTCTCAATCTAGTGTAATCCATAATCAGTCTGACATCTTGTTCTTGGGATAATGGCTCTTCTAGTGAATCAATTCCAGCCTCATCCTATAAGTTATCCTTGATGCTTTGCTGGGCTTCTTCCATAGATAACAACTTGTGATCCTCCTTCAAGAGTCCTTTGAAAACAACATGAATCATTTCCTTATTTATTTCAATGATGTCCTTAATTCCTCTTTCCATTCTGTCAAACAATAGTCAGGCTCTCTGAACTGCCCTGTGCTTCTTCACCACTATTTTGGTAGCTACCCCGACTAGATTCCATTCCCTATTGAAAATTGATTTAGTAGGATAACTGAGCCTACTTTCAACTAGCCTATACATTTGTTCTTTCGGAATCACCATAGGTTGTAACTCTCTAGTGATTTGATCTAAATCCTTCTGAATAGTAGAGAGAAACTGGCTGGCATCTTTCAGGTAGTCGATTATGAGTTGAAGACCTGAATATTTTTCTTGAACTTCAGAAAGCAACTCCCAATTTATCCTTTTCAAATCATCTTTGGAAAAACCCGAGGACTTGGCTTTATCAATCTGAATCTGATGCTTTAAATTTTGAATTTCTTTTGCTTGATCCTCATTCAATTTATTTTGTTCTTCTAACTAGTCTCTCCACTCATTAGCCTTTTGAAACCTTTTCTGCCAACTCTTAACCTCTTTTCTCAAAGCTTTCTCTATTTCTTTTTGATCATTAAGGCTCCTGTTAAGCTTTTCAACTTGTTGTTTCAGCTTATCTACCTTCTCTTTAGCTATATTAATTTTCACATAAAAGGTATCTAAGTGAACCTTGGCAATCCCTAACTCATCATCAGCAGGAAGCTTGTCAATATCTTCTATGATTTCCTCCACTCTATAATCCTGAGCAGTCATTTCATTTTAAAGTTTACTCATTTGCAAAATCATAGACCTTGAAACCCTTTGCCTAGTGACAGGGTTAACATACATACTTTTTCTTGTCACGACCATCCTGTTGGAAGGCTGGGTAAGCTTCTCTGTCCAATAGTCATTTATGCTCTGAGTGGTTGCATGTTCTTTTGATACAGTAACAGACTTTGAAAAATCAGTAGCCAAAGGATATAATGGCATCAAAAACATGAGGGTGGATTGACTTGATATTGGTGGAGGTTAAGATAAATTGACAACAACCTCTGTTACAATGGTAGATTCTGTGATGCTGCTATGGATACAGGTAAATTTAGAGAAACATGAACATAACTGATAGTAGAAGGGGTGGATGAAGTTGGAATGCAGTGTCCCATGGATGGTGGTAATGAAATATATGAGGGTGCAATAATGGTGTAAATTGAAGTGGACATCTCCAAAGTGGAAGGTGGGTCTTGAGGAGGTTGTGACACAACAGAACTGACTGGTACCTCCATAGCTACTGATGAGAAGAGGGAAGAACTGTGAGGTGGAGGAGGTAAATTCACCATATTTTATTGACTAGAAAGGGAGGGAAATCCTTTTGGGGATTCATGGAGATAAAAAGGAGAAAAGGGATTAGAAACCATACCTTCACCTAAAGATGTAGGGTGTTCTTGTTCAGCTTCTGTCTCCAACTATTGTTCTTGTTCAACTAACCCTTTTGTATTAAAAATAGCTACCTCTTCAATAATTTCTTTCATACTTATTTTTTGCTTCTTGGAAACCTCTCTCTCATCTATTTTTGGGGTTCTATTATTCCTTTTACAAACTAGTCAAAAAGCATCCATCTCGTCTTCAAAATCTTCCTCTGATAAATCTCCTTGCACTTCCCCAAGAATTAATGATTGTTCAGTAATGGATTGCGGTTTAGTTGATGTTGCAGGAGCAAAATAAATCGACCTGAACCCAAAAATCTTATCCTTCTTCTTCCAATTAATATATTTTTCCTGAGGTTGCCCCCTAGAGCTAAACGTGAAGGCCTAGATCTTGTTTCAATAACAGGGGTATTGACAACCTTTTCTTTAGCATACATCATTTTGCTCATCATCTTATCCCCTTTAGGGAATTTCTCCACCTCCTCAGCAGTAGTACTAAAGGTTTTTAAAGAAGTTCTTTGATATGTAGAAGGCTGGAGAGATTCATAATCGTAGTGGGGCTTTTCCATTGTTAATACAATGTGCCTCACGTATTTTAGTCTCCAAGTATCAATATTCTCATTATATTTTTTTGAAAACTCCTTATCAATTTTCATTCCAAATTTAGATTCAGTTTTTCCAATCTCAACTCTCATACGCAACCAATCTATAATCGTGGCATCATCCCATGGCCCCTTATAATATTCTTCTTCTCCTTCTTCTACAACTTCATTTTTAGGTAGCATTTCCTTTTTCTTTGTCGACTTCATTTTGGAGGAGGGCTTGTTTTTCTTTGTAGTTTCTGCTTTAATCTTGTCAATCATATCCTCGGTAATCTGATGACTGAGCTTGTGGTTAGGATAAAAATATTCAATCTTCTCATAAAATTCAACCATGGAGGTAACTGATCCATATTGGAGACATTCCACTCCAAAAGAGTAGTCTCATTGTTATTCCTTCCCTGTTCAAAATTAGCCCTGGGCCCTTTTTCAAATTTGTAGGCCTTATCTCCATTTAAGGTTTTATTTCTTGTAGTGAAAATATCGTCAGGATCATAACTCCACCTCTAAGGAATATAAAATAGACCTAACCTATCTAGATATCATTCAATTTACTAACTCTGATCCTTCTTGGTAATGGTGATATCACTCAAAGTGCAATGAGTAAGCAAAGACTTCCTTTTTCTCCCTGAACCATATTTCATACCAATGTACTCTGCTTGCCTCAAATATTCCAAGGCGAAGAGTCTCTACGTGACAAAGTGGGGAAAAAGAAAAGGTTTACCCATGAAACCATATAATTTGATGACCATGCCTTCTGTTAACAAATGCCAGTCTCCTTCCTCTACATATTTAGTCCTCAAAATCTCCTTGGCCAGGGGTGGCAGTCTGGGGAACTTATCATACATAATTTTGAGGGCTGGCCCAAGAAATTCCAAATTGAATCTATAGTAAGATTCACTACTTCTTAAATGGTTTATCCAATAGTAAATTGGCATAGGTTCTTCCTTATCATTCTTATATTTGACCGAAATCCATGATATTCTATCTTTAATAGCGACATAAAACATACATACCAAGTTTGAGCAATGCCTAAAACTAGGAGCATCAGTGCCCCTCTTCATGCTTACTAGCTGCTCATGTATCCTTTGGGCAAGAAAATTTGGCCAGTTGAAATAGATCACCCTTATCCCTTTTTTTGCCGCATCCTTTTCATACATTCTCTCGTTAGAGATACAATATGCAACGGTGATTTGCCAATCGTGAAAATTTTCATCATAGTCCAAACCCTCCATGCAAGCCAACATAGAGAACAAAATGGGATTTGTGAACTTGTTTATAGAGATGGGGACTTCAAGCAAATCTTCTTGGGATTTGGTATTAAGCTGCTTATAAACCCAATTCTTAAATGACTCACCATCATTGGCCCACTTCTTTGTGGAATAAAACCTAGTCTGTTCAACAACCTTAAAGGGTTTTGGTGGTACCGATGGGTCGGACCCTAAAGCAAAGATCTCATGATAGAAAGAGGCAGTGATGCTAAAAATGGTCTCACCCTCGTGGGTTTTTACTGCCTTGGCCAGTGGGTCATAGAATTTAACTATTGCAGCTATTAACTCAAGACATGGGTGAACAAAATCACAAATATAAAAGGATAGATAAGAAAGGATGGAGCATCTACCTTCTACTGATAAAGCAACATTATTTTTGTATATGTCATTCACACTCTTTCTTAGTCTCATCCTTTTAGTGATGGTCATCACCGTTTCCGCTATAGCCTCAACTTTATCAAGGTAAGGCATCGACATCTTGTCGTCCAGAGTTTTGAACTCTAGAACATCTTCTGTGGCCTCTGTGGGTGATTTCTTAGGACTCATCTTGCAACAGTAGGACTTTACATGCTGTAATAAGCAGGGAGAACTTTAGAATGTTGATGTACTTCTTAACAGCCTCGTGGTTACTAAATGAACCCTGTGTATGACTTTGTTACTTTTATCTCCTGGAACGTGCGTATCATCCACCATAAATGCAGCTGCTACGTGATATCTTTATTGGCACGATTCACCATCCTTCTATTATTTATTTGGTGTCTCAATGGTGGCATCCTATCTTCTTATTGGTCAAATTTTGAAATTGCACTACCAGCTCATCATATCCCTTCGACTAATCTTTGGTCCATGCGCGAGTTCATTAGAATTGAATGCGGGAGCACTATTTAGCCTCCACATGTCATATTGGAACTTGCTGTTCGACTTTGGCCTGATTCCACTCCAGTGTATTAAGAACCTTTTGAGTTTGCTTTGGTACTTGAAGCTTGCACACACAACACTTTACCTCTATTTCACTCTGGCGATCTCCAGCTTTGAGAGGTTCCCAAATTAGCATCGTTATTTGTCCTTCTCTATGCGGGATAGAAACTGATAGACCACTCCATGGAAATCCAGATTTAACCATGCGAACTTGAGGGTGGAATGCCATTATGGAGAGTTTTACACAGCACCGTGTTCAGAATGGAACATTACCATGCATTTGGCCAACCCTTAGTCATTTCTTGCAAAATTTCTTTTTTTTTTTTTTTTAGAATTTCTTTGAAAAGAACTAATTACAAAGTGCATAAATGAAATCAAATACAAAGTGCAGAAAGGAAGGGGAAATATTTGTACAATGTATATACATATGTTACAATGAGCTCACTTCTTACATATAGTAGAGCTTGAGGTGGAAACCATTCACCGAAATTGGTTGTATGTTTCCCCCTAGATCCTTCAACTGAAGTACATTAGACTCTTTATCTTCCACTATTTCAAAAGGACCATCCCAAAAGGAATTAAAATTTTCATGCTTGCCTAGTTTTGCCCTGTCAACATTCTATCTGAGAACTGAGTCTCCAACTTGGAGTTTTCTGAACCTGGCATTTTTATCAAACCATGCTTTAATGTTCGATGAATGCTTTTTAAAATGATCATATGCTTGAGTTATACTCTCTTCCAATTGCAACAAGTGTGTCAACTTGATTTTTATTGGATCATCTTCTAATTCTTCTTTCGTACTGATAATCTTAAGTGTTGGGATCTCTAAGTGAATTGGCAATACCACCTCTTTTTCATATACCAATGCATAAAGAGAATTTTTGATGGACTTTTTAATAGTAATCCTTTCTGCCTATAGAGCGTGGTTGAGCAATAGGTGCCAACTCCTTTTGTTACCTTCCAAATATTTTCTCAAAATATTTAATGGGTTTTTGTTGGTAGATTATGCAAGTCCATTACCTTGTGGGTAATAATTTGAAGTATTTTTAAGAGTGATGCCATACTTGCTGGTAAACTCAATGTACTTGGCTCCTATGAAATCAGGGCCATTATCACTCACCAAAGTTTTTGGGACTCCAAATCTAGAAATCAAATTCTCCATAAAGTTGATCACAACTTCTTGGTATGCCCTCTTTGTAGGAATGGCTTCCACCCATATGGTAAGATAGTCTGTAGCTTTCAAGATAAACTTATACTCTTATGAAGAATTAGGATTTATAACTCCTATGAAATCTAATCCCCATTGTTGAAAAAGCTCCTCAACTTGAATAGGTTTAAGAGGATATGAAGCATTTCTGGTTCTTCCAACGTACCTCTGACATTTGTCACAAGCCTGAGTAACTTTAAAAGCATCATTGAACACAAAAGGCCAATAATATCCTACTATTATTATCTTCAAAGTTGTAACTCTACCCAAGCTATGACCACCTACTGATCCTCCATGAAATTCTTCTATGACTCTTTTTGTTGGTCCTCCTTCAAGCATTTCAGGAGAATACCATCCCAGTTTCTTTTGAAGAACCCTTTAGGTAGTAATACATATTTTAGAGCATGAAGTCTATATCTCCTTCTTTGAGAAGGATTTAGATAAGGTGGGCAGATCCCAGTTTGGAAATACCTGGTCATTTTCTCGATCCAATCAGAATATGGAGTGTGTATAATCTCTATTTGATCCTCTTTTGTTATCTGACAAGCTGTCATTTTTGCCAATGTTGAAGCATTTGTCAATCCTTGGCACAAGGCTCTACCTCTTACCAGCTTGGTGGGCCGTATTTCTACATCATATTCCTGGATCTTAGTAATCCAACCAGTCATTTTATCACCTAGGTCACCTTGTAAAATAAAACTTCTTACATATGGATGAACCACATATACCAAGGTTTTGATCTGTACCATATATTGTCTAAACTTCTTTAGAGACTTCATCATAGTAAACACTTGTATTTCAATAAAGTTATATTTAACCTGATAATCATGTAAATTATGACTCCAAAAGAACACAGGATGTTCATCCCCTTTATTATCTCTCTGGGTGAGTATCGAGGCATAACTCTCTTAAGCTCCATAAAGAATAGAGAATAAAATATTTAGTGAAATCAGGATTTATCAAGACTAGGGCTATTGCAATGGATTGCTTTATGAACTTAAAAGCTTGCTTCATAACCTCAGTCAACTTGAACTCTACCCTTTTCTTGAGTAGTTCAGATATAGGCCTCACTTTTTGTGTAAAATTAGAAATGAATTTCTTGACGAAATTGATTTGACCTAGGAAGGACTACAAGGTCTTCTGATTAGTAGGCAAAGGAATAGCTAGAATTGCTCTAATTATTTATATATCTATGGCCATACCTTCCTTTGAGACCACATGGCCTTATAGTTTTCCCTCATGTACTACAAAAAAATGACTTCTTAGGATTCAACGAGTTACCAAATTCTCTGCATTTTTGAAAAACATGTTCCAAATGAGATAGATGATCGCTTTTATCATGAGAAAAAACCGTCATGTCATCTAGGTAAACTAGAATAATTTTTTTTATAAGTGTACCAAAGGCATAGTCCATGGCCCTCTGAAATGTAGCTCCAGCATTAGACAACCCAAAGGGCATTCTCTAATAGACAAATGTACCCCATTTTGTGGTGAATGTTGTTTTGTATTGGTCTTCGTATTTTACCCAAATTTGGTTATATCTAGAGTGACCATACAATAGTGAGAATATTTTTGCTCCAGATACCACTTGTAAGATATGGTCAATCTAAGGGAGGGGGTAGTCATCCTTGAGGGATTCTTGATTCAAATTTCTAAAATCTATGCATAGGTGTATATCCCCATTCTTATTTCTTACGGGTACCAAATTGGCTACCCAAGTGGAATTTTTTATTGGATATATTATCCTAGACTTTAGTAGCTTTAAGAGTTCCTCTCTCATAATGGCTTCTATCCTCAAATTGACAGGCCTCTATTTTTTTTGGAATGGTTTAGCATCGGGTTCTAACTCAATAGTATGCTGGATAATCCTTTTGTCATACACCTTAAGGTCTTCATATGATCAAGCCACGGTGTCTTGGTATTTTAAGCATAAAGTTTTAATCTCTTCTGCTTCCTCAAGTGAACACTGGATCCCAATAGTGAGCTTCTTTCCTATTTTGACCTCCACTTATTTATAGATATTTTCACCGACCTTCATGGATCCAACCTTCTTTCTATCTTCATTATCAAATAGACTTTCAAGGGTGACCAATCCCCTTGGAATATGATTGTTTATTAGTTGGATAAAGTCTTGTTGATCTATTTCTTCAAAGTCTTCCTCTTGGACAGTTGAGAGGCATGCTTCTCTTATCATAAAATCTAGAATTTGTTCATCACTTTCAAAAACCTACTAGAATATCTGCTTGTCTAGCACTGCAGGTCTGAAAACCATTTTAATTCCCTTGGTATTCTTAGTTCCAAAATCTACAGGAGGATTGAAATTAGCTCCCTTCTTTGCCAATGAATCTGCAAGGTGATTCTCTTCTCTAGGCATAAAACTTAGATTCAGGGCATCAAATGAATCCATTAGGTCCCATAACCTGTTCCTATAAGCTTTTAAGTAATGGTGCTTACTGCTGCACTTATTCCTTACCTGATGGACTATCAACTCAAAATAACTATATATGTTCAAAATCTTGATGCCCATGATTTATGCTTGCATCAATTCAAGGCACAAAGCCTCGTACTCTACAGTATTGTTAGTACATGACCATGTCAGTTTGTATGCAAAATTATTTATCCCTTTCGACTGTGATTGTAGAACAACACCATCCCCTCCACTATTTCTACATTTAGCACCATCAAAATACATAACCCATGTTTCCTTGTTTCTTAGGGATTGATTAGAAATAGCAGAGAGTTTCTTTTCCAATTCAGTTGTGATGTTGTATGTACCCATCCTAGTTCCAAATTGACTATAATATTCTCTAAAAGGCAAATAATATTCAATGTCTAGCTCCTCAATATTTTCCACTAGCTCAAATTCCTCCAAAGGATTAATATTGCACATATCTTCTTCAATATTTTCAATATGATAAGCAACATATTTCTTAGGTGTTATCCTTATCCTTTTTCCTTTGAAAGGGATTACCATGCTAGAATAATCCATGTACATACATCCCCTAGCTTTGCAGTAAATTCTCTTGAGAGGCATAACCCGAAATAGGGTTCTAAGTCCACCACCACTATTTCTTGCACCACCATTACCTCGAGAGCTCTGTGTAACCTCATCAATACATCTTTAATAACACCAATTGTCTTGACAGGTGTCCCATCTAGTTGCAACACTCCAGGACAAGATCAAGTATATTCCATACCCATTTCTTCATAGACCGCCTTAGGTATAATTGTGGTTGATGCTCCTAAATCAATCATACAATTTTGGACTACCCATCCTTCCATTATTAAGGATATGTAGAAAGGGGGAGGTTTATTTTTTAGAACAGCAGGTGTCATTTCTTTCTTCTCTGGTGGTATACTGAGGATGGTGGTGGTTGGTATATTCTGGGGATTTTTGCTGAGGGAAGCTTTAAGCAGGTCAATCTGGCTCAAAATGAAAAGAGTGTCATATAGGATAGCTTTTGATGGAATCCTTTTCATCTCCTCAACAGTGTTATACTCAAACTTGGTCAGGGATAATATTTCTAGTCCTCTATTTGGCTCACCATATTTTCTTTTGTATTTTTGGGTTACCTCTAATATTTGTCTTTTGGTAATAGAGAGGAACCTGAGCCTTTCTTGATCCTCACCCTTGGATCTCATTCAGTCTCCTTCTATTTCTCTTTCAAGATTTTTAGGGAGACTATTTGTCTTCTCCTTCCCTCTAGCTCGAGGAATAGGAAAAGTGTCACTGCTTTGAGGGGGGAAGTCAACTTTATTTTGAGAAGGGACCTAGAATTGTCCCATATTTTGGAGGTCTACTTGTAAAGCTTTCTTTCCAGACCTTGTCATAACAACAATCAGACTTTCTTCCTCTAACTCTTTTTCGACCATGATCTGATCAGGGTGCCATAACATATTAACCCTCCCCTTCTTATTCCTTTCAGCTTGATCCATAGATTTTTGAACATGGTGTTGATACATCACACAAGATTATGAATCATGGGGGTCATTGCATACCAAACACCAAATATTTTCAAGAGTGGTATCTGTAGAACACTTTGACTCCTCATATGCTGCATTCACCCTAACCCCAATACTATTACTAGGACTAGGCCTTTGATCTTTATTTACATATGGGAATATCCTTTGTTGTGACCTTTCCTAATATATCTTTTCCATAGAATTCATTCAGTTACTCAAAGTTTTCATGGTATTTTGTATATCCATAATAGCAGACAATTCTTGAGAAGGTTGAGAAGGAAGGGGAGGAAAAGGATGTGCAGCGGATACAGGTTTATATCGAGGAATCAGATCCATTTAAGGAGATGGAGATGGTAAAGAAAGGGGGTCCATGTAGGAGGGCTTTGTGGATTGCTCATGGTTACTATTGGTTTTTGAGTTATAGGGCAACACGGTTTTGGGGGGAATTCTTCCCACATTGATCAGGATATTTTCAGCATGGACGACTGCATTATAAACTTGAGGGAAGGTTTCTACTCTAGATTGTTTTGTTTGCAAACCTAGCTCTGATCCCAGGGCTTGAATATAATACATGTAAGCCAAACATGTAGCTGGTCTAGTAGTGGGGGGAATTCTCTTCCATGTTCTACTAAATATCAAATTAAAATCTGAGATAGTTTCTTGTTGGGTTTTTTGCATGGCCGTAAACTGATTCAACAGAGAAAAGGGATCAACAAATTCATTAAATTCTTCTATGAATGGCTCAACCAATAATTGCCATGAAGTGATAGAATTATCTTCCAGAGTTCTAAACCAATGCAATATCTTTCCACAAAAGGATAGGGCTAGAATTATGACAATAATATTTTCCTCTTTTATGTTGTGGATTACTGCCAGATTCAAGATTTCTTGGTAGTACTCATAAGCTGTTTTCCCAGATCCATCATACGTGGGGGTTGCCTTAGATATATCCTGGGGGATGGCATCCATTTAGGCTAATCTAAGGGGCTTAGTTGAATCCCAGTTAGGGTACTTTTTTAGTGGTTGATTAGGAACCACATTTTGTGCCATATTTTTGGATGCTTGTCTTCTTAGGGGAACTATTGGGTTTTCTTTCAGAAGCTCTTCTTCTTCAATAAAATCTTGATCTAAAATTTTGATAACAGCAGCCCCTCTTTGAGGTAACTCACAATGAAAAAAGAATCAGGGTTGTTCCTCTTGAAAGACCTAGTATACATGAAAGGGTACTGGTCTACAATACTTTTTTGGGGTCTTCTGACCAGGGAGTCACCAGGTGAACTTTATTTTCTCCACTAATAAGGTCAAGACAATTCACAAAATCTTGATTCCTTTAGGTTGAGATAACAATAACTCTTTATATGGGTTTCATGTTCCTTGTGAACGGTCCCATCGAGCATGCCAAAAAATATTGGGCACTAAATTGCACCAAATTTTCACTTGATACTATGGTTGTCTATCTTCCTACTTTCTACCCAAGCTTGCACCCGATAGCTACAGCTCAACACTCAACATTGGATGGACCAAAATAGGGGTTT
This sequence comes from Wollemia nobilis, assembly GCA_028583015.1. Taxonomy (NCBI): domain Eukaryota; kingdom Viridiplantae; phylum Streptophyta; class Pinopsida; order Araucariales; family Araucariaceae; genus Wollemia; species Wollemia nobilis. Next base: position 14,301,892 of record JAQPPZ010000465.1, read on the forward strand.
TCGATCCAAGCTCCAGAGTAGGCTGGTTCCTTGTCAACCTAGCAAGTTTTTGACATAATTATGCTCACTTATAGTTTGGAGTTTAGGGTAAGAGAAGGTTAGGGCTAGAGAGATGTGCATAATAGTGGATGGATAGGTTAACAACATTGCACTACCATAAAAATATCCCAAAAAACAATGCTAAGGACATATACTCAGATCAAAATTTATCATAAAATAGATTGTTTCATATATTAAATTACAGCAGAGAAATATTGTAGCAAGCAATTTCAATATCCAGGGAATGATAATCCAAATAATAGAATTCACAAAACACCTAGATTTCATAGAAATGTACTTACTAACCACATATAACGAATTCAAAAGTAGATTTCAATTACTTATAATAGTTAGTAATCCAAAATTTGGCACAAAATAACCATCAAAGTATTTACAAAAATGCAACTAAGAAATTCGAACCTCTAACATCAAGCATGAGAACACGAACTTGAGGCAAAGATCAATGTATTGCTCCTTTCATTTAGCTCTTCAAGAATATTTACAATGGTATAGGCAAACATGCTAGAGCCAACCCTTAAAAATGAGGGTTCAACCTCTACTTATAGTTTTCTCATTATAATAAACAAGAAACAATACCAAAGATCTTGTTACAACATCACAACAAAGATATTTAGCTGGCATTAGCTCATTGGTTCATCCTATGAGAATTCCACTGAAGGAAAGTCTGCCATGGCATCTCGGGGTCTCTGTAACTTGATGATCGCTCAGTGGAACTGAATTTTAGACTGTTAAAGATCATGCATCTCCGTAGATCCTTCTTGGGAGTGAATTACCATCGTCGATCTATAACCGTATCTGGTTCGATCTTCTTGAAAAACCCTCGATGCTTCATCTTCTAGCCGACTGTTACAAATTTTGATGTAGCAATATCTTTTAAACCACCAAGATTTGGTAGCTTAACCTCCGCTTTTTATTCTCTTTATCACATGATTCAGATTCAATCCAGTACAAGCTAAATGCCATTCTGCTTTAAAATTAATGATGTCATATTTTAATCAAAAGCAACAAAATCTCCAATCTAGATATCTGATATCTGAACATCGAATCCACTCTAGGATCTATCATATTCAACATTATATTCTTCAATCCACATTAGAATATTGATGATGTCACCTCTTTCTTATAGCCTTTACGGATTTCATTCCAAATAGAGCAAACGCTAATCACCAATCTGGGTCTGGAGCTAGTCACATACTTCTTCCATCGTGAATTCATACTTTCGTTATTCTGCCACCCCGTTTTATCTTCATTTTGGTAAGGAAAGACTTGTTCATTCTTTGAATCACCAATCCAAACTTTTCTGCTAGTGACGTCATCATCTCCTTGAAACTTTTGTGAATTTGAAGGTAGCATTAATCCAGAGCTAGAAACAAAAGGACCTTCCTGAAATCAGATATTCAATATACAAAGATGCCATTTCAAACTTTTCCACCACTAAAGTCATCGTATCTTAGAAACTTTTACATATTTGAGATCTGCAATCATTTCGGAGCCAGAGTGAAATCACCCATAATCACTCTAAACATAAAAACTTCACTAACTATTGAGTGGATTCATATCTTCTGACATAATTCTACTTCAAAGCGTACTGCAAGGTTTGCGGAATGATGATTTTATTACTTAGTCAAAATTATACAAAATTTTACTAAGTATGTGGCCATTTTGGGCCTAAAATACCCTTGAGGTGAACTAAAAGTTTTTAACATTTTATGTTCATGCTCTTCCAGATTTATGGTGGTGAATTAAATATTTTATGAATTTTGACCAAGCTAAAATAATAATAATTCAATTATACCTTATGTATGACCGGTGCCTTAATCCTTTGGGCTATTGTAGCAAGATTTAACAACAATCTAATGAAAATAAAAAGGAGGAAAGAGATAATCGGTGCAATTACATTCATTTGAATATCATAATAAATGTAATAGTTGACCAACGAAATAAACGTTCACTATGCGTTCAAATAATGTAACTCATAATGAAGACACAAATTTGAAAACAAAGATGTAATAGGAAAGAAGCCTAGAATTATATTAGTATTTTGAAAGATGATCACATGAAGATTTGGCATGGAATTGCCATTTAATTCTTAGAAATATTAATACAATAAAGATCCTTGTTCGAATATTGTAACAAGGACCTTTCATTCCTTCATTCCAATATCACAATAGTCGAGTCTCTAGACCTCTAGCTCAATAATATAGAAATAATATCATCTTCTCGGGCACTTTCATATCAAAACCTACACAATAATGGAAAGAATAAGGGATGGAAAAGAATAAGAAGGACAAAGAAAATACAACAACAAAGAACGAGCACTCGAGTATACCTCTTAGCAAATATATATTATGTCAAAAGCTCGATACTTATTCTGGCTATATATATCCTTCTTATAGCTGTGGTAGCTCTATAACTTCCTAAACTACTTTCATCTAAACTATCCACCTGGCACCATCTCCTGCCTTGTCATCAACTGGGTGTAGTACAACCTATTGTATAATTGTATCAAAAATAATATTCATTCCAAAATTGGTCGAAGTTCTACCTAATTGTCATCCATATTCTCTTTCTCTTTCTCTCCTAGTATGGGCCTCATGTTTCTTGTTGAATCAGATATATTTTGACTTCTCTTGATTGCATCCTTCTCACCCTGACTTGAACCAATGAAATCGATTATAAGTATCTATATTTATGCATCGATCGCACTGAGTGTGCAAATCCTATCCAATAATATTATTCCTTTGGTCTTGTCTTCCTTGAGGATTGTCTATCTAGTCTAGAAAAATCTGATTATGTCTAGAGTGGTTGTTGAAAAAGAGATGAGTTGATGAGATAGTTCATCCTCATCAATTTCCACACAAGGAAACTCTCTGTTAGGATCCTATCCTAACATTAATTAATAATTTTAATAATAATAATATATTATATCTTATGGTCATAATAATAAAATAATATAATATTTAATTATATTATTTATTAGATTATTATAATATTAGGGTTAGGAAGCATTGCAACCTTTCACCTATAACCCTAGAGGGGTAAAAACATTGTAAGAACTTATCATTCAATCAGGCATGAGTATGAAATATAATACAATTTATTGAAGGGACTTCCCGACAATATAAAAGGCAATTCTTTTAGTTTTAGGTCTATTTATTATTTATTTATCATTTTATGTGCTAGGAACCCTAGGTTCCTACCATCCAGTATCGAGCCTTATGGATTCAACCATATTGGTGAAGGAAATGAAAAATGACATTGCAGAAATTAGAAGAATGATTGAACAAAAACAAAAAAAACAAATGGAATGTTCTGATCGTATTATACAATATTTAATGGAAATGCAAGAGGATACCCTAGCCATGGAATCCCAGGAAGAAGAGGAGCCCATAGCCATGGAATATGAGATGGAGGAGGATCCCATATCCAGGGAATCCCGGGTGGTACCCATTTCTCTCCCCAAGAAAGAAAAAAATGCAATTGAACAAATTGCTCCAAACCCTAAATTAATTGTTTCTTTGGATGAACTCATAACCATAGAACTTCCGGAAATACCTATTGCACTTTTGGAAGAAAGTAATAGAAACCCTAATAATTTAAAAGAGATAAATGAAGAGGATGGTATCCAAGACAAAAGGTTGCCACAATTATGTTTTGCAGATCTGCCTAAGGGTGATGCACATAGCCAAAAGATGATCTTGACGCAACAAACATTTTTTTTCAATATCTCCAATACTGTCTGAAATATTTTTTGGAATAGTTTAATTTTTTTGGTAATTATTTTAATAGATTAACAATGGGTTTTTATAGAGGATCCCAAAACCTTATGTACAAAATCAGCCTGGCTGGAATGTGCATCATGCCTTGTGGCTGGAGGAATAAACTTGATGATAGAAACCAAAAAGCGCTAATTGCCCGAAGGCTATAAGTAGGGCCCTTATGTCTGAATATCCTAGAAACAAACCACATTTTACCAAGGAAAACAAAAATACTAGTCGGAGAAATTTGACCATCGAAAGCAAAAACAACCAAACCAAACGAATGACCTTACGAGCGAGGAGAACATCATGAGATGATATCCGCATTGGCCAAACTCACCACCTCAGATGGGAAGCATGAGCACCACACAACAGGACACGTGGTCACAAGCCCTTTGTTGGCCATGTGGTCTGCCACGCGATTTCCTTCCCAAAAAATATGGCATGCCTTCCACCTGTCATGTTGAGAGAGGAGCATCCTAGCCTCAAGAATGATGTTGTAGACCCTCCAAGACGGGTCTTTAGAGCCTAGCAGATAGTTGACTATATTGAGCGAATCACCTTCGACTATCAAAGGCCGAGGATCCTCGGAGAGGATCTGGATACCTTTCAAAACACTTCGGGCTTCAGCATAGTGATTAGTCTGGGCACCCAAATCTTCACAATAAGCCAGCACGAGATTCCCGATATGATCTCTAACCACACCACCGGAACCCGGTGGGGCCGGGATTGCCTTTGGCCGCACCGTCAAAGTTTAATTTAATCCAGCCCACGGGGGGCTTGGTCCAAATAACATCCCCACGCCGAGACTTAGAAACACCATCAAGAATAGGGAAAAGGCCCAAACTTTGGAAGATCGGCTGCTTCGCCAGGAAGGCGGGGACGGGAACTAGGAACAACTTTAGAATTCTCAATGGCGAAGGATAAGGCTCTCTGAGCGACACAGGGAGGTACTCTAGGGACCTTGCCGAAGACTCTGGAATTTCTCTCTAGCCAAATCTACCAAATGGAGTGGTGGAAAGAGGCCTCAAGAAGGAAGCGAAGTTTAGGATTCTTGAAAGGATTGGGCCATTGGTGGAAGGCATCTTTGAGGGGAGCGGGGAGTGCACCAAAGGATTTGAAAGGAAGACGGAGGCGGTCTAGAGGACAGAATGGGAAAAAGGACGAGTGCAAAAATAAGTGGTCTATCGACTCACAATCAGCAAAGCACAAGAAGCACTTGTTGGGAATAGCAAAACCCCTCTTATGGAGGTTGTCGATGGTTAAGGCTTTATTATGAAAGGCAATCCATGCAAAGTAATTAACTTTAGGAATAATACCCTTCCTCCAAATCACTTTCCATCGGTGATCCATGGCAATCTCGCAAGTAAGAAGGTCATAGGCGGTCTTGACGGAGAAGCAGACCATCCTCTCGTGCCACGCGCGATGATTACGTTATCTCTTCTAATAGATGGAATTAAAACAAATCAAAGAATATTAAACAAAAAGTTCATTTCATTGTTAAAGCCGTCCAAGACTGGAAAATTCCATCGAGGGGGAAGAGAGCTCCGATTAATGAAGTCCGCAACCTTGAGTTGGGAATTTGGATCCACCTGGGCTTTCAGAGCCGGCAAGGTCCGCTCTCAACTCGAGAGCTCCATCGATAACTCCACCTGTCCTTCCGGAAGAGAATGGAGTTGCCATCACCCAAAATCCGGCGAGCACCGAGTCGATCAGAGAGCGGGCTTGAAGCACAGATTTCCAAAAGGCAGACGCTTCAGGAGGAATCCCGACATCAAAAAGAGAACTCGATCCAAGATACTTCCTCTTAACCAGCTTGACCCACTCTGCTGGGTCATTAGTCAGGATCTTCCAAGCGTGCTTAGCGATCAAAGCAGTGTTCATGAGTCTTGATCTCCTCATTCCCATGCCACCTTGGTCCTTTCGCAAGCAAACCTTATCCCAGGACACAAGAGGAATTCTGGATTTTTCTTCATTGCCAGACCACAGAAAGGTCCTCTAAATCTTTTCAATATTGGAATGGACAGAAACAGGCAGCATGAACACAGACATGAAGTAAGTTGGGATTCCTTGGAGACAAGCTTTGGTAAGGGTGGCTTTCCCAGCTTGTGACAGGAATTTGCCTTTCCAAGTGCTCAGCTTTTTGTGAAGACGTTCCAGGATCATGTCCCACAAGCTTCCATTGGCCCGGCCATTACAAGCCAGAGGCAAACCTAGATAAGACGCAGGCAGGGAATCAATAGTGCATTCCAAAATTTTGGCTATGCGGAGCTGCCTTTGCATAGGAGTGTTAATAAAATAAATTTTTCTTTTGATGTAATTGACTTTCTGTCCGGCAGCCTTTTCATAACAGGAGAGGATTCGCTTGATGGATTTGGCTTGAGTGACGGACGCCCCAGTGGAGATGAGGGTGTCATCCACAAATTGTTGATGAGAGACAGGATCGACTCTGGAGGTGGGAAAAATGCCAGAGATCTTATTCTGACGAAGAGCCTCTTTCAAAGACCAACTCAGAACCTCAGCCAGAAGGATGAATAGAATAGGAGACAGAGGGTCACCTTGTCTAAGGCCTCTGGCACTTTGGAAATACCAAGCAGGGGATCCGTTGATTAGAACAGAAAAGGAGGGAGTGGATATGCAACTACTGACAAGGTCAATCCATTGAGGGTGAAAACCGAACTTGAAGAGGACAGCACAGAGGAACCTCCTGTCAACTCTGTCAAAAGCTTTATTCATGTCCAGCTTGAGGAAAAGAGCAGCATTTTTGGAGCGGTGAGCAGAATGGAGGGTTTCATGGATGGTGATGACACCATCGAGAATGTTTCGCCTTTCACGGTGCTTCCCCGAGAAGGACCAACCAAGGAGGGAAGAAGGGACCTCAGACGGTTGGCTATGGACTTGGTTAAGATTTTATAAAAAACATTGCACAGGCTAATGGGACGATAATCAGAGAAACTTTTGCAGGCGGAAGACTTAGGGATGAGAGCAAGAAAGGTAGAATTTAGTTTTGGATGGATGGATTTGGAGGCTTGAATCTCCTGAATTGCTTTGCACACATCCGAACCCACAACATCCCACATAACTTGAAAAAAACGGGGGGGAAAACCGTCAGGCCCAGGTGCCTTGTCTGGTTGCATGGAGAACAAATCTTCTTTAATCTCGGACATAGAAAAAGGCTCCAGAAGCTTAAAGCTTACCTCGGGAGGAACTTTGACTGGGAAGTTATCCAACAGAGATTTCTGAACTTGGAGATCACTGTCGGGAGGAACACCGAGCAGATCCTGGAAGAAGTCAACCGCTTCACTTCGGATTTCCTCAATATCCTTGGTAACACGTCCATCCTTGCACACCACTTCCCTAATTTTGTTAGCCCCTCTGTGCCGCAAAGTTGACGCATGAAAAAACTTCGTATTGGAGTCTCCATTTCTCAACCAGAGGTCCCTAGATTTCTAGCGCCAGAAAGTTTCTTCCCTTGCAAGAATAGAATGATAATCCACCAAGAGCCTCCTTTCCTCCTCCACCGAGGCAATCGGTGTAACCTTCGAGCTCCATTCTCTCCTCCACCAATTTTAGGGTCACAGAAATGGACCTTTTGGACTCAAAAATGTTGCCGAACACCTCCTTGTTCCATGTTTTCAAATTCCTTTTGATTAACTTGAGTTTTAAGGCCACTCTCTTGGAAGCGGAACCTGCTACCTTCTGCTACCACCAGGTCGTAACCAACCCTCTAAAGTCCTTGTGAGAAATTCACATGGACTCAAATCTGAAGGGGGTTTTAAAAACAGGCCCATCAACCATCTCCAGGACAATAGGATTGTGATCAGACCCAATCCTCGGTAAGGCCGAGAGAGTTGCCGCATCGAGTATGGGAATAGCCTCTTGGGATATGAAGAATCTGTCAAGCTTGACTTGAAGAAGATTGCTCCCAATCCTCCTGTTGCTCCAAGTGAAGGATGCTCCCTTGAGGTCAATGTCAAGCAAGTTATTGGTAGAAACAAAATCTCGAAAGTCTTCTAGACTGTGGCTAGAGTGGTCTGATCCTCCTTTATTTTCAGATGGGTGAAGAGGACAGTTGAAATCTCCCCCTAGAACCCAAGGGAAATTACAGAACGTTTCCCTCATCTGGGAAATAGCCTTCCACATTTCTGCTCTCTCCGAGATAGAGTTTGGGGCATACACATTAGACAGGATCCAAGAAAAGTTAATGGCTTTGGAATGAAAAAAAAACATTGATAATCCTGCTAGAAGTTGAGAGAAGGTCTGCCCTCAAAAATCTCTCGGATCCCAAAGAATCATGAGACCGCTTGCCATTCCCACCACGGAGATCGGAGAGGAATTTTGCCTTAGCCCAAATGACCTTAGCAGCTCTGGCAGAAGAGATAGCATCGGTCTTAGTCTCTTGCAAAATTATGATGGACGAATTCGTCCTTTTTCTGAGATCAGCCACCAATCTCCGTTTTGCAGCTGCATTAAGCCCTCTCACATTCCATGAGAGGACTTTCATCTCAACAGTTTGATATTATTCTTACCTCCCTTTCCTTGTTGGAGGGGAGGTTTTGGGACAGACGAGTCACCCATATGGGAATCAGAATCATCCTGAAAAAGCAGCCGTTGAGTACCATTTGCAACATCTGCCGCCGTCTCCTTGTCCCGCCTGTCTTTGTTGGGGGGACGACCTTGCTTCCTTTCGCTACCAAAATCAACACCTTGCTTTCGGATTCTCGTATTATGAGGGCTGATATTACCAGACTGCTCACCCCTTCTTCCTAGTAGGTAATCTTCCAAAGCACATTTTGGGACTCGGGGTGGTTATGGTCCAGGATTTTGGGTGAATCTGCCTGTGCGGTGATTGGTGGAAGGGACTGGTCCTTCTCCTCTTGTGGTCCAAGGTGAGGGCTTGCACCACATGGCTCAGAGACCGTTTGGGGGGAGACTGCTTCCACCGGGTGGGAGGATTCAGGATGGTCCCTAGACGGGCCTGGAGAATCATGCCCTTTTGCAGCAGGGAGCTTTTTTTAACCTTCACCGTGTTCCAAGGGGTTGCTGGAATCCCGTTTCTTCATCCCTGGATTTTGAAGAGGACAGGTTGGATCGGAGGTGCCCTTGAGAAGCTGCACGAGAGGCAGAAAGCCGGTCTGTTCTCATACACAATGGCTTGCTTGTGAAGAATGATATCTCCAGACCGGAGAGTGATGGATGATGGAAGGTCAGCCTCCAAATCTGCCAGAATGTAGAACCGAGCTTGAACAAATCTGGTTCGAGCTTTGGTGGGAGGGTCAATGGTAACCAACTCACCAATGGAGCGTGCAATTCCTCTGATTACATTTTCATGCCAACAGAAGAGGGGGAGACTCGGGAGTCTAACCCATATTGGAGCAATGTTGATATTTTGGGTCTCGGGGTTGAAGTCCATACCCCACTTCCTTAGAAAGAGACTTTGCGACCTAGGAACCAGGGACCACCAGCCAAGATTTTACAGTAGTCCTCCTTGTTATTCAGTCTAATCGCGAAAAAACCTTGGGATAAGGCCGCCAACTCCATGTGACCAGAGGTTCGCCATTTACCTACCGCCCACTTGCAAATGGTCTCCATGTCGGGACGACCGCCAATAAACTTATCGATGAGGGTAAATTTTTTGAATTCCACAAAGCTTGAAATAATTTCTTCCGGGATGTCCAACTCGTCCCCGACAGGAAACAACTCCTTGGAGAGCAGATCGCTAAGGTTTTTTGAAGCCGCTGCCTAAGCGTACGACTTCTGAGGTCCACCTCCCCATTTGTCTGGTGGATCCTTGTCATGACCTACATCCTCTTCGGTTGGAGAGGACTCCTTAGCGCCCCCGATCTCTGACTGCCCTCCCTTCGCCCTGCTGTGCCCTTGGTTCAGTCTGTTGGCGTTCCCATGCTCTCCCGCAGAAGCTTTCCCGCCCACTGTCATCTTGGCCGTCATTTTGGAATAGTTTAATTAATTCCAAGGAAGGAAGTGTATTTACAAAATCAGTATATGATCCATTAGGAAGAAATACACTACTAGTAGCACCTGATGTCACCACATGTGGGCATCTATCTTCTACAAGGCCTCCACCTTGGCCACCGTCATTGTTCAAAGAAGTATCGTAATTTAAAAAAAAAAATACCATTTATGTAACTTTTGAATCTGGATATTACATACGTTTTTAAAATTTGAGTGACATGAAAATATTACCTCAAGGCAATAGAGTGATCATTCTACAAGCTGAGCCAAAAAAAAAATCACATTAAAATACTAATAAGATAAAATAATATTAGGAACTATTTAAAGATATGTGAGTGAAGACAATAAACTCCTTTTTGAACTTTGATTGATGTCTGGTAAAACTACAACCAGATGTCAGTTTTATTTCTACATCATTTCAAACATAATTATTACTTTTAAGGAGAGAAAGTAATACCAAATACATGCAAATCGCCTCACACTTTCAAAGATTAAATTCTATTCCTCTAAATAGGCATAGTACCAAGGAAGACCTTGTTGTGTATATAACAAATGCCTCACATATATCCATCAACAACGGATGTCTATTCCCTCTGTGCACTCAAGATCATAACCTCCATTTGTGTAAAATATGGCCTCAGATATTCATGTTTCCCGTTTTCCTCCTACCAAGATATCATCAAACTAGCCGACACTAAAGTTTCTATGCACAACCTTCACAACGAGAACAAGAATGTCACCATGCTTTATACCGAGGAAGACGAAAACCATGCAGACGTGGGATACGATTTTGATGTTTCTGTGCTGGCCAACGCCACAGACATGGACAACAACGATGATGATTCTGAAGAAGAAGATAGCGTGAGTGATATTTCAATTGTATTAGGCTAAATTTTGCATGTTTATGATAAGTTCCCCAAAAAAAGTATTATTTCTACATCTCAGATTATAACCAAAGCAAGTGTGCAAGTACAATAGCAAATATTCTATTTGCTTAAGCATTCCAAAAGTCATAGGTATTTCTTCGATAATATTATTATTGGACACATTGAAAGCATGTAGACCTTTAAGATTCTCAATTTCTGAAGAAATCTCATCTAAACAGTTCATTACCAGATAAATCAATGGATATTATAAGTGACAAAATAGAATCAGAATATACCATGGTCATTTGTTTGGTTGTCACTTGCACTTTTTCTTGCAGTAATATCGGTCTCAAATTTCTAAGCTTTTCACTTGTTCATTCCGCATTGCTACCAAGTTTACCAACTCTCTTGGAATGAAACCTGTTAACTTGTTATGTGATATGTCCAAGACATGAATGCTTGACATATTACACAATTCATATGGAATACATCCTTGATATTGATTTCCCCTTAAGTCAAGTACCATCAACTTAGAAAATTGAGCTAGCCAAAGTGGTACAACTCCAAAGAAGGAATTTTGTTCGACGTCCAGAATCTATAGATTTGAGCATTTGAGAAGACTAGATGGCAAATTTCCCAGCAACATATTCCCATTGAGGTGCAAATATCCAAGTTTTTGTAGCCGTCTTATATCTGATAGAAATTTTCCTCCCAAATTAGTGTTACCAAGTTCAGTTTTACCAAATTTGAGCAATTGGTGATGCTCGATGGTATTACTCCAGACAACGGGTTCTCTAAAAAATCTAAAACCTGCATTATTTAAAGATGGTCAATGGAAGGAGGAATCTCACCACTTAGATTATTCTTTGAAAATGATAAGAACACAATATGATGGATAACGGTGCCAAGTTCCTCTCGGATTATGCCTGTGAATGAACATATTGTTATCAAAATCTAGGACATAATATTGGTGTAGTTTTAGGCTAATAGGAACTTGACCTTCGAAGTGATTGTATGATAGGTTAAGACTTAACAAATGATCAAGTTCCTCCAGCCAACTTGGAATGCTTTCGTAAATGTTGTTGTTAGAGAGGTCCAAACTAACTAACTCGTATTGTGCTAAAATAAATGCAGGCACTAGACCTTCTATGCTACAAGAAGCCAATTGCAAATATTCAAAGAGCATACTTGGTATCCAATATGGACTAATATGGACAATCAAACTATTTTATGATAGACTAAAAAATAAGAGACTAGTGCAGTTTTAGAAAAAAGTCTCTTTGAAATACTTTAAAAACTCAGACAATCTGTTCATTTTTTAAATAAACAGTATCGCATGCATCCATTGATAAGTCAATTCCCAAATATGGAGTTTTATGAAAACCATATCGTAAATGACCCAACGTTAAAATGGAAACGTATGACAACCCCTATGTTAAGTCTGAAATGAAGTATGGTAAATATGCTTTTATTAATGTGGCAAATGGAAGAGAAGAGAAAGATAATTTTAGTAGGAGTAAAAGAAACCTTGTGGAGGTTGTTGTTGTCTTGCATATGCTTTCAAACCTATATAAAATTTGTGACAGAGAAGGCAAAAAATTTAGTGTGGGTGTGATATCACTTTACATTGCTCAAGTTCTGTACCTAGAGAATAAGTTAATGAAACAAGATGAATAGTTTTATTTGATCAAAATGTCAATCCACTACAAGACCAGGACGCTTGGAGAATTACACACTACAATTTCAGCTTTGAGGACAAAGCTATTTTCAAGAGGGGTGGAATGTTAGGATCCTATCCTAACATTAATTAATAATCTTAATAATAATAATATATTATATCCTATGTTCATAATAATAAAATAATATAATAATAAATAATATAATAATTAATTATATTATTTATTATATTATTATAAGATTAGGGTTAGGAAGCATTGCAACCTTTCACCTATAACCCTAGAGGGGTATAAAACATTGTAAGAACTTATCATTCAATCAGGAATGAATATGAAATATAATACAATTTATTGAAGGGACTTCCCGACAATACAAAAGGCGATTCTTTTAGTTTTAGGTCTATTTATTATTTATTTATCATTTTATGTGCTAGGAACCCTAGGTTCCTACCACTCTCTGACGTCTTTGATGACTAACTAACTAAAACCTTCAAGGTTGAGTAATTTGTGGAGATCGACATTTAGATGTTTCAACCTATTAATTGTATCATTTTCCACATTCTCCAGTTCTTTAACTACATTATTCCATTGAGGTCTATCTACCTTGAAACTTGTGACTTTCTCATATTCTACTTGGCAGCTATGAATTTTACCATTACTGGTGACCACCTGTTAGGTCTTGATCTGTTTGTACTTAGTTTTGAATTTCTCATACATTGGAGAAATAGTTACCACCTTTTTATTTATTTTATCTATCAAGGGTTTTATTTCTTTATTTGTTTTAATTATTGTCCTAAAGTCTTTACAATAATTCTCAATTTTTTCTACCTCTTTTTCTATGATTTTGACCATATTTTCCTTATACTTGGTTGTAAGCACTGAAGCTTGTAGTGGTTTACTCCCTGGAGGCACTTGTCCCTAATTCTTATTGATTTTAGCTTTCAAATTTTCATTCTCTACTTGTAATTTCTTTAGATTTCCATGCTATCACTTCTTCCTCAATGGCCAATGTGGTCTATGCATGTACTTGCACTGCATGTTTTAATAAGGCAATAGTGTCCCCTCCTATTTCTGCATATCTTGTGCTAGGATTTATCTGAAGTGAATGCACTTCTTGAGTAGAAATGGTGATGGTAGTCTTGGAGGTGGGTTCTGAACTTGATGAAGGAGAACTTTGAACTTTGCTATTGGTGTGAGCTTTTGTCACTCTATCCTCCATTATTGCTTCAATATGTTCTTCCTTAGAAGTGAATTTTGTGAATTCTTCTCTTCTAACTAGAGTGAGGCTCATAGGCTCACCAGTGCCCATTTTGATCTTGTCTCTCTTATAGGGGGGAGAGTTTGAGGTGTCAGGAATTATCGCTTGGTAATCTCTAAAGATATCACCAAACCCTTCAACCTTTTGTATTCTTTTTCGTGCTATAACAAATATTCTGATTTCCTTGTTGTTCACCATGAAATATACTAGTAATGCTTGAGGAGATATTGTGGCCATCTGTTGTAAATGATACGAGGCCATCAAATTTATTTCCAATATTTCAATTGTGAAATGGCTCGAGGTAGCAGAAGTGGGCATAATATCTTTTCCTTTACTTATATTGGGAGATTGAGAAGTGTAAGAAGAACCAACTGCTTCTTCTGTTATTTGGATCTTTACCTTGGCCATGATATCAATCTGTTCAGGTTCTAAACTCATAACCCCTATGATAGGATTTGTAAAATATTCTGGTGGAATGACAACCACATGGGGCATTATTTTATCTACTATGTCATGTCTTATCATCCTGAGGTTAGAGGAGTAATTCCCTACTTCTTCCAAATGAGTATGTGCCCGTACCGGGTTCTAGTTATTCAATATGTTTTCTAAATTCACTCTATTATTTTATACCCATAAAATAATTTTATCAAATTCATCTTCTATGTTTATCATAAACTTAGATTCAACGGTAATATCCCTGTAATGACCCATAGGATCATACAACCTCTAGGTGATCTCTACAAAATGATAGATATCCATTGTGGGTAGGGCCTTCATCATTCTAGAATATCCTCTATAAACATACTGCCCTATTTATCCTGTAGCAGTGATCCAAGGGATCCTAGTCTATTTTATCTTCCATCTCAATCTGGCTTCTTCTATAGATTGCCTCACTATATCTAGGATGGCTAGTTATTGTAGAATGAAAGTGGGTAAAGCTTTGGGTGGTAATTTTACCCTGTACGTATTGATGAAGCTATAGTGCTTAGTGAGAAAGAAATCTCCAGCTTTCTTGTCTTCAAGATATTTGATTATAATCAGGCTCATTCAGGGGGGTTCTTTCTCAGTGAGTACATGATACATGGATGCAAAAAATCTTCAATATAATTATGAATAAGTGGAGGTGCCAACATAAATGCAAGGCAGTATATACTGGATAATTTATTTTAGCACACCTCCTAACTGAGTAATCACATTGTATTTGAACTGCACGATGATAAAATGGATGAGGAATGAATAGTGTGAGAAACGGGGCATGAATTATCTTTCATACTTAATTTCCTTCTGCAATTCTCTGAATTCTTTGTCCATTGTCTCATACATTATATATTACCACCTATACATAGGTATTTTCCAAGTTTTTTTGCACTACACTATTAGGTACATAACTTTGATGTTGATCCAGTTAAGGTCCTCGACCCCCATAACTATGTGGATCATGTCAACATAATATCTAGCCCATTTGTGAAGCCATAATTTATGAATTAGAAAATCTGTTAATATCAGTTTGTTGTAGTTGAACAATTTTTCATAGAAAGTGGTACCAAGCATATGTTGGGCCTATGATGAGACTATTACGACATTGTAGACCTGTTTGGCCATCTCTAGCCCAAACATCTATTCAATATTCTTTGGCGTGATCTTGTAGATGGGCTTATTTTAACCATTAACTATGGCTTTGGTCCTTGGATCATATGAGATGGCCAACCATGATAGTAGCTCAGGAGATAAATGAAATATCGAATATAAAAGCTTCACCGAATTGGTCTTCTTGTTATTATGAGGACTACTTTTGTCTTTTTTTGCATACACATTTTTAAAGATATTCTTTAGCATATAGTATGGATGTTGACACCCTTCAATGCTAGACTAGAAATAGAACTCGACGAGTTCAAGTTCACCCCACACCTGTTCTTCAGTTTTCTTGGTGTTCATCTTCTTAAACGACACATTTTTGTCTAACACCTCAACTCTCATTTTGGAGGTAACTTTGCTAGAGGAGGCCATGGATTAAGTTTTTTTTATTGGTCTCTTCACCTCTAAATAGTTCAAGGATAATCATTGTGAGTTGCTTGTTATTGCTATCATGTATTTAAGTTGGTTCATGCATGAGATATCATTAATATCACACCAACCAACATTGCATTATTGCTATACTCAGATTATCACCTCATTTCTCATAATATTTGACCAATGATTAATCATTACCTCTTGGTTTATTTGCATAACTAGCCACCAGATCATATACG
This sequence comes from Wollemia nobilis, assembly GCA_028583015.1. Lineage (NCBI taxonomy): Eukaryota > Viridiplantae > Streptophyta > Pinopsida > Araucariales > Araucariaceae > Wollemia > Wollemia nobilis. Next base: position 14,317,732 of record JAQPPZ010000465.1, read on the forward strand.
CATTAGATACTAGATCATTTGATCAACACACATTGTTTTAAAGCTCATACTCGAATATATTCGAGGCTGATATATGTAGTTGGATTGCATACCTGTAACTTCCAAATTGGTTCTTGGTCATGTTAGCTTAATAATTATTGATTAGAGTGTCTCATCAAATTTCTTGGGTGTTTCTCCAAGTGTGGTATGTTAATTAGTGTTTTTTGTGGAGTTCGAGGTACTCATGCTTTAGCTATCATCGATGGTTGATCGATCGATCAATGCTTTAATTTGATTGAGGCTTTCTAGTTCATTGATTGGATGCTTGGTCGGTTAACCCTTGGCCCTTGTCAGGTTTCGATTGGCGACCCTCTTTGATCTCACATGAGTGGTTATTTCAATCTCTCACCATTATTGTTCGATCGAGTGGTTTCTACATTTAAAAGCTTATGCTAAATTTTATCAAGGAGGTCATTTTATAAAAACCTTATGCATACAAAATTAAATATCAGTGCACCTTGATTTTCACTAAATTTACCTTTATTTGGCTCGATTGATCTACACCATTGAATTCATTTGGCCGTGATATTTCGATGGCTATGATATGTTCAGTCGCTAATATCTAGTATTTGTCCCTTTTTAAATTGATAGGATTTCAATGGCCTTGCTTTAATCACATCAGCACGTCGGTCGATCTATCTACATAACTCTTCGGTCGATCGATGTCACTCTTCAGTCAAATGACTTTGATGATTGCTTTGTTGGCTTTAGTTTGGCCGAATAGTTTGATGAGTCAAATGTTTTTGACCATTTATCTTTATTGGGCTTTGGTCGATTGATATTTGATTGTTGATGATCTTTTCGACCAATGACCTTTAGGCCGTGTGTTCGATCGACTATTTATTCCTCTTGATCAACATATTTTTAAATCTAATTTTGAATTTTGAATTTCGATTGATCTACTACTCACCTCGATCGATTGATAGTGCATGCAAACTTTTTAATCAGATGAGTTGAATTTTCTTTTGGCCTCTCATATTTTTTAGTTGGTTAGCTTATGTGCTCGACTGAGGGAATTCAAAAAACCATTAATACCCTTTTGATCGATCGATCAATTGGTCAGTCGATGCTTCTTTTTTGTCAGTTGAATGTCTTTTTAATCGGTCTTCACCCTTTTTCTACGCTTGGTTATGATTTTCTACTTGTCGGCCGAAATATGCATTTTGCATGTTGAATTCGATTGGCTAACCTTTTCAATAAAATTTACCTTTTATTGTCTTCAGCTGAATTTTTTTTTATCTTGTGAGTTGATAATCGATCGGTCGATTGCTCTTTATCATCGACCGAATACCTTTTGCTTAGTTTTTAATAATTTTTAATTTTGGCAACAATTTTCTCTTTTTTGGCCAGTTAATGAATTTGAGTTATTTTCATTGCTCAACCGATTGGATCTGTAGATAGCAATTATTTTTGAAGAGGTGGGTAGGGAACCCTTTAAGATTCTAAAAAAAAGGAAATTTTAAGCTTCTTAAGGGTGTGAGATGATCATGATATTCTTTGTAAATTTGTCCACTTAATGGAGGATGACCAATTTTGATACTGACAACGTTATCTTAGGTATTTTGAAGGTGTTGGTTAAAATTTCAAACCATGAGATTGTTTTGAGATAATTAGAAATTTGACTTGTTCATTAGCATATCACAAAACATGGACCACTTTTAAGACCTTCAAAATTTTAAAATTATGGGTACATTCATGTTGTATCAATTTTGGCTACAACATAGGCTTTGATTGGGATAAATGGTGAAAACATGAGGTATTTGAGGACTCCAGACTCTTTGGTTATTAACAAGACTCCAAATAAAAGAACTATGACCTTTATTTTCTAGGTGATTACTGCAAAAATAGAATAACAAACAAAGCATTCAAATAGTTTAAAGAGAAAAACCTTCAACCAAATAAAATCAGAGACTTTGGTTTTAAAGCCAGGTGAACTTTCACTCCTGAAGGTTAGTTGTCTAGCAATATCTTCAAGGTGGTTTGAAACAAAATCAATCAAAAATTACTATCACATCAAGCCTGGGCTTAGAGTGTGTGCTTGTGTATTCTTTTATTATTTTCTCAAATCAGATAGAATTTTTATCAACTTGGAAGGATTTAGGCTTATTAATGATTTCACTCTTTTAAAAACATTTATCTTGTCATTGCTCCACATCCATTCAAGCATTTATAGCTCAGGTGGAGATGACCTTGATCCCTTTGGACCTGCTATACTACCAGTCAGACATCTATAGCCCCAGTAGAAGTTTTCCAGATAGCCCTAAGTAGTTGCAAGATTTGCATTATTGAGATTTTTCTTCTTTAGGAATAATTTTAATAAATTGCAAAATATTTCAGAGTGTGCTTTCTGGGTTGAGGATCTTGAAGGCTATAGTATTGAGTGTACTTGATTTTAGCCTAACTACCTTACAAAGGTTGACTAGATTATCTGATTTAGGAATTACTTTTTAGGTTATGATAATATGTGGCTTTGGCCTGATGTGTCATGTTAGGACCCTCCTAACATACCCTAATACTTATATTATTCATGTTAGGATCCTCAATCCTAACATTATTAGTTAGTATTAGTTAGTATTATTAATCATTTAATTATTATATTATTAACTTATAAAGTGAACCATCACAACCCTTAATAACGTGAACCATCACGTCTCTTCATACGTGAACCATCATGTCTCTTCACCAACGTAGATTTAGGGTGGATATATATATTAGGTTGGCCATACATATCAAATCATCCAATAAGAAGAAGAATAATAAACATAGATTTTAAGGAGGGAGCGCCCTATAGTGGCAAAGCGATTACAAGGGAGCCCCCTTTGAGTGGCTTACGATTACATTTACATTAATTTGTTAATAATTTTATAGTAAGACCTTGGGGTCTTACCATTTGGTATCAGAGCCATGTGGGACCCAATCATGTGGGAATTGCTCAAAGATATTCATCAAATCACTTCTATGCATGAGTATCAAACTCGATTTGAGGATATTACCTAACACAACACAAGATTAGATGAATCAATTCTCATTAATGGCTTCATTAGGGGATTAAAAGAGGAAATTAGAATGGAGGTGACAAGGTTCAATCCCTATACCATGATGCAAACCTATGGATTGGCAAAATTAGCTGAAGATAAAATTAATGCACAACAACGATTAGGGAAACCACTTATGGAAAAATCTTTGACCACTTACATAGCTCCCAAACCTATGCATAATGGAAGGTCATAAAGCACTTACACAACCCCCAAATATAACCGAAATTTACAAATTAAACATCTTAGCTTTGAGGAGATGAAGGAACGACGAGCAAAAGAACTTTGTGATAATTGTGATGAAAAATTTGGACCCCACCATAAATGTGTTACACTAACATTGTATTTATTAAAGGAAGTTCATCCTTGTCTCTCCATAGAGCAAGCAAATGAGGTAGTTGTGTCCAAAGAAACCAGTGAACCTACTCACCGTAATGAAGACAATGAGGTCGATGTGCAAGAAGTGATTGATGTACCAAGCAAGGATGAGGTAGACATACCCAAAATGATCAATGCTAGCCAAACATGCACTCTACAAGACCTACACATACCTTCCTCACCAATAGTGAGTTCTTGCCATATGACCAAACCTATTCGGAACCAACGTAGAGTGACTACACACTCCTTCTCCATTGGCTCTACCAAGGAACCAAAAAAGGATATGAAATCATTACCATCACTTTTGATGCATCATTCTGAAGTATTTGAGGAACCCCAAGGGTTGCCCTCCCATCATCATCATGATTTTCCTAAGGAATATTCTACTATTGTTCTTGGAAACCCCTCGCTAATGCTTCATCCTTCTCGATATCCCTGCCTATGAAAGGATTCCATTAAAAGAGTCCAAGAACTTACACAAATCCTTCTTGGAAAACAAAGGACAAAGCTTCTCACTTTGAGCTTTGAGGACAAAGCTCTTTTTAATGAGGGTGGCATGTTAGGATCCTCAATCCTAACATTATTAGTTAGTATTAGTTAGTATTATTAATCATTTAATTATTATATTATTAACTTATAAAGTGAACCATCACAACCCTTCATAACGTGAACCATCACGTCTCTTCATACGTGAACCATCATGTATCTTCACCAACGTAGCTTTAGGGTAGATATATATATATATATATATATATATATATATATATATATATATATATATATATATATATATATATATATATATATATATATATATAATATATATATATATTAGGTTGGCCATACATATCAAATCATCCAATAAGAAGAAGAATAATAAACATAGATTTTAAGGAGGGAGCGCCCTATAGTGGCAAAGCGATTACAAGGGAGCCCCCTTTGAGTGGCTTGCGATTACATTTACATTAATTTGTTAATAATTTTATAGTAAGACCTTGGGGTCTTACCATTTGGTATCAAAGCCATGTGGGACCCAATCATGTGGGAATTGCTCAAAGATATTCATCAAATCACTTCTATGCATGAGTATCAAACTCGGTTTGAGGATATCACCAAACACAACACAAGATTAGATGAATCAATTCTCATTAATGGCTTCATTAGGGGATTAAAAGAGGAAATTAGAATGGAGGTGACAAGGTTCAATCCCTATACCATGATGCAAACCTATGGATTGGCAAAATTAGCTAAAGATAAAATTAATGCACAACAACGATTAGGGAAACCACTTATGGAAAAATCTTCGACCACTTACATAGCTCCCAAACCTATGCATAATGGAAGGTCACAAAGCACTTACACAACCCCCAAATATAACCAAAATTTACGAATTAAACATCTTAGATTTGAGGAGATGAAGGAACGACAAGCAAAAGAACTTTGTGATAATTGTGATGAACAATTTGGACCCCACCATAAATGTGTTACACTAACATTGTATTTATTTAAGGAAGTTGATCCTTGTCTCTCCATAGAGCAAGCAGATGAGGTAGTTGTGTCCGAAGCGACCAGTGCACCTACTCACCGTAATGAAGACAATGAGGTCGATGTGCAAGAAGTGATTGATGTACCAAGCAAGGATGAGGTAGACATACCCAAAGTGATCAATGCTAGCCAAACATGCACTCTACAATACCTACACATACCTTCCTCACCAATAGTGAGTTCTTGCCATATGACCAAACCTATTCGGAACCAACGTAGAGTGACTACACACTCCTTCTCCATTGGCTCTACCAAGGAACCAAAAAAGGATATGAAATCATTACCATCACTTTTGATGCATCATTCTAAAGTATTTGAGGAACCCCAAGGGTTGCCCTCCCATCATCATCATGATTTTCCTAAGGAAGATTCTACTATTGTTCTTGGAAACCCCCTGCTAATGCTTCATCCTTCTCGATATCCCTGCCTATGAAAGGATGCCATTAAAAGAGTCCAAGAACTTACACAAATCCTTCTTGGAAAACAAAGGACAAAGCTTCTCACTTTGAGCTTTGAGGACAAAGCTCTTTTTAATGAGGGTGGCATGTTAGGATCCTCAATCCTAACATTATTAGTTAGTATTAGTTAGTATTATTAATCATTTAATTATTATATTATTAACTTATAAATTTAACCATCACAACCCTTCATAACGTGAACCATCACGTCTCTTCATACGTGAACCATCATGTCTCTTCACCAACGTAGCTTTAGGGTAGATATATATATTAGGTTGGCCATCCATATCAAATCATCCAATAAGAAGAAGAATAATAAGCATAGATTCTAAGGAGGGAGCCCCCTATAGTGGCAAAGCGATTACAAGGGAGCCCCATTTGAGTGGCTTGTGATTACATTTACATTATTTTGTTAATAATTTTATAGTAAGACGCCTTTATCACCTTGAAAACTGTAATGTGTACCACCCCTATTCTAGCCATGCACAACTTTTCTAAACCGTTCGTCATTGAAAGTGATGCTTTAGGAATAGGAATGGGAGTCGTACTCATGCAAGATGAAAGGCCTCTAGATTTTATAAGCAAAGCATTTTCTCCTAAGAATTTAGCTCGCTCTACGTATGAAAAATATATGTTGATGATTGTCCATGCTATTCAACATTGGAGGCCTTACCTTATTGGCCAACATTTCATTATACGCACTGACCATCATAGCTTGAAGTATTTTTTGGAACAAAGGACTAATACCTCGAAACAAAAAAAATGGGTTACTAAACTTCTTGGCTATGATTATGAAATTACATATAAAAAGGGAAAGGACAACATGGCAGCCAATGCACTTTCTAGAAAATTTGAAGATATGCCTCAAGTCCATGCTCTTTCCTCCCTTATTCCTAAATGGGTAGATGAGGTGCATGAATAATGGATAAATGATCATACTATCCATGCCTTAATTCAACAACTTCAACATAATCCTAGTAGCAAACCTCCATACACTTGGAAGGACAATATATTAAGATACAAAGGGAGGATGGTCCTCACCCCCAATTCAACTTATCATGAAAAACTTCTTCATGAGTTACATACCTCACCCACTTGCAGGCCACTCAGGGTTCTTAAAAACCTATAAAAGAGCCACTATCTCCTTCTATTGGGTAGGAATGAAAAATTACATCAAAAACTTTGTAAAAGAATGTGAAGTTTGCCAAAGACAAAAGGGGGAGACCCTCACTATTCCAGGATTACTTCAACCTCTTCCTATACCCACCAAAACATGGGCAGATATTTCTATGGACTTTATTGAAGGATTACCAAAATCAGGGGGAAAATAAACCATTTTTGTAGTCGTTGATCGTTTATCTAAATATGCCCATTTTTGTTCCGTGGCTCATCCTTATACCGCTAGCACTATATCCCACCTCTTCCTAGATAACATCTTTAAATTACATGGTATGCACTCCATAATTGTTAGTGACCGCGACCCAAATTTCACTAGCACATTTTGGAAGGAATTGTTCAAATTACAAGGCACTCAACTTCGTATGAGCTCCGCTTACCATCCTCAAACCGATGGCCAAACAAAAGTTGTAAATAAATTCTTGGAAATATACCTTCGATGTTTTGTTTCCACTCAACAACTCCATTGGGTAAAGTGGCTTTCACTAGCGGAATGGTGGTATAACACTTCATACCATACGTCCATCAAAATGACTCCTTATGAAGCACTATATGGTCAAACACCACCATCCCTCACTTCCTATATTCTAGGGACTACAAAAGTCCATGTGGTGGAAATGAAACTTGCTAATAGAGATGACATACTACGGATCCTAAAAGATAACCTACACACCGCCCAACATCACATGAAGCAGCAAGCCAATCAACATAGAAGCGAACGTAGTTTCCACGAGGGTGATATGGTTTTCTTACGTCTCCAACCTTACCGTCAATCCTCTCTTAAACAAAAAGGTTCTCAGAAGTTAGCACCCAAATTTTACGGGCCGTATAAAGTTCTCCAATGTATTGGGACCATTGCTTACAAACTAGAGCTTCCTCCCTCTTCCAAACTTCACCCCGTATTTCATGTATCTTGCCTTAAGCTCGCAGTTGGAGCCCATATCACGACACAAACCACTCTCCCTGAACTCTTCGATGATGGAGTACTTCTAGTTGAGCCATAAGCTATCTTGGATCGCTGCTCTCATCACCTTCGTACTCGCGATATCACAAAAGTTTTAATCCATTGGAAAGGTCTACCTTTAGAAGATGCAACGTGGGAAAATTTTCAAGATATCCAGCAGCAATTTCCAAATTTCTAGCTTTGAGGACAAATCTCCTTTAAGGGGGGTGGCATGTTAGGACCCTCCTAACATACCCAAGTACTTATATTATTTATTAATTATATTTTAGGGTCACAACCCTTCACTCTTACAACTATTAGACTAGGTATTTAAATGCAATCCAAATATGATAATAAGGCATCATCGAACAAATATATAAATTAAGTCTATTGTGGGTTTTTCTACCTTACAATCAAAAAGTGATTCAATATAAAAATGATTCCTCCTTCCACACTATTTAGTTTCATACCATGTCAGTACTTCCAAATTTCATCTTTTATATTCCAAACCTTACAATATGCTTACTAAAATACTTACTTCCTGAGTTGTCAGATCATATGTATTCAATTGTAGATTTGTTCTCTTAATTGAATAAGGGTATATCTCACACACATAAAACAAAAAATATGACAGGAAGACTTAATGAACTTTTAATAGTCTAGAATTATTGAAAAAATATACCAACAAAATAGAAGGAAAGAAAAATAAATAAATTCACAGATCATATACATACATTATTATTTATTATTTTATTTTATATTTTTTTATTCCTTTTTGGTTCTCGAGGGGGGGTGGTATAACTTTAGGTGTTGGTCGTTTATTGGGATTTTCATGATATCACCCTCTAAGGTTTACAACCTGTAAGTATTTGGGCCAACGATCTGAATAATTTGGTAAGGACCTACCCACCTAGGTTCAAGCTTACCTTTTTCTCCATGTTTTTCATTTTTGGGGTCCCAATATAGGACTATGTCTCCTTCAAAGAACGAAGTTCCTTTGGATTTCTTATTAAAGAGTTGCATGGTTTTCTGGGTTTGTTCAAACATTTTATCCAGTGCATTTCTTCTTTCTTCCTGTAAATGTGCAATTTGGTCTAATCTTCTCTGTAAGGCATCAAGGTTTTCATGATCTTGCAGTAATAAGGACAGGGCTATTCTTTTTGTACAAGGAGGCAGCAGGGCTTTTTCTCCAAATACCATTTCATATGGAGTTTTACCTATGTTTCTCTTGATAGATAATCTATCTTCCCATAATGAAAATTTTAACTCACTGTCCCATCCCTTTTTATTCTTGCCCAATGATATTTTGATTCTGGTAATCAAATTTTTATTTGATGATTCGATATCACCATTGCCTTGAGGATAATAGTTAGCTGAATGAGAAAGTTCAATTTCATATTTTGCACAGAACTCTATCATTTCAAAGGAGACAAAGTACTTTCCATTGTCAGTTACCAACTTCTTTGGGGCTCCAAATCTGGTTAAGATATTTTCCTCTAAGAAATTTATGACTACCTTAGTTGTTGAATTTCTCAGAGGAGTTGCTTCCACCCATTTAGTAAAATAATCTATTGCGATGATGATCCATTTGTGTCTACCTGAGGATTTTGGATTTATTTCTCCAATAAGGTCAATTCCCCATTGTGTGAAAGGTGCTTCTATGATTACTGGCTGGAGAGGCATTGCTGCTAACTTTTTCTTCCCTACAAACACTTGACAATTATGGCAACCCCTCACATATTGATGAACATATTTGAATAAGGAAGGCCAATAATAACCTGCTCTCATGATCTTATTTGCAGTTGCTTTTGGGGCAAAGTGACCTCCACAAAATCCATCATGAAATTCTTCTATCACTTCTAATGTTTCTTTTTCAAACAAACACAGCAATAATACCCCGTCTGGATGTTTCCAATAGAGTTTACCTTCTTGGGTGTAATATTTCTGAGCCTGTTGTTTGACTGATCTCATTTTATTTGTAGACATACCTCTAGGGAAAGATAGGGTTTGGAGATACAATAGGATATCATCATACCATTTGCATTCAACATTATTTGTTCTTATGATATCATGCATGTCATCAACTATGGTAATGTTTTGCATGTCTTCTCCTTCTTTGTTAGCCAGATATTTAGCTAGACCTTATCCTCTGATTATTTTCATAGCTTTAAATTCTACATCATACTGTAGCAATTTGACCATCCACCTAGTAGGACTGCCTATTGGTTCAGGTTGGGTGAAAACATCTTTTATAGTAGTGAATGGAATACAACATATAATCTTGTTTGAACCAAAGATACCTTTAAAATGTTCTAGTGCTTGAATCACAACATATGCTTGTTTCTCAATCATTTTAAACCTTAATTGAGCTCCTTTGAGTCTTGTACTCATGAAGGCTATGGGTCTCTCATTCTTTTCATTATCCTTTTGGGAAAGGACTATAGCAATGGTATGTTCGAAAGTGAATGAATAAATGTTAAAACTCTTTGAGTAATCAGGACAGTTCAATACTGGGGCAATGGTGATAGCATCTTTAATTTTTTGAAAAGCTCCAAGATTCTCCTCTGTCCATTTGATGTCAGCATTCTTTTTAATCATGTTATTGATGGGTTGAGCTATTTCAACGAAATTTGGCACAAACCTTCTTACAAAATTAATTTTACCAAAGAATGATCTGACTCCTTTCAGATTTTTGGGAGGAGGTATCTTGGCAATAGCTTCTACTCTTGATGGATCAATGCTAATCCCTTTTTCAGATACTATGTGACCAAGGATTTTTCCTTGTGTTGCTTCGAATATACACTTCTTTGGATTCAAGGATATTCCATATTCTTTGCATCTAGCAAAAACTATGGCTAAATGTTCAAAATGGTCTTCAGGGTTTTTTGAAAACACTATTATGTCATCTAAATAGACAACTACTATCTTGAACATTAGTCCTTTAAAGGTAAATTCCATGGCCCTTTGGAATTTTGCTCCTGCATTCATTAATCCAAATGGCATTCTCAGATATTCAAAGGTACCCCAAGGGGTAGTGAAAGTAGTTTTATATTTATCTTCAAGATTTACCTGAATCTGATTGTATCCTGAGAATCCATCCAATAATGACATTCTGGATGAACCTACCACAACTTGTAGCAATTATTCCATGTTGGGTAAGGGATAATTATCCTTAAGTGAACTCTTATTCAAATTTTGAAAATCAACACAAAGTCCAATCTCTCCATTTTTCTTCCTTACTAGCACTAAGTTTGCTATCCAGGAAGAAAACCTTACTTTTCTAACTATTTTGGCATCCAACAATTTTTGAACTTCCTTTTGCATAACTGGATGCAATGTGGGATTGAATTTCCTCTATTTTTTCCTAAAAGGTTTAGCATCTTCCTTGAGGGGAATGATGTGAGTCATGACATTAGTTTTAAATGTTTTTAGGTCTTCATAACTCTAGGCAAAAGATTCTTTATTTTTCTTTAGAAAGCTAATGTATTGTTCTTTTTCTTCTTTTGGTAAAGCCTTATCAATTTTAACCAATCTAGGCTCCTCTTTTGTTCCAATGTTTATATCATCGACTTCTATCTCTTTGAGGAGTGGTTTGTAGGCTTTATCAAAATCATCAAATAAGCTTTCTAAAGAAACTAACCCCTTTGGGATTCTATTGGTTTTGAGTTGAATTACCTCAACTGGCTCTCCAATTATATTTTTCAATTTTTCTTCATCCTCCTCCTCACATATAACATCAGAGTACATATTTTGGAGGGTCATGAAATCTCTAATATCCACATCATCTTGAAACACTTGCAGGTATACAACATTATCAGGCATAGAAGGTTTGTATATAGAGATAGTTGGAAACCTATCCATATATTCAGTGTCAATTTTTGGATAGTCTGCACCTGAAGCATTGATTGCCAACAGGTCTGCAATATGATTCTTTTCTCTAGGAATGTAAGAGATGTTAAAAGCCAAGAATTTATCAATCTCAGCTAAGACTGTAGATTTGTATTGTTTTAATCTGGGATGTTTGGTTTGATATTTACCTTTGACCTATTGTATAATTAGTTTAGCATCTCCAATAATAGTCAAGAAATTTATGCCTAGTTATTTGGCTTTTCTCAGGCCTAATAGTAAAGCTTCATACTCAACAACATTATTGGTGCATGGGAATTCTAATTGTAAGGGATTCCTAGATAGTTTCCCTTAATATCTGTTAAATTTACACCAACACCTACTCTTGTTTGAGACTTAGCCCCATCAAAGGACATGGTCCACATTTCTTGGGTAAGAACTCTATCAAATTTTGCATCTATTAGTTCTCTAGTTTCAGGATCCATATCTTTTGCATCAGGGACTTCTACTAGGAAGGGATTATGCCAAACCGAGTATACTCCTATTTCTTTCTCTTCTATAGAATTGACCAAATTAACCATGGTGTCATCTGGTCTTACTAGTTCTATTGAATATTTGTTAAATGGTTCTCTCCTTAAGGTCACATTTTATTTTCCTGAAATAGGGATTGTGGCATAAGACCAATCTAATTGTATGGAACCACCCAACTGTTCTGCCCAATATTTGCTTAACAGTAATGAGAAGAAAGGGTCTACATCAACTACTACAACATCCATCACTATACCCTTCTTGGGATGTTGATCTAAGAAGACTAACAAGCCAGTGATAATCCCTACACAGGGTATCTACCTACTATCCATTACTGACACAGGTGGAGACTCCTTGGTACAAATTAGGTCTAGCTGGTCTACTATCTGTTTGGGCATGATGTTATGGGATGCACCACTATCTAGCATGTAGTTGTGAATGACATACCTTTCTCCTTCATCTAAGTTATATCTGAGGGACACATAAAATGGTCTAACAGATGAGGGTGTTCTAGTCTCATGATTAGATGGCTTGATTATATTACAAGACTATGTTCCTTTTTGTTCGATTAATCCAAAAGCTTTACACACCTGTTCTTAGTATTTTTGAATATTCATTAACTCACCAAAGGTAATGTTAACCTTCTATTTACTTAGCTCAGAACCAACATCAAATTCCATCTTCTTAACATCTAGCATTTTGGTACATTCCTCATGTGGTGATGGTTCATTTATTTCTACATTGTTAGGAGTAGTTTTGTTTTGATTTTTTAGTTTTTTCTTTTTGTACATTTTTATTTACAACAGGTTGTTCTCTAGTCTCCTTGCTTGAGATTTTATCAATTTTATTAGGAATAGTCCTATTTCTCAGATTTAAAGCATTTGCTTCTAGTTCTTCCACCTCTTGAGCTGTTGGGATTACTTTCCCTTGTTTCATTTTATCATACCTAGTCTCTTGTCCTCTTTGTAGGATTTTTGTATTTTCTGCAACTAGGATTTTAGGATGGTGATTTGAAGCATATGAATCCATATCTTCCTCAAACAACCTTTCTCTAGACTCATCTTCAAGAGTCCAACATGCATTAATTCTGATGTCCTCTTCTGATTCTTCTTCTAAGTCTACAGGATGATGGATACCTAGATATATACCACAACAATCTAGATTATGAGGAGCATCACAGGCTGAATAGTAATAGGGAAAGTTCTCTACCAAATTGATAGTGGGTATAGGATTGGGGACTGAGTCTTGGTCCTTCTCCATTTCTCTCTTCTTCCAACCATTCCCATTATTTTTGTTTCTATTACCTTCATCAGAATGGTTGTTACCCTAGTTCCTATTAAAATTCCTCCTGAATGGTGGCCTGTTCTCTCCTTGTTGTTTATCAACTTGAGGTTGAGAAGATTCACCATTGCTCTCTTTATTTCTCTCTATCCTAGCTAATCTATTATTCATTGTGTTGAACATTTTAGTCATTTGATTAGCCAATTTCTCCATGGGATCTTGTTCAGTTCTTTTCTGTAGGTTGAATCCTACCTTCTTAGGCTTCCTATCAGGATGATTATCTTCTAGAGAGTATGGTTTCATTTTTCCACTGTCTAACATATTCCTTTCAATTTCTATGGCTTTCTCCATGCATTCATCTATGGTAGTAACTTATTCTTGTCTTAACTCGTAGTTAAACTCTCCTGGGAAAGCATTTTTATAAAAATAGATTGATTGTATATTGTTTGGTCGTAGATCAGTGGGAATTTTATTCTTGGATTTAGAAAACCTTCTATTAAAATCACTTACTGACTCATTTTCTTTCTTTTTCATTGTTTCTAGGTCTGTTAGTAGTGACTGTTCATTTTTTATTTCGCCAAAATTCTTTAGAAAGATAGTTTCCATTTTAGCGAAATTGGCAATATCATTATCAGGAAGGGTGTTAAACCATTCTCTAGCATCCTTCTCTAAGGTTTGAAGGAATAGTCTCAACACTACATCTTCATGTTCTACTTCTAGACTATCCAAAGCATACAAGAAGCTTTTAATGTGATCCTCTCCAGTAACTGCATTGTTTCCTTGAAATTTAGGTAAATACTTATGAGCTTTACTAGGAAGATCATGTAATGGTGTTGGTAATTGGAAAGGCCTGTATCTATTGGTTCTCCATAATTGAATATTAGGTGGTGGATTGGCCATGTTAACTACTTGAGGTGTTTGGATCGGATTGACAGGAATTATAGCAGGAGGTGTAGTATTTATTCCACTAGGAACAGTAGGAGGTGTTTCAAATATATTCTCTACTATAATAATATCTGTATCAGAACCTTTTGAAGATGAATTAGAAGGATTAGTTCTAAAAAATACCTCTAGATCTGAGAATTTTGGATACAGCTCTTGAGTGGTTCTTCTCATTCGCACCAACACATTTTGCTCCTTTTATTCTTTTTAATATTTTTGGATTTGATCAGTCAGAGTCGCCAACACAATGTGTGTAGAAGGGAAAAAATATATGGTTGATATTGCTCAACTAATATCACTCTCAATCACTCAGGGTAATCTTTTTCAAGAATCAAGAATCAAGAAACAAGAAGATCAAGAAAATCAAGAAAATGATATAACCGCTTGTTCTTGAAAAAGAAAATTGGAAACTACAAGCATATGAAGAAAATAGATTCAAAAATAATTTCAAAAATGAAAATTGGATACTCTGGTTCTCTTTAGGCTGACTGTTGCCAATAAATATTTATCGTTAGGTTCCAAACTGTAATGAAAATTACACATTCGTTCCTAGACAATGGCGTCAATAAACTATTGGGGATTTTTCCTGCATCCTTGGGATAAGTTGTCATGCTATAGGAAAACCTACTACCAATGAGCAATTATAGGCTCTGGTCGACCTACCTCTTTAACCTAGGAATAGAGTTCTTCAATATTTTCTAAACAGACCAGGTATGGTAAGGATACCCTTGAGGTGAACTTAAAGTTTTTAACGTTTTATGTTCATGCTCTTCCATATTTATGGTGGTGAATTAAATATTTTATAAATTTTTACCAAGCTAAAACAATAACAATTCAATTATACCTTATGTATGACCGGTGCCTTAATCCTTTGGGCTATTGTAGCAAGATTTAATAACAATTCAATGAAAATAGAAAGAACGAGGAAAGAGATAATCGGTGCAATTACATTCATTCGAATATCGTAATAAACATAACAGTTGACCAACGAAAGAAACGTTCACTATGCATTCAAATAATGTAACTCATAATGAAGACACACACAAAACTGAAAACAAAGAAGTAATAGAAAAGAAGCCCATAATTGTATTAATATTTGAAATATGATTACATGAAGAGTTGGCATGGAATTGCCATTGAACTCTTGAAATATTAATACAATAAATATCCTCGTTCGAATATCGTAACAAGGACCTTTCACTCTTTCATTCAAATATTGTAACAATCGAGTCTCTTCAGCAAAATTATTATTGATTAGAGTGTCTCATCAGCTTTCTTGGATGTTGCTCCAATGGCGTGGTATGTCAACTGGTGTTTATTGTGAAGTTCAAGGTACTCGTGCTTCGGCTATCATTGATGGTAAATTAACTGATCAATACTTTAATTTAGTTGAGGCTTTATGGTTTGTTGATTGGACGCTTGACCAGTTAACCCTTGGCCCTTATCAGGTTTCAACTAGTGGCTCTCTTTGATCTCGCATGAGTGGTGATTTTGGTTGCTCACCATTATTGTTCAAAAGAGTGGTTTAGAGTATGCTCATATGTGCTGCATTAAAAATCTCATGCTAAATTTTATCGAGGAGGTCAGTTTATAAAAACCTTATGAATGCAAAATTAAATGTTAGTATACCTTGATTTTTGTTGAATTTACCTTTATCTAACTTAGTCGATTTGCACCGTTGATTTCAGTTAGCCATAATATTCTGATGGCTATGATATGTTCAACCATTGATATCTAGCATTTATCCCTTTTTCAATAGAGAATATTTCAATGGCCTTGTTCTAACCACATCAACACGTCGATCGATAGTTCTACGTAACTCCTCGATCGATCGATGTCACTCTTCGGCCAAACAACTTTGATGATTTCTTTGTTGGATTTAGTTTTATTGAAGAGTTTTATGAGTCAAATGTTTTTTATTGTTGATCTTTATTGGGATTCGGCTAATTGATCTTTGATCGTTGATTATATTTTAAACCAATGACCTTTAGGCCACGTGTTCGATCGGTCATTTCTTCCTCTTGATTGAGCATCTTTTTTAATATGATTTTGACTTTTGACTTTTAATTGATCTAATACTTGCCTCAGCCTATTGATAGTGCATGCACACTTTTTAATTGAATAAGTTGACTTTTCAATTGGTCTCTCATATTTTTTGGCTGGTTACCTCATGTGCTCAGTCGAGGGACTTTGAAAACCATTAATACCTTTTTTTTTGGTCGATTTATGCTTTTTTTTTGTCAGTCGCATGTCTTTTTAATTGGTCTTCACCCTTTTTCTATGCTTGGCTACGATTTTCTACTTGTCGGCCAAAATACGGATTTTGCATGTTGAATTCAGTTGACTAACCTTTTTAGTCAAATTTACCTTTTATTGTCTTCAGTTAAATTTTTTTTTGTCTTGTGATTTGATCATCAGTCGACCGATTGCTCTTTATCGTTAGTAAAATATATTTTTCTTAGTTTTTAACAATTTTTATTTTTGGCAGCAATTTTCTCTTTGTCAGTCAGTTAATGACTTTGAATTATTTTCATTGCTCGACCAAACAAATCGAAAGATAGCAATCCCTTTTGAAAATGTAGGCAAGGAACCCCTTAAGTTTTAAAAAAAATGAAATATCAAGCTTCTTAAGGGTGTGAGATGATCATGATATTCTTTGTAAAAAAATTTACTTAATGGAGGATGACCAATTTTGATACTGATAGTGTTATCTTAGGCATTTTGAAGGTGTTGGTTAAAATTTCAAACCATGAGATTTTTTTGAGATAATTAGAAATTTGACTCATTCATCAACATATCACAAAACATGGACCTCTTTTAAGACCTTCAAAAACTTAAAATTATGGGTAGATTCATGTTGTATCAATTTTAGCTACAATAGTTCCTTTCCTCATTGATTTAGATCAAAAATCAAGGATTCTTACTGGTTGAACCGCTATAGCCTCTAGGTTTGTCATCTAAAAATTAGATAGATCCTACACATGTTTAGAGTTAGCAACATACTTTTTAAGCAATGAAATATAAAAGGTTATGTGAATATTGGATAGATTGAGTGGTAAGGCAAGTCGATATGCCACAAGACTAATCTTCTCTATGATTTCAAAGGGTCCCACAAAGTGAGGATATAGATTTTTGGAATTAATTGCACTCTTTCTTGGTTTTACCCTCAAAAGTACTCTATCATCTATCGCAAACTCTTTCGATGATATCTTAAGATCAACAAATATTTTCTATTGATCCATAGCTTCCTTCAACCTCTCTCAGATTACCTTCAATTGTTGCTCCATTTATTTGACCATATCTGGTCCAAGAACAATTTGATCTTCTATATTGTCCCATGTCAAAGGTGTCTTGTACTTTTTACCATACAAAGCCTCAAATGGAGCTATTCCTATGGTCGAACGGTGACCATTATTGTAGGTAAATTCTATCAAATGCAAGTAATCTTCCCAACATGTTTTTTGATCCATACAGTATATGTGAAGAATGTATTCTAGCACTTGGTTCACTCTTTTAGTTTACCCATAAGTCTTTGGATGATAAGTAGAATTGATATTCAATCTAGTACCAATGACACAATGCAAGGATTGTTGATGTGAATTTTGGGTCCCTATCTGATATGATTACCTTCAAAAATCCATGAAGTCAAAATATTTCTTTGGAAAATCTATTAGCCATAATTACCACATCATCCTTGGTGTTATCACGTATAAAATGCACAACCTTGGTCATTCTGTCGACCACTACTAGGATTATATCATATTGGAACCTATTTTTAGGTAGTCCTACTATGAAATCCAATGAAATCACTTGCATTTTTTGCCTAGGCACATCATGTAAATACAACGATCAAGTTGGATGTTTGTGTTCTAATTTTACCTTTGGGTATTCAAGGCATTGAGTTATAAATTTGTTTATGTCTCTCTTTATTCCTGGTCAAAAGTATGTCTTTTTCATATTCTCCCTCATCTTTTCTCCTCCTGCATGAGTAAAATATGGATATCTGTGAGCTTCATTCACAACCATATTTATCAAATTTCTAGTCTCAGGAATTACTACCATGTCCTTAATAATAATAAACCATCCTTGATGTCAAAGTCCCTATTTCCATCAGGTTTGATTTCCATCCTTTCCCAAATTTGGTTGCAGTATGCATTTTGATTTTACATTTCCTTGACTTGTTTCATCAAGTTGATATGGACACGAGACAAAGCTACTATATATCTTCTTCTACTCAAGCATCAACAACTTTATTCTATTTTTCTTTTATATACTCAATGCCAAAATTATATTTTGTGAGAAACTCCTTCCACCTTCTCTGCTTAGCATTGAGTAAAGGTTGAGTGAATATATATTGTAGAATTTGATGGTCTGTCCTTAGCTCAAAAGGTCTCCCAACAGGGTAATTTCACCAACTCTTGAGAGCAAAAAATATAGTTGCCAACTCTAAATCATGTATTACATAATTAACCTCATGTATTTTTAGTTTTCTAGATCCATAGACTACCACTGCTTCTTCTTAGAAGAGCACTCCTCCCAAACCTTCTAATGATCCATTATTACAAACCAAGAAGTTTCCTTGAAGATTAGGTACTTTAAGTATAGGATGTGTGGTAAGCTTCTGCTTATGAAACCCAAAAGCTTCCTCAAATTTTTCTATGCATTTAAATTCTTTACATTTTCTCTGAAGGTTAGTTATTGGTGAGGTGATATTGATGTAGTCCCTCACATATTGCCTATAGTATCTAGTTAGGCCCATAAAACTTCAAACTTCTATCACGTTTGAAGGTGGTGGTCAATTCAAAATGACTTATATCTTCTTAGGATCTATTGTGATCCCTTTAGTCAAAACAATGTGCCCTAAATATTGCACTTTCGACACATATAATTCACACTTTGATAAATTCCCAAACAACTAGTTTTTCCTTAATATCTCTAACACAACCTTGATGTGCTCATAGTGCTTTGTCTTGTTTCTAGAATATATCAAAATATCATCCAGAAATACCAACATAAATCTATCCAAGTACCTCTTGAAGATGCTATTAATAAATTTCATAAATTTTGTTGGAGCATTCATTAAACCAAAAGGTAAGACAACAAAATCATAATTTCCATAACAAGATTTAAAGGTTGTCTTGTGAGTATCCTTACAGATTTTCAATTAGTGATATCCTGATTTCAAATCAATTGTTGAAAAGATTGTGGCATCTTTGAGTTGATCGAAGAGATATTCAATTCTTGGTAGAGGATATTTGTTCTTGATGATTGACTTGTTCAACATTCTATAATCTATGTACAATCTCAAAGAACCACCTTTTCTTTTTTATAAACAATACTGGTGCACCCCAAGGTGATACACTTGGTTTGATCAATACCTTCTCTAGTAACCCTTGCAATTGCACCTTCAATTCTTGCATTTCTATGGGATTCATTATATAAGGAGATCTATGGATGGGTTATATTCCAAGTTGGAGCTCAATAGTGAATTCAAATTTTTGTTAGGGGGTTGTCCAGGTAAATCCTCTAGAAATACATCCCTAAATTCCTAAAGAATTCGGTGTTTCTCAAACACCTCTTCCTTCTTCTCTTCATAAATTTTGTTTATCTTAACTATATAGACCATTCCTCATTTCTTTATGACCTTATTAAGTTGCATATCTGATGTGATTTGAGATTGAAAATCCCCTTGTAGGCTAAACACCCTTTGCATAGCACCCTTATCATGTGTATACTCAATCCATCTATCCTAAAAGTTGAGTACTACCTTATGCTCTTGCAACCAGTCAATTCCTAGGATTATGTCAAACACATGCAAGGGTGCTACATATAAACATCCTAATGTTGTACCACTAGGTAAGGAAAGTTTTACCATAGGGTAACATTGATCAATGGAGTAGGTTTATCCTGAACCATACTAGAATTCCATCCATGGACCAATATTCTTGGTCTTATTGATATATCTTTAGCTAAACTAGTAGAAATAAAATTATTTGTAGCACCGCTATCAATCAAGATTTTAACATTCCTACCAAAAATATTACCTCTTATCAATAGTGGTGTGGCTTGACCCTCAAGAATTTGGTTTCTTGTAGTTGCATAAATCTTGTGCATGGGCTCTTTAGGTGCAATTTCTTTGTACATTGGTTATTTTTCCTTTGAACTCATTCCTGCTATTTGTGGGTAACATATGGCATAATGTGCTCCTCTACAAAGATAACATCCTTATTTCAATCCTGGATGTTCCTTATGTTTCTAAACCTCATCATCAATCCATGGAGAATTAGCCTATCCCTATGATGGTCTATTGTTTCCTTTATCACGATTGTTGGAAGTATGATTATTTCCTTGGAATCTTCTTATGAACTTCCCCTAATTTCAGTTATTCCTTCTATCATGCCTAGAGGAATTTTTTTTTGCTTGATATTTTTCCCATTTAACAAAACTTGCACTATTCATTTTTCTTAATACTTCCCTGCCTTCTTCGTCCAATATTTCATAGTCAAAATAGGGTTTAAGATATGTTTCAACTTTCCTAGCCAAATCATAGGCCTTTTGCAGAGTAGTATGTTCCCTCATATCTACTTCTTACCCTATTCTAGGGTTTGCTCCTATAATAAACTTGTGAATCTTCATCCTCTCATTATAAGTAGGCACATATTTTAGCAACCTAAAAAATATTTGATAGTACTTTTCCACGGTTCTAGTTCCCTGTCAAATATTAGTGAACTCCTCAAACTTTTGGGAAAATAAATGTTCTATGAGAAACCTATATTTGAAGGCTTTAACAAATTCATCCCATTTTAGATTGACTGTTGCTACTAGTTTTCGATCTGTAATAAGAATTTTCCACCAATCCAAACCATCCCCTTGCAAATGTAGTGTGGCATAGGATGTCCAAGTACCTGAGGAAAATTTCTTCATATTGCAAAAGGTTTCTATTTCCTTTATCCATACCTCAGCCTTATCACCATCTTCCTCTCCATTAAACTTGGAAGATTTTAAATGTTTCATCTCTTTGTCCAATTCAGCTTCAAGTCGAATCCTGGCCAGTTGTGCCTCATTAAGGGGGTCCTCTTCCTATCTCCTATTAGAGTTCCTAGCCTATGTTTTCCTATTCAACACAACATCCAATAACTATTTTTGTGGATATACCTATTCCTATAGAAGAGCAACTATCTTAGTAAGGTTTTACCTTTTTTAGACACCTAAAAGTTGCACATAGCTACCTCTACATACTTGTGGATCCTTTTGGACACTTGTAGGTTTACATAGGCCATCCTAGACACCTCTAGGCTATTGTAGATTGGCGTAGACTATTGTAGATCCATCTAGACCTACGTAGACTATTGTAGACATGTGTAGACATGCGTAGACTACTATAGACATGTGTAGACTACTATAGACATGCGTAGACTAGCGTAGATAGCTCTAGATTAGTGTAGCATATCGTAGACTTAAATAGACCACTTCACTAGTTTATAGGTACAAAACCCTATTAAACTACTTAATCCATGCCATAACCACCTTGCATCCATCAAATGACCATTTATCAATCACATAAGGCCACTTAAGCCCTTCCTAGAATTAATTAGGACCCCACGGGACTATTAGTTCCCAAAAAATCTTAATTAAAGTTAATTCTAATTCTAATTTTAAAGTGACTTCACTTAAAGTTCACTTTTTGAATTATAAAGGTTAATTAGGTTCCTAAACCATAATTAATCCTAATTATTCCCTCCCACATGTGTGCACAAATTTGGTTAGGATATTTGTTAGGAAACCCTAATCTAACCTTAGAGTTGACTAATCCTAGTTAACCCTAATCTCTCCTCACACGTGTGAGGATGAGATATTTCCTTAGGGAATGTGGGGATGACACCTCACAAACCCTAACCTAACCACCATATAACTTGACCTTAGGGTTTAGTTCTCCTAATCACACCCCCTACACCTTAGGTTTATCTATAAATAGTGGACCTAATCCCTCATTCTATCTCTCTCTCCCCTTTTAGTTGAAGTATAGAAACTCTATAAAAATGCAAACAAGGACATCTAATCTATACCAACAACATTAGAGCACCTGAGGAGTCCATCTGTGCAAGGGTTTTTAGCAGAAATTACTTACAATGTAATTTGCCCCCCAGCCTGCCAAGCTGGCACCAATTTGCCCCTCGACCTACGATTTGCGTCTACAGGACTCATTTCACTCCAAAACTTGTAGCTAAGCTCCATTTGATGTTTTTATGAGGTTCTATACATTTTTCAGTTTTCATTACCTATTTTGAGTTGATTTGTCCTTTTTACCATGGGGACTGACTGAGGCAAGCCCCCAAATATACTAACTCCATTTTGCAAGCTGATGAGGATTGATGTTTACATATCTCATATGACCCCTCTAGTAGTTCCTAGCTAGGTTTGCATAGTTTATTTCTTGCAAATTAATATTGTAAGTGAGTCTCCTTCTCACATACACTTGTGTGCACTAGTTGTCTTCTAGTTGTCACTTTGGAGTGTTAGTTAGGAAGTGTGAACTCAAAGTAGGAAGTGTGTACTTCAAGATAGCTAAAAGGATCTTCTAGTTAGCATCTTACCTTTCTTTCTTAGCTTAGAAGTTACGTGCATTCTCCTTTGCACTATTGTAGCTTATGGTTAAGCATATTGGATCAAATCCATGATTTGGTGGGTTTGGTTATGTATTTTGGGCCTTTAGAGCCTATAAATTGAGTTGTAAATAATAGAAACATTAGTTGGATTTTCAATCCTTTTCATTGGTATCAGAGCCTAGTTCATGTTTGCACTAGGGCTTGTGAGGTGAGAGGGAAGGAGATAATTTTCTTATGAGAAACTCTTTCTCATTGAGGACTCGATTCAAGCTCAAAGGGAGCTTGAAGACCATATGCAGAAGGAAGTTTCTTCGACGTCAAAATCCTCGTTCCAACTTTCTCCATATGCTCAAGGAGTATAGGAAAATTTTACCCCGATTTCTGTCTTACAAAAATCCCTTGGCAGGTTTGGATTTCAGCTACGGTGAAATACGCATTAGGGAGCCATTTGTTCCTGCCAGTTTGGAGTCTTGAAGACCGAAGATCATCTATACCAGGTCGTGTGTCGACTTGGGTCTGGTGGCCTTTCAAACGCTGGTCGTGTGTCGACTGGATCTTGAAAGGAGTGCTACTTTGAAGGCGGGTGTTGCTGGTTTGAAGAAAAGCTATAGAAATTTGTTGAATTTCTGAGGTGAAATCACCTTAGTTTCAATCAATTTAGTGTGAAAATTAAATTTCAATTTTTTTTTTAATAACATTAAGGTTATTCAAAAAAAAAAATAGTTTTCATCAATTGGTTGCTTCAATTTTTGTAAAAAAAAAAAATTTTGGGGCCCCATTCGGCCGATCTTCCTCATAGACCGGCCGTAGGGCCCACTTGGTCGGCTTTCGGCTGTATCCCGACAGCCACCGATGCCTTTTTGGCAGCACGCGGTGGCTTTTCGTGTGCGACAAGGGGTCGCACATGGCCCCGCTGCACTGTCGACCTGACAGCGTCGGGCCAAATTAACGTTGTCAGGCGATAGCAAGGCCGCGGACACTCACGTCGGCAGCATACTGGTCAGAGGTCGTCGATCGACAACCTGCGTCAGACACTGTCCGATGACAGCACCTGTGTCGGCCGTTGCCTGGCGACAACGCCTTGGCTGGCGTTGTTGGCCTTTGGGGCAGCCAGTGCCAGGCCGCTACAGGTAGCATCACCTACTTTTGATAGGCACTGCCTATAGTCTACAGGTATTAAGCCTGTTAGCACTGGTAGGCACGAGTTTCAAAGTCAAAAGTTGCCTGACAGGACTGCCATTGCAGGGTATTGGCATTCGGTGCTGCCATTGAGCCTCGTTCTTGCTTCCCCTGATTATTATGGACCCTTTTCTCCATATGCTCATAGATTGCTCCCCTGAACATGCAATCTAATTCCTCGGGCAAAGTGCAACTGTAGTTCTTAGAATTTCATGCAAAGTGAGAGAGTGGAGTGCGGTTGATAGGTCGATTCCTCTCACGTCAAACAAGGGTAATATTTTATTTATTTATTAATTTCCTTTTTTTAAGGTATGAAAGTTTTATTTTATTTATTTATTAATTTATTTTTAAATATCTTAATTAAATTAATTAATCTTTTTGATTAATTAAAATATCCATTTTTAATTAAGTTATTTTTAAATTAATAAATTATAAAAGAATTTTTTTTACTTTAGATTAAAGTTAAATTTTTAAATATTTAGCCTTAGGGGTATTTTTCAAGGCACTACATTGTAACAGGGTATTTCCAATTTTTTTTACCCTGATTTTTAAGTGTTTTTCCTTGTTACTCTTGGCTTATACCCGGTTTCACATGGCTTCTGATTTGGCTGCCCAAGTGGCAGAACTTGCACATGTTGTAAATGCTTTAGCAGATAAAGCTAATGATACTACCATGGCAGAAGTCCTTAGTAACCTTGCAGTGAAGGTAAATGACATTTCCATCCACAATGCTTCAGATTCTGCTCATGATTCTCGCTTGAGAGTTCGATGTGAAGTGCCACTTTATGATGGATCCCGAAACCCTGAAGTCTTGAATAGTTGGATTCTTGACATGAGTTCTTGGTTTTCTTACACTCAGCTTTTAGATGATGATCAAGTTCCATATGCTAAGCTAAAACTTTTTGGTTTAGCCAAAGTACTTGTCGAAAGGAAAAAGGGTCATGATGAGCTTACCACTTGGGATGAGCTTGTAGACTGTCTTAAAACCAATTTTTATCCTTCCAATTATTCTAAGGAATTGGTAATTAAGTGGTTTCGGTTTTGACAAGGTACTAATATGACTGTGCAGGAATATATCTTCCAATTCAACAGGTACAAGATACTTTTGAATGTGGAGGAAGATATTAAAGCTTTGATTCTCAAATTTCAAAGTGGCTTGTTGGAGCATTTGTACAGGGAAATTATGTTTGTTTCTATAGAAACATTGGACTCAGTTTTCAACCAGGTGCAGCTTGCGGAGGACAAGTTCAAAGCGCATTCACAGGGATTCCGCGCTCCTGTTACTCAAGTGGTTGCTAACTCATCAAAAGGGAATAATTCTTTCTCACAAAAGAAGAACTTTGCCCAAAAGAAGAATTCATCTTCTCCATCTCCTTCTTCTCCTTCTCCTTCCACTTCTACTCCTTCTTCTTCTTCTTCTTCTTCTTCCAAACCTTCTTCTTCCAAGAATTTTTGTAACTATTGTAAGAAAAAGGGTCATGAAAAAGCAGATTGTTTTAAGCTTAAGAAGAAGAGTTTAGTCATCACTACTCAAGAACAGGATGCTTCGAAAGGTCCCCTTGAGTCAGTCGGAGAAAGTAGAGTATACATGAAATTATGAGGTAAGCTCAATGAGGTTACCTTGGTAAATGTAAGTTCATCAGGGGGCGCTCGTGATGCTTTGTTCATCACTCGAGCTCATTTGCTCCATAATTTTGCAACAGATTGTATAGTGGATAATGGCTCGTAGAAAAATCTAATTGCGAGGTCCATTGTCGAGCGATTGAAGTTACCTATGGAGCCTCATCCTCAACCTTATTCTTTGGGTTGGAAGGATAGTGGAAGGGGCTCAGAAATCACTCACACTTGCACATTAAAATTTGCACTTGGCCCACAGTTCATAGATCAAGTCACTTGTGATGTGACTCCTATGGATTGTTGTGGGATTTTTCTTGGACAACCTTTTCAAGTATGATAGGAGAGTTGTTTATGATGCTTTTAAAAGAACCTACACCTTTCAAAAATATGGTAAGGTATTTCTCATAAAAAGCACCAACACTCCTAACATCATTCTAAATTCCAAGCAAACACAAAAGGCAATTAAAAAAGGTGGTGAGGTTGCTCTAATTTTCATTCGCTCTCAAAACACTCCTACATCAACATCCATTACAAAGCAACACTCTTCAATGGATAAAATATTGCAAAATTACTCACACATATTTCAGGAGCCAAAGTCTCTTCCTCCAAATCGCACAATTAATCACAACATTGAAATCATTCCTGGTTCTTCACTACCTAATGCACCCATGTATAGACAATCTATTTTGCAAAATGAAGAAATTAAAAGGCAAATAGAAGATTTGTTGTCTAAGGGTTTCATTAAGGAAAGTACTTCTGCTTGTGCATCACCTATTTTGTTAGTTCTTAAAAAGGATGGCACTTGGATATTGTGCATTGATTTTCGTGCTTTGAACAAAATTTTTGTAAAGAATAGATATCCACTACCACGCATTGATGATTTATTAGATCAGCTCCAAGGAGCTAAGTTCTTTTCAAAAATAGATCTCAAAAGTGGATATCACCAAGTGCGTATCCAAGTTGAGGATACATGGAAGACAACTTTTAAGATGAATATGGGCCTCTTTGAATGGTTGGTCATGCCTTTCGGTCTTACAAATGCTCCTGCAACCTTCATGAGGTTGATGAATGATGTATTTCATGATGTACTTGACAAATTTGTAATAATATATCTTGATGATATATTGATCTTCTCAAAAACTTGGGAGGAACACCTTGGGCATATCCATCATACACTTGATCTTCTTGCAAAGAATCAATTATATGCCAATTCTTCCAAGTGTTCTTTTGGCAATACTTCAGTTTCTTACCTTGGTTATGTGATTAGTGAAAGTGGAATTCAGGTAGATCCCACTAAAGTTGATGTTTTACTTAAGTGGTCCCCTCCTTCAACTCTCACCGAGTTAAGGAGTTTCCTAGGGCTTGCGAATTTTTATCGCAAGTTCATTCCTCAATATTCCACCCTTGTAGCTCCATTGCATTATCTCACTAAGTCTAAAGTTCCATTTCATTGGGAGAAAAGCCAAGAGGTTGCCTTTGAGAAACTAAAAAAGAAACTTTGTACAACACCTGTGTTAACTTTACCTGACCTCTCTCAACCTTTTGAGATTGAAACGGATGCCTCTAAAGTTGCTTTAGGTGTTGTGCTCAAACAAAATGGTCATCCAGTTGCTTATCATTCAAAAAAAAAATTTGCTGCTAAGTTGAACTATTCTACATATGACAAGGAGTTGTATGCATTAGTTCAAGCTATCAAGTACTGGAGACATTATATTTTGGGAAAATATACAGTAGTACACACTGATCACATGCCTCTCAAGTTCCTACAATCTCAAAGTAAAATTGAAGAATCAAGACATATGAAGTGGGCCTCTTACCTCCAACAATTTCACTTGGTGATCAAGTACAAAAAGGGGAAGAGTAATATTGTTGTTGATTGTTTGAGTCGGCCTCCTACCTCTCTTGCTTTAATAGTAATGTCTACTTCACACTTGGGATTTCAGACTTGGCCTAATCAGTATTCACAGGATCCTGATTTTGGGAAAGTATTTGAGCAAGTAAGTAAACCTTCTTCTTCCAATTTGCGTCCTTTCCAAGATTTCTACATCAAAGAAGGACTTCTTTACAAATTGGACAAGGTTTGTGTTCCTTGTGAGCCAAGAGTGTCACTTCTTAAGGAAGCTCATTCAACACTTTATGGTGGTCACTTTGGGAAACACAAAACACTTCATCACTTGCAAATATTTTTCTACTGGCCTAAAATGCAGAGGGATGTGCTGAGATTTCTCAAACAGTGTGTAGTTTGTTGTCGCTCAAAACCAGCTAACAGGAAGTTTGGCTTAGGCATTCCTTTTCCCATTCCTTCTCATCCTTGGGAAAGCATTTCCATGGATTTGGTTAGTGGTTTTCCCATGACAGTGCGACAACATGATTGTGTGTTCATGGTGGTTGACAGATTCAGTAAAATGGCTAAGTTTATTCCATGTCGCAAGACAAGTTCTGCAGCAGACTTAGCCCAATTGTTCTTTGATAGCATTTGGTGATCCTTTGGTCTACCTACCAGCATTATATCGGATCATGATTCATGCTTTGTGGGTCACTTTTGGCATTCTTTGTGGAAAATTTTGGGAGTTTCCCTTAACTTTTCCATCGCCTATCATCCACAATCCGATGGGCAGACTGAAGTGGTAAACCGTACACTTGTGCAAAGTTTATGAATCTATCATCACACTTCACCAACAAAGTGGGACTTGAGTCTCACTCATATTGAACATGCCTACAATAGGGCACTACATTCTTCTACAGGTCACTCACCTTTTGAGGTTTGTTTGGGATTTCAGCCCTTGGCACCTTATGAGTTACCTTTGTCTTTGCCTTCTCCTATCACTTCTCATCTTTAGAAGGAGCAAGACAAGGCACACTCCTTTATTCAACACTTGCATAATCTTCAATCAAAGGTGATTGAAATTTTGCAAAAGACACAACAACAATAGAAAAAGGCCATGGATCGACATCGAATTCCTCATCCATTTCAGGTTGGTGACAAAGTATGGTTGCATCTTGACAAGCGGCGTTTTATTGATAAGACTCATAGTAAAATCAAACCGATTCGCTATGGGCCTTATACTATCCTTCAGCAGGTGTCCGAGAATGCTTTTCGTCTTGATCTTCCCGCACACTTGGGGATTCATGACGTCGTCAATGTAGATCTTTTGAAGTTGTACTTTGACTCTACATTGGAGACCGCACCAACTATCAGTCATCCTGTGGACGTGGTTCCTGATTCTCAGTTACCATTGGATTTCGATCAGATCTATGACACGAAGACTCGACAGACTCACCAGGGGTCTACCACCTCGTATCTTGTGGCTCGACGAGGACAGCTGCCGCATCAGGCTCATTGGATTTCTTTTCATCAGATGTCCCATGACTTTCCTACTCTTCTAAAAGCATTGGAGGCCAATGCTTCTATTGTGGGGAGGCATGATGAGGATTGATGTTTACATCTCTCATATGACCCCTCTAGTAGTTCCTAGCTAGGTTTGCATAGTTTATTTCTTGCAAATTAATATTGTAAGTGAGTCTCCTTCTCACATACACTTGTGTGCACTAGTTGTCTTCTAGTTGTCACTTTGGAGTGTTAGTTAGGAAGTGTGAACTCAAAGTAGGAAGTGTGTACTTCAAGATAGCTAAAAGGATCTTCTAGTTAGCATCTTACCTTTCTTTCTTAGCTTAGAAGTTACGTGCATTCTCCTTTGCACTATTGTAGCTTATGGTTAAGCATATTGGATCAAATCCATGATTTGGTGGGTTTGGTTATGTATTTTGGGCCTTTAGAGCCTATAAATTGAGTTGTAAATAATAGAAACATTAGTTGGATTTTCAATCCTTTTCACGAGGCCTAGCATAGATGCAAAGAGGAAAACAATAGCAAATACAACCAGTGGTGGCACACGTTATGCATGAAGCCCACCTACATTGAGGAGCCCAAGAGAAAGCATCAAACTTATTGTAAATTCATGAAATAAAGAAAGGGGAATTCCCCCATTTGTAACACAAAAATACTTCAATCATGAATAAAATCAGCAATTCTGTATAATCTATGTTTTAGCAAATTATTAGATCAAATGCATTTCTTTTGTACGTTTCATTCTAGCATGCCCGATGGGACCCCCACAAAGGATTGTGTTAGAATAGTTTTATCATGAATCTAACTCAATCTACTATTTTTATTTTATTGCAGGTACCATATCTAGACATCACAGAGACCCTTGAAGCCCTGACAACCCCCTCAAACCCTCAGAATAGGGATTTCAGGCCCCTAGATCTGATTCACCCCGACCTATGAATCCAGATCCAATTCACCCCTCGACCTATGAATTGGTCCTACAAGCCTCAAAAACCCTCAAACTTGTAGGGGTGAGCAGCAGAGAAGCAAAGCAGACCACCTGTAGCATCAAAAACTAGGTATTCCCCAAAAATTTCTTTGTTCTAACATTTATGTGCGAAGAAATATTTACTAGTAAATGCATCGATACATTTGGTAAATTTCCTTTTTCTTACACATCCATCATGCTAGAAATGTTTACTTTAGTTGCAGAAACCTGCACAAAACCAAAAAGTTTGATTTCATCTATTTTTGAGAAATTTTTTATTTCTTTTTGCAAATTGCATGTTGCATAAGTTTTGCATTTATTTCTTGTCCTTTCACATCAATTCCCCTTTACAAGCATTTCAAATTTTAGTTCTAATAGTCAGATTTAGAATTAGAGTTTTGCAAATCCCTTTTGCACATTTCTCTTGAAGCAATTTCAAATTTCTTTGTTGTACAAAAATCAAAGTCAAATTTCTTTCATGCATTTAAGAATTAGGGTTTTCCAAATTTCTTTTTGCATATTTCATTAAAAATTTCAAATTCCTTTTTGTAAATACAAATTTCAGATTCCTTCTATTGTCATTAAATTAGGATTTCCCATCTCTTTCGCAAATCCCTCGGGTAAATCACAATTGTCATATTTCTTTCTACATCTTTAGTTTAAGATTGTCTATTTATCTTTGTATAAATATTTCTTACATTTCTTTCATGTTCCAAAATTAGGGTTCCATAAATCCCTCTTCTCACATATGTCACATTGCTTGTTTACAGCTTTTATAGAATAGGTCTTAGTTTCCTTTCCAAAAAGGCACATAAGACTAGATTTATTTTACAAAATGCATCTTACTTTAGCCTTTTGCTTCCAAAAAGTGCATCTAGGGCTAGAATTTCATTTCAAAAGAGCATTTAGTTAGATTTATTGCTTTATACATCATCGTTAGAAAACTCAAACCCACACACACACATGGTTCAAAACAAGTGGTGAGATTGGATTTCATCCCCAATCCATCGCTCGAGACTGGTGTGGCAGGAGTTGTACCCTCCACCATCTCACCTCCTTAGACACCTAGCAGCCCCATAGGAGTGGTTTTCTAGACTTCATCACCAGAAAACCCCCCACTTTTGAGACTGGGCTTCTAGATTTCATCACCAGAAGTTA
Source organism: Wollemia nobilis (assembly GCA_028583015.1). Classification (NCBI taxonomy): domain Eukaryota; kingdom Viridiplantae; phylum Streptophyta; class Pinopsida; order Araucariales; family Araucariaceae; genus Wollemia; species Wollemia nobilis. The sequence goes on from JAQPPZ010000465.1 coordinate 14,348,779, forward strand.
CCTTCAGAGTGGGATAGGATTAGATGCCTTTGTCCACAAGGCTCACATAATTCATGGACACGGTAACTATCATTATTGACTAAGCCCACCCGAGGGTGAAGTGAAAGCATGGGGTTGTTGACCATGCCTAGAAGGTCTTAGATAGTGCCACCTCTTCTCATGAGAGGATATAGTGAGCTCATTTTAGCATAGTGAGTTCTCCCCTTTAGGTTATCATTTTACTATACCTTCCATACAGGTCACCATTCGCACGTCACGATATTGTTCTATTATGTGCATATTTGGGTGTTGCAGGAGGTTCGATATCGATGACACTCCTGATATTCTAGAGTATTCACTCCACTACCTATGATTTTACCTAGGAAGTATCAACATCAAAACACACTAAAATGAATAAAACACTTTATTTCTTGCATTTAGAACTGATTCCAGTTTCATATTGTTTGCATGATCACAAACTGGTTTCAACACATCACACCACACAACACTTTGCTTTTCATCTTCACATAGCTTACCACTTTAGCTTGAGGCCACACTTTACAAGATTGTTTCAAACCTCCTTCATGTATCACATCCAGGACCTTGGACTCTAGTATCTATGTAGTTCTAAAGCTTCACAGCACGACATACATAATCATACCTATTTTTACCCATAGTTGTGTTCACGATCAAGGATGCCCCATAGAGGAGGCACCTAGCACCCTTTCTATTCAGGCCATCCCTCCTCCTTTTATCATGAAGGGGAAGTCCACATACACACCCGATCCACTCATAGAGTTTGATCCATGCTATACACACACGACGGTTCAGGGTGAGACATCCACTTTGAGTGAAGCCCTCACCACTTCACTCATAGAATATTATCCACTCCTTTTCCCTATATCATCACCTAATCCACCCACCACATTCTATGATCATGTGATCTACACTACTCTAGGACAACCTAACCCATTCTTCACCATAGATGAGGAGACTCCACCTACGTCCCCCACCTTTGCACACCCTTTCTTCCAGAGTTTATCTCAATCCCTCTTTGAGAATGACTCCTCCCTATTGAACCACACTCACCCCAAGGTTGCATCATTCATCCCTACTATAGGAATGATCTCAGACCCTTCCTCCTCTACCATAGGTACCCAGATGCCATCATTCCAAACCACACAACAACAACCCTCCTTACAGGAGCAACAAGCACCCCTTCAAACATCACACCCATACTCTTCTCAAGAGTCTCAACCATCATCATCCCAACAACCATTTCTTCCCAATATTTGAGGACCTATCATAGCCACATCTTCAAACCCAAACCATGCAATATCAACAACAACAACCAACAACTCACACCCAATCGAGAGTGGATACATTCCTCACTCCAGCTTCCCAAGCTCCTACCCTAGAAGCTTACCCTCCTTCCTCCTCATCATTCCTACCTCCATATCAGGTGTTTGGAATGTACCCTACCCAATCCTTTGCTCAACCTTCATCTACATCGACATTTAGGTTACCTCCTCCTCCTTTTTAGGCCCCAACTGCTAGTCTTCTTCCCACCTATAGATCAAGACCCACAACCTACACTCCTACCTCTCTAGGCTACTCTACATAGTTTAGTTTTTCCACCTCCCACCCTTCAGGATAGAGATAGGTCCCATCCTTTGACACCTTATCTTGACCACCCCTAGCACCAGTAGCCTTGATACCTCCACCATTACCTACTAGATCTACATTCTTTATACCTCCCCCTTTGTGGTCATCACCACCTATGACCCAACCATTACAATAGGCTCCTACCCAGTAGGTACCCATGCCACAACAACACATCCCACAATCACAATACTACTATCCCCAACAAACATCTATTCCATAACCTAGTGTCCCACTAGCCATGACATCATACATCGCCCAACAACAACCTTACTAGGACTAGTTGCCACACTTCCCCCTAAATACTAGGAAGAACAACAACTCCAATACCCACCACATTCCTAAGCTCAACCCACCTTAGTATAGTCCTCCACACCCTTAACACCTAAGCTTCAGCTCCTACGAGATGAAGTCAAGATGTTAAACCTATGCACGACCAGTTATGGACCACAAAAACCAACATATGATGAACTCTATAGTGAGCCAGTTCATCCATCAGTTCCTATCCCACCTTACCCCTATCACTTTGAGATCCCAAAGTTTGATAAGTACAAAGGTAAGGAATATCCTAGAGAACACATCAGTAACTATCACTCAGCTTGCTACCAGCTTCATAGTAGCAACCCCCTTATGTTACGTACCTTCTCCCTCTCACTTGGAGGACAAGCCTTAGACTGGTATAACATGCTCCCATGCCATAGCCTATATACCTTCGAATAATTGGCCAACTCCTTTTTAGAACACTTCTCCATAAATATTAAAAATAAGACTAACTTCTCAGATGTCTATGCCTTACGATAGGTTGACGATGAACCCATCACCGAATTTGTGTCGATATGGAGATCGATCATCCATGACCTCACCCATAGCCTCCCTACCACTGAGCTAGTGACACTCTTCTCCAAGAGTTGCCACAAACACATTTCCACCTCCCTACAACTTCATCAAAGTCATACCTTTGAAGAAGCCATTGCCCAAGCCAAAGTAATTAAGGACATCAAGGTCCAATCAGGCAAAATCAAGTTAAGACAGAAGCCCAACTACAATTCTAACTTCCATTTTAATAGAAATACTCCCAACCAACCCTTCCCTCGACCACCACAAGCCAATCAAGTGGTAGCCACTACCTTAGCACCTACACTAATTCCACAACCCCCTCTTCCTCAATGACAAATCTTTCAAACCAATGCGCCTCCCCTCCTAGGCCTCAACAGTCTCATGGCATGCACCCATAGGCCCAACAATGCAATCTCACACCACTTTCTAAACCATTACCAACCCTCTTCCAGAGATTATATGAGGGAGGTCACATCATCCTACCTAAGATCCGACCACTGGATCCAAACCTACCTAAGCCTCATGGATACAATGAGCAAGCCTTCTACCAATACCACCGATAGCGTGGCCATGATATCGATTCTTGTCACTCTTTCCATGGTCAAGTCCAAGACCTCATTGATAGGGGTACCATCCAAGTTTCAAACCCCCTTGCCCCAAAAAATCAAAACCTAGGGATCTTCTAGAACCCCTTACCTGACCATAGGGGAACTAACCCCCAAAGACCACCATTCAATCCTCTAGGGCCACCTAGGTAAGTAAACAATGTCCAACATGATCCCCCATCACGTGATGTAGTGGGTATGATCAACCTTACCACTCAAAACCAATGATACCCATCATACCAAACAACACCTATTGTTTCCCCACCAATCCAATTCACATCACCATAGTCCTCCATGACTCCTAGCACCATACCACCTCCACCACAAAATATCATTACAATCCATGGTAGCCTTACCCACCAATTACAAAATTCTCCCACTCGACTATCCATTTTTAACCTCCTACAACAATCTCAACCCCATCATGAGGCATTGAATGACATCCTACGTTCCATCGATTTGGAGACACATGACATGAATGCCTTCATAAAATTTATAGGGAACATCCCATGATGCCTTCAACCCTCCATTAGTTTCCATGATCATGAGATCACAGAACTAGTAGGAGAAGGAGCAGATCCTCCTCTCCATATCCAAGCAACCATCAATGACATCACCTACAAGCGTGTCCTCATTGATACTAGTTCTTCCATTAGTATTATCTCCATAGTGGCATTGCATCACTTGCATATCCCACCAGCCCATTTTGCAACTCCATATCTCAACCTTCATGCATTTGATGGTTCCATGAGACCCATGGTAGGATCCATCATCTTACCCATCCAAGTAGGTATCCATACCATCTCCATCCTTTTCCACATCATCCAAGGTGAGATGCAATATAATATCCTCCTTGGTCACCCATGGATCAGGGACATGTAGTGCATCCCTTCCACACTACATCATTACATTAAATATGTCCATGATGGACTTGTCCATTGCATTCCTACCGATGGGGATCCCTTCAAATTTTGCAACATCACAGACCTCCCACCTACACCTTCCTCTTCTTCCATGCAACTCTTTCCCATCTCTTCCCATCAATCTATTGGAGCATCGACATCTTCCCCAACATCCACTTCACTACCACAATCCTCATCAAGGACACACACCTCGATGTCAGCACCATTAGCACCACCTTCTATAGCACCTAACCCTACTACCATACCTTTCTCACCACCATCCTTGTGGCCACCACCACCATCTTAGCCATCATCATCCATAATTCCACCCATGATACCGCAACCATCATCACCATCTCCCTTACACCCTACCGCTCCACCTCACCCATCTTCCCCTATAAAAACCCCTATCCTCCCTACACCACAAACACCTCCCCTTCCCTTTCACCCATGACCTAGGTCATTCACCTCCCCATGTAGTCCAGCACTGGTACCCTCTCCTCCTCCTTCATAATTCCCATAAGCAAACCATCCTATCCCAACTACCATAGCTGAATTCCATGAGTGGGAGCAGTGAGCTTCTCACCTTGATGACCAATTATTACACCCTTCCACTACCACTATAAGAGAATCTTATATTACACCATCATCTTCTAATTTAGATTCACCACCTCATTCACCATCACGTACATCACCATGCATTTCCATATTCATGAAAAATTTAGGCCCAAGGGATTACAATGTGTGATGCCTGTGTACATCCACCTATCATCCAGTCCACATGAGACTTCGACCATCCCTCAACATCAATTTTGACCATCAAAACCATTATACAATTAGGATCCCCTAAAAATCACACCAACTTTATCTATGCAGGAGTTGATTCCTCACTCCCACCTATAGTCCCTCCACCACCATAATCTAGCTTTTGTGGTACATTAGACCATATGGCCAATCCTCAATTCACCTTACACTATCTTCGATACTTCCATTGGCATGGATTTGGATTAGGCCACTATGAACAAGGGTTGCGTACACCCATTAACCCTCATGTACAATTACCTACGGATAAATCTAGCCTAGGTTACCACCCCACTACCATCCACACACTAGAGGATGAGCTCCAAGACCTCTCCCTACATCCTTCCCCACTTCCAACACACACCTTGGAAGAATACATTGACATGGACATCCTAGAGGACAACCCATCACCTCACTCTACCATCATAGTTCCATGTGATTTCTTCCAAGAAACCCCTTGTTTCGACACCACATCATCATGTTGTGTCGATGAATTGATAAGCCAATTTGTTACCCTATCCTTAAATGCTCATCACTCAGAGCATGACATGACATCTCCACCACCATCACCAACATATTTAGCCATATTCCCACCTATCCATCAACAACTCCATCAATCTGCTACTCGACCATATTCTCCATCGGTTATCTTGCACCCTCCATTAAGCCTCTTAGGATGCTCATAGATTATTGTCATCATCAGACTCTTCACCACCCACATCCCCCACAACATCAATTAATATGGTCGATGTGGATATTTTCTCCCCACTTTGATACACACACCAGCCAACCCATGATGACACACCAAACCCCAATTTCATTGATCTCATGCACATCTCACCCATACCGATACCCCAATATTTCTTACTTTCACCTCATGTCTTGCATGCTGCAAATGCTCCTTCACCCTCTACACCACCTCACATCCCATAGGTGCACCACACAGACATCTATCTAGATGATGAGTATGACATTCTCGAGGCCATTGATGACCTCCACCTCATTCCAGTTCTAGAACAACTATGTGATGGTTCTCACATGCTCATAGAAGAAACCATCGATGTAGATATCGATGATGACCCTAAAAATCCCCACATCGTTAAACTAGCCACAAGCCTTTCACCCGAAGAGCACATTTTGTTCACTACTTTCCTTCGAAAGTATATCAGAGTCTTTGCATGGTCCTACAAGGATATGCTAGGCCTCGATCCCACCCTTGTAGTCCACAACCTCATGCTAGACAAAGATGCCAAACCTGTAAGACAAAAACTATGATGCATGCACCCAATAGTTGCGTTACTAGTCAAATCTGAGCTACAAAAGCTCTTAGACGTAGATTTTATAGTACCCATAGATTATCCTGAATGGGTCTCCAACATGGTTCTAGTACCAAAACTATCCGATGAAGTTCGTGTCTGCACTGACTTTCATGATTTAAACAAATCTTATCCCAAAGACAACTTCCCACTACCTAACATTGACTCACTCATCGATTCTATCATAGGCCATGAGATGATCTCCCTTATGGATGGATTCTCTGGTTACAACCAAATCAAGATCAACCCCACTGATCAACACAAGACCTCATTCACAACCCCCTAGGGGACCTTTTGCTACAAGGTCATGCCTTTTGGCCTTAAAAATGTTGGGGCAACCTACCAGCATGCAATGACTTATATATTTCATGATTACATGCACAAAAGCATGGAATATTATGTTGATGACCTCATCACAAAGTCCAAGAAATGCTCGCAACACCTAGATGATCTTCGCCAGATCTTTGACCATTTATTAGAGCATAATGTCTACCTTAACCCAAAGAAGTGTGTCTTTGGAGTTACTTCAGGCAAGATCTTAGGGTTCATTATCACCCAATGTGGCATTGAGGTAGACCCTAACAAAGTAAAGGCCATCATCGAGATGCCCCCGCCTACCACCTTAAAACAACTGCATAGCCTCCAGGGCAAGATAACCTCCATTCATCGATTCATAGCACAACTATCAGACAAGTGCAAACCATTCAATCATATCTTGCAAAAGGGAGTCAATTTTAAATGGGATGATAACTACCAACAAGCCTTTGATGCTATCAAAACTTACCTCACTTCCCCACCAGTTATGTCTCCCCCACACCCATAACTACCACTAATTTTGTACATCTCAGCCATAGATTTTGTGCTAGGTACATTGCTAGCTCAAAATAATGTGCTCGACAAAGAGCAAGCCATATATTACATAAGTCATACGCTAGTCAGCTACGAAGTTAGATATAGGTACATGGAAAAGCTATGCCTAGATGTAGTCTTTGCCACCCAAAAACTTTACCATTATATGTTAAATCACACAACCTTTGTCATCGCTCGAGACAATCCCCTTCGATACATGATGAACAAAAGTTATCACAACTCTCGAACAGCAAAATGGATCATGCTTCTAACTAAATTTGACCTAGAGTTCATTTCACAAAAATCCATTAAAGGATAGGTCATCGCAGACCAACTTGCAGAAGCTCCCTTGCTTGATGACCAACCTCTCCTCATTCAACTTCCTGATGATTCCATCTTCCACATAATAGAATTTGAAGAGTATGTCAAGCCAGAGACACCAACTGACCTAACCCTATTCTTTGATGGCTCTCGATGCACTCATGTTGGGGGTGCAGGCATTATTTTCTTCACACCCGAAGGGGAACCACTCCCCTTCTCATTTAAATTGGACTTCCCTTGTACAAACAACAATGCAGAATATGAAGCCTTAATCCTAGGATTAAAATAGGCCCATGCCATGCATATCAAATACCTCCACATCATAGGTGATTCCCTCTTAATAGTGAACCAAGTGCAAGAGATCTGGCAATGTCATTGTCTAGTTCTCCAACAATACAAACAGATTGCACAACTTCTTTCCCGATTTGAGTGGTATGATATCGAAGCCGCTCCATGATCATCAAACCATTTTGTAGATACAATGGCCTCCTTAGGATCATTAATACCATAAAACCCATCATCAGACACTACATCTGTATCCATTCACACACTCACCCAATCTGCCATATCACCTACATCTCCTATAGATGATGGTGGTATTCATGTGGTCGATACCGAACCACATGACCCTTGGTTTGCATAGATTAAATATTATATCAAGTTAGGATTCCTACCATGCGACCTACCACATGCTCATCATCGAGCATTCAAACAAAGAGTGATTCACTATACATTGTTGGGGGACATCCTCTATCACCGTAGCTATGATGGCATCCTCTTGCATTGCCTAGAACCCCATGAATCTCAATGGGTTGTACAAGAAACCCATGATGGTACTTGTGGTGGCCACTTTAATGGCATGGCAATCACAAAATGCATCCTTCGCATGGGATATTACTAGCCAAATATGGAACATGATTGTTGTGAATACGTGAGGCATTGTGTCAAGTGCCAACAACATGCAAACCTCACACACCTTCCATCTCAAGCGCTCCAACCTATCCAATCCATGTGGCCTTTCTCTCAATGGGGCCTCGACCTTATTGGACAAATCACACCCACTTCATCAAGCAATCACAAATTCATCATTACAGCCATAGAATATTTTACAAAGTGGGTCGAAGCCATCCCACTTGTCCAGACCATAGGAGCTAAGATCATAATATTTATCATAGACCATATCATATGTCGCTTTGGAATTCCTTCCCAAATCATCTCTGATAATGGGAAATCCTTCAAGAACAAAATTATCCATGCCCTCTATGCCAAATTCAACATCCATCATAGCTTCTCTACCCCATACTACCCACAGGGTAATGGCCAGGCAGAAGCTACAAACAAAACAATCTGTTCCATACTTCACAAAATAGTAGCAGAATCTCATCATGACTAGCATAACCAAATACCCTTAGCTTTGTGGGCTTACCATACGAGCATACATACTCCCACTAGGGCAACCCCTTTCTCACTAGTCTATGGCACCGAAGCCATCATACCCCTTGAACTCGAGATACCTTCCTTATGGGTATCTATGAAAGAATTCATTGATGATGACACCGCTCATCAAGCCCACCTCGATCAACTAACACTCCTCGATGAGCATCGTATTCATGCCATCGAGCACACACATGTCTACCAAGATCACCTTCATCATGCCTACAATAGTAAGGTACATCAATGTAAATTCCAAATTGGTGATCTAGTTCTCAAAGAGAACCAACAAATCACAAGTCAACCTCACCAACAATGAGACAAGTTTACCCCAAACTAGTTGGGCCCCTTCATAATCACACACAAATTTGGTTCAGGTGCCTACCGCTTGGCTAATCTCGAAGGTCTCACTAAACCTGAACCTATTAATATCCTTCACCTTCATACATTCAATGCCTAGCCCACATAGGCATTCACTATCACAAATAGTAAACATTGCTATTCACAAACACATCACCCACTATGCACATCATGATACATGCATACCTTTTATTTTATAATTGCATTATACATGTACTTTTGCTTTTTATGTCATTTATATGTTGCTAGTATCTATTTATTTTTGTAGGATTCACATCATCTACCACTACACCATCAATAGAGATACATGACCATACACACTTGCTACCAACATCCCAACATCCCACCATGCAAGACCATCCAACACCACCCCTAGTACCGATTACACCGACTGATCTAGCTAGACCACCCACTACTCTTCATACCAGATAATCTTCACCTTCCTCCCATTTAGACCATCACACTCCACCCCGACACCTTTCACCTCACCTTAGAGGGTCATCCTACTCACCTCATTCAAGAGATAGTCAGGTCTCCCTATCCTCCTTTGATGAAAAGGAGGAAAGCTCCCATATTCACACCCAAGGGTCTCCTCCACCTCCACCTGAGGATGCAAGGAACCCCTACTCACCATCCTCTTTCCCTCCCATCCTTAGAAAGCTACCACCCTCCTAATCGATGATACACACCTCATCCTGCATGTCCTTCATGCCTACCTCCCCCACTTCTGAGTGGGATGTCTCCATATGCTCAAGCCCTTCAGTCACATGCTTCCCAAGCCACTTCTACATGCATACCTCCATCCCACACACTGTTACCCATAACTATCTCCTACACCACCCATCCTCCAGACACCACCTTCACCACTTTATGGCCTACCATTCCAACCAACCTCACAATCTACAAATTTATTCCACTCACCCCCATTATCACCTCATGCAAACTCCACTTCACACTCATACTTCACCCCTTATCCATTGGAGTCTCACTCTCCACCTTCTCCAATCCTATCACCTCCACATCTTGATATCCAACACATCTTAGCTTAACTCGAGGCTCTCAAGCTACATTTGAGCCATTGTCATTGCCTCACATCTACTCACCAATCCACCATAGCCCATACATCTTCACCTCCACCTAGGTCCATTCCTCATCCTAGGGTTCACCCCACATCCAAATCTTGACCCACTCCTCCACCATTCAACCTCACTCCATCCACTTCCCACACACCTCCCATGGATCCCTACATCTACCCCATACCTATCCTATCCACACCATTATCCAAAATATTTCACCATCTCCTTCACCAAGGCCTCCTGGTATTACCTAAAATTAGGCCTATTGACCCATCACATCCCAAACCATAAAATTACCATGAACACCAGTTTTGTATATACCATCACTAGCCAGGTCATGACATTGACACCTACCATACATTTGAAACCCTGGTAGACAACATGTTGATTGGTGATCACATCCCATCATCTGAGCATTCTCATTCATCCACCCAACTTCAAAGTCCCCCACATCGCATTATCCCTCAAACTTTACCATCACATGAATCTTTGATAGTGCCATCCCACTACATTCACCATATGTCCAACTACACAAACCATCAAAGCCCAAGCAACATCATCACTTCACCTCCTCACTCACGACCTGACCCATGTCACTTCACCCATCAATAGTTTCTCTTCATCTTCCTTCTTACCTCTTCCTCTACTTCTTCTTCTTACTTCCTCGCATAGTTGTATGGTCATGCTTCGAGTGGCTACATACCTACGTTGATCTACTTTCTTTCTTCTATCTTCATTTGTCTTTGGTAATCCCCTCATCTTGTTGGTTACCAATGCTTATTTCTTCTCATTTATTCCATCTATAAATCCCACCTTCACATCCTTCCTCTTTTTGTGATTATCGCATGCATTCCCATAGGTCACAGTTTATTTACCTATTACACACACACCCCACACGTTGGGGCAACCATTATCACATCATCTCACTTTTGTCATTATGATACACCATACTCATCTGTAGATAAGTTTTCCAAACTTCTCCCTCTACACTTCATGAGCTTCCTCTTGTAGATATTGCATTCCCCACTTGCATCATTTACATTACACCCATTGCATATATCCATATGTTTTTCATTATAATTTCATTTCAAGTTTGTATATTCTTCCCCCAAAAATGTACCTTCAACAGGAGTAACATATGCACTTGTTAGCATCACCACCTGGATGTCCATTCCCCCTTTTTAAGATTAGGGTATACATAGGTGTCTTGTTAAGCTTTGACCACTCACTAGTTCAGTCAATCAAATGTCACCTCTAGCTGACAGGTTTTACACACTCCTTATAGTTCTTTAGGCTGGTTCAACTTCTCTCATAGACCATTCACACAGGTTACACATTAAACAAGTTTTGAGTCTAGGGAAGATAACACCTTGCATAGATATCACCATCTAGAAAATGGTTTCCCTTGCTCATCCTATCACTTGCATGGTCAACATACGACCTAGGGATAAACAAAGGGATAAGCATAAGCAAAAATAAGAAAAATGGGTAGAAAACAAAAGCCAATGCCCATACAAAAAAAAGAGAAAAGAAGAAAAAAGAGCACCACAAAACATACACAAGCAATAAACGAGGGGCAAAAAACAAAAGGAAAAGCCTCCAGATATCACCATTGTTATGCTTCATCGCCTTTGGTCCTTAGGTTTAACATAACATCATGGGATGATTTCCATCGCTAGAAATAGGCTCCAAGAGCCTGCCTACCAATGGAATAGTCTTACAAGTGGTGATATATCTATCACATTAGTGACCTTCTTTTGTACAGATCATTATTCGCTTATGGATGAGCTAGCTAGTTCAGCCATGTCTACAATGGGTTAATCCTACCTCCCTCAAAATGGATAAATGAACCTCACTCATTTACACACACAGGTCCATGATAGACTTTGAACCAGTCAGATTAGTTATGAGTTGTCACAAATACTTGCACAGTTTTGGGTCTGAGATTTGATTACCAAAACTATGTTGGTCAAAGCCATTACATATACCTTATACCATCCTACATCCCTGAGATTATGGAATGGATCACATTCACATAGGTACATGCAATGATACAAGTGCTTCCTTTGTGCATTTCAGTCCTCTCATACATGCATCTATGTTACATAGAGTCATCAAACATCACATCAATGCATTTATCTTACATGCATTCTCTCACATTGCATCATCGCATCTATGTTACATACATTTACTACAAATTTCATTCACATCACATTGCATTGCATTTAACATACAATCCTTCACATCATTCTACAATATATCTATACTACAGTATGATCATATATCTACACCCTACCACATATGTATATCCATGCATTGTATATTTACTCACACATTATACTATGCTATCTATGCAAACACAATTCAAACACATTCAAATCAACATCATAACACATGTATATATAATAGCCAAAACCAAAAGGTATATATATATGTCCATCAAAAATACCCGTAGGCTACAACCTAGGACCATGCCCACCATACATAATCCAAAACTACCCATAGGCTACAATGGTAATCAACCTAACTACCACTAGGAGCCTCTCCACTCCCCTCATGGCTCACCCTCCTCGATGCTATCCCACATGCTACTACAGCCCTACTAGACTCTACCCTCACTCTTAATCCTGAACCCCTCCAGGAGACAACACCATCCCCGAACTAGCAGCCATATTGCCACCCAATGCCACATATCATACCTCAATCCTCATGCCTCTCTAACCCATCAATGCATCTCGATGACTACACTGAGACTATCCTATACTCATGACATGTCCCAAACTATGACACCACCTGGTCATAATCAAGGAGTGAGATCCCATGCATCACCTAAAGAATACTCACAAGCTACCCACCTTACTACCTCCATAGCCACAACCCTCTCCCAAACTCACTACCCCTCTACAGCTTATCTATCTCTACCCTCAGAGCAACCACATCAACTAGAACCTCCCCTACCACCTAGGCTCCCTCAACCTCCTCTTGCCTACTACTACCTCACCATCTCTAGCACATAGCTCCACAATATCTACATCTCAACTACCACTATAGATCATCCCTCTCCTATCCTTATCTCCATCTCCTCTACCATATTAGCACATCTATCCTCAAAGGCCTTCTAAGAAATCTCACTAGCAATCTCCAAGGCTATCAACCTCTCCTCTAAATCTATCACCTCTACCCTACACCTCTCACCCTCATAGAGCTCTCCCTCTAACTATCATACTCGATCACGTAATAACAATACCTCCTCCTCTACCTCCTACATCTCCTACTACTCGATGGGAATATCCTCCATCCCATAAAAGAAACCCATCTCCATGGTGTCATCAAATCCACCCATAGCCATACCCCCACCTACCTCCTCCATGGTCGCTCTCTCCTCCATAGGCTATGCTCCACCACTCACAGGAACCTCCTCCACTCTCTCTACAAATGAACTCGAGGCACCACCCAATCATCACCTAGATCATCATAGAGGTAACTCTATCTCACTACTAGATCTATCCTATGACCTAGCCCAAGTACCTCTCACTACCCTACCCCCTACTGTAGGTACCCCACCACCAGGTGGTACCCATCGATCAACTACACCAACACCTAGCTCCTAACTCTACATCACCCACCAGGCATCAAACTCTAGTGTCATCCCTACATTATCCACATCTAGGATCACCATAGGTGGGTCCCTCTCACCAATCCATGGTAAAACTATAAGTGGCTACCCCTATCACCCCATCACCTATAATATACAATAAGCACCTCTGGAATATCCTATCATAACCCAAACTATCGCATGACTCGACTAAACTAAAATAACTTAACCTATCGAGTATATCATCCCACCAACCACCTCCCTCGATGAATGGCTCCCAACTACTCATCATCCTTCTCCCATATCACCCCACCCATCCACGACCTCCACATAATTACATCAGGCACCAACTTCCCAAACTCCACCCTCCAAAATAGAGGATCACCCTCATGTGGCCTCTTAATACCCTTCTCCTCATCAATCCTCCATATCAAAGCATAAGGCAAATGTGTCTATCCCTCAACATGAGCATTATAAGGCAACAATGATGGCCTCTCAATGGCTATATGCTCCCATGCCCATACCTATAACAAAGGAGTCCAACTCAACCTCTTTCGCCCAACATGCACCACATCATGCAACTCCCTATACACCTAGGCCAACAATGTAGGTGCCCATGCAAACACAATATTATGCTCCACCATATCACTCACCACATCCAACATATTCTAGGTAAACAATACCTCAAAAGTGTTAGGTAAAGCATAAGTAGAGATCATCATCATCATCACACACTAGCACTTAGATAGCATCTTATTATTCCAAAACAACTCATAATCCATCTTCTTTATATCCACCTCTCTCCACTTATCTCCAAAGAACCACTCCATCACAACTTCCTTACTATCATCTAGTGCTGCCCTCACTAGCACACCCTCGATAGGCAACTTATATATCCTATAAACATCCTCCAGGGTGATAGTCATCTCACCCATAGAAAATGAAAAGTGTTACGATCTGCATCCCATCACTCACACAAAGTAGATATATATGCCCTATTGGCATGAATGCTCTTACATTCCCACACACCTCTAAACCATACTGCATCCAACCACTCCTCATCATCCTCATTCTTCATGAGCTCATCCAACTCGCCTTTCATCATACGAACACGATGACGTGGCTCGATCATCTTCACATGTTCATACACAAACAACAACAAAAAAATTCACATTAGTTCAATACACAATCCTCCAATTAAATAAAATTCAATTTTATTTAAACACATTTCACACACAAATTAATTTATTTAATTTGTCATGCACTTCGAGACATAAAACATGCACAATCCACATATCACAACAAATAAAAAACACAATCACATATTTGGATACCCATTTTGCCATTTCATGGTAAAAGTTCAAACAGATGCGAAAAATAGTACATATTTGGCTTCCAACAATCAAATTTAAAATTATCCACATACTCACTATGGCACGAAATTCAAAACCACATCAATCCACCAGACATACAAAAAAAATACATTTTTGAACACCCATTTTCCCACTTCACAATGAAAGTGTCGACAAGTTTCAAAAATAGTATACAAATATGCACAAAGTTTGAGGTTAAAGTCAACACAACCCCACCAAAATAGTGCACATGCCAAATCACACAACATCAAAAACACAATCACATTTCTAAACACCCATTTGGCCACTTCACAATGAAAGTTCAAACAAAAATAAAAAATAGTACATATCGGGCTCCCAACAACCAATTTTAAATTCAACCCTATCTACATCATGGCACGTAATTCAAACATACACCAAATGCAATCACACACCAAAACAAATCACATTTTTGGATACCCATTTCACCCTTCTACAATGAAAGTGTCAACGGTTTTCAAAAATAGTATACCCATAGTGGAAAACTTAACAGTCAAAGTTTCTTAATTTACATCCTAATGACTCACATTCAGATAACATGCCAAACGAGGATAAAACAAAAACACAGTCACACAATCAAATACCCATTTCCTACTTTTACAGATGAAATTCAACCACATTTCAAAAATAGTGCACCATCGCTCCAAAAATGGAAAGTCAAACTACGAGACTATCCTACCCATCACCCAGTCAAACTACAACAAAAACTGGTCAAACCTAAAAAGTGATCACACTTTTGGGTACCCATTAAGCCTGTTTAACACTTTGTGTTCCAATTTTAATTAAAATTTACCTAAATTTTAAAAATAACATGAAAACCTCCCCCCCTATTTCATGCTTTTCGAGAAATAAAATTGGAAAATAAATAAAATAAAGAGCACTTACCGATGGGTCTCCACATCGAGCGCCAGTGCCAGTGCATCCTCTCACCATCCTACTACTCAAACCGGTCAACTACAAGCGCTCCGTATCACCAACCGTCACTCACTCCTCACTCTCCAAGTTTGCCACCATCAAAATGACCCCCCATGCTTCCAAAAAGGTTTAAATATACCTAAAAACCCTAATTAGGTCCAATTCACCCCCGGCCTATGAATTAGACCCAATTCACCCCTCGACCTATGAATTAGACCAATTCGCCCAACCTATGAATCCAGATCCAATTCTCCCCCGACCTACGAATTGAGCCTAGAAGCCCCAAAATCACCCAAATTTGATTCCAAACCCTAGGAAATCTGCCCCCTTTCCTACCCATCTGATTTTTCATCACTACTATCATGCATTTTTCTTCTATCAATCGATTCATCATCACATCACCACATTTCATTCACCTCATTATTGATTCCTCATTTGAGGGGGTATTCATATCCAAAAGTCAGCTTTGCATGCAACCAAACAACCAAACATCCAAATCATGGATATCACATCTATCTACAAATTTTTTTGTTGAAGATTATCTTATGATAATAATCTCAATCCCAACCAGATATTTGTTAGATCATGAGAGTTGTGCATAACAATGGAGATGTCACTCTGGCATTCATGATACATAATGAATGACACATTTGAATAACCCATGCGCAACATTTGGAGATGTCACTCTGGCATTCATGATACATAATGAATGACACGTTTGAATAATCCATATGTTAACTAGCTCAAATGGTTTGACACTTGTCACCATGCACTCATCAATCAATCAACAACAAAAATTTGAATAGGCATTTGTTCTATTCATACTTTGGACCATCTTGCATTGGTCGCAAAAGCAAAGCAGTCAAAATTTACCCCCACAAGCAACCAGTATGACATCGAGAAATGTCATATAGACTCAAAAAAATCATCGCATTGCATCCGCAATCATCCATTTCCATTCATCGACATTGTTTTTCATTTTATTTTCTTTCTTTTTCTCTTCTCTCCCTGGATCCCCTCTTTTTCTTTCTCTTCTCTTCTCTCCCTAGATCCCTAATCAATGTTGTATGGTCATGCTTCAAGTGGCTACATACCTTTGATTAGATTCCATTATTTTCTCTTCTCTCCCTGGATCCTATCAATGTTGTATGGTCATGCTTCGAGCGACTACATACCTTTGATTAGATTCCATTCTTTTCTCTTCTCTCCCTGGATTCCCATCAATGTTGTATGGTCATGCTTCGAGCGACTACATACCTTTGGTTGGATTCCATTATCCTTATTTCCCTTATCCCCTACACATCCCTTCACATTTTTGTATTAAACTATGTTTCACATAGTATAGTACAAAAAGGGGCAAAATGTAGACACCTAAAAGTCGCACATAGCTACCTCTACGTACTTGTAGATCCTTTTGGACACTTGTAGGTTTACATAGGCCATCCTAGACACCTCTAGGCTATTGTAGACTAGTGTAGACTATTGTAGATCCCTCTAGACCTACGTAGACTATCATAGACATGCATAGACATGCATAGACTACTGTAGACATGCGTAGACTAGCGTAGATCACTCTAGATTAGCGTAGCATATCGTAGACTTACATAGACCACTTCACTAGTTTATAGGTACAAAACCCTATTAAACTACTCAATCCATGTCATAACCACCTTTCATCCATCAAAGGACCACTCATCAATCACCTAAGGCCACTTAAGCCCTTCCTAGACTTAATTAGGACCCCACGGGACTATTAGTTCCCAAAAAGTCTTAATTAAAGTTAATTCAAATTCTAATTTTAAAGTGACTTCACTTAAAGTGCACTTTTTGGATTAAAAAGGTTAATTAGGTTCCTAAACCCTAATTAGTCCTAATTATTCCCTCCCACATGTGTGTGCACAAAGTTGGTTAGGATATTTCTTAGGAAACCCTAACCTAACCCTAATCTAACCTTAGAGTTGACTAATCCTAGTTAACCCTAATCTCTCCTCACACATGTGTGAGGATGAGATATTTCCTTAGGGAATGTGGGGATGACACCTCACAAACCCTAACCTAACCACCATAGAACCTGACCTTAGGGTTTAGTTCTCCTAACCACACCCCCTACACCTTAGGTTTATCTATAAATAGTGGACCTAATCCCTCATTCTACCTCTCTCTCCCCTTTTAGTTGAAGTATAGAAACTCTATCAAAATGCAACCAAAAATGCAAACAAGGACATCTGATCCATACCAGCAATATTACAGCACCTGAGGAGCCCATCCATGCAAGGATTTCCAGCAGAAAGTACTTACAGTGCAATTCGCCCCTCGACCTACGAATCCGACACCAATTTTCCCCCCGACCTGTGAGTTGGGTCTACAGGACTCATTTCACTCCAAATCTTGTAGGTAAGCTCCATTTGATGTTTTTATGAGGTTCTATGCAATTTATTTCAGTTTTCATTACATATTTTGAGTTGATTTGTCCTTTTTACCATGGGGCCTGACTGAGGCAAGCCCCCAAACATACTAACTCCATTTTGTAGGTCTAGCACAGATGCAAAGAGGAAAACAACAACAAATACAACCAGCGGTGGCACACATTATGCATGAAGCCCACCTACATTGAGGAGCCCAAGAGAAAGCATCAGACTTATTGTAAAATTCATGAAAGAAAGAAAGGGGAATTCCCCCATTTGTAACACAAAAACACTTCAATCATGAATAAAATCAGCAATTCTATATAATCTATGTTTTAGCAAATTATTAGATCAAATGCATTTATTTTATACGTTTTGCCTTTCTCTGAACCCACCTTCGGGGTTATATTCTCTACATTTGACTAGTGTATCTGCCTCATCGATGGGACACCACTTCCTCTTCTCTTTGGTGGTATTGTCCCTAGACACACACAAAAGAGATAGTAGGAATTTATTAGCAATTAGTCCTTCAAATTGCTCCTCCCACTACTAATCATTTATCCAATCATCTCAAGCCAATAAGGTTGATTTACTTCTAACAGGTATACTATCGGCAAGATCCAACTCCTTCCTAAGTATATTTTCTATTACATAACCAAACAAGTTTTACGTAGTGAACCTTATCCCACTACAAACCATGCTCTGATACTAGATGTAATAACCGCTTAAATTTTCCATTCTAGGATCCATTATTGTTATTATTATTTTTATACATAATATATAATTATACTTTTTCCAAAATCCCATAATTCAACTAGAATAATTATGTTCAATACACCAATCTCTACTTCACATAATTCTTTTAATGTGAGAGTACTAGGTGTTACACCCTTTCAAGCTATTACCCTCATTGACCACATGAGATAGCTTGCATCCCTTTTCATTTCATCAAAAAGAGACCCTAATCCCTGTTCTCCATGCAGATCCTTTTGCGTGAGAACACTTAGTGCATTGAGTGTATTTCTAACTCTTACATCATTCGAGAGTTATCCATTTTCCATGAACTCTACTTAATTTTCCTTATATAAATATTATCTATCCAAGGTGGTTCTATCCACACTTCCAATGATCCTGTGAAGATCTAAAAATTAATCATAAAATAAAGCCCCTAATCTATTCAATAAGAATCAAATAATAAAACTGCAATAGAGCAATGTCTCAACGTAAATGGACCAAACTCTACATAACAAGTATCTTGCCTTGTCTCAACGTGCACAAACAGGCCCCAACTACTCAACCCAAAAATGACTCACTAACTTAATAATAATTTAAAATTCTCTTTTAACATGGTAAAGAGTCTGAATAAAGAATATATTAAATCATCTACAAAGTCAACTCATGAACTAGCCAATAATATTACACCGCATAATATAAGGAACAAATATTATATTTAATTTTTCCTTTAAATAAGTAACACTTCAAGTAGCACGCTAGGTTGTCATCACTGTCATGATATTACAACAAGATTGTGATTCGATATAAGCTCCATTACATGTCGGTCATCAATTAACCACTCCTATCAACTATTGGGAGTTATTGCTCCACTAAAGAGGAGATCAACTTAGAAATTACATCGTTGAAAAATCATCCAAGATAAACAATACATATCTTTCTCTTTACAAGGGAAAAGAATCCCACAGCTACAGTTCAACCATCAGTATGCATCTCAACATGATTCATAGATCATTTGTTCAGAGTTCTTAGCACCATGCAAACGAGAAAGATATCCCGATAAACTCTCCATTAGCCTAGCTCACTGGAAGACTTCCTTCCTCTTCCGCACATCAATGCTAGCCACCGAGAAATATTACCTCTCTTGGGAATCAAAGACGACTCCAAAATATTGGTTTTAGCAACCATTCACCGTGGTATAATTTTAACCACCATATAGGATATACCCATTTCATCTAACATCCTTCCATATGAATGCAATACACAATTTTTTTCAATATTATAGTTTCAATAAAATAAAGAACATCATAGTCATTGGCTTTGTTCTCTAAGTACAAAAAATCCATTTATCCAACATCATATACCACATAATATCAACAGATTTATTTTCTACTATAGAATAGTCTCTACATTAATCATTCATTTCATAACTTCTATCAACAAGAAGAAACATGTTTCCCTCATTCTCATTATTTTCCTAACTTCTATCAACAAAAATAACTTGTCTTTCACACTCAAAGACATACAAACATACTAGCACTCACAACTAGTTCATATCCACTCGATATAACTTAACTTTATTCCCACTACCGCATATTCCATACATCTACGATCAACAAATACTACCATATCTAGTTGGTCGGTCATTTCCATTGCTTAAAACATAATACTAGCTTGGGTCACCCATCATTATAGGTACAAACAATATTTCATTTTACTACAACCCTAAACAAAATGTTTCAGGTTCACTCCAGATTCCTTCTACCCATCCATTCTTTCATTGATTTAAAGACAAGGTAACATAGCAAATTATAAACGTTTTAGCTCAACTAGATTGCTACAACCTATCCATTCTTTCATTGATTCAAATACAATGTAACACAACAATTTATAAAATATTTCAGCTCGCTAGTTTGCTTATGCCCAACCATTCTTTCATTGGTTTAAAGATAAGGTAACACAACAAAATATAAAAAAAACTCAGCTCAACTAGATTGCTTATATCTATCCATTATTTCATTATTCTAAAGACAAGGTAACACAACAAAATATAAAACTATTTTAGCTTGCTAGTTTGCTTTTGCCCAACCATTCTTTCATTGATTTAAAGAAAAGGTAACACAACAAAATATTAAAACTTTTCAGCTCAACTAGATTGCTACTACCTATCAATTATTTCATTGATTCAAAGATAAAGTAACACAACAATTTATAAAATATTTCAGCTCGCTAGTTTGCTTATTCCCAACCATTCTTTCATTGCTTTAAAGATAAGGTAACGCAACAAAATATAAAAAAAATTCAGCTCAACTAGATTGCTTCTATCCATCCATTCTTTCATTATTCTAAAGACAAGGTAACAAAACAAAAAATAAAACTATTTTAGCTTGATATTTTGCTTTTGCCCAATCATTATTTCATAGATTTAATGATAAGGTAACACAACAAAATTTTAAAACGTTTCATCTCAACTAGATTGCTTCTACCCATCCATTCTTTCATTATTATAAAGATAATGTAACACAACAAAATATAAAAATATTTCAGCTTGCTAGTTTGCTTCTACTCGTCCATTCTTTCATAAGTTTAAAGACAAGGTAACCCAGCAAAATAATAAAAGGTTTCAGCTCAACTAGATTGCTTCTACCCATCCATTCTTTCATTATTTTAAAGATAAGGTAACACAACAAAACATAAAAATGTTTCAGCTCACTAGTTTGCTTCTACCCATCCATTCTTGCATCAGTTTAAAGATGAGGTTACACAACAAAATATAAAATATTTTCAGCCCAATTAGATTGTTATTCAAAAACACGATACAATAATTCAAAGTAACCACATAGGGAGATAAGCAAGGCATTTATAAAAAGGAACCTGGTTTCTTCTACAGTCCTTCTAGAGCTTAACTTTGTTGCTAATCTCTTCCATTGCTTCCTTTTCCATGTTGCCCACTGCTTTCCTCCTTGCGTCTCTCTTTTATTTTTTTCTTTATTGGGTTCATTTTTCTCTAATACCTCTACTACTCTATCATAAATGAAACGTCCACTAGCCGCATGATCCAAACCAGCCACTACTCCAAGCATACTTTTCTTTTAAAATATCTAAAGTTCCTTTCAATATGGAGTTAAAGTTATTACTCTAATGTGTATCTCTATGTTTAGTTCGTTGGATTCTTTTCAATGTCATTTTTTGAAATCTATAAAATATACCATGTTCCATTTTCTTTACACAATAGAATAAATAAAAGAATTTCATTTCTTTATCATTAAAATGTTGCAATATATTTTCTCAAATACTCATTGCAATTTATCAACTATTATTTTAAAAAATATTAACACTCTTTACTAGTATTAATGTCATTTCAAACAAACTCTTTCATAAAGAAGAAATCTATCTAGATTAATATACCTTTTCTTATGCAATTTATGATATGCATCTCCATGAAATAAGGGCATTTATCCATGTTGCCTCCTCAATTATCCAGTCAATTTACCCATCACATCATTTCCCCAAGGCAATCTTTCTCGATGACTATTTCTTTCTACCACCATAAAGATATTTGTTCCTACAAAAGTGCACCTCATTAGCAGCATCATATTCATATATAAAATGTAGGTTTTACACAAAACCAAACATGGAATTATCCTACATTCCACATAAATATTTGCATTTCACATTTCAATTAAAATAATTATTTGAATACTAAAACTGAAATAGTCCATCATTTCATCCATAAGCCATATAGCAAACATAAATCCATCAAAATAAAAGTTTGCCAAAGGGTGGGTCATGACATGTGTATTGTTGTAGATTTTACGAGGACTAATTATATGGAGATAGTATGTGGTTCAGGGGGTTTACCTAATCTCCTTGGGCCCCATTTGATCAACTGACACTTAAGAATTTTGAGCATTAGCCCAATTTTGAGATGGAACTAAATTTTTCCTAAATTTTTTACATAAGGTGGCATGGATTGTCCTAAGGACAAGGTTATCCAAGCAAACTTTGGGTTAGGACTATACATGTTTGAGGGTTATTTTGGATATTGAAAACCATTGGTTAACTTACCCTAGCATGTTATTGGAGGATATTAAAAACTAGTTATTCAAAGGGTTATTTACATCAATATAGGGCACTCCCTATAATGGATTAGTATGAGTCGTGATGGGTCTTGTAGTGGCCTAGATGTGGTTTGAAGGATTTGAAATGGTGAAGAAAAAACTATAGATTGGTAGGAAATTGGGGAAAATAATTTCTTATGATATAATATTTTGACTTGTTTGATTAGCCATTAGACCTTTCCTTTTGCCAAAGCAATACTTGGCATTGGATCTTTAATCTCATCATCTTGGTATACCTATACAACTTGTTTTCTTTTTCTCTTCATATTTCTTCAATAATATGATATTAATTTATCCAATTGATATCCTTTGTCTTATTGTTGTCTTTAAGCGCATATTCATAAGCTTAGGCCTTTCTACATATATACCTACACAAATAGAGTTTCTAGGTTAAAACTTGAGAAACTCTAAAAATATGGATAACAAAGTGAATTGCTCCCCATTTGGAGCAAATGACTCCAAAAATGTAAGTTGAGAATTGATAAATAGGCGTACCGAGCTAATTGCTCTGAGTGTATCACTTTAGATCTAAGGTGAATTGCTCCCTAAATTTTTCTTGGAGAAATATTACTCTTCAAGCGATTAACTTGCTACTCTGGGATAAATCACTAGTTGACATAGAGCGAATTTACTCAATAGATGTGACCTAAAGGTTTTCTTTGATTTATTAGGCAATTAGCCTAAAATTAGGTATATTGCACCAATTTTGGAGTGAATCACTTCTCAATTGAAGACTTGGCAAAAAAATTCCAAATTTTGGCACCAAAATTGAGATTTTTTTTTTATCTGAGATCATCTTACTTGCTTCACAAAATTTAAAATAATTGGAATTCATAAGGAGTTGCCATTCATAAAACATCTATATATAAATTATAAAAAATGGAATGTATGCAAAATTAGAGTTCAAATTTGGGACTATGCTTGATCTCATCATAGAAATCAAGCCTTTGGTCCCACATGGCATGTTAAAAATATGTTGAATTGCGAAAGGGTCTAAATTCTTATGCGCCAACAATAACATTTCAACAAACTCAAATAAATGGTAATGTACCCTCTCAAAATACAGATTTAGATTGGCTCCCCTAATCTAGATATATGATCTTTTTGGGACATGGCTTTATGCCCAAAATTTATTTTTAAATTTTTAAAATTCTAATCACACTGTTATGGGCATAACTTTGTGCTCGAGACTCCATTTTGATCAATTCAAGAAATTTTTGAAATATTAGAGAGAATAACAATTTTAATAGATAACTTTCTCACAAACATAGTTGTTAACAAATTTGTGGAAAAATGCTTTGAAGGCCCTAAAAAGTGTAAAATAAAATATTTACCAAAAATAGTAATTTTTATTTTTAGATACTATAGCAAAAATGCATATTTAGCCATCTTGACACATTATTATAAGACAAAACACAAAAGGGCAACTCATATCTATGTAAATTTCAATTAAATGCACTTTGTAACTCATGGAAGGTGATTCACCATATTTTCCTATAGGTGACCTTCTAACTCATGGAAGGTGAACCACCACATTTCCAGATGGGAAACCTTCCATATTCAATACATTGGATTTTCAACACACCAAAAATACAATATAAAGAGAGATGTACCCATAACTATAAAGACATGAGCAATGAATGCAATGTCATAGTTTTATATCTCTTCTAAAAGATTGCTTGCATTGTACTCTATTTTCTAAGCAATAAAATCATCATGCTATTTTGCTTATACAATTTTGTGTTGTACTTTGTTATACTCTACTATTTTTTATTTACACTATTTCATGATCTTATTTAACTCAAAAATCTAAGTTTTTGATCAATCAAAATTTTGAGTTTTGGATCAATGGTGTTAGAGCAGTCTATATTTTGAGTGTATATCCATAAACACAAACTCGAGATATCAATAGTTTAGGTATCAGATACGAGATACCTTTGATTACCTCCCTTGTTGTTCCAATGATCTTAAGTGAGAACTAGAATGAATAACATTGAGATAATTGATCCCTTCAAGGAGATGTTGAATGAACCCTTGTGAACTAGAGGAATGAGATGATGGATCAATTTGCCTAAATTCTTCAATGGCTCCCTACTATGAATGAAACCTCCACATATTTCACTATGATAGTGTAGAAACCTAAATCATGTCATGATTAGGGGAGCTACTTACATAGACACACTCATAAGATCATAAGACATAATCTTAGACTTTCCAAGCACCAACAGTGGTTCTCACCACTCATTTTGGGCCTTTTCAAGCCATCCAAGCTTGTCTGCTCAAGCCAAGAGCAACCAAATTCTAGCCGCTCAAGCCTAGAGCAGCCAGACCTTAGTCATTGTAGGCAAAAATGACCAGATCATAGCCCATGTAGATGACAACGACTGAGCCAAAGAAGCGGTTTGTCGATAAACAGACCCAATCTCAGGCAGAAGTGGTAGTCTACATGCAATAAAGATGAGCGGGAGTGACTTTGCATTCCTTTTCATAACCAGTTCACATAGGAGACTTGAGTTTACATTTATACTTAAGTTAACTGACCTTCAAGCATAAACAAAGGACAAAAGCTTCTCATGCTAATGAAAAATTCACATAGAAGACTCAAGTGGGCAGTTATATTTCAGTTAATTGGCCTTCAAATATAGATAATAGACAAGGGATTTTCATGCTAACTTGCACTATACATGAGAAATTAATTTC
The DNA here is from genome assembly GCA_028583015.1 of Wollemia nobilis. Classification (NCBI taxonomy): domain Eukaryota; kingdom Viridiplantae; phylum Streptophyta; class Pinopsida; order Araucariales; family Araucariaceae; genus Wollemia; species Wollemia nobilis. The sequence goes on from JAQPPZ010000465.1 coordinate 14,374,777, forward strand.
TAGAGCTTGGACATAGACCTAGGGTTTCACACTATAAAAGGTGCAAGCCTAAGAGCACAAAAATAAAGAGACACATGATCGATATATGACATATAGAGACCCGAATCACATACAGGAGATTATTTCAGAGAGAGTTCTCTTTGAGGTCACGTGTGCGATGGAGCTTTGACAAATCAATGGATATAACACCTACTTTCTTCAACATCATATCATAGTCTTTGACCCATAACTTTAGGGCAAGGAGAGCAAGGTTTTCTTTAGCGATCACTGTCTTGGACAGTGGCCCACAGGCTTAGCTTAAATATACATAGCATATTTTATCTTGTTTTCTTATATCATTAGCTTAGATTTACTTGATTCCATGGTATCATTTTATCATATTTCTATTACATTATTTGATTACTAACAACCTTATCCGAGGAGGCAATCTTAGACAGCTAAACGTGTATTGTTGTTTGAATTGCATACAAGGCCACAGGTTCACAAGACATAATCCACGACATACGAGAGCAAGAGGATCCGTCCGGGAGACATACCTGGAGAAGGAGGCATTTGTAAGCCCTCAAACATTTTTGTGTGTGGAACTGGGAAGCATTTTAGAGTGTGCCACCCTTTTACAAAAGGGGACATCTCTTCATCTACTTGTAAATCATTGTATCAATATGGGTATCCCTAAGAGGGATCGACATGTAATCGGGGTTCAATATTAATGAAATATCCATTCTTTGTCATTTTTGTGTTATATGTTTTCTCGTAATATTTTAGCTTCATTTTTGGTATAGTAATAACATCACAAGTAGAGTTAAGAGTGGTGTGTGCACCCCGGGGTCGCTATAGATGGCGATCACGATGGGAAAACCACTAATTTTTTTTTTTTTCCAAAAAACTAACTTAATTTTATGTGCAGTTCTAGCTGCTCTGAGATATAGAGACTAGAAACTAGCCACTCTGATCTACAATAGCCAAAAACTAGCCGCTCTGATCTACAACAGCCAGAAACTAGCCGCTTTGAGCTATAGCGGCCAAGAACCAGCCACTCTGGTCAACAACGACCAAGACTGGAGTGCAGCAGAGGTCAAAACATCAACTCTCTGAGTTGGATTAAAGGTTGGTATAGCTTTTCTAATATTTTATAGCTTTCTGTCTGCTTTTGTGTGTTCAAAACAAAGAACTTAAAGCACATTTATATTTGGAAATTGAAAGAATAAAGAAGAAAGAATTAAGCATTTCACATATCTTAGATCCTCTTTTAAATTTTCCACTAGGCGTTGCTAGGAACAATGGTTTATGCCTAAAAAGTTTGCCCTAGAATCCAACATGTTAGACATTGTATGTTGTTTGCTTACTTTGAGGCCCTGCTAGAGGCCATACTTGCATGAGATAAAGTGTGCTCATACAAATCATAGTAGTTCATGCATATTTTTGAATATTAAAACATATTTTTGTACTTAGGCATATAGGAAAGATGCATTGCTACTATATGATGCACTTTATGTTATGCAAGCTTAAAATGAACACCACACACACACGTCTCATTTAAAAATTTGAGAGTTGGATTTCATCACCAACCTTCAATTCAGTCTAGTGACGTTGGAATTCATCTCCTTCCACTGCTTTACCCCCTACAGCTTCCTAGAAATAGATTGGGAAACTTACTTATAGTGACACTAAGTTACTTGTGTTCAAATTGTCTCCCACTATTGGAACAATCATTGGTTTAGAGTGGAGGAGCTAGGTGAACCCCCCATTGGATCTTCAGCGGTGTACCCTAGCTTCTTTTGATAAAATCATGTTTGGCATGAGTGTACTTGATTTTCACTATGGATGAGTCTTCTCATTCTTAATCCAAGAACAAGAGCAAAGAAATCAAGAGAACAACACATCAAAACACAACAAATAGTTTAGGGCACACTTAAATTTGTAATCAAGATAAACATTTGTTTGGAATTATGTGGTCATTCCTAAATAGCAAACTCAAAAGATCAAGTCATAAAACAACATGGTCAAAACAAGAAGTAAATACCCTCGATATGATGTCGAGGGAGATACAGAAGCAATTCATACCCATAGGCAGAGTAATAGTAATATTGAACAACCTACCTGTAAGACCATGAGACGTAGTTCTACGAGCCTAAGGGGTGATAATTCAACCCTTGGGGGATATCTTCGAGAAACCCCAAGAAAGGAACCACATCATGGAACAAATTCACATAAACAAAAAGAGGATTCACAGCCATCCTCATCAAGGAGACATGAGGAGACCTCAAGGGCCTCCTCTAAACACACAAAAAAATCTCAAAGACATGAGGAAACTTCAAAGGCTTCCTCCTCACATAGACATAGAGAAGGTTCTAAGACCCATTATTCACATGGGGATGATGATACTGCCACATCTCCATCCACATGGAGAAAACATGTCACCACTAAGCCCTCTTCATCAAGAAGGCAAACAAAAATTGCAACATCTCAGGACTCATAAGAAACATATGAAATAGGTCTTCCCACTAAAGGGCAGGAAACTAGAGCTACATATAGTCATGGGAATCATATAGAAGAAACCCTTCACACAAAGGGAAATATTCCCGTAGACTATGACCTCATAGGATTAAATGGCACCCCATGGGATCAGCCATAGAGAACGAGATAGATAGATAGGTTGGATCAATTTCCTACTCAACCAACCCAAAGAACTGTAGCTACTGAGAACTCTGCATATGGAAGCTCATGAACTATAACTTCTAAATATACCTCCCAATCAGGGGCTACCTCAGAGCAACCCCATAGAAGATGCATGGAGCCTAATCATAGGTATATTCAATAGTACACTGAACAAGTCACATTAACTAGCAAGAGTACAGATACAATAGAAACCCCCTTGAGGAATTTGCGAGTCAAGACTACAATAACATAGTAAGATAAACATGAGTCTTCTACAATAGCACAAGCTGACCAAATGAGGTGGTTATAAAATGCATTACGTAAAGAGCGAGAGTTAGTGGAAGCTCTTGAACAAGAGAAAGAAATATAAATACTCTTGCACCAACATGAGCAGTGTTTAAAGGAGAAATCTGAGTAGCTAGCTCTTAATAATTTAGAGATAAATGGTGGTGACCACCAAAGAACAAGATACGCTGACTCACCTAAGGAAAGGCACGCTAGACAAGATATCCCACAATGAAACCCCCCACCAAATCATGAACAAAATCCAACTAATGGGGGGAGGACAAACATAAAAAATCAAGATCACAATCCTGATTCCCCTCGTAGGAGGGAGGAAAATGGAATAAATCAAATTAATAGAGAGTTACCTCCATTGCCAATACGAATAGGCTTGCACAAAGAGGAAATTTGTGCATCAAAGGCATTTCAAGAGCTTGCTGAAAATATGAAAACCTTTGAGAAACAAGAGGCAGCTGGGAACTCACCAACGTTGAGCAAGATACACAATAAACCATTGTGCCCATCAATTCCTAGCCCTCCATATCCTAAGTAGCTTGAGATGCCTAGGTTAGAGAAGTTTAAAGATGAAGAGGATGCACAAGAGCATGTCACCAATTTTATCAATGCTTGTTTTCATCTTGAAGACAATGATGCTCTCATGCTAAGAACATTCATAATGACATTTTTAGGTGTTGCCACTCAATGGTTCAACCAACTACCTAAGCATAGCATAACCAACTTTGAACAACTAGTAAATGCATTCTTGAAGCATTTCTCCTTTTATGCTAATAAGAAGGTAAACCTTTCAGACCTGGCGAACCTAAAACAGTATGATGATGAGCCAATAATGGATTATGGGAATAGGTGGAGAAAAATCATGGCAAAATTATCATTCTATGTTCCCACAGAAGATATCATTCATATGTTTACCAAAAAAATTTCTAAACATATCTTCCTCTTGCTACAACTCCAATAGTATCCTTTGTTTGAAGAATCTTTGGCATAGGCCAAGCTCATCAAAGAGATAAAAGTAGACGAGAGAACCATTAAGCTCCGAAACAAAAAGGAGTGGAACAAGAATGCAAAGAATGACAAGTACAAGCAGAAGCAAGGCAACCCTGCTCCATTCAATCAAGTTGTATTGGCTACACCTAAGGATGGGGGTGCACAACAACCATAGAACTATCAAGCACATCTCCCACCAGCCAACTACGACCAAAAGAACAATCAAGGAAGAAACTGAGAGCACAAGCCACCTCATTATTTCATGCCTCTGACAGAATCAATGCAAATAATATTTAATCAGTTGAGCGAGGCCAGGAGGATCATATTTCCTAATATACCTCTTGTAGATCCCAACCATCCTAAGCCAAAAGGATATAGGGAAGATCAATTTTATCCTTATCACAGGATACCAAGACATGACATTGAGGCTTGCATCGAGTTTAAGCATCAAGTGCAAAACATGATTGAGGCGAGAGAGCTCAAAGTTGACAACCCACTAGCTCTTGATAACAGAGACATGGGCATATACATAAACCCGTTGCCCAATCATGAGGTCCCTCGAGATCAAGGGGCCCAAGTAAATCAGGTTCGAGCTGACATACCTACCCACGGATGCATTGGGATGGTTGATATTGTTAACATAGCAACAAGTACTAGGTGGTATGGTCAACCGCAACCGCTTGCAGCTCCCATGAACATCCCAGTCGCTCCTAGGCAAAGGTAAGACAACCTTCTAGGTCCACCAACGAGACCTGTGGTAACTATTTGGAGTAGATTGGAGCAAAAATTACAGATGACTCCAACTAAGTTATCCATATATGAGCTCATACAATAGTCCCTAAAGCATAGGGAGACTCTAATGGAGATTTTAAGAACAATTGAGCTTCAACCACAAGATGCGAATGCATTCACTCACTTTGTGGGACAAGTGCAAGAATACCAAGAACCTATAATCCGATTCTATGATCATGAGATTAATACAGTTTCTACTGCCTTACCAGACCCTCTGCTAAACATTGTAACAGTCATCAATGACTTACCTTTCAAGAGTATTTTGGTCAATACAGGTTCATAGATAAACATCATCACAACAACTGCAATAGAGCACCTCAAGATATCCAAGACCAATATCATTCCATGAACTTACACATTGAGAGCTTTTAATGATGCTTTATGCAATACTGTGGTAACGATAGTCCTACCCATCAAGGTGGGGCACAAGACCATCCTCATGATGTGTCATGTATTGGAAAGCACTCTGTAGTACACCATCCTCTTAAGGCGCCCTTGTATAAGGGCCATGAAGTGTGTGCCTTCGATCTTGCACCAGTGTGTCAAGTATGTGCACGAAAGCAAAGTCTATGTGGTTTTGGCCGATGAAGAGCCTTTTAAATATGTTAATCAGGTGTATATTCTGGTAGAACTCATGATTCCTTATACTCACATATACGTGGCACCTTCACCCCCAACCACACAAGTTGATAATAAAGACAAAGGGGTAAGAAAATACCCATGCACTTCAATACCTCCTGATGCACTCAAGATAGTCAATGCTTCTAAAGTACCATCAACATCAAAACCAAAATACAATCAAAATCTAAAGGCCCCCTTAGTTAAGGAAGAGAGGCCCAAATAAGTGCCAACTATAGCCATTGCCGAAGTGCCAAGTCATATGGAAGAGGAAGATCCTCAATATCAAGATGAAGATAGTGATTATCACCCTACTTCACCAGTATCATCCGTGGGATCATCCACATCACATGCATCAATACACTTGGCAAGTATAGGCATAGGGGAATACCTTGTGCAAAACATCACCTTTATGCCTATCATTGAGACTGCACAGGACATAGGGAGGCCTAAAGACTTGAGGTCGCCAATAGAAATAGTGGTTCCACTGGGAATCCCTCCCAACCAAACCAATTTTGTCTATGTTGGCCTGGAATGCACTCATAAGTCTTCAAATATAGAAGGATATGGTGACGAATTATTCACAGTCAATGTTCATTACCTCTATAATCCTTAGTTTGCTCTAAGATACTTTGAGTGTTGCCATTGACATGGCTATGGCCTTGGCGTATATGATCAGGGGCACGGGAGGCCTTATGAGCCACTATATCAGCTTCCTTTTGACAGATTTGGCTTAGACTATTATAGCAGAGGTCAAGATGACTCACTTATAGTGGCATTGGAAATATTAATCATAAGGTTGGAAGAAGACATTGATTTCATTCCTTATCGTCCCTTGAGAATAGCAAATTTGATCAATAGACAAGTGGCCATGGTAAACATACCACCTCCAAAAACTTATCATCCAAATACCTCAATTGATTCCACCCCAACAAGGTACAACTCATGGGATGAGGATAATGGATATGAAGCAAGTGATGATGAGGCACAACTTGGCTTAGCCTATCAAGGGCCTCACTATTTACAAAGGTTCACATGGTCCACCCATGAAGAGATTGGATATACATCAGATGAAAGTGACTATGAATCATAAGACTCGACAGAAAGAGCTTACTTAGGCCTAAGCCATCAACCCCTGACTTTGGGGTGAGATACAAATGCAAATGGGTTCTTCATAAGTGACAAAGAATATGAAGATGAAATAGAGATGGCCTACTTAGGGCCAAGACATGAGCCCTTTGTCTTAGGACCGCATACCAATACTAACGGTTTCTAGATAAGTGATGATGACTTTAACGATGAGACCGAGATGGCTTATCTTAGACCTCACCACTTGTGGCAAGTCAATGAGCTAGTAGAGAGAGAGGCGGAACTTTGTTCCATAGACCCTCAACTCTAATTTTTGGGGAGACCTATTGACCTAGCTACCATTCATCGGATGGTTAATCCCCCTTCACCTACATTTAGAGAGCAGTTAGAGCCCAATTATCCTATTGTCCACCTTGCTCATGGGCCAGATCTAGAAATTCCCATTCCTCTAGAACCTCATCGCGAGTATGGAAGAGAAACCCCTAAGACAAGATTGCACCCATGTGGTCCTGGAGATTTCATCCCATCCATCAACATGATCTCCATCGATTTGACCACTCCACTTCATAATCCAGTAGATCCTACCAAATAATTACATCTTGATGTAGATGCTATTGATTAGGATCGTGCTAATTCACCCATAGAGCTAGAAGATCTCTTCATCAATGAAGATATGTTATAGTCATTCCATATCGCATCAAGTTGTGTGTATGACGTCTTCCATGTTGGTTTGGAACCTGAGTCAATAGGTCTTGTGAATCCCGTTGATGACATTCATTTGATACCCATACCTCATCAGCTAGAGGATGGGTCACATATGGCTATAGAAGCAACTTTCGAGGTGGACATCAGTGATGATCCTACCCAACCAAGGAAAGTCAAGTTTGGAGAAATTCTATCTCCATAGGAACAAGCCATATTGATTCCTCTCCTCAAGGAGAGGCTAAATATTTTTGCTTGGACTTACAAAGACATGCCAGGAATAGATCCAAAGCTAGTCATTCACAACCTGTCATTGGATTCCATGAAGAAGCCATTCAAGCAAAAAATAAGGAAAATGCATCCAACCATCGCTTTTATGGTAAAGAACGAATTGCAAAAACTACTAGATGCAGTATTCATAGTTCCTATTGACTACCCTGAGTGGGTGTCAAACATGGTACCCGTAGGGAAACCTAACGAAAGAGTTCGTATCTACATGAATTTCAGAGATTTGAACAGGGTAACACCAAAGGATTCATTCCCATTGCCAAACATAGATGCTCTTGTAGATGCAACCATAGGTCATGAAATGCTCTCCTTAATGGATGGGTTTTTTGGATACAACCAAATCCAGATTAAGCCCGAAGATCAACATAAAACTGCTTTCATTACTCCATGGGGAACATTTTGTTACAAAGTGATGCCATTCGGTCCAAAAATTGTTGGTGCCACATATCAGTGGGCCATGAGATACATATTCCATGAATATATGCATAAGATATTAGAAGATTACATGGATGACTTACTAGCCAAGTCCCTATTGCGGCAAGAGCATGTCGAAGTCCTTAGACAAGTCTTTGATCATCTCATAGAACACAATGTCTAATTGAATCCTAAGAAGTGCGTATTTGGCGTAACTTCTGGAAAGCTTTTGGGATTCATCGTATCCAAGAGAGGCATTGAAGTAGATCCTACAAAGGTAAAGGCTATACTGGAAATGGCCACCCCTACCAACATTAGGGAGTTGAGGAGCCTACAAGGCAAGATAGCATCCATCAAAAGATTCATCGTGCAATTATTAGACAAATGCAGACCTATGAATAAGTTGCTACACAAGGAAGTCCCCTTTCATTGGGATGAAGAATGCCATCAAGTATTTGTAGAGATCAAGACTTATCTGGCAACATCGCCAGTATTGGCTCCACCAAGGCCAAACATACCATTTTTACTATATATATCAACTACTGATTTTGCATCGGGCATCATGTTAGCCCAAAATAATGCACAAGACAAAGAGCAAGCCATATATTACATTAGTTGCACCTTGGTGAGCTATGAGCTAGGATATGCGTATGTCAAAAAATTGTGTTTAGTAGTGGTCTTTGCAACTCGAAAGTTGCAACACTACATGTTGAGTCATATGACCTACGTCATATCAAAATAAAATTCTTTGCATTACATGATGAGAAAGACATCACAATACGTGTACCGCAAAGTGTATTATGCTATTGACAGAATTTGATCTAGATTTCATAAGCCAAAATTCCATCAAGGGACGAGTCATAGCAGATCAATTAGTAGAGGCACCTCTTCAGGATAATAAGCCTCTCACCATAGATTTTCCTGATGATGTGGTCTTTGCATTATCAGATCTGCCAGAGCTCGAATAACCTAAGAAAGAAAAATATATGTCATTGTTATTCGATGGTTCAAAGTGTGAACAAGGAGGCAGAGCAGGGATTATCTTTATCACACCGCAGGGCACTCCATTACCCTTATCATTCAAACTAGACTTCTCGTGCACAAACAATAATACAAAATATGAAGCATTGATCTTGGGACTCCAAAAAACCATAGCGATGGGCATTAAAATATTAAATATCTTTGGTGACTCCTTGCTCATAGTAAACCAGGTCAAAGGACTCTTCCAATGTAGGTGCCCACTCCTGAAGACTTACAAGGAACTTGTTGACAATTACTTAGCCCGACTAGAATGGTACGACATCGAGACAATCCCTCGTACATCGAATAGAGTTGCATACACCATGGCCTCTTTGGGATCCTTAATCCCTTAGAATCCATTTGTTGATTTTACAACCATTCATGTGAAAGTTCTTTCACACTCAGCAATACATCGTGAAGCTTTTGACAATCAAGAATCAGTCAACATGATCAACATCGAACCAAATCAGGATTGGTCCTTCGCGGCCAGAAGTTTCTTGCAAACAACACCTTGGGGGTCGTTGATCTCCCAAGGACCCATAGAGTGTGGTGCGACCATATACCATAGAGTTGTTCCTCAATCCATGTTCACTACCTCGGAAATGTAGGAAGAGCAAGTTGTCTATTCTATAGAGGTTGTGGCCTATCAGGATTGGCTTTCCCAACCGCGAGACTTCCTGAATCTCAAAATAATACCTCAAGGTTTGTCACATACAGAAAGGTAAACATTTAAACAGAGAGCAACAAGATACATTTTTCTAGGAGAAATCCTATTTAGATGAGGATATGATGGAGTATTACTCCGTTGTCTTGAGCCCCAGGAAGCATCTTGGGAAGTTTCACAAGCTCACGACGAAACATGTGGAGGCCATTTTAGTGGCATGTCCATCGTTAAGCACATCTTGAGAATGGGTTACTATTGGCCCACAATGGAAAAGGACTGCTACGAGTATGTCAAGAAATTTAGTAAGTTCCAGCATCATGCAAATCTAACACACTTACCATCGCAAGCTTTGCAGCCCATCCAGGCAGCATGGCCATTCTTGCAATTGGACTAGACTTGATTGGGAAGATCTCACCCCTATCCTCATGCTAACATACATTCATCATAACGGCCACAAAATACTTCACTAAATGGGTAGAAGCGATCCCCTTAACATCAACAACTGGACCAAGGATTGCGGAGTTTATACTCCACAATATCATAAGTCATTTTGGGGTCCCTTCTAAGATAATATCGGATAATGGGCCATATTTTAAGATCAAAAATGTGTGTGCTTTAATAAAAAAAATACCATATTCAACACATTTTTTCAATGCCTTATCATCCGCAAGGAAACGGGCAAGCAGAAGCCTCAAACAAAACAATAGTCTCCATTTTGAGGAAGACAGTGCAAGAAAATCACAAGGATTGGCACATACAGTTGCCTCTTGCACTATGGGCATACAATACTAGTATACAGACGCCCATTAGGGCAACACTGTTTTCACTAGTATATGGTACTGAAGCCATCATGCCTCTAGAGTTGGAAATCCCGACTTTACGAATAGGACTAAAAGACTTCATAGATGATGAAGCTGCGCAGCAAGGCCACCTTGATCAATTGATGCTTCTTGATGAACGTCGAGTCAATGCTTTAGAGCATCTCTGTGTTTACCAAGATCACCTTGCATGAGCTTACAATAGTAAAATCCAGCTATGAGAATTCAATGTTGGAGATCTAGTGCTCAAATAAAACCATCAGAATTTAAATCAGTCGTCGCATCTACGAGATAAGTTCACGGTAAACTGGATAGGTCCATACATGATTTTAGAGAGAGTTGGACCTAGAGCATATTGCCTTATATCATTATATGGTGTTGAAGAGCCTGAACCTCTCAATATCATTCACTTAAAGGCATTTTACATATAAAAACACAAAAACATTCAAATATTTCATAAAACACAAAAAAATCAAATATGTCAAAAATAAAAAAATTCAAATATTTCATAAAACATCGAAAACATTCAAATATGTTTTTTTTTTTGAAAAATTTGAAAAAACTTGTATTAAAACAAAGATCAGTTACAAATGGGAGTAAACACATCCCTACCAAGAACAAAGAAACAAGATTACAAGCGCAGAGCGCAAAAAGTCAACACTTTCCACCGCAGAGCGCAAAAAGTCAACAAGGCGCGAAAACGCGACATGTCGCGAAATCGCGACATGTCACGATATCGCGACAATCAAACCAGCCTTGGCCATGCCAGAGCAACAAGTCGCGAAATCGTGACATGTCGCGATATCGCGACAGCCAGACCCCACGGCGCCTGATCACCAAAAGTGTCGTGAAATCGCGACGGCTTTTCCCCTTGGCGCCCCATCACCAAAGGTGCCGCGATATCGCGACGAGTTTTCCCAATGGCGCCTGATCTCCAAAAGTGTCGCGAAATCACGACGAGTTTTCCCCTCAGCGCCCATCCTTCAAAAGTGTCGCGATATCGCGACGAGTTTTCCACTTGGCGCCCAGTCTTCAAAAGTGTCGCGATATCGCGACGATTTTTCCCCATGACTCCTATTCGCCAAAAGTGTCGCGATATCGCGACGAGTTTTCCCCTCGGCGCCCAATCTTCAAAAGTGTCGTGATATCGCGACGAGTTTTCCACTTGGCGCCCAGTCTTCAAAAGTGTCGCGATATCGCGACGAGTTTTCCCCATGGCGCCTGTTCGCCAAAAGTGTCGCGATATCGCGATGAGTTTTCTCCTTGGCGCCCAATCTTCAAAAGTGTCGCGATATCGCGACGAGTTATCCCCTTGGTGCCCATTCTTCAAAAGTGTCACGATATCACGACGGTTTTTCCCCTTAGTGCCAATTCTCCAAAAATGTCACGAAATCGCGACAACTTTTCCCCTTGGCGCCCAGTCGCCAAAAGTGTCGCAAAATTGCGACGACTTTTCCCCTTGGCGCTCATTCTCCAAAAGTGTCGCGAAATCGCGACGTCTTTTCCCCAAGGCGCCAATTCTCCAAAAGTGTCGCGATATCGCGACGATTTTTCCCTTTGGCTCCCATTCTTCAAAAATGTCGCGAAATCACGACGGTTTTTCCCCTTGGCTCCTATTCACCAAAAGTGTCGCGATATCGCGACGATTATCCTCCTTGGCGCCCCTGCTCCAAAAGCGTCACGAAATCGCGATGGCTTCCAGCCAAAGGCCGTGACGGCGCAACAGGTCATGAAATCGCGATAGCTTCCCACCAAAGGCCGCGACAGCGCAACAGGTCACGAAATCACGACAACATCTCTCCAAGGGCCGCGACAGCGCGACATGTCATGATGTCATGACATGTCGCGATGTCGCGACAGGTTCCCTCCAAAGGCCGTGACGGCGCAACCTGTCGTGATATCGCGACAACTTCCCTCCAAAGGCCGCGACGGTGCAACAGGTCACGATATCGTGACAAAAACCACCCTTAGCATAAACTTTGCTCATTGTCTCAAGGATCGTTCAAGACCCTGCCTAATCACTGCATCCTCCACAGGCATGTCACTGTGCAGCTGCACCCCTACCTCTTTCTCAGCACCCATCTTTGCAAGGAAATCGGTCGCTTTATTTAAATCTCTACTCACATAGACGGGGATCACATCATCTAATTCCCTCCATAGTTCCTTGATTTGAGAGACCAGAATCCGCAACCTCCATGCTTTTGAAGCAAAGTTCCTCATGCGATCTAGAGCGCCAACCAGAATTTGAGAATCAGACTCGAGAATTATCCTCCTGTGTCCCTGATTAACAGCCCAGATGGAAGCAGATTTAATAGCAAAGGCTTTTGCTTCATTGTTTGTGGCTCTTCCCAGACCTTGCATTTCCCAATAGAGCACTGACCCAACATGATCCCGGCACACTACACCAATTCCAGCACTACCCGGATTGCCTTTTGCAGCTCCATCAGTATTGATTTTGATCCAACCTTCTGGGGGAGGTTTCCAGCTAGCTCTGTCCTGTCTCTCTTGCTCTACAGCTCCCTCTTCCAGTGGCCCAGGACCAACCTGATTTTCCTCTTCAGCATAGATGGCAACCGTTTTCGCGACTTTGCTCCAGATGACCTGCCAAATTCCATCTAGCGAGGAGAAGGTTTCTCTAAAAATACGAGCATTTCTCTCCAACCACACCTACCACCAGATGAAAAGTAAGCCAAGCTCCCAACCAATTCGAAGAGCTTTAGATTTAAATCTACCTCTCTTCCATCTTTCCCAAATATTGGTCCGAGTCAGATCACCATTAGCCTGGAGTTTATAGTGAGAGAACCAACGCTTCCAAATCTGATGCGTGAAAGGGCACTCAAACATCAGATGATCAGTTGTTTCCTCATTCTTGTGGCATAATACACACTGAGATGGACCGATGATTCCTCTATTTTTGAGATTGTCAAAGGTGAGAATTCCATTGTGCATAAACTGCCAGGCAAAGAAATTCACTTTCGGCCAGCCCTTGGAATGCCATATCTTCCTCCAATATTGAACCGAAAATAAATGTGGGGGAGGCTCTGGGAGGATCTTATCGTATCCGTCCTTCACTGTATATACCCCAAGGTTCCCATAGCCCCAAGCTAGTTCATCCTCCTCGTCTCTCCCTGTGAGAAACCTTTCTGTCAAGATTTTGGTCAAGATGGGTGCCAGCTCCGGAGGGATTGTAATTGGCCACTCCTCCAACCGCTTAAACTTCTTGAACTTATACTCCCCCAATTGGCTAGTGTTGAAATAACTCTCAATTTGGACCCGACCCTTGGCTTCTATGGCGGATTTAATTGGTTGCAATTCGGGAAACTCAGCAATGATGGGTGGGTACTGGTCCCATGAATCAGTCCAGAAACGTGCCTTCTCCCCTCTCCCCACTTTCCAAAACAATTGGTCTTTAATAACCTGAGATCCAAGCTTGAGAGCCTGCCACACTAAGGATCCATTACCATCCAGAGGGAAACGGCCCACTTCATTGGGGTGAACATGACCCAAGTATTTACTGGTTAGGATTCTACTGAATAAGGATGTTGGTTGGGAAATCCACCTCCAGATCTGATTTCCAGCCAAAGCTTTGTTGTTAAGCTTGGAGCTTCTCGGTCCCAGACCCTCCTTTTTCCTTGGGTCGGGTAACTTTATCCCAACCAACCAAGGCCCATTTCTTCTCCCCTTTTGCTCCTTCCCATAAAAATCTTCTAGCCATTTTGTCCAGCTCTTTCCAAATAGAATGTGGGGCAGCCAGGATAGAGAATTTATAAATTGGCATGGCCTGAATAATTGACTGTAAGAAAGTTAATCGGCCCCCATAGCTTAACCATTTATGAGACCAATGGTTCATTCTATCTTTGATGCCATCCAAAAGATCCTTCCAGATATCTATTTTTTATTTTTTGAAATGCAAAGGAACCCCCAAGTAAACTACTGGGAGAGAGGTCCTAGTGAATCCCAAGATCTCTATAACTTTGTCCTGTAGCCTTTGGTCAAGATTGAAGAAGACCACTTTGGATTTTTTATCATTGATGACTTGGTTTGAGGCCCTAAGGTAGACATTAAGAGTATCTCTGATTCCTCTAGCTTCCCCGAAGCTGGCCACTCCAACCAGTCCTGTATCATCCACAAACTGTAAGTGAGTCAAAATTTCCTCACCCACCTTGATACATGTTATCAGGCCTTGATGTCTTCTCCTCAAGAAGAGTCTACCTAATCCTTCAGCCAAAATGAGGAAGAGATAGGGAGAGCAAGGGTCCCCTTGAAGAAGACCACGTGTGGCTCCAAAAGGTTGCGAGGGAAGCCCCTTGATTAGAACAGAATAAGAAGGCGTAGAAACACAACTCATGACCCAATCTATCCAGTCCTGAGAGAAACCAAAGGCTGCCAACATCTTTGATAGGAAGCCCCACTCCACCCTATCATAAGCCTTGGACATATCCGAGTTTAATGAACATTCCTTTATTACCAGATTTTTGCATTGTATGGATTGCCTCCTGGGCGAGGACCACCCCATCCAAGATCTGTCTACCCTCTACAAAACCCCCTTGCTCTGAGGAAATGATGTTATGAAGGAGAGGTTTTAGCCGTTCAGCCATTATCTTTGTGATTATTTTATAAATCACGTTGCATAAGGCAATAGGTCTGAAATCAGAGATATGAACCCCCTCCTCCCCTTTTGGAATTAAAGTGATGAAGGTATGATTTATTGCCTTAAGCATTCTTTTATTAGTTTTGGACTCCTCTGTGACAACCAAAACATCCTCCTCCAAGGTATCCCAAAAGGCCTGAAAAAACTCAATAGGAAAACCATCTGGACCTGGAGATTTGCCGGTGCTCATTCCAAAGACCACATTCTTCAGTTCATCTCTATCAATGGGTCTAAGAAGGGCCTGATTTTCTTCTTGAGAGATAATAGAGGGTATGACATCAATAACTTCATTTTGAGCCTCCACATCTTGCTCCATACTTTCCTTAAAAAGTTTAGAAAAATAATCCATTGAATGGGAATGCATACCGGGAAGAGTATCAAAGGAGTGTCCATTCTCATCTTGAAGGACTTCCATGTTATTCATCTGTCTCCTAGCACAAGCTGATCGATGGAAAAATTTTGTATTTCTATCTCCTTCTAATAACCAAGTGTTTCTTGCTCTCTGTTTCCAGTAAGTCTCCTCTTGGTTATCAATGTCCTCAACCGCTTTGCGCAAGGCATCATCCTCGGTTTTAAGCTACTCAGTAATTGTTCCTTCCCTGAAGTGTTTTTGAACCTCTTCCCATCGGCCACCAAGGGAGCTCTTTGTAGCTGGAAATCGACTTATTAGCTTGCCTCCATTGTTTCAGTTTAACCTTGACAAAATAAAGTTGTTTGTGGAATTTAAACATTGTTGTCCCAAAAGGTAGACGACCTTCTTCCCACCACTGTAGAATTTTCTTTCGAAGATCCTCCTTTTGTAACCAAAAATTCTCAAATTTAAACGGTTTGTGGTGCTGCCCTGTCATAGTCCCTCCCTCCAACAAAATGGGAAAGTGATATGAAACTGGGCCCTCCAAAATCTAGAATTTAATATTCCACTTAACAAATGCCTCCTCTGAGACCAGAAAATGGTCTAGCTTTACCTTCCTGCTGTGTGGCTCCCTCCTCTTGTTAGTCCAAGTAAAGTAGGTTCCAGGGCCTTTGATATCCACTAGGTGAAAGGCCTGGACTTGGGCAATCAGAAGCCGGTCCCCTGGATCCAAAACTGGGGTTCCACCTTCCTGATCTCGAGCAGATAATTTAGCATTAAAATCCCCAACAATAATCCGGTCTAAATCTTCCCTTGAGGACCTCATGTTGTGTACAGATTTCCATTGGAGCCTCTGGCCATCAATGCTTTGAGCCCCATAAAAATTTGTAATTAAAACATGTTCAATTGTGACATTATTCCTAAAATGAGATGTGAGCACACCCCTCCAAGCTATATGTTCTATTGCAGTCCATTCTAGAGGGTTCCAAAGAGTAACAATCCCCCCTGAGGCACCTTGGGCAGCCACATCCATATGACCAGCGCCCCTCCATATTCTACTAACTGTTTTACACATAAGATCTAAAGACATTTTTGTCTCCTGGATGAGCAAAAAGTCTATTTTGCATTTTCCTAAGAGTCTTTGAACAACAGATTGATGGGTTCTACTATTTAAACCCCTAACATTCCAAGATTGAATAATCATTGAAAACCTTGAGAGCAGTAAGAATCAATTGTCCTCACCGATCCTCCAGTGATCAGCTTGTCTCCTTGCACTGCTAGCAGATCCTTATTAGACTTTCTGCCCGCTCCTTGAGAGTTACTATTTTTGGATCTCTTTTCCACCTGAGTTATCCCTAGGGCTGGCCTTTCTCTATTCTTTTCTGCACTTCCCATGCTGACATCCTTAATTACTGGTTGTGCTTGGGAGTGTATTATCAATGCCCCTGGATTCTCTGGCTGCAATAACTCAGTGGACTCAATCACCTGTTCTAAGACAGGGGGAGATGAAGGAGAAGCATGAGTGTGGATGTTATTATCCTCAGTATTCCCATCCACTCCTTCCATGACTTGATCCTCTTGATCCACTAGTGACTTAAAAATTTCATACCTATTGGCTGGCTTGAGTTGTGCTTGCTCCTTACCATTTTTCTTTTGCTTTCTCCTTCTTTTGGGCTGTTCAAAGCCATATTTCTGAACATCATTACCCTGAGGAGTATTGGATGGTTCTTTGACAAGAGTAGACTTACCCTCTCTGGGGCGATTTGGCATTCCAAGCGGAGCCTCCACTTTTGTGTTCAAAATATTTGGACAAAACCGTGCCAAATGGCCATGCTTATGGCAAACTCTGCATCTGAAGGGTAGGGCCTCATAATCTAACTGTTGGATCCAAGATAGTCCTGCCAGTTCAAGTTCCACCTCTGCCGGTAGAGGCTGGCTAATATCCATTTCCATGCAAATTCTTGCAAAGACAGTTGTGTTACCTTCTATGGTGTCCTTGGAGACGCCCAGATGTCTATCGAGGGAATTACCAATCATTTCTAGAACCTGCTCACCCCAAAACTCCATCGGGAGAGCGTACAACCGGATCCAAATCGGGACAGCCGTGGGTTCAATACGAGGATCGAAACCCACTCTCCAGGGTTGAACAAATAACCCTGTCGGACCGTGGTTCCTCTTTTCTGATTCAAATGCTCTATTTCTATCGGCTAAAGAAGAAAAACTAACAATGAAATACCCATTGCTTATAAACCATAAGGAGTACTCACCGTGAGGCTCCCAGTTCTGTCTGACCCAGGTATGCAAAAAATTTAGGGTAGGTCGGATACCCATGAATTTACAAATCAGATCATGGTTAGCTCTGTAGATGATTGTGTCTTCGACCATCTTTGGTTCGATGACAATCTTGGGTCTGGAGGCGGATTGTGGGAGGCATCCATTAACTCGATGTGTTGTTGAGCTCTTGCCAGCATTCTTGAAGAGCGTTTGAAAAGCATTCCTCTGAGCTTCGTCATTGGAAGACGAAGAATTTTCTTTTAGCAGCTCAGCATATGAGCTCTTTCTCCCAGAGAGAGGATCTGGAGGAGACCCCATTGGGCCCTCCTGGGGCAGCAGACGATCCTTCAGAGTAACACTACGTCAACCCACCAAATGCCCTGGATTTTCCTTCACTCCACAAACCCTAGAACATCGCCTGTCGCCTGCTCAAAAATTTTCCCGCCAAATCGCCAGAGCTCCGTTTTGAAACTTAAAAAACATTCAAATATGTTAAAACATCAAAAACATTCAAATATTTCATAAAACATAAAAAACATTCAAATATGTCAAAAATCAAAAACAGTCAAAAATGAAAAACATTCAAATATTTCATAAAACATCAAAAGCATTCAAATATGTCAAAAATAAAAAACATTCAAATATTTCATAAAACATCAAAAACATTCAAATATGTCAAAAATAAAAAACATTCAAATATGTCAAAAACACACCAAAAAAAAAAAAAGTGTCAAAAACACAAAAACATTCAAATATGTCAAAAATCAAAAACATTAAAATATGTCAAAAATACAAACAAATCATAAAAACATAAAATTCAAAATCAAAGGTTCCAAGGGTAATTCGTACCGCTTGGTCAAACATTCAAATCAAAGGCTCCAAGGGTATTCAAACTGCTTGGTCAAAACCAAAATCAAATCAAAGGCTCCAAGGGTAATTCAAACTACTTGGTCAAAACCAAAATCATCAAAGGCTCCAAGGGTAATTCATACCGCTTGGTCAAACAATCAAATCAAAGGCTCCAAGGGTAATTTACACCGCTTGGTCAAACATCAATTCAAAAGGCTCCAAGGGTAATTCATGTCGCTTGGTCAAAAATAAAATCAAAAAGGCTCCAAGGGTAATTCAAACCGCTTGGTCAAACACAATAACAAAAGCCCCAAAGGCATAATAAGCCCTTTGGTCAAAATAATCAAAAATACAAAAACAACATAAAATCAAAAATACAAACACAATTGCACTTCATATTTTGCATCCACATCATTGCATTGCATTTTCACATACATTACAAGATATGTCATGAGAGTCTTAAAAGTGATACCATAGTTTGTCGCACTGGTCATTCATATCCATACCTCCATCCACATGTGTGTAATTATGTTTTTCAACACAACCATTATTTTTTGCTACACATAATTACTAAGGCTTTTTCGGTTAGTCAACCAAATCTAATAATTTTATCAACTTTTGAGGAAAACAACTTTGATTAGTAGAAATAAAGACCTAGCTGTGATAAAGCCTTGGATATTCAAGATCCCATAACTAATTGAAACACTAAAATCCTAGCTGGTATAAGGAAAAGATGAAAGTTGCAAAGCGGTCTAGGTTACCTTAAGTGAAAAGGATTATCCTTGCTTATCCCCCTGTGCAACCGGTTTAAAGGTGTTGAGAATTGGTAAAAGGACAAGATTTACCCTATCAAAATCCCTTGCTTAAATCAAAATAAGCAAAATACCAAAGCAAAAGTACAAATTCAAAAGGCCAAGCATACAGTCCAGATTTCAAAAGCAAAAATCCAATACAATCATATATTCAAAATACAAAAAAATCAAGCTCAAGAAAAAATAAAAAATAAACAATGATTTTCATCACTAAGAATGAGCAAAATAAACAGTGATTATCATCACTAAAAAAAATTCTTGCTCAAAGAAAAAAATCAAATAAAAAATAAATAGTGATTTTCATCACTACATATGAGCAAATATCCAAATCCAAAAAGAAGGGAATAAAGCTTGAATCCCTGGAATTCTTAGCATTGTACAAAACTAGAAGGAGAAATCCTTACGCATGACGATATGTCTATTACAATTGCTTCATGCATTTGTGTAGACCAATGTTTGAATGTGGATGAGCTAGCTTAGGTAACCAAATATTGCCTAGTGGTATAGTCCAACTAAGTCCAACATAAGGATAAGAAGAACACTTGAGGATCCTTGATCTTAGCAATGGTCTGAAAGAATCTCGCCTGACATCGTAGGAAATGCTTGAGTTCTACCTCAAAATATACAATCACATGCACACATAGATATCATGAAAAACCAGGTCCATGGTAAAAGTCTTACTTTTCACAAGTCTAAGTGTTAAGTAGACAACTGTTGATAGGGGAACTAGAGTGTTTGAATCTCCGAAAATCCCAACAAATTATTACATAGCAACAAATCATAACATCATTCACACCATCACTTTCTTTATACGATTCTATAAATTAGGGGGTATCAACATAGTAGGACAGATACCGCATTTTTATTAGAAATAGTATATAGACGGCCACTGACTACTTTATATCTTTTAATTTATAGAAACTTATTAAGAAGATACATTACACACCATTACATCTCATATATGAATACTTAATCAAATATTATGATAAAATGGATTATTTAAATTCATGATCATTTTTAAAAATTTTGTGGTATCACCCATTAAGATTATCAATGTCATATGCATTCCATATGTTTTAAGTGATTAGAGCATACAGGTTCATTTATACCATTCCACCACATAAGTTAGATGCATACAATTAAAGCAAAAATTAAACATGCATTTAACAATAACATTTGCATCCATGAAAACAAGTCATTAATCATCCATAAACCACATCATAAAACATATAGGCAATATCCATTTGCATACAATCATAAATTCATCATGCATCATCAAAATACATCACATCATATCATCAAAATATATAAGCATCTACACATCCATATAAGCATCTTCAAATATCATATATCATCTAACATATCCATCAAATCATCATAATATCATCATCACATCATATCATAAAACAAAATAACAACAAAAACATAAAGCAATAAACAATACACATAATGAGTCACAAAAGGTAAATCTATCATAAAAATATGTGTGTCAAGTCCAATGGATATACAAAAATGCCCATGGTCTATAGTCATGTAGGTCAATCGACCTCAAAAATGGATCAAGAACCAAGTAGAACATCGATCTAGTGTCGGTCCTGAGCCCCCATCACCTCCTCCAATGCCACCCCCCTGTGGCGGTGTCACGAGTCGAGTGATGTGAGCCTGTAGGTCTCTCTATCTGAGTTTAGGTCCACTGGCTAGGACGAGTAGAAGACTGCCTTGAGGTAGAGCACCTACTAACCTACAAACCACCTCCATCTGTTGGATCCTTAGGGGCAATCCATGCCTCCTGAGCTGCATCTGAAGGAGGGTAACATGATCCGTAAGACCCTAGATCTGAGCCTCATGCTCATCCACCAAGGAATGAAGCCATCCCACCTTTGCCCCTAAGCCTGCTACTGGAACCTCCTATGGTGTAGAAGCAGGAACAACAAACTGCATCCTAACATCACCACCCCCGATTGTAGCCTGTAGAGCCTATATTTGTGCTATGGGCTACTCAATCATAGCATCTCACCACTGTACCTAGATCTTAGTAGCCTGGAGATCAGCCTCGATCTCATGTAACTATGCTCTTAGAGGAGAGTCTCTCTCCTCAGGCTCTAACTCCTCCTCCTAAGGAACATCAAGGTCCTCTACTACCACCTACTCTGTCGGTTCACCCCATACCTCAGTCCTAGCTCGATCCCTACATCCTACTAGATCTACGCCATCACCCCCGCCATCATCCTCGTACCCTAGACTATCGATGCCATGGCACATCCGATCACCCCACCACTGATAATAGGCCTCTATAACTCCCTCAACCACTGTAGGGTCTATGACTGAGGCATCCTCCTCATATGCAAGCTCTGTGACCTATCGTGGAGGTAGGTCCCTCTTTGCTGTGAGGCGCCTATACAAGAATAGTACCAAGGGAACATCCTACTGTAAACCATACTGATGAAGAACCTGAGAGTAGAAGAAATACTCCTAGATGGCAATATTATGGCCAACGAGCCATCTCTCATGTCGTGTCCTAGCAGTAAAAATAGTTGGATCATCCCAAACCAGACACTCATAGTACGATCACCACACGACATCTCCAACCAACAGTCTGGTAAAAGCATCAGTGTAGTGGGACAACTCCCTTGCAAAAGTGTGGCTCTTACGCTCCTCATGCCACCGATCCCATCTAGCAGCATAGCATTGTGTTCAAGCCTTAATAGATGTAATCTCAGTTGGGATCCCCTTAGGGTGATCTATCTTAATCTGCTCCCATCCCCAAACCTATAAAAGCAAACTATAAGCAATGTTGATGCGTCCTCACTGACGAATGTGGTACAACTCATCATAGCACTGAGCCAATAGCGATCTACCCCATGCATAGATGATAGGCTCCTTGCTATCCAATAGGTCCTGCACCATCGCTAGGAGGTTCCAAGGGAACCTCAAACCCGAGCAATCCGAGATAAGAACGTTGCTGATAACCATCAGCAACATAGCATGCCTCACTATGAAAACATGAGCATCATACCAAGTCTTGATAGATACTCCTCTAGACCCAGTCTCCCGGAGAGCCTATGTAGAACGTGCCTCAAACACCCTATCATAGACGACCACCTGATCATTAGTGGCCGATGAAACAATGGGCACCCCATCAAACGAGATATGAAAGATCTTGTACACGTCCTCCAGCGTGATAGTCATCTCGTTGGGTGGAAGGTGGAAGGTGTTGGTCCGTGGGTTCCAACGGTGGGCTAAAGCCATAAGATAAGCTTGGTCAGCCATAATGTGGGGCAACCTAATAATGTACTTTAGCCCACGAGCCTTAAACCACTCCCAGTCAGTGTCATCAAATCCAGGAAGTAAGTCTAGTAGGAGCTTCGGGTCCCAAGCCCGAGCAGTGAGGATCTAAACAAAGCAGAAGAAAAACAAAACATAACTACAATGCATCTAAGGCATAATTCACAATAAACATGAAAATGGTGCAAAATGGTATGAGTTACTTTAAATATAATCAAAAGAAGAATAAATTGCACCCAAGCAAAGCAAAAATTCAAAAAAAATCATAAAATCAATACATAAAATGCAAAAAAGGCTCAAGCTTTAGCCGCTGCCACCTACAGCAATCGAAACCTGGACGTTGGAGGTAGCAACAGCCAAGGCCCAATGGTTAAATTTTTGACCGTTGGGATTCAAGCTTGGCCACTCTGAGTGACAGCGGTTCAGAGCCAATCACTCTGAGCAACAACAATCAAGGGGCGGCATGGCAAACCAATGAACCCTTGGCCAAAAAATCAAAAAAAAGAAGTTACAATTGACAAAATAACTTAAGCAAAGTAACAAAAAGGAGGGAAAGCAAACAAATTGGAAAATAAATCCCCTACCCACGCATCAAAACTAAGCTAAGTTTGAGAATGCCCAAAATGACGGTAACAAGTGAATAATGGAAAATTTTCAAAAACCCTAGGCTAAAGCCACTGACAGATTTCAAATATAGGGACCAACCCATCGTGGCAAAAAGGAACCTAAGCCTAATTACGAAGTTTGTTCATTGCCAGTAGGTTTAGTGATGTTCATTTTGCTCATTTCTTATTGAAGTTCAATTTTACTTAAGCAAATAAAAGAGAGCTAGGGTTTTGAAGAGAAATAATCGAGAAGCTCTGACTCCTCCAGCAGTTGATGTCTCACCTCGTGTAGCCATGTCCTCAGCACCAGCAAAGTTTTGAAGTTGCAACCATCGCCATTACACCAGAGCTCTGAAAATGAAATATTCAATAATGAAAATGATAGGTCAAAACCCTAGAATTACAAGTTTTATATTTTCTTAATTATGCCTTGGCCACTGCTGACGTCAACGACCCGAGCTTCTTGATCGCTCAAGGTGACAATGGCCATAAGCAGGAAATCAGAGGCCACTGGACCTAACAACGACCAAGCCCATAGGTCAAAATTAAGTAGTTCCTTCAATGAGGAAAAAAACAACAAATAATCACACTTTGATGGTTTAGGAACATCAGAATGTTCAAAACGATAAAAAATTCACATAAAATCACAATATCAAGCAGGCCTCGTATCCAGTTACCTACTCTATCCACTCGATGATTGCAGCGATTTGCACTCCATGTATTTCGGTGAGATGAGTAGGCAACCATAAGGCCACTTGGGGCAAAAGCAACTCATTTTGGAATTATAATATGTCACCCTTCAAACTCGAAGAAGATCAAGATGGTTAGACTGCTCCATGGGAGCGAAGGGGTCATTCTAATTCCCCTATGACATCAAAAATATTAAGTCAAAGTGATACAATCTAAACATAAATAGAATCACTCATCCTAACTCCCTAAGAAGGCTATTGACAGTTGGACCGCTCCTCGGGATAGGGATGGATGATTATCATAAGCAATTGGAATCACACTTGGATGTGGGATTGCCCATTAAAAGCAAGAAATGCTAGAAAGGAACCAAATTAGCCATATTGGTCAAGCGACTTGTCTCTTCATTCATTGTCATTTCTTCACCAATCCTTTGTGTGAAGTAGTTCAAAACTTCAACTTAATCATAATCAAAATCAACAAAATATCATTGGATCATAGCAAAATCATGTTCGTCCTTCGAATCATTGCATACAACAATCACAAATTTCCCTTGTTTGTTGGGAAAGTAAGTAGACATGATATCTTCAATTGTAGCTCTCCTACCGATCGAAATTGTTGTAGCAATTGAAGCTACCCGATTGAGTTTGAGGAATGAGTGTAATTTAACATGCAAAAGCCACTAGGCTAAGTCCTTCGAACATTGAGGCAATGATTCAAGGGATGCACGCCATCTTGCATGATTGGGCCATCCGATGTTGATTAGACCATTGATCACCATACACCCTAATAACGGATCAGTCTATGTTTTTGCTCAGTGTTGTGTTTTCCACATAGTGCGTCGCAAAAAGGAGCATCTGTAGACACCTAAATTATGTCATGGTTAGGGGAGCTACTTACATAGACACACTCATAATATCATAAGACATAAACTTGGACCTTCCAAGCACCAACAATGGTTCTCACCACTCATTTGGGGCCTTTTCAAGCCATCCAAACTTGGCCGCTCAAGCCAAGAGCAACCATATTCTAGCTGCTCAAGCCTAGAGCAACCAGACCTTAGCCACTGTAAGCGACAATGGCTAGATCATAGCCACTGTAGATGATAGCGGTTGAGCCATAAGAAGCGTTTTGCCGACAAACAGGTCCAATATTGGGTGGAAGTGGCAGTCTGCATGCAATAAAGGTGAGCGGGAGTGACTTTACATTCCTTTTAACAACCAGTTCACATAGGAGACTTGAGTTTGCATTTAGACTTAAGTTAACTGACCTTCAAGCATAAACAAAGGATAAAAGTTTCTCATGCTAACAAACAGTTCACATAGAAGACTCAAGTGGGCAGTTAGATTTAAGTTAACTGGCCTTCAAATATAGACAATAGACAAGGGCTTCTCATGCTAACTTGCACTACGCATGAGAAATTCATTTATAGGGCTTGGACATAGACCTAGGGTTTCACACTATAAAAGGTGCAAGCCTAAGAGCACCAAAATAAAGAGACACATGATCGATATATGATATATAAAGACCCAAATCACATACAGGAGATCATTTCAGAGAGAGAGTTCTCTTTGAGGTCAAGTGTGCGGCAGAGCTTTGACAAAGCAAGGGGCATAACACCTACTTTCTTCAACATCAGATCATAGTCTTTGACCCATAGCTTTGGGGTAAGGAGAGCAAGGTTTTATTTAGCGATCGATGTCTTGGACAGTGGCCCACAGACTTCGCTTAAATAGACATAGCATCTTTTATCTTGTTTTCTTATATCATTAACTTAGATTTACTTGATTTCATGGTATCATTTTATCATATTTCTGTTACATTCTTTGATTACTAACCTTATCTGGGGAGGCAATCTCAGACAGCTAAACATGTATTGTTGTTTGAAATGCATATAGGGCCACAGGTTCACAAGATGTAATCCACGACATACGAGAGCAATAGGATCCGTCCGGGAGACATACCTGGAGAAGGAGGTATCTGTAAGCCCTCAAACATTTTTGTGTGCAAAACCGGGAAGCATTTTAGAGCATGCCACCCTTTTGCAAAAGGGGACATCTCTTCATCCACTTGTAAATCATTGTATCAAGATGGGTATCCCTAAGAGGGACCGACATGTAATCGGGGTTCAATATTAATGAAAGATCCATTCTTTGTCATTTCTGTGTTATATGTTTACTCGTAATATGTTAGCTTCATTTTTGGTATAGTAATAACATCGCAAGTAGAGTTAAGAGCGGTGCGTGCGCCCTGGGGTCGCTACAGATAGCACCATTAAGTGATCCCACACCTTTTAAGATATAGGTGAATTTTGATATTCCTACTTTTGAAGGAAAAAATAATGTTGATGCCCTAGAAAATTGGTTGGATCAATTATCTTCATACTTCTTTGCAAATAAATTCACCGAGAATGAGAAAATCACTTTTGCACTATTGAAAGCTTTATGAGTTATGAAAGAGAATAAAAATTAAGTAGTGTTTACATGGGATTATTTCATGAAGGGTACCAAGGAAGAATATTATCCCTTAGGAGCCTATGAATACCAATACATGCAATGGCAACAATTGTGTGAAGGTAGAGATCATTCTATTCAAGATTATACTGATGCTTTCCATTCCATGGTAGCAAAACTAGGTATTAAAGATATTGAGAGGTATGGAATTCACAAGGACTGTAATGGGTTACAAATGGTACATTCAAGAGGACATGGACCTTTTCAAATTTAAGACAATGGAAGACATACAAACTTGCTATCAAATTAGAGCAGAAGCACAATATTAAAAATAGAAAAGCAGGAAGAGCAAATAACAAAAACCAAAACACTAAGTACTAGCCAAAGAAAGGCAAGGGTGAATCTCCAAAGAATCAAGGCAAAGGGGGTCAACCTCGAATCAAAATTGGAAGCAAAAAAACACTCCAAAGTAAAGAATACCTTAAAGACCAAGAGTGGAAAATGGTTCAATTATCATAAGAGCAATTGATATTCAAGGGAAAAGCCTTAAGAAATTCAATCATTGTTCATTGAATCACAACCCTCTACATCCACTACATTACCTCCACATCCACAATATAAGGATGGAGGGAAGTAGATCCTAGAAGTTGAACTAAATCTAACCATTTCCACTACACATGCTACACCAAAGGAGTCATAACAAGAGTCACAAGAGAAGGAATTTCTATTTCACTCATAAATATGGATTAAAGCTAATCCATTACATTTCATCATTGATAGGGGGAGTTGAAAGAAACTAATTTTTGCTTAGATGGTGAAGGATTTGAATCTACCTATTACACCACACCCACAACCATATAATATTGGATGGTTACAAGAGGGGAGAGACATTCATGTCACTCTATATTGTCTCCTCTCCTATACTGTCAAGCCCTTAAAAAATGAAGTTTTATGGTATGTTGTGTCCTTGGATGTTTGTGATGTGATTTTGGGCCAACCATTTATGTGGAAGAGGCATGGTGTATGGGTCTAGGTATTGGGAAATTTCCTCATAAAACATGAGCATCTATTTTCCTATCATAGTGAGACATTCAATGAAGTAGTTTTAAAATCTCCCACATACAACAAAGAGATATATACCCTTGGCTAAGCATGTAAACAATACAATAACTACATCTTGGGCAAGGAAACCATCATCCAAATATAACATAGACCTTTGGAGTTTATTCATATGTAAAGTAAGCTATAGAATGAAGTACATCAAAATTGGGCCACATATCTATAATAGTTTTTTAATCATTAAGCATAAGAAAGGGAAGGGAATGCCAATTCAACAATAGATTATTTGGGCCAACCTCTAATCATAACACTCGCCACCATTCTTGGTTTTTGTAGTCATGATAATTTCCAATCGATCTACTTTGTATAAAACATGTTCTAATTTTATAGATGCATACCAATATATTCATGTAGGTAAGCATTTTTTTTATTTTTATTTGTAAGATAACCTCCTTTATCACATGAAACATGTTTTTTGCCAACTACTAAACACTCAAATATGATTTGGGAAGTGTACTTAAACAAAGTACCAGGTCAATTTGGGGTGGAAAATTATTAGTAGTAGTTCAAAAGTATTTTTATTGGCCCAAAATGAGGAAGTATGTCAAGAGGTACATCAATTCATGTACCTATTGCATTATTGCTAAACCAACCAACAAGAAGTAATGACCATATACATCACTTCCAAGACCATACAAACCTTGGGAATATAGCTCCAAGGATTTCCTCTTAGGTTTGCCCACATCTAAGCATAGTAATGATTGTATTATTATAGTAGTTGATCATTTTAAAAAAATGGTTATCATTAATTCTTTAAAAAAAATTCATTTTAGCTGAGGATACTACTAAGCTCTATTTTAGTCATATGTGGATCAACTTTTGCTAGTCAAATTACATTGTATCTAATAGTGATAGCAGATTTTTTAGTATCTTCTAGTCCACCCTTTGGAGCATGATGGACACCAAGTTGACCATGTACACAACTTTCCATCCTTAGACTGATGGCCAGACAAAAGTGAATTGATTGATTATACATCTTCAAATATAAAATTCTAAACATCCATACACATGGGATGAGATCCTCCCCTATATTTAGTATGGGTACAGTTGAGCTCTGCATAACTCTACAAAACACAACCCATTTAATATCTATTTTTGGGTTCCAAATTTTAGCCCCCACTTATGTAGCTCTCCCTGTGCAACCCATGGATTACTTATTATGGACAAAAAATATATATAATACAACATGATTTGTGGAATAGATAACACATCTAGCAAAAGGTCCATGATCTCTTAGAAAAAACAACTAAAAATGCAAGCAACATTATGACCAACATTGAGTCCCATATCAATTTAAGGTTGGAGATAAGGTATGGTTATGCCTTTAAAACTAAGGACTTGGAGGATCCCATAGGAATATTATGCCTCTTATTTAAGGATCATTCATCACCAAGAAGGTGGGAAAAACTACCTTTGAATTGAATCTTCCATCTTATCTTGGTTTGCATTCAATCTTCAATGTTGAACTTCTTAGACCCTATCATACATCTTTATTGGAATCTTCAATAGTATTAGAATAGTTGGACATTTAAGATCTCAATCTATATACTTTAGCACCAATGGTGGAGGATTATATTGTTGATACATGGACTAATACCACCAAAAGGTATTCCATTTATATGTACAATGGTCAAGGCATGACAACTTGGTCACCAAGGGGAATGGATCACAAAATAAGATAAAGAAATAATATTTGCACCTAATTTCAAAATATTATACAATGATATTCATTACTTTTCAAGAGGTGATGAATGATCAAGACATGTGACCTTTTTGGAGCATGAGTTTATGCCCAAAAATTCTAAAAAATCTATTTGTTTAATCCTAACCACACTATTAGGGGTATAAATTTGTACTTAGGACTTTATTTGATCCATTCAAGAAACATTGGAAATATTAGAGGGATATTAACAATTTCAATGCCAATAAATATGTTAAAAAAAATGCTCTAAAGGCCCTATAAAGTGTAAAATAAAATATTTACTAAAAATAGTAATTTTGTATTTTTAGATTTTTATAGCAAAAATGCATCTCTAGACATGTTGACACAATAATAAAATACAAAACACAAAAGGTAAACTCATATCTATGTAATTTTTAATTAAATGCACTTTATAACTCATGGAAGAAAAATCTCTACATTTTTCTATGTGATCTAAGTTATGGAAGGTGAACCACCACATTTCCATATGGGTAATCTTTCATATTCAATAAAATGGATTTCCAACACAAAAAATATATTGTATAAAGAGACATGCATCCCTAGTTATAAAGACATGAGTAATGGGTGCAATGGCATAGCCTCACATCTCTTCTCAAAGATTGCTTGTATTGTGCTATATTTTTGAGTAATAAAATCATCATGCTATTTTGCTTACACAATTTTATGTTATGGTTTGTTATTTTATTTTTGATATTTTTGGGAGCCTTTCAAAATTCTAAAACGTGACTAGAAAAACCCCAAGCCACTTACAATAAGATAAAGCCCCAAGAATATGGCTACTAGAGCAACTAAAAAACAGAGCTAAACCATGATCTGACAAACTAGGATCTAGAAAAAAGGAATAGTGTTAGATCCCTAGGATTTGACACAACCAAACATAAACTGGAGGTTAAACAAACTAGGAGTGCTGAGGAAATATCAAAATCGAAAAAACCATCAAATTTGATCCCCATAATTTACCCACACCAGCCTAGAAAATATTCAAATCAACATTACAATACAGTTTTCCATCCAAGACATGAAACACAGAATTGCACCTAGGAAATTCAAACAAATTCCAAAATACAAATTCCCATCCATAAGGAAAAAATTTTCTATGGGGGACCCATAAATGAGCCAAGGAATTTTGAAAAGATAAAATCTCACCCAAATCTCTGAAAAATGGATCCAATCTCAACAATATTGAGATCCAGC
Source organism: Wollemia nobilis (assembly GCA_028583015.1). Classification (NCBI taxonomy): domain Eukaryota; kingdom Viridiplantae; phylum Streptophyta; class Pinopsida; order Araucariales; family Araucariaceae; genus Wollemia; species Wollemia nobilis. The sequence goes on from JAQPPZ010000465.1 coordinate 14,405,131, forward strand.
TCTTCCAGCGGCCTAAAAAAATTAAATTCAACATTACAATGCACATTCCTGCCCAAGCCAGGAAACGTAGAGTTGTACCCAAAAAAATCAAACAAATATAAAAAAATGTTTCCTATAAATGCAATGGGGGGAGCATCCAAACGAGCAAAGGAATTTTAAAAAAATTCTCACCCAAATCTCTGCAACACATATCCACTCTCCAAGATCCAAATCTCCCAAAACACAACCAATCTGAGCCTGAGAAAACATCCAACAAAGTAAGGTCTACTCTGCAAGAACTGGAAAAGCTCTAGATCTACAAAAAGATCCTTGAAGTTTATCACAACAAAGCATGGACCAACAAAACATAAAAAATCTAAGCCTAAAAAAGAGGAGCCTCCAACCCTCCCTAGCTCAAGATAAAAAATCCAACAACTGCAAATTCTTGACCAACCCAGAAACCATGTTTCTGGAATCAATCTAGATTTTACCTTCTAGCAGCTGACACACAGGATCAAACCTGAAAAAGATCTGGCCAATAATTTCTTGAAGAAGAGGCTTGCTCCCACTGTAAGACGGAGAGAAACACCCCAATCCCTATGGGTTCTAAACCCACTAGCACACCAAAGACAAAAATAGGGCCAAAGCACCACACCAGCCTTCCGCCCAACATCACAACCTTCAACTGTAGATCCTTCAGCCATTCGTCCAACCTTCCACCCAGCATCCCATATTTCTAATGTTATTCCATCAACCAATCCAATCTTCCACCCTTAGACTAAGAAAGAAAAATACAAACAAGAAGCATGAGCAAGAAGCAAAGTGTGAGCAATGATTGAGCACCACTTTTCATTCTAGATCTTAGAAAAACTCAAAAACTAAAAGATTCATGTAAATAAAATCTATACAACATTGTAGGAAATTCATATTTGAAAGTCCTTATTAAAAGTAAAGAATCCCTAATTAGAAGTAAGGATGCCCTATATGGAAGTATGGATGCCCTAGTTTTTTTTGGTTAGTTAAATTAAATTAAAAATGGATTTTTATCAAGGATCCCAAAACCTGATTACAAAAAGTCATAAGACTATAAGCAAGGCCCCAAGGCCATATAAAAGGACACCAAAATCCAGAGTAAAGATAAAAATAAAGCCTTTCAAGATAGGCTAAGGATAACCTTATAGGAAAGGCTAGAGGATAGCCTTAAAGGATAAAAATATAACTATTATTTTTTTTTAATCATTACATAGAAGTTTGGGACAGCACTAACCCGTCCAGAAAAGCCCAAAAACACACGTACAAAAGGACCATCCAAGAAGCACATGGTGATGGAAATTAAAAAAATTAATCTCGATTAGGAAAATTAAAATAGGGCTATCTCACCCATTACAAAGATTTGAAAATTCAAATTTAAACTAAAATTGGGAAACGCAAAAAAATCCCACCTGAGGATGCACAGGGATGCAGTAGGAGAATGTCATAGCAGGGACCAACATCCTGAACAGGCCTGCAAGAGGAACAACAACCATGGGACTCCAGAGGCCATGAAATTTCATTGTAGTAGGGAAACTACTTAGAGGCCAAGGGAGATAGAGGAAACAACAATGCAGAAATGGGAGCCAAGGAAAATGGTGGGGAGATCCCAAGAGACCTCAACAGAGGAACTATGAAGCACAAGCTACCACTTGAAAGCGTAGGACCCCTCGAAGGCCAAAAAAAAGTAGCAAGAGCTCCACAGTAACCTCCAACGCCACCGTTGAGCAGCTTCAGGAAGCCAGAAGAGGATAACCCGTAGGAATACAATAGATCAGCATAGAGGTCCCCCTTAAGGCCATGAAAAACTGAGACCTGCCATCAAACCTACCACTGGAAACCTAAAGAGCAATATCATAGGAATAAGCACAAGGCCCCATCCAAACCAAAAGATACTATTAAGAGTTGCTCATGAAACCAAAAAACCTCAGCCACACCACACTGCACCAGAAGAACCTCTGATCCTTAGCATCAAATAGTACCCTACAAAAAAAAAAAAGGTTTTCTGAAGGAACTCAGAAAACCCAAAGGATGACCCAAGAAAAACCTAGGGATATCCCAAAAAATCCTAGGGACGTCCCAGTTTGCAGGCACCAAAAGGAAAACCCTACCAAAAGGTATGGAATGGGCAGATAATATAATAAGAGATCTCCCAACCAAAGGAGATCGTCTGCAACACCAGACAGACAAGAAGGAGGGCAAAGGGGTACCAGGGAACCAGAACAAGACCTAAGGACATCCTAGAAAAACCTAGGGACGTCCTAGATCACACACACCAGAAGAAAACCCCACCAAGAAGCAAGGAAATGGGCAAACAAATGGAACAGTGATCCCCCACCCCAAGGAGATCATATGTAGTGCCTACCATCTGAGGAGGAAGGGTAAATGATGTGTCAGGGATCAAGGACATCATAGGTATCTAGAACAAGGTCAAGGATGGGCTGTAGGGAAGTGGAGAAGGACTTCCTGTATGGATGCCCTATTTAGAAATAAGAGAAAGAGTGAATTTATGGCAAGCCCTATCCAAGCAACAAATACTACACTAGAAGTGATTATCAAGGATAAGATGATTGAGCATGACATAATGGTTCTTAAAATTAGAGGGTTAATATATAAGTTCCATAGATACTAGCTAGGTTTTTTAAAGATTCAAAATTGGATCAAGTAGAAGTGGGGATTGAATTCAAATAACTCCATTAATTTTCTTCCAAAAGAAAGTTTCCTTATTATATTCTATAGTTCATAAATAAGGGATAAAATAATGGATGGAGGTCATTGTTTTAGGGGTAAAGATACATTATGTTTAAAACCATGGAGTGAGAATTTTGTTGTGGATATAGACACTATTAAAAATTTTATGGTGTGGATTAGGATTTTTGGACTTCCTTATCAACTCATAAATAAGGAGGTTTTAAAGAGTATTTGTAATACGCTAGCAAAGTTCACCCAAGAGAGACTAACTACTAAGGAGAGAAGGTGTGTTGCATACACTCAAATATGTATTGCCATGGATATTTTAAAACATTTATCATAGTTCATAAGGACTAAATATGAATTAATAGAATAGGATCAACAAGTTAATTATGAAAACATTACATTCCAATGTTGCAAATGTTATGAGACTAACACATGACAAGAGATTGCAAAGTTAAAATGAGGGAGAAAGAGAGAAAAATTTGGGAATGAGACAAACTTCAATATGAAACAAGGAGATCATATCATAGTGGAAGCTAGGTTAACTCAAGGATTTTCTACTCCTAAGAAAGTGGTAAAAAAACCTCCTTTGCATCATCAAATGGTAAAATTCCATTAGAGTTCATTTGAATCAACCATTAGAATAAAAAAATGATATAAGGGATGAGGAAGTTCAATATGCAAGTTTAAATTTAGGAATTAAAAGTATGAAGGAAAATGGAGAGGAAATTTTTAAAGCAAATGAGGCAGAGGTCAAGGTTAATCTAGGAAAATCATCTATATTTTTCTCAAGTAGCATAAAATATTCTTGCAATAAAATGAAAGTAGTACATAGTGTATTCATTGCACTTTAGGGTTTCAAGAGTAGCAAAATAAAGAAAAGCATACAGATAAAATCCATGAAAATTTAAGATTTTTAGAATACCATAAGAAAGTAATTACTATGGAGGATTATCATTGTACCTTAGGGTTTCTAGAGAAGCATAAAATGATTATGAGGCAATTTATTGTATTTCAAACTCTCTAGGGTAGCATAAATCTTTAAAAGTCTCATTATAAACAATATGAAAAATAGAAGAGATTGACAAATATGAAAGTGTTTGTGGCAATGGAAAAATGAGAGGAAGGTTATCAAAGCATGAACAAAGAGAAAAAGAAACTTGAAGGGATATTGATTTGGGAAGCCAAATAAAAATACCACAAGTGTTAAATAAGAAGTGGGGCTAAGCCAACTAATAAAAATCAAAATTGATAATGAAAATGATGTCGTATAATATTAAGGGTATGAATAAGACCCCTAAAAATGATTTATTAAATAATTGTAAGGATGATTTTAAAAGGATTTGGAAGATGGGTAATTGTCTGGTAGTTTCTTCTATAGGAGCTTCAAGTAGTATTACAACAATATGGAACAAAATAAAATGGGATGGACACTTGTTAGAAATAAAAATTATTAGGTTGTTGGACTATTTTTTAGGAAAGAGGAAAACATCAAAGTTGAGGTTAGAAATGTATATGCTCCGACTATAGTTCTCCTTATGAAAGATTTTGGAAGGACCTTATCATATGTTTATCAAACACAATGATGATTTATAATTGTAATCTATAGATTCTTAGGATGACTTCAATATAGTTCTCTCTCCTTTGGAAAAGAAGGGCGGTACTCTAGAATGGTCTACATCAATGTAATATTTTTCTTTATTTCTCAATTCAAATCGTATTTGGGATGTTATTCCTTCAAGTTTTTAATATACATAGGATAATAGATGCATTGAGCAAACTCATATAGTAGAAATATTGAATAGATTCTTGTTATCCAACATATGGTTGCAAACAGAGTATACAATCTCTTCATATATTTTATTGCAAGTAGGATCAAATCACAAACCCATTCTTTTGACTTATGATTTACCCAATAATGGTCATCCAAAGCCATTATCTATGTGGATCCAAGATCCTAATTTCTTTCATATGGTTATATTCTGGTGGAATGAAGCCAATTTTGAAGGATCATGTATGTGTAGGTTTGTTCAAAAGATGAGATATCTAAAGGAGCAAATGAAGATTTGAAATACCAAATATTTTGGTAACATTTTTAAAGAAAAGAAGGAAATTTAATTCAAGCTAATAAATTTACAAGAGATAGTAGAAGTCAATGGAATGGACCAAGATTCTTATATGTAAGAAAAATAATTACTTTCTTGTTGAAAAAGGAATCAAATTGATTCCAAAAATATAGGGAGAAATGGCTCAAGGAAAGAGATAGAAATACCAATTTTTCATGCTATAGTAAAAATATATCAAGGAAGCGATTTTTTGTTCAAAATGAAAGAAATATTGAGAAAGAGAAATATATCAAGAAGAAAGTGATTTTGTCAAATATTAGGCAATATAAGGAGGCACAAGGTAAGATTTTGCAAAATATTCCATTAACTATCACATAGGAAAAATGAAAGCTTGATGAAGAAGATATTTGAGGAGCTACATGAAGCAATTTTCTCTTTTCATCCTAACAAGGCCATTAGGATCCTATCCTACCATCATTACGTAATTTTTATATTTAGTGTGCATGGGCTACTATGATGTAATTGATACTTATTAATAAAGATGTAACTATTTCTTTTATTAGGAGTTACTAGCTTGGATCCCTCACTTGCATGTGGATTGACCCTTGAGCTATAAAATTAGGGAAGATAAAGAGTCTTTATGAAGACAAGAAGGGGAAGTGAATGTATCAAGTCTTTTTCTCAAATTATAACAAATATCTGCTTCTAAGGAGGTTGCCCCCTTGAAGAGGCCTACAATCTAATTTCTATGATTAATAAAGTTACTGTAATTCTATTTTAGTATTTTTTTAGCACTTTTGTTATCTATTTTCTTGTGTTTCTATAAAATTATGTAATTACTGTTGTGAATGTCCTTTTTTTAAACCAAAGGTTCCTAACAAGTGGTATCAAAGCACTTTTTAGGGTTGTGTTTTGTTGTAGAAGCAGCAGTTATTGTCCTGCCATATCTTCCCTATTAGATATATTTTCTTTTAAATGCACATTTTTGCTAAATACCTTGTAATAAAATACCATATTTTTTTTGCTATTAGTGTGTTAGGGTAAAAATCCTATGTCGGGGGTTTTTAAATATCATGGAGGAGCTATGGTTTTTTGGCTAAGCTAGATCACCTATAAAGCATCTAATAAAGTGAGAGGTGATTCGACTCCAATACCTAGGCCTCATATAGCAATCATATATGGTTGTGAGATCCTATGTACCTTTGGGTATATAAGGAGACCCCCTAGGAATAGGAGAAACATTTATCCCTAAGAAGATATTGATCATTTGAGTTTTATGGTGCATTGGTAAGTGGTTAGCCTTGGGAAGTTACTCATATTACACTCAAAAATGGATAGTATGGATACAAGGATGGTGGAACCCTCCATAGTTATAACTATGAGATACTAGGCTAGCCACTAATCATGACCAAGAGAATATGTAAGATATCCCACAAAACTAGACATGCCTTAGTCTAGATTATCCCTATTGAATCTATTTTCTATCCTTTTCTATCCAAATCCAAAAATTAGAATTGAGCATATTGTAGAGAAGATTACCACCACCACAAATTGATGATGCTCAACCTATCTAGTGAGACAATAAAGAGGATATACATAAACACTCATGAATATTAGAACAATTAGTTGACAATCATTAAAACTTATAAAATTAGTCAAAATAGTCAGTTGACAATTGTTAGAGCATGCAATTATTAGTTGCTCACCTAAAAGTGCAAAAAATACCCTATATAGCCATCTAAACATTAATAGTGTAGAAAAGACCCAGTTTAGTTGTTAGAACACTTAGTTGGTAATAGTCAACCGCAAAAATTCTAAGGGTCAAAAACTCACCATTTTATGGTATAGTCCATTATGATTGTCTCTTTACGTTGATTGCTTTAATATATACATCCATAAAATTTTTTGGGATCCAAATATTGTTATTTTGTGGTATATCCTATTTTGATTGCCTCTTCGAGGTGATCATTTTGATATATAACACCCATAAGATTTTTAAGGGGACAAAATTTGTTATATTATGGTATAGCCCATTTTGATCAGCTCTTTGGAAACCCTAAGTTATATAATCTAATAACACCCTATGTTATATAATGTCCATAAGATTTTTTGGGAATCCTAAGGTATCCAAAAATGGTTGGCGCTACTAGAGGTGCCTAGTTAGAAGAATTAGGTAACTAAATGAAGCAATTAAGCAACAAAATAAGTTGTGTATTGTAGGGGTAGCAAAAGGTGGAACAACTAAGTACTATCAAATTCTTTGAAGTTGAGAGTCATCTATCAGGCTTGGCTCTTAAATATGACCAGTTAGGCAACAAAGGTTCTAAAAGTAAGATAGGCAGTCAAATGTTGGAGCATGCAATACCTCTCCCAATAATATCCTTTATAAAATGCCTACGTTAGATTTTTTAAAATTTAATAGAGAAGACCCCATTGATTGGTTATATCGGACCAACTAATATTTTGCTCTTTATAATATTTTCCAAAATATAAGGCTCATAATAGCATCCTTCAATTTTGAATCTAAATCACTTCAATGGTAATAGTGGTTGAGCAATCTACATCCAAAATTCACTTGGGCTAAATTTAATACCCATTTACTCACTTGCTCTGAACCTAGTGAATATGAATATTTTACACGAGCCTTTACCAAGTTGAAATAGACCATAATGGTCCAAGACCATCATAATTTGAAAATTTGGAAAACCACACATGGGGCTTGATCGATGAATTTTTCTAAAGCTTCTTCATAAGTGGGTTAAATAAAGATATTCAAGTGGAGGTGAGGATGTTTAAACTAACATCCATGATGCAAGCAGTAGATTTGGGTAGATTGATAGAAGATAAATTCGTAGCTCAATGATGTACATCCAAACCCCTTCAAACTCAACCCCCACTTCAATCTCGGCCAAAATCGAATCCTACCAACAAATCGTCCCAAATCAATTGTTTGACTAGAGAAGAAATGAAGGCATAAAGGATGCCATGTCTATGCTACAATTGTGATGATAAATACTCCTTGGTCCACAAGAGCATGCCTTAGCAAGAATTTTCACTCCTTAAACCGTGAAAGTGCAAGTATATTTTAAATGTCAATGCATCATAATCCTCATTGATTCATGACATACACACAATGTTATTAATCCTAGGGTGGCCAAACAAGTTGATTGTTATATATATTCATACAATTATTTTGAAGTTATGGTAGCTAAGGGAGGATTTTTGCCTTGCAAAATAAAATGCAAAAATGTTAAGGTGCATATGGGTGACTACAATCTCAAGATAAACATATTTGCTCTTCCTTTGATGGGTTGTGATATATTATTAGGAACTTAGTGGCTTCATACATTGGGTTCGATAGTTTAGGATTTTTCTAAACTCTAGATGCAATTCACCCAATAGGGGAAGCAATACACTTTCCATAGTTTTCCCATTGATACTACCCAACCTATAAGTTCCCATCAAATAGAAAATATTTTGAAGAAGTCATCTCAAAGGGCAGGGGCATAACTATTTGCAATACATGCTTAGACTACCAATAATACAACTTGGCCAATAAAAGTAGCTATCTATAGGTTCAAAAATCACTTTAAAGTTGAATACAGAACAATCAATCATCTTAGAGCTTTAAATTATTTTAGATTGACGAACATATACATTACAAAAGATGTTACGTAGTAGTCACCCCAAATCCAACAATAATTTTTTCAAGATTTGAGGCCAAATATTATTAAAAGGGAAGGGTACATTAGGATCCTAGCATAACATCATTATAAACTTTTATATTCAGTGTGCATGGGCCACTATGATGTAATCAATACTTAATAATAAATATGTAATAATCTCTTTTATTAGGAACTACTGGCTTGGATCCCTCACTTGCATGTGGACTAACTCTTGAGCTTTAGTGTTAGGATAGATAAATAATATTTATAAAGACGAGGAAAAATTAAATGTATCAAGTCTTTTCTCAAATTGTAATGGAGCTCTACTTCCAAGGAGGTTGGTCCCTTGAAGAGGATTGCAATCTAAAATATGTGATTAATAAAGTTGTTACAATTCTATTTTAATATTTTTTGAGCACTTTTGTTATCTCTTTTCTCCTATTTCTATAAAAAATTGCAATTGTTGTTATGAATGTACTTATTTTTAACTAAAGGTTCCTAACAAAAGCATCTGGTCTAGATGGATTTCTTGTAATTTTCTTTCAAAAAAAATAGGATTTGTTGAAGAGTGATATGTTGACCATGGTTGAAGAGGCCTAGAAAAGTAAGGTTATGAAAAGTGATATCAATACCAATTTTATTACATTGATTCCCAAAAAATATGAGACATAATATTTTGATTTTTTTTCTAATAGACCTTTGTAATATGATTTATATGATCATTTAAAAAATTACAGCAAATAGGATGAAAATCATTCTAGATTTTTTTATCTCAAAGAAACAAGGTAGTTGTGTTCATGGTAAACAAATTCTTGATGGTGTAATCATTATATAGGACGCCATACATTCTCTTCATTCCATGAAAAGCTAGGTAATCTTATGAATATAGATATGAAAAAGCATATAATAGGGTTTGATGGAGTTTTCTATATGATATTCTAGAAAAGTTTGTCTTTGATCAAACATGGTGTGAATGGATAAAATATTGTTATAGCACTCTGAAATATTATATTTTGATTAATGGTTCTCCTGATGATTACTTTAAGTCATCTTGTGGGCTCTACCAAGGCGATCCACTATCTTCTTATCTATTTATTATTCTTATAGAGGCATTAGGGAGAGTTTTCTCAAAGGAAAAAATGGAAGAAAATATCAAAGGTATTCAAGTTACAAAAATGGTCTTTTTAAATCTCATTTCCAATTTGTTGATAATACTTTTCTTTTAGACCATACCTTATTCAATGAGGCCATGGAGTTTAAACCAATATTAACATGCTATGAGAAGGCTTCTAGATAGTTGGTTAATATTACAAAATTCATATTTTCATTAACATTGTCTTAGATTTACAACAAATTATTATAGATATTTTAGGGTTTAAAATTAAAAAAATTTCTTCAATCTACTTGTTTATTCCTTTATCTCATAAGGGAAAAAATGATATTTGGGTCTCTTATTGGGAGAGAATAAAAGGTTGTTTGATAGGTTGGAAGGGTAAGTTCTTAGCCATGGTGACAAGGCTACAATTCATACAGTCTATATTACAATCCATCCCAATTTATATGATGTCACTTTCAAGATTTCCATTAGATATCGCTTTATAAATTGATATAATTCAAAGAGATTTTCTTTGGAAAGGATGTAAGAAAAATTTGATGTTTTCTCTTTGTACATGGGATAGGGTTTTCAAAGGAAATAATATTGAAGGAGTAGGCTTGTGGAATTGTAGACTTATGAGTTTGGCCTTAGGGATAAAACTTGGGTGGAGATTATTTAGAAATGAAGGAAAGAGTTGGGAAAATATATTTAAAGATATATAGTTTCTCTTGATGCAATGAAATTGTTTAGGAATTGCCAAATTAGAACTTCATATTAGATACTTCACAATTGATTAAGAAATATATTAGATGGTCAATCAATAAGGACGATCATGCAAATTTTTGGTTTGATGCTTGGTTGAAGCCTTATCTTCTTATCTCTGATTCAAAATGGTAACCTTTGCCTTAGGCGGACCTAGCTTGTAAATGTCCAAATGTAAAAAATTATATTAATATGAGCAACAACTTCAGATCATGGATTTCTACTAATAATCTAATTAAAGGATGAGTTGATTTGGAATATATCAAAAGATGTTTCAAGAGTTTTATTTGCTAATTTTTACACAAAAGGATGAGTTGGTTTGGAATATATCAAAATATATGGGATACTTAATCAAGTTGGGATATGATAATTTAGAGCAGTCGAAATTTTCTACTCTCAAATATTTCATTTGGATTAATGTTCAGTCACTAAGGGCTCTCCCTAAGTCCTCAACATTCCTTTGGTTAGTAGTTCAAAGTAAGATTCTTATAAGAGAGTCTACAAAGAAGATGATATCATAGACCTTTCAAATATGATTTATATGAGAAGAATTTAGAAACATGAAACCATTCACTTCTTCATTGTCCCTTTGCTCACACCATTGGGGTTTCCTTTTAAAAAATTTGAGAATGTATTGAATAGCTACATCAACATTGAAAGAGTTGATGAAATATCATATTAATTATTTCAAAGCTAAAGCAGTATGTATTATGTAGAGGATTGGTCATGTAATTATTTTTTGGAATTGATAGCTTAAAATTTTAAAAGTAAGTATCAAAATCATGCCCAAGTCTGGAATCATTTTATTACCTTCCTTGCAAAATGTCTATAGACATCATCATCGAAAGTCTTAAGTGAAAAAATATATCCTAACCACTTGGTGATAAGAATTTTATATACATAGAAGAGTCATATGCGACAATAACATTAAAACAAAAGATTTGTTTCAATCTTATAATAAAATAAAAATGTCTAAAATTGTCCTAGGGGGGAGAGTGCAATGGTTTGGGCTTTGGATCTTCTTTGGGAGGTCCAAGGTTCAAACTGTGGCGTGGGTGTGTGTGTGAGGGGGTGGGTGTGTGTTCATCAAAAAAAATATCTAAAATTTATAAAAAATAATTTTGATGGTGCTTCCAAAGGAAACCTAAGAAAAATTGATGGAGATAGTGTTTTTTAAATAATAAAGGTAAAATTCTTCTCACTCAAAATCATATGGAACTTTAATAACTATGTAGAGGCTATGACAATTCTATCATATGCAAATATATTTCAATTAAGGGGTATTCACAAAATATCATTAATGCTATCAACAAAAATAGATGTGGGGATTGGATAAAAAATAATATTGTTGTTGATGTTCATCATCTATTATTGTAGGTAATATTTTGGAAATGTAAGTATGTTTATAGAGACGGAAATCAAGTAGCAAATATTTTAGCTAATCACGGTGTTGATCTTTGTCTTGGTGAAATGCAAATTTTAGAAAGCAATTGGCCAAGTAAGATTTTATCTCTTAATGAAAATGATGTCAAGGGGATGATTGCAAACACATAACACTTTAAGGAAGACGAAGAATACATTTGATAGAAAAGGAAATGAAAAATACCTTTAATAAAAGGGCACAAAAGATATGGTTTAATTAACCTAATAACAATTGTAATACTTTATTTTTTATGGAAATGGCCTTAATAGAAACCACATATAACTTATTAAATAATAATAATAATTTGCATCTTGTATATTATAACAATTATATATTTATCACAATATAATTATTATTATTTTTAAACTTAAAATTTGTAAATGGAAAATCATATGTAAATACTGAGCGGGGTTTGAACCTTGGACCTCCCAAAGAGAGACCAAAGCCCTTACCACTACAGTAAGCTTGCAGCTTATTAGGTTAATTAAATCATATCTAGCTTGCTCTTTTAAAGATATTTTTTATTTCTTTAAAAGAGCAAGATATTTTTAAATCATATCCAGCTTGATCTTCATCATATTAAAGATGTTTTTTATTTCTTTTATAACAAATATATTCCTTATCTTCCTCAAAATGCTAGGTTTTTGTAATCACCTCCTTGACATCATTTCCATTATTTGATAAATTCTCACTTAGTCCATTGTCTTAAAATTTGAAATTCACTAAGATGAAGATGAATACCTTAACTAGGTTAATTTTTAACTACCTAATTTTTATCTTTTAAATATGCTCACATTTCCAAGAGATTGCATCTAACAATAGTTGATGAACATCAACAATAATATCATTTTTTATCCAATCTCTACATCCATTTTTGTTGATGGCATTAATGATAATTCTTAACCTCCTTGATTGAAATATTTTCCCATCCTTTTCTAGTTGTAACTTTAATCCTCGTAAGAAGTGACTTAGCCTTTGTATAGTTGTTAGTTGAAGTTCCATATGATTTTGAGAAAGGAGAATTTTGCCTTTATTATTTAAAAATACACCACCTCCATAAGCTTTTCTCAAACTTCCTTTGAAAGTACCATCACAATTAATTTTGATAAACCCAACTTTTAAACATTTCCAATTTACCTTAGGTTAATGCATTTTTTTTTGTGTCAATATTTTAGGTATTTTCAAATCTTATAACCAAATGATTAGAACTTTTTTTATACTGGAAACTTCCTATGACAAGCACCATTTATGTTTAACATTATGTAAGAGATGTAATAATGAATTCCAAAACTTAGGTATGATTTTGAGATTTATTTTTTAAAAATTATATTATTCCTTTCAAACCATAAATTTCAACAAATGCTGGATAGGTAGGGCATAATACACATTACTTTAGTTTTTAAAATATACATTTTACTTGACCAACATTTTTAACTTTTAAATTATTATGATTTTTTTATTTTAACTTTTAAATTATTATGATTTTTTTATTTTTAAATTTTAAATTATTATGATTTTTTTTAATAAATTATATGTGGCTTCTATTGGGGGCTACTCCCATAAATTACCAATATTTTACAATTGCTGCAGCATACCTTTTTATCATAGTGATTAAATTTTACTTGGCCAGATGCCTTCTAAAAATTGAATTTCACCTTAATGAATATCAACACCACAATTCGCTAATTTATCTAAACCTGATTTCCTTTTCCATAAATATGCTCACACTTTCGAGAGATTGCCTCTGGTAATAGATGATGAACATCCCAGAGCGAGAGCCAATCAAGGGGTCAACAAATAGAATTTACCAATGCATTATAATGACCCAGGATCACCCCTATAGGTTTGGGTCAGCATTCGACCCTTAGCATTCGGTCATTTGCACCATATAAGAATGATAATGCCAAACCCATAAGAGAGAATAACATACCAACAAGACCCCAAAAAAGCAAAATACCCTGATCACAAACCACAGTAGAGAAACTAAGCATGACTAGTATCCATATCCTGAATGAGAGAAAGGAGTCCTCCCGTTCAAAGGGTTTCAGAGCGTCGAAGTTGGAGCAGGTGTGAAACCCTCATAGAGGAAGACCTCACAGAGGAAACCCTCACGGACCCTTCCTGCCACGGTGAGGCTCAGGCCCACTCTACCATGGTGAGGCTCAGGCCGAAGGAAGCCCTCCAACAAAAATGGATGTGGAGACTAGATAAATGAACATCAACAATAATATTGTTTTTTGTTAAATGTGGAGACTACATAAAAACAATATTATTGTTGATGTTCATTTATCTAGTCTCCATATCCATTTTTGTTGGAGGGCTTCCTTCAGCCTGAGCCTCACCATGGTAGAGTGGGTTTGAGCCTCACTATGGTAGGAAGGGTCTGTGAGGGTTTCCTCCGTGAGGGCTTCCTCTACGAGGGTTTCACTCCCGCTCCAACTTCGACGCTCTGAAACCCTTTGAGCGGGAGGCCTCCTTTCTCCCATTTTGGATCTGGCTACTAGTCATGCTTAGTTTCTCTACTGTGGTTCGTGATCAGGGTATTTTGCTTGTTGGGGGTCTTGATGGTATGTTCTTCTCTCTTATGGGTTTGGCATTATCATTCTTATCTGGCACAAAGGTCTGAATGCTAACCCACACTTATAGGGGTGATCCTGGGCCGTTATAATGTAGTGGAAAATTCTAGTTGTTGACCCCTTGGTTGGCTCTCGCTTTGGTTGGTGGGTGTGTTGGATGGTTGTGTTTCTTGGGTTATTTGCTAGTTTCAAGGACTTGGTTGGATTGTGTAGCATTTCTTCTGGGTTCGGTAGTTTCATATTTTTTTTTGATTTCCAAGGAGAGGAAAGGGCCATCTATCGACCCAAACCCGTTGGGGTGAGCTTGGTATAGTGTTTGGCTACAAAAAATTAATGGTGTTCCCTTGGATGGCTTCGGCTCTGATGGCTTGGCTACTCTAGTTGGATGGTGCTTAGATGGCTCTGTTGCTAGGGTTCTCTACCAGTGGTTTGTGGCTGGTTTGTACCATTTTCTTTTGGGTTCAGTAATTTCTTATTGTACTTGGTTGTTCTAGGGAGATAGGGTCAAATACCAACCCAAACCAGTTGGAGTGAAAGTGGGTTGTTATGTTGTGGTGGTTTTTAGTTTTTGGCCCCATGTCTTTGGCAAATTTTCTAGCTTTGGCGGTCTGTAGAGATCTCTTTCTCCAGTTCCAACAGTGGTGGTGTGTTTGATCCCAAGTTTCTAAGGCTTATTTTTTTAGGATCTTACCCTTCTCTCTCTCAGGTGTGATGCAGAATGTTGTTATCTCCTTTTTCTTGTACCTAAGAGCAATTGTTCTTAAAAAAAATTGGTTGGCTCTAGCGGGATTTACGGGTTTCATGGAATTTCTTGTGCAGATCTCCTCGATGGTTTTTATGTCATGTATTTTTTTGGTTGTTATTTCTAGTGTTGTTTTCTTAAATCAACTATTCTCATGAGGGGTTCTCCTGTTATGTGTTTTTTTGGATAGATTTGTTGATTGTGATGACAGGATTCCTCTGTTCTCCTTTCATGTTAGGCAACAAATGCTTCGATTTGGGCAGTTTTTATTTGTAAATTTATTTTTAACCAGTAGCATTTTCATTATTCTATTATTTTTCTTTGTTGCTTTAGATTCAGAGCACACGATGGTTTGACCATGGGATAATCTCTTGTATTTACTTGATAAAAATTTGTGGCTTGTGGCTTATTTTCTAGGAGGTTGTTTCATTGGATTTTTGAGTTTGATTCATAGATTCCAGCTCATTCTTTCTTGATGTCTTATTGCTAGATCTAAGATTTGGGGTGCCTTTAAAAACCCTACTTGTAATAGGTTTGGAGACCCTTTTAAAACCCCTTCTACTATCAATAAAAATAAATAATCATTTTTGTTAATAGCATTGATGATAATTTGTGAGTCCCCCAAAATTGAAATATATTTCCTCCTTTTTCTACTCCAATTTTAATCTTAGAAAAAAGTACCTTAGTCTCTGCATAGTTGTTAGTTGAAGTTTCATATGATTTTGAATAAGTGAGAAGAATTTTTCCTTCGCTATTTCTAAAAACACCACCTCCACCAGCTTTTCTTGGATTTCTTTTAAAAGTACCATCAATATTAATTTTGATAAACCCAATTTTTGAACATTGTCATTTTACCATAGATTGAAATAGATCCTTTATTTTAATTCCATTGTCGTAAATGACTCTTTCATATGTGTTCAAATCTTGTAGCCAAGTTATTAGCACTTTTTTTCTACAGTTGAGATTTCCCATAATGAGTACCATATTTGTAGACATTTTATAGGAGAGGCAATAATACAATTTCAAACTTGAAAATGAATTTTGAGATTTATTTTAAAAAATTATGTTATTCCTTTCAAGCCATAAATGGGAGGACCAATCCTCCAAAAAAAAAAAAAATACATAATGCTTTACCTTTAATAAAATTAAACCAGCATTTTATCAACTCTTTCAATGTTGATGGAACTACTAACTTATTATAGTTTGAATTAAATTATCTTCTAATTTTAAAATATACATTTCAATTGAACCAACATTTATAATTTTTAATTTATCATACATAGAATTTTGGAACATTAATTTTTATTAAAAGATATGTTTAATGATAAATAGTAAAATCTACATATTGTTCAATTTAAATAAAATAAAAAAAATTAATAAAATAAAATATTTTAAAAAATACATTATATTTCAAAATTATTTATAATTTAATTAAGTATAACATTCATCTTTAAAATAATTTATCAAATAACATTAGTTTAATGGCCTATTAATATTAAAACTTGGATATGTTCATTGGAAAAGTTATTGTAATACTACTATGTAATAATAATGTAATATTATTATTACATTATAATTATGAAATTGTTGTAATACTACTATGTAATAATAATGTAATACATATGAGACTTATTTCCATCCCATATAACCAATTTTTTAAAAAATAAATTTTAAAATAATATAATATTTATTAATTTAAATATATAATAAACATGTAATAATGAATTTAAATATTTTGAATATAGTTTCATTTGAATAAAAGTAATTTATCTTTAAATAATTGAAAATTTAAGACTTAATATTTTATTAATTTATCTTTAAAAATATGAGTTCAATAAATATATAAAATTTTCTTTAAAACTCAATAATTTTAAGTAATGGTCAATTATTAGATTCAATGCAAATTTACATGACCATAATATTATTATATAATTTTTAAAAAATTACTTTTGATAAAGTTTTAATTATTTAAATATTCACAAATTAGAATTTGTCAAGCACAAAATTATTCTACATAAACAAAATTTTATAATGTTAATTTAAAATTTACATTTAAAATATTCAAATGTTATCTCTTAAGTAAACTTTTCTTGAAGCGAGTGCAAGCACGAGCTAGAGTAAGTGCACCAGTGAATTGGGAGTAAGTGCAAGTGTGACCAAAAGTAAGTGCAGCAATGAGTCGAGAGTAAGTGTGAGCGCTTTTCAAGAGTAAGTGCAACAGTGAGTTGAAAGTAAGTGCAAGCATAGTAGTGAGCTCGGAGTAAGTGTGAGTGTGAACCAAGAGTAAGTGCAGCAATGAGCCAGAGTAAGTGCAAGAGTGAGTTGGAAATAAGTGCAACAATGAGCTAGGAGTAAGTGCGAGCATGAGCCGAAAGTAAGTGCAGCTATGACCATGAGTCAAAAGTAAGTGCAACTATGAGCACAAGCCAGGAGAAGTGCAACTATGATCACAAGTGCGAGTAGGGAGTAAGTGGAGCAACAAGTGCGAGTGAGGAGTAAGTGGAGCAGCGAGTATGAGCAAGGAGTAAGTGTAGCAACAAGTATGAGTGTGAACCGACAGTGAGTGTAGTTGAAAGTGAGTGTGAGTAAGTGTAGTTGAAAGCGAGTGCGAGTGAGTGCAACCAAAAGTGAGTGTGATTCGGGAGCGAGTAGGAAGTGTGAGCAAAAATCAAGAAGTAGAAATCAAAGTGTGATCAAGGAACAAGTGTCACTTCTTGTTCTAAATCTTAAGAGAATTTAAAGGATTCAATTGGAGAAAATATAGGAGAGTGCAAGTCGGGAGTGAATGCAAGTCGAGAGAAAGTGTGAACCAAGATGGAGTGCAAGCCAAGATTTAGTCATGGTAGAAGAGTAGCGGGTTCATCCGAAGTGCATAAATGCTTCAAACCCTTACCACGAATGCATGGAACATTGTTTCCAAAAACAATTTGAAGCAAAGAAACATCGAGAAAAATAAGAGATAAGGATAATTATGATCCAGGAGTGAGTGTAATTCAAGAGTGAGTGTGAGGCTAGAGAAAGTGCAAGCCAGGAGAGAGTGCAAGCCAGGAGTGAGTGCAAGCCAAGAGGAAGTGCAAACTAAGAGGGAGTGTGAATCAAGATTCAATCATAGCAAAAAAGTGACAAGTTCATCCGAAGTGCATCAATGCTTCAAACCCTTACCATGAATGCATGGAATATTATTTCTAAAATATTATTGAAGCAAAAGAACATCAAGAAAAATAAGATACAAGGAAAATTGTGAGTCGAGAGGGAGTGCAAATCAAGAGAAAGTGTGAGGCAGGAGAGAGTGCAAGCTAGGAGAGTGTGAGCCAAGAGGGAGTGCAAGCCAAGAGGGAGCCCTATTAGCTATTATGGAAGGAAGGTCATATTTGAAAGCCCTAATGGGATGTCAAGATGCCTTCGCTAGAAATCAGGATGCCCTTGTTGGAAGTATGGAGGCTCAAGTTGGAGATAAATAAATGAGAAAAATACTTGGCAAGTTTGATCCAAGTAACAAATGTTACACCAAAAGTAAGTATCAAGGATGAGATGATTGAGCATGATATAATGGTTCTTAAAAGTAGAGGGTTAATATATAAGTTCCATAGATCATGGCCAAGGTTTTTGGAGATTCAAAATTGGATCAAGTGGAAGTGGGGATTGAATTCAAATTATTCTATGACTTTTCTTCCTAAAGGTTTTTTCCTCGTCATATTTTTCAATTCAAAAATTAGGGATAAAAT
The DNA here is from genome assembly GCA_028583015.1 of Wollemia nobilis. NCBI lineage: Eukaryota > Viridiplantae > Streptophyta > Pinopsida > Araucariales > Araucariaceae > Wollemia > Wollemia nobilis. Next base: position 14,423,889 of record JAQPPZ010000465.1, read on the forward strand.
AATGGTTGGTGGCCCATGGTTTAGGGGAAGAGATGAACTTTATTTGATACTATAGAATGAATTTTTTTTGGTTGAGATAAACTATTAAGAAGCTTCCAATGTGGGTTAGGCATTTTTGGACTTCCATATCAGCTTATAAATAAGTATGCTTTGAAGAATATTGGAAATACCCTGGGGAATTCATCAAGGAAGGACCAAATATTAAGGATCGAAAGCATGCTATATATACTCGAATATGTGTTGTTATGGATATTTTAAAATCTTTGCCACAACCCATTGAGATTAAATCTAAATCAAGAGAATGGGATCAATAAGTAGATTATGAAAATGTTGCATTTCATTACCACAATTGTTATGAGATTGGATACATAACAAGAGTTTGCAAAGTGAAAACTATGAAGAAAGAGAAAAAAATCTAGCCATGAGATAAACTTCAATACAAAGCAAGGAAATCATACAATAATAGAAGCTAGATTAGATCAAGGATATTCCACTCCAAAAGAAGAGGCAAAGAAATCCTATCTACAATATCATTTGACAAGTTCATAAGGAATTAATGGTACACAATAAAATATGGAGATAAATCCTAAAACAAAGATAATAAAAGAGGTCAAGTTTATTCCAGGTAAATCATCTTCATTTTTCTCAAATAGTATAAAATCGTCTTCAGGTAATAAAAGTGAAAGTGGTGAAGATGTTACCCCTTGCACTTCAAGGTTTCAAGAGTAGAATAATAAAAAATGAGGATGGAGGAAACCCATAATGATTTAGGGTTTTTAGGGCAAAATAAGAAGGTAATTGCTACAAAAGAGCATCCTTGCACTTTAGGGTTTCCAAGGCAACATAAAGAAGATTGTGCTTTTGAGGTTATTCCTTGCACTTCAAATCCTTCAAAACAAGGTAAACCTAAATATGATAAGTCTTACTATGAATAGTGTGAGAATATTGAATATATTGATGAATATGAAAGTATCACAAGTGTTTTCCTCTATTGAAAAAAAGAGAAGACCCAAGAAGCAAAAACAAAGAGAAAAAGAAACACAAAGAGATGTTGATATGGGAAAACAAAAGCAAATATCACAAGTGTTAACAAGAAGTGGGGCTAAACCCACAAATAAAATAAAATAAAATAACAATGAAAATAATATCTTGTAATATTAGGGGAATGAATAAGAACCCTAAAAAAATGTATTAAGAAAATTGTGAGGTTGTTATAAGCAAGATATTTTTAGATATAGAAGTTGGACAGCAAATATTTTAGCCATTTGTGGTATTGAATTTCATCTTGACAAGTTTTAAAATTTTGGAAGGCATCTAATATAAAAGGAGTTGATTGTGGAAACTTAGTAGTTTAAGGAAGATGAAGAATATCTTTGATAGAAGGGTAAATGAATAATATCTTTGATGGAAAGGAAAACTTGGATATGCTTTAATTAACTTGTTAGAAATGTAATGAGAACAATGTAATGTTTTGTTTTCGTAATGGGAGTGGCCCCTAATAGAAGCCACACATAGCTTATTAAAAAAAATTACATTTAAAATAAAACTTAAAATATTTTTTTCTAATATTAATTTATAAATAAATAAAAAATCCTTTTAAACATATTAAATATTTTAAAATAAAAAGTTACATTTTTTATTTATTGATATTATTTTATATGATTCAAATTTCAAAGTTGATAATCCTTTTATTTAATTGTAATCTTTTTCAATGAGTTTACACAAGTTTTTATGAGGGGTCTGGGTCCCCTCATACTAAGTGGGGTTTGAACCTTTGACCTCCTAAAGAGAAGTCAAATCCCTTGCCATTGTAGTAAACTCACAAATTTTTTATTATTATTAGGTGGAAGAAGAGGTTTTGAAAGGGTCCCTGAACCTTTTACAAACCAAAGAATGGGTTTTGCAAGGTTTCTCGAACCTTTTATAGTAGAAATAGAACCTTGAGGCTATAGAAGAAACACAAAAGAGCAACAAAGAAAACAAGATAGGATTCAACAATAGCAGGATCCTAGAAGCCAAGAGAACAAAACAAAAGTATTGAAGAGAACTTTGGATCCCCCCAAATCTAGACCGAACAACTACAACATAAGACCAAACCAAGACATAAATCCCAAGGAGAAACTCAAGATCCTCAAATACAACCAAAACATTTGTTACAATTTAAATTAGAATTTAAAATTTAAAATTTTCTCGCCCAATCCAAGAAACATTCCCAAGGGGTAGAGATTTCCCAACATCCTTGTAAAATTCCGCACAAAACTTAAATAAAAAAGTTTAAAATTTTCCCATGAGGACCTCCCCAGATTTAAGCTTCCAAGGAAAAATTGCAAGAACTTCCCTAGATCCACAAAAGCAAGGTAGCTCGATGAGATATCCACAAACCCTGTATCCATAAAATAGTTGGAAGGCAAATAATTTTGGAAGTTGTTAACTTTAGAAAACTTTGAATCCTCATCTGCTAACAAGAAATTTCTATCCAAATAAAAGGACAACTAGAACTCTTGTAGACCCAAGGATAGGTTCACATCTTTAGCCAAATACAAGGAATCTTCTTAACCCCAGGTATTAATCCCAATAAACTAGGACTCAAGGATGCAAGTGTCCACAAGGTCTGCCCTCCCAATAGGGGAATGCAGAAGCATACCACAATCGAAAGGCACAAAACCAATAGATAAAACACCTCCAAGATTTTCCTAATAGAGTATCTCGAGAAACCTACTCACATTTGAATTAAAAATAAGAGTATATTTTTTGTTCAAGTCCCAGATCAAGAAAGGATCACAAACAGCCAAAAACCATCTCACTACTATATTTAAATTTTGAAATTTTATCCTACCCAATACAAATTTTGTGGGAGGATTTACCTGCAAAACATATCAAGACCCATGAACCCTAGATCCACATTCTCAGATAGATCAACTCTAGTACTAGTAGCTAGACCACTAACAATCAGATTCTCGCTCACATCAACATTTGAAATTTGAAACTTTTTTCCACCCAGCACAGTAGTCGTTGAAGGGAATATCTATAAGAACTTCTCAAGACCCATGAACACATGATCCACATTCTTAGGTAGATTAGCTCCAAGACTTGTAGCTAGACCACTAACAGTCAGATTCTTGCTCACATGAACGTTTAAAATTTAAAATCTTATCTCAACCAGCACAAAGACCATGAAAGGATTTACCTAAAAAAATATTTCAAGACTTATAAACCCTGGATCCATGTTCTCAAACAAATCAACTCTAGGACCAGTAGCTAGACCACTAACAATTGGATTCCTGCTCACATCAATATTTGAAATTTGAAAATTTTCCTTCTTAGCACGACTGCAAAATGGAATATATGCAAGAACTTTTGAGGACCCATGAACACAAGATCCACGTTCTCAAGCAGATCAGCTCCAGGACTAGCAATTACACCACTAATAATCAGATTACCGCTTACATCAATATTTGAAACTTTTCCTGCCCAACTAAGCAGTCATGGAAGAGAATATCTACAAGAACTTCTTAGGACCCACAAACACAAGATCGACATTCTTAGGAAGACCAACTTCAAAGTCAGTAACTAGACCACTAATAGTCGAATTTCCTCTCACATCAACATTTTAAATTTGAAACTTTTTCTCACCTAATATAGCGATCATGAAAGAGAATTTATGTAAGAACTTCTTAGGACCCACAAACATAGGATCAAAGTTCTTAGGCAAATCAACTCTAGGACCAACAACTAGACCATTAACAATCGGATTCTCGCTCATATCAACATTTGAAATTTGAAATTTTTTCTTGCCCAGCACATGAGTCGTGGAAGGGAATGTCTATAAGAACTTCTCATGACCCATGAACACAAGATCCACATTCTTAGGCAGATCAACTCCATGACCAGCAGCTAGACCACTAATATTCAGATTCTTGCATTTGATACTCTCTTATATATGCATGTTTATGTGAGAATCATTTGGATATATAACTCCCCTTTGAAAAAGGATTAATAGGCATGGAAACCCTATTAAACCTTGGCCACTTGAATACCATACTAATGTTTAATATTAGTGTTGGTATTCTATTTAAAGTAATCAAGGTTAAAAAATATATATATTGATTGATTAAAGTGTTATTAGACTTAAATTAAATAATAGACCTTAATGCTTGAAAAAACTTCATTTAATATCTCCTTTCTCTTTTGATTTTTTTTTGCAAAAGGATAAAAAAAAAGAGAAGCTCCATCTTGTTTAATTTAAATTAAAAGAAGATAGTTTTTATATTTCAAATCTATTGTAGATTTGAAAAGAACCCCTTTTCTAATTTAAAAATAATAGTTTTTTTAATAAAGAATTGAATCTTTATTTAAATAATGAAAAGGGTCTCCTTTTGGGAGCGTGAGATTTTCAATGAAGAGAAGAACTATTTTTAAATTAAAATATCCCCCTCTAGATAGGTTCACCTTAAATTTTAGTGGATGGCTATTTATGGGAGGGAAGACTTTGGGGAATGAGGATACCTTGTTAAGGAGATCCCATTTGTAAAATGAAAAAATCATATTTTTGGAAATTTTTATTAATGACGAGGAGCAGTGCATCAAAGGATTTCTACGGGCGAGGAGGACAAATTTGCAATGGGCTAAGTAGAAATTTTCTAGGTTGGTTTAACCTGAATATCTTCCTTTTTCCTTACTTGATAAAATGATGATGATATTTTATGCCTCCCAAATCATTTAATACTCCTCAGTTGTTGCATGGACCCATTAAAACCTGGTGTAGCTTCCACCTCTACCACTATGACACATGTCCCTTGGCCACCAGATTGCTGGTCAATTGTTTTAATGGCATCCTGTAACTTTTGAAGCGCGGGGGCACCATTAGCTCTACACGTGGGATTAATTACCCACAATGGGTTTTAAAACTCTGAAAAATTCTAATCACCTCCCTTTCCATTGGTGACCAATAAGAACCACCATGGGAATTCATTACCACCACTTGAGCCTAGGTTTTGCCACATCTCGACCACCATGTGGTGGTCGAGTGCTTAAGCGCACCCCACAACTCTTAAAGAGTTATGAGGCTCCCACATTGTACATGTGGGATTAAGTGTGCAAGTCCAAGGGGCTTGCACTTTATCCCACATACATAGTGTGAGGAGCACAAGCCCTATTTAAAAATGCTAGTGTACCCCTAACCTGTTAGCCAAGCAAGACCTTGGCAGAGATTGTGCTTAGCTTTGGTCGATCGTTGCCATCTTTTTTGGTCCTATCATTTGATGCCACGTGGTATTTTGGAATTGGTTGTTTGATTTAGTCTATGGTTTTTTTCACCTGTTGTGAGGTCTTGATTTAGGTTGTAAATCCCACATTGGTAGGGAAGAAGGGGTGCAAGCCCTTTAAGCTAGCATGTGTACCTTGTGATTGTTACCCAAGCGCAGGCTAGATGTGCTTAGTTGTAGGTCGGTTGGCTGGGCCTACGCTATGTGTTTTATCCATGTAAGGACTTTTTGACTACCTACCTTTGTTGAGTTCATTTGGTTGAACTCTCTGGCCTGTCGACCTCCCTTTTGTCTTCCACTTAGAAACATTTGTAATTTTATTTAATTCATGTTGGGTTCAAGGATTGACCCTCTTTGGGAAAGGAATTTAGGTTTGGATTATATCTTTTAATAAGGCAAAACTTCTTTTAAGAATATAGTTAAATTAGGTTTGATTTTATTTAAAAGGAGTACTTTTGTTATTAAAACATAGTTGATTGAATAAATAAAATGTTTTAATGGATTTGATTAATTAAGGGTATGGGACCTTAGTTGATTGAATAAATGAAACGTTTTAATGAATTTGATTAATTAAGGGTATGTGACCTTAGTTGATTGAATAAATGAGATGTTTTAATGGATTTGATTAATTAAGGGTATGGGACCTTAGTTGATTGAATACATGAGACGTTTTAGTGAATTTGATTAATAAAGGGTATGGGACCTTAGTTGATTGAATAAATGAGATGTTTTAATGGATTTGATTAATTAAGGGTATGGGACCTTAGTTGATTGAATAAATGAGATGTTTTAATGGATTTGATTAATTAAGGGTATGAGACCTTAGTTGATTGAATAAATGAGATGTTTTAATGTATTTTATTAATTAAGGGTATGGGACCTTAGTTGATTGAATAAATAAAATGTTTTAATGTATTTGATTAATTAAGGGTATGGGACCTTAGTTGATTGAATAAATGGATTGGTTTATGTAATTGGTTTATTAAGGGTATGGGACCTTAATAGATTGGAAAAAACGACTTTGTATGATGAAAAGCATGAACCTTTGATTACTTAAAAAAAGAGTTGTGAATTTGCTTTGCATTTGATGATATGAATCTCTCCTTTTATTGATATGGATAAGAGTGAATTTATGGTATTTCTTCTAATGATGATTAGATAGATGATTATTAAATGCATTGAGTAGTTTTGTATAGTTGCAATTTGGCACTATATTATATATGCACTTGTTTAAGGTTAATTAGTAAATGCATTTAGATGCATACTTCATAGAACCATGAGTTGTCCTGATCCCTTACTACCATCAATTTGAACGATGGGAAGACAAGAGAATCAAGAATACCTAGAACTGAAACATTGACCTTGATATTAGTTACAGTAATGAATTTATTTATTAGACTATACTCTAGGGGAGTAACCCCTAGATTTGCATTGATGTAATACTTATTCTTTTAAGAGCATGGAGGTTTTACCATACTTGGATTATTTATTGATGTAATAAATAATGAAGAATATATCTCAAACTTGATGTGTAGGTACTTGTAGTTGTTATGGTTTCATATTAATTTCTTCATTTAAATGCTTTAATTATATGTTGATGCTTTATTTAAAGTACCTACATGAGAAGTTATGAGGACACACGAAAAGTGGGGTGAGGGAAAAAAGTAGAGAGGGGAGGGTCTTGATCCCTTCCCTGCTCCCCCTCCCCTGGTTCCTGCCTAGTCCCTGGCTCATCCTAGGTCATCCCTCCCTGGGATTGTTTGTTGCAGATGATCTCCTTAAGGGAGATCCTTCTCCTCTTTCTGCACCTCTCCCAGTCGGTCAGGGTTCCCTTGTTTGAGTTTTTGGCCTGGTGCTTCCCAGGGTTCCTTGTTGTTTTTGGGATCCCTTCCCTTTTTTTTTCCCTCAGGCTTCCCCCTGGGGTTTTCTGCAGGTTTTTGGCATGGATCTGGTTCCCTGCGGTTCTCTAGGTGGTGGGGGTGATTGGTTGGGTTTCATTTGAGGTCCTTACTGCTTTGGGGGTGGTCTAGGGGGGCCTCTTTCCCCCTTTTTCTAATGAATCCTCTATGGGATCCTATGGCTGCTATTGGTCCCGTCCCTGTGGGGAGGGCCCTCTTTTATTTCTCGCTTGGAGGCTTCTTCATGCTAGTTTTGCTCCTTGGTGGACACCCTAGGCATTTTTTTGGCCTTGGGGGGGCTTTTTCTCTCGCCTGGATTGTTCCCAGCCTCAGTCCCAGTTCCTGAAGTTTCTCCTGTGCAAGGATGGGATTCTTGGCCCCTATTGTTGGGGTTCTCTGGGTTCTGCTGCATTTTTCAAATCATGGGGGGATCTGATCTATGCATGCAGACCCTGGATCCCCTAGGCTAGGCTCCCAGGGATCCCATATTTGTGGTTGTTACCTCTTCCCGCCTGGGATCCCCAGTCCCTGTATCCCTGGTCCCTTAACCTGTTGTCTTTTCTTGCTGGTTGTCTTGGGGGCAGGATTATCTTGGTGGTGCTTTCTGGCTACTTCCCGATGGGTGGGATCTCCTATTTGCTAGTTTTCAGCTACTTCCTACTGGGCAAGATTTCCCCTTTTTTTTGGGCATGATGGTTTCCCGCTGGGCGAGATTCTCTAGAACCACTGGGTGGGTTTTTCTCATTTCTTGCTGGTTTTCTTGGGAGGCGGGATTCACTTGGTAGAGGTTTTTGTTGCTTCCCACTGGGCGGGATCTACATTGGGATGGATTTTAGCTACTTCCCATTGGGCGGGATTCACTCTTTGGTGGTTTTTTTACTGCTTCCCGCTAGGCGGGATTTATATTATAATGGTTTTTTGCTGCTTCCTACTGGGCGGGATTTACACGATGGCGGTTTTCAGCTGCTCCCCGCTGGGCGGGATCTTCAAACTTACCTTCCTTCGAAATTGGTGGTTTCTCGCTAGGTGGGATTGTTCAAATTTACCTGTTCCCGCTGGGCGGGATTTTTGTTTGTTTTTCATTTTCAGGGTATTGGTGCCTTGGGCCCATAATTTTGTTGTAATGGCTTATTCTCGGCATGTTATTTCCAACTCTTATGTAATCAGGTTTTGGGATCCTAGTTAAAACCCGTTGTAAATACAATAGCTACTTATAAAAAAAAAAAAAGTACCTACATGATGTTTGTAGATATTATTCTATGTTTAGATTAAATAGATAGACTTATCATAGTTATAAGGTTTTCTTTTTAGCATGATTATATCCAAAATAATTAAGGTGTTAAAGGTAAGAAGGAGAAACTAAGGGATTATGATATCTTAGGACAAACCTAGAAGAAAACTCAAACAGTTATATATGAACCTAAAAATCTATGAGAGGAATAAGTTAGCTCATCATGAAGATAAGATGGATAGCTTATTTTGTGATATGCGTAGTATACCTACATAGACAGACTTTTGTATGGTATAGAGATGGATGTATTCCTTTGATTGATAGAAGTAGATAAGTTAGGTCATCAGAAAGATGAGATGGATAGCTTATTTGTGATACGTGTAGGATACCCACATAGACAGACTTGTGTATGGTATAGATATGGGCGTACCCTTTAAATATATTTGTAAATGAGAAAGTCGATCAACTTAAATATTAGATTATTTTAGTTCTCTTATGACTAATGCACATGCTGGTTAGGGATATGTGAATCCCTCCTAGTTTGTGTTTAAAAAATAAAATTGCCTTCTTAATCTAGTCAGTTTTTTTGGGTCATTACATTTGGTATCAAATCTCTAGGTATGAGGGACTAGAAGCTTCTTGGAATGTGTTAAGGTATTTAGGTATCTTCTTATTCATGCCCTTGCTTGGTTCTTAATCCAAATTTGGGAAGTTCTATAATTCCTGCTTGCTAGAATATAAAGGGGATTAACCCTAAAGGTAGTTAGTATGTTGTGATACTTTACATATATTAAGTGTGGTCATTGACGTTAGAATTACATCATAGTTTTAGAGTACCACCCCAAGTAGAGTGAGGTTGGTTCTAGCAAGAAAAATTTGTATTTAGCTAGAGTCAACAGTATAGTTTAAAGTGAATTTGTAACCTAATATATTACTCTTTATTGGATGTGACCGGGATAAATGGCACCAAAGGCAAGGAAAGAGAGGCCTACTCCTTCAAATAGGTAAAATTGATAGAGCAATGTCAAGGAAGGAACCCAAGATGAAAATTTGGATAATTCTAAGAGGGAGGTAGAAAATCTCACTGCCATGGTCACTACCATGCAAGATCAAATGAAACAATTGTTGGAAACCTTCATGAATCAAGATTCACAAGCTAAGAGCTCAAAGGGTGGTCAAGCTGATGAACTAATAATAAAAGAATGGGATGCCAGTTGTCTATTAGAGAAATTATTGGCTAAGGATATAAAGAATATATGTACCTCTAAATTTTATGGAGAAGGGGATGGAGATGCAGTCGAAGCTTGGCTAAGGGAGTTAGAGATCTATTTTACAATGAGGAATTCCTCCTGTGGAACTTGGATAGTTTGGGTGACAATTTACTTAGAAGGGGTTACATTAGATTGGTGGGAAACCTACCAAGTAGAAAAAACTATCAAAGTTGTCGATCTAAAATGGAAGGATTTTGTTGTAATTTTCAATAAAGGGTTCCTCATAGAGCATTTTTATGCATTGAAGTTTAAAGAGTTTGCCAACCTTTGACAATGGACCAAATCTGTGGAAGTATATTATAAGAAGAAAATTGGGGGAAAAAACCTAGGCCCCAAGGGAGGTTGCTACTGGTTTGGGGGTCAACATTATGTAGTTGACTACCCAAGTAAGGCAAAACCAAGTATGTTGATAAAAGGAGTAAACCCTGAGATCCATGCAACCTTAGAAAATTGGAACAGGAACCGCACAACCACCCCATTGATATAGGAATGTAAGTTATTTTTCTCCCCTCTAGAAAGTTGTATTAGCTATAGATAGTTTTTTAATTTTATTTCTTCTAGCATAGCCAGGGATGTGCTTAAATGGCCAGGATATTTAACCCAAGGATGGAAGGTCGAGTATGATTTTGGGTAAACTTACTTAATGGATAAATGCTTTCCAATGATGGAGATTACCCTAGCTAGTGGTTCTATCAAAGGTTGTTTGTATGTAGCTCTACTCATGCTTTTGATATGATCCTAGGAATGGATTGGTTGCAGGCTCATAAAGCCTTGATCAATCTCCAAGATAGATGGATTGAGTATTCTAAAAAAGGAAAGGGAAGAATAAGACTACATAGTAAGCAAGGGTCATTTAAACCTTAGTTTTTTTCCGCTATGCAACTAAATAAAACCCTCAAAAAATAAGTGATGGTCTATGTCGTAAAGCTTAACAAAGTCGAAGAGGATCAAAAGAGAGAGGTGTTGGAGAAACACCCTATATTATAGGAATTTAAGGATGTGTTTCCTAAAGATCTACCCAAACTTCCTCATGTGCGAGAATTTTATTTTATTATTAAACTAATGCCAGGAGCAGAACCCATCCACAGATCTTTGTATAGGATGAACCCTATAGAGATGCATAAGTTGAAGCTACGACTGCAAGGACTGTTGGAAAAGGAACTAATAAAGCCAAGTGTGTCGCCATGGGGTACATATATGCTATTCATTAAGAAGAAGGATGGTTCATTGAGTTTATGTGTTGACTATAGAATGCTTAACAAAGATACTATAAAGAACTGATATCCTTTACCAAGGATTGAAGATATGTTCAACCAACTTAAGGATGTCATGTTATTCATGAAGATTGATTAAAAATCAGGTTACCATCAATTAAGAATATGTGAGGAGGATACTCATAAAACAACATTCAAGACCAAGTATGGGCATTACGAATTTACAATCTTGCCTTTTAGGCTAACTAATACCCTAGCTACATTTATGAATTTGATGAACAGTGTGTTTAGGGGGCATTTAGATCAGTTTGTACTTGTGTTTTTAAATGATATCTTAATATACTATCAAGATAGGGGGAACACGACAAAAACCTTAAAATTGTGTTAGAGTTGTTAAGAGAGAATTAACTCTATGAAAATCTAGTAAAGAGTAATTTCTATGCCTTAAAAATATGATATCTTAGGCACATAACATCTGCAGAGGGGATTGTAGTGGATCCAAAAAATATCGAGGTCATTTTGAACTAGCCACCACCTACCAATGTGATAGAAGTACGAAGCTTCATGGGTATGATGGGCTATTATAGATGTTATGTAAAGGATTACTCCAATATTACAACTATGATAACCAACCTCCAAAATAAGGGAAAGGAATTTAAGTGGATAAAAAAGTGTGAGACTACTTTTGCATTGCTTAAAAAAAACTTACTACGACACCAATAATAAAAATTCTAGATCCTTGAGGAAACTTCTCAATGTGCACTAACACATCACTAGAAGGGTTGGGAGGAGTGCTATCCCAAGATGAATCAATAGTAGCTTATATATCAAGAAAGCTTAAGAAGAATAAAATTAATTATGCTATGCATGATTTAGAGCTAGAAGTAGTGGTGCACACTTCGAAAGCCTAGTATCATTACTTGGTAGGAAGGCCCTTTGAGCTAAGAAATGACCATCAAAGTTTGAGGTATATATTTACCCAACTTATGCTTAATGTGAGACAAAGAATATGGGTCGATTTCCTCACTGAATATGACTTTGACATTGAGTATATCAAAGGAAAAGAGAATAAGGTTATCAATGCCTTAAGAAGACGAAGGCATATAACAACCATAACCCAGATTCATGTGGATCTAATAGAGCAAGTTAGGAAGAAGCAATATCAAGATGAGTATTACAAAGAAATTTGGGTCAGAATGAGTAGATATCCTGAGAGCAACAAGGATTCTAGCATAAAGGATGTTCTTTTATGCTATCAAGATAGGATCACCATACCAGAAGTAAGCGATTTAAGGAGACTAATTATTTAAGAGGTCCATAGATCTCCTTACTCTGCTCATCCTAGAGGGGTCAAAATGAGGGAAAATATGAAAAAGACTTTCTAAAAGGGAATGAAGAAGGATATCACCAATTTTATCACTCGGTGCCTTGAATGCTAGAAGGTAAATGTTGAACGCAAGCATTCTACAGTATAATTGTATCCACATGATATACCTACATGAAAATGGCAGGTTATATCTATATACTTTATAGTAGTTTTACCCAAGACCATGTATCAACATGACACAATCCTTGTAATTATCGACAGATTGACTAAGGTTGCATATTTTATACCAGCAAACATCAAAGACAATGCTAAGATTGTGGGTAATAGATTTGCCAAAGAGATATACAAATTTCATGGGTTTTCTAAAATGATTATTTCAAACAAAGACTCTAGGTTCACTTTTGAATTTTCGAAAGCCCTACATTATGCAGTAGGCAAGAAACCGAATATAAGCTCAGTATACCACCCTAAGATTGTCTATCAAACTAAAAGGGTAAACCGAGTACTAGAAGATATGCTTCACATGTATTGCATGGATTATAAGTCTTTATGGGAAGACTACCTATACCTTGTAGATTTTACCTACAACAACATATATCACACTTCTTTGGGGATGGCCTTATTTGATGCCTTCTATGGTTGGAGGTGTAGAATGCCATTATCTTGGGACAATTTGGAGGATCGGGTTGTGATTGGACCAGATATGATCATAAAAATGAAATCAATTAAAGGTGATTAGACAAAGACTTAAGAAATTCATTTATCATCAAAAAAGTTATATTAATTAAAAAAAATATCAAGGAAATACTTCATATAATATAAAGTGTTCTTAAGGGTTAAGCCAATGAAAAGTACCATCAAATTCATAAAGTTGGATCCTTAGTTTGTTGGACCCTTTGAGATCACTGAGAAGATCAACCCAGTTGTGTATAGACTCACCTTGCTGCCTAACTTGTCAAATATCCATGACATCTTCCACATATCCTTGCTTAGTAAATACGTTGTTAATCCTGAATATGTGTGGGATGTTTCTAAATTACAGATGGCAAACCCTGAGGCTATTGAAGTGATGTCGATAAATATTCTAGAGTTTCGTTCCAAGTCTATGCGAAATCAGACTCTAGAACAATGTAAGATCCATTGGGACCATTTTCTGAACAAAATACCACTTGGAAGAAAGTAGAGGAAATGAAGAAACATTTTTCTTTCTTATTTAAAAATATATTGTAATAACTTTTATTTCTTAACAACAAAAAACACTCGAGATGGTGTTTAGCCCAAGGGGGGTAGTATGTCATGACCCTCCTTGGCAAGACTTTTGGCATGGGAAAACTATGTGTTGATCAATGATGATTTGATACTTAGTTTTGATGCATTTGATTGATTATGCAATATTTATATTGATTTATCCTTGAAGAATATGGTACTGCTAATGTATTATTAATACGTAGGATTAGGTACACTTGTGGATGGAAGAGGTAGAATCGACCATCAAGAACGAGGTACTTGAAAATGGAAATGATGATTTCGATAGCTCAATGTAACATAAATGACTACCATCATATAGATGCATTTTTTTGGGTGGTCGTAAGCAATCCAATTGTCCAAAGCTTGAAGTTGGTAACTTCAAAGTTATCGTAAGTCTTCAGTTGGGACAAGACATTGGTATTGCAAAAATATCACCCGCCTTGTTTGTTGCATTTGATACTCTCTTATTTATGCATGTTTATGTGAGAATCGTTTGGATATATAAATCCCCTTTGAAAAAGGATTAATAGGCATGGAAACCCTATTAAACCTTGGCCACTTGAATACCATACTAATGTTTAATATTAGTGTTGGTATTCTATTTAAATTAATCAAGGTTAAAAAAAAAAAAAAATTTATTGATTAAAGTGTTATTAGATTTAAATTAAATAATAGACCTTAATGCTTGAAAAGACTTTATTTAATTTCTCCTTCTCTTTTGATTTTTTTTTTTGTAAAAGGATAAAAAAAAAGCTCCATTTTGTTTAATTTAAATTAAAAGAAGATACTTTTTTATTTCAAATCTATTGTAGATTTAAAAAAGAACCCTTTTTTTTAATTTAAAAATAATAGTTTTTTAAATAAAGAATTGAATCTTTATTTAAATAATAAAAAGGGTCTACTTTTAGGAGCATGGAATTTTGAATGAAGAGAAGAACTATTTTTAAATCAAAATATTCCCCTCTAGATAGGCTCACCTTAAATTTTGGTGGATGGCTATTTATGGGTGGGAAGACTTTAGGGAATGGGGATGTCTTATTAAGAATATCCCATTTACAAAATGAAAAATTCATCTTTTTGGGAATTTTTGCAAACGATGAGGAGCAGCGCATCGAAGGATTTCTATAGGCGAGGAGGACGAATTTGCAACGGGTCAAGTAGCAATTTTCTAGGTTGGTTTAACCTGAATAACTTCCTTTTTCCTTACTAGATAAAATTTTGATGATATTTTATGCCTCTCAAATCATTTAATACTCCTCAGCCATCGTGTGGACCCATTAAAACCTGGTGTAGCTTCCACCTTAGCCACTAAGGCACAAGCCCCTTGGCCATCAAGTTGGTGGTTGATTATTTTAATGACATCCTAAAACTTTTGAAGTGTGGGAGTGCCATTAGCCCTACACACATGTGGGATTAATTACCCACAATGAGTTTTAAAACTTTGGAAAAACTCTAATCACCTCCCTTTCCATTGATGACCAAGAAGAACCACCATGAAAATTCATTCCCACTGCTTGAGCCTAGTTTTGCTACCTCCTGATCATCAGGTGGTGGTTGAGTGTTTAAGTGTGCCCTACAACTCGTAAAGAGCTATGAGGCTCCCACATAGTACATGTGGGATAAAGCGTGCAAGTTTGAGGGGCTTGTCCTTTATCCCACATGCATAGTGGGAGGGATGTGAGCCCTGTTTAAAGAGGTTAGCACACCCCTAACCTATTAACCAAGCAAGAGCTTGGCAGAGACTGTGCTTAGCTTTGGTCGATCATCACCATCCATGTTGGGCCTATCGTTTGATGCCACTTGGTATTTTGGAATTGGTTTTTTTATTTAGGTTGTGTTTTTTTTTACCTTGTGTAGGGTTTTGATTTAGGTTGCTATAAACCCCACATTAGTGGGGAAGAAGGGGCACCGGTCTCTTAAGCTAGCTTGTGCGCCCTATGATTGTTAGCCAAGTGCGGGCTAGACGTGCTTGGTTGTGGATCGATTGGTTGGGCATGTGCTATGTGTTTAGTCGATCACTTGTGTATGGTTTGTAGACCTACGTGGAGGTTGTTGACCCGTGTAAGGACTGTTTGACCATCTGCCTTTGTTGAGTTCTTTTGGTTGAAATCTTTGGCATGTCAGCCTCCCTTTTTTCCACTTAGAAACCTTTGTAATTTTAATTAATTCATGTTGGGTTCAAGGACCGACCCTCTTTGGGGAATGAATTTAGGTTTGGATTATATCTTTTAATAAGGGAAAACTTCTTTTAATTATATAGTTAAACTAGGTTTGGTTGTATTTAAAAGGACTTTTGTAATTAAAGCATAGTTGGTTGAATAAATGAAATGTTTTTATGGATTTGATTAATTAAGGGTATGGGAACTTAGTTGATTGAATAAATGAAATGTTTTAATGAATTTGATTATTTAAGGGTATGGGACCTTAGTTGATTGAATAAATGAGATGTTTTAATGGATTTGATTAATTAAGGGTATGAGACCTTAGTTGATTGAATAAATGAGATGTTTTTTAATGGATTTGATTAATTAAGGGAATGGGACCTTAGTTGATTGAATAAATTAGATGTTTTAATGGATTTTATTAATTAAGGGTATGGGACCTTAGTTGATTGAATAAATGAGATGTTTTAATGGATTTGATTAATTAATGGTATAGGACCTTAGTTGATTGAATAAATAAAATATATTAATGGATTTGATTAATTAAGGGTATGGGACCTTAGTTGATTGAATAAATGGATTGATTTAAGTAATTGGTTTGTTAAGGGCATGGGACCTTAATAGATTGGAAAAAATAACTTTGTATGATGAAAAGCATGAACCTTTGATTACTTAAAAGAAGAGTTGTGAATTTGCTCTACATTTTATGATATGATTCTCTCCTTCTATTGATATGGATAAGAGTGAATTTATGGGATTTTTTCTTATGATGATTAAATGCATTGAGTAGTTATGTATAGTTGCAATTTGGCACCATTTTATATATGCATTTTTAAGGTGAATTGGTAAATGCATTTAGATGCATGCTTCATAGAACCATGAGTTGTCCTAATCCCTTACTACCATCAATTTGAGCTATGGAAGGACTGGAGAATCAGGGAGGACACATGGAATCAAAACATTGACCTTGATATTAGTTACAATAATGAATTTATTTATTAGACTATACTCTAGGGGAGTAACCCCTAGATTGGCATTGATGTAATACTTATTCTTTTAAGAGTATGGAGGTTTTACCATACTTGGATTATTTATTGATGTAATAAATAAATGAAGAATATATCTCAAACTTGATGTGTAGGTACTTGTAGTTGTTATGGTTTCATATTAATTCCTTCATTTAAATGCTTTAATTAGATGTTGATGCTTTATTTAAAGTACCTACTTGATGCTTGTAGATATTATTCTATGTTTAGATTAAATAGATAGACTTAGCATAGTTAGAAGGTTTGCTTTTTATCATGATTATATCCAAAATAATTAATGTGTTAAAGGTAAGAAGAGGAAACTAAGGGATTATGATCTCTTAGGATAAACCTAGAAGAAAACTCAAACAAATATATGTGAACCTAAAAATCTATGAGAGCAATAAGTTAGCTCATTGTGAAGATGAGATGGATAGCTTATTTTGCAATACACGTAGTATACCTACATAGAAAGACTTGTGTATGGTATAGATATGGGCATATTCCTTTGATTGATAGAAGGAGATAAGTTAGCTCATCAGAAAGATGATATGGATAGCTTATTTGTGATACATGTAGTATACCTGCATAGACAAACTTGTGTATGGTATAGAGATGGACGTATCCTTTAAGTAGATTTATGAATGAGAAAGTTGATAAAATTAAACATTAGATTAGTTTAGTTCCCTTATCACTAATGCACACATTGTTTAGGGATATGTGAATCCCTTACAGTTTGTGTTTTTTTAATTACCTTGATAATCTTAGTTTTTGATTCATGACAATACCACTAACAACTGGGATTCCACTCACATCAACATTTTAAATTTTAACCTTTTTCCACCCAATACAAAAGTTGTGGAAGGGATTTCTTGCAAGAACATCTCACGACCCACAAACATAGGATCCATAATATCAGGTTGAACATCTCTATAACTTACAGTAAAACCCCTAACAATCAAAATCCTACTCACATAAAAAAATAAAAATTGAAACTTTTTATCACCTAGCATAAAGGTCATGGAAGGGAATGCTTGCAATAAACCCTCAGGATCCATGAACCCAGGATCCATGTTCTTAGAAAACACAACTCTAGGATTGGAATCTAAACCACAAACAATCAAGATCTCGCTCATAATAAAACTTAAATATTGGGGGACGCTCCTCCAAACAATAGATTTCCTACAAACAACCAAAATCTTGTCCAACACCAATAGGAGGAAGAAATTCCCACCCAAGATAGGCTACATGAATAGGAATTCCAAAAGAGACTCTCTATGAACCACAAAATTAGGGGGATCTAGATCCACCCCAATCCCTATAGGCTCCAAACCCACCGTCACACTGAAACTAGAACCAAGACCATCTCTTCATAGTTGGGGAGAGCCTCTCCGATTAGACAACTCACCCTTCCACACCCTCTCACCCTTCCTCTCCATCTCATGGTTGAAGCTTACAACATTTTTATTCACTTGTATTTTACACTATTAATAATTAATAATAACTTATAATATAGATATTTACAAACATATTACAATTATTGTCCTATCTAGGTATTTATTTGGTTTAAATAGAGGAAAAAGAGATAAAAATGTGAGATTAGAAGACTATTAAGGTCCTATTCATTTTTTTACTAAGGAAAAAGGGATTGTGCTTGGGTCCCCCACCCTTACCAAAATGCAACTCTCTTATTTAGATTTTGAGAGTTTACAAATATATTCAATTCTCATCTCAATTGAGTTGTTATAGCTAGATACCTACATTTTTCATAAAAAGTCTAAATTCTTGATTTTTATTTTCTATTTCTTCAATTTTTTGTGTAAATACAAATATTATAAAGTTTAGCATCGTTCTTCTTGAAATTTTCTTGTAGTAGCCTTCACAATACCAAAACTCCTCCTCTACTATCTAGGCATTGCATCTTAGTAGAGCAATATTTCTAAAACTTTGTATTATCATAATCTACTTTACCAAATCTAGATTGTTATTTTCCTTCCTAAAGTATAAGTGCAACCACAAAAATCATAATAGATAGTTTATATGAAAATACATTAAGGCTAGAAAATAAACCAAATATTACCAATGGAAAACATTAAAGTAGATCTTAATCATTAATTGATTCAGGCAGTCAACGTTTTTTTGTCAGCTTCAACTAAACTTACTACTTCCTCTAACCATGAAAAATAGAATTTAAATTCATGATTTTTATTCAAAACCCCTCTATTGGCTAGCCTATTTGCACATTTCTTTCTTTCCCTTAATGTATGTGTAAACCTAATTTCTTCAAAATTTGTAGCAAGGTCTTGTATTTCCATAATTATCTCTTGTATGTTCCATGGAGCCTTTGCTTTCCTCAAAATTGCATTTATTACTATTAGTGAATCATATTCCATCCATACTCTATTCCATTTCATTTCTCTGCATATTGTTAACCCTTCCAAAGTTGCTCAAGCTTCAACTTCATTATTTATCTTAAATCCACTATTGAAAGCATAATGAGATAAAATCTCTCCCCTATTATTTCTAATTATTCCTCCTCTTGTTGGTCTTGGATTTATTTTGGATGCTCCATCAAAATCATTGGGATCAATTCCACTTCTAGTGGTTTCCACTTTATGTTCTTTACCTTCTTTTTTTTTCTCTTGTACCCTACATCATAATTTAATTTGATAACTTAATTTCATATATCAAGGGTCCCTGCTTCAAGATTAGGGATTGGGTGAGTTGATAGGGTTGGTTTAGCCTCCTCTATGGCTAAATAAACCTTCCTTGTAATTACCTCTAAATTGTTTTCCTTTCCTTTAAATATTCTTCTATTCCTTTATAGCCATATAATCCAAAGTTTTATATCTTTTAATGTATCTAGAATTGTCTATAAAGCCATTAATTTAATCATTCTTCAATTTTGTCATTCATCACCATGTATTTACCAAACATATTAAGAATCCATTGCCATAGTTTCCAAACTATTGAGTAGTGTCCCAAGAGATGGTCTATACTTTCCTCATTTTTACATAGAACACATTATGAGGGGCCATGAAAATCCCTTTTCATAAGGTTATTCCAAGATAAAATTATTTTATGACCTACTAGCCAAACAAACATTTTGACTTTAGGAATTCTTAGGCTATCCCAAATATCTCTCCATATTCTTGCAATATTCCTATTTTGTTTGTGATTTACATTATATCCACTTCTTGTTGTGTATTATCGTGAGTGATTAAACTCCCAAATCAACTTATCCTCGACTCCCCTCAAAATAATCATTGTTATCTTTCTACTCAACTGCCTCCTAGAATCAATGTCTTGTATACTTGTAAAAATATCTTCTTTCCATTTATATATTCCTTCCCGATCCTTGTACATAATGTTTGAAACCCTATCACCATATTTATCTTGAAGTAATCTCATCCATTGTTTCAAAATTGGATCTAGATTGAGTGGTTTTTTATCACATCAAGTATCCATACAAATAGAATTTTTTTCTCTAATTCCTACCACCCATCTTAGACCTTTAATCAATAAATCAATTGATTTTTTTTAAATTGTTCCATAGTGCAGAACCATTTGGTAGTGAGAATGCAGTAAACATTAAGCTTAATTCATTGGGCTCAATGTACTTATAAGAATTCTTGCCCATTGTCTTTTACTCTTTGTACAATATGCAAACTAATTTTTCTCCAAGAGCTATGTTTGTATCCATAAGAACTCTTAAACCAAGATCTCCCCTATTTTTATCATCACCTTGCTCAGTTTCACCAAAGGAAAATTCCTTTTATCATGTAAACCTGGCCACAAAAATGACCGCATAATATAGATTAAATTTTTTCCTATCAATTTTGGCATAGTATACAAGGACATATAATATGTTGGAATGGTCTGTAAGACTGATTTAATTAGTTGCACTCTTCCTACTAATGATAACCATCTACTTTTCCATGTCAATAGTTTATTCTAAAATTTACTTATAATTGGATTTCATAATTCTCTCCTCATTCTCCCCTCAAGTAAGGCATCCCTAGATAAGTAGTTGGCAGATTTACCTCCTCCACTTAAAGTAACTTGCATATCCCTACTTTAATTATAGTTGAAGTGTTTAGAAAGTAAATTTTAATTTTTTTCCTATTAGCTTTTTGCCCTATCACCCTTTCATATTCCTTCAATAAGTTATTCAAAGCTCTAGCCTCATTTATCCCTACCCTCCCAAAAAGGGTTGTATCATATACAAACTATTTACGGGTGATGTTGTCGATGTTATTACTAACCTAATTCCACTTATTAGCCCATATTTGTTAGCCTTATCCAAGTTCCTACTCAATACCTCTGCCATAATAATGAACAAATATGGTGATAGAGGATCTCCCTATCTAAGACCTCTCTTGGATTTAAATAATTCTATTACTAATCCATTGACCAACACTAAATATGATATTGGAGACACACAATATTTGATTCATATAACCATTTATTCCTAAATATAAACTTTTCTAATACTTTAAAAAGAAAAACCCATTTAACCCTATCATAGGCTTTACTCATATAAGATCATTGCTCTCTCTTTTCTTGAAGTGGTTGAATGCATAACTTCATGAGCTACTATGATCCCATCTAGAATCTATCTCTCTTTCACAAATCCTCCTTACTCCTCTAAATAATTTTGGTCTAATAGTGGTCTGAAGTGATTTGCCACCACTTTGGAGATTATCTTATATGTCATATTATATAGGCTTATGGACCTAAATAAATCAAACTATTCTACATACTACTTTTTTGGAATGAGGGTAAGATATGTTACATTTATTTTATAAGGTATATATTGTTTTACCCTAGATTGTTCCATTACCACCAATAAAAAACCTTTCACTATATCCCAACTATGTTGATAGGATACTACAAAGAGCCGAGTTGGATCTAGGGATTATCCTTATCAAAAAAGAAAATAGATAAATGAACTTATTCCAAAGTAATAGGCTCCATCAGTGTCCTATTGTCTTCATTTCTTATAACTAAAGGCACTTCTTGTAGTAGTTTATTATTAAGAACTTCAAACTCCTCCAATCCTAGAATATTCTAGTAAAAAAACCTTGACGCCTTTTTTATTTCACTGTGGTCTTTTTTTTTGGTAATTATTTTAATATATTAACAGTGGGTTTTTATAGAGGATCCCAAAACCTTATGTACAAAATTAGCCATATTTCTAATGATGCATCATACCTCTTGGCTGTAACAATAAGCCTAATTGCAAGTAAAGCCATCCTAATGCTAAAGACTTGGAAACTGTAAAAAGGGCTTTTAGGCCTGGAAACCCAACGAAAAAGAAACAGGACAAAACCGAAGGAACACCAAGTAGAGCCCGAAGAAATGAAACGAGGAAAGCAAAACAGACAAGACACCATGGACAACTAAGTAGACAAAATTGCCACGCCACACCAAAACTCATCGGAGGGGGCTTTCCAAAAATTGTGCAAGGAAAGCATCATGAATGGATGTCTGCTCTGGCCAACCTTTCCACCTCGGATGGGAAGCGAGACCGCCACACGACCGGACACGTGGTCATGAGCCCTTTGTTGGCCATGTGGTCAGCCACGCGATTACCTTCTCTCAAAGTATGATTTGCTTTCCACCTACCACGATAGGAGAGAAGCGTTCTTGCCTCGAGGATGATGTTGTAGACTTTCCAAGATGGATTTTTGGTGCCAAGAAGGTAATTCACGATGTTGAGCGAGTCACCCTCAATAATAAGAGGCCGAGGATCCTCAGAGAGTATCCGAATACCTTTCGTAGCGCCTCGGGCTTCGACATAGTGATTTGTCCTGGGAGCCCAAATCTTCACAATAGGCCATCACAAGATTCCCATCATGATCTCTGACAACACCCCCAACACCAACGGGCCCAGGATTCCCCTTAGCCGCTCCATCAAAGTTTAATTTAATCCACCCCATGGGGGGTTTGGTCCAAACAATATTCCTTCGACAGGGCCCTTTAACAACCTCCAAAAACGGCCAGAGATTCATCATTTTGAGAATCGCTTCTTCGCTCGGAAGGTAGGGACGGGGACTGGGAACAGCAATAGAATTCTCGATGGCATAGGACAACGCCCTTTGAGCAATAGAAGGGGGCCCTCTAGGAGCTCTGCCAAAGATTCTGGCATTCCTCTCTAACCAAATTTGCCAAATTGAATGATGGAAGGAGGCCTCGAGGAGGAAGCGGAGTTTGGGATTCTTGAAAGGATTAGGCCATTGGTGGAAAGCATCTCTGAGGGAACGGGGAGAGCACCATAGGATTTGGAAGGAGGATAGGACAATACTAAGAACAGAGTGGGAAAATGGGCAATGCAAGAATAAATGATCCCTCATCTCGCAATCTGCAAGACACAAGTAACACCTGTTGGGGAAGGCAAAACCTCTCTTGTGAAGGTTGTCAATTGTTAAGGCTTTGTTGTGGAAAGCAATCCATGCAAAGAAGTTGATTTTAGGGATGACTCCTTTCCTCCACACAGTATTCCACCTGTAGTCCAGAGCAGTCTTGGTGGTAAGAAACTCATAAGCTGATTTAACAAAAAAAAGCCCATCCTCCGTACCACTCCAGATGATTCTATCATTCCTCCTGGCAGAAGGAATTAAAACCGACTGGAGGATATTTGCAAGAAAGGTAACCTCATTATTAAACCCCTCCACAACTGGAATCTTCCACCGAGGAAAATGGGTGCTCCGGTCTATGAACTCTGCCACCCTGAGTTGGGAGTTAGGGTCAGTCAAACCTCTCAGCCCAATGAGATCCGCCCTCGACCCAAGGGCTTCTTCGACCGCCCACCTGTCCTTCCAAAAGAAAATGAGGTTGCCATCACCCAAAATCCAACGGGCTCCCAGGCTGATCAAATGCCGGGTTTGGAGCACATATTTCCAAAAGGTCGACGCCACGGAGGAGGTCTCAGCATCCAAGAAGGAAATGGGGCCAAGATACTTCTTTTTAACCAGCTTAACCCACTCCACCGGGTCGCTAGATAGAATCCTCCAAGCGTGCTTCGCTATCAGAGCCAAATTCATAAGTCTTGATCTTCTCAACCCTAGACCGCCTTGGTCTATCCTCGAACACACCTTGTCCCAGGCAACAAGGGGGAGTCTAGATTTCTCTTCATCGCCAGACCATAGAAAGGTCCTCTGAATCTTCTCAATTTTGGAGTGAACTGCAACCGAAAGCATGAACACCGACATGAAGTAGGTCGGGATCCCCTGAAGACAAGCTTTGGTAAGGGTGGCTTTTTCGGCTTGCGACAGGAGTTTGCCCTTCCAAGTTTCGAGTTTCTTGTGAAGGCGCTCAAGAATCATGTTCCACATATCCCCACTCGCCCGCCCGCTATAAGATAGAGGCAACCCCAGATAGGACGTAGGCAGGGAATCAATAGTGCATTCAAGAATTCTAGCAATCCGAAGTTGCCTGTGCAGGGGAGTGTTAATAAAATAGATTTTGCTCTTGATGTAATTGACCTTTTGCCCCGCAGCCTTGCTCATAACAGGACAGGATCCGCTTGAGCGATTTGGCTTGGGCAACGGACGCCCCAATGGAGATGAGGGTGTCATCCACAAATTGCTGATGAGTGACAGGATCAACTCTAGAAGTCGACAAAATGCCAAAAATCTTGTTCTGACGAAGAGCCTCTTTCATGGACCAACTCAGAACCTCCGCCAGAAGAATGAAAAGGATGGGGGATAAAGGATCGCCCTGTCTGAGGCCTCTGGCACTTTGGAAATACCCAACTGGGGACCCATTGACCAGGACAGAAAAAAAGGGAGTGGATATACAACTGTAGACAAGGTCAATCCAATGGGGATGAAAGCCGAACTTGAGGAGGACTGCACACAAAAAATTTTGATCAACCCGATCAAAGGCTTTGTTCATGTCGAGCTTAAGAAAAAGAGCAACATTCTTGGAGCGGTAAGCGGAATGAAGGGTCTCATGGATAGTGATGACACCATCAAGAATGTTTCTGCCTTTAACAGTGCTTCCCTGACAAGGATCAATCAGGATGGGGAGGACTATTTTGAGTCTATTGGCTATAGACTTGGTAAGAATCTTGTAAAAAACATTGCACAAGCTGATGGGCCGATAGTCGAGAAACTTTTGCAGGCAGGAGACTTAGGAATGAGGGCAAGAAAGGTGGAATTGAGTTTCGGGTGGATGGATCTCGGAAGCTTGAATAACCCGAATAGCATCGCACACATCCGGACCCACGACCTCCCACATGACTTGGAAGAATCAGGGGGGGAAACCATCGGGGCCGGGGGCCTTATCTGGTTGCATGGAGAACAATGCTTCCTTAATCTCGGACGAGGAAAAAGGTTCCATAAGCTTAATGCTTACCTCATGGGGGACTTTAGTCAGAAAATTGGCGAGCAGAGATTTTTGGACCTGAAGGTTGCTGTCCGGAGGAGTGCCAAGCAAATCCTAAAAAAGGTCAACCGCTTCGCTCCTGATTTCCTCTATCTCCCCGATAATGCGCCCATCCTTACAAGCCACTTCTCCGATCTTATTGGCCCCTCTCGTGCCTCATAGTAGACGCATGGAAAAACCTCGTGTTGGTGTCTCCATTCTTCAACCAAAGGTCACGAGATTTCTGGCGCCAGAACGTTTCCTCCCTAGCGAGAATAGAATGAAAGTCCACCAAAAGACTTCGCTCTTCCTCCCTGAGACCCTCAGTGTAACCTTCGAGTTCCATCCTTTCCTCCAAAACCTTCAAGTTCTCAGAGATGGATTTTTTGGACTCAAAAATGTTGTCGAAAACCTCTTTATTCCAAACTTTCAGCTTTTCTTTGACCATTTTGAGCTTTAGAGCCACCCTCTTAGGAGCATTTCCTTCCACCTTCAATTGCCACCACGCTGAAACCAAACCTTTGAAGTCCTTGTGAGAGATCCACATGGATTCAAATCGAAGGGGGTTTTAAAAATAGGCCCATCATCCACCTCCAAGAAAATAGGGTTATGGTCAGACCCAATCCTTGGAAGAGCCGAAAGGATAGCCCCGCCAAGGATAGGAATGGCTTCTTGGGACATAAAAAATCTGTCGAGCTTGACTTGAATCAAACCGCTCCCAATCCTTCTGTTACTCCAAGTGAAGGAAGCCCCTTTGAGTTCGATGTCGAGCAAGCCATTAGTAGAGACAAAATCCCTGAAGTCCTCCAAGTCACGGTTGAAGTGGTCGGATCCTCCTTTTTTTTTTGAAGGATGAAGGGGACAATTGAAGTCACCCCCTAAAACCCAAGGAAAATTACTAAAATTCTCCCTCATCTGAGAGATAGCTTTCCACATTTCTGCTCTCTCTGTGGCAGAATTTGAAGCATAAACGTTGGATAGAATCCAGGAAAAATTGGTGGTTTTGGACTGGAACAAGACATTGATGATTCTGTTGGAAGTTGATAGCAGGCTGCCCTCAAACCTCGAAGGGTCCCATAGAACCATGAGTCCTCCCGCTGTTCCCACTGCAGGGTTGGACAGACAATTTGCCTTGGCCCAAATGGCCTTCGCAACTTTATCATAGGAGATAGCATCGACCTTGGTCTCTTGCAAAATAAGGATGGAAGGATTAGTCCTCCTACGGAGATCAACCACTAACCTTCGTTTGGTTGCACCGTTCAGTCCTCTCACATTCCATGAGAGGACTTTCATCTGGACAGTTTGAGGTTTTTCTTGCCTCCCCTTCCTTGTTGAGGGGGAGGTTTTGATGCATGCGCTTCGTCCGTCTGAGCGCCACAGTCATCCAGAACCAACAAACGCTGGGTTCCATTTGCAACGTCATTTGCTGTCTCTTTGTCCCGCCTATCTTTGTTAGGAGGACGGCCCTGCTTCCTCTCACTACCAAAATCCACACTTTGCTTTTGGCTCCTCGTGTTTCGGGGGCTAATGTGACCGGATTGTTCACCCCTCCTTCCTAAGAGGTAATCTTCTAGCATCGTCTGCGACTGGCTAAAATCGGGATGACCCATATCTTGGGGTAGAGAAATAGTCTGAGTCACAATTTGGGATGGGGTCCGTTCCTTCTCTTCCTGCGATTCACTTTCCAAGTGGGAGTCTGCTCCTTGCTGATTGTCAGCCTCAAGTTGCTCGGGGTCCGATTGGAGAGTGGGATTCTCTTCAAGCTGAGAGAGTCCGACGTAGACTCTAGAGGGGCCTAGAGATTCATGACCCTTCGCATCTGGAAGATTTGACTGCTTCGCCTGACCTTCCCCATGCTCCAGGGGGTTGTCATTTTCACGCTTCTGCTTACCCAGTTTTTGAAGAGGACACTGGGATTGGAGGTGCCCTTGGGACCGACACTGGGGGCAGAAAGTTGGTCTATTTTCATAGACAATAGCTTGTTTATGAAGAAAGGTACCTCTAGATCGAAGAGTGATGAAAGTTGGGAGTTCCGCCTCCAAATCTGCCAGAACGCAAAAACGGGCTTGGACAAACCTTGTTCGAGCTCGGGTGGGTGGGTCAATGGTGACCAACTCCCCAATGGAGCGTGCAATACCCCTTATGACATTTTCATGCCAGCCAAAGAGGGGAAGATTCGGGAGCCTAACCCATATTGGGGCAATGTTGATGTTCGGGGTATTAGGACTGAAATCCATGTCCCACTTCCTAAGGAATAAACTTCTGCGGCCCATAAACCATGGCCCGCCAGCCAAAATTTTATAGTAATCCTCCTTATTGTTCAGTCTAATGGCAAAAAAACCCCGAGATAGGGCCGCTAGCTCCATATGACCATAAGTCCTCCATTTGCTTGTTGCCCACTTTCGGATAGTTTCCATGTTGGGACGGCCACCAATGAATTTGCCTATGAGGGTAAATTTCTCAAACTCCATGAAGCTTGAAAGAACTTCCGCCGGGATGTCCAGCTCATCCCCAACCGAAAACAACTCTTTGGTAAAAAACCCGTTTAGGGTTTCTGAGGCCGCTGCCTGGGCATAAGACTTTTGAGCCCCACCACCCCCTTTGTCTGGTGGGTCCTTACCCCGACTGACACCGTCAACAACCCGGTCTTCTTCAATGGGTCCGGATGCTTTCGCACCTCCGGATCCCTGGTGCCCTTCGATTGCTTCGCTGTGCCCAAGACACGAACCGTAGCCGCTCCCGGGCTCCCCTGTAGATGACTTCCCGCCCATCGACATCTCCTCCCTCCCCGCACTTGGAGACTACTGCTCCACTCTTCGACTGTTGGCGGCTGCTGGTTTCACCCTTCTGCTACTTTGTTGGTCGAGGTTTCACTGTGGTCTTTAATCCAAACCCCTTATACTCATTTAATTCTACTAATTTTGGATGTTGATATTTGCCATCCTCTGAAAAACTTTGTGTTTTTATCTCCTTTTAACCAAGTTTATCTCAATTTTAATCTCCAAAATTTCTCTTCCTTGCTCGGAATATTATGATATTCACTAAGCAAATCCCTTTCCTTCGAGCTTGAATTATTATGCTCACCTTTTTGGAATATGTAAAGTTTCACTTTTAGTTCTTTCTTCTAAAAAATATTTCCAAAAGTGTTCATGTTCCACCCTTTTAATCTAGATGTCATTGATTTAATTTGTTTTGGAAGTATATACAACCCATCATTTCCTAAAGAATTCGCACAATAGACTAAGGTTCCAATGCTTTGAATGAACCTTACTAAAGTCATCCTAGATGAACCTTAATATTTTATCAAATAATATTAGCTCAACTGTTAAATTATTTGACTTTTATAGAGGATACCCATTTGAATCTTGTCAAGCAATATATGCATAATTGTAAAGCAGTTGTGATCCTACTATGTGATTAAAATATAATATGAGTGGGGTCATTTCAATCCTATGAAATAAAACTCGTTGAAAAATGTCTTAGCTTTATATAAAATACTCTTAGCAAAAACATATACTTTTTGTATAGAGACACTCATTATATATATGTGATTTAAGGTTAAAGGGGGAGAATAGAAGAAAAAAACATTTTAATGATACATAATGTTAAATAGATGAATAAGTAAAATAGTATTTAATAGAATACCTAAACAATAATTATATAAGAAAAACAATTCAATAATAATGAGATAAAAGAGCTAAGAAAAAAGAAGACACATCACCTTATCAAGTTCAATACCCATAAATGTAACATCAATATATATACATATAAAAGAAAAATATTTATAGTTCAACTTAGAAATATAAAATATCAAATTTAGAGAAAAAAATGTTTATAGTTCAACTTAAGAATAGTTCACATCCATTTGGATGTTGACTTAAAGAAAATAAAAGAAAAATATATACTTACTACATTTTGTTTTTGTAGTAGAGCTAAGAGAGGATAAACCTGATGAAAAACAAAGTTGTGAAAGAATATTGAGGAATAGAAAAATAAGACCTACTCCTAATACAGGTAAGTCAAAAAGAGAAAAAACCCTCAAATTTTCCAGCAATATTTAGGAAAGCAAGTGCAAACATAGAGAAAGGAACACAAAATAAGTTGGTTGAACTTCTCTTTACCAAACAATAAAATGATATTCGTAATTTGTATGCGGAGCCAATAGTTCCTAATGAGACATGATTATCATCTTATGGAATATAAGGAGTGCTAATGCCCTCTCAAAGTATAGGTGTATTAGGGACCTTTGTTTAAGTAATAAGCATGATATTGTTTGTATCTAGGAAACTAAAATAACAAACAAAGAAGTTTCAAAAACTATGAAAGCAATATGGACGAGATGTGAATGAGATGCTATAGATTCTGAAGGAGTGGTATGGGGAATTCTAACTTGTTGGAATCATACTAGAACCTCCTACGTAACCATTCATAATACTAGGCATTGGATAGCCTCTTTAGTCACATTCTACTTTACAAATATTCATTTCATCCTTATCAATGTCTATGGACCTATAACTCAATCAGGTAAATTAGAAGTTTGGAGTGGGATTGAAGCCTTAATGATAAGTAAAGACCAAGAAATTTGATTCATGATCATAGGATATTTTAATGCCATAACCAATCTGGATGAAAAGTTTGGGAGAATTAGGAAATTAACTTAAAGTATAAGATATTTCTCAACTTTTATTTAAAACAATATTCTATGGGAGGTTGAGTTTGAAGAAGACAACTATACATGGACCAAAAGCAAGAGAGACCAGAACCTAATAGCAAAACATTATATAGATGCATCCTCTCATATCATTGGCTATATGAAGGCATTTGTGCTAAAATTAATACCTTAACAAGGATTGATTCAGATCACTGATCAATAAGAGTTAAAATGGTGGTAAGTGAATTCAAAAAAGATCATATTTTAAATAAAAGTAGATGTAGGAAGACCATTCTTAAATTATTATTTTTTTGGTAGGTAAAAGATTTTATTTACTGATCAGGTTAAACGGGCCCATCCCTATTACAATGGGCATGAACAATGCCAACAGTACAAAATTGACAAAGTCTAACAAAAACATTCTAGGGTCCGACCCCCTGTAGACTAGCCAAATCATGACCACAGAAAACATAATTGAGATGAAATTAAAACACACAGAGGCAGTCCAAATTCCTGTAGTCATCTTCCCAGAGCTACTGGGATTCCTTTTTGTCTTCCTACTCTGCGTTGTCTTTCTGATCATAAGTCCAGACTGGGATTATTTGCAATTTGTGACTTCTTTCCGTTTAAGACTGGTGTTGACCGAAAACACCTTTGGTGTTGAAAAAACACCATCATGGCAGCTAGCGCTACTCTTTTCGATTGCACTCCACATCATGATTGGCTACCATGAGGACATCCTGGGGGAAGTCATCTTCCTAGATGATCAGGTTGGTTTGGTTGGCCGCTTTGTTGGCTAGAAGGTCTACCACCTTGTTTGCTTCTCTAAACACATGATGAATCATGTTTTGAGGGTGTTGACTTAGGGAGGCTTGGAAATCCTTAATTATGTTATGTATATTCTAGCCTCCATTGTTGTGGTTGTTCATATGACTAACTACTATAGATGAATCACCTTCGAACATGATAGGATTAGTCAAAGATCTGCGGACCTCAATGCTCCTCCAGAGAACTCAGGCTTTCGTGTAGTTGTTAGTTTGGACCCCTAAGTTTTTAGCGAAAGCCATAATGATGTTTCTAGCATGGTCCCTGATGACACCGCTAGCCCTACCATCCCTCATATTTCCTTTGGAAGATCCATCGAAATTGGCCTTAAGCCAACATAGGGGTGGGGGATTCCACTTGACATTACTCCTGGTACTGGGGGGATTCTAAGTTCTGGTGCACTCGATAGAAATCCCCAAATATTTGAACATAAGAGACTCTATCCTAGAAGTTGGGATGTCTATGCAAGGGATGAGGCTGGAGTTTTTGATAGCAAAGGATAACACTCTAATAGCCACTATTTCAGGATTTTTAGGGCTATCATTGAAGATGTGATTATTCTGCTCCAACCAGATTTGCCAAATTGCATGGTGTAGCAGGGCTTTCCATAGGAAGCTGAGCTTGGTATTCTTGAATACATTGGGCCATTGGGTGAACAAGTCCAGGATGTACTTGGGCCACACTCATTTGACGTGGAACCTGCTGATAAGGGAAGAGAAAACGTCCCAAGTGAAGGGGCATTCGAGGAGGAGATGTTGGGTGGACTCCCACGCCTGAGTGCAAAGATAACATCTGTTGGGGACAATTACACCCCTTCTAATAAAGTTGTCTGTGGTCAAGATTCTATTGTGGATTGCTAGCCAGCAAAAATGCACCACCTTCGAGACCAAGTGCTTGAGCCAAATGGACCTGGTTGTGGTCGGTTTTTCAATGGTGTTAGGATGCGTAGGAGGCCTATCTACCAATTGAGAAGCATATTTTATAGAGAAAAGGCCATTGCTGGTGCCTTTCCAGTAAATTTTATCTGCCACCTGAGTATGGTGAATGAAAGTTTCCCTAAGGATAGCTTGCAGGGACACCATGGCTTTGTCAATGATAGCATTATTGACTCTAAACTGTATCTGATTCCATATACGGTTATCTTGATCGATAGTGATGAAGTCAGTAAATCTGGGACTGAATTTATTATTAGTGAGGTGTTTGATTGCAATAATGTTGGGATCTTTGATAAGGGGATCGTCCCTGGCCCACGGTTCATGCCAGAAGTCAATATATTTACCATCACCAAGCTGCCATCTTATCCCTTGTTGAAGAAGGTGCTTGGTGTGGGTTATGAATTACAAAAAGTGGGAACCATTACTGGGAATACCTTCATCCCTGAAATAATGTTGTTGTAAATATTTTTGTTTGAAAATAGACACCCACTCCAAATTGGTGTTGGTGACAACCTTCCACTCCTGTTTGGCCAAAAGGGCCTAGTTCATGAGACTGATCTTGCATAACCCAAGCCTTCCTCTATCTTTTGGAATGCAAACTTTATCCCAATCCATTAGGTGAAACTTTTGTTGGTTATCAGACGTTGCCCATAGGAAGCATTTTTGGATCTTCTCCCACAATCACTAGGATTTTGAAGACTGATAGAAAATACATTGGGATGGTTTGGAGGACAGACTTGACCAAGGTTGCTTTTCCTGCTTGGGAGAGGAGATCCCCTTTCTAGCCTGCCAATTTCTTGTGGATTCTTTCAGTGACATTGTTCCACATAGTCTTGGTTGGTATCCCTCGAAACATTGGGAGGCCCAAGTATGTGGTTGGAAAATCAACAATAGTGCATCCCAAAATATCTGCAAATTTGACCTACCGCTTGATGGGGGTGTTGATGAAGTAGAGTTTGCTCTTGGTGAAATTGATCCTCTGACTAGCAACTTCATCATAGAGATTGAGAATAAAAATAATGATTTTGGCTTCAACAATAGAGGCTGAAGTGGCCAACAAGGTATCATCGACAAACTGTTGATGATTTGAAGGATGGAGGTTGGAGGCAGTCTTAATACCAGATATCAATATTGTAAAGCAGGTATATTTGATGGCCCTCCCTAGGCTCTCATCCATAATGATGAAGAGAATGGGGGAGAGGGGGTCCCCTTATCTTTAGTCCTCTTGTACTAGGGAAATACCCCGTTGTTGATCCATTGACAAGGATAGAGAACCAAAAAAAGGAGATGCAGTTTGAGATCAAATTGACCCAGCTCTCATGGAAGCTAAACTTGAGGAGGACTTTGGTCAAAAACTCTCGGTCCACTCTGTCAAAGGCCTTATTCATATCAAGCTTCAGGAAGAAGGCATTACTTGTTGGAGATATGGACTGTGTGGATGAGCTCGTGAATTGTGATGATACCATCAATAATATTTTGCCCCTTGATAGTACTCCCTTGGCAAGGATCGATGATGGAAGGGAGGATGCCTATGAGTATATTGGCCATAGCTTTGGACAACATTTTATAAATAACATTGCAAAGGCTAATGGGGCGGTAATTAGACAAGGATTGGGAATTAGGCCCCTTGGGAATGAGATCAAGAAAAGAGGAAATAACGACCTTGGGAATGGTTCTGGTGAGCTGCATTTCGAAAATAGCTAGGCAGAGGTCGGTGCCAACGATATCCTAGTAGGTTTGGAAGAACCTAGGGGAAAACCCATCTGGTCTAGGGGATTTTTTTGGCTGCATGGAAAATAAGGCTTGGTGGATTTCTTTAGAGATTAGAGGACTAAGGAGGTCATTCATGGCTTCGAATATGTAACTAGGAATTTTCTCGAGAAGGGTGTCCATGGCCTGACCGAAGGGAGAGGTGTGGGAGCCTATGAGGGATTCAAAGGGGGAAACAAATTCATCCTGAATCTGGTGGATGTCAGAGATGAAAGACCCATCTTGTCTGGTGAGGCTCTTAATCCTATTAGCTCCCCTGTGTCTAAGGGTGAAAATGTGAAATTTTTTGGAGTTGGAGTCTCCTTCCTTAAGCCATAGTTGTCTCAATTTTTGATGCTAGAATATTTATTCCTTTCGTAGGGTATTATGGTATTCTGAAAGCATAACCCTCTCCTCAACTCTGAGATCGTCATCTCCTTGCCCCTGTTGGAACCTGTCCTCAATATGTTCGAGCCTACTTTTAATGTTATTCTTATTTTCAAAGATATTCCTGAATGTCTCTCTATTCTACACCTTCAATTTTATTTTAATCGACCATAGTTTATGTATTACCTGGTTTGTGACAGTCCCAGGGAAATTTCCCCCCACCATTCAACAATCTAACTTTTGATATTTGAGTGCTGAGTCCAAATTGATTCAAATCGAAAAGGAGTCTTGAACTGATATCTACTTACAGTTTAAAAAATAAGGGGGTTGTGGTTGAACCCAATTTTTAGGAGTACTTGGAGGATGGCATCACCAAAGAGGGGGAGCGCTTCTTGGGAAAACAAAAAATGGTCTAGACATTCTTGGATAAGGTCTCCGCCCCTCCGTCTGTTGCTCCATGTGAATTGGGAACCCCTCAACTGAACGTCCATAAGTTCATTTGAATCTACAAACTACGCGAAGTCATTTGTGGTTTTGGGGGTTATGACATTCCCCCATCTTTTCTTTGAATAATGTTAGGGGGTATTGAAGTCCCTTGCTAGGATCCATTGGACGTTGCTAAACGCTTGCCTCATCTGAGTGAGGTTGTTCCACGAGATCAGTCTTCCCTATTGCATGTTAGGGGCATAACCATTTGTCACTACCCAGGAGAGCTAGGTGTTGGGGTCATGGAAATAGATATTGGACAAGTGTCCTTCACCTGATATGACTTTGCCTTCTACTTTGATGGGGTCCCATAGACAAAGGAGTGTGCTTGAGATACCAAAATTCGGTGTGTAGGCATATTCACATTTTCTCCAAATGGTCTTGGCAACTCTCGGTGACCAATGTTTGCCTAATTTGGTTTCTTGGATAAGAAATATGGTGGGATTAGAATCTTTCCGCATGGTAGTAGCTAGTCTTTGTTTGGCTGCCCCATTTAACCCTCTCATATTATAGGAGAGGACTTTCATTTGGAAATCTTGGAGGGTTTTTTTCCCCCTTTGCCTTACTGCATGGGGGGTTTGGATCTCTTGGTTTCTTCTCTATTGGCACTTTCGAGTTCTTGGAAAAGGTTTTTTTGGGTGCCATTGGCTATATCTTCAGCTGTATCATAGTTTCTCAGTTCAGCGCCAGAAGGTCTGCCATTTTTCCTATCACCTCCTACATCCATCTAGGACTTTTTTAAA
Organism: Wollemia nobilis; assembly: GCA_028583015.1. Taxonomy (NCBI): domain Eukaryota; kingdom Viridiplantae; phylum Streptophyta; class Pinopsida; order Araucariales; family Araucariaceae; genus Wollemia; species Wollemia nobilis. The sequence continues at coordinate 14,458,675 of JAQPPZ010000465.1, forward strand.
CTCCTAGTTTGTTTTGGACTCCATGGTTATGGGGATTCTTGGGATGAATCATCACTATAATTTTCGGCATTGCGGGGATTAGATGGGGAGAGGGGCGATCAATTCCCAGTGGGTGGGAAAGATGTGGATGGAGGATTGGGGGACTAAGAAGGTTTGGAAGGAGAGCTCAAGGAATCGATGCTGATGATGAGACCATTCTCAAATTATTGATATGATAACACAAACATGGAATTCTTCAAGAAACAATGGGTTGTATGCACTTCCAAAACAAATTAAATCAATGACATCTAAATTAAAAGAATGGAATAAGAACACTTTTGGAATTATTTTTGAGAAGAAAGAAGAACTAAAAGATAAACTTTCAAAATTAAAAAAAAATGATAATAATAATCCAATCTTAGAGGAAAGGGAGTTGCTTAGTGAATATCATAATATTTTGAGGAAGGAAGAGAAATTTTGGAGATTAAAATCAATATAAACTTGGTTAAAAGAAGGAGATAAAAATACAAAGTTTTTTTTATAGGATGGCTATAGTACAAAGGCCAACATCCAAAATTAGTATAATTATATCAATAGAAGGGGTTTGGATTGAAAATTAGAGTGAAATTAGAAAAGGAGACAAGGTCTTTTTATCAAAATATTCTAGGATTAGAGGAGTCTGAAGTTCTTAATGATAAACTTCTACAAGAAGTACCTTCAGTTATAACTAATGAAGATAATAAAAAACTAATGGAGCCTATTACTTTGGAAGAAGTTCATTTAGATCTTTTCTCTTTTGATAAGAATAAATCCTCAAGTTCGGATGGGCTCTCTACAACATTTTGCCAACATAATTGGGATATAGTGAAGGATTCTTTATTGATGACAGTGGAATAGTCTAGGGTAAAACAATATATACCTTATAAAATAAATACAAATATCTTACCCTAATTCCAAAAAATAAGGATGTTAAATTGTTTAATTCATTTAGGCCCATAAGCCAATGTTATATGGAATATAATATTATATCCAAAGTTATGGTGAATCCATTTAGGCCATTGTTAGACAAAAATTATTTTATAAGAGCAAGAAGCATTTGTGAAAGAGAGATAGATTTTGGATGGGATCATAGTAGTTTATGAAGTTATACATTCAACAACTTCAAGAACAGAGAAAGTAATGATCTTAAAACTTGATATGAGTAAAGTTTATGATAGGGTTAAATCGAATTTTCTTTTTGCAGTATTAGAAAAGTTTGGATTTGGGAAGAAATGGGTTAGATGGATTAAAGCTTGTATCTCGATGGTTTCATATTTAATGTTGGTCAATGGGTTAGTAGCATAAAAATTTAAATCCAAGAGAGGTCTTAGACAAAGAGATCCTCTATCACCATATATGTTCATTATTATGGCAAAGGTTTTGGGTAGGAACTTGAAGAAGGCTAAAAAATATGGGCTTATAAGTGGACTTAAGGCTAGTAATAACATTGACAACATCATGCATCAACAATTTGTAGATGATACAACCCATTTCGGGAGGACGAGGATAAACAAGGCCAAAGCTTTGAATAATTTATTAAAGAAATACGAAAGAGCATAAGGGCAAAAATTTAATAGGAAAAAATCCAAAATTTTCTTTCTAAACACTCCAACTAAAATCAAAGCAAGGATTTGCAAGTTACTTCAAATGGAAGAGGTAAATTTACCAACAACTTATCTAGGGATGCCCTTATTTGAGGGGAGAATGAGGATAGAATTATGGAATCCACTTATAAGTAAAGTTTAAAATAAACTATTGGTATGGAAAGGTAGATGGTTATCGTTAGCAAGAAGGGTGTAGCTAATTAAGTCATTCTTACAGACCATTCCAACATATTATATGTCGTTGTATACTATGCTAATATCAATAGAAAAAGTTTAATCTATATTATGTGATCCTTTTTGTGGTCAGGATTACATAATAAAAGAAAAATTCCTTTGGTGAAATGGAGCAAGGTGTGTGATGATAAAACTAGGGGAGGTCTCGGTTTAAGAGTTCTTATAGATGCAAACTTAGATCTTAAGGTAAAAGTAATATGGAGATTGTATAAAGATATTTAAAGACAATGAACAAGAATTCTTCTAAGTATGTTGAGCCCAATGACCCAAGCTTAATATTTACTACATTCTCTCTACCAAATGGTTTTGCACTTTGAAATGGTTTAAAAAAATCTATTGATCTAGTGATTAAAGGTTTAAGATGGGTGGTGGTAACTAAAGAAAAAAATTATATTTGGATGGATACTTGGTGTGATAAAAAACCACTCAATCTAGATCCAATTTTGAAACCTTGGATGAGATTACTTCAAGATAAATATGGTGATAGGATTTCAAATATTTTGTACAAGGATCGGGAAGGAGGATACAAATGGATTTTTTTTTACAAGTATACAAGACATTGATGCTAGGAGGCAGTTGAGTATAAATATAACAACCGTTGTTATTCCAAGGGGAGCTAAGGATAAATTGATTTGGGAGTTGAATAGCTCAAGAGAATATACAACAAGAAGTGGATATAATGTAAAGCACCAACAAAAATAGGAATATCACAAGAATATGGAGTGATATTTGGGATAGCCAAGCATTCCTAAAGTTAAAATATTAGTTTGGCTAATAGGTCATAGAAGAATTTTATCCGAGGATAACCTTATGAAAAGAGGTATTCATGGCCTCTCATAATATAGTTTTTGTAAAAAGGAGGAGAGTATAGACTATCTCTTGGAATATTGCTCAATAGTCTGGAAACTATGGCAATGGATTCTTAATATGTTTGGTAAATACATGGTGATGAATGACAAAATTGAAGAATAGTTAAAGCAATGGTAGAACATTACAAATAATCTGGGATACATCAATAGATACAATCCTTTGGACTATATGGCTAGAAATGAATAGATGAATATATAAAAGAAAGAAAAGTAATTTAGAGGTAATAAAAATGAAGAAATGTTTAACCATAGAGGAGTCTAATCCAACCTTATCAACTCACCCAATTACTAATATGGAAGTAGAGAGCCTTGATAGATGGAGTCAAGTCATCAAATGGAATTATGATGTTGAGTATAGGAGAAAAAAATAAGTCAAAGAATATAAAGTAGAAAGCACCAGGTGTGAAGTTGGTCAAATTGAACTTTGATGGAGCATTTAAAGGAAATCTAGGACCAACAAAAGGAGGAGGAATGATTGAAAATAACAGAGGAGAGATTTTGTCTCATTATGCTTTCAATAGATGATTTAAGATAAATAATAAGGTTGAAGCTTGGGCCACTTCAAAAGGGTTAAAAATATGCAAACAAAGGAAATGAAACAAAGTATGGATGGAAGGTAATTCACTAAGTAATAAATGCAATTTTTAGGAAAACAAAGGTTCCATGGAACTTACAAGAGATAATTGTGGAAATTCAAGATCTTGCTAAAGAGTTAGAAAAAATTAGGTTTACACATACGTTAAGCGAAGGAAACAAATCTGCAGATAGGCTAACCAATAAAGGGGTTTTAATTGAGGATCATGAAGTCAAATTCTCTTTTCCAGAAGTAGTAAATTTAGCTGAAGCTGACAAAAAAATATTGATTGCTTGAATCAAATAATGATTAAGATTATGTTTTCCATTGGTAATATTTTACTTTATTTTATAACATTAATGTGTTTTCATATAAACTATTTATTATAGTTTTTGTGGTTGCATTTGTGCGTCAAGAAAGAAACTAACAATCCAGATTTGGTAAAATAGACTATGATAATGCAATGTTTTGAAAATATTACTCTACTAAGATGCAATGCATAGATAGTAGAGGTGAAATTTTGGTATTGTAAAGGTTGCTATAGTAAAATGTCAAGAAGGTGGTCTACCGACAAGGACATCACTTGCATTATCGGTGATGTGACCCGGGCTCAATCCCCATGGTGGATGTGTATAAGAAGTATTACTAAAAAAAATGTCAAGAAGGTGGTTGAATTCTAGAATATTTGTATTCATACAGAAAATATAAAAAATAAAAATGAAAAATAAAAGTCAAAAATGCATATATTTTATGTAAAATGATGTAGGTTTTTAGCTATAACATCTCAATTGAGATGAGAAGTGAATCTATTTGTAAACTCTGAAACTCTAAAGAAGAGAGTTGTGATTTATCAAGGGTGGGGGAACTAGGTACAACTCCAAGCTCTAAAGAAGAGAGTTGTTATTTGTCAAGGGTGGGAGACCCGAGTACAACCCCTTGTTCTCCAAGACAAAAAATACTTATTACATTTTAAGATAATAAAAATAAAACTCTCAAGCTCTAAAGAAGAGAGTTGTTAAATGTCAAGGGTGGGGGACCGAAAACCCCTTGTTCTCCAACAAAAAAATACTTATTACATTTTAAGATATAAAAATAAAATAACACTTTGTTTTAGAATACAAAATTCATAAAAATATTTAAACTCATTTCAATACATTAATAATAAAAATAATTTAATTATTTAAAAAAATTAATAAATTATTAAAAAATATTATTATTATTTTTTGATTTGGTTATTGTGAGAAACCTTTGTGAAGTCTCGTCCCAACCATGACCCGTAAAGCCGAAAGCTATACTTATCAATAGAGAATTTAACACAAAGCCACCACATACCCACCCCCTCACACACTCGCCCACACCACATTAAAAAATATTATTATTATTATTTTTTATAGATTTGGTTAATGGGAAAAACCTAAATGACCTCTTATAAGGGGAGGACTGGGCTTATCAATAGAAAATTTAACACTCAACCGGGTTGGGCATCCTCATCCCACCATGACCTCTTATAAGGGGGAGAAGTGAGCTTATCAATAGAGAATTTAACACTCAACCATACACATGCATGACCTCTTATAAGGCGAAGAAGTGAGCTTATCAATAGAGAATTTAACACTCAACCATACACATGCTTCAGTTTGAACCTTGGATCTCCTAAAAAAGTGTCAAAGCTCGAACCGTTGCACTATCCCCTTAGGAGAAAAGTATATTTTTTTTTGGATTTGGATAATATGTAAAACCCTTATGACCAAGGCTTAAAGCAAGGTCGAAAATTAAACTTATTAATAAGGGATTAACACACACCCACACATATGCCGCGGTTTGAACCTTAAACCTTCCAAGAAAGAACCAAAGTCAAAACCATTGTACTGTCCATTAAGACCAAACTCTTAGGTAGAAAGAAACTTCTAGAGCCACTTTTAGGTGGCTGATACCACTATTTAGAAAGAAACCTCTAGAGCCACTTTTAGGTGGCTAAGAGTGCTGTCCCATCTAGCCATACACTATCTTAAAGAAAGCCACAAAAGATTTTTCGATACTGGATCGGACGTCATATCTATATAGAAATTCAAATTAAAAACCGCTCAAAATTTTTTTCCACCATCACCGATACTCCACCCTAACAAATAATTTAAAAATATTGTCAGCGAGGAAATAAAAATCTTCTTTCATTTTTCATAGAAACTAACGCGTCCCCTCCCCTAGACAAATGGATGTCATATCAAATAATTTAAAAATATTGTCAGCGAGGAAATAAAAATCTTCTTTCATTTTTCATAGAAACTAACGCGTCCCCTCCCCTAGACAAATGGATGTCATATCTATATAGATATTCAAATAAAAAAGCTCTCAAACCAAAAAAAATTATTCACAATCACCAATACGTCACCCTTTAGAAAAATTTAAAAATATTATCAGTGAGGAAATAAAAATCTTTCATTCATTTTCATAGAAACTAACGCGTCCCCTCCCCTAGACAAATGCCCCTTATAGCCTTAGTTCTCCGGAACATCTCAAAAACAAAAGAAAAGAATAATTGAAACAAAATCCTTCTATTCTCTTCCGTTAGTGAAGATGCAAGTCTCTAAATTATATATATAAAAAAAAGGTGTTTGCGTGGTCAAGACAAACGAGTGTGATGTGGGTAGTCGATGTGATTCACGCGCAGAAGATTAGATTTTGTCTGCTAGTTCTGTATCCACACCATACCGTGGGCGTAAAAACTCCATGATTATTTCAGTAAGAAACGGAGGTAGCCCTCGCTTAGGTTGCAGCTGTAGCTTGTCAACACGCAAGGTATTTAGTAAACTCGGACTCTCTTCTCATTTTCTGTGGAGATACATATAAATTGTTCCATGCATGGCTACAGATTGATAAGGAGAAGCAGAAGATGGAGGTAAAGTTGAAGGCGGTGGATGCAACACCTGCCAATTTCAAAGAATTCGGGCAGGTGGTGGGTCCCAGCGCCGACGGTGCTCCTTTTGGCCCATCCGATGCTCAACTGCAACTTCATCGTGGAATTCCCAGGTGCTCTTTCTCTCGTTCCTCAAATTTATCAAACACGGAAAGTTATTTTTATTTTTATTTTTATTTTTCAAATGTTACACTCTCGTTTGTCTGGTCAATTCTTCGAATGGACACAAAAATTGAGCCAAGTAAGAATTGCATAGTTGCACAATGCTGCTAACTGTAGATTTGCAACAAAAATATGACATCAGTGAAGTAGAATCTGTTGCCAATTTGGTGGTCAGGTCCCTACAGTATTTTCATTTTTTATTTGTTTTTATCTAACTTAATGTCCCATAATCTGGTTTAGGGGTCGGGGCTCACGGGTTCGAATCCTGTGTGGTGGGTGTGGGTGCTTTCCCTGGGGTCTTCTTTTTCATTTCTTTAGATAAATGCACATAAGGTTTTATCAGTTTACATTAGCTGCCTAAGATTCGATCTTGATAAGCTATAATAGGTAAATTGTTGTAAGATAATTATGTCTTCGTACAATAATCAACTTGTTATAATATTATTATGTGAGTAGATCCTTTCAATACAATATTATTAATTATATTACTTAAAAAGTACACACGATTTTAATCCCATGGGACAATACAATCTCCCAAGGATTTTGTTAAAAGTATTTTGATAATGCATAAATATTGTAACAGTCAAAGTAATCAAACAATACAAGGAGGTCTATATGGAGAAACGACTATCTTTTATTTATGTAAGATCGATCCTATTTCAGTGAAGTTGGAATACAATGGGTGTTTTCACTTGTAAATTTTCGCATTTTGTTTATGATTGTGTTGACGTGTTGGTTCTTCTATAAATGTGTGTCAACTGAGGCATCTCCTGTCGTTAGAATACAAGTCCTTGACACAGCGACCCTTCCTTCTGGTCGTCTACCGTCTGTAACTTCTTTTATATTTGAATGCTTAACATCATAGTAAGCAAGATCACGACTCAACAAAAACTAGACACCACAGTTTTGGAGATTCCTTAACAACTTGGGAAAAAGCATTGAAGAAAATAGTTTATTTAAAAAAATATACATTCAAAACAACAACCAGAGAGCCAAGAAGTCAATTTTCTATTAGATTTTCATAAAAAGAATCCAATCACAAATCACGATCATGAATGATTATAAAAAAACAACAAAATACAACATAATAAAGCAATATTAAACCGCCTTTTGCTTTCCTTTTGTTCCCGTCAAACTGAATGCTTGGACAGGTGGCTGAGGTGGCTGAGGCTCCTTGAGCACAAGATCTTCTAGGTCCTCCAATTCTCAACTATGTTCTGCTTCCAGCATTAACGCCTCCATCTCCTCCTCAGTTAACACAATATCCTTCACACATTTAGCAATTTGATCTAAAATTGGATTTGTGTCATCCTAGTCAATCGTGTCAAAGGATTCGGTCCTCTACACGTGTTTTACACAAAGCTGGAGATGGTGTTACACAAAGACGAAGTCAACAAGGTGCTCTTGGGTTAACTTGTTGTTCTTCTTGTTGCCTCGACCTCAAATAGAGATCAATTGTGCTCACACTTAGAAGTGCTACAAGGTTAACTGAATGGGGATGACAATTCATTGAAGATTTTGTGTTTTAGCACCATAATCTTCCCACCATAATTTTCCAAAAGTGAATATTTAGAAATTATAAATTTACATTTGTGATTTCATAAACTGCAAGTATAGTTCAATTAATTTTAGATTTTTTACCTTGTCGCAAGGTCATCCTTGATTCAACACAAAAGGGATGAAAACACCGTTCCTTGAGCCATTTTGTAGGCTTGTAGCTCGAAAGGGATTAGGTGATGTTTGTCTAGGTCATCTGTCATCTTCTCGGCGCAAGTGTAGAAGCTCTTCTGGACCTCTTCATCATTATGAAGATTGGGACTAAAAGAATTTGGAGTTCAAGACATACCTTGCTGCATGAAGAGGTCGATGGAGTTGCTTCATCCATTTCTTATCAATAGTTTTCCAAATGCGATTGTATTTGAGCCTGTTGCGTCCATAATAATGTTTGTAGGCTCTTTTACCCTATCCATGGTCTCATACAAATACTCATTGACAATTTATCTCCATCTACAAGACAAAGAACCCTAACCAAAGGTTTTGTCACCTCAAATAAAATATTGAACATTTTTTTTTTTTTTAAACATGGTGGAATCAGTAGCTGCCACGGTTATCCACGCTGTCTGCCCCTATAACCACCATGCCGCATCATTGTAAACCTTTTACGCCAAGCACAAGGAATACGGACAAGCGTTTAGTCTGGCGAGGCCTGAGATTTGAACCTTGGACGTCTGTCCCCCTTACGGGGTTTCGTCGAACCAAATGGTCTACAACTCGGACCTAATAAAATATTGAACATTAATCATTGTAGATGAATTTAATTAAAAATTACAAATCCGGGTTTATAATTTTTAATTAAATTCAGAAAATAATTATCCTGAGCATTTCTTGCTCATGCATATAAAGTGCTTCATCGAAGATTTGCTGAAGATCCTCTAGGCCTCCTCCTTTGTAGGATAGGGTGAGGCATACCATTCTTTACTCCCAAACATCCTCTTCAGAGTAGGTGATGAAGCTAGAAGGCTTTGTAGGGCGATGAAGTTGGAGGCGAATAGCGTGACACATGGGCAAAGAATGTCCCTCCCCTCATTGTGCTCTCTCATCAAGTTGAGCACTCGTGTGGTTGTAGATGTATCTAGTGATGTTCCTCGCCCTTTGAACCATGGTCTTCATTCACAACAGTTTGCTAATGTCCTCAAGGATAAGGTCAATGTAATGGGTGGCACATGGGCTTCAAAAAATAGAGGGGTACTTCTTGAGAAGTTTGCTTGCAGTTACATAGGCAGTTGTGTTGTCTCTCACGTCTTGGACAACGTTATCCACTCCCACTTCAAGCACAACCTCCAAAAAACAGAATAAGAGCTGTGTTCATCTCTCAAGAGGCATCAAGAGACTTCAAGAAGACCATGGATCCACTTGAAGTCACTAAGAAATTGAGTAGGGTGTAGTTCCTTGCATCCATCGGATAAAATGCTGCACCCTTCTTTGCTCCAGAATTGCATTTGCTCTTCTACAAGAGCACATGTGTTTGCAATACACTTCTCCAATAAAGGCCCTTTGAAATATTTGGCAGTAGCGGGCTTTGTTCCCTCTACCAACATTGTCTAGTTCCCTTACCAAAGCATCCTAATAAGGGTTGTTTGCGAAATTAAAAAGAATGTTGTAGTGGTACCAAAAATTTATTGTTGGTACTTGGGCTTTCTTCATCTTCTCCTTTCCCCATCCAGTAGTCTCAAGGTTTGTTGGCCTTGTATTCGAGCGAGGAAACAAAAATGCTCTCCTTGTGCTCTAACACTACCTAGAAAAGCACCAGATGTGAGGGCCAAGGATGGACTTTGATGCAGTGCTAGGGACATCTCATATTCAGCTTCATTCTCCTACATAGAGCCCTAGGCCCTATCCCAGATCCAATTGCAATCTTAGTTCTTTTGGCCTCTATCTTCTTTTGCTCTTTGGTGCACATCCAAGCCTTGACCTTGTTTTTGACTGTATCATCCGCTGATGGGCATGTCTCTACATTATGGCCTCTAACCCTAACAAGATGGAATTTTAGGTGATGGGTGCTTCATTCTCATGTCTTTTCTGCAATATTTGTAAAAGACCTGATTCGACAAAGTCCCTTTTCTACTGTGTTTTCATATCTGGTCCCTCCTTAGACTTGGAGCTGGGGCTGTTGGATTTGGCTCATTGCTGCCAATATCTTGGCCATCCCCAAAAGAATCCATCTATAAAACTGGTAAGTGTTAAGAGTTTAAGACATGGCCTTAGAGGCATTAGGAACAACAAAGAAAATAGAAAACAAAAGAAAAATCCTAAAAAGACCTAAACGATGCTTAAAAATTAGAAAATGAAAAGATCTCCTGTTTTGCTTTTATGCTCAATGGGAGACGTTTGATTTGTAGGTCTAACGGCTTCTGGCACATTCTTCCTGCCCTAAGTGAATGGACAGGCCGAAATTGGTGTCCTCCCATTTGAGATGAGCTGGAAATTTACACCAAGTGTTTTTCATTGTGCATTTTTGAGAAAAGGTGGATTTGGATGCAATTTACAGTGGGATCCTTTGTTTCATAAAGAGGCAGGGTAATTTATGAAGCTTTGGTAATCAGTTTTGACCCTCTATTTTTTAAATTCTTTCTTTTATCCCAATACGGGATAGGTTGCCAAATTTTCTTTTGTATCATTGGATGCCATCAACTGTAGAACAGATTGGTATTGCTAATGGGAAGTTAATTTCCCTGGATAATTCAACAAAGTATGAATTCACGACCATAAGTACCTATATATATGTGGAGGTAGATCTAAGCAAAGGCCTTCCAAATTTCTCTTGCCCTAAGGGGTGGTCAACAATAACCCAAAAGTTGTATTATAAAACCATCGCTTTTGGATGTAGGCAATGTTTTGAATATATTCATCTGGCTACTTGATGTTCATGCATAAATAATCAAGTCTAAAAGAAGTCCGTAAAAAATATTCTCTTTGGATACAGATTTTCAAGTGCTACAACAAAATTGGAAGCATAAATCCACTTGTTGGAAGAGTTCTTCAGAGGAATATTATTGTGTTGGGTTTAACAGTCAAGAGAAGGCAACTTTTGAAGGAGATCACCCATTTTTCTCCAATAGAATTAGGTGAAATTGAAAACACTGTAATGTCCTAGAAGCTGCCCTTTCAGAAGAGGTGCACAAAAACGCTATGAAAAGAAAACAAGACTGAAGTAGTTTTTTCTCCTACTTTGGATCTTTCGCCTTTGAGTTTTGATGATGTTCATGAATTGCAGAACCAAATGTTCCTAATACATTCAGATGTGGAAAAAAGGCTTGCCCAGAAAATCGATAGTTTCATTTTTTTCACTGACCTTAGAATTTTATATGACATTTAAACAAAGGCATCCATATCCTCTAGAATAAAAAAAGCAGTTAAAAAATGTAAAAAGCACATAGGCATGGCCTTTAGAATAAAATCATGCATGCTAAGAGCAGAAAATGCAAAAATCATGCATGTTCATTAGGAAAGTAGGTTAAAGTGAGAAAGATAATAAAGAAACTTTGGAAATTTTGTTTTTGAAGGAATGGGGGAAAAGCTTGTTGCAAAAGCAAAGATGTAATTTAGAAAGTTTAATGCAATTTTATTATACAAAAGAGTTAGAATTGGGGTCTAGAGAGACATTCTTCCTCGACATCGTAATATTTTTAAAGACAAAATACATAGGGTAGTCAAACTCTTGGAATTAGGTCAGATTATACTAAGTAAGAGCCCTTTTTGCATCACTAATAATATTGACAAAACGAGGGATTGTTGCTTTTATATGTTTATTGATTACTGGGAGCTAAATAAGAAAACTGTCAAAAACAGGTATCCTATTTGGAGTACAAATAAACTGTTTTGAGTGACGAGGGATAGAAATATATGCAAAGATTGATCTAAAGTTTGGATAGCAAGGGGAAAGAAAATTGACCAATTCATGAAAGCCTTTTGAACTCCTCATGGTTATTATGGTTTTTGAGTAACACCTTTATGGACGATCATTGGCCTCACATTTCCAAGGCATGATGAACTGCATCTTGAAGCTCCATGTTTGAGAAAAATTGTTTTGTGTTTTTCTGATGATAAGTATAGCAAGCATGTGAAGGAGCGTTTCATCACTTAGTAATTGTTTTAGAGCTCATATGACTTAATTCCCTTTTCATAGACAAATCAAAGTGTGAGTTTGCCAAGAATAAGTTGGTTTATATGGGACATATCGTAAATAAGGACACAATTAGAGCTAACTTAGCAAAAAATTGAGCCATTCTTAATTGGCTAACTCCAAAGAATGTGACACCAATGAGGGGCTTCAATAGGCTATAGAAATTTTAAGGAAAATTTACTAAAGGCTTTGGAAGGCTTATGGTGCCTCTAATTAAACTTAGAAGGAATGATCAGTTCAAATGGGTAGAGAAAGCTAAAACCACATTTTAATCATATGATGGAGATAACAGATCCCAACTCTTTACTTGCATTCTCAGTTTTCCCATAGCCTTTTACAGTAGAATGTGATGCATCAGGCATTGGCATAAGGGCTGTCATACACAACTAACAGCTAATTGCCGTTGAAGTGGGAATTTAAATAATAAATAAAACTGCTATGTATTTATAATAGGGAGATGCTAACATCATAGAAAAATTCACTAGTTATTTGTTGCGTCACATTTCATTATTTGGACAGACTATCAAAGTATGAAATTTATTTTTGTCTTAAAACTTCAATGAGCAACAAGCTAAGTGCATAAGCAAATTGCAAGTGTTTTAGCATGAAATTCAATATAAGAAGGGAATAATAACAGATTCATTACCATGAATACTTGGGTTAAATGCCATTTCTGTGGGAAAATCTGGATGGGAGAAAGAGATATTGGGTAAATATGCTGAGAATGATAAGGTTGCTGCTATTCTATGGAAACCAACAAAGACAACAATGCATATTCTCAAGCAACTTGATTGTCTACAAGAATAATATAAATGTTACATACAATTCTAAATTTAAGGAGGTGTTAGCTGTATGCCATTCCCCAGTCGGTGCTGGTCATACAGTTATTTAATAGATATTAAAAGATAAGAAGTTGATTCTTCTAAATGGTTTTAGAATCAGATGTAAAAAATTGATGCTACATATGAGACCTATCCGAGGAATAAGACAGTTATGGTCAAGATCCTAAGGTTAATTGCAACCTTTGACTGTTCCTAAAGAAAATGGGAGTCCATCAACATGGAATTTTTAGGTTGTTATGTTCCTAGCATAAACTGCTGTGAAACTGAAGTGAACAAAATTTGAATTCTAAAACTTCTAATAAATCTGATATCTAACTGTCATGAATATTGCAAAACTTTCAGAAAATCTGAATTTGAATTGATCTGAAGTCTATTTTAAAATGTTATGAACCTTTTTTATGCTATGAAAATATCAGATAGTTGGCCCCAACCCACCTTTTTTGCATAATTTGATCAATTATGATTATTTTTTCCAAGTGGTCTGTGGGTCCATTAATAGTTGCATTTTGTTAGAAGCACTTTCGAGGAAAGTGACTTGTTGGCTCTTTAGGATTTGCTGAACACACTCTTTCTGTGAAATGTAATAGTCCTACATGCAAAGAGAAAGGGAATTAAAGTGAGAATTGACTATAAATGGGTCTCAGGTGTTAGAGGAGGTCATGTTATGTGATGCTATGTTTTCGACACTTGCCTTTTTGGTAGTTTTAAGGACCATATATTTTGGCCAAGTGCAGCTACCAAGTTTTAGGTTGAGACACTTACCTTTTTGAAAATAGCCATTTCATCCTAGGAACATGTTACAAAACAACTTCGAGAATTATAGCAATAGCAGTAGCAATCCAATAATGAGTAAATAAGATTACCTAAATGATAATAATAATTCAGATCCAATTGCCAAAAAATCAAATATGCAATAATCAAACTCCAGATTCAAATTAATGCAAATCCACTTAGAGAGGGCGAAGTATCGTAGCCACTTGGAGAGGGCGAAGTCTCATATGCATAGCAAACGCGACTGAGATTCGAAAATGAAAGATAATCTTGATTCTCAACTACCACCTAACTCTTCCTATTTATAGATAAATCATAAAATCAATCATTAACCCTAACCCTAATGCTCAAGGGCCGACTATCTAAACCTAGGGCCCAAACTAATAAAAATAAAGATAGTCGATGTGGCTATATTGGATATCTTACATGGCTTCTCCTTTAGAAGCTTTGTCCTCAAAGCTGGAGAAGACCGGAAAATGCTCTTAGGTTTCCACATAGCATAAAATCGAAATCGGATCGGAATCGTCATGTAAAAGAATTGGGCAAAATCGGGAATCGACAAAATATCGGCATTTTTTCATTGAAAAAACCAAAGAAAATGCAAATTTTCATTGAAAAAAGCTTTTTTCATGCATATCAGAATTTTTCGGGAAAAAATCGGCAAAAATCGGCAAAAAATCGGCTAGCTTGTGAATCAGGAAAAATCGAATCGAATCGGGATTTTTTGCAGATTTTCTCAACTATGGCATATTCTTCTAGAAGATCTTGCCACTTGATGAGGAACTCCTGAATTTGTCGAGATCGAAGATGATGAACTTTGACCTTCATCAAGTGTTGGAAGCTCCGTCTGGGACTACACCTTCTAGCCAATAACCTATTTGTATCAAGATACATGAAAGACATTATAAATGTGAGAAGATGGTGGAAGGTCCAATTGAAATACCACTTCATGAATGCGACAAACCACCTTGTAGGGCCCATAAAATCGAGGAGCCAACTTCTAATTAGACTTGGTCTTCAAGGACAATTGCTTGTAGGATTGCAAGCACAAAAAGACCATATCTCCTATGGTAAATTGTCATTTAGAATGGTGTGAATCCTATTGTTGCTTCATGCGGTTCTGGGCTTGGGTCAAATTATCTTTAAGAAGTTGAAGCACAAGCCGTCATTGCTATAACAAATCATCTACCTGGGTAACCTTGGAGGATCTTGGAACATAGTTTGCCATTGATGGAGGTTTTTGACCATACAATTTTCAAATGATATCTTGAGGGTTGAATGGGGATATCTTGTGAAGCACTCCATCAATATATGAGAAGTAAGAATGCAATAATGAACCTGCCTGCCTTTCTTGAATGATCTTCATAGTCTCTGGATCAGAAAGCCAATCTTCCTGAAGTTGAGAAAGCCATTGTGAAAGAGGACTAGATTTAGCATGGACAACAACAACTTCCTCATATTTGCGAGACAAGGCATCACCCACCACATTCTCCTTTCCTTTCTTGTATTCAATGACAAAATCATAACCCAAGAGCTTGGTCACCCATTTATTCTGTTTAGGGCATGGGAGACGCTGTTTTAAGGCATGCAAAACAGCTAACATTTCCTTATCATAAGTGGACCATCCCACATTCTTGCTCAAAAGTTGCTTACTATCAAAGACTAATGGGTTCCAATACCTGTGTCAGAAGCATCACACTCAATGACAAAAGGTTTGCTAAAGTTAGGAGTGGCCAAAATAGGAGTGGTACTTTGAGGGCATGGAAGTCTTGGGAAGCGGCTTCAGACCAAACAAAGGCATCCTTTTTAGTGATAGCAATGAGAGGAGCGACAATCTTGCCATGGTTGCGGACAAATTTTCTGTAGTAGCTTGTGAGTCCTAAAAATCCATGGAGTTGTTTAAGGGATTTGGGCAAGGGCTAATCTTGCATAGCTTTGATCTTGTTAGGATCTATCTTGACTCCTTGAGTTACTATATGTCCCAAGTATTCTACCTTCTAGACCCCAAAAGAACATTTGGACCTTGTGTAATAGGTGTAGAACTTTGTCAACATGAACTAGATGATCCTTCTAGGACTTGTTATAAATTAAAATATCATCAAAGAAAACTAGGATAAACTTGTGAAGAAAAGGACGAAAGACAAAGTTCATGAGACTTTGGAAAGTGGAAGGAAGATTTGTGAGACCAAAAGGCATGACTAGGAACTCATAATGACCCTCGTGTATGAAAAGCAGTCTTAGGGATATCCTCTTCCCTAACCCTAATTTGATGAAACCCAAAATGCAAGTCTAGTTTTGTAAAGTATCTAGCACCATGTAATTCATCCAACAAATCATCTATAACAGGGATAAGAAACTTATCTTTTATAGTGATCTTGTTGAGAGGATGAAAATCAAGACACATATGCCATGAATTATCCTTGCATTGTATCATCACCACCGGAGAGGAGTATGGACTAATGCTTGGATGGATGATTCCTTGCTCCAACATTTCTTGAACCAACTTCTCAATTTTTGACTTTTGGGGTTGGGAGTAGCCGTAAGGACATGCATTAGGAGGTGAGCTTCCTAGAATAAGATGGATGGCATGATCACGAGTGACCTTAGGAGGTAGACCAATGGGCTTACTAAAGACCTCCTCATAGAAATCCACAATGTTATGTAAATTTGAATGAAGAGCTAGAAGAAGCAACTTTGAAGACTGAACCTCCATGCAATTGACTTGGGCAAATGATCCACAACCACCTTTCTTCAATATATTTTCCGTGCTATGTGAACTAACCACCTTGGAGGGAGAGAGTTGGATTCCTTGGAGACAAATGACTTCCCTTCGTCCACTTGACATATAATTTTTGTAGATTAATAGTAATATCACCAAGCTAAGATAACCATTGTGCTTCCAAGATGACATTTGAACTACCCGGGTTCATGGCAAAGAGATTTCCTGACCAAGTGTAATCTCCCATTTTGATGCTAACCTTAGCCATTCGACCCACACACTGAGTGGTACCCCCATTTGCAATTAAGACTTGAAATTTATCTTGATTTGAATCATAGTAGAGAAACTTGGACTTGGTGCAGACTCGATAAGGCTGAATCAAGACTTGGACTCAGACTCGGCAAACAACTTGGAAAAATTTGGTTAAAAAAAACGAAGAAAATGCAAAAGAAAAAGTTGGAAAAATTCGGCCAAAAACAAACTCGTCGAGTTGAACTTGAGTGACTCCGAGTTTCGTAACTATAAGTTGAAGTATTGCTATACAAGCCCAAGGACTTTGCTATCTTACTATCTGGAAAATTATGTGTGCTACCTAAATCAATCAACACATTGACATGCTGTTGTTTAATAAATCCTTGTACCTTGATAGTATGGTGAGCTTGGAGCCCCATAAGAGTGTGAGCAAAGAGAGCCATGGCATCATCCTTATGTTTTGCCTCATCTACTTCTGCCGATGGCTCTTTCTGTAATGAATCTTCATCTTCATATACTGTTGTGTCTTCACCTTCCACTTGAAAGTTATGATGTTCTTCATAGGCTTGATCTCAGGGGTGGTGAGAATGACATTTAAAATAGAATATCCTTGGGAACTCTCAATATTGCTATAAGGATGACTAGAGTTTAAGTCATATCTATCTGTGGGACTAGAATCTTGGAGCTTCTATTCTATTGAAAAAGCTACATGTTGAGCATTGTCGAGAGTATAGGGATTGAGCATGTCATCTTCAAATTTTATCCTTAAGGCCATGGCGAAAGGTTGAGACCACCACCACTGGATTCAATTGGTGGGTGTAGGTGAGAAGATTGGTGAACTCGAAGCAATACTCCTCCACTGTTCCTATTTGCTTTGTTTGCATAAGATGGACAACATACGATGTGCAAGATCCTTTGTCAAATCTTTGGAGAAATTGTTCTTTGAAATTAGGCCACAAAAGAGAACCCCCATGTTGATGAAGCTACTGCAACAAGCATTGATGAGCTTGGGTTCCCAACTTAGAAGTTGTTAATGCGACACAACCTATTTCAGGTTCATGGTGTAGGTGGATAAGACTATTCATCTTGGCCAGCCACCCTCGTGAGGAACCCAATGCGAGGAACAGGAACTTCATGAGGCCATACAAGGAAATTAGAAGCACCTCTTGCCGTGGAATCACCTTGGGTCGTAAGCACCCATAATTGGAGGAGAACCTTGGGTGGCATATGTTAGGAGTTATTATTACATCATAGCCCATGTGAGAAGGCAAGTGGTATAACCATCCCTCACAAGGCATATGCATGTAGTATAGGATAGAGGTAGTTGCAAGTTTGGTTAAGAGTTTGTTATGCGTGAAATAGGTATTCTGTGTACTTAAATACCGATCATTGCATAATGCAAAGAATCGAAGAATTGAGTTCTAACATGTGGTATCAGAGGAGGTGGAAGGAAGAAAAAATCTCCTTTTGATCCTCCCCCAGCTTCAACATATAGAAGCCTTAAAAAGAGCATTTTGTTTGAGAAAAAGAAATTTCAAGAGTAAAATTACCCTATAAAAGTTTGTTTAAAGAAAACCTCAAAAGGAGAGGTAATCATCATCATGAAGCAAAATTCCACAGCAGATTCATAGGTCTCAAGGTGAAAAATCCCTACCAAAGACCAGAAAAGGCAAAAGCATAATCTCAATCCTATCTGCAAGTAGCAACAAAGATAAGCAGAAAATAAATGGGATCATAAGAATCCCCTGTAGAAGAAATCGCCAAAACAAAGGCAAGAGCATTACATTCTTCAAGAAGAAAGCACTGCATAGACGTTCCAAAGGAATGTGAGGAAGAACATTAGATCATCTAAGAGCATGTTTTTGCAATTCAAGAGAATTTAAACATCAAAAGAAGTTCATTGAAGAGAGAAGCAATTATTATCTTCTTGCACAAATTAAGAAAAACTACAAAACTTTTTGAGAAGACAATTTGAAGATTGCATTTTTTTTAAGGAAATCAATTACAAGGACATTTTCCCTAACTAGCGCGACCAAGAAGCATATCACATAGGCATAAGCATTATTCAACTTGCCACTGTCAAAGCCATTGAACGTTTGAGCTCGACATCATCATCTTTTGCAAAAATGACGTCAACGTCCTATGTGGACGAGAAACCCACCCATGAAATCACTGAAGGACAAAAGCAAAGAGCTTGTGAAATCACTCGATGTTGATTAAAAAACAAAAACGGGATTACTATTAATTCAAGTAGCAATTGGTTATCAAGCAAGGTGCTCGTGAAGACAACCACATGTCTTTTAACCATCAATTTATAATCAATTTGGTAAAGCAGGACAGTCTCATCGACATTATTGCTACACAAGGAGTTTTAGTGAAACAAAGAAACGAAGTGCTAAGCCACCATTACGCATATGCATTGAATGACAAAAAGAAAAATGTCTCAAATCAACGTCGAAGATTTATTCATAGGTGCTTAGTAAACTCCTCAGGGAAGTTGCACATTGTAATAGAAGAAGCTCCAAGAAACACACGAGTCTCGACAAGTCCATTTCCATATCAATATCGCTATGCGAAGGGCAGAATTACCACTTTAGCCCCTCAATCTCCACACTAAGAGCATCAACGATGACATCGATGTCGATGGTAGCATGTCGAACCTCAAAGTATTCGAAGAAGTTCCAAGCGAACTAGTAGAAGTTCAAATTAACAAAGATCTTGGCAACAATTGCACCAATGAAAGAACTTGGAATGTTCATTCAAAAGAGATTCCGAATCGACGAAGTAAAGGCTTCATTCTATGAAAATCAAAATCAAAGGACGACTCAAAATCAAAATGCAGAGGTGTCTAAGCATAAGAAAGAGAGCCCTACAAAGCTCACGAAAACAAGAGGCCTGGACACTCACCTGAAAGTCACTCGGCCAACGCTCAATCGGACACTTACCCAGAAGTCACTCCGTCAATCGAGCATCAAAGTTACTCAACTGGACTCTCACTGGGAAGTCACGTGACTACGCTCACTTGAACAACACTCACTTACACATTGCAAGAAATCATTCAACCAAAGAAGCCTCAATAAGACAAGGAGCAGAAAACTCTAGATTCACATAATACAACAAAAAAGAGAATGACCTGCGTTCTTAAAACAGCAAAAGAGACACCTGCAAATTATTTGCCTCACAAAAGTGACGCATAAACATATCCTCTCAAAGCCAAAGCTGGCATAAAGGTTTCGAGCACAAATTACAAGGAGAAATAGCCCGAAAGAAGGAAAGGAAGGGCAATAATCAAAAGTAGACAACAATTTGAAAAGTGCAAAGGCCAAGAAGACAAGAGGCCTTGAAAATTCAAAATCCCACATTGATAGTGGAAAGAAAGAAAAGGTACTTATATTACAAAGTGAATAGTCACTTTAATTAAAAGTGAAATAAGAGATGTTTATATATTTTTTTTTGGAAAAAGAGAATTCCAAGTGAAAAAGAAGAAAAATATTTCATCTCTTTTTTGCTTGGTAAGACAATTTTCTTGCAATTTGAAATATCAACAAAAAACGTGAGATAGGCATACATATACTCCTCAGAAAGTATTTTTTGAGGCGGAGTCAATGAAAGAAGAATATTCAAATTTTGTAAAAGTTTACTATGGCTAGTGGAGCACCGAAGTTCTTGTTGCCAAATTCCCAACTATTGAGGGGAAATAACTATGCTACCTAGAAAACCAAACTCAGAACATAACTTGAGTTTGAGGAAGTATGGCAAGTAGTAGACAAGACCATTACCCGTCATGAAGAAGCAAATGAAGACCAAATAAAGTTTGACAAGGCAAACAGAAAGGCAAGATTAATCATCATGTTTGGAGTAGTAGATGAAGTCCAAGCATATATTTAGGATTCAACCATGGCCAAAGATGCATGGGAGAAGCTAAGAACAATCTTTGAAGCAAAGAATCAAAATCAAATTCTATTCCTCCAGAGCCAGCTCCATTGTTTGAATATGAAAGGTGGAGAGAAACTGGAATCGTTCATGAGGAGAATAGTTGAGTTGCGAGCATCATTGCAAGCACTAGGAGAAAAGGTATGTGATGAAACTTTAGTTCCAATTATTTTGAGATCTCTCCCATCAAAGTACAATGTTTTTGTGACAACATTAAATATCATTGAAAAAACACTAAGCTTTGAAAAGCTGGTGAACCTACTTCAAAAAGTAGAGGCCTCACATACAATAGATGAAGAACAATTACTACTTACAAATCAAATGAGGAAGCAACCATTTAGAAGAGGCATGAGACCTCCACAACGCTTCCAACAAAGAAACAACTTTCAAAGATATCAAAGAAATTATTCTCAAAGAAATACTTTTCACACACAAAAGATGTGTGAACATTGTGGTAGAAACAGTCACACCATGAAGGAATGTTGGTATAATCCATTCAAAAATGGATCTCCTTCACGAGAGATGAACCAGTAGCAAGATAGGTCATCTTTAGAAAAGCAAAATCAAAATTGGAGAAAGGCACATCAAAATAATGTAGCCGAGGAAAATCAAGTTAAAGAAGAAAAAGAAAAAGATCAAGAAGAAGAAGAACATGTGTTTATTGCACAAGCAGAGCTGAGACAACACAATAATGTTTGGTATGACTCCAAAGCAACCAAACATATGACATGTTGAAAAACTTGGATGCATTCAAAACATTCAAATTATTATACAAGAAAATTTGCATCAATTGATCACTTCAAGCCAAGGAACCAACAGGAGGCAACACTACCTAGATACAAAGGCAACAATTACAACCGCAAGCCATGAGATTACCTCAAAGGCCAAGAAGCTAATTACATTGTGGAACGAAAATGTTAGGAAAAACTTCAGATTTTACACCTGCAAGAGGAAGCACAATAACAAAAATAGAAAACACGGAAACAACAACACAAGTGACACAGATTTACGTGGAAACCTGCAATGTGCAGGAAAAACCACGGGGCAATGGCAACTTCTTCTTTTATTATTTTCAATGGCAACGTTTTACAATGTTTCAACCCTGCGTATGAAAGGGATCAAGTCCCTTTTATAGAGCAGACAAGGAAGGCCCCAACCATTCGTTTCCTCTCCCGTGGAGACCTCCGCAAAACTGTTCATCTTCATACGGAACCGAAACGGTTTGTCTTCCGCAAGTTGTCGTCTACCTAGACGTCCACTGCTTTGACATCTACTTGGCTTGACGTCTACTTGGTTTGACGTCTGGCCTAGACGTCTACTTGGTCAGACGTCAGACCTAGACGTCTACCAACCTAAACGTCTGGTAGCCCAGACGTCAGGCCTAGACGTCAGGCCTAGACGTCTGGCAGCCCAAACATTTGGCCTAGACTTTTACTAGCCTAGATGTTTGGCAGCCCAGACGTCTACCAACCTAGACGTCTGGCAACCCAAATGTCTGGCCTAGACGTCCAGTAGCCTAGACGTCTGGCCTAGACGTCTAGCCTGCTGTCTAGACGTCTGACCCAGACGTCTAGCAGGTCAGACGTCTGGCCTGCTTTGGACTACTGCAGTCCTTTTTCCTGGCTGCTTGTACTGCATAGTGACTTCACTTCCTAAAATTCTCCCACTTGAAGTCAATATCAGGAATTCTTCTGCCAAAGATCTGCATCCAGTGCCAATTGCCCAATGTTGCCCTTGTTACGTTTTCAGCAAGCCCAGAGAAGTTCTGCACCACTCAAACTTCTCTACCTTGACCGGCTTTGTAAGCATATATGCAGGATTCACTTCAGTGTTGATTTTCTGCAACAGGATCCTACCTTCTTCCACCACATTTATGATAAAGTGGTACTTGAAATCAATGTGTTTCGTGCGATCATGAATACAGTGCTCACATAAGTCTAAATTACAAGACTGAATCCCATAAAGCATACCTCTGTCATGCAAAATTTTCAGGCCTTTTTCACTCATATGGCCTAGGCGTTGATGCCATAGCATGATTGCATCTTGAACAGAAGTTGCTTTTGCATGGTTTGTCACCGTATCACCGCATAAATGGTATAAAGTCCCACAAGATTCTCCCTTTGCTACTACAAGAGCTCCTCTGGTAATCTTGCAATAGTTGTTACAAAAGGTGACAGAATACCCTAGCTTATCCATCATTTTGATTGAGAGCAAATTCTTCCTCAAATCGGGCACATTCGCACATCACATAACATCCTTTCTCTACCATCGTCCAACCTGATCCTTATATCCCCTCTTCCCACAATTTCTAGATCATCACCCAAATAGACCTTTCCACCACAGTATGGTTGATATTTGTCAAACCGGTCTGTGGGGAGACATGTGGAAGGATGCACCTGAGTCCAAAACCCAGGTATATAACACCGATCTGCTATTACTGATACAGAAGGCTTCACATGTTGCCGTCTCTCCTGAATCTGTTGCACTGGCCTTAGCTGATGGCTGATTTTGCTTTTCACCATTCTTTAATTGTCAACAGTCCTTCTTGGAGTGTCCTGGCTTCCTACAAGGCCAACACTTCCCTTTCTGCTTAAGTACTTTAGACTTAGATCTGGACTATTTTCTACCTTGTTTACTCCCCTCGAAGGATCGACCTCTCACAGATAAGGCTTCATTGGTCGAGTGTTCCAGAGACGTTTTTTGCCTCAACTCTTCTGCCAACAAAGCGGCTACCACATCAACAAATTTGAGAGTTCTCGATGAATTACCGATGGTCATCACCATATGATCCCAAGTGTCCGAGAGGGAACAAAGTAGGGTGATAGCTCTATCTTCATCCTCCATATTCACATTAACTGAAACCAGTTTACTGATTAGAGTATTAAACTCATTCAAATGATCTACTACGGATGAACTTTCCTTCATCCTCAAGCTATAAAGCTGCTTTTTCAAAAAAACCTTATTTGTTGCTGATTTTGTTTCATACAACTTTTCAAGCTTTTGCCAAAGGGCTTCCGTGGTCTTCTCTTCAGCTACATTGAACAAGACGGAGTCCGCTAGGAGAGACGGATTGTAGAAACCGCCTTCCTGTCAAGCGTTACCCACTCCTCATCTTTCATGCGGCTTGGTTTACTCGCGACCCCTTCCAAGGCTTGAGCTTGGTCATTCTGAACCAACAAATCCTCCACCTTCATCTTCCATAGAGCGAAGTTCCTGCCATCAAATTTCTCAATTTTGAACTTGGTTACACCTTTTGTCATTGTTGCAGCTCCCACTTGCACAAAACCTTAGCTCTGATACCAGATGTTAGGAAAAACTTCAGATTTTACACCTGCAAGAGGAAGCACAATAACAAAAATAGAAAACACGGAAACAACACAAGTGACACAGAGATTTACGTGGAAACCTGCAATGTGCAGGAAAAACCACGGGGTAATGGCAACTTCTTCTTTTATTATTTTCAACAAAACTTTACATTCACGTTTTACGTTTCAACCCTGCGTATGAAAGGGATCAAGTCCCTTTTATAGAGCAGACAAGGAAGGCCCCAACCGTTCGTTTCCTCTCCCCGTGGAGACCTCCGCAAAACTGTTCGTCTTCATACGGAACCGAAACGGTTCGTCTTCCCCAAGTTGTCGTCTACCTAGACGTCCACTGCTTTGACATCTACTTGGTTTGACGTTTGGCCTAGACGTCTGGCACCTTAGACGTCAGGCCTAGACGTCTGGCACCTTAGACGTCAGGCCTAGACGTCTAGCAGCCTAGACGTTTGGCAACCCAGACGTTTGGCCTAAACGTCTAGCAGCCTAGACGTCTGGCAACCCAGACGTTTGGCCTAAACGTCTAGCAGCCTAGATGTCTGGCAACCCAGACGTCTGGCCTAGACATCTAGCCTGCTGTCTAGACGTCTGACCCAGACGTCTAGCAGGTCAGACGTCTGGCCTGCTTTGGACTGCTGTAGTCCTTTTTCCTGGCTGCCTGTACTGCATAATGACTTCACTTCCTAACAGGAGATAGTACATTCAAAATTAATTCCTTTTCTACTCATTTTCCCAAATACAAAGAAAAATATTTGTAGGATTATGGCCTATTATAAAGAAAGCTTTGAAGAAGCAAGGGACAACTTGCAAACTAGATCTTCTTGAAAGAAGATTGTCTATTTTTGCAACTTGAACAAGAGATCCGTACATCATTACATCATTACCAAGGCCCAGGATCTCATAAGACTCTTGTCAAGGAGTGTACCAACACTACAAGCAATTAAGATACTAAATGATAAGATGCATTGTGACATCATCAAGATTGACAACATAATACAAGATAAAGGGAGATTTGTTAGATAGTGTCAACAACTGTTGGGCCCCAATGGTTCAACTCTAAAGACTATAGAGCACTTGACGGGTTGCTACATTCTTGTTCAAGGAAAACTGTGTTAGCTATAGCTATGGGATCATTCAAAGGACTAAAACAAGTACGTAGAATTGCTAAAGATTGCATTTAAAATATACATCCTCTTTATTATATCACTAAACTTATGATAAAAGGAGAACTTGCAAGGAATCTAGGACTTGATCACATTGAAAGAAATAAAAAGGTAAAGCAGCAAAAGAAGTCATACACAAATTTCATTCCATCACATGTAAACCAAAAATTGGCGGCCAATCAATCCAATAAGCGACATTGGATGCATGATTGCACATGCTTCCCTTGAAGACATTGAAGGAAACACATAATTCTATAGGCATTGAATGAGTATTTTGTAATAAAAAGATTTTTGGAGTGCATGATTGGTGGAATCCGACACTCCTAAGTATCAAGATAGAAAGTTCACATTAAGGGGGGGAATTTCTCTCTCAAAATTCAACATCACCCTAGAAATTATTTTTGGTCATAAGCTAAAAATAGAGCTTTGACTATGATGTAATAAGGGGGAATTTTAGGAGTTATTACATCATAGCCCATGTGAGAAGGCAAGTGGTATAACCACCCCTCACAAGGCATATGCATGTAGTATAGGACAAAGGAAGTTGCAAGTTAGGTTAATAGTTTGTTATGTTTGAAATAGCTATTCTATGTACTTAAATACCCATCATTGCATGATGCAAAGAATCAAAGCATTGAGTTCTAACAACATAAGGAGTTGAGTGACTTACATAGGAATTTGGAGGACTATGACTAGGTGGCGGTTGTGGAAGAACACTAGTATTTGGTGCTTGATGAATGATCGTAGGCTATTGCTCCTCTGTCTTTTTTTCTTTCCTCTTTTCTCCTTTCATTTTATTGATCATTCTCTTAAAATCCTTTTTCATCGATTGAATTATTACGTGCAATTCTTCTTTGTCATTGTCAAAATCGTCACTTCTAAAGTGACTTAAACCAACTGCCGTTTATTTGGCTTCACTTTCAAAGTTCCTTGCCCTTTCATAGGTTTCTTCATATGTCAAGGATGGTATTATCTTCATTTTCTTCTTGTATTGTGGCAATAGCCTATCAATAAACCATCTCTTTACCATTCCATCCGCTGGTTGCAACTCCATCTTATTAGTGAGCTGCTTCAGTCATCGATTATAGGATTTTATGTCCTTGTCCTTATTCTGTTTAGTGGAGTAAATTTTTGTTATAATCTTTGTGTCATCCCTTAACAGTCTGAACTCAAATTCATCCACTAAATCTTGTCATGTTGTGAAAGTTATTGTTGCTTCTCTCTTCAAATACCAATCAATTGTGATTCCACGCAATGTTGCTAGAAATAGTTGTAACCATGCATGTGGGTCCCTTATTCCATTGGCTTTACAAATTGTAGTGCATGTCCCTATGTGATGAACAAGGTCTTCCTTCCCTTCTCCCATAATATATTTACATTTTTGTTTTCATGCATGGTTTGCAGTATTCAACATTGGTGGTTGATTTTCTTCTCCCGATTCGTCCCCACTCAATGATTTCCTAGACAACACTACTTCTCTATGTGCTTCTACCCTTGGCAGGTCTCCACTTGGTGCTTTTTCACGTTTTGTGTTGCCTTCAAACTACTGTCTACTACACTCTAATGCACGTTCACTTCATGACCTCCTTTGCGAATATACGACCATTGGTCTGGCCAAGCACTTACGTGTGGTTGCTCTGGTGGCTGACTTCCGTCCTTTGCACTACTTGGAAAACTCCTCCTCGCTTGCTTCAATGTCAGCATCCACTTGTGGTCTACTTGTGCATGCTCCAAGTTGGCGTCTTGTCTTACGTGAATGTTTTCTTCAGCTGTTTGGTGCAGCTCACCTTGCACCTCGTCTTTCGTTGTTAATAACAAAATTTGCCACCTTACACTCGTCACTTGAGCTATCCTCCGCAAACCCATTCCACCTTAGGTTGTTAAAGTTCTGTCGTTGACTGCAGTCCCCGGTTGGCAATTCTTATGCTTCCTCACACAAGTTGCTTTGTAATTCTTCCACGGTTTCAACTCCTAAGTCTGTGCAACCAATAATCTGTCATCCACCTCTTTAATCTTCATGTGTGCTGAATGCAAACTTGCCAATGACAACGTTAATGAACAAGTTGACCCGTACTTTTATTAGGCAACGACGCCAAATGTAGCATAGCATTGAGTTTTCCCAACAATGAGATAGTGACAAAGCTTAAGGGCCAATACGTTTGTAGTCAACACTTTGGGATAAAGTCATCATTGTTATCTACTCAGACGACAACATACATGTGACAACATATTGTACTTCAACTCTTAGTCAACAAGACAACACTCCAAGACGCCATCTTCTAGATGGCATCCTCTAGACAACATCCTCCAAATGGCATTAGCAAGTCGGTGTCAACATGGTGGCATGACATCATGACCTTCAGATGACAACTTTCCTAGACGACGACAACACTCCAACAGGACAACAACTCTCCACAACAATGATCGTTGACATTGTCTAACCCCGTTTGCACTCCTTGACTACGACTTGCAACTAACAGATCTGACTATGTCTTCCAACCTGCAACCAACTACCTTGACAATGCATAACCAATAATCTAGTAAAGTGATATCAACACACAAACATCCAACACATGAATGGAGAATGGTTTTGTATTGATGATCTGCCAAAATGGTGTTTATAGATTACAACATTCAGACTCACAATATGCTCCATCAATAGCAATGGCTTCTCACAGCATATAGATACCTCTCTCGTATCCTGCCTAAGCGTATCTCTGTGCACTTATGGATTCTTCTAAAACAATGAAGGGGGGGGGGGTATTCTTGTAGTGCAGTCCTGGCACCAAGGGTGTTGTCACCTGAGCCATTGGATGAAGAAGAGGAAGGTGATGACATTGATGCGTTGGCCGAAGGGTTGGATTTAGATGGGATTGAGGAATGATTGCTAATTTCAAAGGAGTTGGCAAGAGAAGAGAAGAGGCAGCAACAACAGTGGCAGCAGATGGGGCAACAACTGCAAAATCAGCCTCAGTCTTTGTAGCAAAATCCTCAGTACCAATCAATGAACCATAAGATTAAAATTATTCCACCAACGGGACCACCACAAACTACTACAATGGTGGGTATGATTGGTGGAAGTGTGCAAGGATTGGTGGAAGGCTAACATTATCATTTGGGAGGGATGACGTATGTTGCAGTGCAATAGGGTACACTTCGATGCATTTAGGAGGCCAAATTGTGTAAGGAGCCACTACAAGTGCCATTGCAGGTAATAGGGAAGAGGCTTCACAGGAGGTTGCAAGAGGCGGACAATAGACAATGCAAATGGGAGTGGTTGTGGAAGAAGTGAGGCATGTGGAAGAAACAACATAGCAGCCAAAAAGAGAGAAACTGCGTAGGAAATGGTATAGGTGACACCAATAGTTGTAAATGTTGACAAGGTGCAAACTGTAGTGGATGTAATGGAGACTTCACCATCATTAGAGGGATTTGAGAGGAGAACGCGAATGTTTGATCTAGGGCAATTGGATTGAATGGAATTGTGGTGAGCACCCCAACTTTCTAGCATGAAAGTTCTTCTTTGCAGAGGAAGTCGAAAGGTGCAATTCATCACCTTTAGATGAGGAGAACTAGTGGAGGTCGCGTTTGCAACAATGCAAGCAACAACCCCAACTTCATCAGTGTCGGAGGGAGGAAAGGGCAAGCTACTTGTATTAGAACATGTGTGGGGGCAAAAAGGGAAAAGTAGCAAACCACCAATAGAAGAACTGGAGAAAGGGAAGGAGATGGCGAACACTTCAAGGAAGCAGGTTGATGCAGGACAACAAGTTGAGGCAGAGAAAACGAAGTTGTAGATTTAGGAAGAGAAAGCCGCTAAAGCCAAGATCAACCTAAAGGGCCATGGTGGTGAGAAGATTGAAGAAACCACCACTAGCGACAATGAAAAAAAGCATGAACCTGAGATTGGGGGGAAAGGAGAGACAAGTGAGCACTTCCTCATTGAAGTGCCAAATTTGAGGCAGCCCCCAATTCATGGTGTGAGAATAAACAAGCAGGTTGACAGATTTTTTGAGGTGAGTAGGTTGTTCAATCGAGTATGAAGTGAATTTTGTGTAAGTTGCCTTAGAGAATAATGTCGATTTGGGTAAACGGTTGAGTTGTTGCCAATATGAGGAGAGAATGAAACATTTTGAAGAAATCCTCCAGATTCAGCCATGGGAGCTTGGGGTAGGCAGTAGCATTGTGCAATCAATGATTGGAGTGACAGAGCTGCCTAAAGGAACACCAGTGTTTGTAGTGGTACCCACCTAGGATATATATTGGTGAAGGAAGACTTGATGAGTTTCCTGCAACACTAGGGGTCAAGAAAATCAAACTGACACTTGAGTTGGAGAAAGCCTACACCAAAATGAATTTCTTGGCTTACTCGATACAGTGGCTAGCAGCTGGTTTAGAGACATTCCAGGAGATGGTGAACAACCTGAAATTGGAGGAGGAAGATTAATCTAATCGGTTGCAAGAGACACAAGGACATCTTCAACAAGTGCAACAAAAGGCCGAAGTAGAACTGGCAAGGATACGACAAGATGTAGATCAAATGTGGAGAGCGTGGAAGGAGCAAGATCAGGTGATTGGCCAGCTAAAGTTGGAGTGTGCGGTGAGGGAGCAGGCTTTTGAAGCTAAGGTGCAGGAGGTCGCTCACTCTGATCAATTGATTGCAGATAGGGATGAGAAACTTGCATAGGCTACAAGGAGGGAAATAGAGTCAGCCAAGAGGGAGGCAGAACTAAGGGCAAGGCTTGCAGAAATCAAGAAGTTGCAACATTATGGCTTCCAGTGGGCTAGATATCAAGCCTATGCCAAGTGCTTGAAGGGAGACAATGAAGCCCTCAAACTGTAGGTTCAACAACTAGGAGGTACACCCACACAAATACCATCTATCCCTCAGCCACTATGGAGCCAAACCCTTAGGAGCAGCAACAATTTTTGATGAGGACGTCGACCAATTTAGAGGGGAGGGCAGATGTAGGAGCTAGTTCTAACGTGGCACCACCTCAAGCGCCACCTCGAGACTAATAGGATGCGTATAAAGTCAAGTGCGCATATACAATTTTTTTTGTGTAAATAGTTTTGTAATTTTGAGTGGTTTTGTAACTTTTGTGCAAAGTTTGATGAAATGTTGTATGTGTAATAAGGATGTACATGTAATTCAAATGTTGGGAAATGGAATATATATTTAATCAAGAAATCATGTAATGATGTGTCGGGGTAGTTAGTTGGAGTAAGTTGAGGACACAACTTCCTTTTTGTTCATATAGATGCTACATTTGCATCTATATATGCTCTTTTGATGTTTGCTCATATATGGGGTTGAAGTCAATAAGGTAGTGTACTTTCTTTCTTCCTAGCTTTTTTGTCCACATTGCTGCCCCGACGTTCTATTGTACACACTTTTATATCTTTGTTGTTGTTTGGGCATTCTATTAAACCAATACCCCACTTATTCATTTATTTGACATTTTGTTTCATCCAAATGTTCCTTTTTCTGTTCAGCTCATCTCCCACTATAACCCTAGGCTACGTATTTATATCCATTTGTTTTAATCTTTTTTCAGATATCCTAAAGACAAATCATTGCAGCTAGTGCGATCGGAAAAGTACCTGTTTCTTCTAGGAGTATTTCATATGGAACTGAAGCTTTTATTTTGAATTTGCTTGTAACCAAACACTTTTGGATCCTCTTTGTTTGCCTCCATTTCAAGCTTGGTGTACTGCAGGCCCATACTTCAACGCATAAAGCAGCACTGGCACTACCAGCAATCTGAAATAGACCTGGATGGTCTTTCAATCGCACCATTGTGCCTTCCTACAGCTATTCTGCAACGCAAAGTGCTCTCTAGCCTACCATTACTTTCTGCAATCTGCATATTGTCCAACTAATTATGTTATTGAAATCTACACCATATTATGTTACTTATTCTAAGAGATCCCCTTCAAATTTGAAGCTAACTGTTTTCTTTTATTTTGGTTGGTGAAAACCACTATCTTGGTTTTGCTAGTATTTACTTGCATGCCAACTTCCTTGCAGAAGTGTTCTAAGGCCTTTAAATGCTCTCTTAACCCTTGTGTTGTTGGTGCAATCAAAATGATATAACTTGCATACAAAAGTAGCTTCACCACATAACTGCCCAGCTGGACACCTTCCCTTCCACTCACATTTAACCATTCTTCTAACTTATCAATATATAAGCCAAATAAAATTGGAGATAACAGACATCCTTGTTTAACTCTTATGTCACTTCCAAAGCATTATGAGAAACTTTTGTGTTCTGATTTTGGCTTGGACCTCCTCATACAGTCTATGGATTGCTGCCCTACATTTTTCCAGGATAGGTTTTTGTGCCAAGTGATGATATCACATCAAATCTGCCAGATAACTATAATGTATTGAGCATCTTTTTGCTAATTACTTTTTGACAGTGAGCCTTTCTTTGTGTTAACTTTTGAGACAAGCCCAAATTAGGTAGATGTTTCCTAGGGGTGATCCTTTATGGATTAGAAAGAGTCAACTATTGAAGGTTATGAGTTCTATAGATGAGTATATGAATTCTATTCTATAATGTTGATGTCCGCATTTTGGTGTTGACAATAGTTTTTTTTGTTACCAATTGCTGATTAACAAATGAAGTCTGCTTGGTAGCTTCACTAAATCGAGCACTTTAATTGTTAATTTTGTTTTGGCAATGAGCCTTTCACCATGTTAACATTTGAGACATTTTTAGGATGAAGTTTTTGACGAATCAGGAAGGACCAACTGTAACTTTTGCTTGATGTGGAACTAACAATCCCTACAATGCATAGAAGTACATTTCTGCATATCAAAATTTATCTCAACTGCTTAATATACTATTCAGTTTTAACATTGCCTGTTCTTCATAGCTTTCTATATTGTGTGATGTAGAACTAAAATCCCTTACCATGCATAGAAGAACATTTTTGCATTTCAAAACTTAATTTCTTGATATACTATTTAGTTTTATCATTGCCTGTTCTTCATAGCTTTTTATATAGCCTTTAATCTATCAGATGTCCACTTGGAGCATGCTAGGTTTTTAGCTGCTTCTGTTGCCAAAGAGTTGATTGGGTTTTAAATAACACAAGGGTCATAATCTAAATTAACAGGTTTGGGTCTGTGTTCGAGTTTGACAAGGATAAAAATGGTTTAACAGGTTTAACAGGTTTGGAATTTTGAATTTCATACAAGAATGAGTTTGACTTCCAAATACCACTATGAATGAGTTGCCACAAGATGGTGTTGCCCAATGGAGATTCTTTTCACTTTTTCCTTGGTCGTTTTGTTTCAACCTTTAGTTTTTGTAGATGTATGAAGAAAAGTAGACGTGGGAATGAATTATGCAAATGGGACAAGTATTAGGTTTGCATTTCTTATTTTTTATATTTTAATCTCATTTGCCACCAAGAGGTGTTTCTCCAAATACGTTGGTCAAATTTGTTCATGTGGTGTAGAAAATCTTCAAAACTTGGACATTTTTTATATAATTTGGTGAATCTGGTAAATATGGTCACAGTTTACAATTTTGATGAGTAAATTCATCTTTCAAGAATCAAAACCCATTTGGATAACAGGTGAAGCATGAAAAACTAAAATTGCCAAGATGACACTATGTAAGTGAATAAAATTCCTGGTGAACACCTTGATGCATGTTAGTTTTCTATATATGGAATTCCTTTAAGAAGTGGTATGATTCCATAGTGAGGTTCCATAATTCTCCTAGTCTATCAATCAATCTCGCTTGCTTAAATTAACTTGAGGTTGGGACCTGAAATGTTCCACATTTGTACCTTTTTTGAGGGCCTCTCTCCCAGGCTTACATGTTTGGTTCACTAGTATAAAGCTTGCATAATTGGTTCAGTTTTTATTGTTATTTTTTTAATTGGTTATATGCTATTGAATCGGGCCTCACTGATATTACATCCTGACCACATAGTTGCATTTTAGCAGCTTGTATATATCGCTTGGCAAGATTTAAACTTGAGTATCCTCCTTGAAAGTCAAGGAATTTAACAGATTAAGCTCATGTCATTTGATAATTCAGTAATCATCATTATTATTTTTTAAATTGGTTATATGGGATTGAAGTTGGTCCCACCCGTATTACATCCTGAACACATAGTGGTATTGCAACAACTTTGGCAATTATGCATGTATCACTTGGCAGGACTCTAACCTTGGTCTCCTCCTTGAAAGTTGAGGAATTTAAACAGTTGAACTCATGCCATTTAATAGTTCAATAGTTATTGCTGTTGTTTTTCCACAGCACTTAACTATCTTAGCAGTTTATATAGCATACATGGTACTGTCTGTAATGCATGAGCGGTGGAAAGGATTTGATTATCAATTTTTTTTTAAACCATTTTTCTCTATGCAGGTTCTACATTATGCATTTGGAGGACAGGGCTTTATGTTTTGACAGAATCACTCACCATGCAAGTGTTACTCAATGCCTTGGTTCTGTTGGTGGGAAACCATGGTATTTAGGTGTGGCAAGGCCATCTATTTTGCAAACAGAGGAATTAGAAAGCTACAAAGTAAACGGCATAGAAGAGGCTTCTCAAGATAATGCAGACTCCAAAAACACTCAAAAATATAGAAAACGGTCTAAACAGGGAAACACTTTTCTTTCAAAAGCTGGTCATTATTATGTTCCACCTGCTCCTGAGGACGTGCAGGTCTTTCGAGTGCAGGGACCTCAGTTTTTGAAACTCCATGTTGGGACATGGCATGCTGGTCCACTTTTCAAGGAGGCATCTATGGACTTCTACAATTTGGAGCTGACTGATACAAATGTTTTTGCTCTTTCCTTAAACACCCCATCTCGTGTTTCTATTTTCTTTTTAGTGGCAGTATAAAGAAGTTTTACTCTATTGCTTTTGTTTCCATGGTCATTCATTGGTTCAATCCTAGGCTGCATGCTTGAGTAAGTTGATATTGATGTTCTCTAACTGTGAAATATGCTTCACTTTTTATTGTATTTTTTACAAGGTTCCACGAGCCGGGGGACGGGGGGACGGGTTTCCGGGGACGGCGGGGGACGACAGGTCGATTTTAGGGGACGGCTCGGGGACGGCTGGGGGGGACGGCTAGTATAATACTATAAAAATTGAATTTTTTTAGAAATTTAGAATAATCTACACATTCAGAATTCTACACCCAACAAAAATGATATTTCATATTACTAATCAATTATGTAAGTGCAGCCATTCATATTCAGATTAGTTACTAACACATAAGTGCAGCCATAATTGAGTCATTTAACATTTTCATGTTCATATTAGTTACTAATTTGCAGCCATTTAATTGTTTCAAGTTCAACAACTATAACTTGAAGGTTCAGCCAAGGATATCAAGTTCAAACAATGTTCAAACAGTCATCATTTTTTCAGCCACCAATGTTCAAACAAAGACTGTCATGTTTAACAATTTTCAGTCACTAACTGTTCAAATATGACAGCAATAAGAAATTTGAAATAGTCCAGCCGTGGGGGACGCCCAGCCTTTTTAAAAACTTAAAAATTTAAATTTTTTATTTTTTTTTTATTTTCCCCTTTGGTGGGGACGCCCAGCCTTTTTAAAAACTTAAAAACTTAAATTTTTTATTTTTTTTTATTTTCCCCTTTGGTGGGGACGCCCAGCCTTTTTAAAAACTTAAAAACTTAAATTTTTTATTTTCCCCTTTGGTGGGGACGCCCAGCCGTGGGGGACGGCTGGGCCCCATGGGGGACGCCCCAAAAAGGGGGACGTCCCGGGGACGGGAGGCCACAGGCCTCAGCCGTCCCGGGGACGTTTCCCAGCCGTCCCCCAAAAGGGGGACGGGGGAAACGTCCCCCTTGCCGTCCCCCCGTCCCGGGGGACGTGGGAAACGGGGGGATGCGTCCCCGTGGAACACTGATTTTTTATTATTAATTCTTTTGTGTGCACCTGAAGCATGTAGAGAGAAAAATCTGGTCGCATTCCATCTTTTGACTGTTAGGACCATAGTAGCAAAACTCGAACTCGACTCAGACTCAGAAAGTTCGACTCGGGACTCGGCAAAAAAACTTGACAAGACTCGGTAAAAACTCGGAAAAAAGAAAAAATGAAAAAAAATACAATTTTTTATTGAAAAAATAAGTTTTTTCATGCATATTATTTATTAGTATATTCTAACACACTTACTCAACATTCAACATTTTACAAATAAGAAATTAACAAGGGGAAGGAGCATATTCTAATAGCAAGCTAATAATTTTGTTTTATAATTTTTT
Organism: Wollemia nobilis; assembly: GCA_028583015.1. NCBI lineage: Eukaryota > Viridiplantae > Streptophyta > Pinopsida > Araucariales > Araucariaceae > Wollemia > Wollemia nobilis. The sequence continues at coordinate 14,494,002 of JAQPPZ010000465.1, forward strand.
TTTTGGATACATAGGGAGTTGTTTACATCCACACTATTTTTAGTAACTGCCAAGTGCAAGGTTCAAACTATAGGGGCTGTCCCCAACAAGCCTCATCTCATTATTTGATAACCCTGAATGAAGAGGACCACCGGTCACTCGAGATTCATACCATCGTTGTCGGTCTGGCATGCACTCAGAGGATTCGGAACAAACTATGACCTTTGCAGGCATGACCACTTTGGTTTATAAAATTATAAATAAACAATATAATGATAAAATAAAACTTAATATATAAAGTTCAAAAACATTATTAACATTTTACAAAACATTAAATAATAATAATCACCCTAACTTAGTCCACCATGTTTAATAAATAAAATATTCAAATACCATGTTTAATAGAGAAACCATGGGACGGAATCACCCTAACTTAATCCACCATGTTTAATAAATAAAATATTCAAATATCATGGTTAATTATAATCGATGGGTTGTCTAGATTCGATTTCCTAGATGGTTGGTTGGGATCTATTAACTTTACTTTTATTAAAAGGTTCCTGAGAAAAAATTCTTCAAATATTAATAAAGCTAATATTTAATCACCCAGGTGTTGTAGGTGAGTTGGAGAGGAGAGGGCAATCCTCCAAGGGAGGTCCCAGGTTCGAATCTCCACCTTACCAAAAAAGCTGAATTGGGTACCCAAAATCCAATCGATAATGTTGGTGCGGGTGAGTCGGGTGCGACTCTCGGGTGACTTTGACGGTATAGAACCCCTGTTCGTGGTCTCTCAGACCAAGGCGGCCCCGCAAGGGGTTTTTCGCTTATATATATATATATATATATATATATATATATTTAATCCTAGCCATTTTTCCAGTTCCCCGTTTTTGAAAACTGCTTACCAAAATTCAAGGTAGAAGCGACATTCATTATTCTGGGGGAGCTTCGTGCGTAGCAATTGTTTCGTTGGCGGTCGAGGGTTTCAGAGCGAAATAAATTATCGTTTTTAATTTTTTTTCCATTGTTGCGTGGTGGTGTGTATTGGCTGCAATGGCGACAGTGGCAGTGATGGCGATGGGAGAGGGTGCATTGAAGGAGAGAAAAGAATGGAAGAAAATTAAGGTGCAAGAACTGTGCGACGAACTTTCCAGAAGAGATCTCAGCACTGGCGGCCTCAAGCCTTCCTTGATTGAACGCCTCCAAAAATCATGCCATTCTCCGCTTGAATCACCACACCCCACAGGACATGCATACGTGCATTTTGAAGCCGTTCCCATTCCCAAACAAGATGTGGATGATGTATCCATCGGCGAAAGATATCTTTGTATAAAAATAAATTATAATTGAGAGATAAGCATTCTGAAGGTTTGAGAAGCAAAATTGCACATTCTCTCGTTAATATAATAAACAAAGATTTCAGCGTCTTGTTCGTGATTGCGCAATGGGCAACGTGGATGCTTAAGTCGTGGAGCATCATCAGCACTTAACCGCCCTAGACATAAATTTTTTTTTTTTTTTTTTTTTTTAACTTCCATTTTTTTTGGGTCAGCTGAGTCCCGACGTCGGGACTCGGGAGTCCGTGTCGGACTCGGACTCGGACTCGGACTCGGCCCAGGACTCGGTCGGACTCGGACTCGGACTCGGCCCAGGACTCGGTCGGACTCGGACTCGGAGTCCAGAAAAAAAGGAGTCGGAGTGGGCTCGGCGTGGCTGAACCCACTCGGACTCGGACTCGGCCGAGTACTCGGGAGTCCAAAAGAGTCTGACTACTATGGTTGGGACATACATTTTCTTTTCATGCTGATGTACATTTAATTATAAAATATTAAAAAGCAAAGCTGGAAACAAATAAATTGCAGGCAGTCTGTCTTCATTTCTTCTGTAGAGCAAAACAATTATTCATTAAGGATAAAACATATTCCCCTTTGCTTGTGCATTTGCAAGTGAGTTTTTGTGCAGCCTTTAACCTGATTAGAATATGCCTTCTTGGACTTTTCTGTGTCAATGTTCTTTGCTTCTGTGCTTCAGTTTGTATTTGTGTTTGATGTTGACATTGTGCCATCACGTTAACCTAGTTCTTGGTTTTCTGTTAAATATAAGCTCAATTTTTGCATGGTTTGTTTACGAAGGAGTAAGGGTGTAGATTTTTGCTTGATTGTGATTTATCATGATGGCAGCTCTTCAAGAGAAAATCACTTTACTACTCTGACTGCAAGTCCAGTTTATTCTAGTTTATAGACTGTTGAAAATAACTTGGATAGGCTTGTTAATCCTCTGTCAAGCATGAATCCATTGTATGCCTTCTCTTTTTTCTTTCAATTATATTCAAGCAACGGTAGCAAGCTGCTTGGACTATAGACAGATATAAATAGAGAAACATTGCCAATGTCTTTATTTTAATCTTTTATTTATTTTTTCTTTGTTCTACAATATTTGCTGGTGGCTTCTATATGTTAGTTCTATAATTTCAGTTTGTAATGACTGATGCATCAAGTTTGGATTGCATCAGGGTTTTAGGGGGCCTTATATTGAGTGGATAGCAGAGGTACAATTGTGCATATATCATAACTGAGACCGCCAAGGTCTTAAAGAATTCTCAGTTATAACAAGCATTCACATTCTGAATTTAGTGTAATGATTGCTCAATTTGTGGGGCTATAATGCTTAGATAAAATTTGTTATAGGTATGCTTGGTATGCCCTTAGCTACACTTCTTGGCTCAGATGCATTTGTCCCCTAGATTTGGACATCAACATTTCACTTAGAGGAGTGTCTTGTTCTAACCATACGAGGAAGATTGATATTAACATTTTATTTTTACACATTTTATTGAGTCAGAAGCATGCTGATTTTGATTTTTTTTGTTTAAGACATGCAATTGTATGTCTGTTGAAACCTCTAAATTTTTCTGCGAGGACCTTAACAATCAAAGATAGCTACAGGCATACTTCATTGGCTTTAAACTGGGAAGAATTTGTTGTCTTGCAGGTGGTGGATCATACTACGCATGTGTTTAGTGAGAAAGATGGTTTGGCTTTTGTGATCGAGGAGTAACATGGTTTGTATATGATGTTTTACATAAGTACTATTTCAGACAGCAGTTTGATATTGCTGTATATAAGAACATCACGAGTTGAAGGCTCCTGTATTGTGGTAGTAAACAAAGGGTGTTTGCTTAGAGCCTAAACATTATTTGTTTTTTCTCTGCTATGGATGTTAAAGTAATGATTAAATTAATCTCTTTTGAAACATTTTCTAGAGTTTATTTTGACAATTACTGCAAAGTTCTCCAAGTTCTGACTTACTAAGAGAATAATTATATATTTTCCAAGGAGAAGATGGCTTTAGCTTCACATATCTCCATAAGTGTACTGAATTTTGAAATCAAATCAATCAAGAGGAACATGGTATGCATTTTTTATATTTAGTGTGGAACAGCAGCTTTGCACTTACATTGTTATGTTTTCTTCCTTTCCTAATAGTTTCATGTTTACAGCATTTGCTGCACATTAATATAATTTTCAAATTTTCCTTTGCAATAAGAAAGAAAGAAAGGAAAACATTAATATTAATAATAATGAAAAAATAAAGATCCATTACGTGTATATATATTTTTGTCTTTGCATGTCCCTCTCTCGAAAGGAGAGAAAAAAAGAAAAGAAAAAAAGAGATCCATATATATTATATATATATATATATATATATATATATATATATATATTTTCTTTGCACGCCTCTTTGTCTCCCTTGAAAAGAATGAATCTTGACAGCAACCTCCGGAGCTAGATAGCACGACACTCGTTACAAGGCCTTTATAACAAACCTATCAAAGTGATTCTCAATAACAATTTTAAAGGCCCTTTCCTTCTTGGTTTTACTGGCCAATGTGAGTTCCCTTTATTGCTTCCCCAGTTGATCAAAATCTGTTCACAATAATGTATTGCACCTTATAGTGATAAGGTATTACTTAGGTTCATTGTCCCTTGATTACATTAAGACTATAAGAATCACATGTAAATGGTAGTTGCACTTAACGTAATCAAATGTATATATCCATATTCACTTGTAAATATGCTACATGAAATTATATAATATACATTTTGTTTTAATTGATGAATGTCCCTTTGACAAAGGTAACCATCAACTCAGCTGCCATGGCCGTGGGGTATGTTTTAAACCAAATCCATCCAAGATTGGCAACTGACCACTTTTGTTGGGGTGCTCTGCATGCAAGCTTGGATAAAGTAGTAACTTGGCAATTACGCTCGTGTCTCCTGGCAAGATTTGAACCTAGGTCTACAATAGGAACCCAAGCTGTAAATATGCTATATGCATTCATCCTTTGAGGGGGTAATTTACTCAATTCTTATACTCAACATTTGGGCAATTATGCACATATCGTATGTTAAGATTTGAACCTAGGTCTCAACAATGGGAATCCAAGTGTTTATTCATTTGAGGTCACGCCATTTGCTCACATGATATACATTTAATGAGTTTGTTGCAACCAACGTTATTTTTAGTGATCTACAAATTTCTATTTTTATCTGGTCTCCCTCCCTGGTGATTGTCCCTACTTAACTTCTATCATTTGTAATTTATATAATTGGAGACATGTATTTTTTTTTTTTTTTTTAAGCGAAAAACCCCTTGGGGGCCGCCTTGGTCTAAGAGACCACGAACAAGGGGTTCTACACCGTCAAAGTCACCCGGGGTCGCACCCAACCTTGCCCGCACCAACATTATCAATTAGATTTTGGGTACCCAATTCAGCTTTTTGGTAGGGTGGAGATTCGAACCTGGGACCTCCCTTGGAAGATTGCCCTCTCCTCTTCAACTCACCTACAACACCTGGGTAATCGGAGACATGTATAGCATAAGTGAACATGGAAGAATTGTATTGAGAGTTTTGTTCATCAGTGGAGTTGTGAATAAATAAGAGTAAATTGGTGTCTATCTTAAAAGTCAAGTGTCTTTATGTGCGAATGAGTGTTTGACTTTAATCCTATTATCAGGTTGTTGATGGTGTTGCTAGGCCACCTCATCTATGCTATATGAGGAGGTTCATTGGATAGTCATGGTATATATGTTTGCAATACACTTGTAAAAGGGTACAACAAAATACCTATATGTAGTGTTTGTGTTTAGTAGCAGATGTGTAATTAGAGAATTCCTTGAGTCACAAGTCTTTGATTTGTAATGGTTTATTAAGCTTCTTATTGGAATAAAGGAAGAAATAGTGCATGATTTATTTTTAGTCAGTCAGTCATGTTTTGCCACCTCTTCCCTCCATGGTTGTATATATTCTATGTTACATTGGATGGATACTCTCTTTGATTTTCGTCATTAATATTGTTGGACTATCTTGAAGAATTCATGTCACGTTCATTGATTTTGAACTTACGTGTATTTTATTATTATTATTATTTTTATTATTATTATATAATGTTAATCTCACTTTGTATTGTTTTGACCATGGATACTCTTATATGCTATTGTTGGTCAAATATCTGCCTAATCAACAAAATTGCGTTTTGGTAAGACCCCAAGGTCTTACTATAAAATTATTAACAAATTAATATAAATGTAATCGCAGGCCACTCAAAGGGGGCTCCCTTGTAATCGCTTTGCCACTATAGGGGGCTCCCTCCTTTAGAATCTATATTATTCTTCTTCTTATTGGATGATTTGATATGGATGGCCAACCTAATATATATATATATATATATATATATACCCTAAAGCTACGTTGGTGAAAAGACATGATGGTTCACGTATGAAGAGACGTGATGGTTCACGTTATGAAGGGTTGTGATGGTTCACTTTATAATTTAATAATATAATAATTAAATGATTAATAATACTAACTAATAATGTTAGGATTGAGGATCCTAACATGCCACCCTCCTTAAAAAGAGCTTTGTCCTCAAAGCTCAAATTGAGAAGCTTTGTCCTTTGTTTTCCAAGAAGGATTTGTGTAAGTTCTTGGACTCTTTTAATGGCATCCTTTCGTAGGCAGGGATATTGAGAAGGATGAAGCATTAGCAGGGGGTTGCCAAGAACAATAGTAGAATCTTCCTTAGGAAAATCATGATGACGATGGGAGGGCAACCCTTGGGGTTCCTCAAATACTTCAAAATGATGCATCAAAAGTGATGGTAATGATTTCATATCCTTTTTTGGTTCCTTGGTAGAGCCAACGGAGGAGTGTGTAGTCACTTTGCGTTGGTTCCGAATAGGTTTGGTCATATGGCAAGAACTCACTATTGGTGAGTAAGGTATGTGTAGGTCTTGTAGAGTGCATGTTTGGCTAGCATTGATCACTTTGGGTATGTCTACCTCATCCTTGCTTGGTACATCAATCACTTCTTGCACATCGACCTCATTGTCTTCATTGCGGTGAGTAGGTGCACTGGTCGCTTCGAATACAACTACCTCATATGCTTGCTCTATGGAGAGACAGGGATCAACTTCCTTCAATAAATACAATGTTAGTGTAGCACATTTATGGTGGGGTCCAAATTGTTCATCACAATTATCACAAAGTCCTTTTGCTCATCGTTCCTTCATCTCCTCAAAGCTAAGATGTTTAATTCGTAAAGTTCGGTTAGATTTGGGGGTTGTGTAAGTGCTTTGTGCCCTTCCATTATGCATAGGTTTGGGAGCGATGTAAGTGGTCGACGATTTTTCCATAAGTGATTTCTCTAATCGTTGTTGTGCATTGATTTTATCTTCAACTAATTTTGCCAATCCATAGGTCTGCATCATGGTATAGGGATTGAACCTTGTCACCTCCATTTTAATTTCCTCTTTTAATCCCCTAATGAAGCCATTGATGAGAATTGATTCATCCAATATCATGTTGTGTTTGGTGATATCCTCAAACCGAGTTTGATACTCACATACAAAAGTGATTTGATGATCTTTGAGCAATTCCCACATGATTGGGTCCCACATGGCTTTGATACCAAATGGTAAGACCCCAAGGTCTTACTATAAAATTATTAACAAATTAATATAAATGTAATCGCAGGCCACTCAAAGGGGGCTCCCTTGTAATCGCTTTGCCACTATAGGGGGCTCCCTCCTTTAGAATCTATATTATTCTTCTTCTTATTGGATGATTTGATATGGATGGCCAACCTAATATATATATATCTACCTTAAAGCTACGTTGGTGAAGAGACATGATGGTTCACGTATGAAGAGACGTGATGGTTCACGTTATGAAGGGTTGTGATGGTTCACTTTATAATTTAATAATATAATAATTAAATGATTAATAATACTAACTAATACTAACTAATAATGTTAGGATTGAGGATCCTAACACGTTTGTACGCCCTAGATATGGCCAACATTGAATGACCGGAGGAAAGGAATGTCCTCCGCGTTAATCTCCAGAGAGGGTTGGCTCCCAAACTAAATCCTACACTGGTTAAAGACTAGAGTTGCAAGAAAGAAATTAGAATTTGCAAAAAGAATGGGGAAATATGGCCACAGGCCGAAAGCGTAGGATTCGGGGCAGACTAACAACAGGAAATTTACCCAAGCATGAAATAGCATACAACAAAAGAGAAGCAACAGAATTTTCTTACAAACTTGCAACAAAAACCTTCAAAATAACACTTCAGCACTCACTTCCTCATTAGCAATATTTAAATTCATATACAAAACTCAAATCTAACAACAAATATAGGAACATGAATGTAAAATAGAAGTGCACGAATACAAAAGGAAATTGCACACAAGATCACTTGCAAATTCAGAAGCCTGGTGTCTTCTATTGATGTAGAGAACTCAGAGAGTTTTCTCGCAAAGTGTCTGACCTCCTTTTTTACAATGAGAATTCAGTAGTATTTATAGAGGATTTTGCCTCTTTCATTAAATGCATATGGAAACAAAATGATCGCAGATCACGAACCGTAGTGAGGAACTTCCACGGAAATATTGAAAATTCAATCTCTTGGAACAACGATCCATATTTCAAGGAAACATTCCCAAGAAATCAACATCTTTGTGGACGTTTGATGCTTTGAAAACGCACTCCCGCTTTGGAAATCATGAAAATCCTCTTATGCTTTTAACACGGCTCTCTTCTTCGTTTGGGATTCACAATTTGAGTTACTCGTCGCCACCATTATTTAATGCTTGTCACAACCTGCTCTAGGCGCCTTTGAAATTTGGAGATCACGGGAGAATACACTTTTGATTGACTATGTTCCCTGTTGACCAAGGCGAAACCATTTTTCTCATTTCAGGCGAAAATCTTTAACAACTGAACATCCTTATCTATGTAATCGTGTTTGCCCTTCTCCCTTGAAAATCGCATTCGCCCCTCAAAAAGGCGACAAAGATAGTCACCTCCCTATCGGGGCGACTGCGATATTGACTTGTTAGCGCCCCCTCATCTTAGGTGTGTTCGCCCGATTTTGCTTTAAAGGCGCGTTCGTGCGATTTCGTTCTTTGGAGCGCGTTCGCCCATGGGAGAGGCGAACGGGATGTTCGCCCCTCAACCTGGGCAAACGCGTTGTTGACCTTTTGGTACCGCGCGTGCCTTTCACATTACATTCGTCCCAAGGAGGTGCGAACGGAGCTTTCGCCCCATCTTTGGGGCGAACGCGTCCTTTCACCAAAACAATTTTTAAAAGGCAGGCGGGCACATATTTTTCAAACTTTAGGGAGACGTTCGCCCCAAGGTGGGGCGAACGGAACTTTCGCCCCAAGGTGGGGCGAACGGAACTTTCGCCCCATCTTTGGGGCGAACGCATTTTGCATATCTCATCTTTTTTCAAATCTTTAGGTCCTTCGCCATTTTTATTTTTTAATGCTTCTTTCCTTTTCCTTTTGACAAAGTGTACAGGGCCGAAGGCGTCTCCAATTCACGGTGCTTTCGAATGTTGCAAATTTGAATTTCCTTTAAACATTCATCACTTCCAAGCAAAAAAGGGTACAAATGCAAATAGAAAAGTAACATATAAAACCGATCTACAATGATATTTTTAGGATAAATATCGCCGCATTACAATCAAAATGCTCCATCAAAATAAAACAAAAATCACAATGTGGCAAAGTACAAAACTGCCAACATTTCTGGCGACTCACGGGGTATCCAACTCGCATGGATGCAAGCGATCCCAGGCCTTTATCCATTGGGCTATCATGGAGTCTTCTTACCAACCACCTTGGCTGGTGCCTTTGCTGCATATGCCTTCCGATGCACCTCCTCTTTAGCTTTCTCCTTGGCTTCAGCTTCAGCCGCCACTTTGAGAACTTCGGCTCGCTCCGCTTCTTCTGCTGCCTTCTCTGCCGCTGCGCGCTCTGCTGCTGCCTGCTCCTCTTGTTCTTTGAGGCTCTCAAAAATTTCTTCATAGAGTGTGACTGCCTCCTTCCAAGCATGAGTAGTGAATAGGCATGGAACACTTAGTGACTCATAAACAAAGCGAAGATTTTGAATATCCGTCAAGCTGAGGCGCTTCGCCCATTGAGCCAGTTCATACAACGACAATTCCAGGCGTGTATATTTCTGCATCAGGGGCAATACCTGTGCTTCCGTGAGGGGTTCCTCCCATGCATCAATCTTGAAGGTATCTTCCACGAAATTCCTCCAGATTGCCTCCAATTGCTCCTATGGCAAGGGTTCACCCCACTCATCTGTAAAATTCGAAAATCCCAACTCGGCATGAGTATCAAAGTGAGTCATAGAAATGGTATGTTATCGCTCGATGGTGTTGAGAATTGTCCGACCTTCTCTTACCAGGTCCATCCTTTGAAAATAACTGTGTAGCGTGACCTTGGCAGTTGACCAAGGATGATCCATTTCTCTTAGAGGCCAAATACGAATGTTAGAATTAGCTAAGGTTTGAATTTTGACAACCATTTCCATGTGCGGCCCCAACATCTCCTCTGTAGTGTCAATCAGCTGCTGCCCCAGCTGGATCTGTATTTGTGCTTCCCACAAATAATGCAACACTTGGACTGCCTTTGTTGCCAGCTTCTCGCAGTTATGGGCAAAGCGAAGACGGGCCTCTTTGACACTTTTCGGTGAGAAACCATCAGCCTGTGTAGCCTTCTCTGCTAGCTGATTTTTCATGTCTTCGAGCTGCTAGTGTATCTTATGCATCTCTATTCTGATGGCATTTCTTTCTTTCAAATGCACTCCGAATTGTCGGTGCAAGTGTTCATTTTCTGTGGCAGTCTTTTCTTCTTGCGCTTTGCTTTTCACCAAGGCGGCTTTAAGCTCAATAATTTTATTTTCATTTTCAAAATACTTCTCCTTATAATGCTCGCCATGTAAGTATACTGAGCTCATATCATCCTGTATATTACTCATTTTTTTGATCGGATCTATCTTGGTGAGATCCTCAGTTATAGTCTCACAGATGTAATCACTTGACAACATTTATCCTTGCGGATTTTGGACTAAGGGAGTGATTCTAGTCGTGTGAGACTCCATGGCGATTGGGTCGAAAGCAACCTTTTTGATCGGTCGAGCCAGAGCCAAGGCCTCCTTTCACCTCTTGCTCTTCAACCACTGCAAAGAACTCAGGTGCACTCGATTGATTTTCTCCATGTCGGGTTGTTTTCGCGCCACCTGAACATAGGCAATGCTTGTATCTCCAAAAACGGGGTGAATGGAATTACGGCTTCTGAGCGGGAAGGCTCAAAAGAAGCAGTTGTGACGGCTAGAAGAGTGGAAACTGAAACGACGGATTGGATGGAGGAACCAAGTTTGGTTGCAGTTACGCTTACTCTATGAGGACAACAAAAATGGCTTACCCGTAAAACCAAAAATTCTCACAACTATGCCCTGAGTAAGCAGAAAAATATCTCCGTTTTCTTGAGCAACGATCGCATCTCTTAATTTCTGCGTCACCCTCTCGCATGTACCGCAAAGAAACTCTATCACAGGCCCCAAAAACCAACTGTTAAAATTGTAAAATGACTCCCTTTTTGTCAAGACGGAAGTCCACATAAACTGGTTGAGGTTCGTTTTTCTCATCTGTCTGCATTACTGCAATGAAAGGAAAGCGTCATTGAAGCTGGAAAAAGAAAAACCATACTAGAAAAGAAGCATGCCTGAACGACTTTTCCTCCCCAATTTGCAATTTTTCCAACTAAAAATTTAACCTCCGAGAAATAAAATCAGCCCAATAAAAAAGATTGGATTGGTGACCTGTCTCATAGCTGAAGGAGAATAAAATTCCATTTGAAAAATACATTGTGCTAAGGCTGCCTGCCACTTATGAATAGTAACATCTGAAGGTAAACCTACGACCCACACCAACATTGAATAAATATCCAAGATTTTAAAATTCGTGAGCGGTTTCGACAAGTTAGGAAGCTGCCCCATCGGTGGCTCCTTAATTAACTGGGTCTCCATAAACTGTCGCATTGTTATTGTGGAGACATATCTGTCTTCCTGCTCGTTAGTATGCAGTTTTTTATGAACCCCATAGGAAGGGGGCTTGAGACCACAAGCGAATGCCTCCCGAACCTCGTCTAGGGTGATAGTGAAGAGTATTTCCCTCCTAGAATTTCTCACAGCTCTGGTGAATGGGTCGTAAAACTGAGCAATAAGTCGCACCAACTCAAGACAAGGATGAATTGGTGGGCACATGTACCAGAACAACTGTGAATGATAGGACATTATCAACCAACTTTATGATGTCACCCCTTGGTTTACTGGCAACTCAACATCTTGCCGCAATATTTCCACCCCTTTGTGGGTAATGACATAGTCACCGATTTCTGCCATTGTGTCATCATACGGGTCTAAGTCGACATAGTCATTTTTTTGGGCCTTCTTAGCTCTAGAATTTGACCTTTTGGGCTCTACAACCTCTGTAATTTCTTTATTTTCTTTGCTTCACTTTCCCATTTTCTTTTCCCTAACAAATACTCTGAACACTCTCTAGGAACTTCTGCAATGACAGTTCAAAATATATGACTATAAAAATTTGAAAAAAAATAAACTGTGGGATTTTTACCTCGTCCTTTATATAGAGCGCTCTCCCATCTGCCACAATAAATATCGAATTAACCTGGGAGCTTTCGGAAGATCGTAAGCATTAATTCGTTTGCTCGACACCATTCCCAATGTTCTAACGGTATCGCCTTTGGTTCGCTGCCAAATCGTCTTGGGAAAGAGTGCCCTTGCTGCATAAATTTAAAATGTGCCCTGGTTGCCGAAGCTTGCTTGGAAAAATAAATCAGCCGCTTGAAAACCAATGGAAAGTATTCTTTGCTCCTCGGAGACACAAATCTTTCGCATGTTCAAATTAAATGCATTTAAAACGTGCTTTCGCCTGCATTCCTGTTCTCCAGAATTTGCCACGTGTTTAAGAGTGTAATCCTTCCGCAACGTGCTTTCGAAATCGAAATCAATGCGCTTGTCCCATTTTCCTTTGGCAAAATCGTCTAATGAGCGCCCAATATTCTCCTCTTCTTCTTTTGAAAATCACTGCGCTTTCAAAGCAAATTATCTTTAAATCATCATCTGTTTCAACGTCTCTGATTTGCTTGGACGTTTCATGGCGAATGACATCCTTTAATAAACTTCTCTCCTTTGCTATTTCGCCCATACTTAGAAAATTTGATTTTCTAAAAAAAAAAAAAACAAAAGTGCTTTTAAAAGTGGCTTTTCTCCTTTAAGCTTTTCCTTTGATTTTTCTTCTAAAAGGGGCGCCCTGCATTAACATCTAAAATTTTCCCTTTTACTAAAAAGAACAAAGCACATGAGCTTACCCTTTTTTTTATAGATATTAAATCCTTATTGCTCCAAAAAACACGATTCCCCATAGTTTCTTTCCACATGGCAACACGTGCGCTTTAATCAATGCGCTCGCCCAAACTAGGGGTGAACGGTCGTTTCACCCCTTTTCTGGGGCGAACGTGATTTTATCTTCAATATCGCGTTGACCAAGCGCTTGTATATACTTTATGTGCTTGTCGCATCCGAAAAAGCGCTTAAGACCTTGCACGCCACCAACACGTTCACCCCAAACTTAGGTGAACGAACATGTCGCCACGTCTTCGGGGTAAATATGATTTCAACCTTTTCTTCGACGCTTATGTGTTTGAAACAACTTTTAATCTCTTTGTGACTTTTAAATTCAATAATGATTTTATCAACACGTCTGCCCAAACTAGGGCAAATGTGACTTTGTTGTTTCAATAGTAAGTTGCCTAGGTGTTTTTACTTACTCACTTTACATATCCATTTCAAAAGGGCCCAAAGCTTTGTGTTCCTTCCTTGGGCGAAAACGCCTCATAGATCTTTCAATCACAATACACTTCTTAGGAGTAGCGAAGACATCCCTTACCTTTTTTTTATTTTTTTATTTAATATTTTATATATATATATATATATATATATATATATATATATATATATATATCATCACCATATAAAGCAAATAAAAATGCTAACAAGAAGATATGTACATATTTACAAGATGATACCTCATTGAAATTTCATCATTGAATATAGGCCTTCAAGTGAAGACCATTCATCGGGATAGGAAGATCACAACCCTCCATGTCATGAAGATGATAGGCATTTGCTGAATTTACTACGAAAATTTGAAAAGGGCCTTCCCAGATAGCATCAAACTTATGGTGTTTCCCCGACTTAGCCTTCTTCTCATTCCATTTGAGAACTAAGTCTCCCACCTGAAATTTGCGCTCAGTTGTTTTCTTTCCGAACCACTTATGCATCTCTTTACTGTGCTCAATGAATGTTTGATACGCATGTTCTCTATCTACTTCCAACTGCAATAATTGTGCCAATCTTGCACTCATAGACTCACACTCCTCATCTTCATCTTGAAATAACTGCAATGTTTGAAGGACCGAAAGCTTGATGTGGGTGGGCAGAACAACTTCTTTTCCATACACCAAATATTATGGAGATGTTTTGATAGATTTTTTATAGATATGTGATCCGCCCAAAGAGCTTGGTTCAATACCAGGTGCCAGCTCCTTTTATTATTCTCAAGTGTCATTTTCAAAATCCGTAGCAAATTTTTATTGGTAGACTCGGCCAACCCATTTCCTTGTGGGTAAAATTGGATGATGTCTTGAGATAAATTTCATATTTGCTAGCGAACTCTGTGATCTTGGCTCCAATGAATGGAGTTCCATTATCAGTTACAATTGAATATGGGATGCCAAAGCGAGTAATAATTCCTTCCAAAAAATAAATGACGGTCGCTTGATCAACCTTCTTGGTGGGAATAGCTTCTGCCCATTTGGTGAAATAATCAGTTGATATTAAGATGTATTTGTGTTCTACGAAAGAATGTGGATCAATGAATCTAATGAAATCAAGACCCCACTGTTGAAAAGGCGCTTCCACTTGAATTAGGCGCAAAGGCAGTGCTCCTTTTCTGGTTCTACCAACGTATCGCTGACAGCTATCACAGTGCTGACTTACCCTATGAGCATCCGTGAACAAAGGAGGCCAAAAATAGCCAGCTCGGATAATTAAGGCCATGGACCTGCCTACATAGTGACCACCGGATAGCCTCGAATGAAATTATTCTAATATTCTTTCCTTTTCAGATTCCTTCACGCATCTAAGGAGAACCCCATCAATATTTTTGTGAAATAGCCCATTAGGCAACAAAACATACTTGAGCGCTTGCAACCTGAACCTCTGATGCTGCGAAGCATCCAGGTGTGGTGGGCACTTCCCAAAAGTGAAATAATCAACAAACTCTTTTGTCCATTCGTGATTGTTTGTAGTACGATTTACACAAATGCTTCCACCAATCTCTTCTCGCATCATATCGAATGATTCAGATGCGACACTTTTGGCTAACTCCTGGCATAAAGCTCGTCCATGAACTAGCTTTCTTGGTCGAATCTCCACATCATATTCTTGAATTTTTGAGACCCAGCCTGCCCTTTTGTCACCTAGTTCCCCTTGGAGTATGACATTTCGAACATCTGGATGTATAACATAAACAACAGTTTTACTCTGAGAAACAAAGTGTAAGAACTTATTCAATGATTTCATCATCGCGTACACCTGTTTCTTAATAAAATTACATTTCTCGTGATGAGGCGCAATGACTTGGATCAGGAAGGCAATCAACTGTTCATCTCCATCTTCTTGCTTCTGCGTCAAAACTGCAACATAGCTCTCTTGCTTACCTACAACATAGAGAATGAAGTCCTTTGAATAATCAGGGTTAATCAACACTAGAGCTTGGGTAATCCTTTCCTTGATTTTTTGAAAAGCTCATCTTTTGGCTTTTGTCCACTTAAACTCGGTATTCTTCTTTAAGAGCTCAGTCATGGGTTTCACAACCTGAGCAAAGTCAGCAATGAACTTGCAGATGAAATTTATTTGGTCGAAGAATGATTGCAGATCCTTTTTGTTAGCAGGTAATGGTAGCTTTAGGAGTGCTTCAGCTCTTGTAGGATCAATTACCAATCCTTCTTGTGAGATCACATGACCCAACAACTTCCCTTCTTTAACAACAAAGATTGACTTCTTCGGATTTATAGAAATACCGAACTCACGACACTTCTCAAACACCTGTCTCAAATGGGAAACATGGTCTTCTTTGCGGTGTGAAAACACAGTCATGTCATCAAGATAGATTACAATAATTATATTCAATAACTCATCGAAAGTGATGTCCATAGCTCTCTGAAAAGGAGCGCCAACATTTGAGAGTCCAAATGGCATCATAGGCAAATGTGCCCCACTTAGTGGTGAATGTTGTTTTATGTTGGTCCTCATCTTTCACCCATATTTGATTATAACCAAAGAAGCCATCCAACAATGAAAATCTTTGTATACCACATGACGGATTTGATCAGTCTGTGGCAGAGGGTAATGATCTTTTAATGACACCTGATTCAAGTTTTGAAAATCTACACACAACCAAATGTCTCCACTCTTTCGCATTGGCACCAGATTTGCCACCCATGTCGAGTGCTTAATTGGGTAAATTATCTTTGCCTCTAGCATCTTCAACAATTCTGCCTTCATGATTACTTCTATCTTAGGATTGATAGGCCATTGTTTTTGCCGAAAAGGCTTTACTCCTTCCTGTAGCTCAATGGTATGCTGAATCACGTTCTTGTCATATCCCTTCAAATCGTGATAGCTCCATGCAACAATGTCAAGGTATTCATAGCACAAGTTCTTAATGTCTTCCAACTCTTCCGATAAATCAGTTCCAATTTTGATTATCTTTTCAAGCTCTAGCTGTAATTCCTTATACTCTTTGGCATCCACCTTGATCCTGTGCTTTTCAGCCCTATCATTTTGATCAAACAGACTTTCCAACGAAATCAGTCCCCTAGGAATGTGATTATTCTTCAATTGTATCATTCCCTCCATCTCTTCTTCGACGAGTTTTCTATCATCTGCGCTTGCAACTTCTTTGATCAAAAAATTGACTATTTGCTCGTCATTGTCGAATACTTGTTGTAGCACCCTAAAATTGGCGCAGTAAAATTACAATAATTACATTCACCTTAGTAAATAATTTAAAATTCAAATTTAACCTCCCAAACCGCCCGTTAACCGTCGAGAAATCCGTTTCCCCATTTTTCGTGCCATTTTTAGAGGTTGTTTTGACCGTTTGACGATATCGTCGCCGATCAGACGATATCGCCCTAGATTTGACGATTTCGTCTGGACTAGGACGTCCAGACGATCTTGTCGCAAAACTGATTTTGCAAAGTTGGAATCTGTTCCAACGGGTCTCCAATCTGGGCAGAAGCGTGTCTGCGCCGTTGGGACCCTCCCCCCGTTGGAGATCTCCCAAATTGGGATGATCTCCAACCTCCTAACTACTCCCCTAAGCCTATTTAGTCTCTAGGATTTTCCCTTCCCAACCCCTGGCCGAAATTCTCTGCAAGTTAACTCCATTTACGTTAAATCATCCCTATTCTCCATTTGCACTAGTTCCATATCAATTTTGTTGTAGGTACATCACTATTTTTCAGCCGGAGCCAGCACCTATCGTCGCCGACGAACCTGTTCAGATCGGAGGCGAACCTGTCGAATTCGAGGCGATTTCGTACTGATGCGAGACGATCTCGACTGCAATCCGTATTAAGGCAATCAGTGCTTGAAGTTTGCATTTCTCAACCTTTTCTCTGTCATTTTATTCTGCAAATTAGATAGTCTATTCAATGTTTTATGTTATTTTGCATTTGGAGTTCACCCATTTAGATTAAGTGCATAATTAAATCCTAATTATCATCTAATTAGCACGATTCATTTCTCGTCTCTGTGTTTAAGTTTCAGTTTGATAACATTGCTGCCATTTTATATCATTTCCCTCTGTTAGCACTGTAGTACTTTTTGTATTTTGCATCTGTTTTCGGTTTTGCAGGTCTCTGATGAATTCGTCTGACGAATTCGTCAGATCTCAGACGATCTTGTCTGATTGCAGATGATTCTGTCGAATCTCAGACGATCCAGACTGCTTCAACATCAGAATCTTCTTCAGACATCCGGATCAGGTATTCCTCATTTGCATTCTGTAATCTCTCTGTTTTCTGTCTTTAAATTTATTTTTTGTATTCATGGAATTTGCATTTTCATATAGATTAATCTAGATTCATTCGGCCAAACCTAGGATATGAATGCTTAAGGTTAAAAACGAACACATTTAAACACATTCCAAAACCTAGGCGTGGAAGTCGCCGTTAAATGTTTCCTCGGTGAACCCACCATCCATCGAAAAATCATCAAAATACACCTCCCTTGAGAGGCGGGACCTTCGCAAAGTCCTCTCAGTCCGAGGTACCGCGACATCCTTTTCCCATCCTCCTTCCGGGCACGGATCCAATAGCCTGAAGGTAGGGATGCGAAAAATTTGGAGCGATACATTTTGGTGAACCCGACGTGAATGCATTGTAAACCTTTTGAAAACAAAAACAAAAAATATATATATATGTATACAAGAAAAACAAAAACAAAATCATCATTTCAAGTTTGTATGTTTTAGATTCAATTCTAAATAGTAGATGCTAAATATTACTTTTAGAAGTACTAAAGAAACCATGAGTTTTTACTCAAATCAATATGAGCCCATCAGTAATGTTGGAAGAATTCAGCCAAATACATTTGTTGATTATGACCAACCTCATCCCTATTCAACACCACCTCCATCACACTTTTCTCATTTTTCATCCATAACCCAACAAGACAATCCCTTTGCCAATCCTCTTCATAACGATATTATCTATTCTCCCATATATCCATATTATGTCTATCAATCCACATATAATCCTCCTCCACCTTTTCAATATTCTTCTTTCAATACAACACATCCATTTCAACAAGAAAATACTTATTCTTCCAATTCTACCATGCACTCACCTCATACTTCGCAATCTTCCTGTCATCATTCTACCCATAATAAAGAAAGTAGAGGTGAGAAACCATTAGGTCCTTTTATGACGAAATTCCTAAGGCATTTATCAAAAACCTCTCAAAAACCTTCATCACGTAAATTTACTAAGCTCAATCAACCAATGGATATAATTCTCAAGTATTTACTTGACACAAATAAGATTGAACTCCCTTCCATAAGACAACCCGATACCACAACAGATTGGTTTAAACCTAAGCTACATTGTGAATATCATAGAGTAGATGGACATATGACACAAAATTGTAAAGATTTAAGATGTGCAATTCAAGATTTGATTGATAAGGGTCTTTTTAATATAAAGGAATTACAATCTACAACCGATTATAAATCTCCAGTAAACAATCAAACTCCTACACAACAAATACCAATAATCAATCAAGACATGGGGATCTCCCAAGAACCCCTATTCAATTATCAACAACAAGAAACCAATCAAATATTGCATGTTAATGTGTCCCATCATGATGATATTATTAATATTGTAACAAAAACTACAAATGAGCAACCTCAAGTTCAATCAACTCAATCTGATATTCAAGATATGGATTCCTCATTTGACCAACCTTCAAAACTATCTTTGACTCTAGAGAATGATCCAAAATGGAATGTAAGCATAGAAAGCTCATCTTTAGAATCAAAATCTCAATCTGAAATCCACTTTGATAGCCAACAACAAGTGATTAATCCTCAAGCAAAGATATCCCTTTTAGAAGTATTACAAATTTATCACAAGGAAATTTTGTTCAAAATACCTAGCCAACAATTTGTTCCTCATCATATTTTCTCTAAGAACATAATTAATGGTGTAAACCCTCTTGAGGTTAACCATATTTCATTCTATGATGAGGATATTCCTTCCTCTACTCCACAAGAAGACTCCTATCTTTACATTACAGGATCTAGTAAAGAAACACCTGTTAAAACTATCATGGTAGATAATGACTCCTCTCTTAATTTATGCACTTATCAATTATTCCAAAAACTCAAATCAAAGGAAGAAGATCTTAATGAATCAAATGTTATTATAAAATCTTTTAACAATGAAATTCAAGAAGCTCAAGGTACTATAATTCTTCCCTTTAATATTGGATCCAAGATCCTGGATACTTTATTCTATGTAGGATATTGTCCTTCACCTTACAACCTACTTCTCCAGAGTCCTTGGATTCATACGATGAGGGTTTTCCCTTCCACTCTTCACCAATGTTTGAAGTTTGAACTTGCAAATAAAATTGTTACCATACATGGTGACCCAACACCATTTGAAGAATATTTAACGGTTGAAACATCAAGTTCTATACATTCTCTATTATCACAATTATCTTCTATCCATCACTTTTCTTCATCCATATATGATCATCCTTGTTTACCAAATAACATCCATGCATATCTTTCACATATACTTTCTCCATCTTATCAAGACTTGGAATATAGTAATAAGAATGAAGAACTTTCTTATCCTTCTGATATTTTATTTTGTAACATGATCAATTTTCCACATATAAAAGTCAAATCTTTTGCTACATTATTCTACATTATAACAAAGCTTTTGTTATCACTACCTTTTATTCATCACCTTCTATTCTTACCTTCACCTCAACCAGATTATCCTTCAAAACCTCCTTTGATTTTGAAGCAACCTTAGACATGCTATACTCAAATAACCTTGTATAGTGTATATAGATCATCTTGTATATACCACCAATTTCAATTCATAAATTAAAATCAAAATACAAAAAAATCAAAATCCTCAAAATCTTCAAAAAATACTAATGCAACTAAGGACCTTAAAGGTAAATTTGAGCCCAACTGGCTTGGACCATACATTATTACTGCTAAATTTGAATCAGGAGCATACAAATTATCTACCTTAGATGGTAAAGAACTTAAAGAACCCATGAATATTTTGCATCTTAAACGTTACTATGCATAAATTTGGTCATTCTTCATCCTTGTATATAATTTGTTTTCAAAAATTTTTATATTTCTTTCAAATTTATAAAAATCCAAAAACATCAAAAATATTCATAATCATCCAAAATCTTCAAAACTATCTATTGCATTTATTTAAAGCACTTGTTAAATTTTTTTTGCTCAAAATCAAAAATAAAACCAAAAATCAAAATAATGATAAAAATATAATAACAACTATATGCTTGACTCTTTCGAAACCAAAACAAAATAAAGAAGAAAGAGAGAGTCAACATCCTCAAAAACTTCTCAAAAGTGTTTATATATATTTTCTTACAATTATTGCAGTTATATGTTTCAAATTATTTTTGGATAAATTAGCATTTATTTGGCATCCCTCACTTGCACACTCACAACAATAAATATCTTGATTTTATCTAGCATGATTACTAATCTCTCTTATATCAAAGTTCACAAAATTCAATTAAATAAAGTTTGAGCATAGAGAATTGATCTTGTTATTTACTTAAACCAAGCACATCTTTTCACAATAAAATGATTATATTTGTAATTTCCATGTTTTGCTACATAGTAGAACCGATTTCTTGAGCGAAAAGTTTCCCCTGCTATCCTATCATGCACATGGTCTAGAATCTTTGAGAATTGGCAAAAGGACAAGCTCACCCCTACCCATAATAAAAATCCCTTGCTCTACAAACCTAATCCGAGCAAGTATCCCTAGCAAAGAAAAAGAAAAGAAAAGTTCAAGAAAAAGAAAAGAGAAAAGAAAAATGTTATTTCAGCAATGTTCCAAGCATTATCAAGCAAAAGAAATACAAAAAGAAAAATAAGCAAAGTTCAAAAGAAAGCAAGAAAGCAATAAAATCCCTTTCCCTACCCTTTGAAAAGAAAAGAAGGGTTGATGAGCTTGAATCCTTGGAATTCTCAATTATTCGAAAACTGTGAGGTAAGCCCCATAACAAGTGGTTTGTGCCCAACCCGCTTGGCCTTGGGTAACTCCTAGCGTGGTGATATGTCCGTCACATTAGCGACCTTCTTTTGTACAGACCTATGTCTCGCTTATGGATTAGCTAGCTCTTGATAATCCGACCTACATAGTAGCCTAGTATGGTTATATGCATCTACATCATGGTTAATGAACACTTATTTGGTTTCTTCAAATCACTTGTATCATATTATCTTGCTCAAAACTCGTAAATGAACAATGCAATTGCACACACATTTGTATTTGAGAGATTTTGTGTATCATTATGATAAATCAAGATCGGAAATGAATTCACATATGCACATGGGATTCCTTATAAATCTAACTTTTGTCTTCAAAATAATTTGAAATATTATTTTTGCAACTTGTTTGGAATAAATCAAGTACAGTTGTTTACCATAAAGACAACTATATAATAGAAAAATCAAAAATTTCTTTCAAAATATACAATCAAAACATATACATATATATCTGGTTGACTTTCGCGACGATGGTATAGTTTCAAAACCAAAATTGGAATTTTATGCCTAGCGCAAGTCCTCATTTTCATATTTTCTCGTTCATCAAAAATCAACCATGCAATAAAACTATCTTTTTTGGATTTTCGCGATGATGGTATAAGTCTATACCTACATATTCTATGCCTAGCGCAAACCATTGTAACAATTTTTATTCCCCATTTATTAAAAATCATGAAAACCATATGACTTAATTCATTATGTTACACAAATTATGCTTTTCAAAAGCAAACACATTTTCATTATTTCATGTCATTATGTCAACCTTCAATTTTGCAATGATGGTATAATTCCTAAAGAATTATCCAAAAATTTTATCACACTTAGGAATTTATGCCTAGCAAAAATCATTTTGAACATTATTTCATGCACAAACATTTTTTATGAAAATCTGAAAACAAACCATCATCATCATTACATTTGCACTATTGCACCAAAGTCTTAAGACAACTTCTTAAGCACTCTTTTACTTTTTAACAATATTTCTATAAATGGGACTAGCTTGACGACCGAGTGAGCAACGACTCCATGAAATGGTCTATAATAGCGACAATGTCCTTTGAAATTATTGTTAGAAGTCTCTTTTTATTTTTACATTTCATTACAACAAATCAATTTGTTACATCTGATTATTTCATTTAAAATATCACACGCATGACATTCAAATTATAATATTCCCAACGACATAATTACATCCAATTATCAAATCAATCAATCAAAACATTAAAAGCATCATAAAAATACATAAGACAAGTCATATGATCAAAAATATCTCATCTATATATATCACAAATATATGTACATCATCAAAACTGGATTGGTATGCCACAATCTGTACCTCGGCATACTCAATCCTCTATCAAACAAAAACAAATATAATACAATGTCAGTGTCCAGCCCTCTAGCCTCGAGAGCCCCTCGAGCTCTCTGCCTCATCTCCTCCCCCGCCCTAAGGTGGACGAGGTGGCCCCATCACCGTCTGTGTAGTCCTCGTCCTCGATCGGGACGTGGTCCTCGACGACCCGATCCCGATCGGATCTGCGATGTTAGCTGGCAGGGGTAGTCTATCCGCCTCCGGCACCATCTGGAAGTATAATTTTTGGTAAAATGTCAGCTGGGCGATAGCCCGTGTTAACTCCTCAGAGCTCGCCCCTCTACCCCGTGCCCTGAGGCGTGCAATCTCATCCCGCAGCTGTGACACCTCAGCCCGATGTCGTGCAGCCGCATCCTGTAGCATCTACACGTGGGCCTGCAGACGATCTCTCTTCGCCCGAAGAGTAGCCATCTCGCTACTCTCTCCCGTGTCCACACCCTTGCCCTTATCGGGCGATGGTGGCCTCTGTGGAGATGGGGGTCTCGCCTCCCTCCTCTCCCTCTCTCTCTCGCGGCCGCTCCTGTGCCTGTGGCCTCCTCGCCTCTCTCCCGTCGTGACCCTGGGCTGCCTCCATCGCCGCCTGGCACCGCCTCCCTATCCGACGCACAACCGCATGGATCGGACCCTGTGCCCTCGTCATCCGAGGAGGGCGGATGCCTGCGTACTGGCATCGTAGCCATCGGCTACTCCTGCGTCGTCCCCATCCACCGGCTGGATGGGGGCATCATTCCGTGTCCTGGCTCCAGAACCGCTGCATGTCGAGAGCCCCGCTAACTGTAGTGTTATCCCGGATAGTCCGAGAAAACTCGTAATCTCTGAGGGATGGGATCCCCTGCTATAGACCGAACTGCCTCAAAACTCGGTCGTACCTATGGAGCTCCACCTCTCCCCTCTCCATCCTTAGCCAACAAACTCGCCTAACGCGAGCCAACTCCTGTCCATCCTCTGGCCACCCTGGATGCTCCCTCCATGGCCTCCAGGTGATCTGGTCCGGGACTAAGTCATCTAATAGCCTCCGGGACATCGACAGGTCGATCCGTCGCTGTGCCCCTCTCCGAGCCACCAGTAGAAGACTCGGGGCCTCTCCCCGTCAACCCCTGTCAGAGGAAGCCCTATCGGCCTCCGCACCGCAATGTGCTCCCAAGCACCAAACCTGTAGTAGCGATGTCATAACCAGACATCGGCCGCCCTTGTACACGACCCCATATAGGATCCTGTACAATCGGCATAGAACAAAACTGCCCCATGAGAACCTGTAGCCGTGGTCTCGCATATCACAGATCACATCTACGAGCATCCATGGCACCCTGCACCCGCTCTGGTGGCACAACAGAAGTCCACCAACTACTCCAGCTAGAACCCGTGTGAGTGTAGATGCCCTAGGCATCTGGCGCAGTGCCTCGATGTTAACTCCGCCCTTCTCTAGGGCGAAGCTCGGGTCACCGCACAACCGTCCCATAGCGCGGCCCTGATTGGCCGTAGGAGTAATGAGCCATCCTTGTATGGGGATTCTCAGAATCCTCCATACATCCTCCAAAGTGGGAGTCATCTCCCCTGTAGGTAGCCGAAAACATGAAGAGCCCGGATACCACCTCTCTGCTAGGGCCGTCAGTAGCCCCATGTCTGTAGAAACTTGTGGCATCTCTCGCCACATGCGCAAGCCGGCCCGTGCCGCCTGATCCCGCTCTGCTCGTGTGAGAGCGACCAAGTCATCTCTCAACCCTTCGTATTTCCATTCTCTGCTTTTTAGCAATCCTCTCTCGCAAAACATAAACAACAAAACAATAAACAATCATTAATCAATAATTCAAGTAATCAATAATGCAAGTTAAAAATTCAATTTTGTGCAATTGATGATATCGCCCACTATTGGACGATATCGTCCCAAATTTGAGCATAATCGTCTCCGATTTCGCAGTTCGAAATCGTCCCTAATTTGACGAAATCGTCCCCTTTCGACGATTTCGCCCTCGGCAAAATTGCCGAAATTGAGACGATTTCATCGAAATCGGGACGATTTCGTCCCGACGACGTCGACGGCCCAAAAATGGCCGCGATGCTCAAAAATCATCTAAAAATTACCTACAAAGCATGTAAAGTTAAATTAAAGCATCCTAGATAAGTCTAGACTCTTACCCGTAGACCGCGTCGGACCTCTGTCGATCTGTGCGTCGTCTCCACCATTTTTGCTTCGTAGCTCCAAAACCCGTAAAATGAACAAGAAAATGAATTAGGGTTTTACCCTATTTTTCTTAATTTTATTCAAAAATAATTTTTTGCTTTTTCGCGTTTTTACCTCAAACGTTCGATTTGGGTAAAAACACGGAGGGGGCACCATAGTAAGTCGTCGTACGATTCGACCAAGAATCGTCGCCTAAAAATGGGAATAATTTTTGCTTTCTCGTAGATCGAGAAGAACTCATCTTTAACGCATTTTCTTCGAAAAATTCGCTAAAGAGGGGGCAAAATGTAGCACCCTAAAATTGGCGCAGTAAAATTACAATAATTACATTCACCTTAGTAAATAATTTAAAATTCAAATTTAACCTCCCAAACCGCCCGTTAACCGCCGAGAAATCCGTTTCCCCTTTTTCGTGCCATTTTTAGAGGTTGTTTTGACCGTTTGACGATATCGTCGCCGATCAGACGATATCGCCCTGCATTTGACGATTTCGTCTGGACTAGGACGTCTAGACGATCTTGTCGCAAAACCGATTTTGCAAAGTTGGAATCTGCTCCAACGGGTCTCCAATCTGCGTAAGCGTGTCCGCGCCGTTGGGACCCTCTCCCGTTGGAGATCTCCCAAATTGGGATGATCTCCAACCTCCTAACTACTCCCCTAAGCCTATTTAGTCTCTAGGATTTTCCCTTCCCAACCCCTGGCTGAAATTCTCTGCAAGTTAACTCCATTCACGTTAAATCATCCCTATTCTTCATTTGCACTAGTTCCATATCAATTTTGTTGTAGGTACATCACTGTTTTTCAGCCGGAGCCAGCACCTATCGTCGTCGACGAACCTGTTCAGATCGGAGGCGAACCTGTCGAATTCGAGGCGATTTCGTATCGATGCGAGACGATCTCGACTGCAGTCCGTATTAAGGCAATCACTGCTCGAAGTTTGCATTTCTCAACCTTTTCTCTCGTCATTTTATTCTGCAAATTAGATAGTCTATTCAAGTGTTTTATGTTATTTTGCATTTGGAGTTCACCCATTTAGATTAAGTGCATAATTAAATCCTAATTATCATCTAATTAGCACGATTCATTTCTCGTATCTGTGTTTAAGTTTCAGTTTGATAACATTGCTGCCATTTTATATCATTTCCCTCTCGTTAGCACTGTAGTACTTTTTGTATTTTGCATCTGTTTTCGGTTTTGCAGTGTCTCTCGACGAATTCGTCTACGAATTCGTCGATCTCGTACGATCTTGTCCGATTGCAGATGATTCTCGTCGAATCTCGGACGATCCAGATCGCTTCAACATCGAATCTTCTTCGGACATCCGGATCAGGTATTCCTCGTTTGTATTCTCGTAATCTCTCTATTTTCTCGTCTTTAAATTTGTTTTTTGTATTCATTGAATTTGCATTTTCATATAGATTAATCTAGATTCATTCGGCCAAACCTAGGATATGAATGCTTAAGGTTAAAAACGAACACATTTAAACACATTCCAAAACCTAGGCGTGGAAGCTGTCGTTAAATGTTTCCTGGTGAACCCACCATCCATCGAAAAATCATCAAAATACACCTCCCTTGAGAGGCGGGACCTTCGCAAAGTCCTCTCAGTCCGAGGTACCGCGACATCCTTTTCCCATCCTCCTTCCGGGCACGGATCCAATAGCCTGAAGGTAGGGATGCAAAAAATTTGGAGCGATACACTTGCCAATAGATGTTCTTCTCAGGGACTGAGGGTCTATAGATCACCCTAACAATCTTGGGATTTTTGACTATTTGCTTCGTAGGAGAATAATTTGCGCCAAGAGAGGCTAGAATATCTGCGTGTTTGTTTTGCTCTCGAGAAATCGCTTGAATGTTCAAGGCAGTAAAATATTCAAACAAATCCCACACTTTGTTGCGATAAGTTTTCAAGTAATGCTTCTTAGACACACATTTATTAGTGGTTTGGTTGACAATGAGTTTGGAGTCACCAAAAATTTGCAGCTGCTTGATGCCCAATTTTTCAGCTTTCTTCAATCCAAGACACAACGCTTCATATTCGGCTGCGTTATTTGTCCAACTCCAATTCAATCTATAAGAATAAATCTTCTGTAACCCCATAGGAGATATCAAAACAATACCAGCTCTTGCGCCATTCTTACATCTAGCGCCATCAAAATAAAGCTTCCACAATTGATCTGTGACAGAATCCAAGGAGTTAGGGACCTTTTCTTTAATTTGCTTCGGTTTGGTTATCGTATAACAACCAATGTTTGTTTCAATCATTGCATTAAAATTCATGAGTGAAAACTCGTCTTCGAGGTAAAGTTCACCAAGCGCTTCTTCCATCAATTCAACCTCTCTTAATTCTTCAGTCATCATGTTAACTACACCTGGGGGATTTTCTTCTTCCTCCCACTTCTCAATGTGAAAAGTTGATGATTTTTCATTATGTATGTGAATCCTCTTTCCTTTGAATGGTTTTTCCAAATGCAAGTAGTCTAAGGAAAGGTATCCTCCCAATTTTGTGGTGAACTCCCTTGAGAGACACCTGCTAAAGTATAGCTCTAGGTCAACCACTACCACGTCCTGAATGACCATGATTTGTGGTATGCTATGCAGGACGATGGGAATATCCTTGATTAATCCCACCGTCTTGATCGGAGTCCCATTCAGCTGCAACACTCATGGGCTACTTCTTGTGTATTCCATCCCCATCACTTCACATACTGCCTTTGGCATGACAGTAGTTACAGCATCAGAATCAATCATACAATTGTGTACAATCCACCCCTCCATTATGAGTGACAAGTAAAATGGGGGTGGCCTATTCTTTCTAGTGACAAAAGTTGGTAGCGCTTGCGCCAACACTGTTTGAGAAGGATTTTTCTTTTGATCTTTAACAATATTCAGGGATTCTTGCAACAAGTCAACTTGTCCTGGAAACTGTAGTGCATCATATAGGCTCACCTTTGTAGGTATCTTCTTCATTTCTTTTATAATATTATAATTTGAGACGATCAAAGCCTTTTATTTTGTGACCCGCTCATACTTGTCTCGGTACTGCTGAGTAGCTTCTACCCTTTGTCTCTTTGTCAATGATGGGTACTTGAGACATTCTTTGGCCTGCTCTTTCGTTTCATTCTGCGTTTGAGTAGCTGTTGCAGGTTGTGAGGTTGTTGCTTTTGTTTGGGCCTTTTATTGAGCTTTCTTAGGCAGTAAATCCTTTAACAAGATGGAATCCTACTTCATAGCCATTGCACCAGGCGCTTTCACTGTAGGTTGCCCCTTTTCATTTTGCACCTTTGGTTCTGCAGGCACTTTCAAAGTTTCAAGCTCAACTGGATCTACGATTATTGGCTTTTTTCCAAACCTTCTAAGAACCAAAACTTGCTCCAAGGATGGCATCATAAAATTATGATCAACCTCCCTGATCATGTTAATTTGTCCACCAGCTAAACTTTCTACAAGCGTCTGCACATAGTTCATATGCACCATACATTTTTCTTCTCCATGAGGATCATTGCACATTGAACTTCAATACGCCTTTTTTGTCGTGATAGTCTCCTCGTTTGCTAACATAGTTGTGCTCTTCTAAGGGCCTCTACTAGTAGATGCTTGTTCTCGAGTAATCGATGGAGTTTGAAATCTCCTCGATCAAAATTTAGCCTCAGATTGCTTCTTCCTTACTGTCGTAAGCTCATTTGATATCATCCTTAAGGCTGAGTTATTTGATTTCACTTCTTGTAACAACGCCATGAAAGGATCAGGGTCAGAAGATGTGGGGGGTGCTGGCAAAGGTAGAGGCACTGGCAGTGCGGGCAATGGTAATGGGACCGGTGGTGCCGACAATGCTAGAAAAAGAATAGATGATGGCAATTGTGGTACTGATTGAGTGGGTAACTGTGAAAAGTTTAGAACCGGGTGTTGTGGGATAGGGATCGAAGTGATTTGAGGTGGGCCTAAGCTCCAAGAAGGTACTGGGTATATAGAAGGTATGGGTTGTGAAAATGCACTCGAATACAAATCGGTAGGTCGGGTAGAATAGGCATCATCATTTTTGGAGGAAGCTTACCTATGGAAATCAAGTCGAATTCAGATTTTTGGTCTTGCGTATACAGATCAAGGAAGGTATTCACGTTGGTTTGTCGAACAACCATGCCAATGTCAGTGTTGAATGCCCTAAGATAATAAAATGCAGCTTGTTCGTGCGTGGACCACAAGCCATTAGGAACTCTTTGCCAGCTTCGATCGGACCTAACGTTGAAATCAACTATCTCCTCCTGTGGATGTCTTTGAATCGTTGTAAAATGATGCAGTAAGGAGTATGGATCAACTTGCTCATGAATTTTTTTTATCAAAAACTCTGCCAATTGATCCCATGAGGTAATAGTACCAGGTTGCAACGATCGGTACCAATACAACAACTTTCCTCTCAACAACAACACCAACAACTTTACCATTACATCTTCATCTGTTATTCCATGGATCGTAGCCAAAAAATCTACATCCTAAATATGCTCGTAGGTCATCTTACCAGTACCATCGTAGGCCGGTAAAGCCTTCAAAGCTACTTGGGGCACTGGATTTTGTGCTTGCAAGTTCAAGGCTCCTGAGCTATTCCATGTTGGGAACTGCCTTGGTGGTTGTGGCTACTGTGGTGGTGGATTTTGGGCCATGTGAACTAGTGTATGAGGTGGAGCTTGAGGAACACTAGTGGCAGTACTAACTGGACTTGTAGGAGTAGAAAATACATTGGCTAGTCATGAGGATGTGGCAGATGATATATGGGATGTATGAGGTAATGAAGATGTACGACGTAAAGTGGCTAATTGAGGGTGCTCCCATAGCCTTTGAATATCAAGTTCGTTGAATGAGACACAACTTTCATTGTTCTCACGTTTGGATATTTCTATGTATAATTGAGTCACCAGATGTTCTAACTATACAACACGAAGGCGAACATCAAACCTTAATACTGTCCAAAGTGGAACTTTAGAGGTCCCATCGGGTATGCCAAAAATTGTTGGTCAAATATCTGCATAATCAACAAAACTACGTTTGTGTGCCCTAGACATGGCCAACATTGAATAACCAGAGGAAAGGAATGTCCTCCGCATCAATATTCGGAGAGGCCTAGCTCCCAAACTAAATCCTACACTGGTTAAAGACTAGAGTTGCAAGAAAGAAATTAGAAATTGTGAAAAGAATGGGGAAATATGACCACAGACCGAAAGCATAGGATTCGGGGCTAACTAATAGTAGGAAATTCACCCAAGCATGAAATAACATACAACAAAAGAGAAGCAACAGAATTTTCTTACAAACTTGCAACAACCTTCAAAATAACACTCTAGCACTCACTCCCTCATTAGCAATATTTAAATTCAGATACATAATTCAAATCTAACAACAAATATAGGAACATGAATGTAAAATAGAAGTGCACGAATACAGAAGGAAATTGCACACAAGATCACTTGTAAATTCAGAAGCATGGTGTCTTCTATTGATGCAAAGAACTCAAAGATTTTTCTCGCAAAGTGTCTGACCTCCTTTTTTACAATGAGAATTTAGTAGTATTTATAGAGGATTTTGCCTCTTTCATTAAATGCATATGGAAACAAAATGATCGTAGATCAAGAACCGTAGTGAGGAACTTCCTCAGAAATATTGAAAATTCATTCTCTTGGAACAACGATCCATATTTCAAGGAAACATTCCCAAGAAATCAACATCTTTGGGCATCGACGCACAAAAAATTAAGGGACGTTTGATGCTTTGAAAATGCACTCCTGCTGAGAAATGATAGCGTCCACAACACCCTCTACAACTACGAGTGGGATTCCCCAAGCCACTTCTAGGGATCTGAAGCAAGGCGAGATCCCTCCCTCGGAGGATGCTCCCACAAACCTCGACCCGGACCCAGGCGAGACAACTTACCTGGAGAAGGTATTAGGGACGGCTAAACCCGGCCCCTCTGGTAACCCTAACCATCCCCCCGTGATCACCAATGAGGAAAATATAGTCCTCCTAGTATCTCTCATGGCAGAAAAACTCTCTTTAGAATCCCTCTCCCTAGTCAGCAAGTTCGTGGGAGGGAGACTTGACATCGAATCCATAAGAAGATGGACCAGATTCAAATGGTGCATAGCAAGGAACCTTCAGATTGTGGCCCTCTCGTGGGGTTTCTTCTTGATATGCTTAAACAATCAGAACGACTATGCCCGAATCCTCATCGGGGGCCCCTGGTTTTATGGGAGGAAAAGTCTATTTGTGAAAAAATGGAAGCAAGATTTCAATCCCCAGACCCAGGATGTCAATATTGCTCCAATATGGGTTCGCCTCCCCGATATCCCCATCTAGTTTTTCCACAAGGATATCATAGGATGGATTGGAACGTACATCGGGTACATGGTCTCTCTTGACCCTACAACTAAAGCCAGGTCCCGCATGACCTATGCTCGAATCTGTGTCAATGCCAACCTTGATTCATAGCTTCCAACCCGCCTAAACCTCATCTATGGGGATTTTCACTGGTGCCAAGCTATTGAGTACAAAAATAAACCAGCATTCTACATCAAATGCAAGACCCAAGGACACCTTCGAGCTCAGTGCCCATCCCTCAAGCCCTAGTAGGAAGCACCAAGCTCTAAGGGTCCCCCCCTCCCCAACAACACCAGATGGGAGAATGCTTTGACCGATCCAGAGGACCTGGTAATCGTAGATCGACCAACGACAAAGGAAAGCAAGCCACTATCCAAGACCTTCTGTCCACCAACCCCTCTTTAGTTGCAGGCTAGGTATATTCCATGTTCGCCTTTCCCAATAGATTTGGGCCCTTAAGCGGCTCTGATGATGAAGTTCTTCCCTCTATTTCCCTCCCTGAGCTCCAACCCTCCACCATTCCCCACCCTCATCCCTCTCCCTCTAGGTATGGGCCTTCCATCCCATTTTCCTCCCCACCACCCCCGTCCCAGGCCGATCCCCTCTCAGACCCCTTGCTGCAGATCAACCCTCCCCCCCATTCTGCAGTTGGTTTCCCCTCAGAAGAACCTCTTTCCCCTTCTGAATCCAACCTCGAATCTTAGGAGGATGCTTTTGTTAGTCTTACAATGGCACTGAGAGGGGGGGTGAATCAGTGTAGTTCTTTAAACTTAAATTCACAGCTCTTTAAAATTGAAATAATGAAACCTTAAAACCAGATAAAGCAAGTATCACAAGAGAACATCACACAACACAAGATTTAACGAGGTTCACCAAATTGGCTACTCCTCAAGAATGACTGCTTGGACTACCATCCAAATCCAGCCTTTGCAAAGCTCCAACTTTACAATCAATTTACCAACACCCACCGGAAGGAGTACCAACCCCTTATTTATCCGCACCAATAGAAAGGAGCACCAACCCCCGATTTACCAAGCACCTACCGGAAGGAGCACCAACCCCCGATGCCAAGCTACAACCTGGACTTCAATTTTGAATCTAGAAGTTTAACAAAAAAATGCCTTCGCTTTTACAAGACCCTGACTGGTCTATTGCTTACCCAATCTCTCTCACTGTTTACGAAACAGACACATCTTCTACGATCTACAACCGCACTTCACCTTCTGCACTCTCTGCACCTTCTGCTCTCTCTGCGCAATCACAGCCGCACTTGGTCGAACTTCAACCTTTGCACTCTTTGCGCACTCTGCTCTCTCTGCACACTAATAGATGCACTTAGGACAATTCAACATGACTCTTCGCTCACTTTGCGCACTTCGCCATTATCTAGCCACTTCTGCACTCTTACGACCGCATTTCACACTTCGACACGCATTCAACGACATGCAACTCATCAAAATTCTCCAAACAACCCTCCTTTTATAATAGAATTCTTGTGATGAAAACCCTAATCTTAGTCGGCTATAAACCCTAATCTTAGTCGACTTTCATGACACCTGTAAACCCTAATTTTAGTCGGCTATCATCGATTCGTCGACTTCAACTCAACCGTGAAAATACATGTCGCGATATCGTGACACTTTCACTTTCTCTCTCTTTCTCCTTGCTTTGGCCCCCGAAAATACAACATGTCGTGATATCGCGACACTTTTTCTTTCTCTCTCTTTCTCTTTGCATCGGACCATGAAAATGCTACATGTCGCGATATCACGACACTTTTTCTTCTTATGCTTTCTCTTTGCTTCGGCCTCCGAAAATACAACATGTCGCGATATCGCGATTCTTTTTCTTCTTACGCTTTCTCTTTGCTTCGGCCTCTAAAAATACATGTCGTGATATCGCTGCACTTTTTCCTCCTTGCTTCTTTTCTTGGCTTGTACCCGTGAAAACACATGTCGCGATATCGCGACACTTTTGCCTTTGTACTCTTCCTCTTTACTTTTGTCGCGATATCGTGACACTTCTGCCTTCTTACTTTCTCTCTCCTCATTTAGTCGTAAAAATGCGACATGTCGCGATATCGTGACACTTTTTCTCCTTTGTTCTTTCTCTTGCCTTCGGGTCACGAAAACGCGACATGTCGCTATACCACGACACTTTTTCTCTTGGAATCTCTTTCTTGCAATATGTCATGAAATCGTGACACTTTTTCTTCCGTACAATCTCTCTTGCAATATGTCACGGAATCGTGACACATTTTCTTTTGGACTCTCTCTCTTGCAATATATCGCGAAATCGCGACACTTTTTCTTTCGTACAATCTCTCTTGCAATATGTCGCGAAATCGCGACACTCTTTCTACTTGCCTTTTTCTCTTCCAACATGTCATGAAATCATGACACTTTTTCTTCCATACTATCTCTCTTGCAATATGTTGCGAAATCGTGACACTTTTTCTACTTGCCTTTTTCTCTTCCAACATGTCGTGAAATCGCGACACTTTTTCTTTCGTACTTTTTCTCTTGCAACATGTCGCGAAATCGCGACACTTTTTCTACTTGCCTTTTTCTCTTCCAACATGTCGCGAAATCGTGACACTTTTTCTACTTGCCTTTTTCTCTTCCAACATGTCGCGAAATCGCGACACTTTTTCTACTTGCCTTTTTCTCTTCCAACATGTCGCGAAATCATGACAGTTTTTCCTGCTTGCGCTTTCTCTTCAAACATGTCACGAAATCATGACAATTTTTCTTGCTTGCGCTTTCTCTTCGAACATGTGAAATTGCAACAATTTTTCTTGCTTGCGCTTTCTCTTCGAACATGTCACGAAATCGTGACAGTTTTTCTTTCTTCTCAACATGTCGTGAAATCGCGACAGTTTTTCTTTCTTCTCAACATGTCGCGATATCGCGATAGTTTTTCTTTCTTGCTCAACATGTCGCGATATCACGACATTTTTCTTCCTTGTGTTTTTCTTTGATCTTTAGCATATGGGCCACTTCGGTCTTCTTGGAAAATCACTGTACATACTCTGAATAACCTCTGAGCTCCATCCACTGCATCAACTGATCTATCTGACTGTGTTGACAACAATGACAATACTTTCGTTGCACCTTGCTCAACAATCTCCCCCTTTGGAATTGTTGGCAACACACGTGTAATTTCCTGTAACTCTTCTCCCCCTTTGACAATAATACCAAAGGGCTCACTGCAGACTCCCCCGAGTCCATGCACAACATTCTCGAACACAAATTATTACAGTTAGCAAAAATCACAAACATGAGAAAAAAGATAATCAAATATATAAATGCTCCCCCTGAGAATGTGATCCCTGTAGCTAGTCAATTCTTGGGAAGTGTGACCACTCCCAATTTATTGAGAAGGTACTCAAAAAGCTTCCTTGGGCAATGGTTTTGTGAAGATATCCACTACTTGCTCTGTAGTTGGAACAAAATCCAACTTAACCTCACCTTTCGCAACTTTCTCCTTCAAAAAGTGATACCGGATAGCAATGTGTTTTGTGCATGAATGCATAACCGGATTCTTGGAGATGTTAATGGCACTGGTGTTATCACACTTAACTAATATTGGCTCACTAAAGTTAATACCAAGATCTTTCAAGGTTTTTTTCATCCATAATACCTGCGTACAACATGTTGTCGCTGTAATATTTTCTGCCTCTGCTGTCAATAAGGAAACTGATTCTTGTTTCTTACTGTGCCATGCGACCAACCTGTCTCCAAGATAGAATGCACCTCCACTGGTATTCTTTCTATCATCGACACATCCTGCCCAATCTGCATCTTATTTGCTAAATCTTTACACGACTCATCTTTGCTGCTACCAAATATGATATCAACTTTCTTAAACCCTTGTTGAGTGAGATAGTTGTCTAGCCTTGCATATCATGCTCGGGGTGCCTATTTCAAGCCATATATCTTCAACTTACAAACCAATTTGGGATCATCACCAAGCTCGAAACCATCTGGCTGCTCAATATAAACCTCTTCTTTCAAGCTTCCCATTCAAAAACGCTGATTTCACATCTATCAAAGAATTTGTCAAGTGACTCACACTTGTACCAACTTTTGTCCAACACTATACCGACACTGCAATTTTACTACCAACTCTGTGCAAGCATTAAACATTGTACCACAACACCAACCAAATCCCTTTTTACATTTTCAACTTGGTCTATGATTTCTACAGTCACCGCTAGTCACACCTTACTTTCAACTGTTCGAATCAGGAGACAACATTTTGTCAAACACTTCACGGCAAACTATAGTGCACCTTACTCAAACTCATACTTTTGGACCTCGGATAGGTATGATTCACAAAGCAAAGTTGCTCATCTTGATGAGCTAAACATGAATCAATAATCAAACTTCAATATTTTTCACCATAGCGTCATAATAGATCTAACAATCTTCATGTCAATGTGTAGTTCAAATACACACTGCTTTTATCGAAACACATATATGCGGCTAGGGCAACATTCTTTCACTAACCAAATTATCTGAACTATTATAATCCTTAACTTTGGACAGTGGCAGTAAGAACCATCAACAATACAACAATGACATATAGCAATACTACCAATAATGACAACTCTCAATTTAATCACCACCCTTCACGACACTTCCACAAACAACTACATGAACTGAAAACACACTTCGACAACTATACGACAACTTCCCTGACTACTTGCCTTTCATCCTCAAGTAATCAAACAAATACATAGGAGCATTAAAATGAAACTTCAAGATTGCTCCCCCTGAGGATGTGCTACCTGGAGTTGCTTAGTGCAATAGCGGAGTAGTCTCCTTCAATCCAAGGAGACACAATTTCCTTTCTTCTATCCTTCTCCAAACTTTCTTGAACTCGGGCTTGGATTTTTCAACTACATCCCTGTTTTGCACCTTTTCGTGAACTCGAACATTTCTCTTGTGTGGTTGTCTCTTGTGCATCCTTGATGAATGATTATTTTCCTTTCTTTTATGTACATGATTTATTCCCTGTCTGAGTTGCGTTCTTTGCGTCTGATGAAATCTACTATTTTGCCTTATATTAGATACAAAAGTGCTTGGACAAAACCTTGCTGTGTTCCCATGACCATTACATTGAAAACATTGTACATAGTGTTCACTCAAAAATGCAGATGTATTTCTACCAGAATAACTCTTTGATTTATTATTCAATCCACAATAAATTGCCTTGTGACCATACCGGTTGCATCTGAAACAATAGCCATTAAAAGTATTATTATGAATAGAGTGAGAGTGATAGAACCTCTTTTGTTGTGGTTGCTTTGCTATAGATCTCCTTTGATATTTTCTTCCTTTTGAAGATTCAACTTCAAACTTTTCTTGCTTCGATCCTTCAACAGTGAACTTCTTCTTCTCTGCAGAGTTGGAAGATGAAGGTTGTTCAACTTCATATCCAAGACCACGCTTATCCGTGGAGCTTCTTTGTTGGCTTATCATTTTATCTAGAAACTCTGTGCTCTTCTCAAATTTGAGATTTGTATTGGCCTCTTCTAGTTGTTTCTTCAATAAAACAATCTCTTCCTCTTGTTTGCAGCAACCAATCTCTTTCTCATTGATTTGTGACCTGAGAGTTTCTTCAATCCTTTTGGACTCTTCTACTTGCAGACTTTAGATCACTAATAACTTTGTTAGATTCCTCTTCATGTTTGCTACATACATCGCCTTTATCATCCAGGCGTGACTTCAAGGCTTCTTCTATTTTCTTGGCTTTTTGAATTTGTAAGAGGAGATCTTCAATATTATCCCCATATTCTTCCAACTTCTTGGATAGTCTTTTGTTCTTTTTCCTTTCTATATTCAACTCTTTAAGTGCAGTGATCAACTCACCTTCAAGATATACTTCAGCCTCAAGGTTTTCATCACATACTTCAGAATTCACTCCTTCAACCTTTTCTAGTTCAATTTTCTCTTCCACAGGAACTGAAACTGATTGAGATGCCCTTTTGGAGGAGGATCTATTCTTCTTACCCATTGCGTACTAATCCAAGATCAACCTTGACTGATTTAGCCTGAGAAGGGAACTTGGATCTGATACCAATTGTTAGTCTTACAATGGCACTGAGAGGGGGGGTGAATCAGTGTAGTTCTTTAAACTTAAATTCATAGCTCTTAAAACTGAAATAATGAAACCTTAAAACCAGATAAAGCAAGTATCACAAGAGAACATCACACAACACAAGATTTAATGAGGTTCACCAATTTGGCTACTCCTCAAGAATGACTGCTTGGACTACCATCCAAATCCAGCCTTTGCAAAGCTCCAACTTTACAATCAATTTACCAAGACCCACTGGAAGGAGTACCAACCCCTTATTTATCTGCACCAATAGAAAGGAGCACCAACCCCCGATTTACCAAGGACCTACCGGAAGGAGCACCAACCCCTAATGCCAAGCTGCAACCTGGACTTCAATTTTGAATCTAAAAGTTTAACAAAAAAATACCTTCACTTTTACAAGACCCTGACTGGTCTATTACTTACCCAATCTCTCTCACTGTTTATGGAACAGACACATCTTCTGCGATCTATAGCTGCACTTTGCCTTCTGCATTCTCTGCACCTTCTGCTCTCTACGCAATCACAGCCGCACTTGGTTGAACTTCAACCTTTGCACTCTTTGTGCCTTCTGCTTTCTCTGCGCACTAATAGACGCACTTAGGACAATTCGACATGACTCTTCGCTCACTTTGCGCACTTCGCCATCATCTCGTTGCTTCTACGCTTTTTGTGCTCTTACAACCGTATTTCACACTTTGACACACATTCAATGACATATGCAACTCATCAAAATTCTCCAAATAGCCCTCCTTTTATAACAAAATTCTTGTGATGAAAACCCTAATCTTAGTCGGATGTAAACCCTAATCTTAGTCGACTTTCATGACACCTGTAAACCCTAATTTTAGTCGGCTATCATCGGTTCGTCAGCTTCAACTCAACCATGAAAATACAACATGTCACGATATCGCGATACTTTTGCTTTCTCTCTCTTTCTCCTTGCTTTGGCCCCCGAAAATACAACATGTCACGATATCGCGACACTTTTTCTTTCTCTCTCTTTCTCTTTGCATCGGACCACGAAAATGCTACATGTCGCGATATCATGACACTTTTTCTTCTTACGCTTTCTCTTTGCTTTGGCCTTCGAAAATACAACATGTCGTGATATCGCGACACTTTTTCTTCTTACGCTTTCTCTTTGCTTCGGCCTCCGAAAATACATGTCACGATATCACGACACTTTTTCCTCCTTGCTTCTTTTCTTGGCTTGTACTCGCGAAAACACAACATGTCGCGATATCGTGACACTTTCGCCTCCGTACTCTTCCTCTTTACTTTTGTCACGATATCACGACACTTCTGCCTTCTTACTTTCTCTCTCCTCATTTAGTCGCAAAAATGCGACATGTCGCGATATCGTGACACTTTTTCTCCTTTGTTCTTTCTCTTGCCTTCGGGTCACGAAAACGCGACATGTCGCTATACCACGACACTTTTTCTCTCGAAATCTCTTTCTTGCAATATGTCGTGAAATCGTGACACTTTTTCTTCCGTACAATCTCTCTTGCAATATGTCACGAAATCGTGACACTTTTTCTTTCGGACTCTCTCTCTTGCAATATGTCGCGAAATCGTGACACTTTTTCTTCCGTACAATCTCTCTTGCAATATGTCGTGAAATCGCGACACTTTTTCTACTTGCCTTTTTCTCTTCCAACATGTCGCGAAATTGTGACACTTTTTCTTTCGTACTATCTCTCTTGCAATATGTCGTGAAATCGTGACACTTTTTCTACTTGCCTTTTTCTCTTCCAACATGTCACGAAATCGCGACACTTTTTCTTTCATACTATCTCTCTTGCAATATGTCGTGAAATCGTGACACTTTTTCTACTTGCCTTTTTCTCTTCCAACATGTCGCAAAATCGTGACACTTTTTCTACTTGCCTTTTTCTCTTCCAACATGTCGTGAAATCATGACACTTTTTCTACTTGCCTTTTTCTCTTCCAACATGTCGCGAAATCGTGACACTTTTTCTACTTGCCTTTTTATTTTTCAACATGTCGCGAAATCGCGACAGTTTTTCCTGCTTGCGCTTTCTTTTCGAACATGTTGCAAAATTGCGACAGTTTTTCCTACTTGCGCTTTCTCTTCGAACATGTCATGAAATCACGACAGTTTTTCTTGCTTGCGCTTTCTCTTCGAACATGTCACAAAATTGCGACAATTTTTCTTTCTTGTGCTTTCTCTTCGAACATGTCGCGAAATCGCAACATTTTTTCTTTCTTCTCAACATGTCGCGAAATCACGACAGTTTTTCTTTCTTCTCAACATGTCGCGATATCGCGACAGTTTTTCTTTCTTGCTCAACATGTCGCGATATCGCGACACTTTTCTTCCTTGTATTTTTCTTTGATCTTTTGCATATGGGCCACTTCGGTCTTCTTGGAAAATCACTGTACATACTCTAAATAACCTCTGAACTCCTGTCCACTGCATCAACCAATCTGTATGACTGTGTTGACAACAATGATAATACTGCTACACCTTGCTCAACAACTTTCAGTCCCACTCAGTCCATGACATATATTAGCTCTATCATCACCAGAAGCAGGAAAGGCCCAATTGATACAGGGGGTGAAATAAAAAGAGGTTGAACCACCACCTATGAGCAAAGCAAGAAGGACACGAATGACCAGGTTGCCAATGGAGTACAGCTAACCTTAAGTGCAGCCTTGTTCACATAGGCAAAGGATGAAATAAAAAATCCCAAACCTCCCTCTGTTTCCACCAAGGGAGGCAAGAAACCTGCCAAAGTTTCTAAATGAAGATCCTCTCCTGGAACATCAGAGAGCTTAACAACATGAGCAAACAAAGGTTAGCTCGAACCGTCAAGAATAATACAAACCCTCTATACTCATCCTTCAAGAAACGGAAACTAACACTAACAAAACTCACAACGTAGTCCAAAAAATTTGGAAGACTAGACAATGGGCTTCATCCCCAATGGAGGGATCTGCAGGAGGTCTATTGTGTCTATGGGACCCTGAGAAGGTCGAAGGCAAAGTCATCTCTAGCTCCAACAGAACCTTAAACATAATGTTTTATTGCAAAGAAAACAAATTCACTTGGGTGTTGTCCAACATCTAGGCCCCAAATAATCCTATGGAGAGATTCAACATGTGGAAGTACCTATCCCTCATGAAGGATGCCTACTCCCAACTCCCATGGATAATTGTAGGACTTCAATTCTCCTCTCTTCCATTCTGACAAGAAAGGGGGAGCTTCCTCCCCATCTAAAAGCATTGTGGACTTTCAAGCCTTTGTCGTTGAAAATGAACTCATGGATATTCAAATCTGTGGCCACCAATTCACTTGGAGTAACAAAAGAGCGGGCGCTGAGCATATTCAGGTTAAGCTGGACCAGTTTTTTCTCTCTCAATAGTCAATTCCCCTATTTGGAGACACATCCCTGATCCCCCTTCCCAGGATTGGCTCTGATCACTCCCCCCTCATCTTGGAATCAAATAAGGCTCCATCCTTCCCAACCCCGTTTAGGTTTGAGAATATGTGGATCCAACACTCGGATTTGAAATAACGAATTGAATATTGGTGGATGAATCCTGTCCCTGGTTCAGCTATGTCCAAAGTATCTCACAAACTTAAGATCATAAAAGATAACCTAAAAACCTAGAACAGGGAAGTCTTCGAGGATATTTTTGATCTCAAGGCAAAAACGTTAAGCAAACTCAAAGATCTAGAGCAACAAACTCAACATGATCAATGGACCCACCAGCTTAGGGAAGAAGAAAAGCAGCTGCTCGTCGATTATCACAACATCCTAGCCAAGGAGGAGACCTTCTGGCACCAAAAATACCGAGCCATGTGGCTCAAAGAGGGGGATGCCAATACCAGGTTCTTCCACGCTTCCACTCTGCATAATAGAAGCACTAACAAGATCAGATAACTTACCTTAAGGGATGGCTCTGTCACTCAGGACATCATCTGGATCCGATAAGAAGCCGCCACCTTCTTCAACAACATCATGGGCTCTGAAAATCCATCCAATATTGCAGCCTAGGATGCCCTAATTGAAAATATTCGCCCCTTGGTCACCCCTGAGATGAAAAAATCCCTGATTCAACCCCTCTCTGAGAAAGAAATCAAATGTGCTTTATTCTCCATGAAAGCTGACAAGGCTTCTAGGACGAATGGATTTCCCCCTAGGTTTTTCCAAACTTTCTGGGACATAGTTGGGAAGGATGTGAGTGACGCCATCAAGTAGCTCCAAAAAACTAAAACCATCCCTCGAGGAACAAATTCCACATTCATCGCCTTGGTTTCCAAAAACCCCCAATGCAAATCCATGAATGACTTTAGACCTATCAGCCTCTGCAACATCTTGTACAAGATCCTAGCCAAATCCCTAGCTCTTAGGCTCAAAAATATTCTTCCCTTCATTATTGATCCATGCCAAGGAAGCTCTGTTGAAGGCAGATCAATCATCGACAGCATCATATCTCTTCATGAAACCCTCCATTCATCAAAGTGCAACAAGAAAGCGGCCATGTTTCTAAAACTGGACATTAGCAAGGCTTTTGATAGGGTGGATAGGACTTTTCTTCTCAAAGTGCTAGCTCATTTTGGCTTCCACTTAGATTGGGTTCACCTCATAAAGGGATGCATCACCTCTCCTTGGTTCTCAGTTCTGGTCAACGCGTCTGCTGCAGGTTATTTCCCTAGCCTTAAAGGGATCAGACAAGGAGATCCCCTGTCCCCATTCCTCTTCATCATTTTGGCTAAATCCCTGGGTAGAGCTTTCAAATAGGTCATGGCTTCGGGAGGCATGTTAGGTATCAAATCTTCTTCCAACTCTCCCCCCTTGTCTCACCAATAGTTCATGGATGATACTATTATTGCAACTTTGGCCTTCATTGTCCAAGCTAAATCCATCAAAGGAATCCTTGATACCTACGCTTCTGCTGTAGGGCAAGATATCAAATATCTCAAGAGTAAGTGTTACTTCCTAAACACTCCAGGTAATAGATAAAGGAAAATTACTTTTATCCTCCAATGTTGTATCGCTACCTTCCCCACCTCCTACCTGGGTCTCCCTCTGTTCACCATGAACCTGAAGGAATCGATGTGGGACAATGTGATTGAAAGGATCAATCATAAGCTTGATACCTAGAAAGGCTCCTCCTATCCCAAGAAGCCAAAGCAACCCTCACCATGGCAGTCCTCCAAAGCATCCCGGTCTACTTCATGTCAGTCTTCAAAGTGTCTGCTTTAGTTCATTCCAAAATTGAGAATATGCAAAAAAGGATTCTATGGGCCGGCCCAAAAAATTCAAATAAATACCACCT
The DNA here is from genome assembly GCA_028583015.1 of Wollemia nobilis. Lineage (NCBI taxonomy): Eukaryota > Viridiplantae > Streptophyta > Pinopsida > Araucariales > Araucariaceae > Wollemia > Wollemia nobilis. Next base: position 14,536,669 of record JAQPPZ010000465.1, read on the forward strand.
TGTCAGTTGGGACAAAGTATGCCAACCCAGGAACATAGGGGGACTTGGCATGAGGAGATCAACAAACATAAACATTGCCCTACTAGCAAAACAGACATGGAAGTTGTTCATCAACTACAAAGCAGAATGGGTCACCATTGTCCAAAGCAAATATCTCAAAAACTTAACCCTTATGGACAATAACATCCCTACAAATGGATCAGCCTTCTGGTGGGGTGTTATCCAAACGAAACCTCTTATCCTGAGAGGGACACGGTGGCAGCTAGGCTCAGGTGCTTCCATAGAATTTTGGGAAGACACGTGGCTGAAAGACAAACCCCCTCAAGGATCTGCCTGAGGTGTCCAGACTTAGACCAAGTCTCAAAAGGAGATGGGGAAGCAAAGTGATGCATTACATAGATAGGGGCACATGGAATATTACCTCCGAGGACAGGGAGCACCTCTTGCGGGTCGATAAGACATTGTCTAAGATGTTGAGAACCAGCATCATCCCTACCATAGTCTCCCAAGACTACCCCATTTGGGCGGGAATTGATAGTGAAGATTTCACGATCAATTCTTCCCACTCCATGTTAGTCAAATCCCGGGTCCCCACCATTTCGTTCAAGTTATTTTGGGTTAAACGCCTTGTCTCAAAAATTGGTTTCTTTGCATGGACAACCATTCAAAACAAGGTCCTCACCATAGACAATATTATGAAAAGAGGGATCCATGTCCCTAACAGATGCCACCTATGTCTGTCCAACTGGGAACCTCCTTTTAGAGTGTGTGTTCACTAGGGATGGCTTAGACCAGTTGTTCACCACCTTTCAAATCCACTGGGCTTGCACCAACTCCCTATTGGACATGTTCATTCAATGGCCTGCTCCCTTCAAAAACCCCAAAGTAGCTTTCCTATGGAAAATTTATCTCCACCATTTCATTTGGCAAGTTTGGCTTGAACACAACCGTAGGGTCTTTTCTTCCGCCAGTTACAACTCCACCTCCTTAGCCACCAAAGCCATCTCATTCACCTCTAAAAACTCCCATCTCATCCCCTGGTCCATATCCCCCTTGAGCAAGAATGAGGCTGACATCATCAATTCCCTCAACATCCCCAACCCCACCTTACTCCCTCCCTCGATCGTACCTAGAACCAAAGCTCGTTGGCTTCCCCCTCCTGAGGGATGGATAAAAGTAAACTTCGATGGTGCATCAAAAGGAAATCCCAGGCTGGCCAGGGCAGGGGGAGTGATCAAGGATCATAGAGAAAATATAGTTATGGCTTTTGCAGAGAATATTTATCATCAGACCAACAATGTGGCCGAGGCATGGGTACTGTGGCGAAGTTTGCACCTCATCAAGGGGTCATGTGCCAAGATCCATGTCGAAGGAGACTCTCTCAATATCATTGGCTACCTCATTTCAAACAAAGTCCCTCCATGGAATATCAAATCCCTTATCCAAGAAAGCAGGAATATTTTAAATCAGCATTGCCAAGTGTAAGCCAGTCATACTTTTAGAGAAGCCAATTGGCTTGCGGACAGGCTGGAAAACTTGGGCTTAGGGAAAACACCCATCTCCATGTGGCAAGACTCCTTCCCACCAGATGTCCTTCAAATTGCAACGTCAGACAACCATGGCAGGTACTCCAAATCCATCCATGCTAACCAATGATTTATTGTTTCTATAATGTGTAGGATTTACATCGGGTGTCCCATTATCCTAGAGCCTCGCGATGTGTGCTCCAACACCCATTGATGATTAGCTTCCCCAATGGTTCTCATAAAACAAAGTCAAAGTATGATTTTCCATTCGCAGTGTCCCGATGCTCTCTGCCAATGACCTCTGCCATGTTTCAGCCGCACCCCCTTTCCCCTCCACATTTCTTCCCATGTCTGCAAACCTCACCCAATTTTTCACCTCCACCTATGTGGATATGGTCCCTAGGCTGCCCCTTAATCCTCGCCATCCCCGACATGGCATCCCCCCATCTCACCACATTGTTATTGAAATTCTATGGAGCTGACGACGACATCACGAAGGACTTTGTTCGCACATGGTCAAACAACCATGTCTATACCAGGAACCTGTGCTTCAAGGTCACTCCAAAGATGATTGACGAGATTACAGAGCTTTCGGTTGGAGGACGTATTGGAACCTGAGTTGGAAGGCTTCCCCAACTACCAAAAATTCTCGTGGGATGGCCATGCGCTGGACCATCAATCCCTTCCCCTTCATTCCCAATTGTTGCCATTCCCCTCATTCAGTACTTAGCCTGTGATGATCCCAACAAGGCTATGGCAAGCTTCCACCTTGCCCTTGTCAACCATATCTAGGGTTATAGACCCATGAACATTCCAGGGTTTCTTTATCGGTCTATGTGTCTCTTTGTAGCCACTACTCGCAAGAAAGGTACCCCCCTTATCCACCAGGGACTTTTCGTCATTATCTTCTATCATGTTTTGGCTAATCCCCCCATTGCGGCTACCCCTTTGCAAGCTTCCCCTCTTTTCCCAAGCCCCTCAAATCCTTGGTCATTCTATATCGAGCGAGCTTATGGCCAACGATGGAGTTCCCAGCATCCCAGCCTTCGAGAAAGGCGTTGCTACTTCCCTATCCATTCCATCTCCGTCCCCTTCCAAACCCATTCGCTCTTCCCTCGCCCCTACTCCCTCCCATTTCAAACCAACCCCTTCCCCTTCCAAACCTACCTCTCCCCTATCTAAAACCACCCCCCCACCAGCAAGAAGCCTTCAGTGGGAAAACGTAAAGCTTAAATCGAAGAAGCAACAACCCCTATCCGTAGGTCCTCTAGGGCAAAGAAGCTCAAAATAGAATCTAGTCAGAATTCTCCTCTGGAAATTGAAGACCTCAGCGAGGACTCAGCACCCACTTATGGCATCTCCAACCGTCTTACTCGAATGTTTCTTCAAAGTTTCATCATCACCTTTGAAAGCGCTAGTGTCGCTCTGAAGTATGCCCTCTAGCAGAGTGCTAACCATTTCGAAGAGGACATCATAGAGATTGACCCTTGAGCTGCTGCAGGTCTGTGGGTTTTTTGCATTGTTTTTTAGGTTTGTTAGGGCTTTTGATGCAATGTTTGGCGATGTCTGGTCTAGTATTGGGCTAACCACCCAGTTGGGTCTCCCTCTGTCAGCCCCTACAAGGGCTCTAGTGAATATCTATGGATTATTTTTGGTTTGCTTTAGTACCCCCTACGAGGGCAAGCACCACCTGATTACCGACTTCTACATCCCCTATGAGGGAATTTTGGCAAACATATCCCTTACATGGGATTCGTTAGACTGTTGTAGACTGATCCCTCCTAGGCATAGGATTATGCAACGTGAATGTACTTTCAATCTGATGAAGTTTTTGTATGTCTGGGAGTGGGACCCAGTTAAAACCCTCTAAAATACAACTACAACTTACAAAAAAAAAAGAAAATGCACTCCCGCTTTGGAAATCATGAAAATCCTCCTGTGCTTTTAACCCGGCTCTCTTCTTAGTTTGTGATTCATAATTTGAGTTACTCGTTGCCACCATTATTTAATGCTTGTCACAACCTGCTCTGGGCACCTTTGAAATTTGGAGATCACGGGAGAATACGCTTTTGATTGACTATGTTCCCTGTTGACCATGGCAAAACCATTCTTCTCATTTCAGGAAAAAATCTTTAACAACTAAACATCCTTATATGTGTAATCGCGTTCGCCCTTCTCCCTTAAAAATCATGTTCATCCCTCAAAAATATGACAAAGACAGTCGTATCCCTATCGGGGTGACTGCGATATTGACTTGTTAGCGCCCCCTCATCTTAGGTGTGTTCGCTTGATTTTGCTTTACCAGCACGTTTGTATGATTTCATTCTTTGGAGTGCGTTCACCCATGGGAGAGGTGAATGGGATGTTCGCCCCTCAACCTGGTTGAACGCATTGTTGACCTTTTGGTCCCGCACGCGCCTTTCACATTACGTTCGTCCCAAGGAGGGGTGAACGAAGCTTTCACCCCATATTTGGGGTGAACGCGTCCTTTCACTGAAACAATTTTTAAGAGGCATGCAGGCGCATATTTTTCAAACTTTAGGGAGACATTCGCCCCAAGGTGGGGCGAACAGGACTTTCGCCCCATATTTGGGGCGAACGCATTTTGCATATCTCATATTTTTTCAAATCTTTAGGTCCTTCGCCATTTTTATTTTTAATTCTTCTTTCCTTTTCCTTTTGACAAAGCGTACAAGGCCGAAGGCGTCTCCAATTCACGGTGCTTTCGAATGTTGCAAATTTGAATTTCCTTTAAACATTCATCACTTCCAAGAAAAAAAGGGTACAAATGCAAATAGAAAAGTAACATATAAAACCGATCCACTGATATTTTTAGGATAAATATTGCTGCATTACAATCAAAATGCTCCATCAAAATAAAATAAAAATCCCAATGTGGCAAAGTACAAAACTGCCAACAACTATATTGTTAGCATAGTTACATATTAAGACCTAGGTTGTCCAATTGAGAAATCTTTATAAGTGGAAATCCAATGTAGAAACTTGCTTGGAGTAGTAGTCGATAATGGCAACAAGGATATCAATGTTGAGGATATCGAAGAGGATTATTAAACATGGTATGAGATGATGTACGCTACACAAGGTGATGACAAAAATGACTAGCTTTTGGAGTATATAGTAATCCGCATTATAGGGCCTACGATAGTGATGTGTACAACCACCCCTAATTTAGCTAGTGGAGTTGGATGAGTTATACTTCAATATTGTGTAATAGAATAGGACACAACCCACTACTATGATGCGAGAAAATTTAGAAGTACACAATTAAATAGAAAGCTTTATTACATATAATGCAAATGTAAATGAATTACAAGATACAAAGCTCTCATGTAGCAAATTTGGAAACAACCTTCAACTATGGATGTAGACATAGCACTATACTTGGTTAGGCATTGGACACTAAGATCCTATCTAGTGAAAATAGCAACAAAATGGAAAAAAAGGAGACTAAAAGGGATCACAAAAGGAACAACTATGTTGTTCTTCTAGGCAATATACAATATGTTCAACAATTATAATATTGGAAGTTGAAGTAGTCCTAATTTATCAAGAAGCAATTTAAGAAAAAATGTAGAAATAAGTGGGAAAGGTTATATCCAAATCAACCATTTTCCCCTCAATAGCCAATGGCTCCTCAACATCCCTAAGTAGTGACAAATGAGCAAATGGCCTAATATTCCCCATAACAACAAGCATATATAGGACCTCCTCAATAACAAGTGTAATATGCCCCACAAATGGCATATGGGAAAGGACATCAAGGTTACCATATGCAAATGCAAGAGATTGTAGAACCAATTACCTAATAGGACACCAAGTCCCCTTGAATTTGAAGATTTGTTCTTCACTCCCTATGACCAAGCTAAAATCCTTACCAACCTTTGATGGGAATGGTAACAAAATTGTAATCAACCACTTCAATGAGTTATCAATGATAAAATTCATTAACTAGATTTAGGAGAAAGTTGTTGTGGTGTGATTATTGATATATTCATAAAGATAAATCCACATAATGGTGTCAAAGCTTACCTAACAATTCAATCACCGTTTGGGATTCATTATCAAACCTTTTGTGAAGAGGTTTGGCAATCTAGCAAATGCTTATTTGATGCTCTTTTAGTTACATGCTATTCAAAGACATCCCCAAGAAAATATACATGATTATAACATGAGGTTTATGAGAACATTACACCTGATACCTCTAAATATTTGGCCCTTAGATAAGCAAGCATTACCTAACTATATTAAAGGTTACAATTGAACCTAGCCATTATGGATTGACATGCAAACCATGTTACCTTGTTTGGGGTATTCGAAGAAGTATTCCATGTTGAAGATGTGCTTGTCCAAGTAGGTAAATTACCAACACCAACACTAATGTCCTATTCTAAACGACCCAATCGAAAATTCCACAAACCATATATCCTCCTTTGTCAATAGAACCCCTTCCAAATGCTCAACACTAACCTACCAAAACCTACCAGTCAACTCCATTTGCTAACACTCAAATTATCTAGTTACTACCTAGTACACCTATGTATCCATAAATGAATACTCCTTGTACGATAACCTTCCTAGATCAAGGTTTGCCAAGTGTTGTCACATTCTAACCATAATTTCCAACACTACTAGCCTCTCTCAACCATCTAACACAAATACTACTCCTCTACCTAATAATCAAAATACTATATTATAGAGTCAACTGAATGAATAAGTGAAGGAATGAGGAACTTGGAAAATCAAGTCACAAAGAATAGGAGAAGAGCAATGGATGGTAGTGAAATGAATTGGTAGCAAAGAACCCCTTACCTCATGAACGATGAGGCCCCCCATCAATATAAAAATCAAACCATTAATAAGGTGTAAAACAATATGGCTAATTTCAGTGGTGTAAAAGGTTTAAAATGATTGTGACACGGTGGTTATAGGGGTGGACTACGCGAAGAACTAAGTGGCAGATTTCGAGGTGGACAACGTAGAATACTGTGGCGGCCATAAAAGCTGAACAGCCTACTCGGATTTGTGGCGGCTACCGATTCCACCATGTAAATTCCTAAAAAAGTAAAAAAATATGGCTAATGTAATTTTGAAAATAAACATTCTATGGTGTATCAATGGACACAACCTAGTGGCAATTAGGAAAGCCCAAACAATGATATATAATCAACAATGCTATACATAATAAGTAGCAATGGTGGGTCAACCAACAATCCAAACGTTAATAATGAATCAATCTATGACTCAACCACCTATTATGGTGGGACCAATTTGGAGTGGTACAACAATTATTCTCAACCATATCAAACCCAAAGGAATGTGGTTTTTATCAATTTTAGAATCTTGAAACTTGATAAGGATTTTTCATTTCAGAATCATACATTTTGGTTAGTCAACAATAGGGATTGACAACGAGCAAGAGGAAGGCAATAGATGAACAACCCCAATCAACAACTCAAATAATTCCACAAAAAATAACCTAACTCATGGACAAGTACTATTGTTATGAGGGGAAACCATAACTACATATTAAGGAAAAAGGACCAGTGGTTTCAAATCAACCTATTGCACAAGGGAATGATCAAGAAAGCACATGACTCAAATCCCACATGCCAACATTTCTTAAGCAAATGGGCCTATAGTTGATGGAGAAAATAAAAATAAACAGGATGAAAAAGTAATATTATAGAAAGAAACTAAAGGGAATACCAAGTATCCACCTCTAACTAGTGAGGGAGAAGCTATCGCTAAATGCTAATTAAAAAAAATCATCCTATGCGATAAGCATAATATAACTCAATCAAAATTTAACATTGCTAAGAATTTGAGAAAGACACCTGCAAAAGTAAACATGTTGGAGGCATTAGCATTGCCTAGATAGAGGGACCTATTGTAAGAAGTACTTAAAGAGCAATAACAAATTTATGCCAAAGCAAAGACAATAACATAAAGCAGGTACAATCAAATCCAAATGAATGATAAATTTGATAACTGAGGATCAATATGATATTTAGGAAAATACGAGTATTTTGAACACTCTAAAACCTAAAACAATGAAATCACTATCATTTTACATTATCTTCAAAATTGGAATTATCTATTATACAATTGTATAATAGAATTAAGAGTTGAAATTTTTATGCAAAAAATAGTGTATAAGGAAATTGGCTTGCCTTATGCTAAAATTGCCAAGGGGCCTATTTAAATGGATGGGACAAGAGTAAACAATGTTGAAAATTTGAAGGACCTAATAATCACAATAACTAAATATTCAAAACTTAGAGTCATCCAAGAGGTGATTGTAGTAGATCTTCCTCATTTCAAAATGATGTTATAAAGGGAATCGATGAAAAATTAGTAGAAGATGGATATTTGACGGTGGATCATACTCATATGAAGGTCCCCAAGGATGTAAAAATCATTAAAATTGAAAATTTTCCTCCTTGTAAATATCTCTTATACAAAGTATATTGTGATGGAAACATCAATTGGAACGAGCTATTGTAATTATGGATGAAGAACATAATGAAGGCAAAATCATTTATGAATTATACATGATCATTAGAGTGTTGCAGGAATATGATGATGATGGCTTAAGGGGATCATTTGTATAAAATGGGTTGGGTAATTATCTTATTATAGAATAACCAAGCAAAATTTTAGCTTTAACAAGCAAACAAGCTCAAGGGATAGAGGGATTGTGGACATTGCATTTGATGGGGTTTGGATTAGAAACAAATATGGAGTAGGAATACAAATCATAGATCCATAAAGTGTGCAAATGAATTATACCTATAGATAGTTGTTTAGTTGCACAAATAACATAACAAAATATGAAACATCATGCACTAGGCTAAGAAATATAGAAAATTAGGGATCAAGAAAATGAAAATCTTCATTGATTAAGAGCTTGTGGTTAATAGGTTAAACTTAGTACATGTTAACAAAAATAAATATTTAAAAGCATATAAACATTGTGTGTGGGATTTACTTGTAAGTTTTAGCACATATAAAATTATAGCAGTGATTAGGAAACTTTACATAAAGGCTAGTGAATTAGCTTCTCTAGCTACAAGATTTGACTTGACTACAAACATGTGGGATAAGACAAAAGAACTAGAAGTGGTTTTTTGACATGTTGTCCTTGACAACTCTAATCACTAATATGTATTTAATAACGATGAAAAAATATTGAATTCTTGATCAAAGAAACCTAACACGTTAAAGGTAAAAATGAATATGGGGATGATATTGAAGATGAGATAATTTACTTAAAGCCAATTAATTACCTAAAGGTTTAATCACATTGGAATGTCTACTTAAATATTAGTTGCCTTAGTAAGGTGCTAATCAAGGAGTAAATTAGACTCAATCACATGGTCAACACCAACATGAAAGCAAAATGTACATGGTGTCTTCCTTGTAATGATAGACACAAACCCTTAGAATGCATGAGTTCCATTAAACACTCTCAAAATATCCAATGTAATCGACAATATTAGATCTAGCATGATACTATCATAGGTCAAACGGTCTCCATAATGAACCTGACTATGTACTAATAGCCCTAAGTTCTATACTTGGTGGCCATCTTACCTAATCCTAATAACATAATCCTAGTAAATTTAATACTATAGAAATAGACAAAGAATCAACTTTCAAAGATGATGCCATATGTACCAATCAATAAAGAGTTGAAACTAGGGGCAAGAGACAAGCTTATGAAAAATAATTAGTTAAAAAGCAAGCCAAACTAGGAAAGGTACAAGGGTTCTTAGAAGGGAGGCGACCTTTAAACTTGAAGGATAAAGGTCCTATCCTAGCATGTTAAAAAAAATAGGATAACATAGAAAAGGAAGCAAGAGGTACACCTCATAAAGGGAAGCAATAAAATATAAGAGGATAGATAAAGAAAGGGACCTAGTAATGGATAAATAGGACACAAATATGACTAATAAATCCATTAAAATGAGAGAACAAAGAAGAAGACCTTCAAAATGAGGCTAAAATATGATCAAAATATCCCTCTCTCACAAGCAAAGGGTGAGCTACAATCTCTAAGCAATATTCCAATTTCATGACAAGAAGAGAGGGTGCCTCTATCAAATTCAAGTTTAATATCACAAAGTATTTGAAAAGGATGTCAGGTAATATTAGTATGCTATACGAATTAACCTTTCCAATACAATGGGACCTACTCCAAGAAGCCATAAAATATCAAGAGCAAAATCATGCTAGGGGTAAACAATTAGAATCCATTCTGGCCAATGTAGTAGATCAACAAAATTTGATAACATATTATCTAACAAATATTTAGGTCAATACGTCAGGTACATAGAATTCTCTAATACTAAAGATGCTAAAACCACCTCCATTCTATGCAACACTTAAGAGTGGAAATTATATTATCAAAATTTACAAAGTTGATTTGGATGTAACAATATTTGTTATACCTAAAGTAGATTATAAAGAAATGGGTCTTTCCTATACTAAGATAGCACACCTAATCCAAATGAATGGCATAAGGGAAAAACATGGTAGGTATCCGTAGATATTTAATCATGACTATATCCAAGTTCTTAGAGTATGTGATAGTATAGGAAGTGATACTCATGGACTTGCCCGCGTATGCCATTGTTCATAGAGTGGGCATATAATTTGTCAAGGGATAGTTACTTGGCAATGGATTATACTCATAAGAAAGTGCCCAAAGATAAGAAAATTATTAGGATTGAGAATGAACCACCTTCCAACTACCTACTACATAAGCACGAGGAAGAAATTATAGTGAACTAGAATGAGCTACCAGAGTTTATAGAAGATGACACATACCCAGAAGGAAACTAAGATCCAAAAGTAGACATAATAATGAACAAGTTACAAGATGATAGACTTGAGGTCAAGTCTGAAGAAACTAATGGAATTATCATATCATAAAAACTCCTACAAACCTTACCATACTAACAAGTTAAGAATATATCCTAGGAGGGATATCATAGTGGTAAGTCCTTGGGTTTTCATCTAGGAGACCCAAGTTCAAACCTCGATATGAGGGGATCAAGACCCCTCATAAAAACCTGGGCTTTACCCTAACATTTTAAGTTATTTACTATTGAAAGAGAATATAAAGAAATGGTTGGTTCAAAAGTGGTAGGGGCAGAGAAGTCTGTAGATGGGATAGGACATTTTGGATTTGGTTTGCTGGATAGTGAAGGGGATGTTGATGGTCGAGAAACTCAACAATTTGATCGAGGAACATCCCATGACAAGGGTAACATTTTGATTAGTTGGGTTGATAAGCTCAAAGGGAAAGCTTTTGTTTCTACAAAAATATATGATATATCTCATTTTGGTGGAGAAGGGGGTTTTCATTTGCAGGTTCCAAATAAGCTTGCAGAAAATCCAGTTTCTCAGAGGGCTAACAGTCTAGTTGGGAAATTAATAAGAACTCACCCAAATTTGGACTCTATAAGAAAGTGAGCAGAAATAAAATGGAAACCTCAAGGTCACATGGGGATAACAACTCTTGCTAAGATATTTTCCTCATATCTTTCTCCAACTATGAGGATTGTGTTATAACTTTATTGGGAGGACTGCCTTTTTCGGAGAAAGGGTTTTTTTGAAGAAGGTGGAAGCTAAGTTTCAATCCAAAAATTAAAAACATAAATCTTGCCCCAATCTGGGTAAGACTTTTGGGTTTGACTATAAATTTTTGGGATAAAGATATAATTGCAGGAATCATAAAATTGAGAGATCAGCTTTTAGCATTTGACTCAACAACTAAAGCTCGAACTAGGCAAATTTTTACTAGATTTTGTGTTAATTCTGATATGGAATTTTTTTTACCAATGTATATAAGGCTTATGTATAAATTTAGGTTCTAGGAGCAATATATTGAATATGAAAACTTGTTGGATCTGTGCAAAGTGTGCAATAAATTTGGATATTCAGCTAAAAATTATCCTTCAAAGAAACCCTTGAATAAATTTTGGAGAAAGAAAGAAAAGGTGGACAAAGAGAAAGATAAGAAGGATGAGGAAGGCATGGGAAAAACCCCTTATATGGAAGGTACTAAGAATTTTTCTCCGTATGAGGAGTAGGAGGAAGGAGAAATATCACCAAAAATAGAGAATGAACCAAATGTGGAGAAAGAAATAGTTTGTCAACAAGATAATATGATAGAAACTGAAGCCCAATAGCATAACCAAAAACAAGATATCCAATATTAGAAATATAAGGTTAATTGTATGAAAAATCCTAAGCAAATATCAATTTAGGAGAAAGTGTGCATAGAAGAAAATTGACAAATGGAAAGCACCATGTTCCAGTATCTAGATCGATTAAAAAAGGTATGAACACATTGTTTGACTCTAAAGAGATGGTTCCTTGTTATTTTGATGTTCTTCATATTTCCATGACAAAGTCTCAGGTTAAACCTCTAGGTAACAAAAAAGAGAAAATCCCTTCTATGAATCCCATTGGAAACTCAAGAAGAATAGCAGATGTAGGAAGTGAGACCATAGTAGGAAGACCAAAATCAGCTAAAGTTAGAAATAGATAAATTGTTAAATAAATGGAAAACAATGTACTTTAGATTTGAGTGGAGGAAAACCCTCCACCTAGGGGAAGAAATGAAGAAAATATATTGGAATGTAAGAGGTATGAATACCATTTCCAAATAACGGGTAATTAAAAATCTTAAGAAGGATAATTACCCGAACATTCTTCTTCTATAAGAGACTAATATTGACAACAAGAATATTTTAGTAGTTAAGAATAATATTTGGAAAAATAAAAGTATGTAGCCAAAGAAAAAAATGGAGCCTTAGGAGGCCTCTAGATTTTATGGAACCTGTATTCGATTGATGGGAGCTATATTCAGAATACTGAAAAGCATATATCAAAATTTTCTTCTATAAATTATCAAAATTCATTTGGGTTTTAACTAATGTTTATGCTCCTATACTCTCATAGGAATAAGATTTTTGTGTAAAGAGTTAAAGATAATACGCAGAATACTAGTGATCTACCATGGGTACTGGCAGGGAATTTTAACACTACCCTCTTCCTAAGTGATACAAAAGGAATCAGGATTTTAATGATAGTATGGAAGAATTTGACAATTTCATTCACCATTGTGGTCTCATGGATATTAAGCTTCCATCACGGAAGCAAAAGAGATTAAGAATATTTTGGAATATTTAAAAAAAAAAATAAATATTTTTTTAAACATAGGGGAATCAATAACACCATTGGGTGTTTCCACTATAAAACCTAGCCCACTAGGTTAGACAAAATCAATAGGACCCTCAACCCTTAGGGGCATCGAACTGGGGTAGCCAATCGACAAACACTTGACCCCTACCATACAACCTATCCCTACATGGGTAAGCTTTGATTTGAATCTTGGACCTCCCTAAAGAGAGGCCAAAGCCCTAACCACTGTGTTGTCCTTAAGAGTATCTTAAAATCTTATGAGAAGATTTCAAAACAAAAAATAAATTATACAAAGAGCATAATTATTTATATCAATACTCCAGTTGAAAGGCAATAAAAAATTTCGAGGATTTTTAGTTGTAGCATTGATAAATTTTCAGCCACCTATCTTGGTATACCATTCTTTAAAGGTAGGATGAAAGAGGATTTGTGGAATCCAATCGTAGAATTTTTTTAAAAGAAACTAGTAGGGTGGAAAAGAGTTCTATTAAGCCAAGCAGGTAAGCTTCAACTGGTTAAATCTACTTTACAAAATTTTCCAATACATTTTTTATTTATTTTCAAAATCCCTACTAAATTTGCAGAAATAATAGAACATATTCAATGCAAATTTCTATGGATATGAATAGAAGAGAAATAAATAATACCCTTAGTTTCCTGGGATAAAGTCTTTACTTCCAAAAAAGAGGGAGGTTTAGGGTTAAAAAAGATAAATAATCTTAATAGAGCTCTTTTAAGTAAAGTGGGATGAAGGCTAATTCAAGATAATGATTTTCTTTAGGAAAAAAGTATTAAGGTTGAATATTTATACTATAATAATTTTTTTATGAGATGTGAAAATCCCCCAACAAGCTTTACATTTTGGAATAGCATAATCAAAATTAGGCCTATGCTATGGAAGGGCCTTAGATGGATAGTGGGAAATGGATATCAAATTGAGTTTTGGGAAGATAATTGGTTAGTGGACAAAAATCTCATCTCTTTTGATGACTTTGTTGTCATTAGACAACGCTTAGTAAGGTTGTATAGAAGAAAATCTAAGGACTATATTGAGATAGATAACAACTTCAAGATATCAAAAATTCTTTCTTTATAATAAAATGAGCAGATAACTCAACAAATTATGATGAAACTCAATAGTATTTTACAATTTTATCATTTAATTCAATCCTTCCACCATGATGTTTTCATTAGGGCTTTCAAATCTTATAGAATGTACTCAGTTAAGTCAAGATATGAAAGTTTATGTTCTCCTTATGGTATGGATTTTCCAACCTCTAGAATTTGGTTGAAGCATTTGACTCCTAAAATCTCCTTTTTCTCTTGGTTAGTTGTGTAGAACAAGATTCTAACTATTGATAATTTGAGGAAAAGAGGTTTCCATTTCCCAAATATGTGTGTTATGTAATTCCAATGAAGAATCAGTGGATCACATCTTTACGCACAGTCCTTTTTCTTCTAAAATTTTCCAGTTGATGTTAAGGACTTTATCTCTGTGTTGGGTTCGTCAAAAAATTTGTTGAGCTCTTTGAACAATGGCATTCCCCCTTTCTTAGTAACATGATGATAATTATTTTATAGAATATGTTATTACCTTATTTGGAGCATTTGGTTTGAGAGAAATAATAGAATTTTTAAGGAAGTTTTCAAGAATGATATGGTTACTTTTCACAAAATAAAATAAGTTGTTAAAGATTTACATTGTAGAAAATATTGAAGTTTAGAAGAATGTTCAAGAGGCTAGGACAACCTCTTTTTAGGATCTTACATCTCTTCATAACCAAGAAATAGATCCAAAAAATATTGCTAGAAAAAATACCTTTTGGTGTTTCCATAGTTTTGGTTGGCTCAAACTTAATTTTGATGGTGCTGCAAAAGGAAACCCAATTAGGGTAGGAGGAGGTAGAATTATAAGGGATAACATAGGACAGGTTGTTGTTGCCTATGCAAAACCTTATAGGATCCAAACTAACCACTCTGTGAAAACCAAATCTTTGTATACAAACATCAAATTAATTAAAGAATTGAATATTAAGAAAATCATTGTTGAGGATGATTCTATGAATATTCTAAACTACCTACAAAACAAGAATGCAACCATTTGGAACCTTAGGTAAATAATTGAGGATGCTAATATTAGTCTATCCTCTCTTGAGGGAGTGTAATTAATCATATTTATAGGGAAGGCAATGGGACAACCAACTAGTTAGCAAATAAGGGAGTTGAGAGTCCTCATCTTTTTTTTGGAGGGAGGATCTTCTAGATTCTTTGAACTCTATTATTAATAAGGAGAAATTTCATGCTATTGATAATTGTGGAAAGAGTAATGAATATTAAACTAGTCATGAAAATAATAGTATTAGATATCAGAATGGTTTCATAGTTATTAACTAGTTGATGTCTGACCTTTGTTGTTATAGGTTTTTATTTTTCTATTTTTTGTAGTTCTAGGAGAGAGCATCTTTAATGATATTCTCAAGATCCTTTGGTTCATCTAGAGGTTTATGGTTTTCTAGATGTTGTTAGAGATTTCGTTTCATTGTTGTGGATGGAGGATCTCTAGCAAATATTGGAATGTGAAAGTTGTTATTTTTTTAGTTATGTGGTTGTTCAATTATCTATATGTCCTTGTGTCTAGCCGTGTTTCTATCTAATTCATACAAAAAGAAAATATATTAATAAAAAACAACCAATTGAGGGTGATTAGTCCTTTGAAAAGTAAGGAAAAGTTGAGGTGGAAATGATTGTTTTGCATGAGAATTTTTTTTAGATGCTAGAGGATGTGAAGAGTGTTGAGCCAAAAAGGAATAAACTAACTTCAATTTCATTTCAAATTTGTAAGAAATTGAAATTGAGATTAATCATCTAGAGAGAACCTGAAAATTATTGTGGACAATATGAAAGACTGTTTGAAAGTTCTCTGCTAATATTGGGATGTTGCAAATGCGTTGCTTTGGCCCAGATGAACAAGGGGGAGGGCTAAATCTTGTAGCCTCATTTTTGATGCTTTATATTCTAAATTTATTATAGATGGTTTTATATAGCTTTTTTTATCTAGGTCATTAATTGAAGTAGTATATGCAAAGTTAAATGAAGCAATGATACATTTTTTAGATGTAACATGTTGACTATTTTTTGTTTTGTTTGTATCATGTCGTAATTATGTGTTCAACTTTGTCCAAGATACTTTTTTTGTAAAAAAGGGATGGGGTCCTTTACAAAACCTATTCTTTTCATCCTTAAATAATAAAAAGAAACAAGTTAAGGATCTAACAAAACATGGACTATATACTTTGATAGTGCCAAAACCAAGAATGGAGTAGGTATTGGTGTGCAATTAATTGATATATAAGGTGCATGCAATTAATTTATCTACAAGGTACAAAGATCTATTATGCATATAGGTTATTATTTAGTTGTAGCAATAATGTGGTAAAATAAGTACTTTATATTGGTTTGAGAAAAGCTAAAAATTACAAGAATCAAGGGTCTAAAAATATATGATGATTACAAACTAATCATAAATTAGGTCACATCCCAATGTGCCATGAAGAAAAAGCACCTAAAGTCTTAGAAACATTGGGTCTAGGATTTACTTAAAAGTTTCAATTCATATGAAATCAAAGCAATACCTAAATTTAAACAAAAAGGCAAATGAGTTAGCAAGAATGGTAGCCTAATTTGACCCCGCCAATGATATGTGGGATAAACTAAAATAATAGAGGTTTTTAGATCAATAGTATGCAATAACTTTGGTTATTGACATGTATTCAACAATGATAAGCAAATCGTAGAATCCTAATTAGGGAAGCCCAATACACCTAGGAAAAGAATAATTATGGGGATGACATTAATGATGGATTTATAACTAAAATAAAATTAGCTACCCAAAGGTTTGATCACCCTAGAGAGTCTATTTAACACTGAGAATAGTATAAGAAAAACTTGTCTTAGGGTCAAATCTTCTTTATATCATCCAGTTGAGGTAGCTAAAGGGAAGAGTCTACTACTTGGTAGAGGTTGCTCTTAAGAAGAAAATGACCTTTTTAAAGAGCTTTATGGTAGGTATAAAATATTATACCTATTTTTATAAATATATTAAGGTATGTGATCAAAATATCATAGCGCATACTATCAATTTAGAGCCTAATGATAATCCCTTTAGACAAAAACAAAGACATGTCTATCTAAAAATAGAAGCAATTATGAAGGAGCTATTAAAGTTGATACAAGATCAGATTATATTCTTGATCAAACACTTTGCATAGGTTATTAAATTGGTCCTAGTATGTAATAAAAATGGAGATATAAGGCTATGCATTGACTTTAGGAACTTGAATAGGGAATATTTGAAAGATCACTATCCATTGCCTCACCATTAATCATATATTATAGAAGGTAGTTGGGTCATAGATGTTGTTAGTCCTAGATGACGTCTTAAGATATAATCAAATTTGGGTTAAACATGAAGACCAACATAAATTAACAGTCACCGCTAGATTGGGAACCTTTGCATACTAATGGATGTCATTCAGTCTACGAACATAGGGGAAACCTTCTAGGCTTCTAGAGGGATATGGACATAGCTTTTGTCAAGTTCATAAGGGATATTATTTTAATATACCTTGATGAATTAATAGTATTTTCTAAAACTAGGAGTAATCTATTGATCATCTCAAATTAGTCTTCCAAAGGTGCAAGGAGTGTGGTATTTGTCTAAATACTAAAAAGTCTATTTTCCTGGTTCAAGAAGGAAAATTGCCTAGACACATAGTATAAAAATAAGGTTTAATGATAGATTTAAATTGAATAAAATTCACCCAAGATCTAACATTTCCTACACCATTAAAATGGATCAAGTCATTCCTAGGTCAAATCTAGTTTGTAGCTAAGTTCATTACCAATTTTGCTAAAATTGTTAGGGCCATAACCAAGATGTTAAAAAAGGAAACCTCTCTAGAATGGACCAATAAAGGAAATAAATTATTCCAAGATGTTAAAGATGCTATTATAAAATCCCTAATCCTAATTAGTTTAGATTTCTTCAAAGGGTTCAGACTATGTGTATTTCATATAGATGAGAGCATTACAATCATCCTAATCTAAAAGAATGATCAAGATGAGGAACAATCCATATATTTCATGAGCAAAGCCCTTCACTATGATGAATAGAAATGCACCTTGATCAAAAATAGATATTCTTCCTCATAAAGGCTCTAAAAAAATTTAGACACTACATATCACAAAGAAAGAGTACTATCTTTGCAATACACCTCGATGTCTAGTGTGTCATATTACATGGTGAATTGGGAGAAATAAGGGTTTGATGTAACAATAAACTTTAGGAATTAATATTGTGGTCAATACAACCAAGCTAATCAAGGGAAGAGCTTTATGTGACTTTTTGGAAAGAATGATCTCTAAATATCTAGTCACTCTATCAAAAGAGATAGGTATTGATGGTAGAACTAGATGGATGAGAAAAATGCACAAATTCATTGTTATAGAGTAGTATAGAGGGGGAAAACTTCCCTATCACCTATGGTTATTTTTTGGATCCGTAAGGATCCGAGGTGAACCATGGGGGTATGTTATAACTCTACACTCGATGTGGGGGAGGAAAGGGTTCACCAAGAATGGTTTTAGGACTCGCTCCAAGTTCGGGGTGGAATGCGTTTGAATGTGCTCAATTTAATGTACACCTATGTTTGGCCTTTCTATAGCTAAGCTATGAAATGAAAGAACAATGCAAGAAGCAAGATGCAAGAAGACAAGAGCTAACCCTAGAATGATTCTTTATTTGAATGATCTCTAACCCTAAGATTGCAAAATAAAATCTTTGAGCAAGGGTTCAAGAGAAAATGCACAAACAATATTAAACCCTAAATGCACACTATATGTTGTTTGTTCTTTCAAATGCCTAGAAAATTAATTAAATATTTTCCTTTTTATATCTAATCTAGGGTTTTGATAGAAATAGAAATCACCCAACAACCTAAAGATTTAACAAGGCACTTATCTCATCCGGTGGTTGATCCAAGCTTTATCTTTCATCCAACAATATCCCACGATTCCTATTCCTACAAAATAGCTTCACAAACACTTGAAAAATATGATCAACATTAGGGGGCCTACTTAGGCCATTGTATGACAATGCTCGGAGGTGCAATAGTCAAGCCCCCTAGGTCCTTTTAGCTGACCTTTGAAATACAAAAGTAAAATTGACCTTTGGAAGATGGACAAACAGAATAAAATGTAGTAGAACAATATGATGAATAGAAAATAGAATATGCTATTATGATCAGAATGCAACATGAAATGCAAGCCTAGGGTTTGGAGATAGAAGATTGCCCCTAATCCTAGCTTGAGAAAAATCGTGCTCCATATGGAGCAGCCATGATTTCGTAGAATGACGAAATCATGCCCCAAAATTACTAGGCATGATTTCGCAATAGAAGAAGAAAACCCTAACAAATGAAGTAGATGAAATGATGTGAAACAAAAATCTAACTAATATGCAAAATGCAGATGAGCAAAAACAACCTAGTAGTAGAGAAAAAGTAGACCAAAGGATGGAGACCTCCAAGTAGCAGATTCCTCCTTAGGGCTTCAACACTTGTCCACCAAGAGCAGCAACACACAATCAAATGTAGCAGAATGTAATTCTAAAATAGAGCTTCAACAGACTATATTGATACTTGCACAATGAGCACTTTCAACCTTGGTTGATCACTTATCAATTTGCAAGTTAGCTTGCTTGCTTTTTCAAAAATTGATAGATTGCTTGGATTTGTTGGAGAAATGGGGAAAAGAAGACTTCAAACCCTCTATTTATAAGGGATTTGAAATAAAAAATGGGTGGGAAAAACCAAGAAATCTGACCTCAGGAGAGATCAACTTTGAAAATTAGGGTTTCCTAGGAGAAAACCCTAGCTATGCGAAATCGCACCTTGCAAAGGCCGACCATGATTTTGCATAAAGAGGAAAAAAAGAGGAAAAAAGGGGGAAAGGGAGGTCCAAACTTGTTTAGGGCAAGTTGGAGGGTCTCCCTAAGGATCTAGGGAAAATGACTCACTCAAGTGGGTCAATTTTTTGTGTCTACATTTTGCTCCCTCTTTGATGCATTTATGGCCTAATAAATGCATCAAAGAAAGGTG
The DNA here is from genome assembly GCA_028583015.1 of Wollemia nobilis. Taxonomy (NCBI): domain Eukaryota; kingdom Viridiplantae; phylum Streptophyta; class Pinopsida; order Araucariales; family Araucariaceae; genus Wollemia; species Wollemia nobilis. Next base: position 14,556,587 of record JAQPPZ010000465.1, read on the forward strand.
TAGATGCCTAAGGATGGAGGACAAGAAACAGAAAAGGAGTGGCTAGGTTAGAAGAAAGGGGTGGTGCAAAAATGGTGTCATTCCAGACACTTTCTTATTTTACATGTAAATCAAGGTATTAGGGACATTAATGCCTCTCAGGCTAGGGTGCCCCCTCGAGTTTTAAAAGGAATATTAAATTCCTAATGAAACTTGAAATGGCAGACTTAGAAGAAAGAAGAGCAAAACTAGAAGAAAAAGAGGAGAGAGAAAAGTAGCAAAAATAGGCACAAAAGGGCAAAAGGGTGAAAACCCTAATTCATTTTCACCATGCAAAAGAGGAGAAAGGGAGCTCTAGAGAAAATGCAAAAATGATGCTTCTTGTGCACCATTCAGCCATGGTGAGGGGTGAGGTTGGCATCACAGCAGAGCGAGCATAGGTAAGGACTAAAATCCACCTTTTAGATTAGGATTAGGGTAGATTTTATTGCATTTTTCATTTAATTTTTTATTTTTCTCCATCACCACCGAAAATGTTATGCATGACCCGAGCATGATTTCATGGCTTGACTACGATTTCGCCTTGGTTTGTGGTGATGGGCAAAATAGTGCCTCAAAAATAAGGGGCACGATTTTCATAAAATTGCACCCCACAGGAAGGGGTATGATTTCACAAAAAAAAGGAAAAAGATGAAATCATGCCCGAGGCTAGATGAGTGTGATTTCATTGAAGAGAGAGAAAATAAGAGAAGCAAGCAAACAAAGAAAATAATTTTTTTTTATTTAATTTTAAATATTTAATGAGCACAAGAGACTGATTAAAATTTTATTATGTTTGTGGATGCAACATGATGTACTAGAGAGCCACGAGTGGAGACCAACCTCCTTGGAGGTGGAGCTAAGGGAACTTGCATAGGTCGAGAGAGATACCCTAGGGGTAGTGGGGCTTCACCACTTGGTAGAGATACCCTAGGTTGAGGTAGACAGAGTGCTACTAATAGCACTAGCAGAGAGGTGGTACTCAGAGTCATCGACCTTTTAGTTACCCATAGGGGAGATGACGATCACACTAGAGGATGTGTGGTGCATCTTATACATCCCCATTAGGGAGAGGGTAGTTTATAGAGCACATGGGTGATCAACCACCTTGTAGAGATTATCAGGAGGTTGGACCCACCAAGTTCAAGAGAGTATCATCTTGATCAATGAGATGGTGGGGTGCTATGGGGTCGATCCATTGATGATCATGCTCTATGGGGTGGTGGTAGGACTACTGATATGCCATACTAGCAGGTAATATCTACCATGGGTGATGGTAGGTGTAGTAGCAAACATGCAAGATCAATAGGTGCAATTTACATGGGGCCCATATGTGTTAGTCCATTTATACAAGATATTGTACAATATCATGTACAAACAACATACAAGGATATTGTGCACAAATTTGCTCCAGGTGTGGTGTTGGATGCACATAGCAATCTAAAGATCTTCTGCACTTCTAGGACCATTGTCCAACCTAGAGCGACCAACATCATACAGGTGGGCCAAATCACGCGAGCGGGTCTGGAGGACATATGTTGGGATCCTACCACTAGGGAGGTGGGTGATAGATGAGCTGAGGGAGGTGAAGATCATCTGGTGACCCTAGCATCTACACCTTAGATGGGTTGAGGATGCGATGGAGCTAGCTTAGGTATAGAGGATCAGATGGCTCTCTATGAAGAAGGGGGAGCTAGAGTTGTACAGATTTGATAGGGTCCAATGGTAGTTCAAGATCTTGTAGGGGATCCTAGACTTAGGTGACTACTAGTACAGGAGAGTGTACTAGGACCCATCGAGAGTCAGAGGAGATCCTAATGTGGTAAGGTGGATAGAGGAGGACCTAGATGATCCACCCTATGTGGATCCCAAGGTGGATGATATCAAAGTGGCCTTCGAATATCAGAGGTGGTATAGGGGCATCATGCCCCAGAGGATCTCCCCTCCAGTGTCGATATAGAGGTACCAGGTGATGAGCTTGGGCATACAACAATAATTCTAAGAGGTCACTCGATGGGCCATAGAGTGAGAGTGATAGGGCCAAGTAGCCCCATGGTAGAGATAGGCTTAGGTCCGAGTGGAGATAGTGATGGATACCACTATCTCGATTAGGACTACGGAGGTAGGGGTAGCTAGAGTTGCCCCCATAATGGCTAGGACACTACTAAGTAGAGGGATGAGAGAGACCTCCACATCAACAATGGTTGTCCTGAGTAGGGCCACGGATCAAGGAGATCTAAGGAGGGAGATAGAGGTACTACAGGCATAGGTAGCATCTCTATGAAGGGAGATGGACTTGATCCAAGAGGATAGGGCCAAGAGGATGGAGGGGCTGAGGAGTGCTCTAGGCACTATGAAGGTGGAGAGGGATGTGACATGAGTAGAGGTTGACCATATCTAGGGAGAGATGAGTTAGCTAGATGAGGAGCATCATTAGGCTCGAGTAGAGGGGATGGTTATGGTCAACAACAACCAACCGAGCGATGGGATCTGCCTACTCTAGGTGAAACTATAGAGGGTAGGGGAGAGGTTGGAGGTAGTCGTGCAGAGGGTGACCTTCTACTAGATGATGTACTACCAGGTAGTTCTAATGGAGCAATGAGTGCCACCACCTTCATCCCTACAGACATCGAGTCGAACTCGATCTAGGTCATGAATGGTTTCATGATCCATGAATATACCTCCACCAAGACCACCTCCGATGGATAGAGCCGAGGAGATAGGCTCCCAGAGCTAGGAGAGGATCGAGATGACATGCCAATTTTGTAGTGTGGCATGCATCCCTAGGGATGGTCAAGTGTACCGAGGTTGGACTATGGTACACCAATCGAGTGGACCTATGTATCTCTCCTTTTATCTTGAGTAATACCATGTTGCTTTTATTAGTGCAATGTGTGTGCTTGTGTATTTATGTGATTGTTTTCTCTTTTTATGATGTTTTTTATGATGATGATGCATGCAATGAATCTAACATGAACTTACTATGAATGCACTAACTAACTAAATGCAAATGAATGAGGTAGAAATGAGGTGGATGCAAAACATGAGAAGGCACAAAAGCAAGAAGAAAAAAAGAAGAAAAGAGAAACCAAAAAGAAAAATAAAGAGGAAGAAAAAACAACTCTAAGAGAAATCATACCCCATAACTTAGGACCACGATAACGCTATAGAGCGAAATCATGGCCCAAAAATATGAGGTACGATTTTGAAAAAAAGAAGAAAAGGAAAGAAGAAGAAGAAAAAGGAAGAAGAGGAAGAAGAAGAAGAAGAACCAAAGGCCAACAGAAGCAAAAAGAGGTTTGAAACCTGATGTTTGAGTCAACGTAGATCATACTAGATCAATGTGACCAAACAACTAAAATCAAACATGAATATGGATAGGTGGAGCTATACCCGCTATGGGTGTAGTACTCGCTAAGATGGATAAATGATGGAGTGTGACCCACTATGGGTGTAATGCTTGCTAAGATGGATAGATGATCAAGAGATACCCGCTAGGATGTATGCTCACAAATGATCGAGATGGAGGTTTCTCCTTACATGTGGCCATGAATGCTTATCCCATGTGTGTTTATTTTTATATGGTCTTGGATTAGTGAGTACTACCCCTGATAGGGGTGTGATGTGTGCAAAATGTGAGTGAACAAAGCAAGTTGAGCAAAGCAATATGTGAGTGTGTGCAGGTGTTAGAAGAAAGAGAGGAAGAAGGTAAGGAGAAAAGAAAAGTGTGTGTGTGCAATGTAGTGGAGAAGGTAAGGAAAAATAAAAGAATGTATATCCTTGTCTAGGAAAAAGGTAAAAGAAAAATAAACCAACAAAAGGACAAGGATATACCAAAGGAAGTTGCACTCCTTGACCTAGAGGAAATTTATGGTCATTTTTAAAACTTTCAAGGTCAAGGAAGATGGGAGAGCGAAAGGAGAAGAAGAAAAATAAGAGAGGAAGGCAGAAGATAGAAGGAAAGAAAAGAAAAAATAAAAGATAGGAACCCTAGGTTGGGGACTTTCTAGGCATTAGAACCCTAGTGAAAGTGCAATGCATGTGAGCTATGACCTAACTAGGTATCATCACATGCCATTGTCATGAAATCCCCAAAAATCTATATGAGCAAGCAATCATGAGCAAACAACAATGCAATTATGATAAGCAAAATGCAAGTGGAATAGAATGTCAGGCAAATCATGCAGAGTATGATAGGCAATCATGCAATATGAGCAAGCAAGTGGATGCAATGGAATGATAATGCAAATGCATGCCTAATTAATGATTAATTTTATTTTATTAATGCAAGTAGAGCGATAGTCGACACATATTTTGATTGTGCCTCCTATCTTAACAAAAATAACAGGCGTACAAGGGACTGATCCATCAAAGAAAAATCTAGAAGGTGGACCTTCTTGATGATCAAAATCATGAAGAGGCTCCTTCATGATGTTGTCTCTGGTAGCCTTTGCATGAAAATCTATATACTCTCAAACAAAACCACTTTTCTTAACAAAAGGAGGAGCAATCCCTAATTTTGCAAGATCCCTATAAGATAGCGAAGTAGGGTCCCCTTTAGAAGTAGAGAATTTACCTTCGAAGCGCACAGAACCTATCACATTACAAAAAAAGATGTTAGAAGAATAAGGGGGGTCCTCATCCTCATCACACCGCTTTAATTTTTGATGATCTAGATATTCAACATAAGTCATAAGATGATCATCATTATCAAATGGTAAAGGTTGGTTTTTTTGGGTATGTAGCCTATGCCACATCTCCCAAGCCAAATCTCAACATCCAAGGGCTCCTGAATGCCCTTCTATTGTGGCCCTAAACCTTTACCGACATATCCCATACTAGATAGGATCTGTTTAGGGAGTGGGTAATCATTGGATAAGTAGCAATGAGTGAAAGAATGCTCAATGGGAGAGGGGTTGCTACCATAAACTTTATCTTCAAAGGTTGTTCCTATGAAGACAAAGGTACACATGCCAATGTGTACAACTTCACCCTTCTTACGGGGTATACCCATAGTTCGAGGTGAAGGTGGTAGCTTGGCTAGATCCAGAAGAGGTTCTTGAAGAAACTGATTATCTTGATCCCATGATGAAACATTGATTTGGGGTTCCTCACTCACTTTTAGATTTTCAAGTTGCTTAGATATTTGAGATGAGGAACTTGGAGAAACAAATGATGAAACTGAAGGACAAATATTAATATCAGATTGAGCTTGCTCAACCATCGAACAATATTTAAATGGTCGAGGGTCACTCGAAATGGTGATAATTTGATCTTTATACTCAAACTTCAAACACTGATGAAAAGTAGAAGGGATCACCCTCATCGCATGAATCCAAGGGCATCCAAGAAGAAGATTAAAAGATGTAGGGCAAGGTACCACATAGAACAAGGTATCTAAGATCTTGGGTCCAACCTTAAGAGGGAGGGATATAACACCACAGGCTTCTTGGGACTCATTGTTGAAAGCTTTGATGATAATGTCAGATTTAGTTAAGTCTTCCTCTTTTAATCCAAAATTTTGGAAAAATTGATAAGTGCATAAATTAAGGGAAGAACCATTGTCAATCAAGATGCGTTTGACAAAATTTTCCCCAATAAATGTTGTGATGTAAAGGGAAGAATCCCCTCGTAGGTCTGAGGAAGGCTTATCATCATTCGAGAATGAGATATGATGTATCCCAAGAGAACCTACAACATTAACCATGACACTGGGAGAAATATCTGGAGGGACAAATTGTTGTCTTAGAAGTTCTAACAAGGCTTCCCTATGATTAGGAGAAGTTTGCAAGAGTTCTAAGATAGAAATCTTGGTCAAGGTACTAGCTAACTATTGTTGAAGGTCAAAGGAGACTTGAGGTTTTAAGACTAAGGGTGGATTCCTTGTTCCTATACTCTTTCTCTGATTATTCCTTAAAACCAAGATGGGCTGTGATGAAGAACTCTTCTCCTACTGAGGGTGTTGTGCTGATTGAGCTTGAGCCTATTTCCTTGTAGTTGCTCCAACCATACCAACCATATTACCATGGGAAGGTGGCTCATTCTGATAAGATACCTGATTAGTTGCCTGTTATCCATGCTTAGGTAATGGATCTCTAAAGATCCCCATATCTTGATTAGTCATGGTCGCTTGTTGAGTAGCGGGTTGATTATTTGATGGTTGAGAGTTGTCTATAACAAGTCATCCTACATCGATCAAATCTTGAACCACATGTTTTAACCTCTTACAAGAATTTATCCAATGTCCTTCCACTCTATGATATGCACAATGTTGACCTACCTTATACCAATTAGTTGTAGTATCTGGTTACCTTATGGGAGGTAACTCAATCATATTAGTTTCCAAAAGTTGCTTTAAAACCACTTCCATAGGCATATTAAGTCTTGTGAAATTCCTTTGTGGAGGTTTTTGAAGTATCATCTTTTGTAGGTTGTTAACAATATTGTTAATAGGCCTACTATCCATTGCACCATCACCTACCACATGCTTATTCTTATGTTGTGACTTAGTGGTTTTATCTTCTTTCACTTTGAGTTGTCCTCTTTTGATAAGAGCTTGTTCCACTTTCCTTGCTAACTCAATTGCTTGATCAAAGGATGTGATAGTTATAGTTTCTAATGCATAAGATAATTGTTCTTGCAAATTTCTAATAAATATTTCAAGCATATCTCAAGGAGGTAAAGTATATCTCAAGCATCCAACTAAACTCCTCCAATGAGATAGGAACTCTGAAAATCTTTCTTTTACCTTGTTTTAGATTGTAGACATCTTTCATGGTTACATTCTTCTCAACATAGGCACCAAACTATTGAACAAATAATTCAGCTATCTCTTCAAAATTTCTCAAGGAATGACTGGGCAACTGATAATACCATTCTAATGCCATGCCCACAAGACTCTTAGGAAATATTTTTAGCAATAACATATCATCAAAGATGATATCATGGCAAGTTATTCTGAATCTTCTTAAATGCTCAATTGGATCTTTTATTCCCTTATATATAGGTAAAACCGACATGGAAAAATGCTTAGGATAAGGTCTAGCAACAACAATAGGGTCTAGGGGTTGATTGCACATCTCTTTATAGTTGTAGGTGAAACTAGAAGGCTGAATCATCTCCACTTTTGAAACTAATTATTTCACCATATTTGTTAAACTTTGTACCTCTGGATTGTTGTTGTGCAAGACCCCTAGATTCCCTAAGGGATAGGTAAGTTGTTGAATGGGTACTTGGCCTATGTTGGAGGTATTGATACTATTGTGATATGTGGTATCTTGTTGGAGAGGATAACTAACAGTTGGTGGAATAGAAGAAAAATTATTGAGATGAGTAGATTGAGGAGGAAATTGAAAATAATTTTGAGTGATACTACTAGTTGGAGGGATTTGTGAACTCCCTCCAATGTTGGTGGTTATAGTAGTAGCACAAGTTGGTTGATGGACATGATTACCATGATTCAACAATTTAGACAAAAGGTTATTATGAACATATTTAGGAGAGACTATTGGAGGAGGGGGAGTCTCACCTCTTTCGAGTCGAGCCTCCTATTCCATAGCTACAAGCAAGTCTTCCTTATAGCATTTCATAAATCCCCAAACATGCTCAAAGGATTTAAAGATGAAGCATCCATCAGGTGCTTCAAGGGGATCAAAATTTGTTTTAGTTTCCATATCTTCTTGCTCTTTTGTATCAAGGTTAGGGTTTTCTCTATCAATCTGATCATCTTCTTGGGGAACATGATCAGACTCTACCTGTCTTCACTAACTTCTAAGGAATGGAGCCATTAGAAGAAGTGAAAGGATAGAAGAGAAAACCAACAAAAGGCACACAAGAAGATTTTAATATATTTATTAATGTTCTTCTAATTCTAAGCAAACAAATTAGTGGTCTTGTTAAAAAATTTTCAAAAGAAAAGCAAACAAGGAAGAAGCTTCCTAATTTGGCCACTAAGACATGTTTTCACGTCGGGTTCACCAAATATGTAGAGGGGGAAAAATGCCCTATCACGTACAATTCTCAAGGTTGGATCCGCAAGGAGTCGAGGTGAACCGTAGGGGTATGTTATAACTCTACACTCGATGTGGGGGAGGAAGGGTTCACCAGGAATGGTTTTAGGACTCGCTCCAAGTTCGGGGTGGAATATGTTTGATGTGTTCAATTTAAGACAATCACCTATGTTTGGCCTTTCTATAGCTAAGCTATGAAATGAAAGAACAATGCAAGAAACAAGATGCAAGAAGACAAGAGCTAACCCTAGAATGATTCTTTGTTTGAATGATCTCTAACCCTAAGATTGCAAAATGAAATATTTGAGCAAGGGTTCAAGAGAAAATGCACAAACAATATTAAACCCTAGATGCACACTATATGTTGTTTGTTCTTTCAAATGCCTAGAAATTAATTAAATATTTTTCTTTTATATCTGATCTAGGGTTTTGATAGAAATAAAAATCACCCAACAAACAACCTAAAGATTTATCAAGGCACTTATCTCATCCAGTGGTTGATCCAAGCTTTATCTTTCATCCAACAATATCCCACGATTCCTATTCCTGCAAAATAGCTTCACAAACACTTGAAAAATATGATCAGCGTTAGGGGGCCTACTTAGGCCATTGTATGACAATGCTCGAAGGTGCAATAGTCAAGCCCCCTAGGTCCTTTTAGCTAACCTTTGAAATACAAAAGTAAAAGTTGACCTTTGGAATATGGACAAACAAAATAAAATGTAGTAGAACAATATGATAAACATAAAATAGAATATGCTATTATGATCAAAATGCAACATGAAATGCAAGCCTAGGGTTTGGAGATAATAAATTTCCCCTAATCCTAGCCTAAGTGAAATCACACTCTATACGGAGTAGCCATGATTTCGTAGAATGGTGAAATCACACCCCAAAATTGCCAGGCACAATTTTGCAATAGAAGAAGAAAACCCTAATAGAAAGCAGATGAAATGATGTGAAACAAAAATCTAACTAATATGCAAAATGTAGATGAGCAAAAACAACCTAGTGGTAGCAAAAAAGTAGACCAAAGGATGGAGACCTCCAAGTAGCATATTCCTCCTTAGGGCTTCAACACTTGTCCACCAAGAGTAGCAACACACAATAAAATGCAGCAGAATGTAATTCCAAAATAGAGCTTCAACAGACTATATTGATACTTGCACAATGAGCACTTTTAGCCTTGGTTGATCACTTGTCAATTTATGAGTTAGCTTGCTTGCTTTTTGAAAATTGATAGATTGCTTGGATTCATTGGGGATCTAGGGGAAAAGAAGACTTCAAACCCTCTATTTATAAGGGATTTGAAATAAAAAAATGGGTGGGAAAAACCAAGAAAGTCGACCTCAAGAGAGATCAACTTTGAAAATTAGGGTTTCCTAGGAGAAAATCCTAGCTATGCAAAATCGTACCCCGCAAAGGCCAATCGCGATTTCACACAAAGAGGGAAAAAAGAGGGGAAAAGGGCCAAAGGGAGGTCCAAAATTTTTTAGGGCAAGTTGGAGGGTCTCCCTAAGGGTCTAGGGAAAATGACTCACTCAAGTGGGTCAATTTTTCTTGTCTACAGGTAGGTTCTAGAAATATTGATACCTAAAGAAAAGGCCAAGTTTAGACAAAATATAATGCATTATCATTGGCTAAATGGTATCTTGTTTAGGAAAGGTTATGATGGTATCCCACTCCATTATAAGAATAATATAGGAAAGAGGCCTTAATTAGGCAATACCATAATGAAGGAGGGCACTTATCCAACCCATGATATCTCACAAAATTTTAAGAGATGGATATTATTGGCCTACCATTTTCATTGATTGCTACTATTGGGTCAAGAATCACAAATATTTTTGTATGTTCAATAGAAGGAAAAGAAGATTTTGAATACCTTTAAAACTAGTCATTGTGATTGAACCATTCCAATAATGGGGTCTCAAATTCATAGGAAAAATTAACCCACTATCAAGTGTAGGCTATGGATAAATTCTCACTCCTATGGATTATTTTATCAAATGGGTCAAAGTGATCCTAGCTAAAGTGGCTAATCAATAGATGGTGATACAATTGACTTAAAATATCATCACCAAATATGGAGCACCTACCATCATAGTTATAGATAATGCCACCTACGTTAAGGGGGTTAAGATGATGAAATTTTCCCTGGGTGTAGATTCTTGCTTTAAATATCATCTAATTATTATCCTCTATGTAATGGATTGGGTGATTCAACCAATAAAAGCATCACTAGAATATTGAAAAGGACCATTTTAGAGTCATAAAAGGAATGGTATACAAAGCCACACAAAGCATTATGGGTATATAGGATGACACCAAAAGCATCCACTAGATCATCCCCTTACAAGTTGGTATATGACAAGGAGGTAGTATTGACAATCAATTAGAAGCTCCCTTCCCTCTAAATATCATAACTTGAATTGAAGGACATTGACATTGAACACATGCAGACAAGACTAAATGCATTATTAGATCTAGAAGAAGAGAGAGAGAAAAGGATTTAAAAATGACCTTGAAACATTAGGAAGTTATCAAAAGGTGGTTTGCTAAAGTATTTTTAATCATGGAACATAAATAAGGAGACCCCATACTCTAATAGAATGGGATTGAGAAAAAGTAGGGGTACACTAGAAGTTTGATTTATTACAAAGAGGGCCCTACCATATTTCTAAGATTGCAAGACCAAGTGCCTATAGGCTTACCTCTATGGAGAGAGTAATGATACCTATTTCCATAAATAGGTAGCATATTTGCTCTGAATAGCAACAAGAATTTCATCCAAAAGAATATGTATGTACATGGTAATCAACTATTAATTTGGAAGATATCTTTCTCCTCTTGTTCTACTAGCCCTATTTTCTCTTTTTTCTTTCTTCTAAATTCCCCTTATTTCCAGTTAGTAGATCCATCAATACTATGTACTTAATAATTTTTTTATAAAAAAAGGGAACTTTACTTACCTTTAGTGAGTGAACTATTTGCTAAAGTGAGTGGAAACCTCACCCCACTAGGGCACCCCATACCAACCACAATTTAGGGTCAATCAACCCTTAAAGGGTCAACCATGCTACTGGGGTACCCTACACCAGGTTGTTGGTAGGGTGTACATTTCTCAAGGCCTATATAAGCTCCAAGTATCTTTATGGGGGCTCACTTCTCATATGTTACACTCCCATTTACCTCTTGTAAATTCAACACACCCCTTTGAGCCAACATGTCATAGGCCAACTAAGTCATATTTCCATGGAAGCTCTACAACCATTGGCAATTAGACAAATAGCTCACCAAATATCCTATAGATGAAAATTATTTTTTTGTTTATGTCCATCAAAAGTATCAAATTGCTCAAAATATATTAACAAATCACCCAAACTCATTGAGTGAACTCCTCTCCTTGTTAGGTTAATTACTTCACCTCTTAAATTAAACCACTTCCTTGTCCACTCTTCAAGGAATTTTTAGTGAGCAAATTATCCATGCCCTTAATAGGCCAAAATTTCCCATTTTACTATTTTATATTTTTTCTAATTTTCCACCTTTCCTTACCATTGACACCAAATATACATCCATCAGCCCATAATTTCCTAAGGTACAACCTATCTTACCACCATCCACAACTACTACCCCATCCATTATTATCCTATTATAACCAATACCAAGTCACACTAGTACAAACCAAACCATTAGAAACACAATTACATAAAAAAAATAGAGAGAAGAGAATAAGCCAATGTTCTCTACAAAAATGTACTTTGATAATCTATGTAGGAGGGTGGAGGAGAAAAACTATACCCATACCATAGGAAAAATAAGGAAAATGAAGGTTCAACCTAGGCCCATAAATAGAATTATGGAGTATAAGCTAGATCTAGACTTTAGGGTTGGCAATGAACTTTGTGCCCCAAGTGTGTATTTTCTCAGAGTTAGTTGAGGTGATCACAAATATATATGATCTAACAACAAGGAGTTTAAGTCTCCCTTGGTGGAGGATGCACTTTATATTAGATAGGGATTTATGAGGAGTATGTTGAAATCCATCAATAACCCAACCATATGATCTTCTGTAATCCTAAAATCTAAAAGGACTTTTAGTATAGGTAAATAAATGCTTATTGGTAAAGTTTCTTGACCCCTTACATAAAGAAATAAAATATACCATCAAAATTAAGTATCCTATTAGAGTTAGACCAATTCAAGGAAGATGTATAGATGGTAATGTTAAGGATAGCCTTAATTCTAGGGAATAAAGTGATAAGAAGCTCTACGAACACATGGCCCTACTACATACAATATAACCTATCCATGAACTCCCAAATGATTGACTATACCAAGTACATTTATGATCAAATTGATAGTCAACTTAAGGAGCTTAAGGAAAATAGGAGTTTAACTATGCATCCTACTTGGTTGGTTGATCCTTTACTAGAATAAAAATTGATTCCCCAACCTCTAGTTATCCCAAGTAAGAAAGAATAGATAATAGCTAACCATAATGGAGTGTAGGGGCATACTCATGGCAAATAACTCATACTAATCCTATGATGAGGTGTACAAGGTCATGATGGATAAGTTTAGGGGAAGAGTACCAAGGCTGGTAGATGAGACAAGATAGCTATTGATAGATGGAAAATAGTTAAAATATAATTTATACTTGGTAAGGATTAGGTCTTTCATATATTTCTTATGGCCTCTTAGCCATGCCTTTTCAGTTGCTAGAATGACTACCAAAATATATGTTCAATTTAGTATGTATGGCAACTTGACTATGTGGACTTGAAATATTTCAAGGGGTAAAATAAAATAGCCTTATGCTCCTCAAGTAGTAGGTCATGAAAATCACTCATAATCTATATGGGTTCCATTTAGTAGTAGAGACACAATTAAAGGAAATAGGTCTTTAATAGCTTAGATACCAATGGTACTATGAAGCAAAGAGGATATTAGAATAGACTCTTAGGGATAAGAAGTTATACATCTTCTAGAGTGAAAAGAGATACAATATGTAGCAACAAGCAAACATAGATAAAGAGATAGTATTTCCCACTCTAGGAAGAAATCAAGGGTATGAAGATGAAATTTAAAGTTGGTATGCTAGCCCCTAGAGCGGAATGCCTTCCACACCAAGCTAAAATATGATATTAACCTTGATCTTGAGCTAAATTATTAGATATTATGGGAACTATAAAATCTTAGGTACATTGATCAAAATGTCCTTATATAATAGAGGATGGGATACAAGATGGGCAAAATAATTAAGTTCATAAGAGAGAATCTGTTTTATTCCACCTCGGATAAAAGAAACATAAATAGCACAAAGAGGGTTAAGATTATAATTGAAGTAATAATGGTAATTGACCTCTCATAAGGTTTAGCCTAAAAGTATATTATGTTGATAATAACCCTTTCAGCTACACCACACACTTTAGTAATGGTTAGTTTAGTAGTCAAGCAAATGACCATAAAGAGGTAGAAGGGTTTAAGAGATATGGATCCTTTTTATAGAGGTAGCCATAGTAGCATAATAGTATCAATAGAGATAGGTAACCAATCTTGAGGAGGGAAAATCCCTCAGGGAGGTACCTCTACCACATTGGCCACAACTACACCCATTCCCACTCCCCCATTACCATCCACTACTCTCTCTATTTACCCCTTATTATTCTTATTATATTCTTTCTTCTTCCTATTCCCATTGTTACACTAAACTTCTCTCACCATCCACTAGTGTAGTATCCATTTCTCCAAAGGGAATCCCACTCCTTAGTTCTCTAAGAGCCATTTTGTGCCTAACATCATAGTAGTGGTAAACACTTGTATCATATCCTTTGCATATCCCATTATCCAAACCATCACTTGATAACCATTAGTTCCATACACCATGTCTCCCCTATTTTACTATTTGGTGTAAATAGTCTCACTTCTCACTCCTACCACTTCCACTCCATTTCCCACAATCATGATGTATTTTACCCCTTTACTTTACCATATATCTCCACTTTCCAACCATACCAAGCATGGTAACTTCTCCTATAGGCAATGATGCCCATCACCCCATCCCAAGGAGCTAAGTCTAGAGGAGATCCCTTGTCAACAAGTGCTACCAGAAGGCCTATGCCAATATTTGCATATAAGACCAAAGAAATACATGTTTTCAAGGCACTAAAGGTCCTTAATATTGAGAAGAAGATATGTAATAAGGAATATAAGAGGTTTAGTGAAAGACCTTCAAGGATTTCTAGATTTTCTAGTCATAACTACCCAAAAAAAGAGACAAGACATACATTGCGAAGGTGACCGAAGCTCACCCCACCATGGCAGTGATAGATCCTACTAACTTGACTACTAGAGTGTCCCAATTATGCCTATATTATATGAATCCATATCAAATAGTCTAATTAGCTAACCAAATCACACTTTGTGTGATTATGAAATATGGTCACCATGTAGTTGATTATGAAGCACCATAGGTTAAAAATATGGAATGAAGGTAAAATTGACATAGATAAAGGTATAGAGAGACCAAATCCAAAATGAGTGATGAGATGAAGAAAGAAGTATCTGAGAAATAGCAACTAAAGAATCAAGTTGAAGTCCTCAAAACTTAACTTTTCAAAGATGAGAAAATCCAACAAGGGCTTGAGGACCTCATTTAAAATTTGAGAAAAAAATAAAATTGATTCCAAGAAATATTGAGCAAGAAGAATCAATAGATTGTAGATTTGATGGTCCCAAGACCTGCAAATGTAGTTGTAGACCCAAAGTTAACTTGGAAAATTTAGAGGGTCAAGTCCCTTTGTGACTATATCAAAGAGGAAGTAGAGAATGTATATGAATACTTGTAATTAACCTATGCAAAAGAAATCTTAGAATAGGTTGATAAAACCATCAAACATGTATAAGGATAGTTATATTCAAGGGTTAAAATTCAAGATGTCCTAAAACTCCTTACATTAATGACCACAATGTAGGAACAATATCAAGTGATACATCATAAAGACCTAGTCAAGAAGTTGAGAAGAAACTTGTATGTCTAGAGAAACCTTTAGACCTGCAAGGATAACTTGGCATCGTTAAGAACCCAAGTGTAGGAAATAGATAAATAAATACAAGGGTTTATCACTATTAGGATGCATGAAATATTTGATAAATGAAAACACATTTTGGATTATGATGTCATAAGTACTATGTTTGAGGGAGGGAAGTTGACCAAGTGAATGTAGCTAAAATCTATAATAGGTTGAAACTAGTTTAGGCCAAACTATAGGAGTTAGCTACTAAGAAAGGATAATTATAATAAAATCCATTCAATGACTTAATAGAATAGGTATAAAACCTAAAATAAATATATTTGACAAATTAGAATGAGTGGAATAAGTTGCTAATGATGCTATTACCAAGAGTAGCTGAAGGAGAACCAAAGTTTTGGTAATTTTATAGTATAGGTCCCAATTTTGAAGACTTTATGTTTAAAAATAAAGACAAAATATGGTATATTATGTCAATAAATATTGGCATCCCATTAAGTCATCATGAATTTAGTACCTCAGCACTACCTTTGTAAATTTTTCTAAATTCAAAGGAGAACACAAGAGTAGAAACTAGACAACAAGAAAATTTCTAAAAATCTCAAAATTTGATTCATTTTATTTTAATGAATCAATTTGTTTACTGAAGAGGATCAATTGGATAAATGGATTGATTCAATCATCAAAAGGAATTGATCCACTTGTAAATATTATTCATTTTCTTACAAAATACAATTGATTAACTCATCAAGCCTAAGCAAATTGCTTAAATAGTCACAAAGGTAGGTTAAAGACACATATCCTAAGGCGAACCTTCTAGAAATTAATATTTTGGAATTTAGTGGTATGCTAACTCATTTTATATTCCTTCTAATTTTTTTAAAGGTATAATCATGTAACATTTTAAGGTGCAAAATTTGCTACAATTGCCACCATATCATTACTTGTACTAGGAGTAATTATTTCTCAACCTAGGTAACTTAGGTGTAAACTTGTAATATAACTAGGGGTCTATAGCCCTCATTGTATTCATCTTTTGGCCATGAAAATTTATAGATACACTTTATGAAACCCACATTGTACTTTGTATTTATAATATTGACAAGTACTTAAGGATTCCATCAGTGGTACCATCCTCCTAGTTTTCTAAATACATGATGGTTGTGGTATGGTCCTTCTAGACCATCTTGTCATTTGATTATCAATTTTATAATCAAATAAATGGGTGGACATTGATGTTATTTAATTTATCATGTATTTGTTGATCACATGCTCTCCTTGTTATTGTGTAAAAGTTATATTTACATTCAATTTCTCATAGTCTAAACTTCAAAATAATTTTATCTCTATATTTTACTTTTCATGCACTTTACTTTTATGCAAGTTAGTTTAGATTAGTGTTCATATTTTATATGAAGATAGTAGGGATATGGCATAAATTTAGAGGTTAGGAGAAGTTATTGATAATTTTATCCATCCTTATTAAATCTCATATTGGGGGTACAAAACCTCGATAAGAATTCAAGAAGATTCCCTAGCTCAAAAAATGTATATCTATCCCAATATAAAGCCCCAAAGGTACAAATACCTCCACCACTAGTTGCATCCATTCCAATTGCTCAAGTTTAACCCACCTAATTCCATTAATTTTTTCAATCCATTGACATTAAATTAGCTCAATTACCTACTAAAACCACCATATATCTACAATTAAATACTCCATATGTGGTAACCTTTCCTGATAATAATTTGTCTAGTACTATTACATTTTAATCATAATTACCTATATTGTCAACCCCTTCCCAACCACCCAATACAAGTACTATCTCTTTTTGATAAAGTTATAATGATAACATCCAAGGCTAGATGGATGAGTTAAGGGAAATTATAAATATTTTAGTCAATCAAGCCAATATATAAAAGATATAAAAACAAAGGTTAGCAACAATATAGTGGTTGGAAATAAACAAAAAAAATTGCAATAAAGGAGGACTCCTTATCTCACAAAGGAACAATTTTCTATCAATCTATGAATCAAATAATTAATCAGGTACCAAATAACATGGTCAACATGAATTTAGAAATTAATAATTTATATTATTTTACCTATAATGTATATAACTCAATGGAGTGTAACATGGCTATGAGATACACTCAAACCAAAATATTCAATCAATAATGTAGGCCATAATAGACATATTTATAGAAAAATAATAGTCATCTAAACATCTATGGTAAACCAAATGCCTATGATTGAGTCAACTTGTTTCAACCACTCATTTTGGTAAACTAGACATAAGTAGTACAATGAATGGCCTAATCCATACCAAATCCAAATAATATAATATTTGTTAACTTTGGTATTTCTCAAGATGATGAAGACTTCCCTTTAGAGGATCATGTGATGTTAGCTAATCAACAAGGACTTATAATCCAAGGTAAAATAAAGGTTGTAGATGTACAACCTCATTTAGTGGCATCTTAGGGAAAACCTCAAAAGCAACCTAATTCAAGAACAAATATTATAGTCTTGATAAGATGGTAACAACTATTACATTTGAGAGATAAGGGACCAATAACATCGAGTCAACCTATCATGCAATAAAATTCTAAGGTAAATACCTCCATTCAAATACCATAGGCTCATGATTCTCATGAAAAGGCCCCTAAGGGAGATAAGGATATGATAACACTTGATAAGCAAAGTGATAGGGATTTTTTAGAAAGAGACAAGGACCAAAAAAAGTATCCATCCTTGACTAGTGAAGGATATGTTATTGTAACTCATCAATATAGAAAATTCATCCCATAGAATGATGGTGGCTTAATTGAGGTAAATTTTAATATTGTATAAGAGTAAAAGAAGACACTAGCAAGGTTATCATGGTATAAGTGTTGGCCTTTTCCAAACAAAGGGACCTATTCTAGGATGCTCTCAAAAAACAACAAAAGAGCTATGCAAAAATAAATACCATTTCACAATAGAAAGGAAGCCCAACTAAATGAAATATTAATAGTCAAAGGCCCATTTGACATACAAATGAGTGCTAAAGTTATATTGAACACTCCCAAGCCTAAAACAATGAAATCAATATCTTTTTATATTATCTTAAATATTAAAAATTACTTGCTATACAATTGCATCATGGACTCAATGGCTATTGTGATAATAATGTCAATAGTAGTATGTGAAGAAATGTTATTGCTTTATGTATATATTTTTAGGGGTCCTATTCAAATGTATGGAGCAAGGGTGAATATCATAATAGTGTTAAATAATCTAATCATAACAATGGCTAAGTATCTAGAACTAGTTGTTGTCTAATAAGTAATTGTGGTTGATCTTTCCCTATATTTAGAGATGTTGCTTTCAAATTAATGGACTAAGAAACTATCATGACATGGATAGTGGCCATGGATTACACTCATATGAAAGTCCCTAGAGATGGAAAAATTATTAGAATTGAAAATGATTCTCCTTGAATTTATCTCTTAAACAAGTTATGTGATGATGGAACAATAAATTACAATGACCTTACTATTTATGTATCAAAATATTTGTGTTAGGTTGATTTAATATCTAAATTGGGTATGATTATTGGGGTACTAAAAAATGACAAAGGTAAATATTTAGAAGGGACATAAAGACTTGTCTTGGAAATTAAATGATAAAGGATACTTGGACATTAAAATTTTATGGAATGTGTACACACAAATAGAGTAGGTATTGACATACAACTAATAAACCCACACTGTGAATAAACTTATTAACTTTACATATTATTGTTTAATTATATAAATAATGTAGTAGAGCATGTAGTATTATGTCTTGGGTGAAGAAAGGTAGAAAATATGGGGTAAGGAATATAAATGCATTTGGTTATTCCAAACTTGTGATAAATCAAGTTAATTCAATGTGCACCACAAAGAACAAACATCTAAATATATACTAGCACCAAGTGTATGACCTTCTAGAAAATTTTAACACTAGGGAGTTAAATGCCAAAGTAAATTAGCTAGCATCTATGGCTATAAATTTTGATCCAACTACATATATATGGGATAAACCTAATGTGTTGGAGATAATATTAAAAATTATTATCCCAAATAACTAAGACTATTGGAAAGTGTTTAGTAATGATGAATAGATCATTGAGTTCCTTATCAAAAAACTTAGTATGTAGAAGGGAAGAATGAGTAGGGGGACAGAGTTAAAGATGAAGTTATTCAATTAAAGTGAAGTCAGTTACCTAAATGCCTAATAACCTTGGATAATGTTGTAATATAGATGGCAATACAAGGTAGGTGAATATAAAGGCAAAACCCTCATCTTACCAACCCATTAAAATCATTAAAGGAAAAAGCTTGTTGATAGGAAAAGGATGTATAAAAAAAGTGACATGTGTTCAAGGAATTATTCACTAAGTATATAGATATCAATTATAGGAATAAAACTAGACATACCATTGACCTTCAACCTAGGGCTACGATATTTTTCCAAAAACAAAGGCCCATTAGTATAAAATATAGAAATGATTATCAGGAAATGCATTCTCAAATTGTTACAAGCATAGATTATATTTCCTATTAAATATTCAAACAGAGATGGCCAATTTAGTCATAGTATGCAAGAAGAATGGAGATATAAAATTGTGCATAAATTTAGAAAAATGAACAAACATCTCTAAAGGACCACTACTTGTTGACATCCATAGATCAAATATTATATAAATTGAAAATATCACAAATGTTATCATTTCTTGATGGTTTATTAGGGTGCAATTAGATCTAGGTCAAGGATGATCACCAATATAAGACGACATTTACCATTGAGAAATATTTTTCTAATATAGAATACCTTTTGGATTATCCAACATAATGTTCACTTTTTAGAGAACTATGGACATTACCTTTAATAGATTAATTGATGAAATCGTTGAAAAATGCACCCAAGAATCCCACCACTCTCATTTGTATCTCTAATATTGTACAAATTTAAGAAATTATTTTGTTCTAAACTAGAAATTCACTTAAATCATAAGTAGCATGTCATTATTCATTAAATGGATGACTCACCAATTTTAAAAGTAGTGAATTGCTAAAAACTTGGATGAATCACCAAAACCTTCCAGCTTACTTTTTAATTGAAAATGCAAGGGAAAAATAGTGTTTCATTATTTTTAAAATAAGCAAAATGTAAATCAACCCTCATAAATCTGTCATGATGGTATTCAAAGCATGTGGTTTGGGGAGGGGTTTTAAACCCCTCATTGGACAATAGGTACCACATTCTAAAAATATAGAGAGCAAAGGAAGATACTTTTAGAGTAGCCAAAATAAATATACACTCACATAAACCATAAGCATTCCCTATAGCCCTAGATAGGTTGGGACTCAATAGGGTCTCATCTCATAACCTATGCCACATCATAATCATGTCATCTCTAGTTAGCCTCCTCCTATCCATTATAAAACAAACCAACCCATATCACCTCATAATGAATGACCCCTAAAATATAACTTAAAACCCTCCTTGTACAATTTTAAAAGCTAAGTTTTTATTTGCCTTGATAGAGATACAAGCATAAATAACCTTTAGTACTCCATAATTGGTGAATCACTATCTAGAAGTTATCAAATTACCACTTCCCTCTCATACCAAAAAAATATTTTCCAAGACAAATATTTAGGAATTGTTAAATTCAAAAGAGTGAATTTGCTAAAATATAAATAGGTGAATCACTATTTTAAAATTGGAGAATCACCATTGATTCCCTAACTTAGCAAAAATTTGGGTAAAGATACAATAATTCTTTAAGGTTAAATTGGATACCAATATAGCCTTTAGAAGTGACACCCTATTTGAAGCAACTCTAGTAAGCCTACCATACCTTTTCTAAGCCAAGGTTGGACCAAGGTAGAATAGTAAGGTCCCTTAGGAACAAAGAAGAAGACATCAATATTCCCAATAAGGTGATGGATATATTCAATGATCCCTACTAAAAGAAGGTTGAGAAGAAGTACAAACATGCAACAACCCAAGTTCAGAAGGAAGTAATTAGGTGATTTGGGATGAGGTCAAAAATAGACTCATGGAGTATTAGTCACATGTAGAATTCTAGACTTGCAATGAATCTAGCACCTCAAGTGTGGGATTGCCTTGAGATAGTTAAAATATCAACTAAAACTACGATAAGGATAGGCATACCATATATACTCAATCCTAAGATGAAACTCACATGTTTATCATAGAAGATAAAAATTAGAAGATGACGCAAGCAAAATATAATCCATTCCATGGGATCACATGCAATCCCTAGGTCCAAATATATTACTATAACAAGTTTGATTATGATATATGGAGAGGCTTTTAAGTCACCTAGTTGGACAACACCCAAGATGCTCAAGGGTTTCAACTACCTGTTAAATTAAAAAGTTCAAAAAGGATGCACAAATGATCTTGTCTCAAATATTAGCTATCCTAGGAGAAATGACCAATGAACTAATATAGAAAGATCATGTGACCATGTTGCATGCAATTGAACACTATCTAAACCACTCACAAATTTTGGATTTTCCCAATGTTATTAATGCATGAATATGAACTTAGAACACTTTTAAAATATTATAGCTCAACTACTCTTGTTATCTTATCTAGATAATTTTAAATTAGAAAAGGTATTAGTTCCTCCAAGTTGTAGCTAGATAAAATTGGATACGATGAAAAGTTGCTAGAGATTTTTGACCACATGGATGAACCATATAAGTGAGATGATAAACCATATAAAAAATATGTGCTTCAAATTTTAGAGCAATTTTATAGCCTCATCAAACCCAAAGATTTATTATATTAGGATTTCTATTTGAAGAAATATAGATCCTTTATTAGATTTTATGGCTTCTTTGGGATGCTCTATGAACTATTTGTGTTTATGTTGAATTATTTATTCAACCTATAATACATAAGGTAATTAGATTACATTGATTATAAATAATTTAAATTGGAAAAGGAAGGCAACATTTTTCAAAACCAAAGAACCAGTTATGATAATTACTTCAAAATCAAGAGGATGTCATGTGTTCATCAGTGATAGTCTAAAGATCTCAAGGATGGCACTACTACAAGATTTTTGGTTTCAAATACCTAAGTCACTCTTCATTAGTGAAATGTTGAAATGCAATATTAAATCTTTCTATATCCATGAAAAGAGGTATATGGTGGAAAAAGAAGCAAACCTAAAGGAGGACTGAGTTATTGCCAAGCTAGAAGCATCCCATGTGTATGAAATAAATTGCAAACAGTGGCAAATTCACCCTCATACATGGTAATCATTCTATATCAATAAGAGGTAAATAGATCTTGACCCATATGTCAAGATAAATCATAAAATCCCTCAAAAGTTAAAATTATTTGGTGTAGACACCAAAAATTGGTCATCCACAAAGTCACATTTGGCACCCCACATCAAATCCTGCATAATAAAGTTATATGCCTAAGTTTAGACTTAGGTATATAAATCCTGCACATTATCCTATTTTCTAGATTTATTAAATCTGGAAAATCAGCCTAGGATACCCTGCCTACCCACTAGACATGTGTCCTAGCCACCTCACCAACACCCCTTGCCACATCTCATACACCCTTGTCCCCTTTGTCCCTTCACATGGGGTAACCCTCCACATAGCACTCCACTTGCAGCCACATCACCCCAGTTAAGTGAGACACCCTGGGTGACTCACTCTAACTGCCCCCTCCATTTGGCAGCCCAGGATTGCCACTTGGTAATCCTGGCTTGCCACCTCTCATTTCCCTCCAAAACCCTAAGGAGCCTATAAAGGCACCTTCACCCCACCAAATCAAGGAGGCTGAACATTTGTACCATCAGGCTACCAAAATAGGACCAGAGCTTTGCATGCATCCCGAGGAGAGGAGAGATCTGAAGCCCGAAGGTCCCATTTCTTGAAGTAATCTATCATTCAGTCTACACTGCCCGTCTATGGTTTCATAGTCGAAACCACATCTACGTAGTTTTCCCACCACCCGTGCATAGTTTATCAACCTTTACCGCATGCCTATGGTTTCTCAAAGCTAAAAGCACAGATATATCAGAATCAATAAGTTCATTTTCAACAAGGCATCTTTAGTTTTATTTCTCTATTTTCTGCATTACATATTTTTTCCCATTAGGGTTTTATTGCAATCTTGATATATCTTTATTTTTCATGTGTGTAGGAATAAGGTATCTTGGAGAGCTGCTGAAGCTGGAGTGGTCCCTACATTGGATACCTGAAGCCCACTCACCCCTTGGAGCTGTAGCAAAAGAAGGAAGAACACCAGTTGATCTATTTGGAGAGCCACCATTGTTCATTTGAGACACTTGTACATACCATTGTAATATTACACCCAATACACTTGGGGTAATTCAAAAAAGACATTGTAATATTAGAAGATTCTAGCTCCCTATTAATACAAAAATCATTCTTTATTGCAAGTGTTCATTTTGTCTATTTTGTTTGGTGTTATTCTTTTGTTACAAAAATGGTGATCATAGTGGGACCCCTAAGGGTCTTATTTATTTTTGCCTTAATTTACTTTACTGATCTATATTTTCTATGGTTGCAAGTTTTGAGATTTTGAAGCGCATGAAGATTCGATCTCAGGATCGATGGATCTCAGACCTATTGTTTTCAGACCTTTTCTAACAAATCATGCACCTATGATTTTGGACCTAAGGAACCGTGCACCTATGATGGAGCACCTAAAAAATGCACTAGGTGATTTACACTATGACATCATGGATCTACGATTGAAGCGCACTGGAAGGAGCGATGAAAGGAACACAGGTATGTACCCCTATAACCCTTTTTCCTCTATTTTCTAGTTTTTAGCATTGCATCTAGGCTAGATTAAAGGTCTCTGTCATGTGTACCTCTTATTTGCATTTAGGTCTTAGGATAGATATTCTTTCATTAAAGCATTCATAAAAACATAAAAAAGAAAAAATAAAAGGATCTACATTTTCATAATAGGTAACAGAGCATATGCATAAGTCTAGTTAGAAATAACTTAGGCACATTTAGGGTTCGGGCCTGATCTACCCCTGTTCTATTATTTAATCAAAACCATGCACCTGGGGTTGGGATTTCCCAAATGCTCATGTGTGATTTATCAAAACCAACCGCCCACCCACGATTTGGCCCTAACAATAGAACTTTACCAGATCTTGCTTGAAATTAACAATCTCAACCCCTGATCTAAATTATTTACTATTCTCTATTTCCTACTTTTTGCATTAGGCATAAAAATATAATTGCATTAGTTGCATCACACAATAAGTTAAACAAGCCTCACACACTCACTTAAACATTGGAAAAAATTGGATTTCATCACCACCAGGTTGGACTTCATCACCAACCACCAACATATTATTACCCTATTCATGGCCAAGGTCGGCTCCAAGAACCATCGTAGCTTGGAAAATAGCATGCATTCCTCTTCGAAGGGTGTATCACTACCCAAGTGAGACTGGGTGAGGACTAGTAGGACCTATGTCCCCTCATCGATTATGGGTTTCATCTCCATAGTCTGATGGGATTCACAATCTAGACTTCATCACCGGATATGTGTGTGCGAGCATACAAGTGAAATCCTAGATTCATCTTAGGGCAAACATTTTGCACATCGATTTTTATTTCTTTCCAAAAACTTTCAAAACTCCAAAAAAATAAAAAAATTCAAAAATCAAAAAAAAATCAAACTTTGCACGAACTTAGGAACAAAAACCTTGTTTGTTTGTTTGCTTTGAGTGTTATTTTGCATTGTGCTTCTTTCATGCATTCACACACTTACACTTGCATTTCACACATCATCACACCTTAGCATATGGTAACGACCCATGGTCAGGCCAAAAAGTTAGCATTAATTCAGAGTCAGTTGTCTTCCCCTATGGATCCATCTCAGGCTAGTCAGGTCCCTAACACTTTGATGGTAGGGCAAGGTAGTGTACTTCCTCCTATGTCCCAGAACTTAAATGTAGGGCCCTCTAGTAGTGCCCCTATTTTAGACAGAGATATTATGCATAGAGCTACCCATACCACTATTCCTGAGACTCCTAGGAGTGAGCCACCCACACCAATGGATGGTCATGTCACACTTGTAGACATGGACACCATTAGGATGTACCTAAATGTAGCTAGTATGGTTTTTCCATCATTACCACCGCTTACCATCCCATCTCGCACCATGCCATCATTACATTAGGAGTCTACCTCCACACACCCATAATAGTTCAACCCAACCTTTATGAATCCACTTTTTGAGCCGACTACTACCACCCTAGCTAGTCACCCATCATCATCTAGCCAACCACCCATCACCTTGCCACATCAGAACATCATTTGCACCAACCCCTTTATGAAGCACCAACTCAGGTTGCTTCGTAGGTCCTCACATCCATTCCATATACCACCCCTATGGGCCCCACACATCCTATCATCCCTCATTCAATGGCAATACCTTTTGCCACCTACCCCCCACCTACATCTACTAACATGGTTGCCTCACAACTAACCCAACCATCCACCTCATATGTGACTGTACCCACATCATCTATGATTGCCATGTAATAGGCCTTCTTGCAGCTGCAACAAATGATTTTAGATAATGCTAACCATAGCATTAATCCTGACCCACAACAATAGTCATAGAGGATTGATCAAAACCCACCATCAACATCTCATCAAACCCACACCTTTATCCAAGATCCATCTTGGGTATTGCATCCCCCAACCACTACCATAACAACTAACCCACTTCATCACATGTATGCTAACTCATCAGGTCAGCATGCTATCATACCCCCATCACCTCATCAATATCAAAACCCTCATCAACCATCATATCATCATGCATTTTAGCCTAACATCCCCCATCATCCACATTCCACCTACAATGCATAATATTACCAATAATAGCAAGCAAACCAAGGTTTTAACCCTATGGAAGATCCTAAGTTCTAGTTCTTACAGAACCATATTGATAGCCTTGCCATGTAGACACCAGGTTTGTAGTATCAAAATCCCACCTTAAGGTAGCTACTCAATCACCCGATCCATGCTTCGGTACCCACACCACCTTATCCAACTGATTTTTAGATGCCAAAGTTTGATACATTTAAGGGGGATGAGGACCCCGAGAGCATGTGACTAGATTTGTTAATGCGTGTTTCAAGATCAGAAATAATGATGCACTCATGCTTCACACCTTTCCTCAGACACTTGGGGGAGAAGCCCAGGATTGGTACAACCACTTACCGCATCAGAGTGTTTACACTTTTGAGCAACTCGTAGACCAATTCCTAGAGTGATTCACCCTGAATGTCAGGAAGAAAACCACATTGATTGATCTACTTAGTTTGAAGCAATACGATGATGAATCGGTCCATGATTTTGGTAACCATTGGAGGGTGATTATGATCAAATTACCATTCTCCCTCCCCATGATAGAGCTAACAAGAATGTTCATGAAGAGTTATGCCAAGCCCATATCTTTGTTGCTATAGTTGCAATAGTATAGAACATTCGATGAGGCACTCACCTAGGCCAGAGTGATAGAGGAAATAAATATTCAAGAGGGTGAGATCAAGCCTAAGAAAAAAGAGTGGCAAAATAAGAACCAAAATGGGAATAACCATGACCAATCCAAGGCCACTCAGGTTAATCAGATAGTCTTGGGCCAACCTTCACAACCAAATCAACAAGCCCAAGTTCAGATCCAACAACCCCAACAACAACAACAACAACCACAACAATTGAATTATCAAGTGGTTCCACCCCCACAATAGGTACAAAACCAAATGCAACCTACAAAAAGGCAACAACATCATTTTAGGCCCAAACATAATTACACACCATTGCAAGAGCCCTACTCATATATCTTTCAAAAGTTGTATGTGGCACAACTTTTCACATTGTCGAAGATTAAACCCGAAGACCCTAGCAAGCCAAAATCGAAAGCCTACATAGATCATTTATACTACATCTATCATAGGAAAAAATGGCATGACATCAAAACTTACCATGGGTTTAAAGGTATTGTGCAAGATTTATTAGAAGTAGGAAAGATCAAAGTCGACAATCCATTAGCCCAACCTAATCAGAACCTTGGGATATATCAGACACCTTTGCCTCATCATGAGGCAAATCAACAAGCAATGGGAGCATCAACTTCTATAGTTCCTCCCAACCAAGTTAACTATGTGTCTCAACTGTACCAAGGTTTTGTAGGGGCTATCAGTGTGGTCACCCATGGGCAAAGACAAGTGAATCGCACAACCCAAGCTCCTGCAACACAACCTAGTGTCCCCATACAACTAGGACCATCCATTCCACCTCCACCCATCCATAATCCGAGTAATCCATCTCACCCAATCATCACCCTAGGAAGTCAATTAACACAGAGTTTGAAAATAGCATCAACAAAACTATCAATTTATGAGCTAATACAATAGTCTCCCCCACATCATGATGCATTGATGGAGATTCTAAAGTCCATTGAAGTGCAATCAGAAGACCCTAATGCCTTCAATACATTTGTGGGCAGTGTACAAAAATGCATGGAGCCCTCAATAGTATTTTATGACTTTGAGGAGAAGAGTGTATCATCAGATTTACCAGATCCTCCATTGCACATAGTCACTCATATTGATAGAAAGCCATTCAAGAGGGTACTTATTGATATCGGCTCCTCCATCAACCTCATTACCACTCCCACCATCAAGCACCTAAACCTACCATCATCCCATATCACATCTTCCACCTTCACCTTAAGGGCCTTTAATGATGCTTTATGCTCAACTATGGGGAACGTAGTTCTACCTATCACCATGGGGGTGAAGACTATTCATGTACTCTTCCACATCTTGGAAGGGGTGATGCAATACAACATACTTCTTGGATACCCCTAGATCAGGGAGATGAAGTGTGTGCCCTCGATATTACACCAATGTCTAAAATATGTACATGAGGGTAAAGTACATTGCATCCAAGCAGACACTGAGCCATTTAAATATTGCAACTTGATCTCAAATCCTTATGAGCCATTACTTCCATCCACCCACCTCTCCATTCAGCCACTCATCATCCGAACCACTCCCACTAACATCACCTCATCAAAAGCCCCCATCCCAGAGGAATTATTGATAGTTGATCCTACTTTTGCATCCAAAAGCATCAACTCTAGTCAACCCTCATCCACCACATTTCATTTTTCCACCACACCCGATCATCCCGCTAACCAATCACCAACTTCATTAGCCACACCGCCCACTTCACAAACACCATTCACATTTTTAGCTCAACCAACTCCATCAACTAACAACCCAATCAAGCCTAATCCACCTCAAACTTCACCACCCATCATCTCGCAGATAGGATCACCTATCCGAGAGGAGCCATCACCTCCACCTAAACCGCAAGCCACCATCGAAGCACCCTCCTCATCCACTGAGCCATCCACATCCCAACCATCCCAAGTTGTAATCCATCTCACCAATCTAAGCATTGGTGAGTACATTATTGAAAGTGTCACAGTTACACCACCTATTGAGTCAGTCAGAGATTATGGTCACCCACATGACCCACCTTTAGCTATAGGTGCAATGTACAGAATGGGTTCCTGACTAGACAGGATCAATTTTATATATGGGGGAGTGGATTCTTCATCCGATCCACCTCCTCCTAATGAGGAACCCTTACAAGAGTTTAATGCCAATTTAGAATATCTATCCAACCTAGATTTCCCTTTATGATATTTTTATAGGGTCAACTAGTAGGGATACAAACTTGGATGACATGAGCAGGGTCCACATCACATTGTTGAGCCTGAATACCGAGAAGCACATGATCGCTCTGGTCTAGGATACAGGCCTTCTACCTCAAACTCTTCCTTCAACCATACCTTTCAATGACTCACTCTTGAGTGTGAAGAAGAGGATGAGGAGAGTGATGATTGTGATGATACTAATGATGAATACCTAGACCCTAAATTTATACCTCATTTAAATGAGGCCTTTCTAGATATTGTATTGCATACATTCATGATTGATCATATTCTAGATGATTACATCTTCGATGAAGATTTTGGGGATTATATCTTCGATGAGGATTTTGGGGAATTCCAATAGATGGAAGCAAACCTAGATTGGATCATTCAAATATTTGATGGTCCCCAAGAAGATGTGGCCCCTATAGAGCCCATCGAGAGAGATGAGTGTTATACCAAGATGTTTCCCATAGATCACACCATATTTCACTTCAACAAGGAGCATGAGCACCCTGAGCCAGATCTACCACCACCACCTTGGCCGCTCCTACAACATCACCATTCATCCACCTTAGGTTCAACCTAGAGAGAGTGAGCCATCACTCCTCAAATCATAACCACCTCATTTCCACCAAGTCAATATGATCTTTATTGACTTGTTCACCCCACTCCATAACCCGTACGATTTGGTAAAGCTAATTTTAATCGATGCTAGCCTTATCACCATGGATAGGATTTCATCCCCACCATCCATCACCAAATTTATCCTATCCAAAGAGTTACTACGAGCTTCAAATGCTTACATACCACAACAACCTTCATCCTCATCTACTTTAATTTTTCAAACCAAAGTAGAGGAGAAGTCATCTGAGTCATTTGAGCATGTGGAGGATGATATCCATCTCATACCAACTCCACATCAGCTAGAGGAAGGTTCTCATATGCTTATCAAAGAATCTATCGATGTGAACCTTAGCCAAGATATGAACAATCCACAAATCATGAAAATTGTAAAATATTTATCCATAGAAGAGAAAGAGTATATGATCAATATCTTAACAAGGAAGAAAGACATATTTGCATGGTCATACAAGGACATGCCTAGCCTTGACCCCAATTTGGTGGTCCACAACCTTACCTTAGCACTAGATGCTAAGCCTTTCAAGTAGAAACTAAGGAAACTTCATCCAACCATAGCATTAATTATCAAGGAAGAGCTACAAAAACTACTAGACATGAATTTCATAGTCCCAATTGATTATCCAGAGTGGCTCTCTAACATGGTACCCATTCATAAGTTGAATGGGGGGTATGCGTATGCACCAAATTTTGAGATCTAAACAAAGCATACCCCAAGGATGATTTTCCTCTACCTAACATCGATCAATTGGTAGACTCTTGCATAGGCCATGAAATGCTTTCATTAATGGATGGTTTCTTAGGATACAATCAGATTCAAATTAATCCTGAGGACCAACACAAAATAACATTTACAACACCTTGGGGGACTTTTTGCTATAGGGTGATGCCTTTTGACCTTAAGAATGTAGGAGCTACTTATCAACATGCCATGACGTACATCTTCCATGACTATATGCATAAAATCATTGAGGATTATGTGGATGATCTGATTGCCAAATCTAAAACACGTCTTGAGCATATTGAGGTTCTAGAGAAAGTTTTTGATCGATTGCTTGAACATAAGGTAAGGTTGAATCCTAAGAAGTGCGTATTTGGTATCACATCAGGAAAACTTCTAGGATTCATTATCTCCAAGTGAGGCATTGAAGTGGACCCTGATAAGGTCAAGGCCATCATCGAGATGCCACCTCCAAAAAATCTGAGAGAGTTGCATAGTTTACAAGGAAATATTCAATCTATCCGATGATTCATTGCACAACTCTCAGAAAAATGTAGGCCTTTCAATCGCTTGCTACAGAAGGGGGTGACATTTTCCTAGACAACTAAATGTCAAGAGGCTTTTGATGACATAAAGAAGTATCTAGCTTCACCACCAGTTCTTACGCCACCTCATCCAAGAGTCCCTTTTCACCTTTATATCTCTGCAATAGATTTTGCACTAGGGACAATGCTTGCGCAAAAAAATGAGAATCACAAGGAGCAAGCAATTTATTACATTAGTCGAACATTGGTAAGTTATGAGACAAGATATGCTTACATCGAAAAGTTGTGCTTAGCAGTGGTTTTCACCACTAAGAAACTTAGACATTACATGCTAAGTAACACTACCTATGTCATAGCTAGAGAGAATCCTCTATATTACATGATGACTTACACATACAACAACACCCATACCACAAAATGGATAATGCTTTTAATAGAATTTGATCTCGAATTCATTAGTCAAAAATCCATCAAAGGTCAGGTGATAGTCGATCAACTTGCAGAAGCTCCATTACCAAATGATCAACCAATACTTATAGAGCTTCTAGATGATTCAGTCTTTTCCATCACTAAACAAGAAGAACTAGTCCCTCCCGAGGATGATGTTGACATGACACTCTTCTTTGATGGATCAAAGTGCAAAAAGGGACAAGGTGTTGGAGTCATGTTTTACACACTCGAAGGAATTCCAATTCCTTTATCATTCAAACTTGACTTCCCATGCACAAATAACAATGTAGAGTATGAAGCCCTAATCTTGGGGCTTCAATCAGCTATAGCTATGGGCATTAAATGAATAAGCATCTTTGGTGATTCTCAGCTTATCATTTGTCAAGTGAAGGGAGAGTACCAATGCAAAGAACCAATCTTGAACATAATATCATGAAGTAGCAATGAAGTTGCTAGAAAAATTTGACTAGTATGAGATTGATAACTTGCCTCATTCGACTAACAGATTTGTGGATGCAATGGCTTCTTTGGGATCCTTGATTCCTAAGAATGAACATGGAGAAGTCCAACCGCTTATCATCACAATAGTGTCCAAGTCAGCAATCAAACGAGCAGAATTTGAAGGTGAGAAGAGTGTTTGTTTGGTCCACGTGGAGCCATACAATTCTTACCTTGATGAGATAAGAGACTTTCTCAAATTTGGGACCCTCCCATTAGAATTGATATGAACTACAAAAATATCATTCAAACAAAAAGTAGCTCATTTTACTCTCTTGGGGGACGTGTTGTATAGACGTGGCTATGATGGAGTCCTACTTCGATGTCTAGATCCCGTAGAGGCACAATGAGCCATAACTGAAGCCCATGATGGTACTTGTGGTGGCCACTTTAGTGGAATGGCCATTGCAAAGTGCATTTTGTGCATGGGTTATTATTGGCCCACCATGGAAAGTGATTGTTGTCAATACATCAAGAAATATCAAAAATATCAACATCACACCAATTTGACTCATGTACCATCACAAGCTTTACAACCCATTCAAAGCCTTTGGCCCTTTTCACAATGGGGCCTAGATTTGATTGGAAAAATTTCACCTACCTCTTTAGGACAACATAAATTCATCATAACTACCACGGAATACTTCACCAAATGGGTCGAAGCAATTCCAATGACCACTACGACTGGACCTCGAATAGCGGAGTTTATACTTCAACATATTATCTATCATTTTGGGATTCCTTCCAAGATCATTTTTGATAATGGTAAGTCTTTTAAGAACAAGGATGTTCGAGCCTTATGCAACAAGTACAATATCCAACATAGTTTCTTGACTCCTTATTACCCATAAGCAAATGGACAAGCCGAAGCGACCAACAAGACTGTGATAGCCATTCTCAAGAAACTTGTCAAAGAAAATCATAGAGATTGGCACACTCAACTCCCCTTGGCACTATGGGCTTATCGAACAAGCATCAGAATGCCAATCGGGGCAACACCTTTTTCATTGGTCTATGGCACCGAAGCAATCATACCTCTTGAGCTTGAGATCCCTTCTTTACGAGTTGCATTGCAAGAATTCATGGATGATGACACAACTAGACAAGCACATCTTGACCAATTAACACTCCTCGATGAAAGGTGGATCAATACCTTAGAACATCTACGAGTATATCAAGATCGCATCAAGCGTACCTACAATGCAAAAGTCCATCCTCATGAATTCCAAGTGGGAGATCTCATTCTTAAAGAGAATCAATAGAACACCAATGCATTACCACACTTGAGAGATAAATTCATGGCTAATTGGTTAGGTCCATACATTGTCAAGCAGAAGGTGGGTCCAAGAACGTATAGACTTGCCAACTTAGAAGGAACATTGGAACCTGAGTCATTGAACATAATACATCTAAAGGTATTTTATGCATAGTGCAACTTATATATATGTACATATACATGGCTAAAAAAAAATACCAAAAATATTTCATTTGCATCTCATACATCCATCCATGCATTCCATACATGCATTTTAGGTATTTTGTTCATACCATTCATTACATTGGATCATTTGGTTAATTTGGATGATCACTAGTCCACTATGTCTAGTTGCCTTAATCAGGGGCATCCTACATCACTCAACAATCCATCAATCACAATAATATGTAACTTTCCTTATAATATTTTTCTAATTAAGGGACTCACATAAAGTAGGATAGATACCATATAATTGTTAGCAATAATAATATGACCACTGACTATTTTGTATGCATATTTTAATTTTCAAAATATTACATCAAAAGTATCACAAACATCACAAACCACATCAACCCATAAGCAAATTCCAAATGTTTTCAATCACTCAACCACTCCTAGTGTTTTGAGCAAACTTAATTCAAAATCAAACAATCTTTAGAAGCAATAAATTATTCCTGGTCAATCAAATTTCCTCTTGGACCACACACATCAAAACACATTAAAACATTATGAATCTTGGGAATAACGAAGTCAAAAGTTGCTATTGCCATAAGTGAAAGGTTTTCCCTATTCATCCAATTATGTGCATGGTCTAGAATGCCAAGAGTTGACAAAAGGACAAGCTCCACCTTCACCTTCAAAAAAAATCCCTTGCTCTTCATCAAAGCGAGCAAGTATCCCAAAAATATTACAAAAGCAATAAAATCCCTTGCTCTTCCTCAAAGTGAGCAAGTATCCCAAAAAGTATCTCAAAGCAATAAAATTCCCCTTGCTCTTCCTCAAAATGAGCAAGTATCAAAAAAAAACAAATTGCTCCATCACAAAAATGAGACTCAAATCCCCAAAATCCAAAGCAATAAAAGAAGGGAAGGAGCTTGAATCCCTAGAACTCTTAGTGTCTCAAAAACCATGGGGTGATCCTCATTACAACAATGGGCTGAATGAATCCCGCATAGCAATGGGGTATCCTTATGCATGGTGCCATGTCTATCACATTAGCGACCTTATTTTGTATAGACCTATGGCTGCTCTCGGATGAGCTAGCTTATTGGCATAAGTTACAATTGATTAGTTTGACCTAACTCATAATGGGAAATGAACAATCATTGCACACACAGTTGGTCCTTGAGAAATTTGAAACCACTAGGACAACCCTTGCATAATGAAGATCTGTGAGATACATAAAAGAGTTTGTTTAAGATCACTAGGATGTTTGAGTCTTTGTAAGAACACCCTAGATCACCAACTCAATCATACCATATCATTTCCATAATCACACATCATAGTCAAAACCATTCATATGTGCCCCTGATTAAACAACAAGATAATGTTGATCAAGCAAGAGTCTATAAATACCAAATGAGCATTAGAGCATAGCATTAATCAACATTACATCATACATCACATCATTTCATATGCATCCATACATACAATAAAACAAAAGTGCACACACAAATGATCATAATAAAAACCATGTATATATATATGAATCACATAAGTACAAAATACCCATAGGTTGTATACATCAGAGCACTAAGGCTCATAAAAAAATAGAAAACTACAAAAGAGGTAATAAAGTGCTACTAGCTAGCACTCCCATGACCCCTGCTAGGCCCCTGAGTTGATGCCTAAGAAGCATGTGAGCTAGATGGCCTATGAGACCATGAACTACCTGGCCTAGACTCAGTCCACCTACTAGAACCTAAAACTAATGAAGGAGGAATAGGTAGAGGAATCTAACATTAATCTAAAATATTCTCCAACATAGCAATGTAAGTAGTATGCCTATGGATAGTCCTCAAATCCATCGTCTATGGACCACTCATTGAGCTAACTCTCCCTAAAGCCCTAATAGTAGCAGCATCATCACCCCCACTCAACCTAGCCTATAGCCCATCCACCTCACCCTACAATTGAGTCACCTCACCCTATAGCCTCATGATATCTACATCTTGAGCTATGATAGTAGTAGTAGCATCACCTCCACTCGACCTACCATGCAACCCATCCACCTCACCCTAAAGTCGAGTCACCTCACCCTTCAACCTCATCACCTCCTCATCCAAGCTATCCCACTATACCTATAGTATCCCCTCCTCCTCTATGTGGCAAGGAGGAGCATCCTATCCATACCATCTCCATATCCATCATCATTGCCATCATCACCTACATCCACATCATGGCCTCTATCACCTCCATCACCTCCATATCCACCAACCCTAATGCCAACATCTATCTACCATGTGCCTACATCACACTGCCTCCTAGCTTCACTACCTTGATGATGCTTTGACCACCAAGCTACCTGCTCACCAACATTCAAGCTCATTCCCTCTAACTACATCATCCACTACCTAGCTAGGCCTCCATAGAGGTTGTGCTACAAACCAAGAGTCATAGTCTATAGTCCCTGCATCATCTATATCGAGAACATCCATTATTGCATCATCTACTATCCAAAATTTTAGAGTCAAGGGGATACTAAGCTCATCTCCTCATCACCTATACATCATGGGAGCATCTAGAACTCCCTAAACCATGCCAAACTATCTCATCACTCATGAGAACTGGATATACTCCATCTCTCACCCATGGCTCCCTACCATCCACCTACCTCATCTCACTCGACAAAGTTGTGCAACATCATCCTCCCAAGTCAGACCTCTCCAAGGTCACCAACATATGTCATCATACATCAAACCACTCAAGCTATCCCGATAGGTCTCCACGATGCAAGGAGGGTGAGTAGGAGAAGACTCCTCACTAACCCACCAACGAAGAGCACAAGGAAGTGAACCATCACAAGCACAGGGTAGCCCCTCTAGGTGACCAACTCTGATGTGCTCCCATACCCAAATCTAGAGCACCAAGCTACAACCAAGGCCCTTCCACTCCTATCTCTTCACCTCATAGAGCTCAGCATACAACTGACATAAGAGCGTGAGAGCCCATGCATAAATCTGAGGCTCTGCTATCAGCTACAGTACAATAGATACCTGGTTCTAAGGGAACCTCGAGCCCATACTATTAGGCAACAACATGTTGCCTAGTATATACATCAAGAAGGTCAGAAGTGCACCCAACTTCTTACCCTTGTAGAGATCAAGGTAAGGAATACCACCCTTCCCATAATCAACATCCCAATCATCTCCATAAATGGGTCTAAGGGCAGCCTGCTTGTCATGGCCCACCCTCACAGGTAGACCCTCGATAAGAACATGGAAGATGCAATAAACATCCTCCAAGGTGATAGTTAGCTCCCCTATCAAAAGCTAAAATGAACCCCTATCAAGGTCCCATATCTCCACCAAGTGGATAAAAGCTCCTCATCAGCTCGGATAGTCTCTACTCATCCGCAACCATCCAAACCCACAACCTCCAAGAACTTCCAATCATCAATTGTGAGAGCTTTCCACACTTTGGATATGGTGTAGGGCCATCGATGTCTAGTAGTAATAAATTTCACCTGAAAGCACAAACAAAGTTCACATCATGCATATTAAAAACAAATGCACATCATCAAAAAAAAACACAAAATATACATCATTCATTACATTCCATTTCAAAAAAAAAACTTTCAACCTTCCCCATTCATGCATTAAAAAAAAAAAAAAAAAAATTTTCCACCCCTCTTAGTGGTTGCAAAATAAAAAAAAAAAAAAATTTTCCAGCCCCTCTTAGTGGTTGCAAAAAAAAAAAAAATTCCTCTTAGTTGAAAAAAAAAAAAAAAAAAACAATAAAAACCTAAACTAAGAGTTTAGGACACCTACCTTAGCATAGCGGACTCGACTTCCGCTCCAATCGAGCCTCCAGCCCCCGCACTCGCACCCACTCCACTAGCCTCACCAACATCCATTTCACAAACTCTTCTCAAACCACCAGTCAATGTTTTAATGCAATAATGAAATAAAAACAAACACTTCCCTTTATATATCTGCCTTTTGCGATGAAAAATACACCCATGGTTTATAGAGCTGCAAAACATGCACCCATAATTTGCTAATGCAAAACACGGTTGCATGGTTAAAGGGAAACAAAACCACACATGCACGATTAAAAACCAAAAAAAAAAGCAAACCCCAACCAAATCACATCATCCATTTTCACAAAAGCATCATAATCATCATCATCATCACCAAATCAATTAGTGAACCTCGTATCTAGTGAATTACCCTATACACCTAGTGGTTGTAGTGACTAGAAATCCATGCAATCTGGTAGGATGGATAGCTCACCATAAGGACACTCATCATCAAATCAAAATGGCATTAATCAGCTAGGTCCCTCAATATTTGAGCTTGGCTATGTTCAAACCAGATTTGCACAAGGTTATCCTTCAACCCTTTCCATTGGGTCAAAAGTGAAAAATAATCAAATCAAATTTGGTAATAATTGAAAATCACTCGAGCATCAAATTCCTAAAATGACTGGTTCCTTAAACCCATCATTTGGAAGGAATTGCTAAAGTCACAAGGGAACTAGAACTCCAAACGTGGTTGATGATTTTACCACAACATTTGCCACAAATGAACCAAAGGCAAATTTGTAAAACATAAACAATCCCAAACTTGGGGCATCAAGTTGATTCAATGTCATACATTTGCACATATCACATTTACATCATTCAATCATCCACCTCCTTTCATCATCCACATTTGGTCAATTGGCTCGTGGGTTTCATCCTTTACCCATTCACCAATTGAGGGGGTAAGCAAACAAATCAAAATAGCATCAAAATTTTCAAAAATTGGTCATTCTTGTGCATCGAGAAGATTTGAGTCCATTCATCCAATAAAGATAGGTGTCATTGGTTTTTGCATCACATCATGTTTCACACAATGTGGTACAAAAAGGGGTATCTATAGACACCAAAAACTAGTCATCCATAAAATCACATTTGGCACCCCACATCAAATCCTGCATAATAAAGTTATATGCCTAAGTTTAGACTTAGGTATATAAAATCTTGCACATTATCCTATTTTCCAGATTTATTAAATCTAGAAAATCAGCCTAGGATACCCTACCTACCCACTAGACATGTGTCCTAGCCACCTCACCAACATCCCTTACCACATCTCATACACCCTTGTCCCCTTTGTCCCTTCACATGGGGTAACCCTCCACATAGCACTCCACTTGCATCCACCTCACCCCAGTTAAGTGAGACACCCTAGGTGACTCACTCTAATTGCCCCCTCCATTTGGCAGCCTAGGATTGCCACTTGGCAATCCTAGCTTACCACCTCTCATTTCCCTCCAAAACCCTAAGGAGCCTATAAAGGCACCTTCACCCCACCAAATCAAGGAGGTTGAACATTTGTACCATCAGGCTACCAAAATAGGACTAGAGCTCTGCATGCATCCCGAGGAGAGGAGAGATCTAAAGCCCGGAGGCCCCATTTTGTAGCAATCTACATTCAGTCTACACCGCTCGTCCATGATTTTATAGTCAAAACTGCATCTGCGCAGTTTCTCCCACCACCTGTGCGCGGTTTAGCAAACTTCACCGCATACCCGTGGTTTCTTAGATCCGAAAGAAAACATATCACATCGATCAGTAAGTCAATTTCTTAGCAAGGCATTATGTTTTATGTTCTCTATTTTTTGCATTTACTATTTCATTTGAGGGTTTTTCTATTGCATGCTTTATATCTTTGTATACAGGTGCTACTAAACCCTATTTACTTTTTCATGTGTGTAGGAAGTAGGTATCTTGGAGAGCTATTGAAGCTGGAGTGGTCCCTACATTGGATAGCAGAAGCCCACTCACCCCTTTGGAGTTGTAGCAAAAGAAGGAAGAACACCAGTTGATTTATTTGGAGTACCACCATTGTTCATTTGGACACTTGTATTGTACAATATCATTGTAACATTACCCCCAATACACTTGGGGTAATTCAAAGCATTGTAACATTGGGAGATTCAGGCTCCCCTATTTTAATACAAAAGATATATTCATTCTATTGCAAGTGTTCATTTGTGTCTATTTTGTTTGGTGTTATTATTTTTCTACAGGTCTCATTTGCATCTAACCACAAGGGTTATTTATAGCATACTCACCTTACCTTATGCTTGTTCCAAGGCTTGTTACAACTCCCGAGGATGAGTTAAGTGGCCTTTAAAATTGTTGAATGTGTTAAAGTGCACTATGCCTCTTGAGCGCACAGGCGCTCAACAGGCGAAGAAGTGCACTATGCCTCTGTTTTGACACTTGTCAGTTTATACTGACACTTGTTAGTTTATCATATAGGCCTTCTGCCTATATATGTAACTCATTTTATGAATAATATAATCCCTTTAGCTTCAGTCCCAACATTTGGTATCAGAGCAGGTTCCCTCTCCTGCTTGTGAAACCCTTGAGGGTGGATTTCCCTCATGGAAATCCTCCCTCCCCCTACATTTTCTTTCATCCGCATTTTTTTCTGACTGAGGGAGTATGCTCTCCATCCATAGGATGGATCAGAAACTAGAAAGTCTAAGAAAATAACTGCCTATGTCTGCCTAATTTTTTTTTTACTGCCTCTTTCGTGATATTGTTGTCTACGGGCTTGGATGCATTGAGATCCTGCATTGCAGTATTGGAGGATCCGTCCCAACTTGATCTGTTGTTATACATTGATCGCGGCTTTGTAGCAGAGTTTTTTCTATTTTTTTTCGAGAAAGGTAGAATCCTTGTTGTTCTTGCGGTATTTTCCAGTGGCGCCGCTGCGAGATGCGACGTAATTTGCTGCGATGACATGGATATTCTCTCATAGCTAATTTTGACATTCTTAAGCGTAAAAACTAGAGATTTTGCCTATGCTTGTTATTTTTTGACATCAGCGTTGAAGGCCTCTAATCGCAGGAGAAGACAAAAATGGCTCTGGCGATGGTCTATAGCAGATCTTCGACAGTTAATTAGTGGAGTAGTTGATCTTTTCGTCGTTACCATGATCATACATGGTGGCGATTGTGGAAGATGCAAAGATTTTTAAAGGAGGAGCGGACGTTGAGCAGAATCGTCGTTGATTTGTTGTTGGTCGTGCTTGTTGACGTGCAGCAAAATTTCGTAGCCCGGGAGACAATGCTGAACTGGAGCTTCTCCAGCGAACCATGGTGGACGGCGGAGCCGTTGGAGAGTAGGAGTATGGAGTCGATGAACTCCAGGTTTCGAACCCCGAAGACTTTGTTGAAATGTTTCAGAGCATTTTTTTTTCATCTGCCACATGGCGGTTGATTTTTTGATTGCACTAGAAGTGTGTGTTGGAGATCTCAAATAGTGGTGGACGTGATGACGGAGTTACATCACAACTGGTGTTAAGGAAGCTCGTATTTCAAACATTACTGGTGTTAACTGGTGATGACAAAGTTGCAGTTGCTTGCTGTAACTGCTGTTATTTGTTACTTGCTAGAGTTACTATGTTGAACGTAAGCAAAAATCGGGCATGAGTTCTAAGTGCCTTTGCATAGGATACCCAATGTGCAAAGCCCGTGTCCTATGCAACTGAAGCAGCTTTGCCATCGAAATCCTGGTGTATTGCTCCTGCAATACCCCCGTCGTCGCCACTAGCTTCCGCTTGAGCAAGCTTGACGATAGAAGCTCTGAAGACGTGGCCGAGAGAAGGTCGATCGATAGTGAAGAACAGAGGAGCTCTGTAGTCCTATCGGTGGAACCATTCTCGTTATCTTTAGCAGGCGGCCTCTCTTTCTTCACCAGCATGTTCGAATAGAGAACATTGTACACCAGAATCAAGATTTCAATTTTTGTGATTCGCTCGAAGGGGCCGATTTGAAGTTTTCTCATAATGCTAAACATTGTTGCCATATTCCTGTCTGTTTCTGTTTTCTGCTCTCGTCCACAATTTGTGACTGCTTCGAGAGTCCTACTGCCCAAGTTGCACGTGAAATGGTCGACCAGTAAGGCCATGGCAGCCCCTAGGGAATGGCCGACGATTTTTTTTGCAGGTCTAGGGAAGATACACAAAGGCTCGTGTCGCCTCCTTTGCTGGGTCGAAGGAGCCACGCTGCCTCCTACCGAATGTTCTCATCGTCCGGTTGTTGCTTGTCATTCTCTGAAACCGCTACTGCCGCTGCCCGGAGGGGTTTCGAGTGGTCTACAAAGACCTATTGTTGGAGTCTACACTATTACAGCCTCAAGCATCTACCAGAACTATGCATCTATGGTGAATTCAGGCTCAGATTTGCTATTATTAGTCAAATATGCTGTGGGTCCGCGGCCATTCTAGGATCTGTGGGACCGGAATTTTGTTTTTTTTTGTGTCGGAGAGGTTTGAGGCAACGCCGGAGACAACAATCGACGACAATGATTTAAAGGCTCTGTAACATTTTTATGGAGTCCGAGAATATGTTTTAAAGGGGGAATATGTTTTAAATATTTTTTTTAAAGCTACAATATTGACTTTATATGAGATATTTGAAAGTTCTCACCTCCTCATAAAGATAGTTGACATAGTGGCAGCAAATTTCATTGAAACTCCCAAGTCAAGCATCTTTTTCCAGAGCACAACTCGGATGGGTGACTACTTGGGAATGTCCCGGAGCTGCACATATTTTTTGAGGGTCATTGTGTTTGATTTGTTGAAGCATCAATTTGTATATGCCTATAGGGGTATTTATAGTCGTTGGAAACGGTTTTCCACGACGGACAC
This sequence comes from Wollemia nobilis, assembly GCA_028583015.1. NCBI lineage: Eukaryota > Viridiplantae > Streptophyta > Pinopsida > Araucariales > Araucariaceae > Wollemia > Wollemia nobilis. The sequence continues at coordinate 14,598,451 of JAQPPZ010000465.1, forward strand.
AATGGTGGTGTCATATTGTAATTTTGAGGCTATTTCACTTCAATTTTTTAGCCTCAAAGTTTTTCTACCTTGGAGTGCACTCTCGGTTGAACCCGACACTCCCAAGGTAATTTCATATGTGATCCTTGTACCTAGTGATCTTTTCTATACACTTGGTGAATGCAGCGGTTGGTTACCCATGCATTTCGATGGGATGACATGGTCACCATAAGGACACTTATACTAGGGACTATAGACAAAGACACCCTAGACTCTATCCGAGGTTTTTTCCGGATCTACTTCTGAAGACTATAGACGAAGACACTTCATAATATTCTCTTATTTTCTTCTTCTCTCCTTCTATTTGGATCTATGGCTCATTTATTGTATTGAGTGCATTTTCGACAAAGACCGACACTATTATATGGCTTGCTTTTTCCTTTGTATTAGGTGCATTTTTGGCAGAGACCGACACCTTCTAGATTGAGTTCACCATGAGAAGGGATTTCATACTCATGGTGAATCTAGTCAGTGACCTACGAGAGGCAACATCCTCTGAGGATGACCTACAGAGGCAACAGACCCAGAAGTGGCTGACCCTGAGGCACCCATGATGACCCCGAGGCACTTAGACGACTGACCCAATGGCAACAGACCCGTTAAAGTGGCTGACCCTGAGGCAACAGATCGAGATGTATACATAGTGAATCTAGAATTATTCACAGTTGGAGAGCCAAGCGCAGAGAGCACGAGCCTAGACCAAATCAGCAATAAAGGAGGATGTAGAATTTTTTTTAGAAGTCAACATTAAGGGGGAATGTTACCTAATGTTGACTTGTTTTTTTTCTTTAGTTAGGATAGTGCACTTTAAGGGGGAATGTTAGAGTTAAAGTGCACTATGCCTCTATTTTGACACTTGTCAGTTTATCATATAGGCCTTCTGCCTATATATGTAACTCATTTTATGAATAATATAATCCCTTTAGCTTCAGTCCCAACAGAATGTATCCATTAGGCTACAGGGTCATGACAATGACAAACAAAAAAATAAAAAACTAGGAAGACAACACAAAGACGAGGGGAATGTTACATTTTCTAGACAATTCCTGGGGAACCCTTCCTTGATGCTTCCTAGAACCTGATGAAGTGGCTACCTTTCATAGGGCCCTGTTGCTCTAATGGTCATTGGAAAAAATTGTGATTCCCAATGTATTGGCCCTTCATAATGCAAGGCTTTATTTACTAGCCATAAAATTTTTGTGTGATAGGCACACCTGAGCTAGGATATCTTATGAAAATCATCCTATGAATATATAGTGGTTAGACCAGATTACATTATATTTAAGGCATCGCTTGTAATTCATCTAGCACCATCCACACTGGCTCATAATGAAATCATAATTCTTATTATCTTGCCTAAGCTTTTGAATGCTCAAGCCTTTGAAACCTAGGGTGGCAAATACTTTTGACATCATATTCCACCCTTTAGATGGTGAGTTGTGAGGGATCATATTTTCATGTTGTCCCTTTTTGAGATTGGACAGTTGTGCCAATCTCATGATCGACTCTTCCTCCACCATCAAATTCGTCTCCCGCTCATGGGAATCCACATCCTTGCCCAAACTCAATTGAATTTGGGGTTGATCTGACATATTGCCCTCATGGACGTGGTCATCCTGGCACACTTGCTCTTGATATGTGCCCGCTATGTGATCTGGCACTAGCTCTTGGAGGGAATTGATTGGATGAAGCCTCCACAGTAGAACCTACTCGGCTCTGATAAATTTCTCGTAAAGTTGTGGGAACTTGGTTTCCCCAGATTGGTGCAAAAGAAAGATGCATCAGGACCAAGAACCCAAATGTATAATAGACACACCTGGTTAGAAGTTGGGAGGATTTGTCTTGGAATCCTCTTCTAGCTCTTATCAAAACAGATATTGAAGTTCACCATATTTTCAAGAGGATTCCTCTTGATAAATGTAAATTGATTCAAAGACTGGAATGGGTCCTCCAGTTCACCAAATGTATCCATGAGAGGCTTTTCCAGATCTTCCCATGTAGATATGCTCCTAGGTTGTAGGGTTTTGTACCAGAGCCATGCTCTGCCTTCAAGGGAAGCAACCAGCAACCTGATCATAACATCTTCATGAATGATATTATGAAGGGTAGATAGAGAAGCCATATTTTCAAGGTGTTCCTTCGTAGCTCCCTTAACATCATTATATTTTGTTAGGGCATTGAAGGCAGCTTTTGTAATATCATACCAGTGACCAAAATCATTCAAGTGCAAGAAATTCATGGTGGCACTGGTCTTCAAATATCCCATCGATGTTGAAGTCATAGTTGGAGTTGCCATATGAACATGTTATCTCCACTAGTGAGGTCAAGGTTGTTCATCGTACTTTATTCCTTCAGGATATTTGGATCTTTAGCATGAGTAGGTTACTGGTCTCATGATCTAGAAATGTCGTGCAGTCAAAGTTTCCAGGTGATTTTGAGAGGATATGGGCAAATCGAAGTGTCTCCAAACTTTGATTTCTTGAAAACATGAAAACTCAATGAGTTCCCCAACAAAGTCACCAAAAATTTGTGGTCATCAATCTGACATCGTGCAAAATGTGGGGGCGAACCAGTGCCAGTATAGAACAACCGTCGCATTAGGATGGGACAATCGATTTCTGGAGGAGATCGGTTCATCAGGGTGGTTCTAGCCATCTATGTCATAAAATGGAAAAGGGAAAAGGAGGGAAAGATATGGAAAAAATTTTGTAGCAAAAAATCACAAGGATGGGTATAGTCACATCAAGACCTATGCAAGCACAGCACCATGAGTGGAAATATAGAGACAACACATAACAAATTAGCTCATGATATCTTCATCAAACTCTACTAAGCGATGGGTGGAGGGTGAATTCCAGAACCAGCAAATAGGTGCATTAAACCTAGGATGTAGAATTAGAGCACTCCTATATGACTAGCCCTAACAAAAATAAACCCCCAATCCATGTTTATAAATGTACACTCACGAGTCACTAAGCGACCATAATAATATGAGACCACCTAAATAACTAAAATAGAAATAAGCACTCATACATTGAATAGAAACATGAAGAAAAAATCGAAGACCAAATAGTGTTGGATCTATATTTACATAGTGATGAAAATTTTACATATGAATTGTAATGGATAAAGATCCGCCCTTAGGGATGACCAACATTCCACTATTTATAGGTATATTTACATTAAATTCAAAATTGAACATTAATGGCAATAGGTCGAAAGACAACCCTTGAAGCTGACAAGTATCGAATTGGTACGTTATTCCTCAAGATATCATCAACCTTCTAGAAGGAGGTAGATGCATCTGGTTCAATCTTGGGCCTTTGGATCTCTGATATTTCTTCCCAGTTCATTAATTCTTAGCTACCTCATCCTTTTACTGGGTCCTCTGGTCAAAAGGTGAGTGACAGGCATCGATCACCTTGGGAGCAATGCACCTCAAACCAGTCACTTTTGCGTACGGTTGTTAGGTACCTAGATTGTTACAACTATGAGTACATCTTTAGTTTGAATTTTGGGTGATGGTGAGAGCTTTACGTGCTGAGCGGGTGCTTCCTTTGTACTTATTTCCACCCATGGAGGCACGAGGGAAGAGGGCAGACATTTCTTCTAACTTTCACCTATTTTGTGTCCGCATATCCCGCTTGAGATGGGAGGGAGTCTTTGTCTTCCCCAAGAGTGGATTTTCTTGACTTTTCTACCCTTACCAGCTGCTTGAAAGGCCCGCCCAATAAGTGGGTGGTATTTTTAGATAATTTTTCTTGAGGCAAAGGGTGTATTGTCCACCCAATATATCTTTCGCCTTGCTTCCATCCACCATCCACCCACTACTTTAGATTTCCCATCACTACATCAACCACCACTTGATATCTTTCGCCCATCCATCAATGTTCCTCAAAATTTTTATGGACTCCTTTTGAACAAAGGGAATCACTTCCTGAAGGTAAGACTGGGTGAAGGGTGTAAAATTTCATCCACACTTTTCTATCGATCGATGACTTCCTTGAGTCTTTTCTTGATCACCTTTAGCTGATCCTCCATTTCTCTGACCATATCTGGTCCAATCGCAACTCGATCTTCTAGATTATCCCAAGATAATGGTGTTCTACACTTTCTACCATACAAGGCATCGAAAGGAGTCATTCCTAGAGAGGAGTGATGTCCATTATTGTAGGTAAACTCCACAAGGTGTAGTTAGTCTTTCCAACAAGACTTTTGATCCATGTAGTACATGTGGAGCATGTCCTCTAGTACTTGATTTACCCACTTTGTTTGACCATCTGTCTCAGGGTGGTATGTTGAGCTCATATTTAATTCTATGCCTATTACATGATATAGGGTCTTCCAAAACTTAAAAGTGAATTTGGAATCTCTATCTAAAATGATTATTTTAAGAAACCCATGCAATCGGAATACCTCTTTGGAAAACCTATTAGCCACTACCTAAGCATCGTCCTTAATTTTTCCTAATATAAAATGTGCAACCTTAGTCAACCTGTCGACTATTACAAGGATTGCATCATGTTGATACCTGATCTTGGGTAATCCTACTATGAAGTCCATAGATATAACCTACCATTTTTGGGTAGGTAATATCATGTGGGTACAATTATCTTATAGGATGCCTACGTTCAGCCTTAACCTTATGAAATTCAAGACATCGAGTGACAAAATCAATGATATCTTTCTTCATTCATGTCTAGAAGAAGGTTCTTTTCATGTTTTCCCTCATTTTGACCCCTCTAGGGTGAGCAAAATAAGGGGATCTATGGGCTTATTGCATTATTAGCCTCCTTAAATCACCCATTTTTGGTACAATGATCCTACCTTGGTAGCACCATCGTTCATGCTAAACTCCTTATTACCCTTAGGATCCCTGCTCATCTTAGCCTGAATTTCCTTGTAATACTCATCTTGATATTGCTCCTTCCTCACTTGATTCATTAGATTTATGTGACTTATATTTACGACTACTATATGCTTCCTTCTACTTAAGGTATTGGTAACCTTATTCTCTTTCCCTTTGATATACTCAATCTCAAAGTCATATTTAACAAGAAACTCAACCCATCTCCTTTGTCTTGCATTGAGTATAAGTTGGGTGAATATATACCTCAGAATTTGATGGTTAGTTTTTAACTCAAAGGGCCTTCCTACCAAGTAATGGCACTAGGCATTTAGAGCGTGCACCACTACAACTAGCTCTAAATCATGTGTAGCATAATTAATTTCATGCTTCTTAAGCTTCCTTGAAGTGCATGCTACTACTGAATCATCTTGGGAGAGTACTCCTCCTAACCCTTCTAGTGATGTGTTTAGTGCATACTGAGAAGTTCCCTTGAGGGTTTGGGATCTTTAATATTGGTTTTGTAGTGAGTTTTTGCTTTAGCAATGCAAAGGCAGTTTGACACTTTTTTGACCACTTGAATTCCTTTCCTTTTTTTGGAGGTTAGTTATTGCAATTGCAATCTTGGAGTAATCCTTTATATAACATCTATAATAGCCCGTCATCCCCATGAAGCTTCACACTTTTGTCATATTGGTAGGGGGTGGCCAATTCAAAATGGATTCAACTTTCTTTGGATCTATTGCAATTTCTTTTTCAAATATGATGTGCCCTATATATTGCACCTTCGAGGTATAGAAATCACTTTTTACAAGATTACCATAGATTTGGTTCTCCCTTAGCAACTCTAACATGATTTTGAGGTGTCTATCATGTTATTTTTTGTCTTGGGAATATCTTAAGATATTATCTAAAAATTTGAGGACAAATTGATCTAGATACCTCCTGAACACATTGTTCATTAAATTCATTAATGCAGTTGGGGCATTAGTCAGTCCAAAGGGTAGGATTGTAATCTCATAATGCCCATACCTAGTTTTAAATATCGTTTTGTGAGTATCCTCCTCATGTATTCTTAATTTATGGTACCTTGATTTTAAATAAATATTCATTAATACTATGGCATCCCTTAGTTGGTCAAATAAATCTTCAATTCTAGGTAAAGGGTATTGATTCTTGATTGTAGCCTTGTTAAGCATTTTGTATTCAATACATAATCACAATGAACCATCTTTATTTTTAACAAATAACACTAGTGCACCCCATGGCGACATGCTTGGTTTTATCAATCTCTTTTCTAACAATCCCTTTAGTTGCACTTTTAATTCTTGCATCTCAATAGGATTCATCCTATATGGAGATCTATGGATGGGTTATGCTCCTGGTATAAGTTCAATAGTAAAATCAAATTCCTGCACAGGAGGAATTCTAGGTAAATCCTCAGGAAACACATCCTTAAAGTCCTACAAAATTGGGTGTTTCTCCAACACTTTTCTTTTTTTATCTTCTCCAACTTCATTGAGTTTTACGACATAGACTATCCCTCCCTTATTTAGGGCTTTCTTTAATTGCATAGCCGATAACATCTAGGGTTTAAATGACCCTTGTTCGCTATGAATTCTTAGTCTCTCCTTGCCCTTTTCTGAATATTTGATCCATCTATCTTGAAAATTGATCAAGGCTTTATGAGCCTATAACCAATCCATCCCTGGGATCACATCAAAAGTACGAAGTGGAGCTAAATATAAATAACCTTCAGTGGTACCATTGGTTAAAGTAATCTCTACCATTGGAAAACATTGGTTTATTGAGTAGGTTTTCCCAAAACCATACTTGACCTTCCACCCTTGGTCCAAATATCCTGGACTTTCTGGTATATCCCTTACTAAACTAGAATAAATGAAACTATGTGTGGCCCCACTATCAATTAAAATATTTACTTGCTTATTAAAAATCTTACCTTTCACAAGCAATGGGGTAACCTGCCCTTCTAGCTTTTGATTCTCGGTTGCAGCATAAATTCGATGGGTGGGTTCCTTCCCCTTGGCATTGGATGAACTTGGCCCTACTTGATGTGGACATTGACTAGCATAGTGAGGGCCTCTGCAATTATAACACCTATCCTTGTGTCATTGACACTTTTCTAGTTTATGTTCCCCTGCTTTACTTATTGGGGCTTAAGTTTATAGTTTTTGAGGCTGAGGTTTAGCATTGTTGGGATTGTTGTCGGTTTTCTTTTGGAAGTTCTTCTTGAACCTCCTCTATTTTCCATCATTTATCTTCTATATTTTTGGGGATTCTTGGCATTTTTATGCTATTCCTCTTCCCATTTCAAGAATCCCTAACTATTCCTTTTCCTAAGTGCTTTTTGATCTTGCTCAGGACAAAATAGTTGAATTGTAAGTGATACTTTACCTTCTTTGCTAGGTCATATACCCTTTGCAATGACTTGGGCTCATGCATGTTTACATCATGTCTCACCCTAGATTCTAACCCGAGGATAAACTTATGGGCCCTCATATTTTCATCATAAGAAAGCACATACTTAAGCAACCAAACCAACTTCTTATAGTATATCTCCACTATTTTGGTCCCTTGTCGAAGGTTGGCAAATTCTTCAAATTTTAATGCATATAAATGTTATGTCAGGAATCTTTTCTTGAAGATTACTACAAAGTCCTTCCATTTAAGATTGACAACTTTGATCTTATTTTTCTCATGGTAGGTTTCCCACCAATCTAATGCAACCCCTTCTAGGTATATTATTGCCCAAATTGTTCGGGTTCCTGGGGAGTATCCCTTCACTATGAAATAAACTTCTAATTCTCTCAGCCAAGCTTTGGCCGCATCCCCTTCTCCTTCTCCACAAAATTTGGATATGCAAACATTTTTTAGATCCTTAGCCAGTTCCTTTTCCAAAAGGGCTCTGGCTTCCAACTTTTTTGCAGTTAGTTCATCGGCTTGGCTAACCTCTGAACCTCTAGCTTGCAAATTTTGATTTGCAATGGTTTCCAACATTTGCTTCATCTGATCCTGCATGGTGGTAACCATAGTAGTGAGGTTTTCTACCTCTCTATTGGAATTTCTCGAATCCTCATCCCGGATCCCTTCTTCAACATTACTCTGTCGATTTCACCTAGTTGAAGGCGTAGGCCTCTCTTTTGTAGCCTTAGGTGTCATCTATCCTAGTCACAATCCCAAAGAGAAAATTAGGTTATAGCATCACCTTGAATTGTACTACTAGCAAGCCACAATACATATTTCTATTGCTAAAATCATCCATACTCTAATTGGGGTGTATGCTAAGCTAGAAAGTAGATTAAATGCACATGTCCATTCTTACTATAAGTAAGGTGTCATAATGTTCTAGCCACCCTTGGGGTTAGTCCCCATTAGATTCTAGAAAGTAGGAATTCTAGAACCTCTTGATTTTATCCCAAAGCCTAAAATAGAAATACATCCAAATATATTAAGCAAAGTAAGAAGCTCTATACCCTCGTACCTAGAGCTCTGATACCAGATGTAATGACCCAAAAACTAGCTAAAAAACCAAGAAAAGAAAAGATTTTTTTTTAAATACAAACACAACTAAGAGGGATCCATAAATTCCCCTATCTAGTATAACCATTAAATTATTCTATGTTTGAATTTTACCAAGCTACTCAAATCTACAAGGATTACATTGTACTCAATACCCTACATAAGTTCATCTGTGTAGGTATATTATGTGTACCATAGATAAGCTATCCATCTCATCTTTCTTGATGAGCTAACTTATCACCTTCAGTATAATTGAAGGTATATGCCCATATCCATACCATGCACAAGTCTATTTATGCAGGTATGCTACGCATACTATGAGTTAAGTCATCCATCTCATCTTCACGATGAGCTAACTTAACTCTAATGTAAGCAATCAATTTACTTAGTTTAGCATTCCCCCTAAGAGGTCTTAATCTCTTAGGTTCTTTCTATGTTCACCCTAAGAGGTCTTAATCTCTTAGGTCCTTTTCTATGTTCACCCTAAGAGGTCTTAATCTCTTAGGTCCTTTTCTATGTTCACCCTAAGAGGTCTTAATCTCTTAGGTCACTTTCTATTTTTAGCAAGAAGACAAGAATAGATCTATCTATTTAATCCATCAAGGAACAAAATCTATAAATCATATAAGAAGTACTTTAAAAGAAAACAACATTAAATGAGAATAAACATTAAATAGAAGGAGAAGCTAAATAACAATGCATAGATACTTCATAACAGTAAATTAAAGATACATTCCTCATTCATTCAATAAACTATTACATATATCCAAGTATGGTAAAACCTCCATACTTTAAAATAATAAAGTAATACATCCATATCCATCTAGGGATTTCTCCCTACAAGTCTAGTCTATTTTGAACATGAATAAATTATTGCAATTATAAATCAAGCTAGTGCATTGGTTCCAATTGTCCTCTTTGGTCCTCCTTGTCTCCCCATATTTCTTTTGAGGGTAGTAGGGGATCAAGACAACTCATGGTTCTATGAAAGACATGCATCTAAATGCATCTACTAGTAACATGAAACCAGTGCATTTACTATTTACTTTACCAAATTGCAACTATCGATGATGTAGTAGGCTTAAGTAAAACAACAAGAGAGAGGCATAGTCAATGTTAGTGTGATGATGTCACATAGGAAAATAAATAGATGGGAAAGTCATAGGCAAGGGTTTTTTACACACAACCACGGTTGCTTGGATACATGTATCACTTACTAGATAAATATGGAGGTTCAAATGACTCAACACAGCTCTCAACAACCCAAAACAACATGGGAAGACATAGAATGCAACACGCAGATACGGGCTGACCAAGGTTTAACCCAAAAACACACAACACATGGTTTGTTGGAGATAAAATGGTAACAAACCAAGCATAAACCATCAAAGGAAGACTAGCTCAAATGAACTAGCGACAAACTCCCGCTTGTAAATAGTTAGATAAGTTTTACCTCTTTTATTAAAACCATAAGGAGATAGAGCATTTAACCAACTTGTAAATCTCTTAGATTTTATCGTAGATCCTCCCTTTTTGGTTTCCCAAGCTCGTCATCTCCAAATCGCCCAACAATTCCTTCTCTCGATTTTCTCCCTCTCTTCAGCTTGTTCATCCTCCCTCCCTACATTCATCTACCCTACCTTAGGAAGTAGAGTCTTCTTTTTCACGTCGTCCATCTCGTCTCCCAACCACCCCATCTTGTTCGCCATAACTTCTCCTTTCTCTCCCACCAACGACCACCAAATATTTTGATTATTTAAAACTTATTTTCTTATTCCCAAATTTCATTACTAATAAGGCTCCTACTTCACTGATGGCAAGAAGCTTCTATATAATCTTATATGTTTTCAACCTTTTCTCACTGAAAGGTTCTTATAAAAGTTTATAAGATTAAAACATATGAGCTTGTAAGGCTCTTTTTTAATTAAATAGCCCCCTCATTACCTTAGTCTTTAAATAAATCCCCTTTGATTTAAAATAGAGACTTTGCCATACGTTCAAATAATATTTTATTATTATTTAAATTATGGTCTTATTATTGCTTTAAATAAAAATCTATTATTATTTAAAGCAAGTTCTTATAATCTATTTAAATAAAATCATATTATTCTATAAAATAGATTCTCATTACCTTTTTAAATAAAATTCTATTATTAATTAAAATAGAGTTTCTTTATCTATTTAAATAAAATTCTATTATTATTTAAAAATAGATTCTCTTATATATATATATTTAAATATATAAATATATGGTTCTTTTATCATATTAGCAACATGCTACTCTTACAACAATTTAATGGGTTTAAATGCAACCAAACATGCACACATTCAAAAACCAAGATGTAGTAGAGTGATGAAGTAAAAGACAACCAATCATATGCAACAAACAAAGAGGGAGTCTTTCCATCAACCCAGTCACCCGTCTCAGTCGAAGAATTTATGATATTTACTAGGCTATCAACTTGCGTCTCTAGGTGGTTGGCTAGTTGATGATTATCATAAAAATGATAAGGCATACCTATATGAAGGTAGTCATCCATGTTATCCCTGAGTTGTCTTAATCATCACTTCCCCTATTTCAAGTACCTCGTTTATGGTGGATAGTTCTACTTCTTCCACCTATGAGTGTACCTGATATTGTACATTGACAATCTGTTAGTAGTACCATATTCTTCAAAGATAAATAAATCTAAGCATTGTATAGTCATTCATTTGCAACAAAACTAAGTATTTAATTAACATTGATCATCACATAGTCTTTCATACCAAAAGTTCCACTAGGGAGGGTCATGACAACGAGTCCTAAAACTGTTCCTGGTGAACCCTTTCCTTTTATCCAACAAGTGTAGAGAATATAACACACCCTCAGCTCCCAAAAAATTCAATCGAGGATCGTACGCAACAGGGTAGTTTTCTCCATCTACAGTTTGATCTAGAAGGTTGACGTCCAATGTTGAGAGTGCTACATATATATGTGGTACACTATTTTTGATTCCCATGTGTGAATGTAATGCGTTTTATTTTTCCAACCTTTGGTGTAGGTATTATATCTCATGTAATTGAGAACATGTTATTCTTTCTAGCTTATAATACAAACTAAAATGTATTGTGTTCTCATTTCTAGTGAAAGTATATTATAGAAAGTATTTTTACTATAGGTATATTACCTCTTATATAAAAAGAATATCTTGAATTGCTTGCTCTTTCAAAGTGTAGGTTTATTACAATTTATATAATGTTAATTACTTATTGTTACAATGTTTATAGCTTATGTAACGAAGACTCCTTTAGTACTTGTTCCTTGAAAGCATATTTTTATTGTAATTACTTAGAACTACTTTATCTACTTACATCTTCAAAATGTAGGTTTGTTATAGCTGCTTGAAATAGATTAAATTACTTATCCCTTTAAAATATAGGTTTTTTATATTATGAAACATAAACTAATTGTCTAGTGTATGTTTGTTATAATTGACATAATATAAACTACCTAACTCTTCAATCTATATTTCTACCAAAAATTTGGACAAGTCTAAGAAGATATTATATCCTTGAGCATAATGACACTAGGATAAGCCTAAATGGAATAAAAAATAAATTAAAAGGATAAATATAAGAAGGTTAAATTATCAATCCAAGCTCAAGTAGGTGAGATGGTTAATATTCTATGGAGAAGGCTCATGTTTAAGTCTTAGTAGGCATAGAGGCCCTATGACTGTAAGCGGTGGGTGCTTGACACCTAAATGAGTTATCTTAGCCTTGATATAAACAAAATCCATTGTAACCCATTAAAAAAGTGGGAAAGGTTAATTGAAACATGAAAATGGGTAATCCTAAGGTATGATCTAAAAGCGTTAAAGAGTAATGAAAGGTTTACATACGCAAGACTAGTATGATAGGTTGTAAGTAAAACAATATCAAAAGAGACTAAAACAAATATAAAGTAAAAAGTTAACTAAGCAAAACATTTGCAAGAGATGAAAAAATAAATGGACTTATCTCTTAGAGATACTGACTTAATGCTTGAATTAGACTTGTTGATTAATAATCTTAGATCATATTTATGCTTGATAATGATGATTGATGATGCTTATTAAAAATATTTTTCTTGGCTAATGACTCCCTACCATGGCTTAAAGGTAAATAAGGAACCCTAAGAAGGAATACAAACTATGGTGAGGAGAGTGAATTACAAGACATGACACGCTTCAATACTAATCTTAAAAAAATCCTAGGTAGTGCAATGAATGATATTTGTAAGTAAGGTTGTAGGTAAGCCAAATGGTTTTAGAGGGATTTAGGTGATTTAAAATTGGTTTGCAAGTAGGATGAAATGGAAATAAGTCCTCATTTTGTATTATACATATGCTCCATTGATAAATATTATATTTTACTTGATGGATTAATTTCTAAGTATCTTGTTTAACATCATATTTATACATTTTATTATTTTTAATTTCATCTTGACTGAAGTGTTGGCAATAGGAAATGTTGTTACATACCCTAAATCACATAGCATGGCATTCTAGGAATAAGTTTGGAAAGGCCAAAGAGTCCCAAACATGAAAGGATTTAGAGTTTTGACTTTATTTGAGCAACAAAGCTTATTATAGATGTTTATAGTTTTTTGGATAGGTTCTTTAGTTAGATGTTATCCTATAGGGAAGGCACTATTGTAAATATAGAAATTTATGCTAGAAATTTATGCATTGTCACCAATAATAGATTTAATGTTCATATGAGCTAGGTGTTGTAATATTTTTTAATTTATGGTCTCTTATTCTAGTAAGGAGAAATATTTAACTTAGTTGACATGACTATCGGGTATCTCTTTTGCTAATTTTTCCTAAAATTGCACCTAACCACAACCATTGGGGTCTATTACACCTATTTTAGATAGCATTTTTCCTCTTATTATATTTGACAATTATACCCATATTTTTCCAACCTATGATATAAAAGTGTTAAATGAGTAATATGAAGTTTACATACACGACTAATTGATAGGCTATAAATAAAGCAAATATCAAATAGACTAAAGCAAATATAAAGAGTTCATAAGAGGAAAATTTTTAAAACACTTATCTCTTAGGGATTTTTGACTTGATGTTGAAATTTGACTCCTTGATCCTTAATCTTGGTTTCTTTTGACGCTTGATGATTATTTTTTTAAATGAGTTTACACAGGTTTTTATGAGGAGTCCCAATCACCTCATACTAAGTGGGGTTTGAGTCTTAGACCTCTCAAAGAGATACCAAATCCCTTACCATTGTAATAAGCTTGCAACTATACTTTATTATATTTAATTATGCTTATTAAAGATATTTTTCTTGGTTAAAGACTTCCTACCATGGAATCAAGGTAAAGGGACCATAAGAAGGAATAGTGACTAGGTCAAGGGGAGTGAGAGATAAAACATGACAAGCTTCAATATCAATATTGAAACAACCCTAAGTAGTGCCAAGAAGTAATAGTACGATACACCTATAATTTTCCTTTAGTATCCTTTAATGATTTTTTAAAGGTTGTAGGTACACCAAGTGGTTGTAGATCCATTTATGTTATTTTTATTTCATTTGTAGGTAGGATAAAATTGTTAAAAGTCTTTATTATATTTTATATGTGTGCTTCATCAAGAAGTATGAAGTGGTAATTAATGATCTAATATTTAAATATCTTGTTTGACATTATATTTATATATTTTCTATTATTTTTATTTTTTTCTTGACTAAAGTGTTGACCAAGTAGTTATATTGTTGTTTTCCCTAAATCACATATTTATGGAGTTTTGGGAATGAGTTTAGTAGGACCAAAGAGGTCCAAATATGAAAATATTTAGGTTTTTGTCTTTATTTCAGCAACAATTTTTATTGTAAGTGTTATAGCTTTTAATATATATGCATTAGCTAGGCATTGTCCTACACAAAAGGTACTGCCACCAGAAACATAAGTACTGATTTTAAAAATGTAAGCATAATTACTAATAGAAATCTAAGGGTCATATTAACTAGGTACTATAACATTTTTTATTGGTGATACCCCTTATGGAAAGGGAGACTTTTGGCTTAGCTACCATGAGTGTGGGTGCTTCTTTCACCAAAGTTCTTAGGACTTGAACCTGGATACATCCATTAGGGTATATTGCATACAATTTTAGATGTGATAATTTACACAATACTTTCCTTTTATTTGGAAATTATGTACATATTGCTTAGCAATATTTGAACCCAGGATCCACATTGAAAAGTTAGGTTCCTAATCATTTGAGGTACTATTTTATACCTAGGTGTTATAATATTTTATGTAGCCATTATTATGGATTTAAGAGAAAAAAATAGAAATGAGGGTCTTTACACCAAGGTTAGGGATACAAAAACATCCTAAGGATGTCCATTGTTATCCTTTAACTTAAGCCCTACTCATTCCCTTTCCTATAAGTTATTAACTAAAAATTAAAATAAATTGGATATTCATATCTTATAATTTTCATAGCATATACAAACTTAAGTTTGCTACAACCTATATAATAAAAACTAATTACCATTAAAATATATTCAATAAAACTACTTAACTTATGTATAAGCTTAAGTAATGAAAATTATTTGCCTTTCAAAGCAATATGTAACCACAAAATGATTTTACAAAAAAAGTACATAATAGTTTAAATTGGATTTTATTAAAAATCTTAGTGACTAATGTCATAAAAAATACCATGTTTATGCATATTAATTTGTTTGCTTTTCAATATACCTCATCATATACCAAATCACACCTTTCGACAGATATTAAATTTAATTAAATTGTTTGAAAGTTATGATCTCAACACAACACCATATTTTCATAAAGTAAATGCCTACTAAAACATTGCGACAGAGGCACTAATGCTATGTGTTTAGAAAAATCTATTTGCTTACTTTTTAAACATAACTCAATGCAACCAAATAATAGTTTATGGTAAGATAATTTCTTAACCCATTATTATGGGTGTGGTATTATAATAATATATGGTGCAGTAAATAATGTAAAAAAATAAGGAGAACTTTTAATTAACTAGACAAAAAAGAGGAAAAAAAGGCATATAAAATATTGTAAAAGAGAAAAAGAAGAACATATATACACAAGGAGAGAAGAATCAATTTATCTAAAGGAGCATAGTCCAAAGTAGTTATTCAAAGTATTAAACAAAACAATAAGCAAACATAGAATAGCATTACAACAACCTAATGGTTTGAGTATGGAGCAATTATATGAAGATGAAAAATAAATAGACACTCCTCCAACAATCAACATAACAATATATTTATTCACATAAATTTGGGAATGTGTAAAAATTAATATATGGATGGATTGCATGTAATATATTTAAAACGGAGAATAGAAAACTTAGCACCATACATCAAAAGCTTATTTAACAATCTCATTCAACATGGCTTTTCAAAAAAATCGATAATATATTAAGTTATACATTTCTTAAAAAATGGTGATATAAATAACTCTTCAAATTATCAAACCATACTAGTCAAGTCTTTACTTATAAAGGTATTAGAAAGAATGGTTAATGTAGAATCAATAGGTGGATAGAAGAATAAGGAAAAATGAGAAAAAGGACAAACAAATTTCAAACCAAAATTCTAAAATACAAGTTATTACACCTAATTGAGACATTCATAAAAATACATCAAGTAGGAAAGGGAAAACCTATTATTGTTTTATCATCTTCGATAAGTGTAGGCCCAAAATGGCCACATCCTTAGAAAAACTTTGAAAATTTTATTTTAAGGCATGAAATCTCTATTCCGTTGAGGATATAGAGTATTTTGGAGCATAACCGTGCAAAGGATACTCTAATCTGCTCAACACTTAGTCATTTTCATAAACATCGACAAAGTCTCTATTCTGCCCAAGGTGTAGTGTATTTGGCAGCGGATTTTGATAAAGTTTCCAATCTATAAAACTTTTGAGCTTTGATTATGTTAGCGCGATAAAAAATAAGAACTGGTGATTCTACTTCATTTCACGTGCTCCAGCGACTAAGTATTGAGAAGCTTGATTCCACTGGGTTCCAAGACCAATTGTGAGCGGAATGGAGATGAGTTCCATGTAGCTTGGTAATAAATTTGTAAAGCGCTTGAAAGGAATTAAAGGTAGCATAATAGCTTAGTGATCATTTTACACTACTTTCAATGCAGATTGGAGGTTTCACAGTCAAACATGAGCTTTGATGACATCAACATTTTTTTTTGAGCAGATTACAACTTTTACTTTATGCCACAGACATAAGAAGGAAGTTAGACAATTTGAAGGTAAAAAGAGTGGATTAGTGAAGAACACAAGCTTATACTGAGAGGGGGGTGAACAGTATAAGATAACTTTTTACTTTTCTTTCCCAATCAATATTATGCAATGTATAGATCAATATCAACAGCAGTAATCAAAGCAATGCACAAAACACCATACACAATAGAGACACCACAATTTACGTGGTTCACCCAATGTGGGCTACTCCATGGAGAAAATATTTCACTAAAATTTTCTCAATCAATCTCTTGGGAATCCTTTCCCTATTACAATGTTTATGGACCTCTGTCCAAAGGAGATGTTGATCCCCTAAATCAAGTTCATGGATCTCTATCCATAGGAGAACTCCTTCTCCTCTGCTTTGGTTGGTGATCCTCTAGAAGACTACTGCCTCCACTACACTGGCTTGTGGATCTCTCTCCACTGAAGACTCTTGTCCCCACTCAGAAGACCTATCCTCACTGCCCTGGCTGATGGATCTCTATCCACTGGAGACCACTGTCCTCTCTGCTCTATCACCTCCAAAGCTCTATCTCAAATCTACACTAAACATAGTCCTTCGGTCTAGCACAAATCTGCTCAATCTCTATCTTTGGTCTGGCACAAACCTATCCTCAAATCTGCACCAAAATCTGCTCCACAAGTCCACTCAGAACTTGCTCAAATCTGCTCAACAAGTCCACTCAGAACTTGCTCAAATCTGCTCAACAAGTCCACTCAAAACTTGCTCAAATCTGCTCAACAAGTCCACTCAGAACTTGCTCAAATCTCAACAATTCCACTCAAAACTTGCTCAATCTCAACAAGTCCACTCAAAACTTGCTCAATCTCTCAACAAGTCCACTCAAAACTTGCTCAAATATGCTCAACAAGTCCACTCAGAACTTGCTCAATCTACTCAACAAGTCCACTCAAAACTTGTCCAATCTACTCAATAAGTCCTCTCAAGAACTTATCCAAATCTGCTCTCAATATGTATTGTAAGCTTCCACAAAAGCTTACTCAAATCTATCCACAAGTCCTCTCAAAGACTTACCTCAAATCTTCTCAACAAGTCCACACTAGAACTTGTCCAATCTCATAGAAACATAAAGAGAATTGTTAGAGACCCAATATATTCTATACTCAATGCCCAATCACTTTCTCAACTCAAATCAGAATATAGAATAGTTTGTTTTATGGAACTTGAACAATCACTTCACACACTCACTTGACTAGGCTCAACCAACTCTACTCAACCAATCACTCAAAGAAACAACCCTTGCTCACAAACCCTAGTCCAAGCATGTAAACATCAACTCAAAATATTTCCAACAATGCTCAACAACAATCCTCACATAACAATGATACTCATGTTCTTTTCAAACCCTAGTTCAAGTTCTTTGCTCAACAACTCACTTTAACAACAATGCTCATAAAACAATCTTCACATAGCAATGATACTCAAACCCTAGTTTAAGTTCTTCACACAACCAATGGCTTCAACAACAATGCTTATAAAACAAGGTTTTAACCACACTTCTTTATTCCAGAAAACCTTGTAGCAATCACTCAAACACACTTAAAAGGAAACCCTAATCAAGTCCTTTTCACTCCAAACTTATTTTCCAGAAAACAACCAATCAACTTAAACTTTGAAAAATATGCCCATACCTTTTTCTTGATAAATATGACCTTCAAGAATCTGCCACAATAACACAATATTCCTTTGCCAATCTCAAAAGGATTAGATGACAATACAATGCATATATTAATTCATGAGTATACCTTATTGCTCCAATCTCAAAATAATATCCAACACCAAACTATTTTGAATATTCACCTCTCAAGCATAAGTCACTTTACTACTTTGTTTTTCAAAACCCAAAGCTATTTCTACTTATAACTCCCTAAACTTATTATTGCATTAAAGATAATTCTTTTAATAAGATAATGCAATTTATCTTTCCCTTTTCTAAGGTAAAAGTATTTTACCCACAAGTAAATCTTTTCACCTCAATACTTTATAATAACTACTCCCTTTTAATTTAGGCATTCATCAAATTAATTACAACCTTATTTCTCCTTTATTCAACCTTAGCCTAAATTAAAATTAAAGATCACAAAAATGTTACCAGTTTTATTAATGCCTGAAGCGCTTCTTCTTCCAAGCACCTTCCTCTTGGTTGTCACCACCGTGGAGCTGCGTTCTCCCTTGGAGCCTCCACACCTTATGCCTTCGCCTGCTTCAGGCCATGCCTTGCTACGTTCACTACCTCAAGCCACACCTTGGCTATGTTTCTACCTTGAGCCACACCTTGGCTACACTCGTTGCCTTGCACCACTCCTTGGCTATGTTTGTTGTCTCTAGCCACACCTTGGCTACGTTCGCTACCTTGCACCACTCCTTGGCTATGATTATTATCTCTCAGCCACACCTTGGCTACGTTCACTAGTGCATAAACAAGATTTTTGCTGCTCTTTCTTCCTTATAAACTTAAACACAATTGCACATTTTTATCATCGAGAAAAAGGATAAATTGAAATACCTCCAAGGCATTAGCTTTTATACTAAATCTCTTCCTCCATGCATGACGTCGATGCTCGATTTATTCTCAACGTCGACGCTCGATTTTCCTTTGAAACTTTATTAATTTATAAAATATTTAAATTCTTTTGAATTTAAATTTTATAAATTAATTCTTTAAACCCTATGGTTTTAAAGAAAAACCTTTTATTTTTGCCACCATTGGTTTTAAAGAAAAACCTTTTATTTTTGCCATCATTGGTTTTAAAGAAAAACCTTTTAACTTATGCTTCCACATAATATTTAAAAAATATTATGGAGCCCTTTGCCTTTAACTTTTGCATTGTTCCTTTTGATCTTGACTTTATTAGAAGCTTCTTCCGAATATCAATGACAACTTTGATAACTTGTTTCTTGACAAATTCCTTGATATTTAATGATGACTTCATTTCTTGACATCAATGACAACTTTAACTTTAAGGACTCAAAATGTCCAACAATCTCCCCCTTTGTCATTGATGGCAACCCAAAAACATTTTACCAAAAACTTGACTTCTTCTTCTGTGTTGCTCCCCCTGGGACATTGCTCCCCTGGCTCAATGCTCTCTTCAAATACCAAGTCTCTCCCCCTTTGACATCAATGGCAAAGGGTCACCTTTGGGGCTTGGGGCTAAGAATGAGCCTCTTAGCTTAGCCCCTCCCCCACCTCCTCTTGAGGTGGTTAATTCTGGGGTGGGAGTATTTCTACTCCTAAAAGGCATTGTTCTTTACCTTTATCCTCTTTCCTTCTTATCTGATTCTTCTGATTCCTCTCACTATTTCTTTTAGTGTCCATGTTCCTATCCATGTCTACATTCATGTTCCTATTTTTGTTCATATCCATATTCCTATTCTTGTTCATATTCATGTTCCTGTTCCTGTTCACACCTATTTCTGAAATGTCTGCTCTACACCACTTTGTTGTGTGACCATCATTGTTGCACTTGTAACACTTAATGTTATTATTTCTTGGAGGTGCAAATGTCATAGGATTTCTTCTAGTGAAGCCATACCTTCTTCTGTCATGAACCCTGCAATTCATTGCCTTATGACCAAACTGATTACATGAGTAGCAATATCCATGGAAGAACTATTTGTTCCCATATTCCTGTCTTTCATGTGTTCTGCATTGTGAAGCCATGTGCCCAAACCTGTGACATGAAAAGCATCTTCCATTGAATTTTCCTTGTCTTGACCTCATTGGTCTCCTAGACCTATTCTGATTGTTGTTCCATCTGTATCTTCTTTGTGCATTGTTCCTATTTTTGTTGAACTCTCTATTGTCCAACTCATCCTCAGATGTCTCACTTTCTTTTACACTATCTTTTTTGAAGTATCTTCATCCGAAGTTTCTTCTTCTCCAAAACTTGAAGTTGACTCTCCTTCCCATTTCTTTTGATTCTGTTCAAATCCGAGACCTGTCTTGCTTGATGTAGTCTTTTGTGTCTTGATGAACTTATCCAAGTTCTTTGAGCTATTTTTAAACCCTTTCATCTTGATCTTGGAGTCCTCTAAATATTCTTTTAGTAGTGCCACTTCTTGTGCTAACTTCTCACATTCCAAGATCTTTGCTTCTAACTTATCCTTGAACCTCTTTGCCTTAGCCTTTGATTTTTCTAAATCCTCTATAAGCAATCTTCTCTCTTCATCACATTCTTGAAACTGAATTTCAAGTTTAGAGTGTTGCTTCCTTACCTTCTTTACTATGTCAAGGGCATAAATAAGTTCTCCCTTGAGATCATAACCATTCTCTTCTGAATATTCCTCTATTTGTTTACCTTTGTCCACATCTTTATTTTCTTTTGGCTTGTCTTCTATAGGATCACTTACTTCTTCTTCTAAAGCCATTAGAAGATTTTCATCTGGTATTTCAAATGCATCCTCATACTCATCATCACTGAAACTATAACCATCCCTTGTACAATCATCTTCAAGATGTCCAAAGTTACCACATCTAAAATACTTGAGAATTACTGGAGTCCTTTTCTTAACTGGTTCTTTTTCTTCAATCATAAATAGGACTTCATCTCTATCATTGTCTGAAAAACTAGCATCACTATCACTTGAGTACTTACTTGCCTTATCCGCATAGTAGCTCCTCTTTTGTCTTTGAAAGAACTTCTTTCCTTGTCTGCTTTGTCCATCCTTGCTTTTCTTTTGGTGCCTATATCTTTTCGATTCCCTGTTCCTGTGATCCTATTTTTCTTCACCATTGTTTTTCTTTGGTTCTTGACAATCTATTGCAAAATATCTAAACTTTCCACAATTGAAACACTTAATAGATCTTAGATCTCTAGATCTTCTAGAATCTTTATCTCTTCTACCATAATTAGCTTCTTCATCATTGGATGACTCATTGCTTGATTCTGACTTCTTACCCTTTGTTTTCTTGATTGCTTTGAAGGTTGCTTCCTTCTGGGGAATAGGATCTTTTGTTCTTATCTCAAAAGTTGTAAGCATACCAAGCAACTTATCTCTTGTCAAAGAATCACCATCCATTGACACTTCTATAGCAGAAACCTATTCATTGAATCTTTTTGGAAGAGTTCTTAAGACTTTATCACAAACATCTGATTCATCAATCTTCATTCCAAGTCCTTGCATATCATTAACAACCTCATCAATTCGAATTAGATAAGCACTAATATTTTCCTCATCATTCATTCTTAACGTTTCAAATTGTCCTTTGAGATTTCGTATCTTTGCTTTCTTGACACTTTTATCTCCTTCATATATACCTTGCAATTTATCCCACATTTCTTTTGTAGTTTTACAATGCATAACCTTCATAGATTATGTTCTACGCAAACCTCTCACAAGTGCATTCATTGCTTTTGAATTATAGTGTTGTAGAAGCTTACCTTCCTTATCTATAGGAGGATTGACTAAGGGATCATATCCAAATTCCACTGCTTCCCAAACTTCATTGCCAAGTGCCATTAGGTAGATCTTCATCATCATACTCCAATACATATAGTCACTTCCATCAAATACTGGTGCTGAATTATTTGAGGACACCTCCTTAGGATCCATTGTGTTCTTGTTAGCTTTTCCTTCAAGCTGTTAAACTCTTATGAAGGAACCCGCTCTGATACCAATTGAAGAACACAAGCTTATACTGAGAGGGGGGTGAACAATATAAGATAACTTTTTACTTTTCTTTCCCAATCAATATTATGCAATGTATAGATCAATATCAACAATAGTAATCAAAGCAATGCACAAAACACCATACACAATAGAGACACCACAATTTACGTGGTTCACCCAATGTGGGCTACTCCACGGAGAAAATATTTCACTAAAATTTTCTCAATCAATCTCTTGGGAATCCTTTCCCTATTACAATGTTTATGGACCTCTCCAAAGGAGATGTTGATCCCTAAATCAAGTTTATGGATCTCTATCCATAGGAGAACTCCTTCTCCTCTACTCTGGTTGGTGATCCTCTAGAAGACTACTACCTCCACTACATTGGCTTGTGGATCTCTCTCCACTGAAGACTCTTGTCCCCACTCAGAAGACCTATCCTCACTACCCTGGCTGATGGATCTCTATCCACTAGAGACCACTATCCTCTATGCTCTATCACCTCCAAAGCTCTATCTCAAATCTACACTAAACACAATCCTTCGATCTAGCACAAATCTGCTCAATATCTATCTCTAGTCTAGCACAAACCTATCCTCAAATATACACCAAACTCTGCTCCACAAGTCCACTCAGAACTTGCTCAATTCTCCTCCAACCAAAATTCTCAATCTACTCAACAAGTCCACTCAGAACTTGCTCAATCTGCTCAACAAGTCCACTCAAAACTTGCTCAATCTGCTCAACAAGTCCACTCAAAACTTGCTCAATATGCTCAACAAGTCCACTCAAAACTTGCTCAATTCTCAACAAGTCCACTCAGAACTTGCTCAATCTGCTCAACAAGTCCACTCAAAACTTGTCCAACCTGCTCAATAAGTCCTCTCAAGAACTTATCCAAATATGCTCTCAATATGTATTGTAAGCTTCCACAAAATCTTACTCAAATCTATCCACAAGTCCTCTCAAAGACTTACCTCAAATCTTCTCAACAAGTCCACACTAGAACTTGTCCAATCTCATAGAAACATAAAGAGAATTGTTAGAGACCCAATATGTTCTATACTCAATGCCCAATCACTTTCTCAACTCAAATCAAAATATAGAATAGTTTGTTTTATGGAACTTGAACAATCACTTCACACACTCACTTGACTAGGCTCAACCAACTCTACTCAACCAATCACTCAAAGAAACAACCCTTGCTCACAAACCCTAGTCCAAGCATGTAAACATCAACTCAAAATATTTCCAACAATGCTCAACAACAATCCTCACATAACAATGATACTCATGTTCTTTCAAACCCTAGTTCAAGTTCTTTGCTCAACAACTCACTTTAACAACAATGCTCATAAAACAATCTTCACATAGCAATGATACTCAAACCCTAGTTTAAGTTCTTCACACAACCAATGGCTTCAACAACAATGCTTATAAAACAAGGTTTTAACCACACTTCTTTATTCCATAAAACCTTGTAGCAATCACTCAAACACACTTAAAAGGAAACCCTAATCAAGTCCTTTTCACTCCAAACTTATTTTCCAGAAAACAACCAATCAACTTAAACTTTGAAAAATATGCCCATACCTTTTTCTTGATAAAGATGACCTTCAAGAATCTACCACAATAACACAATATTCCTTTGCCAATCTCAAAAGGATTAGATGACAATACAATGCATATATTAATTCATGAGTATACCTTATTGCTCCAATCTCAAAATAATATCCAACACCAAACTATTTTGAATATTCACCTCTCAAGCATAAGTCACTTTACTACTTTGTTTTTCAAAACCCAAAGCTATTTCTACTTATAACTCCCTAAACTTATTATTGCATTAAAGATAATTCTTTTAATAAGATAATGCAATTTATCTTTCCCTTTTCTAAGGTAAAAGTATTTTACCCACAAGTAAATCTTTTCACCTCAATACTTTATAATAACTACTCCCTTTTAATTTAGGCATTCATCAAATTAATTACAACCTTATTTCTCCTTTATTCAACCTTAGCCTAAATTAAAATTAAAGATCACAAAAATATTACCAATTTTATTAACGCCTGAAGCGCTTCTTCTTCCAAGCGCCTTCCTCTTGGCTATCACCACCGTGGAGCTGCGTTCTCCCTTGGAGCCTCCACACCTTACGCCTTCGCCTACTTCAGGCCATGCCTTGCTACGTTCGCTGCCTCAAGCCACACCTTGGCTACGTTTGCTACCTTGAGCCACACCTTGGCTACACTCACTACCTTGCAACACTCCTTGGCTATGTTTGTTGTCTCTAGCCACACCTTGGCTATGTTCGCTATCTTGCGCCACTCCTTGGCTACGTTTGTTGTCTCTAGCCACACCTTGGCTACGTTCGCTGGTGCATAAACAAGATTTTTGCTGCTCTTTCTTCCTTATAGACTTAAACACAATTGCACGTTTTTATCATCGAGCAAAAGGATAAATTGAAATACCTCCAAGGCATTAGCTTTTATACTAAATCTCTTCCTCCATGCATGACGTCGATGCTCGATTTATTCTCAACGTCGACGCTCAATTTTCCTTTGAAACTTTATTAATTTATAAAATATTTAAATTCTTTTGAATTTAAATTTTATAAATTAATTCTTTAAACCCTATGGTTTTAAAGAAAAACCTTTTATTTTTGCCACCATTGGTTTTAAAGAAAAACCTTTTATTTTTGCCACCATTGGTTTTAAAGAAAAACCTTTTAACTTATGCTTCCACATAATATTTAAAAAATATTATGGAGCCCTTTGCCTTTAACTTTTGCATTGTTCCTTTTGATCTTGACTTTATTAGAAGCTTCTTCCAGAATATCAATGACAACTTTGATAACTTGTTTCTTGACAAATTCCTTGATATTTAATGATGACTTCATTTCTTGACATCAATGACAACTTTAACTTTAAGGACTCAAAATATCCAACAATTAACGACAAATTCCATTTTGCTCGCAACTTAGTTTATTTTTTACCGAAACTCAATTTCGCTAGCTGAAGCTTCCAAAGCTGACGTCAGCATTTAAAAAGTGTGGAATGGTGTCTTATTCCCTCCTTGCCATTTTGTAGAGCATTTTTTAAGGTTAAATCATAGTCGTCCACAAAGACTATCAATGGCATAGATTTTGCTGATATTATTCGAAGCATACAAAGGCGGATTCTTACCGAATCAAAGAACAGTCAGTTCAAAGCAGGAAGGCGAAGCATTCAAGGATTTTCAAGAACAAGAACCAAAGTGGTTGAAGATCTATGGTGGAATGGAGCTTTAAAGAATGATGAGCAATCTAGATTGTATTTCCAATGGCCTGAAGCTCAACTGCCATTACTGGACCAGCAGGTTACAGAGCCGAGCTGCCATGGCGGATTGCTTCCAACAGATTTCTTGGACTCCACCAGCAAATAAGATAATGTTAGCAAAGTTATCTTTTGAGTTGTTAAATTATAAATTCTTGTAATGTTTCCTTCAATTATTTCATTTGTAAACTATAAATAGAGGTTGAAACCTCGATTTTCAGGGTCAGCTCTAGTGCGTTTGCTTTATTGTGTAAATA
The DNA here is from genome assembly GCA_028583015.1 of Wollemia nobilis. Classification (NCBI taxonomy): domain Eukaryota; kingdom Viridiplantae; phylum Streptophyta; class Pinopsida; order Araucariales; family Araucariaceae; genus Wollemia; species Wollemia nobilis. The sequence goes on from JAQPPZ010000465.1 coordinate 14,624,378, forward strand.
TCTCTACAAACTAATGGAAGGAGCATTACTATGATTTTTTGACTCAAGACGTGTTATCTTTGCTATCTTTCAATTAAGAGGTTCAAAGTTGTGAATTGCATTTCTGTCAATGTTGTAACGGTTAGTTCATTCCATTTTCGTTGGATTACTAGTTGTGAAGGTAGTTGAAATTTGTTCATAGTTAGATTTGTGTTGATAGGAAGTTTATTTCTGCTAAATCTAATTATTGGTCTATTCTGCTAAATTGGATTATCAATATATTACATATTGGAATTGCTTCTTGCAACACATCTCTGTTTATGCTTTAATGTATGAAGATTTCATGGTTTTAGGTGCTACTAATATTGAGTGATGGGACATTAGAAATAGTTTATTTGAAGGTTTATGTTGTAGATGTCTATGTTCTTAGCCTATCCGTCCACTGTTAATGCATATTTCTCTAACCCTAAACCTTTTTCTAACCCTATTCCTCAAACCCTTATTGAGCTTAATTGAGTCAACATCTTACTAAGTTGACAAGGAATCAGACTACTATGGAGGTTGGATTGAAGTTATCTTTGGTCCATCCAATGTTGAGTGTTGATCTGTGACTATCGGGTGTAAGCCTAGACAGAGAATTGGAAGATAGACAGTTACAGTGTTAAGTAAAACTTGATGTCAATTCAATGCCCAATAGTTTTTTGCATGCTCGATGGGACCTGTTTGCAAGAAACCTAAAAACCCATCATATGATTTATTGTTTTATCTCTACCTGGAGGAATCAAGATTTGGTGAATTGTCTTGACCTTACTAAGCGAAGATTAGCAAATTCACTTGTCGACTCCCTGGTCTGTTAACCCATAAAAGTTATCCCTTACGACCATAGTTTTTCATGTATACCAGGTCATTCAAGAGGAATAACCCATACTCCTTTTTTCTACTGTGAGCTACCTTACAAAGGGTCTATTGTTATAAGGAATTTAAATCAAGATTTTCATTCAAAAGAAAATCCTCCTAAGGAGAATCTTGTAGTTAATCCAACACCTCCAACAGGAGTTGCACCTGAAAACATGGCATAAAATGCAGTTCCAAATCAACCCTTATAGAAGTATCCCAGCTGGAACACATTTGACCCCTTATACTAGCCTGCATGCATGACATTCCTCAAGTTGTGTCTAAGACTATTCCCACCTATGATGGATCTGGTAAAACTGCATATGAGCACTGCCAAGATATTCTGAATCTGGCAGCAATACACAATATAAAAAATGAAGATGTTATTATCAGAATCTTAGCCCTGTCCTTTAGAGAAAATATTTTGCATTGGTTTAGGACTCTTGAAGACAATACTATCACCTCATGGGCAGCATTGGTTGAGCCCTTTGTGGAGGAATTTAATGAATATGTTGATCCTTTTTTTCTCCTTAATCAGTTCACATATATGTAGAACATCAACAAGAAATAGTTTCAGATTTTAATTTAAGGTTCAGCAGGACCTGGAAGAGAATTTCGTCTATAACTAGACCAGTTGCAAGCCTTGCTTACATGTATTATATTAGAGCTCTTGGATCAAAGTTAGACCTACAAACCCAACAATCTGGTGTGGAAACTTTTCCATAGGTTTATAATGCAGTTGTTCATTTAGAAAATGTTCTTATTAATGTTGGGAGATTACCTCCAAAAGTTGTGTTGCCCTCTAATTTGGAAATCACTAATGTCCAAAGCCAAGATACCACTTCATCTTATATGGACCCTCCTCCCTTGTCATCCCCATTTTTGTAGATGACTCTCATTCCTCAACTAAAAGCACCATCTGCTGTAGTTCCTTTCCCTCCAATTCCTTCTCAAATTCCCCAAGATTCCTCTGTCCTCCTTGATATCCATAATACGTTAAACACTCTTAGCAACAAAATGAATTCAATGGAGAAGAGAGAAATGGACAGGTCTCAACAAAGGAGATTTCCTTATGTAAATAAAGATTAGATACCTAGTCCTAGCAATAGTATTGGGATCATAGTAAATGCAGCATATGAAGATCCTGAATATTCTTTAAAAATGAGTCTGGTGAATGTATGGTGTTTAGTGTGCAATGATCCTCATGATTCACAATCTTATGTTATGTACCAACATCGTGTACAATAGGCTATGGAGAAAGCAGAAAGAAATCATAAAGGAAGAGTGAATATGCTCTGGTATCCAGAACAAATCATGGTTGGAAAAGATCTTGATGAGGATGGACCTATTGCTATCATTACAAGGTTAGACAAGAAAACACTACAAGTTGATCCACATATTATGGGTCAATTTCAAGTCCCCTCTCAGAAGAAGAATGATACACCTTCCCAAAGTAGTGATACTTTTCCCATTCCCCAAGCCAAAGAAAAAGAAGCCAGTCTTCCCAAGAGAATTGAGAAAGAAACTAATGGAGATAGAATGAGATCCAAGAATGAAGCTCAAGAGAGGCTTAGGTTCCCTTCTATTACCAAAATATAGAGAATTGAATCCACTCGGTAGTATAAAATAAAATAAGGTGAGATAGAAAGAAGACTTGAGAGACCTACTTCTGCCAAATCTGAATACAATATTGTGGATGAAATGAAGAAGATACCATCCAAAGCTAGTCTATGTGATACCCTCTTCATTCCTGGCCAAATAGACTTGTTAAAATCTTTCTTGAACAAATATCCACAAGAAAAGCAGGCCACCACAATCCTCAGCATACTCTTTGAAAAGAAATAAATGTCCCTTGTTATTTTAAATAATAAACCCCCTCCTTTCTATATCTCTCTAAGGATGGAGGGTTGGGTGATCTGCAATTGTATGATTGACTCAGGAGCATCTACTACAATCATGCCTAAAGCAGTTTACAAAGAAATGGGTATGGAATATACCAAATCCTGCTCTAGAGTTATGCAATTGGATGGGACACCTATGAAGACAATGGGAGTGATAAAAGATATATTGATAAGACTACATAGAGCACCTGAGGTAACTATAGTACAAGAAATAGTAGTGGTGGATCTAGAGCCTTATTTTGGCTTATCTTTCAAGAGAGTTCACTGTAAAGTTGGGTGGATGCATGTATATGGACTATTCCAACATGGTTATTCCTTTCAAAGTAAAGAGGATAAGAATAACACTTGAGAAGCCTATGTATTATCACATTGAAAATATTGAAGGGGACATATGCAATCTCACTCCTATAGAGGAATTTGAATTTGTGGATAACTTTGAGAAGTTGGAAATTGAATATGAACTGCCTTTCAAGGAGGATTATAGCCAGTTTGGGACAGGTATGGGCACATACAGTATTTTTGTAGGGACAAAGAAAAAGGTTCCTGTTATATCTAACCAGTCCTTGAGAGAAATAGAAGTATGGACCATGCACTTTGATGCTTCTAGATGTAGAAATGGTGATGGTGCTGGTGTGGTATTACAGTCCCAATCAGAAGGGACAAAGAGTTTTGCCTATAGGCTAACATGGTCATGCACTAACAATGTTGCAAAATATGAGGCTCTATGCCTTGGACTAATGCAAGCCAAAATAATAGGCATTAAGATCTTAAACATATATGGCGACTCTAAATTGATTGTAAATCCGATAAGGGAAAGGTGCAGCAGTAAGCACCATTACCTGAAAGCATATAGAAATAGGGTATGAGATTTGATGGAATCCTTTTACTCCCTAAACATTACTTTTGTTCCCAGAGGAAAGAATACCTTGGCAGATTCCTTAGTAGTAAGTGGAGCTAACTTCAACCCTTCTACAGACATAGGAGTTAAGAAGGACAAAGGGATTGTAGAGTGTTAATTTTACCCAATTGTGAAATTACACTCTCCCTTAGGGTTTTGATCTCAAAGCCCTCTCTTGCAAAGAAGTTAAACAAACAACTTCTCCAAGGTCTCTGCTATATTAGCATTTGCATATGTGTATTAGTAATCTCAATAAGAATAATAATAAAATGCTAGGAACACCTTAGTGATTGCAAGTAACTGTAAACAAGGGGCATGTGTTGGTTTATTTTACCATGCTACTTTAATGATTGTTCATGAAACCAAAGTAAAGCAAATGTGAATTGGTCCTCATATGACCATGATGTAGTGCCTTAATTCCTTTTATCTTGAGGATTTTAAGGTAGATTTTATCTTCCCTTATTAGGTAGGTTTCAAACAAGTTTTATCTTGTATTAAATCCTACTCTTAAATATGAAAATGAAGATTAAATCTATCTAAGCATGTGAATCCGAAATGATGAATAGGCTCCATATATGTAGCTTCTTATCATGAAGATGAAGATAGCCTTTAATGTGATTGATAAATTATCCCTCTTTAGTGAAATTAATTTTCACAAAGAGATGATAATCCATTGCCTTAAAATATAGGCTTTAAAATGTTATTTAATTATCTTTCTTTAATGAAATGATTTTCATAAAGAATAATAATTTAATGTGTTAAAACAATAGTCTTTTAATGTAACATATAAAATCACCTCTCTTTAATGAAATCAAAATTTTCATAAAGATAGGTGCATTTATGGCCTTGAAAAAGATAGCTTATGAAATGCCATAAAATTAACCCCCTTCGATGAAATTGAAATTTTCATGAAGGAAAGTTTATTTTATGCTTGCAAATAAAAATAGGAAGCTAAAAAAATCTGATTTGACTCCAAAATGTGAAAAAATAAAATTCCAAAATTATAAAAATCTACATAAAACAACTATTTTCAAAAATTTGTATAAAATCGAAATGACCTCGGAATGAATCTGAATCTATTGCGTATGATAGATTTTATATCATTCTTCATAGCCATGTAATTATTTTTATCATTTTAATTTTTTTCAATTTTTATTTTAATCTCTGAAAATTAAAAAAAAATAGCAAAAAGAAAGTTAGAAAAATAAAAAATTATAAAAAAAAACAATGAAAAACAGAAATGTTGCAACCCCGAATTTCTCCATAGACCCTTGCAAGCATTAGTATTCTGCATAAAACCAGTATTAGAGTGACCCGACTTTGTGCAATCAACATCTAATACGGTGCGAGCTTCAAAGGAAAAGGGTGCAATAAACTGAAAACAAAATCAAGTTAACCATAAAAATGCATAAAACTTGAGACATTTCCAATTAATTGTTGCAAAAAGATATTCAATATTCCATTACAATGCAGAAAAAAATGCCCAAAGTTGACATCCAAATGGTGAAAATCGGCCCAGCAGTATGCTTTCCTCCTTCGAAAATATCCCAAAAAATCCAACCCTTCAAATCGCATTTTCTGTTGTTTTTAAAGACAAGTCATTTGCCCCTTCGTTTCCATCTTTCTTGACTGTCTATTTTCTTTATTTTCTGTTTGGCTTCTCTTGCACTTTCCTTTTTCAAAATTTTTTATTTTCCCTCAAATGACTTCAAAAACAGCTTATTTGCATGTGCTCCGCATTCTTTTCCATAACGCATTCTTTTCTGTCTATTATTCTCCTTCTATCTTACCTGCACATAAAATAAACACGCTTTTCAAAACAAACTTTAAAAAAATCAAAACAAACTATACTAAAAGCATAAAGTTAAACTATTAAAAAAAGAAATAAAAAGAAAAAAGAATATTAAATTTAAACTATTTAAAACGTGAACTAAAAAATAAACTTTAAAAAAACAAAAACAAACTATACTAAAAGCATAAAGTTAAACTATTAAAAAAATAAATAAAAAGAAAAAAGAATATTAAATTTAAACTAAAACGTGGTGAATGAAGAACCATGACTTCATTACTACTTTTTCTTTTTATTTATATTTTATTGTTTTTATTTTTTTTATTTACTTTATATATATATATAATTTTACTTTTTAAATTTTTTTATTTGTTTATATATATAAAATATATATAAACTTATTTTTTTGTACTTGTTTTTTCTTTTATTTTAAATTTGATTTAATTAATTTTAAATGTTTAAATTGATTTAATTTAAAACATTAAAATTAACCAAAACAATAAAAAAACAAAGAGGAACCTAACCAATCCACTAGACACTCAAAATGAAACAAAAACACCCAAACACAAAAATTAAAAGGTGGGTCCCCAAATATTGGGGCTAGTTGTGGACTGGCCACAACAGGGATCAAAATGATTTGTAGGCCTGCAATGTCAGATAAGCAAATTTTTTGGCAAGTCTTTGAAAGTGACGAACCAATCATTGATTTTATGGTGAGAGAAGCCTGTTTATCCACTATTCAAGAGGAAAATCCAGAGGAGATTGATCAATAGGATGTCATTCAACTTAAGAACAATCACATACCTAGATGTTTGGTTGTTTGACAATGAAGACAGAAAAAAGATCAGATCCATGGAAGTCAATGAGAAAATCTATAAAGAAGTTGAAATAGAAAAAGAAAAGAAGCTCAAGGTTGGAATCTGATGTTCTCTAGAGGAAGAGGAGGATATCAAAGCTTTATGCTAGAAGTACCAAGATATTGTAGCTTGGTCATATGAGGACCTCAAAGTATATGACAAGAAGGTTATCCAACACACCATTGAGCTAGAGCCTAATGCAAAACCATTTAGGAAAAAATAGAGGTTTGTGAATCCTAGGATCGAAGTCATAATGAGAGAAGAACTATTGAAGTTGCTAAGGGCTAAGATCATTTATCCAATAAAACATTCAACCTAGGTAGCCAACATGGTATCTGTAAGGAAGAAGAATGGTGACATCCGCCTATGTGTAAATTTCATAAATCTCAATCAAGCATCACTTAAGGACCACTAACCCTTCCCACAGATTGATCAAATCTTGTAGATTGTGGCAGGGGCAGAAAGTTTCATATTGCTAGATGGTTTCTCTAGATATAATCAAATTTGGGTGAATAATGAAGATCAGTTTAAGATAGCATTCACCACAAAATGGGGAACCTTTGCATATCAAAGAATGCATTTTGGGCTATCTAATGCAAGGGCCACATTACAAAGAGCAATGGACTATGCTTTTGGGGAACTGATTAACAAGGTCATTATGATCTATTTAGATGACATGACTGTGTTTTCCAACTACAAGCAGGACCACTTGGCACACCTAGAACAAGTCTTCGAGAAGTGTAGAGAATTCGACATCTCCCCCAATCCTAAGAAGTCATTCTTTCCAGTCCATAAAGGAAATTTTCTAGGCCATGTGGCCTCCAAGGAAGGTATGGTCATTGATCCGGATAGAATCAAATCCATTCTTGCTCTTCCACTGCCCATGAACAAGAAAGCCTTGCAGTCTTTCTTTGGTCAGATAAAATTTGTTAGGAAATTCATCTCTGAATTTGCTCAGAAGGTGAGGCCTATATCTGAACTATTGAAGAAGGATGCAGATTTCAAATGGACTGAGGTAAGAAAGCAAGCCTTTGAAATCATCAAGCAGTCCATTGTAGTAGCTCCAGTGCTAGTAAATCCAGATTTTAGCAAAGACTTCATTCTTTATGCTTATGGAGTTGAGGAAAGCTATGCATCAGTGCTCACCCAAAAGAATGATCAAGGGAGGAGCACCCTATATTCTTTTGGAGCCAAATTATTCATGAATATCAAGTTAAGTATAATTTCATTAAGAAATAAGTATTTGTTGTAATGAAATCATTGAAAATTTTAGACAATACTTGGTTCAAAGCAAGACCCTGGTTTATGTTGTTCATCCAAATGTAAGAAGTTTTATTCTACAAGGAGAACTGGGAGATAAGAGAGCTTCTTGGATTACTAAAATCCAATAATATAATGTGGAAATCCATCCTACCAAGCTGGTAAGAGGTAAAGCCTTATGCCAAGGTCTGAAAGAAGTAGCAGTTTCAGCAAGAATGACAACTTATCAGGTAACAATAGATGATCAAACCAAAGAATTACAATTAGGTGAATTAGACTGAGTAGATCAGATGACTAAGTACTTTCAAATCGAGGTATGCCCTCTTGATCTTAATGCATTGCAGAGAAGAAGATATAGACTATAGACTTTGAAGTATGTCTTATTGCTAGAGGGTTTGTACAAAAGGAACCTTGATGGAGTTCTCCTTAGGTGCTTAAAGATGATCAACAACAAAAGGTCATAGAGGAGTTCCATGGAGGACTATCTGGAGGACACTTCTCAGAAAGAGTAATAACTTTGAAGATTATCAAAGCAAGCTATTACTGGCCTACCATATTTGTAGACACCTTCAAAGCCACTAGAGCCTATGATAAATGCTAGTGACATATGGGAAGAACAAGGAATGCATCATTTCCCCTTAAGCCAATTCAAGTGGAAGAACCCTTTCAACAATGGGGGTTGGACTTTAAAGGGTTTATTAATTCACATTCCTTAGTTGAGTATAAATACATTCTAACTGATACAAACTACCTCACCATATGGGTAGAAGCTACTCCTACAAAGAAATTAGACCAAGAAGTTGTGATTAATTTTATGGAAAGCTTAATTTCAAGGTTTGGTGTTACAGAAGCCTTGGTGAGCGATAATGGTCCAACATTCATAGAAGCCAAATATATTGAGTTTGCTAGCAAGTATGACATTACCATAAAGAATACTTCAAACTACTACCCCCAAGGAAATGGACTTGTAGAATCAACTAACAAGAATATGTTAAGGGTTCTAAGGAGATCATTGGAGAGTAATAAAAGGAGTTGGCACCTATTGTTGGAGCAAGCTTTGTGGGCAGATATAATCACTATTAAAAATTCCATCAAGACCTTCCCTTATACCTTAGTATATGGCAAGGAGGCAGTGCTACCTGTTCATTTGGAGATTCCAGCAATCAAGATGATAAACACAGAAGAGGAATATGAAGAAAATACATTGGAAACAAGGTTGACACACTTGCTACAGTTAGAAGAAAAGAGGACTCAAGCATATGAGGATTTCCAAAAGCATTCAGTTGACATCAAGGCTTGGTTTGAAAAAAAGGTAAGGTTCAGGAAATTCTAGGTTGGAGATATTGTACTCAGGTGGAATGTTGAAAGAGCTAATCTAGGACATCATCGAAAGTTTGACTCCTTCTGGGATAGCCCTTTCAAGATAGCATAAGTTAAAGAAACCAATGTTTTCCAAATTGAAGATCTTGAGGGAAACATGCAGCCGATTTTGGTCAATGGTTTTCACCTTAAACTATATTTTGATTGAAATATAGCTCATTGTAACATATGTACATACTTTGTATCATATTCTTTCTACATTTTATATCAAGTTTTGTTTTGATAAAATGTTTTATATAAAAATAAAATAAAAGAGAAAGAAAAGTTGCAAAATAAGCTAAGTGTCGCCAAAAAACAAGTTTCCATTTCACACTCAAATGTACTAAGAAAGAAGCAAAATAATGAACGAGTTCAAATCCACACTCAAGTGAACTGAAGTGAGAACGGAATACCACATGCATTCTATTCTATGCTTAAAAAGACTAAGCTGAAGCAAAAACATGAATTTTCGAATCTGCCAGGGTGCACGACTATTTTCGAGCGAAAACTGATTCCTGCGCTGCTTCAAAGGAAAATAAAAGGACAAGCAACGCTATGAGTGCATGGAAGGTGTTTGAATTGTAGCCAATCAAAAATCAGCATAACATCTTTGAGCCACTGAAAGGAATGAGTTTAATTTGAAAAGCGTGACAACGAGCAGTTCGCGCAACGACCACATTAATGGCGAAGGGTGTGCATGCATGGGAAATTAAAAGTGCTAAAAATGCAGAATTTGTTCATTCAATGAAGAGCAACATTTACCAAGCAAAAATAACATAACGATATCCGAGCATTATCTGTAAATTCCAGAGAAAACATTTTGAAATTTGCTTGCAAAAATAGCTTCGAAGAAAGTGCTAACAGAAGTACAAAAAATGGGAGCAGAGCTAGATGGCCATGTGGACTAGACTAGGTGGTTGGAAAACACATTAATGACCCAAGTAAGGAAGAATTTTTTGAGAAGTAATTTCGAATTTAGATACTTTGAAGGGAGACCAATTCGACCTCAAGGTATCGTTGCTATAAAATCCTTCTTATTTTCTTACATCTGTGATTCTGTTCACCATTGCCCTGAGTTAGTTTCTACGATGATTAAATTTTAAAAACCCTAAGAAGAGGATAATGAAAACTCCTAATGACATACCACTATTCACCATTACCAAGAGCTTTGTCACTATTTGTTTTTTGTAGGGGTGAGCCCACCCTTAGAGTCTAAACAATTTAATATAGCATAACAAGTTAGGGTTTACGCTTCATTAATGGCTTCAGAAGAAAAGAAAGTTGTAGAAAGATGGCTTCATTTCAAGTTTAGAAGGATAAGAGAGGAAGATGAAATACCTGAAGTTCCAATACCCATCGACCAATTTGCTAACCTAGAGCTCTATTCCATGTTAACTTGTATGGAGGGTTTGGATTCTGATCGACTTATGATAGATTGGCAAATAGCCACTACATATTGCATTTTCAATGAGATAATGTATGAGGAAGATGCATAAAAGAAGGGTGTTAGGGTTATCTACTTTGACTGGCCAACTTTCCTTGCTCAAAGAATACATGAGCAATTAGTGAGAATGAAAAGGAGTTATGATGCACCCTCTTTTCGACATTGCTCAAGCCTGGTTTGGATGCTCTTTGCTGCTATGAGGTAAATGATCACCTGGATTCCAGTCAAGGAAAAGAATGACCAAGGAGATCCTATTATTGTTTACTATTGGACTTCTCATCTAAGGAGCACTGAGTCCTTTTATAAATTTAACTTGGAATTATTAGGGCCAGCACTGAAGATAGTGTATGGGGAATGCCCTAGGATACCACCACTAGCCAAGAAATTGTTAAGGATAGAAGGTCCCAAAGAAGGAGATTGGTACATATACTTACAGAGGGCACAATCATTAAACTGTATGGCTTCGCTAGTAAGTCTTTTCTATTACTTCATTTTGTTACAAACAGATTATTTGCCCTAGAATATTTGAGGCAAGCAAAGTTCATTAATATGAACTATGGCTCTGGAAGGAAGAGAAGGTGTTTATTGACCTACTATAGTGTTGATGATATAATCATTACCAAGAAGCGGTAAGGTGAACAAATTGACCAATATCTTGATAGGTTGGGTTTGTTTTACATTACCCATAGATGGGGATATGACCCGAATGATGTATCACAAGAGGAATATAGCCTTGAATGGAGAAAATGCCTATAAATTTGAGAAAAAATCTAGGTCTCATTTTGAGCTGGGCAGAAATAATAATGAAAATGCTCCTTTGGAGTGGAATGTTGCCAAGATGGAAAAACTACCTCCATGGTTAGATTTCTATGAACAGGTAGTCAATTTTGATCCAGACAATAATGAAAAACATTATTTGCAGGAGACTACCATCAGAGAAGTTGAGAACAAAACAAATAAGAAAGAAGAAAATTAGTTGCAAGAGTCTGCCATCGAAGATGTTGAAAGTAAAAAGAAATGGAATGAAGCCAAGATAGCGAACTGGTGGAGGATGAGAGTTGAAATTGGTAAAGATAAATCCAAGTTTGGATTGGTAATTGACAATGAATTTTTTGATAAATATGACAAGAATGTCACGACTTGGAAAGCAATAGATCCAATGAATATAGTGCTAATATAAGAAGCCACAAATAGGGTCAGATTCCCCATCCCCACCCTGCAAGAAGAAGCTCAAGAAGAAGGAGTTGATACTCCATTAACTGCTGCTGAATTTTTGAAGACATTTTAGCCTTCAACCGAATAAATAGAGAATTTTCCAAAAGGGACACAATTAATGAGTAATATGCACTATTCTGATGAGAGGGTTATTAGCACACTAGTCATTCAGACAGCAAGTAGGCCCAAGCGCCTAGCCTTGGGTGGACAACCCCTAGATACAGAGATAAACTGGAATGAGAAGGATGAGAATGTTTTGTTCACACCAATAAGTTTCACCACTACATCAACAATGGAATTAAATCCTATTGCTGAAGAAATTGCAGGAGGAACCATTGCAAGAAGGAAAGTTTGGGGAAGACACAAAATGAGAAATCAATAGCCTTTCAAGTCTTTAAGAGAAAGGCCAAAAGGGCACCAAAAAGAGGTAAGAATGAGATTTATAAGAAATAGAAGTTGGATAAGGAGAAAATTATTAAGGAAACCCCTGTTTTAGCTGTAGAAAAAGTATAATCAATGCAGCAACAAAGCACAAAGGTAGCTCCAAAACACCCTACATCTGCATGCAAAGGTATGGTTTCTATCCCCTTTTCTCCTCATCCTTCAAATTCCCCAAATAAATCTCCCTCCCCTTAGCAAGAGATTGTAACAAAGGTGCCTTCTCCCCCTTGTAGTTCACCACCTGTTTCATCAGCCAATACTGAAGGATAAACCAACCCATCTCCTCCTGTTAATCTCACAATGACACTGAGAGGGGGGGGTGAATCAGTGTGGCTCGTTAAAAACTTAAAAACTTCAACTCTTAAAGCCAAAACAATGAAAGCTTAAAACCACATGAGCAAATATAACAAGAGAGCATCACACACAACACAAGATGTACCGAGGTTCACCAGTTTTGCCTACTCCTCAAAAATAGACTGTTTGGACTCCCATCCAAATCCATCCTTTGCAAAGCAACAACTTTACAATCAATTTACCAGCACCAACTTGAAGGAGAACCAACCCCTGATTTACTAGCACCAACTGGAAGGAGCACCAACCTCTTATTTATCTGCACTAATAGAAAGGAGCACCAACCCCTGATTTATCTGCACCAACAGAAAGGAGCACCAACCCCTAATTTATCTGCACCAACAGAAAGGAGCACCAACCCCTTATTCCAAGCACCAACTTGGACTGCAATTTTGAAACTATAATTTTGACATAAAGATGTCTTCTCTTATACAAGACCCTAACTGGTCTATTGCTAACCCAACCTCTCTTGTTATTCACCAAAACAGCACACACTCTTACGCTACTGCTTGCTGCACTTTTATGGCCCTCTTATAGCCCTCTTGCTGCGCTTCTTACTGCTCTCTTTCGGCTCTCCCCTTTTGCAACACTTTCACTCTTTTCGACAGCACTTAACTCTCCACGCAGATCTCCTTTTATAACAATCCTTTCGCTTTGTAACTCCAGTTATAACACCTTCTTTCATTTCTCATACGCCACTTGTCAATTGTAACTGTTTCTTTAATATTCTCTTCTGCCACTTGTCAACTGTAACTCCTTTATGTAACTCCTTTTGTATATATAGAGTGGGCATTTCGTTAAACACATTACATGCAACATATACCTCTACCATTACTGTTTGTCTTCTTGGTCATGACTGTTCGAATTCTCCTTAGTGACTGTTCGCTTTCTTTTCTGTGCATGCATGCATTTTCACTGTAACTACACTTGTAACTGTCGTATAACTTCAGTTAACTCTTCTTATTTTATCTCGCATGAATTTATTCTCGCAATCGCACTTTGAATCGTTATGGAACTTCAGTTAACTGTCACATATCTTATTTTAGTTGGGTTCTCTTCTTGCTCGCGCCAACGTGACCTATCGCAAAATTGTGACACTTCTGCCTCTTTGTTCTCTTCTCGACTTTCACTCGCGAAAACACAACATGTCGTGATATCACGACACTTTCGCCTCCTTGCTCTTCCTCTCGGCTTCAACCAACGAAAACACATGTCGCGATATCGCGACACTTTCGCCTTCTTGCTCTTCCACTTGCCTTCGGGTCACGAAAATACATGTAGCGATATCGCTACACTTTTGCTCCTTGTGCTTTTTCTCTGCTCTGGACCGCGATAATACAACATGTAGCGATATCGCTACACTTTTTCTCCTTGCACTTTCTCTTTGCTTTGGCCTTCGAAAATACAACATGTCGCAATATCGCGACACTTTTTCTCCTTGCATTTTCTCTTCTCTTCTGGCCGCGAAAATGCAACATGTCACGAAATCGCGACACCTTTTTCTCTCTCCTCTTTCTCTTCGCTTTGGACCGCGAAAATGAAACATGTCACGAAATTGCGACACCTTTTTCTCTCTTCTCTTTCTCTTCGCTTTGAACCGAGAAAATGAAACATGTCACGAAATCGTGACACCTTTTTCTCTCTCCTCTTTCTCTTCTCTCTGAACCACAAAAATGAAACATGTCGCGAAATTGCGACACCTTTTTCTCTCTCCTCTTTCTCTTCGCTTTGAACCGCGAAAATGAAACATGTCGCAAAATCGCGACACCTTTTTCTCTCTCCTCTTTCTCTTCACTTTGAACCATGAAAATGAAACATGTCACGAAATCGTGACACCTTTTTATTTCAGACTCTCTCTTCTGTATTATGTCACGAAATCATGAAACTTTTTTGTCCGTACAATCTTCCTTGCAATATGTCGCGAAATCGCGACACTTTTTCTACTTGTCTTTTTCTCTTTGAACATGTCGCAAAATCGTGACAGTTTTTCTTGCTTGTGCCTTCTCCCCGAACATGTCATGAAATCACGACAGTTTTGCTTGCTTGCGCTTTCTCTCCAAACATGTCGCAAAATCGTGACAGTTTTGCTTGCTTGCACTTTCTTTTCAAACATGTCGCGATATCGCAATAGTTTTTCTCTCTCCTCAACATGTCGTGATATCGCGACAGTTTTTCTTTCTTGCGCTTTCTCTTCAAACATGTCGCGATATCGCGATAGTTTTTCTCTCTCCTCAACATGTCGCGATATCGCGATAGTTTTTCTCTCTCCTCAACATGTCGCGATATCGCGACACTTTTCTTACTTGTCTTTTTCTTTGATCTTTTGCATATGGGCCACTTTGGTCTTCTTGGAAAATATGCAGCAACCTGTAACAGCTTCACCCAATCATCAAAGACACCCTCATAAGCATATAACTTCACTGAACATACTCTGAGTATCCTCTGCACTCCAGTCCACTTCATCAACTGATCTGTCTGACTGTGTTGACAACAATGACAACAATATCATCAATACTCTGAAGAACCTCTTAACTCCTGTCCACTTCATCAACTGATCTATCTGATGTCCACTTCATCAACTGATCTGTCTGACTGTGTTGACAACAATGACAACAACACTTTTGTTGCACCTTGCTCAACAATCTCCCCCTTTGGAATTGTTGGCAACACTCATGCAATCTCTTGTAATTCCTGTAATTCTTCTCCCCCTTTGACAATAATACCAAAGGGCTGCTGCAGACTCCCCTTGAGTCCATGCACATCATTTCAGATCTATCTTCAACTGTGTTGGCTGTTGGATCTCTATCCATTGAGACTCTGTCCTCTGTACCCTATCAATAGGCTCACACATAATCTATCCAATCTTATAGAATCATAAAGAGAATTGTTAGAGACTCAATATGTTCTATACTTAATGCTCAATCAATATATCAATTAAATCTCATAGAAGCATAAAGAGAATTGTTAGAGACTCAATATGTTCTATACTCAAATCTTAATCTCAACTCAACTCAACCAATCACCTCAATGAACATCCTTTTATCACAGACCTTAGTCAAAGCATGTATCAACCAACTCTGTGTAAGCATCAAACACTGTACCACAACTATTTCCCAAAGGCCTTCTCAAAGGCTCAATCAATCATGCTCAAGTAGTACTCAAAATGAACTCAACAATGAATGGCAATCTCAAATCAAATCCACTTTATCAACTTTATCATCGGCACTCTCCACAATTTTCTTTGGCCTCTTGACTGCCACCTCCTCCGTGACTAATGACTTTGCCTCGCGTCCATTGTGCAACTCAATGTCTTTGGTTTCTAACGGTTGCCATGAATGTTTTATCGCCTGTGCAGGTATTGACAGTGGGCCTTTACATCTAGCATTAGAACCTCAATATGCATGCAGTCATCAACTCTCGGTATTCTGCTTCTTGCTAGGACATGTGTCAGGGCTACTCAATGTCTTAGACGAACATTCTTCACATGATTCTAGGGGGCATTTCTCCTCGCTGCAATTAAGGGATTGCTCGGGCAATATCTCGCATTTCTCAAATAATGCAAGACTTTCTTAGTTGCATAGGCATCTTGTCCTCCTTGATGCTTCACCACCTGGGCGCTATTCTCTCAACATCTCTGCCTTGCATGTGCCACTTGGCACTCTTGACCAACTGGGTGCTAGTGCCACTGATTGCTTTGAATCTGGCATCTCCTTGATAATGGCTACTTTAGAGAAAATTAATGCTCTCTTATACCAAACAATGTGTTGAATTTTTGGTTAAGAAACTCACGCCTTCCCACTTACAACACAGATTCTATTTTATCTGTAGATTGGGAATGTTATAGGCTTCAAAACAATCACCTGCCAGTTTATGCTTCCATGACACGTCGACCTGTGCTGCATGTTCTGTCTCAGATAACGCCTATCACTGCTTGCATCAAAAACTTAGTTGTTCACCATGTTGTTCTGCTGAAGCACATCAGTTTGATACTATCTCCACAAACATCTACATGAACTGAAACACATTTTGACAACTATACGACAACTCCCCGACTACTTTTCCTTTCATCCTCAGATATCCACACAATACATAGGAGCATTAAAATAAAACTTTAACATTGCTCCCCCTAAGGATGTGCTACCTGTAGCTGCTTAGTGCAATAGAGGAGTAATCTCCTTCAGTCCAAAGAGACACGATTTCCTCTCTTCTTTCTTTCTCCAGTGTTTCTTGAACTTAGGCTGAAGGTTTTCAACTGCATCCCTATTTTGAACCTTTTCGTGAATTTGAACATTTCTCTTGGGTGGTTGTCTCTTGTACATCCTTGATGGATGATTATTTTCATTTCTTTGATGCACATGATTTCTTCCCTGTCTGTGTTGCATTCTTTGCATCTGATGAAATCTACTGTCTTGCCTTAGATTAGATACAGAGGTTCTTGGACAAAACATTGCTATGTGCCCATGACCATTACATTTAAAACATTGCACAAGGTGTTCAGCCGGAATAACAGATGTATTTCTACCAGCATAACTCTTTGATCTATTATTCAATCCATAATAAATTGCCTTGTGACCATAATCGTTGCATCTAAAACAATAGCCATTAAAAGCATTATTATGAATAGAGTGAGAGTGATAGAATCTGTTGTGGCTGCTCCACAACACACCCCAAAATTGGGGACCCACATTTTTTGCACACTTTCCAAGAAGGTTGCAGTGGCCCAGATGTTAAAAGATCAAAGAAAAGCCAAAAATGAAAAGTTGTCGTGATATCGCGACTTGTTGCTCCATCGCGGCCAAAAATGAAAAAGTGTCGTGATATCGCGACATGTTGCTCCAGCGCAACAGAAAAAGAAAAAGTGTCGCAATATCGTGACATGTTGCTCCATCACGGCTAAAAATAAAAAGTGTCACGATTTTGCGACATGTCACATTTTTGCGGCTAAGAGCAACAGAATGCAGCATGACGAGAAGATGTGATATCGCGACGTGTTGTTAAATCGTGGTCAAAGCAGTTAAACATAACAAGATGCCAGAAATGTTGCGATATCGTGACATGTCTCATTTTTGCGATGTAGGACAAATAACTAAGTTGAAGACTCAAAGTTGTCGCGATATCGCAACATGTTGTGTTTTCGCGATGTTTGATGGGTAAAATAGCCAAGTACAGAAATTGTCATTATTTTGCGACATGTCATGTTTTCGCGACTTGTCATGAAATCGCGGTCAAAGCAGGCAGGAAGAAGTGTTGATCGAAAATGTCACGATATCGCGACATGTCGTGTTATCACGGGTCAAGGAGGATAGAGAAAGACAAAGTGAAAAATGTCACGATATCGTGACATGTCATGAAATCGCGGTCAAAGGTAGCAAGAAAAGTCAATGCAAAGTTGTCGCGATATCGCGACATGTTGCTCCGTCGCGGCCAGAAATGAAAAGTTGTCGCGATATCACGACATGTTGCTCCGTCGCGGCCAGAAATGAAAAGTTGTCGCGATATCGCAACATGTTGCTCCGTCGCGGCTAGAAATGAAAAGTTGTCGCGATATCGCGACATGTTGCTCCGTCGCGGCCAGAAATGAAAGTTGTCGTGATATCGCAACATGTTGCGTTTTCGCGACCCGAAGAGAAAATGAAGCGCAAGGAAAAAAATGTCACGACATCGCGACATGTCAGGTTTTCATGGCTATAAAGCGAGGAAGGAGTAAATGAAAGAATGTGTCACGATATCGTGACATGTCGCATTTTCGAGACCGAGAGCAGCCAAAGTGAATGTAGATGAAAAACATTGTGATATCGCTACATGTCATGAAATCGCGATCAAAGCGACCAAAATGAAAAGTGTCGTGATATCGCGACATATTTGTATTCTTGTGACTAAAGGCATAAAATGTCGCGATATCGCGACATGTCTTATTTTCGCGATAAAAGTGGAAGAGCCGAGCTGTCGACGAAAAAACATCGCGATATCGCGACATGCTATTTTTGTTGGTTTTCACGACGGGCCGTTACAGATTATATAGGGAAGGCACAGAACACGTGGCATGAAGATGTCAAGACTATGGTGTAACGCTTCAGGACTAGCGTTACAGTTCACAGAGAAGATCAAAAATTTGACATCCGAGCAAAAAGTCAAAGACAACGAAGAGGTAGGGAAGACGAAACGATGTAGTCTAGGAAATGAAACGAAGCGTCACCGAGCGAAACAGAGAACCACACCAAAAATTTTAAAAGCAAAAGCACAAGACAGGTACAGGGGTCGAAAAATGCTACGGGCAGAGTTGCAGAGCTGAAGGTGATAGGCCATTCTGGGCCTGCTTTTGGAGCGTTTTCCTCCACTTTGTCTGGTTTTGTTAAAATTGAAAACATTATGTTCTTGTAAACTGATACATTATTTTTAATATAGAATTATAGAGAGTTGCATCTCATTGACAAGAAAGGAGTTATTTTCTGCATGCTAGATTTAATGTTCATTTTTCCCCTTTTTAGATCTTTAGGCTTATAGGTGAAGTTTAATGCAATTTTTCTTGGTTGCTTCATGCGAATGTCTAAATCTGAAAATCACAGTTAAAATCCCAGAAACCAGCACCTAACTTATCTGGATTGTGTGAATTTACAGGTTCAATAGGTTAGGTTGTATGCAAAAAACCTCATTATCTTCGGTTTTGTCAAAATAGGAATCGTAACACTCTGAATGTACTTTAGTTTTAGTCTCTTTGTATTTTATTTTCATTTCTTCAAATTCTCTGCATTTTTTATTTTTTCGAAAGTTTAACCTTAGTTTAATTTACAATCATTAAAATAAAACACTTGAAAATTTACCGAAATCGAAAATAAAATAATTTCATCATTAAGATTAATTCACACTGAGTTCATTCTGATTAAATGAACAATCATTATAATTTCAGAATAAAATAAACCACAGTGCCCCTTGTTAACAATTACTTGCAACCACTAAGGTATTCTGAACATTCAAATTGAATATCATCACTTATACCAAATGCTAATATAGCGGAGACCTTGGAGAAATTATTTACAGGATTTCTTTGCAAATAGAGTATTTGGAACTCGAATCCTATCGGAGAGTGTGTTTTCACAATCGGGTGAAAACACCACTCAACAGAACCTCTTTTGTTGTGGTTGCTTTGCTGTAGATCTCCTTTGAGATTTTATTCCTTTTAAAGATTCAACTTCAAGATTTTCTTGCTTTGATCCCTCAGCAATGGACTTCTTCTTCTCTTCAGATTTAGACGATGAAGGTTGTTCAGCTTCACATCCAAGACCAAGCTTACACATGCGACTTCTTTTTTGCCTTATCATTTTATCTAGCGACTCTGTGCTCTTCTCAAATTTGAGATTTGTATTGGCCTCTTCTAGTTGTTTCCTCAATAAAACAATCTCCTCTTCTTGTTTGCGATAAACAATATCTTTCTCATTGATCTGTGACTTCAATGCTTCTTCTATTTTCTTGGCTTTGTGAATTTGTAAGAAGAGATCTTCAATATTACCCTCATATTCTTCCAACTTCTTGGACAGTATTTTGTTTTTTTTCCTTTCTATACCCAATTGTTCAAGTGTAGAGATCAAATCACCTTCTAGATCTACTTCAGCCTCAGAGTTCTCACCACATACTTTAGAGTTTACTTCTTCTTCCTTTTTTGATTCTACTTCTTCATATGCCATGAAAAGAGCTTCACCCGTTTCCTCTTCAGAATCCTCATCGGAGTTGTCTTCTGTTGAGCTGACATTCCTGGAGATGAAACTTTTCTTCTTGAAGTTATTATTTCTGAATTTTGTCTTTTTCTTCTAGTTACTTCTTTCTTGGTGCGATCCTTCATCACTTTCGTCCTTCTCATTAAGTGGACATCTAGCTGCAACATGCCCAACGCCTCCACACTTGAAACATTTAAACGGTAGCTTTCCTCTATATTTTCCTTTTCCCCTTATTAGTTTTTGAACAAAGTTTGCTTTCATTTCATCTGATATCTCTTCTTCCTCGGATTCTTGCTTTGCTTTTATATTTTTATGTGCTTTAAAAGCAGCTTCTCTGTCCATGGGTTTAGTCTTTCCTATTCTCATCTCATATGCAAGAACCATGCATCTCATCCATACCAAAAGTATTTAGATCTTTAGCCTCTTCTATTGCTAAAACTTTAGAATCAAATCTTTGAGGAAGAGATCTTAGTACCTTTTTTACGACATCTTCCATTTCCTCGCTGAGTCCTCTAATTGCATTAATGATTCCATTGACTCTCAGCATGTATGCCTTTATGTTCTCATCATCATTCATCTTTAATGCTTCAAACTGAGCTCGATGCGTTTGTAACTTGGCCTCCTTGATCTTGTCATCTCCTTCATGAATGCTCTTTAGTTTGTCCCACATGTCCTTTGTCATTTTACAACTCATAATCTTTATCAGTTCGTTGTCTACCAAACCGCACATGATAGCATTTTTGGCTTTAGAGTTATTCTCAAACAATTTCTTATCGACAACATCGGTTGGAGGAGTGGTGGGTATTGTGTATCCACTGTCTACTGATTCTCAAATGTCGAATCCCAAAGCACATAGATATGTCTGCATCCTGAGTCTCCAAAATGAGTAATTTGTTCCATCAAACAATGGTGCTTTGTTTGAAGAGAATCCTTCACCACTTGCCATTGTGTACTAATCCAAGATCACCCTAGCTGGTTAAGCTTTGTTCAGGAACTTGGCTCTGATACCAATTGTTAATCTCACAATGACACTGAGAGGGGGGGTGAATTAGTGTGGCTCTTTAAAAACTTAAAAACTTCAACTCTTAAAGCCAAAACAATGAAAGCTTAAAACCACATGAGCAAATATAACAAGAGAGCATCACACACAACACAAGATGTACCGAGGTTCACCAGTTTTGGCTACTCCTCAAAAATAGACTGTTTGGACTCCCATCCAAATCCATCTTTTGCAAAGCAACAACTTTACAATCAATTTACCAGCACCAACTTGAAGGAGCACCAACCCCTGATTTACCAGCACCAACTGGAAGGAGCACCAACCCCTTATTTATTTGCACCAACAAAAAGGAGCACCAACCCCTGATTTATTTGCACCAACAAAAAGTAGCACCAACCCCTAATTTATCTGCACCAACAGAAAGGAGCACCAACCCCTTATTCCAAGCACCAACTTGGACTGTAATTTTGAAACTATAATTTTGACATAAAGATACCTTCTCTTATACAAGACCCTGACTGGTTTATTGCTAACCCAACCTCTCTTGCTATTCACCAAAACATCACACACTCTTACGGATCTGCTTACTGCACTTTTACAGCCCTCTTACAGCCCTCTTGCTGCGCTTCTTACTGCTCTCTTTCGGCTCTCCCTTTTTGTAGCACTTTCACTCTTTTCGGCAGCACTTAACTCTCCATGCAGATCTCCATTTATAACAATCCTTTTTCTTTGTAACTCTAGTTATAACGCCTTCTTTCATTTCTCATACGCCACTTGTCAATTATAACAGTTTCTTTAATATTCTCTTCTACCACTTGTCAATTGTAACTCCTTTATGTAACTCCTTTTGTATATATAGAGTGGGCATTTCGTTAAACACATTACATGCAACATATACCTCTACCATGACTGTTCGTCTTCTTGGTCATGACTGTTCGAATTCTCCTTAGTGACTGTTCGCTTTCTTTTCTGTGCATGCATGCGTTTTCACTGTAACTGCACTTGTAACTATCGTATAACTTCAGTTAACTCTTCTTATTTTATCTGCATGAATTTCTTCTGCAACTACACCTGTAATTGTTATGGAACTTTAGTTAATTGTCACATATCTTATTTCGGCTGGGTTCTCTTGCTCGCGCCAACATGACCTGTCACGAAATCATGACACTTCTGCCTCTTTGTTCTCTTCTCGACTTTCGCCCGCGAAAGCACAGCATGTCACGATATCGCGACACTTTCGCCTTCTTGCTCTTCCTCTCGGCTTCAACCAATGAAAACACAACATGTCGCAATATCGCGACACTTTCGCCTTCTTGCTCTTCCACTTGCCTTTGGGTCGCGAAAATACAACATGTAGCGATATCGCTACACTTTTGCTCCTTGCGCTTTTTCTCTGCTTCGACCCGCGATAATACAACATGTAGCGATATCGCTACACTTTTTCTCCTTGCAGTTTCTCTTTGCTTTGGCCTTCGAAAATACAACATGTCGCGATATCGCGACACTTTTTCTCCTTGCATTTTCTCTTCTATTTTGGTCGTAAAAATGCAACATGTCGCAAAATCGTGACACCTTTTTCTCTCTTCTCTTTCTATTTGCTTTGGATCACGAAAATGAAACATGTCATGAAATCGCGACACCTTTTTCTCTCTCCTCTTTCTCTTCGCTTTGAACCACGAAAATGAAACATGTCGCGAAATCACGACACCTTTTTCTCTCTCCTCTTTCTCTTCGCTTTGAACCACAAAAATGAAATATTTCGTGAAATCGTGACACCTTTTTCTCTCTCCTCTTTCTCTTTGCTTTGAATCGCAAAAATGAAACATGTCACAAAATCGCGACACCTTTTTCTCTCTCCTCTTTCTCTTCGCTTTGGACCGCGAAAATGAAACATGTTGCGAAATCGTGACACCTTTTTCTCTCTCCTCTTTCTCTTCGCTTTGGACTGCGAAAATGAAACATGTCACGAAATCGCGACACCTTTTTCTTTCGGACTCTCTCTCCTGCATTATGTCGTGAAATCATGACACTTTTTCATCCGTACAAACTTCCTTGCAATATGTCATGAAATCATGACACTTTTTCGTCCGTACAATCTTCCTTGCAATATGTCACGAAATCGCGACACTTTTTCTACTTGCCTTTTTCTCTTCGAACATGTCGCGAAATCATGACAGTTTTTCTTGCTTGCACCTTCTCCCCGAACATGTCACGAAATCGTGACAGTTTTGCTTGCTTGCGCTTTCTCTCCGAACATGTCACGAAATCACGATAGTTTTGCTTGCTTGCGCTTTCTTTTCAAACATGTCGCGATATCGTGACAATTTTTCTCTCTCCTCAACATGTCACGATATCGCGACAGTTTTTCTTTCTTGCGCTTTCTCTTCAAACATGTCATGATATCGCGACAATTTTTCTCTCTCCTCAACATGTCGCGATATCGCGACAGTTTTTCTCTCTCCTCAACATGTCACGATATCGCGACACTTTTCTTACTTGTCTTTTTCTTTGATCTTTTGCATATGGGCCACTTCGGTCTTCTTGGAAAATATGCAGCAACCTGTAACAGCTTCACCCAATCATCAAAGACACCCTCATAAGCATATAACTTCACTGAACATACTCTGAGTATCCTCTGCACTCTAGTCCACTTCATCAACTGATTTGTATGACTGTGTTGACAACAATGACAACAATATCATCAATACTCTGAAGAACCTCTTAACTCCTGTCCACTTCATCAACTGATCTGTCTGATGTCCACTTCATCAACTGATCTGTCTGACTGTGTTGACAACAATGACAACAACACTTTTGCTGCACCTTGCTCAACACTCCTCCAAGGTCACCTCAAATTCATTTTTCATCATCTAAAATTCCTTCTTCATCATCTCCCATAATTCCATCTTTGCCATTGCAACCACCTCCATTATCTAAGAAACAAACTGTTTTAAGCACACCCACTCACCCTTATGTGAGTTTTACTTCAGTTTCCATGAGTCTGCCAATTGCAACGATAGTAGTGGTCATAGATTCCACTGTAGTCACTTCTACCAAGCCATTGTCAACTGTTGATTTTGCTTTCTCATACCTTATAGCCTCTTCTCCTCCTCCTGTGAGTTACTCTATGTCAGTAATTTTGCAAAAGGAGAAGGAAGCTTCACAAAAAATTCAAGATTTATGGGCAGAGAAGTTGTCCAAACCTTCCAATAGGATGGCCACGAAGAGGAGAAGCATGTTTGTTGATCCAGTTTCCAGGCATAGGACATCCATATCCATAATTCCTCTAGTAATTTTAGCCTGAGACTAAAATGACTTCTCAAGACTACCATTTAGAAGAATACATAGAAGATATTGGGCAACTACCTGTTGAAGATGAGTTGGTTATAGCTAAGGCTCACTTGGACACTTTCTATGTCAAGAGTGATATATATAAAGAGAAAATAGACAAGCTAGAGCGGATAATTGAAAAGCTTAAAAAAATAATCACCAACCAAAAATAAATACAGAAAGCTCTCAGAAAGGAGGCTAAGAACTAGTAGGAAAAATTTCAAGAATCCAATAAGCTCAAGGAGCAGATAGAGGAACAAAAGAAGAAAATTAAGAACAAGCCAAAGAAATACAAAGCTTGAAGCAACAACTTCAAATTGCAAAGGCTAAGTCTTCAGGTTTCTCTAAAGTTGGGATAAAGAAAGTAAGAAAATAACTGCTGTGTGAGGTTCTGGAAAAATGCTCAGAGTTACAGTCTATTATTGATTACATGGATGATGTCAGTCACCTACTTTCGAATATTCAAGAAGATCTAGATAGCTTCACTTGAGAGCTATAACCCATGGTAATTTTAGCTGAGAAAATTTATAAGTTGGCAGATAGCAGGCTCAGTGACTTTGCCAAATCTATTCCTAACAAAGAATGGACTATTGCCATAATTGTTGCCAGAGTCATAGTGAAGAAGCATAAAGCCCTCCAAAAGGTTTGGCAATTGTTTGATAAGGTTGAGAATATGATCCAGGATGTAGTGGACATAAATAAAGAAATGATTAAAAATGGCTTCAAAGGGCTATGGATGGAAGATAATTCTTTGTTGTTAGTAGAAGAGATTAAGAAGAGTGTTATCGTGTCTCCAAGATGTTTATGAGATTGATGCTCTAGAGGAACCGATTGATCAAGAGCAAGTTTTACAAATGATTATGGATTTTACTAGAATCAGAGATCTGATGGAGGATCTGATAAATAAAGAAAGTGCTACAAATTATGAAGATATTGATGAACTAGAGTACATTCACAAGCAGCTCAAAGAAAATTCCAACCCTTCTGAAATAGTTTGGAAACAGGCCCTGCAAACTCTGAAGCTGATGGTCCAGTTGTTTGGAAAGGATGCTGAAGAGGAAAATAAAGAGCAAAGTTCACCTGAAGAAGATGTTGAACAAGAGAAAGAAGATAATGTTGAAGAAGAAGCTCATCAAGAGTATAAAGAATCAAACAAAGTTATTGTAGATCCGCTAGAGACACAGGCTTAGAATTTTTTGTTTGTACATTTTGTAGTCATGTAGAAGTTTTGTATTTTGTTTGATTTGTTTTTACTCTAACATTGTCAGAAGAAAATAATAAAAGCATGAGGTCAGAGAGATATAGAGAATAGTAGTTTTTTTTTGTGAAGGCATTCATATCATTAGTTTTGAAGAAGCTTTAAAAGGAGAACATAGTTATGTTTTTGCTAAAGCATTGGTGCAGTTTTGAAAGGAGTAAAATATATATTTGTGGTCCCAACATGATCTCAATATGAACGTTTATCCTCTAGGATGTCTATAAGATTTTTAGAGGGTAGTGTTCATATGGAAATTATTCTTTGAAGCATTCTTTTGAAGATAAGCATTTTTTGACTCCCGATGCCCAATGGATAAGACTTCGAGTTCGATGGCTTTGCGAGCAAATCCACCCGAGAGGCACTAGAATGTAGGCCCAAAATGGCCACATCCTTAGAAAAACTTTGAAATTTTTATTCTAAGGCATGGAATCTCTATTTCGCTAAGGATATAGAGTATTTTGGAGCGAATCCACGCAAAGGGTACTCCAATCCGCTCAACACTTAGTCATTTTTCATAAACATCATCAAAGTCTCTATTTTGCTCGAGGTATAGTGTATTTGGTAGCGGATTCCAATAAAGTTCCCAATCCACAAAAAATTTGAGCTTTGATGACATTAGCGCAATAAAAATGCAGACTGGAGATTCTACTTCATTTTGCGCGCTCCAACGACTAAGTATTGAGAAGCTTGATTCAGCTAGGTTCCAAGACCAATTGTGAGCGAAATGGAGATGAGTTCCCCGTAGCTTGGTAAGAAAGTCGAAAAGTGTTTGAAAGGAAGTAAAGGTAGCGAAATAGCTTAATGATCATTTTACACTACTTTTAGTGCGAATTGGAGGTTTCACAATCAAACATGAGCTTTGATGATGCCAACATATTTTTTTGAGTGGATTGCGACTTTTACTTTATACCACAGATGTGAGAAGGAAGTTAGCCAATTTGAAGGCTAAGAGAGCAGATTGGCAATAAATTCCATTCTTCTCGTAACTTAGTTCATTTTTTGTCGAAACTCAATTCCGTTGGCTGAAGCTTCCAAAGCGAACGTCAACATTTAAAAAGTGCAGAATGACATCTTATTCCCTCCCTGCTAGTTTGTAGAGCATTTTTGAAGGTTAAATCGTAGTCGTCCACAAAGAATATCAACGACATAGATTTTGCTGATATTATTCGAAGCATACAAAGGCAGATTCTTGCCAGATCAGAGAATAGTCAGTTCGAAGCGAGAAGGCAAAGCATTTGAGGGTTTTCAAGAACAATAACCAGAGTGGTTGAAGATATGTGATGGAATGGATCTTCAAATAACGATGAGCGGTTCAAATTGTGTTTTCAACGACCTAAAGCTCAACTGCCATTACCAGACCAGCAATTTGTAGAGTCGAGCTACCATGGCGGATTGCTTCTAGCAGATTTCCTGGACTTCATTAGCAAATAAGATAATGCCAACAAAGCTATCTACTAAGTTGACAAATTTTAAATTCTTGTAATGTTTCCTTCAATTCTTTCATTTGTAAACTATAAATAGAGGTCGAACCCTCAATTTTTACGATCGGATTTAGTGCGTTTGCTTGCCCTACTATGTAAATATCTCTACAAACTAATGGAAGGAGCATTACTCTAATTTTTTACTCAAGACGTGTTATCTTTGCTATCTTTTGATTAAGAGGTTTGAAGCTGTGAATTGCATTTCTGTCAATGTTGTAACGGTTAGTTCATTCTATTTTCATTGGATTACTAGTTGTGAAGGTAGTTGAAATTTTTTCATAGTTAGATCTGTGTTGATAGGAAGTTTATTTTTGCTAAATATGATTATTGGTCTATTTTGCTAAATTGGATTATCAATATATTAGATATTGGAATTTCTTTTTGCAACACATATCTATTTATGCTTTTATGTATGAAGATTTTATGGTTTTGGGTGCTGCTAATCTTGAGTGATGGGACACTGGAAATAGTTTATTTGAAGGTTTTTGTTGTAGATGCCTATGTTGTTAGCCTATCTGTCCATTGTTAATGCATATTTTTCTAACCCTATTCCTCAAACCCTTATTGAGATTAATTGAGTCAACATATTACTAAGTTGACAAGGAACCAACCTACTTTGGAGGTTGGATTGAAGTTATCTTTGGTCCATCCAATATTGAGTGTTGATTTGTGACTATCGGGTGCAAGCCTGGATAGAGAATTGGAAGATAGACAATTGCAGTGTCAAGTAAAACTTGATGTCAATTCAGTCCCCAACAAGGAGTTTGGCATGATGCATAAAAACAAACTATAGAGTAAGATAGAAGAAGTGGGCATTCAAAAAATATAGGGCAACAATTCATAGACTTTATGAAGAGGTCAAAGGCAAAATCAGAACACAAGTAGGTCACTTAGAATATTTTGAAATTGACAATAGTTAAACAAGGATGCTTGCTATCCACAACACCATTTGGTCTATGTATTAAAAATGGCTAATTTTTAGCAAAGAGAGGGCATTTAGCTAATCTATTATGTGTTAAAGCTACTTTTGTATGTATATGATCTTATTTTGATTACAAGGACAACATACGAGTTAAGAGAGCATTCAAACTCTTTTACAAGGAATCTAGAATGTAAGCAAAAACTGATAAAACCAAGATTTAAAATTTTACCGATCAAAAGAAAGTAAAATAATTAAACTTCCAATTTGAATGGGTATCTTAGAAGAACTAACAAAATACATATATCTCACTATAAAATTTAATAACAAACTTAGTTGATCACCATAAAGGTTACAAAAAATACAAGGAGATTGGAGAGCACTTTTTTGTATTGTAAAATAAATACTGGGAGGGAATATTTTAGGATTGTAAGACCACTCAAGTTTTATTAAAATTATTGGTAGTAATAGTGGAGCTTTATGGGAGTGAAGTATGGGTGAAAAATACATTGGACTTGAAATGGAGGCCAATAGACAAGATATAATGAGTACAAGCAAATTCAAAATAAAAAATTCCATATGAAATACTTCTAGCAAAAATAATAATTAATTGTAGAGATAACTATAATAATTTATGGAGCGCAAGGAACTACAAGGCATGAATTGAAGGGGAAGCTGGAGTGCAAGGAAGTGTGGGTAAAGTTAGAGCTTGGTTGTCTGGGGTAGAGCTAGAGGAACCTATGTTTTAATTTTTGAAATTTCCTTTGCTACTATGTGCCACGAAATCCTAACCCTAGAAGTGTTCACGTTGATGCGAAGAGTAAAATGCTAAAGTTGTGTGGTTTTTGCCAAGAGGACTACGGGTGAAGTTGGATCCACAATGCGTAAACTAGAGATCCTAGTCGTTTGAAGGCCTCTTGGAAAGCCAAACTATCAAGTTGAGAGCCAAAAATAGAGGATAATTCACAAACAATAAACCCTAGGAGTTGTAGAGTACGATGGGAGGATTTCACACTACTTAGAGTGGATAAGGATTCAATTCTTTTTACAATATGGAGATTTTCAAATATGGCAAAAGAGAAGCAAGTTCATCTAGAGTGTATCAATAATTTAAACCCTTACCATGTATGCGACGTATATTGTTTCCAAAAAAAATTTGAAGCAAAGGAATGTTGGGAGAAAGAAGAGATAGGAAAGAGTATGAGTCGAGAGGGATGATGAGCTGGGAGGAAGTGTGAACTAGGAGGAAGTGTGAATTAGGAGCAAGTGCGAGCTAAGAGGGAGTGCAAGCCAAGAGTGATCCCCACTAGCTAGTATGAAATGAAAGTCATATTTGAAAGTCCTAATGAGAAGTCATGATGCCCTAGCTAGAAGTATGGATGCCCAAGTTGAAGATAAATGGAATAACTAGTAATTTTGATCCAAGTAGAAAATGTTACACCATAAGTGACTATCAAAGATGATATGATTCAACATGATATAACAATTTTGAAAAGCAAAGGGTTAGTATGTAAGTTCCATAGATCTTGGCAAGGATTTTAGGAGATTAAAGATTAGATTAAGTGGAAGTGGCGATTGAATTTAAATTACTCTGTGACTTTTCTTCCTAAAGGTATATTCCTTGTCATATTTTCTAAATAAAAAATTAGGGTTAAAATATTGAGTGGTGGTCCATGGTTTAGAGGGAGAGATGCCATTTATTTAAGACCATGGAATAATTATTTTTTTTATGTTGAGACAAAAACTATTAAGAAGCTTTTGGTTTGGGTTAGGCTTTTTGGACTTCCATATCAACTTATCAATAAGGATGCTTTGAAGAATATTAGAAGTACCATAATATGTGTTGCTATGGATATTTCAAAACCTTTGCCACAATCTATTAAGATTAAATCTGAATCAAGAGAATGTAATCAAGAAGTGGATTATGAAAACATCTCATTTTGTTGCCATAATTGTTATGAGCTTGGCCACTTGGTAAGAGTTTGCAAAGTAAAAACTATGAAGAAAGAGACAAAAACCTTTGGTCATGAGATAAATTTCAAGGTAATGCAAGGAAATCATACATTATTAGAAAGTAGATCAGATCAAAAATATTCTACTCCTAAAGAAGGGGTAAATAAATACTATCTACAACATCTTATGGAAAAGACCACCATAACTCACTTGGATCAGCCATTAGAAGAAACAAAGAAGGATATAAGGGATAAAGTACAATATATAAGTTCGAGTTCAAAAGGAATTAAAAGTGTAAAGGAATATGCGAAGGAAAATCCTAACAAAAAGATGATTAAAGAGGTCAAGATCTTTCTAAACAAATCAATTAATTTTCCTCAAATAGTATAAAATCCTTTCTTTGTAATAAAAGTAAAAGTAGTATAGAGGTTATTCCTTGCACTTTAGGTTTTCAAGAGTAGCATAATAAAGAAATGGGGATGGAGAAAGTCTTAACAATTTAAAGTTTTAGGGCAGAATAAGAAGGTAATTACTTTGGAAGAGCGTCCTTGCACTTTAGGGTTTCCAGGACAATATAAAGAAGAATATGCTTTTGAGGTTATTCCTTCCTATATATATCCTTCACAGTAAGATAAGCTTATAGATGATAAGTCTTACTTTGAGCATTGTGAGAAGATTGAAGATATTGATGAAGATGAAAGTATTGGTGGGAATGGAAAAAAAGAGGAAGATCCAAGAAGCAAAAACAAAGAGAAAAAAAAAACCAAAGGGATATTGATATGGGAAAACAAAAGCAAATATTGCAAGCGTTGTCAAGAAGTGGGGCTAAACCCATAGATAAAAAAAAATTACAAGGAAAATAATATCTTAGAATGTTAAGGGCATGAATAAGAACCTTAAAAAAGTATTAAGAAACTCTCAAATTGTTATAAATATATTTATATTTATGTATATTGAAATTAGGTAGCAAATATTTTGGCTATTCACAATGTTGAATTTTATCTTGACAAAATTTATATTTTGGAAAACATCTATATGAGACGATATATAGGAGTTGATTGTGGAAACTCACTAGTGATAAAGATGGTGGATCTCTTTGATAAGAAAAGAAGATAAGACTATTTTTTATAATAAGATAGGTTGGACATGGTTTGATTAATTTGATAGAAATGTAACTAGAGCAATGTAATATTTTGTTTTTGTAATGAGAGTGATCCCAATAGAAGTCACAATAGTTTATTTAAAAAAATAATACAATAATTTGTATTCTAAGATACCTAAAAAAAAATGAACAAAGAAATAAAATTTGTAGCCTAAGGTTATAATAAGAGACGAGTTAAATATAAGAATAACAAACTTCATATGAATGAATAGCTGAGATATGAGATATGAGATATTAATTAATTTAATCTAATGCTCAAAAAATAAGAATAATGTAAAAGTTTATGTAAATAAAAATTTTAAGGCAACAATATAAAGGAAAGAAAGAAGATACACAACCTTGTTGAATTAACCCATATATGAATAATATATATGTACAAACCTCAAAAGAGAACAAAGATGCTTCTAGTGCATAGAAGGGCTAGTTCACATCAACTTATGGACGCCACTTGCATTATCGGTGATGTGACCCGGGTTCAATCCCCACGGCGGATATGTATATGTATAAGAAGTATTTACTCGATTAAAAGAATAAAGGATATGCATTTTTTATATTTTAAAATAATAAAAACAAAATTAAAAAATTATAATGATATTATGAATATAAATCTTATAATAATAAAGATACATATTATAATAAAAATTATAAATATATTGATACATTAACAATTTAAATTGTTTGTAGTATAAAATATTATTAGATTAAACTTATTTTTTAATATAATTTGATTTATTATAGTTATTAACATATCTTTATTGTGCCATAGGCATTTGATACATTAACAATTGATTTAACATTACACTGTGTATGAATTATTTTTTATTTCAATTTTATATCTAATTATAAGATAAACTATTATAACTTTATGCAAGCCATTTTATTTTCACTTGAATCTTCCATGTGAAGTGATGTTATATGGGTGTGAAGTGTGGAATAACGTCATAACATAAAGCTTCGAAGCCCTTGATTATAATTAAAATCAAACTAAAAGCTTAAATTTTATATGGGATTCTTTTAGTAGAGACTATATCCTCTTTATAGAGATAATTGTTAAGATTTTCTTTTAAGATACATGAAAAATTAAATAAATGTAAAAATATGACCTAAAGTTGTAATATAAAAAATCTAAATAAAAGAAAGAAAACAAATGAACAAACAAAATATTATTTTTTTTGTTTGTGGAAAACACCTTAATTGGGATGCCACTTTTGGATAAGTCCCAAGGAGGCAGGCTCGCACCTGGCTTGTCCCCTTCAACACACTCAAAGAGCATGTTTAAAACAACAAACACATTCAAAGAGCATGCTTAAAACAACAAACACACAAAAAAAAAGACAACAAACAACAAAAAACAAACACAAAAACATAAAAATAACAAAATAAATTAAAAAACAACAAACAACAAAACACGAAACACACAAAAAACCACAAAAGACAACACCAAAAAAAAGAAAAACACACACACAAAAAAGAACAAAAACACAAAACATAAACAAAAAATAAAAACAACACAAAAAACACAAAAATAAAACATAACACAAAAAATAAAAAATAAAAAATAAAACAATACAAAACAACACACATTGAAAAACAAAATACAAGTTTGGCTTTTCTAGGCCAAAAGGCTATTAAGACAAGAATAAAAAATAAAGTTTGGCTTTTCTAGGCCAAAAGGCTATTAAGACAAGAATCAACAAAGAAAACATAAAAATGATCAGTTTGAGCAAGGGAACTAAAATACGTTGATCGAACTTAAGAGAAGCAAAAACAAAGAAAAAATGAACTAGTTACCTCTAGTATTGAAGCCATCCACAGAAAGGATGAAAAAAATGAACTAGTTACCTCTAGTATTTTGCGAATCTCACTATCTGGAAGGGTGGTTGTAGTAAGTAAGATCACCTTTGTCCAATGTCCAATTAGCTAAAACATGCACTCTTGTTCTATTCTACAAAATATTAATTTGAAAGAGTTTAAAATAACTTTATTGGAAAAGAAGTTAAAAATAATAAAAAACATTATCAAATAAAATTTACCATTGTGTATGATCATTAAAAGGTCTTATAATGGAACATATATTAATTAGAAAACTAAAAAAAAGCTTTGTTTTACCTAGGATAATGAAACTAACTTATATTACAAAATTTAACATACTGTCATCATCAAACTTATAATGGAACATATATTAATTAGAAAACTAAAAAAAAGCTTTGTTTTACCTAGGATAATGAAACTAACTTATATTACAAAATTTAACATACTGTCATCATCAAACTTATATAAAAGTAAATATGAATTGAAAATAACTTATAGTTTAATTAAAAATTAACTCATATCAATTTAAATATAAAATAGACAATGAAGAAAAAAATTGTACTTAAATATAATTAAAATGATTTAACGCTAGTATCAAAAAAATATAATTAAAATAATATGAAAAATAAAAAATCCAAATACTTGAAAATGGACATCAACTTAAAATTTATCTAAAAAACATAAAATAAAAAAATTCACTGTCAAAATTAATATTAAAATAAAGTTGATTAATTAAAATCCTTGTTCCCTTAAAATCCTTTTCTTATAAATTGCTTTAGTCCTCACAAACATGGTGGGGCATCACAATGGTAAAAGCATTGGTTCTTTATGGATACCTAAATTCAATTCTGAAAAATGTGATTTAATATGCCTTAAAGTTTTTTTTTTTTTGCTTGATAGGAGAGTTGGTTACAACCACACTTTTTAGTAGCTAGAAAGCCCAGGGTTCAAACCATAGGGGTTGCATCCACCAAATCTATTTCATCTCGTTGTTTTATAGTCCAACCTGAAATGGACCACCGAGTGCTCGGAATTCGTGTTATCATTGTCAGTTTGACAACCATTCAGAAGATTCAGATCAGACTACTACCCTTGCAGTGTGAAATGGATCATCGGGTGCCAGGGATTCATACCGTCACTGGCACACATTTAGAAGATTCATATCAGATTATTACCTTTGCAGTGTGAAATTGACCACCGAGTGCTCAGGATTTGTACTATCGTTGTCAGTTTAACATACATTCAAAAGATTCGGACCAAATTACTACCTTTGCAACAAAGTTTGAACCTAAGTCTCTTCTTAGTAAGTGCCCAACCAAACTAGCACATACCAATCCACCTGATCCTTGGGGGTTTTTGTAAACCAGTGTGATTTGAACCAGAGTTATGTGGATCTACATCATATGAATCACGTTCCTCAACTGGTCGCCTCACATCAACTTGGATTCACCCTTAAAAGGTTTATGGTAACCAGTGTGATTTGAACTGGAGTTGAGTGGATCCAAGGTATGGATCGCAAACCTCAACCAGTAGCCTCACACCAACTTGACTACTCACTCACCCTCTTTTATAGTAAACCAGTATGATTTCAACTAGACTTGCGTGGATCCGCACCATACGTTCCTCAATTGACTGCCTCACACCACCTCGGCTACCCACTCACCCCCTCTTTTATAGTAAACCAGTATGATTTCAACTAGACTTACGTGGATCCGCACCATACATTCCTCAATTGACCGTCTCACGCCATCTCGAGTACCGACTCACCCTTTTTCTTTTTAGTAGCCTTTATGATTTGAATATACCTTAAGTTGCTACTGTATCCATATTCGATTCATGAAATAGTGGCCCAATATGCGTCCAACTAAATGCTTAAATTACTATCGTATCCAAATTTGATTCAGGAAAAAAGTGACTTCTACGTATATTTCTGGAAAAAAAAGTACTTTTTATTATATTTAAATTAAACGACAATACGCTCTCGTCCAAGTCGGACCTCTTAGATGGGGGTCTGCCCATGCCGTTTGGGGTCCCCAGAGCGTCATCCCTTCCTTCACCCCTTTGCAATTCACAGTCAACAGAACAGAAGAAGCATTAATGTGAACAAAATTCCCTATTTAATGTGAACAAAATTCCTTATAAAAATAGGTTAGAGGAAATAAATAACTGGTATATCAATATTATATAAATTGATTAAAAAAATAAAAAAATATTATATAAACAGTTTTATAAAAATACGTTAGAGGAATATATGAATATTATATAAATTGATTTAAAAAAAAAAATATTATATAAATAGTTTATACAATAAAAATATATAAATTGTTTTAAAAATAAGAAAACGTTTATGGCACGGGCTGATTGCCAGCATCAATAATACCAAAGCCACCAAATCCGTCCATAATCACAGAAGAGGTTTAGATCAACACCATTGACAGTTTGATATCGTATAAAAGTCTCTTGGGCGTCATTAGGTCGCTGACAATTTGCAAGCTTGTTTTCCATGGAGATGGGAGGGAACCTGCAAGTTGGAGGCAACAGCATTTAGCATAGGAATTACGCAACCATCCAGGGGTAGAATGGAATATACCTCCAAGATGAAAAGTAAATTAATTTTGATGTTTAGGATGTTTATGTAATTTGTATGGAATGGTTTTCATCAAGAGGTTTATCTGATATGTTTAGCCTATTCTACAAGATTCAAACTTTAAATTCCTGTCGTTAAATGACAATGACCAGCAGAAGTGACGAAATGGCGGTGGGTGTCAGCTATTGCAATGATATAAAAATGAGGAATTCTCTATATGCTTTGTGATCATTGCGTAAGAAATAAGATGGAGGACCTGGAGACATGGATTGGGGAAAATACTTGGTTTTCACTTCCTCCCCCGCTTTCAACAACAACACCCCCATGTCCCATCATCCATGACGTTACAGACGACGGAGATGGAGAAGGAAATCTGGTGTTAAGGGAGAGAATGACGCAGGCACTGAGATATATGAAGGAGTGGGAAGAATCGGAGGGGCAGAAGAACGTGTTGGCGCAGGTGTGGGTGCCGGTGAAGCAGGGGACTAAGTCTGTGCTTACTACATGCGGGCAGCCCTTCGTCTTGGATTCGCGCACAAAGGGGCTTTTCCAGTACCGAACGGCGTCGTTGACCTTTATATTCTCAGCGGAAGAGGAGGAAGAGGTCGCAGAGGTTTGTGAGGGGTTTCTGGGATTGCCTGGAAGAGTATTCCGAGGAAAGTCGCCGGAGTGGAGTCCGGACGTGCAATACTATTCGAGGAGGGAGTACCCTCGCTTAACGCACGCGCAGCACTATAACGTGCGAGGGACTGTGGCTCTTCCCGTGTTTGAAGCGGCGGGGCAGTCTTGCTTGGGCGTGGTGGAGCTCATCTTGATGGCCCAGAAGATTAATTACGCCCCCGAGGTTGACAAGGTCTGCAAAGCCCTCCAGGTTCGAATTTCTCTTCTCCTCTTGTGTTGGAATTTCGTTCCACTTTAATACCTCTTCTGTTAAATTCAAATTCCGTTCTGCACGAGCACTAGAATAGAATAGAAATTTTTTAACATCTGCCGAAACTATGTATAGGACAACAAACCTTCTTTGTAGAATAAAAGAAAATATGTTATATTACTTGTTTCTTTAAAAGAAACGATTCTATGTGAAAAATTAAAGTTCATTTACCATGAAGAATTTGATATTTTGACTGAACTTGCTGGTAACTTCTCCTAGCTTTTTTGTTCATGTTTTTTCAAACAATTTAGATATAAAATCTATTGTTAACAATTTTGAAATAAAATCCATTGTTAATGTATCATTATGAAGATATCAATATAAGCTTTTGTATCAGTATAAGTACGAAGATATCATTATAAGCACGAAGATATCATTATAAGCTTTGCATTACAAGATAAAATATTTCTCCGTCTTGAAGTGCAATAGATATATATTCTCTCTTTCTACTTCTCTTTCGTATACTTGTCTCATATCTGAATCTGTTTATGTTTTTTCAAACAATTTAGATATAAAATCTATTGTTAACAATTTAAAAATAAAATCCATTGTTAATGTATCATTCTGAAGATATCAATATAAGCTTTTGTATCAGTATAAGTACGAAGATATCATTATAAGCTTTGCATTACAAGACAAAGTATTTCTCCGTTTCCACTGCCTTGAAGTGCAATAGATATATATTCTCTCTTTCTACTTCTCTTTTAGTCTTCTTCATATACTTGTGTCATATCTGAATCTATTTGAGCTAGTTCTTAGTTGGGCTATATACATCTTTGCTCTGCATTTGATATATATATATATATATAATTTAATGATGCTTATATGGGGTTGAACTTAGGTAGTGCCTTCTTTTTCTCTATCTCTTTTGTTCACATTGTTGCTCTGAAATTTTTCCTTACATAAACTTCTATATCTTCTTGTTGTTGTTTAGATATTCTATTAAATCAATATCCCACTTAATAATCCATTTGACATTTTGTTTCATTAAGTTTTCTTTGTCTATTCACCTCATCTCTTACTATAATTTTAGGCCATCTACTTACATCCATTTGGTCAATCTTTTTCCAGTATGCTTGAAGATAACTTACTGCAGTTGCCTCTGTAGGAAAAGTTCTGTTTCTGTTGGGAGTTTTTAATATGGAACTGAAGTTTTTTTATATTTTTCAATGAGTTTACACAGGTTTTTATGAGGGGTCCCGGTCCCCTCATACTGAGTAGGGTTTGAACTTTGGTCTTCTCAAAGAGAGGCCATAGCCCTTACCACTGCAGTAAGCTTGCAGCTACTTTTATTTTAAATTTTCTGGTAATCAAATATTTCTGGCTCATCTTTATTTGCCTCCATTTGAATTATAATTTTCTGTTTGCCTATACTTCACACTTATAAAACACCATTGGCATTACCATAGCAGAGAAACTCGGACTCAGCAACAACTCGGCAAGGCCAAATTTGGACTTGGACTCGGACTTGGCAAAAACTCAGCAAAAATAGAAAACCGAAAAAAATACAATTTTCATTGGAATCTATTTTTTCATGCATATCACAATCAATTATCATTATACAAATCCACATTTAATACCATAAGTGATACAACCTTAAATTACACTTGAAAGTGTCAAAATACACTTCAATTAAAAAAATTTTAATGCCTCCAAAATTCAAATATTCTTGTATTGATTATGATATAGAAAGGTGCAAATTACAAAATGTGTCAAATTCCCTCAATAGGCCCACTATCTAGTGTCTTGCAATGCCTTTGCCCTTTGCCCTAGTAGAAGCTCTAGTCCTCTCTCTTTGTGCTTATGTCTTTGCCTCTTCCTGTGCCTTTGTCGCTAACTCCTCTGCTATACTTTCAAAATCATCCACTGAAAAGAGAGCCTCTTGCTGCTGCTGCACCTTTTTACTCTCTCATATTCCAGACATCTTTTACAATTGGCATCACTTCAAATTGCTGCCCACAACACATTGTTCTTTGTTTGCTCACTCCACTTTATGCAATCAACTATATCATCAAATTGATCAACATGACCTTTATGACCAACACGACCAACCTTGTGCAGGGTCAAGGGGCAGTGCCCTTGTGGGGTTGAGGGGCAACGCAACAATTGGGAATAGCAAAAATGAGGGCACATTGAAAAAAAACAACCATTTATGCCGTTTTCTTGCCCCCGTTCGCAGTCGATCGAGATTTTTCCAGGAGACTCGGTGAGTTTTTCTTTTACTCACAAGTCCCAAAAACTTGGCAAGTAAAAAAAACTCAGCGAGCTCAGAAAAACTTGTCGAGTTGAGCCTGAGTGGCTTGGCAAGCCCGACTTAGGTGTGGACTTGACGAGTTTTTCAAAAACTCGCCGAGTTTCGTAACAAATGTTATTGTGACCAATTTAAAAAAGACTTAAATGGTCTTCTGATTCTACATTTTTGCCTTCATGCATCTGTTCTACAATGCAAAGAGTTCTCTCCAGCCTCCCATTATTCTTTTCAATATACATGTCATTCAACTAAGTTTGTTATTGAATTGTACACCAAGATACTTGCATCATGTTACTTCTTCAAATGTAACATAATACAAGACCCTTCAAATGCAAGTGAAATGTAATTTAGGAAAATGATGAGGTGTCTGGTAGTTGGAGGATACAACTACTTTTTATTTGTATAAATAAGACCTTTCCCTCATTCATTCGGGTCATGTAATTGTGTGGAAGGTCGTAGTATGTGGAGGCTGGTTGGTGGTTGTTGGTTGAAGCGTGTAGGTTTTGGAAGGAGATATTCCACACAGACATTGCAATGTATATGTAAGAAGATGCTGTATGTAGTTAATCGTATAGACTATTGTTAATACAAGATTTGCTCATATTCATTTATCATCTGCTATTGTTATTGTATGTTTCTTGTATGTATTGTCATTGCTAATTGCTGC
The DNA here is from genome assembly GCA_028583015.1 of Wollemia nobilis. Lineage (NCBI taxonomy): Eukaryota > Viridiplantae > Streptophyta > Pinopsida > Araucariales > Araucariaceae > Wollemia > Wollemia nobilis. The sequence continues at coordinate 14,663,829 of JAQPPZ010000465.1, forward strand.
AGAAGGTAGATTTGTAGGTTTATTTAAGTGGAATTGGAATTGTGTTTAAGTATGTTAAATATAATTTCTACATTTTGGCACCGTTACCTATATGAAATTGGAAAGTTTATTTCTACATTCTGGTGCCATTGCCTGTACAAAGTTGGGTCAAGCTTGGTGACATGGAGTTGTAACAAGCAAATCGCTTGGGCAGGTGCACAACGATAATGATGGAATGCAGCCAAAGAAGCATATGAAGACGTAGATTTGTTTGTGGATGTTGAGGAAGGGCTGTACAACAGGATACATACAACAAGCACGCAGAAGGGAGAACGACAAATTGCAGAGGGTGTGTTCTACGGAACGATAAATTGCTGTACAAGTGCAAGCCGCTGTACAAGTGAGGAGGCTTGTACAACAAACCGTCATACAAACATAGCACGTACAACACATGACCATACAAGTGCATAGCATTAGATGGCAAGATGCCATACAAGACAGTAGTGTGTCTGACACATTGCCGTACAAGTAGAGGGTATGTACGATAGAATTGTAGCCATACAAATACGTTGAAGGGTCGTATAAGCCAGGTTTGGTAGGAGTTGCAAAATAGTATCCATGAAGAATGTTTAGCGGTGGAGCAATTGCAAGTTGATGTGTTTGATGTTGAGAGGAACGAGAATCCAACATTGGTGCAAATGGAAGATGGCATGACCAATAGTGCATGAGACAGGAGTCCAACACTAGGGGGACTGTAGGTTGTTATGCTTGATGGTGAGTGGGACGAGACTTAGACATTGGAGCAACTGTAGGATGGCATGTTTCATGGTGTGCGGAAGGGAATCCAACTTAAGAGCAATTGCGGTGTGGTGCGCCTGATGCTGTGCATGATAAAGGAGAGATACACAAACAACCACTACCAAGGTTAAGTCAACTTGTCACAACAAAGGCCAATCTGGGCATATCGTATAAGTGTCCATTGTTTCATGTAGGAGCAATAAAAGACCCGGTTAAGCATTGGAAAATTTGCCTCACAATGTGGAGAGTGATTAGGCAGAATAATGATGCAGATTGGATCTCTACAACATTTCGTGGGTTGCAATGGATTGGTATGTGAGATTGCCAAAGGGAAAGTACCAGACAGGGGAAGAGTTGCACAATGCATTCGTGAAAGAATTTTGGCTATTCCACAATGACAATGTGGTCATTGCTGAAATTTACAATATGAAACAAGGTGAGAAAGAGCCTATTCGTTCATACAACCGACGATTGAGTGGTTTGTTTATCCATATCGAGGAAGACCCATTAGATGCATCGAAGAGGAGGTGGTTTATAGAGGGAATTCTTTCTACGAAGCAGACCTACGTACCGAAGAAGATCAAGGTGGTCCCTTTGACAAAATATCAAGAAGCATTGGAACGAGCCTTGAACTTGGAAAGTTTTGCAAAAACATCACTAAAGTGTCGGGGTCATGTTAATGCAAATGAGAGTGACCCGAAGGACGAAAGCGACTCTGATATTGAGAGTGAATTTGATAGTGAGAGATGATTATGGAAATGAGAGTAGTTCATCGTTCAAGTGTTGGGGTCGAGAAGTTAATGACTCCGAAGAGATGAACGGTGACTCTGAGGATGAGTGTGACTTGGAGAGTGCAAGATCATCACTACAAAAATGTGCAGCACAAAGGGAGATTGTACCAAGGGGGGATGCCACTGGTAATGTGGTCTGTGTCAACCGTTAGAGAACTAGAAGACGTAGAATTGAGTATGATATTGATGGTAGACCCATTGTACAATGTTGGCGATGATATTTGTGGGGGCATTTCGCATGTCAATGTCAAAGTGCTGCAAGTCAAGATGAATCAGTGATGTGTATAGAGTTTAAAGCACCAGAGAAGAGTCATAGTGTTAGGGTACCTAGGAATAGATATTTGGGGATATATTATTATATTGTATAAGGGTTGGCATGGGCCACACATAACCCAAGGTTGATTGTATTATAATATAATATTATATTAGTAGTAGGCTCCCCAAAGTAGAATGAGAAGGTGGGTATATAAAGAAGAGATATTTGTCATTGTAATCATCATGGAGAACAATCATATGTAATCGTCTTTTCCCACGAAGTGGCTTATGGGACTTTGCCCTCCTTAAGTGGCTCTCTCATATTGGGAGATCTTGTGGAGTTATTCCTTCCTTAAGGATTATTATTGGTGTTTCCCTACCTTAAGGGTATTATCTATCTCTCTCTCATTTGTGGATTGTTATTATGGATAATTATTTGTGGATGAATGATTTGATATTTTTGCATATTGGTGAATGATTTCTATTTATAAGAGTAAAGTTTTGCAACACTTAGCCCTCACAAAGAAGCAAAGGAGAACCTGATTGCAATTGAGGAGGTAAACTTGATGAACTTTATTGCAATTGAGGAAGTGAATTTTATTGCAATTGAAGAGGTAGAAATCCAGCAAGTAGTTGTAGTTGCACAGGAAAAAGTTGTAAAAGTGCTGTATGACGAGTTGCTGAGGCCATTTGACAAGCTGTCATAGGAGGAAGTGCCGTCTGAGTAAGTGCTGATTAAGGAAGTGTCGTTCTGAGGAATTGCCATACAAGTTGAGTGTCATGGAATTGCCGCACAAGTTGAGTGTCATGGAGTTGCCATAACTAGGGGATTGAAGCAATTGCCATACAATTGGAGTACAAGCAATTGCGTACGACTAGTGTTGATGAGGAATGCCTTACATGTGCTGAAGAGGAGTTGTCATACATGTGGTGCTGAAGAGGAGTGTCATACATGTGGCGCCGATGAGTAGTGTTGTACATGTGGCGCCAACGAGGAGTGTTGTACATGTTGTGCCGATGAGGAGTGCTATGCAAGTGGTGTTGACGAGGAGTGCTGTACAAGTGGTGCCAATGAGGAGTGTCGTACAAGTGGTGCCGATGAGGAGTGCCATCATAGGCTAAGGCAGGGTCGTTAGAGGCCAAGATACAGTCATCAACAATAAGAGCGAAGTAAATCAGAACCAAGGGAAAGCTGTTTAAGTGGGTCAAGGAAAGGCTACCAAAGTGTAGACAAGGAGAAAAATTCAACTTAGACAATGAAGGTTTCACTGGTTTTGTTGTTGAGGTTTTGGGGCACTGTTCCGAACCTTGTGGGGACGTTACCCCTCGATCCCACCCTGTATCATGACAAGGTACATGCAAAGGGCACTGCCCCTCAACCCCGCAAGGGGTGCTGTCCCTTGACCTTGCAAGGGAGCTCCCGCATCCTTGACCCTCGACATAGATGGCGATGGGCATTGCCCGTCATGTTGGTCATGTTCGTTATGTGGGTCGTGTTAGTTATGTTGGTCAAGTTGATGGAGAGGCTAGTTGTAGAAAGTGAAGTTAGCAATTAGAAAACAATGTGTTGCGGGAAGCAGTTTTAAGTGATGCCAGTTACAGAAGATGTTAGAACTTAAGCTTCGAATGCTTTGCATTATTTAATGATAGGTATTTAAAGTACATAGGATGCCTTATTTAGGCATAACAAACTTGCAACTACTTTTGTCCTATACCACATGCATGGACCTTGTGAAGGGTGGTTAGATCACATGCCCTATCACATGGACTATGATGGTGGTTATACCTTTGTCCTATAGTAGACCATACAAACCATGTGTTGAGTGGTTACTCAACTTATAAATACCTACTATGATGTAATAATTCCTAACATTCCCCCCTTATTACATCATAGTCAAAGCTCTATTTTAGATCTTTTGACTTGATGAAATTTTCAAAGGTGATGTAGGAATTTTAGAGAGAAATTCCCCCCTTAATGTAGACATACTACTTTGAATACTTAGGAGTGTTGGATTCTACTGATAATGCACTCCAAATACATTTATTACAAAATAATTTATTCAAGTACTTCAATGCTTGAAGTGTGTTTCCTCAATTGAAACAAGTGTTTCCTCAATGTGGAGGATCTTCATTAAATATGTTAGGTGTTGATGAGATCAAGTGTTCTCCTATTGCGTATACTTGTTCCCAAATCTTATCTTGATCAATATCTTCATCTGAGGTAAGGTCAATCACTTCTTTCTTCTTTTCCATGGCTTCACTTATTTGATTAAGTATTTGCTTGTGATATGTGATGTGTTCTTGCTTCCTTTGATCTTTAGTGTGATGTGTTAACATGCAACCTATATCAATCATTGAATTGATTGGTTGCCAATATTTCTTGTGCATTGTCATATCTTTTGTTCGAACTAATTTCCATTTCAAACTTTGATTGTCTCCTGATGGAGTGAGATCAATCATTTTCTGCTTCTTCTTTGCATTGTTCATCTGTAGAAGATGTTGTTTGTGGTATGCAATGTATTCTCTCTTTCTTTGGTGTGCTATTGATGGTTGAATTTTCAATGCCTGTTGCATTGATTCCTCATTCTCTTTGCTATCTTCAAAAACTTCTATTGATGGTGAAGAGTCACATTCCGAGTGTACATCCTCACTCTTAGGTGTTTGATTCTTGGTTGCATTGTACCAATAATAATTTGGATGATTTGAATGCATCCAAGTTTCTTGACCTATCATATGTTTGGATTCATACCAAACATTGTTGTGCTGTCTTATTTCTGCTTGTGCGACAAACACATGTTCTTCTTCATTTTCTTGATTCTTTTTTTATTCTCTTTGACTTGATTCTCTTCGGCTACATTACTTTGATGTGCCTTTCTCCAACTTTGATTTTGTTGTTTTGAAGATGACCTATTTTGCTACTGGTTCATCTCTCGTGAAGGGGATCCATTTCTGAATGGAATATGCCAACAATCCTTCACGATGTGTGTCCATTTCTTCCACAATGATCACACATCTTTTGCATGTAGAAAGTACTTCTTTGAGAATCATTCCTTTGATTTTGAAATCTTTGAAAATTGTTTCTTTGTTGGAAGTGCTATGGAGGTCTCATGCCTCTTCTGAATGGCTGCTTCCCTCTTTGACTTGTAACTAGTAACTGTTCTTCTTTTGTAGTATGCGAGGCCTCTACTTTCTAAAGTAGGTTCACCAGCTTCTCAAAGCTTGGTGTTTGCTCAATAACATTTAGTGTAGTCACAGAAACATTATACTTGGATGGGAGTGATCTCAAAATAATAGGAACTAACATTTCATCAGATACTTGAGTTCCTAGTGCTTGCAATGATGCTCACAATTCTGCTATTCTTCTCATGAATCCTTCCAACTTTTCTCCATTCTTCATCTTTAGACAATGGAGCTGAATTTGGAGGAATAGAATCTGATTTTGATTCTTGGCTTCAAATACTGTCTTCAACTTCTCCCATGCATCTTTGGCTGTGGTCGTATCTCTAATGTATGCTTGGACCTCATCTGCTACTCTGAACATGATGATGAGTCTTGCCTTTTTGTTTGCCTTGTCAAACTTTTCTTGATCTTCTCCTTCTAGTAGGACGGGTAATGCTTCCATCTACTACTTGCCAAACTTCCTCAAACTCAAGTTGTGTCATGAGTTTGGTCTTCTAGGCAGCATAGTTGTTTTCCCTCAACAATTGGGAATCAGGTAACAAGAACTTTGATGCTCCACTAGCCATGGTAAACTTTTACAAATTCTGAATTTTCTTCTTTTATCGAGTCCGCCTTGAAAAGCTCTTTATGACGAGTATATATATGCCTATACTCGGATTTCAATTATTGTTTCCAAAACACGAGAAAGAATTGTCTCACTAGATAGAGGGAATACTCTTCCTCTTATGAAATATTCCTTTGAATATTCCCTTCCTTGTTTTTCTCTTTTCAAATTTTAATTTTCAAATCTTTTGAAAAAGGGTAATTATGCTTCTTTCAATCAAGAATGCTTTTCTTCTCTTCTTTCTATCTCATAAGAATATAAGAATATGGTACTTATCAAATTAACTCAAATAATTTCTCTTGCTTTTTTGGAAGATATGTTAGCTTTATTCTTGTGCCCTTTTTAAATTTTTGATCAACAGCTTATCTTATCATTTATTTAATTTTGCTTGAGAATTTCTCACCTTTATTTTTTAAGTTTCGGCAATGTTCCTTTGTTTTGCTGTTGTAACATGTTTGTAGGATTCTTTCCCCTGCTAATTGTCTGCACTTGCAATCCTTTCGGATTTTCCAGCTGAGTTGACATGATGGCAGAATTTTCCAGCCAATGCAGTCAGGGTCTTCTTGTCTAATCGCACGTTCTTCTCGATTCCCTGCTCAATTTTCCTCGGCATTCTCAATTTCCATGTTCATGCAGCATCAAAATATCGTCCTGTTTGCCATCCTGGTTGCCATCCGGGTTGCCTTCCTAGAAGTCTACCTTTTTGCTGCTCTATTGCCGTGCTGCTCTGAGCAAATTCAAATCTCTCTTGCTGAAATAGAGACCTTTATACCACAGTTAAAACTTCGTCAATTTCCTGCCTTTCGATTGAGGAATTCCATGGGCTTCTTGTTTAACAAACAACTTACTAAATTCAGAAAATGGTCCTTCTTTTGAGGCTGGATGATAAATGTAACCGTTTCACGGGAGTTCCACAAGTTCTTGTTGAAATGATCACGGGCTTTTTACTGCTGTCAAAGTTGGATGTCTTCTTATGGCACATCAACCTGATGCCTTCTTCATGCTGTCCTTCTGTTCCAGAACGTTGAAATGTTTTTGAATCTGTTCCTTGCTCTTCTGCTTCCGCCTTGTGATTTGAGCCTTTGCGCAGGTAAATTTACAGGATGCTTTTACCACGTTCCCTTGGAATGTTTACACTTTTTTCTTTGACAAGACTTCAATAAATTTTCAGGATGCTGTTCCCTTGGAATGTTTACACTTTTGCCGAATCAAGACTAATAATTTTTAAATCTTTGAGAGGTTCTCTTCTGTTTTTCAGATTTCCAATCTAAGAAGCTTTAGGCTTCTTTCTTTGCAAAATGCTTTCAATGCCTTTCACAAAAGGGCTATTAAAACTTCTTAAAAAATACCTTTTAAAAGTTTCACCAAGCTTCCTTTCAATGCCTTTCAATTGGTTTCAGTAAACCATTTCAATTTGAGTTCAATGGGCTAAATTTTAGCCTTTCTTTTTAATTTTTTTTTCTAACTTTCTCTTGAATGCCTTTCAAATGGCTTAGATGGGCTGTATTTTCAGCCTTGTTTTCAACTATCTTTTCAAAGTTTCAATTGGCTCTATGAGCCTTTAATTTTAAATCCTTTTCAATAGGCTATTTCAACATTTCTTCAAACTTCTTTGTAAATTTCAAAAAGAGCTTCAAATGGCTTCTTTCAATCTTTATGGAGCTTTCAATAGCTTCCTTCAATCCTTTATGGAGCTTTCAATAGCTTCCTTCAATCCTTTATGGAGCTTTCAATAGCTTCCTTTTTCTTGCTTAAATCTGCCTTTGGCAATGGTTTTCCACCCTGAAAATTTTCAATTCAACTGTGGAATTTCTCTTCACAGTGACGATTTAACATAGGGTAATTTTACCCTTGAAACCTCTTATCTCAATCTTGATTTTTTTCTCAAACAGAATGCACCTTAGTGTTCTATGTTTTGAAGCTAGAGGAGGATCAGAAGGATAATTCTTTCTTCCTTCTACCTACTTTGATATCACATGTTAGAACTTAAGCTTTGAATGATTTGCATTATACAATAATAGGTATTTAAAGTACATAGGATGCCTTATTTAGGCATAACAAACTTGCAACTACTTTTGTCCTATACCACATGCATGGACCTTGTGAAGGGTGGTTAGATCACATGCCCTATCACATGGACTATGATGGTGGTTATACCTTTGTCCTATAGTAGACCATACAAACCATGTGTTGAGTGGTTACTCAACTTATAAATACCTACTATGATGTAATAATTCCTAACAAAAGACATGGAATAGGAGAAAGCGGAAGGAGCACGACAAAATATTCTAGTACGTTGTTCCGTGCTTCTATCCCTAGTATTCAGCTCATGTGTCGTCGAGGACACCAACAAGTTGAGAGGAGGGGATGGATGTAGGCAGGCAAATTGATATGTCTGCATAATTAGTAAATGAGTTTTGCCATTTTGTGTTATTATTTAGTTCGTATGCAAAGTGTTTTACGAAATGTGCGTATAATGTTATATAGTGATAATGTGTAAGATTAAGTTATGTACGACAAAGTCATAAAGTGAGTCATCAAATGAAATGTAAATGTAAGTCAAATGCATGTCAAATGTAATTTAGGAAAATGATGAGGTGTTGGGTAGTTGGAGGATGCAACTATATTTTAGTTGTATAAAGAAGACCCTTCCCTCATTTAATTCAGGTCATGTAATTGTTGTGGAAGGCCGCAGTGTGTGGAGGCTGGCTGGTGGTTGTTGGCTGAAGCATGTAGATGTTGGAAGGAGATATTCCATACAGACATTGCAGTGTACTTGTAAGAAGATGCTATATGTAGTTAACCATACAGACTACTGTTATACAAGATTTGCTTATATTCATTCATCATCTACTATTGTTATTGTATGTTTCCTGTATGTATTGTCATTGCTAATTGCTGCAGAAGGTAGATCTGTAGGTTTATTTAAGTAGAAATGAAATTGTGTTTAAGTATGTTAAATTTTATTTCTACATTCTGGCACTGTTGCCTGTATGAAATTGGAAATTTTATTTTTACATATGTAAAGTCAACAAAACAGCAGTATGCATTCCCTTTACCTCTCATATATTTTCAATGATATTTTCCAACATTATAGGGTTTGATCAGGTTGAAAACAATGTTTACATTATTTATTTATTTACTTATTTCTTGACAAATTCAATAATTGATCTTGAGGAAGAGAATGTTGCTGGATTCTCTTGTTTGGGTGACACATGCCAATGGCAGTACACCTTGAGTTATAACATGAATGTATGGCTGTGATATTATCATACTGGAGCAGGTTATCTAATATCTTTCTCAACTTCTTTTTCTTGAGGTTGTCCATGCTGAGCTATAGACACCTTGAGTTATTCCTCGAATGTATGGCTGTGATATGGTCACACTGGAGCATGTTACCTAATACCTTTCTCAACTTCATTTTCTTGAGGTTGTCCATGCTGAGCATTAAATATAGCTGTAGTGTTTCTTGGCACGTGCCATTGCGCACTTGCAGTCTTGTGTTAAGCCATATTGGCACATCCAATTAATTTAGAGTGACGTGTTCATGCCACATCCATCTTTTCAAGGATCTTCAATATATGCATAAAGTCCCATGTTAACAGACTTTTGTCTAATGACTTGTACAAGCTTGCACAACCAGCATGACATAAGTTAATACCTAGTTTATTATATTTCCCCTCACAGGATAGTTGAAAGCTTCCTAACATGCATTGCACACTACTGCCTTCACCAAGCTCCCAAGGATGAACTCGGTGAAGTTCAGCAAATTTCTTCACCCTGTCATCATCACGGGCCCAACTGATCAATTTGCCCAACTCTACGTCTACCCTTATCTGCCACAATCTCTATTCTACAAGGGCACCACCTTATCTATCATGCCACTCAACTTCTCAAAGAAGTTGTGGATCTGATCATTTATTTTTGCACCATACATCAGGGGCTGCCTCAAATTTGGTACCTCTATGAGCATGTGCTCACAAGCATCACTATCCGCCCATGGTTCTTAGTCGTCCTATGTGGTTGTCTCTTCTTTGTCTTCCCCATCAGTTTCTCCCTTGGTGTTCTTTCATTTTGCCTTTGCTTGTGGTTGCGGCCATTCTACAAGCTGATTTTTTGCTTCAACCATCTCTTCATCTCCTGTTGCTCTGCTGGTTTGGCCTACCTGCAACAAAATAGGTGTTGAGTCAACACCTTTACCTTTGTCCTTTGGCATCGTGGTCTGTGCTGTGATTTGCGTAGTGGTGGAGGTGATCTCAATTGGTTCCTCATCATCAAAAGGAGGGGAACCACACCTCTCTACTTCCTCTTCAAACTGCTGTAGTGGGGTGGTGGCAAAACTCTCCTATTGAAATGGAGGCGTTTCCATTGTTAAGCCACCATCGTTCATTCTTGGTGTCCCAAGATCAAATTCAAATCCAGATAGCCTCTCCGACTCTCTTGTGGGTTATGTGTCTATCGCCTCCAAAGTGACATTCGTCTCATCCACCTTGTCAACCATTATAGTTTCCGGTTGTGTCTCTTCCTATGTAGCTGTCTCTCTTCCTTGCTGTGCTGTCTCCATCTCCTGCACAACACTTGATGGTTGTGGTTGCTGTCCTCCTACAGCCTCATGTTGAGCGTCTCTCTTGGTGCTTTCGGTGGTACCTACTAGCGTAATCTGGCTCCTTGAATGCGTAAGTGTGACATTCGGTCCTCTCGTGATTCTTTCTGCCATGGCTTGCAACTTCCCTATTTGGCACCTCATTGTAGGTCTGGCCTTGGTTGTGGATGTGTTGTCCTGCAATGATCGAAATTGGACCTCCACCATATCTGTACTGTGTCAACTGTGTAGTATCTCTTCCCTACACAATTTGTCTTATTGATGGATTCCCACCAAATCCACCGACAAATGTTGGCTGTGATGGTCCCTTGGGAGCTATTATCCTCACCATCTGCCTCTATGGTTGAGGTTGAGGCTGTGGTTGCGGCTCCATTTATTGGCACTGTTGCTCCAACTGCTGCTTTTGCCTCTTCTCTTGCTCCAATTGTTCAGTGATGGTTGCTTTCTCCTTGCTCCCATCCGTCCTTGACTCTTCATCTTCCGCCAGTGTGTCTGTGTCATCATTTTCGTCTTCTTTTTCTTCTTCAAGCGACTCCACCGATTGCACCACTGGTGGTGCCTTTCTCTTCTTGGTCACCATCTTCTTCTTTGCTCCACCAGGGGTGCATCCTTCCTTTGTTGTTGGGGCCATTGTGGTCCATTAGAAAATAGTAGGAACTCCTTTTGCAACATGTTGAGGTAGGTCAAACCCCAAAATTCAGACCTTCTCTTGTGCGGCCGCATCCAAAAATATAGTGCAACGACATGAAGTGCCATCGAAATTTGTTTCGTGTACCATAGTCATTCGCCAAGTCATTCGCCCAGTCAATCTTTTTGCCGTTCATAATCCTCCATGTATGCCAACAGGCAAGTAGGCATGTTTGAGGCTCATCTCTCTCTTGATAGTCTTGACATAACAACATCATTACGTAGTGTAGCTGGTCTGTCTTCATTTGCTGCATCTTCAGTCCCCAACTGTCGTGCTTCATCAGCTTGCCAACTTCACCCAGTTTTAAGTTGGCAAAAATATCCATGAACATCTGTAGCTTGTAAGGCTCAATTCCCTTCTTTCGGACAAGTTTGCTATTTGTGCCAAGTAGATCGAATACTCGGCTAAGTCATTTGGAGAAAATGCCACCCAAACATCTCCTCCCTCGACTTGCATTTTACTCCTCTTGCTGTTTGGATCATACTTCTCCAGCATTTGCAATAAACATGGCTTGGAGGAGTCTTAGTTAAAGCTTCCCACTTACATGGTGTAATAGACATTTGCTTCCAAGAAAGCCAACTTTAGTGGTGACTAGCAGGATTCTCTTGCCACCAATTCCTGGAAAATTCCCCTGTAGACATCCACATTATTTTGTCCAAAGGGGTTTGCACTTTCTCCTTCCCCTTTGTTTTTGGTTTTGGAGATGTCGCCTTTTCCTTCCCCTTCATTTTGCGCTCCTCATCCGGTGCATTTGGGACGTCGATCTTGATCCTTTTTCTCCTTGATGTCGTGAGCTTCTCCGTCACTCTTCCCGCTCGTAGTATTTTTCTCTCTCACAGGCCCCCGCCCAGGTCCAAATGTGTAAGGGTTATGCGACTCTGTCTTTGCTCGAGAGGAATTGCTTAAAAGCAATTTTTCAGGATATCCCTATGAAGATGAGGATCTTTGACGTCTTGGTCAAACCAACTATTACTTATGGGTTAGTGGTTTGGGGTTCCTAGTCTTGGCCCGACTGAGTGGTCACGGGTTGAACAAGTTTAGACTCTCTTTCTTCGAAGATTCATTTGTTGCAAGGGCACAGTCCCCCTCTTTATTATTTTGGTAGAGTTTGGGGCCTCTCCTCTCTAGCTTGAGATTATCTTCTTGATTATTGGTTATCTTCATAGGATTCGTATTTTAGGAGATACCCCTACGGGTTGCAGGTGGTACCCTTACCTCGCCCTTCGCTCCTCAATGGGGCCGAAGGAGTTGGTATTTTCAGGTCTCTTTCCTCTTGGACAACATTAAGATTCAAATAGACAGGCTCCCCCCTTATTCCTTGAGTGTTCTCCCCCCCTCTCGGCATAGTAAAGAGAAAATGCTCCACGAGATCCGGAAGGATGTGTCTCCAGTATACTAGCTGCACATGGATCTCTCCCGTTGCCTCTCTTTCCCCCAAGCTGTCTTTCTGCCATGAGCACTTCTTACAGATTCAAGAGGGCAAAATAGTTCCTCCACAATACCTTTAGTAGCACACAATGCATAGGCTTCGGATCCCGATTGGGCAACTCAGGGTGTGTTCTCACCAACTCCGGATTGAGTCAGATCACCATCTTCCGACGGAGGAGCAGGTTTGCTTGTTTTGTTCCTTGGGTGAAGCTGAAACCTTGCATCACTTTATTTTTTGTTGTCTCATTTATTATGAGATCTGAGGCAGATTCTATTACCTTTTCAAGGATAACTCTCGATCTGTTTCTACCTTCTTCAGATACCCGGACCATTGGTGTCTTGCACTATTTCTTAGGGAGATAACTCAGTTTCGTCGACATAAAAGCTCTCCTCTAGATGGATCTCACCCCCCTCAACATCGGCTTATCACAACATACTTCACCAGCTCCGACAAACTAGGTTACATCAGGCGGAAACGCCCTACTTCATCCAGTTCGTATGGGAGTAGGGTCACTAGACAACGCACCCACAATTTTCTAGGGTCTCGAACTAGCGATGGACAAAGACATATCATGGACTTATTCAACTTTGATACTTCAGCCTCGACTGTTAGGAGAGATTAGTTTCTGAGGGTTCTTGGAGCTTGCCCCTCCTGGGCTGCTCCCTCCCCCCTCCCTCTCTCTCTTCGTTCTTCTTGGCGTGCACTCCGCTCTTTTGGACTGCAACCCTCCCCCTCTCTTCTCTCCCTTCTCTTTGGCCCGGTTGTCGGGTTACATCTTGTATTTATATTAGTTTCTTTTCTTTGTTGGGCTTTTTAGCCTGCTTGTTGGCAATCATTATTGTCCTTATTATAGTCCCTTGGGTCTTTTTTGGCCCACCGCAGACATTAATAATATTTCATTTCATTTCATTTCACAGTGGTACGTGTGCTCCTAATGGCTTCTATGGAAGCCTACACCTCTGCTTGTCTTCGAACCTTGCTGCAACATTTGGTTTGGGGTGAATCTGGAAGGATATGTGCATGACTCTTAGTCTCCTTCTCCCTTTTCAATGCATGGCCTTTGCTACTATATTCCTCTTGTACTCGATTTTATGGGGGCTCGAATTTGAATTGGGGTTAATTGTTGTAACTGTACTCCAGTTAGTGTGTCAACCTTGCATGACGCCATGTAGGGGTTACCTCCTCTCGCTCCTCCATGTGGTAAAATTGTCGTGTTTTGTGCTGCTTTCCTCGTTTCATGTGCTCCATTTGATTTCTGACAAAGTTTTGTAGATCAAGACAACCTGCCTCTAAGGCCTAACAACTTGCCTCAAGTGTTGGACAGCCTGGGACCGGATGGCCTTCTCGTTGGGCTCAACGACCCTTTCTCTGGGCTTGACAGTCTTCACTTGCCATACAGTTGATGATCTTGTCTCTAGGCTCGGTACGCAAGTTGTACGATTGTTTGTTGCTGATTTGTAGTTGTGTGCTACCTTCCTATTGTTTAGACAATTCCTCTCTTCCCCGGGCACAAGATTTTCCCTCATCAGAAAACCTTCCCTTGTTGTCCCACTATCGTGCCCGAATCAGTCTTTGCCCAAGTCCCAACTTCTGTTGTACTCCCTTTTGCTACCAACGTGCTGGTTTTTCCTCTTGACATCTTGGTTTTTCCGGCTAGGGTTCGAATTTATTTTTCTTTCTGTAGCTGCATTCCTTAGCTGCAATTTATTTACCCACATCGAACTTCTAATTTTTACTTGTATCAATTAGGGGTTTTTAGCAAAACCCTCGTTTTTGTTGCTGCCCTGTAATTCTTCATGGTGAAATTTCTTTGGTTTTCCTCCTTGATGTCCCAATGCATGCCCTAGGCTGTACCCTTGCTGATGTTTGCTTATTGGTAGTTGCTCCCCGTTGGTTGCTTTGCATTTGCTCTTCTCCTTGTTGTTCCTTGGCTCTCTTGCACCTGGGATTGGTGAAATGAGAGCTCTTTTCTCCTTTTTATAGGTTGGGGGAACTAGAGTGACACTTTACTTGCATGCGCTAAGTTTGTTACCACTCCCCCCACTCCCCCTTCAACTCCTCTAATCGTCCATGCAACTGCTCGATTTGCATGTCTTCGTCTTACATGCACTTGGCTCCTCAGTTTTAGGGAATGGCGAGCTCACCTGATGGTGTGTGCTTGGCTTCTTTGTTGGTGCAAATGCATATTTTCTTGATTTGGATGGCCTTTTGGCCATCTAGATGACCTATCACCTTGGTTTGGACGACCTCCCTAGGCATGGCAACGACGCTCCTTCTAGGCCCTTGACAACACTCTAACCTGGCTCGGATGGCCAAAGGGATTGATGACTTCGACCTTCTTTTCTCTCTTGATGGCCTGGTAGCTTTTTGGGGTCTAGACGACCTCCTTGGGTGATTGAGGAAGGGTCTAGATGGTTCTCCCCTCAGGCATGATGGCCCAAGGGTTGTCTTGGGGCCTCTTGTCCCTTCTAGATGGCCATGGGGTAGTCTTGATGGCCTTCCCTTGGCTAGAAGGCCGAGGGTCCATCTGGGGTTGATTCCTATCTCCTAGATTGCCAGGGAGAAGCCTTGACAACCTCCTCCTTTGGTCGAGCTGTCCCACACGGCCTGAGCGGCCTTCCTTGCAAGCCCACCCTAGACAACCTGGATGGCTTGACAACCTGTTTAGATTGCCGAGGGGATCATTCAAATTTGGTGGACAACGACAATCAACACTTGTCCTAGTGCCATTTGCCCAAGTAGTAGTCAATTTTTGACTTGTTTTGCACCTTCATCTACTTGGGCTCCAACTAAGCATGTCTACCCTTGTTCTCCTTTGAGCTAATTTTCCATTTCTACCTAGCCTTCATGCTGCACTGTGTCATCTGGCGATAGTATTTCTCTATTTGGCATATGGTTGTCTGGTGAGGGTATCAACACTTGGTTGTCGATAAAACATCCTTGTAGAAATAAAATTTAGCATAATGCAACACAATTCCATTTCCGCTTAAAGAAACCTATAGATCTACCTTCTGCAACAATTAACAATGACAATACATACAAGAAACATACAATAACAATAACATATGATAAATGAATATAAGCAGATCTTGTATTAACAATAGCCTGTACGGTAAAGTACATACATCTTCTTACATTCACAGTACCCAACGTATCCGGTCAGCCTTTCCTTCCATGCCAACCACAACCACGCCAAACACGACACACACTTTGGCCCTTACATTCCAACCATCACCATCACCATCACCATCACCATCATATGAATGAATGAGGGGTGGGTCTTATTTATACAACTAAAAAGTAGTTGCAACCTCCAACTACTCGACACCTCATCATTTTCCTAAATTATATTTGACATGCATTTGACTTACATTTACATTTCATTTGATGACTCACTTTATGACTTAATCGTACATAACATTACACATTATCATATGAAATATTACATTATGACTTTATAACATTATTAATTATATGTACGCACAATCCGGCAAACACTTTGCATATGAGCTACAAAACAACACAAAATGATAACTTATTTACGAAACGCAGACATATCAATTTGCCTGCCTACATCTATCCCCTCCTCTAAACTTGTCGGCGTCCTCGACGACACATGAGTTGAACACTGGGGATAGAAGCATTGAACAATGTATTGGAATCTCTTGTTGTGCTCCTTCCGCTTTCTTTTATTCCATACATCTTCTACAACTGGCATCACTTCAGGAACTATTGCCTGTAACACATTGTTTTTTGATTGCTTATCTCACTTTTTGTAATCAGCCGCATCATTAGCTTGATCAACATGACCAACATAACGAACATGACCAACTTGATGGGCAATGCCTGTCGCCACTTGTGTCGGGGGTCAAGGGCCAACACACTTCGTGCGTACCTTTTTGCAATACAGGGTGATGTCAAGGGTCAGTGTCTTTGCAAGGTTTGGGGCAACTCCTGGAAACCTCAACGGTGAAACCATTGAAACCTTCATTTTTTGAGCTGAAATTTTCTCTTAGTTTGTACTTTGGTAGCCTTTCCTAGACCCATTTAAACAACTTCCCCCGAGCTCCAATTTTCTTCGCTCTTGTTGCTTATGACTGTGTCTTGGCCTTTGACGGCCTTGCCTAAGCCTTTGACAGACATCCCTCTCCTTGTACGACAGGTCCTTGTATGACACCTTGAACGGTAGGTCCTTGAACGACACTCGTCGGCACCACTTGTACGATACTTTGCGTCGACACCACTTGTGCGACACTCTGCGTCGACACCACTTGTGCGACACTCTGCGTCGACACCACTTGTAT
Source organism: Wollemia nobilis (assembly GCA_028583015.1). Lineage (NCBI taxonomy): Eukaryota > Viridiplantae > Streptophyta > Pinopsida > Araucariales > Araucariaceae > Wollemia > Wollemia nobilis. The sequence goes on from JAQPPZ010000465.1 coordinate 14,680,460, forward strand.
GACACTTCGCATTGGTACCACTCGTACGACACTCTGCGTCGACACCATTTGTATGACACTTCGCATCGGTACCGCTTGTACAACGAGCATTTGTATGGCAGTTGCTCATACTCCAATTGTACAACAATTGCTTCAATACTCCAGTTGTATGGCATCTTGTCAACTTGTATGGTAGCTCCATGACACTCAACTTGTATGGCAACTCTGTTGCACTCAACGATTACGGCATTTCAGTGACACTCAACTTGTATGGCAACTCTTTGACACTCAACTTGTACTACAATTCCTCAGACGACACTTCCTTAAATGATATTTCGTCCAATGGTAGTTCCTCATACTACCTTGGCAACTCCCCATACGGTGTTGGCACTTCTGCAACTTTTTCTTGCGCAACTTAAACAACCTGTTGGATTTCTACCTCCTCAATTGAATTCAAGTTCACTTCTCAATTCCAATCAAATTCATCAAGTTCATCTCCTCAATTGCAATTAGGTTCACCTCCTTTGCTTCCTGGTGAGGGTTCGGACTCTTCTTCGGCTTTTCAAACTCTACGTATAATTGGTTCGTCACGACTTACATCACGTTGACATTCACATGCGAAATGTACTCACAAATGGCATTGCTAACATTGTGCCATGGGTTTGCCCTTAGTATCATACTCAATTCTGCGTCTTCTAGTTCTTTGACGATTTTTAGAGGCTGCATTACCTATGGCATACCCCCTTGGTACAATCTCCCTTTGTGTTGCATATTCTCGCAGTGATAATCTTGCGTTCTCCGAGTCACACTCATCCTCGAAGTCATCGTTCTTCTCTTCAGAGTCGTTTCCTTCACTAACATCTCGACCCCAACACTTGAACAACAAACTACTCTCATTTTCAAAATCATCACTCTCATTGTTTGAGTCACTCTCAATATCAGAGTCACTTCGTCCTCCGGGTCACTCTCATTTGCATTAACATGACCTCAACATTGATGTTTTTGCATCACTTTCCAAGTTCAAGGCCCACTCTAAGGCCTCTTGGTATGATGTCAAAAGAACCACCCTAATCTTTTTTCTATACGTAGGAAGAAGTCCCTCTAAGAACCACCTTCCCTTCAATGCGTTTTATGGGTCTTCTTCCAGATGGGTAAACAAACCACTCAACCTTCGGTTGTATGAACGAATAGACTCTTTCTCATCTTGTTTCATTTTATAAATTTCAGCAATGACCGCATTGTCATTGTGAAACAACCAAAATTCCTTCACGAATGCATCGTGCAACTCTTCCCTTGTTTGGTACTTGCCCTTTCAAAATCTCATGTACCTGTCCATTGCGACTCCAATGTTGCAGGGAATAACCTCCTTCAATCTGCGTCATTATCTTGCCTAATCGCTCTCTACATTGTGCTGAAAATTTCCAATGCCTGACTAGGTCTTCGGTTGCTTCTCCATGAAACATTGGACACTTACACGATATGCCCAAATTGGCCTTTGTTGTGACAGGTCGACTTAACCTTGGCAGTGGTTGTTTCTCTATCTCTCTTTGACACACAAAAATCAGGCGCACCCCACCACAATTGCTCTTGTGCTAGACTCCCATTTCGTGCACCATGAAATGTGCCATCCTGTAGTTTCTTTGATGTCAGACTTCCATCCCACTCACCATCGAGCACACCATCTTGTAGTTCTCTTAGTGCCAAACTCCTGTCACGCATTGTTGGTCATGCCATCTTCCATTTGCACTGATGTTGGACTCCTGTCCCTCTCATCATCAAGCACCTCCACTTGCAATTCTGATGCCAAACATTCTTTGTCAACATGTAATTCCTCATTGACGCTTTCTGACAACTCGTGTTGTACCTTGCTTGTACGATGTCTACTATTTGTATCCTCCACTTGCACGGTGACTACTATACGCACCGTCAACTTGTACAACAATGTACACCATTGCTTGCACGACAACTGTTGTACACACCCTCTACTTGTACGGTAGTGTGCATCATTGTTTGTACGATAGTGTGCACCACTACTTGTATGGTAGTGTGCACCGTTATTTGTACAACGTCTATCGTACATACTCTTCCATCTGCATGGCGATGTGTCATACAAACCATTGCCTTGTATGGCGTCTCCTGCATGTGATTTGTACAACAACCTCCCATATGCTAATTCCTCTTGCATACCTACCATAGGCATCCCCTTGTACGACCCTTCGTCAGCATAAACAAACAAGTCTGCTTCTTCATTTGCATCTTTGGTTGCATTCCATCGTTGTCGTTGTGCACCTTCCCAAGTGACTTGCTTCTCACAACTCCATGTCACCAGGCTTGACCCAAACTCGTACAAGCAACGGTGCCAGAATGTAGAAATAAAATTTAACATAATGCAACACAATTCCATTTCCACTTAAATAAACCTACAGATCTACCTTCTGCAACAATTAGCAATGACAATACATACAGGAAACATACAATAACAATAGCAGATGATAAATGAATATGAGCAGATCTTGTATTAACAATAGCTTGTATGGTAAAATACATACAACATCTTCTTACATACACAGTACCCAATGTACCTAGCCAGCCTCTCCTTCCATGCCAACAACCACCACACCAAACACCGGACAGCCACATACTTCAGCCCTTACATTCCAACCGTCACCATCATACGAATGAATGAGTGAAGGGTCTTATTTATACAACTAAAATGTAGCTAGGGTCTTATTTATACAACTAAATGGTAGTTGCAACCTCCAACTACTCCACACCTCATCATTTTCCTAAATTAAATTTGACAAGCATTTGACTTACATTTACATTTCATTTGATGACTCACTTAATGACTTAATTGTACATAACATTACACATTATCATATGAAATATTACATTATGACTTTATAACATTATTAATTATACGTATGCACATTTCGTCAAACACTTTGCGTATGAACTATAAAATAACACAAAATGACAAAACTTATTCACTAAACGCAGACATATCAATTTGCCTACCTATAGTCCTTGGCACTCCACGACGAAAGTGGTTATGTAACCGCCTTTGACGGTTATCGTAACTACCCTAATGTTTGCTTTGTGTATTTATGCCTGAGCTGGAGCTGGCACTACTCCAATCTTCTTCTTCACTACTTGGACTTGTTAAATACGCACTATTGCTTTTTCTGTTGATGAGTTATTGCCATACAAGGTACCATTTGGTAACTTCCTACCAGGTGCATTATTGCCATCATCAACAGGTTCAACCGACACTTTATGTACATCTCTCCATTCAGCTTTTGCCAAACTCTTGCTTGTCAAGCTATTGGTTGCCAAGTTTGTTTTTGCCAAGTTGTTTGCCAAGCTGGTTTTTGCCAAATTACTTGCCAAACTGGTGTTCCCTGCAACCTTCTTATAGAAATTCAGCTTCAGCTTCACGGTGGTCAACATTTCCCTACACTTGCTTGTTTATTGTGCATGTCCAAGAATTTCTTCTAGACTTGTTCCTTAGCCAGATAGTCTATTTTTGAAAAATCCTCCTCCAGGTAAGCCATTTGCTTGCATGGCTTGTTGCAGTTGTTGCAACCCCTATGCACGTTGCCTTTGCAACTTGTTAATTTGGACATTCAACTATTCGCTTTGATCATGCAGTTGCTAAGTTCATGCATTCTCTATTGCGTGTGCTCAATAGCCACCAATAGACTCGTTCCATTGTCTTGGCTCTCTTCACTTCTTTGACTATCTTCTTCTTTTGACGACATTCTCTATTTCTTACTCGACATGCATCGCCACCAAACACGTCTTACTTGACATGCATTCTCTATTTCTTACGTGACATGCATCACCACCAAACACGTCTTCCTTCTCAAGTGAACTCTAACTACCTTTGCCATCAAGGAATCTTCTTGTTCCACAACTGGCTGCCAACTATGTTGTGTGTCATTTTCCTGCCTTCTTATGTCTCCTTGTTTATACAACCATGCCAACTACTTTGTAAGTTCGTTGTCCTCAGAGTCACTTTTGTACTGCGCACCATCTTTTCCTACATGGCTACACTCTCCAACTTCATGCATCGTGATCCCTTCAAATGACCTCAAAGACTTTCTTGGCGCACTCGCTAGTTTACCCGCACTTGATTCTTTACCGCATGGTTTATGATTGACAAGGTTCACTTGTGCCTTGTATGGCTTCAAGTTCGAACCATTGACAATTTCAGGACATTGCATCTCATCTAGTCTCTTCAATCTAACTATGTTGTTCTCCAACACTTAGTCAGCTTGGAAAGGACCAAGCCACATGGTCTTCAACATTTGTGGCTTGATTTCTCTTTTGCTGTTAAACTTCAGCATGAGGTTGCTTGCATTAAATCTCAACTTCTACAAAAGCTTGTCATGCCATAATTTACGTCGACATTGGGCAACCTCCATAGCCCACTGTGCCATCACTATTTTTCTGTCTAGCTTTACAAGCACCATCAACCTCTCCTCCAAGCTTTCTTGGTCTCCAAGACTATTCTCCACAACCACTCTGAGACTTAGCACTAGAAATTCGACTGACACTATCGCCTTTTGGTCGTACATCAGTTGGAATGATATGATTTTTTGTCAGCTTGAATGTCATCTTGTATGCCCACAACACGACTGACAATTTCTCTTTCCAGATAGCTATTTTAATTCCACGTCTTGTACATTTTGGAGACTAGTACTTTGTTGATCGCTTTCGGCTGCCAATTTGCCCTTGGTAGTACAAACTTGACAACGAATGAAATTTTTTGAAGTCTGAGGTCAACTTCGTGATGATTTCATTAACAAAGTGGCCTCTACGATCGCTTATCAACTAGAGAGGCACTCCAAACCTTGCAATGATTTGCTCATATAGGAACCGTGCAGTGTTCTTTGTGGAGTTATCTGGCAATGCCCTTGCCTCCACCCACTTTGTCAAATACTTCATTGCAACCACAATATACCTGCATCCTCATTTATTGGTCTTTAGTGGCCCAACAAAATCTTGACCCCATCGTTCAAATAACTCTTGTGGTTGAGATGGGTGCAATGACATAAATTCCCTTTACAACGACTTCCTTCGCGTCACGATAGAGGGTGGGCCGCTAAAGCTTTGTTAGAAGCACCTCCCTCATGGTTGCATCTAGCCCCATGTGCTCTCTTGCTAACCCTTCATGAGCCTTCTTCAAAGTAACTATATCACAATTTTCCTTCGTTCGGTTGTCAACAACTCCTTCGGTAGCTCACTTGTCGACAAGTATTCTCCAATGTACTTGTAGTATGACGATAGTGCAATGATTGAAAACAAATGTATGCCGAGGAACTCATCCGACACTCCTTCGTAGGTTCTTCTGAGCGGATCCTTGACAGATGATCTGCTATGACGTGTTTCTTTCTAGGTCTCACTACCACTTGAAACACCAATTCTTGCAATGTGACGAGCCACCTTCTAACTCTACCATCGATTGTTGACTTATTGTTGAGATAGAACAAAGTTGATGATCAACATAAAAGGCAAAGGGATTAGTGAGCAAATAATGTCTTAAATTTTGCACCACATACACCATCCTAATGCTTCTCTCTTTGTTGTGCTATAATTATTCTCCGACCTTGACAACAGCCTCCTTGCAAAGTATATGGGTTGATCTAGCACAAATTGCCCTTCTTGCACCAATTTGCACCCAATTGCAAAACTGGATGCATCAATGTGGACATGAAACTCCTTTCCCCAATATGGAAACACCAAAATGGGTGCGCAAACCATCTTTGTCTTCAACTCCTTGAAGGCCTTCTAGTGCTCCTCTTTCCACCTGAAAGGAACACCTTTGCACGTTAACATATCTAGCAAATGGGACATATGTGCGAAATTTTTTATGAAGTGCTGATGATAAACCCGTAAATGATTTTAACAAGCTTACGTCGTATTTCTCTTCCATGCTTATGACGACGTGGATTTGTCGGGTTTGGTCTTCAATCCTTCTTTGCACACCATATGCTCTGGCACCTTGCCGTATAGTACTAGCAACTTGCACTTCTTTGGATTCAATGAAAGTCTAGCATTCATGCATAATCTCATGCATTCTTCCAATGCCCTTAGATGCTCTTCTTTCTTTCCATACGACGACCAATCATTCGGGAACACCTTAAACTTGCTTGTTGACATTTGCTTGAATATATACAAGATGATCCTTTGGAATGTGGCATTTGCATTGCATAAACCAACGGGCATTTTATTATATGAATAGATCCCGTTCCCTATGACGAAAGTCATCTTTAGCCTGTCTTCCTCGGTGATGCCGATTTGGTTGTGGCTTGAAAATCCATCCAAGAATGAATAGATTTTGTGCTTTGCTACTTCCTCCAAGATCATATCGGTGAATGGGATTGAAAATGGATGCTTGATTGTCACCGCATTCAAGTGTCGAAAATCAACACAAATGCAGATTTGAATGCTCTTCAAATTAATGATGTGAGACATCCATTCACTTACCGTCATGTTGAAGATTATGCTTGCATCCAACATCTTTTTGATATTTGCATCGACTAAGGCTGCATACTTGGGATTCATCCTATATGGCCTTCTTACACGTTGCACACCCAAAGCCAAAGGAATTTTGTGTACGCACAACTATGAGATCCTCCCAATTATTGTTTGAGTCATCATCTCTCTCGTGACTTGTACTTCTACTGCTTGTTGTCGTCTTCATTTTGCTTTCCAGGAACTGCCAAGTGAACCTGTTGATGATGGCGCTGACGCACCTAAAAAGGGACTGCCAAATGGTACATTGAATGGCAACAACTCATCCGCGGTGGAAAGTAGTAATTTATCCTTGACAAGTCCAAGTAGCAAAGAGGAAGATTGGATTAGTGCTAGCTCTAGCTTGAGCTTCAATAGACAATTCGGTCAAGGAACGCCAAGGACGGTACAAAATTTTGTTGATGAACAAGTGGTAATACGTTTGCTAGATAGTTATCCACTAAATAATGAAAATTTGTTGCCAAATGACACATTGCAACATGAGGATTAGGAAGAAAGGTAAAATTGGCTCTGAAGTACTTTCGATAATGAAGAAGCATTTGCTGCATGGCAAACAAATAGACAAACAAGAACAAGGGCAGTAAGACTTAGCTGGAGTCTAGGTCAACGGTGGAACAACACAGGTTGAAAATGGACTATGTCGGGGAAATGGCATTGGGACAAGTGCTAATTGCCACTGTCGTTCAAACTTGAACATTTCCTCAAGCAGTTTGGGCAAGTTGTCAAGTCACCCAAGCTGTCCAGGGTTGGCTTGTGAAGGAGGCTGCTCAGGCCATCAGGTCCCCCATGCCATTTGGGATGACTCAGCCAAAGGGGGAGGTTGTCAGCCTTTTTCCCTGTCCATCTAGGGAGATAAATAAAGCCCAAATGGCCCTCAGGCCAGCTAACTAGGGGGAAGGGTTGTTTGGGCTACTACCTATTTGTCTAGAAGGGGCAAGGAGGCCCCTAGACAACCCAAAGGCTGATTGGCTTAAAAAGAGGGCCGTTTGAGCCCTTCCTCGACTGTCTATCTGTCAAGTGATTAGAGAGGGTTGTTTGGGCCTAGGTAGGAGAAGGCCATCTGGCCCATTGGGTTGTCTGATCCTAGAAAGAGGAGGGTAGTTGTGATGACCAGGGATGCTGTCTAGCCACTTGGGCCATGAAGCCAGGCTGTCTGGACGGCTAGGAGGCTGTCTGGGCCAACAAAATCTGTGAATGCACCTAAGACAGAAGCAAAGTTTGCACTCACATGGCAGGCCTACCATTCTCGAAGATAGAGAAGAAGCAGAGTTCATGTAAGAAAAACACATCACGGAGATCGAGCAGTTGCATGGATGGCAGTTGGAAGAGTTGAAGTGGCAGTTAGGGGAGTGGAGCCAAACTTGGCAGGCCAAGTACCTCTACCAACTTATAAAAAGGGGAAGAAAGTTCTCATTTGCACATTCTCAAGCACTGGAGATCCAAGGAGAAGCAAGGAGGAAGAGCACGTGTAGAGCCAACCAGTGGGAGCCAGTACTAGCTAGGGCACGACCCAGGGCACACTCTGGGATGTAAAGGAGAGATCGAAATTTCACCGTGAAGAACTCCACGACAACAAGGGAGAGGAATGGACTATTTGAGGAGCAACAAATTTCACTAGCGAATCAGAGCTAGGGCATGCCATAGTTACAACAAAAATGAGGGTTTTGCTGAAAATCCTCACCCGGTGACAATACAAATCAGAAGTCTAGTGCAGGTGAAGAAATTGCAGCCAAGGAACGCAACTATGGAAAGGGGAAGGACAATTTCGAACCCTAGATGGAAAAATCAGCCAGGGTTCCAAAGAAATTTGTGTGTTGGAAAGGAAGAACTAGCGTGCTGGCTGTAGAGGCAACTGTGAAAATGAAGAAACCACAACAGAAGTGGATGTTTGGGCAGAAACCAAGTTGGATAAGTTGGGCATGGTGGTGTGGTAGCAAAGAGAGGTCGTCCAATGAAGGAGAAACTTGCATGCACAGGAGAAAGGTGTAGGACAAAGGCATGCAATTTTTTAGTGACAACAGACAGCCATACAATATGTGCACTGGGTCGCTTGGGCTGTCCAGGTACAACAACTACGGGTCATTCGGCAAGAAGAGAGGGTCGTCCGAGAGTTGAAGTGCATCACTTAGTAATGGGAGGTCCAGTGAACCATCCAAGAATTGAAGTGGGCTGTCTAGGAGCTGAAGCAGGTTGTCAGGGAGTTGAATCAGGCTGTCTGACATTTTAAGCAAGTTGTTAGGCATTGGGAGTAGACTGTCTAAGTCTGCAAAATGTCCAAAAGCAGTTGGGGCATGTAGAACGAGGAGAACGACATGAAACATGCGAAATCTGCCAAGTGGAGGTGCAAGAGAATTGTTCCAGAGATATTTACCTCATGGAGCCATGCGAGAGTGACACACCAGCTGAGGAACGGTTGCAGCAGTTATTTCCAACTCTCGAAAGAATTGAAATTCAAAATCCAACATACGTGGGTGCAGGTGGAATGCAACAGCAAAGGCCATGAATCACAAAGGGCAAAGGACATAAAGAACTGCAGAGTAATCCTTCAAGTATTGTGGCAAGGACATGTGGAGGAGGTTAATGCTTCCATAAAAGCCATTTGGAGTGCATGTACCATTGAGAGAGAGAAGGATACTGTAAGATGGAAGAGGAGTGGGGAAGCTTGTGGCATTACAAAGAAGGAGGCTCGAGGTCAAGGTTGTGAACGCAGACATTGGATGAAAAACACAGAGGGAAGGGGAAGGAAAAGGCGACATCTGTAGAACCAAAAGCAAGGGGAAGGAGAGATTGCAAATCCCTTTGGAGGAGATCACATGGAGTACACCTCCAGGAGAATTTTGCAGGAATTGGTGGCAAGAGAACCCTATAGAGCACCCATTGAAGTCAGATTTTCGAGAAGCGGGTGTTCACCACATCATGCAGGTGGGAAACTTCAACAAGGACTTATTCAAGCCATATCTGTTGCAGATGCTAGAGAAGTACGATCCGGAGAGAAAGCTGAGCAAAATCCAAGTTGGAGGAAAGGATGTTTGGGTGACATACTCTCCAAATAATTTCAGACACGTGTTCAGGCTACCAGGCACGAAGAGCAGACCAGTCCAGAGGCAAGGGATTGAGCCCTAAACTGCAGATGTTTTGGACGAATTTGCCAACTTGAATTTAGGTGGAGTTGGCAAGCTGAATGAAGCAGAACAACTTTGGCAAGTGAGGAAGCATGCTGAAGACGGACTTGCATGAATGCAGCAGGAAGTGGAGGACCCAAGAAAGAAACAGGAGGAACAGAATGAACTGATAGGGCTACTGAAATCTGAATGTATAATGTGGGAACAGGCTCTTGAAGCCAAAACCCAGGAGGTAGCAGACTGTGATCAGTTAATTGCAGCAAGAGAACAACTTGCAAAATCAGAGAAGAGGGAAGCTGAGTTGCATGCTAGGATCCTAGAGATCGAACAAAATTCACAACATTATCGATTTAGTGGGCAAGGTGTTGAGCTTATGCCAAAAGATTGAAGCAGGAGAATGATACTTTGAAGACACAGGTTCAGGGGCGGGGGGTTGAACCTGTTCAAGTTCAGCTTACTCCACAACCACAACAAAGTTAGAGCCCTCAGGAGCGGCAACAATCATTAATGAGGACGTCAACCAATTTAGAGGGGAGGTAAAATGTAGGAGCCAGTTCTGACGTTGTGCCACCTCAAGCATGAACGAGCGTGTACAAAGACGAGTATGCAAAAGCAACTTTGACTGTACATATGTTTTGTCATTTTGTATAGTTTGCATACTAAGTGTTTGTTGAAATGTCATCATGTTGTGTTAAATGGCTGACATTGTTAGCTTGTGAATAAAAGAATGTCATGCATTATGCATTGTCATATAAGGGTAGTTAGGGATAGGAACAAGGAAGTTGCGGATGTTGGCAACTACCTCCCCTGTCCAGGAGTAGCATATATAGAGTTTAGACCCCTTACATTTTTGAATAGATCATCTTGTATTGGAGAATCAAGTCATCTGTTTGTGGAGAATATATGCTGTGAATAATCTTGTGACATTGCTGCAGTATTTGATGTGTATACTTGTTGCTCATAACTGAATATAATGGCAATGTGCAGTTTTGCTTCATTCTGTTGCTGAATATTTTTTCTTGTGTTTATGATGAATGCTACTCTTTCATGTTCCTTTAAAACTGAAAATCCATCACTGTGCTGCATACGTGTGCAAACTATGCAAAATGACAAAAACATATTTACAATCAAAATTGGTTTTGCGTAGTCATTTCCATACTCATCCATCTATGCATGAGGTGGCACTTGAGGTGGCGCCACATCAGAACTGGCTCCTGTTCATGGTATTATGTTAAAAAATGAGACATGGTCTGCCCTTAGCAAGCTGTTTGGACATTTTGTTACTGACATAAGTTTGTTTGCACTGGGTATAACCCTCTAACTTTATACCTCCTATCAAATTTTGGGTACAATTCATACAAATCTATGTGGAATCCAGTTGAAGTTTTCGACCACTATGCTAAGAGCCATGTTACAAAAAATTAAAAATAAATACATAATTCATAGACGTCCAATTGTGATTTCAACCCCTTTGGCATTACCTTGCACTCCAGTACACTATCACTACCCATAGTTACTTTGAAAACTTTTTAGTATGATAAGCCTTAATCCCAAAGAAGTCACTGACTTTTCATTCAAGAAGTTATTGGTGCTGTAAGAATTGATGAGAGTAACCATAATTCTACTCTTGATTTTGCTCTTTCTCCTCAGAGTTTATGGCAACAAGGTGGGTTGTTGGAAATAAAGCTAGTAAAAGGAGTAAAAAGGTGTAAAAATTTGTTTCAACTGTAAGCTTTGGATCTTACCCCTTTTACCTCCTTGGACGGCGACAGTTGACTAGGAGGATTGGACGACAAGGGCGGCAAGGCGAACCAATTCTATTTCCCTTTCTCTTTTCCTCCCTATTTCTCCTATTTTCCTAACTTCCCTATATTCCCTAAAGTCGTTTGGAGTTACCATTATAAATACCATTGTAATCTCAATTTTCTAAGGTTCAATATATATTATTTTCTATTCGCTCCTAATTTTTCTCTCACAAACCACATCTGGTATCAGAGCCGAAGCCGAGAGGGCACGAGGATCGAGGCGAGGGAGGCCCGAGGACCGAGGTGAGAGAAGCCCGCAACACACAACCCGAAGTGAGGTCGAGGTGGGGCCCGCAACACGTAGCTCGAGGTGAGAGAAGCCCGAAGCACGTGGATCGAGGCGAAGTCTGGAGCAGGCCAGCACAACAAGCACGCGGAGACAGGAGCGACGCAGGAGGACCTATCACAGAGCGACACGTGGCGAGAGGAGGACGACTCAGGAGCTGACGTGGACAGACACGTGGCACGAGGAGGAGCAACGTGGCAGCAAAGGGAGCAACGTGGCGAGGAGCGGTTGGTCGAAAGGAGGCAAAAGGGGCGATCGTTGATTGCCCGAAGGCAATCGCTTCATTACTCGCCCGCCCAGGGTTATAAACCCTATTTTTGCCCCCGTCCTGCTCAATGTGGGACAAAAGAATTTCAATTTTTTTTATTAAAATCGTCGTCCACTGCATTTCAAATAGAAAATCTTCCTCCTTCATACCCAACCGTGGGCGTAGCTCGAGCGGCTAAGGAGGAGCGCTTGTGAGTAGGGTGTCTCGGGTTCGAATCCCGCCAGGCACGTTTTTTTTTGTTTTTTTTTTTAATCTCCGGGAAGCACAAGCTAGAAAAGGATCGTGGATCCTTTATGTTTCAAATAGACACCGTGGCGCATTGGTCAAAAGTTTTGTGACAGTCAAGAGGTCACGGGTTCGAATGGGCTAGAGGATAAATTTTATTAAATTTTTTTTTATCATTTAAACTTTAGAATATTTAAAATTATTAAATATTAATTTAATAAAATTAAAACTAATTTATAATTATTTTAAAACTTAGGTTTTTAATAATTATAAAGTTTTTTTTTATTAAATATGAATATTTAATTTTTTTATTAAGTTTAAATTTTAAAATTTTTATTGTAAAAGCCCTAGAGGCTTGATATTGTCAATTATTGGAGCCTTGTAAATTTCACATTTTGTGAAAATTTCAGAGATTGTAAAAGAGGTTAAAACTTTCCTAAGAGGAAAGAGTGTGTAATAAGCCTAAGAGGCTTAGTTTTTTTTGTAAAGGGCATTGATGATAAGACCGAATGGTTGTTATCATGCCTTATGTGCAATTCTAGCAAGAGAAGGTGCAGAAAGGTTTGATGAAAAGGTAAGAGGTTATGGACTCAACATTGTGTTTAGTCAACTCCAAAACGCAGTAATCGCACATCAAAGGCATCCTGACTCAGGGTACGAAGCGGATTTTGAAGATAACTCATTCAGGAGTCAATTTGAACAATCAGAATCCATACAAGCTGCACCACAAGAATCAGAGTACACACACTACAATATTTCAGTAGAAATCCTAGAACCAGAATCACCAGAAATCATACAGATAAGTGACGACGAAGAAGAAGTGGCAGATAACTTTGTAAATCAAGAGATAGCATCCCCACATCAAGAGGAACAAGCAGTCAATGATAGAGTAGAACAAGTCAGATTTGACTTAAATTTGTAAGCTCTTCCTTCTTTCTTCTTCTTCTTTCCTTCTTTCAAACAACAAAAGTACTTTATTGTAACCGTGAAATAAAGAGAGTTTTTTGGTAACTATGGCCTCACACAATAGCTTACCTATACCAGAATTTAACGGTTATGACTATGAGTATTGGTCTATAAAGATGAAGACCTTGCTCATAGGTAGAGGTTTGTGGGACATCATAGAAGAGGGCTACACAGAACCCTCAGACTGGACAACACTTAGTGCCGCAGACAAGAAAACACGAAAAGAAGAGAAAAAGAGCAACTCATCTGCTCTTTCTCATCTCCAAGCTGCATTGGAGAAAAGCATATTTCCTAGAATCGCTGCTTGTACGACTGCACAAGTTGCATGGAAAGCATTGAGTGATGGATTCCAGGGTAGTAATCAAGTGAAGCAGGTAAGGCTTCAAACATTGAAGCGAGATTTTGAAAATCTCCGAATGAAAGATGATGAAAAAGTCGGTGATTATTGTGTTAGAGTAAAAGCAATTGTAGATAAAATGGTTACACTAGGCGAAGAAATCAAGCCTGAGACAATTGTAACAAAAGTGTTGAGAACACTTACACAGAAATGGAACCATATTGCCATAATAATAGAAGAATCCAAAGATCTTTCCCTTTTAACATTCGATGCATTGATCGGATCGTTAATGTCACATGAAGAGAGGTTTCCTGAAACTCCTTCAACAAGCTACGGAGGCGATGATAAGGCCTTCACTTCCAATGAAAATAATGGAAGAGGACGGGGAAGAGGTCAAGGTAGAGGCAAGCAAAGAGGTAGAGGCAACTACAGAGGAGGCAATTCCAACAGAGGAGGCAACCAGAACAGAGGAGGCAATTCCAATAGAGGAGGCAACTCATACAGAGGAGGCAACCAACAAAGAGGTGGAAATCAGAATCGAGGTGGAAATCAAGGACAAAGTGGCAATCAAGGGCGAGGAAGTGACAAGTCCAAATCAGCATGTTTCAACTGTGGCAAGCCGGGTCACTTCGCTCGCGACTGCTGGTCGAAATCTTCACAAGGCAACAACAGTCAATATGGTAATTATGGAGAAGAAGATGATATTTCTAATATTTTTCTGTCATATGGCCAATCAGAACAGAATCTAAATGACACATGGATTCTGGATACTAGTTGTTCCAACCATATGAGTGGTAAAGAACATTTATTTGCTACTCTCGATTCCACTTATAAATCCCAAATCAAATTAGGGGATGATAAGACATTGCAAGTAGAGGGTATTGGAGCCATGGAGGTTCCAACCAAAGAAGGACTAAAGAAAGTGCATGACATCTATTACACTCCAAAGCTCCAACACAATCTGCTAAGCGTTGGACAAATGATGGAGAACAATTACAAGCTTGTATTTGATGAAGGACAATGTATTATTTTTTATAAGAATAATTGTAATCGTGTCATCACACAAGTCCCCATGACCAAGAACAGGTTATTCCCTCTCAAGTTTGATGAGCCAGGGGGAGCTCAAATTGCAAATGTAGCTATAACAAATCCAAGTGTCCTTTGGCACTTGCGATATGGTCACCTTAATTCCGCTAGCTTGAAACTTCTAACTTCTCAAGCTATGGTGACAGGACTTCCCAAAATCAATGAACAAAAGGAGGTCTGTGAAGGATGTGCTTTGGGAAAGCACTCAAGGTCGAAGTTTCCGACAGGACAAGCGTGGAGAGCCAACTATCCACTACAGTTAGTACATTCGGACATCTGTGGTCCAATGCAAACACAGAGTCTCGGAAACAGTTCTTATTTTCTCACTTTCATAGATGACTTCTCTAGAATGTGTTGGATTTACTTTCTGAAACACAAAGATGAAGCTTTTGATTGCTTCATAGATTTTAGAAACAATGTAGAGAATCAAAGTGGGAATTATGTAAAATGTCTTAGGACAGATCGAGGAGGTGAATACTCCTCAAAAGCTTTTTTGAAATATTGTAAAGCAAGTGGGATCAAAAGGCAATTTACCACTGCCTATACCCCACAACAGAACGGTGTGGCAGAAAGGAAAAACCGCACCATAGTTGAGATGGCGAGATCGATGCTACAGTCTAAGCATCTAACTCATATGTATTGGGTAGAGGCTGTAAGAACCAGTGTATATATTCTAAACAGAAGTCCAACTTCTAGTTTAGATGGTGTCACTCCTTATGAGGCGTGGTACGGAAAGAAACCTAATGTAAAGCATTTCAAAGTGTTTGGTTCTTTAGCATATGTACACATTCCTGACGAGAAAAGGAAGAAGCTTGATCCAAAAAGTCAAGCTTGTATATTTGTAGGGTATTGTGAGTCTACAAAAGGATATAGACTCTACAATCCCAAGACTCATAAAGTTGTAATCTCTAGGGATGTAATTTTTGATGAAGGGGGAGAATGGGGTCATCAAAGAATTTTTGTTGATGATGAGTCCCAAGATGTAAGTTCTTCACAGGTACAACAGGTGTCTCCAAAGAAAAGCAAAGGCACACTACCCCCTCCAAGCCCATACAGGAGTACTACATCAAGTACTTCAACAAACACTCCAAGTCCTTCTCCACAGAGATCGGTAAGTTCTTCACCGATGGACATCGACAGAGACTCTCCATCAAGAGGCAGAAGAATATTACAAAATCATCCATCCTTTCAAATGTTGGATCAGAATTTCCAGAGAAGATTCACTAGAAGTCAAGCTAGTGAGATGAATACAATTTTGCAACAACTTGAAAATTTGCAATTGTATGGAGATGATGACTCCCATGATCCTATGGGAGATGTAGTCAATTATGCTTTATTGGCTAGTACACAGCTAGAACCAGCTAGCTATGAGAAGGCATGTACTCAAAATGTATGGCAAGAAGCCATGAAAGAGGAAATAACCTCTATAAACAATAATGATACATGGGAGCTAGTAAAGCTACCCAAAGGAAAAAAATGTGTTGGGTGTAAATGGGTCTACAAGACCAAGTACAATGTTGATGGAAGCATTGAAAGGCATAAGGTGAGACTAGTAGCAAAGGGTTTTACTCAGAAATTTGGCATTGACTATGAGGAAACCTTTGCTCCTGTTGCACGACAAGAGACAATCAGATCAGTTCTTTCCTTAGCAGCCCATAAAGGATGGAATGTACAACACATGGATGTGAAGAGTGCTTTTCTGAACGGATACTTGACAGAAGAGGTTTATGTTCAACAACCTCAAGGTTTTCAAGAACAAGGAAAAGAGAACCTTGTTTACAAATTGAAGAAAGCACTTTATGGCCTCAAGCAAGCACCAAGAGCCTGGTACTCACGCATTGATGGCTATTTCAGCAAGTATGGATTCACTAGAAGCAAAAGTGAACCAACTCTGTACTACCTAAAGCAAGGAGTAGACATTCTCATAGTTTGTTTGTATGTGGATGATCTAATATTTATGGGTAGTAACAATAAAATGAATATGGAGTTCAAAAACTCCATGATGAAACAGATTCGAGATGAAAGATCTTGGTTTAATGCGATACTTCCTAGGCATGGAAGTGCATCAATCAAATAAAGGGATCTTCATATGTCAACACAAGTATGCTCGAGACATGATCAAGAAATTTGCCATGGAGCAGTGCAAATCAGTTGCAACTCCAACTGGACATGGGATCCAATTGAGCAAGGACGATGGAGCATCAAAGGTTGACATGACCACTTACAGAAGCATGGTTGGGAGTCTGATGTTTCTCACCAACACCAGGCCCGATATTCAATATGCAGTTTCTCTAGTTTCAAGGTTTATGACTAGTCCATCCGAGATGCATTTACAAGCAACTAAAAGAATTTTAAGATATGTAAAAGGTACATTGGATTTTGGAATCCATTACCAAAAATGTAATTCTGTGAAATTAGTTGGCTTCAGTGACAGTGATTGGGGCAGCAACATAGATGACAGGAAATCTACATCAGGGAATTGTTTTAGTCTAGGATCGGGACTAATTACATGGAGTTCCAAGAAACAAACTGTTGTAGCATTGTCATCAAGCGAGGCTGAGTATATAGCCATCACTCATGCTAGTACTCAGGCCCTATGGTTAAGAAAAGTTCTTGAAGAGATTGGAGAAAGTTAGAGTGGTCCAACTCGAATGTATTGTGATAACATAAGTGCCATTCAGTTGGCATACAATCCAGTCCACCATAGCAGATCAAAGCATTTCGATATGAAGTATCACTTCATTCGAGATATGGTGGAACAACAGATAGTTGAGCTTCAATATTGTAACACTTTGGATAATATTGCAGACATCTTCACCAAAGGTATAGCTAAAGCTCAATATATAAAGCTGAGAGACTGTATAGTCAGTCCTCTCAACTTTAAGGGGGAGAATGTTGGAAATAAAGCTAGTAAAAGGAGTAAAAAGGTGTAAAAATTTGTTTCAACTGTAAGCTTTGGATCTTACCCCTTTTACCTCCTTGGACGGCAGCTGACTGGGCGGATTGGACGGCAAGGGCGGCAAGGCGAACCAATTCTATTTCCCTTTCTCTTTTCCTCCCTATTTCTCCTATTTTCCTAACTTCCCTATATTCCCTAAAGTCGTTTGGAGTTACCATTATAAATACCATTGTAATCTCAATTTTCTAAGGTTCAATATATATTATTTTCTATTCGCTCCTAATTTTTCTCTCACAAACCACATGGGTGGTACTAATTGTTCTTAGTTGTTTAAGTTCGCATTCTCTTGATTTCAACTTAACTTTAAGCTTTAATGATATCCTCAATATCCTTAATTGTGGGATCCACAAAGTTAATTATCTGGAGTGTCATGACGATTATAGTTGTGTGCCTTGGAACACGACTCTTTTGTAATTAAAACAAACTACGAAGCCTGTTTGAGTGCAAAACAAAAATAAGAGGGTCTACTATTTGTTTGGAATATCTAGCAGTAAAGAAAGAGGCCAGCCTAATGTTTTAGTACATTTCTATTCTTTTTTTTGCTGTTGGATTAATTTTGGAGGGTGGTTTTGTTGTATGATGACTTCCAATGGCCTCAAAATATGCTGTTGTCTACCAAATGGCAGCCTCAAAGCCTCGACATATCTCCTTATGAACATTAATCCATCAATGTACGTGGCAACAACATGCTTGTGAGAAATACTGTCTACTGGAAAGTTGGCTTGGCAAAATTTCATAGAGTAATAGGTCATTGTGCCTCCTTGTTTCATGTTCTTGAAGGCTAAGCAGCAGTTTCTTGGGTATAAGCTTCAAAGTTATGATGGAGTGCAATCACAATTTGGTCACAGGAGCTGATTTCTGGTTTGTTATTTGAATCCTGGTAGCCCTATTGGCTTTCGATTATTTTCTACCAATCAAATGTTGGCCCTTCAAGGTGCATAGCATTAAGTTGTTTGGTAATCCTTTATAGTATTTGATTGGCAAAAAGGGATAACTTGCCTATGCACACCCGACTAATAGCTTCACTATGTCCATCTAATCTAGAAATGGGATTCTTCTTCATTAGCCTACAATTGATTTAGTTCCCTCCTCATTGTCAAAGTTAAATAGGTTCTCACCTCTTGCGTCTTTTGCAAAGGGTTTGGGTCATAATCATGACATCTAGCCTTCCTTCTTTGATTACATGGTCTTTGTTGACCATCTTCTTCACACTGACTGCTTTCTCATTCTCATTTGTCCAACATTAATGTTTGTAGGGATTCATTTTACTCCATGTTGTTATGCAAATCTTGAAGAGAGCTCTTAGAATTTCTTCCACCAATAGGGCAATTTCTGATTTCAAGACATCTTCTCCAAGAGTAGCGGAGTATGAAGCCATCTTTTTGATGAGTAGCTGTGTATGAAACTATGTTGCAGGAAACTCCTAGGGTACCCTTGTTTTCCTGTTTGCAAAACTCAGAAACTCCTTGGAACCTCCCGGAAAGTCATCATCTTGGATTCCCACATTTCCTACCATTTCCAAGGGCATTTCCAACATTTCCAAGGGCATTTCCAACATTTCCAAGGGCATTTCCAACATTCCTTATCATTTTCAACCTAACAAAAAGTCGAAAGGTCAGATTTTTAGAAGTTTCATGGGTATTGTATAAGGCCCATATGGGAGACACATGGCCCACTTAAATAAAAATCAAGTTACCTCAGAGTACCTCTAAGATGAGGAAAAAGGGAAAAATGATAACTTGAAAATAATTATAGGTTGGGATCAATGACTCCAAAAAATCAAGAACAAGAGGCATGCTCTTCAGCAACAAAGAGGAAGGGAATCACATATGGGTTCACTCTCTTAGTGAAGAAGTTAGGGGAAAAAAACGAAAAATAAAAAATAAAAATTAAAAAAGGAACTTAGTTTTTTTTTCGCATTCTAATCTTTGTCTTGTATCTTGCAAAAAATAATAGTACACAAGAGGGCAAACAAAAGATTGGGATGTTGTTCCTTAATATCCTGACTTATATGTTTCCATAGCTACACCTGATCTTGGGAATAATGAAAGTCCTCATACACCTGCTGTTTAAGCCACAGGAGATGGGTCCTCTTTCAGTTCTGGTACTGATTTTGATAACTTTGAAGATCAAGAACTAACTTTATATACTGTATTCTGTCTAGTTTAATTTTGCATGACATTTAAAGCCTGATCTACAAAGGCTGAGCTTTGACACCAACTGTTGTACTCTGTATAAGATTTAATAGTTAAATGTGTTTTCATCTGTTTGTGATCTCTTTCATCCACTTTTGTCTTCAAAAACTATTGCATATATATATATATATATATATATATATAAAATTAGACTTTTCCTTTATCATTTCCACATTTCCAAAGGGTCTGAGGACTTTCATTTCCTAAGGCATTCCATTTCAAAATCTTTAACAGTTTCCATGTTTTGTGCAACTTATGTATGAAGCCATATTTTCTCCAAGTAGTTGAGTTTGAAGCTGTGGGTGATGGCTGCCACCAAGGACAAGGAAATACCTCTAATACATCCATGTTAAACCCAAGTATGGATAGTTGCAACTACTGTAATGAAAAAACCCGAAAAGAGGAAAAATTCAGATCTGCACCATAAAAGGAGCAAAACTGATGTTTTTGAAAGATAAATTAAAAAATTTCCTAAAATAACTACTGCAAACTGTAGACCTTAAAAACTTAACAAAGGATTAAAACTAGAAAAATACTGTAGTTATTAGAAAACTTGATACATGAAAACTGCTCAAACCGAAAATCTGAAACTGCCAAAAGCTGAAATCTATACTTGCTAAAATCTCTGAACTGTATTGATGGAAAGATATAAAATTTATAAAAAGATGAAATTTGGAATTTGCTATGAAAGAGCTATTCTCCGAATAGCTGAAAAACCCTATGGCAAGCTCCTAGTTCTGAAAATTTATTTTTTGACTGTACTAGACAAGGAAGTAGACTGGTAGATCAAACACAGGCTAAGTAATACTCATGTTTCTAAAACTGGAAAGAAACAAAATGTTTTTATTTGTTGAAAATAGTTTTGGAAGTTCATAAAAGAGAATTGGACTTCCTTTGGAGGGTATGGGTGCTAATACAGGCCATGTGAGTCTTTAAGAACAGCATTGGTGCTGCCCATGACCTGCATTGTTTGAAAAAAAAACATGGGATCAATTGCATTGGATGTTTTAGTGAATCAATGTTTTGGGGAAGTCTTCTTGACCCATAATCAGATTTTATTTTAAGTTGCTTTACATGAAAAATTTATTAACTTTCACTATAAATACAGCATTTTTCATGTGTAAAGGACTCACAGCATATAAGCTTGCCTAAAATTGACATTAATTGCTCTTACATTTTAGTTAGAAGTATTTAACTTGATACCATAAGAGTCACTGTGAGTGCTAACAACAATAGCCAGCTAACCATACACAATCAAAGCGCGAATGCAAACCCTACATCTATCGATTCCAGTAGCAGGGGAAACTCTTAGCAGCAGGGGCTTGAAAATGTTGCATGTAAAAACTTGGTTATAGCAAATATTTTCCCTTTTTGTTACATTTGTATAAACAATTTCCTCACATTATTGCAGGCTGTTAATTTGAGGACCTCTGAATTTTTGGGTTGTCCAAGAGTGCAGGTAAATAGCTCATTCATTTGATATTCACCTTTTAGAATGATTTTTTTAATGCTGTAGTAATGTTCCCTTCTTTAAATATATTTGGCCTGATTAGATATCTGTGGAGGATATATTTTGACCAGATACATAATGTGGGCCACCAAGCTGCATTAGCTGAGATTTTAGCTGTATTAACTGCAGTTTGTGAGACACACAAACTTCCATTTGCTCAGACTTGGATACCATGCAGCAATCACAATGCCCTTGCTAGTGGGGGCAGGAAGAAGAGAAACTCTACAAGTTTTGATGGAAGTCGCATAGAACAAGTTTGCCTATCAGCAACTGAATCAGCATTTTATGTAATTGATCCTCACATGTGGGGATTTCGAGATGCGTGTGTTGAGCATGATTTGCAGAAAGGTCAGGGTGTTGCTGGAAAGGCATTTGGGAGTAACCAGCCATGTTTCTGCAGTGATATTACGAGCTTTACCAAGATGGAATATCCATTGGTGCATTATGCATGTTTGTTTAATTTAACGGCTACAGTTGCCATTCGTCTACACTGTTCTCACACCTGCAATGATGACTATATATTGGAGTTCTTTTTTCCCACACATTGTAAAGCTAGTAAAGAGCAACAGCTGCTGTTGAATTCCTTATCTATCACTATACATCGTGTCTGCCAAACTTTACGACCTGTGACTGACAAGGAGCTTGAAGAAGAGAAACTATTAGAAGCTAATAAATACATTACAAGTAAAAGCTTTGATTGTGGGTTGAATTGGAATAGTATTTCAAGTGTAACTCCAGAACGACAAACATCCCCAGGGTCTGAGTCAGTGCAATGCCCAGAGGCAAAACAGTTAGTTAGGCAAGATTCTTTGCAACATGCTTTTCAGGCACCAAGTATGGTGGATAACAATGATGTGCACATGGGGCAGTGCCCTGTTATCTCATCAACTTCTTTTGTTAGTTATGAGGAAGAACACTTGAGTCATGAGGGATCAATTATGTCGAATCTGAAACAGCACCAACCAGAATCAGCTTGGCTCTGTGATGGGAATGTAGAAGGAGCATCGAATGAGGTTTCTCTGTCTTCTAGATCTTTTAAAGAACATCCAAATACCAGGAGGAGACTCGAAAAGAGGGGTAAACCAGAGAAGTCTATCAGCTTAGAAATTCTTCAGCAGCACTTTGCTGGAAGCTTGAAAGATGCAGCAAGGAGTATGGGTGGTAAATACTCTGTTCAAATTCACTTTAAATTTTACAAAACTTTTTTGTTTTGAACTTCATTTTTTTGATGCATTGTTTGAAGTTAACATCCCTGAAGAAAATGTAAGAGGGAAGAAAAGAAAAAAAGCTTTGAGAGCAAAAATGACTTAGCTGGTCAATGAGGAGTTATTAGTAAAATGGTCTAATAACATTACTTCTACTCAGAGATTTATGAGTGCAGACCATGAATATATATATATATATATATATATATATATATATAACCACTGAAATATTAAAATTCGATTTTGCTTCAACTATGAACGCGCAAAAATCAAGTTGCATTAGCTCAACTGGTTCATTTCCTCCACTTTCAAGGAGGAGATCCAGGTTTGAATCTTGCCAAGTGACATTGTATAATAATTAAGCTGTTGTAATACCACTAAGTGGTCATGATGTAATACAAATGGGGCCCGTTTCAATCTTGTATAACCAATTAAAAAAAACATATGAGCACCTTAAAAATGCGAGTGTGTTAGGATTGTTGAGGTAGTGGCCATGTACAGAAAATATGGTAGTTGGCTTCTTTTGAGTTATATTAGAGCTAAAGACAGCGGCAAATGTTGCTAACCATTGTAAATCACGTTGAAACATACAATGTGAAATTAATTTGCTTAGGTCTTTCACTTTGAAATCATGTATAAAATGTTATTTTGGAAATATTCTTTGGAGGCCACATTTGGGGAATTAGAAAAATTGGCTATCTCTTAGACTTTGAACTGGTCCAATAAATGCAATGCATAATAACTTTCAAAATGAAATTAAATAATGAAATAAACTTTAATAGTTTCTGTAGGAAAAAATTAAATTTGTCCTAGAATTGTGTGGCAGCTGATGATTAGATAATCCCTACTTCTTAATCTAAAAGGATGTTGGAAGAAAAAGTATCTGTTTTGTTTATTAACAATCAGAGGAAGGGAACAACATTATCAGGCTATTCAGGATGTAAGCCATCCTTTGAAACTGATAAAAAGCGTTCTGCTAAGGTTAATCTTCTGCTGTGCCTCATTTGAAGGACTTTTGGTCTCTATGTATTTGTACTACCTTCCCTACAGGATTTGGCTTTTGAGCCAAATGATGCACCTAGCCAAAAAGTAACTGTCTGAGAAGATACCAGTGGCTTTCCTTATCCATTGGATGCCCCATTGTAGCGTATACCATTTAAGTTTTCTATATTTATGGATAGCCATAGCAACCATTAGGATCATTTAAATATGTAGGTCTCTAACCATTAGTATACTCTTCTTTTTAAGATAACACAAGAAATAATTAGAATTAACAATTCACCTTATAACATAAGGAGAATTTAGAATTATGTAAGAACCACTAATGTACTCTTGTCCTTAAGATAACACAAGGGAGAACGTAAAAGTAAAAATTCAAGTTTTAAGATAACATAAGTTTAAATTTATTTAGGTGAAGTCTCAATTACAAGACAAACGGACAAATAAGACCATATTGATGAAGATTGCAAATTTTTGTTTCATACTAAGACATTTTTCTTAATGCTTTCAAGCATTCTTAGGCTAATTATTTGGGTAGATTAATAATTTTCCTTTGCTATTAACTATCCAAATGGAGATGGCATGGAGTATTTGTGTCATGATGCAAGATTCTGTATTCAAACATATGCACAAATGTCAAGTATTGGCAATATTTCTGTATATTTAAGTGTGTTAAGGGTATTGAATTCAGAGCCCCCTTGTTTCAAAACAAGTCATGCTATATTTTATGATATTTGCTTTTCATATGCATGGATATTCTTGTGAAGTAAAAAGCTTTATACTTTCAAGACTTTGGAAGAGGAGATACTTTGGGAGACCAGAGTTCAAACTTTTCTTGTTTGATAGATTTCCAAATGGACATAGTGGCAGGTTTCTGAACACAAACATACCACTATATGGTGTATCTATCTATGAAACTATTAACAGTATTATCAGCACTACATTAAGAGAGATTTTATAGGAGCACCCACAATCGTCACTATATAGATTAACATTTTCTTAACAATGTTGCAGACTTCCTTATTGACCATGCCTAGGGCATAGCCAAGACCCAACATTGATATCATAGAAATCCTGGACACATGCATCCAGGAACAGCAGGAGACAAAACCATAGACAACAAAACCCATGAAATTCACAGCAGTTGTCAAATATTAGGGTTACCTTTTACCCCATCCCTCTGCACAGTTCTTAGAGTAAGAGAATTGCTTGAACGGAGCCTGTGCTTTGCTGCATAATTATATACATTGCTGCATGCATCTCCACCAACTTGATGAGGGTTTTCAGCATGTCCAGAACTAGTTGTTTTAGCCCCAGGAAATGGCTGATTATATCGACCACATTATGGCCAATAATATGACGAATGCAACTAGAACAAGGGGAAAGATAAGGTGCCCCAAAATTTTGAAGACAGTGAATTGAGCAACTCTTGTTGATGAGAAGGGTTAACCAAGCAAACTGATTGCAAGCAAAAGATGATGAATAACCAAGCTTTCCCCAAATTTTTGGAATACACAATTGGATTTATAGTCGACACAAGCTTGACACATAGAAAGCCCTTGGGGAACCTGACATAATACAGTATGAAGGACGAAGGATGTTTTAGGTAAAACATGGAGGGACAGGCAAACAAAATTCTAGTGTTGGAGATGATTGTGATCCTTTTTTGAAGGTTGATACATAAGAAAATTTCATGTAGTATAAGAAAGTGTTTGCATGTATGTTCAAGGACTTGAATGGGGTACGAGTTGAATTCCGTGTTCGTACAATACCATTGGTTTAGGGGGCTTCTGTCATGAGAAGGTATACTCCTTGAACCCAAAATATTCAGAATTGGTAAATGTGGAGATGGAAAAGATTTGAATGTAAATATAATATTCAAGGTCATGGTGAGTGAATGGTCTCTTCAATCGTGAAGTGTGAAGGAGACGACTTAGATTTGGATTTGTCTCGACTTCTAAAGTCCGAACACAGTTACAATAGAGTATCCGTTTCCCATTCTATTTATAGATATCATCTTGGATGAGGTAGTGGCACATGAGATTTATTCGATTTTGGATGGGCTTTTAGGCTATAATTGGATTGTAGCACAACAGTTTTATATTTTGCAGAGTGCATGAAAATAACACGATTGTAGGAAATAGAAAAAAGTCAGGACAACTTACGAAACATATATGTCATCACCAATCCTAGTAAGTACGTGCAACTCTTGTACAATGATCGAAAAATATGCACATTAGATTACTGAAACATGTATCATCTACAATACAATACCAACTCAGACGTTAGGGATGAGATAGAAAAGGAGCATTGGGTGACACAGTTGACAATTGTCTAACTACAAACGACCACCCGATACCTACATACATCAAAATGAAAAGTACTTCGACTTCATTTATTACAATATTAGGTGTCATGCAGCCACGTGTGACCAACCATCATAACAACTATATCAACACCATGTACAAGGAGAATATGCTCTACATGGACGAGACACGTACATGGCGACTTAGCACTATATTGGCACATGAGTTGGGGCCACATCGGATATGCCACCTATGTCAGCATCATTGTCGCTTGTGATATGGGGTGCCCAAGGTGGAAAGATTGAACATTAGGAGTTGGTATTAGTTGTGCGGATGCACTAGCAAGAAAGGTCTCCAACCTCTAGATCTCTTGACGTGTAGCCAAGTATTGCTACATTTTCTTCGAAGTGTATGCACTTTGCCCATTGCCTCCCTATCTTCTGCAAATCTTGCTTGAGAGAGACAATATGCTAATCCTTCTTCCTCACCTTAGACTCTAGAGTGCTGATCTGTTGATCTTGTTTGTCAACAAATCTTGATATTGGCAATATGAGAACTCTATCTCTATTAGCTATAGAGTTGCCTTTGCTTTGACTCTCTTTCCCAAGAGTCATAACTTCTTGAGCTTCTAAGCTCCTAGTTTCTAAGTGTTATCCAACCGCTATAATTGCTTTGACAACTCACTTAATGTTTGGGTGCTAACCGACAACCATTGTATGAGGTATGCTAAGTAGTTGAATTGCTTAAAAGGTGCCTCAAGGTCCTTTGGAATCATATACCTCTTAAGGGTCGGTGGAGTTGGGTACTCAGCTTTGTGGAGTCTGTCAAATAAAGTGCATAGTGGATGTTTATACAAGGTTGGCATCCCAAGTGGCTACTCCAGCTGCCCAAGCAAGTTCTTGGTGTGTGTATTTGTTTATGTCTGCCATGCTTGTCTAGCTATAAAGTCCTCCAACTGGTAATGCTTGTTGTCATTGTGGGACCGGTTATACACCTTAGTGATCTCGTTGGCGATGTGCATTGCCCATATGTGCAACTGCTCACTAGAGCTCACCAAAAAGTCATCATAGCATGCTTGCCATTAGCTCAATCTTTGGTTAAGGAAACCAACATGTTTTTTCGCTACTCTTGATACATCAAGGTTGCTTAGTGTGGCAAACTCCACCATCAACATATAGGGAGGATGCTCAATATTTGACTCTTCCTTTATCTTGTTCTCATATTCTAGTGTACTCTCCTCCCCCAATTGTTTTATAGAAACAACCTTCCCTTTTTTCTCATCCTCTTGCAAGAGTTGTTGCTTGATCTCCCTCTTATTGTCTTGAAGGGACTCCAACTCCTCTGGTATGTTCCTTGGTTGCTCATCCTGCATTGACATAGCAAAGACAAGGATGTTGCAAATGGACTTACTCGTTCCACAAATTGCTTTGAGGGTGACTCTAATGTAGGATCATCGTGTACTCGACCAAGATCCAAGGACACATCCTTGTCCAAATTAATGGGTTGTGCGCTACTCACATCATGATGAGCCTCATATCTCTGTTGTATGGTCAATGGCTTCTCCATGTGCTCATCTCTCTGCATAGTTATCACTACACACTCATCAACTACTATGCATTCCTCTGCAAGTTTGGTCCCAAACTGCTCCTCCATTTTGATGTTTGGTTGTTCAACCCCTTGCTCCTGCACATCTCTTGCATCATGGGCAATCTCGTGTGGATTCTCCTTTGCCTGCATAGGTTCTCAAAGTCCATACCTGTCCTTGTCTCGAGGGTGTGAAAGTGGAATGATCTTGACCGAGTGTCATCGCCGTTGCACTGGCTACTCATATGCTCCTCATTATCACCTCCTTCCTCACAGTTAGGCATAGACTCTGCTATTGACTGCACTTTATGCTTCTTCTTCTTCAGACGCCCACCAACTACATGCTATATGGGTGTAATATCAATCCAATTAAATATTGTGGGCCTACTGTTAGTAATATTAGTTGGCTGTCTCCAATCTAGCATTTTAACATTTTGCTTCCATGCTGCATCCAACATCAGTGCAATGGTGTGGAACCTTATGGAGTTGTTATTCGTAGTATATTGCAAGAAATTATGTATTTTTTTGACAGGTTCAAAGCCTAATCAAATTTGTGCCTGTCCAAAATTCCTTGTATGTATGGAACAACCTAGGCTGTCATCTCTAAAGCTCACTACTTACCTGACAATCATGACATGATTAAGCACATTGTGCACTTGAGTTCCTCACTATGCAAGACGTGCATCTTTAATTCACAATTCCCATTGGACAACCTCACCAACTCATTTGTTGTCAAAGAGCCCATGTCACAATACTCGATGATGTAATTTTGCAACCTACGCTATCTTGCCTCCTCATGCCAAACTGATCTCTGTGGGGGTCCTAGAATCCAAGACAAGCTCGTGAAGTCTTGAGGGCTAATAGTCTCCCTCAATGTCTGCTACCCAATTTGGAATTTACTTCTTTGTCTCTTAAGATCATAATTGCACAACAAATCAATTAGGTACCATTAAAATGTGTACTTGTCGAAATTGGGTATATGTAGGATCTAATGTACCAAAGTTTGCTTGAAGTACTGCTTTAGTGTGTGGCTATCATTCTGCTTCTTATACTGCTTATTGCATTTCTTACCAATTGGCGAGGTCCATGTAATCTTTGCAATTGGAATCTTAGGTTTGTTGCTTCTACCCTTTGTTTTCCCTTTTCCTTTGATGAATGACAATGATGCATCCTTCTGCTATGGGTGTTGTCTCCCTTGTGGTTGCTGCCTCACCTGTGATAGTGTACATGAAGTCCCTCAATCTAGGGCAGAATGCATCTGCCTGTTGTCTATGTGCACCTTCGATGCTATCCTGATTTTAGGTTGCCTGGATGATCTTGTTGGTGGAGGTGTGACTAGTTGTCAGTGGCGAGAAGAATGGTGTTGATGGTGTTTCAGTGGTGCTCGATGTCTCTGTGGCCTATCTCATTGAGTTGCTATAACACCCTATGCTCTCAATTATGGAACTCGCTACAACCTTGGGTCTCAAACATGCTTTGACATGGCTACTCGTTGCATGTCATAGCCTTCTCAAAGGCAAAACTTTGTCTCTAGTGGATGAAATCCTTTGAAAGTTTGGTACTATGCATAGCCAAGTGATATTTTTAACTATTGTGGTAAATTACTCCTTGCAACATCACGATTGCTTCTATGCTCTTCCTGCAAAGCCAAGTCTTGGAACCTGTCATGCACTTGCTTCTATTAGTCTTTCATTTGCTTAGTTGGCAGTCACTCATTGTGTTGGAACAAAGGCAATTGCCCCTTGTTGTTGTGTTGGTTCCTTCTGGGTTAGTCTATGCCTTGGATGATTTGATTTTTGTGTCTATTGGATTGCTCTCTACAATGGATGGTCTTTGTACACCAAACAATCTCCAATCCTCGATGGATGACCTTTGTTTAGCACCAAACGACCTCCAATCCTTGATGGATAGCCTTTGCTTGGCATAGAACGATTTCCAATCCTCAATGGATGACCTCTGTTTGCCATTAGATGGCCTCCAATCCTCAACGGACGACCTCTATTTGGCATTAGATAACCTCCAAGCCTTGACAGACGATCTCTCTAGTGCTCTCATTGGCATGCATCCTTGCCCAGATAGTGTGGTTGTTGTGGACAATCCTGTTCCTCCTTCAAACAATTCCTATGTTGTGTTGGAAAGCAAAGACTACTTCTAATGACAATTTTGTTGTAGCCGGTTACTCCTTAGACAATAATTATGATGATTTAGGTGACTTCTCAATTGATTTCCCTAAGGGGCTATTTGTGTTGGACAATTTTCATAGGCTGGGCAACCACTTGTTTATATAAGACCCCTTTTGAGTCCTCAACAACAGTGTACTAGGGTTGAATGACATCCCACACTTCCCCTCTCTTGACAAAAGCTTTGGTTTTTGGGAGGCAAGATCACATGGTGTGCCTCTCTTCTTGGATAGTGGGCACTTAGTGTTTGACAATGTGTGCAAGGGTTTGGACTATGACAAACTGGTACTTGTTTTTTGTGGTACCACTTTCAAAATTGACATAGCTTTTGGCTTTAATGATGACCCCTCAAAGGAAAACAACATTTCTTACAAGGACGATCCTTTGGTGTCTCTAAATAGCAGTCTTGATCCCTCAAACCATGCTCCCTTAGCTTCTAATGGCCCGCCCTTAACACTGGATGGCAATCTTGGAGTCTTTAAAGGTCTCCTCAAGGTTTTATTTGATGAACACATGCTTTAGGACAAAGGTTGATAGTCAAATGACAATTATTATGGTGTGGATGACAACTTTCTTCCTTCAGATGGCGGAACCTTTTCTCTTGATGACAAGCACCTTGGTGACCCACTCTTGCATGATGTTCTACTCTCCTTAGACAACACTGTTGACTGTCTAGATGACAGGGATGGTGATCAAGATGGCACTCCTTGTTTTGGATGGTGAACTCTAAGTAGACAACTCAACATTACTCCTTGACAGTTGTTTCACTCTGTATTTTTTGTTGGATGACTCCTTCCTTGGCCTTGGCGGCATTCCCCATATGTCAAGTGACTTGGCCTTTGTAATGAAGGACATCTACTTGGCTCTAGACAACACTGACAAGAGTGCTTATTTGTTTACTGCAAATATAAGGCCAAATGACCTTTCTCTTTTGCTAGATGCATGTAACTTGGTCCAGATAGCGACCTCAAGGTGCTAGATGGCCGACTCCTTGTCTCAAGTGATCGTTAGTTGGATTGCACACTCCTTGACTAGAACGACCATCAACTCGATGACATACCTCGTGACTCATATGGTTGTGAATTGGACAACACACTCCTTGACCCAGATAGTCATTAGTTGGACGATGCACTTCTTGACCTAGACACCTGTCAGTTGGAAAACATCCTTGATTTAGACAATAGGGATCCAAGGCTAGATGGTTTGTCATCCAATGTAGACAAGGATCCAAGGCCAAACGACCTCTTTATTAATGCATATGGTAGTGTCTTAAGGCCAAATGACTTTATCCTTGCATCAGGTCATTATTTCCTTGGGTCAAACGACTAACTTAGTATGGATGACAACCATATACCCTCAAATGGCATGGGAACAAAGTCAAACTGCCCCTTCTTCCCACTTTTTGATGATTGACTTCATTCATTCCTCGTCTCAGGTGACCATTGGTATGTCTTGGACTGCAACGTTTTCATCAAGCACGACTTCTTCTTAGTCTTGCAGGATGCAAATTGTTATTGGCCTTGCCTTTATGGGGACTACGCTCCAATTTTCTTGTAAATCCTCTACCCACTACCTGCTACTGCATTCTTTTCACAATCTATAGAAGTAAACAGTTGCACGATATCATCCAAGTAGGTAAGGTTTGAAACTTTTGCATTCGTCTTCATTGCAACACGAAGCATCAAAATTTGATTTACAAATGACTCCTCTTGTAGAAGTATCGGATGCGAAGAAACAAATAAAAGTTACGTTTAAAACAGTCATTGCTCAAGGAATGGTCACAACCGTTATTCTCTCTTCCGCATGTGGTTGTGTTGCCGTCGACCATTCTTCATGTTGGATGACCTCATCTGAACTCCATCATGCATGAGGATATTACTGTTGATGTCTTAAGTGCAGCATCTTATAATTTGAATGTGCACCGTCAGGGTCTTCTTGAATGACTCATCATCTACATATTCTCACCAGTCTATATACTTGTCACGGGGTGTTATCAGTTATTATGGTTTGTCATAGATTCTCCACAGTGATCATAAGCAATTATGGCTTGTGATAGAACCATTATGGTTTGTCATAGGTTCTCCACAGTGATCATAAGCAATTATGGCTTGTGATAGGAATAATCTTATATTAGGTTAGTTTTTCCTTTCTTTTGTAAGTCCACTTGTAAGGTGTCATCTCACATGAATACATGAAATTATTTGAAGTCTTATAAATAAAAAGTCCATTCTGCATGTACGTAATGCTTAGGAGTCTTTAGAATTGTATTTTGAGGTCATCTTTCCCTTTCAGGAGAGATTAACATATTGTACAATTATTTTCGTTATTTTAAGATTAGCATTCTAGTGTGAGGTGTCTTTCTTTAGCAGAATATTTTCTCATACTTGCTGCAAAATGTACACTTCAATTTCAAGATTTGTAGCTTCATCAGTTATGGTTGCAGCTTTTATACTTCTGGCTGTAGTTCTTGTTTACCTTCCTATTGTCTATAGTGCTTATTGTAACTTTTACCATTATTAGTCAGCTACTTCCCAGTGTTTTAAGTCGTGCATGTGACTTTTATGGTCATGTAGTTGCTCCTATTGTGTTGATGGGAACTTACAGAGTTTGGCAATGATAGTTAGGCCATTCAACAACATGAGAGGAGCTTCTGTGTGCATCTTGTTGATAAAGTTAGACTATTTAACAAGGCTTGCTACAGGCACTCAGTCCAGCTATTCTTTTTTTCTTCAAGTTCTGCAAAAGCAACTGGGAAACCTTTCTGAATCTTGATATTCTGTTTGAAAAGTTTTTGTTTTCTTCAAGTGTATAGGTAAACAAGTTCAAAGCACAACTTAAATGTGAGGGGAAAACCGATAAGTATAATATTTCAAGTTATTCAGGAGCTCCGCTATTTTGGATAGTTGCTTGATGAATGGTTATAGTCTTCCAAGGAATGTATGAACTGGACAAATATGGTCAACATGGCAAGGTGAGAGCACTGATAATAATTTGAGAATTCTAAGAATGACATATGGAGTTTGATAGGCACAGGAGTATAGATTAAACTAAATTGTCCAATAATTCCGTAATCTAGCAACTCCAGCCATTTAGTTTTGCGTTTTTGTGTTGGGAACTTTCTTCCTGGCTATAACTTGTGTAGCTAAACCCAACTTGTGGGCTAATTTCTTTCCAAGTCCACTGACTATTAAGGTGCGACTTTATGTCTATGGATAAATATTATGGCTATTTATATCATCTTAACTTTATGTTTTGTGATATCTTGTGGGTTATATGTCTTGATCCCATTAATTATGAAGATGGGACTTTATGGATTTGGATACATGTCATGGCCAAGCTTATTTATTTTCAAAGATTTGTGGGCTGCTTCTTTACAAGCCCATTACGTAATATGATGTGAAGTTATGTCTTTGAATGAACATTATGCTCATTTACAATGGTATGGCTACAATTTTGTATTATAATTACCATGTTATTGGATGAGGTAGGGCCATTCCTGCTTATAATGGATGATAGATTCAATGTATATAATCATAGTTTAGTAGTTTGTGGAGCAAAATACCTCTTGTTTTCCCCCACATTTGTCATATCATTCTTGTTCTAATATCAATACAATTCTTCTTTGAAGAATCCTTTCCCTCGATTACTTTGGAACTATAGGTTCATTCTAACCTTTGGGTGTCCATTTACTCCCAAAGTATACACTTATGTTTGTTTTTCTCTCTGGCTTATGTTATTTAATGTTATCTCGGCTGCCATTTCAGATTAATACTAGTATCTTAGTTATTTAGTGTCAATTTGCACTTTGGGATTCTACACCTTGGTTAACTGCTATTACAGAACAGTTTGTTTCACTGATTGGCACAGGGATGGCAAGTGGAAGGGATATACTTTCTTTTCTTTGTTTTTTCTAATGGATGCTAACTTTTTGCCTCAAGACACCTTTCGGTCCTTATTTTGTGCTGTAAAATATATTTAAGGATTCATATAACATGGCTTGACATGCAACCTTGCCTTGTCCTATTGTAGTCCTATTTACATGTTAAGGTATGCAGTCTAATGTTTACTGGCATTCATGGCATACCAAGTTAAAATGTCACAGGAAGTACTGAACTCTTAGAATCTGAAAACTCTCAGATAAACATTTAAGCTGTATTGCTGAGCATACAGTTTCATGTCTTCTTAGTTACAAAATCATAGATCAATTTTTTTGGCACAGGTCAAAGTTGGTAGTACCTACATTTGTGATTATCAGATTATTTGTATGGTACAAGCCATGTTTGGGGGTAACTTTTGGTATTAAACCATTGTTGGAAAACTCATCGATAACTTGCAATAAATGGGAGAACTTGTGGTTTTGCCTGCCAGGAGAGAAAATTTCCTATTTACTTGCTGGTGATTTCTGGTGAATAATCACCCAAAAGCTTGTGAGAACTCGTGAACAGTAAGCTTGTGCTAAAAAATTATGAGTTTTCTTTTTCATTTAAAATTCAATTCCAAGTTTTTCCCCAGGGATCAGCCCTCAATCATGCCTCTTGAACAAAGGGAATCTTACATTGGCCGTTGACTGACCTTTTGCCTTAGGAAGTTCTTTTTAGTGATCCACATCTTCGGCATTCCTTTGCATACCAAGCAGATTCTCCATCTTATTTCTGGGTGGTTCTGACTGTTTACTAACTTGGCCTTCAAAGCCTGTGTCATTCCTTGCAATGGCCTTCTTCCTTCATTTCAGTTCTAATAGAAAACCTAATGGAAAATGACTTCTTAGCTCTTTAATTTGTTTCTAATGTGTTTATAAGTGATATATATGTGTGTGTGTTACTTAACTATTATATCTATCTATATAATGATGTGTGTACAGACACGTATTTCTTTCGAGGTCTTTTTAACCAAGTTTTGCTGAGTTATTGAGTACTGTCCAAAAATAACCTTGCTGCATAATTGCCAAGTCTAAGCTTTCCAACCAAGTATTGAGCAGCCTTAGGTAATATATAATTGTGGTGGGGGATGGATTGCTAATTTTCTGTTTTTCCTGTTGATGAGCCATCGTGCTGAGTCATAAACATGAAAGGGATAATCTGAAGTTAATTAAATTTGTTTCCTTTTGGTGAAGTCTATTAGGTATTGCATTGTACCATCAATAAAACCATCTTACATGTGATTATCACTTGAAAATTTCAAATGAATAAATAAGGTCAAGGATATTTCATCATTATTTGAACTAAATCTGTAAATATTGAATTTTGACTAGACAGATATAAGCAGCCAGCTGTCTGAAATAGTGATTCACAATTTTTAAGCTTTGCCGGTGTAGGCCCCAGATTAAGTCGTCTTTTGATTTTTTAAGTTTAAATATCAAACATGAATATACAGAGGAAAAAGGATGTGTATAGATTTCCATAAAGGCAATTTACTAAGGAACTTTTGTGGAATGCTATTGCGTCATTATTATTGATAGTTAACATTGTTACGAATTGCATTCCCAAAGATACACAGACATAAGTCAGCACTATGATTCAACGAACTAGAATTACCATTCCTAAAAATAGGACTATACCTTACTGCCTATTTATTCCTATTTTCTGGCTTAGACTTAGTGAGTCCCTTTGATTACTTTTTATTAAAACTTTTTGTTATTTAGAGAAATATTTGCTGTAAGCATGCATTTTTTTTAATTTTTTGGCTGGCTGAGAGCATGAATGAACAGCTACCATCATCCTATTTTTTAAATATGCATTGATTTGATATTGCAGTGTGCCCAACAACATTGAAGAGGATTTGCAGGCAGCATGGAATTTCTAGGTGGCCATCTCGTAAGATTAAGAAGGTAAACCGTTCATTGAAGAAAATACAAGGAGTTATTGAATCTGTACATGGTGCAGAAGGAGCATTTAATGTTAGAAACCTTACACCTCGTCTAGTCGCTGCAGACATGGTGCCAATTTTACCAGGTAATATTTCATCATTCCAGGCTAGCTCACATACTGCTGTTAGTCCAGGTGCTGCTAATAGTGTTCCTTACATTGTTCCTCTATCTAATAATAATGAAGAGGCTTTAGGTGTTAGGACCAGTACCCATGCAAAGGATTGCTTCCCAGCAAGCAGTTTTCTATCTTCACAATTTCCAATATGTACTGCTATGGGTGTGAATGTTTCTTCAAGATTAGAATCCACAGAGCAAGGTACCAATCAGATTCATCAAAAGACATGTTCTCTGGTGGCTCATGATGTACCTGGGAAGGACTGTATGGTAGAAGAAAATACAAGCCTTAATCTTCAACATGTTGAAAATGGACAAATACCCTGTGTGTGTGGGGCAACTAATGGCATTGATATACCAAAGAGTAGTGACTCACCTAAAAAAACTATTGGAACACCAGCATCTCTAGTTTCTGATGATGTCCCGATTCAGAGTCATTTCAGTGCAAATGATGCTTACCTGAAGGATCCAATAATGTTCACTGCATTTAGCCGGCCACCAATGTTTGGAGATAATGGAGGTAGAGAAAACGTCACATCCCAATTGGAATACATTAACAGTGTAGAAACGAGCATGCACAAAAGGCGAGCAAATTTCAGTATCTTTCCTAGCAAGGCTAGAGACAGCATTGAGGAGGGGCCATTTTCCACCGAAGCTACTAATTTGGGGTCTGCACACGTGGATATTGGTCCATTTCCAGAGTGTAGTTTTGACTCACTGGATATCAATCAAGCAGGTAGGTTGCAAAGAGGAAGGGTTCTACAAAACAAGAATAGGTCAACAATAGTCAAAGTAACATACAAAGAGGATATTGTTCGATTTAGATTGCCTCTGAATGGGGGAGTCTTAGAACTACGAGAAGAGGTGGCAAAGAGGTTTAAATTAGAATCATGTGCATTTGATTTGAAGTATTTAGATGATCACCATGAGTGGGTTTTAGTAGCTTGTGATACACATTTGCAGGATTGCATTGGCATCTTAAAATCCTTAGGTGGAAAAGCAGTTAAACTTGTAGTTCAAGACAAATTGTCAAATGTAGGAAATTCATGTGAAAGTTGTTGAGAATGGTGACTGAGATTACCCAACCCACTTTGAAGCTTTTCAATTTTGAGTCAGGTGTTTAAAGTACCTCTCAAATTGTACAATAGATTTTGGGTTCTTGCTTTAAGAAACCATTCCTTTAGTCTTGAGTGAATATTTCACCTTGCATAAGAACCACGGACCTCGGACTTCAACAGATTGGCAAAGGTCCAATTAACCATGAGTTACAAAATCTGAAACAATTTATCCAAAGGTAAAATGGAAAGTTTATTTGTTACCACAAGGTGGTCTCATATGCCAATCAGGTGTGCTGGTTAGGCCGGGGCCTCAAGATTCATCTTTACTTTCACTTTTTATTAGGCAGGAATTAAATATTGTATTCCTGCTTTATAAGTTATGTAATTATTTGTTGCGTTTCTGTTCTAATTATTATTATTAACTTGGAAAGTAAATTTTGGTAATTGGGGTTTAGCTAGAGGACTCATATATTTGGATTAATTTTTTTTCGTGTGTGGAGAGTTCTTGATGGGCCAACAGCTTGGTGCCCATTAATTGAAACAAATCAACAGTGGGTGAAAATGTGTGCTATTTTGTTTCTTGTTGTTTGTGTGTTGTAAAAGAGAAAATACCAAGATTATTTAGCTAATGATTTAATTGCTTCTTGCATCATACCTATTCTACTTTGCTATGTGCTGTTCACAATCCTGTCTATATCTTAGCCAGGATGTACTGGACTTTGATTTGATACTGGACCCCCGTACACCTACTTTTGCCAAGTTGCATGACAGAGGTCAAAATAGTTATCATTCTTAGCAAATGAGGATTTTTTTTTTCTGGTTTATTATTCTTTTCTGCTGTACCTCTTTGCATTATAGCACAGGGTAGCAAGAAATGCATTATGCTGGGATAGCACACTGGCTACTCAATAAGTCATTCCTAAATGGAGGCCTTTCATTTGTTTCTCTCCATTCAGCTTCATGTAAAACTTGGAAGCCTTCCAAGTCACTGAAGTTGTCCATGAACATAGGACAGAACCTTCTCATTCATGTTTAAAGGAAAAAGTAAGTTTAGGAGTTTATCATGATTAATCGAATTGGAGACATCTTTTCCTGCATGATATGGCACTCACCCCACCTTAGCCAAAGGTGGTCAAAACTTGGAATTGGAGACATCTTTTCCTGCATGATATGACACTCAGCTCACCTTAGTCAAAGGTGGTCAAAACTTGGAATTGGAGACATCTTTTCCTGCATGATATGGCACTCACCCCACCTTAGCCAAATTGACCACCTTTGGCTAAGGTGGGGTGAGTGCCATATCATGCAGGAAAAGATGTCTCCAATTCGATTAATCATGATAGACTCCTCCAAGTTTTGACCACCTTTGGCTAAGGTGGGGTGAGTGCCATATCATGCAGGAAAAGATGTCTCCAATTCGATTAATCATGATAAACTCCTCAACTTTATTTTTTTAACATGAATGAGAAGTTTTTTTCCTCTGTTCATGGACAACTTCAGTGACTTGGAAGGCTTCCAAGTTTTACATGAAGCTGAATGGAGAGAACCAAATGAAAGGCCTCCATTTAGGAATGACTTATTGAGTAGCTAGTGTGATTAATTGAATTGGAGACATCTTTTCCTGCATGATATGACACTCACCTCACCTTAGCCAAAGGTGGTCAAAACTTGGAATTTAGGAATGACTTATTGAGTAGCTAGTGTGATTAATCGAATTGGAGACATCTTTTCCTGCATGATATGGCACTCACCCCACCTTAGCCAAAGGTGGTCAAAACTTGGAGTTTTGACCACCTTTGGCTAAGGTGGGGTGAGTGCCATATCATGCAGGAAAAGATGTCTCCAATTTGATTAATCATGATAGACTCCTCAACTTACTTTTTATTTTAAACATTAATGAGAAGTTTCTATCCTCTGTTCATGGACAACTTCAGTGAAATCGACACAAAGAGATGTGCCTCATGGGGATATCCCGAGCCCTTAAACTTGGGATGAACAATCAAGGGACCAATTGAAGAAAAATGAAATTTCCTAAAAGTTATAACGATTTAATGAGAATGGCGTCTACTTCAAAGAGCACGTGACAAGAACAAGTGTGTGGGCAACCACTTTGGTATGTGCTTGCATCACATATGACTACTAAATGTTGCTAAGATTAATATGTTAGGCTTTGCTTTAGGGCTATGCACAAAGAAACCAGGATGTCACAAGCTGAGGCAGTGTTGGAGACGCTAACACGATAAATTGCTAATTGATACTTTATGTTATAGAACTTTATTCTTATTAAAAAAAATCATTTGCCATTATGTAGAAATATTAAATCATCCATCCACAAATAATTATCCACAATAACAATCCACAAATGAGACAGAGATAGATAATACCCTTAAGGTAGGGCAACACCAATAATACTCCTTAAGGAAGGAATCACTCCATAAGATCTCCCATGATGAGAGTGCCACTTAAGGAGGGCAAAGTCCCATACGCCACTTTGTGGGCAAAGACGATTACATATGATTGATCTCCATGATAATTACAATGACAAATATTTCTTCTTTATATATTTATTTTCTAATTCTACTTTGGGGAGCCGACTACTAATATAATATAATATAATATTATAATACAATCAACTTTGGGTTATGTGTGGCCCATGCCAACCCTTATACAATATAATAACATATCCCCAAATATCTATTACTAGGTACCTTAACGTGCCACCTTTCTTACAAATGTTGTCCTCAAAACATATGAAGAAACAAAATAATATGATTTGCTAAGCAATGTTAGCAACTAGTACCAATCTCGATCATCCATCCATCCTAGTGAAACATTGATTGGTGGTGGTCGTTGTTGATGTTGGCATGCCATTTTGTCACTTGAGTATCCAAATTTGCTTTGTTGGCTCCACGCTTTTGTTGTATTTTGATAATTTGAATGATGGGCCCACTTACTCCTTGCTACTAATGCACCACTTTGAAAACCAAGATCACTATGCTTTCTCTGCCAAAAATGCCATACTTGGTGCCTTTCTGATTCCATGTAGAACCATAATAATGTTACCTGGAACCATGCCTCCAAGATTGTTGCCGCTTATGGTGGTGTGGATGGTGATATGGTGCAACCTTAACTTGATGTTCTACCTTCTTTTACTGCTCAACATTTGGCTCCATTGTTTTAAATTCTTTTACATATTGTTCTTTCATGTTCCCTTTGTACGGTGTGTCCTTGTGCTCTTTTATCAAAGCGTCCTTGGACTTAGCTACTATTATTTCCATGGAACAATTGCTATTGCTTTCATGGAATCTGTTGCTTTCTTCTTGGATTCTGTTTCAGGTTCTTCTATTTGTTTTTCAATTTGTTTCTCTGTAACCACTTCTTGGTCTTCTTTGGATCCTTGCTCCTTAAGCTGAGAAATATCTTGCAATGTTATCTTCTTTTTCCTATACCATAACTTCATAAACTTCTTTTGAACATTAATGTTAATAGTACCCAAAGAATCCAACCAAGGATAACCAAGGACAATATCCACATCATCCATCTCAATAGCATAAAAATCTGAATGTAAAACATATTTATTTATAGTGATCTTCAAATCTTCAAAAAATTGAGCATTCTCACCCTCAAGATGTATGTCCTTTATTTTTGTTGATTGAACTTGCAACCTCTTAGCGAAAGTAATACTAATCAAATTATATTTGCCACTAGGGTTAATGAAAATAATAACCTTTTCTTTTTGAATGTATCCATGAACCTGCAAAATAATCTTTATAGATTGAAACAAATCCTTTTGTCCACTTTTTAACTTATCTACTACCAAAGGTTTGATTTCCTTTGTCTGCATATTGACATCTTTTCTATCTTCTACCACTTATTTGAAATTTTCTAGCTCTCTTTTTATTCCCGTTTGTTCTTTTTGAAGCAAATTTATTTCTTCTTTATAGCCGTTGATGGAGACCTTCAAACTAGCTATCTTTCTATATGGGTCTCATTGACTCAAGAATGCTTGCTTTGTTTTATCCCAAGTTAGTTCACCATTATGGGCACTATGAAAACTTTGAAACCAAGAAAGAGCTTCTCCTCCAAGGCAAAGAGGAAGCATAAGTTGCCAAGAATAATAATGATACAAGGATTTAAAATTTTGTCACCAATCCTTAACATCAATATCATCTCCAAAAAACATTAGCAAATCCATAGTTCATTCCCAATGCAAACTCGGGTTTTATGAAAATATGTATATCCCCACTATTTTGAAGCTAAAATTCCACATAAACAACTAGATTTGCATGTTTTTTTCCAAACAATAAATTGCAACTGATTTGCTTACCCGAACTAACAAATTGTCTGCCAAAAAAATTGCGATTTGAAAATTCATCACTATCCTTGTTCCAGATGGTTGACTTCAAAAGGTCGTATCTCCTTCAATATTGCTTAGATTCCTTCATATGAGCACTCATTTTAAAGCTCTTCAAATTCCACACAAAATAATCCAAGAATCGTCTGAATCGGATAAACTTTCATAGAGATATGGCTCTTGAAAGTTGAGATGTTTTTCCAAAAAACATTTTGCCCTAATTTTGCAATACAAAAAATAATTCCCACTTTGCCAAAATTGTTGCTCTGATACCACTTGTTACGAAACTTTATTGTCATTAACAGAAATCATTCACCAATATGTAGAAATATCAGATCATTAATCCACAAATAATTATCCACAATAACAATCCACAAATGAGACATACATTGATAATACCCTTAAGGTAGGGAAATACCAATAATACTCCTTTAAGGAAGGAATAACTCCACAATATCTCCCATGATGAGAGTGCCACTTAGAGAGGGCAAAGTCCCATAAGCCACTTCGTGGACAAAGCCGACTACATATGATTGATCTCCATGATGATTATAATGACAAATATCTCTTCTTTATATATCCATCTTCTTATTCTACTTTGGGGAGCCAACTACTAATATTATAATACAATCAACCTTGGGTTATGTGTGGCCCATGCTAATCCTTCTACAATATAATAACATATCCTCAAATATCTATTCCTAGGTACCCTAACACTTCCATTGTTATAAATAATAACAAAAAAAAGAACAATTTAAAAATGAACATTTATTATTATTGATTATTTTCATTATATTTAAACTTAACAAATTATTGTTATTTTTAGTATAATTATTTTAGCAAGAAGATGCCCATTATATTAGATGTTGTACAAAAAGTGGATATGAACAATTCAAGACTATTTGATAACAAGATGGTGTAATTTCTAATACCTAAGGCTTGTTATATTGTACCAATGATTGGCTATTGTATCCTATTGTAGACTTTTGAAAGTTACTTTTTATTATCTATGTGTTATGGAGTTTTCAAGCCATACTCTCAAATAAATATAGAAGATGCACTTACCTTGGATGATATCTTTTGGGAATGGAAGTTGAAATTTTTAGTTAAGTTGGCTAAAAATAATAAGGTAATTGACATCTAATTAATTAAACTTTAAATTGCCAAGATATTGGTTTTTCTTTTTATTTTCTTTATGGCAAAGATTTGCCCATCAAGAGTTAACTTTGATATATAAAATCTGATTTAGAGGAAAACATTTTTAGTTTTCATAAAGGAGTTTCATATGCCATGTTGGGGGTAGAACCTAGTAATATATGCCATGTTGGGGGTAGAACCTAGTAATTCATTTTTATATATTATATTTAATAATGTTCTAATGTTAAAAAAAAAAAAAAATTAGTGTGCTTGTAGGAGTTAAGATTATTTTATGACTTGATTAAAAGAAGTTTAATTATCTTGTATCAAAGTGTGGCTTGAGACTAATATTATAATCTTTTTGCCTATATGGTGAATTGGTTGTATGAGCTTGAAACAACCTACTTGTATTACATCATGACTGCATTCCAGTGATCTTTCAACAAACCAAATAGCGATATTACAATAACATCATTGCTCCTCTCGCTATATATATATATATATATATATATATATATATATATATATATATATACA
Source organism: Wollemia nobilis (assembly GCA_028583015.1). Taxonomy (NCBI): domain Eukaryota; kingdom Viridiplantae; phylum Streptophyta; class Pinopsida; order Araucariales; family Araucariaceae; genus Wollemia; species Wollemia nobilis. Next base: position 14,723,078 of record JAQPPZ010000465.1, read on the forward strand.
CTTAATTTCAAAAATCAAAATACAATTTGACAAAACTCTAGGCTATGTTGAGTTATTCCAGTTATCAATTATTTAAATTCTCTTGGATGTTTAAACTTCATTTGAATTTATGATTGATTGCCAAAGCATATAACTTCTGTTCAACAATTGATAATTGTAATGAAAGTTGTGAATCAAAGTAAGAGAGAATGAATTAACAATATACTAGATGGATGTTACTTGATGTGCAAGGCTAATGAACCATGCAAAGTATGGATAATTTCCAATGTTAAGTCCAACTAAGTTCAAGATGCTTCAAGTTTATTAAAATAATGTAGACATTAGTGTCTTTTTGTATTCTTGTAGACTTGAAATTTAGTAATCCAAGGTAAAAAAGAGTTTATTTATTTATGACTATACAAAACAAAAGAGATTCTTCACAAATGTTTTATAAGAGATACCTCTCTTCAAAATTTATTATATGTTTTTGGAGGTTTTTATTAAAGGATTTCATGAATGCCTAGTTATAGGCAAATGAGGAGATAAACATTGTATTTATGGGTTTTATAATATTTTCAAAAATGAAAAGAAATTTAAGAAAAACAAAGTTGAAAGGGTGAAAAATAATAAAATAACAAAAACAAAAAAGATGTGCAAAAGTTACAAAACCTAGTGAAAATTTATAATTTGTTTGCTTCAAATTTAGAGTGTTCACAAGGCTTATTATGAATATAAAACAGTTAAATGGAATAGTAAGTAAAGTAACTTTACTCTAGCAATGATAGAAATAGTTTTTAATAGTGTAACATATTTAGGAAAATAAGCAAAGACACCATATATCAAAGGTAATAAACACTTCATTTGCAATTTATTTGTTTACTTTTTTAATTTAAAGCTTTACATGGCATTTTTCTTCAATAATATTGCACAACAATGTCCAACTTTTACAAAAATGGAAATTTTTATTCATTAAGTTTGTTCTTCTTATACTAACCAAACTTGGTTATGAGACATAATCCACTCATGGTAACAATTTTAACTAATTACTAATTACTTTGGTAATTACAATTTAGTGGCTTTAATTGAAGACACTAGAAAACACATCAACTTTGTACAAAATAATACTTAGAGCATTTGATAAAGGTGAGACAAGAGGTAGGCCACAAGCATGTTATTGTGTAGCTTCAACTTTCTCTTTCCATTCAAAGACATGGAGTGGTCAAAAACTTCAAATTGTTCATGTCAAGTATGGAAGCACAATTTGAAACACCTTATTATCATAGAAATAATTTGGATACTTAGCCAAGTTAGGCAAATAATCTACAAGAGACAAGTCATGGGATGGAAACCAAAGAGGAAAAATGCTTTTCTCAAGTGCAAGCATAGTTTTGCAACCCATGGGTAGGAAATTTCATGATTAGAAAAATAGTAAATTTTTGTTTCATCATGCAAGCATGAAGTATAGGGTGCAACTAGAAAACTTCAAGGCAATTTGTTGTGTGGTTTAGTTTTGTAACCCACAATAACTGAGTTATGTAAAATATTGTGTTAATTTTGGAAATGTCCATTAACAAATGTTCATTGGTTGCAGGTTGTAGGGTGTGACTAGTAAAATGGAAGCCAATTGTAGTGTACAACTTGAGTTATGTGACCTATAAGGACAAAGTTTTGTGAAATGCTTAGTGATTTTGGAAAATGTGGAGCAGGGAATGTTCATGAGCTATAAGTGCATAATGTGGCCAATAACACGTAGGACAATTTGTAGTGTATGGTTTGAGTTTTGTAATCCATGAGAAAAATAGTGATTTTTGGGAAATGCAAAGGAATGTCCATGGGCGGGGCATTCATGCAGATTGTATAGATTGCATAATGCATGAATGATTGGTTGCATATGACCACTTACCTTCTAGAACTTTCAATGGAGTTATCATTCATTATATTGATTAGGTCATCACTTTTGGAAAATTCTTTGAAAAATATTTATAGGGGTAAAAATTTTGCACCACCATTTGGCTTGCTTGGGGGGCAACCATTCTTTTTGATGATCAAGAGATCCTTGAATCATAATTAATGTTTAGAATAATCTAAATTTGTCAACTTCACCTAATGTAAGGAATGAACCCAAAGATTTTTTGTTTGTATTACAAATTGAGGTAGAGTTCCCTTATATACAAGCTTGAGGAGTGGAATCTGAGTATGGAAAAATTTCAAATGTTGCTAGTTATAAGGCAACCTTATGGGAGTACCATTCAAATAGGCCAAGTGAAACAAATTTTGCCAGACTTCATTTTCAATGTTGAACAACCCTAGCCATAATAACTCAAATTTGGTATGGGAATCATGTCTTTTTTTTTTGTGTCAAAAGAGAAAAATATTATGTAGCACAAGGGGGAGTATTCCTAGAGGGGGAGGTGAATTGGAAGTTTTTGGGATGAATCCTAATGCTTTATAACTGAGCTGGCCCAAATCATACAAGTGTACGATTTGCTGTTGAACGATTGGCAAAACTTACAAAATTGCTTATATGGTTCCCAAATCGTACAATTGTATAACACCCTGGCATGTACGATTTGCCACTTGTACAATTTGTTGGAAGTCGTTTTGTAACTCAAATTGAACAGTTTTGTAATCGTTCACTTCCAAACCCTTGTTTTCCTTCTTTGGCAAGTTTAACTATGCAATTGCACTTCCAAATTAGGCAAATGATCAATTGTACGGTTTGGTTGGTTGATTGTATGGTTTCACCAAACCCTTACTACAATTTTACGATTGCAAATTTACCAATTTACGTACAAAATATCTACAAGGCAAGATTTGTCTATCGTTATGGTGCAACTGCCAACTCAATGTTCCAACATGCAATCCACAATTCACTGTATTTGAATAATGGCATCGGTTATCATACCCAAAAATTGTATATATAAATGTATCAATTACCACTTGCAATAGCCATCATTAGTTATTATATGCATTCACAATGATCACACAAGGTTTAGGAATCATCAATGCTTTATGTCCATAGTAATCTCATAAATCTTCATTGCACTTCGTAATTACACAGAATGTACAATCCATGCCCAATGGTAATATTAATAAGAACAATACTCAACACAATGTACAACCATAATATACCATGAACAACAATCTCTCATTAGGCATAAACAATTGATCAATCAATAACAATAATGAACCATTCTTCCATGAGTATGAACAATAATCGATAACTATAAAGAATAACCTTGAAAAATTGAATTGGGGGCTATATAATGCTTTCCAAGGCCATTCCAAAGCGGTTCCTCAGACAATCAATATTTACAATTGCCTTCCCGTAAACCAATTAATTTCATTAAGGTTTCCCTAAGTTTAATTTGATTATCAAATTAACCCAAATGCACATTTCAACTTAATTTCATTTAATTTCTAATTGCACATTTATGAAATTGTATAATTACATCCAATTGTAATTTTGCAACCCTACATTGCACAATTAGACAAAATCCTACATTGTACATTTAAAAAAAATTGTACATTTGACAAAATTGGTAAAATTTTACAAATCTAAACTTATTTTTTCTTCTTCTAGGAGGTGGATTTGCTGCCTACATCTGCCCTCCCCTTTACATTAGTCGGTATCCTCGTTGACTCAGTTGTATCAATCTTGGTTGCCTAGTCTTGTTGGAAGTCCTGAAGCTACACTCGAAGAATGACACAATCATTTTGTATCCTGGCTACATAGTTACTGAGTTCTACAACCTTAAACCCATACTTGTTGGTCTGTTCCTCTGCAGTAGTCAAAAGTTGTAATAACTCTTTTTCTCTTTCTGATTCTCCCTTGCATAGCTTCTACTTTAATGCTGCCTCTGTCTGGGCTACAACCACCAGTTCTTCATCCTTCTCTACAATGACCTGAATGCGCTACAACGATTAAGCCTCATAAGTTGATTAACGCTCCTAATTGATTTGGAGTTGTGCCTTATGATCCATAATCATGTCATTATAGCGCTTGGCATATTTTGTCATCTCTTCTATTTTGCGGTCCTTCAACTGTAGTTGTCCTTTAGATACCTTCAACTGGTCCTCATTCTTGGCCAATTGCTCTTTTTGGATTGCCAGCTGTTTTACCTGTTGCTGGAGCTGTTGACTGTGCAAACTTAAATGTTCCTCATGTTGTTTGATCTACATTGCGTACTACTGTAACAACACTTGTTGTTCCTCCAATTGCTTCTTTTGCTCCTTCGCTTGTTGGATCATAAGTTGTTTTTCTTATTATTGTGAGTGTAGCTTATCTTCATAAGCAAGCTTTATGTCATTAAACTCAGCTTCTCCTCAAATTTAGTCTTGTTACATTCTAGTTCTTCTTCCATTGCAACCATTTCTGTTCGAGTCTCTTCCATATCATCCTTTTGTGCCTCCTTGGCCTGATATATCTATTCAAGACCCAAGCTTAGCCACTCAATCTAGTGTGTTAGGAAATTCAAATTTTGAAGGATGAAGGTCAACTCTGGAAATACCCATCGATGCTAAGTATCTAGCGTGTTTAATGGACATATATAATTTGTATCTATATCCAAGTACACCCATGGGTATTCATGGTAGTTGGTCCCCACTCCTTCTGGTAAATCCACTAGTCCCAACATACTTGTTACCTCTCCTCTTGGTAACTACCATTGGTGTTGTGCATGAATCTGGGCTATTATCTATGTTTGGTCCTCACTACATACCCACTCCATGATCTTTTCCAATTCAGTGAAGGTTTTCTCCCTCCACTTGTTCAGCTTCCCAATACAACCTATGCGAAACTACAATCGGGTACTGCTAAACATATCACCAACTTGTTTCAAGAAATGGTCCACTTGGTCATATGTATCTTCTCCTTCTTCGTTTGGGATACCAAATTGTTGTACCTTAAGCATAAATCTTATCTAAAGTCCTCTCTCCATTTCTTGTGATGGAGTCCTTTCCTCTTATTCCTCCTGTAGGTGTGAATTACTGCCCATCTCGTTGATATGACTCATTGCAATCTCTTCCTGTAGTGAAGTGCGTGCTATAGTTCTATCTGTCTCATCTTTGATCGATCTGATATCCTCCACATCAATGATATTCCTTGTCATCTATTGCTCTTCCACATGTGTTTGGACTTCCTCTTGTGGCTTTGGAAACTCTTCCTGCTATGTGCTTGCAAACTCTTCTTGTGGATTCAATTTCTTTCTTTCATTGCTGTGGATATAGGAATAAAATCGTTACTATGATGATCTTATGTTCTCTTCCCTTGATTTACTATCGCCATCGTGCATTACAATATTTATTTATGTTTTCTTCTTCTCCTTTGTCTCATCCAACGGGGCTATTACCACTTCCTTAGCTTTCTTCCTTGGTGGTGTTATCACTCTATCCAGCCAATGTTTAGATGTCTCTAAAACTTAAAAATTATTATGTTGAAGCAATGTAGATCCCATCGCTTCTCCTAACTGGCTTGTGTCAATTGGCATGTTGATGTCACCCAATTCCAAGTCCTCCAATTTGAAGTGCATCTCATCTGGGTTAGTGAGCGAAGGGTGTAGTTATTCGCTCTGCATAAGAGATTTCTCATGCCTCCATTTTTATTGTTTCCTCTACATCAAAATTTGCACTGGATTGAATATTGTGCTACTACCTCCTCCTTATGAGATAATGGCTACTCTTACGGTCGTCGTGTAGGTGTCTGCTGCTATGAATCAAAATCCAAGTGAAGTTGTCGTTGTCTATTCCTCCTAAGGTGGACATCCTCATTTGATGAAGTCTCTTGCTCTTCGACCAAGGGAGGTTCAAGTTTCCTTGTAGTCTTCTTCCTCCTTGATTTCTTAGGTGTTGCTTTCTGGATTGACACTACCTTCACCCATCCCAATATAGAAGGTTGATCCTTCAACAGATCGCAAGGTGATGGTAACATAGAAAATGTAATGTCGGATTGGAAAAATGCATCTACCATTATTGCTATTGCATGGAATTTCATCACAAAGTTCTTGGTTTTCTGCAATAACTATTGCATCCTATGAGGCTCTGAGCTAAGTATGTCCTCCAATAAAATTGTACTTCTTGAGTTACACCTTCTATGCACAATGTCATCCATATTGGCATCTCAAAATATTGTGCTTCTTCCGACAGTTGAGACATGACATTCATCATACACATGAGCTTTGTAGTCTTCAACATACTTTACTTAATTTATCATCCTCATAGACCAAAAGCCTTTGTAGCTAATAGGGATTTTAGATTTGTCATAGTGATTAACCTGTGGGACTTAATTGCATCCACAATTTCTCTTAATTAGGTGCCCTTCCTTTGGAAGTCCAAACGTCCTTCAAAAAGTGATAGTCAAGAATTCCACCTTGATATGGTGGTTACCAATTCGCACATAAGTGAAAAATTAGTTGGTATCATATGACCATACAATTTGCAACAAATATTCATTGAAGAATACCTTGTCTTATGGTGGGATCTGTGCCAACACACTCACTCCAACTTGAGTCAGTGCTATTCAATGGGTATTTGTCACCATTCTTGACCCATCACTTTCAACATAATTCACCTATAAGTTGTACAAAATTGATATCCTTGATATCAACCTACCCTCCTTCATCCTCACTTGGAAGTTCAGTTTTCTCTTTCAAGGTAGCTTCCTTGTGTACCTCACTACAAAGCTCCCTGCGGTGTGCCCTGGATGGTTCCATATCCTCCTTGCGATATTGCAGTTGTACCCTTCCTCTACCACCATGCCAATTCCTGTGTCCTCCATGGCCTAAAACCTCTTCCCCTCCAAGAATGGTAGTTGTGTCCTCCTTAGGGTTAAAAATCTCATCCTTGGCCTTGCACTAGGTGGTTCACTTCTACTTGTCTAGGCTGTGAATCCCTCTAGTATAGTGGTCATAGTGAGCGTTCAACCCTTGTTGTAATTCATCGTAGATGAGCCCAAAATTCTTGCTCAGTTCTCATTCTTCTTCCATCTTCAATTTGGAACCACTTTCGTACCCACTATACTTCAACAATTCAAGATAATTACATCACAATGGTTCCATTTTCTTTACAATTGCACCATAAAATGTACAATTACCCCCAAAAATAGTACTATTGCTTACAATCATATAGGGGCTTGTTGAATTCATACAACTCCCTCCAAAAAGTACAATTGCAATCAAAATCATACAACTGCACTACGATTCTGTACTACACCAAATCATACAATTTGTGCTTCAAATCGTACAATATCACCTTAAAATCGTACAATATCACCTTAAAATCATATAAGAGTCCCTAAATAATACAATGAAACTTCCCTTCCATACAATTGTTCTAGAGATCGTACAATTATACCCAAAATCGTACGATTGTCCTCAAACTACACAAGTTGACTTCCAGTTTGCTTCAAAATTGACAATCTCTCCCAAAATCGTATAATTTCATCTCCAAATTGTACAATATTATCTCAAATCATACAAGCTACTCTTCAGGCCTTCACTTGCCCAAAAATCCATGTTTTTACTGAATTTGTAAAATTTAAATTGCACCTATTTGTCGTCGCTATGCAATTCCTCTTTTCGATGCAATTTTGGTGTACTTGTGCAATTCCTGCTTCCACCTGTACAATTATTCAATATTTAAGGTTTATTGTGTCAATGTGTGCAATTTTTTGTATGGCCTTCCCTTTATTCTTCTCCACATGCAATGGCTAAAATGTTTTTTCTCTCTTGTCGATAAATTATTTCATGCAATTACGGTTTTTTAAAACTCTACTCCGTCTTTTTTTTTTTTGAAAAAAGCAAAACTCCATATGGGTAATGTCTCACTACTTGCAGTAAATTACCTCAAACCCTAGATTTTTATAAAAATATATGTCCTTTTTCCAAGTAATTTCCACAACCTCCACTTTTATTGAGAAAAACACCCTGCTTTTTTCAGATAAAACCCTAGTTTTTGTTTCATTGACGCTCCACCATAGCTTGCTTTTTAAAAATAAAGAAATCCCATGATGCAAATTTTAAAATGGGTCAAGAAAATAAATGTACTTGTGTTATTTGTATGCCCATATGGTGAAAAAAATTCATTTTTGCACTTCTTTGCTCTGAAATCACCTATTTTTACCCCGCACTTGATAATTTGATGAGGAAAATCTGCATAGTGCCCTCTTTTTAAAACAAAAATGTCTTTGTGCATGAAAATTTGCCACATCAGTCCATTTGCATGTGTTTTTGGATTTTTGCATGGATGAATTTCACCTCAAACCATTTTTTCATGCAATTTTATCATTTCTTGCTTTTTAAATATTTTATTATTTTGCTTTCTCTTTTTTTTTTTTTTTTTTTAGAAGAGGTTTCCATTTCTGATTTTCAACCCACTTTTGAACAACATACTAGTATTACTTATCACGTTCCTTTCTCTTTCGCCTATTCCATAGGTTCACTGCAACTGATATTACTTCAATTTGCAACTCCCACCATATTGTAGCTTTAAATATGATCAAGATGAACAACATCATCAACATGATAGGCAATTCCCTTCCCCACCTATGTCAAGGGTCAAGGGACAACATCCTTTGCAGGGTTGAGGGGTAGCACCCTTTGCGCGTAGGTAGCACCCAAAACCTCAATGAAAAAACTATTAAAACCATTATTATTAAAGCCGAGTTTTTCTCTTTGTTGGAACTTTGGTGACCTCTACTTAATCGAGTTAAACAACTCATATTTGAATCCATTTTGCTTCTCTCAGGCTCTAGGTGACTAAATATTAGTCTCAAACTACCCTGTCTTAACTACTAATGGAACACCTTGCACGATTATGCTTTGTACAATTCCATGTTGTATGATTTCATCTTGTACAATTTTACACTATATGATTTTACCTTGTACGATTTCACACCGTACAATTTTACCTTGTACGATTTCACACTGTACAATTTGACATTGTAAAATTTCATATTGTACGATTTGACTTGTAATTGTAAAATCTCTACCAAATGTACAAATTCGTTTACTACCTTTATGATTTGTACCAACAGTACGATTACACCCATAGGTTGTACGATTTATGCCAATTGTATGGTTTCACCCAACAATCATACAGTTCCCTTTTCCATAATTGTATAGTCATGTTCTTCCTTGGTCAATTTTGATTGTATTATTGGTTGTTCTATTTGGACATCTTCCAATTATACAATTGATTGTTCCTTTTGACTAACATCATCCAACTGTACAATTGACTATTCTACTTGAACAACTTTAATTGTACAATGTGTTGTTCCACTTGAACAACATCCTCCAATTGTACAATGGGTTGTTCCACTTGAACAACATCTTGATGCTAATTATTTGGTGATGTTTTTGCATCACTTTCCCAAATCAAGGCATAATACAAATCCTCTTCGTATGATCTTGGATGAAATATCTTCATCTTCCTTTGATATGTAGGAAGAAGTCTATCTATGAACCATATCTTTGTCAATACCTCTAATTTATCTTTCTCCAAATAGTCAAACAACCCACTCAACCTTCGACTATAAGAACGAATAGACTCATTCTCTCCTTGTACACTATAAATTTTGTCATTATCGTATGATCAAAATTATTCCACAAATACATCATGTAATTCTTCCCATGTCTGGTACTTATCCTCTGGTTATTCAATATACCAATCTATTGAAAACTCTTGAAATAATAGGAAATAACCATCTTCAATCTACCTCATTGGTTTGCCCAGTTGCTTTCCACACCATGCGGTATTTTCTCCAATATCGAATTGGGTCTTCCTTCCCATATCATATGAAAAGTGGATACCTTTGTTTCCTTACTCTCTTGGCTACGTTAGCCATCTATGGGGTTTGTGACGAGGCCTGGAAATACCTCCATCATAGCATGTTTTGAACAACTAAAACTTGCCTAAAACTCTATGATTTACTTTATATACTAGTTAAGTTGATCTAATATGTTGTGTATTAATTGTTTGCATGATTGATGTGTTTGGAATATTATATGCTGATTTTTACAGTTTTTGTGTAGTTTTATGTCACTTTGCCATGACCTGTTACATAAGGGATATGCTTAGGCTGATAGCAACACTTTACTATTCTTATTTTGATGTTTCTCAAGCATTAATTTCTTTGAATTTAGCAAATAGTGCAAAGAACTATTATCGTGCAATAGAAACTGGTTTTCCTATGTAAATTCCAGCCAACTACCAATGAATGGCAAGGCATGGAATTCACACATGAAGAGGAATGAAGGCTATTGCAATCTGATCCTGAGGACTAATCCACCTGAGAAATGCAGCTGAAATCAATTGAAGAGTACATAGTTGGTCATTTCGAAGATCTTCGGATTGAGAAATACAATCTCTTCGGATTGAGCCACTTAGCTCCGGATTGAGAACATAAAGCACTTTTTGACCTGTTGACTGATTTTTGATGGTGGAAAAAGGGAAAGAAGGCTGAGGAGGTTAAAGGAAAATATCTCCCATCTAACTTTGTCATCCTTGCCATCCAAAGCCACAATTTATGGAAAAGATCCTCTTCTAGGATAAACCCAGGGAATACTGCAGAATAACAGGAATTGATTTGCAGAGTATATTTTCTATTGTAATTAGATTTTAGGCATCTATAAAAGATAGCTCCCATCCAGGTTGAGCTAATAATAATAATAGAAATAGTAGTAGAGAAAATATAGATAGAGAATAAGTGAGAAAACTGAAACTGTTACAGTTCTGTAACAGGTTTTAGCAGTAGATTTGTAATCATGTTCTGAATCAATAAAGTACAAGTTTTTCTATTCATTCTATTATGTTTGAGTGTGAGTAATATTTAGAGAGAGGAACTCATACCTTCTTCTAGAAAAGGAGGCTGGCCACTTCCAGACCTAGGAGGAGGACTAACAGACAGGTTTTGTTCTGATTTTGCTGCAGCAGAATAAGTTGTGAAACTTGTCAATTTCATTCTTTTGTAGTAGTTAACATCCATTTCAGTCCTAATAATTTATTTTCTATTCAAGATACTTTTGTGATGTGATTAGCAGTAGATCTGATTAGTCTTTTTGCTTTCCAACAACTTTCCAATTTACTGCAATTTCCATTTCTAGCAATTTACAGTTTTTTACAATTTTCCTGCATTATTGTTTTTGTTGTCAACCCCTGCACAGAAGATTGACAACCTTCTATTACAGAGTATTGATAGGACTTAATTTTAGTTTTCATTATTGCAAGAGTAAATAGACTTTCATTTTGCAACTGTAATTAGGTTTCCAATTCTGCAACTATAACTAGGGTTTTAATTCTGCAATTTAATCAGATTTCATTCTTGCAACTGTAACTAAGGTTTCATTTCTATAATCAACAATTAGTCTTCATTCTTGCAATTATATTAAAGTTCAATTTATGCAATTTAGAGGTAGAAGAGACCTAAAAACCCCCACACAATCAGTTCCACCAATAAGACTTGCTGCTCCCAATTGACCTTAAATTATAGCCCTATTCACTCCTTTCGTAGATAGCCTTGTACACTACCCTGGATTGACAAATTCATTGAGAATTAATGATGTGCTTAATGACAACCCATAATTTTGGCACCATTTCTAGGGAGAGTGTTGTTAGAAGGTGTCAACAGTTCAATAGTTATTAATTAGACTGAGTTGTGAAAATTCAGGGTAAAATCTGAATATAACAGCTGGTTAAGTAACAATTATTGACTTATAATTTATGTCATTAAGGAGTAGGCATGAATGAGTAGGCCTAGGGATGAAGAAGGAAAAATTATCCAAAGAGATCCTTGGATTATTCCATTAAGAAGATCTTCATGCCTAAGGGGTGAATCACCTATGTTTGAACTACCAAAAAAACTAAAACAAAAACCACCAGCTTCATCATCATCAAAATCTCCTGAGCAAGAAAAATTACTAGACTCATTATCAACAGAAGGTTTTGGACCTCTTGAGAAAGAAATTTGGATAGGTTTAACTATTTTTGAAGAACAAGAAATTATGGCAGAAAGAGGTAATCCAGATGGGGATGACCAGCATGGTCGTGTCCATAATGATCAAGATGATCAAGATGTGCTCCAACCTCCTAGAACATTTGAATATCCTATTCTTCTGAATCCCACATAGAACTCTCCCATGAAAACAATCTCACCTTCAATGCTTCCAACCTTCCGAGGTGTTGCATCTGAAGATCCTGATCAGTTCCTATTTGAGTTCAAAGTAGTGTGTCAAACCTATGACTATATAAATGATAATCAAAAACTCAAGGTTTTTCCTTCAACACTCAAGGACTCAACATTACGCTGGTTCATGAGCTTACAACCAGATTCCATCCAAACCTAGGATCAAATGGAGACTATGTTTTTAGACAAGTATCAAGAGTATTGTCGAGTAAGGAACAGGAAAGATGAGTTGTTCAGAATTAAACAAGAAGATGATGAAACATTAGAAGATTACCTTGATAGATTTGTGTTTATTCAAAGAAGGTGTGGACTAGGAGAACCAGAATTGTGCAAAACCATTTTTCTAAGAGGATTACAAGATGAATCCAGAGAGGTATTAGATTTGATGGGAAATGGGGATGTAAGTACTCGTAATATGGATGAGATTGTGGATATTTGTAGAAATTACTCTCGCACTAGGTAGAAAAGAAAGAAAAAGAGTACAAATGGCACTGATGTGAAGGACCTAATAGAGGAACTTGCAAATTTTAAGACTGATATCCTGGTACAATTAAACACAGCTCTAGGAGAAATGTCTGCTAAAGCAAAAACCATAGAACCTTTAGCAATTTATTGCCCAAGATGCAGGAATAAACATGCCTTACAGGAATGTCCTCTAAACAAAACATCCATTTCAGCCATTTGTAGTATTTGCTCAAAAGGACATTTGACTGACAAATGTCATCTGCTACCACAACTAAAAACTATCCTAGAAACTCAAATAGAAGAACTCAATTATGTGGGACCAAGACAAGGGGGAAACTTTCAACAGTATCAAAATACCCCTCATTTTCCTACAAATTGGGGAAACAACCATGGAAACATGTCTTGGGGACAGTCAGAACCACCCCAACATCCTTGGAATTATTCTCAATGGACAAATTCTCAAGAATGGCCACAGACAGGTTGGAATAATCCATCCTAGAATCAAAACCAGAATAACCCATCATGGAATCAAAATAACCCACCATGGACTCAGAATCAAAGTAATCCATCTTGGATGCAAAATCAACAGAAGTGGGGTCAACAATACCAGTCCTATCCAAGGCAACAAAGAAATCAAGGTCAAACTCAGAATTTGTTGCCTGCACCAAATCAAAATTTTCAAGGAAAACCAAATCAACAAATGCAATAAGTGAAACAACCTCAATTACCAGCTCAACCTATAATAAATCCAAATAACATAAGGCAGGCAACTCCTGCCTATATGGCTGATTCTAAAGGAAATTTAGATATGCAAATTCTAGATTGTAGCAACATACAACTACGTTCAGGGAAAGTTTTACCTGAACCTATTATAATTGAAGTGAAAGAAGATGAAATTCAAGAACCTATTGAACCAAGCAAAGTCAAACCAACAACGAAAGAAGAAGAAGAAAAAATAGAACCACAGGCAGAATAATTACCTTCATCAGGGATAATTCCATACCCTGAGAGACTTAACACTACAACAAAAAATTTTGAATCAGAGTTAGTGAAAGAACTCAAAAAATTAACCATATCACTGCCCTTATTGCAAGCCATTAAGGATATACCTATGATTAAAATAACTATCCGAGATTTGTGCAATAGAAGAGCAGGAAGAAAAAAGAAAGCATTTCCTAAAACTGTTCATGTTGAAGGAAAGATAGTTGATCTCTTGTCAGGAAAACTAGTACCTCCAAAGTATAGTGACCCAGGAAGTCCAGTTATCATAGTGATCATAAGCTCAGTACCAATATCAAACGTCTTAGTTGATCTAGGAGCTGCAATAAATATCATGACCAAGGATACAATGGAACAATTACAGCTCAAACATCTCAGCCCCACATTCATAGTTTTAGAAATGGTTGATAGGTCAGTTGCAAAACCTGAAGGTATCATTGAAGATGTCCCTATAGAAGTTTCTTCTTGGGAATACCCTACAGATTTTTTGGTTTTACAGCCAAGAAACTCAGCACATGGCTATCCCATTATCCTAGGAAGACCTTGGCTTGCAACTGCAACAACCTTTATAGACTACAGATCTAGAAAAATGACAATTTCAAATGGTATTGACCTAAAATAGATTTCTCTATATCCTCCTGCAAGACCTTTAAGCAATTTCATAGGTCAGTTATGGTTTCCTGACTCAGATGAAGAACCAGAAGAGGTTATTTCCACACTAGCCACCTTGGTAGTAAGGGAACACATAGAAGACCTCCATGACACAGAAATTTTAGAAAATGAAATAGTCCTAATGAATGTTCTGCATGAACAAGGGTTAGAAGAGGAAGCAACCAATATCAATCAATTGCTAGTGAGAGAAGAAGGTCAAAGTTTTGAAGAAAGGCCATCTATACCATCACAGGAAACATCTATTTCACTACCACATGGGTGGCACCATCACTTGATCTTCCCTTCTCATTGTTCCATACAGGATATGCTTCCATCAGAAATCAATGAGACAAAAACTTCTTATGTCCTCCCATCTCATCATTGTCCTCTTAATTCCCTAGTCAACAATTGTGAAGAAGTAAATTCAGTCCTTCCAAATACAAAACAAATAGAAGTCCAGCCAGGCAAATTTTTGAACATAAATAGCCAGCTTACTAGGGAAGAGGAAGAAAAATTGATAGCTATTTTGCAGAAGCATATCCATGCTTTTGCTTGGGATTACAAAGATATGTCAGGGATTCACCCTGATGTATGTACTCATAGAATTTATACTGAAGATGTCAAGCCTGTAAGACAACCTCAGAGAAGACTGAATCCTGCCTTGAGGGATATTGTGAAAGAAGAAATTGAAAAACTTCTGGAAGTAGGATTCATTTACCCAATTTTTGATAGCCGATGGGTCTCTCCATTGGTTATAGTGCCTAAGAAAAATGGAAAAATGAGAGTATGTATAGACTATAGAGAACTGAACAAAGTGACATACAAAGATCATTTTCCATTGCCATTCATAGATCAGGTGTTAGATACTCTTGCTGGAAAGAAATATTTTTGTTTTCTTGATGGATTTAGTGGATATAATCAAATTCAGGTTGCACCTGAAGATCAAGAGAAAACAACCTTTACCTATCCATGGGGAACATTTGCCTATAGGGTCTTACCTTTTGGTTTGTGTAATGCCCCAACAACATTTCAGTGAGCAGTGTTAGCCATATTTTCTGATCTGACTACCAACAGTGTTGAAATATACATGGATGATTTCACAGTCTGTGGACAGACTTTTGACTTTACATTGGAACACCTTGATAAAGTTTTAACTCACTGTGAAACCTACCAGTTATCCTTAAATCCAGACAAATGTTTTATGATGATGGAGGAAGGAATAGTTCTTGGTCATCACATCTCTCCTCAAGGGATCCAGGTTGATCCAAAGAAGGTGGAAATTATCAAGAACCTTCTCCCTCCTAAAACTCAGACTGATGTCGGAAGCTTCCTAGGACACATTGGTTTTTACCGTAGGTTTATTCCTAGCTTTAGCACAATAGGCCATCCCATGTTTGCCCTATTGACTAAAGATTCTGAATTCTCCTGGACTGCAAAGTGTCAAGAATCATTTGAAGCTCTGAAAGAAAAATTAGTAACTCCACCTATGTTAAGAGGACCTAACTGGACATTACCATTCCACATATAGATTGATGCTTCCAATACTGCAATTGGAGCAGCATTGGGACAAATCGACAATGGTGAACACTATGCTATCTACTACATTAGCAAGAACTTGACAGGAGCTAAAAAAATTATACCACAACCGAGAAAGAATTCTTGGCAGTAATCTATGCCATCAATAAATTTAGGCATTACATCACAGGTTATCAAATATTCATTCACACAGATCACACAACCATTAAATATTTGATGAATAAGCCTATGGTGAGTGCAAGGATTATCCGTTGGTTACTATTGCTGTAGGAATTTGATATCACAATAATCAATAAACTAGGAAAAGCTAATGTTGTAGCAGATTTTTTGTCCAGGTTGCAGAACACAGAGGAAGGGGAATTAGTGGAGGACACTTTTCCTGATGAAAAATTATTTGCTATATCTGTCCAATCACCTTGGTTTGCAGATATAGCCAACTATTTGGTCACAGGGAAAGTTCCCCCACATTTTACTTCCAAACAAAGAAAACAATTGATCAAACAGAGCTCTTCTTTTGAATGGATTCAAGGTATGCTTTTCAAGAGTAGTCCTGACCATGTGTTACGTAGGTGCATCCGAAAGGATGAGGTATATGATATCCTTAGGGCTTGTCATGATGAACCCTCCAGTGGACACTATTATGTAAAAAGCACAATTAGGAAAATTTTAGGAACAGGATATTATTGGCCATCTCTTCACAAGGATGTGAAAAAGTACATCAGGCATTGTGATGCATGCCAAAGAATGGGGAAACCCACTCACACAAATGAAATGCCACTACAGCCTCAAGTGGTTTTAGAACCATTTGAGAGGTGGGGGCTTGATTTTGTGGGACCTATTGATCCACCTTCTCAAGGAAAGGTGCATATTATGGTATGCACTGATTACCTGACAAAGTGGGTAGAGGTGCGTGCTTTCAAACATGCTCATGAAGAGAAGGTCACTGATTTCTTGTATAACCAAAATTTTTAGAGATTTGGAGCTCCACGGTCTATCACCACAGACCAAGGACCCCAATTTGCATCTAAAGTTATTGAGGCTTTTACAGAGTTGTATGAAATCAAACATAGGAAATCATCACCTTACCACCCACAAGCAAATGGCCAAGTTGAGGTAACAAACAGAGAATTGGAATGGATCTTGATGAAAATAGTAGTTGTTCATAGGAGAAACTAGCTAGATAAATTACCTGAAGCAGTTTGGGCTTACAATACTACTTGGAAATCCACTACTGGATTCACACCTTATGAACTAGTTTTTGGTAAAAAGCCCCTCCTACCTATTGAATTTGAGCTACTAACATTGCGCACAACATTGGAAATTGGAATTGAATTGTCACAGGCATAGGCGGATAGGATTCTATAGTTGAATGCATTGGATGAACTTCGATTGGATGCTCTGCACCAAACTGAAGTAATTCAAGAGCAGAGGAAGCTATGGCATGATGGCCACCTACAACAGAGAAAATTTTAGCAAGGAGATTGGGCTTTGTTATTTGATTCTCGCTATGTGGACTTCCCTAGAAAACTAAGGACTAGATGGCTTGGACCATACCAGATTGAAGAAGTATTTGACAATGGAGCAGCTCGCCTCTCTCCCATTGATGATTCACGAAGAAAGTTGGTAGTGAATGGACATCATCTTCGAGTGTACCATACACCTCTGACTAAGGAGGAGTTCTTGCAACAACTTGATAGCTTGGATGCACAATATGTAGAAGAGATTCCCTCTTCCACCACAATTGCCACAGATTGAGCATAATCATGGATTTCAAGAAAACAAAAAAAAAAAAAAAAAATCAGAAAACAAAAAGATGAATAAATTTTAGTTGTGAATTCCTTCATGGGCATAATCAATAAAAAAAAAAGAAAAAAAAAGAGAAAAATGAATAACTCAGCAGTGAAAACCTTTTTCTAAGGCACTATTGAGTTGGTATGCATGAAAACCAATTTTCTGGCATGCATAACCTTGAAAATTTTGAGTCACCATTGTACAAATTCACCAACTACATTTTTTTTGAAGTATTGCAGTAAGCCTCAACAGAGCATCAACAAAAGCAGTCATCTTTCAAAAACTTGCATTAACTTGTTTTAACCAGGTATATGTTTCTTGCACTTTTCTCATTGTAAATATTTGATATATAGTATATGACAATTAACCATTAGTATAAAAGTGTTCATAAGAGTTGGCATAAGCAAAACATGTTTTAAAAGAAGAATGTTGGTTTCTATTGTATCTTCGGAATGACTACTGCATTGTATCTTCAGAATGATCTTTGCATTGTATCTTCGAAATGAAGCTTTTTTATTATTTTTATTAAAATTATCTTTGAATGACAAGTCCCAAGCCTTGTCTTAAGATTGAAAATTATCTTTGAATGACAAGTCCAGCCTTGTCTTCGGATTGAAAACTATCTTCGGAATGACAAGTCCTACTTTGTCTTCAGAGTGAACCTTTATCTTCGAAATGAAATTTAATCTTCGGAATGAGCACTTAATGTTATGTTTCCACGTGGCATCCAAGGAGGGAGAAAAGACATGATCAACAAAATTTTTGACTCCATGTGATCATTGACACATGTCAGCTGGTTCACGATGAGATTTGTCTCATCTCGAGGAAGTACGAAATCATGGGGAAAATAACTAATAACGTGCCACCACCATTCATTGTTGATAACCATGCATGTGGGAAAATCATGCATAGATCGGATGAGCTAAGGAGATTTGATGGCAAGGACGTCTGTCCAATGATTGATGGATAGGTGTCCAAGTCAAAAATAGGGAAGCGTGCCACTCTTCATTTCAAAGAAGTAATCACTGATGCAACATGATTACAAGAATTTATTTTTGAAGAAGAATAGAACATTGCAAATCCAAAGAGAAAACCCTATAATTCTATAGAAACCAGAAACCAGTGACCTAGCGAACGACTGTAGCAGCAGAGGTGAGCAGTATTTTTAGCACAACAAGAACAAAAAAATGGGATGAAAGATAAAAATGGAACCAACAGATACTACCATCCTTCGAGAGATTCCAGAAGTGTTGCAAATTTTTGAAGATGGAGGGTTTATGCCATTTTTAGACAAATTCGATGGAAGCTCTAAATATTTGGCTACCGAATTTTCTCGCACATTTAGAAACAATAGGGTGCACATCAACGACATGAGAATTAAGGTAACCCCTAAAGTTCTTAGTCAAATTACTGAACTTCCATTAGAGGGTCTTCAAATTTCTAGAACTGGCAAGAATACACTAGCAAACATAGTTAGTCAATTTCTGAAAGAAGATGATAAAGAACCAGAATACTTGATAAATAACATGTGTAAGGGTGTAAAGAGGACCAGCTTGCAAAAACCCTAGGATGAAGTAGCCACATGGGTAATCAAGTTTTTAACCTATGAAGGGCAGTATGTAGTTTTATCAAGGCATCATTTTAAAATTTTGAACCACCTTAGACATGGTAGGCAACAACCTGAGGTTAGGGTAAATCTTCCCCTATATCTGCACCAAGAGCTGCAAAACATGGCAAAATGCTATCAGGAGGGAAAAGGGAGCCCTCACCACCATGGTCTTATCAAATTGGTCTACAAGCATCATTTCAGAGGAAACCTAAGAAGCTTTGATAGGTTTTACTCTACTCTAACTGATGTAGTCTTCAAAAAAGAGGATGAGGAGGAAGAAGACACAGATGTTGCTATAGAGGAGGAAATAGATGCTTGTAGAGGAGGAAATAGATGTTGCTATAGATATTGCTACAAAAGCAATAGAGTACCTTTCCCTAGAACCTTCAACCTCACAAACTAAGAGAGGGTCTAGAACCAGCAAAAAAAGGAAAACAGAAGAGGGTCCATTTTTTTGAGAATATTATTGATTTTATAGAACATGGGAGTGAAGTTCCCAACAAAACTAGAGAAGAGACAGAAGTGGAAGTAGAGGAAATTCCACCTAACCTGATACAATTCCTACAGCCCCTATTGACACAAGAAAATAGAGTAAGAAGAGAAAGTATACACCAGGAACCAGGAGGTCTACAAGACTCCACCTGAAAGAAACAAAAAATAGATGATTGAAGAGGAAAACAACCAAGGCAGTCCTGATGTCACAGAAATACAACCAACCACTATAAATACCACCTTGGAGGATTTTTTAGAATTTCCTGAACAGTTGGTTGAGGAAGAGTCTAGACAAGACAATTTTGAAATTGATGCAAACTTGGATGCAATCATAGATAACCTTATGGAACCTTCTAAACAGGACCGAACAATTGAAACAGAAAGTGAGATAATGGTTGAGCAACAAACTACAGATAATTTATCTACATCAGATTCTGAATCAGAAGAAGAGGAGGTGGACATTGTAGAACAGTTGAGAGCAGCCAAGAGTGTGATTAAAACACAAACCAGATGGGTTGAGGAGAAGGAAAATATCATTGAAAAACATGAAAAAGAATTGCAGAGTTGCAGTAGGAAGTGGAGGAACTAAAGAGCAGACTGTTACAATTTGAAAAATAGTCAACTACAATAGATAATGAGGAAGAGTTGGCTCAATTACTACTTGGATTATCTAGGGCAGATAATTCTTCTCCCTTGATAGAGGCATCTTTGGATGAAAACACAAGAGCTCATTTCGAAGTAGTGCCCTTCCATTCCGAAGCAACACCTTCTCAATCCGGAGATGCTCCAGAATCGATCAGGAGCCCAGAAAATAATATCTATGGAGAGTCACAATAGTTATGTCTACAAGAAACACCAGCACAGGAGCATTTTGAACAACAAAATGTAAATAATCAAGTAAGTGCTCCTCTGAATAAGATTTCTATAGAAGTAGGGATACAAGTAGAATTGTTGTCAGATGTCCAACCAATGGAAGTAGCAAAAAGGGATACAAGTAGAATTGCTATCAGATGTCCAACCAATAGAAGTGGCAGAAAAAGGGGTACAGGTGGAACTGTTGCCTAAGTTTCAACCTATAATTAGACCACCCAATATTGTATCCCTGGAGCAGTATAATACAGACATTGCTAACTGGATGATCAAATATGAAAAGCTTGCCACACAAGTTGAGAAATTGAAACTAGTAGGAAAACAACTAGAGACAAAGGACACAAAAATCAGTGCATTGAATGAAAAAGTAACTGACCTATGTCAAATTGCTGAATTTTTGGTTCAATTCAGAAGACCTGCCAGGTTTTACAGTCTCATTCTAAAGGAGAGATATCTGAGATGGTAGGTTATGAGAATTAGCTCAGGTCTCCCCTATAAACTGGAAAAAGTTGAAGAGTTTTTGGAAGCTTACTTCAACAGTCCTACAGAGTAGAAAAACTTGCTATGTGAGTTATTTTTGCATAACTTTTTCATTCCAGAGGATGTAGATTTCCACCCCCATATTTGCATAGGAGATGTGCAATTGAGAGCTTTTATGTCTACCTTACAAAATTAGTTTTACTAGGACCAAGAAAAAAGGTAAAATAAGGAAATTGAATTAAGAGCTGAATTGTTAGTCAGAGCAATTCAGCCAAATCATCCGATTATCACCAGACAACATTTTCTCATGATGAACAGGGACGATATCAAAAGGATGTATTTGAGAAATTTGAGGGACTATGTAACTAAATTCCAAAATTTTTGTAATGACAATTTTGTTCCAATATTATCACATTGCAGAAATAGATGGGCAGAACTTTCCATGTCTTTACAAAAAAGGGAGCCTATCTCCCCCATTAATCTGGAATGGTCCAGAAGAAGAGCAGAAGGGGTGATACAACTTATTGAAATTATGCAGCATAACTGGGTAGGTCTCAGATTTAGGCCTCCAACCATCATTACTCCAGTTCCCTACTATTTTGAAGAGGATCCTCAACCAGATGAGCAGTTTGAAGATTGGCTCAGAAACCTTCAGGAGAACAGAGGATACTATATAGGCAAAAAGTTGTTCTACAGATCATGGAACTTGAATATGGATATCTGTGATTCTATAGCCCAATAGAATGCATGAGGACATGCATTAATATAAGTTGGGGGGAAAATGATGAGGCCTGGAAATGCCTCCATCATAGCATGTTTTGAACAACTAAAACTTGCCTAAAACTCTATGATTTACTTTATATACTAGTTAAGTTGATCTAATATGTTGTGTATTAATTGTTTGCATGATTGATGTGTTTGGAATATTATATGTTGATTTTTATAGTTTTTGTGTAGTTTTATGTCACTTTGCCATGACCTGTTACATAAGGGATATGCTTAGGCTGATAGCAACACTTTACTATTCTTATTTTGATGTTTCTCAAGCATTAATTTCTTTGAATTTAGAAAATAGTGCAAAGAACTATTATTGTGCAGCAGAAACTAGTTTTCCTATGTAAATTCTAGCCAACTACCAATGAATGGCAAGGCATGGAATTCACACATGAAGAGGAATGAAGGCTATTGCAATATGATCCTGAGGACTAATCCACCTGAGAAATGCAGCTGAAATCAATTGAAGAGTACATAGTTGGTCATTCCGAAGATCTTCGGATTGAGAAATACAGTCTCTTCGGATTGAGCGAATATCTTCGGATTGAGCCACTTAGCTCCGGATTGAGAACAGAAAGCACTTTTTGACCTGTTGACTGATTTTTGATGGTGGAAAAAGGGAAAGAAGGCTGAGGAGGTTAAAGGAAAATATCTCCCATATAAATTTGTCATCCTTGCCATCCAAAGCCATAATTTATGGAAAAGATCCTCTTCTAGGATAAACCTAGGGAATACTACAGAATAACAGGAATTGATTTGCAGAGTATATTTTCTGTTGTAATTAGATTTTAGGCATCTATAAAAGATAGCTCCCATCCAGGTTGAGCTAAATAATAATAACAATAGAAATAGTAGTAGAGAAAATATAGATAGAGAATAAGTGAGAAAACTGAGACTGTTATAGTTTGTAACAGGTTTTAGCTAGAGATTTGTAATCATGTTCTGAATCAATAAAGTACAAGTTTTTCTATTCATTCTATTATGTTTGAGTGTGAGTAATATTTAGAGAGAGAGGAACTCATACCTTCTTCTAGAAAAGGAGGCTGGCCACTTCCAGACCTAGGAGGAGGACTAATAGACAGGTTTTGTTCTGATTTTGTTGTAGTAGAATAAGCTGTGAAACTTGTCAATTTCATTCTTTTGTAGTAGTTAACATCCATTTCAGTCCTAATAATTTATTTTCTGTTCAAGATACTTTTGTGATGTGATTAGCAGTAGATCTGATTAGTCTTTTTGCTTTCCAACAACTTTCCAATTTACTGCAATTTCCATTTCCAGCAATTTACAGTTTTTTGCAATTTTCCTGCATTATTGTTTTTGTTGTCAACCCCTGCACAGAAGATTGACAACCTTCTGTTACAGAGTATTGACAGGACTTAATTTTAGTTTTCATTATTGCAAGAGTAAATAGACTTTCATTTTGCAACTGTAATTAGGTTTCCAATTCCGCAACTGTAACTAGGGTTTTAATTCTGCAATTTAATCAGATTTCATTCTTGCAATCTGTAACTAAGGTTTCATTTCTGTAATCAGCAATTAGTTTTCATTCTTGCAATTATATTAAAGTTCAATTTATGCAATTTAGAGGTAGAAGAGACCTAAAAACCCCCACACAATCAGTTCCACCAATAAGACTTGCTGCTCCCAATTGACCTTAAATTATAGCCCTGTTCACTCCTTTTGCAGATAGCCTTGTACACTGCCCTGGATTGACAAATTCATTGAGAATTAATGATGTGCTTAATGACAACCCATCAGTTTGTCCTTATTTTTAACTTTGATGAAGAGTCCCTCAAAATATTTTATTAATTCCTATTTTGTGTGGGTGATTCACTACGCTGCTCCTCATAGGATTTTTCTATCCTAGGTACCTTATTCTCACCAAACAATCATCTCCTAAATTCTTATTTATCCTCACTCTATGAAATCCTTCATTGGTGTGTCAATTGTGGCCTTTGTCATATTTCCTGAGACCTCATGTGTTGCTTTGGTGCCTGACTCCCATCCTTCACACCCCTTTACAACCTTCCTATCACTTGTTCAAGTGTTACCATCCACTTGTCATATCCTTGCATAGTTTCTCCATCGTATCCTCCTATGCCAATGTTTTCCTCGACTCTTGGTGGTTCTTTTATCCCTTCTTCTATATATATCAGCAATGGGTCCCACCTTTCAATGTCTACTTTATCTAAAGTCCATACTTATTTTATCACTAGTTCATTTGCATTTTATGTGGAGTCGTTCATATTCTCCCTTTGAGAAACTGTTGTGCTTATTCTTATTGGAATTTGTTCCTCTCCTTGATTTCATCTCCCATGTCTTTGCAAACTTGTATATGTCATTCACGTCCAATTGATTTCTACTCAAAATTATCACTCACAGATCTATTGCGATGATTTGAACCAATTTCAATAGGCAATGGCACCAAATGTAGCATCATTTTAGATCCTCAATGATATTTCGTAATGACAATGGGTTCTTCTTAATTGCATCAATTGGTCTAAAAAATCATAGGCAACGATGTCAAATATAGCACATGAGGGAGTATTCCTATAGGGGCAAGTGAATTGGAAGGTTTTGAGATGAATCCTAATGCTTTATAAATGAATTGATCCAAATCATACAAGTGTACAATTTGCTATTGAATAATTAAAAAAACTTAAAAAACTGCTTGTACGGTTCCCAAATCGTATAGTCGTATGATCCAAATTGTACAACAACCTGACATATATGATTTACCACTTGTACAATTTTTTGGAAGTCATTTTGTAACTCAAAATGAATAGTTTTATAATAATTTACTTCCAAACCCTTGTTTTCCTTCTTTGGCAAATTTAACTATGCAATTGCACTTCCAAATTAGGCAAATGATCAATTGTATAGTTTTATTGGCTTATGGTACGGTTTCACCAAACCCTTTTTTTAATTGTATGATTGCAAATTTTCCAAATTACATACAAAATATTTACAAGGCAAGATGTGTTTATCTTTATGGTGTAATTGCCAACCCAATGTTCCAACATGAAATCCACAATGCATTGCATTTGAATAATGACATCAATTATCATCTCCAATAATTGTACAAAAACATGTGATTGTATTAACTATCACTTGCAACAACCATCATTAGTTATTATATGCATTCACAATCATCACACAAGGTTTAGGAATCATCAATGCTTTATGTCCATAGTAATCTCATAAATTTGCATTGCACTTCACAATTACACAGAATGTACAATCCATACCCACTGGTAATCTTAACAAGAACAATACTGAATACAAGGTACAACCACAATATATCATGAACAATAATCTCTCATTAGGCAGAAATAATTGATCAATCAGTAACAATAATAAATCATTTTTCCATGAGTATGAACAACAATCAATAACTATTAAGAAAAATACTAAAAAATTGAATGGGGGGCTATATAATGCTTTCCAAAGATATTCCAAAGTGGTGAAAGGAAAGATAATCAGATCATTCCACGCTACAAGGATCTTAGGTGTTATCATAACATCACATTCAACCAAAAAACAAGAATCTGAAAGCAAATTGATAGCATAATCTTATAAATTGATATGCAAAATAATGAACAACGATATCATATATTATACCCAAAAAATGAACACAAAGTACAATGAAGGTGCCTTGCTTATATAGGAAATGATTATCAACCATAGTTGTAGGATCAAGCTAAGGAAAAATATCCACAATGCAAAAAGAATATGTGATATGGTCCATAGATCTATAACTGTTATGGAAAAAAGAATCTCAACCCTCTAAATATACCTAAAACTATCCCCATAATCCCTAGGAATAGTCAAACCTAAAAATATCCCCATAATATCTAAGAAATAAATATGTAATATCTCATAATATCTAAATAAGATAAATGAAATATCCACACATAAGTGGGTGGGGAAAATACATGGAATAACTAAAAAAAAAAAGAAAATAAATTACCTAGGTGAATATGAGCTAAGGTAAACAACCTACTCTAACAACCTCCCTCAAATGAAGCTAGGGGTCAAAAAATAAAGTGGCATATCCATAGTATGAATCTTAGCAACAAGGCCTGATCAAGTACTCATGTATAATATATCCATGAAGAAATATCAAAATAGAAGAAGGAAAAACCACATGGAAAAAAGACCATCTTGCTAGAAAGAGAGAGAAATAATAAAGAAGATGTCCTCACGAACATCTCCTAAGAAAAAATTCTAAAACCCCAAGCATGCCACACAACTCAAGGTAGCGAGGTGATGCAAAAGGATTTGTAAAAATATCGACAACCTACTGCTGAGTTGGAATGTACTCCAAGCAAAGAACTCCATCCTGAATGTGCTAGTGAATGAAGTGCATGTGAATCTTAATATGCTTGGTTTGCTTGTCAGGGTTGCGAGAAATGTGAAGTGCACTTTGGTTGTCACACCAAACTATAATTGGTGAATCTTGTGGGAAGCCAAACTCTATTAATATTTATTGTTGCCAAATAACCTACTGACTCACTGTTACTATTACCCTATACTTTGTCTTTGTAGATGAAAGTGCAATAGCCTACTGCTTCTTTCATACCCAAGAAACTAGAGAAGGCCAAGACAAAACATGTAGCCAAAAGTGGAACGCATGTCATCAATAGAACCTACCCAATATGAATCAGTATAGCCAACCAATTGAGTAGAACCTCAAGTGTAGTGGAATCCAAAGTGTGAAATGGCCTACATATATCGCAAAATCCTCTTGGTAGCTTTCCAGTGACTGTTATATGGGGCATGTGCAAACCAAGATATAAGCCCAACTACGAAAGAAATATCAAGGTGAGTATTGGTCAAGTACATCAAACTTATAACCATCTATACAAGGAAGGATCACAGAGAGGAGTGGTGTAGGTGGAAGTAAGAGAGACCCCAGAATGGGAAGGAGAGGGACATGGCTTGCAATCAACCATACCAAAACATTAAAGAATATCATGGGTGAAATTTTTTTGACTCAAATGAATCCTCGAATCTAACTTAGAAATCTACAAATCAAGAAAAAAGTGTAAAAGACCTAGATCTATCATATCAAACTGTGTTGATAGAGCCCTTTGAATAGTCTAAATGTGGGAAAAAGAGCTATCGATGAGAAGTAAATCATCAACATACAATACAAGTATAAAAATATCCTCTCCAAAATGTTGTATATACACTATAGGATTTGAGTGGTAATGAACACAACCAGTATATATAAGAAAAAGAACTCATCTTATAATACCAAGCTCGAGGGGACTGTTTGAGACCATAGAGAGACCTCTGGAGTCTAAAAACAAGAGAAGAGTCATGAATAAACCTAGAAGTCTGATCCATGTAGATTTTCTCTTATAAATATTAGTGTAAGAAGGCACTCTTCAGTACATTTGGTACACTAGCCAACCCTGTGATGTAGCAATAGAAAGGACAAGGCACACAAAATCCATCTTGGCGATGGGTGCAAAAGTCTCAAATTAATCAATACCTTCGATTGTAATCCCACTGTTTGCTCTATGATGCTTGTCCTATTTGGAGATTATCCAATATTAGCTATATTTTCTATGAACACAACATAATCAATGTTTCGAATATTGATGATACTTGCTATATTCAACTTGGAGCTTCGCTAGAATATTTCATTCATATTATCTTCACCTCAAAATGTCAATATGTCACTTTTCTTCCTTCGACAAAAGATATGCAATATATTTTCCTTCTTCCCTTGTAGTGCTATCTCTGTTCATTGCATTTATCTACAGGATTTAATCTGTTGCCTCCGTTTGCAAATATTTTTCTTTGTCTACACCCTGGTTTCTTTGTAAAAAGACATGCACTACTTACCGTCTTCCTTGTGTTCCCTTTATTGGCTCTTTGCATGCTGTCCATTCTTTGGTTCTTTGTGCACTACCCACACTTGGCTCTCTGTGTGCTGAATCTTCTTCACTCTCTCTATTCATAAAGATTTTTCATAGCATATGTTCACAATACTTCTTCACTACCTCCATTTGCAAGGTTTTGTCAAAGGATATCTCACTGCGCTCATCCTCAATGATCAAGACATTCATCGAAAACTATGTTTCAACATTGTATATATACCATTTTCCCCGTGGCACCCAAAATTTAGACCACTCTCCTTTTTAAAGTTTATTTTCTGTTATAATATTTAAATCGATAATCTAAATATTATAATATACCAATATTAAGCTTTTATTTAGTAATATATTTAAATATTTTGATTTTAATACATTAAGCCTTTGTATCATCATTTTATAATGTCCTTTACTTTATAATATTTAAATTTGATATTTAAATAATACTTAACTTGAAATACATTTGTCTTGCTTCTCTTGAGATATATATTTGCCTTGCTTCACTGTGTGCTATTTACCAAAGACAACCTTTGACATCAATGAAAACTCAACAACTCAATAATTCTAACATCTATTACAGTATGGGTAGAAGAGATTTCAGGAGGTTGATGATAATCTAACAATGGAAGGAGAGATACAAAATAGCCAAAACCTCCACCAAGGACCCAATCACAAAAATGAAGCTTCCACACCAATATTCAAACATACAAGGAAAACATCTACACCAGGGTTATGCATAAGCACGAAATATCGTAAATTGGCTCTTTTTAGGATTTTCAAAATTTTAAATTGGCTAATTTTGGATCCTTTCACTGGGGCCCATTCGCCCAAAATTTACGATGTGGAAGTTTTTTTGGGGTAAATTCGCTCACCGTTGATAATCCATCATGGCCTCAAATTATAAATGGTTTTATTTTTTCCCACAAAAATCACCTTCAAATTATAAATGATTTTGTTTTTTCTGCACAATTTTCCTCATATACTACCCATATATATACTGTAGGGGGTAGCGATAAAAATACATCTAAAATACTATTACTTGAAAATAGCTCTAAAACCATGAAAAACCTATTGTTAGTTGACATATTTGTTGATTGGTTGTAGAGTATTATCAATCGAAAGACACCGATTGGTCCCACAAACTTGAAAAGGTTGTAGAGGAGTGCTTCTCAACATAAGTGCATTAGTTGCAAAGGTGTGTCAATCGACCTAAGTCGATTGGTTGTAGAGATGAGTAATTGACATAAGTTGATCGATTGTAACTTGTAATGAATTGGCTTAGGTCGATTGATACACCTCTGTAACTAATCATCTAGAGCTACTGGAAGGTTCCTTACAAAAGAGCACCTCTATAATCGATTTGGCTAAATGCATGATAATCAGTTGTAGGTATGACAATCGGCTGCAGGTATGATGATCGTCATGCTTGTAGTCGATCATCATGTGTGCAGTCGATCATCATGTGTGCAGTTGATCGGTTGTAGAGGTGCACTTTTGCAAGGAAACTTCTAGGAGGCATAAATTTTGATATGGAGCTTTGTTTTCATTTTTTTTTTTAAACCAACTAGCTCGATGAGATCTACTAAAAAATTATTAAAATCCTCAAAAAACCATTTGAAACCAATCGACATGTCTATAACTGACTGACACCTCTATAACCGATTGGTTGTAGAAATGATCAGTTTCAAATGGTTTTTGATGATTTTAATATGTTTTTTGAGTAGAAATCATCGATCTAGGTGGTTTAAAAAAAACAAAATTGAAAACAGAGCTCCAGATCAAAAGTTATGCCTCCTAGAAGTTTCCCTGCAAAAGTGCACCTCTGCAACTGATCGGTTGCACACATGATGGCCAACTACACACATGACAATTGGTTGTAGGCATGACAATCAAGAAATACTGAGAGTGTATCATAAAATCATCATAAATGTCTAAATATAGGTCCAAATGATCTAAAATTTTTGAGACATACCAAAACCATGATTTTATAGTCCTCGAAAATATTTTGCTGAGCAACTCCAAATATTTCACCCAAAAGAACGAGTTTACTAAAAATAGTAAAATCTCTGCAATAGTCTGAATATGGCTCCAAATACTCTAAAATTTTATAGGCAAGTCTAGCAGTTGATTTTATAGGTTTTAAAAAAATATGAAAAAATTTCAAAGCTTTGATGAAGATATATGCAGATTACTAAATTTGGATAGGTTTTCGTAAAATCATGATAACTTGAAGAATAATTATCCAAATGAGCTGAAATTTTGGGCACAGATCATATGAATGCATATACAAACCTCTAAACACTTTTGTTAAAAAATTCACATTCTATTAGAATATATATGTAAAATATAAAAAGAGGCTACATTGGTGACCCTACCAAAAAAGGGAAATGATTATGATAGATCCAAGGGAATGAGGCTGTTGCAATATGAGCATAAGAGAGTTTAAGAGGCTAATGATGATATGAAAATGGAAGGAGAGACACAAACTAGCCAAAAACTCCACCAAGGACCCGATCACAAAAACCAAAGCTTCCACACCAATCCTTGAACCTACAAGGAAAATAACTGCACAACACTCACAAATGGATGACTTCAAAACCTATTGCTATGATAAAATAAAATTAATGATAGTTAGATCATTCCAAGATACAAGGATATTAGGTGTTAACAAAACACCACATTCAACCAAAAAACAAGAATCTGAAAGCAAATTGACAACATATTCTTATAAATTGATATGCAAAACAATGAGCAACAATATGATATATTATACTTGAAAAAATAAACATAAATTACAATGAAGGTGCATTGCTTATATAGGAAAGGATGATAACCATAGTTGTAGGATCAAGCTAAGGACAAATATCCACCATATAAAAGGAATATGTGATATGGTCCATAGCTATGTAACTGCTATGGAAGAAAGAATCTCAACCCTCCAAATATACCCAAAAATATCACCATAACCCCTACAATAGTCAAACTAAAAATATCCCCATAATATCTAAGAAATAAATATGTAACATCTCATAATATCTAAATAGGATAAATGAAATATCCACACGTAATTGGATGGAGAAAATACATGGAATAACTAAATAAAAAGGAAATAAATTACCTAGGTGAACATGAGCTAAGGTAAACAACCTACTCTAACACCCCCTCTCAAATGAATCTAGGGGCCAAAATATAAAGTGGCATATCCATAGTATGAGTCCTAGAAACAAGTCCTGATAAGGTACTCATGTATAATATATCCATGAAGAAATTTTAAACTAGAAGGAAAAACCACATGGGAAAAAGACCATCCTGCTAGAAAGAGAGAGAAAGAAGAAAGATGTCCTCACGAACACCTCCTAAAGACATATTTTGAAACCCTACGAATGCCACACAACTCAAGGTAGTGAGGTGATGCAAAATGCTTTATAAAGATGTTGGTAACCTGCTTTTGAGTTGGAATGTACTCCAAGCAAAGAACTCCAACCTGAATGTTCTAGCGAATGAAGTTCTTGTGAATCTCAATATGGTTGGTTCACTAGTGCTCAATAGGATTGTGAGAAATATGAATTGCACTTTGGTTGTCACACCAAAGTATAATTGGTGAATCCTATGGGAATCCAAACTCTATCAATAACTATCATAGCCAAAGAACCTCCTGACTCACTGTGAATGCTGCCTTGTACTCTACCTTTGTATATGAAAGTGTAATAGCCTGCTGCTTCTTTCATGCCCAAGGAACTAGAGAATAGACAAGATAAAATTCTAGCCATAAGTGGAACGCATGTCATCAATAAAACCTACCCAATCTAAATCAGTATAGCCAAACAATTGAGTAGAACCTCGAGTGTAGTGCAATCCAAAGTGTGAAGTGCCTTGCAGATATCACCAAATCCTCTTGGCAACTTGCTAGGAACTGTTATGAGGGGCATGTGCAAATTGAGACATAAGCCCAACTATGAAATAAATATCTAGGTGAATATTGTTCAAGTACATCAAACTTCCATCCAACTATCTATACAAGGTAGGATCACAAAGAGGAGTGGTATAGGTGGAAGTAAGAGAGACCCCATATTGGAAAGAAGAGGGACATGACTTGCAATCAGACATAGCAAAATGCTAAAGAAGATCATTGGTATACTTTTGCTGAATCAAATGAATCCATGAATTTGATTGAGAAATCTACAAACCAAGGAAAATGTGTAAAAGACCTAGATCTGTCATATCAAACTATGTCGAGAGAGCCATTTGAATAGTCTAAATGTGGGAAGAAGAGCTACCAGTGAGAAGCAAATCATCAACATACAAGACAAGGATAACAATATCCTCTCCAATATATTGTATATACACTATAGGATCTGAGTGGCAATGAAAAATACTAGTATATAGAAGAAAAGAATCCATCTTCTCATACTAGGTTCGGGGGGCCTGTTTGAGACCATAGAGAGACCTCCATAGTCTAAAAAAAAGAGAAGAATCATGAACAAACCCAATAGGTTGCTCCATGTAGATTTCCTCCTACAAATATTTTTGTAAGAAGGCACTCTTCATGTCCATATGGTACACTAATAAACCCTATGATGCATCAATAAAATGGATAAGGCATGCAAAATTCATCTTGGTGATGGATGCAAAAGTATCAAAGTAATAAACACCTTCGACTTGTGAGAAATCCTTCACAACAAGACTTACCTTATACTTTTCAATGGACTCATCAACTACATATATGGTTCGATATACCCACTTACACCTAACCAAATTTATTCCCTTAGGAAGAGAGACCAAATCCCAAGTATGATTCTTTATCAAAGAATAATACTCATATATCATTGCATCATCCCACTCTTGTATCCCATGAGCCTATGAGAAAGACTATGGATCCCTAGAAACTACCTGACACAAAAGTCCAAAACCTGTAGAATGTGCTTGATGATGTCTAGTGGGTGGAAGATCCTATATGAAAGGTGCCACCTCAAAAACTATGGTACAAGTCCAATTAGACATAGTGACAACATCTACAAGAACAATATTCTCATATGAATTTATATCCATAACCTCCTCAGCCACCTCTTGAACTTGCTTCTCAAATAAAAGATCCTCGGGATGAAGGGAAGAATCATCAATGGATGGAAGTAAAGAAGAAGAGGAAGAAGATGAAGAATAATGAGAAGAGAAGCGCTCATAAAACTGAACATGAGTTCTAAAATGAACTTCATGAGTATTAAGATCTAAAAGTTGATAAGTTCTCATGTCCTCACAATAACCAATAAAGATCAAGGGTTTGCTCTTCTTATCCAAGGCTTTCCTTTGCTTCTTTGGCACAAAGGCGCAAGCATGGATTACAAAAAAATATAAAAAATGAGACATCAGGCTTAGTCCCAGACCAAGCCTCCTATGGAGTCAAATTCTTAAGTTCTCTATGTGGTGTGCGATTCAGAATGTAGTTCACATAATTAGCTGCTTCTTCCTAGTATATAGAAGGTAAATCCTTGGAATGCATCATGAAATTGGCCATGTCCTTCAAAGTTTGGTTATTCCTTTTTGCTAAACCATTATGTTATGGTGTATGAGGAACATAATGTTGGTGAAAAATACCACAAGATGTGTTAGGATCCCATCCTAATGTTATTTGGTAATTCTCATTGGCTTATGTAATGACCCACTTCCAACATGGGGATTCTATTATAATGTTATTTTGTAATACTTTGTAATGTATGTGGCAAGTAAGGTACCTAGCAAAGTGGTGCCATCTCATGTAACCATTATCAAGATTGTAATTGATGTTTGGTAGAAGATTCTAGCTTGAGTGGCATTTTGCATGTAAGCTAACTCTTGAGCCTTTGGGTAGGGTTGCATGCAACTTTCTCTTTAAACAACATGAAGCCATGTACGAATGCATATTTTTGCAAGTTAATGAAAATTTCAAAGGAGGTTGGCCCCTCAAAGAGGCCTATGATTTTGAGTTATTTATGAGATTGTTTCAATTCTGAAATTACTTTTTGCATAGTGTTATTATGTTATTTGATGTATTTTAGTTATTTTTTAGTATTTTGTGTGAGTGAGCTTTATTTTAATAGTAGGTTTCTAACAAGTGGTATTAGAGAACTTTCGAGTATTGAGTTCTATCATGACTGCTATAATTATTTCTCAACCATTTCCACTTGTTAGATATAATTTTCCTGTGTTTTCATTCTATTTTCCTTATTTAAAAAAATAAAATAAAATCTGCAAAAACCAAGAAAAATAAAAAAAAATATAGTTTTTTTTTCAATAGTTGAGTAGGCTAGAAACCCTGTGTTGGGGGTTTTAAAATATCATAGAGCTATCATTATTAGCTAAGATAGATAGTCCATAAAGCGCCTAGTGAATTCAGGGGTGATCAAGCTCCAATACCCAGGCCTTAGACAACACTCACGCATGGAATTGAGCTCCCATGCATCTTCGAGTGTATCAAATGATCATTTTAGGCTTAAACAAAATTTTATCTAGTAGGAATATTTTTGGCCTTGTATCATTCATAGTCCATGAGATACAACATTCTAGACGATTACCCTTCCATGCTGTTAAAGAGGCATATAGTGTGCTCAACGGTATGTGTGGAATCCTCCTTGGGTAGTGGCTTGAAATATTGGTCCGAACACTATTGTTCATCACTACGGTATAACAAAGGGCCTGTGGGTGTTACATACTGCTCTGCCTAATTACCCTAGTTCTATCAAAACTTCAACCTATAGAAATAACATCTCCCTGTTCTATTGAACCTATATTTATGACCTTTAAAAATTAAGCATATGGAGGACTTACCTATCATAGAAGAACAAACTTTGCATGCACAAAATAGTCTGGATAGAATTTTCAAGTGTCTAGAACAGTATGAAATATTACAGTAGCATCCGAGTTAGTGGAAGTAATAGTCAGGTTAGTGAGTTCAAATGGCTTCCTTCAATTTGGAATACAAAGCTTTACAGTGGTACAAATGGTTGCAAAACACTACCCGTGATCCTTCTTGGGAAGACATTGAGTCTTAACTACTCACTTGATTTGGCCCTAGTGAGTATGATGATTTTACAAGAGCATTAACAAAGTTAAAATAAAATTCGACAGTTTGATATTACCAAATACAATCTGAGAAATTGGCCAACAAAACTAAGGGATTGAATGAAGGGTTATTTATGAGTTGTTTTGTTAGCGGTTTGAGGGACGATCTCCAAGATAAGGTCATGATGTTTCAACCACAATTCATGATGTAGGCCATCAAGTTGAATCATTTATCAAATCTAAATTTTTAGCTCAGATGCGGATATCTAAATTTCCACAGGCTAGACCCTCCTTCCCTCCTAGACCCCAAAATTAGAATGAATAAAAAATGGATGCACCCAAATGGTTGAGTACCACAAAAATGGATGCATAATGCGCTCAAAGGTTTGTGCTACAATTATAATGAAAAATTTACTTACAGGTATAGGTGCACCCAAAATAAGTTGTTCCTCATAGATGCTGATGAGCTTGACACTAGTGTCCAAAGTTATGATGACACAAAACTAGTAGAGGAACCACCCCAACTGAAGGAAGAAAGCCAAGAAGAACCACAAACTAAGATTTTTGTTCATGCTCTTTCTAGAATTACTAATTCCCAAACCATGAAAGTTATGGGTTATTTCAAAGGCCTACGTCTTACCATCTTGATTGATTCTGGTAGTACACATAACTTTATTGATACCCGCATTGCCAAGTAGATGAATTGTTATGTACATACATGTAATTCCTTTGAGGTTATGGTAGCCAATGGTGGGACCTTACCTTGCAAGGGTAAATGTCATAATATCAAAGTAAAAATTAGGGAATATGAACTCAGACAATATATGTTTGCGCTTCAACTAGGAGGATGTGATATCGTGTTGGGAGCTTAATGGTTGGATGCATTGGGAACCATCTCATGGAACTTTATTAAGCTCTAGATGAAATTTTCACAAAATGGATAGTCCCACACTGTCCATGGCTCAAAAGCTGGGCCTTCACAAATTATCAGTTCAAGCCAGATGGAAAAATTGTTAAAAAAATATTCTCGAGGAGCCATAGCTCAGCTATTTGCATTCCAACCTCACCCTTCCGAGGAGGATTC
The DNA here is from genome assembly GCA_028583015.1 of Wollemia nobilis. Classification (NCBI taxonomy): domain Eukaryota; kingdom Viridiplantae; phylum Streptophyta; class Pinopsida; order Araucariales; family Araucariaceae; genus Wollemia; species Wollemia nobilis. The sequence goes on from JAQPPZ010000465.1 coordinate 14,758,906, forward strand.
CGTTCCCATAGATTTACAACTTATTTTTGCCAAGCACAATTCTATTTTTGTTGAACCATTAGAATTATCGCCTCGTTGCTCCCATGATCATGTTATTCCATTGTTACCTAGCAATGCACCACCCAACATTAGACAATATTGGTATCCTCATTCTCTTAAGTCATAAATCAAGAATTTAGTACAAGAATTATTAAAAGCCGATGTCATTCAGCCAAGCAATAGTTCTTACTCTTCTCTAGTTTTACTGGTGCACAAGAAATATGGGTCCTAGTGGTTGTGTATAGATTACCGTGAGCTCTATAAAATCACCATCAAGGATAAGTTTCCTATTCTGGTAGTTAATGAATTATTGGATGAACTACATGGGACTATTTACTTTTCCAAACTAGACCTTTGCTCTAGGTACCATCAAATTAGGCTGGATGAGGATATTTCCAAGACTGCTTTCCATACTCATGAAGATCACTATGAGTTTTTGGTGATGCTCTTTGGATTGACTAATGCTCCTTCCACTTTTCAAAGCCTCATGAATAATATCTTTCATCCATTCCTTCAAAAAGCATTCTATTTTTCTTTGATGACATTCTGGTTTATAGCCACTCATGGGAAGAGCATCTTGTTCATGTGGATCAGACTATACAACTATTGGCACAACATAAAATTTATTCTAAGCAGTCCAAGTGTTCTTTTGGATTGAAAAAAGTGGAGTATTTGGGACACATTGTCACCAAGGATGGTGTCAAATTCAACCCTAAGAAGATCCAGGTGATTTAGGAATGGCTAAAACCTCTTATCTCAAGGATATTTGAGGATTTTTAGGGCTTATAGGTTATTACCATAATTTTTTTTGTAACTATGGTAAAATTATAATTACCCTCACTTCCATGTTAAAGGACTTGTTTACTTGGTTGGGACCCACTAAAAAGGATTTTCTAGAGTTGAAGCATGCTATGACCACCACTCTAGTCTTAGCCGTGCCAAAATTTTCTAAATATTTTGTCATTGAAAGTGATGCTTCTAGTCGTGGTATTGATGATGTGTTGATGCAAGAAGGGTGGCCCTTGGCTTTCACTAGTAAAGCTCTCTCCAACCATCATTTGGGAAAATCCACTTATGCCAAGGATATGATGGCAATGCTGCATGCAGTCACCCTTTGGAAACCGTATCTCATTGGGCATCATTTCTCCATTAAAATGAACCATCAGAGTCTTAAATAATTTTTGGAGAAATGGGTTGCCACCCCTTGAAAAATAAAAATAGGTCTCTAAAATCATGGGCTATGATTATGATATCACCTATAATAAGGGCAAGGAGAATATTGTGGTCGATGCTCTCTCACCAATTTGAGGCTCTCAGTATGTTGTGTGCCATTTCATCACTTGTTCCCCAATCGATCAATTTATTACGCCAAAAGGTACTTCAATATTGATTTGCAAACTTTGGTTGCCTCCCTACACACTAAGCCTACTTCATGCCCAGGATAAACTTGGGATGGCCATGATTTGTGTTACCACCAACACCTTGTTATTCCCCACACATCTCCACTTTGAGAACTTCTCATGAAAGAACTACATGCCACCCCATCAAGATTTTTTCTCAAAACATATGAACGAGTTAAGTGCACTTTTTTCTAGAAGGGTATGAAAAAGGACATTCAATATTTTATGGTGGCTTTTGATACCTATCAATGGATGAAAGGTGAAATAGTGTGTTTTCCAAGAAATATTTAACCCTTACCCATTCTTGACTAGGTTTGGATGGATATTTCCATGAATTTTATTGAAGGGTTACCCAAATCCATAGGCAAATATGTTATCTTTGTAGTAGTGGATCTTCTTTCAAAGTATGCTAACTTTTTTCCCTCTCTCATCCTTACATAACCTCCACCATTGCCCAATTTTTCTTGATTCTATTTTCTGCCTTCATGGTATGCCTACCTCCATTGTGTCCGATCGTGACCCAACCTTTGCTAGAAATTTTTGGTAAGAATTGTTTAAGTTGCAGTAACTCAGCTCAAAATGAGTTTAGCATATCATCCCTAAATAGATGGCTAGACTGAGATTGTCAATAAATGTTTGAAGATCTACCTTCACTGCTTTGCATATGATCATCTTAATCAATGGATGAAGTGGCTTCCTTTGGTCGAATGGTGGTACAACACTTCCTATCACACAACAACCAAGGTTAACCCTTTCAAGGTAGTTTATAGATGCCCTCCACTCATGCCTTACTCCTACATTTCAAGTAGCTCCAAGGTCCATGTTGTTGACATTACTTTCAGTCAACACACCAATATCCTCCACCAATTGAAGCTAAATTTGGATGCAGCCTAGAATTAGATGCACCAACAAGATGACCAACATCGTTTCAAGTGCAACTTTTATGTGGGTGATATGGTTTTCCTTTGCTTGCAACCGTACAAACACTCATCCCTCCAGCTTCAAAGGTTCCAAAAACTTGCTTTAAAATACTATGGACCTTATCAAGTTTTACAGTGGATTGGTGCTACAATTATAAATTTTCCCTCCCACCTACCTCCAAGCTCCATCATGTTTTTCATGTCTCCTCTCTCAAAAAGGTTATGGAAACTTAGGTATATGTTCAATATGCACTCCCAAAATTGGATGAATAAGGTTCTATCTTACTTGAGCACAAAAAGTTATTGGATTTTTAGACTTTCACTCTCCACAATCACACCATTATTGAGGTCCTTGTTTAGTGGCATGGACTTCAACTAGAAGATGCTACATGGGAGTCTCTCCACCAGCTCCAACACCAGTTTCCTCATCTTCAGATTTGAGGATAAATATTTTTGAAGGGGAAGGACATGTTAGGATCCCATACTAACATTATTTTGTAATTCTCATTGGCTTAGGTAATGACCCACTTCCAATGTGGGTGATTCTATTATAATGTTATTTTGTAATACTATGTAATGCATGTGGCAAGTAAAGCACCTAGCCAAGTGGTGCCATCTCATGTAACTATTATCAATATTGTAACTAATTTTGGTAGAAAATTCTAGATCAAGTGGTATTTTACATGTAAGCCAACTCTTGAGCCTTTAGGTAGGGTTACATGCAACTTTATATTTAAAAGACATGGAGCCATCTACGAATGTGTATTTTTGCAAGTTAATGAAATATTGAAGGAGGTCACCCCATCAAAGAGGCCCATGATTCTAAGTTATTTGTGAGATTGCTTCAATTCAACAATTACTTTCTACATAGTGTTATTCTGTTATTTGATGTATTTTAGTTATTTTTTATTATTTTGTATGAGTGAGCTTTATTTTAATAGTAGGTTCCTAACAAGCTGCTAAAAATTCAAAAAAATCTCTACTAAAGTACTCCCCCCTCATTATCGATGCAAAGCTTATTTATGTAACTAGAAGATTGATTCTCAACAAAAGCCTTATAGACTTTGAAGTGTGAAAAGACATCACTCTTGTACTTGAGAAAATAAACCCAAGTACATCTCAAGAAATCATCAATAAATGTAAGTGCATACTTAGTTCCTTTGAAAGAAGGAGTAGGAAAAACCATCAAGTCACTATGCACAAGCTCAAGTGGTGAAAAAGCTCTCTTTGACTTGTCCTTAGGAAACAAGTCTTGGTGTTGTTTCCCTAATGCAAATCCAGGGCAAACTCCATAAAGAAAAGAAATAAGTAAACCATCAACCATAGCATGAGTGCTCAACTCCAAATATCTGCAATTAAGATGTCCAAATCTCTCATGCCAAAGCTTACTCTCAAAATTTGCATGAGCAACCAAGCATGTCCCTATAGAAGAAGTGTCATCAAAAACCCTAAAAGTGATATAGTCTAGAACTATGATCAAAAACACCTTGTGCAAAAAGTGAATGAGGCTCCAAAAAGGTTCTAAATTTAGCTCATTTTGGTGTGAAAGTCACTGTTTTACCTTGACCAAAATTAAAAAATTGACAAAAAAAAAGTAAATTTGTAGTGATATCGGGAATATATAGTACATCATTGATGCAGCAACCATCAAGTTGTATGTCACATTTTCCCTTAACAAAAATATAGGAAGAATATCTAAGCGCAATTTTGGAAGTAGAACTAGAACCAAGAGATACAAACAACTTTTTAGAAGTCATGTGGTGAGAAGCACCAAAATCTATAACCCAACTATCTGCAATAGATGACGGAGTTCTCTCAACAACATTAAGTCCTTTGCCATGATTACTGGAAGGATGGGGAGTGGAGATATAGATCTTGTGTTTTTTTATTGCATCCTCCAAGGTTTGCATTCTCTTCCAACACTTGGTTTCTACAAGACTAGTTCCCCCACAAATGGAGCATAAAAGGCTAGATTTATTCTCAGATTTAGAAGACTCTTTGTGTTTAGAGTTAGATTATTTGGGTTTAGGGGCACTTTGATATGGAGGAGTAGATTTAGGTTTACCTTTTGATTTTCCCTTACCCTTAGGACTAGATGCTACTAATGCCTTTTGAGAGGAAGGCTCAAGGTTAGACAATTTGGATTCTTCCCTAGTAAGTCTTTCACAAAACAAATCTAAATTAGGCATTTTGAATTTGACACCTAGGTTATCCATGCTAGAGAAAAAGGTAGAAGAAAATATTCGGAATGGACCTTTCAAATTGGATAGAATCAGATAAACACACTCTTCATATTTCTTATATCTCCCAATCCCCTTTTAATTGTGTCAACAAGTGCTTGAAATTAGTAATATAGTCTACAATAGATGGAAAATATTTAGGATTGAGAGAAGTGATATCAACTTCAATATGCATGGCTCTTATGTGATCCACCTTATCAAATAATCCTTTCAATTTATCCCAAATTTTGAAAGGAGAGTCACATCCTTCCAAACGAAATAAAATACTATCGCTTGCATAAGTTCCTATCAAATCCATACATTCATCTAATTTGCATTAGTGCTACAAATTTTTATATTCTCTAGTGAACACTCGTTGTATTTCAAGCATTAAAACTCATAATCCTTTTCATTTAATGATTGTTTCTCTTCTTGATCTCCATTTGTGGTAATTATGTGTTGTTAATGGCTCACATTGATCTAATGCAAAAGAATATGAAGAAGCCATTCTACAAAAATCACCAAAGAGCAAAAGAATTTACATAGGGTACACAAATCAGCACTGAGACAATCCCTCAAAAGATTATTTTATTAGCTTCACAAGAATGTAGAATATGGGACTTTATAACAATAGTCCATATACAAGGTTCAAGTGCAAAAACCTTTTCACGATGTAAAATTGATAGTGCATCATAAAATCATCATAAATATATAAATACAGATCCAAATGATTTGAAATTTTAGGTACGTACCAAAAAATATTTTTACATTCCTGGAAAAAATCCGTTGAGCAACTCCAAATATTTCATCCAAAAGAACAAGTTTACTAAAATAGTAAAAACACTGTAACAGTCTGAATATGGCTCCAAATACTTTGAAATTTTATGGGCAAGTCTACCAGCTAATTTTACATATTTTGTATAAAAATATATAATAATTTGAAGCTTTGATGAACATATATGCAGATCACTAAATTTGGATAGGTTTACGTAAAATCATGATAAATTGAAGAATACTTATCCAAATGATTTGCAATTCTGGATATAGATCATATAAATGCATCTGCAGACCTCTACTAAATTTTGTGGAAAAATTCACATTCTATAAAAAGATATATGCAAAATATAAAATAGGGCTATGTTGGCGACCCTACAAAAAAAGGGAAATGCTCAAAAAACATTGCTTAGGACATATCCAAGGGAATGAGGCTATTACAGTATGGGAAAGATATTTTAGGAGGTTTATGATGATCTAAAAATGGAAGGAGAGACACAAACTAGCCAAAAACTCCACCAAGGACCCGATCACAAAAACTAAAGCTTCCACACCAATCTATGAACCTACAAGGAAAACAACTGCACAACACTCAGGAATGGATGAATGCAACACCTGTTGCTCTGATCCCATGAAAGAAATTATAATAAGATCATTCTAATCTATAAGAATCTTAGGTATTAATAGAACACCACATTCAACTAAAAATAAGAATCTAAAAGCAAATTTATAGAATAAAATTATAAATTGATATGCAAAATAATGATCAACAATATGATATATTATACCTAAAAAAAAAACCCAAAGTACAATGAATGTGCCTTGCTTATATAGGCAAGGATGATCAACCATAGTTGTAGGATAAATATAAGAAAAATATCCATCATACAAAGGAATATGCGATATGGTCCATAGGTCTGTAACTGCTATGGAAGAAATAATCTCAACCCTCCAAATATACCTAAAAATATTCCCATAACCCCTAGGAATAGTCAAACCTAAAAATATTCCCATAATATCTAAGAAATAAATATTTTACATCTTATAATATCTAAATAAGATAAATGAAATATCCACACATAAGTGGGTGGGGAAAATATGTGGAATAACTAAATAAAAAGGAAATAAATTACCTAGGTGAACATGAGCTAAGGTAAATGTAACCACCAAAAAGGCCCCACACCTGGTCTAACTATTGCAATTGATGAGAAATACATAAATAAGCATGCATAAATTGACAACAAGAAATAGAGCAAATACAAGGAATCCTTTATTGATTTCAATGGAGTCAAATTACAGATTTGTCCCTCTTAGGGATACCCATTTGATACATCAATTACAATAGTGTTTAATCCCTCTCAAGGGTAGATGTGAATCAAATGCCTTCTAGGGTGACACGAACTACTCTAGGGTGTCGATGACCCTCTTCTCCATGATTAGAGGCATTCACTGTGTTGAATGGCATGACCCTATTAATCCTACATTCAAGAAACAAAAAGAAGCATGTTAAAAGCAAAGGTAGCCTCTCTTGATGAGGCCTTTAGAGGGTATTAGCATAAAAGATATCATGACTATCAATAATCAAGAAAGTGCAAGAAGGATGCTAAAACATGTAAAACATGAAAATATTGTCATAAAACATGTAAGATCAAGAAAATATAACTATCTAGTAGCCTCATTACCAAATCAAAAGCATGGAAGCATGATAAATATCCATTAGTGTCAAATGCCACAATGAAAGCAAAATGCATAAAACCATAAATCTATATGTCAGGATCTCTAATTTGCTAATTAAACCAATAATAAAGCTAATCTAACCTAAATAAATAATCTACAAAAGTAAAAGCAAGAAAATCTCCCCTAATTTGCTCATCACGGGTCTCATGTGTGGGTGGCACTATTGCCCATGATTAAGAGCCGCAGTGGAGCTCTGAGTAGGTTTGCCCTCCAAATCAGGGCTCTCTCTGATCCACCTTGTCAAATTGATGGTCAAGGGTCACCTCTATGTCCTCTAAAAGTTTTTGTAGTTGAATTGCTCATATTGTGCACCAATTTCATGAATTGACGTTTCTTGGCTCTCCTAGGCTCCTAGGACCTCCATTGTAATTCGATCTCCAATTGGGTAGCAAAAGTGTCCCTCTCAATGCATCTAGGTGAGTATGCAATTCGATAGGGCTTCACTGCTCAATTGATAAAATTCTCTTCTAGAATTATCCCCAATTCGGAGGGGGATCTTATAGCATTAGCCCAGGGCTAGGGGTGGCTTCCTCATGAAGCCAAGATCAAGATTGGGCAGTTGAGCCAGCTGGATGGAAGGATCCAGAACCTTCCTCGCTCAAACCATTACAATCTAAAACCAATTGGATATTGCATCCAAATTTGGGTTGGATGAAGGCCAATTGAATTTGAGTGCTGATCGCGACTGACATGCACGGTGAGCACTACTAACCACGGGTGTTAACAATGACTAGCAATGACTAGGCAAAGGTACCCAATTGAGTGGTAAAAACCACTGCTATACCTTGGATCTATCCAAAGGTCTTCCATATGGTCTTCTAGCATGTCCCATATGAGTAGTCGCCTCGACATGACATGTTTTAGGTGTCTACAGATGCCCCTTTTGAGATGCATTGTGATTTTGAACAACGTTGAGCAAAACTAGACCTCCTAAAATGATGTCATAGGTTGGATGATGATCATTGATCTGATCAACATTAGATGCCCCAAGTCTAGAAAAAGGATGTGCATCCTCGAATCATTGCTTCTAACTCGATAGAAGGCTTAAATTTTGAAAAATTTTGCACTCATCATCAGACATTCGGATAGCATCAATGCCAAGTAGGCTTTCGTGCTTGTCAATCCAAAAGGATGAGAGTTATAAAACTAACTGTCATATATGCTATTTTATCCAAGAAAAGGGGTAAGCTTATGATAGTCTTTAGCAATGATTCGCAAGGATGAACACAATTTTGACAAGATCAAGGGATCTACGATCAAGGGATATTCTGTTGACTTTGATTATGATTTGATATTATGACTACCCCCTCAAGCAACGAGTCAATGAGGGTAATGACAATTAAATGAAGCGACAAGGTCACTTGACCACTATGAATGATCGTTGCACAAATTAAGATTTAGCATTTGAATACTTGGCAAGGCCTAATCAACTATGATTACACCATTTAGAATAATTGCATATTCCTATCCCATGGAGCGGTCTAGCCACGAAGGCCTTCTTAGGGAATCAAAATGATAGCAATGTCTATTAGGCTTGTAGTGAATCATAATGTCGATGATATGCTAAAAAGTGTCATAGGAGAATCGTGATGAATATCTCATTCCCATGGAGTAGTCCAACTGTGTAGGCCTTCTTAGGGATTAAAATGAAACATAGCAATTCAAAAATGATGAATTTGCCCCAAATGTCCTTATGGTAATTTACTCATCTTTTCGAATTGCATGGATCGCAAGTCGCTGCAACCGCCAAGTGTATAGGGTAAATAACTGAATACGAGGTGCATTTGGATTTTAATTTATTTGATTTTTTGTTAATTTTGAATTTTTTGAATTATTTGTTCTGATTAATATCATTTATTTGACCTTTTAAGGATCTCCATGGTGGGAATTTGGAGCAATTAATGCAATTTTCTAATTGCGCTTGTCATAAGCGGGTCAATTCCTTAACTGTAGATGTCAAACATGGACGAAAAACCCTAATTTAGGGATAGCGGATGTCAACCATGGGCCGCATAAATTTTGAAGATTATATAAGATTTTATACATTGTAAATTTTCATTATTTACGTGCATCTACCAGTAAAACTGAGAGCTTTGGGAGGTAAAAACTTTTTTCTGACATAGAACACTACCAAAAACCCGACACACTTCCCATTCTCCACATCGATGGCATATCAGCCAAAAGCCTCGACCAGTGGAGGAGCCAGTGCTTCTAAGGTAACTCACAAACCGAGACCTTGCTTGTCATTACCGGATGTAAAATTAACCTCATTAATTAATCGATAAATGAACTACACTAAACCATTGGTAACAAACTTCACTGTAGTTAGGGTTTAGCATAGGTTAGTTAGATTGGGTGGGTTTATTTTTAATTTTTAGGGGTTTTCGGGAAGGGCAGACCCATTTAGGGTTTTGCTCCCTAGCCGTGGGTGGCAGCCATGGGCCCCAATTAGTAGATTGGGGGCCGTAGATGTCATCCGTGGTGAAATTTAAATCCCAACGGTTAAATTTTTGACCGTTGGGTTAGCCTCGGTTTCGACCCGTGGTGCCCAAATTTTAGGAAATTTTTGCAAAATTTTTCAATTTTTTTTTATTGAATTTTTCTAGGCACTTAATGCCATTTTATTGCATTTTTGGAATATTTTTTTGATGTTTTTGAAATTGGTGATCATGTTTTTACATGTTTTTGTGTTTTTATGCATTTTTTGATTTGTTTTGACATTTTAGAATTGTTTTTCATTATTTTTCTTGTTTATTATTATTGTTGGTGCTCAGACCTTGACCAAAAGAGCAAGGGATACTGATCTCCTTCGTGACATTTGTGGTGATCTCACTGATGGGGAGCAAGAGTGGTTCACTACTATGGGGTTCGGTTACATCTTGGACCTCCCCTCCATCCGTATTGACCAGGCATAATTGACTACCTTAGCCCATCATTGGGATGCATGGACCAACACATTTCACCTACCGACAGGTGAGATGACTGTTACTTTGGAGGATGTGTACCACATATTTTAGCTATTGATCGATGGTGGGGCTGTCACATCTTCTCCTACCATGGCTAGGAGGGTTGTATTTGATTCCATATTTGGTAGACGAAGTATAGAGGTGCAGGACCATAATGCCCATAGAGGCATCCATGTCGGAGAGTGGTTTGAGGCCCAATTCTTCTCATAGTGGGAGGCTATGTTTATGCTCTTGATTATCCAGATAGTCCTCCTAGATTATTCAGGCGCGAGGTTCCCTTGGAACCTCCTGGCTCGGACTAGAGAGGTGGTGATGAGCTCGACCCGAGATCCTCTCATTCTATCATGGGGGAGCGCCCTGCTAGCATAGCTCTACCACGAGCTGTATCAGATCACATGTCGAAGTAGAGTCGACATCAGCTGTAGCATCCTCCTCCAGGTTTGGGGCTAGTAGCACATCCTGATTGAGCACCCTATAGACTTACCCATATCAATCACTAACATTTATGAAGAGAGTCAGTGCTATGCTGCCTGCTATCCCTAGGAGTGCAAGGGCTTTAAGAGTAGGTCTCATGTAGGAGATCTAGAGCATTATATTGGTAGATTCATACAACTCTATCCTCAACACATACGATGGCAACCATATATGGACTATCCAGCCTAGAAAAATGTAGACAGGTACCTACATCAAGCATGTAGAGTAGATGGATTATCGATTGAAAGGTTGACATATGTGAGTATCACTTCTACTCTTGCATCCTAAGGTAGTTTGGGATTAGGCAGGATGTCCCAGATATGCTTACTATCTATAGATGCTTGGTCCTTGATAGGGACCTGATATGGCCCCAGGTTACTCCACTAGGGGACAAGGACGATAAATTTTAGGAGTCAAGCCAGATAGACATAGACACTACTCTTGACTATGATGACTGGTGGGCCAACTTACAATGGCATGGAGAGGGTCCTCTAGGCTGACCTGTTGGTGGATTCATATAAGAGGGCACAGAGGGTGTAGAGGTGGATCCTCATGGGTGCAGGATTCACCAGAGGACAGAGGGCATAGGGACCACTATAGAGGAGGGCCCATAGGTGGAGGTAGAGGAGGAGGTGTTAGAGGAGGGTGAGGTGCCTTTGAATAGTGATATTGGGCAGTTGAGAGCCCAGATTATCAACCTCCAAAGCTAGGTTGGGATACTACAAATACAACTACTACACATAGATACATATATCACCACTCTAGAGGTGAAGATAGCATAGTGGAGAGGTAGTGATAAGGATATGAGGAGGAAAGGATAGTTCTCCATGCAAATGATACTGCTACATGCACCTAGATAACATAGCTCATTGGAGAGCGGGATGTGGCACATGCACAATTGAGTGCCATGACTACTAAGAGAGACTTATTGAGGGCAGTGATGGGGGTCCCTCATCCACATAGGATATCATGGAACCTCTCACAACACCATATTTACTAATACCAGTAGGTCGTGACCCCATGGCAGAGATCAAGAGGCTTCATTCCCTCATGGAGGAGGGTAATGAGAGAGATACAACATGCGTAGCTCATATATCCCAGATAGAGGGCTACATCAAGCTAATAGATGGGGAGGTACCAGAGGACACCCACACTATAGGGACTCATAGGACCAGATCCAAGACTAGGGAGAGGGCAGTCTTCTGCTAGCTCGAGCCATAGGATGCACATGACTGAGGGGACTCACAGATCCTCGAGTACTCATGGTACTAGCTTGTAGAGGACTCACAAGGATGAAATAGGCGATAGAGGTTCCTCACAATCTAGGGGTGCAGACCCTGTTTAGTATAGATTTTCATAGATTATTTTTGTTGTACTATTTTTGAGTGTAAGGTCGAGGACCTACATAGTTGTAGCCTACGGGCATTTTGATATACCTTGATACTATGTACTCTTTGACACATATATTTATATGATATGATAGTTCATCTCATTATATGTGTACTTTATTTTTGGTATTTTATGTTTATGTTATGCACATGGATGCAATGCAGATATTTGATTTATTGCTATATGATGTGATGTATGGATGACATGCACTAGTTGTATGATGTGGATGCAGTGATATACATGTGTAGATGTATTACTTTATGATGCTATGTATATGAATGCAATGTTTGATATTTAATGCAGTTTTGATCTGCTTCACTTGTATGCATTTACTTTATGTTGTTTATGACATGATTCATGCCATGTATGTATTGCATGTATTTTTGATGATATTGAGTTATTGTAAATGGACATGTATGTTTTAATCACTTAAAACATAATGTATGTAATATGATATGCGGTTTTAACAATCTAATGGATGACACCACAAAATGTATAACAATCATGGATTGTAGTTGCTTTATCTCTTTGTGAAATATAATACACCCATATGTGAGATGTAATGATATATGTTTTTGTTCATAAGATTTTGTAAATTAAAAGAATATATATAATATAATCAGTGGCCATCTAGATATCACTTCTGACATCCATCCGATATCTAATCATATAATACAAATAATTCTAATAAACAAAATCTCATAAGAAGAAATTGATTTTTGATGATTGCATTTGAAAATTTGATTGTTGCTATTTGGGAATTTTTGAGGTTTACCATGAGACTCAAACACCCTAGTTGATTGATCAAAAGTTGTATACTAACCATACTAGACTTCTGAAACATAAGGATTTTGCTAGGATAGGCCCTAACTATTCATTATCCCTATGTGTGCAAGTGAGTATATTTGATAAGGCACAAGCATACCCCGATGTCAGGTGGGATTCTTTCAGCCCATTGCTAAGATCAGGGGTCCACAAATGTCTTACCCAATCCTAGGTTTAGATTTTAGTTGGACTAGACCACTAGGCGATACAGGACACTTGAAGCTAGCTCTTCCACATTAAAACATTGGTCTGTACATAAGCGAGGTGCTAATGCATCAGACATATCATCATGCATAAGGTATAGTAGTGCTAGAAATTCGAGGGATTCAAGTTCACCCCCTTCTTTTCTTCAATTTTTTAGGATACTTGCTCATATAAAGTGATAAAAATCACTATTTATTTTTGTACTATAGTGATAAAAATCATAGTTTATTTTGTACTTTCTCTTTTTTTTTTTGAGCAAGGGATTTGATATTGATTTTACTTTCTTTGTACAATTTGATTTTCATTTTATATGAATTTTTGGGATTTACATTTGATAATTTTCTTTAGAAACTTCCTTTGGGGATTTTACTTTGGGAAACTATTTCTGGGATATCGATTGAGGATATCGATCTTATGATATCAAAATGGGATATCAATCTGGGATGTCGATCTATGATATCGATCTAGGGTATCAATATAGAGGATTGATCTGGGATATCACTTTGGGATATTGCTCATTTTAACATAAGCAAGGGATTATGGGTAGGGAACAAACCTATCCTTTTGCCAATTGCCAACATTTCCCATATCATCTGCACAAAGGGATAAGCAAGAATAACTCTTTTCACCTCAGGATACCTGGTCCTACTTCATGGATTTCATCTTCCCCTAGTCCTTATTAGGATTGTTTAATTTGTTGATTAGTGATAGGATTCTGATATGCTAAGGGCTATACTAACTAGACCTCAACTACAAAAGCAAAGCAAGCTTTCTATCAACTCTTGAGAAGACCTCTAGGTATGGTTGAATGATCGAAAAACCTTAGTATATTCTTCATAGCAACAATATGGGTTGTGTTGAAAAACACAATTACTCACAAGGGTGATACATAGATGAAAAATATAGTGCATAGATGCATGATTGAGATACAAACATGGTGTCATTTGTAATATTGCTAACACAATTTTTTCCAATGCAAGTGCGATGGATGAATATGCCTAATGCAATGCAATGGTGAAATGCAAAATTAAATGCAATGCAATGATGCAAATGAAATGCAAATGTTTTTGATTTTTGATATTTTTCCAATTTTTTTTATGGATTTTAACATTTTGGTTTGACCAAAGAGCTAATAGATGCCTTTGGAGCCTTTTAGGATTGACCAAGTGATTTTGAGGAACCCTTGGAGCCTTTTGGGATTGACCAAGTGGTTTTGAGAAACCCTTGGAGCCTTTTGGGATTGACCAAGTGGTTTTGAGAAACCCTTGGAGCCTTTTGGGATTGACCAAGCAGTTTTGAGAAAACCCTTAGAGAATTTTGGGATTGACCAAGCGGTTTTGAGAAACCCTTGGAGCCTTTTGGGATTGACCAAGCGGTTTTGAGAAACCCTTGGAGCCTTTTTGGGATTGACCAAGTGATTTTGAGAAACCCTTGGAGACTTTTCTGAGTGACCAAAGGGCTTACAAATGCCTTTGGAGAATTTTTTGAGTGACCAAAGGGCTTACAGATGCCTTTGGAGCCTTTTCTAGTTCTTAGGCATAGAATACTTTAAGATGAAGGATATTGAGAGGCTCAGGCTCTTCAAATCCTCCAAGAGATGTCAAGTGATATGTCCCAAGTCCAATCTTCTCCGAGATCATATAAGGACTCAACTAGTTAGCCACAAATTTATCTCACATTTCTGGCAATAAATTTGAGTTTTGTTGGTTCTCTTTTAGCACAAGATCCCCAACCTCAAAGTCTCTTAGATGGAATTTGCTATTGTAAGATCATTTTAAGTGCTCTTGATAAATGCAAAGGTGCTCGAGGGTATTCATGTGACGTTCATCAAGTAGCGTCAATTGATCTAGGTGAGCTTGTCATGTGGTGTTGCCATCAATGAACTATTTAAATGTGACATGCAACATTGGAATTTCCAACTCTAAGGGCATAATGGCCTCAGTGCCATATACTAGTGAAAATGGAGTTGCCCTAGTGGGTGTCCGAATGCTAGTTTTGTAAGCCCATAATGCAAGGGGCAGCTGGATATGCCAATATTTGTGGTGCTCTTGTACCGTCTTTTTCAAGATGGAGACCATTGTCTTATTTGAAGCTTCAGCCTACCCATTTGCCTACGGATAATATAGAGTCACAAAATTGTGTTTGATTCTATATTTAGATGTCAAAGATTTCACATTTTTTTTAAATGATGTTCCATTATCCAAAACTATCTTGGATGGTATCCCAAAATGACTAATGATATTGGTGAGTAGAAACTCAGCAATACGTGCTCTGGTTGTCATTGTTAAGGGAATATCCTCCACCAACTTAGTAAAATACTCACTAGCTATGATAATAAAAGTATGCCAGCCCGATGATGGAGGAGAGATCTAGTCCCAACTGAGTAAATGGCCAAGCCGCTTGAATGGGATGTAAGGCCTGTGATGGCAGGTGCATAAGATTAGCATGATGCTGACATTTAACGCATTTCCTGACATACACATTGCAATCCTTCTCCATAGTGGGCCAATAATAACCCATACAAAGGATGCATTTGATGATAGCCATGCCACTAAAATGGCCATCGCATATACCATCGTGTGCTTCTAAAATTACCCAAGATGACTCTTGGGGCTCAAGAAAAATAAGGAGAACTCCATCGTAGCTTCTATGGTACATGATGTCTACTAACAAGATATACTTAGTCACTTTCTATTTGAATGTGCATCTTGCAACACATGACAATCCTTGAGGGATTATACCAAGTCTAAGGAAGTCACATATCTGTGATATCCAGTTATGATAAGCTTTAGCCTCGATCGATAAGACAACATGCTCCCCCTACGGTTCTACATTTGCAAATGCATACTGGAAAACAACCCTATGGTGAATGGTAGTACCACTCCCCGTTGGATCCTATGAGATCATAGACCCCTAGGACGCTCTCTTCAAAAAGTCTCTGGATCTATAGAACCACTCATGGTTTGGTTCTACATGAATCATGTTGATTGAATCTTTGTTATCCAATGCTTCATGTTGCACAACAGAATGTGACAACATTTTTACATGGATGGTAGTAAAATAGGCAGATAGATTCTAAGGGATTAGAGATCCCAAAGATGCCATTGTGTCTACGAATCTATTAGATGAACAAGGTATTGCCTCGATGTCATACCATTCCAGTTGAGCTAGATATGTGTCAATAAGATCCTTGTAAGCTTTCAATATTAGGCATCAGCATTGAAATAATCCCTTAACTTAGTTCAAAATGAGAAGGGAATTTCCAAAGATATTTAGCCTTTTTATCTTCATGTTGACCGCTATTTGGAGACCCAAAATTAGGGCTTCATCTTTAGCCTTGTTGTTAGTGCAAGAAAATTTCAACTTGAATGACAAGGGCATTGGAGCTCCTTGTGGTGTGAACGACACTATTCCTGCACCACCCCCTTGCTCACACTTCTAACCATCAAAGAACAAGGTCATATCGGCTTTGTTTTCTGGTTCTTCGGGTTTGGGTGCTTATGATAAGGCAAAGACCGCATCATCAAGAAGCTCTATGGTGAGGGGCCTACTATTTTTGAGAGGCACCTCAGCCAGTTGATCTGCTATGACTTGTACCTTAATGGAATTTTGGCTTATGAATTCCAAATCAAATTCTATTAGTAGCATGATCCACTTTGTAGTACATGTATTATGATGTCTTGCTCATCATATACTACAAAGGATTTTATTTGGATATAACATATGTCATATGACTCAACATATAGTATCACAATTTCTTGGTAGCAAACACTACTGCTAAACATAGCTTTTCCACATATGCATACCCGATCTCATAGCTCACCAAGGTTCAACTAATATAATATATGGCCTGTTATTTGCTTTGTACATCTTTTGGGCTAGCATGGTTCCCAATGCAAAGTCATTTATTGATATATATAGTATAAATGTCACAGCTAGCCTTGGTGGAGCTAGCATTGGTGATGTTGCTAGGTATTGCTTTATCTTAGCAAAGGCTGCTTGACAGTCCTCGTCCCAATTTAATTGGACCCCCTTGTGTAGTAGTCGATTCATGGGTTGATATTTATCCGATAATTGAGCGATAAATCACTTTATGGATGCTACTTTGCCCTGAAGGCTTCTTAATTCTTTGATGTTTGTGGGAGGATGCATTTCCAAAATAGCCTTGACCTTTGCTGGATCAACTTCGATGCCTCATTTTGAAATGATGAACCCTAAGAGCTTTCCCTAAGTTACGCCAAACATACACTTCTTAGGATTCAACCTGACATTGTGGTCTATCAGACGATTGAAGATCTTATTCAGGACCTCTGCATGCTCAGAACGCAATAATGACTTTGCCAACAAGTCATCCATATAATATTCTAATATTTTATGCATATAGTCATGAAAGATGTATGTCATAGCCCTCTAATATGTGGCACCACCATTTTTAAGTCTAAATGGCATAACTTTATAGTAAAATGTTCCCCATGGCATTATAAACATGGTTTTGTGCTGGTATTTGGGCTTAATCTAAATTTTATTGTAACCAAAAAAATCATCCATTAAGGAGAGCATCTCATGACCTGCAGTTGCATCTACAAGAGCATAAATATTTGACAATGGAAATGAATCCTTTGGTGTTGCCTTGTTTATGTCTCTAAAATCCATACAAATACGAATCTTGCCATCAGGTTTTTCTACAGGTACCATATTGGATACCCATTCTAGATAGTCGATGGAGATAACAAACTCTATGTCCAATAGATTTTGCAACTCGTCCTTAACCATTAAGGCTACTGTTGGATGCATATTCCTGAGTTTTTACTTGATTGGCTTCTTTGAAAAATCTAGAAAAAGGTTATGAGTAACCAATTTTGGATCTAGACCCAACATATCTTTGTAAGTCCAAGGAAAGAGAGCAGGTCTCTCTCTCAGTAGAGGGATGAGGTTGGCATGCTCATCAAGAGTCAAAATTTCTCCAAATTTAACCTTCCTTGGATAGGTTGGATCATTACTAATGTCCACTTTGAAGGTTTCCTCTACTGACATATGGGATCCCTCCTCAAGATGGTTAGGCGTAGGGATAAAGTGGATGTCATTTGATGGGTTTATAGGTTCCTCATTGGAAGAATCCTTAACAAGATAGGCATCATGTGCATAGCTTGGCAAAAAATGGAAAGGTTGCAACATTTCTTCATTAGGGAAGAAATCTTCAGGCTCTAGAGGTGAATCAACGCGATCCCAGTCGATAGTATCTACATTTAAATGCAACGGTTTGGATGGATCTACTGGATTGTGGAGTGGAGTGGTCAAATAAATGGAGATCATGTTGATGAAATGGATCATGTCTCTAGGACCATGTGCAAGTGACTCATCATTAGCAAAACTACCATCCTTGAGATGTGGTTCTGGGGGTATGGGGATCTTTGGATCCGATCTATGAATAGACGGTCGGATGGGATCACTGGGCTCAAGGAGCTCCATGTACATTGGTGGATCAGGAAACACCATATGATAAATCACATTAAGATTCAATGGTATTCCTCTGAGGTGAAGATGGATATTGATCTCTCTGTGCATTTCCTTAGCCATATAAGGTGCATTGCGATAGCATAAGTAGGGAGGTCCTAAGTAGGCTCTCTCTATCTCATATTCTTCATTGCTATCATAATACACACAATCATTCACCTCCACTAGAATGGGATGTTCTAGAAAATGTGGCCCCATATAGGTTATCTCCTAATCACTATCATCATTATTCAATAAAATTAGGTACAAGCACCATAAATATGATACTACCAAATAGATCGGCTCAGCCTCATCCTCTGATTGATCATTGGGTGAGGACTCACTGTCCTCTCCTTCACTACAACTAGGTCCACCTATATTGAATATGGACTCTGCTATATCCTCATTGAAATACCCTTCCAACTTGGGATCTATCACTATGATAATATCTTGACCCTACATGCCCATGTTGTTGGCTGCTCCATGGATTTGTTGACCAAAGTTTTCTCTTGGTAAATCATCTAGATCAACACCAAGATATCCTCATGATATGTCTCGGGTGGTGCTATGGTGACGTAAGACACCATCCGATTATCCCTCTAGAATGTAGAAGGATCAGGGTGATACGGATTGAAGTCAACCTCACCCCATAAATTGAGGTACAGGTGGTTTAAAGATATCGCAAGGAGTTTAGCCTATCCTCCACTGTTGTTGAGGATAACTTAGGCTTATCCACTTAAGCCTAAGTTAATATATTATTTATTATTATTCCTATTTCTTGCACTTTGTATTCACATGAGGCATAGTATGCCCATGTTGGAAATAGGTTGTTTAGTTGTTGGATGTGTAGTTAGCTGTTAGAGATCTCTCTTGTCTTCTAGCAGTTAGTTGGCATCCTAGGTTAGCATGTTGTTAACCATTAGTTAAGTGGTTGGCCATATGTGGCAGATTGTTGCAACCACTTAACCTACGTGAGATTCCTATGTATGCCTATATATTATGTGCATTTGATGAATAAAATAGCTTCATACTATTGTTCCTACATCATTGGTATAAGAGCCGAAGGATAATTTTTTGCAAGAGGGAAGGCAAACTGCCACTTCACTGCTAGGTGCCTAGTGAGAGTGCTTGTGCATCAGATCCTAGGAAGGTGTTGACTGAGAGTTGAAACCAAGTGAATATGAGGCACCAGAGGGTAGCAATTATCCCTACACCACTTATCTACCTTGAAGAGAGGTTGAAAATTTTGAAGCAACAGTTGGCTTCAAATAAGAGTTGAGTTCACTGCAACTTGACAGGAAAAAGAAGAGTTCCTTCAGTTGAGGAAAATCATCTGCTTGGTCACTCCAAGTGAAAGGTGAAGATACAATTTTATATTAATATTAATTCCTATTAATATTAATATTTGATTTCTATTAAAAAAAAGAAAAAAAGAGGGTTCATAGGCCTTGATCTTGGCTTAGCTACCACTTGATTATAGCAGCCAAGCTTGGAGGTCCCATCGGTCACCCAAGCAGTTGACGACCGATTATCGGCCAACCAACCACACTAATAGCCGATTGGTAGCCAACCCTGGCAAGCACCGACAACCAGCCCGGGCACTGCCCGTCCGACCACGACTATGGTGGCGACAACCACACAAGAGACCATCACTACACAGGCGGGCCACCTCGATGGCCGCCGATGCATGATGGACACAATCGATGTCGACCACATTTTAGTCTACACCCTCATTGAATATCAACCAAACCCTACCTAGCTACCAAATAACATGATCGAAGACTCAACGACCGGTAAATCAATTGACAACGTGTGGTGAAATAATTTTGGTGACATTCAGAACCTTGGCAACATCGACAGAACTACACTGCCTACAACAACAAAGATTTTTGAGAAAACCCTTCGACTCTGATTGATGCAGATGATCCTGGAGTTTCCAAAACCTATAGATCCCGACCACTATAACATTTTGGTGTGAACAATGCAATTTTATTTTGATGTTTTTGTGTTTTTGGCTGAGAAATCGAAGTCATCCAATTTTGAAGTAGAGAAACAACAAAATTCAGCAGTCGATGCGGCTCGTTTGGTTTTTTTGATGAGGGTGTAAGAATTCTGATGTGAAAAATTGCAATGTTCGTAAAGTTTTTGATTTTCCAGAGAAACTTTTTGGGCAGTGAAACTTTTCGGCGCAGCGTCGTAGTTTCTCAGCGGTTTGCGTGAGCATTTTTTGGTGGGGTGTATTTTTCTAATCCTCTAAGGTCTAAGATTTCACGACCATCGACAAAAATAAATTTTGTCATCGCTGGCGACCGCAGATTGAGGATGTACCATGAAAGTGGATGCTATTATCCCAAATCGGGCATGTTAGGCCCAAGTAGGGGTTTAAAGGCGCCAAGGAGCATACAATCTAGTGACCACCTTACGGTGGTCACCATAGTCCATGTTTTCATGTGCAGGCCAGAGTGCAAGTTGGAGGTTTAGGCTCTTGTGCCATGTGGCACTTTCATGGGGTTGTTTTCACGGTGGTTGACTTCAGTTTGTAGTCCTTGGCACTCCTTGGGGCGGTTGCTGGGCCCCTTGTGATAGTCGCCTGGGGTGGACCGGCAGGTTGATAGTCGCCTGGGGTGGACCGACAGGTTGATCGTTAACAAAATTAAAAAACAAAATTTTATTTGGCACCCAACATAAATTTGGCGGGAAAGTATTTTTGGCGGCAAAAAAATTCAAATTTGAATTTTGGCGGGAAAACTGATCAAGGAGGAGAAATTCAAAATTTTGAAAATTTCAAAATTTGAAAATTGGCATCCAAACTTCAAAAGGTGATATCTTCTCCGTTCTTAGTCTGTTTTCGATAAAATTTTTTGCATTGTGTTGCAAATTTTTCGAAGATTGATAATTTTTTCTCCTAACCAAATTTTTGCATTGTAAAAGGGCTAATTTTTCAGCATTTTAAGTGCACTTTGTAATTGCAAAATTGAAATTTTAATTTTGTAAAAGCACTAAAATAGCCCTATTTTTGAGAGCCAAAATTTTTAAATCTAGGCATTTTTGCATAGGAACATTGTCAAATTCCTAAGCCTAGATTAAGTTTTTGCAAGACCATTTTGTAATCCTCCTAGTCTGGCATATACTAGGAAAAATATGGCTCATGACCTCAAAAAAAACATGGAAAACCTCACCAAAGCAGTAGACATTTTGGCTGAAAAAGTGAGAGATATTGTTGTGCAATTTAACCCTGGTGAAATCAAAATCCACCATAATCATGTAAACAAAGCCAAATGTGAGGTTAAAATGTATGATGGGTCTAGGTATCCCAATGTATTATCTGCATGGATTTTGGATATGCAAACTTGGTTTGCTTATGCTTAAATTACGGAGGATGAACAAGCTACTTTTGCTACACTAAAACTCATAGGTTTAGCAAAAGTTCTCATTGTAGAAAGACAGAGCCAGAATGCCACCATGACTTGGAAAGAGTTGACTCAAATTCTAAAAAACAACTTCTTTCTACCAAACTACCAAAGTGATCTCACTACCAAGTGGTACAGATTGAGGTAAACCTATGGGATGTCTGTTTTTTGACTTCATATTCCAATTCAATAGGTTGAGGATTTTGCTTGGTGTGAAAAATGTAGAAGATGAGTTGATTAATAAATTCAATCGTAGCTTTAAAGATCAAATTTTTAGGGAGATGAAATTCAATGTCTTCCTCACCTTGGATGTGGCATTCAATCATGCCATTCTTACAGAGGAGAAAGTTGGTGCATATCAAAAATCTCGTTCATCATAGGAGGGCTCTTCCAAAGGCAAGAATCAACATCAACAAAAGGTGAAGAACAATTCTCATTATTCCCCTCATTCTTATTCTCCTCCCACTTCTCCTAAAGCATATTCTTCTTCCTTTCATGTTAAAGATCCTTATTCTTCATTGTATTGTGAATTTTGTAAAAAGCATGGACATGTAAAATCCAAATGCTATACTTTTGAGAAGTTTAAGAAGAAGAAATCCCTAATTGTACAGCCTACACATGAGGAACCACAAGATGGTCCCATTTTGGCTACAGGGATAGAATAAGAATATCCTGCTTTAAAGGGTAAACTAAAAAAAGTTACCCTAATGTCCAATGTATTTTCTCAAGGGGGGCATGATCATTTGTTTGTCACTAGAGCCCACTTGATGCATGATTATTATGTTGATTGTATCATTGATAACTGATCGCAAAAGAACCTCATCGCAAAGTCCTTTGTGGAGAAGTTGAAACTTCCCATCAAACCACATCACCAACCTTATGCACTTGGGTGGAAAGATGTAGACTCCAAATCCAACATCACCCATACTTGCACATTGAATTTTTCTTTTGGTTATAATTTTGTGGATAAAGTTAGGTGTGATGTCATAGATATGGATTGTTGTGGACTATTGCTAGGTAAACCCTATCAATTTGATAGGAATGCTATTTATCATGCTAAAAAGAACACCTACACATTGGATTTGCATGGTAAAACCTACTTGATACAAAGCACTACACCTACTTCTAATTTGATGTTGAGTTGTAGGCAAGTAAGGAAGCCATTAAGTCAAGCACTCATTTTAGCTCCTACTAGCATTTGTCCCACACAAAATGAAGAAAAAAAACCACCTAAGGAACATGCAAAGGAAGAAGTTTCACTCCCACATAATGAATAGTCACAAGAGCAAGTGGTTAAGGAACCCACCATTCTCACTCATGAGAAATATGCCATTGATTCCATTGGTATAATTTTGGGTACACCTACAACCACAAAACCACTTGTTCTACAGAAGTTACCTTTGGATTTGCCCACTCCCACCATTGCACACATGGAGGAGCAAGCTAAGGTTACTTCTCTTACTGAGCACCGACAGAGCCTTCTAGGCAAGATACCACAGGACTTGCAGGAGACTCCGTAAGGAGTGGTGCATAAGCATCATAATCCTCACTCACCATAGGTTGGAGGTAGATTTTGGATTCCTTTGGATGAGTGCCGCTTTCTAGAGACACCATTTTATGATCCTCTTTTGGTACCTGATCTTGTTTTTAGCCCTACAGTAGCAGTGGCACCTGATTGTTAGATTTTGCTCATTTTAGATAGAGTTTTCAAGATGAAGACTCATCACACTAGACAGGGTTCTTCCACTACATACCTTGTCGCTCATCGTGGTCACTTTCCACACATGGATCATTGGATTCCTCACCATGATATGGCCCATGAATTTCCATATTTGTTGAGAACATTGGGATCTAATGCTTATATGGTTGGGATGAGTGTTGAGGATAACTTAGGCTTATCAAATTAAGCCTAAGTTAATATATTATTTATTATTATTCCTATTTCTTACACTTTGTATTCACGTGAGGCATAGTATGCCCATGTTAGAAATAGGTTGTTTAGTGGTTGGATGTTTAGTTAGCTATTAGAGATCTCCTTTGTCTTCTAGCAATTAGTTGTCATCCTAGGTTAGCATGTTAACCATTAGTTAAGTGGTTGGCCATATGTGGCAGATTGTTGCAACCACTTAACCTACGTGAGATTCATTGTACTCCTATATATTATGTGCATTTCATGAATAAATATAGCTTCATACTATTGTTTCTACATCAAATATAGAATCCCAACCTGAACCTATCAGTAGGTAACTGATATTATGGTTATATAGGCCTCATACGCCCCTGCTCGAATAGTATAATATCGTAACCATGCTAATGGTAATGCTCGAAGTATCACATGGCATAGTTTGGGTTAGATAGATAATGAATGTTCATGATGAATGGTTCATTATCATCCTCATCCATGGGCATAGGAGATGTGATTTGTCTAGTCCTCCATATATGAAGTTAGTCTGGTTGGGTGGTACCCCCAATGGTTCCACCATACCTATGGGAAGGTGATGGGCTCACGGTCGGCCCATGTCATGTGTAGTCTCGATAATTGGTGTGAACATCAAATTATACACAATGTATTTCCCTAACCTAGGATTAACCAAATGGATGGTCACCTGTGGCATAGATGACCCTACTAAAGATGCAGGCGAAGCAGGCTGAGGTGCCTCTTTGACTCTTCCTTGAATTTACTCTACTTCCATGGGAGTACGGGTTTCAATGAAAACTTACTGGGGATTTTGCTTTATCTTATTTTTTCCTAATTTCTCTTTCAACTTCCTATCAACCCACTATATCGTAGATGCAGTCGACCTAACGAAAGTAGTCGTTGTATGCTTTGATATTTGAGATACGAACATTGTGGGTCTAGCACACACTTATTTGATTATACCTCCTGGATATTTTATTGGTAATGTTGGTCGTACATCTAGGTGCATTGAAGGGAGCACAAATTCCCTTAGAAAATCTGTTATATTCACATATTTAAAGGGTTCTTCATCTGAAGGCACCACGTGAACCTATCCCTCATGAATGTATTTGATAAATTGGTGTAGAATAGAAGGGACACAACACATTTATTTGATCCAAGATTTACCTAGAAGTATATTATACTGTATAGCACCTTTGATTATGTGACACATCACTGGGATGGGCTTTAGTCCCACCTAGATAGGTAAAACTATAGTAACAACCATTGAGCATAATGCATCATTGAATACTCTCAACGTGAAGGTAGAAGGAATGATATGCATCTTGGGTAACTTAAAGTGAGTTAATGCCTTGGTAGTTATGATATTTATCGATGACCCCATGTCGATCAAAACTCGCTTGAACGGTTTGTGGTTCACACAAGCAATAATATGCAGCGGTGAGTTTGTTGTAACAGTGGAAACCATATTGACTTCGTGGTCATGAAATTGAATGACTAGTTCCTAACACTGTTGCACATGCCCCACAAAGTGTGTAAACACTTTGGGATCTTGAGGCTAAACTTAAATGGACCTTAAGATATCCATAAGCGTCTCTCTTGAGACTGCTGAATAAGATCATAAATTGATAACTTTGCTGGAGTTGTCTGTAGGTTTTGAACCAACATACTTTTGATGGTCACCATCGGTCTAGTTGGTGGGTTGAACACATATCTGGTTGGTATTATAGGAGGTTTAACTTGAACCCTAATAGGCACTGGAGGTTGATTCAGTCATTCATAGCTCACGTTCCTCATGACAATGTTGACCATTTTGATGAACCCCTAGGTTGGTGGTTCGATGCGAACTTGGTTGACTTGGCCAACATTATTCTTTGGCACATTGTGATTAGGTAGAGGATTCTTGTTAATACCTATTTTTTGATTGTCAGGCACTTGCGAGTTGTCAACAAGCAGTTTACCTCTCTTGATCATATTTTACACAATATGTTTGAAGGACCAACATACCTCTATGTCATGGCCTTTCATTCTGTGAAAGATGCAATACTGATCATATTTATAGCCTTTAGGCTTAGACTAATTAGGGTCTATCATCTTGACCTTGAGTAAGTGTATAGCCTTCACCTCACATAACTGATGAAAAATCAAAGTCAACATCTTTGATAAATGAGTGAATATGTGAGGTGGGCGTTTCTCCTTATTTTTACCCTTGTAATTGTTATTAAGCTACTCATACTACGTAGGTGGAGTTTGGGCCTGATAATTTTGATTTTGTTGCCATTTTTATCCCTTTTGAAGGTTCAACACTACCTGATTAACATGGGTTAACTTGGCCTGATGTATCTCAGTACTCTTCTTGTGTCTCTCCTTATTCCTCAACTTCAAGTTACCCTCTTGTAACTTGATGTCCTCAATTACCTTGGCTTACGCCAAAGCCCCTTTGAATGTCTTGTACTGCTACAACTATAGCAATAGCAAAATGTGCTTAACATAATTCTTTGTGAACATTCATGTTAATTCAGAGGACAGAATGGAGAATGGTAGATTTACCATCAGTTTCCTCCATCCCTTTCCATAATCCATCATTGGCTCATCGTCATGTTGCATTAGAGTGGCCAGGATAGATTAGTTTACCTTCTTCTTGATGCTGAAGGAGAAGCGTTCAAGAAATGCATCGGCTAGTTTCTTGAAACTAGTGATGTTGTCCGTCTTTAGTTGGTTGAACCACTCTCAAGATGGGCCTGAAAGGGTCATGATGAATGTGTGCAGGAGCAAAGCATCATTGCTCTCGATCTAAAAGCACATAGCTAAGAAACTAGTCACATGCTCCTGTGCGTATTCCTCTCCTTGAAACTTGTCCAGTTGAGGCATTTTGAAATGCTCAGGATATACTGTAATAGGAATTGACGTGCATAGAGGTTCATTGTGAATTTTGTTCAAGGTAGGCTTCTGATAAGCCATCCCTTGCTTCTCTATGGCTTGAACCTTCTTTGCTAAGGTATTTTAGGCTTTCAAGGAAAGAAACTCCTCTCGAGATTGTGTTGGAGGTGGCTTCGGAGGTATGTTACTCCTCAGTCAAGGCAAGGGACTAGGCTCACCCTCATCCTCAAATTAGGAGATTTTAGGATACTCTTGTTCTAATTCCTCTCCCACTTCATTCTCATACTACCTATGCTCGTGTTTCTTGGACGTTGGACACTGATCTCTATGTTGAGTCATATGGCAAGTATGGATGTCTATATTCTCAGGGTGTAACTTGGGGCTATGAAGCCACTCGTCTATGGACATGCTCCTTGATATCATTTTAAGGATGTAAACTGATACTAGCCAATTGATCCTCCATTTCTATGTGCTCCTTATGATCAAGGATGCATTGTTCACGCATGCATTATTCATACAGTTTTTTCCTAATGAACCTCTAGCTCTGAGTATTCCCATTTTTGAGGTTCTCTTTATCTGTGTGAACATCCTCCAATTAATCTTGGAGAATATACCATATCTACTTTGACATAAGTTTGTGAACCCTATCAAGATGATCGGCCATTTGAGGTCTTGGAGGGGTGTGCTCTGTTCGAGCGACTTTATGAGTATGTCCTCCAATGGAATGATTTGACACACTCTTGCCTTGGTCTATAAAGATGATATTCATGTTAGGCTATCTACTATACTCAGTGCCTACATGCGATGAAAGAGCATGCATGTCTCAAGAATACTTGGAGCACTCTCTAGGTTCTTAGGCGGTCCTAATGGTGCGTCCACTACACACACTCGTAGGTCAAGAGGATGCAAGCATAGGATTCTATCCTAGATGCCCTAGGACCTTTTTTAGACCATACAATTGTTTGCTATGCCATGGCTCATGAGGTGGCATACCATTTTTTCCCACTTTGGATATATCTATGGTGAATGTGGTGGGTTCACCCCTATTGGGAGTCTATGTGAGCCTGTGCTCAAAATCATCCCTCTCTATTTACCCCTAAATGGGTGGATCTTGGACATGTCTATGCTCTAACAGTGGAGGTCATGAACCTCCCTTAGATACCTATCGAAGGGGTACCAATTTGGATCCCTCGATGACATATTATTTTGCAGAACCCATGGATCCACATGGAATACAATCATGGTAAATGCTAGCGTACGTAGAACCCCCATGTTGGGACATAACATGCTATGATATGTGCATAGAGGGATGTCTAGTACTTCCTCTAAGTAGGGTATTCTCGACAAAATTCTCTCATATAGAATTATCCCCTCTAATGCTTGTTGAACGATGTCTAGGAGGATTCTGTGATTAAGGGCATTCTACATCATGTTGTGCACTAGGTGGATCTTGGGCTTCTATATCGAGTCGATGCCCAGATCAATATCTTCATGTTTATATCTTTGTATATCCTATGTCTAGATTTAACTTTTATTAGCATGCAAAGAATACAATGATGATTATATCTTTTTACAATTAAAAATGAGCCCTAAACTGTTTGATGTGTTTTCAATTTATTATATCAGTAAAGTAACTCTTTTCGTGTTTTACAAAGCATTGATGATTTTCTCAATTGTTTAATGGATTTCACCTGTATGCTTGTAGCTTGAAAACCTGGATATGAAATCCAGGTCACGTAATCCCCCCAAAGTGTGGCAATTAAAGTCCACACCAGGTAGGGAGCAAAAGTCCTCCCAAATCCTCACCCCTCTTTCACCTAGTCAGTGTCATATTATTCAAAGAGGAGTATATGCAAATTTTTTGGGCTATAAAAGGTTCTTGGATATGGTATTGGTCTAGAACAAATGGTACGTGGCATTTGGGCCAACGGATGGAAATAACCTCCATCGTCGTTGAAACCCTACTAGTGGTTGGATATGACTCCCAACTCACTAGCGTTTACTTTGGAACATGGTGTGTGTGGTTCTTTTTAATTTGCATAAAAGGAAAGATGCATAATACAAAATTCATATGATCATTTCCTACATGATATGCATAAAAATAATATTTGGTATTTCAAAAACATGCATGATTAATCTACATGATATTTAGACAATTGATATTAATGATGAAGTGTCCTCTAATCGGACCTTATGCAAGCAATCCAACATACAAGGAAACTTTAGCACACTGTATTCTAGGGCAGACTACAATCAGAGGTCTGCTATTCCTAGCAGTGCCTAATGAAACCCTAAAATGAAAAACCTAATGGAACTAATTCATTTCACCCTTTTTTAATGTTTGTCCTACTTAGGTTACCATTTCATGCTTTTTGGGAAAAGATAGATAGATAAAATAGGAAAGGAAAATGAAAATGACACCTACCTCAAGTCCATATTTGATCAAGCTTTATCCCACTATTCTCTAATTGGTATGTTGCTAACCATGGCTCTGATGTGCGACTGCGATTGTTGCCCATGCCTGTAACCTGCGAGCCAAAATTTTGATCGTGGATGTCAACCATGGGGAGCACCTTCCATAAAAATAAAAACACAGTCAGTTAATCATGGCTAGATATGCGGAGTTCCACCGTGATCACCTAATGTAACCACCAAAAAGTCCCCACACCCAGTCTAACTATTACAATTGATGAGAAATACACAAGTATGCATAAATTGACAACAATAAATAGAGCAAATACAAGGAATCCTTTATTGATTTCTATGGAGTCAAATTACAGATTCATCCCTCTTAGGGATACCCATTTGATACATCAATTACAATAATTTTTAATCCCTCTCAAGGGTATATGTGAATCAAATGCCTTCTAGGGTGACAAAAACTGCTCAAGGGTGTCGATTACCCTCTTCTCCATGATTAGATGTATTCGCTATGTTGAATGGCACGACCCTGATAATCCTACATTCAAGAAACAACAAGAAGCATGTTAAAAGCAAAGGTAGCCTCTCTTGATGAGGCCTTTAGAGGGTATTAGCATAAAAGATATCATGACTATAAATAATCAAGAAAGTGCAAGAAGGATGCTAAAACTATATAAAACATGAAAATATTATCATAAAACATGTAAGCTCAAGAACATCTAACTATCCAGTAGCCTAATTAAAAAATCAAAAACATGGAAGCATGAGAAAGATCCATTAGAGTGTCAAATGCCACAATGAAAGCAACATGCATGAAACCATAAATCTATCTGTCAGGGTCTCTAGATTGCTAATTAAACCAGTAATAAATATAATGTAACCTAACTAAATAATCTACAAAAGGAAATCAAGGGAATCTTCCCTAATTTTCTTACTATAGGTCTGATGTGCAGGTGGCACTGTTACCCATCGTTGAGAGCCATGATGGAGCTCTGAGTAGGTTTGCATTCCAAATCAAGGCTCTCTCTTTAATCCACCTTGCCAAATTGATGGTCAAGGGTCGCCTCTATGTCCTCTAAAATGTTTGGTGGTTGAATTGCTCATATTATGCACCAATTGCATGAATTTGTATTTATTGTCTCTCCTAGGCTCCTAGGACCTCCATTGCAATGTGATATCCAATTGGGTAGCAAAAGTGTCCATCTCAATGCATCTAGGTGAGTATGCAATTCGATAGGGCTTCGCTGCTCAATTGGTAAAATTATCTTCTAGAATTATCCCCAATTTGGAGGGGGATCTTATAGCATTGGCCTAGGTCTAGGGGTGGCTTCCTCGTGAAGCCAAGATTAATATTGGATAGTTGATCCAACTGGATGGAAGGATCCAGAACCTTACTCGCTCAAACTGCTCCAATATACAACCAATTTGTCATTGTAACCAAATTTGGATCGGATGAAGGCCAACCAACTCTAAGTGCTGATCGTGACTGACATGTGTGATGAGCACTACTAACTGTAGGTGTCAGTAGTGGCTAGCACTGACTAGGCAAAGGTGCCCAATTAAGTGGTAAAAACCACTGCTATACCCTTGATATATCCAAAAGTTTTCCATATGGTCTTCTAGCATGTACCATATGAGTAGTTGCCTCAGCATG
This sequence comes from Wollemia nobilis, assembly GCA_028583015.1. NCBI lineage: Eukaryota > Viridiplantae > Streptophyta > Pinopsida > Araucariales > Araucariaceae > Wollemia > Wollemia nobilis. The sequence goes on from JAQPPZ010000465.1 coordinate 14,789,629, forward strand.
ACGTGTTTTAGGTGTCTACAGTAAACAACCTACTCTAACACCCCCCCTCAAATGAATCTAGACACTAAAAAATAAAGTGGCTTATCCACAGTATGAGTCTTGGTAACAAGGCTTGATGAAGTACTCATGTACAATATATCCATGAAAAAATATCAAACTAGAAGAAAAAACTACATGTGAAAAAGAACATCCTATTAGAAAGAGAGAGAGAATAAGAAAGATGTCTTTACGAACACCTCCTAAGGACATATTATGAAACCCAAAACATGCCATGCAACTCAAGGTAGCGAGATGATGCAAAAGGATTTGTAAATATGTCGACAACCTGCTGTTGAGTTGGAATGTACTCAAAGCAAAGAATTCCATCCTGAATGTGTTGGAGAATGAAGTGCATGTGAATATTAGTATGCTTTGTTTGCTGGTGCTCAATAGGATTGTGATAAATATGAATTACACTTTGGTTGTCACACCAAAGTATAGTTGGTGAGTCCTATGGGAAGCCAAAATCTATCAATAACTATCATAGCAAAAGAACCTCCTAACTCACTATGATTGCTGCCTTGTACTCTGCCTCTATAGATGAAAGTGTAATAGCCTGATAATTCTTGCATGCAAAAGCAACTAGAGAAGAGCCAAGACAAAAAATATAGCCAGAAGTGGAACATATGTCATCAATAGAACCTACCCATTCTGAAACAGTATAGCCAACCAACTAGTAGAACCTCGAGTGTAGTGCAATCCAAAGTGTGAAGTGCCCTGTAGATATCACAAAATCCTCTTGGTAGCCTGCCAATGACTATTATGAGGGGTATGTGCAATTCAAGATATAGGCCCAACTATGAAAGAAATATCTAGGTGAGTATTGGTAAAGTACATAAAACTTCTAACCAATTATCTATATAAGGTAATATCACAAATAGGAGTGGTGCAGGTGGAAGTAAGAGAGATCCCATACTGGAAAGGAGAGGGAAATGACTTACAATAAACCATAGAAAAATACTAAAGAAGATCATGGGTGTACTTCTCTTGACTCAAATGAATCCCTAAATTTGACTGAGAAATCTACAAACCAAGGAAAAAGTGTAAAATACATATATCTATCATATCAAACTGTGTAGAGAGATTCCTTTGAATATTCTAAATGTGGCAAGAAGAGCTACCATTGAGAAGCAAATCATCAATATACAAGAAAAGGATAACAATATCCTCTCCAACATGATGTATATACATTGTAGGATCTGATTGGCAGTGAAAAAAACTATTAGATAGAAGAAAAGAATCCATCTTCTCATACCAGGATCAATGGCCCTATTTGAGACCATATAGAGACCTCCATAGTCTACAAACAAGAGAAGAGTCTTGAACAAACCCAACAGGTTGCTCCATGTATATTTCCTCTTGTAAATATCCATGTAAGAAGGCACTCTTCACGTCCATCTTGTACACTGGCCAACCCTATGATGCATCAATAGAAAGGATACAAAACACAAAATCCATCTTGGTGATGGTTGAAAAAGTATCAAAGTAATCAATACCTTTGACATGTAAGAAACCCTTCACAACAAGATGTGCCTTATACTTTTCAATGGACCCATCAACTACATATTTGGTTTGGTATACCCACTTACATCTAACCAAATTTCTTCCCTTAGGAAGAGAGACCAAATCCCAAGTATGATTCTTCATCAAAGAAGAATACTCATCTGTCATCACATCATCCCACTCTTGTATCCCATGAGCCTATGAGAAATAATGTGGATCCCAAGAAACTACTTGACACAAAAGTCCAAAACCTATAGAATGTGCATGATGATGTCTAGTGGATGGAAGATCTTGTACGATTCCACTTAGGCATAGTGATAGCATCTATAGGAATGAGATACTCATATAAATTTATATCCATAACCTCCTTAGCTACCTCCTAAACTAGTTTCTTAAATAAGAGATCCTCGGGATGAAGGGAAGAATCATTAATGGATGGAAGTAAAGAAGAAGATGAAGAATATGAAGAGTCGTGATAAGAGAAACACTCATCAAATTGAACATGCATTCTAAAAAGAACTTCATGAGTATCAGGATACAAAAGTTGATAAGATCTCATGTCCTCACAATATCCAACAAAGATAAGAGGTTTGTTCTTCTTATCCAAGGCTTTACTTTACTTATTTGGTACAAAGGACCAAGCATGGCTTCAAAAAAACTTTGAAAAATGAGGCATCAATCTTAGAACTAGACCAAGCCTCCTCTAGTGTCAAATGTTCAAGTGCTTTATATGGTGTGCAATTATGAATGTAGTTCACATAATTAACTACTTCTACCCAGTATATAGGAGGTAAATCCTTGGAATACATCATGCAGTTAGCCATCTCCTTCAAAGTTCAGTTCTTCATTTTTACTAAGCAATTCTATTGTGGGGTATGCGGAATAGAATTTTGGTGAACAATGCCATAAGCTACCAAAAAATAAAAAAACTCTCTACTTAAGAACTCCCTCTCATTATCAGTGTGAAGCTTCTTTATGCAACTAGAATATTAATTCTCAACAAAAGCCTTAAAAAATTTGAAGTGTAAAAAGAAATCACTCTTGTACTTAAGAAAATAAACCCAAGTACACCTTGAGAAATCATCAATAAATATACGTTCATACTTACATCCTTTGAAATAAGTAGGAAAAACCATCAAGTCAATATGCACAAGCTCAAGTGGTGAAGAAGCTTTCTTTGACTTACCCTTAGAAAATGGATCTTGATGTTGTTTATCTAATGCACATCTAGGGAAAACTCCACCAATATAATAAATAGGTAAACCATCAACCATACCATGAGTGCTCAACTCCAAATATTTGTAATTAAGATGTCCATATCATGCCAAAGCTTACTCTCAGATTCTACATGAGCAACCAAGCATGTCCTTACAGAAGAAGTGTCATCAAAACCGTCAACGTGATATAGTCTAGAACTATGATCAACAACACCTTATGCAACAAGTGAATGAAGCTCCAAAAAGGTTCCAAATTCAACTCCTTTTGGTGTGAAAGTCATTGTTTTACCCTGACCAAAATGATAATTTTGATAAACATAAAGTAAATTTGTAGTGATTTTAGGAACATATAATGCATCATTGATACAGACACCATAAATTTGTATGTCACTTTTTCCCCTAAAAAAAATAAAGGAAGAATCTCTAACCTCAATGTTGGAAGTAGAACTCGAACCAAGATATACAAATGACTCCTTAGAAGAATTCATGTGGTGAGAAGCACCAAAATATATAACCCAACTATCTATAATAGAGGATTGAGTTCTCTATATAACATTAAGTGCTTTGCCATACTCACTAGAAGGAGGGGAAGTGGAGATAGAGATCTTGTGTTTTTTACTGCATCCTCCAAGTCTTGCATTCTCTTCCAACACCTGGTTTCTATATGACTAGTCCTCCCATAAAAGGATGATGAAAGGTTAGATTTATTCTTGGATTTAGAAGACTCTTTAGGTTTAGAGTTAAATTCTTTGGGTTTAGATGCACTTTGATATGGATAAGGAGTAGACTTGGGTTTACCTTTTGATTTTTCCTTACCCTTAAGACTAGATGGTACTAATTCCTTTTGAGAGGTGGAACACTCAATGTTAAACAATTTGGATTCTTCCATAGTAAGTATTTCATAAAACAAATCTAAATAAGTCATTTTGAATGTGGCACCGAAGGCATCCATGCTAGATAAAAAGGTAGAAGAAAATATTTGTAATGGAACTTTCAATGTGGATAGAATAAGGTAAAAACACCCATCTTTCTTATCTCTCCCATTCCCCTTTAACTATGTCAACAAGTGCTTGAATTTAGTAATATAGTCTACAATAGATGGAAAATCTTCAAGATTGAGAGAAGTTATCTCAACTTGAAGTTGCATGGCTCTTATGTGATCCACCTTACCAAATAATCCTTTCTATTTCTCCAAAATTTTGAAATGAGAATCACATCCTTCCAAATGAAATAAAAGACTAACACTTACATAAGCTCCTATCAAACCCATACATTCATCTAATTTTCATTGGTGCTAAAAAATTTCATATTCTCTAGTGAACACTGGTTGTATTTCAAGCATTAAAGCTCATAATCCTTTTTGTTTAATGATTGTTTCTATTCTTGGTCTCCATGTGTGGTAATTATGTGTTGTTAATGGCTCACATTGATCTAATGTAGAAGAAGATGAAGAAGCCATTCTATAAAAATCATGAAAGAGCAAAATAATGCAGATAGGATGCACAAATCAACATTGATACAACCCCCGAAAAGATTATTTATTAGCTTCACAAGAATGTAGAATATGGGACTTTATAACAATAGTACATGTACAAGGTTCAAGTGCAAAAAAATTTTACAATGCAATATTGAGATTGCATCATAAAATCATCATATATGTCTAAACATAGATCCAAATGATCTAAAATTCTAGATACATACCAGAAACATTATTTTATAGTCTTGATTTTTTTTTTTGCTGAGCAACTCCAAATATTTCACCCAAAAGAATGAGTTTGCTAAAAAATGTAACATCACTGTAACAGTCTGAATATAGCTCCAAATGCTCTAAAAATTTATGGACGAGTCTAACAGCTAATTCTACGAATTCTGTAAAAACATATTTAAAAAAATTGAAACTTTGATGAAGATATATGTAGATTACTAAATTTGGATAAGTTTAATGAAATCATGATAACTTGAAGAATACTTATCCAAATGAGATAAATTTTTTGGCACATATCACATGAATTCATGTATAGACATCTGCAAAATTTCATGAAAAAATTCACATTCTATCAAAATATATATGGAAAATATAAAAATGGGCTATGTTTGTGAGCTTGCCAAAAAAGGTAAATGCTAAAAAAAAAATTTCTTAGGAAAGATCCAAGGGAATGAGGCTATTGAAGAACACAAGCTTATACTAAGAGGGGGGTGAAAAGTATAAGATAAAACTTTTAATTTTCTTTCCAAAGCAATAACTTCAAATATTATCAACCGCAATAAAAGAAATAATGTACAAATTACCATACACATAAGAGACACAAATTTAAAGTGGTTCACCCAATATGGGCTACATCTCAAAATAAATATTTCTTATAAATTTTTTTAATAAATTTTGTGGGCACCAACCCACAGGAGACACCAATCCCCTATTACAATGTTCATGGGCACCAACCCATAGGAGATACCAATCCCTTCTACTTTGGTTCATGGACACCAATCCACAGGAGACACCAATTCCCTATTACAATGTTCATGGGTACCAACCCACAAGAGACACCAATTCCCTCTACTTTGGTTTGTGGACACTAATCCAAAGGAGACACCAATCCTCTCTCAAGTTCATGGACACTAATACACAAGAGACACCAATCCCTTTTGCTCTCAAAACTAATCCAAATTTACTAACAACTCCTGCTCAAATTTACTCTTAAATTTGCTCATAAAATAGCTCAAGTCTGCTCTAAAAATTTACTCAATTATACTCATAAAACCTAATAAAATCTACTCCAAAACCTACTCAAGTATGCTCATACAACCTGCTCAAATATGTTCCAAAACCTACTCAACTCTTATTACACAACCTGCTCATCTACTCCCAAATTTTGCATACATACAATGCTCATCTATTTACAAATCTTGCATACATACAATGCTCATATATTCCCAAAATCAACCATAACAATCCACAAATCAACAATGCTCATCTACTCCCAAATTCAATCAAAAACCAATGAACAAATTTTCTTACGATTCTGATCTAAATCCTTTGCTCATTTACTCCAAATTTAATCTAAATAATGCACATCCAATAATTCCTTATACCTTCCTTAATTCTCTAATAAAATTTAATTAAATAATTTAACCATAACTAAAGTTAACTCACATACCTCTTATCATTTCATGCATTCTTCAACATCGTAATCATGAAAGGTAGCACCAAAAATATTTGACCAAAACTTTAGCAATCCATCGAAGAGAATTGAACCTCTAATCTTCAAAATTTTAGCTAGAAACCAATTGGGCTAACCCAAAGGTTGAGACAAAAAGATAACATAATGTATTTGTACCTTTCTTTGCTATGAACACCTGTGTATACCAAAAACTCTCCACATGAAAGCCTTTCTTACTAACTGCCCAGTCTATTCCTTTTGGTGGATTCTACGTACTTTGTGCCTCCTCTACATGATTAAACTATGCTTCCCCTATGAGCATCAACGAAACCTTCGTGCATGCCCTAGTTGTGATTGATATTTTACAACCTTCCTAGATTTTTGTGTCTAGCCCTACAATCTCTAGATTCCCAATAATCAGTTCTCTTAGATGGTTCTTTTGCACATACATGGATGGTGTCTTAGGTGATGCATTTCTTGAGATTGTCTCATCTTCTTCAGTTTCTTCACCTTCTCCTTCATGATACACAATATCTTGAGCTGGTCCTCTTGGATCTATTTCTTTATCAACTCTTACATTTTCATTTTCCACAATTATATGTGATATTTTATTGTAGCATCTACATGCTTTGCTCTTAGTGGAGTATCCAAGGAAGATACCCTCATCACACCTAGAATAGAACTTACCCAAATGTTTCTCTTCTTATATAATATAGCATTTAATTCTAAAAGTTTTTGAAGTACTTCATAGTAGCTGGTCTTTCCTTCCAAATCTCATACAAGGTTTTGTGGTGATTTACTCTTATTTGAGCTCTATTGATGATATAAACATATGTATGAATTGCCTCTCTCTAAAAAGCATTAGAAATCTTAGACTCATTTAGCATAGCTCTGGACATACCTTGAACAGTTTTGTTTTTCCTTTCAACTAATCCATTTTGTTGTGGAGTTCTTTCTTCTGAGGATTGTCTCTTGATTTCATGTTGTTCACAAAATTCTACAAATTCACATGAAGTGAATTCACCTCCTCTATTTGATCTTAGACACTAGATATTTTTTCCTGTTTCATTTTCTACAAGTGTCTTGAATACCTTGAACTTTTCAAATGCTTCTAATTTTTCTTTTAAGAATGTTACTAAAATGACCAGAAGTTGACATTTGATCTAACAACAAGTAATAACACAAGTCATTCAGAAACATATACTTTATTCATTATCAATTTTGTATAGGTTACAAATAGGGAGAGTTTCCCCTTTTCTTTATTTTCATGAATAAGCAATATAGGCCTGATGCCTCCTTCTGATGTCCCTCACTATAGGTGGGCTTCTTTGTATGTGGGCCACCACTGGGTTGCTATTTTTTGGTGCTCCTCTTCTTCAAATCTGTTGAATAACCTGAAATAAACTTGCAAGAAAGGGTTAATAGATTAGGGGCCTTGCCTTAGTCAGGCCCCATATTTAAGAAGACAAAATGATTGTAAAACTATAATAGAAACTAAAATGAAATGTGCAGAAGATAATAATATGGAAAAATAGAGCTTGCCACCCAAATATGGAATGATTTGGGGCTTGTAGATGCAATTCGTGACCCAGGTCACTAATTGGAGCCAAATTCATAGGGCAGGTTGTGAATTGAGCTGTGATGCTCCTCTAGTACAATATCTTTGGTAGATCAATCCTAAGGAAACTGGGATGCCTCTGTATGCTATCAGAATCCGTCCGTATGCATCGAGAACGGACTATGTTCTATTGGCTTTCCATTTCTATAGAGTAACTGTACTTTGTTGAATATGGGAATTAGAATTAATTAGGGGTTTGGGACCCATTATTTATAGGCAAATGCAAGGTGCAGGGGGTTTAGATAGACTAAACCTAGGTTTGATTCTGACTAGGGTTAGGTTAAGAAATGCTCTGTGGCAACATCACATTCTAAGTAGGAAATATCCTATCCTCACACATGTGTGAGGAAGGATTAGTGCTAATCCTAATTAGGCCTTAAGCATGTTTAGGGGAGGATTAAAAGAAAATACTAGGAAACCCTAAATTAGCACATGTGGGAGGATTTAATTAACACTAATTATGAATTAAGGGTTAATTAATCAAAAATTTCCCTAAAAAGGGGCTTAAGTGAATTCAACATTAAATTAAAATTTTATAATTGAATTTTAATTGATTTTGCCAATTAATACCCTGTGGGGGAGTCAATTGAGTGCAAATGGGCTATGCATCACCTCGGGTTGTTTTCTAAAGGTATCTTGACACATAAGATGTGGTTTTGAGGGCTTATTAGGATTTTGGATATGAAAGCCATTTGTGGAAGTCTACACATTACTATGGTGAACTTATGGAAGTATACACATGTCTACGCATGACTACAATAGTCTACAATAGCCTAGGGATGTCTGGAATCACCTATAGATATGCAAAAATAGCAGTGTGACTTTTGGATGTCTACATTTTGCCCCTTTTTGTACTATACTATGTAGAACATAGTTTAATGTAAAAATATGAAGAGTTTGTGCAAAAGGAAAATGGATTGAAGGGGAATGGAATCCAATCAAAGGGTATGTAGCCACTCGAAGTGTGACCATACAAATCAATTAGGTATCAAAGGAAAAGAAGAGAAATAATAGAATATAATCGAAGGTATATATCCGCTCAAAGCGTGACCATACAACATCAATTGGATGTCCATAGATGAAGAAGAGAGGAAGTAAAGAAGGAAAAGAGGAAAGGGATAAAAACAATGCTAGTAAGGGAAAATGAATGATTATGAATGCAATGATGTGATTTTTCAGAGTCTATATGACATTTACGATGCCATACCAATTGCTTGAGAATGACAAATTTTGACTGCTTTGCTTTTGTGACCATATCAGCGAGGTCCAAAAGTATGATTAGGACAAATGCCTAACTAAATATTTGTTGTTGATTGATTGACAAGAACATGGTGACAAGTGTCAAAACATTTGAGTTAGTTTAACATTTGGATCGTCAACTCGTGACCATATCAGCATGGTCACAAAGTCCATTTCCAAATGTTGCGCTAGGATTGATCAAACATATCATCCGTTGTGTACTCGACGTACATGAATGCTAGATTGACTTCTCCATGGTAACACGTAACTCTCCTGATGTAACACATATCTGCTTGGGATTGAGATTATAATCATATGATAATATTAAAAAAAAAATTTCATAGACAAATGCACTAACTGCACTTTTGAATTTTTGATGTTGTGGTTGCATGCAAAGCTGACGTTGGATATGAATACACCCTCAAATGAGGAATAAAAAATGATGCGAATGGAATGTGGTGATTTGATAATGCAACGATTGATAAAGATACCAATGCATGATGAATATGATTTCTAGTAAGAAGAGAAAAGAATGGGATCTAATCAAAGGTATGTAGCCACTCAAAGCGTGATCATACAACATTGACTTGGATAGCCTAGAAGGAGAAGGAAAAATAATGGGATCTAAACGAAGGTATGTAGCCACTCAAAGTGTAACCATACAACATTGACAAGATAGCCTAGAAGGAGAAGGGAAAATAATGGAATCTAATAAAAGGTATGTAGTCACTCAAACCATGACCATACAACATTGACTTGGATGCTTAGGGGGGAGAAGAGAAGAAGGAAAGAAGAAGAAGAGGAAATAAATAAAAAGCAATACCGATTAAATGAAATGGATGATTGCAAATGCAATGCTATGATTTTGCTGAGTCCGTATGACATTTACGATGCCATACCAGTTGCTTGAGAATGATAACTTTTGACTGCTTTGCTTTTGCGACTAGATCAGCGTGGTCCAAAAGTATGAATAGGACAAGTTTATCGATAAAATGAAATGTGTGTTTGCAAATGGTGTTGAAAGGCAATTTTTGGAGGTTCCTAGGGTTTTAGAGGGCATGTCCCTAATTTCCTAGGGTTTTGGGGATGTTTTAGGGTGTTCTAGCTCAATTCATGACTTGGGTAGCGATTTTGACCTAATTCATGACCTGGGTCATGAATGAGGGTTTAAAGCATATTTAAGACCAAAATTGCATGGGGGGGTCATTTGCACGATGCATGACTTTGGAAAGTGGTTTGGGAGAGTAACTGACAACATGGAAGGAGCGCGTTGATGATTGTGAGGGTGAAAATGATGAAAGGACACAGATCAGCTAGCATCAGGCATGGGGATCCACTGGTAAGTGATCATCTACCTTGTTTTATTTGTTTTATTATTTGTTATTTTTTTAGGAAAATATGAATGAGAGGGGGTTGATGAAGACTGAGGAGGAACTATAGTGGTTGTATGACATACACTTCCATGGTGTGTGGAAGTGTAAGAGCATCTTCACCAATAGGGCATATGTGTTTGCCTTATGTGAGCGGTGGGATGCAAACAAGAACACATTTCATTTCCCTACAGGGGAAATGACCATGACATTGGAGGATGTGTATCA